>OX352739.1:15000000-20000000 GCA_947095525.1 Trisateles emortualis | reverse complement strand
AAATAAATGCCTACAGCCACAGTAAACAAACAGTAAAACATCTTCATACATACGTGCCGCTCTCGGTTTGAATGTGTGCGTGCGCGCCGCGCGCCATGTCGGCACGCGATTTCACGCACACGCTAGCATAATATATGGGGCAATAAGGTGGGGCAGTGCGAGCTGTGCAGCGCGACTGTGAGCACGCGCGTACGCTACATGACCGCTTGCGTTCGTCAACTCTCGCCGGCGCGGGCGGCGGACACTTGTCGTTAATTACGAGTATCATGACTTCAAAAAGGGGAAAAAAATATTGTAGTGTTTTCGGGTGCCTCAATAATGATTTCGCAAACCCGGACTTATCATACTTCCTACTCAACCAGAAATATAAGTACCTACTTATACTTAAATATTATTAGAAAATATGGTATTGTATTGTTTATTTCACAGTTTATTTGCTTTATTAAGAGCGTAGCCGAGTCGCATTTTTCTGAATACTATGTTTAGAGCTAAAGTTTATTTTAAGAAGTCTAGTTTTACTATAAAATAGAGGATTGAGTACGAAACATCGTTTAGGTAAACATATTTTTCGCGTAGGTATAGTTGTAATAAGGGCAATTTCACAATAATTAATATTGCAAATTAATTACTTTTGAAATTATTATTTTTTCTATTGTCTGATGTGTTGTTCAATCCAAATATGGTTCCGGTAGTCTGACGATCGACTTATATACTTGTGTGTACATCGCATTTTTTTGGCCGGCGTTCGGGTCGGCCACTTGACACTTGTTTTTGTTTCGCTTACCTATCGTATGAACAACCCTGGGTATCAACGCAAGAGTAGGCTAATAACTCGGCGGGCGGCCTTAGATAACCTACTGTTTGTTTACTGTGCTACAGCCGCGCGGTACGTAAACATGAGATAGGGCTGCCCGCCTTCAGCATTTTAATTATATTTGCTTACTTTGTGTTTTCATTCAGTTTTGTGAGATTAAATATACTTTTTTATATAAACAAATAAAATGCTTTATGAATTAAATAGGAAGTGTTCAAAAAAAAAGCGTGTTGTTTTTGATTGGTAGATTTAATTAAAAAACCATGTTTAGTGACCGAAAAATACATTCTACATGATTTAATACTGTCATATTGTTAAATAAACATTAAAACAGTATTAACGTAAAAATGAAGTCATTTGAAACTAAAAATAGGTTGCAGGCTCGTACTTGTACACCGATGAAATCAATATATGAAAGGTATTTAATTTGACATTTTGGCTCAGTTTCTTTACTACTTACTTATTTATACTATAATAGGCAATAAATATTATTGCCTATTATAGGCAATGATATCATCAATCATTATTATGTACCTATAGTAAGAAAGACATAGATATCACGCTAGCGCGCGGTAATTGTTACCGTCGACTGTAGCTAAGTAGCTTTATATCATACGACACAACAATGTGCTCCAATACAGACACGGGTGTGTGCTTGCTAGCCGTATAACTGTGTGAGTCTTTTTACCTAAACGCGAGGCGCGCTGAAAATTTCAACTATTTACTAACAGACAGACGGTCTAATTTATTTTTCTAGTATTGTTCATAGACACAGTACAATAAACAACTATTATTTATTAATAATAGAATACCACGTCTTTACTTTGAATTATACAAACTAACAAAACAAAAAACAAAGTACCTACCGTATCATGATTCATGAACCGTTTATAACTACCTATTTCACTCGTAACAATAACTTTCCTTTACTCTACTTACTTTATTTATTAATCCAGACATCTTTTTTTTTTGGGAGATAAAAGGAAATACTTATCCATTAAAAAGACTCACATTATGTACCTACTTACTAGTAAGTAAAATTATTTTATAGTCTTACCTTTCAGAGTTTCCAGGTAATCTAAAAAAAGTTAATGCGTTCTTGACGAATTCATGCAACCAAACACAGCACATTATATCCTTCTCGTCATATTAAATATGTACATGAACTTATTTTTAGTAAAAAAATCGCGTGGTTATTGTTAGAAAAACAACACACTGTCCGATCATCACTGCGGCACAGTCGCCACTGTTGTCATGCTAGGGACATGCTGCCGTCCAGGCGTGTAGGTATAGCTCGCGTTTCGTCCTTTTGTACGAAGTCGAGCTACTGTATGTAATATTACCGTGACACTAGTGTTCAGTCCGCTCATTAACCGTTGGCTGCCCACGACCATGGCTTGGCACTTAGTGGGGTTTACCGTCAAACCCAACCTGTTAGACCAGTTCTTAATGTGCTCTAAGTCCTTATTTATCATATGAGATGAAACTTAGTCTACTCTAGACTGTGCGTAAATCTGCAAGTCATCGGCATACATGTGATACGCACACTGAAGATTTTGTGTTATGAGATTAATAATAAATATTGAAAACAACATAATTACTTCCTTCACATAATATATCAGCTTCCCTTACTTACTTAGGCCGATATTGTGTCGACTAATGTGAGGAGAGCCTTATAGTATATGTCGTAAATAATCGCTATCAAGTAGATTAGGTAAATCATTAAACAATAAACGAGGTCACAAATAATACTATGTATATAAAACCTTCATACTGGTTTAGTGTTACCAGTGTTAGTTTGTCTGGCTGCTTATCTACGATGCGTTGTCTCACCACCTTCCTTGTTCTTATTGTACTTACTATTTTTATAGTAAATGTAAACTATGGCGTGAGCGCTCAGGAAAATTGCCTAGGGAAAATTGTAAGTAATACACTCCTTTTAAATAGTCGTATGTGAACATTATTATTATTTTGTATCTATAGTATTGATGTATTGTTTCAGTGTAAGTCCAGAGAGGATTGTTGTGGCAACTTAAACTGTATTTTAAGATACCCATTTATGCGAGGTACTTGTAGAATGATGGTGCCACTCCTGCCATCTACCGTTTAGATAAGCACAGACTTTAGACTATCTTTATTTTATTTAATAGTTTGTAATAGATGTTATGTTGTGAATTCTATTGTCATAATTTATTATGGGAAATCATAAATGCAGCAACTAAAGTTTTCTTCAGCACCTGCAACCTAACGCAGCTTCTTTTATTTTAAATCTTCATCTTTACTGCTCCAACAAAATATCGAAAAAACAGCTTCAATTTACGAACCTAAATTAATATGACTAAGAGCTACCGATAAATATGTTAAGTTGTGAATTGATAACTCACCCAGTAATGTTGTTAGTGGGCTTCTTTATATATTTTTGAGATTCAAGATGATATGTAATAATAATGTAGCTTTCTTGTGGTGGTTTTTAAGTGTTTGAGTTTATTCATTACATACAAAAATACAAATCTCTCCCTTTTACAATATTAGTGTAGATAAGGTCGCTTAAAAACCATTTATTAGACGCTAATTAATTCATTACACTGCACTGTAACAATGTGTGGGTGACTGAAGGGCTCCCGACCACGAAGGCGGGTCAACTACCCGCGTGGCCGGCCCAGAAACACAAGAAAAGAAACCCTCTGGCAACGTGCGTACTAGTGCGATATCTACATTGATTTGATTGTCAGTTCAAAAATCTAAATAACCACAGGTATACAAATTATCTACCTATAGCATGAAACGTAATATGTACATTATGAACTTTTGTTTATTAGGTAAATCATGTAAAACACAGAAAAACGCCGTGCCATATACTTACCGACTCACGTGATCAGTAAAATTAAACACTAAGTAACAGATTTTCAATAGTTTAAAGGATTCTATTATCTATTATGTAGATATAAATGATGTTTGTAACCTAATGTTTAAGTAATAATGTACATGGTTTAACTGCAATAAAGACATTATTATTAATATAGACTTGTTATTGTTTGATTTTTATTATTCCGTTCTGTTGACCATTGGGAGGTTGAAGAATGGACTCGCATCTAAAGTGTGAACGGCAAAACTTTATAATTTCTGCCGTCATCTACGTACAGTAAGGATTAATCAAAGTTTCATCGCAAATGATTGTCTAAGTATCTCGCCAGAATCCAGAACCAGATTCAGATTTTTGGTTCTTTTGTCACTGTTAAGTACATTCATTACCAACTTGTTGTGTAAGCAAATTGTAGGAATAATAGTTGTGCAGGTATAGGACTGTGAGAAAGATTTATTGCATAAATGTTATTGTTCGTGTGTGTGAGTACAGACTTTCAGCGCTTATTTAGGGATGCGTTTTGTAAGAAATGTTTTCCTATCCCAAGGATACTCCATCTTAAAGTCCTGCTGTAAAAAAGGGTTGGGTCTGCAACACGCAAGTGATACCTATGAGGGCCTAAGACACGTGGCATAAGCGGTAGTAGGATGGAATAAAATAAAAAAATCTATGTATAGGTTAAGGTAGCGCTCGAGAAACAAAAATCACTAAGAGTAGCTAAGGAAGGAATATCTAGATCTAAACAATGGATTACCAGTCTGATGGATAGTGATGGAATAAGACAACACAATAGAGATAAAGTTTTAAAAATTTGCACAGATTTCTACAAATCCCTTTATACCGATGATGAGACTATAGCTGACATAGACCAAAAATATAACTACCACCCAGATATACCTAATATCTCAGATAGAGAGGTATATAATATAATTAAAAGTATGCCGTATGATAAAAGCCCAGGCGAAGACGGCATTACAACGGAAGCCCTCAAATTTGGCCTCCCTACACTTCTTCCTTATCTTACCGAACTTTTTAACAATATTTTTCAAACAGGCATTATTCCCAATAAATTATGTCATTCTAATATTATACTCCTTCATAAAAAAGGGTCAAAAAGCGACATAAACAACTACCGTCCAATCAGCTTGGTGTCTCATCTGTATAAAGCTTTTATCAAAGTTATTTATAATCGGATTTCTGCTAAGCTAGACTCCCACCAACCACCCGAACAAGCCGGATTTCGACCAGGATTTTCTACTACGGATCACTTGCAATCACTTAATCAAGTAATAGAGAAACATACAGAATATAAAAAACCACTTTACCTAGCATTCGTAGACTACACAAAAGCATTTGATAGCATTAAACACAAAAATATTTTCACAGCCCTTAAAATACAAGAAATTGATGATATCTATATAAACTTACTAAAGAATATTTACAAAAGTAGTACAGCTAATATTAAACTCAACTCCCTCGGTACCTCGTTTGATATAAAAAGAGGCGTTAAACAGGGTGACCCGCTCTCCCCCAAATTATTTACCAGCACTCTGGAGGAAATCTTCAATACTTTATCAGACTCATGGGCAACGAAAGGCATCATAGTTGGCGGAAAAAGATTGACAAATCTCCGATTTGCTGACGATATTGTCATTTTCGCTTCCACTGCTCCAGAACTTGAAAAAATGCTTCAGGAATTAAGCACAGCAAGCCTTGGGGTTGGATTAATGATGAATCAATCAAAGACCAAAATCATGACCAACGGCACAAAACGTAGGGTCGAGGTGGATGGGCAGGAAATACAATATGTCCAAGAGTACATATACTTGGGCCAGTTAGTTTCCTTCGAAAACAGTTAGGACAAGGAAATCGACCGCCGTGTCGAAAACGCCTGGAAGAGCTACTGGTACATGAAAACGCTAATGAAGGGCAACCTTCCGTTATGTCTCAAGCGCAAACTCCTGGACATGTGTATCTTGCCCATCCTAACTTACGGTGCCCAAACCTGGTCACTAACAGAGATTCAGAAGTCCAAACTCAAGGTTTGTCAAAGGGCAATGGAGCGCAGCATATTAAACATCAAACTACGTGACAAAGTGCGGAATACCGTCATACGCTCGCAGACCGGTATCAGGGATGTCGGTAGCAAATCTGCCAAACTTAAGTGGGACTGGGCGGGACACATTTCTCGTATGCATCCTGAGAGATGGGCTCGTGTCGTCACACAGTGGATGCCTGAAGATGGGCATCGCCGCCGAGGCCGACCTAGAAAACGCTGGCGTGACGACCTGGATGCATATGAGAAGGATTGGTGGAATAGGGCAATGGACAGACGGGACTGGAAGTCAATGGGGGAGGCCTTTGCTCAGCAGTGGGACAATATAGGCTAGTAAAAAAAAAAAAAAAAATGTATAGGTTTGATATAAGTTTACGATGTGTAATTTGATGCAACGTATAGAATTGAAAATTAGTAGCCAAATGTTGATCTAACCTATTGGATGAAACGAAACGTCTTCATATAAGTTGTTTTTTTTATACTATTTGGGTGGCAAACAAGTATACGGCCCGCCTGATGTTAAGCAGTTACTGTAGCCTTTAGTTAGTTAGTTAGTTTGACGGGGCGTTATCCGCACTTGGCCGCTCAAGTGGGCCTTTGTACGTGACTTCCCTTCGGCTATTCCATCCAGCCCAACCTCTTCCAGAAAGCCAACAAGCGGCCTAGATGGCCGCAGGCTTCTGGTAGAGAGCCCGTTTTCTTTAGGGTCTGTGCCCTATGGTCTTCTACGCTCCTACAATCCAGAAGGACGTGAGCGGGTGTCTCCTCGGCCTCCATACAGCCCCTGCAGAGCGGGCTGTCGGTCAGGCCTAACCTGTAAAAGTGTTTGTTGAGTGGGCAGTGACCTGTTAGGATGCCCACTAGTGTCCTGAGGTTTGACCTGTTTTGTTTTAGGAGGTTACGCGAGAGCTTCCGGGTAGCGGAGGGTACCGCTTCCTTGGTTTGTCTGCAGCCCCCGTTGCTCTCCCATTCCTCCCTATGAAGTTGTGTTGTCCATTCCTTGAGCCAGGTAAGGGCCTGGCTGTGTGGGATGGGGATTATCGGTTCCGGCCCCGCGATTGCAGTGGCGGAACCGAGTCTCGCCAGTGCATCCGCGGCGTCGTTACCGGTTGAGTTGCTGTGTCCTTTGATCCACTGCACGGTGACTTTGTTGGTGTTTGCCACGTCTTGTAGCGCCTGGTGACACTCTAGTACAAGACCGGATGTCTTCCTATTGTTTTTTAGGGCAGTTAGTACAGATGCGCTATCAGAGACAATTCTGATATCCAGGTCTCCTACATCTCTGTTAGCGATCGCACTCGCTGCTCGGGTAATGCCTATACATTCCGCTTGGAAGATAGTGTTGTGTTTGCCCAGTGTTGTGGATATGTTTATGTTCAGATCTTGCGAGTATACGCCCGCTCCTGTGCCCGACAGCGTCTTGGAGCCATCGGTGTAGATCCTTACTTCGTTGGTTCCAGAGCTGTCGGTTGTCTCTGCTGTGAGTTCTATCTCATAGCGTCGGTCGAAGGTGTATGTGCAGGGGATCTTGTCGCACGGTGCTTCCAGCAGCGGAAACTTGTTTAGCGCCGCGGTCAGTCGGCCTGTGTGTGGCGTGTGTGCGGCCTGTTTCCACAGTCCGCAGCCTTTTAGTCTGAGTGCCGCGGCGGTGGCCTCTTCTTGTATCACCAGATGTAGTGGTTTAAGGTTTAGGATGTGCTCTAATGCGGCCGTGGGGGTGGTGCGCATGCAGCCGGTCGTTGCAACGCATGCGATGCGTTGTAAGCTCTGTAGTTTAGATTTGGCTGTGGTCAGTTGTGTCCTGGGCCACCACACTACCGAGCCGTAGGTGATGGTAGGTCTTATGACCGATGTGTATAGCCAGAGCATTATCTTCGGGTTTAGGCCCCATGTTTTACCCACTAGCCTTTTACACTGCCAGAAGATAATGCCGGCTCTGTTTATCTTTTGCTTTTACTGTAGCCTATGGACGCTTGCAATTAACCAATTTTTATATACGAGGACTGTAAGATGGGAGTGTCCCTGGGATAGGAATACGTTTATTTTAAAACGCATCCCTAAATGAGCGCTGGATAGCTGTATCCAAGTGGCACTCTTGACAAACGTATTCGCTCTTCATACTTTGTAAACGTGACACTTTATAGATAGCGCTACAAGATGGCGGATATTCGATCAGCTGATATATTTTGTGAAAGTTTTGTGACAACTCATTAAAATTAAAGTAACACTACTTTAATTTTTAGGTGCGTTAGGGCTATGTGTTTACTTCGGCACCCTAAAAAGAAAGAGAAGGCCTTTGCCCTGCAGTGGGACCGTAATTAATAGGCTTTTAATAACAACCCTTTGAACGAATATACGGACGGTCCCTGGTACAACACTTCTAAGATAGGTAGGGCACCATAATAGTGAGCAAGCCCGAGCAAGACTGGGGAAGGACCTCCACCTTACAGAAGACCACAGCCAAATAACTACTCACAGCGGTGTAGTTGTGTTACTGTGTGTGAGTGCAGGTCTCCAGCGCTCATTTAGGGATGCGTTTTGAAATAAACGTATTCCTATCCCAGGGATACTCCCATCTTAAAGCCTTGGTGTAAAAAATAATGGGTTCATAACACGCAAGTGATACCTCTGGTATTGCAAGCGTCTGTAGGCTATGGTAACTGATTAACTAATATATAAATCCACTAATAATCGTCTACTTGCATGTCCTACTCATACCTCTGGTTTTGTACATTCTTCCTTCTTTGTCCAATCTGTTCTTCTCTGGAATGGGCTTCCTCTCGAAATCAGGATGTTGTCGAACCGATTGACCTTTAAGGTAAAAGTTCGCGAGCTACTATTGCGTAATGTGGCAGGATCATCGTAAGGAGTTTTGTCATTTCATTCCTTGTTTCTATTTATATATTTTATTACTGTATATATTTATTTATATATATTATATATTATTGTATGTATTATAATATTATTATATAAGTATTCTTTTAGTATATTAATAATATATATAATTAAGTAATTAATAATATAATTAAGTAATTAATAGACATCATTATTAAGATATTTATAGTATATTGTATACCACTAAATTTCGGAATGCACCTACTATCATGTTCTCTCTGCATTACCCTAGGTTGACTGTTAGAGAATGCTTTTAGCATTAAGTCCGCCTATGTACAAATATATGTGCTAAAGTTAAATAAATAAATAAATAAAAAAATTAACATCAGGCGGGTCGTATTCTTGTTTGACACCCAAGTAGTATAAAAAAATACAATGTAAGAATGCGCAAGACGTCGACTGATCTGGAGCTGATCTGCTTTAGCTGACCCATAGGTTACAAGTGTAAAAACATTAGCAGCACGTCGTAAACAAAGTTAATTTCACTAACTAACTTCTTCTTATCGTTTGATTAGTGGTCAACTTGTGAAAGAGTTATTTAGATCGCCCATATTAAGCCTCTGTCGTGATCTTACGACTGATAACAGTCGGGATCGACCTTTAACGTGCCTTCCGAAGCATTGAGACGCTCAGATGAAATACCACTATGCGGTCACCCATGTATAGGGTAACCGTGCCTTTGGTTGCTTAACCCACTGATCGTTTACCGAACAGCTAGTGCACCACTGGCTATGTACATAAGCAAACCCACGAGCCAGCATGTTGCACCTTACTGCCAACGCCCTGCGCTCTGCCTCTCCTTGTCCAGCTCAACTGACAGATCTTACACCCTGACTGCTAAACTGGTGCTCGTGATTTCGATTCCCACACTACACTCATCATTTTGTTGTGTGATTATATATTTTTGTAGTAAACTAGCTGACCCAGCAAACGTTGTTTTGCTACTAAAATATAGGGGTTGATCGTAGAGGGGTGAAAATTAAGGGGTTGTATGTATTTTTTAATGCTGAATCACAAAAAAATAAAAACAAAAAATTTTGGCTAAAAAAGTAATTAAAAAATTTATGGATGAAAAATAGATGTTGTCCGATTCTCAGACCTACCCAATATGCACACGAAATTTCACCAAAATTGGTCGAGCCGTTTCGGAGGAGTTCAAAGTTGAACACTATAAAAAAAATTTCAAATATTATTTATTAATGGCAACAGGGCCCAATTTGTTAGTAACAATGTTCTTATTATCTAATGTTAGTATGGACATTGGACAATCACAAATTACACATATTAAAATAAAATATTATCAATAGCCTATGTTAAAAATCTATGTCATTTAAATAATATTTAATAATAATAATCTAAAAGGAATAATAAAAAAAAAAATGAATAAATTATTAAGAAGTACCTATAAATTAATAATATAGGCCATGAATAATTTAATTTATTAGAGTGACCATATCGGACTTTACTCTCTTAACAATCTGCTTCAAGATGGGTGACTCATACCGATCTGCTATTACTCTCAGAATACTACAAAAATTCTGACTATGTCATCAGGTATGTGTTTATCTCTCAGCCCACAGCTTATCGTATGACACAAGGTCGAAGGCTTTTGAAAGGTCCAGGAAACAAGCAATTACAGGAGTTTTCCTGTCTGTGTAGTATCGTACTGTGTGCTTCAAGCTCAAAATAGCAATTTCAGTCGATAAACCGGCCCTAAAGCCGAACTGTGCATAGTGTAAACATAGGTGTTGGTTCAATCGCGAGTCTAATAAACTGTCTAAAACTTTAGCTAGTATAGTAGCCAGCGAGATGGGACGATAATTGTTTTTATTGGCGATATCACCCGTCCTATTCTTAGTTATTGGCACTACAATTGTTTTCATCAAATCATGTGGCAGGTATGAATGCGCTAGACAAAGCGAGAAAAACATTGACAAGACTCGAGGTAAGTGCGGTTCCGCATGCTTGAGATGTTCAATGCTGAGACCATCATGACCAGGGGACTTTCCTCTTCTCATCTTTTTAATTACTGTTGCCACTTGTGTTGCTGAGAACCGAATTCCACCCAACTCACAGATGGTCTCAGCATCAACCATCTCATTCGAGGGTCCTAGAGGTGATTGTACCGTAAAATGGTCCTTAAACAGATTAGCTATGTCCCTAGGCTGCGAACACCCGCCAACAGACACAGGTTTACTAGGCACAGTGTTTAGTCGGTTTGTGGACTTCCAGAAACTACAAAAATTGTTAGAAGCATGCTGAGCAGCAATGATGTCCATACGGATCTGCTCTTGATGGTTTTGACACCATTTAAGTTTCCCCCTAAACACCTTACGGCTTTCCCGCATATCTTCATATACCTCACCCGTACCTGGTTTATCGTGAAGTGTGAAGTGACATGTGATATCTGAGCCTGGCCTCTCTGTGAACCTCTGCCACATGTCTGTTCCAACCCGTCACATGACGGCGTTTCATACAGTGAACCCTTCTACAAGTACCAACAGCAGCTTTTGTGAGTATGTCTGTGATGTCTGAATACATCTCATCAAGTACGCGCCTGTGACGTGCATTGCTACAGTGCTTCATGTCAGCACAAATATTAAAGTTGGATGGAAACTGAACAAGCTTTAACCTATTATTACATAAACTAAAGTATTCTGTAATTTGTTCATCATCCCTATGACCCCATACTACATTATTGCTGTTAGTGCTCGTGTCCGGCAACCTGCATCGTACATTATGGAGGTCACATTTTACTATAAGAGGCAAATGATCTGACCAGTAGACTCCGTGAGCCACACATACATCAGTTACTGACTGCCAGGCTGATTTCGTTACTACGCAATGGTCTAGCCAACTGGTACTGTTATGCACATCACTAATATATGTGTAGCTCCCCGAATCTATGCCTAACTTATTTATGTCCGCACATAACTATGACACGAGAATTTTATATTATAGTAAATATAAACTATGGTGCGAACGCTCAGGCAAATTGCGCTCGACAAGGAGTGTTAGTAAGTTATGTACTTATATTATTCTAATTAACAATTTTATAATTATGTTTAAAACCTAAACATACGAGAGGTATGCATTTCATTTTTCGTGCTTTTTACATTAAAAGTGCAATACGATCACGACTTGGTTTGTAAAGAGACGATTTCTAATTACCTACCATACTGTTGGAAGCTAAACAACTCAGGGGTGTACTACGCCACATCGAATGCCAAATTATCAAATATCAATCGATTACTATAAATCGAACAAGTTCGATTGTTCGATTTATAGTAATCGATTCATATATATTTTCTGATATACCTATTCACGACTGCCTTGGTGGTCCAGTAGGCGCAGTATGCGCCTGCTGTCCACGAGGTTGTGGGTTCGATTTCCACAAAGATAAAACTTTGTGTGACCCACAAAGTGTTGTTCTGAGTCTGGATGTAATTTGTGTCCGTTAATTGTGAAAAGTGTTCAAATTGTATCTTGTTTGTTTCAGTGTGGTGGAAGAACACTTCCACAATGTTGTGACCAATTAGAGTGTCAAGCAGGAAGATTATCACTTGGTATTTGTACAAGAGCAGCATCTTCAGCTTCAGTGCCGGAGACCACAGTATCATCTGCACCCATAGTGGTTATAAAGTTCCACGGACGTTCAGCCAACGTTTGAAATATTATTGTCCATTGCATTATTTTATTACTAGCTAATGTATCTAATCCTTAGGAATTGTACAGAATATCCGCTGGTCCATCGGCAATGTGTACCTAAAGTAAGTAGTATTAAAAGAATATTATCAAATAATAATACAACATCATGGCCCATAAACATCCCAACCCACCCCGTATAAACCTGTAACGGCTAAAAAAAATGTTCCTTATATAAAAAACTAGCTGTTGGCCGCGGCTCCGCCCGCGTGGATGTCGGTTATCGCTGTAAAAAGTAGCATATTATGTGTTATTCCAGTCCATAATCTATCTCTGTGCAACATTTCATCCAGATCCGTTTAGTAGTTTTTACGTGAAAGAGTTACAAACATCCATCCATCTATCCATACTTACAAACATTCGAGTTTATAATATTAGGATATAAGAAACCGGTAAAAAAGGAAAGTCAATTATTTAGGCAACATAGATAATAATAATGTATGCGTCAGTACCTCAATGTAACTTACATACTTATTGTAGAACATATCAGATAAACTGCCTAAAGGTATGTACCTATTTACCAAAATGATCATTTATTTATTATACTACTTAGGTAGGTGGCAGACAAGCGGTGATTTATGGCCCAATTGTTGGTGTTCAAGCAGTTACCGTAGCCCACAGACGCTTGTCAAAAAGTAGCAGTAGAAGTAACAGTAGATAGTATTACCGCAGGGTACCCTCTGTTTTCTCTATCGCAGCGGTACCGGTAGCGAATACTGCTTAGCCCCTCTAGATAAGTGGCATAATATTAATCGTATACGTACATTAAATCCCATTCAATTGGTTTCAATTCTATTCGATTCGACTACATACCGATTATGCCACTGGTCTAGAGAGGCAGGTTTGAATAGGCATTTAATTTTCCATTATCCGGTATTTTGCATTATTGTTAGGTTTTTCGCAAAAATCTGCTTTATTCAATTAAACTGCGACATAATATAACATCTACAGAGATACGACAATCTGCCGAGTTACTGTGCTCTTTGCGAGGCTTTTTGCATTGTAGTGTTGTGTACAGGCCCTTACTCATTAAATTTAATTAATGAGTGAGGGCCATATACCTAGTGAGACATCCCAACATCAAGAAACAAATACAAATTGACTTTATTCGACGCTAATTACCAAATTATACAGCTATCGCGTGGACTAGGCGTTACTAGGTGAATTTCAACAAATGCCATTTTTTTATCATATCGGTGAACTATTTTATTTATATATTTTTTGTATATTTTTCAGGTTTCATATAATCTTTAGGATATTAAATATCCTCAAATTTAATATAATCAACGTATCATTTAAGACTAAGAAGAAAATTCAGCTTAATTCTGGTTTCCACCGATATGACAAACTGGCACCGATTATTTTTTTATATTTATGTATGTGTTTGTGTGTATGTTTGTATGTTCCATCGTTTTTATTGTATACTTAACGAAATGAGACGCAATCTACCGATATGATAAAACGACTCACCGAGATGATAAAATGATCTACCGATATGATAAAGCAATCCACCGATGTGATAAAACTGCGCGTTGATCATGAATCAAAACACCGATATTAGATATAAGACACTGATTGATTTTTTCGTATCATTTTAGTGTAAATTATCACATCGGTGGTAATAAAGACCACCGATTACACCGATATGAGAACAGCTATGTGAGAAATAACACACTTTTTAGAAAATTAGAAAAAATGCATAGTATCTAGGATAAATTCAATAACAGTAAATGAAGCTAATCCATTTACTACCTCTGTTATAAGCAAACAACAATAATAAAACTACTCATTACACTAGAAAAATGCAACCACCGATAATATAAAATATTTGTCCGGGAGCAACTGAAATGACGTATTTACGTTATTGGCGGGAATATGCAGCGATTTGACACACATCCGTCCTGACTGCGCACTAGCAAACACTAACGAGAGAAATAAAATTGGGGTGAGGACGCTGTCGGACTCGTCGATGTAAAGCTAGGTTTTAATTACTTTTGTCCACCGATATTAGAACATTTTGCAGGACAAGTACGTTTGTGCCTCTCAGTAATAATAATCGTTAATTATGTAATAAAATATGCTATACTATATTAATAATAAAACTAATATTCTATGAAATAGAATAAGTAATATACTTAACTTACTTATTTTTATTAGTGTATAAGCTTTTTTGTTTGTAAAAAAAGTAGCGGGACAGCACCGATATGAAAAAAATAGAGGTTTATGTATTTATTTCTACCTTTATAGTCCTAGGCAAATAATATTATATTATATTATATTGCCACAACCCAATTACTACCTGTAGAATACTAAAAAAATAATTCAGAACAATAATCCTTTTTTTAAATACTAATTTCACCGAAGACAAAAAAAAGTCATTTGGGAAATTCACCCTACTATGAAAATTTATGTATCTATCGACTTAATTAAAACATTATATATTTAACCAGTTGGTAGGTGTTAGTGTTACCAGTGTTAGTTTGTCTGGCTGCTTATCCACGATGCGTTGTCTCACCACCTTCCTTGTTCTTATTGTATTTACTATTTTTGTAGTAAATGTAAACTATGGCGTCAACGCTCAGCGAACTTGCATCGGAGAAGGAGGGCGTGTAAGTAGTTTAATTAACACAAATGTAATTTATGTTATTTATAATTTTATTTATCGATACCTTAAACATACAATGTTTACAATTGAAAATATGTTTGTATGGGTACCTAACTACTAAGTATCAATTAAATCACTACATAGTATAAAACAAAGTCGCTGTCGCTGTCTGTTTGTCCGTGTGTATGCTTAAATCTTTAAAACTACGCAATGGATTTTGCGGTTCTTTTTTAATAGATAAAGTGATTAAAGAGGAAGGTTTATATGTATAATATAATGTCCAGCAGTGGACTGCGATAGGCTGATTAATTGATTGATGTATTACTCTACTAAATGACAAAGAACTGACTGTATACAATACTGAAATGAAATAATGAACTAAATTGAATTGAATCGTTTGCAGGACTGAAATATTATTTCCAACAAGGCCTTAATCCACTTCACACACTAAAACGGATCAGTCATGCTTTTAGAAGTTCTCCTCACGATTTTTCTTCACTTTCAGCAAATGGTACCTATTTCATTTGATTAGTGGGTGTACATTTTTACATTGATATCGCCGCGCCTAGCGCCTTACGGGATTGAACTCATACAGATCATACTGCTTAGGTACAACTTACATTCATACAATACCACATTTAGTTATAGGTGAATAAAGAAACTCACACATAGATATATACATACTTACACACATAGGGAACATTATATAGGTACTACATACATGCCTACCTATGTATTAAGACGTAGAAAAATGTTTTATATTTATTTATTAGTATCGACCCGCCCTTTTTTCCCTCTGGTTTATTTTGGATTTCTCTTAGAATACATTTTATAGATGATATTGAAACCGCATCAAAATTCAAATTATTTTGATGCGGTCTCCACTGCCCCTTCACTCCATACGGTTACATCTTCTAAGATGTAACCGTATGGAGTGGAGGGACAGTGGAAAGCGACTAAGTTTTACATTTTACTTTAAAACTTTAATGTTACTTTGTTTGTTTCAGTGCGGTTTTTTGTTTTTAGTTGGACAATGTTGCGACGGATTAGAATGTGTGCGAGGGCAAATGATGCTGATATTTGGTAATTGTAGAATGATACCTACAATAGCAAATACAACGGTAACACCAGCGGTGACAACAACATCTCTGGAGACATCACCATCATCTACGCGGACAGAAGCATAATGAAGAACATAATACCACACGACATACTACAGAATTAAATCTTCAGATAAAGTATGGAAACACAAGTAGTGTTTATATTTCATTTTATTATTGAAAATTGTGTAATCTTATAAATGGTACCTTATGATTTGTTTTTGTTTTAATATTTATTATCTAGCCCGTAGTATTATATATATATATATATATATATATATATATATATATATATATATATATATATATATATATATATATATATATATTATACTACGGGCTAGCACAGGACTAACTAACTAGCACAGGAATCAATGAATTTACCGTACATATAGGCACCTTCATTAAAAGTAGCCTATGTGCTATTGAATTAATTTTTTTCTTGTTTTAAAAAGACAACTCCCGCACTAGAGAACAAGCTCTGTGTCGCGGGGGACTTTACAAACATACAATTAACAGACAAAAATTACACCCAGACCTCAGAACAACTCTTTGTGGGTAAATAAAGTTTTGTCCTGTGTGGGAATCGAACCCACAACCTCGTGCACAGCAGGCGCATACTGCGACCACTGAACCACCAAGGCATTCAAATAGCACACAGGCTACTTTTAAAAAAATTGGTACTATACATATATAGATATTTGATGGCCTGAAGGCTGATGAAAGATGATCTATCTATGATATATGGCACCAAATTTCATCCAATTCCGCTTGTAGCAAAAGCGGATAAATACGAATTAATAATTATAATACTTAGAAGAAGTTTAAGTCTCCAGCGCTCATTTAGGAATGCGTTTTGAAATAAACGTATTGCATTGTGGACTTAAGCTGCGGGCAGAAAAATTGTTTAATATGATCTATTTTCTACTTATTTATTTATTCACATATTATACTAGGCATTATTTTATATACAAAATATTTATTAAATTAATGTACTATATTATTAATTATTATGTCATAACCTTACAGACTAAAAAATATTTACAACTAATTCTATCATACTACTCATATAGACTATGTAGTATTTGTTGTTTACTCACGTTATCACACTGGCTCGACAATGCCCTGTACTTGGTAATCGGTTTTAAAGCTCACTCACCCAGTTCACCCCGCCCGTGGCTTACCCTTTGCCTTTGCCGCGCTTTTGTGCAACTGTCACAGTGACGTTTAGTTAACCAATACAGCCAATACAGGTACACACGAGACAGCGTACGCATGCTTTAGCGCATACACTACATCCCTCCCTTGTTTTAAAATAAGAACAAACAAGAGACTGGTATACTAAATAATAATTATGATATTATTCATCATGTGGTTAGCACATTATCACACAAAGTAATAATGACGATAACCAGGGACCACCCATACACGGCCATCCAACTCCAAATCAAGCAAACCCCTAATCATCTCCAATCACACACAGAAATGCTGGCCCAGCAGTCGCGGTCGCCAACCAGCAGACCAACTGGCCAGCCAGGTAGTACAGTACCAAAATAACATATTATTATTTGGTGTTTGTTTCTCTAATTTGATAAATAGTGCAAATATTTTCATTTAAAAATCTAATTAGTTGTAACCCATTGTTAATATTAGTAAATAAAAGTATTAGACTTAACAATCCATAGATGTCTTCTTCGTTTGTAATAGTCTTGCAATCTTCTTACTTAGCCTCTTTCTTGTACCAGGTCTTTTTCTTTATCCATTTTCTCTTTGTAGATGAACATAATTTTTATTATCAACACTTGTTCTGAGCTATGTGATCCTCCATGAGTTTATTGATTATATTCCTGTGTGTTGGACATCAACTGTATCTCTTTCAGTCATGGTCGATAAAGTGGCTCCACTCCTATCTCCTCTTTTCCTTTTTCTATCTTGTATATAACAAAAGTATATCACGCTGCTGGAGTAATTTTGTAATCTGGAAGCTGGTCACTGTCTTAGTGACCTTGGCTTCTTTGTAGAGACTATAGTCGACCATTATGAACATGTACATTAGATAGTAGGCTTGTAGATCCATTTCGGCATCAATTCAATGAGCTATATGTGGTAAGCATAATATGTGATTTAACTGGTTGTACATTATCACCTATAGGCAGTTCTATCAAAATATCCCTAATGGCTGTAATATTATATTGTTGAGTAGTACAGCAGTTTATTTTTAATCTAACAGATCTCGATTTTGATTCCTTCATTGTGTCTAGTGTTGTTAGGCTTGATTGACACAACTGCGATGACACGTGGAAAACACACACACTTTAACTCTTGCTTTTTGGTTATGTATTCAATTAAACAATACGACTCGACTGACCGACGCACATAACTTTTTTTTTTGACCTGTGAGTCGCCTTGCCAATTAAGTGTGTGTGCATATCACTTAGCCCGCCGACTAATTCTCTAAGTAACAGCGATGACAAACTGACAGTTGTGATCGCAAAATTGTCAGTTGTGATTGCTCGAGGACGGCACAATCTATTGACTAAACGTCAAAAAGGGCTCTTACGGAATATCGATTTTCAATCTGACAGATGGATTTTGCTCGGTTTTTGCTCTTACGGAATACCCCTGCCAGTCTCAACGAACTCTTTATCAAAGGAACCTTTTTTTTTTTTTTTTTTTCTACGTGGTTTAAATGCATTTACGCATACCACCCACCTGGGCGTCGGTGGGTGGTTATGTCGGACTCCCCGGTCTCCTACAGGAGACCGTCCTACCGACTAAACATTCCACGGTGTTCCCTCAGACGACCTATTGCAGGGGACACGAGTACGCTTGCGCATTCATCCGCATCCCCCGCAGGTCATGGCTCGCCGACCCTGGCGCGCCCCATCTGATTTGGAGGGCCTAGCCCTTCCTTTCACTTGTGCAAGCAGTCAACCGAATAATGGCGGTCAAACCATTCTAATATGGCGGAAGCAAATAGTAGACATAGGACGGGCAGCAGCGTCCCTATGTAAAGACTTCCGCCACTGCGATCGCCAACCCGCCTGCTAAGCGTGGCGATTATGGTAAATCCCCCCCAAAATGATCCGCACCAATAAAAATCGGCCCCTAGTCCCCGGCAGTCCCGCTATTCCTGGCTCAGGTAGCGGCCATGGTAACGGTGGGACAAGGGGTGCTAAGAATCTCCGGCAGAGACCAGGCTACCAAAAACAACGACAGCTGGCCCTGGCAACATATAACACGCGCACACTGCGGACCGACGAGAAGATTGCCGAACTGGAGGAAGAATTGAGCAAGCTGCGATGGGATATTATAGGGCTATCTGAAGTCCGTAGAGAGGGAGAGGACTCGATAACGCTCAAATCCGGCAACTTGCTCTACTTCCGGGAGGGCGACCAACAGTCCCAGGGTGGTGTCGGGTTTATCGTCCACAAGTCCCTCGTAAACAACGTGGTCAAGATCGAGAGTGTGTCGACAAGGGTAGTGTACCTTATACTCAGAATCACCAAACGGTATTCGTTGAAGGTCATACAGGTATACGCTCCAACGTCGGCGCACCCCGATGATGAGGTCGAAGCTATGTATGAGGATATTTCCAGAGCCATACATAGCACCAAGACCCACTTCACCGTTGTCATGGGGGACTTCAACGCAAAACTGGGCAAACGGAGCGGTGATGAGCTGAAAGTGGGGCAATTTGGGTATGGGCATCGGAATCCCCGGGGCCAGATGCTGTTCGATTTCATGGAGAAGGAGGGACTCTTTATGATGAACTCCTTCTTCAAGAAACACGAACAACGCAAATGGACCTGGGTGAGTCCTGACGGTGCAACCAAAAACGAGATTGACTTCATCATGTCGACGAAGCGGCAGATATTTAATGATGTCTCTGTGATCAATGCGGTGAAAACCGGGAGCGATCACCGACTGGTAAGGGGCACATTAAATATCAATGCCAAGCTGGAAAGATCTCGACTGATGAAGTCAACGCTCCGACCTGCACCTATCCAAACCCAAAACCCCGACAGCTTTCAGCTCGAACTGCTGAACCGCTTCGAGAGCCTAGGTGATTGCGTCGATGTGGACGATTACAACAACAGGTTCGTGGAAACTGTCCGTTCGGCTGGGTCTAACAGTTTTAAAACCCGCCGAACAAAAGAAACGAAAAAGATCTCCGACTCAACCATCAAGCTCATGGAGGAAAGGCGAGAGATGGTTTTGCAGTCCTCAGATGATGCTGGCCGATACCGGCTGCTCAGTAGGCAGATCTCTAAGTCTTTGACTCGCGACCTTCGCCAATATAATACAGACTGTATTAAACAGGCTATAGAGCAGAACAAGGGCTCCAAAGTGTTCGCTAGAGATCTGTCTATCGGGCAGAGCCGACTGACCAAGCTGAAGACTGGGGACGGCAAGATCATATCGTCCAGGCCCGAGCTGGTGGAAGAGATCGAAACGTTTTACAGGCAGCTGTACACGACAACTCGGTCACCTGTTAGCTCTTCGACAGACGACCCAAGAGCTAAGTTGTCCCGACATTATACCGATGATATCCCGGTCGTCAGCCTAGACGAGATTAGTATGGCTCTCAAACAGCTAAAAAACAACAAGGCGCCGGGTGAGGACGGAATCACAAGCGAATTGCTAAAGGCTGGTGGAAGGTTCAAAAAGGGTGATAAAACCCTGCTGAAGAATTACAGACCCATCTCACTCCTGAACCACGTCTACAAGCTGTTTTCGAGAGTCATTACGAATCGTCTCGCGTGCAGGTTTGACGACTTCCAGCCTCCCGAACAAGCCGGTTTCCGAAAAGGGTTTAGTACCATAGACCACATACATACGCTGCGGCAGGTTATACAGAAGACCGAGGAGTATAACCAGCCTCTATGTCTAGCGTTTGTGGACTATGAGAAAGCCTTTGATTCGATCGAGACCTGGGCTGTGCTACAGTCTCTCCAGCGGTGCCAAATTGACACTCGGTACGTCGAAGTGTTGAAGTGCTTGTATGAAAACGCCACCATGTCGGTCCGTTTCCATGATCATAGTACGAAGCCTATCCAGTTGCAGCGAGGTGTAAGACAGGGAGATGTCATATCCCCGAAACTCTTCACCGCTGCACTGGAATGGACTCGGCATCAACATCAACGGCGAGTACATCACCCACCTTCGATTTGCCGACGATATCGTGGTCATGGCTGAGACCATGGAAGACCTTGGCGCAATGCTCGATGGCCTCAGTAGAGTCTCACTACAAGTGGGTCTTAAAATGAACATGGACAAGACTAAGATTATGGCAAATGTCCATGTCGCACCCACCTCTGTCACAATTGGAGGCTCTACATTCGAAGTTGTTGACGAGTATGTTTACCTGGGACATACAGTCCAGTTAGGTAGGTCCAACTTCGAGAAAGAGGTCACTCGTCGAATCCGACTCGGTTGGGCAGCGTTTGGGAAGCTACGTCATATCTTCTCGTCCCAAATACCGCAGTGTCTCAAGACGAAAGTCTTTGACCAGTGTGTGTTGCCAGTGATGACATACGGATCTGAGACGTGGTCGTTCACTATGGGCCTCGTGCGAAGGCTCAAAGTCACCCAACGAGCAATGGAGAGAGCTATGCTTGGAGTTTCCCTGCGAGATCGAATCAGAAATGAGGAGATCCGTAGGAGAACCAAAGTAACCGACATAGCTCGGAGAATTGCCTCCATTAAGTGGCAATCGGCCGGGCACATAGCTCGCAGAACTGATGGCCGTTGGGGCAGAAAGGTTCTAGAGTGGCGACCACGAACTGGAAGACGAAGCGTGGGCAGGCCTCCAACAAGGTGGACCGACGACCTGGTAAAGGTTGCGGGCAACCGATGGGCGAGGTCGGCTCAGGATCGAGAGTTGTGGAAAACCTTGGGGGAGGCCTATGTCCAGCAGTGGACGTCTTTTGGCTGAGATGATGATGATGATGAGCCCTTCCTCACGAGAGGCGCGCGCGGAACACGAGCCGCCTTCCTCTCGGGCCTGCTAAGTGACGACTGCCCAAGGTCGCCACCCGCCGGCCATCGCTCACGGTGGTCGGAGGTCTTGCGCCCTCCGACGCCCGTTGCGTCGTCTGCGGTAGGGGAGGATAGCTATTGCTTCCCTCTCCCTTTCCGCCAGCTCCTTGGCAAGCATCACCTCCTCGCAAAAGGAGGCGACGGAGTCCCAGGCAGTCTCGCCCTCGACCATGGCAAGCACCACAGAAGAGAGCGAAAAGCCGCCCGCCACCCCTATAGCAACGCCAAGGTCTCGGCGTTGCCCCGTCCACGCCGGACACTCCACCAGTGTGTGGAGCGCCGTGTCTTCAGGGCAGTTCCCGCAGTGGTGACACTCGGGCGTCTGCTCCCGACCTATACGATGCAGGTACTTTCCGAAGCACCCGTGCCCCGTCAGTACCTGCGTCAGCCGGAACGTAAGGGCGCCATGACGCCTCTCCAGCCACTCGTCGAGCACGGGACTTACCGCCGCAATAACGGCGTGCCCGGCACTGGGTTGCGCAAGACGCGCCCTCCACTCCTCCACCATGAAAGTGTGGAGCTGAGCCCTTCTTGCCCCGATTTCTCGGGGCCTCGGAAGGGAGCCCTGTGCCAACTTATCCTCGCGCCAACGGTACATCGACGCAAGGACCCTCGCCTCTAGATCCCACGGAGGGGATCCTGCGAGGAGGCTCGCCGCCTCGAACGAGATTGTCCGATACCCTCGGATAATCCTGACGGCTATTGCACGATGCGGCCTCCGCAAAGATGCAATGTTGTAGGCCTTCAGGTTTTATCAAAGGAACCTACCCTGAGTCTAGATTATATATCATTCTGTAACTCTTTTGTTAAGATCTACCTCGACTGCCACGCGGATGAACGCGGTCTTAAACTGGGCTACAACTAATTAACACGCTACTTTTCCAACGTTATCTTTTCCTTTCTCATTTGTAGCCAATGGAAGACGTCACCATCTAAATTTGGCCCTTTCAGAGTCGGAATGACCTTCGGTGTTCTAAAATATTCTACTTCTTCAATTTTCTGTAATGTCTATGTGAGAGAGAACAATAAAAAATATTATTATTATTTAATAGGTAATTTTAACAAAAATAAAGCTACTTAGCCACTGTTGACGGCACCAGTGTACGCGCGCTAGTGCGGCATCTATATACATTTTTTTTTTTTTACGTGGTTTAAATGCATTTACGCATACCACCCACCTGGGCGTCGGTGGTTGGTTATGTCGGACTCCCCGGTCTCCTACAGGAGACCGTCCTACCGACTAAACATTCCACGGTGTTCCCTCAGACGACCTATTGCAGGGGACACGAGTACGCTTGCGCATTCATCCGCATCCCCCGCAGGACATGGCTCGCCGACCCTGGCGAGCCCCATCTGATTTGGAGGGCCTAGCCCTTCCTCACAAAAGGCGCGCGCGGAACACGAGCCGCCTTCCTCTCGGGCCTGCTAAGTGACGACTGCCCAAGGTCGCCACCCACCGGCCATCGCTCACGGTGGTCCGAGGTCTTGCGCCCTCCGACGCCCGTTGCGTCGTCAGCGGGAGGGGAGGATAGCTGTTGCTTCCCTCTCCCTTTCCGCCAGCTCCTTGGCGAGCATCACCTCCTCGCAAAAGGAGGCGACGGAGCCGCCTCTCCAGCCACTCGTCGAGCACGGGACTTACCGCCGCAATAACGGCGTGCCCGGCACTGGGTTGCGCAAGACGCGCCCTCCACTCCTCCACCATGAAGGTGTGGAGCTGAGCCCTTCGCGCCTCGATTTCTCGGGGACTCGGAAGGGAGCCCTGTGCCAACTTATCCTCGCGCCAACGGAACATCGACGCAAGGACCTTCGCCTCGAGAGAGATTATCCGATACCCTCGGATAATCCTGACGGCTATTGCACGATGCGGCCTCCGCAAAGATGCAATGTTGTAGGCCTTCAGGTTATCGGCCCAAACGGGAGCTCCGTAAAGAGCCATGGATCGGACGATCCCCGCGTATAGCCTCCGGCAGGAGGCGTTCGGGCCCCCAAGATTGGGCAGGAGTCGCGATAGCGCACCCGCGGTGCCCATCAGCTTGGGGGCCAAACAACGGAAGTGCTCCTTGAAGTTCCACCGGCTGTCGAGAACGAGACCTAAGTATTTAAGCGTCGTCCCGACGCCAATGCGAACACCTCCTACCATTATGTGGGAACCCTGGGGTGGCCTGTTTCGGGGACCGTGAAAACACACGGCCTCCGACTTGTTCAGAGCCACCTCGAGACCCAACCGCCGATTCTTCCTAAGACTTGCGCGACACCAGCCGTAGCTAGTATCGACGCATGCCGGCAGTCTTTCCTCCGTGCCGTGACTAGGGTGTCATCGGCGTAGCACGTCACGGCGACCCCCGGAAGGAGTACACCGCGAAGCACCCAGTCGTATCCGATGTTCCACAAGAGCGGCCCTAGGACCGATCCCTGCGGGACACCGCACGACATCTCTCGCCCACCCCACCCAGCCCGACCCGGGTAGACCACTGCTCTGTCGCTTAGGTAAGCCCCGACGATGCGACGGAGGTACCTCGTCCAGCAGCACTATGGGCCGGTAGGCAGACGGGAAGTCCACTGGGCGCCCATCCTTCTTGAGGAGGACCAGTTTGCCGGACTTCCACCGAAGCGGAAACCGGCCCCCCTCCAGGCACGCACTGAGAAGCCCCAGTAGTCGGGGCCCGAGCTCCTTGAGAGCCAGGACCCATGCGCGACCCGGAATGCCGTCGGGCCCATTATTTATGTAAGTGATTTGTAAATATTATAACTAGAGAAATAAATGAAATTCTGATTCTGATTCTGATTCTGGAGCTCAACCCGGGTCACTTCAGGTACGTCGTCAATGTCCGCGTCAGATACCATGGAAGGCAGAACCATCGGCGGAGGAGGATGCTCCGACCTGGCAGGGAACAGAGCGGCCACCACCTCATCTAGCAACTGGGGCTGAAGACTCTGAGACAGCGGGGGTGCCCAGGGGCGGAGTTTGCCCCTTACCATACGGTATGGACGTCCCCAAGGATCCCGGTCCAGAGTCGCCAACAACTCTTCACGGGCCAATATTTTAGCTCGCTTGATCGCCAGCTGCAAGGACTTCTTGGCCGCTCTATACACCTCGTACAGTTCCGCCTCCCTAGCAATGGCATCGGGAGGACGGCAACGCCTTCTGCAATACCTGGTGTACTGGCGCCGAGCCACCACACAATCGCTCCGTAATTGGGCGATGTCCTCCGTCCACCAGTACACCTGGCGCCTCGCAGGTCGAGTGTGGACCCGAGGCATCGCCGCATTGCAAATTTGCGTCACCGCATCCTGGAACCACTCAGCCTCCAACTCGATGTCGTCAGGCCTGTCCGGTGCATCGCACCAGGCCTGAGCGATGGAGGCCTCCAGGAGCGCCTCCCGGTCCAAGCGTTTAAGTGCCCACCGCGGACTGTTCTTCCCAGGGGCCGCTCTGACTGGGGCACCCGAGGTCTGGGCGGAGACGTCAAATCGGATGTAGAGGTGATCCGATAACGTCTTCACCTCCTCAATGACGCGCCAGCCCGTGACACGGTGTGCTAAAGCAGGGCTTGCGAATGTCAGATCGACAATCGACCCACCCTGCTGTCGCACACACGTGTTCGCGGTGCCCTGGTTAAGAACGAGTAGGCCTAACTCCACGGCCCACTCCTCGAGCAACCCACCCCTGACATCCGTTCTCGGAGATCCCCAAGCCATAGATTTGGCGTTGAAGTCCCCGAGGACGACGACCGGGTAGGGTTGGCATCGAGCAACGACGGTGCCCAGACCATCGAGGAATCCCTCGAACTCGGCGAGCGGTCGATTTGGAGAGAAATACACCCCGACGACGGCTATCTACCCCAGACGAACTGCAGCATAGCCCTGGCCCCTCGAGATGGATGTTGAGGGACGGGGCTCCGGCAGTCGCAGACAACACTATTGCGACCAAGCCGTCCAAGTCCCCCACCCAGTCATCCCGGGGAAGAACAAAGTACGGCTCGGCTACGACAGCGACACCGATTTGCCACTGCGCCATGGTCTGCAGGAGAAGATCCTGAGCCCTGGCACAGTGGTTTAGGTTCCCTTGGAGGAAACGGAGATGGGCCATTATTGACAGTATTCATATTCATATTCATATTCATTTATTTGCTCAAACATGTGTATACATACAGTTGATGCATGCAAGATTACATATAAATGGTGTTGCTCAAACATGTTTACCATATGTCATGGCGCGCAAATATTGCATTGTATATCTATAATATAATCAGTTTTGCTATTTTCAAATAATAATAATATAATGTCAAAAGAATTACGAATACAATGTCATGTCTTAAAAATAAAATTAAAAATAATGTCCATAAGTTTATAAGAATACAATGTCAAATAATATAATATTAATAATAATTAAAATAATAATAATAAGAATGTCCGTTTCATAATAATGTTGCTTCAGTCAGAAAGTCAGATATATTATAGTATGCTTTTTCTATTAAAAATGATTTTAATTTATTCTTAAATGCATTTTTATTATGCTCTTTCCATTCTTTTGGTATTTTATTATAAATTGTTGGTGCCATGCAAAAAACACTTTTGCGCATAAGTGCAGTTCTAGATGAATGGATGCAAAGTTTCGTGTTGTCGCGTCTATTGCACTCTTCCAAGCGCGGAAATAAATTTGGGTTGGCTTTAACAAAAGTTGCAATCTCTAAAATGTAAAGCGACGGTAATGTCAATATTTTATATTGTAAAAAATATGGCTTGCAGCTGTCGGTTGTTTTTAGTTTAAACATTGACCTAAGGCATCTCTTTTGGGCTTTAAATACAATTTCTTTATCAGTCGAGTTTCCCCAAAAAATAACGCCGTATCTGAGTACAGATTCCGTTAAACCATAGTATGCCGTTAATAGTGCATCAATATTAACAGTTCTCGATAGAGTGTAAAGGGCATACGCATTACTACTTAATTTTTTGCTTACGATGTCTATATGAGTCTTCCAATTTAAATTTCTGTCAATTGTTAGTCCTAAAAATATCATCACCATATCGTTAACTTTTCCCTTTATTCCGGTGTTTTCCCTTCCTTGTGGCGAAAGGCCTTTGTCCGCCCCCTACCAAAGATATCCAATCCTTCCTTAGCAAGCCATTTCCGACCTATTTCCATTCTCCCTTTCCTCTCTAAAGTGCTTGAGGCTTGTGTTTATCAACAATTGTCTAGATACGTACTTAATAGTAACATATTAAGTCCGTATCAATCCGGATTTAGACCAGGACACTGCACGACCTCAGCATTACTTAAAGTGACTGGCGATGTGAGGGCGGGCGTGGAAGACACCAAGGCTACTGTGTTAGTCTTGGTTGATTTCTCAAACGCCTTCAACACCGTCAGTCATGACATTCTCCTCTCCATACTCTCCCATCTTTTGATCTCACCGGAGGCGCTGGAATGGTTTTCCTCATATCTTCGTGAGCGTCAGCAGTCTGTTCGCATTGATGACACGTTGTCATGTTGGTGTGATCTTGACTCTGGCGTACCACAAGGCGGCATACTTTCTCCTCTTCTTTTTTCTCTTTTTATTAACCTCATTACCCAAGACCTTCAGTGTGCGTATCATTTGTATGCCGACGACTTGCAGTTATATTCACATGCTGGAGTTGACAACTTATCTGTTGCGATTGCCAATGTGAACCGGGATTTGGAAGCGATCAAACATTGGTCTAATCGGTTTGGCTTACATGTAAATCCGGATAAGTGTCAGGCTATTGTTGTTGGAGGCAATCGTATGATGAGCAAAGTGAATTTGTCATCTCTTCCACCAGTTGTCTTCGACGGATGCACTAGAATATGCTGTTAGCGTTAAAAATCTTGGTCTACATATAGATGGAACCCTCAATTGGAAGGCTCAAGTGACGAGTGTTTGTCAGCGCGTTACTGGTACCTTGCGGTCCCTTTATCGCCTGAAGAATTTTCTGCCTACCAAAACTAAGGTTACGCTGGTGCAAACTTTACTCTTTCCTATCATCGATTATGCTGATGTGTGCTATTTTGACCTGAATGCAGACCTCCTTAATAAACTTGACCGTCTTCTGAATAACTGCATTCGATTCGTATTTAATCTTCGTAAATATGACCATGTGTCTATTTATCGCTCCCAGCTAGGATGGTTGACTATTCGCCAGCGCCGAAGTATGCATGCTCTCACTACGCTCTTCTCACTTCTTCACTCTCCTACTCCCCCCGCCTACCTCATTTCTTCCTTTCAATACCGTTGTTCCATTCACAACAGAAACCTACGCTCATCTAACAATCTTCTTCTTGCATGTCCCTCACACAGTTCTGCTCTCGTTCATTCTTCCTTCCCGATCCAATCTATTCTTCTATGGAATGCGCTTCCTTTTGACGTCAGGATGGCTACGAGTAGGTGGATGTTTAAAAAAAAAGTACGAGGACTCATTCTAAATGGATCATTGGTAGAACCATCTCAATAATTACATTTACTGGCTTTGAGTATTTATGTATGTATTTATATATACATATATATATCTACTAGCTGTACCCGCGACTTCGTTCGCGTGTTCAGTCTTTTACTGAAAATCTCAAATCTACAGCTGTTATCCCTATACAAACTTTCATCGGCTGATTTTCAGCTTTAGTGGTTACATTTAAAAAAACCTTTCTTTGCGGATGCCTATATCATAATAACTATCTGAGCGTCTAATGATTTAAACTGTTTTTTGATTAGTCAGTCACGTTTTTCTTTTAAACATTAAGATTCTGCAATTTATAAACTTCATGAAGAAATATTCCTTGTTTGTATGATTGTTCTGCTCTTCAAATTGTCTTAGCGCAAACGTGAATAACCTTAATTGGCCCATCGCCTGGCTAATAGTTTGAATTTATGTATTGTTATGTATTATCTGTGCCATACCCTGTAAAAATCTCTACATCTATTACATTTCGTTTTAAATTAGTCACTTCTAACCTGATAGGTACTGTTACACAGTTTATGTGGGCTAAAAATTTATTAAATTCTTAAAGGGCATAATGGTCCGTCGTAGTGCTGAAGGATTTCAGAAATTGAACTTTCCTTTTAATCCATTGTTCTTATAATACAGTTATACTACTTTACATAAGCTTTCGGAACAAAACTGAATGAAAAACCAGTAAGTTGAACCCTATTCAATATTGTCGACCATATTAGTGAGAGTTCAACGTAAATTCGGTATATAGGACCAGGTATCTGTTAATTATTATCTTTATCTCTGAAACTATGCATTTTTTACTTTGTACATTATTTAATTACGAAGTTTCCGTGCCTATATCCGGCTGTATCATAATATTAGTTCAATTGTAACATTTTAATTTGCTCATTGAATGTGATTAGTTACTGTCATTTAATTACCATAATTGAGATACATTATGTCTGAACTCCATCGGAAAAAAAAATATCATTGAGAAGTTGGCCATCTGCAGTATTCTTTATTAGTTTCACTAACGAATTGATGCTTCCTGAATGCATTTGTTTGTTTCATTGCAGTATGCCTATAGTATTTGAGGAGGTTACTCACTTCTCTACGGAACCCATCATCAGAACTGGATTTTTTAAAAACTGAGAACAATATGAAAGATTATCCATCCAATTACAAAAAGATTTTTAAGATAATTTTTAAAAAGAGGGAAGGACCTCCACTTTACAGAAGACCACAGCCAAATAACTACACACAGCGGTGTAGTTGTGTTCCTGTGTGTGAGTATAGGTCTCCAACGCTCACTTAGGGATTCGTTTTGAAAGAAACGTATTTCTATCCCAGGGATACTCCTAATCTAAGCCCTGGTGTAAAAAATGGGTTGGTAACACGCAAGTGATACCTTTGGTATTGCAAGCGTCTATAGGCTACGGTAACTGCTTAACACCAGGTGGGCCATATGCTTGTTTGCCACAAAAGTAGTTCCATCTTAGCGATAAGACGTCCACTGCTCGACATTGCTTCCCGCAAGATTTTCCACGTCAGTCGGTCCTGAGCTGACCTTGTCCATCGTTTACCAGGTCGTCAGTCCATCTTGTTGGAGGCCTGCCCACGCTGCGTCTTCCAGTTCGTGGTCGCCACTCTAGAACCTTTCTGCCCCAACGGCCATCGGTTCTGTGAGTTATATGCCCTGCCCATTGTCACTTAATTGAGGCAATTTTTCGAGCTATGTCGGTCACTTAAAAATAAAATATTACAAATCGGCTCTTAAATGACGATGTTCAGGGATAAAAAAATCAATGCAATGGAACCTCATCTTTAAAAATTCAGTTAGAAATATATATCAGTTAAGTATGCCGATGAGACAGAGGCCGATCATGAGTTTCGCTGTGAGTGATTTTTTTGGTCGAAAATAGACACATACATAGTATCGCGGAGTTTTTTAGATCTATTTGCAAATAACATTGCCTCCAACGGCAGGATTTTCTGACTCGTTCAAGTTTCATCATAATATTTCAGCCAATTCACATTCACAAAACTATATTAAAAGAAACACGCCGTCTACTGGTGAAAATCGTATGAAATTTTGTTTGGTAGTTATTGAGTTTATCGTGACCAGACAGACAGATTCGGTGGAGTGTTTTCTTTTCTGTGCTGCTTTCCTGATTACCTAAATTAAGGTATTGTTAAATGTTAGCGCCTACACAAAATGAAATAGCATTCATTTTATAGTAATATTTTATAGTTTGTGTTTAAGTTTTATTAGGCGTTTAATTTAGTCAGTGATTGTCTTAGGTCTTGGCATGATTAACGCATTTTATTCGTACTTATAGTATATTTATATGGTTTTAGCTTTATCAAAGACGATTTTAGCTGCAACAAACAGATAGACAGAGAGATAAAACTGTTAAAATTGTATTTCTGATGTAAGTGCTATGTAAACAGCCACATGAATTTTATAGAAAGCTGTTATTTTGATATTACAAAGAGACACTTCAATTTTATTAATGTGTGTATAGATGTATAGCTGATAATGTGTTTATGACTTCGTTTGCGTGGACTTCAGGGATTAAAACATAGAGTTTCCTGGAGCATAAAACCCGGGGCATAAAAGATTATCACCTGCACCGCATCCTGTTAAAATGTCTGCTTCTATTACATTTCGTTGTAAAATGGTCACTTTTAACCTAGTACCGTTAACACGTGATGAACCAGTCAGCTGATCTCTATTTAATATGGTCGCCGATATTGATGAGAGTTCAACTTAAATTGGTGATTGCTATATCTCCGAAACATCGCATTATTTTTTAAATTTATTTTCATATAAACTTCAAACGTGGTTTTACAAACTACATTTAAAAAAGTTTTAGCTAAATAAATTGAAGCGTGTTTCTTGAATAGCACGTGTGTTATTAAAGTGACCATAACTTTTTTATTTGTGAACCGATTGGAATAAAATAAAGCCTATATGTTATGGGAAGGTTGCCACAATATATAAGTGAAAACCGCATTCAAATCGGTTGCGTGGTTGCTGAGTTTATCGCGCACAAACGCGGCCACAAACAGACAAACAGACAAACAGACAAAAATTCTAAAAACCACATTTTTGGCCTCAGTAACATAAATACAACGTATATAAATTGTTTTTTCGAAAAAAAATTCAATGTACAGACGCGACTTGGTTACGATTTTATTATATGTATAGATTATATTATATATCTATTATATTATATATATTTTTAGTATACTATATATATATATATAGTAAGTAAGTATTTTTTTTTTTATTTTGTACTATTGTCTGTAACGTACTAAATTATTTTTGTTTTTAATAATTTTAACACCTGCCATTAATATCTCTGCATCACCCTAGGTTGACTGGTAGAAAATGCCTAAGGCATTAAGTCCGCCTCTGTATAATTTTGTGCAGGAAGTTTAAATAAATAAATAAAATAAAAATTTTGTTGTATTAACTGTGTCAATGGTAGTGTTATTATATTTAATGTCAATGCTGGAAAATGTCAAGGAACGCTGGCTAAAGTGCATAATTACTGTTTTGGCTATATTAATTTTTTAGGTTATTATTGTCGAACCATTCTATAGTTTTTGTTAGTGTGTTATTTATATCACTTTCATATAGTTCTCTTTGGTGACAAGGTATAGTGATGGTACTATCATCTGCAAACAGCGTCATAGGATGTTCAATGGCCATAGGGAAGTCATTGATATATAGTGTAAAAAGCAAAGGTCCTAACACACTACCTTGAGGAACTCCGTAAACAACCCTTCGTTCTTGTGATGAGTAAATCTCTTCTTGTTTAGTTTTACTATTTATTCTACTAATTTCTGTAATTTGCTTTCTATTATCCAAGTATGATTTTATTAGTTCTAGACAATTTCCTCTTACTCCGTATGCACTAAGTTTATTTATTAGGGTGTTATGTTTGACATAATCAAATGCAGCTGTCATGTCGCAAAATATTGCACATACTGGCGTATTTTTGTCCATATTTAAGAAAGAAAGAAAGAAAAGAAAGAAAATTACATTTATTGACACAGTAAAAAAAATTGTTGGTATGAGTACATTGTATAACTTATAACTACTGTGTCAATGAGGTTACCACTCAGCATAATGCTATGTTGTGGTAACAACACAGCGCTGATTTTCAGTGGTAACCCCAAGTGACGGACGGACATTAAGCAGTAAATAAACTAAACTAAAACAACAAAAAAGTAAACGCATAAACTGCAGTTAAAAATATAAAATAAATAAATGCACAAGTGAGTATAATATATTATGTAGGTATAGTTTGCATCGGCAGGTTGTATCGGCCCGGGCGACGCGACGCGGCGCTCCCGCATCATTCTGCCGGCGCACGAGATGCGTGCGGTCGTGCGCTCGATACACCCACTATACAACCTACTCGCTCGTTTATTACAAATATTCAGTATTACTTAATTATGTGTTATACAGCCACGGATATAGTATACGATTACATTTGTTCACCAATGTTCGACATATTACATTGTTTTGTAACTACACTGTATTGTCATGACGCCATGATTGATCGCCGAGTAATCTTAACTGTACAATAACAATATATTAATACGTAAGTATAAAGAATTATTTTATGTTTTGTCTATACATAAGTTATATTTTGATAATTTTTTTGTTCTTGCAATAATTGTTTTATTAAATGAATTTTAAAATTTTGTTTGGTTTTTATGGATCTCAGGGGTGGTGGCAAGTTGTTCCAACAGTGACTGGCGGCGTACTTAAAACATCCTCGGAAGGCTGTTGTTCTAAATTGAGGCACTGATAACGGATTTGAGGTGTACCGAGCCGAGTATCTATAATGGTCTTGTCGCCAACTAAGCTTTGTGTAAAGGTAATGAGGTTGCTGTGTATTAATTACTCCAAATAACAAAGTAGCTAGATGTAATTTGCGTCGGGCTGCCATTTTTAACATTTTATTGTCGTTAAGATACGGTGTTATATGATTTCTCCGAGGTATGCTAAAACAGTATCGTGCACATGCGTTTTGCACTCTCTGTATAACATGTTCTGTTCGAGATAACAAACATGGGCCATATGCAACATCACAATAATTAAACTTTGATAGCACAAGACTGTCGACTAATCTTTTTCGCAGTGTAATACTTATAAATTCTCTAATTCTATATAAAATCTTGAGCCTATAGAAACAGTTTCTTGCAATATTATTTATATGTTCTTCGAAACGTAGTTCTGGATCTATGATGAGGCCAAGATTGCATGCCGATTCTACTCTTTCTATGCTTTGACCCATTATCTTGATCTGTGGTTTTGCAGTTGAGATAGATTGTATTTGCTGCTTGCTACCCAAAATTAAAAATTTAGTCTTTTGAGCATTTAACACTAAGGAATTGTTTTTAGACCATGTTGCTACCCTATCAAGCTCTGTGTTAATTATGTTCACGGCAGCTGAGGTGTTATTGGGGTTCACAGAAAAACTACTTATACTTGGGTATCATCAGCGTAGACGTGGTAACTACACTTGCTGAAACAATTTGTTATGTCGGCACTATATAATATATAAAGAAGAGGTCCTAATATTGATCCCTGAGGAATACCTCTGGTTACACTCCGCGGGGAGGAAGAATGCGTTGATCCATCCTTTTTATTTATGACAACCTGCTGAGTTCTATTCGTCAAATAACTATCGAACCATCTTAAAGTTTCCCACCCAAAGCCATAGTACGCCAGCTTTGACAGTAGAAGAGAAATATTTATGGAGTCAAAGGCCCGAGAATAATCAAGCAGCGTTAAAATTGATCCCTCTCCACGATCTCGAGCTTCAAGAATATTCCCCACTACATCCACTAGAGCTGTAGTAGTCCCACGTCCCTTTCTAAATCCAGACTGTAAGTCCGGGAGAATACCATTCTCTTCTAAGTACGCTACAACCTGAAGGTAGACCACTCGCTCCAACACCTTGGATAAACAGGGCAATATGCTTATAGGGCGAAGATCCTTGTAATTTTGCGGATTATTGTTTTTGGGTAAGGGTCGGACAATTGCCTTACTCCACATATTAGGAAAAGTGTATGTACTTAAAGATTTATTAACTATATTAGTTATAGTTTTAAGTGAATTTGGCAAAGTAAGCATTATCATTTCTTTTGTGATACCATCAATGCCCTGTGCATTACTTGATATATTTCTAATAATTTTTAAAATATTATCGGGATTCGTTTGCTGTAATGAAAATTTTGCTGGGCCATGGCGATTAAATTCATAATAGCTTAATTGGGAAATGCTTATGTTTGCATTGCCCGGTACGTCAAGAAATGCCATGTTTATTCCTTCAGGATCATTAAACTGTTCCAGTACACTGTCATCCCTAACTACCGGTAGTACATGTCTTTTTAAATTGTACCAGAGGGATTTAGAATCATTGATATTTTGATTTATGTATTAGCCTCATGCTTTAAGTCAAGATAGTACTTTTTGTGTTCAGTCAAATTTGTTTGATGATATCGTTTGCGAGCACTATTACGTAACTTAAAAATTAACTTAACATTATCTGTTATCCAAGGTGTAGGAGGTCCCTTGAAAACTCTGGTCCTAATTGGTGCGTGGGCGTCAAAAAGAATTTTTACGTGCTGGTTAAATGAGTCTACCATCTCGTTTACATCATGCAAGTTATCTATCGATTTCCACGGAATGGTTTCTAGGTCTTTCTCGAAATATTCTAAAGATATATCTCTATAAGGACGAAATGTAACAGTTTTTTTAATCGGTTTTACTTTTTTGAACAGTAGTTCACACGCGACGAACGAATGGTGCCCAAGCTCTGACATACCAATGTGTAACATAACAATGTGTAAGAAATCATAAATGGCCATGATAATTGTCCATAACCCTTCCCTCCACTGGAGTCCGCGGTGCCTTGGAGGCAGTCGCCTTACTCTTTTTACCCCCGCCTGCCGGGGCTTTTCCCTTCTCCTTAACTGCGGGTACGGTACAAGCTTTTGTACCCATCCGATGGTCCGCTGGTTTGCCCGCTGCAGAACAAAGAATGCAGCGAGGAGCCTCCTCACAAGTGCCGGCTTTGTGACCGGATTGACCACAGCGATAGCAGCAGTCGCTGCGGTCCACTTGCGCCGTGCATTGAACACCTAGGTGTCCAAGCCCTAGGCATCGGAAGCACCTCGCAGGCCTGTCCTGCAGGAGCTTCACCTGGGCCGACACCCAGCCCACCAACAACCGTGTGCCGTCGGCCAGCTTTTGGGCTGCCACCACGGGACAGGACCCAACAACTGTGCCCATACCGCTGCGATCCACCCTGACTGCGCCCGAACGAACTAGCGCTGGGGCACAGCCAGCAGCTTTCGCGACGGCAGCGACAACCTCCTCGGCCTTGACTGAATCATCAAGGCCCGACAGACGGATGTCCACGGACCTGGTAGGCCTGGACACCCTGACATCTTCCTCCGGGAAGAGCGCCCGAAGTTTTTCTGCCAGGGAGTCGGCTTTTTCGCCCGCAGTGGTGCCGGGAACCTCCAACAAGCGCGCACTGTTTGGGTGGGCTTGCATCGGAGGCCCGATAATATCCCCAGGTCCCTTGGGTTTATCTCCATTTTGGCCTTCGAGAGAAGCTCAGCATACGTTGCGCCCCTTTGGATGGCCGCTGGTTGTAGTGTCAGTACAACCGCAGCCGACCGAGGGGCACGAAGCTTAGCCGCCTTGCGCTGCTTCGCGGCGGCTTTGCGCTTTTCCGCACGCCGAGCTCTCTTGGCCGCCTGTTTGGCCTTCTTCTTAGCTCCGACGGTTTCCCACTCGCCCTCTCAGGGCTTAGGGACTGCCGGAGCCGTGAAGATGGCCGAAACGGCCTGTAACGGCGCCTTTGGGCCAGTTTTGGCCACACCAGAGGTGCCCGCCACAACTTTAGCCGGCGCGGCCTGTTTGACCGCTTTTGGCGCCTTTTGGCCGGTTTTAACCGCACCAGAGGTACCGGTCACTGGGACCTTGGTTTTGGGGGCGGCTGCTACAGCCGCAAACGTCTTCGCCGGCGGTGGTAAAGCCGCTCTACCTTTGTCCGCCGCTAAGGGCGGACGCAGGAGCCGACTTTCCAACACGGAAAAGCGAGCATTGAAGCTGGCTAGCTCCTTTTTGACGAGGAGAGCCAGCTCCGACTCTGCGCCGGGTTCGCTCGTCGGGGTCTTCCCCGCCGTTTTAACCCTCCCGACGCATCTTCTCCATATCCGCCCTGAGGAGCTCCTGCTCCTCCTTCAGCTCTTTCAGCTGAACTGCCAGGCGGGCGTTCTCCCGTTGGAGCCGCCTGGTCTCCCCCGAGACTGTGCGGCTGAACAGAGCCTCCGCCGCATCAGCAATAGTTGCCGCTGCGACCTTGAGGCTCCTTTGGCAAGTTCCCTCTAGGTTGCTGGAGGCGCGAGCAATGGTCCTGATCGCCTCTACGGCATCACCCATTCGCGCCTTCAGCTCCGCTGCCGGCAGGTCCTCCACGTCAGTTTCGGACCTGTCCGACAGCAGCGACACCGACACGCGCTGTATGACGTCAGCAGTTTGGCGATCGGCCTTAGCCACCGCCTTCGCCTTGTCAGCAGCGCGCTCTGCCGCTTCCTTCCGGGCTTGGCCCTTGCCTTTTCTAGGCTTGACCGCCCGTTTCACCATCCGCTTCACTTCGTCACCCGAGGCCGAGTCCGACCCCGGGTTCCTCAGCGAAGAGCGTGGGCGCTTGAGCCATGACCTAGCGGTTGGACCGCTAGCCACGCTCATGGCGCTCCTCACTGATGCGAGGCTAGATGAGTCGGAATCCGACTGTCCAGCCCCACCCTCCTCTGCACTCGGGCGCACAAAACTGGGCGTGCACGCCCCATCGAGCCCCGTCAGGCGGTCCAGCACCACACGCGGTACCGCGAGTAGTACCGATGCGCCCAAACTTGAGCTCGGTCTCACCTTTCCTGAACTCCTGGTTGTAACGTCTTGGCCACATGGCAAAAAGTTATCCAGGGTTTTCCCCTCCGAACCCGCACAGATGGGCGTGCGAGTCCCATCTTCACAGGAGGGCACAAAACTGGGCGTGCGCCCTTCCTCTACCAATTGAGAAACAGCTGGGCGATGCACTGCATCGAGGCTCTTTTCCCCCACCACAAATACGCAGGGGGTGCGCCCCGTAGGACGGCCGGATTTGCCGGCTTGTGGAAGTACCGTATTTTTAAAAGAAGCCATCATAAAATTACTTTTTTATTACCCAGGGTAAGCTCCCTGCTCCAGCCCTCCGCCTTACTACACTCACCCCGCAGCGAGCCGGCATACTTCGGGGTGAGGGACTGCCGGCGACAGGATACCCCCCTGCCTCGCATCCCCTGGCCATAGTCGAGCACGGGATTAGGAGTGATTTTTTATAGAGGCGCTTCCTCGCGGCCCCCTCTCCGAGAGGAGGCGGCCCTCGTCCCCAACGCCTACGGGTCGGTCTACGAGTTGGCCGACTTGTGGTCAGAGATCAGTTCGTCGCCCACGACAGCAGTGACAACGAGAGGACAGGCTGTCTCCCCATCGTCTGCCCAGCGAATATACGCCGGGCCCGCCCTTGGATAATTTTTTATAGAGGTTTTCTTCCTCGCGGCCCCCACCTTGGAAGGTGGCAGCCCTCGTCCCCGACGCCTACGGGTCGGTCTTACGAGATGGTACCGTTGCGTGCCCAGCGTATAGATACGACGGGCCCGCCCGTGGGTAATTTTTTATAGAGGTTTTCTACCTTGCAGCCCCCACCTCGCGAGAAGTGGCGGCCCTCGTCCCCGACACCAACGGGTCGGGTTTACGAGTGAGTTCCTCTTAGCTTCACCGTGGATGTCGGTCCACGTGGCTACTGAGCCCCCCCGCCACGGCAAGGCGAGAACTCTTTCGGGGGGGCATCTATATACCTACCCGAAAATAAATGATGGAGACCAAGTGTCTGGTATCATTTGTGTCAGTCCTTTATTTAACACCAAACCAAGATAGTTTACACTTACACTTTATAGGTACCTATTTATAGTATGCCACATGCTGTACCTGTGCCTATTTTCTGTTTTCTGATCTGATCTACTCACTAATAATACTAAGTTCATACATTCTAACCCTACATGCCAGATTTATTTGAAAAGTCACTTGTTTACAAAAGTAAGTGTCTAAACCAAACAGGTACTTCAGATCAAAATTGATCTCTAAGTGACAACCCTAATGCCATCAGAAATAAGAAATACGCAATAGAAAGAGAGGCAACTTGTAGGTGAATAAAAATGTAGGTTAGTTAGCCCGGGGAGCTGAATTGTGCTCTATTGTGTGGGAGCAAAGTTGCTATTTATTTTAATGGTTTTGCTAGGTAAACCTTCTGTACTTAAACTATTAAGTATTCTGTGTCTATGTTTAAAAAATAATAACCCACCCAATAATCAATCTTAGAGAAATGCACATATGGGCATATGGCCCTATTAACAAATCAATTAAACATTACCACTGACAACTGCGACAGTTTGGTATTGTTAAATGTTAACTTCCAAATAAATAATTTATTTATTAGACAGATTTTATTATCATTATATATTATTAATTCAGTTCCTATTTATATTAATTCAATTCCAGTTCAATAACTTAAATTAGTGGTTAATAATTTTAGTAAGTAGGTATATAGGTAGTAAGCAATTTAATTTGTATGTCTTTACTTCATTGACACTAATATTGAAACTTTTACTTTTATTTCACCTATAATGTATGCAGTCATGTTTCAAAGAAACCAAATGTATCTTTATGTTTTTCCTTATAATATGCTGTTTGGTACACAGCGCAATTAATCTATATATTTTCTAAATAGCTAGAGTCCTCTCCTATGTATCTTTATTTTGCATGATTATGTTAGTTTTCTGTACCTAAACCACAATCATAATTATTTATTTATTTATTGTGGTATAAGAAACATTCAGTACTATAAGGTTGCCTGTAAGAAATTGCTTTTAGCGATAAGGCCGCCCATTGTGCATTACCATTTAAGCAAAACTATGTAAGCAATATGTATTTTTGGTGTACAATAAAGAGTTATCTATCTATCTATCTATCTATAATAACAACAGGAAAAACAATAATGTTAGCAATGTCACCAAACAAGTTTCTAACAATTATTTAGGTATATTGATGACATAAATTACCTAAGTATTAGTATCATATTATGTTATATATATTGTCTTTTCTACATTTTATTATCTCTAGAAAATTATTTCATATGCACCTACTTTGTAATATCTCTGGACCACCATGGGCTGGTTGGTGGAGCATACCTATGGCATAAAGTCCGCCTTTAAACATCAATTCTTGTGTATAATAAGTTTTAAATAAATAATTCATTGTAATTATTTACATGATTATCCAAAGATCCTTTCATTACCTTGCCCTCAATAGTTTTACGCTTAATATAATGCATATCTTTATTCTATTTCTATGTCCCATGTGAGGCCCGCTATTAGAGAACTCAACTCTAAGCTGAACCAGGCCTGGTTCACTCCGCTGTTTAGGTATGAATCTACAAGTACCCGGCCGCAACATTTCTAGGGGGATTATTCAGTTGAGTGTCGCGCGCGCGCATCGCGCCGATCGCGTCGTTGGTACGACGTAAGTTTACCTACGATACACACTCGAAGCCGTAATTCGTCACCGATTCGTTTTCGCTTTTAAATATTTTAAAGAAAATAAAGGCAAAAAAATATTGCACAGTATTCGGCTGCTTAAATAGTGATAAGGATCCTAACCTCTCGTTTTTCAATATTCCAAAGGATATTGAAAAGTAAAGAAACACGTTATCATTAACAAAAACATAATTTGTAGGTACCTATTTATAGCAAGATTTTGATATGTAGACTATACAGCACAGTTTTTGTAGAGACGTATTATTTATTTGTCCAACCAATTAAGTAGGTACTTATTTAATTGGGAGATTATATTATAGCCGCCTATCACTCAATAGTTTTAAATTTCAACTGGACAAATGGCTCCAAACAAACCAATGACGAGCCAATGACAAACTCAAATATTTTTAATTTAATCAAAAACATAATCATGGGCTGAGCCGCGGGCAACAGCTAGTACCCATTATTATAATTTGTTCTTTAGTGGTTTGACCAGTCCTGTGATGTGGACACACACTGCTCGTTCTTATAATTTAATAAACATAATGTTGTCCTGTAGTATTAAGTATTCTGTGCTACTACTAAGTACATTGAATTATGTCCCCACATGTCCAGATTTATATAAAAAGTCACTCGTTTACAAAAGTATAGTAAGTACCTACCTAAACCTAACAGGTACTTCAGATCAAAATTGATCTCTAAGTGACAACCATAATGTCCAGAAATACGCAATACAAAGAGAGCCAATTTGTAGGTGAATAAACGAGTAGGTAAGTTTTGTGCTGGGCAGCTGAATTGCGCTCTATTGTGTGCGAGCAAATTTGATATTTGTTTAAATGATCTTGCGAAGTGAACCTTCTGTACCTGTACTATTAAGTATTCTGTGGTTGAACTCAGCTTCTATCCATTAAATTGTTACTATGTGTGATGTTACTGTTTGTTTTGTGTGCATAAATGTGATTGAATACATAACATATATATACAACATGTTTTAAACCATGCATAAATTGATACAAAATTAATACAATTTGTAAACAGCTATAGCTAAGAGTGGTCTGTTCCAGGCTGCTATTTTTATGAATTAACTTAATACTGTGACTCATCTGTTATTTGAACTTTAATACCTTAAGAGCGAGTAGCACGCTTACGTCACGAGGCACCATGTGCGCATGATGGTATATAACGCACCATCCCACCTCGCCCGACTGAGCGAGTGGCACGCTTACGTCACACACGTTCCAGAGGGTGATTCAGTCAGCTATCTGTCCGATAGCTACATACTGCCTAGAATCACTACGGGTATGCGACCCCGGACTGCTCTAGCTACTGCTGTCACACTCTACTTCCCGTGGCAGTAGTATCCCTTCCTACATCCTATCATCCCCAATAGCGGATGCCTCCCGCTGCGACAGACTGGCGACCCCGGTCAGTCACTAGACCTAGCACTATGGTGCCACAACTTAGGTCAGCATCAGAGGTCTTGCTGATGCTTAGGGACGTTCCTGCCTCTTACCAATTGTAGCGGCCTCCCGTTCCATTGGATCCATAGAGGTGGAGATAAGAGTGCACCTGTGTTTGCGCGGACACTGACGTAATTAACGTTTTGTGCACTATAATATCTCCTGCGTAACTGACTTGGCTTCTGACAATGGACTCCGATTCAGACAGTCCCACGGCGATGGGCAGAGGTAGAGAGGTCTGATTGTGATGCCAATCGGGCTTTGTCTGATGCCTGCACGTGGGCGGCTCAGGGTAGATGGTCGCTTTACACTGCATAGGGTTAACAGTGCAATTCGGCAGCTCCCTGAGTGACGAAGCAGCTCTATTTAGAGAGGCCCTGCTTCCCCCAATCCGGGGAGGGGACTAGAAAAGGTGTCCTAAAAAAGGCTTAACCCATCACACTCGGAGATAGTAGCCACGGCTGTCTCTGCATCACCCTTAACGTGGTCGAAGGAAAATAAATAGTAAGAAAAAAGAAACACCTAAGTCCCGAAATATGACCTTTGCAACGTGGAATGTGCGCACCCTCCTTGATCGAGAAGTCAACCTAGGCATACCTCGAAAAACTGCTCTAGTATCCCGAGAACTCCAACGCTACGGTGTGGATATCGTTGCTCTCAGCGAGACACACCTGGCTGACGAGGGGGAGATGGTTGAGCGAAGAGGCGGATATACTTTCTTTTGGAAAGGTACCCCGTCTTCGGAGCCTAGGAGGTCTGGTGTTGGTTTCGCCATCAAAAACCACATCGCCTCTAAATTGGAGGAGTGTCCTGCGCACATCTCGGACCGCGTCACCACGTTGCGCCTCCACCTGGACGGTGGCAATTACCTTAACGTCATCAGCGTATATGCGCCAACAATGGACAAGGATGATGAAATCAAGGCCAAGTTTTATGAGGAAGTCACGCAAGCCCTCTCCAGAGTACCTCCTAGGGAGCAGATACTTTTGATGGGCGATTTTAACGCCAGAGTGGGGCGTGACTTTGAAGCTTGGCCTCGGGTCTTGGGAAGACATGGTGTTGGAAACATGAATAGTAATGGACAACTACTTCTGTCCTTATGCGCTCAATTTGAGCTAGCGATCACCAGCACCATGTTCAGGCTCCCGGCAAAATATAAGACCACATGGATGCATCCGAGGTCAAAACACTGGCATCTGATTGACTATGTAATTGTACGACAAAGAGATATTTCCCAAGTGCATATCACCCGCGTTATGCGGGATGCTAATGCGGTCTGCTCCTCGGATCACCGACTTGTCGTGACAAAACTGAGGCTCCGCCTGTATCCTCCCCGCAGATCTCAGGGAGTGAAGCCAAAGGGTATGGACCTTGAGAACCTACGGAATCCTGACATCCGTAAGGCCTACGCTCAGGCAGTAAGTGGTGCACTCCAGGCGATAGATGATGAGAATGGTGATACTGTGGCTAACTGGCAAATGCTCTCGTCCCACCTAGTCGCCGCCGCGTCGCAGACACTGGGTGCCAAATCCAGCAGACATGAGGATTGGTTTGATGACAATGACGAAATTTTGTCGAAAGCCATACAGAAGCATCGTTCTCTCCTACGTCAACATAGTGATAACCACCAGGCGGAGGCAGTCAAACATAGTGGAGCTGAACTGCGAAAATATGTACGGGAAATAAAAGACAAATGGTGGCGCGATAAAGCCGAGCGCATGCAGTGGCTTGCTGATACCAAACAGTTGGGTGCATTTTATGATGAGGTCCGCAAACTTCTTGGTAACGTGATTCGTACTCGAGTACCCCTGAGATCTCTAGATGGTACACAATTGCTTACTAATAAGACAGATGCACTCAACAGATGGGGAGAACATTTCAACACCTTGCTTAATGTTGATCGAGCAGCAGACATCGTACACATTAGCTCGATGGCAGCACTCCCCACGAACAGCAAGCTGGACGAGCCACTGACTCTGCGCGAGGTCATAGTCGCGATTCAACAACAGCAGAATAAGAAAGCGGTCGGCGTTGATAACTTACCAGGAGAACTGATCAAGTATGGAGGTGAAGAATTGCATAGAGCTATCTGGAAGCTATATGATCAAATGTGGGATCAAGAGCGGGTACCTGATGATTTTCGAGTATCACGTATCTGTTCTTTGTACAAGAACAAGGGCGACAGATCTGATTGCAATTCCTACAGAGGCATCTCCTTACTGACTTCTCCGGGGAAAGTCTTTGCTCGAATATTACTAAACCGCCTGCTACCCTTATCTGAAGACATACTGCCGGAAACCCAATTTGGCTTCCGGCCAAATCGAAGCACGTGTGAGGCTATCTTCTCTATTCGTCAGCTTCAAGAGAAGAGTCGAGAGCAAAGGCAACCACTGTATGCATGTTTTGTTGACCTTGAGAAAGCCTTCGACAGCGTGCCTCAAGAAGCTTTATGGGTGGTACTGGCGAAACTGGGATGCACGGACAAGTTCGTTAGAATGATCCGACTCCTGCATGATGACATGCGATGTTGTGTCAATGTACAAGGTGAAGACTCTGAGTTCTTTACAGTGAGCTGCGGCGTAAAACAAGGCTGCGTGCTCGCGCCAACTCTGTTCGCCTTGTACTATGCAGTTGTAGTAAGGGAAGCCTTGCAAGGTCTGTCTGATGGCATTCGTGTTCGTTTCCGTACCGATGGTGGTGGAGTCTTCAACCTATCGAGACTTAAAGCTCGCACCAAGGTGTCTCACGCGACTATTACGGAGATGATGTATGCGGATGATTTATGTCTTGTAGCGGAATCCTCAGAGAGTCTACAAACACTTATGTCGAGACTTGATGAGTCATGTCGCAGATTTGGCTTAAAAATCAACGTAAGAAAGACCGAAGTGATGGCCCAAACGTTGAATAGTGCCCCAGCTGACATTAAACTCGCTGACGTCTCACTTAAGCAGGTAGATAGATTCAGGTATCTGGGGAGCACCGTAACATCGAGGTGCCTCCTTGATAATGAAGTCAACAGCAGAATCGGAGCAGCTGCTGCAGCCTTTGGTAGACTTCGTATCAGGGTGTTCCGTTCACACGAAGTAAAGCTCTCTACAAAAGTAGATGTATACAAGGCGATCGTTATACCGAACCTCTTGTATGGATCTGAAACGTGGTGCCTTTACCGCAAGCATATCCGCACATTAGATAGATTTCACCTCAAATGCCTTCGCAACATTATGAATATACATTGGTCGGACCGTGTTCGGAACACGGAAGTTCTACGGCGGGCAAATATAGGTGGAATCGAGTCTTATCTAATAAAACAGCAGCTTCAGTGGTGTGGCCATGTCTCCCGAATGTCTGATGACAGAATGGCTAAGCGCATCTTTTACTCTGAGCTGCGGGGTGGCAAACGGAAACACGGTGGCCAATTCCTGCGGTACAAAGACGTGCTTAAGCGACACATGAAAAAATGTGACATAGAACCGTCACAATGGGAGGCAATGGCGGCTGACCGACCACGGTGGAGGCACACCATAAACACCAAGGTGGCCGAGTTTGAGACAAAACGAATAGTAGAGCTCGATGCTAAACGAGACGAGCTCAAGGCCCGAATACCCGAGGCCATACACTATAAGTATGTCGGAGGGGTACTGACCTGTAGCGTATGTGGTCGTACATGCGTTGCAAAGATCGGTTACGTCAGTCATATGAGAGCACATCAACGAGGCTCTCAATAGTTAGTAGCCAGTCGCTGTGGCCGAATACGGTCAGGATATATATATATAATACCTATGTAATTAGAGGTTAATGAGTAACTAAATGTATAAAATATTATTGTTTAGTACGGAAGTTTTATCTTAAATAAAACCTCAAATCTTCTTCAAAAGATTTAATTACGTTGTCTTTCCATTAATTGTTCGCTTATTATACCGCGTGCACAGCAAAAGTTAGACGAGAGTAAAACCATAAATGATTTTTTTATATAAAAACAAAAAGTGAAATAAATGTGGGTACAATAGATTAACCTTATAAGGCAATGGAACATTCTGATGTTTATGCGGCGAATATTTTAGTAGGCGCGTATTATATTTGTAATATTTTATGGTATGGTGTGATATAGAGTGGTATTCTATTGAGCTTTTGAACAAATACTGAATCATTTTATATTACAATTATAATTACATTACTGCAGCCTTACTGCAGCTATGGAAATAACACAAAGTTTATAAGTTTATAAATGTATCTAGGAACATCTACTAACAACACAAGCTGGCTAGTCAGGGCAATAATTGGGCCCAATAATAATAATAATATTTTCGGGACAACTCACACATCGCTATCTGATCCCAAACTAGGCAGATACAAAGGTAGAAAATATAATGTATCATTATGATTACATAGGTTATAACTTTACAATGATTTTAATAACCTACATATTTTGAGTTTTTGTTAATCTAAAGTTGATAAGTGTTAGGACAGATGCGTAACACCTGGATATTAAACAGTAAAATAGATTGTCAACTAAGTACCTATGTACCTACATAGTATAGTAATTAATTTGTTAAATCTATCATATTTTACTAAATAGATCATTACGAAATATTAGTTGTAGATACAAAACAGTACTTTGATTAATTTTCACGGAAATATTTGTAACTAACCTCCATTGCACGTACCAACTTACCAACATCGGGTGTTTCCCTTACTTGTGATTTTTGTAAAATATATTACCTTTACCTCGTCGCCACTTGTAGTGTTTGTTGTTTACTCACGTTATCACACTGGCTCGACAATGCCCTGTACTTGGTAATCGGTTTTAAAGCTCACTCACCCAGTTCACAGCCCGTAGCTTACCCTTTGCCTTTGCCGCGCTTTTGTGCAACTGTCACAGTGACGTTTAGTTAACCAATACAGCCAATTCAGGTACACACGAGACAGCGTATGCATGCTTTAGCGCATACACTACAGACTACATAAAAGTATTTACATTTTATATTACAATACTTACATATTATATAGGCCACATACTTATATTCACAGTTTATTCTTCCATGCTTACACATTATAAACTATACATTTATAATTACAACTTATTCTATCATACTTGCACTCCATATACTATGTAATAGTATATGGAGTGCTTAACTTATTATATAACTTACTTTTACATAATTATTCATTTTCATTTAATTGGAATATATATATTTTTTTAAACTTTATACAAATGATTAAAAATAAATATTTAGTAGTAGGATTACATAATGCTGGCTCATTGGGAACTCGACATGATGAATTTTTGTTAGCTATGGATGAGCTTGCAGTTGATATAATGGATATAAATGAGACGTGGTTACGAAATGGGCAAGAGAGTAAAGCGCCGATTGTATCTAACTACCAACTGCGACACATACCGCGACCTACAACTGTCCGCGGTGGTCGAGGTGGAGGTGTCGGCTTCTACATACGTCGTGGCCTTAGGGTTCGCACTCTGAGTCATCCATCTACCAAGAGGGTTGAACAAATGTGGTTAACTCTCACTGTCAATGGTGTTACTATAGTTATAGGCACAGCAAACAGACCAGCATGGATGGACAGTGGTACATTCTTTGAGGCTATCACTGATTCCCTGACTTCGTTTACCAAGGTTGATAAGATTATTATTTTAGGCGATTTTAACATAAACTGTCCTAACCTTACTGACAACTCATTACAAAAGTTTCTGCAGACCTGAGCCTTAAATAAATTGTACAACAGCCTACTCACTTCACAGACCACAGCGCAACATTAACAGATGTTGTGTGTACCGATGCTAGACTTCGCACGGTCTCAGTCTTACATAAACCAGACCTGGGACAGCATGCAATCATATCCGTGCAATTTTAATTTTAAGTAAATAAACCGTCACCATCTACTATAGGCCACTTAAAATTATTGTACCGGATTTTTTTGCTGCTGACCTCGACAATGTTGATTGGGACTATATAACTAATCAGGGAAATGTGAGTGATATGGTGACAGCATTTAACTCGGTTATTGATGTTCTGTTTAGTTTGCATGCACCTGTTAGTAAAGTTTTAATTAGGGGAAAATCTTATCCATGGATAACTGAGACAATTAAAGAAATGGTTAAGCTACGTGATAACTACCACACACGTTATAAGCATAGTAAATCTTATATTTATAAAAATTGTTATAAGGACCTTAAACTTATAGTAAATAAGGCAATTGACAGTGAAAGAATTTTAACAAAAAAAACCGACTTCAGTACGGCAAGTTGTAAAATTTTCAAATACCTTTAAACTTTGTTCAGTTCAAATGTACCAGTTTTCATTTGCTGCATTACATTTGAAAGACAGAAAGAAAAGCATTTATTCGAACATACACAGGATAACAGATATAAACAAAAACAATAGACACACAATAACAAAACAAAAAATTATCCTGTGTGATGTCAGCAAGGGTCGTAATCTCAGCTCTGTGTTGTGGCATTTAAAACTGCAGCGCTGATATTCTGATCAGGCCTTGGTGAAGTCACAAGTATATAGGTAATTGATTTGATAGAAAACTTATAGCGTGTGGCACATCATAACGTTAGGACTGGCAACACTACGGTCACCCATTACTCCCGCCCGCATGCAAAAGCACCGGACGGAAGTTCGCGGGAATTACCATAGGTAATGTGTTTGACAGTCGACCGGCGCACGCCACGCGCAATGGCGCGTAGCCATTTTGTTAAGTTTGCAACAAATTGTGAAATTCTATGTGTAAAGCCGCGAAATATACCAAGTTTTGTGTTAAAATCATAGTCTTCGTTTCATTCAGCACCCCACGAACGCTATAAGTGGCTGCCCAACGTGTGTTAGTGTATGTTTTACTACGTACCTACTTACATCGTAGGTAGTGTAGTTTCGAACAATAACTGACGACGATCGCGAAAGTGACCGTAGGGGAGTGTTTTAGAACCCGGAAGTGTTGAACGAGGTATACAAGATGCCGAGAACACGTTCAGCTGAGGACTCTGATTCCGAGAACATAACTATGTCGCAGGAAACCCTCGCAAGTTTTGTCGCAGATATACAGCAAACCCAGAGCGAGTTCTGCCAGCAGCTACTCAGTCAAGTGCGATCTTCAACCCTAATGCCGCAACCCGGCCACTCCGAGACTCATCAAACATCGACAAGTACTTTTGGCGCGAACGGTAATTTTGCAAAATGTACGACGCGTTATGGCGGACGCGAGGACGAGTCGTTAGAAAATTTCATAGACGCAATCGTTACGTACAAAGATTGTATAAATATTACCGATGAGAATGCTCTACGTGGTTTTTCAATGTTGTTGGAGGGGCCTGCTGCAGTTTAGTGGCAAGGTGTGAAGAGATCCACTAGCTCGTGGTCAGAAGCTCTTACACGAATAGAAGGAGCATTCGGGGAGCGTGACGCGCCACATCGACTCTACAAGAAACTTTTCAGTTTATGTCAGGAAGAGGAGCACACCGATTTGTTTATAGCAAAGGTACGTGCACTATTGTCAAAACTTCCCAAGGACGATCTATCTGGGCCCCAATTCTGCTAATAATGTTAACGCTTCATTTCAATTGAGACCCAATAACGAATCTACAACGATTGTAACAAATTTGGTATTCTGCAAAAACTTGTATGGAAGCTCAATAGGGTCGTAATGGAATTGATACTCTCTGTCACTTGAATGGTTACATGTGTTGCCTTTTATGACAATGACAATCAATTTGGTTTCAAATCGGGACTCTCCACTGAGACAGCTATTCTGTGTTTGAAGCAGACTGTTAAGTACTATACTGATCGCAAAACACCAGTCTATGCTTGCTTCCTCGACCTTACGAGGGCGTTTGACCTGGTTTCCTATGATATCCTCTGGGAAAAACTTAGCAACACACCCCTGCCAAGTGAATGCATTCGTATTCTCAAATATTGGTACGGGAACCAGGTCAACGTAGTTCGATGGTCGGGAATGCTATCTGAACCATATAGGTTGGAGTGCGGGGTGAGACAAGGGGGGTTGACCTCACCAACGCTCTTCAACCTTTATGTAAACGCACTCATCGAGAGGCTGAGCAGCACGCGTGTTGGATGTCACGTTGGTGGAATTTGTGTAAACAACATTAGCTATGCGGATGACATGGTGCTGCTGAGCGCCTCGGTCTGTGGCTTGTCCAAGCTGCTCGGCATTTGTGAGGAATATGCTCTCAGTCATGGTCTGATCTATAACACCCAGAAAAGTGAGTGTATGGTTTTTCTGGCTAGGGGTAAATGACCAGATAGTATCCCTAGCATCAAGTTAGGTAATGTATCACTAAAAAGTTGATATATTATATTACCTACTCACTGCATAATATAGTCCTGAGACCTTATTGTACATGCACAAGAAATCCACAAACTACAAAAACTATGCACAATATTATCACCACTACTAAGTGATATAATAATATTATAATGTTACTAAGATGGTACCCATTCATGTGTGTGTTAATAATAATAATAATAAATAAATCATTTATTGCGTCAAATATGGTAGGTTACATAGATGTTACGATTCTTTGGTTTCACATATTTGTTGTTATTGTTATACCTACCTTGACAACTCTTGCATATATATATATATTTTTTTAATTATTTAAAGAAAAGTTTATTATAATGAGCCTACCTACCTATAGAATATAATTAATTATGCAACAATTTTTTTTTCTTGTTCCTACAGGTGATGAAGACTGGAATACTCCGGGTAACAGCAAGGATAAAGGACCTCTGTTGCAAATGATGTGTTTTATCATATCACCAAAGCCCAAATCAGTACTACAACTACAGTACAATCACAGTCACTGCTATGACTTGTCATGGTCCCTTCAATAACCACATCAGAGCGACCATCTAGAAGTTACAGACATTCCTTTCTGCAGAGCTTGTACGAGTGAAAAAAACATGGCAGTCCACATTACTACTCTAGAGTGTGAATATCAGACTGCTATACCATGTCATTATTGTTGATTGAAATGTTAATTATTATTAATTAGTACCTACCTAGTAAAAATGTAAATGTATACTTGTATAATAAATATTTTTTTCAATTTTTATGTGGTTGCAACTTATTACCTTATTAGGTACTAGCTGTACCCGCGACTTCGTTCGCGTGTTCAGTCTTTTATTGTAAATCTGAAAACTACAAACTTTCATCGGCTGATTGTCATCTTTAGCGGTTAAATTTTAAAAAATCTTTCTTAGCCTATATCGTAATAGCTATCTGAGTGTCTAGTGATTTAAACTGTGCGTTTGTTGATTTTTCAGTTACGTTTTTATTTTAAACATTTAGGTTCTGCAATTAATAAACTTCATAAAGAAATATTCCTTGTTTGTACGATTGTTCTGCTCTTCAAATTGTCTTAGCGCTAATGTAAACAATCTTATGGCTTATCGCCTTATCTGTGCCATGCCCTGTAGAAATTTTTGCATCCATACATTTCGTTTTAAATTGGTCACTTCTAACCTGATAGGTTTCCGCGTGGTGACGGATTAAGAATACAAAATTTCACCACCCCTATCTATCCCAAGGGTGTCCTAAGAGTCGACTAAGGGAGTAAGTCAGGCAGACAATATCCACTGCAAGAGAAGGAAAATTCGAAATAAAACCCTATACCAATCCGTCTGGCCAGCGTGGTGTAGTAGGCTAATATCCCTCCAAGTGTATGGGGGAGACCCGTGCCCAGCAGTGGGACATTTATGGGTTGATATGATGAACCTGAAAGGTACTGTTACACAGTTTGGGTGGGCTAAAAATGTATTAAATTCCTAAAGGGCATAATGGTCCACCGCAGTGCTCAAGGATTTCAGAAATTGAACTGCATAGTTATTAGATTCCTTTTGATCCATCATTCTTTAATAGAGATATAGTACTCTACATAAGCTCCCGGAACAAAACTGAATAAAAAACCAGTAAACTGAACCCTATTTAATATAGTCGACCATATTGGTGAGAGTTCAACGTAAATTCGATATATACATATGTAGGTATATATTAATATGTATGTATATCTCTGAAACCATGCATTTTTTCTTTGTAAATTGTTTAATTACGAAGTTTCGGTGCCTATATCCAGCTGTATAATCATATTAGTTCAATTGTACCATTTAAATTTGCTCATTGAATGTGATTAGTTACAGTCATTTAATTACACATTATATCTGATCTCCATCGGCTAATTATTTATCATTGAGAAGTTGGCCATCTGCAGTATTCTTTATTAGTTTCACTAACGAATTGATGCTTCCTGAATGCATTTGTTTGATTCATTGCAGTATGCCTAGATAGTATTTGAGGAGGTTACTCAATTCCCTACGGATCCGATCACCAGAACTGTTTTTTTTAATGAGAACAATATGAAAGACTATCCATTCAATTGCAAAATGATTTTTAAGAGAAATTTTTAAGATAGGGGAGGAATTCCACCTTACAGAAGACGACAGCCAAACAACTATACACAGCGGTGTAGTTGTGTTCCTGTGTGTGAGTATAGGACTCCAACGCTCACTTAGGGATCAATTTTGAAAGAAACGTATTCCTATCCCATGGATACTCTGCTCCCATCTTATGGCCCTGGTGTAAAAAATGGGTTGGTAACACGCAAGTGATACCTCTGGTATTGCAAGCGTCTATAGGCTACGGTAACTGCTTAACATCAGTTGGTTCGTATGCTTGTTTGCCACAAAAGTAGTTCTATCTCAGCCATAAGACATCCACTGCTTGACATAGGCTTCCCGCAAGGTTTTCCACATCAGTCGGTCCTGAGCTGACCTTGTCCATCGGTTGCCTGCGACCTTTACCAGGTCTTCGGTAAAGGTCGGTCCACCTTGTTGGAGGCCTGCCCACGTTGCGTCTTCCAGTTTGTGGTCGCCACTCTAGAACCTTTCTGCCCCAACGGCCATTGGTTCTGCGAGCTATATGCCCTACCCATTGCCACTTAATTGAGGCAATTTTTCGAGCTTTGTCGATCACTTAAAAAATAATATTACAAATCGGCCCTTAAATGACGATGTTTAGGGATAAAAAAAACAATGCAATTATTTATTATCTGCTGCTAAGCCAGAGGTCGTGGGTTCGATTCCCACCCAGGACAAATATTTGTGTGATGAGCACGAATGTTTGTTCTGTGTCTGGGTGTTATTTATTTATAATATTACATTTAGAAATATATAAGTATGTTTATCAGTTGTCTGGTTGCCATAGTACAGGCTCTGCCTAGTTTGGGATCAGATGGCGGTGTGTGAGATGTCCCGAAAATATTATTATTATTATTATTTTAGGGAACCTCATCTTTCAAAAGTCAGTTAAAAATATATATCAGTTAAGTATTCCGATGAGACAGACTCTGTGAGTAATTTTTGTGGTCGCAGATAGACACATAGTATCATGGACTTTTTTTAGAACTATTTAGGAATAACATTGCCTCCAACGGCAGGATTTTGCCGAGTCGTTTAACTATCATCGTAATACTTCAGCCAATTCACACTCACAAAACTATAATGGAAGAATTACGCCATCAACTCGTGAAAATCGTATGAAATTTTATTGGGTAGTTATTGAGTTTATCGTGACCAGACAGATTCGGTGGAGTGTTTTCTTTTCTCTGCTGCTTTCCTGATTACCTAAATTAAAGTATTGTTAAATGTTAGCGCCTACCAAAAATGAAATAGCATTCATTTTATAGGCGTTGATTAGGCGTTACTAATTTAGTGAGTGATTGTCTGAGGTCTTGGCATTATTTACCCCTATTTTTTCTAAAATAAAATATGCCTATGTTACTCGCAGATAATGTAGCTTTTTAATGGTGAAAGAATTTTTAAAATCGGTCCAGTCGTCTTTGAGTTTATCCGTTACAAACAAACAAAAATACAAATCTTTCCTCTTTATAATATTAGTATATATATATATAGAAGTATAGATATCATAATATTTTTATACATTATATTATATATATATATATATATATATTACATAGTACATAATATATTGATAAATTATATAGTATGTATAGGTACATACGTATTAGTGTTATAATTATATCTTATGTATAGTATTTATTTAGTGAGTACACCACAAACTACGTTATCTTACTCTTTAAAATCCATCCAAAGGTTGTCTGGAAGAGATTGCTTTTAGTGATAAGACCGCCCATTGTACAGTTAACTATGTATTACATCAAACTGCTATTTTTTATTGTTGTATTTTTGCTTGGTGTACAATAAAAAATATTCTATCTATCTACCTTACAATAATTAAAATATGTAGATAGGTAAGTAGAAAACTATGAGATTATCATTTTTGTTGCAATATTTATTAAGTAGGTGCCTATATTAAGTTATAATATCTGTAGTGGGCGGCCTTAAAAGGCGGGCTAAAATAAAAATATTAATAACTAGTGGCCCTTTCTGGCATCACATGAGTAATTTATTTAATTAGATAGATAGATCTTTTATTAAATAAAAAAAACAAGTAAAATATACATATATAAAAGTAAAATATAGTACCACTTCATAGCACTGATATTTATGAAACTATGACAATATGTATATATTATACAGTCTAGAAAATAAGTATTAAAACAAAAACAAACTATTAGGTACCATTTATAATATTAATCAATTTTCATTAATAAAATCAAATGAAATACAAACACTATTGTGTTTCCATACTTTATCTGAAGATATAATCCTGTAGTATGTCGTGTGGTATTATGTAGGTACTTATTGTTGCTTCTGATGCTACTGTCCCCGGAGGTTACGTTGATGTCTCCGGAGATGTTGTTGTTGTCTCCAGAGATGATGGTGATGTCTCCGGAGATGTTGTTGATGTATCTTCTGTTGTAGCTTCTGTTGTAGATGTTGTAGCTTCTGTTGTAGATATCATTCTACAATAACCACCTATCATTTGCTCTCGCACACATTGTAATCCGTCGCAACATTGTCCTAAAAACAAAATACCGCACTGAAACAAACAAAGTAACATTAAAGTTTTAAAGTAAAATATAAAACTTAGTCGCTTTCCACTGTCCCTCCACTCCATACGGTTACATCTTCTAAGATGTGGTGGAGACCGCATCAAAATACGTTGCGTGGTTGAGAAACCACGCAACGAATTTTGATGCGGTTTCAATATCATCTATAAAATGTATTGTAAGAGAAATCCAAAATAAACCAGAGGGAAGAAAGGGCGGGTCGATACTAATAAATAAATATAGAACATTTTTCTACGTCTTAATACATAGGTAGGCATGTATGTAGTACCTATATAATGTTTCCTATGTGTGTAAGTATGTATTTATATCTATGTGTGAGTTTCTTTATTCACCTATAACTAAATGTGGTATTGTATGAATGTAAGTTGTACCTAAGCAGTATGATCTGTATGAGTTCAATCCCGTAAGGCGCTAGGCGCGGCGATATCAATGTAAAAATGTATACCCACTAATCAAATGAAATAGGTACCATTTGCCAAAAGTGAAGAAAAAATCGTGAGGAGAAGTTCTAAAAGCATGACTGATCCGTTTTAGTGTGTGAAGTGGATTAAGGCCTTGTTGGAAATAATATTTCAGTTCTGCAAACGATTCAATTCAATTTAGTTCATTATTTCATTTCAGTATTGTATACAGTTCTTTGTCATTTAGTAGAGTAATACATCAATCAATTAATCAGCCTATCGCAGTCCACTGCTGGACATTATATTATACATATAAACCTTTCTCTTTAATCACCTATTAAAAAGAACCGCAAAATCCGTTGCATAGTTTTAAAGATTTAAGCATACACAGGGACGAACAGACAGCGACTTTGTTTTATACTATGTAGTGATTTAATTGATACTTAGTAGTTAGGTGCCCATACAAACATCTTTTCAATTGTATACATTGTATGTTTAAGGTATCGATAATTATAAATTACATAAATTACATTTGTGTTAATTAAATTACTTACACGCCCTCCTTCTCCGATGCAAGTTCGCTGAGCGTTGACGCCATAGTTGACATTTACTACAAAAATAGTAAATACAATAAGAACAAGGAAGGTGGTGAGACAACGCATCGTGGATAAGCAGCCAGACAAACTAACACTGGTAGCACTAACACCTACCTATTTAACCTACTGGTTAAATGTATAATGTTTTAATTAAGTCGATAGATACATAAATTTTGATAGTAACGTCTAGTCTACGCGATAGCTGTAAAATTTGGTAATTAGCGTCGAATAAAGTCAATTTGTATTTGTTTCTTGATGTTGGGATGTCTCACTAGGTATATGGCCCTCACTAATTAATTAAATTTAATGAGTAAGGGCCTGTACACAACACTACAATGCAAAAAGCCTCGCAAAGAGCACAGTAACTCGGCAGATTGTCGTATCTCTGTAGATGTTATATTATGTCGCAGTTTAATTGGATAAAGCAGACTTTTGCGAAAAACTTAAGAAGAATGCAAAACACCGGATAATGGAAAATTAAATGCCTATTCAAACCTGCCTCTCTACACCAGTGGCATAATCGGTATGTAGTCGAATCGAATAGAATAGAAACCAATTGAATGGGATTTAATTTATTTATTTATTTTATTTATTTATATTTCATTTGTTCACTACACTTACAGTTACCCAACACGTGCAGTGAACTATTATAATTAAAATACATTACAGTAATCTATACATATAATAAAATCGTAACCAAGTCGCGTCTGTACATTGAATTTTTTTTCGAAAAAACAATTTATATACGTTGTATTTATGTTACTGAGGTCAAAAATGTGGTTTTTAGAATTTTTGTTTGTTTGTCTGTTTGTGGCCGCGTTTGTGCGCGATAAACTCAGCAACCACGCAACCGATTTGAATGCGGTTTTCACTTATATATTGTGGCAACCTTCCCATAACATATAGGCTTTATTTTATTCCAATCGGTTCACAAATAAAAAAGTTATGGTCACTTTAATAACACACGTGCTATTCAAGAAACACGCTTCAATTTATTTAGCTAAAACTTTTTTAAATGTAGTTTGTAAAACCTCGTTTGAAGTTTATATGAAAATAAATTTAAAAAATAATGCGATGTTTCGGAGATATAGCAATCACCAATTTAAGTTGAACTCTCATCAATATCGGCGACCATATTAAATAGAGATCAGCTGACTGGTACATCACGTGTTAACGGTACTAGGTTAAAAGTGACCATTTTACAACGAAATGTAATAGAAGCAGACATTTTAACAGGATGCGGTGCAGGTGATAATCTTTTATGCCCCGGGTTTTATGCTCCAGGAAACTCTATGTTTTAATCCCTGAAGTCCACGCAAACGAAGTCATAAACACATATCAGCTATACATCTATACACACATTAATAAAATTGAAGTGTCTGTTTGTAATATCAAAATAACAGCTTTCTATAAAATTCATGTGGCTGTTTACATAGCACTTACATCAGAAATACAATTTTAACAGTTTTATCTCTCTGTCTATCTGTTTGTTGCAGCTAAAATCGTCTTTGATAAAGCTAAAACCATATAAATATACTATAAGTACGAATAAAATGCGTTAATCATGCCAAGACCTAAGACAATCACTGACTAAATTAAACGCCTAATAAAACTTAAACACAAACTATAAAATATTACTATAAAATGAATGCTATTTCATTTTGTGTAGGCGCTAACATTTAACAATACCTTAATTTAGGTAATCAGGAAAGCAGCACAGAAAAGAAAACACTCCACCGAATCTGTCTGTCTGGTCACGATAAACTCAATAACTACCAAACAAAATTTCATACGATTTTCACCAGTAGACGGCGTGTTTCTTTTAATATAGTTTGTGAATGTGAATTGGCTGAAATATTATGATGAAACTTGAACGAGTCAGAAAATCCTGCCGTTGGAGGCAATGTTATTTGCAAATAGATCTAAAAAACTCCGTGATACTATGTATGTGTCTATTTTCGACCAAAAAAATCACTCACAGCGAAACTCATGATCGGCCTCTGTCTCATCGGCATACTTAACTGATATATATTTCTAACTGAATTTTTAAAGATGAGGTTCCATTGCATTGATTTTTTTATCCCTGAACATCGTCATTTAAGGGCCGATTTGTAATATTTTATTTTTAAGTGACCGACATAGCTCGAAAAATTGCCTCAATTAAGTGACAATGGGCAGGGCATATAACTCACAGAACCGATGGCCGTTGGGGCAGAAAGGTTCTAGAGTGGCGACCACGAACTGGAAGACGCAGCGTGGGCAGGCCTCCAACAAGATGGACTGACGACCTGGTAAACGCGGGCAACCGATGGACAAGGTCAGCTCAGGACCGACTGACGTGGAAAATCTTGCGGGAAGCAATGTCGAGCAGTGGACGTCTTATCGCTAAGATGGAACTACTTTTGTGGCAAACAAGCATATGGCTCACCTGGTGTTAAGCAGTTACGGTCTTCTGTAAGGTGGAGGTCCTTCCCCAGTCGGGCTTGCTCGCTAGTATGGTGCCCTACCTCTCTTAACTGCTTGGACACCTACAATTGGGCCGTAAATCACCGCTTGTCTGCCACCTACCTATCTTGTGTCGGGGCTGTCCTTGCGGCCAGCGCACTTCGACCCTTGGGATCTTTTGTGCATAAAAAAGCCACCTACCTAAGTAGTATAATAAATAAATGATCATTTTGGTAAATAGGTACATACCTATAGCGAGTTTATCTGATATGTTCTACAATAGGTATGTAAGTTACATTGAGGTACTGACGCATACATTATTATTATCTATGTTGCCTAAATAATTAACTTTCCGTTTTTCCCGGTTCCTTATATCCTACTAATATTATAAACGCGAATGTTTGTAAGTATGCATAGATGGATGGATGTTTGTAACACTTTCACGTAAAAACTACTAAACGGATCTGGATGAAATGTTGCACAGAGATAGATTATGGACTGGAATAACACATATGCTACTTTTTACAGCGATAACCGACATCCACGCGGCCGGAGCCGCGGGCAACAGCGGCTAAAAAAAATGTTACTTATATAAAAAACTTTATATAAGGAACATTTTTTTTAGCCGTTACAGGTCTATACGTGGTGGGTTGGGATGTTTATGGTCCATGGTGTTGTATTATTTGATAATATTCTTTTAATACTACTTACTTTAGGTACACATTGCCGATGGACCAGCGGATATTCTGTACAATTCCTAAGGATTAGATACATTAGCTAGTAATAAAATAATGTAATGGACAATAATATTTGTAATATTTCAAACATTGGCTGAACGTCCGTGGAACTTTATAACCACTATGGGTGCAGATGATACTGTGGTCTCCGGCACTGAAGCTGAAGATGCTGCTCTTGTACAAATACCAAGTGATAATCTTCCTGCTTGACACTCTAATTGGTCACAACATTGTGGAAGTGTTCTTCCACCACACTGAAACAAACAAGATACAATTTGAACACTTCTCGACGTCTTAAAAGGGATTGCCAATTGCCACGCGTGACTGTATTGAAAATTTATTCATAACATAAAGAGTTCTTTACACTGTGCATCTATAGCATAATTTTGTATTAAGTAATTGATGCTTGTCTGTGCCGGGGCCCGGCCTGACCCAGCACGGCCCAGTGTATAATGAATCATTCTTTAAACTCTCTATCGAAGAAACATTTGATATTTTGAACAGTCGAAAGAGAAAATATAATTTTCTCTTTTTTTTTCTTAAAAAAAGACCACTCCCGCACTAGAAAATAATCTCTGTGTCGCGGGGGTTTTTGCAAACGTACAATTAACGGACACAAATTACACCCAAACTCCGAATAACACTTTGTGGATCACACAAAGTTTTATCTTTGTGGAAATCGAACCCACAACCTCGTGCACAGCAGGCGCATACTGCGGCCACTGGACCACCAAGGCAGTCGTAAATATATTTGTCAAAACATATCAATCGATCAAAAATATCAATTGATATTTTTTGAATGTTCGATGTAATCAATTTATTGATATTTGATAATTTGGCATTCGATGTGGCGTAGTACACCCCTGAGTTGTTTAGCTTCCAACAGTATGGTAGGTAATTAGAAATCGTCTCTTTACAAACCAAGTCGTGATCGTATTGCACTTTTAATGTAAAGAGCACGAAAAATGAAATGCATACCTCTCGTATGTTTAGGTTTTAAACATAATTATAAAATCTTGACCTTGACGATGGGACCCTTGGAGGTGATGTAGACACAGTACTACAAGATTTGGCTTTTTTGAAATCAACATTCCAGTTAATTGGTTTGGATTTAAATCCCACAAAATGTAAAATTTTTCTGAATGAAAATGTTAGCAATAGACAATTGGTCATTTCAAAATTTAATTATTTGGCTCCCAACATTAAAATTATAGAAAAAAGTTGTTTACGCCTTCTTGGGTCCCCAGTCTTGGAAGAGGCATATGACTCCTTTATAGAGGAGAAAATACAAAATTTTAGTGAAATTTCGGATCGCCTACTCAAAATTAACATACATTCGGCTCTCACCATTATTAGATATTGTCTTTTCGTTCCAAAATTAACTCATGCTCTCAGATCATCACAATTTTGGAAATATATATCCCTTTTAGGCAAAATGGACAAAATTATTCAAATTACATTAAGCAAAGTTTTAAATGTGGCCATGAACGAGCGAACTTGGCTCCAAGCTTCACTTCCTATTCGTTATGGTGGCCTCGGCGTTCGCAAAATTTCTGATGTTAGTTTACCAGCGTTCCTATCCTCGGTCCACAGCACGGAAGATTTAACCAGGAAAATATTAGAACCTACACTGGTTGATTCGGAAGTGCCGTGCAAGACCGATGCAGTGAACGCTTGGAAAATGGCTTGTCCAAACACTGTTTTGCCTACTAACCTGTACTCTCAGAAACAGTGGGACGGGCCGCTCTGCAGCTTGGTAAGAAAAAATCTTATTTCTACAGCTTCCAGTGCTGCTGAGTGCGCCCGTTTGCTGGCTGTGGGTGAATGGGAGTCAGGTCAATGGCTACAGGCACTTCCGTCGCCCAACATAGGCACTATGATGGACGACACGACGTTCCGCCTCGCCACTTGCCTTCGTTTAGGTGCTCCGTGTGTGTCTCCGCATCGGTGTCACTGTGGCGAAGCCGTCGACAGCCTCGAACACCATGGCCTATCCTGCAGCAGGAGTGCAGGCCGTATCTCGAGGCACGCCCAACTCAATGACATTATCCGTCGTGCTCTTGTCACCGCCGGCGTTCCATCCGTACTTGGGCCAAATGGTTTGGCACGTGACGATGGGAAGAGACCTGACGGTATGACATTATTGCCTTGGAAGATGGGTAGGCCTTTGGTGTGGGTCGCAACGTGCGTCGATACTCTTGCGCCATCACATCTTCCGAGTACAGCGGGTTCGGCTGGCGCTGCTGCTGCAGCTGCTGAGGCCCTTAAACGGCGCAAATACGGAAACTTAATTGGCAATTACGTATTTGAGCCGTTTGGGGTCGAGACAATTGGTTCGTGGGGTCCGAGCGCTCGCTTTCTTTTTAGGGAAATAGCGAAACGACTGATCGACGCTTCGCGTGACCAAAAGGCTGGCCTGTTTCTTGCACAGAGAATCAGCATTGCCATTCAACGTGGCAATGCCGCCAGCCTTTTGGGCACTTTTCCGGTTGACAGTGATTCGGAGGAATATTATGACGCCTAAACTATTGCCTTTTATTTAATTAATTAGTTTTTCATATTTAGGTTTAGTTAGTATAAATAAGTTTTTTCATATTATTGTTGTATATATATAGTTTGAATTTTAATTATAAAATTGTTAATTAAAATAATAAACATAACTTACTAACATTCCTTGTCGAGCACAATTTGCCTGAGCGTTCACGCCATAGTTTATATTTACTACAAAAACAGTAAATACAATAAGAACAAGAGAGATGATGACAACGCATCGTGGATAAGCAGCCGGACAAACTAACACTGGTAACACTAACGCCTAAACGGGGTATATATATTTAGTCGTGGGCTCTATCTTTTTAATTACCCATTAAATACCTGCAAAGTCTATAATTAATTAATGATATGTAGGATTGTAGGTATCTAATAGGCATAGTAAAAGTAAAAGTTTATTATCCACAAAATAAGGTAATTAAGTTTAACCTAGCCTACTTAGATCGCGCTTGTTTCTGTCCTCCTGAAGTGTTGATATTTTACTTGTATCACTTATTACTGGAGGCTCACAATTATTATTATATTAACCTGTGTAGATAAGTCGTCAACTTTCATTGTGCATTTAAAAGTTTATGGTAAATATTTATTGTATTAAAGTAATTCTTGTAAGATACTAAAATTAGGTTTGAATTAAAATACAAAAAGCCACTTACAAGAGAATATAAAATAAATATTTAGTAATCTTATTTTAGGTAACCGCCATCGAAGTATATAAGTATATATAGTATAATATTCTCTTCTTTTTCTTAAAAAAAAAAAAGAGAGGTTCTCGAGTCGACCCGTAATTTTTTTTTATGTATGACCAGCATAACTTTTTACAGGGGCGTCCGATTTCGATAATTCTTTTTTTATTCGATAGGATATACTTTGAAGTTGGTCCCATTTTAACGACATTCAGCTCTTATGATGGGATCCATGAGGAATTGAAAGAACTCCTCAAATATTATAGGCAAACATATAACGATTTTGATATTTTCTACAATAAGTCAAGTATTTGCACCCAGAAAGTATCATTTGGTGAAGTAAAACAGATGAAGAAGACCACAAATGACTGCCAGAAGTTCTCAATAATAAGCATTTTGTGAATGGCGATAGGATAATATAGATATCGAATAAGATAGTTACAGCGACTGTAATAAAGTAAATTCAATGTTTTTGATGAAAATGGTACCCTTAAACTAATCTGATGATGAACTTGGAAGGCATAAGCATCGGAACTCCATAAATAAACAATGTATTCTAGCCGTGTTTGGACTTATTGGAGTGGTCATAAGATGCACTCTGATTGTAAATTGTTAGATTTTCGGAAACTCCGTATTTTCAACTAGAAATAATACCCCTCAGTTAAATAAATAGGGAATAATTGATTGTTCACTCATAACATTTACATTTGTTTACCGATTTTGTTAAAAATTGTTAAACATATACAGTTTTAATGACACTACATCAAGGAGACCTTAAATTGATCTACAACTGACATGGAAGACAGTTAAGGGCACTCTTCAATAGTTTATAGCAGCTACTTAACTACTAACAAACCATCTAACAAGCAAATTATTTATTACGTAAAGTGAAATGGTAATAAATAAATGTTTAGCCCCCGACATGACGTTAAACTGCGGCGCGCCTCCGATATGGCGTTAAACTAAAATGCAGACAACACCACTGCCAGAAAAGGAAAATTCGAAATAAAACCCTATACCAACCCGTCTGGCCAGCGTGGTATAGTAAGGCCAAAACCTCCAATGCAAATACGCCAAATGCAAAGGCCCCCAGTTCCCGGTAGTCCCGCTGTCCGTGGCCACGGTAGCGGTCGCGGTAACAGCGGGGCAGGGGGTGCGAAGAATCTCCGGGCTACGATAAAAGGCTACCAAAATCACCTGACCCTGGCGACGTATAACGGACGCTCTCTACGGCTGGACCAACACCTCACCGAACTCGAGGTAGAATTAGGTCGCATAAACTGGCACATATTGGGGTTATCTGAAGTCCGACGACAGGGAGAGGATACGATAACCCTTGAGTCAGGTCACCTGTTTTACTTTCGGGAAGGTGATCGGCCCTCTCAGGGCGGTGTCGGTTTCCTGGTCAACAAGGCTCTCACTAACAACGTTGTAGAAGTCAGCAGTGTGTCGACGCGGGTAGCGTACCTCATAATAAAAATCACCGACAGGTACTCCCTGAAGGTGGTACAGGTATATGCGCCGACCTCGGCATACTGCGACGACATAGCCGAAGCCATGTACGAAGACATAGCCAAGGCACTACATGGTACCACCAAGGCTCACTATAACGTTGTTATGGGGGACTTCAATGCCAAAGTGGGAGTACAAGAACGCGGCGAAACGAAAATCGGATCCTACGGCGTGGGGCGCCGAAACCACAGGGGGCAAATGCTGGTCAACTTTCTGGAGTCCCAGGGGCTCTTCTTAATAAATTCTTTCTTTAAGAAGAAGCCCCAGAGAAAGTGGACATGGCGAAGCCCCGATACTGTGACGAGGAACGAGATAGACTTCATCATGACCGACAGGAGGTATGTGTTTAGAGACGTCTCCGTGATCAACAGATTCAACACCGGCAGTGATCACCGACTTGTACGAGGCGCTCTAAATATAGACTTCAAAGCCGAAAGGCGTCGCATGATTAAGTCTACTCTCAGACCTACTGCGCCTCAAATAGCATTAGGGTCTGAAAAGTTCCAACTGAAGCTTCAAAATCGTTTCGATCTGCTGGAAACCGAAGGCACTGTTGACGAGAAAACCGACACAGTGGTCAAAACGCTACAGGATGTGTCTCGAAGGGTGTTTCCCGGAAAAAGCGTAAACAGACAGTCTAAACTCTCGCTCGAGACTCTCGAACTTATGAGGCAAAGACGGGAAATGTCATCTACGCAGACGTCTTCGTCAGATGGAAGAAACCTCAACCGGAAGATCCGGAAGCTGGTGCGACGTGACCTCCGCTGTTAAAACACCCGCGCCATCGCAGCTGCGATTGAACAGAACAGAGGCACCAAAATCTTCGCTCGCCAGCTAGGTAGATCCCATCTGACGAAACTAAATACTGCGGATGGCAGAACCGTGACCTCAGGGTTCGGGATTCTCGAGGAAATTGAGAGTTTCTACAAAGACCTGTACGCATCACGGATGACTGAACCCACGAGATCCAGCGCTGATGACCACAGAGCCCCACTCACGCGCCATTACACGGAAGACATCCCTGATGTCAACCAGGGCGAGGTCAGAGTGGCTCTCGAGCAGCTTAAGAACAATAAGTCGCCTGGTGACGACGGAATAACCACAGAGCTCCTAGAAGCAGGCGGGGCTCCAATCCTGAAAGAGCTAGCGAGTCTCTTCAATTCCGTTATACACCAGGGCCTAACACCTCAAGCATGGAGCGGGAGTGCGGTGGTTCTGTTCTTCAAAAAAGGTGACAAAGCCTTGCTGAAGAACTACAGACCCATCTCACTCCTGAGCCACGTTTACAAGTTGTTCTCGAGAGTACTCACAAACCGCCTCGCCAGAAAACTTGACGAGTTCCAGCCTCCAGAACAAGCCGGGTTTCGAAAAGGCTATAGCACCGTAGATCACATCCATACTGTTCGGCAGATTGTACAGAAGACCGAAGAGTACAATCAGCCGCTGTGTATGGCTTTCGTGGACTACGAGAAAGCCTTCGACTCCATCGAAACCTAGGCAGTTTTGGGTGCTCTGCAGCGTTGTCGCATTGATTGGCGCTATATCGAGGTGCTGAGATGTCTATATGACACCGCCACTATGACCGTCCAGCTTCAGGACCAAAAGACCAACCCGATCGAGTTGCGTCGAGGGGTGAGACAGGGGGATGTAATATCCCCCAAGCTTTTCACCAACGCGCTCAATGACGTCTTCAAGACGCTGGACTGGACTGGACGGGGCATTAACATCAATGGCGAGTACATCTCACACCTTCGGTTTGCCGATGATATCGTCATCGTTGCAGAGTCTCTGGAACAGTTGAGCGGAATGCTGCACGGCCTGAATGAAGCCTCACGACTTGTCGGTCTCGGTATGAACTTGGATAAAACCAAGACTATGTTCAATGAACATGTCACGCCGGGACCGATTTACATCGACGGTTCGATGCTCGAAGTTGTTCGGGAGTATATTTACCTTGGGCAAACTGTCCAGCTTGGTAGAAACAACTTCGAGAAAGAAGTCAACCGTAGGATTCAATTGGGTTGGGCAGCATTTGGCAAACTACGTCACGTTTTCTCTTCGCCTTTACCGCAATGCCTGAAGACGAAAGTTTTCAACCAATGCGTCCTACCTGTTATGACATACGGTGCCGAGTCGTGGACGCTCACAGTGGGGCTATTCCACAAACTGAAAGTCACACAGCGGGCTATGGAGCGAGCTATGCTCGGCGTTTCTTTGAAGGATCAAATTCGAAATGAGGTAATCCGACAAAGAACCAAAGTTACCGACATAGCTCACAGACTTAGCAAGCTGAAGTGGCAGTGGGCTGGTCACATCTGCAGAAGGACCGACGGCCGATGGAGCAGACGTGTCCTAGAGTGGAGACCACGACTCGGTAAGCGTAAGGTAGGGCGGCCCCCAGCTAGGTGGACCGACGACCTAAAAAAGGTCGCTGGGACGGACTGGATGCGGAAGGCGGAGGACCGTGTCCTGTGGCGCGTATTAGGAGAGGCCTATGTCCAGCAGTGGACTGCGATAGGCTGATTGATTGATTGAAATGTTTAGCGCCGACTTAAAATAAATTAGTTATTTTCCATTAGTGCAGCAAGAATCAAAATCAAAATCTTTGTTTGTAATCATAGAACATGGTTTATGTTTTGCATTGAAGCGTACAAATTTAAATCTAAATCTAAGTACTCTGATTATAATTAAAACATTCATTGCCTATATTATTACAGATTAGAATAAACATATTTAATGAATTTTGTAATAAATATAAAAATAATAATAATCAATCAATCAATCAGCCTATCGCAGTCCACTGCTGGACATAGGCCTCTCCTAACACGCGCCACAGCAAAATAATAATAATAATGGTAATTAATTCAAAATGTTCGATTATAGATTCTAATAAAAAAAACCTCGGCCTGTCTACTGAAAACGCGGCCAAGAGACTGGCAGCATTGCCACGCTGAATGGCAATGCTTATTCTTTAAGTCAAATATAAACCAGCGTTCTGGTCACGTGAAGCGTCGATTAAACGCTTCGACAGAGCTTTGAAAAGACCGCGAGCACTTGCACCCCACCCAAACGGCTCAAAAACATAATCTCCGATGAGAATGCTGTATTTGCGCCCCTTGAGAGTCTCCGCAGATGCAACAGCAGCACCACCTGCTGTGCTTGGGAGATGGAATGGCGTGATGGCGTAGACACATGCTGCATCCCACATCAAAGGCCTACCCATCTTCCAGGGCAGTAAAGACATATCATCAGGTCTCTTACCATCGTTGTGTACACAATATATGTATATACACAATTGGGTTCCCGTACAGCTGTAACGCCAGTGGTGACAAGAGTGCGTCGGAGTATGTCATTTAGGTTAGCGTGCCGAGATATATTTTAAGAGAGGTAGGGCGCTATACTAACGAGCAAGCCCGACTGGGGTAGGACCTCCACCTTACAGAAAGCCACAGCCAAATAACTACACACAGCGATGTAGTTGTGTTCCTAAATGAGCGCTGGCGACCTGTACCCCCCATACAGGTCTCCAGCGCTCATTTAGGTATGCGTTTTGAAAGAAACGTTTTCCTGTCTCAGGGATACTCCATTTTAAAGCCCTATTGTAAAAAGGTGGGTCGGCAACACACACAAGTTATACCCCTGGTAAGTATTGCAAAAGTCCATAGGGTACGGTAACTACTTAACATCAGGCGGGCCATATGCTTGTTTGCCATCCAAGTAGTATAAAAAATATATGCGGCCTGCACTCCTGCTGCATGACAGGTCGTGGTGTCCAAGGCTATCGACGGCTTCACCACAGCAACATCTATGCTGAGAAATAGAAGAAGCACCTAGACCAAGGATAAAAGTATTAAATATGTCAGCATATTTTAAGCAGCTTAGTTAGCCTAAAAAAAAATTGTTTTGTGGATAGTCCACTATAAGACGATATTTGGTTCAGTGGCATAAGTGGTTACCTCGCCGTTTACCACTACGCGGCGTGTTTTAGGTTCGATGTCCATACGGGGAAAAAGTTGTGTGACCCATGGTGGTGCCAATGGTTGTCCCTAGTATGAGTGTACTTTGTATCCGTCAATTGTATATTTGTAAAGTCTCCCGCGACACAGGGCTTGTTACCTAGCGAGGGACTTGCCTTAAAAGAAAAGGAAAATAAAGATTTTGATTTTATTATTTAATTAAAGGTACAAAAATAAGGGTAAGTAGGTAATAAAAAAAATTTACAACTTCTAAAATACAAAGATATATTGACTTTTTAGAAAAAATCGCGTTCTCCATCTTTGACCACGAAATAGATATTATATTCGTATTCAACACCCCCGAAAAGCTCGAAGAGGACACCATAACAGGTCACTTGTCAAAAGTAGTAACTCGTTAAAGGAGGTTACTCGCTAATCGGATTCGGCTGGGTAGTGTTTGAATGGCTTAGCCATAGATATGGCTGACCGGATAGGATATGATGACAGGGAGATCCCTGTCCTAAATATCGCAGTATCTCAAGACAAAAATTTTTGACCCGTGTATGTTACCAGTGATGAAAATTATACATCTGAGACGTGGTCGTAAACTAACGCTGCGCTGTGTTAAACCTTAATAATAATAATATTTTCGAGATAACTCACACATCGCTATCTGATCCCAAACTAGGCAGAGCCTGAACTATGGTAACCAGACAACTGATAAACATACTTATATATTTCTAAATACATACATATTATAAATAAATTACACCCAGACACAGAACAAACATTCGTGCTCATCACACAAAGATTTGTCCTGGGTGGGAATCAAACCCACGACCTCCGGCGTAGCAGTCAGAGTCACTAACCACTAGACAAAAAGGCCAGTTAATGCTTATGTATACATAAGCATAAGGATTTATTTGCGCTGTGTAAATCTTTATGTATACGTAAGCTTAATGCTTATGTTTATATAGCATAAGGATTTACACAGCGCAGTGATCTCAGTCAAAAGACGCGCACTGGTCTACCAGTTCATATTTTGAGATTGAGATCATAAGGACTTTATAACCAATTTGTGATGTATAATTATTGATTTGTATAATATGTAAGTCACAAAAAATTAAAAAATAATATCTTTTTAACAAAAAATTGAACCGATGAAAAAGATAGGATTTAAAAAGTAAAAAATAATAAAGTTTTGAGTCGGCGCCAAACTAACGAATAAGCAAATTAATCTATATTGTTTGTTTGGCGCCGACTCAAAACTTTATTATTTTTTACTTTTCAAATCCTATTTTTTTCGTCGGTTCAATTTTTTGTAAAAAAATTAAATCTAACATAATAACAATTCTTAACTTTAAAAAAAAATATATATATATATACAATAGAACCTAACTTATTAAACTAAAAAATAAATAAAAATACAAGAACAACAATTAAATAACGCGATATATATGGCTGAAAGATGAAAAAGGAAAGAATATAATAAAAAAAGGAACATAATTATATTCTTGTAGGCAAATGGTAATGCTACATGAGTGATTTTTGGATTCGTAAAAGTTCTTTAAAGATATGGGCTTTAAAAGTTGGTTGGGACACATTTTTGCGTAAAGGGGGAGGTAAATCATTCCATATTTTAGTAGCAGAATACTTAAAACTTCCTTTATATTGTGCCGTTCTGTGGGCTGGAATAACCATATTGTTTGCTTCTCTCCTACGAGTATTTCTTTTTTGTGCATCCTTTACCCACTCAAATTTTTCATATAGATATTTTGGCCTTTTATTTAGTGCAATTTTATGAACCAAACACGCTAGATGCAATTTTCTACGTGCTTCCATTTTTAATGTATCTTTAGCGTTTAAATATGGCGTGATATGGGCTCGCTTTGGAATATTGTAAGAATAGCGAGTACATGCGTTCTGTACTCGTTGTATGGCTTTTTTTGTTTTTTCATAAATGCGGGGGCCGTAAACAGTATCACAATAATTAAACTGCGACAACACAATCGATTCTACTAAAGTCCTTCTGATCGTCTCCGAAAGATATTTTCTAATGTTGTACAGAGTTTTTAAACGATAGAAGGCATTTTTAATTTTGCTATTTATATGTTCTATGTAACGCAGCTCATTGTCAATAATTAATCCCAAGTTTACAGCACTATCCACTCTTTGCAAAACTTGCGAACTTACTTTATTACATTGTCTCTTACTACCTAATAACATATACTTAGTTTTAGCTGCATTTAAAACTAATGAATTCTTATTCGCCCAATTTAAAATAATATTTAAATCTTCATTTATCTTTCCCACCGCCGATACCGCATCTTTTGGTTTAAAGGAGTAATATATTTGAGTGTCATCCGCATATAGATGTATTTTACAGTGTTTGATGTGTTTGAGGAGGTCAGCGGTGAAAATTATAAAAAGAATAGGACTTAAAATAGAGCCTTGAGGAGTTAGAACTATTTAGTTTATTTATTTTAGATTTAACCAGCTCACCTTGTTCACTTTCTATTTCTATATATTGTCTTCTGTTTGTTAGAAAAGATCGAAACCATTTACATGATTCCTTAGTTACGCCATAATACATGAGTTTTGCCAGGAGTAATTCAGTATTCAGACAATCAAAAGCCCTTGAAAAATCCAGCAAAATCAAAGCGCTACACATACCAGCGTCAGTTGCTGTCACAATGTCATCACTAACATGAGACAATGCCGTCGCGGTACCCATACCCCTACGGAATCCTGATTGTACATCAGGTAAGATATCTTCATTTTTTAGAAACTTAGTAAGCTGCGTACATATAAATTTTTCTACTATTTTAAACATAACAGGCAAGATACTTATAGGTCTCAAATCTTTTATTTCATCTACTTTAGCGCTTTTAGGTATAGGTTTCATTTTAGCTAATCTCCAGGCAACGGGAAATGTTTTAGAATTGATCGAGTTATTGACTAATTCAGTTATAACGAATAACGTTAAAGGTAAGGTCAATTTTATCATTTCTATTGAAATAGTGTCATATCCACTAGCTTTTGTGTGTATATTATGAATTATTTTTGATATTTCTGACGGCGATGCTACATTTATTTCAAATATTTTGTCTGTCAGTCTGTTTTGTCTAAAAAAATCCAAGGTCTGTGTATCGACCGCATGACTTCCAGGCACGTCCAGAGAGAAATCATTAATTTTATTAGCATCACTTAGGTGCTGTGGCACTGTTAGGTTATTTTTGTTGTTACCAAGAGGACAAACACATTTTAGATGATTCCAAAGCTGTTTAGGCTTATTTACATTATTATTGACATAAAAGGTAAAATATGCTATATGACCAATTTGGAAGATGACGAATCTGGAACAAATCGAAAATACGTACTATAAGTTAGTGTGGATGGTGTTGTCTATAATTCTCCTTATATATAATACACAAGTATTATACGAGTATAATAAAGTTGTTGAATATTCATCAATTATGTTTCAAATCGAATCAAATATTTTACAAGTTGGAGTCAAGTAAGGATAGCGAAACAATATTTTTATTATCTGGTTTTGTACTCTTTGTAATTCCTGTAATTTAGTTTTTCCGCTTTCTCAAATTTCTATGAGATATAATAGATGTGACTGAGTGCTGATAGTTTATTTTTAATACGAAACGAGTATATTCCGTTTAATTGTACCATGTTAAATGATTATCTATTTTCAGGCCAAGATACTTTTCGCTGTTTTTTTTATCTAATGGGATGTCATCAATGGTTAGTGTGTCGTGAAGCGGATTTTTTTTGTTCTTAGCTGCAAAGATAGCGTAGCATGTTTTGAAAATATTGTTACCAAATTATATCTGAACCATTCGAATAGAACATCGAGATCTTCTTAGCCTTTTGAAATAATGTCATTCATGTTGGTTCCGAAGTAAAATAAGCAGTTATCGTCCGCATATAAAGTTATATGACCATGTATACATAATATATTGTTATGAGCTACCGCTGACAAAAGTTGTGTCACGTTCAATGACGACAACAATAGTTACTTGTCAGGATAGGGTTTGATAAAATGTCAGGTTACGCTATAACGAGTATATTATTAGCACTTTAGCACACAATGTCACTTACAATACACCGTAAACACAATAACACACTATAACAGTTCATTAAACTTCTCACTATAACACAAAACACTTCACTAAAGTCTTCCAATATCATCCCGATATGGCGCCTGTATCGCTGTCCTTACAACTGACTACTCCTCCGTGACTCAGTTGCTCAACGTAGACTCTTCGACTCTTTAAAGTAGACTCTCAACTAAGACTAGTTGACGGTTCAACCAAGACTGACTCTCCGCCGCACGTCGGCCTCTCATATAAACTCGCCACGGAATCGAGAATATACGCGAGGATCGTAGTAAGTTGTAGTAACGTATTTCCGTAGAGACTATATTTATTTCTGTGATGCTATTCATGTATGTATAGCAGAAACAATAGTGGTCCTAATATAGAACCTTGCGGGACTCCGTACGTGATGAATAAATAACTACTTTCAAAATTATCTATTGATCAGTTACTGCCGCTTAAGTACCATAATTGAGATTACATTATGTCTGATCTCCGTCGGAAAATGATTTATCATTGAGAAGTTGGCCATCTGTGGTATTCTTCATTAGTTTCACTTAACCAATTCATGCATCCTGAATGTATATGTTTGATTTGTTGCAAAATATACCAACATCGCTACATGTAAGCCTATAGTATTTGAGGATTTCTTTCAATTCCCTGAGGATCCCATCACCAGAACTGGATTTTTTAAAAATTAGACCAAAATGAAAGATTATCCATTCAGTTAAAAGAATAATACAAATCGGCTCATAAATGACGTTGTTCAGGGATAAAAACATTTAAAAAAGCAATGCAATTAAATAAGGCACCACATCTTTTAAAAGTCGGTTAAAAATATATATCAGTTAAGTATTCTTATGAGACAATATCTAAGTAAGTAACATATTATTAGGTTGGGGAAAAAGTCTTTTCGCATTATAGTATGTATGAACTTGTAATAAAATCTCTTTGGCTATACTATTTGTATCTGGCTGGTTTTGGTGTCATTGAAAGTTTAAATATTTTAAAGAACGTAATTCCAAATTCAAATTAGGAAAATGTGTGATTTTCATTTGTTTTTCGTACTGTCAAGACGAATGAATCTAATGAAAAAATCAGATACATTTTAAAATTTTACTAAAAAAAACGTAAAAATGCAACACAAGCCGCGAAAAGAATCAGTAGTTACGACGTAGCTGAAGAACTGGGAATTGACCACAAAACAGTTTTGGCGCATTTGAAAAAACTGGGTACACAAAAATGCTCGATATCTGGGTACCTCACGAGCTTACTGAAAGAAACCTAACGAACCGTGTACTCATTTGTGATTCTTTATTACGACGTAATTAAACCGAACCATTTTTGAAGAAGCTGATAACAGGACCATCGATTCTGAACTCTAATGCGAACAACTGATTAGATTAAAGCAAGAAGTTGAGAGAAAGCGGCCGGAATTAATCAACAGTGGTTTTTCATCATGATAACGCTAGACCTCACACATCTTTAGCCACTCAGCAAAAATTAAGAGAGGTTGGCTGGGAGGTGTTAATGCATCCGCCGTATAGTCCTGACCTTGCACCTTTAGATTTCTACCTGTTTCGGTCTCTTCTAAATTCTTTAGGCAGTGTCAGGTTAACATCACGAGAGGACTGCCAAAACCACTTGTCGCGGTATTTTGATCAAAAGTCCCAAAATTTCTATAGCAATGGGATCATGTCCCTACCTACAAGATCGCAAAAAGTTATCGAACAAAATCGTACCTACATACTTTAGTTAAATGTAAATAAACTATATAAAAAAATGTTTTGAATTTTCTTAAAAATACGAAGAAACTTTTTCCCCAACCTATTATATTACATTGGGTGTGTACTGTATAGATAGATAGGTACATAGACTCGCGGACTTTTTTAGATCTATTTAAGAATAACCTTGCCTGCAACGGCAGGATTTTACCGACTCTTTCAAATAGCCAATTCAGACTCACAAAACTATGAAAGAATCACGCCTTCTACTGGTGGAAAACGTATGGAAATTCACATTGGTACTGCCATGGTGTTCCATAGTTCATAATAGTATAATAATAGGGATCTGCCACTACTAATGTAAGCAGTCACTGTTATTTACTGAACAACATTATATTTTATAAAACTTAAATGTTGGACAGCATGTTTAACAAACAATTGACTGAACTCTTCTAGATACACGATGCACAAATCGTAGGGCTGGACTTTATATTGTGTTCCTGGCAAAGTTTAGTATTACATAAAAATTGTACCTACTTACGCCTAATTTGCCTAAATTATTCTCGTAAACTAATAACTAAGAACTTACGTAAGATACTACTTCTACCAGTTAAGATTAGGTACACACAGCAAAGGAGTTCGCTGAACACCCAATAGATCAAAATCTATAGATATAATGTATAAATAACCCTGTGTGCGTAGTCTCAATGAGCGTATTTTATGTTTGTGTATGTAAACCTATCGACGCGTTTAAATGTTTTACCCTCACACATTCATATAACTAGTTTTATAAACTACTCATATAATAGCTAATTTTACTCAGTGTAAACAAGTCGTTCATAGCCGAGTGGTATAGTAGACTGAGTAATAGTAAGAGGTTTCGTATGTTATGGGTTTCAAATCCACGTAACGCCATATACACTTTTTGTTACTTTATTTTTTATAAGAATTACTTGTGATATTTCTGTAATTAAGTATTTAGCATAAAAATGCATATAATATATACACATTTATACTTTATTGATTATTGTGTATTATTATACTATAATAGTCTCAAAAGAAGAGGAAAATAAAACATTTCGGTTTGTTTCATCAATTTAATAAAATATATTATGGCGACTGCACAGAAAGAATTCCTTGCGGGAGGCCTATGTTCAGCTGTGGACTATGGTGATGATTAAATACATTAGTCTAAGTTGATATGTAATATTTTTTTACATAAGATGTTCTTTAGACAAAAATAAAAAATCTTCAATAAATATTTTATTCATTTTTGCAATCTTCATAGCCCACAATAGCGAAAAGTAAGTCAGATAGGAATGGACGCTTTAATTGTAAATTATAAGTAGATAAGTAAACTAAAGTGTATTGAATCAACATGTTAACTTGTAGAAATTATCTAATTATAATAATTTCTAATTTCGGTAACAATAACATCATTCACTTATAATTTACTTACCTATTAGTAATTACAAATTTATTTTATTTTATTGGTTTACCAACAATTGTTTACATAGGTAATATAACAATGGTAACATCAAATAAATATTATGTAGCAATAGTGTAACAATCACTTACAGGTAAACTCTGCATGCATATGGAAAAGTACAGAATGGCAATCCATTTATTATGATGCCTAATAAAAAAGTAAAAAAGAAAAAAGAGTATATCCCTGGACATAAATTGAAATGTTATACCAAACTTATTTATTTATGAAATTTATTTAAAGTAAACACATTAAAAGCGTGTAGGTGCACCATCACTGTCTATAACATCCTGTAGCCTTTGTCTCATGCTTGCTACCATATTGAAACACAAGTTTGAGCCACGAAACGATTCCCAAGTTGAATTGACTACTTCGTCTAAATTTGACTTTGACCTTACCCTCGATGGATCCCAGTTAAGCACCATATGACCATATGACAAATTTTCAATTGGATTTAAATCCAGACTTTTTGCTTTGCACAGTCGGCAGCATGACATCCCTTAAAATTTTTAAATAACCTTGACCGGTATTACGACTCCTTACTTCAACCAACTCACTAGGACCCATAGAGGATATCTAACCCAGTAACCTAAAGAATATGACCACTAGATCTGCATGGCAGGACGTTACGTTGGCAATAGCGCTCACCTGTATTTCTCCACAATATTTTGCGTCCATCCTTATCTGACTTAAAACACTTTTCATCACTAAAGATAACTACACTATTGCACCAATCAAAATCTAAATAGTCTTTTACAAACTGTATACTATTTTGTCGATGAATGTTGGACATCAATATATTCTTTGCTGGCTTCCTGCACCTTAACCCAGCTGCACGTAAATGGGTTCTGATGATTTGCAAAGAAACCCCATGTATAGTCGCCGTAGTACGGGTGGTCAAAAATGGATTAGCCACATGCGTGGCTACCACCTCTCTGTGTCGAAAACAGGCATCAGTATACGTGATACCCTTAGGACCAGTCCGACGATGGTCTATGTGTCCTTCCTCTGCGTAACGGCGAACCCACAGATGCACAGTAATTGTTCGCTATAAAAAAAATGTTAAAGTTTATTCAAGCATCACTTATAACATGTTTACAAAAAATAGTAATAAAAGAATAGATACCACTGCTTACCGATATATTTAGTCTTCTTGCTATTTCAGAAATCGAAATGTTTTGCTCATACAAAACAATTATTTCGGCTCTAATTAAATTAGTTACTGGAGCATTCATTTTATTCAAGTGTTCACAATGCACAAAGATCCAGTAACTTTGCAATCAATATAAAATAACTAACGCTAACTAATAAACGACCAAACATATTATATGCTTTAAAATGAGGGTAATATGGATAAAAACATACCGACATTAAGATATCTCATAACTACTAAACTAAGTAAAACAAATAATTTTATTATCAATGTAATAATAATATTTTAATCATAGTTGGTTTATAATATTATTGTATTATTATAAAAGTGGATTTAATACTTACCTACTTTTGTGAGGTTAACGCAATAAATTAATTCATAAAATTACAAGAGTTTATTTATAAAGCAACAAAAAGAAACATTGATTACCGCCGAGATTCGAACCACATCGTCCACATCTACAAAATCGTAAAAAATGCGACTGATGTAACCACTACGTCACAGTCTTCTTGAACTTTGAAGCGAAAATTGTAGCCATATTATTATATTTTATGAACTACATAATATTAGATGTAAAACAGACAATAAACGTAAAATGATTTTTGTACATTAAGTATATTAAAACTGGTTTTTGTTAACGTGTGTTTGTTTAGTGCGGCTATAGTTACACATACATGCACATAATACGCTCATTGGGACTACGCACACAGGGTTATTTATACATTATATCTATACATTTTCATCTATTGGGTGTTCAGCGAACTCTTTTGCTGTGTGTACATATTTGTTCAAATACTATTACAATAGGCAAAGGAACACCTAGGTAAATATCGTACTGAAAAACATTATTCTTTTTGAATATAAGTAAGGGTCTCTTCACAATAACACCTATTTTATTTTTATATCTACTAAATATATAGTTGGAAAACACGGTCTTCAAAGTACATAAAAAAATCTGGAAATTTAGGAGGTACACTATAAACGTACACAGCTACAAGTTTAAAATATAAATAATCAACATATTTATTAAACCACCATTAAATTTTATTATCAAGCAACAAACCTAAACTTTATATTTTTCTTCTGTCTGTCTATATGAGATAATCTTACTTTTTTTAAAGACAACTCAGACCAGTGTGGTGCGGTACACACAGTTTGCCCAACTCTGGCCTACTCTGAGTATCTGCGCCATTAGCCGCGTGTTGCCGACCCAAACATGTTTGGCAACGTTTGTAAGGCTCAGATGGATGCACTTCACAACGATCTGGCTCGGTAACAATGGTACAAAGTCAGAAAACTTATTCGCCGTGTTAGAATTAATAGGCAACTTTATCAATTATGAAGTGAATATTTATTAAGTCTAAACCCGATTCTGAACAGTTAAGGAAGAGTCTATCGTAGTCAGTTTCACAAATTAGTGGTAACACAGGTACAAGTACGCGTTAGGTCGCACGTGATAAGTTTGTAACGCATCACTAACTAGTTTGTGATATATTGTGTTGTACACGAGGCGCCATTGAATTACTATTGCTGTTGCTGGTCACTTTAGAATTTAATTACTTTCTTCAGATAATATATCGTTGACATAAAGAGCTTGCCTTACTTACTTAGGCCGATATTGTGTCGACTAATGTGAGGAGAGCCTTAAAGTATATGTCGTAAATAACCGCTAATAAGTAGAAGTTTAGAATATATTAAACTGTCCTCCGTGTTAAACAATAAACGTGACAAATTATGCTATATAAAACCTTCATACTGGTTAAGTGTTGCCAGTGTTAGTTTGTCTGGCTGCTTATCCACGATGCGTTGTCTCACCACCTTCCTTGTTCTTATTGTATTTACTATTTTTGTAGTAAATGTAAACTATGGCGTCAACGCTCAGCGAACTTGCGTCGGAGAAGGAGGGCGTGTAAGTAGTTTAATTAACACAAATGTAATTTATGTTATTTATAATTTTATTTATCGATACCTTAAACATACAATGTTTACAATTGAAAATATGTTTGTATGGGTACCTAACTACTAAGTATCAATTAAATCACTACATAGTATAAAACAAAGTCGCTGTCGCTGTCTGTTTGTCCGTGTGTATGCTTAAATCTTTAAAACTACGCAATGGATTTTGCGGTTCTTTTTTAATAGATAAAGTGATTAAAGAGGAAGGTTTATATGTATAATATAATGTCCAGCAGTGGACTGCGATAGGCTGATTAATTGATTGATGTATTACTCTACTAAATGACAAAGAACTGACTGTATACAATACTGAAATGAAATAATGAACTAAATTGAATTGAATCGTTTGCAGGACTGAAATATTATTTCCAACAAGGCCTTAACTCCACTTCCACTTCACACACTAAAACGGATCAGTCATGCTTTTAGAAGTTCTCCTCACGATTTTTCTTCACTTTCAGCAAATGGTACCTATTTCATTTGATTAGTGGGTATACATTTTTACATTGATATCGCCGCGCCTAGCGCCTTACGGGATTGAACTCATACAGATCATACTGCTTAGGTACAACTTACATTCATACAATACCACATTTAGTTATAGGTGAATAAAGAAACTCACACATAGATATATACATACCTACACACATAGGGAACATTATATAGGTACTACATACATGCCTACCTATGTATTAAGACGTAGAAAAATGTTTTATATTTATTTATTAGTATCGACCCGCCCTTTCTTCCCTCTGGTTTATTTTGGATTTCTCTTAGAATACATTTTATAGATGATATTGAAACCGCATCAAAATTCGTTGCGTGGTTTCTCAACCACGCAACGTATTTTGATGCGGTCTCCGTATGGAGTGGAGGGACAGTGGAAAGCGACTAAGTTTTACATTTTACTTTAAAACTTTAATGTTACTTTGTTTGTTTCAGTGCGGTATTTTGTTTTTAGGACAATGTTGCGACGGATTAGAATGTGTGCGAGGGCAAATGATGCTGATAATTGGTAATTGTAGAATGATATCAACAACATCTACAACAGAAAATACAACGATTACATCAACAACATCTCCGGAGACAACAACATCATCTCCGGAGACATCAACATAACCTCCGGGGACAGTAGCAACAGAAGCAACAATAAGTACCTACATAATACCACACGACTTCAGATAAAGTATGGAAACACAAGTAGTGTTTGTATTTCATTTGATTTTATTAATGAAAATTGTTTAATCTTATAAATGGTACCTAATGATTTGTTTTTGTTTTAATACTTATTTTCTAGCCCGTATAATATATATAACTAGCACAGGAACAATGAATTTACCGTACATATAGGCACCTTCATTAAGAGTAGCATACGTGCTATTGAATTTATTTTTTTCTTGTTTTAAAAAGACAACTCCCGCACTAGAGAACTAGCTCTGTGTCGCGGGGTACTTTACAAACATACAATTAACGGACACAAATTACACGCAGACTCAGAACAACTCTTTTTGGGTCACACAAAGTTTTGTCCTGTGTGGGAATCGAACCAACAACCTCGTGCACAGCAGGCGCATACTGCGTCATTTAGGAATGCGTTTTGAAAGAAACGTATTCCTATCCCAGGGATTCTCCCATTTTAAAGCCCCGTTGTAAAAAATGGGTTCGCAACACGCAAGTTTGGCCGTCGGCGTCGCTCGTCCAGATCAGTACCTCCACACTAGGAACTGTTATTAGTTTCGTTTGTTCAAAGTGTATTTATAAGTCGTCAATAAACTTGGTTATTGTGTAGTTCTAATTTTCAGGATATATAATCTCAATAGAGTACTCATTACAGCAGGTACTTAAGTTGTAGGGTCTGTAGAAAACTTGAGACTAGAATTCAGAACATAGTACGCTATAATGTGAGTCAGAGATTGTTAGGTCGTGAAGAGTTTGGAGCTAGTGTGATGAAGGGTTAGAGCATCAAGGCGCTGATAACAGCTATATAACCTTTAAAACATTTTCTTTGCAAAATCAGTTTTATCTATCACAATGAAAACTATATTATACTAGTTATTGCCCGCGGCTCCGCCCGCGTAGATGTTATTTATCAATATAAAAAGTATTTTCCTCCCCAGGATACCATCTATCTCTCTGCTCGATTTCATTAAGATTCGTTGAGCCGTTTAGTCGTGTAAACATTACTAACAAAACACTTTTCACGCCTCTTTGACCTCCTTAAGGGATAATTTTCGAAAAAATATTTTATACTTGTTTCAAGACTTTCAATAAAGAACCTTCATACTGAATTTCACTACACTTGACGAATAACTTCATAAACGGCAAAGTTTGATACTAACTTAGCACTCTCGTCTTACCCCCTTAGGGGGTGAATTTTCAAAAATCCTTTCTTAGTGCTTCCCTACGTTATAAAAGGAAACTCTGTGCAAAATTTCAAGTTTCTAACTCTCATAGTTTGGGACCTGCTCCACCCACGTGGATGTCGGTTATCGGTGTTAGGAGAATAGACAAAACTGTAATAATAATAAAACCGCAGAGCAGCTTGTGGCGGGCTGAATGTGAGTGGCGACACTGCGGTCTCGAATGCCCCAGAGAGTCGGTCGGGGCCGTAACAGTAGTTTTTATATTTGTTACATTTTTGTCATTTTTTAGTGCATATACAAATTTGTTGATTTTAGTACTAATATTATCTACGTGTACTTTCCAGTTAATGTCTTCATCTATTGTCACTCCTAAGAACTTTGTATGTGTTGCTTTATTGATTTTATTTATATTCAGTTTAACATTATTTTTGTAATTATTAGATTTATATTAAAATTCAAACTATATATATACAACAATAATATGAAAAAACTTATTTATACTAACTAAACCTAAATATAAAAAACTAATTAATTAAATAAAAGGCAATAGTTTAGATTTATTAAATTGAATGTAAACAGATTTGTCTAAATTTATTTGTAAATTATTGATGTCAAGCCAATGTAGCAATTTATTAATGGTATTATTAATGTCAAGCTCATGATCTTTAATTGTATTGTTTTTTTTTGTCAGATGTTACTATAATTGATATGTCGTCGGCAAATAAAATGCATTTATGGTTAGTTATTTTTATAATGTCATTAATATATAGAAGAAATAATATTGGTCCTAAGACACTCCCTTGTGGCACGCCATATTGATTGTGTTTATATTTCGATGAGTAGGGTATTACGTCTTTACTTTTGTTTACTTTGTGGATAATAACACATTGCTGTCTTTTGCTTAAATAGGAAGAAATCCATTGAATTACAGGTCCCCTTATTCCCAGTGTCTCTAATTTTTCTAGCAGGATGTGATACTACATCGAACGCTTTCGATAAGTCAAAGAAAAGGCCTGTTGTAAGATGGTCATTGTTAATACTAATAAGTACAACTTTCATAACTGAGAAAATGGCTAAAGTTGTGGTTTTTTTTTTTGAAATCCATACTGTTGTTCACTTATAATATGGAATTTATTACAAAAGTCTATTAATCTTGTGTACATGCATTTCTCATAGATTTTAGATATAATGGGTATTAAAGTTATAGGCCGGTAATTATTGATATCACATTTATCTCCTTTTTTATATAGCGGTTTTATTATGGATAGTTTTAATAATTCAGGAAAAGTTCCAAGAAAAAATTAAATATTTATCAAATAGGTTAAGATGCCGGTCAGTTCAACGCAATAAGCTTTTATAATTTTTGTATTGATTTTATCATACCCCTCAGATCGAATATTATTTAAAGATTTCATTTCCTTTTGTACCTCGCTTTCAAGTATTGGTTTGAGAAATGTATTTACTCTAAGGTTATGGTGTGAATTTATAAGTTTGGGTATATACGATGTGTTTACATAATGATCATTGAATAAAGAAGCTATTTCTGTAGGACCTGTAATTATACAATCATTGTTCTTTATGTTTTCTATATTGTTTTTGGGCGCAGTATCATTCATTTCATTTTTAATGACAGTCCACGTAGCTTTACATTTGTTGTTATTCGTGTTAATGTATTTTATATTTGCGCTCTTCTTTGAACAATATATGCATTTCTTTAGGAGACTAGAATAATTGTATTATTTTGTTTTATTACTAATATTTTTACTTTTGTAGTATTGATAACGTAATGTTCTTTTGGTCTTGCAGTTTCGTTTTAAACCTTCGCTTATCCATTTTCATTTGCGTTGATTATTTAAGTTGACCTTAAACCTTGACTTTTGAGTAGATAACCTTAGGGAAACAGAGTTTATAAAATAAGGATATCATTTCATGAAAATCACTAAATGCGGCATTTGCATCGGTTTTTAGGTAGACGTGGGACCAGGATAGGCATTGCAAGCATGTTTTAAATTTATGAATATTTTCCAAACTGTAGTCTCTTTTATAAATATTTTACTTTTACTTTTACTAGGAAAGCTTAACATCTGTGTCATGATCTGAAAGATAGAGAGGTAGAACGGTTGCGGTTGTGTTGGTGATGTTGCTTAATATATGATCGATACAAGATAATTTACGTGTAGGCACATCAATATGCATTTTTAAATTATAATGGTAGGCCAACTCATATAATTCGTTGGTAATATTGCCTTTCCTTAGCGTGTTTATGTTGAAATCACCGGCTATTACAATATTTACCTTATTTTTATATTGTTTTAGGAGATCATGTAAAAGCTTATTTAACTTTGCTAAAATTTAATTCTAGTCATTACTTAGATGTATACTATTGACAGTGGAATGTAGATATTTATCTATGGGATTATGTAAGTTACTTGTATTTTGTATATTAAGTATCTATATCCTGAAATAAATTATTATTATTAAACATGTTATAATCAGCTAATATCCCTAATATAACCTATTAAATTCAAGAAATACTTAAATATTTTTAATAGGTGACTGGGTGTCTAGCATTATTTTTATGTATGTTTTTTTTTATAATTAAATATATTGCGGAGGCTGTATTATCTGTACTATCAACTGTATTATCGTAAATCATCATATTATTTATTACCAGAAAACAGTACCTACAATTTGACATTATCCGTATGTTACTAGCACGATTTGAATTCGCACGATTCGTGCGAATCGACTACTTTTATTTAAATAATATTATTTTTTAGTATGCGACTCCCACGAAGGCGTGCGGGTCCCATACTTCAGAAATTTGTAATTAGGTGATTCGCACACTTGGTTTTTAAATAGAATAAAATAAAAAAACTGCAGTAGCGTACAGATTAGACTATTAGTGTAAGTACAGTTACACACGGATATGATAGGAATAAAATGCTTGAGGATAAAACAACTTTTAAATCAAAATAATCGATACTACTATTGTAAAGCTGAATCGTTTGTTTGTATGGTTAAACGCGCTAATCTCAGAAAGTACTGGTTCGATTAGAAAAAATATTTTTTTGTTAAATAGTGAATTTATTCAGGAAGGCTATAAGCTATTTAACATCACGCTATGATCAATAGGAGCGGAGCAGTAGTGAGATATGTTGCACAATCAGAGAAAATATTCCAAATTACCACGCGGACGAAGTCGTGGGCGACCCCTAGTAGTTTAATATACTTAACCGACATCCACGCGGGTGGAGCCGCGGGCAACAGCTATCTTATATAAAACGAGAAGCTGACTGACTCTCTGACTGACATATCAACGCAGGGCCCAAACTATGAGAGTTAGATTATTTTACCACGATTAGATGACCATGCGGACGAAGTCGCGGGGGCCCCTAGTAGTTTAATATACTTAACAATTTATAATTAACAATATTGCACCTGTTCGGTACATCATAAGATTATCAAGTCATGAGAATCAAATTGTACTATGTAAGTATGTAAAACATAAATTATAATTAAGGTAGTAGCACAGAATACCCCACACTAGGCAAGCCTGTCCTTTGCCTGCAAGCCACGTCATGGGGCGAAAGGGGTGTAATCCACCCCAGGCTTCTAAGCCCAAACCAAGGGGCAGCATTTCGACCCATGCTGTTCCTGTTGCTGTTTCTCGACCGCCGTCGCAGATGGAGGAGGATGACATTGTACCCCCATCCCTATAATGGATCGGGACTGCACCTTCCTCCAGGCGAACCTCAACCATTCGGCCCGTGCGCAGGACCTCTTTCTGCAATCCATAGCCGAGTGGTCGATAGATGTGGCTGTAGCTGCGGAGCCCTATTATGTTCCTCCCCGCCCAAACTGGGCAGGTGATCGGGACGGTTCCGTGGCAATCGTCAGCTCCACGGCGCCGCGTTCCCCACCCTTGTCGGTTAGAGACAAGGGCCCGGGATACGTCGCCGCTGATTGGGGGGGCATATTACTTTTTGGGGTGTACTTCTCCCCCAACCGGAGTCTGGTCGATTTCGAGATCTCTTTGGCATCCCTGGAGGTCTCGATGCGGCGTTTAGCATCAAGCCGCGTCTTGGTACTGGGGGACTTCAACGCGAAGTCCGAGGCATGGGGGTCCCCCAGGACAGACGCCCGTGGCAAAGCGGTCGAGGAGTGGGCCAACGCGGTGGGCCTCTGTATTCTTAACAGAGGTGCCGCCAACACGTGTGTCCGACAGCGGGGGGGGTCGATTGTGGACCTTACGTTCGCAACCCCCGCTGTCACTGCGCGAGTGAGGAGCTGGTGCGTCCTGGAGGAGGTTGAGACTCTCTCGGATCACCTCTATATCCGAGTAAAGCTCTCCCGGAATCCCCAGGACACCAGCAGGGGTCATGCGGCGGGCAGAATTCCCCAATTTCCGCGGTGGGCTGTGGGTAGGCTAGATAGGGAACTACTGGCGGAGGCGGCCATTGTTCACTCATGGCTGTCCTCATCACCTCCCTCGGAGGGAGTGGATGCCGAGGCTGGTCGCATCCAGGATGCGTTTACGCAAATCTGCGATGCCGCCATGCCTCGAGTCCGACGTCGGCCTCCAAAGAGGGAGGTCTACTGGTGGTCCCAAGATCTGGCAGACCTTCGTGCGGCCTGTATTCGTGCCCGAAGGTCCTATACCCGCAGCCGACGGCGAAACCGCGATGGGGAAGGCCGGCTGTACGAGGCCTATCGCACTGCGGTAGAGGCGTTCAAGCTGGCCATCTGCCGCGCCAAGGAGCGCTCCAGGACGGAGATGCTGGAGGGACTGGATCGTGACCCCTGGGGTCGCCCCTACCGCGCAGCGCTGAATAAGCTCCGCGCGCAGGGTCCCCCCCTCACCGAGTCCCTTCAGCCCAGCTTCCTCACGAAAGTGATCGAGGGTCTGTTCCCGCCACAGGCAGAGCACACGCCCCCGGCGATGGTACCTACTAGGGCCGAAGTCCGGGAGGCCGAAGAGGTGCCACCTGTCACGGAGGCGGAATTAGGGGCGGCTGTTCTCAGAGTCCGCTCTAAGAACACCGCCCCCGGGCCGGACGGGATTCCTGCCCGAGTGCTGGCCCGGATCCTCGACCACATGGGGGACCGCCTCAGGGGCCTTTTCGATGCCTGTCTGGCATCTGGAAGGTTCCCTGAGACCTGGAAAGTGGGGAAGCTGGTTCTCCTACCGAAGCCGGGGAGGGCCCCGGACTCGGTCGCGGCCTATAGGCCAATTGTGTTGCTGGACGAGGCGGGGAAGTTGCTGGAGAGGATTCTCGCTGCCCGCATCGTCCGGCACCTAAACGAGGTCGGTCCCGACCTGTCGGACGCCCAGTATGGCTTTCGTGCTGGGCGCTCGACGGTCGACGCTATTATGGCGCTTAGGGCTGTGACCGAGGAAGCCGTAGTAAACGGCGAGGTGCTGTTGGCGGTGTCTTTGGACATCGCCAACGCTTTTAATAGTCTGCCATTCGGCAGCATCAGGGAGGCGCTCCGATTTCATGGAGTGCCCGAATACCTGAGGCTGCTAGTGGCAGACTACCTCGAGAGGAGGTGTGTCCTGTACGAGGACCGAGAAGGCGGCGTCGGGCGCAGGACCATTTCAACTGGTGTTCCACAGGGGTCTGTCCTTGGCCCTCTCCTGTGGAACATCGGCTACGACTGGGTCCTGCGCAGTGTTCTTCCCCCCGGGCTGGGCGTAGTCTGCTATGCCGATGACACGCTAATCACAGCTCGGGGTCGTAAGTTCGAAGATGCGGCGCGCTTGGCCACCACAGGGGTTTCACAAGTGGTCGGGCGGATCGGGGTGCTGGGGCTTAGGGTGGCCCTTGAAAAGACGGAGGCCCTTTTATTCCACGGGCCCCGTCGCGGTCCACCTGCTGGCGCTTCGATTACCGTCGGTTCGGTCCTCGTGCAGGTCCAAGCCCAGATGAAATATCTGGGCTTGGTGTTGGATGGGCGATGGCTCTTCGACGAGCACTTCCGTCGCCTCTCGCCGAGGCTGGAAGGTGCTGCGTCCGCCTTGGGACGGCTACTACCGAACCTGGGCGGGCCCAGTCTCACCTGTCGACGGTTGTACACGGGGGTGGTCCGGTCAATGGCGCTTTACGGCGCACCGGTGTGGGCGGGGTCTTTGACTGCCCAGAGCAGGCGGCTGCTAGCTAGACCGCAGCGTGTAATGGCGGTCAGAGCCATACGCGGTTACCGCACCGTGTCGACGGACGCTGCGTGCGCATTGGCTGGCACCCCCCCGTGGGACTTGGAGGCGGAAGTGCTCGCCGAGGTGTATTGGCGGGTGGCTGAAGTTCGGGCAGAGCAGCGGTCCCCTCTCCCCGAACAAATTCGCGAGTGGCGTGAGGCCGCCCGCAGGGACATCATGGCCCAGTGGTCAGGTCGGCTGGGGGCTCCACAGGCTGGTTTCAGGACAGTGGAGGCCCTCCAACCGATCTTGTCGGAGTGGGCAGGGCGGCAGTACGGGACCCTTTCCTTCCGACTGGTGCAGGTTTTGTCCGGGCATGGTTGCTTCGGGCATTACCTGCACAAGGTCGCTAGGAGGGAACCGAGTCCCGTCTGCCACCACTGCGACTGCGACGATGACTCGGCGCAGCATACGCTCGAGTCATGTCCGGCTTGGGCGGTGCAGCGCCGGGACCTCGTCGCAGTCATCGGTGTAGACCTGTCGCTGCCGGCTGTGGTGCGATCCATGGTCGCCAGCGACAGGGAGTGGATGGCGGTCGCATCCTTCTGCGAGGACGTCATCTCGCAGAAGGAGGCGGCGGAGCGGATCAGGGAGGAAAGTATCCTCGCCGATCCGATCCGTCGCCGGCGAACTGGACGGCGTCAGCGCGCTTACGGGCGCCTGATGCCGCCATAGTGAGGCTGCGGGTGAGAGGTCGGGGCATCGAGCCTCTCACCCGCACCGCACGGCGGAGGGACAGCGATCCCGGTGCACCCGGACGCTGTCACTGGAGTTGAGCTCGCGCAGCGCGGGTAGCCGCTGGGTGGACCACTGATGTCATAGCAGGTTCCGGTGGTCCATCCGTGAAGGCGGGTGTAGGTGCACAGGGGGGTTTTAGTCGGTATGCCGGCCGCCTACCACCTTAAGGCCGGAGAGTCCGACATATCCGCTTCGCTTCCCCGGGCAGGGCGGTATGCGTAAAGCATTTCCCCTCTACAAAAAAAAAAAAAAAAAAAAAAAAAAAAAAAAAAAAAAAAAAAAAAAAAAGGCAAGCCTGTCCTGTGGGTACATGTTTACTTACGTTTTACAATTCTGCCGTCCTTTAACTAGAAAGCCGTTAAGCCCAAAAAGTAGTTTTGGAGAAAACAGCAACAAAGGCGGAAACCGTTATTTCTTCAAAAGTACAATACTTAGCTTGACGGGTGTTAGGCAGATAATTGAATATTATTTCCGTGGACCATTTTAAGGTTTTAGTTATTAAAAAAAAACTACATCTCGTTAAAAAAAACGTTCTTTTTCGATTTAACTAAGCATTTTAGATAATTTTTGTCTCTAAATCCTGTACTAAAAGGTCGCTAACGTTACCGTAACGGCTTTTTAGTGAAGTAATTTTAATAAATTTATAGGATTCTAAATCTTAGTTAAATTTATTATGCAATCCTTAACTAGAAAGTCGCTAAGTCGTCTAACGGCTTTATTGTCGAAACTTTTCATCAATCTGAAACCTAATATATTTTCTAATAAGCGGCTTAGACTCTTTTAAGCTAAGTAGCGTTTATAGAATATGAAACTGAATACAAGATTATTCTAATAATACTTAACTAAAAGGCGGCAATACTTACTTCGCTTGAGTTTAACTTCCTTATTGCTAAGCATTTGACAGGATTATGTGAGAAATAATATTTTTTTAAAGTATTAAATCAAAGTTTAATAAAACAATTTAAAACACAATTAAAATGCCTCCTTTTAAAATTCCAGACAAAAACGAAAATTTTCAATACAAAATTCGTGATTGCGTGAGTCGAGCAAACTTGGCGATTAAACTACCATATATATATATAATGTATTTAAGTAAAAACATACATACATACATAAAGACTTGCGTTAAAAATGTTAACAAATTGTAACGGGAAGACAAAGTAGCTAGCGAGGTCCTTCTTACTTTTGTAGGTGCGTTATCAATGCGGGATATTTATAACGAAATGCGTAAAGATGTTATATTGTCTTGATTTTTGTACCTGTTGGTAAACAAATCGAGCAAAGCTTCTAAGAGTAGCTATACACATAAGCGGGTCGGCATTAATCGGCACAGTCGGGCAGAAAAATCGAATTTATGTATGTAGATGATGTTCGAGGAAAAAGTATAAGCTTTGAGTTGGCTATGTTGCCGCACAGATTATGCCGGGCCGCTTATGTGTGTAGTAACCCTTATGTTCTCAAAACTTTGAGACGCAGTTTATAGAAACGCCCCACGTCCGCACAAACCATGCGATTCTGAAAGCGCACGTTCGGCAAGCTTTCGGTATTGCGCATTGCGAGCATACGCTACCCGCGCCGATACCGCATCGACAAATGCGAAAAGAACTTAACCAAATATTACAACTCGAACCTTAAGCTACTCGTAGGTGTGTGCTAAATTTCAGGCATTAGTATAAGAATTAATAACGAGCATCCAATATTTCATATTTATAAAATTAATGATGATGATGTCCTCCTAGACGTATCCGTCGACGGCGACCCCTACTAACTCACGGCCATGCGTCTCCGCTCATGTGCTCGGACGGGGCTCGCGAAGCCGAATTACGTCTTAAAAAGACGGTCACACAAAGCGCAGTGTAGCCCTCCTTGCGCATTAGGTATACTCATAAGAGGGCCTGAGTCGAGTTTTACGGTGCTGGCGTTTGGCGTCAAGGTCTTTAAGACGACAGTTTTCAAACTCTTCTATACCTCTGTGAACAGCCTTATGCCAGTGTAACCTGTGGGTAGCAAGCTCCTCCCATGAGTTTGGAGACAAACCGGTTACAGATAAGTGTCGCTTAAGAACATCCTTGTACAAAGATACTGTCTGAGCTGATCTCAGAGTAAAAGACAGCTTTTGGCAACCTTGAGGGCTCCATGCGTACAAGATGTTCACACCAGCGAAGCTGCCTTTTAATAAGGAGGCTCTCCATGCCCACCATATCCGTCCGACGAAGTACTTCCGTGTTGGGCATCCGATCCTGCCAGCGTATGAGGAGTATACTGCCTTGGTGGTCCAGTGGCCGCAGTATGCGCCTGCTGTGCACGAGGTTGTGGGTTCGATTCCCACACAGGGCAAAACTTGTATGACCCACAAAGAGTTGTTCTTAGTCTGGTTGTAATTTGTGTCCGTTAATTGTATGTGCATTCCTTTTCCTTCTCAACTAATCTATCTTTCAAGCTGGTATCATATTTCTTTCTCTTTGTGGATGATGGTAGTGCTAAATTTATTAAATTCATAGAAATAGAGCAATCAATAAAAGATAAAGATGCACGTCTTTTCTTAGGTAACCGATGTCCAATTACTCTTCTGTTCTTGTAAATTCTTGAGTATGTCGTCGCGTTATTAATTTTTCGGGAAACGTTTTAGTTATTGATGTTCTCCTTTTCAATATGGGGTTACTTTTAGGGTTTAAAACTGTATTTTGCCTTTGCATGTCATAACCATATTCAGTATCATCACTTAAAACTTTGTCACATGGCTGGCCTTCCTTAGTCCTTATCCTTAACGGATTCATCACTATCATAATCTTATATTTCTGGTATAATGCAGTGAGAAGAAGATGGCAGAGAAGGAGGGGGTATCGATTCGTGGCAGTATAAAGAATGTGTTTCAAGCTGTTGCTGAGTTAATGTTTCTATTGTAAGCTTCAGAGTTTCTTCTGGTTGGCTGTTTTTATATGTTATTTGTGTTTCATTAAATTTTTGAAACTCTTGTGATGTCATCGAGTAAGGTTCTTGGTTAAGAAGATCAACTAAATCGTTACTGTTCATGTGGGCGTACTTTGATTCTTGGCTAATATTAGAGCAAGTGGAATTGCGTGTAGATGGCATACTTTTAGTTTCAAGGCGTTGAGCAGTTAGAAATTCCTGTCCACCAACACACTATTTATCATAGTTTGGATCCTTTGGATCCTTTTCTTCCGGAATATATCCTGAGCTCGTCAAACGCAAACAAAAATCACAAGCGTTTAACTGCTTTTTAGTCTAGTATTGTCGTTTGACTGCTCTCTAGCGATTGATATTTAGCTAATACTAATTTCAATACATAACTTAAAAGCCGCTATTAGCGTATAACTGCTTTCTAGTGTAGTTTTTCTTTATAACTGCTTTATAGTTAAGGTACGATGTTCAGGTGGTTACTTATATGACACAATACATGAAGGTAGTTAAAGACGCTTAACTGTTTTTTAGTCAAGCATGACTAGATAACGTACATTTTGTTAAGTAAAATTAGAAAAAATGATACATCAGTTTGCCGTTGAAGTATGTTAACGTCTTTCTAGAGAAGTATTGTGGCTGAGCCGCTTTTTAATTAAGGAAGTAACGAAATTTATGTGGTTTAACTGCTCAGCAATGTTTTGTATCTCTAAAACTAAGCTAGCTAGCAAAATGAATCTTAGACCAAAAGATAGAGCATCGAAAGTTGTATAAGACTACATTAAAAAGTGAAAAACGTCTAACTGTGGCTTAACGGCCTTTTAGTTAGTGGACGGCAGAATTGTTTACAATGTTTGCTCGGTCGACATAGATTATTTTAGATAATTTTAACTTGTTTTTTAGAGAAAACAAAGGTATTATGATAAAAGTAATTGTTTGGTAGTTGGAGGTTGCAATAATCCTACTAATATTATAAACGTGAAAGTTTGTAAGTATGGATGGATGGATGGATGGATGTTTGTTACTCTTTCACGTAAAAACTACTGAACGGATCTGGATGAAATTTGGCACAGAGATAGATTATGGTCTGGAATAACATATAGACTTTTTACAGCGATAACCGACATCCACGCGGGTGGAGCCGCGGGCAACAGCTATCTTATATAAAAGACGAAGCTGACTGACTCTCTGACTGACATATCAACGCAGGACCAAAACTATGAGAGTTAGAAACTTGAAATTTTGCACAGAGGTTGCTTTTATAACGTAGGGAAGCACTAAGAAATGATTTTTAAAAATTCACCCCCTAAGGGGGTAAGACGAGAGTGCTAAATTAGTATCAAACTTTGCCGTTTTTGAAGTTATTCGTGAAGTGTAGTGAAATTTAGTATGAAGGTTCTTTATTGAAAGTCTTGAAACACGTATAAAATATTTTTTCGAAAATTATCCCTTAAGGAGGTCAAAGAGGGGTGAAAAGTTCTTTGTTAGTAACGCTTTCACTAATAAACGGCTCAACGAATCTTAATGAAATCGGGCAGAGAGATAGATGGTATCCTGGGGAGGAAAATACATTTTTTATTGATAAATAACATCTACGCGGGCGGAGCCGCGGGCAACAACTAGTATAATACAATTTTCATTGTGATAAATAAAACTGATTTTACAAAGAAAATCTTTTAAAGACTATATAGCTATCGGCGCGACTACAACAGTTCGTCTACAAAAAACTAGAATAATTAAGTTTAATCATTTGATTGTTCTAAAATTAGTTCATAAACCATCAGTTGGTCACTTTGTGATTATTACGATGTAAAATTAACGTTAAACAGCATGTCATTATTCCTATAATTGCAATTTCAATACTTAACCTAAAAGCTTGACAACACTTGCACGTGTTGAAAACTGTATAAATACGGTCGCACTGTCGACGTTCGAGTATTCGCACTCGAGCTGTCGTACAGTACGGACCTCTCTGAAACGTCGTTACGCTGCCGGTTAAATAAACAAAGCTTTTTAAGAATTCGTGAAGTTTTCTTTTGAAGATCCAAAAATGAGTTATCCTCATGGAAATAACAATTGGGACGTCAGCGACAATGACGTCATACTGTTTAATAACACTACGGAGGTTCCTCATGCGTTATAGCTGTTATCAGCGCCTTGATGCTCTAACCCTACATCACACTAGCTCCAAACTCTTCACGACCTAACAATCTCACATTATAGCGTACTATGTTCTGAATTCTAGTCTCAAGTTTTCTACAGACCCTACAACTTAAGTACCTACTGTAATGAGTACTCTATTGAGATTATATATCCTGAAAATTAGAACTACACAATAAACAAGTTTATTCACGACTTATAAATACACTTTGAACAAACGAAACTAATAACAGTTCCTAGTGTGGAGGTACTGATCTCGACGAGCGACGCCGACGGCCAAACTTGCGTGTTGCGAACCCATTTTTTACAACGGGGCTTTAAAATGGGCGAATCCCTGGGATAGGGATACGTTTCTTTCAAAGCGCATTCCTAAATGACCGCTGGAGACTTAGACTTTTTCTAAGTATTATTAATTCGTATTTATCCGCTTTTGCTACGAGCGGAATTGGATGAAATTTGGTGCCATATATCATAGATAGATCATCTTTCATCAGCCTTCAGGCCATCAACTATCTATATATAGTACCAAATTTTAAAAAAGTAGCCTATGTGCTATTTGACTGCCTTGGTGGTTCAGTGGTCGCAGTATTCGCCTGCTGTGCACGAGGTTGTTGGTTCGATTCCCACACAGGGCAAAATTTTGTCTGACCCACAAAGAGTTGTTCTGAGTCTGGGTGTAATTTGTGTCCGTTAATTGTATATTTGTAAATACCCCCGCGACACAGAGCTTGTTCTCTAGTGCGGGAGTTGTCTTTTTAAAACTAGACAAAAATAAATTCAATAGCACGTAGGTATGCTACTTTTAATGAAGGTGCCTATATGTACGGTAAATTCATTGTTCCTGTGCTAGTTATAGTTATATCTGGCACGGGGGGGGGGGGGGGGCACGGAAGTGCCAAGCGGAGTGCAAGGGCACTACCTGCCTTTTCTCGAAACGTTTCGTCCTTTTTTTTAACTCTCATAACTTTGCTTTGGATGATGTTAAGATATAATGCTCAAGATATAATGACACCAGTACAATCATTAAACATACAAAGAAAAAGAAAATTTGAATGTCGCTATTATATTTTAGATTTTATTAATGTTTAAAAACCCCCGATTTCGTCACTGACTCACTCACTGATCATCAAAATTCTTAAGGTACTTCCTGAAGTCCTAGAACGCTGGAATTTGGTATGTAAGCTAATATTACCACAAAGACAACAAAAAAAAAACCAAACCTAACCTAACCTATACCCTCGGCATAGGAGGTGGAAGTTTGTACTACATAATCATGCAGTAATAACTATTGAAAAGCTAAATATATGAAAAAATACTTAAATATGAACGTCATCTTTTTTTTTAAATCATCCCCTAATCCTTAAAAATGGGGGAAAGTTTAAACACGGTATAATAGTGACGGTGACATCAGCCGACGTGACTAGATGGCGCTGACTGTATTTTGAAATGCGCTATCGACATTTTTCTACTGCAAATGATGATCGATTGTTAGGAAATATTTGCATTTCATATTCGTAATTTCGTAGTCGTATCGTATCTTCGTAATAATTCTATAATTCGTTCGTATTATTGGTTACTTTAGTTACTGGTCCAAATTACTGGTCCCTATTATTAACCGACTTCAAAAAGGGGAGGTTATCAATTCGTGTGTATTTTTTTGTTTGTTACCGCAGGACTCCCTCATTTATGGACCGATTTAAAAAATTCTATTTTGTCTGAGAGGACATACTTTCACTTTGGTCCCATTTTCATCAAAAGAAAGTTCTGATGATGGGATCCATGAGGAATTGAGGGAACTCCTCAAAAATTATAGGCACACATATAGCAATTTCAATATTTTTAACAACACATCAAACATTTGCATTCAGAAAGTATAATATGATGAAGTAAAACTGATGAAGAAGACCACAGATGGCCACCTCAACTTCTCAATAATAAGTATTTTACGATTAAATAAGCTTCCATTATGGTTGCTAATGTAGCTAGGCAACGGAACTTCATAATTAAACAATGTGTAAATGATACGCAGTTTTGGCTTGTCAACGACAGACTAACTTTATTCACAGAAGATAATACACAGGTAATGAAGATGTACATAGAACGATCATAGATGGCGCTACTAATTATATTTTGTTATAAAACACATAAACTTAACACAATGTAATCTAGCCGTTTTTATTATTATTATTACAAGCTTTTACTTAGCTTGCAATGTATGTTAGTTAGTTTGTATGTTAGCAAATCTTGTGAGCTAGATTTAAAGTACTTCCCGGTGTTTGATGGAGCTGAAATTTGGTATACCTACGTAACTTCGGTGACAATGCAATAATATGGTACCATGGAGCTGGTCTGATGATGCAGTCGGAGGATGGCCATAGGAACTCTTCAACGAAACAAGATAGCCGCGTCGGGTTTGAGTGTTTTGGATTTATCTTGACGAGAACTATATTATTAGATGGGTATTCAGAACGTGATGATGAAGCCGGAAGGTGGCCATGGCAACTCTTTAAGGAAACAAGATAGCCATGTCGTGTTTAGGTGTTTTGGATTAATCTTGTCGAGAACTATATTCTTAGATGGGTGTTCAGGACAAGATGGTGAAGCCGAAAGGTGGCCATGGCAACTCTTCAACGAAACAAGATAGCCGTGTCGTGTTTGGGTGTTTTGAATTTATATTGACGAGTACTATTTTCTTAGATGGGTGTTTAGGACGTGATGACGTGATGATGAAGTCGGAAGGTGGTCATGGCAACTCTTTAACGAAACAAGATATGCGTGTCGTGTTTGGGTCTTTTGGATTTATCTTGACGAGTACTATATTCCTAGGTGAGTGTTGAGGTCGTGATGATGAAGTCGAAAGGTGGCCATGTCAAATCTTTAATGAAACAAGATAGCCGTGTCGTGTTTGAGTATTTTTTTTATTTATCTTGACAAGTACTATTTTTCTTAGATGGGTGTTCAAGAAGTGATGATGAAGTCAAAAGGTGGTCATGGTAACTCTTCAACGAAACAAGATTGCCGTGTCGTGTTTGGGTCTTTTTGATTTATCTTGACGAGTACTATATTCGTAGGTGGGTGTTCAGAACGTAATGATGAAGTCCCAAGGTGGCTACGGCAACTCTTCAACAAAACAAGATAGCGGTGTCGTGTTTGGGTCTTTTGGATTTATCTTGACGAGTACTATATTCGTAGGCGGGTGTTCACAACGTGATGATGAAGTCCCAAGGTGGCTACGGCAACTCTACAACAAAACAAGATAGCGGTGTCGTGTTTGGGTTTTTTGGATTTATCTTGACCAGTACTTTATTCGTAGGCGGGTGTTCACAACGTGATGATGAAGTCCCAAGGTGGCTACGGCAACTCTTCAACAAAACAAGATAGCGGTGTCGTGTTTGGGTCTTTTGGATTTATCTTGATGAGTATTATATACCTAGATGCATGTTTAGAACGTGATGATGAAGTCGGAAGATGGCTCTGATGAACTCTTTTAATGAAACAAGATAGCCGCGACGTTTTTGGATTTGTTGATATAGCTTCATTGCATATATATTTTTAGGTGGAGTTCAGTGTGTGATGATGATGTTCAAAGGTAGTCATAGAAACTTTTCAACGAAACAATACAGCCGTGTCGTGTTTGGGCTCTTTTAAGAATATGTAATGCATAAACACCCATTTATTACATAAATTCACTATAAAAGTTTGTATTTAAAATTTTTTTTTTTAATATAAACTTATTAAGGTTTTTGAAGTTCTGCAACTTGCCGTACTGAAGTCGGTTTTTTTTTTGTTAAAATTATTTTAAGTATTTCTTTTCTATTTTCTTAGATTTAATTAAGTTATTTATTTAATTGCCAATTCGAAGTTTGAATATTTAAATAGATAATACTTAATTATGTATTTTAGTATTAGTATATAGTACGTTTGTCCGTATGGTGACGGATTAAGAATACAAAGTCACCACCCCATTCCATCCCGTGGGTGTCGTAAGAATCGACTAAGGGTGTAAGTCCGGCAGACAATATCCACTGCAAGAGAGGGAAAACTTGAAAAAAAAAACCCTATACCAACCCGTCTGGCCAGCGTCGTATAGTTAGGCTAATATCCCTCGAAATTTATGGAGGAGACCCGTGCCCAGCAGTGGGACGTTAATGGGTTGAGATGAATGAATTAATATACTTAGTAGGTTTATAAGTAAATCGTTTAAGATTGGTGTAGTTAGATTTACGAATAACGTCACTTATTTTATTGTTTGTTAGTAGTACTTTTCTAGCTAAGCTAAAAAAATGGTAAAATAGGGAGACCTAAAAAAGATAAGCGAGGAAGACTAAAAACTTCTGCATTATGAAATGAACAAATTCGGCAAGCTGCAGCCAAATTTCGTAAAAATCACCCCGAGGAACGTAAAAATAGAGTCCTAAGCTATAGTCAATCACATCCGGAGGTTAATCGAGAAGCGGTTGCACGATATTCAGCCTCCCATCCGATGGTTGATTTTGGATCCGACGTTTTGACTAAAATGTAGAGTATGTGAAGTTAGGCTTGGTAAAGTAAGGGCGCATAGATCAAGAATCTTGGCTCTACATGAGATCTGACCACTTATTCATAGATTTTGATTTAGGTGTAGTGTAGAGTTTGTAGGCTTAGAGCGTGTAGTCTTTAGAGCTTGGCTTTATACGAGATCTGATAACTTTTTCACAGGGTAACCTTTGTAGACTTGTCTTGGCAACATTTTTACATGAAAATGTTTTTGGTGGGATATATTATACGGGCTAGATAATAAGTATAAAAACAAAAACAAATCATTAGGTACCATTTATAAGATTAAACAATTTTCATTAATAAAATCAAATGAAATACAAACACTACTTGTGTTTCCATACTTTATCTGAAGTCGTGTGGTATTATGTAGGTACTTATTGTTGCTTCTGTTGCTACTGTCCCAATGTAAAAATGTATACCCACTAATCAAATGAAATAGGTACCATTTGCTGAAAGTGAAAAAAAAATCGTGAGGAAAAGTTCTAAAAGCATGTCTGATCCGCTTTAGTGTGTGAAGTGGATTAAGGCCTTGTTGGAAATAATATTTCAGTTCTGCAAACGATTCAATTCAATTTTACTTTATTATTTCATTTCAGTATTACATTCAGTATTATATACAGTCAGTTCTTTGTCATTTAGTAGAGTAATACTTACATCAATCAATCAATCAGCCTATCGCAGTCCACTGCTGGACATTATATTATACATATAAACCTTTCACTTTAATCACCTTATCTATTAAAAAGAACCGCAAAATCCGTTGCATAGTTTTAAAGATTTAAGCATACACAGGGACGAACAGACAGCGACTTTGTTTTATACTATGTAGTGATTTAATTGATACTTAGTAGTTAGGTGCCCATACAAACATCTTTTCTGTACACAACACTACAATGCAAAAAGCCTCGCAAAGAGCACAGTAACTCGGCAGATTGTCGTATCTCTGTAGATGATATATTATGTCGCAGGTTAATTGGATAAAGCAGATTTTTGCGAAACAATAATGCAAAACAACGTGATAATGGAAAATTAAATGCCTATTCAAATCTGCCTCTCTAGACCAGTGGCATAATCGGTAGGTAGTCGAATCGAATAGAATAGAAACCAATTGAATGGGATTTAATGTACGTATACGATTAATATTGTCGTTAACTTACTTCAAATCCCATACATATGCTATATGCCACTTATTTAGAGGGGCTAAGCAGTTTTGAATTGCGTCAAGTAACTATTCCGGGTGGTGTTAATATAAATCATCATAAATTTGAAATGGTTTGCGCGACAGTTAATTTGCAAAGCCGTTATTTATTTACCTGTTGCGTGTTATATATACCGCCACAGACTGATGTGAATGAATATATGCTTATGTTCGAATTGTTAGAAAAAATATGTTTAAAATTTAAAAATAATGTAGTAATATTAGGGGATTTTAATTTGTTTTCGTGTAATAATTATATATGTGACTTTTTGAATACTTTGTAGCTTTTTCGTTCAGTGTAACAAGGTACCAAATTGCAATGATAGGCAGTTAGATCTTGTATTGAGCGGGCGCGGCGCAGTGACGGTGTGTGAGGGTGATGAGGGTCTGCTACCCGTGGACGTTTACCACCCGCCGCTGGCGGTCACTATAGACCTCGTTGCATACCCACTCTTGCTACCCTCTGTTATTAAAATGCAGAAATCTCAAACTCAGACACCGTTTAAACAATGGAACTTTACTAAAGCTATTTTTTTTCAATTATACCATCTTATAACTTTAATAGATTGGAGCGGTATGTACTGCCTACACGACCCAAATTTAGCTTTAAACTTTTTCTACGATAGGATTACTGAAGTATTTGATGTGTGTGTACCTCTAAAACATCCACAGCGTAAAAATTGTAACAATTTTTATCCTGTGTGGTACACATCAAATATCATTAAGGATATTAGGTAAATTAAAATACAGCCTACATAAAAAATATAAGATAAGTAAATCTTAGTGATTATGAGGCCTTTGCTCGGTGTCGCGCGAGAGTCAAAGCTAAGACTGCTCTTGCTCATAACCGGCATCGTGATAGCTTGCAGAGCCATTTTGCATCAGATCCGAAAGCTTTCTGGAGTTATATTAGGTCCAAAAGGGGGAATTCGAATCAGTACAGGCTAAGCAGGAACGGTCAAATCCTATCAGACCAGGAATGCGCTGAAGAGTTTGCACGTTTCTTTCACTCAGTATATAACCCAAAGCCAGCTGAGTTAAACGTGGGGACCGCGAGCGCTGCTGCGGCGCCGAGTGCCGCGCGGGCGCACCTCGGTCGCTTAGAAGCGTCGGCAGTGCGCCGCGCGCTGGCTCGCCTGCCGCCGAAGCGCTCGGTGGGACCGGATGGCATACCACCTTTTTTGCTTAAGGACTGCCGCACAGTTTTGTTTGAGCCGTTACTGTATTTGTTTAATGCTTTTATTGCCAACGCAACATTTCCCGATCGGTGGAAGCTTAGTCGAGTGGTGCCAGTACCGAAAGGTCAGGGCGGTACGGAAGCCGGCAACTACAGACCAGTAGCGGTTCTTAGCGCTCCGGCCAAAGTGTTTGAAGCAACCATTCACAGCTGCTTATACACACAAGTAAGCGCTCATTTGTCTGACGAGCAACATGGTTTTCGTCCTGGGCGGGGCACAATGGGTAATTTGCTGCATCTTATGACGCAACTTGTACCAGCGGTTGATGCTGGACTACAGGTGGATGTAGTGTACTTAGATTTTAGAAGGGCCTTCGACACAGTAGATAATGATGTGATGCTATTGAAATTGGCTGGCATGGGGTCCACGCAGCACACGCTGACATTCTTTGCTGATTACCTGCGAGGCAGACGTCAATATGTTGACTGTAGTGGATGTCTTTCTGAACCGTATTACACGTATTCAGGTGTCAGCCAGGGTTGTAATTTAGGGCCGTTCCTTTTTACTATTGTTGTGAACGACTTGCCTAGAGTAGTTCGTGACTCAACATGCCTACTTTTTGCAGATGACCTAAAGCTGATTCATACTTTCATGGAGTCAGGAAAACAAACTTTATTTTAACGTGACCAAATGTTCGGTGCTCTCGTTTACGCGCACACACACTCCACTTCACTACCAATATACCATCGAAGGTAAGCCGTTGCAACGTGTCATGGAGGTGAAAGATCTCGGCGTCCGCTTCACTGCGGATTTATACTTCAGAAAGCATGTCGTGTATGTTTGCAAGAAGGCCTACCGCAATTTAGGGTTCGTTTTAAGGCACGCGAACCAGTTCACTATTTTAAGGGCTATTAGGGCTTTGTATGAAGCTCTTGTTAAAAGCCATCTGGAGTACAACTCGGCTATTTGGAGTCCGAGTGAAAGCAAGTACATAATTATGTTAGAACGAATCCAACAAGTTTCTTAGGTTTATGTACTTGAAGTTATACGGAGTATACCCGGATTATCCATTACTGTATCCTACCTTATTTGTTCTGGGTATGGTGGGATACTGTCAATTAGAAATAAGGCGCGAAGTAGCACTAGCCACATATTTGTTGCAGGTTCTACGTGGTGATGCATCAAATATTGCCATTCTAAGGCAAATTTGTCTGAATGTACCAGATGAGTACAATAGTAGGCGAAAGATGCCAAAGCTACTGGTACTGCCGAGTGCACGCACCACACTACTGCAGCGTGCACCTCTGGCGCGTGCGCTGCGCACGCTTAACATAGTGGCTGGTACATTGGATTTGTTTACTTGTAAACTGAGCGACTTTAATCAAGCGACCTGTAAAGCCTTAGGTTGTTAAGTTATAGTATTAGTTAGTTGTTAAGTATAGATTAAGGAAATTCTAGTTTATTATGTTAAGTAGATATAATAGATGTTAGATTTTTTTTTCTCTTTATTTATTTTAGCCCATAGATGTTAGATAATAATAGTACATATTATTTTAATATGTACTATTGTTTGTTGTATTGTTGACTACTCTAACGCATTAGGTTACCTGTAATGTTAGTGTAGGTATGTAAATAAATAAATAAAATAAAATAAATAAATAAAAATATTCGCTACCGGTACCGGTATTGCCGCCTACCTTAGTGAGAGAGTGCAATTCGTTAATATAAATGGAAATAGGTCTTCGGGATTACCTGTAGCAATGGGCGTCCGTCCCCCAAGGCTCAATTCTAGGGCCTTTTCTTTTTCTAGTTTACATAAATGATTTGCCTTTCTTTGTACAGGATTTCTGCGACATAGTGCTATTTGCAGATGACACCTCTCTAATATTTAAAGTAGACCGTAAAGAAACTAACTTTGATGCTGTAAATGGTTCGCTCGTGGAAGTCCTGGACTGGTTTACTACGAACAATCTATTGCTAAATTTTAAGAAAACCAAATGCATTAAATTTACAATGCCAAACGTAAGAGGTACTAGCACAAATCTTATTGTTAATAATGAAACACTTTCGCTTGTTGAGTCAACAGTTTTCTTGGGAATAACTTTAGATCGTAAACTACAGTGGGGTGCCCAAATATCGTGCCTCGTGGGAAAACTCAGTTCTGCTGCTTTCGCTGTTAGTAAGGTTAGGCAACTTACTGATGTGGAAACCGCACTTGTTTATTTTAGTTATTTTCACAGCGTCATGTCCTATGGCATATTGCTGTGGGGTAAGGCTGCTGACATTGAAACCATATTCATTATTCAGAAGCAAGCTGTACGCTCAATTAACAAGTTAGGTTCACGTGTTTCCCTGAGAGAACGATTCAAAGAGATAGGTATTCTAACAGTTGCATCTCAGTATATATTTGCAAATATTATGTTTATTAAACAAAATATACATCTTTATTCGAAAAACAGCGATATTCATGCTATTAATACTAGAAATAAACATAAGTTAGTTGGTACGTATCATCGTTTACATAAAGTCCATAACTCGTTTGCGGGACTCGGGGTACGTTTTTATAACAAACTGCCCATTGAAATAATGAATTTACCGTTACAGAAATTTAAACAAACTGTCAAGAGTCAGTTTTTAGGAAAGGGATACTATACTATTAATGAATTCTTAAGCGATAAAACGTCATGGGGAAAAGTTGCTAATTGATTGTAGGATTAATATTGTAATTATTAAATTTAAGTGATCAATGTCAATAGAGGTTTTTCGTGATCATAGTTGACTTATGATTCATGTCAACCTTGGCATGATTCTTTAAATTTAAAATAAAGTTTATGTATTATCACTTAGTGTACAATGTGATCACCTTATGCTTTTATACCGACAAAAAGAGACGATGCCTCATTACCATACTGATAGATACTAAATTGTGATTGTGTAATTGATACGTTGTTTATTTTAATTACTTAAATTTAAATTTCTTTTTTTGATATGGTGTGTTGGTTCCGTAACTTTTTGTTACCTACTTCAAATTGTAACTCATACCAAATTGTAAATATTATACCTTGGCGATTAAAAAAGAGTAGCCAGAGTTTCTTGCCAATTCTTCTCTAGGCCCTACCCATGTCAGCGAAATTGGCTGTAGGAAAAAAATATGCTGACTTTTGTTTATTTTGACGTTCATAAGTATCATGGATTTGATCTAAATGAATAAATAACTTTGAGTTTGAGTTTAAGTACCGCTGCGATAGAGAAAACAGAGGGTGCCCATGCGGTAATACTATCTACAGTTACTTCTACTGCTACTTTTTGACAAGCGTCTGTGGGCTACGGTAACTGCTTGGACACCAACAATTGGGCCGTAAATCACCGCTTGTCTGCCACCTACCTAAGGCCTTACTAATATTATAAATGTGAAAGTTTGTGAGTATGGGATGATTGGATGGATGGATGTTTGTTACTCTTTCACTTAAAAACTACTGAACGGATCTGGATAAAATTTGGCACAGAGATAGATTATGGTCTGGAATAACACATAGGCTACAGACATAACACATAGGCTTTTTATATCTGGAATAACACATAGGTTTTGACAGCGATAACCGACATCCACGCGGGCGGAGCCGCGGGCAACAGCTAGTAGTATAATAAATTAATGATCATTTTGGTAAATAGGTACATACCTATAGTGAGTTTATCTGATATGTTCTACAATAAGTATGTAAGTTACACTGAGGTACTGACGCATACATTATTATTATCTATGTTGCCTAAATAATTAACTTTCCTTTTTTACCGGTTCCTTATATCCTACTAATATTATAAACGCGAATGTTTGTAAGTATGGATAGATGGATGGATGTTCGTAACTCTTTCACGTAAAAACTACTGAACGGATCTGGATGAAATTTTGCACCGAGATAGATTATGGACTGAAATAACACATATGCTACTTTTTACAGCGATAAACGACATCCACGCGGGCAGAGCCGCGGGCAACAGCCAGTTTTTTTATATAAGGAACATTTTTTTTTAGCCGTTACGGGGCTATACGGGGTGGGTTGGGATGTTTATGGTCCATGGTGTGGTATTATTTGATAAGTCTTTTAATACTACTTACTTTAGGTACACATTGCCGATGGACCAGCGGATATTCTGTACAATTCCTAAGGATTAGATACATTAGCTAGTAATAAAATAATGTAATTGACAATAATATTTCAAACATTGGCTGAACGTCCGTGGAACTTTATAACCACTATGGGTGCAGATGATACTGTGGTCTCCGGCACTGAAGCTGAAGATGCTGCTCTTGTACAAATACCAAGTGATAGTCTTCCTGCTTGACACTCTAATTGGTCACAACATTGTGGAGGTGTTCTTCCACCACACTGAAACAAACAAGATACAATTTGAACACTTTTCACAATTAACGGACACAAATTACATCCAGACTCAGAACAACACTTTGTGGGTCACACAAAGTTTTATCCTGTGTGGATATCGAACCCACAACCTCGCGGACAGCAGGCGCATACTGCGGCCACTGGACCACCAAGGCAGTCGTGAATATATCAGTCAAAATATATCAATCGATTACTATAAATCGAACAATCGGACTTGTTCGATTTATAGTAATCGATTGATATATTTTGAATGTTCGATTTATAGTAATCAATCGATATTTGATAATTTGGCATTCGATTCGACGTAGTACACCCCTGAGTTGTTTCGCTTCCAACAGTATGGTAGGTAATTAGAAATCGTCTCTTTACAAACCAAGTCGTGATCGCGTTGCACTTTAAATGTAAAAAGCACGAAAAATGAAATACATAGCTCTCGTATGTTTAGGTTTTAAACATAATTATAAAATTGTTAATTAAAATAATAAATATAACTTACTAACATTCCTTGTCGAGCGCAATTTGCCTGAGCGTTCGCACCATAGTTTATATTTACTACAAAAATATATAATCACACAACAAAATGGTGAGTGTAGTGTGGGAATCGAAATCACGAGCACCAGTTTAGCAGTCAGGGTGTAAGATCTGTCAGATGAGCTGGACACGGAGAGGCAGAGCGCAGGGCGTTGGCAGTAAGGTACAACATGCTGGCTCGTGGGTTTGCTTATGTACATAGCCAGTGGTGAACTAGCTGTTCGGTAAACGATCAGCGGGTTAAGCAACCAAAGGCACGATTACCCTATAGGTGGGTGACCGCATAGTGTTATTTCATCTGAGCGTCTCAATGCTTCGGAAGGCACGTTAAAGGTCGGTCCCGACTGTTAACAGTCATTAGATCACGACAGAGGCTTAATATGGGCGATCTAAATAACTCTGTCACAAGTTGACCACTAATCAAACGATAAGAAGAAGTTAGTTAGTGAAATTAACTTTGTTTACGACGTGCTGCTAATGTTTTTACACTTGTAACCTATGGGTCAGCTAAAGCAGATCAGCTCCAGATCAGTCCAGTGGGGTTCTTCAAGAAAGGAGTTATAAGGTTTTTAAAGGGTCGGCAACGCGTGAGTGACACCCCTGGTGTTGCAAACGTCCATAGACTACGGTAACTGCTTACCATCAGGCGGGCCGTATGCTTGTTTGCCACCTTGGTAGTATTAAAAAAAAAAAAAAAAAAAATACGGCCCGCTTGATGTTAAGCAGTTACCATAGCCTACGGACGCTTGCAATACCAGAGGTATCACTTGCGTGTTATGAACCCATTATTTTTTACACCAAGGCTTTAAGATGGGAGTATCCCTGGGATAGGAATACGATTATTTCAAAATGCATCCCTAAATGAGCGCTGGAGACCTGTACTCACACACAGGAACACAACTACACCGCTGTGAGTAGTTATTTGGCTGTGGTCTTCTGTAAGGTGGAGGTCCTTCCCCAGTCGGGCTTGCTCACTATTATGGTGCCCTACCTCTCTTAAAAGTGTTGTACCAGGGACCGTCCGTATATTCATTCAAAGGGTTGTTATTATGAGCCTATTAAATTACGGGCCCACTGCAGGGCAAAGGCCTTCTCTTCCTTTTTAGGGTTCCGAAGTAAACAACGCACCTAAAAATTAAAGTAGTGTTACTTTAATTTTAATGAGGTGTCACAAAACTTCCACAAAATATATCAGCTGATCGAATATCCGCCATCTTGTAGCGCTATCTACAAAGTGTCACGTATACAAAGTATGAAGAGCGAATACGTTTGTCAAAACGTTTGCGTTTTAAAATAAACGTATTCCTATCCCAGGGACACTCCCATCTTACAGTCCTCGTATATAAAAATAATAGTTTAAAAAAACTAAAAAACACGCTTTTTATAGAAAACCGAACTAAAAAATAGAAAATAAATTTTAATAAATTTAAATTAAGATTAAATTAAGAATAAAAAAAAATATTTTATTTAAAAAAAAGCGTGAGGTGCATGGTGTCAATAGAACAGTTATAAATATTTTATTGTCAGATATGAGTGGAGTGATTATCATTTTGATAAATCTTAAAAGCACCCCACGCTTTTTTTTAAATAAAATATTTTTTTAATTTTTAATTTAATCAAATTTATTAAAATTTAATTTTCTATTTTTTAGTTCGGTTTTCCATAAAAAGCGTGTTTTTTAGTTTTTTTTAACTATTATTTATTTTTTACTTTTTAGTAATATTATTTATAATTTTATCAAATTAGTGTATTGTCATCAGTGCTCGATAAATCTACAAAGTTTGAACGAAATCGGGCCGTTTAAAGTGGGTCAAAATCGCGCCCAAAGAAGTCGGTTACAAACATACAAACATACAGGTGAAGTTAATAAAAAGCGTGTAAAAATGGGTTGGCAACACGCAAGTGATACCTCTGATATGGCAAGCGTCCATAGGCTACAGTTACTGCTTAACATCAGGAGGGCCGTATACTTGTTTGCCACCCAAGTAGTATAAAAAAACAACTTATATGATTTTTCATCCAATAGGTTAGATCAACATTTGGCTACTAATTTTCAATTCTATACGTTGCATCAAATTACACATCGTAACCTTATATCAAACCTATACAGATTTTTTTATTTTATTCTTTTTTACTACCGCTTATGCCACTTGTTTAGGCGCTCATAGGTATCACTTGCGTGTTGCAGACCCATTTTTTTACAGCAGGACTTTAAGATGGAGTTTCCTTGGGATAGGAAAACATTTCTTACAAAACGCATCCCTAAATAAGCGCTGAAAGTCTGTACTCACACACGAACAATAACATTTATGCAATAAATCTTTCTCACAGTCCTATACCTGCACAACTATTATTCCTACAATTTGCTTACACAACAAGTTGGTAATGAATGTACTTAACAGTGACAAAAGAACCAAAAATCTGAATCTGGTTCTGGATTCTGGCGAGATACTTAGACAATCATTTGCGATGAAACTTTGATTAATCCTTACTGTACGTAGATGACGGCAGAAATTATAAAGTTTTGCCGTTCACACTTTAGATGCGAGTCCATTCTTCAACCTCCCAATGGTCAACAGAACGGAATAATAAAAATGAAACAATAACAAGTCTATATTAATAATAATGTCTTTATTGCAGTTAAACCATGTACATTATTACTTAAACATTAGGTTACAAACATCATTTATATCTACATAATAGATAATAGAATCCTTAAAACTATTGAAAACCTGTTACTTAGTGTTAAAAATTACTGATCACGTGAGTCGGTAAGTAAATGATATGGCGTTTTTCTGTGTTTTACATGATTTACCTAATAAACAAAAGTTCATAATGTACATATTACGTTTCATGCTATAGGTAGGTATGTATACCTGTGGCTATTTAGATTTTTGAACTGACAATCAAATCAATGTAGATATCGCACTAGTACGCACGTTGCCAGAGGGTTTCTTTTCTTGTTTCTGGGCCGGCCACGCGGGTAGTTGACCCGCCTTCGTGGCCGGGAGCCCTTCAGTCACCCACACATTGTTGTGTGATACAGTGCAGTGTAATGAATTAATAGGTCAGCGGCAAACTTTTAGCGTCTAATAAATAGTTTTTAAGCGACCTTATCTACACTAATATTGTAAAGAGGAAAGATTTGTATACTCAAAAATATGTAAAGTACTTACTTTACATATTTTTGAGATTCAAGATAATAAAAAATAATGTTGTAAGAGGGGTACTTACCCCTCTTACAACATTACTGGGTGAGTTATCAATTCACAACTTAACATATATTTATAGCGGTAGCTCTTAGTCATATTAATTTACGTTCGTATATTGAAGCTGTTTTTTCGATATTCTGTTGGAACAGTAAAGATGAAGATTTAAAATAAAAGAAGCTGCGTTAGGTTAGGTTCGCATTTATGATTTCCCATAATAAATTATGACAATAGAATTCACAACATAACATCTATTACAAACTATTAAATAAAAAAAGATAGACTAAAGTCTGTGCTTATCTAAACGGTAGATGGCAGGAGTGGCACCATCATTCTACAAGTACCTCGCATAAATGGGAATCTTAAAATACAGTTTAAGTTGCCACAACAATCCTCTCTGGACCTACACTGAAACAATACATCAATACTATAGATACAAAATAATAATAACGTACACATACGACTATTTAAAAGGAGTGTTATATTTTTTGGGTTTATATAAAGTAAAATAATTACTTACAATTTTCCCTAGGCAATTTTCCTGAGCGCTCACGCCATAGTTTACATTTACTATAAAAATAGTAAGTACAATAAGAACAAGGAAGGTGGTGAGACAACGCATCGTGGATAAGCAGCCAGACAAACTAACCCTAGTAACACTTAACCAGTATGAAGGTTTTATATAGTATTATTTGTGACCTCGTTTATTGTTTAATGATTTACCTAATCTACTTGATAGCGATTATTTACGACATAAACTATAAGGCTCTCCTCACATTAGTCGACACAATATCTGCCTAAGTAAGTAAGGGAAGCTCTTTATGTCAACGATATATTATGTGAAGGAAGCAATTATGTTGTTTTCAATATTTATTATTAATCTCATAACACAAAATCTTCAGTGTGCGTATCACCTGTATGCCGATGATTTGCAGATTTACGCACAGTCTAGAGTAGACTAAGTTTCATCTGCGGTGCATAATAATAATAATATTTTCGGGACAACTCACACAACGCTATCTGATCCCAAACTAGGCAGAGCCTGTACTATGGTAACCAGACAACTGATAAACATACTTATATATTTCTGAATACATACATATTATAGATAAATTACATAGCACTTAGAGCACATTAAGAACTGGTCTAACAGGTTTGGTTTGACGGTAAACCCCACTAAGTGCCAAGCCATCGTCGTGGGCAACCAACGGTTAATGAGCGGACTGGACACGGTAATATTACATACAGTAGCTCGACTACGTACAAACGGACGAAGCGCGAGCCATACCTACGCGCCTGGACGGCAGCATGTCCCTAGCATGACAACAGTGGCGACTGTGCCGCAGTGATGATCGGACAGTGTGTTGTATTTCTAACAATAACCACGCGATTTGTTTACTAAATATAAGTTCAAGTACAGTATTTAATATGACGAGAAGGATATATTGTGCTGTTTTGTTGCATGAATTCGTCAAGAACGCATGAAATTTTTTTAGATTAACTCTGAAAGTTAAGACTATAAAATAATTTTACTTACTAGTAAGTAGGTACATAATGTGAGTCTTTTTAATGGATAAGTATTTCCTTTTATCTCCCCAAAAAAAATATATCTGGATTAATAAATAAAGTGAGTAGAGAAAAGGAAAGTTATTGTCACGAGTGAAATAGGTAGTTATAGGCAGTTCATGAATCATGATACGGTAGGTACGTTTGTTTTTTGTTTTGTTAGTTTGTATAATTCAAAATAAAGACTATTAATAATAGTTGTTTATTGTACTGTGTGTATGAACAATACTAGAAAAATAAATTTGACCGTCTGTCTGTCACTAGATAGTTGAAATTTTCTCAGATTAAGAGCATTACTCCGAAACAGCGCCTCGCGTTTAGGTAAATAGACTCACACAGTTATACGGCTAGCACGCACACGCACCCTAGTCAGCGAATTGGCCGCAGGAAAAAAAGTATGCTGGCATTTGTTTTTATGACGTTCATAAGTATCATGTATTTGATCTAAATGAATAAATGAGTTTGACTTTGACTTTGACACACACCCGTGTCTGTATTGGAGCACATTGTTGTGTCGTATGATATAAAGCTACTTAGCTACTGTTGACGGTAACAATTACCGCGCGCTAGCGTGATATCTATGTCTTTCTAACTATGTGTATATAATAATGATTGATGATATCATTGCCTATAATAGGCAATAATATTTATTGCCTATTATAGTATAAATAAGTAAGTAGTAAAGAAACTAAGCCAAAATGTCAAATTAAATACCTTTCATATATTGATTTCATCGGTGTACAAGTACGAGCCTGCAACCTACTTTTACTTTCAAATGACTTCATTTTTACGTTAATACTGTTTTAATGTTGGTTTAACAATATTACAGTATTAAATCATGTAGAATGTATTTTAGGTCGCTAAACATGGTTTTTTAATTAAATCTACCAATCAAAAAACAACACGCATTTTTATTGAACACTTCCTATTTAATTCATAAAGCATTTTATTTGTTGATATAAAAAAGTATATTTACTATCACAAAACTGAATGAAAACACAAAGTAAGCAAATATAATTAAAATGCTGAAGGCGGGCAGCCCTATCTCATGTTTACGTACCGCGGCTGTAGCACAGAATACTTAATAGTACAAGTACAGAAGGTTCACTTCGCAAAAACATTTAAACAAATATCAACTTTGCTCGCACACAATAGAGCGCAATTCAGCTCCCCAGCGCTAACTTACCTACTTTTGTTATTCACCTACAAATTGGCTCCCTTTGTATTGCGTATTTCTGGACATTATGGTTGTCACTTAGAGATCAATTTTGATCTGAAGTACCTGTTAGGTTTAGGTAGGTACCTACTTACTATACTAACCGTGAAACTTTCAAGGCTAAAGTACGTAAACACTATCTTAAACTATTAGCAGAATAATCATAACAACTATCATTATCTTAGTTGTGTATATTGTATGTAGTAAGTTTATATATTTTTAATATTTATAATATGTATTATTAGGTATTTTATTTAAGTAATTATATATTTATTAGTGTATTACTTGTATATTTGTGTATGCTGTATTAATTCCTATCATAAATTTTAGAATTGCACCTACTTTATCTTATCTCTGCACCCCCAAAAGTTGACTGGTAGATAATGCCTCAGGCATTAAGTCCGCTGTTGTACAATCATTTTATGTGCAAAAAGTTTAAATAAATAAATAAATAAATATACTTTTGTAAACGAGTGACTTTTTTCTCTTTTTTACCTAATATACTTAGTACAAGTACCTACTCGGTTGACTCTGTTCTCGGTTAAATTAAAAATAATTTGAGTTTGTCATTGGTTTGTTTGGAGCCATTTGTCCAGTTGAAATTTAAAACTATTGAGTGATAGGCGGCTATAATATATTTACCCAATTAAATAAGTACCTACCTACTTAATTGAACAAATAAATAATACGTCTCTACAAAAACTGTGCTGTATACATATCAAAATCTTGCTACAACTAGGTAGGTACCTACAAATGATGTTTTTGTAAATGATAACGTGTTTCATTACTTTTCAATATCCTTTGGAATATTGAAAAACGAGAGGTTAGGATCCTTATCACTATTTAAGCAGCCGAATACTATGCAATATTTTCTCTAAAATATTTAAAAGCGAACACGAATCGGTGACGAATTAGGTACGGCTTTGAGTGCGTAACGTAGGTAGGTACTTACGTTAGTTCGTGCGAACCGACGACGCGACCGGCGCGATGCGCGCGCGCGACACTCGACTAAATAATACCCCTGGAAATGTTGCGGCCGGGTACTTGTAGATTTATACCTAAACAGCGGAGTGAACCAGGCCTGGCTGTAGGCATTTATTTCAAGGTTACGGCCGAGTCACGATACTGTATGTACATATTATTACCGTGATAGTGTTCTATCCCCAATTATTTTCAACGGCTCTACCATAGACCTATGTCAATACGTTAAAGACCTCGGTGTGAATATTGATTATACCTTGAACTGGAGAGCCCAAGTTGCACACGTTAGCCAGAGAGTTACCGGTACCCTGCGTACTCAATAGCCACTAAAGAACTTACTCCATTGCAAAACAAAAACGATGCACTTTGATTTTCCCTCTGAAGACTATTGCTCTGCTTTTCTTCAGTCCTCTTTTCCTATACAATCCGTCTTGCTCTGGAATGCCCTCCTTCTTGAAATCAGAATGTCGACTAACCGTCACGCGTTTAAAGGAAGTGTTCGGCAACTCTTACTTCAAAATCTGGCAGATTCATCTTAACAGTAATGAGTATATTATATTATAATATGTATATATATATATATATATATATATATATATATATATATATATACAGAGCTATATTTATTTATTATGTTGATTAATATATTTATGTTTATATATTTTATGATATACTTTTAAACGTAACACTTCAGACGAGATACTTTGTGCGCCGACTATAAATAATCTCCGCATTATCCTGTTGGTTGACTGGTAGAGAATGCCTCAGGCATTAAGTCCACCATTATACATTCTGTGGCATATAGTCACCGGCAAATAACAAGAAACGTAAGTTGATCAATTTTCGGAATATAACAAACGGTAGTTGAAATGTATTATTTAACGCAATGAATTTTAGTAAATTGATCAACTTACGGTACCTGACGGTAATTTAATAATTCACTATTTTGCTACAAGTAAAATCATCCACAAATGAGCCAATCGTTGCTCAGTGTATTATTTAACAGTATAGTACACTGTTCTCTGATTGGTCGACAGCATTAATTACAAGCATTTGGCAAATGTTTTTTCATAGAGTTAACAAACACTTAAATATTATGTTATTTTAATATTGATATTTCAGAGATAGAGAAAAAAACCTAACCTAACCTAAAATTTTAGCAAGATTTTATTCTTCTATCATTTGAATAACATATTTGATTTTTTCACTTGGAGCGATATAAAAGTACGTGAGTCGTTCAACCAATCAACGCACACCTCGCCTTCGTCGGATGATTTAACGGCAACACGCCGTCAATTAATCAATTTACTAAAATACATACGTATAATACATTTCAACTGCCGTTTATTATTTTCCGAGAGTTGATCAACTACCTAGGAAATTGATCAACTTACGATTCTTGTTAGTTCTGCTGACATATATAAAGTTTAAATAAATAAATAAATAATTAAATTCTGAAGTGACCAATGAGTAGCTACAATGTCGCAGCAATAGTACTTCAATGGCGCCTCGTGGACAACGCATTATATTATCACAAAATAGTTATTAATGCGTTACAAACTAATCACGTGCGACCTAACGTGTTAGATAGGTACTTGTCTCTCGGTTACCCCTGTTTGTGACCGGCCCGGCCACGAACGAGATGACGTCCTCGCAAAAGGATGCGACCGCCGTCCACTCCCTGTCGCTGGTAACTATGGACCCAGGACCGCGCTACGGCCAGCAGCGACAGGTCTACTCCAATGACTGCGACGAAGTCCCGGCGCTGCCCCGCCCAAGCCGGACAAGACTCAAGCGTATGCTGCGCCGAGTCATCGTCGCAGTCGCAGTAGTGGCAGACGGGACTCGGTGTCCTCCTAGCGACCTTGTGCAGGTAGTGCCCGGAGCAACCGTGCCCGGATAAAACCTGCACTAGTCGGAAGGAAAGGGTACCCGTACTGCCGCCCTACCCATTCCGACAAGATCTGCCGGAGTGCCTCCATGGTCCTGACCACTGGGCCATGATGACCCTGCGGGCGGCCTCGCGCCACTCGGGTATTTTTTCGGGGAGAGGGGACCGCTGCTCTGCCCGAACTGCTGCCACCCGCCGATATACTTCGGCGAGCAACTCCGCCTCCAAGTCCCACGGGGGAGTTCCGGCCAATGCACACGCCGCGTCTGTGGGCACGGTGCGGTAGCCGCGTATGGCTCTGACCGCCATTACACGCTGCGGCCTAGCCAGCAGCCACCTGCTTTCGGCGGTCAGAGACCCCGCCCACACGTCATTGACCGGACCACCCCCGGGTACAGCCGACGACAGGTGAGGCTGGGCCCGCCCAGGTTTGGCAAAAGCCGTCTTAAGGCGGACGCAGCCCCTTCAAGCTTCGGCGAGAGACGACGAAAGTGCTCGTCCAAGAGCCATCGCCCATCCAACACCAGGCCCTCTTTCTTTCTTCTTTCTTTACTTCATTTGGGCCTGGACCCGTACGAGGACCGAATCGACGGATATCGAAGCCGCCGTCTCGGTCCTCGTACAGGACACACCTCCTCTCTAGGGAGTCTCCCACTAGCAGCCTCAGGTATTTGGGCACTCCATGGAACCGGAGCGCCTCCCTAATGCTGACAGAATGGCGTCGATCGTCGAACGCCCAGCACGAAAGCCATACTGGGCGTCCGACAGGTCGGGGCTGACCTCGCTTAGGTGCCGGACGATGCGGGAGGCGAGAATCCTCTCCAGCAGCTTCCCCGCCTCGTCCAGTAACACAATTGGCCTATAAGCCGCGACCGAGTCCGAGGCCCTCCCCGGCTTCGGTAGAAGCACCAGCTTTCCCACTTTCCAGGTCTCAGGGAACCTTCCAGACGCCAAGCAAGCGTCGAAAAGGTCCCTGAGGAGGTCCTCCAAATGATCGAGGATCAGGGCCAGCACTCGGGCAGGGATCCCGTCCGGCCCTGGGGCGGTGTTCTTGGAGCGTACTCTGAGAACAGCCGCCCCTAACTCCACCTCAGGCGAACGCTTATCATGGTCCCCTCCAAGTCCATGACCTGTCGTAACCCCGCGTCACTTAATGGTGGTAGGAGGAGCGGTGTTGTTGCTCCTCTGTCTGTGCCAATTTTTTAAATTTTTAAAAGGTCATTGGTGGCCTGCAAGAGCTTGGTTTCCTCAGACGTGGAGCAGGAGGCAAGTGCCTCTACCGCTGCTTTGAGGTTAGTGGCCGCTGCCTTGAGGTTAGTGGCCGCCGTCTTAAATGCCCGCACAAACGTGCCCTTTCAATGCCTGCTCTTAGTGAATGAGACCTCGAGAATGGCCGTTACTGATTCGCCCGCGGCAAACAGGTCGGCCACTGAATCAGGGCTCTGGCTTGCGGTCTTCAGATCTTGGAGTCGCGCCAATCTCTCTTCCGCAGCACGCTCCCCTTCACGTGTACGTGCTACTTGCCCACGCTTATTAAATACGGCCGATGTGCCCGTGAGCTCCACCGTGGCTTTCGTCTTGGACCTTGCCGTCTTGCTAGGAGCCGGCATGTCTCTCTTCGGCTCACCGACGAGCAACTGCGGCCGTTCCGTTTGCGGCCCTGTCGCTTCCTGCCAGGAGCTTCCTCTTCCCCCCGGACCGCGAAAGCGACCAGACGTGTACCCATTGCTAGTTTAATTTAAAAATTATTTAAAAATACATTTTTTCGCCAAAATATATAAAGTTATTCGTGTGAAGTACCAGGCGCGCATAACACAGCGTGTAGCTGCAGGGTCGACGAGTGAACAGGACAACAACTACCGAAACGGAGATAGATGCCAGATTGCGCCGCAAACGTCATCTGTCATTACGGGGAAATTGGTACGTTTATTTGTCAAAGTTACGTCACCTGTCACCTGTCAACACAACGTCAACTGTCATTGTCACTATTGCATAGTGTTGCCAGAACTAACTTTTTGAATTGGACGAATTATAATTAATTGGGCATGGCCAATGTACAGGAAGGAGAGAATAAAACACCACCGTCTAATTATGTGTTCCAACGGACAAAAAGAAGCCGGGCAGATATTACAATATGTCAGCAGTATACATAATATTAATATCACTTTAAAAAATATACAACAATCCAACTCCAATATTGAAAAATCAATTGCTTTCGTTACTGCGCAGAATGAGGAGCTCCAAAAAAAGATTGTTAAGCTTGAAAGCCAGGCTAGGGGAGACAAAAATTATATCACAGTTCTGAAAAATAAATTAGAGGATATCCAAATGGGTTCCCGCAAAACCAACTTTGTAATCAAGAATGTGCCCAACAAAAACAATGAATCTAAGGAAGACCTTTTGTTTTGTTTTGTTTATTAAAGGTTCACCAACAATTGTTTACATTAATACTTAAACTAATACATGACTTAAAACTAATAACAATGTAACAATCTCTTATAGGTAAACGCCGCTTGTAAATTTAAAAAAGATATATAAGTAGATAAAGAAAGAAGGAAAAAATAAACTTAAAAAATAAACTTAGTGACTTATTCACAAACTACCTTGAATTACACAAGATCCGGTAAGCAGCGAAGTAGGGAATCAAGAATTTTATTTTTTGACTCATAATTAAGATCTATAACATCACTAAGACGATTTACAATTTTACAAATTCTTGCATTAGCGCGTAAAACAGTTCGACTTAGCTGTGGACATAGTGGTGTGATCGAGCTACGTGAAAGCTTGGCAGGAACGCGAAACCTGAATAAGAATAGCAATCGGGGACAGTCAATCTTGTTGTTTATAATTTTGTATCCAAAAATTGCATCATTTATGCTACTACGATGGGTGATGGAAGTCATGCTGAAGTATTTCAAGCGACCATCATAGTTGCGTATCTTTTTTGTGATTCCAGTGGTGAACGCAAGGTGCCAAAGGAATCTTTTCTGGACACGTTCAAGCCGCAGAGAATGAATTGCGTAATGAGGACGCCAAACAACACTACAGTATTCTAAGATACTTATTATCAAACTATTGTAAAGTAAAATTTTCGTTTTGTTATTGCGAAAGGTTTTGCAAGTTCTTAAAACAAAGCCCAACATTCTGGAGGCCCTTTTGATGATGTTGTCTAAATGAGGTTTAAATGTCAATTTACTATCAAATAGCACTCCTAGGTCTCGAATCGTGCCCACTTCCATAATTCTGCAATTGTCAATGTAGTAATCTGAGTCTATATAATTGTGTTTACGGGTAAATTTGACATGGTAACATTTGTTCGTGTTTAAATGCATTTTGTTGCTTTTGCACCAGTGTATGAGCCTATCCAGATCTTTTTGCATGAATACAACATCCTCGGTGGATTCGATTTTTCTAACAAATTTTAAGTCATCAGCATATATAAATACATCTGACGACTCAAAACACGCGGGAATGTCATTTATAAAACAGTTAAACAAGATGGGGCCCAAATGTGAGCCTTGAGGAACTCCGGAAGAAATGTTTTGCAGCGTTGACTGATACCCGTTCAATACGACGAAAAAAACTCTATCATGCAAATATGACGCAAGCCAGTCGAGCAAACAACCAGCAATACCGTAGGCGCGTAACTTGGCTATTAAAATTCTATGGGGCACTTTATCGAAGGCTTTGCTGAAGTCCGTGTATATGACATCAGCTTGATGACCCGAGTCAATTGTTCTAGTTAACAATTCGGTAAAAGGTACTAGATTTGTGCTTGTAGATCTACCTCCTACAAAGCCATGCTGATGTTCACTTAAGCATAACTTGAGGTGATTTTGCATGAATGGACATATCAAAGCTTCAAAAATGTTTGCAAATGACGATAAAATTGAAATAGCCCTATAGTTTGAAATCTTTTCCACATCATCTGATTTATCGATTGGAACTACCTTTGCAATCTTCCATTTCGTAGGAAATATACCAGTGGCCATCGACATGTTATAAATGAGCATAAGCGGATGAACCAATTCAGAGGCACAAGATGCAATAAAGATGGGAGGTCCAGCTCCCTTTTTAGTGTCAAGATTTTTAAGTTTTTGTAATAGAGCCTGATTGTCAATAAGAGGCATAATCAGACATGTACTATTGTTCTCAAAGTATTGTAATTGTTTCGATTAGAAGTTATTACTTACGTCTTGATCTGTGCTATAGACAGAGGCAAAATGATCCGCGAACAAATTACATATTTGAGTGCCATCAGACGAGGTGTTTGTTCCATCTGTCATCGACTTAGGATACAAGCTTGACCCTCCTCGTTTTGCCTTAACATATGTCCAAAATAGTTTAGGATTTTTTCTTAGTGCATCTTCTAAGTGCTTAATATAATGGTTATAGCACTCGGTGGCTAGTCTGTCGCAATTTTTACCAATATATTTAAGTTCTATCGCATCTAATGGGTTTCTATACTTCTGATATCTCCTCCGTACCCTGTTTTTTTTATTTAACAATTTAATTAACCTATGATTGATCCACGGAGGAAATTTACAACCTTTAGGTGTGCAAAGCGGAATAAATTCCTTAATCGCGTTATTCAGGATTTGATAAAAGACTTCTAGCATTTCATTCACACCACTAAGTCGTTCAAATAATTGATTCCAGTCCAATTCTTGCAAGAATTTGCAGATTGATTTGTAATTCCCTTTGTAAAAATTAGGTCTCAAATTTATATTATTATAGGGAAGTCGGGCCTCATTTTCCAAAGTTATAATAATGTCTAAAGGAGGGTGTTGTTTATCTACATTGCTTAAAGAGTTAAAACATTCATTTACACAATGAGAGAGTGGAAAATACAAGATCCAAGATTGGGAAAGCAATTGTGAAGTATATCTGATGTATTTCTATCCCTCCTATAAACTATATAACGGTCATCAAATAATTCGCTGCTTAAAACCGAAGAATTAAGCCAGGTCTCAGTAAGAATAATTATATCGTAACAGTTACAGCAAACGTTTCGGTAAAATGTATGAGTTTTAGTTCTCAAACCACGACTGTTTTGATAATAAATTTTTAGGTTATTGAATTTTAGAAAGTGATTTTTTAAAAAAGCTTGTTACAAATATGGTATACTATAAAAAGGAAGTATAATATATGTGAAACAACAGAAAAATAATAACAAATTACAAAATCTTATTTAAAGTGTCTCGACTTTTTATCAATATGTGATCAGCATTATCGTTCTTCTTGACGAAAATCCTGCCGCTTCTCACCCAGACATATTTATAACCCTTTTCTTTTGCCTTAAGTCTCGCGGCAGCATGAAGTGCTTTGTTGGCCGGGGATAAATGCTCGACGACATATACCAAAAATCAAAATCAAATCAAATCATTTTATTTGCACGAAAAGTGGTACAGATATGGTGTTAGGTACAAAAACAAGGTCCTCACAATTCACCTGCTTTGGCATGCAAATCTTATTATAATAATAATCTAGACATTAATTGTGATTCATACAAAAAACAATGAGTGAAATTATATAGTTATATTTAAATAAATTGAGTGCATTAAAATTATCATATTATAGCATGTCTTCTTATATCTAGAAATAAATAATTATCACAAATATACTTGGTCATACCTCAAAAAACTCTTTAATTGTATAAAATGTGTGTAGTATCAACCACTTTTTCAACTCATTTTTCATTTTTATAAGTGGTAATTCGCGAATAGATCTGGGCACTTTATTAAAAACTTTGATGCACATCACATAACAGTTTTTATGGAATAGGGTGGTTTTGCAATGAGGCATCAATAACCTAGTAGGATCCCTTTTGCCTATGATTGACTTATCTCGTGCACTGGTGAATTCATGTGTAAACTTTTTTACATGTACACAGATTTCAAATATATAAAGACCCACAAGCGTAAGTATATTGTTATTTTTAAAAAGGGGTCTACATGATTCTAAAGGGCCTACATTACACAATGCTCGTATACACTTTTTTTGACAAATTAAAGCCTTGTTTATGTCTGTCGAATTACCCCATAGCAATATACCATACCTTAAAACAGATTCTATGTAACCATAATAGGCAATTAACGCCGTAGACATACCTGCAATACGCTGTAGATTACGGAGTGCAAATACAAACTTATTAAGTTTAGTACATACATTTTTTATGTGTACTTTCCAGCTGCAGTACTGGTCCAAGTGTAGTCCTAAAAATTTTGTATCTGCTACTTTGCTTAGGTTTTCGCCATGGTATGCAATATTTAATGTTTCGTGAACAGTTTGGTAATTTGAAAATTGAATAAATTTAGTTTTTGTAATATTCGCACAAAGATTATTACCTTCAAGCCATGTCATAACAGATTCTACAACAGTATTTATTATTATGTCAAAATTACTAGATATGTCATTCTTCGGGATAATTATTGAAATGTCATCTGCAAAAATTATTGATTGAAATGGTGTTATATTTGGAAGATCATTAATATAAATGATAAATAGAAGCGGTCCGAGTATGCTACCCTGTGGTACACCGTACTTATTTTCCAAAAATTCCGATCGGTATGCAGTCAGAGTAGATCCTTGATTTATGTGTGATACTTCAACGCATTGTTGGCGGTTTTTTAAATAGCTTTCAAGCCATTTAAGTGCCGTACCTCGGATTCCGTATCTCTCACATTTATCTACTAAGATGTTGTGGTCCACGCAGTCAAATGCTTTAGACATGTCAAAGAATAGAGCAACTACTGGTATTTTCTTGTCTATGTACTCAGTTACTGCTTTCAAAAGGGAAAAAGCTGCGAGAGATGTTGATTTCTCCTTCTGAAAACCGTTTTGTTCTTGCCTAAAAATGTTGTATTTATTCATAAAACTATATAAGCGTGAGTGCATAGCTTTCTCAAAAATTTTGGAAAATATCGGTATCAAGGTGATGGGCCTATAGTTTGTAAGTTCGGTACAATCTTCTCCTTTAAAAAGTGGTTTAACAATAGATGTCTTAAGTTTATTTGGAAATATACCTTGTGCAAAAGATAAGTTAATAAGGTAGGTTAAGATTGGAGCAAGAATATCAGCACAGCTTTTTATAATGTTTGTGCAGACGGAATCATAACCTACTGATTTTGTATTGTTTAAGGATTTAATATAGCGTAATGTTTCATTAGCAGTACATGGGGTTAAAAATATACTTGATGCAACGTGATCAATGTTATTGCCTAAATTATAATTATTTTTATTGTTTTGTGAATTATTTGCTATATTTACAAAAAAGGAGTTAAAACAGCCGGCAATCAAAGAAGGGTCAGTGATTTTTATACCATTAGAATTTATAAAATTAATATTTGAGTTATTTCCGTTATCATATTCTTTATTGTTTATAATGTTCCATGTTGTTCTACAAACATTTTTAGACGTTTTTACTAGATAATTGTTTATATTTCTTTTTGAGCATACTATACAATCCTTGAGTAGTTTTGCATATTTATTATATTTACTTTTATTTGTTACACTTTTGTTTGTGTAATATGTGTATCTTAGTTTTATTTTATTTTTACTTGATATCTTAATTCCTCTTGTTAACCATTTAGGTGCATGATTATGTTATCTAACTTTACATCTTTGGATTGGAAAACATAGGTCATAGAGTAAACAAAACATGTCATGAAAGTTATTGAAGCCCAAGTTAAGATCCTCGACAACAACATCAGTCCAAGACAGCGATTGTAATGAATCTCTGAATTTTATTAAATTATCTATACTATAATTTCGCTTAGTTATAAACCATGTATTTTTTGTATCATCAGGTTTTAGAATCGGAAAGCTTAGTGTTTGACAGGTATTATGGTCTGACAGATTAAATTCATGTGTTGAACCACTTGCGTCTTTGATGTTGCTAGCTATATGATCTATGCAGGTAAGTTGACGTGTAGGCTTATTTATGTAAAGTTTTAAATTGTAATTGTAAGTAAGATTAATAAATTCTTCTGTGATATTGTTATTTTTCAATGTTTTGTTTGTATGTTTTTTTCATTTCTAATCGTAAGTTTGTGTAGCAGAATGTTTAGGTTATTAAAAAATAAGGAAATAGGAGAGCTTGGTATTCTGTAAATACAGATTATGATACATTTATATGCAGGAATATCAATACCACAACACTCAAAATATTTTTCTGCTGCCACATCTTTGCAAAATTTTATTTCTTTAAACTCCAATGAATTTTTAATTAAGATACATACACCTCCGCGTCTTTCTCCAGCTCGACAAAAAGTGGAAGCTAATTTATAATTTTTTATTTTTATGTTTGAATGTTCTCCCTTTTTAACAAATATTTCACTCAGGCAAATAATAGTTATTTGTTTACCTTTTTCGTTCAGTTCAGTTAGACATATTTCAAGCATATCCATTTTGTGTAATAAACCTGCAATATTTTGATGTAGTAATGTCACGGTATCACACATGGTTTTGTTCGTTTGAACGAAAAAACGGCTTAGATGTATTACTCGCTACAGCATTTTTAAGATCTGATAATTTTGAAAAATAGTCTAAGATAGTTGTCTGTTTAAAGTTGGAGTTAAATTGCGTATGGTTGGTGGTGGCATTCGGTTTTAAAGACGTGTAGTCGTGTTTAATGCTACCCCTTGTGTATTTTTTAAGCATTGGCAAGTAACAATTCTCGTAATCTGAGGTATCTATGAATAGGTTAAGTTTTCTACATGTATGATATATGCTATTATAACGTTTATAAAATACATTTAAAAAATGACAGTTTTTAAAATTATTTGCAGTTAGTCTTAACATATTATTTAACAACTTCTCGTTCAAATGCTTATTGTTACATACATTTAAAATCAATACTGTATTGTTGTATAACTTTTTTAAAGTTGCTGACAGTTCAATTTGTATATTCAGAGGAGTAGAGTCATTTTCACCTATGCTTAGTATAACTTTATCATGTTTTGTTAATTTTAAATTTTCACAACATTTTACTATCTCCTTCGTGGTAGCAAATGGCTTAGTATACGCAAATATATTGTAGGCTTCGTACTTGCTATTCTTTCTTGACGCCACCAGGTTTGCTGCTAGTCCAGAGCATTGCTGACTACCAAATATCAATATCCGTCTTTTAGCATGGAAGCTTTTATCTATTGGGTTGGGAGACTGTACTTGTGTATCACAAGTAATACACATTGTTTTGTCCGTATTCAATGAATCATGTGTATTTATCTCCGTATCAAATTGATCTTTTTGTTTGCTGAGTTTTGGCGATGTACGAAGCGAGTTAACTACCGGAGAATCTATATTTTCAGCAAAATTTATTCGCCGTCTGGTGACGCTGTCTTTGTTTACTATTTTTTTCCCAATTTTTATAGTAGACGAACAAATTGTAGTAAGTTGTTGAATTTTTGTTTGGTGTTCTTTAAGCATTTTTTGAAGACTTGTGTTTTCTAGGAGCAGATTTTGTACTTCATTATCTGCGGATTCTAATCGGCATTTTAGTGTATGAATTGTTTCTTTCTGTTGAGCTATTATCTCATCGTAATAAGCCGTCGACAGATCAGGTAAACTCCTATTCAAAGTTGTATAGCTAGATGACAATCGGTTCTCGTCGTCCTGCTTATTGTAGTTATAGTTCATAGTTTTATTTTTATTCCTTAAAGTAATATTTGAGTTATCCATAATTTTTTCTGTATTATTTTAACTTTTTTGTATTATATTTGTGATTGTTTATGTTTCTAGACAGTATAATGTTAGAAAAACATCACAAAAATTCTAATAGTGCGCCACGCAGGTTTGAACTCTCACCCTCCAATGCCTTGTTAAATGTCCGTATCTGTAACCATTCGGCTACGATGACTGATACTTCGTTTGTTGAAATAGAACTTCGTATTGTATTATTTGTGTTAACATAGACAAATGCCGTATAAGTGATGTGATTGGTCAATAAAAAGAGTTCACACGTTTAAATAAAATTAACGAATAAGTTTTTTCACTTAGCGAGATTCACTTGTTTTTGTCGTTTTTAACACTTTTATGTTGCTAATCAGAATAGATGTTCGTAACTTATTGTATTGTTGTTAAAGTTTAATCGTTATTTTGCCGTTTATGTTCACAGTTTGTTTATTGACACTGTTCTTCAACGTGAAATTGTTTTACATTTATAACTTTTATTGTACTTATTGTTTTTATTCACCAACACTTGATGATCACTATCACATATAAAGTTTTCAGAAAATTACGTTAATTTACTTTAAATCGAAAACTTTCTATTTTTTAGCATTTAATAAACACAGAGTCGATGTTTATACGACGACTAGCGCCATCTTTTTTACCGGGGTCTTATTGCCACCAAGTCCAAAATCAGCACTATTAAGTTTATTCTCCAGATGTTTCTTATTGTACTCGATAGTCCACTATCGAGTACAATAAGAAACATCTGGAGACCTGTGAACCTCCAGGCAAGGAGCTGGTCTCGCATCCTTGGTGAAGCAAGCTGGATCACTATAGAGCGAGGGCGGGAATTGCTGGTATTGAGCTTGGCTATACGCGTAGAGTGTAGAATATCGCAATCCTTAATTTCACATCCGACTACTGAGCCCAGCTGTTTTGCAACAGTATATAAATTTTCTTTAGTATTTTCGGGCAAACATTGTATCTCTAGGTTGTTTGACCGTGCATGTTGTTCTAAGTAGTTTAACCTGTGATTTAGGTCAGATACAGTGCTTTTTAAATGGTTATTTTCTTCTTTTAAATTTTTTATGCGGCTTCTGGGCTCAACGTGTTCAGATTGAAGTTCTTCAAATTCTTTTGTGTGAAATGTGTTAGATATAGTTCTGAATCTCTCCCAAAACATAAGCTGCGTTGTCAGCAAATATGACATCAAGGATATCTATAGAGTTCGAGGAAATAAGACTGATACTCATAATTCACTAATTATTGTAGAACTTGGATCCACGTTATTAAAGGCTGAAATTATGAGATTGGGTAAAGCCTTTAATTTGCGACAGAAATCTAAGCTGTACTGCAAACACCTGGGACTTAAAGCTCATGAAGAATTCCCTATATACTTAGCGGACCATCTGACTCCCAAAGGATCGCGGCTGCATTTTCTCGCTCGGGATCTAACTAAGTCAGGAGACTACAAATTCTGCTGGACCGCTTACGGTAAAGTCTACATAAGGAAGGACGAGCAGTCTCCCAAGATTCACATCGTAACCGAAGAACAGGTACATCATCTCTTGCAAAAAAAATGACTGGTACTCTACTCTTACACTGTATCTCCACTTTATTTAGCTGTAAGAATGATAATCCGTTGGTCTGTTTTTGTACCTATCTTGCTTACTCATGTATCTTTTTTTGTAATATTTAATCTTTTGTCAATCTATTGTTACTATTTCTTCACATTAATAACATATTATATCATTTACACTTTAACTGTCTCTGTGGCTCAGTGGTCGATGTGTGAGACTGCTGATCACGATCACGTCCCAGGTTCGATTCCCGGGTCGGGCCAAAAATCGATATTGGGTTTTTCTGTTAAGAAATTCACAATAGATGCCCGGAGTTTGGAAATTGGCGGTGTTTACACCCCCGTGCCTCGGAAAGCACGTAAAGCCGTTGGTCCTACGCCTGATCTCTCTCCGGTCGTGTCGGATTTGCCGTCCCATCGGACTATGAGAGTGAAGGAATAAAGAGTGCACTTGTGTTTGCGCACACACTTGTGCACTATAATATCTCCCGCGCAGATGGCAAGTCTCCGTTGAGATTAGCCGCCGTGACCGAAATTCGGTTAGGAGGACATTATATCATTTACACAATATTCTTCTCTCACACAAACATGCTATCCAAACACACATATACTAAAACTTATATCAAAGACACACTCCTAGACTTCAATTCATCTCAAATACTGATATCCTCCATTTACAACCATACCTCATCGTTAAAAGCTATGCTGCTACTTATCTATGGGGACTACGTATATTTCACTTTCGAAAATGGGTGACAGTCTATTAACAGCTGCAGATATATACAATATTAAATTGGCCGTGCACTAGAATGTGACAGCTTTGATCTCGATAAGCACATTAAAGTAAATAAAAATGACTTTACAATAATTTCTCAAAATATAAGGTCTGTCTATTGTAATTTCGATGATTTTCTACTAGTAGTCTCTAGCTTAAAATTTCAAACGGACGTTATAGTTTTGACGGAATGTAGGCTAAACATGTACAAACAGATTCCTAAAATACCTAACTATATTAGGTATAACACTGTACGTCAGCAAAATCAGAATGATGGGGTGGTAGTTTACGAAAAGATTCTATAAAACATTAAATCAAGGAAATTAAACTCTCTCAGGCATTGCATTTGCATTGCCTTCAACTGGACATACTTAACCATTTAGTTTTATGTGTCTACCGCTCACCTTCTTACTCGAACATTGATAGCTTTCTTGACTCACTAAGTAAACATCTAGATTCATTATCATCTCAGAAAAACTTAATCATAGCGGGGGATATAAATATTAACATTAAAACTAAGGATATAGAATCGTCACATGAGCGTAAAAATAGGACTAATTACCTCAATATGCTATCGACGTTTGGGATATTACCGGGACACACATTACCAACACGTGAAATCAATTACTTAGACCACTTTATGATGAAAACACATACAAAAAAGATAAGTGCATTCATTGCCATTCTGCACACTACAATCACTGACCATTTTACAACTTTTCTATGCCTGGCTAAGCTAAAAACACCTCATAATGTTAGTAAAGTTACTACAACTGTTGATTTTGAAAAGGCGTTAAAATGCCTACAGAAACAACATTTATCACAGCTACTATACTGTAATGACCCAAACACATTAACACTGTGTTTAATCAATGAACTGACAAGTGCTATAAAGAATAACACTTCTACTACTGCCATACCTAATAATAAGCGGATTATAAAACCTTGGATAACCACGGGTATCTTACGGTGTATTCGTAACCGGAATAATTTACAAAAACAAACACGTAAAGACCCATTTAATGACATCTTAAAGATAACATATAACCGATACAGAAATTATTGTAATTGCCTAATCAAAAAAATAAAACGAAAATATGAAAGGGAATTAATCACAAGCTCAGTCACGAATAGTAAACTTCTCTGGAAAAATATAAAAAATATAACTTACACAACAAAATCAAAAACCCAAAGCTTAGAATTACTAAATCTTAAGTCATCTCCAATGGAACCAGTAAACTTTATTAACAGCCACTTTGCTGGCACGGGTGAGAAATTAGCTCAGCGGATTCTAACTGGACCAACACTTATTAACGCTAACAATTATAGTGTACCACTCAATTAAATAGCTTTGTACTACTCGATACAAACCCCAAGGAAGTGGAAATGATCTTGATGGGCCTGAAATCTGAAAGTGCATCTGGCTGGGATGGTATTACAACCAAATTTCTTAAATATATTAGCGAAGAAGTTGTGCCTATACTAACTCACCTTGTTAACCTCTGTTTCACCCTTGGCGTTTTTCCGACCCCACTAAAACAGGCTATCATCACTCCAGTGCACAAGGGTGGTGACAGAGATGATGTCAACAACTATAGGCCTATCTCCGTTTTGACAACATTATCTAAAATAGTAGAGAAATGACTGAATAACAGACTAAAAAGTTATCTTAACACATTCTCTATATTATCACCATCTCAGTTCGGTTTCAGGCAAGGTGTATCCACTGAGGACGCAATCACTAACCTAAGTTTCTTAGTTGTTGATCACCTAGACCGTGGCAACAAAAGTCTGACAGTATTTCTAGATCTCAAAAAAGCTTTTGACACCGTCTCTGTCCCTAACCTTGTGCAAAAACTGGAATGGTTGGGAATAAAGGGCATCCCATTGCTACTGTTTAAAGACTATCTTTCCGATAGGAAGCAAAGAGTAAAGATCGGGCAATACAGCAGTGATGATGTAGAGGTCTTGTACGGCGTGCCTCAAGGCAGCGTGTTAGGCCCGACCCTTTTCTTGCTCTACGTGAATGATCTCTGCAGTATGAAAATAGAAAATGCCCAAATCTTTTCTTACGCAGATGACACTGCAATTGTTTTTTATGTAAAATCCTGGGATGAAGTGAAAACTAAGACAGAGTTCGACATGAGAGTGGTAGCTAACTGGTTAAATAGTAACTTACTCTCAATACACAAAAAACTAATTATATCTGCTTTAGTATCACAGATCGGACACAGCCACAAGATGAGTATACCATAAAAGTGCACATCTGCGATGAAAGCGATAACACAAACTGTAACTGTGCAATTATTGATAAAGTTTCACAAACTAAGTACTTAGGGGTAATAATCGATCACAAGTTAACCTGGTATCCCCAACTAGAAAACGTTGCAAACAGGATAAGAAAATTAAGTTGGATCTTCAGGACACTAAGACACATTGTCCCAAGAAACACAATGATGAAAGGTGAACCTCAAAAAAATGTGCTCAATCAGGTATATGTTGCTTTGGTTCAATCTGTCTTAGTGCATTGTGTCCCTATCTGGGAAGGTGCAGCGAAAAATTATTTTTTAGATATCGAACGAGCACAGGGCGCATTAATAAAATCTATGTATTTCAAAAAGATCACCTACTCTACAGATAAACTTTATGAATTAAGTGACTTACTATCTGTTAGAAAACTCTATATAATACATACTATTTTAAAGAAACACGCTAACCTTACATGTGACGCTGACAAACTTACAAAAAGGCGAAAAGACAAAATTGTGCAAATCCCTCTTACAAATACAATGTTTGCCTGTAAGCAATACAAAAAACGATCAGCTCTATTATATAATAAAATAAACAAACGTATATATATACAAAACAGAAGTATGAATGTAAGAAAATACTCATAGATTGGATAAAAACCCTTACCTATGATGAAGTGGAGGCACTATTAGTTTTTATTAAATAAGTGTGTGCGTATGTAACACACACACACACACACACACACACACACGCGCGCGCGCGCGCACTCACATACACATACGTACATATGCTAACACTCACACAAATACCTCATAAAACAAACACAGATATATGTTATGTGAAATTAGTTAATAGTTTGTTAATATACTAACTAATAAATATGTTATTTAAGAATAGATAAATAATGCATTATTGTTTACTAACTATGGAAGAGCGGTTTCCTCTAACACAGGCACTGATTTGCTTAAAGGAGGATCCCAAATACTATCAAACTGTACTTTCTTAAGATCAATAAAGTATTATTATTATTATGTCTCTCTTTATCACGGGTATTTTCCCATCATTCAAGGAGAATACCCTTTTATTTTATTTTTATTATTATTAGCTTCACTGCCGCTCTGGCTTGTCGTCGGTGTAACGTCCTCAGGGTCTGAATCGGGCACGAAGCTCATGGAGCTCCTACGGCTCCCGAATGGCGTTGACGCCCGCAAGGACATTGATCTTGTCTGAGGACGCGCAAAACTGGGCGTGCGCGTCCTCCCCTCCACTGAAAGTGTTGTAAAATCTGCCAGCGGAGACATCCAGTCGAAGCACGCAGAGATGGGCGTGTTCCCTTGCTCTACGCCACAGTAAGTGACGGAGCAGGAGGGTGCAGTACTGGGCGTGCGCTCCTCCTCTTCCAGCTGTGAAGCTGGGCAGTGTTCTGCACTGAGGCCTTTCTTCCCCACCACAAATACAGAAGGGGTGCGCCCCGAAGGGCGGCCGGATTCGCCGGCTTGTGAACTTACAATGTTTTTAGAACTGGCCATGATAGTGTCTTTTATTAGCCAGGGTGAGATCCCTGGGCCGGCCCTCCTCCTTACTATACTCACTCCGCAGTCGAGCCAACAAACTCGAGGTGAGGGCTGCTCGCCACAGGTCACCTCTTGCATGCATCCCCTGGTGTGGCCAGGGGATGCATGCATGAGATTAGGTGATTTTTATAGAGGTTTTCTTCCTCGTGGCCCCGATCTCGAAAGGTGGCGGCCCTCGTCCCCGACGCCTACGGGTCGGGATTACGAGATTGGCCGAACGGTGGTCTGTGTCAGACCGAGCCCATCGAGTGGCCGCAGCCGAGCTTCGCAGCCCAGAGACAGCCCCTAAATCAATGTTCCTTGCCACAATGGTACTTAGCCATAAGTGTTTATCGCTAACATTACAGCCTTTATGTACTAAGACAACTAAAAGTTTGCGGAACACTGCAGTGGGCTATGGTAAATGCTTATCATCAGAGGCGTATGCTTATATAAATAAATAAATATATTATTGTGTAAAGATCCTAACTGGTATTCAAAAAATCCTAAATGTTTTTCAGTACGATGTTTACCTAGGTGTTCGATTGCCTATTGTACATTGCATAGTATTTAAACAAATATGTCATGTAACATTAACTGGTAAAATCGTATTTACTTAGCTGTTAGATGTTAAACATTGAGATCAAATATCTATTATACGAGAATGAATTAGGTGTAAATATAGGTACTTGTTTCTGTGAAATACTAAATATTATCAGGAACAGAATAATAATATAAAGTCCAGGTCTAAATATCGATTTGTGCATCGTGTATCTAGAAGAATTCAGTCAATTTGTTTGTCAAATATGCTAGTTGTCAATAATGTTAGGAGAATAGACAACACTTTAATTCTATTCATTACTTAGATGTATACTATTGACAGTGAAAGGTAGGTATTTATCTATGGGATTACGTAAGGTATTTGTATTTTTAACCGACTTCAAAAAGAGGAGATTTTTTTTTAATGTTTGTTACCGCATAACTCCGTCATTTATGGACCGATTTTGAAAGTTTTGATGATGGGATCTATGAGAAATTGAAGGAACTCCTTAAAAGTTATAGGCACACATATAGTAATTTCAATATTTTTAACAACTAATCAATCATTTGCATTCAGAAAGTGTAATTTGGTGAAGTAAAACTGATGAAGAAGACCACAGATGGCCATCTGAACTTCTCAATAATAAGTATTTTACTGATGGCGATTAGATAAGTTTCGATTATTGTTGCTAAGCAACTATTAATAAGAAATAATGACGTGAATGAATTGAGCGCGGTTTGCACATATTAAATATTGTTTTTAATACCTACTTGACCTGTGTTCAGCCCGACGCTCAGTAGATTTTATTCGATTGTAACAAACAAAAAATTTCTTAATTTAAACATATTTATTCTCTTAATTTTTTCCTAATATTCTCAAACACGTATTTAAAGGTATATTAGGTATATTCTGTATCATAAATGTGTGGTGTACAATAAAGAGTTTTCTATCAAATCAATTACCTATATAACTGACCGTGACTTCACCAAGGCCTGATCAGAATATCAGCGCTGCAGTTTTAAATACCACAACACAGAGCTGAGATTACGACCCTTGCTGACATCACACAGGATAATTTTTTGTTTTATTATTGTGTGTCTATTGTTTTTGTTTATATGTGTATGTTTGAATAAATGCTTTTCTTTCTGTCTTTCAAAAGTAATGCAGCAAATGAAAACTGGTACATTTGAACTGAACAAAGTTTAAAGGTATTTGAAAATTTTATAACTTGCCGTACTGAAGTCGGTTTTTTTTGTTAAAATTATGTGTATTAAGTAGGTATATATATCCTGAAATAAATTATTATTATTAAAAATGTTACAATCAACTAATATCCCTAATATAACCTATTAAATTCAAGAAATAAATATTTTTAATGGGTGACTAGCATTATTTTTATGTATGTTTTTTTTATAATTAAATATATTGCGGAGGCTGTATTATCTGTACTATCAACTGTATTATCGTAAATATTGTCAAAAAAATAAAAATCATTTATTACCAGAAAACAGTACCTACAATTTGACATTATCCGTATGTAACTCGCACGATTTGAATTCGCACGATTCGTGCGAATCGACTACTTTTATTTAAATAATATATTTAGTACCTTTGCGACTCGCACAAATGCGTGCGGCTCGCATTCTTCAGAAATTTGTAAGTAGGTGATTCCCACACTTGGTTTTTAAATAGAATAAAATAAAAAAACTGCAGAAGCATACAGATTAGACCATTAGTGTAAGTACAGTTGCGCACGGATACGATAGGAATCAAATGCTTGAGAATAAAACATCTTTTGAATCAAAATAATCGAAACTAACATTATAAAGCTGAAGAGTTTGTTTGTTTGGTTAAACGCGCTAATCTCAGAAAGTAGTGGTTCCATTAGAAAAATCTTGTTTTGTTGAATGTTTATCCAGGAAGGCTATAGGCTACATAACATCAATGCTATGTTCAATAGGAGCGGCTGCTCCGCTCCTATTGAACATAGCGTTGATGTGAGTCTCACATCAGTGAGATATGGTGCACAATCGGGGAAAATATTCCAAATTACCACGCGGACTAAGTCGCGGGGGATCCCTAGTAGTTTAATATGCTTAACAATTTATAATTAACAATTGCACCTGTTCGGTACATTATAAATTTATCAAGTCATGAGAATCAAATTGTACTATGTAAGTATGTAAAACATAAATTATAATTAAGGTTGTAACACAGAATACCCCACACTAGGCAAGCCTGTCCTGTGGGTACAGTCAGCGTCAAATAGATATTGACACTTAAGGTATTCAAATTAATAGACGCAACCAAAAAGTCAATAATATCGGTACAAGCAAAGTTTCTATATTGTTGTTAACTATATAAGCGTTCAAAAGTATAGACGTTCAAAATGTCATTAAGATAGGTTCAGTCAAACCGCCATAAATATGGTTACAGTCATCCCGCCAATCGTATCCAAGCAACAAACATATATACAATAAACTTGATTTAATTAAATATCATTTCTCATATCAAAACATTTACTTATACAAAAAACGAAAGGGATAGAAAATGCTCTGTCCTTTCCATTTTAAGCATGACGTCATAGTCATATCTTTTGTTTAATAAAGATTTTTGTGCGTAGCGACGATACTTCTACGAGTATTGTAAGTAATGAGCAGGTGACTGACAATTAATGTAAACCGCATTGATGATGTATAGTCGACCATATAAGTGCTTTACCACTTTTGACAAAAAATTCCATCAAAATTTAAATTCAATAAGATTTGTTATTAGTGTTCATGCATGAGATTGACGTCATTGGTTGACCGTAATCCAATCTATGCTTAGATTAAAAGTGCAATATATTTTAACTTTTCATATCAACGCAATAAATAATTATATCTACTAACACTATACAAATGTCACTATATGAATCTGTAGAGTTTATATGTAAAAAAACATAAAATAATAAAAAACTAAAGTCAACTTGTTACTGTAACATTACTAACTTGTCATTTCATAAGATTAAAATCTGAAAATGAATTGTTTTATATTTAAAAACTACTAAAATTTTCAAACAAAACACACACCAATGACGTCATGCAAGAAATGAAAGAGATAGACATAGAAGGAAGAAAGTGAGAAATTCATTAGAATAAAACGTTTTACCGAAAATATGCTCTAGTAACAGTCAATAACGTTGACTTTACTAGAGTGGCGGTTTGACTGAACCTATATTTATGACATTTTGAACGTCTCGACTTTTGAACACTTATAAAATAGTACAACAAGGAAACTTTGCTTGTACCGATATTATTGACTTTTTGGTTGCGTCTATTAATTTGAATAACTTAAGTGTCACTATCTATTTGACGCTGACTGTACTAACATGTTTACTTACGTTTTTCAAATGTTTACAATGTTTGCTCGGCCGACATAGATTATTTTAGATAATTTGTAACTTGTTTTAGAGAAAACAAGGTATTATGATAAAAGTAATTGTTTGGTAGTTGGAGGTTGCAATAATCCTACTAATATTATAAACGTGAAAATTTGTAAGTATGGATGGATGGATGTTTGTTACTCTTTCACGTAAAAACTACTGAACGGATCCGGATAAAATTTGGCACAGAGATAGATTATAATCTGGAATAACACATAGGCTACAGCGATAACCGACATCCACGTGGGCGGAGCCGCGGTCAACAGCTATCTTAGAAAGAAAGAAAGAAAAAATATTTATTTTGTCTTTACATCTTACTACAGTAATCTTAAAAATATATATAATGGTTACAAGACAAAACAGGACCTAGCTCAGTGATTGATTGCAACATCGTAGACGCTGCAGCGCTGATATTCTGCTAGGACCCCTTAGGGAAGGTATTCGACACCTAGCGGACCAGTTAAATTTAAAATATAAATAAGGAAACGATAATATTATATAATAACAATTGTTAAGTTGATACATAAATAAAAATAAAAGATAATTACTAGAAACGAAACGTAAATGTCAGTCAGTCTGTCATATGTCAAGTCTGTCAAAGTCGCGCGCGTCTTTTCTCACTGTAGAGTTGGGTCACACTAGTCAAAGTCAAACTCATTTATTCATTTAGATCAAATACATGATACTTATGAACGTCATAAAAACAAATGCCAGCATACTTTTTTCCTACGGCCAATTCGCTGACTATGGTAGGGCCTCGAGAAGAATTGGCAAGAAACTCGGGCCACTCTTTTTAATCGCCAGAATATAACATTTACAATTTGATATAAGTTACAATATTAGTGGTAACGAAAAGGAACGGAAACCAATATACCATACAGAATGAAATTTAGATAAGTATTTGATTTAATTAATTAAGAAACAATTTAATAAGTTAAAAAAAAAACGAATGAATTTAGTATGGTAATGAGGGATCGTTTCTTTTTGTAAAAATAAGATAGAAACGTGTCGAGATCACATTGCATTCTTAGTAAAATCTTTAAACTATATCTCGTAAGTCTTCTAATCTTACTAAGTAAGTCTCAAAATTAACCCGATGAAGACTCAAGTGATTGTTGTTTGCAGTTCAAGAAGAGTCTCCTTAATTAAGTGGTCGCAACTGCCTCAAATTACTTTTGAAGGTACTATAATTCCTTTCAGTAAACAGGTCAAGGATTTGGGCATACTAATAGACGCTGATTTATCATGGGTTCCACAGCTGCAGGAAGTGAGCCGCAAAATCTTTGCCTCAGCAGGTTCTTTAAGGAGATTGCGAAATTTTCTCCCAACTGCCACCAAAACTGCGCTTGCAAATTCCCTTTTACTTCCTATTCTTGACTATGCGGATGCCAGCTATCCTGATCTCACCGAAAACCAATTAGATAAACTTGAGCGACTTCAGAATGTTTGTATAAGATTTATATTTGGTTTACGCAAATATGATCATGTTTCAGAGTATCGTAATAAGCTCAAGTGGTTGCCTATACGATTTCGCCGGAATGCTCATATCCTTTCTATGTTATACAGTATACTATTTAACCCTTCAACACCTTCCTATCTTAAAGGACGTTTTGAGTTCCTTCATAACACACATTTGAAATTCTTGCGGTCATCAGAAAATTTAAAGTTGAAAATGCCATTACATTCCACAATCTTCTATGACAAGTCATTTACAGTCCTGGCTACACGACTGTGGAATGCATTACCATTAAATATTCGACGCGCCCAATCCTTGGCTACCTTCAAACTGATGGTTAAAGATCACTACCTATCTTTATAATTTATTTTTATTTTATCCTCATTATCTATCACAATAACTTGCTTGTAAATATATATTTAGCGATAATATGTATGTCTGTGTATATATGTATGTATGTGTATATATGTATGTATGTATATGTATGCTCATCTATATTATTTGAAGTACCCCAGATCACTTACTCTACCAGTACCAATAAGTCCATCCAAAGGTTGTCTGGAAGAGATCGCTTTTAGCGATAAGACCGCCCATTGTACGTCATTTTATATTTTAAGGTTTTTATTGTCATTTGTTAGTATATTATTTGGTGTACAATAAAGAATATTCTATTCTATTCTATTCTATTCTATTCTCTATTATTTAAAAATAAATCATGCCAAGATTGACCAGCCACCCCAAGTAGCACCCGTTCACGAGCATGACGCACGGACCAGCCATCATTTCCTTCGCCATATTAGAGGGAAGGAAATGACCCGGCCAATACGACACCACAAGCAATGACATTTCAGTGAGCATGACAATCAAGGACATAAAAAATAAAATAAAAACCAAATAGAAAGTCAATAATGATCACAAAACGCTTCATATGACATAAATTTAAATTATAACTATTATTCTTATATAATTCTGCATAAAACTAGCAACTAATCCCATGACTTTTTATCATTTAAATAGTCGTTAATAGTATAATAACCCTTGCCTAAAAGAAGATTTTCAACTGTTAGTTTAAGGGTAGGTTCATAACTTCAATAGGTAGTTTGTTATCAAATCGTACCCCGAGTCCCGCAAATGAATTGTGGACTTTATGTAGACGGTGATACGTACCAAATAGATTGTTCCTTGTGTTTATTGATTGAATGTCACTGTTTTTACAAAACAGGTGTATATTTTGTTTGACGAACATAATGTTGGCAAAAATGTACTGAAATGTAACAGTGAGAATGCCTATTTCTTTGAACTTTTCTCTAAGTGAAACTCGTGTGCCTAAATTGTAAATAGAGCGTACTGCTCTTTTCTGGGGTATAAATATAGTTTCAATGTCAGCGGCCTTTCCCCACAGTAGAATGCCATAAGACATAACGCTGTGAAAATAACTAAAATATACAACCCTAGCTGTTTCTACGTCTGTAAATTGCCTTACCGTTCTAATTGTGAAAGCTGCGGAACTAAGTTTCCCTGCAAGAGAAGATATATGGCCCCCCCACTGAAGCTTCCGATCTAAAGTCAAACCCAAAAACACTGTAGATTCAACGAAACTTAAAGTTTCACCGTTCAAAATTATATTACTTAATGTAAGATTTCTTGTATTGGGTTACCAGTCCAGGACTTTCGTGAGTGAACCATTTACAGCATCAAGATTTGATTCTTTACGGTTACCTGAAATATAAGTATGACGTATCATCTGCAAATAGCACAATTTCACAGAAATCCTGCACATAGAAAGGCAAATCATTAATATAAACTAAAAAGAGAAAAGGTCCTAGAATTGAGCCCTGTGGGACACCCATACCTATAAGTAATCCTAGAGATCTACTCCAATTAATATTTACAAATTGAACTCTATCACTTAGGTAGGTGGCAACAAGGTTGAGTGCAGCATCTCTAATACCGTAATACCTGAGTTTTCTCAGGAGCGTATTGTGTTCAACACAGTCAAAGGCTTTTGGAAGGTCGCAGAAAACACCAATAGCATCCATCAAATTCTTCCAGGCTCTGAAAATGTGCTTTAACAATTTAACTCCTGCATCTACTGTAGAACGACCCTTTCTGAAACCATATTGCTCATTATGTAATAATTTATTTAAATTAAAGTGACTCTCAAATTGCAGCAACATAATTTTCTCAAAAATTTTGCAAATAGCAGGCAATATGGATATTGGTCTAAAGTTAGTAGGGTCATTTTTAGATCCGTTTTTAAACAAAGGTATTACTTAACTGTGTTTCATTAGATCAGGAAATACGCCTGTATCAACCCATCCGTTAAATATTGCTGCAAGATGTGGAGCTATATTCAAAATTATATTGTGAACTACTTTTAAAGAAATACCCTATTAAAGCTCAAGTCAGCAGTTCTTTTTGAATTCAGTGTTTTGAACGCTTTTAATATATCTTTGGGGTCAAAATATTTAAAACAAAAAATTACACTACACTCTCCAACGCCGCCCCTTATAAAATATGATACCTGTTATAACAGTTACTGTTATTTAAAAATACCTGTTCCAAATACCTGTTACTGGAAATACTAGGTACATAGTAAGTGCCACTAAAAAAAAAACGAGCCCAATCTAAATCCAGTTTCTGGTACTTGTTGCAGATTTTTTTGCATATTTGCTTTATTATTAAAAAAATACACTACTTACTAATCATTTCTAACAATGTATGTTTGTTCCTCTTTCACGCAAAAACTACTCAACGGATCTAGATTGCATTTAGCTTAGAGATAGATAGTTATTATAAGTCTGGAATAACATAGGCTACTTATTATCCTTGAAAAAAACTGTTCCCGAGGGGTTGTACGCGTGAGCGAAGCCGCGGGTGGAAGCTAGTCTACAGTAATTACAAATTCAAAAGTAAATCATTTCTTAGTCTGGCAATTCATATTATTAAATTGCCATGGCGTAATGGATAGAGTACTGGTCTCATAATACGAGGGCACCGGGTTCGAATCCTAGTATACCTTCCACTTTTTGTATATTGTTAGTTGTGAATATTTATGATAATATAGCTTGGATAAACCGTTTTTGTAGATGATTTTGATTATATAACACATTTTGAACGTTTTCTATGTTGTTATGTAAAACTACCGATATTATTTTATAATAAATGCGAGGTCACAGTTACGCGGTACCTACGCATAGTATTTTAAATAATAAGTATTTCTATAACAAGTATTTCTGTAACAGATATTTTCGACGTTACAGTTACGCGGTACGGCTAGTATTTCAAAAAACAAGTATTTACATAACAGGTATTTTCGTAACAGGTATTTTCATAACAGGTATTTAAGTAACAAGTATTTTCGTAACAGGTATTTCTATAACAGGTATTTCCGTAACAGATATTTTTGTAACAGGTATTTCCATAACAGGTATTTCAAAGTCAAAGTCAAACTCATTTATTCATTTAGATCAAATACATGATACTTATGAACGTCATAAAAACAAATGCCAGCATACTTTTTTTCCTACGGCCAATTCGCTGACTAGGGTTGGGCCTCGAGAAGAATTGGCAAGAAACTCGGGCCACTCTTTTTAATTGCCAGAGTATAACATTTACAATTTGGTATGAGTTACAATATTAGTGTTAACATAATTTTAACAAAAAAAACCGACTTCAGTACGGCAAGTTGTAAAATTTTCGGATATTTGTTTGTTACAATCGAATAAGATCGACTGAGCGTCGGGCTGAACACAGGTCAAGTAGGTATTAAAAGCAATATTTAATCTGTGCAATCCGCGCTCAATTCATTCACGTCATTATTTCTTATTAATAGTTGCTTAGCAACAATAACCGAAACTTATCTAATCGCCATCAGTAAAATACTTATTATTGAAAAGTTCAGATGGCCATCTGTGGTCTTCTTCATCAGTTTTACTTCACCAAATTACACTTTCTGAATGCAAATGATTGATTAGTTGTTAAAAATATTGAAATTGCTATATGTGTGCCTATAACTTTTGAGGAGTTCCCTCAATTCCTCATGGATCCCATCATCGGAACTTTCTTTTGATGATAATGGGACCAAACTGGAAGTATTTCCAGTGAGACAAAAAAAGAATTTTTCAAATCGGTCCATAAATGACGGAGTTATGCGGTAACAAACATAAAAAAAAAAAAATACACACGAATTGATAACCTCCTCTTTTTGAAGTCGGTTAAAAAAGGGACAGTCGGACATCTTGGAACAGTGACAGACTGTTATTTTTTTTTAACATAGTATTTTACCTGTTACGATAAATACGCCTCAAGTCTATTTCTCAGTCTAAGGTTGACAAGGCAGTTCCTGTTGTTTGTGTGGCTAATAAATATTGTTTGTATTTTTTACGGAATGTGTGTATCGATCGAAGATTCCGGAATGGTGGAGGCAGATTATTCCAACATCTGGTAGCAGCATATCTGATACTACCTCGCAAAGCGGTTGTCCTGTGCTTAGAGACGATCAGCAGATGCCATGACTCTGGTTTTTTCATAGAAAGTGCTGTCTTATTTTTAATTTAACTTAATAATGTATGATGGACATGTTTCTCTTTATTAGAACTACAAAATAGTCAGTGACGGCATATGTCTATATTATACGAATAGCTTTCCATACCTAACCATTTTTATGTTTTAAAAAATTATACAAACTAGGTGGAGTTCGGAAAGCTTATAAGACAGTACGACTTATTTGTCCTTATCAAATTAAATACTTTAGTTACCTTATGCACTAATGTAGGTAGATACACGCAGCAACGGAGATAGCTGTACAGGGCCGCTATATGAAGATAAGTTTTTAAAGAAAACAATTTTATATATTTCTGTGGAATTTGGTAACAGTGTACAATTAGCCTAAACCTACAAAATAAAATATATTTCACACAAATTCATACACTGCGGCCCTGTACAGCCATCTCCATTGCCCACCGTACATGATAGATGCATTTTACACCACACAATTTAAATGATTACCTATCTTATGAAATATCGTAAAACGAAAACTTTCATTACTTCAGCACACACCACACTCGCTAGTAATAAATTCATAAATCAGGGAAAATAAGTTAGCAACTCCAATATATAATTACATATTAGTCTATATTATGTAGTATCAAAAGTTCTAATTACGTCGAAATTCTCTATTAAGTATTAGATAATGTTTTATTGTTTTCTATTTTATTGTCACCCATAGAAAAGCCGTTGTCGGCATAACGCGCCATTTGGTTTAAATTCTGCCTTTGTCACACATCCAATGCATGCACCTTATTCAAAATATTATATATAAGTGCTAAACGTGCCATTATCTCTTAATAAATTACACACAATAATTTATTATTGTGCGTGATTTTTGGGATTAGAATTTAAGATTGGAAAAGTTAGCTTTTTGTAATCGTATAAAGTCGATCGCAAACTCGATTCCAAACTTGATCTGTTATGTCAAAATCGTGTCAAGAGTACCAAAATGTTATTAGGATTGAGCTAATGTCTAATTTCAAACGGAATCGTTGGCCTGTAGGATTGAAACTGGTTCGGGATTGGAACGGGATTGAGATTGGTATTGGATTCCATAGTAAGCCTCCTGTTTTTAATTTGACCCCAATAGATAAATTGACCATATTTTATCAAATAAGGTGGTTAAAACTATATCAAAACCACAAATAACTATTAGCAATACTCATCACTGTAATGACCATTTTATCAATTTGACCTTAATAGATAACAGATGATATATTATGTGAGAAGTAAAAAGATATTGGAAAAAAATAATTTATTTATCTCGCGATATGTTTTGACACCGTGTCAGAAAAGGCGCAAGAATGCGCAACTTTTTTTTTCTCCTTGTGTAAACTAATGTATAAAGATCGTAATACAACAAATATCTCGACATCGGCAAACAGCGGCAACGGGTAACAGTCTCGTTAAAAAAAAGTAACCCGAAAATTATACCATCTTAAACTATATTAAATAAAGAAATAATATAATCGACGTTTTAGTGAAAATATCGTTGAACGTTCCAAATAGGTATGTGTATCGGCGACGGAAGCCGCAACTGCTGTGCGTGCCGCGTGCTAACACCAATTTGCAGCAGGAGGCGCCTCTGACGCGCGCGTACAGAACACTTAACTTGGTGGCTAGCAAAATAGATCTATTCTGTTGCAATCGGCGTGAATTCACACAAATATCATTGTTTTTACTTTGTTACCGAAATGTTTAATTTGGTTAAGATTTATTACTTATGTAAAGATAGGCTGCATCATTGAATTGGTAAATCACTGTTAGAATGATGCAGCAAGTGGTACCTAAATAAATAAATAAAAAAAAAAAAAAAAAAAAATATTGGTTAATTTTAATTTATTTATTTATTATACATAATATTATTTAAGAAACCTTATGAGGAGATTATAAGCATTTCAAAAATGTATAATACTTATACATTTATATCAAAAACTTTCCAGTAATGTGGCGTTGAATTGTAGTAATGTATTGTGCCAAAATCACATCATTGAACATGAGCTAACTTTGATGCCTTTTTATATACATTATGGTTAGCAAAAATAATTTGAAAAATATAGAAAAGAAAGCTTATTTATACTTAAGAAAAAAAAATATATAGATAAATTATAGTTTTACTCCATAACAACGACTTTCACGTGAAACGATTTTGAGACGGCCTTGTATGGGGCTTTCCCATTGTGCGACGCTCAGTCGATTTTATTCGATTGTAACAAACAAAAAAAATCTTTATTTCTTTATTTAAACATATTTATTCCCTTAATTTTTTCCTAATATTCTCAAACACGTATTTAAAGGTATATTAGGTATATTCTGTATCATAAATGTGTGGTGTACAATAAAGAGTTTATAGCGTTCGTGGGGTGCTGAATAAAACGAAGACTATGATTTTAACACAAAACTTGGTATATTTCGCGGCTTTACACATAGAATTACACAATTTGTTGCAAACTTAACAAAATGGCTACGCGCCATTGAGCGTGCGCCGGTCGACTGTGGAACACATTACCTTATATGGTAATTCCCGCGAACTTCCGTCCGGTGCTTTTGCATGCGGGCGGGAGTTATGGGTAACCGTAGTGTTGCCAGTCGTAACGTTATGATGTGCCACACGCTATACACTCCCCCTCGAGTTCTAGAGAACGTCCCCACTCATGAACTCGCAGACATGAAACGGTACACACAGGACAAACAAGCTTTCGAGGACGTCCTCTCTGACGTTTAGGCACTACAGGATGAGGAGGCGAACTATCGCGGTTATAAAACCTGGTAAGATCTGACACGTGATATTTACCTAAAACATTCTCAGGATTGTCCAGATTCGCGATAAGATAAGCTGTAGGACTCACTCTTTTTGCAATAGCATACGGGCCGTCCTTCTTTGGCACAAACTTTGCAGTTATGTTCTTAGCTGCGTTGCTCAGAACATGTGACCTAAGAAGTACCTGGTCTCCGACCTCAAATACTTCGGCAGGTGTTTTTGACTTATCGGCACATTCCTTGCGTCGATCCTGCTGTGCTTCGACTCTTTCTCTTACAGTAACGAAAGAACTAATAAAATCCTTTAGATAGGGTGCGATTTGAGGCACAAAATTATCTTTATTTAGAATGGACCGAATATCATGTTGTACGTCGATTGGTGATCGAAGTTCCCTGGCAAACGTTAAGTATGCTGGAGATACACCAGTGGTTTGACAAACCGCAGAATTCATAGAAAACCTTACAGCAGGCAGATGCTGTGGCCACGAAGAGTGATCTGTATCGAGAAGACGAGACAACTGAAACTTTAAATCCCTATTCTTACGTTCAGTTGGATTAGCTGACGGATGATAAAATGGTAACAACTCTTGACTAATACCTAATACAAACATACATTGCTGCATGACAGCAGACACAAATTGGACCATTGTCAGAGACAATGCGTCGAGGAAGTCCGTAACGGAGAAAAAAATCTTCAATAAGAATGCGAGCGCACGCTTCTGAGGTTGCCTCCCTCAAAGCGTATAGCTCAACCCAACGGGTCGCGGTGTCTTCTACCAACAATATCCACTGTTCTCCATTATTACCTATAGGAAGCGGACCGAACAAGTCTATAGCTAACACTTCTCCCCTTTGATGCAGAACCGGGGTTTGTAATAAATCTGACGGCTTTTTGTTGGATGACTTATACCGCTGACAAGTGGTGCAGGTTTTAATATATTCGGTAATAGCCCTACGCATACCTGGAAAATAGAAACCTTGAGCGACTAGGTTATATTATGTTCTGTCTACACCGTGATGACCGGCTATATTTGAGTCATGACATTCCATCAAGATGTCAAGGCGCAGAGAATTCGGAACTACAAGCTGCGGCTCTTCATTATCTACATCCGGATTATACCTGTACAAGAGGCCTTGTTGCATGAAGTACCCTCTTTCAGACCAACGCTTAGCACCTATAGACTCAGCATCCGATGTGTCCTCTAGATCAATAACGATTTTCTTTAGCTCCGGGTCATTGAGCTGTAAGTATTAAGTGAAGATCTGTAGCACTTCTAGAAGGTAAGTCTACAACAACTGAGCAAACTCCGCACTGATCTTTAGTCTCGTTCCTCCAAGTTGGACGACTGAGAGTATCGGCAATGAAATTCGCCTTTCCAGGGGTATACTGAAATTGAATGTTAAAGCATTGCAGCTTTAAAGCCCATCGGACAAGTCTACCAGATGGCGATTTTAGAGTAAGAAGCCACTTTAACGGCTAATGATCGCTACCTGTTATGACTTCGTGTCCTTCGATGTAGCCCCTAAAGCGTTCCACCGCCCAAACGACAGCGAGAGCCTCACGTTCTGTAGTACTGTAGTTTTTCTCGGCAGGAGTAAGCAGACGGCTAGCATACTCTATAGGTCGTTCATCCTTACCATCGCCTTGTAACAGCACAGCTCCAACGGCATAGTTGCTAGCATCAGTCCTCAACACGTACACGACGTAATTCAAAATAAAACTAACAAGTCCTCGATCACTATTCTAGTGGGTGATTTCAACATGCCTGAAATTCAGTGGTCAAATGATGCCTTCACATCGACTAACACTATTACTAATCTGTGCCTAGATTCTATAGCATTTAATGGTCTATACCAATGTAATCCTGTTTTTAACGCTAATCATCGTATTTTAGACCTGGTGTTATGTAGTACCCCCGGGAATCTGACTATCACGGAGTCAGACACACCTTTAGTTCCCTTGGATCCGCACCATCCTAGCTTGGAAATTATTGTAAATAAAAATAGCCAGTCTGAGATCAAGTCAAACAAAGTGCCCACTTACAATTTTAATCTAACAAATTTTGATGCTCTTAACGCTGATCTGACAAGCATCGATTGGAACTCAGTCTGTGCGAAAAATTGTGGAGTGGACGATATGCTCAGGTCATTTTATGATACACTCATGCCATTAGTTTTTAGTCATACACCACTGTGCAAACCATGCAACGAAAATTACCCAATATGGTTTAGCCCTTCATTAATTAAAACTCTCAATGAAAAAAATAAATATCACTCAAAGTTTAAGAAATATGGAAATCCCATGGATAAAATTACATTCAACCTTTTGAGAACAAGGTGTGATTATATGATCAAGCAATGCTTTTCAAACTTCAAAAGTCAAGCAGCTGCACATTTACATCATCGACCTAAATACTTCTGGAAGTTTATGAAGTCACAGAAAGCGTGTAGCGTATCATTACCGAACGAAATGCATCTTGGGATTGAACTAGCTAGGGGCGGCCAAGGTATCTCTAATTTATTTGCTAAATACTTCCAATCAATATATAAAGATCAGCGACAAATAGATAACTGCAGCAGTGTTACTCAATTTTCTGGAACAAATATTCAGGCTATTAGCAGTTTTGCAATTACAGAACAGGAAGTTTTAGCTACATTAAATTCCCTTGACAGCAACAAAGGTCCTGGGCCTGATAAATTACATCCTCTTATATTAAAGAAGTGTGCGACAAATCTGTATATTCCACTTACATTATTATATAACACGTCTTTGCGTACTGGAATCTTTCCTGCTGAATGGAAAATTGCTCATTTAACTCCTATACATAAAACCGACGCACAAGATAATATTTCAAATTATCGGCCCATTTCTATCTTGTCTGTATGTGGAAAAATATTTGAGTCTATTATATACAAAAAAATTATACCTCATTTTAGGTGTTCTATTAATCCCAATCAACATGGCTTTCTTTCTCGCAAATCAACCACAACAAATTTGGTCGAATATGTTAATGATCTGTCGAATGCGCTTGACAACAACACGGAGGTACATGCTGTATATACGGACTTTAAAAAAGCTTTTGACCTTGTAAATCACCGTTTGCTTTTGAGGAAACTAGAGTGCATAGGTATACATGGCTCCCTACTGAGATGGTGTGAATCCTACCTGCGAAACCGTTCTCAGTTAGTAGCAATTCGTGGCTTCAAATCTTTTATATTTGAAGCGCCTACTGGAGTCCCACAAGGCTCTCACTTGGGCCCGCTTTTCTTTTTAATTTTCATTAACGACCTTTGTGATTCAATTAAAAGCTGTTTTAAATTATATGCCGATGATCTGAAGCTGTATAGAGTTATTTCAAGCACCCAAGACATTCAGTACCTGCAAGACGATTTAAACCGTGTTTATTTATGGTGCCAAACAAATGATATGACGCTCAATATCAACAAATGCTTCCACATAAAGTTTAGCAGAAAGAAATTACGTTGCCCTGCAAATTACACCATTAATAACATTGACTTGAAAGAAGTCGAAACTGTGCGCGACCTTGGAGTGATTTTAGATACTTCTCTTAGTTTTAAATACCACTTAGATAGTGCAATTAAAAAATCGACACAACTGTCCGGGTTCATCACACGACAGATGAAAATATTTAAGCAGCCGACTTTGTCTATTACGATTTACAATTCACTTGTTCGAAGTATAGTTGAATATTGCAGCGTTGTATGGAACCCATGCTATCAGGTTAACTCTGAACGTCTTGAGAGAGTCCAGAAACGCTTTTTATATCATCTTTCATACACAGACAATAAATGCCATTCCCTAACATCCTACGAGAAACGGTTATCGCATTACAACGTAGCTCCGCTTCATTGTCGAAGAAAGGTCAATGATATTTTGTTCCTATACAAACTCATTCACGGGCATGTGGAATCCAGCTGTACCCTTGAAAATGTTTCTTTTACTATCCCGCGTGTAGGTAGCCGTTTGCTTAATAGGAAAACCTTTCAATTGTCACACTGCAGAACAAACATTGGTCAACATTGCCCTATGTCTCGTATGATATCTTCATGTAACGCAATTCGTAATGACGTGGATATATTCCACGGTTCTATCGCCTCCGTCAAAAAAGACTTGAAAAAGATATTTTTATAACACTTATAATTATGTATAACTTTTTTATTTATTTTTTGTTGTTCAGTTATTGTTAACAAATAGATAGTGAACAATTTGTTATATGCATGTTGTGTTTGCATATTGTAGGGTACAATTTAGTATCAAAGTTATTTTATGTTTAAATTACCATGTATCAAATTCATTAATTGTACTCAGTTTTGCAGACCAAATAAAAAAAAAAAAAAAAAAAAAAAAAAAAAAAAACACGAACGGCTTCTTGTAATCTGCTTGGATAAGAATCGGTGACATAGACAGGCGCTTTTTAAGTTCCTGAAAGGCATTATCCTCTCCTGACCTGTTTAATCTTTATGTAAATGATCTGATCGAGGAGCTGAGCAGAACGCCGGTAGGGCTTAGGCTGGGTGACAGATACGTCAACAACCTGAGTTATGCTGACGACACTGTTTTGGTCAGCCCCTCGATCAAGGGTTTGAGAAGATTATTAGCAATCTGTGAGCGATATGCTAGAGAGCATGATTTAGTATACAATGCTAAAAAGACTGAAATGATGGTATTCAGGTCGGGAAGGGGTCCACATAATGTCCCACAGGTGTGGATCGGAGGCCAGGTCATTAAGGTAGTTGAGAGGTTCAAGTACCTAGGTCACATATTAACATCTGACATGAAAGATGATGCTGATATCGACCGCCAACGTAGAGCGCTCTCAGTCATAGGCAATATGATAGCGAGGAGATTTTTTAAGGCTGATGTACAGACGAAGGTCCACCTGTTTAGGACCTATTGTCAGAATTTTTATACGTGCTAACTCTGGACTAGATACACGAAGAGATCTTTGGATGGCATTCGTGTTCAGTACAATAACATATACAGACACCTTATGGGTTTGGCACCATACTGTAGCGCCTCAGGTATGTTTACTGAGGCAAGACTGAACACGTTTAATGCCATCCAAAGAAGTCGAATCGCTGCGTTCATGAACAGGGTTGGTACTTGTACTAATAGTATAATTAGAGAACTGTCGGACAGGTTATACAGTAGTAATATGTGCAAAAGGTGGCTAGATATAGCTGCATAATTAAAATGTAAACTTTTTTTCTTTTTTTGTAGTACTTATTTATTATTTTTGTATGGAATTATCTGAAATAAAGGCTTTATTATTATTATTATTATTATCTTGGTCTGTGTCCCACGACCAAGGCTGATTCTTTTTTAGCAATCGTGTTAAGGGCTCAGCAACAGCTGAAAAACTTGGTATGAACTTCCTCAACCAACAACACGTCTGTAGAAAAGTTCTTAAATGACGCAACGACGACGGAGCCTTCATATCTAAAACTGCACGAACCTTGTCATCATCCGGCGACACACCATCTTGGGTGATTTTGACCAGGTACTTTACCTTGTCTCGTGCAAAGACACACTTTTCTCTGTTCGCGCGTAATTTAAACAAACGTAACCTTTCGAAGACAGTATGTAAGTCTGATAAATGCTTCTCGAAGCTTCCCTCTGTTATTACTAATAAATCGTCTTGATAAGCGAGTAGGGTTACGTCCTTGAGCGAGGCACCAGTACGAAGCCTATCTATTAGACGCTGAAAGGTTGAAGGCGCGTTTTTCAGCCCGAAAGGCATTCGCTTGAAGCGATACGACCCAAAAGGCGTCAGAAACGCAGTTTTGTCTCTGTCTTGCTCTCGTACGCTGACTTGCCAAAACCCACTTCGCATATCGATTGTACTCATGAAAGAGTGCTTTTTAGTAGACTGAACGAGCTCATCTATCAACGGCATTGGATAGACGTCGGTTTTTGTTACCGAGTTGAGCTTTCTGTAGTCTACACAAAATCTTACAGAACCATTTTTCTTGGGGATGAGGAGCGCCGGCGAACCCCATGCGGATTCACACTCTTCAACAATATCTTCTGCCAACATCTTATCTAACTCAGCCTTCATGACCTCTTTCTTGGCTGGTGTCAACCTATATGGAGGAACGGCAATAGGGGGATGATCCCCTGTATCGATAATATGCTCAGCAAAAGGAGTTGCGTCTCCCCCTGGCTCGAAGATATCCTTATGTTTTACTAAGAGGCGTGCAAGAGCCTCGCGCTGACTACTATTAATTGATGTCGCCTCATCATCGCGCAGCACCTGAACTGCGGAACACAAAGACGCGGGTCACACCTTTTCAAATTGCATCTCAAACTTTTGTTCGCTATTATCGGCAAAGTGCCAGCGACTATCACCAAAGTTAAATACAAGATTGAATATAGTAAGAAAATCTATACCTAACAAGCTTTCGTTACTATCAGCTTCAGGAAGAATTAAAAAATGTATGACTCTAGTTTTATGTTGGAGTGTCACCTTAACCTCTGTGGTTAAAACATTCATCTCCCTACTTACACCATCCGCTAACCTAACAATTTGCGTTGACGGAAATAACGGGTGTCCTAACCTACGTAGGAGAGCGTAGAGCCAGTGACCGGCAATGCAGCTTTTAGCGGCTGAATCCACTAAGGCAATCCCACAATTCCCTAGAATGCTTATATTTAACACAGGACGACAAAAAGATGCATTATTGTTTACATTATTAACATAATCACAATCATTGTAATTAAATTTACAATCGTAAAAACTAGACACACCTGTGTTTATGTTATCAAGATTACTATCAAAAAGATAACTCATACTAACATTAGAATTTGATACATTAGCATAAACATCAGCGTTACGAACGTTATTGTTACCAACAGGAGAGTCAAAACACTCACCCACGACACGTGTAGGATTACCTTGCGTACACGCAGGCGGTTTCGGGTTAGCTAGCGGCTGCGCGGCGGTACCGGAGGCCGGGCCTGCCGCGGCGCTCGAAGTCGGGCTGCGCTGGCACCTATGCCTACGCGATCGCACGGGCCGTGCGCGTGCATCGCGCTGCGTTGCGAATGCGTCGTCGCGCTCACTACAACTGCTATCGGATGTACTGCCGTGTTGTAACGTGAAGTTTACAGAGTAAAACGACTGCTGACCACTTGGGGAACAGTTTTTACACTTCGATTTGATGACGTTCGCGGCACCACAGCCGTAACATTTTATTTCACTTTCCAACTTTAACCTACAACTATCACTGTTATCACATTTATCACTGTTACGCTTCAATTTCTCACACAACTCTTTGCGATGACCTAATCGCTTGCAATACGAACAGAAGGGTTTCTTCCCCGTGACGGTAGCCACGGCGTGTGCTGCACCGGCACTCGACGACGCATCGGCGACCGTAGTAGGTACCACAGTAGGTACATCCCGCGATGACGACGACAGCGTTGTGCGCTTGTTGCCAAGAGCTTGTGATTTTGTTTGAACGGTACTAGCAGATCCTTTGCGAGTTTCCAAGATGGAATCTTCTATAATGCGACACTTGAGAAGTAGCTCGTTGAAAGTACTGACGCTTTCTCGAGTTACGCGTTTTCTAATACGCGGACTAAGGAGACCGAACGCCATGTCCAATTGCACTTTTTCAGGGCCCCAATTCTGCTTATTTACGGGTCGCTTAATTGAATATAAATTGAATCTCAATAGCAGTTTTAAACATGTTTTGGTATTCTGCTAATAATTTAAGACCAATGGTTTTCTATTGACGCTTCATTAAACTGCTACCGGAATATTTGCTATTCTACTCTTCAATCGTCGCAATTGTGTGGATTATCGGTATTCTGCTCTTATTTGACGTTTGTTTGACATTGTAATTTAACTATTGAAGTACGATCGTGCAACAATACGTATTGTTACGATTTTACAAAGGGGCATTGACTTAAAGACATCATTTTTCAAACATTTGATGGATTAAATGCTTATCTTTCTTACTTAAATAATTTAATACACTATCGGTATATTGAAAAGAATGTACTTTTAGGTTTGTATGTACCTAATGAGTTAGGTACTTAACTCAAAAACTACTTTTTCAACTGTTTTTTACTAAGCAATAGGTATAATATTCCATTGTTATTTATTGAGAAATTGTATTAGAAAAAAACAGGAATCCCTGACAACTACAACGGCATAACCTCTTGGGGTAGTGAAGGAACAAAAAGAAAGTGAAGGGAATACTCTCTTCCTGCCTTTGGAGACCTTTGGAGAGAGCACAAAGAGTTCTACTAAATGTATTGTTATGAACTAACTTTACACAGACATACCTACCAGTCCTAACAACTTTACATCTTACAAAGCATTCAAATCTAACATTTGACAAGAGTACCTATAATATACATATATAGGTAAGAAAAAGTTGTGCAGATAGGTTTGTAATGTAATTACCCACCAAACTACACTATACATATGTATACAATTTTTGAGTTGTCTCCTATATGAAATCTACATTATATTATTTACCCCTTAAACAACCATCAGATTGTCCTCTTACAGGCTGTTTTAAAATCTGGGTTTTCGATGCGCTGATTACCAAGCCAAATTTGCGACACGATTTATCCAAAGAGTCGAGACATTCCTGCAGATCACCAAGGCTGCCCGTATTGGATTTCAGCAACAGATACAGTAGTGACTTTGCGTTTTGCCTTGAAGCGCGATAGGTCGAATACGCTTCTGTCCATTCGAACACTAAGGGCAATCTTATTTCCAATTTTTTTGACAGCATCATTCGTTACTGCCGAGAAGTAAATGGCGAAGAGCGTCGGTGCCATGACACAGCCTTGTTTGACGCTGCTTGTGACTGGAAATTGTTCCGTAAATTTGTCCAGATGAAGCACCCGAGCAAACATGCCCTCGTGAAACTGGCGTACTAGGTTTATAGAGTCGACACGGTTTACCGGGGTGTGGCCACTGCGTGCTTAACAGTTTCTTGGAGCCACCAGTGAGGAGATTTGGGGATCATTAGCAGTGTTGTTGACTTTCATCTACATTTTAAGCAGATCGACCGTCTGTCAGGATATAAGCGGTAAAGAAAAAGAGTGCTACTGCTAGATGCTCCACTTACACCCCAAAATGACATGAATGAAAAACAAGATGTGGCATAACATACTTATCTAGTGCTTTAATTAATTTACTTATAATAAACAAACTGGTCCACATATGATAGGCGTGCCTAGTTTGACGAATCAGTACCTAGTTACGTTTAAGAGCGTATTCACAAAATAGCGCAGCTACAGATTAGGTAATTATCGGTCGACCGGCCGTGGAGTGCGCGTGTGTGCGTGATCCTCGCACACAGGCGCACACATACATTGTTCGTGAAGTATATTCCGCACAGTGCAGGGCCACGTAAACTTTATTCTTATATTACGGTAAGATTTTTGGTGTTATAATAGGTATTTGTATTGTAAATTTGTAGAATATGTTATTATTAGAGAAGTAAAGGAACACTGGCATACCATATCTATTCTAATACATATTATTATTATAAATGCGAATGTTTGGATGAATTGATGTACCTAAGTACCTATGGACCTTTTTCTTGCTTGTTTCTGCCTGGGGTTGTAAGTGCGGGTGAAGCCGTGGGTGGAAACTAATGCCATAACATGATACCTAGCCTACAAAAAAGTAGTAGGTAGTGGTGGTTTTTTGTAGGCTAGGTAGGTAGGTACAAAAAACAAAAAAGATCATAATATTAATACACCACAGCCAAATTATTTATTTATTTAAAACTTTATGCACAATCGCACACAGGCAGACTTAATGCCATAGGCATTTTCTACCAGTTGACCTTGGGTGATACAGAGATGAACATAGTAGGTGCACTCAAAAACAAAAAAAAATTGGATAAGACAAAAAAAAATTAAGATAAGGATATAGATTCAATATCTAAAAAAAAATATAATGAATATATATGCTGTGGTATATATAATATATGAAATAAATATACCTACTTACATGAATAAAATATATAAATATAAACAAAATTGTTATAAAAGTGTTAGACATACTAATTCCGACGATTCATCAGCGAGGAGAGCCCGAACCTTCACCTAAATTACTACACACAGCGGTGTAGTTGTGGTCTTGTGTGTGAGTACTCCAGGGCTCATTTAGAGATGCGTTTACTCCATCATAAAGCCCTAGTGTTAAAAAAATGGGTCGGCAACACGCAAGTGATACCTTTGGTATTGCAAGCGTCCATAGGCTTCGGTAACTGCTTATCATCAGGCGGGCCGTATGCTTGCTTACCATAGGGTGGTAGAACAAAAAAAAAGCTTATTAAATTTGCATAATACACCACACTCCTATAGATGCTAATACGCTATAAATCGATTTAGGTATAAAGCTTCGCGACTCGCGGTCGCGCTCACGATAGATACTCGGCGCAGTCAACGCCCGCCGCAGAGTAGGCGAAATTCAAAATTGCGAAATAAATTCACTAACATTCAAATGATATTGCATTATGCTACACACGCGACACCACACACATATATTTACCTCAAAATACGACCAAATTCATAGGTTATATTCCTAGGTATTTTATTTTATTTCATTTCATTTCATTTCATTTCATTTCATTTCATTTCATTTCATTTCATTTCATTTCATTTCATTTCATTTCATTTCATTTCATTTTATTTTATTTTATTTTATTTTATTTTATTTTGAATTTCTTATCCGAAAAACCCAATATCAATTTTTTCTCTCCTTCGACAGTAGGCTAAAATCACATTCGAAACATAAATCATTCAATTCATTGACAGTATGACCGTATATCAGTAGTAAAATAATAACATTACTATGATACAAGTACGGTACCCACTGTTGACGATATCTAATAAATTACGTAAACTGAGGTTCGGCGGCCAGGAGCGCGAGTGACATGGGTCCTTCCTCTAAAGGCGCACGCGCGGCACTGAATCATGCATCATGTCAGTGTTGCGAACTTGGGAGTTTTATACGTTATGTTTGATCCCATATAACAAAAAAAATATAATATGAATTAATCAGAAATTTATTTTATTTTCAAGATAAAGCACTATATTTTGATAAGGTGAAGTATTTTTATACTTTATTTTATTAATTTGAAGTTGGCTGCATGTTTTATAACACGCGATTTTTGGCAAATTATTGTTGGATAAATATGTTTGTTGTTCTCTAAACCTAACGAAATCGCAAATTATTCTATAAGAAATCAATTGTAGACTATATGCTTAGTACTTAAATATATGTTTTAAAGTAATAGGGGTAACCAATTCTTTAAAATATGCTGTCTGCGATGCCCCGAATTGCGCCATTACGAATTCGTGTGTTGGGAAATAATTATTTAAAAAATAACCAACCACGTTAGTAGACTTTGACTATATAGTTGGCACCTTTGTCAACGACATATCTATAACTGAACCTTGGAAATTGAAACCTGCATCAGTTCATAGCTGAGAATGATCACTTAGAAAACTGCGTATATTTGCTTATTTTACTGAAAAGTGTGAATACGCTCTTAAAACCTACTACTGTAATCTAGCACCTAAGTCTTTTACAGCTGCAGAGAGTTGTAGGGTCTATAGGTACCCCGACCAACCTATAACATAGGTTCATCCCTAGCATGGGATTAGATGGGGAACGAATCACCCCTGCAGATATGACAATATATAACTATAACTAGCACAGGAACAATGAATTTACCGTACATATTCATTAAAAGTAGCATATGTGCTATTGAATTTATTATAATTTTTTTTTTCTTGTTTTAAAAAGACAACTCCCGCACAAGAGAAAAACCTCTCTGTCGCGGGGGACTTTACAAACATACAATTAACGGACACAAATTACACCCAGACTCAGAACAACTCTTTTTATTTATTTAAGTATTTATTACAATTCAATTACTCTCTTCACTCACAGTTTCCCAACACGTGCAGAAAGTCAGATAGTATAATTATCTAGTTTACATTATTTTTAAATATAACTTATTATATACAAAATCACAGTATAAAATGATATTAAATACATATTTAATCGACCGCGTCTCATATGGTTCTGATCGGTATTTAGCAATTTGGACATATTGCTTCCTGTTGCTGAAATAACTACAGAATAATTTTAATAGATTTGAAGTAAAGCCCATGGCTGCAAATTTGTTTAATAGTACGTCATTATGGACGCGGTCAAATGCTTTTTTGAAGTCAAAGTATGCTGCATCAACTTGCTTTTTCAGGTCTAGCTCTTTGACAGCATAGTCGACATAATTTACGAAATTTTTGTGTTTTTTTTGTGGGTCACACAAAGTTTTGTCCTGTGTGGGAATCGAACCCACAACCTCGTGCACAGCAGGCGCATACTGCGACCACTGAACCTGAAAGATTAATACTTAGAAAAAGTCTAAGTGTAAGTCTCCAGCGCTCATTTAGGAATGCGTTTTGAAAGAAACGTATTAAAAGATTTTCTTTGCAAAATCAGTTTTATTTATCACAATGAAAATTGTATTATACTAGTTGTTGCCCGCGGCGCCGCCCGCGTAGATGTTATTTATCAATATAAAAAGTATTTTCCTCCCCAGGATACCATCTATCTCTCTGCCCGATTTCATTAAGATTCGTTGAGCCGTTTAGTCGTAAAAGCATTACTAACAAAAAACATTTCACCCCTCTTTGACCTCCTTAAGAGATAATTTTCGAAAAAATATTTTATACGTGTTTCAAGACTTTCAATAAAGAACCTTCATACTAAATTTCACTACACTTCACGAATAACTTCAAAAACGGCAAAGTTTGATACTAATTTAGCACTCTCGTCTTACCCCCTTAGGGGGTGAATTTTCAAAAATCCTTTCTTAATGCTTCACTACGTTATAAAAGGTTACTATGAGAGTTAGAAACTTGAAATTTTGCACAGAGGTTCTGTGCAAAATTTCAAGTTTTTAACTCTCATAGTTTGGGCCCTGCGTTGATAATGTCAGTCAGAGAGTCAGTCAGCCTCGTCTTTTATATAAGATAGCTGTTGCCCGCGGCTCCACCCGCGTGGATGTCGGTTATCGCTGTAAAAAGTAGCCTATATGTTATTCCAGACCTATCTCTGTGCCAAATTTCATCCAGATCCGTTCAGTAGTTTTTACGTGAAAGGGTAACAAACATCCATCCATCCATCCTACCATTCATACTTACAAACTTTCACGTTTATTATTAGGATTATTGCAACCTCCAACTACCAAACAATTACTTTTATCATGTTAGGTGTTACGATTAAAATTATTACTAGACTAGCTGTACCCGCGACTTCGTTCGCGTGTTCAGTCTTTTACTGAAAATCTCAAATCTACAGCTGTTATCCCTATACAAACTTTCATCGGCTGATTTTCAGCTTTAGTGGTTACATTTAAAAAAACCTTTCTTTGCGGATGCCTATATCATAATAACTATCTGAGCGTCTAATGATTTAAACTGTTTTTTGATTAGTCAGTCACGTTTTTCTTTAAAATATTTGGATTCTGCAATTAATAAACTTAATGAAGAAATATTCCTTGTTTGTATGATTGTTCTGCTCTTCAAATTGTCTTAGCGCAAACGTGAATAACCTTAATTGGCCCATCGCCTAGCTAATAGTTTGAATTTATGTATTGTTATATATTATCTGTGCCATACCCTGTAGAAATCTCTACATCTATTACATTTCGTTTTAAATTGGTCACTTCTAACCTGATAGGTACTGTTACACAGTTTATGTGGGCTAAAAATTTATTAAATTCTTAAAGGGCATAATGGTCCGTCGTAGTGCTGAAGGATTTCAGAAATTGAACTTTCCTTTTAATCCATTGTTCTTATAATACAGTTATACTACTTTACATAAGCTTTCGGAACAAAACTGAATGAAAAACCAGTAAGTTGAACCCTATTCAATATTGTCGACCATATTAGTGAGAGTTCAACGTAAATTCGGTATATAGGACCAGGTATCTGTTAATTATTATCTTTATCTCTGAAACTATGCATTTTTTACTTTGTACATTATTTAATTACGAAGTTTCCGTGCCTATATCCGGCTGTATCATAATATTAGTTCAATTGTAACATTTTAATTTGCTCATTGAATGTGATTAGTTACTGTCATTTAATTACCATAATTGAGATACATTATGTCTGAACTCCATCGGAAAAAAAAATATCATTGAGAAGTTGGCCATCTGCAGTATTCTTTATTAGTTTCACTAACGAATTGATGCTTCCTGAATGCATTTGTTTGTTTCATTGCAGTATGCCTATAGTATTTGAGGAGGTTACTCACTTCTCTACGGAACCCATCATCAGAACTGGATTTTTTAAAAACTGAGAACAATATGAAAGATTATCCATCCAATTACAAAAAGATTTTTAAGATAATTTTTAAAAAGAGGGAAGGACCTCCACTTTACAGAAGACCACAGCCAAATAACTACACACAGCGGTGTAGTTGTGTTCCTGTGTGTGAGTATAGGTCTCCAACGCTCACTTAGGGATTCGTTTTGAAAGAAACGTATTTCTATCCCAGGGATACTCCTAATCTAAGCCCTGGTGTAAAAAATGGGTTGGTAACACGCAAGTGATACCTTTGGTATTGCAAGCGTCTATAGGCTACGGTAACTGCTTAACACCAGGTGGGCCATATGCTTGTTTGCCACAAAAGTAGTTCCATCTTAGCGATAAGACGTCCACTGCTCGACATTGCTTCCCGCAAGATTTTCCACGTCAGTCGGTCCTGAGCTGACCTTGTCCATCGTTTACCAGGTCGTCAGTCCATCTTGTTGGAGGCCTGCCCACGCTGCGTCTTCCAGTTCGTGGTCGCCACTCTAGAACCTTTCTGCCCCAACGGCCATCGGTTCTGTGAGTTATATGCCCTGCCCATTGTCACTTAATTGAGGCAATTTTTCGAGCTATGTCGGTCACTTAAAAATAAAATATTACAAATCGGCTCTTAGATGACGATGTTCAGGGATAAAAAAATCAATGCAATGGAACCTCATCTTTAAAAATTCAGTTAGAAATATATATCAGTTAAGTATGCCGATGAGACAGAGGCCGATCATGAGTTTCGCTGTGAGTGATTTTTTTGGTCGAAAATAGACACATACATAGTATCGCGGAGTTTTTTAGATCTATTTGCAAATAACATTGCCTCCAACGGCAGGATTTTCTGACTCGTTCAAGTTTCATCATAATATTTCAGCCAATTCACATTCACAAAACTATATTAAAAGAAACACGCCGTCTACTGGTGAAAATCGTATGAAATTTTGTTTGGTAGTTATTGAGTTTATCGTGACCAGACAGACAGATTCGGTGGAGTGTTTTCTTTTCTGTGCTGCTTTCCTGATTACCTAAATTAAGGTATTGTTAAATGTTAGCGCCTACACAAAATGAAATAGCATTCATTTTATAGTAATATTTTATAGTTTGTGTTTATGTTTTATTAGGCGTTTAATTTAGTCAGTGATTGTCTTAGGTCTTGGCATGATTAACGCATTTTATTCGTACTTATAGTATATTTATATGGTTTTAGCTTTATCAAAGACGATTTTAGCTGCAACAAACAGATAGACAGAGAGATAAAACTGTTAAAATTGTATTTCTGATGTAAGTGCTATGTAAACAGCCACATGAATTTTATAGAAAGCTGTTATTTTGATATTACAAAGAGACACTTCAATTTTATTAATGTGTGTATAGATGTATAGCTGATAATGTGTTTATGACTTCGTTTGCGTGGACTTCAGGGATTAAAACATAGAGTTTCCTGGAGCATAAAACCCGGGGCATAAAAGATTATCACCTGCACCGCATCCTGTTAAAATGTCTGCTTCTATTACATTTCGTTGTAAAATGGTCACTTTTAACCTAGTACCGTTAACACGTGATGAACCAGTCAGCTGATCTCTATTTAATATGGTCGCCGATATTGATGAGAGTTCAACTTAAATTGGTGATTGCTATATCTCCGAAACATCGCATTATTTTTTAAATTTATTTTCATATAAACTTCAAACGTGGTTTTACAAACTACATTTAAAAAAGTTTTAGCTAAATAAATTGAAGCGTGTTTCTTGAATAGCACGTGTGTTATTAAAGTGACCATAACTTTTTTATTTGTGAACCGATTGGAATAAAATAAAGCCTATATGTTATGGGAAGGTTGCCACAATATATAAGTGAAAACCGCATTCAAATCGGTTGCGTGGTTGCTGAGTTTATCGCGCACAAACGCGGCCACAAACAGACAAACAGACAAACAGACAAAAATTCTAAAAACCACATTTTTGGCCTCAGTAACATAAATACAACGTATATAAATTGTTTTTTCGAAAAAAAATTCAATGTACAGACGCGACTTGGTTACGATTTTATTATATGTATAGATATGACAAAAATAATAATGTATCTAATAATATATAATACTTATTATTATCCAAAGTCAGGTTATAATGTGTTCGTATCATAAGTGATAATGTACTATCTATAAATAATGTAAAAAAGCGTACACAAAATATTTTTTTTTTTTTTTGCTTGATTGCTTGAGGCATACTGTATGTATTTGTGCATGCAGGAATCATATGAGATGTAAATGTGAAATGTTTTTTTGTAATGTTCATAATGAGTAATAGTATAAGTAAAGCAATGATTTTGAAGTTGTATTGTAGGCCTAATAATGTAAAGGAACATGTATAATATATACTAGCTGTACCCGCGACTTCGTTCGCGTGTTCAGTCTTTTACTGAAAATCTCAAATCTACAGCTGTTATCCCTATACAAACTTTCATCGGCTGATTTTCAGCTTTAGTGGTTACATTTAAAAAAACCTTTCTTTGCGGATGCCTATATCATAATAACTATCTGAGCGTCTAATGATTTAAACTGTTTTTTGATTAGTCAGTCACGTTTTTCTTTAAAATATTTGGATTCTGCAATTAATAAACTTAATGAAGAAATATTCCTTGTTTGTATGATTGTTCTGCTCTTCAAATTGTCTTAGCGCAAACGTGAATAACCTTAATTGGCCCATCGCCTAGCTAATAGTTTGAATTTATGTATTGTTATATATTATCTGTGCCATACCCTGTAGAAATCTCTACATCTATTACATTTCGTTTTAAATTGGTCACTTCTAACCTGATAGGTACTGTTACACAGTTTATGTGGGCTAAAAATTTATTAAATTCTTAAAGGGCATAATGGTCCGTCGTAGTGCTGAAGGATTTCAGAAATTGAACTTTCCTTTTAATCCATTGTTCTTATAATACAGTTATACTACTTTACATAAGCTTTCGGAACAAAACTGAATGAAAAACCAGTAAGTTGAACCCTATTCAATATTGTCGACCATATTAGTGAGAGTTCAACGTAAATTCGGTATATAGGACCAGGTATCTGTTAATTATTATCTTTATCTCTGAAACTATGCATTTTTTACTTTGTACATTATTTAATTACGAAGTTTCCGTGCCTATATCCGGCTGTATCATAATATTAGTTCAATTGTAACATTTTAATTTGCTCATTGAATGTGATTAGTTACTGTCATTTAATTACCATAATTGAGATACATTATGTCTGAACTCCATCGGAAAAAAAAATATCATTGAGAAGTTGGCCATCTGCAGTATTCTTTATTAGTTTCACTAACGAATTGATGCTTCCTGAATGCATTTGTTTGTTTCATTGCAGTATGCCTATAGTATTTGAGGAGGTTACTCACTTCTCTACGGAACCCATCATCAGAACTGGATTTTTTAAAAACTGAGAACAATATGAAAGATTATCCATCCAATTACAAAAAGATTTTTAAGATAATTTTTAAAAAGAGGGAAGGACCTCCACTTTACAGAAGACCACAGCCAAATAACTACACACAGCGGTGTAGTTGTGTTCCTGTGTGTGAGTATAGGTCTCCAACGCTCACTTAGGGATTCGTTTTGAAAGAAACGTATTTCTATCCCAGGGATACTCCTAATCTAAGCCCTGGTGTAAAAAATGGGTTGGTAACACGCAAGTGATACCTTTGGTATTGCAAGCGTCTATAGGCTACGGTAACTGCTTAACACCAGGTGGGCCATATGCTTGTTTGCCACAAAAGTAGTTCCATCTTAGCGATAAGACGTCCACTGCTCGACATTGCTTCCCGCAAGATTTTCCACGTCAGTCGGTCCTGAGCTGACCTTGTCCATCGTTTACCAGGTCGTCAGTCCATCTTGTTGGAGGCCTGCCCACGCTGCGTCTTCCAGTTCGTGGTCGCCACTCTAGAACCTTTCTGCCCCAACGGCCATCGGTTCTGTGAGTTATATGCCCTGCCCATTGTCACTTAATTGAGGCAATTTTTCGAGCTATGTCGGTCACTTAAAAATAAAATATTACAAATCGGCTCTTAGATGACGATGTTCAGGGATAAAAAAATCAATGCAATGGAACCTCATCTTTAAAAATTCAGTTAGAAATATATATCAGTTAAGTATGCCGATGAGACAGAGGCCGATCATGAGTTTCGCTGTGAGTGATTTTTTTGGTCGAAAATAGACACATACATAGTATCGCGGAGTTTTTTAGATCTATTTGCAAATAACATTGCCTCCAACGGCAGGATTTTCTGACTCGTTCAAGTTTCATCATAATATTTCAGCCAATTCACATTCACAAAACTATATTAAAAGAAACACGCCGTCTACTGGTGAAAATCGTATGAAATTTTGTTTGGTAGTTATTGAGTTTATCGTGACCAGACAGACAGATTCGGTGGAGTGTTTTCTTTTCTGTGCTGCTTTCCTGATTACCTAAATTAAGGTATTGTTAAATGTTAGCGCCTACACAAAATGAAATAGCATTCATTTTATAGTAATATTTTATAGTTTGTGTTTATGTTTTATTAGGCGTTTAATTTAGTCAGTGATTGTCTTAGGTCTTGGCATGATTAACGCATTTTATTCGTACTTATAGTATATTTATATGGTTTTAGCTTTATCAAAGACGATTTTAGCTGCAACAAACAGATAGACAGAGAGATAAAACTGTTAAAATTGTATTTCTGATGTAAGTGCTATGTAAACAGCCACATGAATTTTATAGAAAGCTGTTATTTTGATATTACAAAGAGACACTTCAATTTTATTAATGTGTGTATAGATGTATAGCTGATAATGTGTTTATGACTTCGTTTGCGTGGACTTCAGGGATTAAAACATAGAGTTTCCTGGAGCATAAAACCCGGGGCATAAAAGATTATCACCTGCACCGCATCCTGTTAAAATGTCTGCTTCTATTACATTTCGTTGTAAAATGGTCACTTTTAACCTAGTACCGTTAACACGTGATGAACCAGTCAGCTGATCTCTATTTAATATGGTCGCCGATATTGATGAGAGTTCAACTTAAATTGGTGATTGCTATATCTCCGAAACATCGCATTATTTTTTAAATTTATTTTCATATAAACTTCAAACGTGGTTTTACAAACTACATTTAAAAAAGTTTTAGCTAAATAAATTGAAGCGTGTTTCTTGAATAGCACGTGTGTTATTAAAGTGACCATAACTTTTTTATTTGTGAACCGATTGGAATAAAATAAAGCCTATATGTTATGGGAAGGTTGCCACAATATATAAGTGAAAACCGCATTCAAATCGGTTGCGTGGTTGCTGAGTTTATCGCGCACAAACGCGGCCACAAACAGACAAACAGACAAACAGACAAAAATTCTAAAAACCACATTTTTGGCCTCAGTAACATAAATACAACGTATATAAATTGTTTTTTCGAAAAAAAATTCAATGTACAGACGCGACTTGGTTACGATTTTATTATATGTATAGATATGACAAAAATAATAATGTATCTAATAATATATAATACTTATTATTATCCAAAGTCAGGTTATAATGTGTTCGTATCATAAGTGATAATGTACTATCTATAAATAATGTAAAAAAGCGTACACAAAATATTTTTTTTTTTTTTTGCTTGATTGCTTGAGGCATACTGTATGTATTTGTGCATGCAGGAATCATATGAGATGTAAATGTGAAATGTTTTTTTGTAATGTTCATAATGAGTAATAGTATAAGTAAAGCAATGATTTTGAAGTTGTATTGTAGGCCTAATAATGTAAAGGAACATGTATAATATATACTAGCTGTACCCGCGACTTCGTTCGCGTGTTCAGTCTTTTACTGAAAATCTCAAATCTACAGCTGTTATCCCTATACAAACTTTCATCGGCTGATTTTCAGCTTTAGTGGTTACATTTAAAAAAACCTTTCTTTGCGGATGCCTATATCATAATAACTATCTGAGCGTCTAATGATTTAAACTGTTTTTTGATTAGTCAGTCACGTTTTTCTTTAAAATATTTGGATTCTGCAATTAATAAACTTAATGAAGAAATATTCCTTGTTTGTATGATTGTTCTGCTCTTCAAATTGTCTTAGCGCAAACGTGAATAACCTTAATTGGCCCATCGCCTAGCTAATAGTTTGAATTTATGTATTGTTATATATTATCTGTGCCATACCCTGTAGAAATCTCTACATCTATTACATTTCGTTTTAAATTGGTCACTTCTAACCTGATAGGTACTGTTACACAGTTTATGTGGGCTAAAAATTTATTAAATTCTTAAAGGGCATAATGGTCCGTCGTAGTGCTGAAGGATTTCAGAAATTGAACTTTCCTTTTAATCCATTGTTCTTATAATACAGTTATACTACTTTACATAAGCTTTCGGAACAAAACTGAATGAAAAACCAGTAAGTTGAACCCTATTCAATATTGTCGACCATATTAGTGAGAGTTCAACGTAAATTCGGTATATAGGACCAGGTATCTGTTAATTATTATCTTTATCTCTGAAACTATGCATTTTTTACTTTGTACATTATTTAATTACGAAGTTTCCGTGCCTATATCCGGCTGTATCATAATATTAGTTCAATTGTAACATTTTAATTTGCTCATTGAATGTGATTAGTTACTGTCATTTAATTACCATAATTGAGATACATTATGTCTGAACTCCATCGGAAAAAAAAATATCATTGAGAAGTTGGCCATCTGCAGTATTCTTTATTAGTTTCACTAACGAATTGATGCTTCCTGAATGCATTTGTTTGTTTCATTGCAGTATGCCTATAGTATTTGAGGAGGTTACTCACTTCTCTACGGAACCCATCATCAGAACTGGATTTTTTAAAAACTGAGAACAATATGAAAGATTATCCATCCAATTACAAAAAGATTTTTAAGATAATTTTTAAAAAGAGGGAAGGACCTCCACTTTACAGAAGACCACAGCCAAATAACTACACACAGCGGTGTAGTTGTGTTCCTGTGTGTGAGTATAGGTCTCCAACGCTCACTTAGGGATTCGTTTTGAAAGAAACGTATTTCTATCCCAGGGATACTCCTAATCTAAGCCCTGGTGTAAAAAATGGGTTGGTAACACGCAAGTGATACCTTTGGTATTGCAAGCGTCTATAGGCTACGGTAACTGCTTAACACCAGGTGGGCCATATGCTTGTTTGCCACAAAAGTAGTTCCATCTTAGCGATAAGACGTCCACTGCTCGACATTGCTTCCCGCAAGATTTTCCACGTCAGTCGGTCCTGAGCTGACCTTGTCCATCGTTTACCAGGTCGTCAGTCCATCTTGTTGGAGGCCTGCCCACGCTGCGTCTTCCAGTTCGTGGTCGCCACTCTAGAACCTTTCTGCCCCAACGGCCATCGGTTCTGTGAGTTATATGCCCTGCCCATTGTCACTTAATTGAGGCAATTTTTCGAGCTATGTCGGTCACTTAAAAATAAAATATTACAAATCGGCTCTTAAATGACGATGTTCAGGGATAAAAAAATCAATGCAATGGAACCTCATCTTTAAAAATTCAGTTAGAAATATATATCAGTTAAGTATGCCGATGAGACAGAGGCCGATCATGAGTTTCGCTGTGAGTGATTTTTTTGGTCGAAAATAGACACATACATAGTATCGCGGAGTTTTTTAGATCTATTTGCAAATAACATTGCCTCCAACGGCAGGATTTTCTGACTCGTTCAAGTTTCATCATAATATTTCAGCCAATTCACATTCACAAAACTATATTAAAAGAAACACGCCGTCTACTGGTGAAAATCGTATGAAATTTTGTTTGGTAGTTATTGAGTTTATCGTGACCAGACAGACAGATTCGGTGGAGTGTTTTCTTTTCTGTGCTGCTTTCCTGATTACCTAAATTAAGGTATTGTTAAATGTTAGCGCCTACACAAAATGAAATAGCATTCATTTTATAGTAATATTTTATAGTTTGTGTTTATGTTTTATTAGGCGTTTAATTTAGTCAGTGATTGTCTTAGGTCTTGGCATGATTAACGCATTTTATTCGTACTTATAGTATATTTATATGGTTTTAGCTTTATCAAAGACGATTTTAGCTGCAACAAACAGATAGACAGAGAGATAAAACTGTTAAAATTGTATTTCTGATGTAAGTGCTATGTAAACAGCCACATGAATTTTATAGAAAGCTGTTATTTTGATATTACAAAGAGACACTTCAATTTTATTAATGTGTGTATAGATGTATAGCTGATAATGTGTTTATGACTTCGTTTGCGTGGACTTCAGGGATTAAAACATAGAGTTTCCTGGAGCATAAAACCCGGGGCATAAAAGATTATCACCTGCACCGCATCCTGTTAAAATGTCTGCTTCTATTACATTTCGTTGTAAAATGGTCACTTTTAACCTAGTACCGTTAACACGTGATGAACCAGTCAGCTGATCTCTATTTAATATGGTCGCCGATATTGATGAGAGTTCAACTTAAATTGGTGATTGCTATATCTCCGAAACATCGCATTATTTTTTAAATTTATTTTCATATAAACTTCAAACGTGGTTTTACAAACTACATTTAAAAAAGTTTTAGCTAAATAAATTGAAGCGTGTTTCTTGAATAGCACGTGTGTTATTAAAGTGACCATAACTTTTTTATTTGTGAACCGATTGGAATAAAATAAAGCCTATATGTTATGGGAAGGTTGCCACAATATATAAGTGAAAACCGCATTCAAATCGGTTGCGTGGTTGCTGAGTTTATCGCGCACAAACGCGGCCACAAACAGACAAACAGACAAACAGACAAAAATTCTAAAAACCACATTTTTGGCCTCAGTAACATAAATACAACGTATATAAATTGTTTTTTCGAAAAAAAATTCAATGTACAGACGCGACTTGGTTACGATTTTATTATATGTATAGATTACTAGTTTAATTGCTCAAGGCACACTGTAAGTATTTGCGCATGTAGAAATAATGTGAGATGAGAATGTATAGTGGAATTCTTGAGTAGTACCTAGTATAAGTGAAGTGGGCGTATTGCTGGTGTAATGTAAGTGTATTAGTATAGAAAAATGTGTATACAAGAGATAAGTTATTTGATGATTTGACTGTAAGTGTTTGTGTATACAATAATGTTGTGTGTTATGAATGTAAAGTGTTGTAGTATCCTTAGTGACTAAATTTTGAATTGTCAATTTTCCAAAAAAGGCGAGTAAAAAAATTAACGACCATTTAAGATATGGTTTAGACAAATTTCTAGTGTTAAGCATAAAAAGACACAGATATAATGAATAGGTTGAGTTATATATTGTGTACAATATATAATGTAAATAATAATGGAATAATAGTCATTTACCCAGGATAAGTTTTTGAACCTGTTCTTCACTTCGGATTGCTATGGTTGGTGCGTGTTCATCCTTTCTTACGTAGACCTTGCCATACGCTGTCCAGCAGAATTTGTATGCACATGATTTCGCTAAATCACGTGCCAAGAAGTGTAGGCGGGATCCTTTGGTTGTAAGATGCTCCGATAAGAATATAGGGGTGTCTTCTTGTGTTTTAAAACCAAGGTGTTTGCATGTTAGTTTAGTTTTATGTTTAATGTTGTAGGCCTTACTCATTTTAATGACTTCAGTTTTCAATATAGTGGAACCCGTTTCAATAATTATTGGCTGATTAAAACTTTCATTGTTTTTCCCACGTAATCTGTATATATCTTTGATGTCCGATTTGTTGATAACGCAATCCAAGTTACGCGAAAGACAGGTAATCATGTCCAAGAGATCATCTTTAGATTCGTTATTCCGCTTAGGGACATTTTTTTAATACAAGATTACTTTTTCGGGCACCTATCTGAGAGTCTTCTATTTTGCTTTCTAACTGCATAAACATGGTATTCGTTGTTTATATCGATTGATCGAATACTCGGTCCTGTGGAATTGATAACGTTGGTAGGTCGTGATATTAATGTTAGTTTGTCGACCAATTATGCACTTTGTGTAAACGATGGTACGTGCCAACTAACTTATGTTTATTTCTGGTATTTACTGAATACATATCACTGTTCTTACTATATAGATCAATATTCTGTTTAACAAACATAATATTTGCAAATATATATTGAGATGCAACTGTTAAAATACCTATTTCTTTAAAACGTTCTCTAAGAGAAACTCGTGAGCCTAGGTTGTAAATTGAGCGTACAGCTCGTTTCTGAATTAAGAAAATAGTTTCAATATCAGCAGCCTTGCCCCACAGCAATATGCCGTAGGACATGACGCTGTGAAAATAACTAAAATAAACTAATCTAGCCGTATCTACATCAGTAAGTTGTCTTACTTTACTAACTGCAAAAGCCGCAGAGCTAAGCTTACCTGCGAGGCATGATATATGGGCTCCCCACTTAAGTTTACAATCTTAAGTTAAACCCAAAAAAAACTGTAGACTCAACAAGTGAAATAGCTTCATTATTTAGACTCAAATTAGTGGTAACACTTCTTACGTTAGGCATGGTAAATTTAATGCATTTAGTTTTTTTTTAATTTAACAGTACATTATTTGATGTGAACCAGTCCAGGACTTGTGCGAGAGAACCATTTACAACATCAAAGTTACTTTCTTTACGGTCAATTTTGAAGAGAAGTGATGTATCATCTGCAAATAGCACTATGTCGCACAAATCCTGTACAAAGAAAGGTAAATCATTTACATACACTAAAAAGAGAAAAGGACCTAGAATTGAACCCTGGGGCACGCCCATTGCTATAGGTAATCCAGAAGACCTATTTCCATTTACATCTACGTATTGAACCCTGTGACTCAGGTAGGCAGCAACAAGATTATTAGATGTTTAATACTTATACCTAGCGTATAACATTGATTCTATATTCATTGCACATTTTTGAAACACAATAAACAGGTAAATTAATCCTTATACGTCTAAAATGCGGAGCGACCTTGATAATAAAGAGTTACGGACCTATAGCAAAATGAAAAAATATTACAAAGCTTTAGTCTAAGTAGATTGTACTCGTATTATCATAATACCCGAATTATCCAGTAGAGTAGATTATATCTAATAACAAGGGGGGAGGATTGTAGGTAGTTCAGCTTGGTATTTTGGGTCGAACATCGCGATTTTTTTTTGGTATTGATTGACTCGTCGAATTTTATAGATCACGTCGGATTTAATTGATCACGTCGGGGTCACCACTTTGCCGTGTGTATGTGTGGTTTTGTGTAAGTATCAGAAGGATCGGCAAAAATGAAAAGACGTGTTCACTGTTGCAAGTTTACTGGATGACTGATCTTAAGAAATGGTACAATGTTTATCTTAAAACTAATCTACACTTAAGAGTCAAGTATCATAGAGTAAGTGGTATGTTTGTGCCTACCACTTATAAGTAAGTTTAATGCCTACACGCTACAGTGTGTAACATTTTAGATTATTACCGCAGAACTCAGTCTTCAAAAATTATAAGCAAACAATATATAGCGATTTTGATATTTTATACTTACAACAAATCAAAGAGCACAGAATATGGCCACCTGAAATTCTCAACATTCGCGCATATTTGGCGGCAACAGCGGGGGGAAAATCAACAAATTCAAATTCATGTATTCATATAGATCACACTATGACAAAAGTTCCATATACTATGCTATGACACTTATGCAGGTCAATAAAAAATGCCTAATGAGACGTCAGCTAATTTGCCTACTGCCGGGCTCGCTGACTGAACAGACAGGGGTGGAGCCTAAGTATACCAGCAAGAAACTTAGGCCACTCTTTAATTTGTGAGCTCCATACAAAAACAATTGGATGAAAAACTGGTAGAATAGAAAATATGAGTGTCTTGCCTATCGGTAGCGGGCTTCATACTCTAGCATTTTTAAAGTCAAAAGAAAAGTGAATGATAATTTTATATACATTGTATGGTAATGTGGTACCTTCGCTTTAATATAATAGTGTGAGTGTAATGTAGGTATGATTTAGTAGAACCTTCCTGTCTAACAGCCCACAACTGTCAGCCACCATGCAACTCAAATATTTCTTTGAGAGCTAGTATGGCCTGAGTAATTATGTCTCCACGCCATTAGTGGATGTATGAGTAAGCATAGGCTTTGCTTAGAATGAATACAGATTAGCCCTGCTGCCCTCAACCAAGCACTTACACCAGTAGCAACCGCACCTTTGCCAAGGGCTAGTGTTAGTGTTTACAGTCAGTGTAATGAGGAGGTCTAAAATGCTTTGGAATGTGCGACCCGAGATTATCGATTCACACCCCTAGAATTTAGGTCACGTCTGCCTCGGTTACCTATGCATAGAAGAAACCTATAATAGCGAAAATGTCAGTGATACCCATTCAAACTTGTATTGAGCGGACACCGACCAATGCAGGATTGAACGGCGTATCGCTAGGGCAAGAGTGCTTATTGCAGAGAGATATAGCAGAGCAAGAACCTTCACGGCGGATTCCCTGCAAGGCCTTAATGTAGACGGTGTTGCTTCCGTGGCCTGGCTGCGCTTCGGTGACCTCTTTGGAGAAACCGAAGGGTTTGTCTGTACTGTTGCTGACGAATTTATCATGACGAACAACTACCGGAAATACATAATGAAGGACGACACGGTCGACATATGCCGTGCATGTCACCGAACAGGTGACTCCCTCAGGCTTAAGTAATTTTGCTAAAATCTTGTTCTTTTAAACTATCGCGTTGCATACTATACAATAATATATAGGTACTTCGGGTATGCTTTATTTACCTTCAGATTGCTTGACGTTTCGACCAGGTTGCATCGGCCGTGGTCACAAGCTGACTGGTAAAGCGATGTCAGGGCACCGTTTGTGGAGAGATTTAATTCTACCCTCACATTATTATTTCTTCACGACTTGTGACCATGGCCGGTGCAACCTGGTCGAAATGTCAAACAATCTGAAGGTAAATAAAGCATGATCGTGTTAATACCTGAAGTATACATTATTGTAAAATCATTTTTTTTTAATATTCGTTAAATAATACAACTCAATTTATACCTACCTCTCTAAAATGAATGTATGTTACTAATGAGTGAAACTAACATGACTGTTATCTACTAACGACTACTAAACCTTGTTGTTCCTTTTATAATTTAAATTCTATATTGTTATCGTATTGTTAAAACTACGTTTTTAACTTGCCTGAATACGGCTACTACTTTCTGTACCTATTACTTACCTCAGGCCCCTTACTGGAGGTTAGCACTTCTGTTATTTATCTTTAAGTGCGCAAATTAATCGTTTCGTAACCACGGGCCGTCAATTTTTATTTTTAAAAATATATAATAAAACAAAATGATACATTTATATTGATTCATATTTATTTCAACATATTTCGTCTTAAATTCATAAAACAATATGTAATATTAACATAAATACAATTTCATAATTCCTATTCATACGTTAACAGTATCATATAAAAAAGATGGACAATGTGGCTTCAATGAGTCTCCCTCTCTCTATTTGGCTGAAAGTCGTCAACTACTAGACACAGGCTTCTTCCATAGATACCCGCAACGTTCGGTCCTAAGGATGTCTTCCCAGCTGTCCGGGAGACCCGTAGGTGACGTCCGTATGGGCTTCCAGAATGGAGACACACATCTGGCATTAGGACATCGTTACCTTAGCACTAGCGGCCCTACCTGTCTCTCGGACAGCTGTAGAAGCTGAAGAGAGGTAGGGCACCATACTAGCGAGCAAGCCCGACTGGGGAAGGACCTCCACCTTACAGAAGACCACAGCCAAATGACTACACACAGCGGTGTAGTTGTGTTCCTGTGTGTGAGTACAGGTCTCCAGCGCTCATTTAGGAATGCGTTTTGAAAGAAACGTATTCCTATCCCAGGGTTACTTCCATCTTAAAGCCCTGGTGTAAAAAATGGGTTGGCAACACGCAAGTGATACCTCTGGTAATGCAAGCGTCTATAGGCTACGGATACTACTTAACATCAGGCGGGCCGTATGCTTGTTTGCCACATAAGTAGTATAAAAAAAAAAAAAAAGCTTTGAAACCAGCCTGAAAGAAGAAGAAGATAATAAAGGTCATAAATTAATACTAATGCACTAACTGATGACCCTTATTTCCAAGTTACACTAAACACCGCTTCACTCCACTTGACGCATTGTTTTTACCATATCCAATGAACCTTTACAACAAATGCAAAAAAATTGCATAAAATATATTTACCAACTTTTCAATTTTTTTTTATACTACCAAAGTGGCAAACAAGCAGACGGCCCGCCTGATGGTAAGCAGTTACCGTAGCCTATGGACGTTTGCAACATCCCCTGGTGTCACTCACGCGTTGCCGACCCTTTAAAACCTTATAACTTCTTTCTTGAAGAACCCCATGCTATAGTCTCTTGAGAAAACCTCGGCAGGGAGCTCATTCCATAGCCTAATCGTACGTGGTAAGAACTTCCTCTGGAATCTTACGGTACGGCATGTTTGAGGTGCAAGGATGTGAGGATGAACTCCCTGTCGGTGGCGAGAGGTGCGTTGATATAATGTGGCCGTGGGCATCATCTCGAACAATTCCTCAGAATACAGCCCATCGTACAGGCGGTAGAACACACACAAGTCTCTCCTTAGACTTAGTGGATCAATACCGCCTGTGAGCTTGGGATCGTCAACAATCCTCACAGCGCGTCTTTGGATAGAATCAAAGGGTGAAAGCTGGTATCCAGGTGCTGCCGCCCAAAGGTGGCAGCAGTACTTCATGTGGGGCCGGACTTGCGCTTTGTAGAGCAGCAGTCTTTGGCCCGTGGTGAAGTACCACTTTGCCCTGTTGAGCACACCTAGCTTTCTAGATGCCAGCTTAGCCTTGTCTTCCAAGTGATGTCGGAACTGGACGTCGCTGGAGATGTTGACGCCGAGGATCCCAATGCTCTTGGATATTGTAAGGACTGTGTCTTGGAATTGTGGAGCCATAGCAAATGGGGCTTTCTTAGATGTGCGTTAGGACCACGGGTGCACATCACAGTATTGAACTGCTCCTCTACACAAAGATGGTACCTGCAGTGTACCTCAGTGTACCCTAAATGAAATCCGGTGTACTTCTTTTGATAAAAAGATATATAGTACAATATGTACACCCGCCATTCTAACGTTAGGACTGCGGGTGTGCATTTTTTCCCATCAGGAGAAGCGCATTTTACATGTTTTTTTTGTAAATATGTGTACCTGCAGTATACCTTAGTGCGCCTTTAATAAAATTCAATTTACCTTCTCGGGTAAAATGTTATATAATTAAGTATGTACACCCGCCATTCTAAGGTTAGAACTGCGGGTGTAAATTTTTTTTCTCGGCAAGCAGATGCATATTCACCTTTTTTTATATTTTTATTATGCGTACCTGCTGTGTACCTGCATATAAAAATATTAAATGCATACATACATACACTCTATGTTTATATATTATAAATATAAATGAAATTAAAAATGCCAATATGATTAATTAGATTTTTTCCCATAGACAATTATGTGAGTTATGATTTGTTTCTGTATGAGAGTGTAATAATATATAATAATAGCAACCCATATATGTCCCACTGCTGGGCACGGGTCTCCTCTCCTCTATCAAGAGAGAGAGAGGGTTTAGGCCTTAATTCACACACGCTGGCCTAATGCGGGTTGGTGAATCAGACATGTCTTTAGAATTTCTTCTAAGACATGTGGGTTTCCTCACGATGTTTTCCTTCACCGTTAGCAGATGGCGAATCATTTGATTAGTACATATAAATTCCACAAAGTGAAATTCACATTGGTACTGCCCGGGATCGAACTCGCACTTCTTGCGTGCAAGTCGGTTACTTTCCCACTCGGCCACCACCGCTTTTATGTATGAGAGTGTATGTATATATAAATTTTTACCCTTGCTTGATACCTCAAGCAAGGGTAAAAATTACGATATACGAGTAAAACACGTCAAGTCAACAGGGTACCCCCTGTTGACTTGGCGTGTTTTACTCGTATTAGTCAACATTAATTATATTTAATATTTAGAGCAGGTACGCATAATAAAAAAGTTAAATATGCATCTGCTTGCCGAGAAAAAAATGTACACCCGCAGTCCTAACGTTAGGATGGCGGGTGTACATATTGTACTATATATCTTTTTATCAAAAGAAGTACACCGGATTTCATTAAGGGTACACTGAGGTACACTGCAGGTACCATCTTTGTGTAGAGGAGCAGTTCAATTCTGTGATGTACACCCGTGGTCCTAACGCACATCTTTCTTAGCGGTGAACGCGCAAACTTGTGTCTAACTGGGAAACTTTACAGACAGACAGATTTCTTGTAAGGCATGTTTCGTCACGATGTTTTCCTTCACCGTTAGCAGATGGTAGATAAACCATTTGATTAGTACGTATAAATTCTACAAAGTAAAATTCATACATACTGGTATTTTATTCACATCTCAACTGTGACAAGTTAGTCACAATACTCTTGTATCACTAGTAAACAATCGACCTGATGTCGGAAAACGGCATTATAGCCAATGATCGGCAGCATTTATCTCAATACATGACACATAAGATACAAAAACTTCAGAATTCCATTAATATTTATTTGATTTATTGTAAATAGTAATATAATTTCATAGTTACAGTTGTTTTTGTACATAAATGCATAAAATTATAACCACAATGAATTTCGTTTAAAATATTGATACCGATGTTTAGGCATTGAACACACTATAAAATAGTCAAAGAGTCAGTAAGTTAAAATTAAGTCCACAACAGACGTAGCTATAATATAAATTAATATAAATCATAGCAAGGTATATGTTCTATAGTAATCAGGCGAGTGCTGGAAAACGCAGCGTGGGACGACCTCCCACTAGGCGGACAGACGGCATCATCAGAGCTGCAGGAAAGCACTGGATGCAGGCAGCTCAAGATCGGCCATTGTGGAGTCTTATGAGGGAGGCCTATGTTCAGCAGTGGACATTATCGGGCGAGATGATGATGATGATGAATCAGGCGAGTGCCCATAGACGCAGCTATAATGTATATTTTTATTACGTCACCAAAATATGTCGACAGATATTTATTTTTATTTTATTTGGAAAACGTACAGTGCAGAATATTAAACGTTAAACCTTAATAAATAACTAAACACCATTTAGCTGTTTTCGCAAGTAATTAGCTATGATAACATTTATACACTTAACTAAAGCGTTACAGCAGTAAATAAAAACCTTAAAACAACGTAAAATGTATTTAAACATTAATTTTGGTGAGACTATTTTACAGTTTGAGAACTAAACCATGAGTCGATTAATGTTTTACTGAAAACATGTGGCTTTAAGTTAAACAAATCTTATTAAATATTTTGCTATATTTCGCCCGCAAAGCTAATGAGTGCAAAAACATCACCGTCTGTGTCAGCTTGCTATACTGTAAGCTTACTATATTAATATATAGTAACCTGCCCGCAATGTTCGCGTACGTTTAGTAATAAGATAGGCTACATTAGTCATATTCGAGCACATCAACGCCATGAATCAGAACGGAGTTGAAGAGGTCGCCATGGCCGAAATCGGTCGAGGAAGTAGTAGTAGTAGTATATTAATATATATTATAGCTTTGTCTGTTGTGGGCTTTACAACGTATTTAATAAATCAGCCGGTTTCAGTCCACTGCTGGACATAGGCCTCTACTAATTCGCGCCACAACACTCGGTTACAAAATATTACTTGCTTGCTATATATAACATAGAAACTCAAATATAAATACTGTGTTAAACGCAATATAAATTACATTATAATTTGTATAAACTAAATATTGGAATTGAAAGACCTCGGCGGGTGTATACAGGACTAGACTACAATGTTTTTTTTAAACATAAATACATATTTTTATAGTCTGTAATTTGAGACTTTACTGGAATATTTTAAAAACAAATATATTATATTTTATATACAACAGAATTATGTACTTGTCACATTTTTCAATCATAACCTGTCTTACTCTAGGTTTCCAAAATGCTGATCTTTGACACGCTATATATATATATATATATATATATATATATATATATATATATATATATATATAAAGCATACTACAGACCCGTTACGTATTTTCGACTTCATAAATAGCGTGAACTTTTATGAAGTCGAAAATAAATATTTCCCCCCTATCCGATGTGTAGTCTCGCAACTGATTGTTTAAGTTAATTATTTATTTTCAACCTTATTGCAATAAATACAACGTCGATATTGTATTATCAGCTGTACGGTTTTTCGTAGTGTAGTATCACATGCTAAATAGCTCCTATTGGACCAAGAGCCAGCGACAGATTTACTTTTGTTATTTTTATCATCATCATCATCATCATTTCAGCCAAAAGACGTCCACTGCTGGACATAGGCCTCCCCCAAGGTTTTCCACAACATTATAGGAACATTATTTGGTAGTTTGTTATTTTAATGTCATTAAAATTTAAAAACTAACTTTTATATACCTATAGAATATTAATATAAAACTAAATTTGGCTATAGTATCAGTCCTAAAACTTGTAGTGAATTATGGACAATATGTTCTATTTAATAAATTAAGTACTTATTTTAATTTAGGTTTTATTTCTTACTCTCTCTGTTATTAATTGTTTAAACACCCCGGCCGCACAGGGCTGCCAAAAGAACCTTTTAGTAATATGCAAAAACATAAGAGTTAGTTTGTCAATTTTTATGACTTGAAATGACATAATTAAATACGTCACTGGCTCCTGCACTATTATCCTATAGATACTCGTTTTGCGTTTACTACCCACTGAAACTTAATCCTATATCAAACCATCACTTTAAGTGCTCTAATCACATACTGACATCAAAATAAGTAGGATTATATTATAACATTTATATTAAATAAAAATAGGGTGGAATTTAACTCATTTAAATTTTCTACAAACGCGAATAGTGCAGTAGTTATGGTGCTAGCTTTACCAGCATTATTATATGTTCGATTTCTAAATGGAACTAATACTAAGAGTGAGCAGTCTGAGAGTGCTTCGTGTCCAAATATTTTGGGGATGTTACACGGATGGTGTGGTAGTTCATGTGGGCCATCTCGTCATTTACAACTGCACGGAGTAGTGTAGGTTCGATTTCTTTACAGATGCTCAAATGGCTGTTGTGTGATTGTATTTTGTGTCCTTCGTCTGGGCGATTACAACGTAAAACCTCCCGCTGTATCAAGATATTATTGCATTTGATAGTTTTTTTAGAGCCCCGTACTAGAAAACAAGCTTTGTGTCGCGGGGGACTTCACAAACATACAATTAACGGACATAAAGTACATTCAGAGTACCATTTGGGACAAACAATTATGTCCCGTATTTGTGGGTATAGAACCCACAACGCCGCGTAGTATTAAATGGCAAGGTAACCACACCAACTGTGCAGTCAGTTAGTGCCCGAATAGTTCTTCAAAAGCAGGATTATAGATTATATGAATAATATTAAACTTCACCCTTTATAATTATATTATCTACTACACATATTTATTCCATATATACAAAAATAATTTGTTCATATCTACGTATACTTTAATTATGGACTTTGGGCCAATTTTTATACATTTTTTGGACCCCCGACGATTGTTTACTTACGGATTTGTATCTTAAAAACACATGAACCGATTTTTTTAAAGCTGCTTTATTCGGGATAGTTCTTAGCTAAGGTTTATGGAAATCGATTCAGCCGCTTAAAGATATATCTCTTGTGTCAGGGGATTTTTAATATTTTATTACAAAAATATAGAATAAGAATATAATTTTACATTTTGTGCATTATAAGAATAGCTGTCGTCTCACTAACTACCAATAAGCTATTGGGGTGGATACCCACACGGAACGATAATCCACAGATAGCTCCGGGTCTAGGCGGACTTATTGTCCGTGATAACAACGGATTTTGTAGTCCCCCCCACATAACAGGGTGTCCAAAGCTGCATTGGTTAAAATATAATTTCAGGGCAGTTTATTCTGACTGTCCTTTTCTAATTGTTCAGTTTGTTGTATGTCTCGCTCGCTCGCGGGATTCATCCAGCGATGACGTGACGTCATAGTTTATGCAAGGAGGAAGGCCGGCTCACATTTGCAGTCATCATTTTTTACCTGTAGAATGTAATAAATATAAATAAATAATTAAAAGGCGTCATGTAGTTATCCGTATGGTGACGGATTAAGAATACAAATGTCAAACCCTGTTCCATCTCAAAGATGTGAGTGATGTAAGAGTCGACTAAGGGAATAAGTCAGGCCGACATTATATCTACTGCAACAGAGGGGAAACTCGACATAAAACCCTATACCAACCCGTCTGGCCAGCGTGGTATAGTAGGCTAATATCCCTCCAAGTCACATCAAATGCGTAATAATGACATTCTCATAAGAATTTAGCTTTATAATTAAACTGGCGATCCGCACTCGCTTCGCTTCGGATTTTTTTATCATTTTAATTATAATATGCATGTATTATACATATAAACCTTTCTCTTGAATCTATCTATTGCTGAAAACTGCATTGAAATCTGTTGCGTAGTTTAAAAGATGTAAGCGTACAGACAGAGGGAGCTACTTTGTTTTATACTATATAAAATTTATTTAGCTTCATACGAGTATCTAGGATAGGAAAACAATTTATTAAAAGTTTATCGTCCATAGGCTACGGTAACTGCTTACCATTAGGCGGACCGTATGCTTGTTTGCCACCTTGGTAGTAAAAAAAAGTGCATCTCTAGGAACACAAATACACCATTGAGTGTAGTTATTTGAGTGTGATCTTCGGTAAAAATGGAGGTTCTTCCCCAGTCGGGCATAGTATGGTGTTAGTGTTAGTGCCCTATCTCTCTTACCTACAGTAACTAGTCTTTATACTTACCATAAGGAAGTGATGCAGTGTAAGCGTTTCAGCTTTCGCCCTGATGTCAGGGTCATGCGTAAGACACATCATACAGAACTGCTGCCCCTCCTCCGACAGGGTGGTGGGGATCTCTGGCCGCCCCCCACTGCCCACTAGGAACATTATTTGGTAGTTGCCGTCGTACTGGTGGAACGGCCGCTGGGAACAGAAAATAAAAGTTTATCAACTGCTAGGTACCGCTTGCGGCTTCGCCTGCACATACTATTCCACGGGAACAATTATTTTTGAAGTGAAACTTCTTTATCGACGTATGTGAGAAATTTTGTAAAAAAAAAATCGTCACGTTTTTCGGTTACGCGCCATGTTGCTTTTTTTATCAAAGTTTAGTATAGTGACGTAAAGAATATAATGTAATATATTATAATAATAACAACAATATATTAGTTTTGAAGTTTGGTTTGAAATAAGAATAACAATATATTAATTTGAAAGTGATAAAATAAAAAGACTTATTCAAATTTAAGTGAATTTACAAGAAAAGTGAGCGTGATTATATATTTCGTTTTATAAATTCAATACGTATGAGCAACAGTGTTAATAATTGTAATAATAGGCAGTTAGATTTAGTATTAAGTACGTTCACGGAGCGGGGGAGTGTGTGTGTGCGCGCGGCGGGGATGCCGCTCGTGTCAGTGGATGCGTATCATCCGCCGCTCGAGGTGTTAGTAAACCGCGGCATGCGCTCGCGCTGCCGTATCGCAAGTTCATCTACGTGCGAGTCACCTGACACTGCTACATACACACCCACACACACTGGCTGGAACTTCAACAAAGCTGATTTGACATCTTTGTATTGTTCCATAGCAGCTGTAGACTGGTCGCCGATGCATGATTTAGATTTAGAACATAGTTTAATTTTTTTTGACAATACAATTGTTTCAATTATAGATGATTGCGTTCCAAAAAAAAAGCGAAGTCAGGTAAACTCAAGGTACATTTACCCTGAGTGGTACTCTGTTGACATTATTCGCGACATAAGATTGAAAGCTGTTCTCCATAAACAGTTTAAAAAAAGTGGATTGCGGGTCGATTATGAAGCGTTTGCTCAGTGTAGGTCAAAGGTCAAACATAATATCGCACGTGCACACGAACAATATCAACAACGGGTCGGGAATGAATTAAAAAAGAATCCTAAAGCTTTTTGGAATTATGCTAAATCTAAAAGGGGTAGTAGAAGTCCAAAAAGAATTTTTAAAAATGGGGAGGAGCTATCCGACGATCAATGTGCGAGAGAGTTTGCCGAGTATTTTTATTCAGTTTATAGTACGGAGCGAGCTAAATTAAATGTGAACGCGGCAATAGCCGAAGCGGGTAGCGAAAATAGTGCAGCGCGAGTTCATATTGACCATCTACAACTGACCGACGTTAGTCGCGCTCTTCAACAACTTAAGCCGAAAAAGTCGACGGGCCCGGACGGCATCCCACCTTATGTATTTAAGGACTGTAGGTCCGTATTGGCGGCGCCGCTGTTGGACTTATATAATAAATGCCTTAAGGACAGTATATTTCCGGATAAATGGAAGTTGACTCGCGTTGTACCGGTACCCAAAGGACGATTGGGAGAGAATATAAATGAGTATAGGCCAGTAGCAGTACTATCGACCACAGCTAAGGTATTCGAAGCTGCTATACATAGTAGGTTATATCAACAGGTGAGCGCACAACTATCAGACGCTCAGCACGGATTTCGGCCAGCTAGAAGCACTACAAGTAATCTTCTGAGCTATATGAATCAGGTAGTACCGGTAGTAGATGGTGGGGGGCAAACTGACTCGGCCTACTTTGACTACAAAAAAGCTTTCGACTTAGTCGATAATGATGTACTGCTTAAAAAGTTTGCCGCAGTTGGTTTTACACCACAGTTACTCAACTTTTTTGCAAGTTACTTGAGTGATAGGCAACAGTACGTAGAATATAGGGGACATCGATCTGAGCCATATTTTACGAGGTCTGGAGTGAGTCAGGGCAGTAACCTTGGGCCTCTGCAGTTCATAATAATGATAAATGACCTACCAAAGGTAGTAAAAGATGCCCAATGCTTATTGTTCGCTGATGACCTTAAGCTGTCTTTAACTATAAAAACCGTGGAGGACTGCATGAGACTACAGGGGGAAATTGATAGTGTGGTAGCATGGAGTAAATCTAACCTACTTCAATTTAACACCTCAAAGTGCGCGATAATTTCTTTCTCAAGAGCGCACGCTCCGGTGCTACACAATTATAATATTGCCGGATTACCACTTGCTCGTGTCACCGACGTTAGAGATTTAGGGGTCAGTCTTAACGCAGGATTAATGTACAAAGACCATATAATTAAAATATGTAAAAAATCCTATAGGAATTTAGGCTTTATCCTTCGTATGGCCAGAGGGTTTACAAATATAAAAGTGATTATAGCATTATATAACGCTTTAGTTAGGAGTCAACTCGAATGTAACGCAGTCATCTGGTCTCCACACGAAACTAAATATAGGCTCATGTTGGAGAGAGTACAGAATAAATTTGTTAGGTATCTTTATTTACGACAATATGGGGTTTATCCATTTTATCCTTTAATGTACCCAAATTTATTTATATTAGGCATGGTGGGATATAATGAACTTGGTGTCAGGAGAAACCTATCATTGACCAAATACTTATTTGAAGTATTGAGGGGTAAAATGGATAACCGCGATATATTAGGATGCCTAGGTTTATGTGTGCCAGATGGGTATGTATGGCGACGTAGGAAAACTGCACTACTGGTTGTGCCGAGAGGTCGAACTAATCTCTTGAAAGAAGCGCCAATGACGCGAGCCATTCACACTCTAAACCTTATAGCAAGAGAAATAGATATATTCTGCTGTTCTCTGAGTGAATTTACAAGGTCGGCATTATATGTCATATGTTATAGTAATTAGTAATATTAATATTTAAAGTTAATTAAAAATAAGATAGCTACACTATTGTATTAGGGTAACCCTGTAAAAATAGTTGTAATGAGTGAATAAATAAATAAATAAATAAATAAATATTTATTTGAGGTTAACCTCACTTTTTGATTGTAAGTATCAGTGAATGTATATAAATCTGTTAAAATTAGCAAGTATTAATAAATATGACTATAAATCTAGTGAACATTATTAATTCTAAAAACAATAAAAAATATAAATTAAATAAAAATAGTAGAAAAATGATATGTCGTAAAGAAGTTTTACTTCTTACCTGTGTACTCTGGTACACATACAATTTTTTTTAAAGACAACTCCCTAGAGGACCAGGTCTGTGTCGCAGGGGACTTTACAATACAATTAACGGACACAAATTACACCTAGACTTAGAACAGCTCTTTGTGAGTCACAAGTTTTGTCTGGTAAGGGAATCGAACCCACAACCTCATGCACAGCAGGCGCATACTGCGGCCACTGGACCACCAAGTCAGTCATTTTACCAGGATAAAACTAGCCTAACTTTCTAGATTATAACCTATCTGTGTCAAATTTCATTCATATTCTTTCGGTCGTTTTGGCGTGATTGAGTGAACCAACCAAACTAGCATTTATTATATTTGTTTTTATACTCGAAGGGTTTTTTACTTGTGTATGAAGTTTCGCTAGCTATGTCTGGTCCAATGTATGTGTCATACCTTGCCAGAAGCCATTTCGGTGACAACACAGCCGAGAGACCAGATGTCAGCGGCGCGGCCGTGACCAGACGTCTTCATGAATACTTCAGGAGCCATATATGCTGTAATCATACAATGTGTATCATACAATTAAATTACCAATTGAGGATAAGCTAGAATATACCAACCCGTCTGTCCAGCGTGGTATCAAAGGCTAATATCCCTCCAAGTGAGTGAATGGGTTGAGATGATGATATCATAATGTTCTATGCAATAAGTTATGCTTCGTTAAGATTAATAGATAGTGTACCTTGCGTCCCGACGAAGCCCTGCAGTTCCCCCGGCGCTGTGGTGTTGGCGCGGATCTTGACCGCGCAACCAAAGTCGCCTAGTTTCAGGCAGTGACCCTCGTTCGTCAGGAATATATTGCCACCTGGTAAATTGATTTAATGAGTACTAGAGTTACCCAAATTGGGCCTAGCAGAATATCAGCGCTGCAGTGTCTGCGATGTTGCAATTTATCGCTGAGCTAGGTCCTGTTTTGTCTTTTATCCATTATGTTATAATTTTCTTTTCGATTACTATATTAGAGACAAAATAAATATGTTTTCTTTCTTTCTTTCTGTTACTAAACGAACGAGCGAAGTTTTCCGGTTGAAACAATTCGGCGTTTTTAATAAATGAGTTTAGTTTAAATATGTATCGATATTAAAATTTGCAGACAATTCACTACATTAAGCTATTGGTTTACTTTATAAGCCTCTCGTATTGCAAACGTTCATAACATTCGTAAATGTTGGTATCCGTTTAATGTCTTGCGTACACCGAAAGCTCGTTTGCTAAGTTTGTACCGGTATACCTAAAAAAATACTTTGTATTTTCTATGAAATAATGCGTGTTTAAGAGGTGGTCGAGTGGGAAAGTAATCGACTTGCAACACCAGTGAATACTGAACTGACATAATTCATTTCACTTTGTGGAAATTATATGTACTAATCAAATTATACACCATTTGCTAACGGTGAAGAAAAACATCGTGAGGAATCCCACATGTCTTAGAATTTTTTTTATAGACATGTCTGATTCACCAACTCGCATGAGGCCAGCGTGTGTGAATTGAGGTCTGAACCATCTCTCTCTTGATGGAGGAGAGGATAGCCATGGGCAGCAGTGGGACATATGCATGTGTAATTACTCTTGATGTCCCGGTGCGCGATGGCGCGCTGGTGCAGCTCGGTGACGGCGGACACGAGCTGCTTGGTGTAGCGGCGCACGCTGGGCTCGCTGAGCGCGCCCGCCGTCGCCACCAGCGCCTCCAGCGAGCCCTCCACGCACAGCTCCATGAAGATCAGCATCTCCTCCTGCAGACACGACACACGTGATAGGTCTTACTGCCATTCGACGAAAAAACAATTAGCTAATAAAGTTCATATCGAATCAGAATAAAAATCAATAATGTTTAGTTTTTCGTTAATATCTCCACAATTAACTAATAAACAAAGAAACAATTGCAAATTTATTTAAATTTATCATTTTTTTTTTTTAATATATCAGAAAACACTGAAGTTTAATAGTAACGCGAGTAATTAGTTTAAATAATGAACATACCCTATGCAGCTCGCAGCCGTAGTACCTCACGAGGTGGGGGTGTAGTACCCCCTCCAGGACCCGCAGCTCATTGGCCGCTCGCTGCAGCGCCCGCCTATCTCCCACTCCTACCGACAACTCCTTCATGGCCAACAGTTGTCCACTCTCTGTATTCACTACCGTGTACACCTTTAAATAAAAAAAGTGTCGTTACCTTAAAATAAAGATAGGTTAAGTACTATAGAGGTTTATTGGTGAATATTTAAATGTTAAGTGAAAGAAATGACAAGATGAGACTTGGTCGGTTGACGTTACGAGTCATGCCCCGCAGGGGAATTCCGTAAAGGCAAAAATCCAGCCACCGCAAAAAACGAGCAAAATCTGGCTGTTAGATTGAAAATCGGTATTCAGTAACAGCAAAAACCGAGCCTTTCTGACGTTTAGTCAATAGATTGTGCCGTCCGAGCAATCAGAACTGTCAGTTTGCGATCACAACTGTCAGTTTGCCATCGCTGTTTCGTAGAGAATCAGCCGGCCGGTTTCCTTGAGGTTGGGTCGGTTTTGATACTTGCATATGTATTAATAGTTATAAGCAGGGAAAGTTTGAAGTAAATGTAAAAGTAAAATCGGGATAATCCTACCCACATGCCCACCGCTGCGACTCCTGCCAGGATTAACAGCGGAGTAACCAACTACAACAACATCGAACTTTGACACTCGTGCGTCCCGTGGACAACTAAACCCACTGTCTTGGACCCCGCAACTAATTTAATCAAAAGTAAATAGGAGGAGTTAGAAAGAATAGTTTCCACTTCCCTCCATAGCAAAGCGAGAGACATAATAAATCTATATAGGTTTGTAACCTATGAAAAGGAGCACCTCGGAGGACCTTAAACTACGGGACCTATGTGAGCTAACTTTGATTGTTATAATATGTATGACAAAAACGTTTAAACGCAAAGACGCAGGAAATTCCCTACAGGTGATGTAAAAGTAAAAGTCTGTTTCATTTGTGGAGGAAAAGTTAAACCTGGATCCGACACTGCAATATAAAGGACCTCTCGCAGCCAACGAGCACCACCCCCATAAATATAGAAGAATTGAAAAAGGTTGGCAGCGGCAGGTCCTACAGTACCATACAAGCCAGCAAGCCCACCTAGGAAAGGAACTCTTACCTTATAGAAAACTTAGATAAATAGTAATCAGCGACAAAAAAATATATTTTTTGAACCAAGTAATAGATTCTTTACCTTGCCGAATGTGCCAGCTCCGATCTTGAGACCTCGTTGCCACTTGAAGGTGAGCTGCCTCAGCTTGGGCTCGTAGCTGGTGACGGCGGCCTCCAGCACGTGGCCCACACTCTTGGACCCTCGCAGCCGACTGTCACGCTCACGGTCTACGTACTGGATAGCACCTAGCACGCGGCGCTTACGAGCTGACGATATCAAACTATGCTTAGTAAAATACCTTATTAGGGTCCAGTAAATACCGAAGAAAGACCTCAACACACTCCCTATTAACATGACACCCTGAGTACCGGTTCCATATACAGCATCTCATCATCATTTACTCCTAAGATCCAGGAAGTGGCATATGATGACTGTCATCAGCTTCGCCTGTTATATTAGATTTCATACAACAGTGTGCGTGGCCATATGCTAGCTATAATTTTATATTGAGTAATTCTTGACAACAGAATGTACACTAGACCTGACTCGGGGTTCTAATCTTAACACTATCTACTGTGTCATAGAAGAGTCAAAACTGTAGAAGAATATTGTGAGTTATTTTATTAAAATGATACCTAACTGTGATCAATTTATGGGAAATCGCAAACTTCTTCTTCGTCAACCCTTATTCACCCATTGCTGGGGGTACTGGTCTCCTTTTTTTTTTATACTACCAAGGTGGCAAACAAGCATACGGCCCGCCTGATGGTAAGCAGTTACCGTAGCCTATGGACGTTTGCAACACCAGGGGTGTCACTCACGCGTTGCCGACCCTTTAAAAACCTTATAACTCTAGGACACGTCTGCTCCATCGGCCGTCGGTCCTTCTGCAGATGTGACCAGCCCATTGCCACTTCAGCTTGCTAAGTCTGCGAGCTATGTCGGTAACTTTGGTTCTTTGTCGGATTACCTCGTTGCGAATTTTATCCTTCAAAGAGACGCCAAGCATAGCTCGCTCCATAGCCCGCTGTGCAACTTTTAATTTGTGGACTAGTCCCACTGTGAGTGTCCACGTCTACTAAAGTATAATACAAGCTATTAAAGTTGCTAGGAAAGTTGTCTGTCACCCACAATATCATGATTTTAGTTTTGTTTTGTTACATTTTAAATTTAACGGTATCTATTAAGTCTAATGTATGAAGGAGACCAGTGCCTAACTGTGGGAGGTTTATAGATGATGATGATAAAGTCTCTATTAAGTGTATTTCATTATTTTTTATTATTAAAATAAAGTTTAAAAATATTTGTTTCAAGTACCTGCAGTGGTAGACGTAGACGTGTCACTGGCGGCATCAGAGTCAGGGTACGGCAGGCTCTGGTATGGCTGCTCAGAGTCTCCGGGGGGTGGGGTTGGAGGGGTAGCTACTTCTTTAGACGAACAATTACTTGAGAATGGACTCTGAAATGTTTAATTAATCAATTCGCTATTAAAATATTTTTAAAAAAACGGTCACGTGCTAGTCGGAGTCGCGCAGAGGGTTCCGTACAAACCTGTATTTTTATTATATGATGTAACTAAAAATTTACGGTATTCGCAATTTTTCTTTTATCTGTGCTATATGACGTTGACGACCAAATTTCAAGATTCTGAGTTTACGGGAAGTATCCTGTAGGTTTTAATTCCCTTTCGAGTGTCGAAAATTTGCGGAAATTTGCGGCATAACCGGCTGTATGTTTTGATTGCGTTGGCTTAATTGTTAAGAGTCACAGTCAGTCACAGCTTTTTTTTTTTTTTTTTTTAATAATAATAATAATAAATATTTATTCAGATAATAAGGAATTTTGATACAATATCGTTCTTAAATATAACTTAAGGTATATATAATTATTGCCTGTACTAGGTAATAAAACCTGTGCCACAGACGGTTACAGTGCATGTAGCTATTTATATTTACTCATAAATGAGTTTAGGTAAAATATAAATACTCGCTAAAATTATTAAGAAACTAAACAAATAATTAGACTATATTTAACGTAACTTTACATGACTTATTTAAGTATAATTAACATATCTTCGGTTTGTTCATAGGACAAATTGTGTATATAATTAAATAAAAGTAACTTACAGGTATAATGATTAAGATGGAATATGGATAAGGCCTTATTTAATTTATTATAAAGAAAGGGACCTAGAAATGGGTAATATTTGTTTGTGAAAACAAATCTCGATTCTGAGACTGTGTTGCAGACAATATCTTTCCTTCTTTTGGTGTTAGTAGTTTGTGGGTTGTACTTAAGGATTGAGTGCTGTTTGAGTATTGTGGACATGATAAAGATTTGGCGGACTGTTAATACTTTACAATGTTCATAAAGCTGGCGCGTTGGGAAACGGTAAGGGCGAAACGTAGATACTTTGAGAATAGCTCTCTGGACTCTTTCAATAGCCATAATTACAGTTTTTGGCGCACCTCCCCAGGAGGTGATACAATAGTGTATAATAGACTGACACAGGGCTAGATAAACCTGTTTAATTAGTTTTTGGTCTGCAATATGACGTAGTGTTTTAAATACAAATATTAATTTTCGTAGACGTTTGACTAAGTAGGTAATATGGTCTTTAAATGAGAGAGTGTCATCGATAAAGACACCTAAGTATTTGATGCTGCTCGTATTTTTAATCTTAGGACAATTGCATGAATTTTGAACTAGTGCAGTACAGTTATGTGCAAATAAATTATTATTTAAAAAGGGTCTGTCTCGCTTACGCATGTTAAAGTTCAAAAAAATAGTCTTATCAGCATTAAGTGTTAGTAGGTTATGACTAAGCCAGTTAATTACAACATTAAAACCGTTTTGTGCATAATTCATTGCTTGTGTGCATGTGTTTGCAGAAAAGATGAGGGACTTTAAGGGACAGTAGACTGTATTTGATATAAATTAATATCAGCTTAATACCTCCACGCGTTCCTGAGAAAAAGGGTCTTGACAGACAGACGGACGGACAACAAAGTAAGGGTTTCGTTTTTTCCTTTCGAGGTACGGAACCCAAAAAATATAATAATAATGTTTTTTTTAATTTCGGTCATGGCGGCTAATTTCGTCGAGGACCTAATCATCTGCGCGGCAGATACTATAATATTAAACACCCCTTTTTTTAAGTCTTCCCTCGCACTAGGGAACAAGCTGTCTCGCGAGGGATTTTACTAACAAACAATTTACGGACACAAATTAAACTCAGACTCAAGAAACATTTATGGATCACAAGAAGTTTTGTACCATGTGGAAATCTAATCAGGGTTTCTACTACTAACTAGGCCAACAGGTCTGTCATGAATAGCTATCTATTGAGCCAACCCGATGAATGATGTACTGACCGGTAGTCGTGGTCTCGGTCGAGGCGAGTGCGCGGACGTAAGTGGTGCAGGTCTCGACCCCACCACGTGAGAGATGCAACCGTCCATCAGAGACTTCAGCTCCTACAAAATAAACATAATAATTGAGGAGAGGTAGGGCACCATACTAGCTAGCAAGCCTGACTGGGGAAGGACCTCCACCTTACAGAAGACTATAGCCAAATAACTACACACAGTGATGTATTTTTGATTTTGTGTGTGAGTACAGCACCCTAGTGCTCATTTAGGGATTATATACATTTAGTAAAAAGAGGTTATTTTAGGATTACAGATATTCCAATTTAATTTATTTGTATAGATATACGTTGGCCACTCTTTCAATCGTTGTACGACTAACTGTTGGGCCGTGGCTTGCTTAAAATAAACACCCAGCATTTCGAGATACGTTGTATCCACCACTAGTCCATAACCTACAACAGCTGTATTAAAGTATTAAAATACTCTTAATATATAATAATGATATTAGTTACCTCAAACTCCTCGTCACTCAGATGTTTCGTATTGCGAGGATCACAGGCCAGCATCAGGAATTCTAAACCTTGGCTCGCCCATCTGATATTACAAACAATATAATGTAATTACATAGTTATTGATGTTAATTTTTATTGACAGTGAAAATTGCGACAAATATTGCGTATTGTTATACGGAGGCTCGCGAAGGACGTTTAAAAAAACTAGATTTAAAGTTCACTAACTTGTATTAATGTCCGTGTGGTGACGGATTAAGAATACAAATGTCACCACCCCCTTCCATCCCGAGGGTGTCGTAAGAGTCGACTAAGGGCCTAAGTCTAGCAGACAATATCCACTGCAAGAGAGGGAAAACTCGAAACAAAACCCTATACCAACCCGTCTGGCCAGCGTGGTATAGTAGGCTAATATCCCTTCAAGTGTTTGGAGGAGACCCGTGCCCAGCAGTGGGACGTTTATGGGTTGAGATGATGAACTTGTATTAAAAGATTAATAAAACACAAAGACAATTGGTAGGTAAAAATGGTAAAGGCAACCGTGTCTCGCGGATGGCAGAATTGGACTGAGGTAGGAGAGATGCAACTGCACTAGAGGATTGACACTACTGTAGGATAAATGCTGACTAAGCTATTAGAGTGTTGATGTAAGTAAATTAGGGAATAAAGGAAACTGTAACAGTACGCGCATGGGAAATTGTTAAGATTCATTTTTTTTTCGTCACGTGGCTTGTATAAGTATCTACCTCCTTTCAATTTATTTAACCTATAATATAAATAAAATAGTTGTCGTATGATGGAAAGTGGAGAGTGCATAGTGACCTGGGTCGCAGCCCCCGGCCGCGGTCGCAGCGCTCGACCACGAAGCGCATCCAGCAGCGCGCGAACTGTATGACGGCGCGGGCCACGCGCGCCGCCCACTGCCGCTCCTCGCGACTGGCGCCGCCCGCCCGCGCCGCCTGCGCCTGCGCGCGCAGCTCCACCTCGTCGTCGCTGCCCACCTGCGACCCCGACAGCAGGAGCTCGATGCTGTTTTGTGTCTGTACAAACAAGTACATTTGTTCAGTCAGCGAATCTAGCAGTAAGTTAACGAAGCATTTCTATTGGAGTATTTTGTATTGACTTGAATAATTTGTCTTATTTTTATCTAATGCTAAGAATGCCCCAAATTAACAAGTGCAGGACACGAAAATGTGTAAAACACCCTTTGGTAACTCTACAAGTGCGCGTATACATTATATCTCTTCGTGGCAATCTGTTTGAAAAACAATAAGCCACTATTTTGTTTGACTTCTAGTCTGTTTGAAGTTAATTAATTATTAAGAGTCCATTATTTTTGGGTTGTCGCAATTTGGTGCCCTTATTTTATATAAATCGGTTTCTCAGACTGGGGACGTCGCCACCCTGATGTGAAGATGGCCTACATTGTTAAAGTAATGTAATTTAATATACCTACCTATGTACTTTAAGAGCACAAGAATAAAAAATGTCCCTTACCTGCTTCTCTCCAAAATGATGTATATTATCGAAAAGTTTTTCATCAAACACGCTGTTCTCATACTCATCGACGATGCTCTCCGAGCGCATGACCCTGGGTCTTCTGACTTGATGTGTGGCGGTGATATCTCGACGGCGAGGGGGAGGCACCGGCCGAGGTGGTGGAGCTGGTCTTGTAGGGGGCGTCGACCGAGGAGGCTCGTTTACGAAGCGATGAAGTTCTTTGTGAATCTAATTAATTAAATACGGACCTGATGATATTAAAAATGATGACCTAGGGTATAAATAAATCACAGTAAGGGATCGTATCAAGAAGAACAAGGTTAAGTATACTATGGATACGTGCTCCATACATATCCGTACATATCCAAAAAAACAAGTACAACTTTGATTTGAGACATTTTAATTTGGGTGAACGAAAAAGAAAATAAGAATACGAGTATAGTTATTAATATTAGTGTGACAGACAAAGCCATGACATTAAATAGCATCATTTTTATCACAATTAGTACAACAAGCAAACGCAAAGCAACTATATAAAATACAAACATTTAACAAAACATAATATACCAAACAATAAATGTACTATCATGAAGAATAAGCACTGAAACTGAGTGTATTGCCTGTCTGCATAGTCGACTCAGAATGTAATGTAATTTGTACTTTATGTGCTATCCAAAAGGTATGCGGGTTCGAAAAGAGCACATTTGTTTTATAGTTGCGTTGCTAGCATAATATGCACTTTATGAACAGCACATAAATAACAAATTGCAATAAATCTGTAATGAGAGCATAACTGAATTCGGATCAAATGAGAGAGCCCTTCGAGTAGGCAACGGCATAACACACAATGTTTTCTCCTACTTACCTATTCAAACGCTTGCAGCTTATCATCATGAGATGAAACCGTAAGACACCCACAAAAACAAACAAAGCACATAAACCATACACGCAAATCTCCAGCCTCCTACTCTCAAGCGAAGAAAAACCACGATATTTCTGCCTCTGCTTTACCTAGATCTACCCATAGCTGACAAAACCCCTACCATAGGATTAGACGCATCATGCACGATCATAGTCTCCGGTCTTCGCCTCCTTTCCACCACGGGAGAACTGATCGGCTGCAGGGAGACAGGACGCAGCCTTCTCATTGACAACTCCTCGAACGATTTGTGCGTGTGTATAAACTTGTACAGCTCTTTGTGGAACTGCGGACAATTGCGACAAATGCTGTGCGTATACGTGCTATACGAGAATACCCACCCTCTCCGAAGAATAGAACATGTAGTGCAGAAAAACACATGTAAAAGTATATAAGAAAGACAGGACTGTTCGGTCTGATTTAAAAAGGATTAAAACCACTACATAATGTGTTCCTTGACCTATTTCAATTGACCTTCCAATGCTTAAATAATGTATTGACGAAATTGTATTCTAAAATGCATGCACAAACTTGCGAAAGAAATGTGACAGGTTTTTTTTGGAAATAATGCCTAAAATATTAGACAATGTTAGACAAAAAGTTACTTTGCAAACCGCAAAGTAACTTTTTGTCTAACAAATATTAATCGTTGTCGTGCCTTGTGCATTCTTTATTGCTATTTTTACGACCATGACACCATTAGTAGTAGTGTTACACATAAAAAACGTGTATATGAACCAAAGTCTTAGGCTAGTTTTAGGTTCAGTAACACGTATAGTACAGGTTATTATCAGTATCTATCTGTGTCGTGCAATTATTAGGTACTTCAGGCATGACTAAATATGTTATATAAAGAAAATTTTAAATGTCGACTCTCATGCTGTCTCTGTTTTTATTTGCAAGTAAGACAAAAATTGTTATCTTTGTCTTTCTTGCAAATAAAAACACAGATAAAGTTTTTAAAGTTAGTCTGGTTTACTAGCTAACTAAATAAGTTTTTTGTATAATGTAGAACATTTTGTAGTTATTTTAATTTGTGCCTAGGAACAGACTTCAATTGTAATAATTTTAAGTTTTGATGTAACTTAAACCAAATACAAACTTTTTCTTTGTTTCTTGCTTATTGTACGGTTTCTAAACGTGAGAATGAATAACAGAATTTCACCTATTGTTCACACATTTGTTTAAAAACGTGCGTGAACAAAAGGCCTAACACGGTGAGGCAAAACATTTGATTTTAACCATTAAATACATAAGAGTACTGTTAAATAATTTAACTAAATATATAAGTAGTAAGTGCATCAAAAAGCTTAATTACAAATAAGCAAATAAGTAAAATATTTAACATTGAACGTGCGTTAAATTGCAAGTTGCTATTATTTTTTGTCCATATTCATAAGAAATATTATAACATGAAACCTGTGTCCAAAAATGACTTAGAAAAAAATGTAAGTCATCTAGACATGTATGATCCACCAAGCCGCTTTGGGCCAGCATGACATGTGTTAAGAGTTAAACCCTGTCTCTTGATTGAGGGGACTTCTCTCCGATATCGAAAGAGCAGAGAGGTTCTCTACCTGTGCCCAGCAATTGGATATATATAGGTTGCTATTATTATTACATCATCATCATCTCAGCCAAAAGACGTCCTCTGCTGGACACAGGCCTATTTATTTATTAGTTTGTTTTACCTCAAAGCCCAGTTTGTAAATCTGTAGCAGGAGCTCCCGCACTCTGGTGACAACAGACTCGTCCCAAGTGCGAGGATCTTCGCCCTGGACCGCTGACGCACTCCGTTCCAGAACGTAGGTGATGTGTTCGAATATTGTATCTCGGATGGCCATGAGACCGTTCTGTTAAAAAGTAAATATAATTATATACTAATAATATACATACATAGGTATAAATTGCATTCTTACTGGAAAAAAAACAAGATTAAACTGTTATTTTTATTATACGTATTCTTTGCACTAAGGGCACAGAAAACTTAATAGTACAGGTACAGAAGGTTCACTTCGCAAAATCATTTAAACAAATATCAACTTTGCTCGCACACAATAGAGCGCAATTTAGCTCCCCAGCACAAAACTTACCTACTTGTTTATTCACCTACAAATTGGCTCTCTTTGTATTCCGTATTTCTGGACATTATGGTTGTCACTTAGAGATCAATTTTGATCTGAAGTACGTGTTAGGTTTAGGTAGGTACTTACTATACTTTTGTAAACGAGTGATTTTTATATAAATCTGGGCATGTGGGGAATGTAGGTACTTAGTAGTAGCACAGAATACTTAATACTACAGTACGACATTATAATTATTAAATTATAAGAACGAGCTGTGTGTGTCTACATCACAGGAGTGGTCAAACCACTGAAGGACAAATTATAATAATGGGTATCAGCTGTTGCCCGCAGCTCGCGGCTAAATTTAAAACTATTGAGTGATAGGCGGCTATAATATATTTACCTAATTAAATAAGTACCTACTTAATTGGTTGGACACAAAAATAATACGTCTTTACAAAAACTGTGCTGTATAGTCTACATATCAAAATCTTGCTACAACTAGGTACCTACAAATTATGTTTTTATAAATGATAACGTGTTTCTTTACTTTTTAATATCCTTTGGAATATGGAAAAACGAGAGGTTAGGATCCTTATCACTATTTAAGCAGCCGAATACTGTGCAATAATGCGAAAACGAATCTGTGACGAATTACGGCTTCGAGTGCGTAGTTAACGTAGGTAGGTACTTACGTCTAACCGGCGACGCGACCGGCGCGATGCGTGCGCGCGACACTCAACTGAATAATCCCCCTAGAAATGTTGCGGCCGGGTACTTGTGATTCATACCTAAACAGCGGAGTGAACTAGGCCGGCTAAGGGTGTGTATTTGTTTATATAAAAAGTTAAATGGTGTGATGTTGCAGGTATACGTACGAAGATGTCCCCCCTCTCCTGCGTGTAGGCGGGCGGCGGCGCGCGCGCCAGGCGGGCGGCGAGCGCGCGCGCCCACTGCGCGGCGTGCAGCGCGCTGTCCCGCGTGCGCGCGTACATGCTCTGCGCCGACCGACACACCGCGTAGATCGCGTGTCTGTACAAGCACACATTATACCATTGTAACTAAGTATCAACGATCCGATGGATCTACAGTACGACATACCGTCGACGCAAAGAAGAATAATCACCCTTGAATAATTTGTATTTTTAGGGTTCCGTACCTAGAAAGGAAAAAACTGAACCCTTATAGGATCACTTTGGTGTCCGTCCGTCCGTCTGTCTGTCAATACCAGTTTTCTCAGGAACGCGTGTTTCGCAATTTTTCCTTTATCTGTGTTATAAGAAGTTGCTTTTTACCAAATTTCAAGATTCTGAGTTCACGGGAAGTACCCTGTAGGTTTTGATTACCTTGCGAGTGTTGAAAATTTGCGGCATAAACGGCAAAAAATAAGTACCATGTTAAGCAACTTTGTCAGTCATTAGATGGGTGACCCATCTAATGACTGACAAAGTTGCTTAACTTTTACACTGTACTACCGAGCTCATTAAGTAGTTAGCTACTAAAATGGTCAACTATCATATGACTAACCGTGACAATGATGTTTGACTTTTACCCTGCACTACCGAGCTCATGAAGAACTCGAATACGATAACCCATGCCATTATCAACCGTGGCAAAGTTGCTTCACTTTTAGACTGCACTACTAGATTATCTAAGTACCAATATGGTCCAATCTGACAACTAAACTTGATAAAATTGCTTTAATTTTACACTGCACTTCCAAACTTGTTAAAAAGGAACAAGGTCACTCAGCCCATGATTTAAAATAATGAAAATTCGTCAATATCGGCCAGCCATTTAGGAGATTTTATCATGATTTTTCCGATTTTAAATCGGTTCCGACGTTTTTAAGTATTAAGTGATGTAACTAATCCGTTTTTTTTTTTTAATGATTACCTAATATCGGCCTCGGAAATGTTCCGTTCCGAGAGTTTCTCACACATTCTGTGTTGTTGAATGACTACAAAAATTACAAAGAGAAGGAACAACCAATTAAGTTTTCATACGAACATTATTAAAACTACCAGTACTCGGGTAGGTTGGTTACCTATAAAACCTTTTTGCGAAGGTTGGTACATATGAAACTTGGCGTAACAACATAATGTACAAAACAATGGAGGAATTCTAAAAGAAATTATTATAAAACTATAAATGTAGTTTTTTTCCCGACATTTTTTAAAAATTTTAATAGCTACTCTGCTATGCCGGGCGGAGACGTATACAACAAATCAGATATCAGTAAAATCTGTTAAGTAACACGACTTTGATTTATATACATAAATGACACAAATACTAAGTAAATTGATACTAACAAAATTATTATCATCCATTATTATTCTTCTTCCTGTCGATAGCACGTCGAACATTTAAATTGTACGAACCCGACGAATTTCAACTGTACAGTTAAAATTAGGTGCTCAATATGTTTAAATTTAATAATAACGCCATATGGCGTTTAAAATATTAGGAACCAGACGTGAACCAATAAAAAAATAATTTAAATAATTAGAATGACTACGAGAAAGAAGAACAAGACTTGTAAGAATTTACTTGATGCCTACTGTCTTCGAGCGCGTACGTGAACTAAGCACTCGCACGCTGTGTACACAGCACCTGATACCCCACCATGGCATCACGTGATCGTTACGTCATCACGTCGAATTATTATGCCCCACCCTCTTTATAGTTCTAAGATTCTAACAATAGTTCTAATATGTATGTTCTTACCTATCCTTATCTTTTTCTTCTTCACCACTACCGATAAATTGAAATTGTTGCAGGAGTTTGTTTAGTTGATTGCAGGTTATATTTCTGAAAATAAAAAACAGTTAATATTTAGATTCAATATACACTTTTCTATATATTGACATGATTAAAAAGAAAGAAAGAAAATATATTTATTTGAACTTTAGAGACACAATTGAATAACACATGGCATAATATCCTACTAATATTATAAACGCGAAAGTTTGAAAGTATGGCTGGATGGATGGATGTTTGTTACTCTTTCACGTAAAAACTACTCAACGGATCTGGATAAAATTTGGCACAGAGATGGATTATGGTCTGGAATAACGCATAGGCTACAGCGATAACCGACATCCACGCGGGTGAAGCCGCGGGCAACAGCTAGTACATAATAAAACCAAATGACAAAACAAACAAATATAAAACGAACGTATACGTATAGTTATAATAGTGTGTGTCTCATGGTAGTCCAAACAGGTGTCTAGATCAGCGTAATGCTATCCACTGTAATAGTGAGTGGCGCTGATTTTCATCTGGAACCTTGCAACCTTGACCGGTGTCAGAAGATATTGAAATATATAATGTTTAACTAATTAAATAAATACAGTTTAATTCAACTTACGAAAAAGTGACGGGCGCTAGTACAGCGGCACACTTGATCCGTTTAGCGAGCTGAGCCGTGAAGGCCCACTCCGCCTGCAGCCGGGCGCGGGGCATCAGCTCCGTCTCCGACATCGTGGTCAAGTAGGACAGGTATTGCTGACAAACAACACATTTAGAATTTTTACTCGAAAAGACTTGAAATTGACTGCCTTGGTGGTCCAGTGGCTGCAATATGCGCCCGCTGTTGTGGGTTCAATTTCCACATAGGACAAAACTTTTAAATTATTTTTAAATGTTTAATTAAATTTGTAAATGTAATTAATTATAATTATATTATACAATATTGTAATAATTATACCACTTATTGTGCATGGTCTTCACAGCAATAAGATATCTATAAATAAATAAATAAAAACTTTGTGTGACCCATAAAGAGTTGTTCTGAGTCTGGGTGTAATTTGTGTCCGTCAATTGTATGTTTGTAAAGTCCCCCGCGACACAGAGCTTGTTCTCTAATGCGGGAGTTACTTAAAAAAAAAGACTGATAAATGCAAGTAAAGTCAGATTAGAGGTTAGCAACGTCAAATAGTAGGTACCTTGATGATGGTCTCGACCGTGGCGTCGAAGGTCCGGGCCAGCAGCAGCAGGTCGGCGGCGGCGCCGCGCGGGGGCGCGCGCGGGCCCAGCGCCGCGCGCACGTGCCGCGCGAAGTCGGCGCGCATCTCCGACGCGATGTCCAGACCTTCGCGCAGCTCGTGGATTAACTGCCACCAGAGGATATCACTTATTTACTTCTGTTTTGCAACCTTTGTTTGTTTGTGTAAGAGAGGTAGGGCACCATACTAGCGAGCAAGCCCGACTGGGGAAGGACCTTACAGAAGACCACAGCCAAATGACTACACACAGCGGTGTAGTTGTGTTCCTGTGTGTGAGTACAGGTCTCCAGCGCTTATTTAGGAATGCGTTTTGAAACAAACGTATTCCTATCCCAGGGTTACTTCCATCTTAAAGCCCTGGTGTAAAAAAATGGGTTGGTAACACGCAAGTGATACCTCTGGTAATGCAAGCGTCTATAGGCTACGGATACTGCTTAACATCAGGTGGGCCGTATGCTTGTTTGCCACCCAAGTAGTATGAAAAAAAAAAAACTCATACACAATTTATTTTGAAATATGACAAATGTATACGCTAATATTCGTGTATACGAAAGATGCGAGCACCAACGCACAGTGAAGCACACATAACCAATTACTGTGGAGGGTTTCATTTATGTACGGATAATATCATTAAATATAATAAATTTTACATTCTGAAGGTTTTCGTTGGAAGTATAATTTTGAATGCAGAAAATCAACTGTAATAAAAGGTAGTGTTTCGTTTAAAAGGCATTGATGATTTTTTATTAGAATTTGAATTCGCATGCGCCGTACTCTACACATATATTCCCATTTTCTGTGCAAGCAACCGGACTCTAATAAGGACATTTTGTGAAAAAAATATTTTCAATACTTTTTTGCACTATACTTTTATATACATACCTGTTTAACAGTGAGGCAACTGGGATGTTCAGGCCTGGCCTCCAGTCTAAACGATAGGTAGTCGTGTACGGCCTCCATGCACAAGCTGCTGAGCAACAAGAAGTGTGACCGGTACGAGGGCAGCCGCATCGAGAGACACTCTTCGGACCAACAACCATACCTGGACAAACCGAAATGTAAGGTCGGTAACGCGCGTGTGACACCCCTGGTGTTGCAAGCATCCATAGGCTACGGTAACTGCTTATAATCAAGCATATAAAACTGTATTTTAAAACTGACTGACCTAAGTGCAGCAGTCGATTTTATAAAAAGTCTAAATTTAAAAACCCAAAAACCCAACCGACCAAAAATCTGCAATTTTATTTTTTCATAATTTTTGATATAAATCTTTAAAAAAACATAACTCTCCTTCTGGGTCAGTCGGGTAAAATTCGAGTAACTAATGTATCGCGCTGTATTATACAAACATTGAAATCACGAACACAAAAAACACCTAAACTCCAAACTATTATCTGTGGAACACAGCCATCCTAAACTAAAAAAACTAACCTGAGGACCATGCGTGAAAAATTTGTCGTAGTAAGTAGAAAATCATTGTCTCCAACAACCCACAGGGAAAAAGTTGTCGACTTACCGTTTAAGCTCATACGTGTTAATTTCATCTTCATCCCGTGCATCAGATTCCTCATTATCATATTTCATATCTTCGAATACTTCTTCTCCATCTTCTTCAATAAGTAATTCTGACTGGATTGTCTGGGAATATAGTCTTTATTTAGTATTATGTGATGTCGATAATATAGACTTCGAAATAGATGCAGGACGTTCAATACCGGCCTTTGTGGAAACATCCATATGTTTCCACAAAGGCCGGTATTGAACGGCCTCCCCCATGGGAGGCCTACGTTCAGCAGTCGTTTTGGTTGAGAAGAAGAAGAGTGTTACTCACATCTGGTTTCTCGAGTGTCAAGTAGACCTTGTCCAGCAGAAGCATGCGCATTTTATCTATGAACTTCATGCAGCGGCGTACACCCTGGGTCTTCAGTATATCACGGTGGTACTCCCTGTTACATTATATAAAGATTATTCTTTATTGAACACCAAAAAACAAGACAAGGATATTTATTGTTTCAAACTGTGTACATAAGTGGTTTTACATTAAAGTGGAGTATCAACAGTTTACCCGATCGAGCATAACAATTATTAGGATAAAAAAAAGAATAAGAAAAGAATAATAATAAAGAGTGCTAAATTAATTTCTATTTTCAAAATATTCATGCAAATTAAAAAAATAAAATATATTGTTCAAATGCCATTTTTTTAGATTATTTTATACAATTTACTATTATATTTAAGAGTAAATTATTATATACTCGTATTGCTGTTATATAAGTGCTTTTGTAGTAGATTATTTTGTGAATACTTGGCAAGTTTATATTATGCTTATATTTATTCCGAATATTTGTTTTGGTAGAACTCTAGAGAACAAAAAATAAATGTATATGCCTGTTAATGTGAGGAACCTAAATAAAAAATACAAAAAATACTACTATACAAAATGAAATTAGTTACCAAGGCAGGCCTGGTTCACTCAGCTGTTTAGGTATGAATCTACAAGTACCCGGCTGCAACATTTCCAGGGGGATTATTTAGTCGAGTGTCGCGCGCGCGCATCGCGCCGGTCGCGTCGTCGGTTCGCACGAACTAACGTAAGGTACCTACGTTACGCACTCGAAGCCGTAATTCGTCACCGATTCGTGTTCGCTTTTAAATATTTTAAAGAAAATATTGCACAGTATTCGGCTGCTTACATAGTGATAAGGATCCTAACCCCTCGTTTTTCAATATTCCAAAGGATATTGAAAAGTAATGAAACACGTAATCATTTAAAAAAACATAATTTGTAGGTACCTAGTTCTAGCAAGATTTTTATATGTATACTATACAGCACAGTTTTTGTAGAGACGTATTATTTATTTGTCCAATTAAGTAGGTAGGTACTTATTTAATTGGGTAAATATATTATAGCCGCCTAACACTCAATAGTTTTAAATTTCAACTGGACAAATGGCTCCAAACAAACCAATGACAAACTCTAATTATTTTTAATTTAACCGAGAACCGAGTACTTGTACTATTAAGTATACTAAGTAGGTATCTACTTTCCCCACACATCCAGATTTATATAAAAGTCACTCGTTTACAAAAGTATAGTAAGTAGGTACCTACCTAAACCTAACAGGTACTTCAGATCAAAATTGATCTCTAAGTGACAACCATAATATCTAGAAATACGCGATACAAAGAGAGACAATTTGTAGGTGAATAACCAAAGTAGGTAAGTTAGCGCTGGGGAGCTGAATTGCGCTCTATTGTGTGCGTGATATTTGTTTAAATGATTTTGCGAAGTGAACCTTCTGTACTTGTACTATTAAGTATTCTGTAACCAAGGTAACTTAAAAAAATAACAGGTTAGTTGGGGAGTTTCAGAGAACACGATGTATTAAAGAAAGTATTGTAGATACACGGGCCTAAAGGTGGTCACACACTGGCTAGGTGTGGACATAGATAAACATTTCACAGTTTGATGTTATTGGGGTTTGCAAAGAAGTAATTAAATATCTGTGTCAGAAATAAGGAAACCGCATCCGTAGATTAACAGCAAAATCTAAGTTAAGACTAATGATTGTTATTTTCTTTAATTTTTAAACTCTTCTTTTATCTTCTTAGGTTACTTGTAACTGTAAATGTATAGTAAATGCTGTAATTATTTTAGTTATTAGTTAAGATAAAGAACTGAGTTCTTTGGTGGGCAGAATGTCCAATCTGTTAACGCCGTATGGCAAATAATTTATTCATACCAACTTATAATTGTTTATAGTTATGTATACAGTCCACTAGCGATTAGCAAATTAGTATCGAATAAACCTTTAAACCGTCACCACGTCTCATAATTTTAGCAAACACCTCTAACAATCCAAAGTGCACCATATTCTATTGGTCAGTTTCACTTGGCTGTATCTAATTTGTAACGTATTTACAAGATCACTAGGGGTCGCCCGCGTGGAAATTTGAAATATTGTCCCCGATTTTGCAACATATCTCACTACTGCTCCGCTCCTATTGATCATAGCGTGATGTTATATAGCCTTCCTGGATAAATGCACATATTCAACAAAAAAAGATTTTTTTCTAATCGAACCAGTACTTTTTTCTAAGATTTGCGCGTTCAACCTAACAAACAAACTCTTCAGCTTTATAATATTAGTATAGACATGGGGTCTCATCAGGAACAAATCAAAATTAGTACGAATAAATACCAATAGATGGAGTTACATATATCGATTTGTTATTTACGTTTATGTAAAATTCAAACCTGGAAGAAATATAGCCTGAAACATTTACATACATATTTTAAGAAATCCTACTAGCATAGGAAAATGAAATAAAGGGCTCATAAAATAAAATTATAATTATAGGTACATATATTTTCAAAATTCAATAATGTCGCCGTAGTCCTGGCGGCAGTATTTTGTACTACTAAGAAGTTGAAACTTGCGAGTGACTTGTGAGTAATGGCGCTGGCGCTGTACGCATTTTTAGATTTTTATAAATTAAAATTTTACTGTTGGGTCATACTAGGTATAAAAATATATAAAGTTAGGTTAAAAATAAATAATACTGGTATATATATTTTTTCTCTCAACAAAAAAACTTTAAAAATGTCTTACGTTATCAAAATTATGATTTATTTATTATCATAAATATTTTAGAAACTAACAAATACAAAAAGTGTATCCTATGTTGGGATTCAATATTTTAAAAACTAAACAAATACAAAATACAAAAAGTGTATCCGATGTTGGGATTCGAACCCGGTTCGGCCGGATACGGGTACCTCCGTACGGTGCTAAGGTATCAACTATCGTACTGTGAGAAAATTACCTATTTGTGAATTCGAACTGATACTTAATAATTACAGTTTTATTATATTTTTCCTAATAATTAAAAAAATATTATCTGATATTAAAACCATCTACAAAAAACAAATTTCAAAAATTGGACATGAATCTGGGATTCGAACCCAGTACCATGGGGCTGTTGGACGAATACCACAGAATGCTATACTTACTCCTGACTGGCCTGTTGGTCTAGTGGTTAGTGACTCTTAACTACTAATTTGGGGGGTCATGGGTTCGATTACCATTCAGGACAAATCTTTGTGTGATGAGCTCTGTTTGTTGTGCTGTGCCAAGCCTGGTTTCAGATGGTATGTGAATTGTCAGAAAATATTATTATTACCCTAATTCGACTCATCTCGTAGGTACTGAATCGATAAATGCTAGGTAGGTATAATATACTTATTTGTTAATTTGAACTGACAAAACAGAAAAAATGTTTATTATAGTTTCACGAATAATTAAAAAAAACATTTTATTTTATAGGTATACGTAATTAAAGCCATCAACAAAAAACTTAACACTATACCGTAAACTTCTGTTAAGATACGGGCAAAAATTGTTTAGCCCGGGGCGAAACCGGGGCGGAGCGCTAGTTAAATACGGAAGCAAACAGTCAAAATAAGTTTATATTTCGTACGTAAAGCGCGTGACCTTGAGCGAGTAAACGTGGCCCGAGCCCGAGACAATAAGCGATACCTACCCTTTATGGTCGGTGTAGATGCCTACTATTTTTTAGGAAGAATTTCTTTAACATAAATAAATTCGGTTATAAAGTGTCGCCATCTGTTGATTTTATGTGTATATAGACATCATAATCTGTTGGATATAGACATCTAGTGTCGTATAGTTAGTAAAAATTTAGCCCCACGGTTAGCCCGAGTTAGCAGGGAACCAATTCTTTGTATGGGATGGGGTATCTGTACTAGTATTATATTATCTGTGGTATAGATAACAAAAAAAAAATTACTCACCGGTACATAGAGACGTGGCACTTGTCGAGCAGGCGCATGTGCGTGAGCTCGGCGAGCACGCGCGTGTCGAAGGAGGCCGGGTCGCGGGCCGCGGACCACGCGCCCACGCCGCCCACGCCACCCACGCCCACGCCCACGCTCGACACGTAGCCACTCTCCGACGAGTCGTGCGTGCTGTACTTGTCTGAGATCACTATTTCAGGCGTCTCCAGACCATTGGTATCTAAAATTAAAATAAAACATTTATATTAAACATTAATGACGAAATTTAATTTAAAAAAACAATAGAAGTGAATACTAAGTCACTTATGGATTGTATCGTCGAGGTATTAGATTATTATTTTTGGATATGAAACGAGTTCGATGACGATGACGCGAGTTCCATGATTTTTGTTCACCCAAAAAGTGCTTAACGCGCCTAAAAAGATTTCACTTCAGAAATCCATAGATTAAAACTGACGTCATTATTTATAAACATGAAAGAAAATAGCATAAAAACAATGTTTTACTATACTTTTTTGAATCTTTTTCTCTATACTGTGAGGACACTGCCGCAATCTATCAAAATAAATACCTATCGTTAAGGGCTGGCTCTGTCGGTATATAAGTACGGGCTGGCAACGTAGCAAGCGCCCGCCCGCTACCGGCGACGTTCCAAATTTGAACACCGGCGCCGGTGCGCTCGCGCCCTGATCCAGTGCGGTAGGTATTTATTTTGATATGTGTATCGCGGCACTTGGGAATTGACCCGTGTAAAGCAAGCTACTATGCAAGCTAAGCGTGCCAGCGGTATAATATATGTTGTTAATATAAGGATAGAAATTTAGTAAAAAATACGAAGAACGATAGAAATATTTAACAGAACTTTACTTTAGAGGAAAACGTTACAAGAAGATATAGAAATAATACAAATAGAAACATGAACTAAAGAATAGGATTACAGACGGAACACAAAAAGAAATTTAGTTATAATTAGGCACGATGAATAAAGCACGCGGTCACGGCGAGTGAGGTCTGTCTAATGCGTGGAAAGTTCATCTGTTGCCCTCTAGGACCCTCCGTGACGTCACGGCTACCTCAATCATACGGTCATCGCGTGTGGTGTCGACTTACTGGCGGAGCGTTTATGCTTAACAGATAGTTTATTAAATTTGAAACTGTAGATGAGAGAAAGATTAGAGGATAAATTAAATATTGTAAAGCATAGCTTAGGGGTGCAGTCTATAATTTTATTTAATAAATTGCCAGTAGAACTTAAAACATTATATAGTTTGTATAAGTTAAAAAACAAACTCCGTGCATTACTTCTGGAAAAATGTTACTATAGCATAGAGGAGTAGTTAGAAGATAAATGTTTGTGACATTTATGTAAACAGTGATGATTGCCAACTATATCTAGGAAATAAGTTTTAGTATTATTTATTGATTAATTATATTATTATTGTTTTTAAATATCCTTCTCTTATTCCTCATTAAATTTGACCTTATTTAATTATTTTGACATTGTTCCTTTTTTAATATTGACATTCACCATTGTTGACATCATTTTTCAATTAATTTTTGGTATTGTGATCTTTGTTATTTATTATTTATCATTTTAATTTAATTAGCCAATAGTTATGTATTCGACACAAATGTAATTTTGTTATGAATAAATGAAATGAAATAGTTAACCACAATATAATACGGCAATGTCCTCACGATTTAGAGAGATTTTTACTAAAATAGTTTTACTATAAAGCAGTTTTTATTTTGGAACAACTTTCAGCCGCTACCTTAATACATTGTACACACATACATAACACAATACTCACGTCTAAAGTCCACACTAGAGCTATCAACGTCATCACTCCCTCCATCTTTTTTATTCTCTCCTTCATTCTCATCTTTAACTTCGTTAGAAGTCTCTTCCTTGATGTCCGATTGAGCGGAAGAGTCGCTCCCGCTAGTATCAGACGGATTGTTGGCTACGTTGAAGCGAACTTGACATGGACGGAGATTGACGGATGGGGAATCGGAGGACTGTCTGATGAGCAAAAGAAAAAAACATTAATTTTTAATTGGTTAAGGTTAATGGCAAGTTGTTGATTAGGCTAATGTACACGGCAACGGAGATATGTATTCAGAGCTGCTATATGAAGATTAGTTATTAAGAAAAAACAATGTTTATACATTGGTTTTACTTAATAAGTAATCTTTAATAATCATTTATTCATTGAAATTGGTACAAATCCTACTTATATCATAAACGCGAAAGTTTTTAAGTATGGAAGGATGGATGCATGTTTGTTACTCTTTCACGTTAAAATTACTGAACGGATCTAGATGAAATTTGGCACAGAGATATATTATGGTCTGAAATAATACATAGGCTACTTTTTGCAGCGATAGCCGACATCCACGCGGGCGGAGCCGTGGGCAACAGCTAGTAGATAATAAATTTATACCTATATAAGTCTTAAAAAATAATAAATGCGCTCTACAAAATATATTACCTGTACTAAGTAAAACTAGTATCACAGGCGGTATGCGCATTTAAAATACAAAAACAGGTACAGAATATTAATAAAAATATTTAATACTAGGGGTCGCCCGTACATTTCCCCGATTTTGCAACATATCTCACTACTGCTCCACTCCTATTGATCATAGCGTGATGTTATATAGCCTATAGACTTCCTGGATAAATGCACTATTCAACAAAAAAAGATTTTTTCTAATCGTACCAGTACTTTCTGAGATTAGCGCGTTCAACCAACCAAACAAACTCTTCAGCTTTATAATATTAGTATACCTAGATATAGATTTTAAGTGTTTAAATCAAAATTTGTGTGAAATATATTTTTATTACCTGCTAATATTAGAATCCATTGAAGGTCTCTGTTGCACTCTGCGCTGACTCTTGAGCCGCATGGACCGCAGCATCCTACTCATCGCCATCATCTTCATGCGCATGTGAAGAACTGTATTGTACCATAGACACATCGCCTGTAATTAAATAAAAGGAGTATGTACATCCTACTAATATTATAAATGTGAAAGTTTGTAAGTATGGATGGATGGATGGATGGCTGGATGGATGGCTGGATGGATGGATGGATGGATAGATGGATGTTTGTTACTCTTTCACGTAAAAACTACTCAACGGATCTGGATGAAATTTGGCACAGAGATAGATTATGGTCTGGAATAGCACATAGACCTTTACAGCGATAACCGACATCCACGCGGGCGGAGCCGCGGGCAATAGCTAGTATGCCATAAAGATATATGTCAAAACTGCTTTAGTGGCGCAGCACCTGAACATGGTAGGTAGTGTAATGGGTTTGATGCCCAAGCACTGCTCGGACATACGAGTATTTAAAAGAGATAGGGCATCATACTAGCGAGCAAGCCTGCCTGGGGAAGGAGCTCCACTTTACAGAAGACCACAGCCAAATAACTTTACATAGCGGTCTTCTTTTTCTTATCGTTTGGTTAGTTGCCAACCTGGTGACAGCTTGCTTGTTTACCACCTAAGTAGTATAAAAAAAGGTACCTTAACTCTATTCTTGAAGAGTGTGGTGGCGATCTGTGGGTGGTCGATGGTCATGTTCCTGCTGGACGGGTACAGCGCCACCACGTTATAGAAGGCGTCCAGCAGCGCGCCCACCTCGCGCATGGCCTTGCCCACCGCGTCCGAGCACAGCTGGCAGTCGAAAGACAGGCATCCGAAGTTCTGCTCTACTGTATAAACATTATATTTATACTAGGGGTCGCCCGAGTTAAGTGTCCTGACTCAGCTAATATCAGCTTCGTCAACACAACTCTTCCCACCAAATCCTCTAGTTAAGGTTTATAATAATAATAATATTTTATTTATTTATGGCAACTTAGCCCAATCTGTTAGTAACATTTTTTTTAAACCTAATGTTAGTAAATAAATTTAAAACACAATAACAAACAAACAACAAATTATGCCGGTTTAACCAGCAGAGCTACAGCATAGCTCAGCCATGGTGCATCAAATTTTTCACTTAACATTTTCAGGATGCCGTTGGAACTCGACCGCGCTCTTGTTAGCAGCGAGTATGTTCTTTTACGACGGATTGCATAGAAATCATCGGTATGCGCGACTGCAAACATACCCGATGCACTACAAAAGCGCGGTAGTCCCATCAACATCCTGAAGCAGTTATTATACTGAACCCTAAATGCGTCTAGCGAACGTTTGGTAAAGCTGGTCCATAGGCTGCTCGTGTAGAAGTTTTATGTTAAGTTAGCAATAATTAGTTGTAAATACTCATGTAAAACTAAAATAAGTTGATTATTATATTAAATACGCCGTCATTCTGCCAGCCAATAAAAGTCTTTTTATTTTAATCTTCCGAGTGACCAACTACTTAATTCCCGCGACTTTGTCCGCGTTGTAATTTGGAAAATTTGCCCCGATTTTGCAACATATCCTGCTACTACTCCGCTTTTATTGATCATAGCGTGATGTTATATAGCCTATAGCCTTCCTGGATAAATGCACTATTCAACAAAAAAAGTTTTTTTCTAATCGAACCAGTACTTCTTGAGATTAATTAGCGCGTTTAACCAAACAAACAAACTCTTCAGCTTTATAATATTAATAAAGTGAAAGCGGTATATGTTTACCTTCGGTTTGATCTGTAGCGTGGTCTTCGTCGGCACTTTGTGGGTGACGGTGCAACTCCGGCTGGCAGGGGTTTGTGTTTACAAACCTGTAAGTATTATAGGGGTAATAAAATACAAGTAAGAACAGCTATCCGATGACCTAAAAAAAGTCGCTGGGACGGACTGGATGCGGCAGGCGGAGGACCGTGTGCCGTGGCACGTGTTGGGAGAGGCCTATGTCCAGCAGTAAACTGCGATAGGCTGATTGATTGTTTGAAGAACAGCTGTTGCTTCTGACGCCTATGTCTACTCTTTGGTGGTTTTTGTATTACTATGCCCGCACTAGGGAATAAGCCCTGTCGCAAGGAAAAGTCCCTTGCGACAGGGCTTGTTACACCCTTAACGGATACAAAAAATATGTGATTCTCTAATCTTAGTGAGTTATACTTTTTTTTTCACATGTGAGTATCGAAAACCAAAACACACTATGCAGTGATAAATAGCGAGGTAGACATTTTAACCTCTGAACCGTCCTTAAATATAGGATGCAAGTCAGGCAGACCTGCATCCTATATTCTTTTAGAATACAACTCAAGATAACTCCCGCACGTTTGTAAAGTTCCCCGCGACACAGGGCTTGTTCTAGGAAACAAGCCCTGTGTCACGGGGGACTTTACAAACATACAATTAACGGACACAAAGTACACCCAGACTCGGGACAACCATTTGTGGATCACACAAATTTTTGTCCCGTGTGGGGATCGAACCCACAACACGCCGCGCAGTAGTAAATGGCGAGGTAACCACTTAAGCCACTGAACCAACCTTGCAGTCATATTTAAGGACTGCGGTCATAAAAAAATTGTTAAAACTAACTACTCACTTGTACTCTAATATATTATTAATAACAGTGGGCACGATGTTCCTCTGCGCACACAAGTAAGCGTCCTGCTGCGCCAGGGTCCTGCCGGCTAGCTTGGCCTGCAGTTCTAACCAGATCAAGTCTTTCAGCTCATTCTGCCACACTTGCTCTTCCCGGCTTATCTGGAACAACATTATATTATGGATACTTTAATTAAAATGTCTATTACCTATAAACGACGTATTTTAATATTGACTAATGTATAAATAGACTGACAAAACCATTGACATATATCAATGGTTTTGTTTCACTAGATCCTTACTACTAATATTATAAATGAGAAAGTTTGTGAGTATGGATGTTTGTTACTCTTTCACGCAAAAACTACTGAACACTTATTTATTTCTAGATATAAGAAGACATGCTATAATATGATAATTTTAATGCACTCAATTTATTTAAATATAACTATATAATTTCACTCATTGTTTTTTGTATGAATCACAATTAATGTCTAGATTATTATTATAATAAGATTTGCATGCCAAAGCAGGTGAATTGTGAGGACCTTGTTTTTGTACCTAACACCATATCTGTACCACTTTTCGTGCAAATATTAAAAAAAAAAAAAAAAAAAAAAAAAAAAAACGGATTTGAATGAAATTTAGCACAGAGATAGATTATGGTTTGCAATAGCATATAGACGATTATTTAAAGCGATAACCGACATCTACCGCGGGCAACAACTAGTAAAACATGATATTGAAATAATTTCATTATTATTAATATTAAATAAATAATCTATATAATGGTAAATTTAAGAAGGACATTGCATTAATTTAATAGGTATCTTCAAATACATTGTTATCTAATTTTATATATTTCAATGACAGTTTTGATTTTTACCACCCGGTAGAATCACTTGAAACAAGTACATATAACAACACCATTGATCGAACAGTGTTTCTTGCAGAAAATAAATGATTTGGATTCGATTTGATTTGATTACGTGTTGCTTTATATTTATTTATTATTATTATACCACAAACAACTATTATCACAGGGTAACCTAATACAATAGTGTAGTTACAAACTATATACATAATATCTAAACTTAACATCTATTAAATCTAACTTACATTATTATTCATAACCAAAACATAATATGTAATAAATAGTCTTTGTGAACTCATTCAGCGTACAGTTTAACAAATCTATTTGTTGTTGACACCCTGTTGAGGACACACAGGTATTTTAACACCCAAAGGTTTGCAATGGAGTATAATAATGTCCGTGTGGTGACGGATTAAGAATACAAATGTCATCACCCCATTCTATCCCAGACTAAGGGAGTAAGTCTGGCAGACAATATCCACTGCAAGAGAGGGAAAACTCGAAACAAAACCCTATACCAACCCGTCTGGCCAGCGTGGTATAGTAGGCTAATATCCCTCCAAATTAATTGAGGAGACCCGTGCCTAGCAGTGGGACGTTTATAGGTTGAGATGTATGTATATAATAATGTAGCGCTGCGAGCTACTTAGTAGCGAGCAAGAAAATATTTGATAAAATCAAATGTAATACTAACGGCTCTTTTACATCCTTTCTCAATATTCCCCATATTGATGAGCAGACTGAAGGTCTTGTGGAAGCTGACTCTACTCGGAGGCAGTTCCTCATCACCGTCGCACCGCCACCGCTCCTCGCCGATCACCTCGCCCAGGACGGACTTATCCGTACATGTCTGACAGTTGGCTTCACGGTTCTTGGGCCGGGAGGTTAAGGACATGAAGCGGTTGCATGACTCCACCTGAAACATTGATATGGAGGTAAGTAGGGTAGACTTAGACTTATTGCGATAGTAGGATAAATGGACTTTATTTTTGGACTGAACGCTTGTTTTTTACTACTTGGGTGGCAAACAAGCATACGACCAACCTGATGTTAAGCAGTAAACGTTGCCTATGGACGCTTGCAGTATCACTTGCGTGTTGCCAACCCATTTTTTTACACCAGGGCTTTAATATGGAAGTAACCTTGGGATAGGAATACGTTTCTTTCAAAACGCATCCCCAAATGAGCGCTGGAGACCTGTACTCACACACAGGAACACAACTACACGGCTGTGTAGTTACTTGGCTGTGGTCTTCTGTTAGGAGGTTGCCTGGTCGGGTACAATTACAATTATAAGACAACTCACCAAGGTGGGTACGGCAGGCAAGGGGTTTGGTGATGGTAGAGAATCAGCTCTGGCGTCATGGCTCGAATCTTGTTTACTGTCCCTAGCTCTGGTGCGCAGCATCTTCAAACTGGCTCGCTTCTTTAGCCGGTCCGATGCTGAAACAGAACAATAAAGATTTACCACACAACTAAGCCCTAAACCTTCTCTCTGGTAATCTGTGTGACAGGGTTTCCTAGTGCAGATACCAGTCTCCCACAAGGCTATGTTAATAACTATAGAAGTATGCAATTCTAGCTTTAAGTTGCCTTTGTGGAAGATAAATAAATAAATATTATTATTAAAAAATATATATTATTATCTCTCTTTCTTGATAGAGGAGAAGAGACCCGTGCCCAGCAGTGGGACATATATTAGGTAAACACATTTTTTTTTATTATTTTATCCCACATGTGAATTATGAGCATAATATATTTATCACTAGCGGCACGCTCCGACTTTGCTTGGGATGAACATTTTTTTTATACTACAAATGTAGCTAACAAGTGTACGGTCCGCCTGATGGTAGGCAGTTACCGTAACCTATAGACGCTTGCAATACTGGAGGTATCACTTGCGTGTTGCCAACCCATTTTTTACACCAGGGCTTTTAGATGAAGTAACCCTGGGATTGAAAAAACGTTTCTTCCTAAACGCATCCCTAAATGAGCGTCGTTGTGTGTAGTTATGCTGTGGTCTTCTGTAAGGTGGAGGTTCTTCCCCAGTCTGGCTTGCTCGATAGTATGGTGCCCTACCTCTCTTGGATTAACAAACATCTCTTATGAGTGCTAGCTTTACGTCATTTATTAAATCTTATAATTTTTATATAATTAATTATTATAGCCCCAGAGCGGTTTTAGGTCTGTGTTGATGTATCAGTTAGTCTGGACAAGTTACTATATTGTATATACATACATAATACACTTTAAGAGCTAACTTAACTTATACTTTTAAGGTGGCAAACAAGCATACGGCCCGACTGATGGTAAGCAGTTTCCCTAGCCTATGGACGTTTGCAACACCAGGAGTGTCACTCACGCGTTGCCGACCCTTTAAAAACCTTATTACTCCTTTCTTGAAGAACCCCATGCTATAGTCTCTTGGGACTTACTTGGAGAGTTATGTTCATAATGGTCTACAACCTCCTTCTTCTCCCGTAGAAGACGCTGGAAACCTGGCGTTGCGTCCAGGTGATTTCTGGAAATAACCAAAAGAATATTCTTTAAACATTAGCTTATTTATATCATCATACTTTCTAACATACTTATACTATCAGCCCTATTGTACCAATTTTTAGTAGGTAGCTTAGTAGGTACAGCCACAGATTACTTAATAGTTACTACGTAACAGATACATCACTCCCATACAGAACCGAAAATACCTACGCCATAATAGCCTACAAATTCTTAATAATAATACCTGCTGTTCGCAGCGAAAAGAAATGTACCATGAGCACGCGAACAAAGAGTCGAGATTGTGTTGCCCGCCGTGCGACTCACGTGCAAGCTCGTCATCGCACGAATGCGGTAGGGTTGTCTTTCTAACTTTCTCGTAGATTTTTAAGAAAGAGTACCTACACGCAAGATGCATTTTAAAATTACTAGGTACTACTAACTGAAGCCAGCTGAAATGCGTACCTACTTTCAAATAACGTAACGTACCTTTCTTCATCTTTCGGCAATGAAAAAAAGACATTTTTATTTTTTTCTTTTGGCTATGACATCCAACGACTTCACAATAATTAACCATCGTGTCGTTAGTCAAAACTTAATAATATTAACTTAATATACGTAGTGTACGTAAATATCGTATGCGTTTTGAGTGAGCGGGAAACGTGCTGTGTGTCGCGTGCGCCAGCCCCACTGGCACTCGGCTCGGTTACGAGCTACATAGCGGTAGGCACATAACGCGTAACCTTGAGCGAGTGACGGAGGCCTGGTACAGCTTTTACTCTCAATCATTGAAGACTTATGGTTGGACAGCTTAATTTGGGAAACAACATTGGCAGTAGAGCCTCACCCGCATCTTTCCGCGGAGGGACAGCGTCTCTGGTGCGCCCGGGCGCTGTCACTGGGTATGGAGCCCGCTTAGCGCGGTCAGTCGCTGGGTGGACCACTGATGTCATATCAAGTACCGGTGGTCCACCCGTGAAGGCGAGAGTAGGTGCACAGGGGGGTTTTAGTCCGATAATGATGATGAGTCCGACATAACTGCCTCGCTTCCCCGAGCGGGGCGGTATGCTTAAAGAATTTCCCCTCTCCACATTCGTTTATTTTTGCTTTTAAACTACATCCGCAATAGGAAACAAGCCCTGTGTCGCGGGGACTTTACAAACATATGGTACATTACTAATGTAATCGACAACGAGATAGGATATCGTGTAACATTTTAAAGGTATCTACATACAAAAAGTACATTCAGAATCCAGATTTGGAACAACTATTGATCACACAAAGTTTTATCCTGTGCAAGAATCGAACCCACAGCACTCGACGCGGTGTTGGTGGCGTGGTGATCAACTCACCACTAGACCACACATACAGACATTTAATTAAACAGCTAGAAAAATCTTCGACGCTCCCAAATTTACAGGAGTCAAGCTATAGACCACCATGTTGATCAGATATGCGGGTAGGCCACTATATAGGTTATCAACATTTTTTAATTAAGTCACAGAAGCTACTATGTATATTTTTATATATCATAATAGTAAACATTAAAAACATTATAAGATGGTAATAAAAATAAATAGATGCCTGTGATAAGACAGAGTTGAAAGATTTCAAACTCAAAATTAATTTATTAAATAACTAGCCGCTTGACCCGACTTCGCATGGGTGATATTCCCCGGGGCTCCGTTATGTTTTTGTCAATAAAATATAGTCTATGACACTCACAATTAACGTGGCTTTTTATTGGTAAAAGAATTTTCAAAATCGGTTCAGTAGATCCAGAGATATATCCCTTACAATGTCACAAACTCTTTCAAATTATAGATAGATTTATCCTCCTAATATTATAAACGCGAAAGTTTGTAAGTATGGATGGATGGATGTTTGTTACTCTTTCACGTAAAAACAACAGAACGGATCTGGATGAAATTTGGCACAGAGATAGATTATGGTCTGGGTTAACCCATAGGCTACCGATAACCGACAGCCACGCGGGCGAAGCCGCGGGCAACAGCTAGTTAAAAATATTTTCAAATAACCACGGACACAAATACAATGATGATGACAATGATGACACAAATATTAGAAACACAGTCTCACATTTACATAGATATAATTTAAGCAGACCAACAAACATACATATACTCGAAATATAAACAAAAAATTGAAAGTGAATAAGCACATTACACCAAAAACTAGTTGTTTTACAATTATCAGCCTTAACTCTGTTTTCATAAATTACATTTTTCCGTATCAGATTAGTAGTAGGTAACTAAAGCAACAGCTCACCATCCAAAGGTGACCATCAGGTTCAAATTGCGGGGCTATAGCTCCCTATTCAGATATTGGATGCTAATGATTTTTGCTTTATGGTGGTCAACTGGCATCGTTGCTGATTATACCTAGCTAGTAGCTGGATGCGAGAGGCCGAAGACTGTGTCAAGTGGCGTACCTATTGGGAGGTCTATGTCCAACAGTGGACTGCGATAGGCTGATGATGATGATACCTACGCATTAATTTTGACTGCCTCGGTGGCCCAGTGGCCGCAGTATGCGCCAGCTGTGCACGAGGTTGTGGGTTCGATTCCCACACAGGACAAAACTTTGTGTGACTCACAAAGAGTTGTTCTGAGTCTAGGTGAAATTTGTGTCCGTTAATTGTATGTTTGTTAAATCCCCCGCGACACAGAGCTTGTTCTCTATTGCGGGAGTTGTCTTTAAAAAAAATGCACCGATTACTTTTACTTAAATAAAGTACTAAGCAACAATAATTTAAATTTAATAATTTATAAATAATAATTATCTAGTCAAAAAGTACTTCTCCACAGATATCGGGCTTGACTCACATCTGATAACCACCAATAGGTGTATAGTAGTATGAGTCATGGCATTAACTTTCGTCGTTTACATATGGTGCCGGTATGTGATAGAGAAATTAAATCATATTGCGTCACTTTAGATCCGGTAAACATCAAAACGACGTGTCGTGTTCAACGTGACAATATTTACGTAGTTAGACCAAGAGCCAGCAACGTATTTACTTTTGTCATTTCAAAAATCATGAAAATTCACAAACTCACTCTTTAACTAAATCAAAGGCTTTTCTGACAATCCTCTGGGGCCAGGGTGTTTAATCCTAAAATAACAAAGAGGGTAAGAAATAAAACTTAATTTGATTATATACCTATCAGTCCTAAAATTTGTAGTAAATGCTATTGGCAGTATTTTAAAAAAGGAATAGTGCAAGCACCAGTATTTGCGCAAAGACTTGTCCACAATCCATACTATAATAATAATATTATAAAGCTGAAGAGTTTGTTTGTTTGGTTGAACGCGCTAATCTCAGAAAGTACTGGTTCGATTATTAGAACTCTTTTTTTGTTGAATAGTGAATTTATCCAGGAAGGCTATAGGCTATATAACATCATGCTATGATCAATAGGAGCAGAGCAGTAGTGAGATATGTTGCAAAATCGGGGAAAATATTCCAAATTACCACGCGGACTTAGTCGCGGGCGACCCGTAGTAATAATATAAGTCCTGCGCGGTAGGCTAATCTCCGTTGACATTGGCCGCCGTGACCGAAATCAATCTGGACGACAATCATTATTAGGGGAAATATGACAGTGACTTCAAGAGTTACCAAGGCTTCACCATAACTGAGACTAGGTAGGTAGGTACTACGAAACGTTTACAGTAGTTTTCAGAATATAGGTACATAATCGCAACATTGCTTTTCTTTTTTTATGACATATCCCGCACTAGAAATTAAACGTTACAAACAACCCGCATTAGGCCAGCGTGTGTGAATTAAGGCCTTAACCCTCTCTCTCTCTCTCTTGATAGAGGAGAGGAGACCCGTGCCCAGCAGTGGGACATATATGGGTTGCTATTATTAAACAACTTGAACTTAAAATAAACAAATACACCAGAGTATTTTATTCACTGGCTAGCGGCCCGTCCCAGATTCGCACGGGTGGACATAAAGAAAGACGTTTTAGGGCACTTTTTTACACCTTGGTTTACGTTACTTAAGTTTTAGCAAGGATCTCTAATCTTTTCTCGCAATAAATATAGCCTATGTCACTCAGGGTGAATGTAGCTTCCCAATGGTGAAAGAATTTTTGAAATCGGCACAGTAGTTTTTGAGTTTATTCATTACAAACATACACACACACAAAAATACAAATCTTTCCTCTTTATCCTTGCTACTACTACTACTACTACTATAATATTATAAATGTGAAAGTTTGTGAGAATGGATGGATGGATGGATGGATGTTTGTTACTCTTTCACGTAAAAACTACTGAACGGATCTGGATGAAATTTGGCACAGAGATAGATTATGGTCTGGAATAACACATAGGATACTTTTTGCAGCTATAACCGACATCCACGCGGGCGGAGCTGCGGGCAACAGCTAGTAATATTATATAGTATAGATAGTAGGTAGCTCTTTTATATATGCGTCTGTCATCTCCATCGCGGACAAGTATCAAGGTAACATTCTGCGTGTGGTCAAACGCGAGGTCAACAAACTCCTGCATCATTATCATAATTATCTACCTACCAAGAAATACAAACATATTTATATAATAGAAGAGGAAAATCTATTCAACGCGACATTGCTGTTATTTTGTCAAATATCATCAGAATTCATTAGTTGAATGATGTTGATTATTACGGTAAGTAAAAACTATTATTTGTTTTTTTTAAGGTCGCTAACAATAATTTGAGGTCCACCTGATTGTAAGCAATTACGGTAGCAGAACTCTGGCAATTAAAAAGAGTGGCCCGAGTTTCTTGCCAATTCTTCTCGAGGCCCAACCCTAGTCAGCGAATTGGCCGTAGGAAAAAATGTATGCTGGCATTTGTTTTTATGACGTTCATAAGTATCATGTATTTGATCTAAATGAATAAATGAGTTTGACTTTTTGACTTTTGAAGGTTAGATAGGTAGGTATATTCGTCTACTCTCTATTTGAGATCGCGCCGCTGCATCAGGGATCGACAATCAGTGGTCTGTTAAAGCACAGAATAGGTACTTCATAGTACAGCGCAGAATCACGCAAAATCTTGAATAAATAACATATAGGTAAGTAGGTACCTACTTCGGGTTTTTTGCATATTAATGCATTTATTGCTTCGGGTTTTTTTGCATATTTGCCCTTAGACTATAGAGGAGAGATGATCCTAGCAATAATAGTTAGGTACTCGGTGCAATTTAAATGTAACTTCGGATAATCACCGAAATCCGTTGTATAAATGTTTTTTTTTTTTTAAATTAGGTAAGTATATATATAGCTATACATATACCTACTATATGTACTCGTATTTAGATACATACGAGTATCTGAGTCTGTTTGTTTGGCGGAAATTTTAAAATCCGCATAGTTAAGATAATAATATGTTGTATATTTTGTAGGTCATCTCGATAGGTGCGGAATCATTCATGACGTCCGCGTCAAAAGTTATTTATCACTTTATCAATATTCATTCATAGCGATAGCATTCTTATATTTGAATAATTTGTTAAAAACACTTCATTGAATTGTTTTCATACAATAATATTATTATTCATTTATTGTAAGTAGGTAGGTATTTCTTCTTTTACATTTTTGTTTAAACTATCAATGAAAAGAATATGTAGGTGCCTATATGTCTACAGGAAAGTGATATTTAATTCGTTATCTACGCACCAGGTCGACTGTGTCTCGTGGAAACCGCGATATTATTCATAAGTACCTACCTAGGTATCTACCTGCCTACATATAGTTAGCAAACAAAGATAAAAGCGCAAATCCCACAACGAGTGGAGCTATCTAGAGTTATCATTGCCGGAAAATAAAACCCTACTAATGAGGAGTTGTCTTTAAAAGACAAAGCACTGCAAAAAATTTGAAGGAGAACTTATTCTTATTTCATAAGTCATTTAAGGAGGGTAAAGATCGTAGATCGTTTGTAGAAAACTAAAACTCATTCAGGTAACACTTACGAAGATTATGAATGCAGCCAGAAAGATGATACGAGTATCAGCTCATTGAGCCAGTGAGCGCTATGAGAAGAACTAGCAAGAACCTTCTCTTTGAGTTACGAATGTTAATTGAGATGATTCGTGTGGGCGCTTACCATGTCGTGTTAAACGTGAAAAAAGTACGAAGCTATACAATATAGCTTCGTCCGTATATCCTACTAATATTATAAACGCGAAAGTTTGTAATTATGGATGGATGGATGGATGTTTGTTACTCTTTCACGTAAAAACTACTGAACGGATCTGGATGAAATTTGGCACAGAGATAGATTATGGTCTGGAATAACACATAGGCTTTTTACAGCGATAACCAACATCTACGCGGGCGGAGCCGCGGGCAACAGCTAGTATGCTATATAGCTCCGTCCCTTTTGTCACTCGAACGTCTAACGTTTAACACGACATGGTAAGCGCCCAGAACTTGGTGGCTATGAATTTTATGTGAAACTCCTTATGACACAGGGGGCAGCGGGAGCTTGCACTAACGCATATTCTCTCTTTAATAAAGACAACTTCCTCACTAGAAAACAAGCTCTGTGTTGCGGGGGACTTTACAAACATACGAACAGAACAACTCTTTGTGGGTCACACAAAGTTTTGTCCCCGTGTGTATATAAATCCCACAACCTTGTGCACAGCAGGCGCATACTGCGCCCACTGGACCACCAAGCAGTCAAAAAAAAAAAAAACTTACTATTAAGTATTCTGTGCCTTTAGTTATAAGGTAAATTAAATAGCCCAGACATATCCAACATCGCGTCATAATTGTTCATGATTATAATTGTAACATATTTTAGTCACCTAAAAGGCACAGATCGATCAAATGTAATATAGTGTTTTTGTGCTCTACCCGATAAGAACCGATAACATGTGTATCATATTTATACATCAAATATAAAAATATTCACAATTTAGCACACACAGTCATCGTTTAATTAGGATTGAGGTAGATATTAAGAGAGGTAGGGCACCATACTAGCGAGTAAGCCTGTCTGGGGAAGGATCTCTACCTTACAGAAGACCACAGCCAAATAACTACACACAGCGGTGTAGTTGTGTTCCTGTGGGTAAGTACAGGTCTGCAGCGCTCATTTAGGGATGCGTTTGGAATGAAAGGTTTTTTTATCCTAGGGATTCTTTATTGTTTTTTTAAAGACAACTTCCGCACTAAAGAAACAGGCTCTGTGTTGCGGGGGACTTTACAAACATATAATTAACGGACACAAATTACACCCAGACTCAGAACAACTATTTGTGGGTCACACAATGTTTTGTCCTTGTGCGGGAATCGAACCCACAACCTCGTGCACAGCAGGCGGATACTAAACCCACTGGACCATATTTATACTACTCCTTTTAAAGCCCGGGTGTAAAAAATGGGTCAGCTGCACCATTTTCACTTTGTGGCTGTCTCCTCTGGCATTATCTATTTGCCATTTTAGGTTCCAGTATAAATTGAGCCCCAGGTGTAGTGCCTGGCATTATGCATAATTGGCTACTTATATATTTTAGTGCGAAGCAGAGTGTGTCCGTGTGGTGACGGACTAAGAATACAAATGTCACCACCCCATTCCATCCCGAGGGTGTCGTAAGAGACGACTAAGGGAGTAAGTCAGGCAGACAATATCCACTGCAAGAGAGGGAAAACTCGAAACAAAACCCTATACCAACCCGTCTGGCCAGCGTGGTATAGTAGGCTAATATCCCTCCAAAAGTATGGAGGAGACCCGTGCCCAGCAGTGGGACGTTTATGGGTTGAAATGATGATATTTTAGTGCGAACGCAAGACATTGCTCTTGTCTTTAAGTTTAGTTTTTAATCATTATAGGTTTTTGTTTGCCTACCGTTTTATTTTTTGATTGTCTGTTTATATCCATGTAAGTATTGTTTTCATACTTTTATAACGCGCTTAAATAAATAAACATGTTAAATGACCTATATATGGCCAGCGTGTGTAGCTTTAGGCCATACCTCGCACCTACCACTGACGTCATAACAGGTCCCGGTGGTCGAACCATGAAAGCGAGTGTTGGTGCACAGGGGGGTTTTAGTTGGTATGCCGGCCGGAGTCCGACATAACAATAATATATATATTTTTTATTATTATAACCGCCTCGCTTCCCCGGGCCGGGCGGTATGCGTGAAGCATTTCCCCTCTACAAAAAAAAGGCCTTATCTCTCTCCTGGATAGAGAAGATAAAATTCAATAAGAAATAGATAGAGAGACAAAGACAGAGAGCGAAATAAGATAAGTTATTTGGCTGTGGTTTTCTGTAAGGTGGAGCTCGTTCTCCAGTTGGACTTGCTCGCTAGTTTTTTTGTTTTTATACTACCAAGGTGGCAAACAAGCATACGGCTCGCCTGATGGTAAGCAGTTACCGTAGCTTATGGAAGTTTGCAACACCAGGGGTGTCACTCACGCGTTGCCGACCCTTTTAAAACCTTATAATTCCTTTCTTGAAATATGGTGCCTCTTAATTATTGCTATTACCTATTTAAAATTTTGCGTAAATAAATGTTTCCTCTCTTATGTCAGACAATTTGCCAGCCAGGTAACTTAACTGACAAGCGTTGAGCTGTCAACAACCTCAGGCCATTCTTTAATCGCTAGCATATCGCTAATCAAAGTGTAGTGCATGCATTTACGTAGACAGATCAAATGTAAAATATAAGTATACTAGGGGTTGCCCGCGACTTCGTCCGCGTGGTAATTTGGAATATTTTTTCCCGATTTTGCAACATATCTCACTACTGCTCCGCTCCTATTGATCATAGCGTGATGTTATATAGCCTATAGCCTTCCTGGATAAATGCACTATTCAACAAAAAAAGATTTTTTCTAATCGAACCAGTACTTTCTGAGATTAGCGCGTTCAACCAAACAAACAATTCAGCTTTATAATAGGTATTATATATTATAGTATAGATATAGGTAGGTACCTATTCTAGTAATAGATAAACGTATTTTTATTATCTTGGTATTAATCAAATGGCATATTATCATTTGTATAGTACACACAGTGTCAAGTTAAAGTCAAATAAACTAACTAGGTAAAGCTAGTTATAGTTAGAATAATGTATAAATATATGTAAATATTGTAAAATTTTCTTAAGTATTTCATAGATATTGCAACATATTATATGTATTATTGTAGTTACGCAGATGATAACTTCTTGTTTAAACAGCTAAGTATCTTCTTAGTGCGTTGTACCAATTATTTCTTATATGCTTTGCCGCGACTACACGATTTTATTTTTCACAATCTTAAGATAGGGATTGCCATTAGTAGGTAAGGGTTTTGAAAATTCATTCATAACACACACATAGGTATATAGTTTAAGTAAGTTTAAGTTAAATTGTAACAACCATATCAATCTATGGAAAAAAAGAAAATAGAGGCTCCAGAAATGTGGTGCTGGAGAAGAATGCTGAGAGAAAAATGGAGGGAATTTCGCACGAACGCTTCCATACTCTAAGAACTCTGCATTCAACAGCGTCTATCATCATTAGTACAGTCTTTGGCCATGTCTCAAGCAGAAACAACGACTCCATAGAGCGTCTTGTTGTCCAGGGTCAAGTTAACGGAAGAATACCCCGCGGAAGAGCTCTAATGCGGTGACTAGATCTTATTAAATCGTCAATAGACAACCCTGTTAATGAGTGCACCAGACTGTCCACCCACAGACATAATTGGCGAGACATCGTAAGGCGAGCTACATCAGCCTCTTCCACATGAAACAATCATCATGACCACGACCGCTCTGTCAAGAGCGAAAGGAATTACACGTCAAAAGGTTGCCAACTGAAAATCAGTTCTTGACGTTATCTTTTAAGCCTATGCTGAGATGGTGACCTTTTCCAGCAGGGATGTGCTGTACAGACAAAAGAAAGAAAATACATTTAATTTCAGCAAAAGACATACACTGGGAAATGTACTTAAAACAAAACAAAAAAAACATAAAATAAATAATAATAATATTTCAGGACAACTCACACACCGCCATCTGATCCCAAACTAGGCAGAGCCTGTACAATGGTAACCAGACAACTGATAAACATACTTATATATAATATTTCTAAATACATACATAATATCTAAGATAAATAACACCCAGATACAGAATAAACATAAAAAAAAGTTTATATATTTTTTTTTTCTTTTATTGTACCCACTGTATGTCACATCTGCGGGAATTTGGACTCTGCTCAGCATAATGCTGCGGCGCCAACAACTAATAGTTGCGGGTCATACAACAGCGCTTTTCAATTTTCAACAGAGCCCTAGGGAACTAAACATAACGTTTCAGATTTTTTTATTTTATTTTACTTTATTGTAGCTTTGTTTTAAGTGATTTTGTTTTTTAACCGACTTCAAAAAGAGGAGTTGATCAATTCGTGTGTGTTTTTTTTTGTTTGTTACCGCAGAACTCCCTTATTTATGGACCGATTTGAAAAATCCTTTTTTTTACCTGAGAGGACATACTTCCAGTTAGGTCCCATTTTCATCAAAAGAAAATTCTGATGATGGGATCCATGAGGAATTGAGGGAACTCCTCAAAAATTATAGGCAAACATATATCAATTTCAATATTTTTAACAACACATCAAACATTTGCATTCAGAAAGTATAATATGATGAAGTAAAACTGATGAAGAAGACCACAGATGGCCACCTGAACTTCTCAATATTATATATAAATATTTTACGGGTGGCGATTAAATAAGTTTCCATTATGGTTGCTAAGTTAGCTAGGCAACGGAACTTCATAATTACACAATGTAATCTAGCCGTTATTAAGGTTTTTGAAATTCTGCAACTTGCCGTACTGAAGTCGGTTTTTTTTTGTTAAAATTATTCTCTTTTTATATGTATGTACTCCTATATTGCTGGAATAAACATTGTTTTCTTTCTTTCTTTCTTCTTTCAATTAGAAGAAACCACACATTTCTGTTACATCTATCACATTGTTCCACGTAAATGATAAATGACGTATGGCGCCGGCAACCATTCGCTTACTTTATCTAAACAGTCATAAATACGCTAATTATATATAATCTTGTATATATAATGTGTTGGTACGTTTATGTATTATAATCTTGTTGATTAATTGCATTGATACTGTTACTAAAGTGGGAATGTAAGCATTCGCCCCCCTGGATAGCAGTGTTCATTTGTTTATGGCGTAGGTACCCAATTAATTAACTCTAAGGCGAAGGTAAGTATGAAATATGCCATTGCAAATGGTCATTTATTTACTTTAGGCGCTTTGAAATTATAAATATGTAGTGTTACGCTGACTTTAATATTTTTTTAGACAAAGCATGTATTTTAAATATATTTCGAAAAATTCCCTTTAATGAAAATTTGTTTATTTGTGCCTTATAACATTAATTTCACGTGCCTAGGAAAGGCAGGTCAGGCATCTCCTCATAGATAAATGGAAGCCGATCAGATCCCAGGCGTAAGAGAAAGGGAAGGAAACAGTATAATACATACCTATTCAGTGGCAAATAATGTTGCCTCCAAAAAAATTTACGATCATTTTTAAAAACGCCAGGGTTTTGTAATGAAGTATCCCTAGGAAAGGACAACGTTTCGTTAGTAACGCATCCCTAAATGACCGCTGGAAACCTGTACCCACAGACAGGAACACAAGTACACCGAGCGGTGTAGTTATTTCGCTGTCGTGTGCATAAGGTGAAGGTCTCCTCTCCTCTATCAAAAGAGAGAGAGTTTAGGCCTTAATCCTTAATTGACACATGCTGGCCTAACGCGGGTTGGTGAATCAGACATGTCTTTAGAATTTCTTCTAAGACATGTTAGTTTCCCCACGATGTTTTCCTTCACCGTTAGCTGATGGCGAATCATTTGATTGGGACATATCGATGGTCTAGAAGTCAAAATCAAATGTGCTAATTACAAAATTTTGATAATTTAATATTTTAATGCCAAATGTATTTAATAAGTATGCTCATACATTTGGCATTAAAATATTAAATTATCAAAATATTGTAATTAGCACATTTTTCTTTTAGACCATCGATATAATCTCCACAAAGTGAAATTCACATTGGTAATGCCACCCGGGATCGAACTCGCACCTCTGGCGTGCAAGTCGGTTACTTTCCCACTCAGATTAACGTTTGTTAAAGCCGCTTGATAAATATAAAAAAGGTGTGAACAAACGTCAAGTGCAATAACAAGTGCACACATTATTATCACTGTTGGCAATTGGCAACTATCGAGGCATACGTGGCTGAGCATTGATATCGCGCTATCTGTCTCATTTTATATATTATTGTTTGCGGAAATACTCCACAGTTACACGTTTATATGAAGAAATTTATAACGGCTCTAAGCAAGATAGGATTTTTTTTTACTATACGTGATATATACATCTATAATATATTATACTTCATGCTTCGTCCTCGAGATTAGCATATATACACATGTAGTATCGCCCTCTAGTACTACCATTCCACACTAATTTGAGAGTATTTTAATAAATACTTTTTTGTACGTTAGTCACCTGGCCAGTGCGCTCCAGTCTTGATTCATTCTCTTTTTAGTGCCCGACCGTTTCCACACGCGCTCTTGACATACGTTTCATAGATTATTTTTATTTTTCTAAAAAGTGAATTTATTATATGTAAATAATTATGCATAAACGCAAAAGCGACAGTAGTGAAAAAATAAAAACAACATCGTTTAATCTATAATTATATAGGTATATTACTTGGGTGGCAAACAAGCATACGGCCCGCCTGATGTTAAGCAGTCACCGTAGCCTATGGACGCTTCTAATACCAAAAGTATCACTTACGTGATGCCAACCCATTTTTTTACACCAGGGCTTTATGGTAGGAGTTTCCCGGGGATAGGAATACGTTTCTTTTAAAACGCATCCCTAAATGAGCGCTGGAGACCTACTGTACTCACACACAGGAACACAACTACACCACTGTGTGTAGTTATTTGGCTGTGGTCTTCTGTAAGGTGGAGGTCCATCCCCAGTCGGGCTTGCTCGCTAGTATGGTGCCCTACCTCTCTTAAAATTAATTTATTAATAACTTTTAAACTATCGCGTTGCATGATATACAATTATAATATACTTCGGGTATGCTTTATTTACTTATAGATTGCTTGACGTTTCGACCAGGTTGCACCGGCCGTGGTCACAAGCCGACTAGTTCCCATACAAACACCGGGTGTTTACAAAATTGCCAGAAGAATAATATTGAAATGACCAAAAGCCACTTTGAATATTAGATTAGATAAGGCGGAAGAGGTGGGAGGGCTAGCCTTAGGGGTAAATATAAAGGCTTACTGGACCAAATACCTACTAATATTAAAAAACAAGTTAAGTTAATACTTTTTGTCTACGCACGAGATATCAAGTCCGACACGAGTATGAGCAACCCATTTGAAAGGAAAGGAAAATTCAACTGTTCTTACAATCTGCAAGTTCTTTGTAGGTACTTCAAATATAAAAGTTTTCGAAAGTTCTACTACCACTATAGATTTCTTTTCTATTAAAATCTATACTAATATTATAAAGCTGAAGAGTTTGTTTGTTTGGTTGAACCCGCTAATCTCAGAAAGTACTGGTTCGATTAGAAAAAATCATTTTTTGTTGAATAGCGCATTTATTCAGGAAGGCTATAGGCTATTATAACATCACGCTTTGATCAATAGGAGCGGAGCAGTAGTAAGATATGTTGCAAAATCGGGAAAAATATTACAAATTACCACGCGGGCGACCCCTAGTTATTAATAAAAGGAGTACAATGAAACCTTCACTGTTTAAAAGGCTGATTGCTAATTAAAGCAAATGATTGCTATAAAGAACAACAAAACAATAATGATTGTTAACTAAATACGTACCTATATACGTAGGTAGGTACATTATATATTATCTGTGATATTATGTATGTATAGTCGGTCACAGTCCGACGCGCGAACACAATAGATATTTCACACGAAATTATGCATAGCCTCGTCAGTCTTGTATCTATTTAAATAAATACAAAGTATTGACGAAGTAAGAAGATCGACTACTCTTTATACTAACCGACTTAAAAAAAGAGGAGGTTATTAATTCGTGTGCATTTTTTTTATGTAAGTAAATTATCAAATTAAAAAAAAGTCTATATGGGAGGAAAAGTGGGACTAGAATTAGTATGAAAGTTCATCCTGTTTAAATACTTTAGACCTGGGATTTAAAGGATTTTGAAAGTTCTTTAACTTGCCGTGTTGAAGTCGGTTTTGAAATTATATAGGTACTTATATGAAAAACTACATATGGATTACAGTATCATGGGATCAGTATTTATTGCTCTCTTAAAACCTCGTTCATTTGCTAAAGCTTCTACTTTCGGACAACAGAAACTTATCACCCAGTTAGCCATAGTAGGTATTACAACTAAAGTGAGCATAGATAGAGCTACCTGTCATTGGCCCAACTTACCGTTGTAATATTGTTATACTGTGGCAAATATTACGACGTATTAGAAAAACACGTAGTTAAAATTATGCGCATTCAACCACACATCCATCGGTTGTATGTAGGTTGTTGTTGAGCAGACGTATCCTAGAGTTGAGAGCGCGGCTCGATAAGCGTAAGGTAGTACGGCCTCCTGCTAGGTGGACCGACGACCCTGGAACGGGCTGGATGCGGAAGACGGAGGACCGTGTGCTGTTGCGCATGTAAAGAGGCCTATGTGCAGCAGTGGACTGCGATAGTCTGATTTATTCATTGAACAAAGGTCAGAACAATCAACGTACCTACAAAAACGGTGGTCAATAATAACACAGCGCACAGTGACAAATTCTAGAGTAGAAGTAATATTTTAACTAGAATTCAAGTCATTGGCTGTAAATTTCAATGGTTCCTCCCCGTTTAACAACGCCAATGTGCAATTATAGGTACTAGCTAGGTTCAATCAAAACAAACCAGTATCGGGGCTTTTTGCCAAAGCGGGTAATTCCTCCAATCAACAACCTTGTTAAGGACAAAGTATTTTATTAAATTTAATTTACCTACATTCATTTTAAGACGATAAATGAATTTGTGCATGAAATATTAATTATAATCCACTCAATTTACGAATTCATCTTTTTTGCGAAAAGTCACAAACTGTAACATGCACAACAACACAAAAAGCGGTAGACAAGCACTGACATTTTAATTAATTATTGTGTAATAGATTAATGTAGAAATCTACTTTGAATATCCTATCCTACCTAATATTATAAATGCGAAAGTTTGTAAGAATCGATGAATGTTTGTTACTCTTTCACGTAAAAACTACTGAACGGATCTGGATGAAAGGGTGTAGCGGGATAGTCTTTGGAAAAGTGCCCCCAAAGCCTGGACTTCGTATCTACGACCAAACGATACCTTATATAGGGCGTGTACAATGTATACAGTTTCAACCCCCCACTACCCCCCCAATCGGCTACGACACCCAATTGTATCTAAAACTGTATTATTTTTTTTCACTATGTCTATGAAACTGACTGATCTCAAACTTTGTACAAATATTGCTGTGACATAAAGTAATACTACAAAAAATCAACAGCTCTTGACGACACCTACCTTCGAAAATAATTAAGCATAAAAAATTTAAACACCCTGTAATGTGACTTTCTTTGGTGGTACAAACACAGTTTTTTTTTCAAACATACACTGACATTCAACCTACCAGATCCTCAAAATTCGCTAATCTATCAAAGAAGGAACACTAGTAAATAAATCAAAGACTGAATTCGAATTTATTTTATAACTAGCAACTAAACATTTTTACTTATGTAATCGTACTTGAATTATTCTATATAGGTTGCATAGCCCACGTTCTTATTTTAAAATAATAAAAAGTAAAATTGCTGACCAATATATTTGATTGTAACCAAGATATTATATCTATTGTTATTAACGAAGATAGTGATGAGGATTGAGGATTATTAAATGGATTATTTGTTTTAAAGTAGGTATGGGTAATAAGATTAGATTTTTTTTAAATATAGTCATTATTTTTTCATAGTTAAGGACCTATTTAGAATAATTCAAGTACGATTACATAAGTAAAAATATTTAGTTGCTAGTTATAAAATAAATTCGTATTCAGTCTTTGATTTATTTACCAGTGTTCCTTCTTTGATAGATTAGCGAATTTTGAGGATCTGGTAGGTTGAATGTCAGTGTATGTTTAAAAAAAAAACTGTGTTTGTACCACCAAAGAAAGTCACATTACAGGGTGTTTAAATTTTTTATGCTTAATTATTTTCGAAGGTAGGTGTCGTCAAGAGCTGTTGATTTTTTGTAGTATTACTTTATGTCACAGCAATATTTGTACTAAGTTTGAGATCAGTCAGTTTCATAGATACAGTGAAAAAAATTAAAACAGTTTTATATACAATTGGGTGTCGTAGCCGATTGGGGGGTAGTAGGGGGTTGAAACTGTATACATTGTATACGCCCTATATAAGGCATCGTTTGGTCGTAGATACGAAGTCCAGGCTTTGGGGGCACTTTTCCAAAGACTATCCCGCTACACCCTTTGGCACAGAGATAGATAATGGTCTGGAATAACACATAGGCTACTTTTTCCAGCGATAACCGATATCCACGCAGGCGAAGCCGTAGGGCAACAACTAGTTTCATATATTTAAACAAACTTGAAGTACAAACACTTAAGATTTTTATTTTACTTAAACAACACACACATACATTAATAATATTATAATGTTAAACACGGACAAACAAGATCACACTAACTTCCTGCCCCTCTCCTTGTCCCGGATCCTGGAGCGAGGCGGAGTGGTGCCCAGCAGATCAGCTTCAGCGCCATCCCCGCAGTCAGCCAGCAAGTACTTGGACGAATGCCGAGGGTTTCTGAAGACGACGTCTTTGCAGTCGCTGGAAAGAAACCATAAAATTACTGTTTAAAACTCAAGCTAGTTAAAACTAAACAAAATAGTTGCTAACTACAAGATAAGTACGAAACGCAAGAAAATCATTGTAAGAGCCATTGCAAGATACAGATACCTATAGGCAAATTTTGCGCTAATCAATTCAGTTCAAACAGTTTTAATGTCATCACCAAATAAATTCAAAAACATTCTTTACTTTCTAATAAATCTTCTACTATATCGCACCCGCAGGAGAATAATGATTTAAGATGAGATAGGGTCATTGCACCGGTTAGCGACCAGTTAGCTGGGTTGCCCACTTCAGATGAGTATAAGAAAATGTTATCTACACGCAACATAGTATGTATTGGTGTAAATTAGTCCCAAGTATAGTTTGGATATAAAATATAATACTTTTATCCATAAGATATTATAAAATGCTGAAAAAGTGAAAATATAGCCAAAACGCGTTGGTTTACGGCCACTTTAGGCGGTTAACGACCACCAGTGTGTAACAAAGTCTATCATTTTAATATTAAATAATAAATAAATGCCAATAAAACAATTAAAATGGACTTAAATATTTTTAATTTCTTCTGTTAATAAAGTATAATTACAGAAATAATAATTGTTAACAATATATGTATTATGGTAATCATTTGGTGTAGTCTTTTTTTTTACTAAATAAGAATAATCATATTCATTTCTTATTATGTAGGTATATCATTAACAATAATCAACTTCAGTAATTTTTAATGATAATAATATAAATTAATCTCGAATCTGAAACACGCAAGCATCGTTTTACTACTTATGTTATACAATTTATGTTTTTATTTTTAAGTCCCATCCCCATAGCCATGGATTAAATATAAATAAAATACAACCATGACAGCTGTCAAAGGAAAAATCAACATAAACGATATGAATGAGAATGCTAACGAGATTATAAGCGAAGTATGCACAATTAACACCCGCGGACTTGTCGCTCAGCTTAGCCCCGCAGCCGCCGGATCCCGCATCAGCGTCAGTGGCCTCTGCGGAGGCGTCGAGTGCATCATCAAGCGACGAGTATTTCTCCCCGCCGACGTCGCCAACACCTGTGCGTCGGCAGGGGAGAGGCCGGCCTCCGGCGTGCTTGGGACCCCGTGGCCCACCGGCTGCGAACAGGGGTCCCTGCTGCCGGCGGTAATGTGCAGCGCATGAGTTCCAGTATGAACGAAAATGCCATGCGCGCATATTTTGCGGTAACAAAGAGGGGAACCAACCTCACTGCGTACCGTAGCCGTATAATAATAATATTTGCGGGACAATTCACACATCGCTATCTGATCCCAAACTAGGCAGCCTGTACTATGGTAACCAGACAACTGATATACTTATATATTTCTAAATACATTTAAGTTGCTTTACTTTTTATATGCTAGGGGGTAAAAAAAATCCCCGTGGACTCACCAGTGGGTCGTAGCGATGGGACCACGTGGGCCGTATGCTTGTTAGCCATCTAAGATGTATTAAAATGATCAAAAAACCCTGGATCACGAAAGGCCTACTACGATGCCTAAAAAATAGAGATAACCTACACAAAAAAACAAAAAAAGAACCCAATAACGACATCCTCGCAACTACCTACAAAAGATACAGATCATTCTGCACAGCTATACTAAAAAAAGTAAAAAGAGCGTATGAAAAACAAGAGATAGAAAAGGCAAGAAAGAACTCGAAACAGCTGTGGAATTTAATAAAATCGATAAGTGGCAGTAAGAGTCCGGAAGATCATTCAATGACATTACTAGAAACGGGAAAAGAACAGCAGAACATCAACCAGATCAACAGGTACTTCGCTAACACCGGTAAGAGACTGGCTGGGAACATAATCCAACAACGAATAGGAAATAACTCGCCTGCTAACCATCCCAACCAATCTACACCACTAAACTCATTTGCTATGACACCAACATCCGAAAATGAAGTTAAAAGAATAATAGACGGCATGAAGGACAAACGCTCTGCAGATATCTACGCTATAACCAATCAAATAGTCAGGCGATATAGCAACGTGCTAGTCAGTCCAATCACCCACATATGCAACCTGGCTATCACAAGTGGCACCTTCCCTGACGTATTCAAAACAGGCTTAATAAAACCAATACACAAAGGGGGAGATAAGACATGTGTAGATAATTATAGGCCTATCTCGATATTACCCACTCTTTCAAAGATCCTAGAACGAATAATAAACACACGGCTCGTCACATATTTAGAATCTAAGAAAATACTCTCCCCGTCACAATACGGCTTCAGGAAAGGAACATCTACCACTTCCGCAGTACTTGACCTCGTACAGGCCATAACCACCACCTTGGACTCCAAGAAGAAATCCCTAGTGATATTTCTAGACCTAGCTAGGGCATTCGACTCTGTCTCGATTCCCAACCTCCTTCGGAAACTCGAACGAGTGGGAGTGAGAGGACTTCCACTAAAACTATGCAAGGACTACCTTGAAAACAGAAAACAGCGTGTAAAAATCGATACATGGACTAGTGAAGATGCCAATGTTACCTTCGGCGTACCACAAGGAGGATTACTCAGTGCCACCATGTTCCTGGTCTATATAAATGACCTGTGTCAGATAAAACTGAAAGAAGGCCAAATCTTCACATACGCTGATGACACGGCCCTCTTCTTCTGTGGAGAGACCTGGGAGCAAGCATACAGCAATGCGCAAAAAGGCCTAGATACGGTGAATAAGTGGCTTAATGACAACCTGCTGACACTAAACACCACCAAAACTAAATTTATTCCCTTTGGTATGAAAAACTCCTATTTACCAGGACAAGAACGCACCATCACAGCTCACACGTGCACCATAGCCTCCTCAACAGACGCATGCAACTGCCCCGCTCTAACAAGAACTGAAAGCATTAAGTATCTTGGTGTCATCTTAGACAATACACTCACATTCAAACAACACATTGAGACCATGGCATCAAGATTACGCAAGCTAATTTATGTAATGAAATCCCTGAGACATATTGCCGATCGCCCAACCATTAAATCAATATACCTTGCCCTATGTCACTCCATCATAGAATATTGTATAGTGGTATGGGGGGGTGCTGCAAAGACGCACTTGATCGTTGCAGAGAAAGCACAAAGAGCCCTCCTAAAGGTAGCAGCTAAACTGCCCTATCGACACCCAACACAAAAAGTTTATGACCTATGGGAAGTCCTAAGCGTTAGGAGAACATTCATCCTTAGGGCAACACTATTAAAACACTCCCAAACACCATACGTAACCAGTAGAATTAAGGGCAAACGACGTATGGGTAAAGTTGCTAAGCAACAACAACATAATACTGTCTTTTCTCAACATTTTATGAGCTATTTAGGACCATACCTCTATAATAAGTTAAATAATAAATTAAAAATATACCCATTAAATACTCACAGTTGCAAAAAAACACTAATTAAATACCTTCTCCCTCTAGATTACGAAACAACCGAAAATCTCTTACATCCCCTGCAATAAACACTCATGAAATAGTCTGCCAGTACACATTAGGTATGAATCTTCCACCAATCACACACTAATCATCACACAAAGACACACACACCCACACCCACACATACACACACACACACTTAAACCTACATAGCTCCATAGTCTATAGTATGTTTTATTTTTATTTTTTGTTAACATAATTAATTAGTATCATAGATAAGGAAAATCAAACCCCCGCACTCAAACGTGATGCGCACACAAATTGCAAAACGGTGGGCCTGGTGACCAGTGGCACAGATATTATATATCTATTTCTGGCACCAGTCCTTCACAAATGCAAAGCTAATTCGAACAACTTGTTTAACCTTACTATATGTACCTATATAGCTATTAAGATGCCTTATGTGAAGGATAATAAAGATTATTATTATTATTATTATTATTAAAAAAAACCGCTACTTTGTACTCAATAACTGTACGTTTATAAATAAATTATTTTTAGTAAAAGCCATGAATTACTTACATATTTTGAGGAAATTATCGACGACGACCGAATATGGCTTCCACGTGCCTTTTGTCCGTACTTTGACTTATTTTCGGTTAACTTTACGTATTTTTGTTGATGGAAATTTTTTGGAGTTTTTTGTTTGAAAGCGTGGCCGTTGTGTATTCGTTCGTGGTTTCATTAATATCAAAGATTAATGGACGATTGAGGGGAGCATATAGTGAAATATAAGTGTAACTGTTTATTTTATTCACTTCCTTGGGTCTCCGGCAAGTATGTGGATATGTTTCAAGTAAATAGACAAGGACCGCGACTTTGGTTGCGCAGTTGTTTTAAAAAGGCACCAGGCAAAATAAATAAATTTAATTTAAATAAAAGACATACGAAGAAAAATAAAATATTTAAAAATGCAAATGATGTCGTGCAAGGTTTTGTACAAGTAGTCTTAAATTTTGCTCTTTTTATAAGTATAAAAAAATTACAATTTTACATTTAGAAGCAAGCTTTTCGTACATGGCACTCAAGACCAGGTCGACCGACGACCTAGTAAAGGTTGCGGCCAACCGATGGACAAGGTCAGCACAGGACCGATTGCTGTGGAAACACCTAGGGAGGACTATGTCCAGCAGAGGAAGTTTTTTGGCTAAGATGGATAGATGGATCGACTCAAGACCAATGACATGTGTGACTTGTTACCATCGATCAGCGGGTATTTATACAGTTGCGCGGTCCACCCAATTATTAAAATTGTTTGAAATATATTCAAAAATACATTCATGCGCATCCCTCCCCTTGCTGATGTCCCAAGACACCATTCTTCGGGCATGCTCTCTACAACGGCTCGTGGAGGGTGTATTTAGGGAATAACAACGAGCGGCAGACTTACTTGACCACTGGCGTTGAAGGTGATCAGAACTGTCAAATTATCCTTTTTATTTCCCGCTTTCAACTGATAAAGATGCGCTCTGGGCATTCTAATATGTCTTGATTATTAAATTTAATCTAATATGTCTCTTTCAATAAATATTCCAATTCATTAAACCAAGCTCTTATAGATACTTCGGTTACTCTAGCTTTATTTATTCCTTCGGCTGCGCGGCAAGATATATCAGGATGGCGCTTTAGGAAGTTTAAGTACCAGGTTTGTCCCGGACGATGTTCTTCGTGTCATGGTCTTTAGCATTTTCTGGACTGTCTAACAGCTCCTGTTTCTTCACCGGGAATCCACTCTTTAACCTGCTTTCCGCCTTTTTACCAAGTACAGGATCTGGGTCCCTTATCTCGATAGTATCACATCTCATCCCAACAAGCCGATCTCGAATTGTGGTGTCATACACAGTCTACAATTTTCTCTCATTGCCTTCCCTTCCTTTCGAATATTATTATGAGCTTTTTTCAAGGCTTCTTGAGTGTACTAATATAATATTATTTTGTCTACCTAATTCTAATGCTGTAAATGTAAAAAGTAATAAACCTTTAGTATTCGACAGATTACTTGCTAAAATAATTATTAAACGGACATTTGAAAATCCAACCAAATTCAAAAAACATACGCGTCCCTTGTTTCTCTCTTACTTTAAAACTAATGTCTATATTTCAATTATGTGGGTTAACGGCCACCTATTTAGCACTTGTTTGTAGGTTAATTTAACAAACTTTCTTTAAAGAAACTGGTGGTTGCTTACTATAGATTTGTATGTTAACACTTTGATAACGCTACATCCTGAATTGTTATAGTCCTGTATATACAATGTAAGGTCATACTAATCAAAACAAAATAATACTCATGTGTCAGATTGCGACCATATGGTCGCAATTTGACGTTTTTGGTAAATAGGCACTTCGGTTACCGACCACTAGATTTTAGCCTAATATTAAGTATAAAATCATAAAATACAATTAAATATTGACAACAACTTAACAATTGATCTAATTAAACATCTATGTATATACGAAATGAAATAAGTAATGAAACTTACCATTAAGCGCCGCGCGTCGAGTTATTTTTTTCTCAAATCACTACACAATCGCTCACTACTGAATCATCATGCGCTTTGAGTAATTTTTCTTAGGTTTAGGTTAGACCATTTATTTCAAACTGCATAAATTCTTGTTTAATAAATCATTTCAAAAACGCGTAAGATTTTTTATTTATTAATGTTAAGTACTTCTAGAAATGCTTATAATCTTGATTTAAATAAATTTAGTCCGTCAAATGGCCGGTTACTGGAGCTGGCCGGGAAACCGGCGCAATGACCCTACGCCTGTTTTGTAATTTTCATCTTGTGCATCATAACAGTTAAGGTTCAAAATTGACAAATGGCGTTTTTTAACTTACGCCTCTTTTCCACTGATGGTGCGATATCTGGTAACCCATAATACTTATCTCCTTAGTTGACTGTATATATATAAATATATGAGTTAAATTTCAGAGTAGGTAGGTAACAGATAGTCATTAATGTCGAGTCGTGTTTTATTTGTTAATATAATATATATTCTCCATTCAACGTTATAACGATTAGCTGGCATGCTGGAAGATTTAAAAACATATTCAAATTTGTGAAGTCCGCAAACCTACACTTGGACTAATATGCAAGACAATGACATAACATCAAAACAATCTCGTCTCTATCTGGGATGATATTACAATATATGTATCTCATCTCAATCCATAAACGTCCCACTGCTGGGCACGGGTCTTCTCTAAACATTTGGTGGGATATTAGCCTACTATACCACGCTGTCCAGACGGGTTGGTATAGGGTTTTGTTTCGAGTTTTCCCTCTCTTGCGGTGGATATTGTCTGCTAGACTTACTCCCTTAGTCATCTGCTACGACAACCATTGGGATGGAACGGGGATGGTGACATTTGTATACTTAATCCGTCACCACACGGACAATAGATAGATATAACAGTAGATCATATCTATACTAATATTATAAAGCTGAAGAGTTTGTTTGGTTGAACGCGCTAATCTCAGAATTAACTGGTTCGATTAGAAAAAATCTTTTTTTTTTTTTTTGTTGAATAGTGCATTTATCCAGGAAGGCTATAGGCTATATAACATCACGCTATGATGAATAGGAGAGGAGCAGTAGTGAGATATGTTGCAAAATCGGGGAAAATATTCCAAATTACCACGCGGACGAAGTCGCGGACGACCCCTACTAGTACCTCACATAGCAAAGTGCAGGAGCTCGTAGGTTTGACCTTCGGCAGGTGTTTATCACGGTCGGCGAACATGTACCGTGTCATATCAGTTGATAACAGTGTTTGTGTACGCACAATTACACTTATTAGTTAATAACGCTGACTGGTTCATGTCACCAACTAAATCTTTACATCAACGGGATTTTTTATTGGAGACGATCAAAACTAATTTGTATATTATCGATCCTCCGATTTATAAAAATTCTCAATGAATATCCGATTCTCGTAAAAATATTAAAAAAGGGCACAGCCCGCCCGCCTAGATCCCAATTTACAGGTAAATTGGGATCCTTACCCAGGCGGGCTGTTCGCTGCTAGTATTTACTCAAACTCGTCAAGTCGTCTCCTCGCCATAGGTATTATAGGTACTATACCCGGCAATCATCTTGACAAATTGCGCAGAAAGCGTATAGGTCTCTTTGGTGGTATGTTAAATACTGTCGAACTATGCACCTTGCAGTAGGACCAAGTATAATAAGACATGCTCGAACTACGCCGACTATTGTGATCTACTACTGTGAGTATGGATTAATGCATGGATGGATGGATGGATGTTTGTTACTCTTTCACGCAATAACTACTGAACGGATCTAGATGAAATTTGGCATACAGATAGATTATAGCACATAGGCTACTTTTTATCGCGATAACCGACATCCACGCGGGCGGAGCCGTGGGCAACAGCTAGTATAATCTTTGAAGATTATACTAGCTGTTGCCCACGATTGCAGGCCTTTACATAAACAATGGAGATATGACATTGGCATTGCACGCGCGTACAGCTCGATACGAGCCGCTGATAAACCTACCTACTACAAATAGGATAAGTAATTAAACTAATAAGCATTAATGACTAACATTCGAAACCTAAAGCTTTAAAATTAACATTTTACTATCCAGAGACAGTAATGTTAATTTTGAAGCCGACTAGATCTAATAGGAGCAGTTATTGGATCTAGTCTAGGCTTCAAAATTGACATTTTAAAATCATTTTTGATCTTTAATATGGCTCAGACGCATAATACCTTAGGTAAGTACTGTAGCAGCGGTTACTAATTGACATTCAGACCATGATTGAGCGTTATTATCATTAACAACTTCAATGGTCCTATAACGTGCAATTCCGACTGGGGAAGGACCTACACCTTACAGGAGAGAACACTACAGCTAAACAACTGCACGGTGTACTTGTGTCCCTGTGTGAGTACAGGTTTCCAGCGCTAATTTTTTAAACGAAACGTTTTCTATCGGAGAAATACTCCATCACAAAAAAGGTATTGCTAGCGTCCGATAGGCTTCGGTAACTGCTAACCAGACGTACCGTATGCTTGTTTGCAACCAAAACAGTAAAAAAAAGTTTGACCAATAACAGTTACTGAAAAGGTTACTATCGCACATTCAGCCAATGACAGAGCGTCGCCGTCGTCACCAACAACTTCAATACTCTTGTAACATTACTGAGATGCACTTTATAGTATGTGAAAGTAATTTTATGTGGAATAGATACCTCAATCCGTATCCTGACTAATATTATGGATATGGATGGATGTATGGATGGATGGATGTTTGTTACTCTTTCAGGAAAAAACTACTGAACGGATCTGGATGAATTTTGGCACAGAGATAGATTATGGTCTGGAATAACACATAGGCTACTTTTTACAGCGATAACCGACATCCACGCGGGCGGAGCCGCGGGCAACAGCCAGTACCCAATAAAAACTAAACAATGTGTAAGATCAAGACGTAAGTTAACGACTGCCGTGTTTATTATAAGAACGAGTATTCTCGGAGCAACTGTTTATTTCAATTTTGGCACAATACCTAAACATTGCGCAGATCACTAGATTCGCTAAGGAAAATCTGATATTCGGAAATCAACATTAAACTATTGGATTAATCCAACAAGTTCATAGAACCTGACCCCTACATGATACAATATGTATATTACTATCAAGGCTGATTTTAATGAAGCGTTGGATTTCGACGCGACTTAGTCTATGTGAATTTGAAATAGAAATGGAATTTCGGAAAATCTTTTTTTCTTTTTCTCTCATGTTAAAGGCAGAGGTTCGCGAGATACTTTTCCAGTAGATTTATTAAGGACTTCTGCCTGGCTGTACATCGGTTCTTGCCCGAAGGCGAGGTGCGTGAAACTGACTGACAGATCATAACATTATTAATGTTTTTGTCTCGAAGAGGTAGGCAGAGGTGCCTTAATTTATTATTTGTGTACAAGCCTTCTCGTCAACCCTTAGCCATCCACTGCTGGGTATATATAAAACCAAGAACAAGATTGTTCATATTCTACTCTTTCACTTTTCCTCTTCGGTTGTACATTTCGCTTACTATCACATTTGTATCTTTTTTCTCTGCCACACTAGTTAATGCTGGTAGAAAACTCAATCTTGAGTTAAGCTCGCCTTTGTACATGTAATCCATCTCAGTCATAAGACGTCCACTGTTGGACATAGGCCTCCCCCAAGGTCTTCCACATCATTCGGTCCTGAGCTGACCTTGTCGATCGGTTGCCTGCGACCTTTACCAGGTCGTCGGTCCACCTTGTTGGAGGCCTGCCCACGCTGCGTCTTCCAGTTCGTGGTCGACACTCTAGAACCTTTCTGCCCCAACGGCCATCGGTTTTGCGAGCTATGTGCCCTGCCCATGTTATATTTATATGTATTTGTTTTCCTTGTTATTGTGTACAATAAAGAATTTAAGAACAAATACAGATCATGATACTGATCATGTCTCTATAGAAAAACATACGCCATGGTTCTCAATCGTATGTGCTACCACTGAGCCATCCAAGAAGCGAGTTTTTCAATTAGTCATGTAATTAGTTATTAGTATAGCAACATTTAAATTATAAAAACCAAGCACGAGACCAAAAAAAGGACAGACAAAAACCCAATAAGATGTACATATTGGTTACTAGCTATTGTCCGCGGCTCCGCCCGCGTGTATGTCGGTTATCGCTGTAAAAAGTAGCCAATGTGTTATTCCAGACCATAATCTATCTCTGTGCGAAATTTCATCCAGATCCGCTCAGTAGTTTTTACGTGAAAGAGTAACAAACATCCATCCATCCATTCTTACAAACTTTCACATTTATAATATTAGTAAGGATAAGGTGTTTAAATATTCAAATACCGCTAACCAAACGAGTAGCGCGCGCTACTGTTATTTGTAAATACATAGAAGCAAACTACTTTACGTGGAAGTGACAAGATCGAAGTTGTCTATTTCGATCTTGTCACTTCCAGGAAAGTACAATATATAATGTGAAATTAAAGTATATTTATTATATTATATCCAAGTACTTAGGTATATTATGTAAAGGAATATTTTTTGTCTGAAATTCAGTTAACTGAATAAGTTATGTAGTTGAATAGGTAAGGTAAGGTAAAGCAAGGAAAGGGTTTGTATCTATTGTGTTATATTGCAATTTGTATTATAAAGATTGCGCTCGTCACATGACAGATCCGGTAAATTACGATTTTCAGACCTGTCAGATAAAGGCAAAACATACAATCATCATTGACATAATTTGAAAACATGAAAAATGCCTTTTGATACTGTCATTGTATTTCACGGCTAGTGTCTGACCTTTTCTTCGCCCGCGCGTACAATCCCGAAAACATTGTTTTTTTTTCGCGATTAAAAGTAATCTATGTGCTATTCCAGACTATATTCTATCTTATAGCAAAGTTTCATCCAGGTCCGTTCAGCCGTTTTTGAGCGATTGAGTTACAAACATAATATATCTACCCATCCAAACTATTGCATTTAATAAGTATTAGAATAGATAATCAATATGTTTGAACTGGTGGCGAGGTTGGCAGTCAACTAAACAAACTAATTAGGTACCAAGTCACACACCATACTTAGTTATATTGAACTCTATATCATGCACGTGTTATAAGTACTTACCTATCTGATTCAAATAATGCAACAATTTACTAAAAAGGTCGCAACTATAAGTAAAATAAATAAGTCAACAGTCAACAACAACTCAGACGTACCACGCAATTTGTAGGAAAATGTGTTTGTTAAAAAACAATAGAAAAAAATCTGCTATTTATTAATCATTTTTGATGACCTCGATTTCGATACATGTCGGAAGATAAATATTTGTTCAAATAAGTAATTTAGATTAATTATTTATTTTGAAAATAAAGCCCAGTAAGTACTTAAGTAGGTACTTAATATTTTTTTGAGAATCGTCATAATCGACATATTTTTATCCGTACTAACCCTGTTAGCTAAATACCTACCACTTTTGAGAATTTTCTAAAATAAATTTAATTCAAAAATAAAAAAGTTGAGGGTCTCATCTAAATTAAGCTACTCACGGGTGTTAGTAATTAATTACAAAACATGTTCTGCGGATCCGACTAATCATTTTTTGTGAGTTTTGACGCATGAAGATTGAAGGGACGTCTATAATAACATCGAGACAATTGTGTGGGTCTTCCCCGCCTTCTTGTGGTTTCAGTACCGTTTCAAGTATCAACCTTGATTAGTTCTACTACATTACTTATGCGCTAGCATTAAGGATGAATCACGTTACACCGGGCCGTGAACTGGCCGAGGCACGGTCGAACATCTATAGTATCATTTTAACCGACTTCAAAAAGGAGGAGGTTCTATGTTCGACTGCATGTACGTTTTTTAATGTTATGTTCACCGATATCTCCCCCATTTGTGGACCGACTCTCAAAACTCTTCTTTTATTTGAATCACTTTTATTCATCTGAATTGATGATGGAATCCGGGGGAAATCGAGGGCAACCCTCAAATGTTGGTGGTATTAAACAATGTTTTTCATATATTTTTTTACTTTTATTTTATCACTAATAATAGATTTTTTGAAAAAAATTAAACCGACATCGAAAACCTATAAATAACTGAAACAGATTGAAGTCGGTGCTAAGCTTAATAGAAGTTGACAGAATTAATCTAATAGCACCGACTTCAATGTGTATTCAGTTATTTTGTATTAAGACATTCATGCATGTCCGAGACCGGCCTGGCCCAGTGTAACGTGTATCACCCTTACATCCACACTGCGTACCGTGACTTCGTATGGGTGAAGTTTGTATTCTAGTCGCGTCGTATCCGTATTATTCCGTATACGTTGGCCAAACATGCGTCAATATTGGTCACAGTAAATCCATATTACAACAACTAGTTTACGGAAAATGACGGTAGTTATTTAACAGAGGGCAATATATACTAGCGAGCAAGCCCGACTGGGGAAGGACCTTACAGAAGTGTGAGTACAGGTCTCCAGCGCTGATTTAGGAATGCGTTTTAAAAAAAAAGTTTTCCTATCCCAGGGATATTTCATCTTAATACCTTGGTGTCAAAAAATGGATCTGCAACACGCAAGTCATACCTCTGGTATAGCAAGCGTCCATAGGCTACGGTAATTGCTAATTAAGCGGGGCGTATGCTTGTTTGTCACCCAAGTAGTATAGAAAAAAAAAATTTAGCTTCAATGTATGATGTGTATATGATGTATGATCTACATTGCACATTGCAGTATAAATATATAACACTAGTGGACCTGGCAGACGTTGTCCTGCCTGAAAAAGCTGAAATACCGACAGCAGCGCCACCTACCGGGTCCAATTGTGAATATGTGATGTGAATCTAAACCATTCAGGGCCCTACACACACAAACTTTCTTCAAAATCGGTCCAGCCGTCTAGGAGGAGTTCAGTGACATACACACGCACACAAGATATATATATATAAAGATTTATTTATTTAAGTGATACTTCTGGTATTGCAAGCCTCCGTATAGAATACAGAAACTGCTTAACATTAGGCGGGCCATATGCTTGTTTGCCACCTAAGTAGTAAAAAAAAATCGAAAATCCCCTAGTGAACTATAAAACTTTTACATTACACCCCAAGAGGTTTTCGTAACAAAGCGGACGACAAAATACAGACATAGGATTGTATCACCATCTACATTAAAAAACATGTTATGGGACCAATGTTTGAATCTAGTTATATACATGCATACATGTATATCATCGCGCCTGTCTCCCACTGGGGTAGGCAGAAACTATGGTACGCCAATTGCTTCGATCCAAACATACTTCCTTAGCCTCCTCTACATTCATTAACCACTTCATGCATGAACATTGATTCTGGGTACTTTTAATTTGGCACTTTTTTAGAAAAGCTCCTATGGCAGAAACTCTTAAAACACTCGGATATTCAGTCATTGACCCAGAGTCCTCACATAAGTGCAACTGCAGTGGATATGTGCAAAGTGTTTAATAACATAAAGTTGCATTTATTTTGGCAAAGAAATTTGTAGGCGACCACGAACTGGAAGACGAAGTGTGGGCAGGCCTCCAACAAGGTGGACCGACGACCTGGTAAAGACCGATGGACAAGGTTGGCTCAGGATGGAGAGTTGTGGAAATCCTTGGGGGAGTCCTATGTCCAGCAGTGGACGTCTTTTGGCTGAGATGATGATGAAAGAAAAATTGGTAATTTACTAAAATTCACTAAAAAAGAACCTGCTCATCATATACTCTGGTATAGTGCCACGATTAGAATGTAGTGTGTAATGACAACTTTGGAATCAACCAGCTAAAAGAAATATAGTTTGCTCTTAAACTTCTATAACTCTCTTTGTGTTTGTCTCACATTTCAAAAATATCCTTATTTGCCCCACATTGAAATTAGTAAGATGTAAAGATACAATACAGTCAGGAAGACAATATCCACTGCAAGAGAGGGAAAACTCGAAACAAACCCCTATACCAACTCGCCTGGCCAGCGTGGTATAGTAGGCTAATATCCCTCCAAATGTATAGAGGAGACCCGTGCCCACCAGGGGGACGTTTATGGGTTGAGATGATGAAAAATATGATATTGTTAGAGATAAACAGAGGATTAGGTACTTTAATATTAAAAGTAATATAAAAAACGACACAGTTGATACACATGCGTCACTATCTAGTGATAAAGTACCCATACTGACGGCTTATATCAAAACATAATACAAAGACTACGAATTTCATTGATCAAATGCATCCGTATGATAACGTACGTCACAACAGGAAATAAGGACAACAAATTATGATGATCATCGAGCTTTATATGTCATACACATATAAAGCTCGATGATCATCATAATTTGTAGGTAACTATATACGGTGCAGGATATTACTGTGCTAAAAGATTTATCAATGAACAATAAATCAATGAATGAATAATAATTATACTGATTACTGAAAGCCTCGCTAGTCTAGTGGACTTTGAGTGCGACTGCTAGTCAAAAGGTCCTGGGGTTTGATACCTGGGTATAATAGATACCTATATTGGGTATTTCTGTCAATATATAATGATGCCCAAGGTTCGGATATTGCGGTGGTTTAAATTTTTTTTAGAAAAACAACTGCTGGTTCTTCCCAAGGCTTTACGTCAGCGAACTAGCTGTAGAAAAAATTTATTGACATCATCTTTTTGGCTTATTCTTAATTTATGACGTTCATATGTGTTACTTTGTAACCTAAATGAATAATTAGATATAATTATTATTAACATCTATATATTATACAATATATCAGTAATTTACAACTAAAACTATATTTACACAAATTAGAAATAAAAAACAAAAAAAAAAACACAAAAAAGGGGGAGACTGCTTAATAGGCGTCGTAAAATTCCTCCGCATCGACGTCTACTGAAAACGTGCCCAGGAGACTGGCAGCATTGCCACGCTGAATGGCAATGCTTATTCTTTGAGCCAAATATAAGCCAGCCTTCTGGTCACGTGAAGCGTCGACTAAACGCTTGGACAAATCTTTAAAAAGACCGCGAGCACTAGCACCCCACGGCCCGAGCGTTTCGACTCCAAACGGCTCAAAAATATAATCCCCAATGAGATTACTGTATTTGCGCCGCTTGAGAGTCTCCGCGGATGCAGCAGCAGCACCAGCACAACCTGCAGTGCTTGGAAGATGAGATGGCGCGAGGGTGTCGACACATGTTGCGTCCCACACCAAAGGCCTACCCATCTTCCATGGCAGTAAAGACATACCATCAGGTCTCTTACCATCGTTGCGTACCAAACCGTTGGGTTCCCGTACAGCTGGTACGCCAGCGGTGACAAGGGAACGTCGGAGTATGTCATTTAGGTTAGCGTGCCGGGATATGCGGCCTGCACTCCTGCTGCATGACAGGCCGTGGTGTCCAAGGCTGTCGACGGCTTCACCACAGCAACATCTATGCGGAGAAACAGAAGGAGCACCTAGACGAAGGCAAGTAGCCATGCGGAAGGTTGTATCGTCCAACATGGTACCTATGTTGGGCGATGGGAGTGCCTGAAGCCAGAGGCCCGACTCCCATTCCCCCACAGCCAGCAAACGAGCCCGCTCAGCAGGACTGGTAGTCGAGTTTATGAGGTTATTCCTAACCATCCTGCAAAACGGCTCATCCCACTGTCTCTGAGAAGAAAGGTTAGTGGGTAACTCAGTGTCGGGCACAGTAATTTTCCAAGCACTAATGTCATCGGTCTTACATGGCACATCGGGACCAACCAGTGTGGACTCTAAAATTTTCCTGGTTAGTTCTTCCGTGCTATGGACCGAGGACAGAAATGCTGGTAAACTGACATCGGAAATTTTGCGAACGCCGAGCCCGCCCAAACGAACTGGTAAGGACGCTTGAAGCCATGCTCGGTCGTTCAGGGCCACATTAAGAATTTTACTAATGGTGTTGTGGATAATTTGGTCCAATTTGCCTAAAAGTGTTAAATGTTTCCAAAACGGGGCAGATCTTAGGGCGTGCGTGAATTTAGGGACAAAAAGACAATATCGAATTATTGTAAAAGCCGAATGCATATTAATTTTCAATAGTCGGTCCGAAACTTCACTGAAATTTTGTACTTTTTCTTGTATATAAGAATTAAAAGCTTCTTCAAAAACGGGGGACCCGAGGAGACGAAACTCAGTTTTCTCAATAATTTTGATGTTAGGTGCCAAAGTATTAAATTTTGATAAAACCGAAACTTTGTCATTAATTTTGTCGCTTATATAAATTTCACATTTGCTAGTGTTCAGTTCTAAACCAATGGAATTAAATTGAGTTTTTAAAAAAGCCAAATCTTGAAATACTGTTTCTGCATCGCCTCCTAGGGTCCCATCATCCAGGTACCAGATGTTAAATTTAGAATTAATTTTTTCAATGATGGGGTGGATGGCTAAACTGAAAATAACTGGCCCAAGAGGGTCACCTTGTTGGCAACCAACTGCTGATTCTAAAAGTTGTTCTTTGTATAATAATTTTGATGGATGCCTATAGCATTGCCAAAGAAATTTGAAAATTTTGGAGGTTTCCAATTTTGCCTGTGACAACAAGGTGTCCCTATTCAACGAATTAAAGGCATTCTTTAAGTCAACCTTAAGGATGACTTCACCGTCACCACAGTCAAGGTATGTTGATAAGGCATGTATGGCCGCCTCACAACCCCCTCTTGACCCAAAGCCCAATTGTAGGGGTTGAAATTTATTTGCTAAAGCTATGCTGTAATATTTACAGCATAGCTTGGCAGCCATACGCCTGTACGTACACCCTACGGCAATGGGACGAATGCCACCATCTTTCTTCCGTAGGGCGCATAAGTTAGCTCCATAGAGAAGATCGATGATGCCATCGTCCACACTGCCGGCGAGCATAAGGTTCATTAATGCCGTTAGCTCCTTCAAGAGAGCATCCCCAGCTTCCCCGGCGCCTGAACACAACAGGTCTTTTAGGTGTTGAGGCGTTAAACCGTCGAGGCCGCCGGCAGACCCGTTCCGAAAAGAGCTAACGGCTGAAAACACGTCCTTGGCTGTGACACTGAGACTATCTGAATCCGTATCAGATAGTTCAGGGAAGGTGAGGTCATCAGCAGGCGCCGGATGCTTGCTCTGCAAACCGGCAAGAGTGTCCGGAGAGCACGGCGCCACCACATCATTACTGAATAACAACCTTGATGCTCCCCTTATATCACCTTCCTTCAATTTTGTTTCTACATACTGATAGAGTGTGTTATTTTGGCTAAAAGAAGATTTTGGGTCTAAATGAGGTGTTGTGTTGTAGCAGTTATTTTTAATTTGTGTCGTTAGAGATTTTTGATTGGCCTGATCTTTTTGAATGTGAAGAATCCTGTATGGGAAGGTGATTAGTTGTTCCCAAGCTATATTAGAGTTCTCCCGGACGACAAGACCTATACAGCGGGCCAAATTTTGGGCCACTGTAGGTCTCGCGCCTCGGGGAACTCTCTTAAGGACCGGAATGGAATTTTTTAAACTTGCGAGATATTTCCAAAAAGGAATTTTGTCAGCGGTGTCCGTTGAGGCCACTGTGTATGTGGTGGGGCTAGGCAATTCATTTTGGGATTTGTGAACTTTCCCAAAATGAATTTTCAGGCCCCGCACACCTTTAAAAAAACGAGATTGGGAACAATGAATAATTAAATTTTGTTTTTTTTTTGACTGCACTAAAAAAATACAATTAACGGACACAAATTACCCCCACAACTCTTTGCGAGCCACACAAAGTTTTGTCCTGTGTGGGAATCGAACGCACAACCTCGTGCACAGCAGGCGCATTCTACAGCTACTGGACTACCAAGGCAATGTTTGCATCAATCAGCCTATTAAGGTCCACTGCTGTATTCTGGATACTTGTGCAGGCCAAATTACATATTATGACCCGGCAAACTTTGTACTGCCTTAAAATTTTCTTATTTTGCTACGCAACTTTCTTATTTTTTTACATAAGAACTTTCTCCTGACACTAACAAACACAACAAAAAAAGAATTACCAAAATCGGTCCAGCCGTTCACTTGTGATGTCGTGTCACCACAGGAAATAGGGACTCATTTTGTATATATATATTCAGATTATAATATTACATTCCTGCATCCGATTAGTGAAAGGGAATTAACAAGCTAATAATAAATATATATTTTTCACTGAAGTGATTCAACATGCAAAATACTTACCGCACCATCTCATTGTTAAAGTTCTTTTTAAAAAACGAACACATTTTATATATCAACAACGCACACATCAACATGCATTTATTTGTTTTTGCATTTAATATCACATTAGTGTGAATCACACGGTAAAGTAAAAGCTGATAACATTAATTGGCATGTAGTGATAACTTAATCTATGGTTTAATGGCCATCAATGTACATAAAATAAGCCATGGGTACTCGAGTGCTTTGATTATATAGTGACGGTTACTTTATACAGTAAATAAGATAGTAAAGAGTTATGGCTAGGTTATGCGTATTGATAATGATCATAAAATGGCTGATTTTGACATCATGACATTGCCAATAATGTACCGATTTTGATTGCTTACATTTTGAAATAATATCAACGTAGAGGACAAATTATAAATGATTCCGTAGTTTTAAAAAAACTTGTTCTCGTCAAACAGGTTTAAAAACTTTTTTGGTTATTATCTAAGTACTTAAAATGTTAGGCCATAGTTTTTACTGTGCATCAATTGTGCTACTGATAAGTCATAGATATGAAAAATATACATAATCTATGATGTAATAGCCCTTATGTTTAAAATAATCGCAGAGCAATAATAAATTACGTATATTTAGTAAAATTAACAGTTTTGTTTATTTTAAAGATAGCTGTTCAAAAAGAACATTGTAAACGAAAAGTTAGGTAAACATGTCAATCAAAAAGTTAGGCGCCAAAGTGTAAGTAAAATTCGACGTAAAATCAAGGACATGATAATTAAATTAACACTTACAAATCATCGTCAGAACTCGCTGAACTGTAGTTTATTGGGAAACCGACGCTTTTTTTCCAATCTTTATCCACGTATGCATCCATTTTCATAAACACGAAAACTTTGAAATTATCCCAAAGTATTCCCTCGTCACATACACAATTGTCTCACTATATCACATCTAAATGCACATTAATCACCCACAAAATTAGCACAGCACTGCTTAGAGATATACTCTACACTAAAGGACATTTTATCTTAACTATATTTCATAATAAAATAACCGGTAGTTCATAAAATTTTCAAATACGACGAGCGCACACGTCTCATCACACGGCTGACATAATGATTATGTCAATTTGACAATTCGTTCGAGAACCAGTCTACGCAACAGATAATGTATTATCAGCAGTTATGTCCAGGCGTGAATCGTCATTTAATAATTCAATTAATAAACTCGACTAATACCAAAGTATTTGAAATTGTCTCAAATTGTAGCAATAAAGGTTTCTTTCTTTCTTTTGTCTGAAATGATCTGTATAATATAAAAACGAATCGCTAAATGTGTTGCTAGCCGCAAATCTCGAGAACCACTGAACCGATTTCACTAATTCTTTTTTTGCTATGTCCGATATTGTCAGGAGAAGGAGAAGGTTCTTATGTAAAAAAAATTAAGAAAGTTGAGCTGAAAATAGTTTAACCCAGGATCAGGCTAGTCAAGTTCGACAATTTGTGACCAGTGTGAGCACTAGATACTAGATATTTAAATTTCTTTGCTCATAAACTCTTTTTAGACAAAAAATTATAATAGACAGTCTTTATTTGTATAAACAAGCATATGGCCTGCCTGATTGTTTTGTAAGCAGTTACTAACTGCTTGCCAGTTACCGAAGCTACAGATTACTTAATAGTTACGAAGCCTACTGACGCGGACACTTGCGATACTTGAGGTAGATACGGTCCTAAAAACTTTTCATACAAGAGTTTTTAATGCAGTGTCTCTGGGATAGGTAAATCTTGCTATAAAATTAAGTGCGATAGCTGTTAAAATAGGTACAAATGCGCAGGAACGTCAATACGACAGTGGAGTTCTTTTTTTATTTTTCCAGACTAAGTCTGTCTGGAAAAAGAAGCTTGTATATTGCTCTACCTGTCTTAACTTTATATTAATAATATTTACGATAAAATCTATAAGGTTTAGTAAGCGCCTAAAATAAGTGTCATAGTAATTAAATTAAATAATTGCTCAGTAAAAAAATGTAGGCGTTAATTTAAAACAGGCAATATTTTTACTGTAAGTATAAAATTTTATTATGAAACATAATTTAAAAACTAGATACATAATCATAATATTTTTTGGTCATTATTAAAACGTAAAATCTTTAATATACGATCATTTATTAAACTATTTGTTTTGTTCGTTGAGCGTGTTGTCGATGTCGTGATAACAAATAAATTGAGAAATTACCGCCTTTTAGGTTACGCAATCGTTAAGGCAGTCCCTGGGTGGACCACTGACGTCGTATCAGGTTCTGGTAGTTCACCCTTGAAAGCAGGTATAGGTGTACAGGGGGGTTTTAGTCGGTATGTCGGCCGTCTGCCTCCTTTAGGCCGAAGAGTCCGACATAACCGTTTTGCTTCCCCAGGCCGCGGCCGGCGCCGCTGCTGTCCGCTGCTGCTTCCTTTAAAGTTTTTTAGCATATTGAACACCTAAATTGTATTTTTCCTAGACATACACTATGTAAAAAAGAGCGGAGAAATGAAGTTAGGCATTTCGCTCCTATACCCTGGCAACCAAGGCCAGTATTCGAGGCGTTCTGTTACGACGATATTTGGAGAGTTGTTTTCGCAATTCCTATAAATCTTTAGACACCATGTCATTGATAGAGGCAGTAGGAATATTCTGAGCCAATACATCTGTGAAACGAAAAAGATTTGATTAGTTTCTTTGTTCGATTATAATAGAGTAATGAGTAAAATAATCGAGTCCTATGGGAAAAAAAACGAATTGCCTTCACGGGTGGCCGATAGAGACCTAATTATGGGCGATCTAAATAACTCTGTCACCAGGTTGAACACTAATCAAACGATAAAAAGAAGAAGACCAATCGCTCTATGTCCTTACCGAGGCAAGTAGTCCTTTCTAAATGTTAAAATACCGGTAACCCATCCGTCGACTGAATAGTGGCAAGCTTGCAACACAGATCTCTCGATCGGCGCTGCTATTAGATAATAGCCGCGCCGATCGTGCTATGTAGATACACATAAGAGCATATTGACTGGCCTGTTGATCTAGTGATTAGTGACTCTGACTGCTACGCCGGAGGTCGTGGGTTCGATTCCCACCCAGGACAAATCTTTTATTCTGTGCCTGGGTGTAATTTATCTATAATATGTATGTATTTAGAAATATATAAGTATGTTTATCAGTTGTCTGGTTACCATAGTACAGGCTCTGCCTAGTTTGGGATCAGATAGCGATGTGTGAGTTGTCCCGAAAATATTATATTATTATTATATTATACAATTGTTACACTCACTGTAGTTCTTAATAATGTGGTAAAGTATTTATAATGTCCTGCTCAAGTTGATTTTGCAGTTAAATTGAATGGTTTTAGCCGTAACCTCCTCTTATATACTTACCTTATTGTATTGTTTTCTTATGAATGGTACTACATCTAGGTAGGTACTACTTTTTTTTATTATTTCGCCCACGTTATGAAAGTACATAATGTTGTAACTTTAATAATAAAGGTATTATGTAGCGCCTCTTTGTGACATAATTCGTAGGTGTAAACCGAGTAAAGGTTTAGTTTGATACATTGTTTTAATCAATTAGCCTGTTTCAGTCCACTGCTGGACTCTCATATAGCAGGGCCCAACACCTGGGCCCCAATTCATCTGTATTGATTCTCAATTAAATCTCAGTAGCATTTTTGGTAGTCTGCTAATAAATTTAAGACAAATAGTTGGAAAACTATTTGTCTGGTCAAAAAAAAATTGGTTGGCAACACGCAATGATACTGATACTTATGGTATTGCAAGCGTCCATAGGCTGCTACCACCAAGCTAAAGTAAGCTTGTTTGCCACCTAAGTAGTATAAAAAAAACTTAGCTGGATAACTTTGGGTTTTCTCTGCCTATTCCTTCGGTTATTAGGAAAATACTCTCTTTTTCTGTGCAATCTATTCTACTCTGGAACGCCTTCCCTCTTGAAATCAGGATATCCACCAGCCGTATCGCGTTTAAGGCGAGCACTTCTGTTAAATAAACTGACAGAATCATTTAAACAATAGTGTTTAATAAGTATATGTATAGTATATGTATTCTTTAATTTAATTTAATTGTGTAGGTACCTTTTACTTTATTCATAAGTTACTTTTTATTATTACCTTGTAAGTTAACACCGTACCGAACCTATTGTATGTGCTTAGTGGTGAAAAATAATTTATTATTATTATTAATTTATAGATATGTATTATATATTTATATTATTATTTATTATATGTATGTACTTCCTTCTAAATATGTATGTAGTATATATAACAGTATTATTATGTTTGATTTTTTTAAAATATTTCAAGTTTAGATTCGTGCACCTACTTTGTTTTATCTCTGCATCACCCTATAGGTTGACTGGTAGAGAATGCCTCTGGCATTAAGTCCGCCTTTATACTAATTCGTGTATATGAAGTTTAAATAAATAAATAAATTTATCCATTAAATCATTGATCCACACGTCTCACATGAAGGTCAATGAAGCGACCGAACACAGCCGAATACAGCCTGCACGCAATCATTTTGACTCCCCCGCATACCTTGCACTACACTTATTAACACTTAGATATTAATTGCGTAAATAAATATCATATTTAGTTTCATGTCTTGTTATGAAAAATAAATAAACGTACCATAGATACCTACTTACTAACAAAAAAATTTTGTGGATACGGAGTGAAAAAGGACGAAGACTATATTCTTTAAAATAATTTACACAGACAGCCGTCCCAGCTTCATTCAGAAATTAATATTTTTTTTCCTAATTAATAAAATATTATCTATAATTCATGTGATGAAAGATTCTTTTATTTATTAAATTCACAGTGTGAGCAGTGCGTATTTCTTTACTCATAAACTATTTTAAGACAAAAATTCACAATAGACATAGTCTTTATTTGTATAAACAAGCATATGGCCCGCCTGATTGTTTTGTAAGCAGTTATTAACTGCTTGCCAGTTACCGTAGCCTACTGACGCGGACGCTTGCAATACCTGAGGTACGGTCCTAAAAACTTTTGATCCAAGCGTTTTTAGATGGAGTATCTCTGGGATAGGAAAAGGCAACACTAAAGCATGTAGGCCTGTAGGTACCTACGCGCAAGAACGAAAATACGACAGAGACACACCCTGACGTGTACTGTAGAGGTTTATTGGTGATCACTAGACGGCCATGTGACCATACTAAAACCTCTGAACATTGGATCACGACTTCACTACTTGGAAGCCTGATCCTGACTCTTCATGACAACTACCTTCAAGTCATCATAATCTGTCAGAAGCTTTTATCTTCTTCTTCTTCTTCGTGTCGATGGTACGATAAATAATTAAATTGCACAAGCCCAGAATTTGTGGGGGTGCTAAACCTGCCCTACAGCAGGTATAGCACCCCGACAAGTCCGGCGAGCAGTTGCATGCGCGATGGAAAAACATAAAATGGAAACTGACACAAGACATCCACTATTTAGCGACCAACTACCAACACAGCGTCTAAAGAGCCGGCACAGTTTTTTAAAATCTGGTGAGATTCTTTCAGGATGTCCGGTTGAAGCTCGCTGTAGATTATGGCAGAAATCGTTCCCCGCCCCCACTAATTATTTACAACTTAAAGAGCAGCTGCCCACGGGGTATAACCTTCCATGGTCTACATGGAAGTCACTCAACCGACTTCGGACCCAAGTGGGAAGATGCAGATACAATCTGGTTAAGTGGGACTATACCGCTGTAACAACTACAGAACCTTTTATATTCAAATATTATAAAAGGTTCTGACAAATTATGATGACTTGAAGGTGGTTGTCATGAAGAGTCAGGATCAGGCTTCCAAGTAGTGGAGTCGTGATCCAATGTTATATGTTTAAGTAGGTGAATTACAAAATAAAGTGAAGTCATTGATAAATATCCTATCGTTTCATTGAAGAGATTAAGCTGGGGCATCCGTCGCTTGGCATCGTTGTACCTTTAGCAGGCCAAGCGTACGCCACGAAGTACGAGCTGAGGAGAGAGAAAGGTTGACGGCGGCGGGGCTCCACAGCTGTACCTACAGGCCTACAGCTATCGATCTGGCTTTAGTTATGTGAAGTTCCTTTTCTCTTTTCCCAGTCAGGTTTACTAGCTTGTATTATGCCCTATTATTAATACTTACGATAAAATCTAAATAAGAAAGTAAGCGCCTAAAATAAGTTACAAATTATTTTGTTAAATATTTAATTGACAAATTGCTCAGTAAAAAAATATAGGCGTTAATTAAAAACAGGCAATATTTTTACTGTAAGTATTATTTTTTATTAAAAAACTTAATTTTAAAACTAAATACATAGTCATACCATTTTTTGTCCTTATTCAAACGTAAAATCTTAATTAAGCTATTTGTTTTGTTCTTTGAGCGTGCTGTTCTTGGTTAGGATTCAAAAACATTCTGAAATACTCCTAAAAACTCACCGTCCGTAGAGTGAACGAAACGTTCCTGTGTACGCTGGCTCTGGAACGCGCTGCTCGTATTTACAGACACGCATAGGTACGTCGCGTAAAGCCGCTCTTTCACTTTCTGCATATCACTAAAAACTCGATCTCACCCTTTTCATACATTTCATTAAAGTTAGCATTTCGAACACCTAAATTATATTTTTTTAGACGTAGACTATGAAATATAAAGCGGAGATATGAAGTTAGGCATTTCACTCTTAAACCCTGGTATCCAAGGCCAGTATTCACGGCGTTCTGTTATGACGATATTTGTAGGAATGCTTCCGCAATTCTTATAAATTCTTAGACCCCATGCCATTGACAGAGGCAGTAGGAAGAATCTGAGCCAATACATCTGTGAAACCAAAAAAATATTTAATTAGTTTGTTCGATATAATAGATACCTAAACATAATTATATTACAATTAATAATATGAGGTGGGTAAGCATTACGAGTAGACTACGACATGCGTATGAGACGTACCTATACAGAGCAATGATAGTACAAAGATAGATAAGCTACCAGTATGCTGAGCGATAACAATTTCTGCGCATTATAATAGGTATCATTGATTCCGCTACCCGGAAGCTCTCGCGTAACCTCCTAACACAAAACAGGTCAAACCTCAGGACATTAGTGGCCGTCCTAACAGGACACTGCCCACTCAACAAATACTTTCACCTAGGCCTAACCGACAGCCCGCTCTGCAGGGGCTGCTTGGAGACCGAAGAGACACCCGCCCACGTCCTTCTGGATTGTAGGAGCGTAGAAGACCATAGGGTACGGACCCTAATGAAAACGGGCTCTCTGCCGGAAGCCTGCGACCACCTGGGTCGCCTGCTGGCTTTCTGGAAGAGGTTGGGCTGGATGGAATAACCAAACTTAAGTAAAATATCTCTCTGGTCGAGCAGATACCCAACATAGAAATTCGACGTAGGACGAAAGTCGAAGATGTGGGTAAACGGTTAACTAGCATGAAGTGGAGATGGGCGGGACATCTAGGTAGGCGGGAAGACGGAAGGTGGACCGGAGCAGTCACAGAATGGTGGCCGCGAAACGGAAGGCGATTGCCGGGTAGACCACCCGCCCGGTGGTCAGACGATATAAGAAGGACGGTGGGAATTCATTGGATAAGCTTGGCAGGTCCTGACCCTGCAGTGGGTGGATAAGGGTTGACAAAGAGTAAAAAAACCGGGTTTAATGGGAAAGCTTTCAAGCATAAATCTGTTGGTCATGTGGCATCACCAATAGCTCTAGGTGCTTATCAAGACCGTAGTCGTTTCCACATGTTAAAATACCGGTAACCAATCCACCGGCTGAATCGTGGCAAGCTTGCAACACAGATCTATCGATCGGCGTGAGTATTATCTAATATCGATCGGCGCGGATATTAGATAATAGCCGCGCCAATCATGCTATGTATATACATACGGATGAAGATTTTAAATTGAGGTAAAAAATAGGTACAATTGTTAGACTCACAATAGTGATAATGTGGTAGAGTAGTTATAATGTCCTGCTCAAGTTGATTTTGTAGTTAAATTGAATCGTTTTAGCTATAACCCCCTCTTATATACTTACCTACTAGTATTGTATTGTTTTCTTATGAATGCTAGGTACTACATCTAGGTAGGTATATTTTTTTTAGTTTTTCTCTTTCTTATGTAAGAACATAATGTTGTAATCGTAATAAGAAAGGTATTATGTAGCCTTTTTGTGACATCATTCATAGGTGTTAAACGAGTAAAGTTTAGTTTGATACATTGTTTTATTGAATCAGCCTGTTTCAGTCTACTGCTAGACATAGGACTCTACTACATCGCGCCACAACACCCGGTCCTCTGACTATTGCATCAAGTTGTGGATCCTCCTAATTGGGTATCCTTGTCACTAGCGTGAAAGAGTAACAAACATCCATACTCGCAAACTTTCGCGTTTATAATATATTTTTTGATTTTTTTTTTTAAAGACAACTCCCGCACTAGAGAACAAGCTCTGTGTCGCGGGGGACTTTAAAAAAATACAATTAACGGACACAAATTATACCCAAACTCAGAACAAATCTTTGTGGGTCACACAAAGTTTTGTCCTGTGTGGGAATCGAACCCACACACACACAGCAGGCGCATACTGCGACCACCGGACCACCAAGGCAGTCAATAGGATAAATATCTACATTTAAAGTAGCCCTCTTCCTCTCTTCTAACTAAGTATGCTGTGTGCCCGATAGGGTCCATAATTGTTACTGAACTTATAACTGCTACATATTGTACATTATGAAAAGCAATAAAGTATTGAGTACTTTCTGGGACAGTGAACGGGCGTCAGCCGCCCGTCCAGGTTTCGCACGGGTGGTATTTCCCGGAGTCCCATAAAGTTTTTGTCAAAAAAATATAGCCTATGATACTCAAAAATAACGTGACTGTATATTAATAAAAGAATTTTTGATTCAGTAGATTCAGCGATTACTCCCTACAACGTCACAAAGTCACAAACTTTATCTCTTTATAATATAGTTTAGATGAGAATAAAACATCAATTGTGACTACATAACTGTTCGCGAAAGGGATTATGTTGAGAACACACCTATGCGTACCAAGTCGGGGATGATATACACTTGAGGATTCGCTCGCTCTAATGGTGATCGATTCTCCAGATTGTTTAATGGTGGTAAAATATTACTTAACCATAATCTCGTCCCCTGTTACCTACATATTATGAAACTAGGGGTCGCCCGCGACTTCGTCCGCGTGGTAATTTGGAATATTTTCCCCGATTTTGCAACATATCTCACTACTGCCCCGCTCCTATTGATCATAGCGTGATGTAATATAGCCTATAGCCTTCCTGGATAAATGCACTATTCAACAAAAAATGTTTTTTTCTAATCGAACCAGTACTTTCTGAAATTTCAACGCGTTTTCTACCAAACAAACAAACAAATTCTTCAGCTTTATAATATTAGTATAGATAACAGCTGAGGAAACGTAGGTGTCCCTACCCCTATTCCTTTGGGGTAAAATGGTGTGATTGTGTAAAATATCTACTTGTGACTGTCTCAGGCCGTTAGGATTAAGTGGTACCTAGGTACTGGGTCTTCTATTTATTTTGTATACTACAAAGGTGGCAAACAAGTATATTGCCCTCCAGATGGTAAGCAGATACTGTAGCCTACGAACGCTTGCAATACCGAAGGTATCACTTGGATGTTGCCGACCCATTTTTTACACTTGGGCTTTAAGATGTAATATGCCTGGGATAGGAAAAAGTTTCTTTCAAAACGCATCCTTAAATGAACGCTGGAGACCTGTTCTATCGAGTTAAATTCAACTACTACTTGACGAAGCTGGCTAAACATGTGTGTGATTCAGTTATAAGTGGTAACCATTGCTTATAAATATCTACAATGCTATGGGAACAGCCAGGACAACCATTTATGGATCACACAAATTTTCGTCTAGTGTGGAGATCGAATCCACCACACGACGCGCAGTGGTAAAACCACTGAACCAACCGTGTAGTCAAAGAACTAGTTTAAAGTAAGTATTGTAGCAACCGCTTATCATTTGCGTATTGAATTAAATTCCATAATTTTTAGTCTATTTAATATCTCGAGACTATAAAGCTTCATTATAAAAAAAAATGTGAGCCGTCACGGGACGCCTGGCAGATGTGAAACATCGACATTAATGTAAAAGTAATATGCAGAAAAGAACAGATTGTGATAGAAACTAAATATGTCATAATGATAAAATAAAATATTACATTTTTTTTCCAGATAACGATGAATATTTATTGAATAAACATTGATTTTCATTAAATACAAAAATTTACCGACGCGTCGCCATGCCAGAAATCGGTTTTACGTGCGGCTATAGATGTTTCACATCAATAAATGAAAACATACAAAGAAAAATGCTGTGGAAGCCGAATTCTTTGTCTGTAGGTACTCGAGAATCATAATTCTGTGATCTTTATGATCCATAATAAAACATGATTCTTTTTTAGCATGAAGATACATTATACACCCAGACTCAGAACAATTCTTTGTGAGTCACACAAAGTTTTGTCCTGTGTGGGAATCGAACCCACAACCTCGTGCACAGCAGGCGCATACCGCGGCCACTGGACCACCAAGGCAGTCAATTTTGACTTATATCTTTGATTACGGCGAGTAACTTATAACATAAGCAGTAAAATAATTAGTGGTGGCATGTTTGTTATAGCTGCCAATTATATACTTTCTTTCTTCTCCCCTGTGTAAAGAATCTAATCAAGCGACTGCAAGGTAATCGAGGTAGCCCGATGGGTAAGTACCACCACCTTTCAGAAAACCACAGTCAAAAAACTAGATATACAAAATGGTATAGTTGTGTTTCTTTGCGTGAGTACGGGTCTCCGAAGCTCACGAAAATGATACCCTGGTATTGCTAGCGTTTATAGGCTAGCGTAACTGCTGACCATCAGGCGGGCCGTATGTTATGGACATAGGTTTACCTTATGTAAAGAAAAAGAAAATACATTTTTTGGACTGCACGTGGCGATTTTACATTAGATAGGTACATTTTATGATAAATACATTGTTATGCTCCTAGTACTTAATGCTCCTAGCTTTCATAGGTTAAGGGTTGCCGTTTACCATTTTAGTAATACCTATTAAAAGTTATATAGTAAAAGATTTAATAATATTTTGGTACATAATATTTATTTACAATAATACAACAAAAGTATATAAAAAATATCAGCTACTATTTTTCTTGGAGATTTTCTTTTTGAATTTGCTAATAGCGTATTCATCATCACTGCCTCCTTTTGATAGCTCCAACCAGTCCTTGGCCTTATCTTTCTTGATCTTTTTCTGGTATACCACATATCCATCCTTCGTTACATACGAGACCACAGGGGTTAAGACCTCACGTCTTCTCTTATTCAAAGTCCTTACATCATTATTCCTTCTGTAGTCATACTCTGACTCAGAAGAACAAGTTTCATCACTACTAGAAGAAGACTTTTTTCTATGCTTGCGACTCCGTTTCTTACTCTTTTTACTCTTCTTTTTTTCCTTCTTCTTTGTATGGTGTGGCATGACCACCATGGGTAGTCTGCCTCCGGACAACGGTAGTTGCATCGGGGACATGTTTATTGGTGAATGCATGGGCATGTGTGGCATGTGTGGCATCATCGGTGGTAGCATGCCAGGGGGTAAGGCTCCTGGCAATCCGTTTGGCATTTGCACTTGCATCATTGCCTGCTGTTGAGGATAGTACTGCTGATACTGCTGTGGCATCGGTTGCATGAACTGTGCCGCTCCTTTTACGAAGAGTATCGATAAAGCTTGACATAGTAGGTGGACAAACATCTGGAAAAATAGAATGTGTTAGTTGATAGTTGCCAAGATAAAGAAAATAAACAGAAAACGTTGAAACAGACCTAGAAAACGTTGGCGTGACGACCTGGATGCATATGAAAAGGATTGGTGGAATAAGGCAATGGACCGACGGGAATGGATGTCAATGAAGGCCTTTGCTTAACAGTCAAAAAACTAGATATACAAAATGGTATAGTTGTGTTTCTTTGCGTGAGTACGGGTCTCCGAAGCTCACGAAAATGATACCCTGGTATTGCTAGCGTTTATAGGCTAGCGTAACTGCTGACCATCAGGCGGGCCGTATGTTATGGACATAGGTTTACCTTATGTAAAGAAAAAGAAAATACATTTTTTGGACTGCACGTGGCGATTTTACATTAGATAGGTACATTTTATGATAAATACATTGTTATGCTCCTAGTACTTAATGCTCCTAGCTTTCATAGGTTAAGGGTTGCCGTTTACCATTTTAGTAATACCTATTAAAAGTTATATAGTAAAAGATTTAATAATATTTTGGTACATAATATTTATTTACAATAATACAACAAAAGTATATAAAAAATATCAGCTACTATTTTTCTTGGAGATTTTCTTTTTGAATTTGCTAATAGCGTATTCATCATCACTGCCTCCTTTTGATAGCTCCAACCAGTCCTTGGCCTTATCTTTCTTGATCTTTTTCTGGTATACCACATATCCATCCTTCGTTACATACGAGACCACAGGGGTTAAGACCTCACGTCTTCTCTTATTCAAAGTCCTTACATCATTATTCCTTCTGTAGTCATACTCTGACTCAGAAGAACAAGTTTCATCACTACTAGAAGAAGACTTTTTTCTATGCTTGCGACTCCGTTTCTTACTCTTTTTACTCTTCTTTTTTTCCTTCTTCTTTGTATGGTGTGGCATGACCACCATGGGTAGTCTGCCTCCGGACAACGGTAGTTGCATCGGGGACATGTTTATTGGTGAATGCATGGGCATGTGTGGCATGTGTGGCATCATCGGTGGTAGCATGCCAGGGGGTAAGGCTCCTGGCAATCCGTTTGGCATTTGCACTTGCATCATTGCCTGCTGTTGAGGATAGTACTGCTGATACTGCTGTGGCATCGGTTGCATGAACTGTGCCGCTCCTTTTACGAAGAGTATCGATAAAGCTTGACATAGTAGGTGGACAAACATCTGGAAAAATAGAATGTGTTAGTTGATAGTTGCCAAGATAAAGAAAATAAACAGAAAACGTTGAAACAGACCTAGAAAACGTTGGCGTGACGACCTGGATGCATATGAAAAGGATTGGTGGAATAAGGCAATGGACCGACGGGAATGGATGTCAATGAAGGCCTTTGCTTAACAGTGGGACCACACAGGCTAGGAAAAAAAAAACAAAAATGACAATATAATTGAAAGCGAGTCGGTATAGTTCTAAGTACGACGACCGAGTAAATGTTGCGGGCAGCTGATGGACAAGATTAGCTAAAGACTGAATGCTGGAGATATCTTTGGGGAGACTTATGTCCAGCAGGAGCTGTCTTTTGGCTGAAATTATGATGATCATGATAGTTTTAAGTCAATAGTCAATAGAGAATGTATCTAAGTTCTGCTTTCGCAATGACTTTTGCATCCGAAGATCATATTTGAAGTCAAAATTCGACTATTTGGAATGTTTGTAGTAAAAAGATTCAAAATAAATCACTATAAGGACATCATGGTATAACCCCAACAGGCATTTAAGAAAAGTTTAATATCAAACTCGCTTCGTCAAGTGATTTGTTTGGTTTTGTAACTTTTAACTTTTTTGTAACTACGGGAAAATTTATGGCAATCCTGGATTTGGTTATCCCTCTACACTTTACTCCTTTTATTTATATCTTATAGGTACTTAAATCTTAAGTTGCCTGCCAATTTTGGATCTTTTTAGTCCTTCCGCTGTTTTATTAGTTACTTACCTTGCTTGAGGATTTTTACGTCATTATGAAACAGTAACAAGTAGAAAGTTTGGTGTTCGATTGTGGAGAAAATCAAATTGGGACTCAATAAATAGGTAGCGTAATGTTACGACACAATGGCTTTACAGACCATTACAAACAAAGTTATGTATATAATCATAATTACGGAGGCTTTTATTTCATACAATCAAACGCTTCATTGCATAAATACTTTTAATAGCGGTAATTCTGAATGCAACTGTTGATCAGTAGTACATTCAACAAGCCGGAGACTGGATTCGATCTGCCAATAAATTCTTGTGTTGGATATTCATTTTCGGTCGATCTTCTTCTTCTTGGTGACAGAGTTATTTAGATCATCCGTATTTAGATCTCTGTTGTGATTCTACTGAACTGGATCGACATCGATTTAACGTGCCCTCCGAAGCACGGGAACGCTTAAAATGAATTACTAATATGCGGTCATCCATCTATAGGATTACCGCGCTCTAAATAGCTGAATCCGCTGATCATTTTACCAAACAGCGAGTGCACCTGGCTATGGGCGCCTCTATACAGTCGTTATGTAGGTACGAAGATTTATAAAATGAATACTATAGTCCTATTTGAAACTCATTTTTATGCTATTTGTGAAACACTTTTCCCAATCTAGAAATCAAATCTTCATTCATCTTCATCATCCCATTGGTTTCACTATATGTGCAAACTTAGACACACCTAAAACTACATAATTTAATGGGCTGAAATTTTAGTCAGTTGCCAAATTATTATGAAGAATGTGCTTTCTTGCATATATTTAAACCTTATCAAACTATCGGTCGATATGCCACGGGCCTAACGTTGTTAAACTAGGTGATGTTTTTATACTACTTGGGTGGCAAACAAGCATACGGCCTGCCTGATGGTAAGCAGTTACCGTAGCTTATAGACGCTTGCAATACCAAAAATATCACTTGCGTGTTGCCGACCCATTTTTTAACACCAGGGTTTTAAGAGACTATCCCTGGGACATGAAAACGTTCCTTTTAAAACGCATACCTAAATGAGCGCTGGAGATCTGTACTTTTTTATACTACCAAGGTGGCAAATAAGCATATGGACCGCCTGATGGTAAGCAGTTACCGTAGCCTATGGACGTTTGCAACACCAGGGGTGCGTTGCCGACCCTTATAAACCTTATAACTCATTTCTTGAAGAACCCCATGCTATAGTCTCTTGGAAAAACCTCGGCAGGGAGCTCATTCCACAGCCTAATCGTACATGGTAAGAAATTCCTATGGAATCTTACGGTACGGCATGTTTGAGGTGCAAGGATGTGAGGATAACCTCCCTGTCGGTGGCGAGAGATGTGTTGATAAAATGTGGCCGTGGGCATCATCTCGAACAATTCCTCAGAATAATGTAATAATTTGACTATGGTTATCTGTAAGGTGGAGGTTCTTTCCCAGTCGGTCTGGCTCGCAAGTATGGTGCCCTACCTCTCTTAAAACGATAAACTAACCTTGCAATAAACGTGTCAGCTGTAGCTAATAATAATATCTCTAATCTTGGGCCACACGGCCAACTAGTCCTATACAATCCAGAGCCTGTACTATAGAAATCAGACAACTTTGAAGTATATTTTTTTAAATTTATACTTACAGCCTTACAAATAAAAATCTGTTATATCACATTTATCTCATTCTTATACGAGGTATAGTTATACGAGTTATAAATTAAGAACAAGTCAAAAATATTTTTTAACAAATAAAGCAGGTATTACTTTCGTATAACTATTTATCCGTTATGTCAAATTGCACGATTTGGCAACAGCACCACCAAAGAGAAACTTCATAAAAAAACATATTTTGTCTATGACAACTGAATCTATTTGTCAACAAAACTTTTTTCGACAATTTTTAATTTTTAAATCTCATTGAAATTTTTCATAACATGAAGATGTTCGTTTATAGTATGTGGCATGTAAATGTCATCGATTTTTTTAAAATCGATGACATTTACTTTAATATAGACTGCTGAGTCAAACCGTGAATGTCCACAGCATCTTCTTGCACTTGAAGGAACAGGGAACGAGTAGGTAGTTAAATTTGTGAAACTGATAGAACAGATTTAGTTACATGTGTGAATATCCAAATGTTTTTACCTGACGGGGACGTAACCCCATATCTCAAAGCAATCATCAATTGTAGAATAGAAGATAATCCGGGTGGATTACCTCCTATTTTCCATATTGAGATATCTACCAAATAATTTATCCAAAAACATCACACCACTTTTAGAAAACCGATATTTTATTTGACTTATCTTGCAGCCTGTATTAAAACAATGACGTTATTTACTTGTTCTACTTCTTCTATTGCTTTTAAATCCATTTCTTGAAACTAAAAAAAATATAAAACACGTAAATAAGCCTGAAACGTGGTATTTTTATGATTATACTAGGTTTATACTAGGGTACGGGCGCGTATAACTTCGACATAACGATTGTATGGACAGAAGTGTCAACGCTATACTTGGTATAAGCTATACTTTGTTTATTTGTAGACATTTTGCTTATTCTCGAGTATAACTGTTATACCACGTTTATTTGTAAGGCTGTTATTCTTTATAGAATAGAATATTTTATTTGTAAACATATGTAAGTACACAATAGTGTGAGATGTTACATAGTTTGTTTAAGGCGCTATGCTTTGCCATGTGGCGAACAAATGTTTTATACCATCGACACTAATATTTTAATAATTTTAACAAAAAAAAACCGACTTCAGTACGGCAGGTTGTAAAATTTTCAAATATTTGTTTGTTACAATCGAATAAAATCGACTGAGCGTCGGGCTGAACACAGGTCAAGTAGGTATTAAAAGCTATATTTAATCTGTGCAATCCGCGCTCAATTAATTCACGTCATTATTTCTTATTAATAGTTGCTTAGCAACAATAACCGAAACTTATCTAATCGCCATCAGTAAAATACTTATTATTGAGAAGTTCAGATGGCCAACTGTGGTCTTCTTCATCAGTTTTACTTCACCAAATTACGCTTTCTGAATGCAAATGATTGATTTATTGTTAAAAATATTGAAATTGCTATATGTGTGCCTATAACTTTTGAGGAGTTCCCTCAATTCCTCATGGATCCCATCATCAGAACTTTCTTTTGATGATAATGGGACCAAACTGGAAGTATGTCCAGTCAGACAAAAAAAGAATTTTTCAAATCAGTCCATAAATGACGGAGTTATGCGGTAACAAACATTAAAAAAAAAAAAAAAAAAAATACACATGAATTGATAACCTCCTCTTTTTGAAGTCGGTTAAAAAGAGAAGATAAATAAACTCAAAAATATTATTTCACCTACATGTAGAAAGAAAGAAAGAAATGCAGATATTCGAACATTCACAGAACAACAGACACATAATAAGAACACAAAAATTATCCTGTGCAATGTCAGAACGCTACAAACTAAAACTCAAAATTCATTTAGGTTACAAAGTAACACTTATGAAGGTCAAAGTCAAAGACAAACTCATTTATTCATTAAGATCAAATTCATGATACTTATGAACGTCATTAAAACAAATGCCAGCATCCTTTTTTCCTAAGGCCAATTCACTGACTAGGGTAGGGCCTCGAGAAGAATTGGCAAGAAACTCGGGCCACTCTTTTTAATCGCCAGAGTATAACATTTACAATTTGGTATAAGTTACAATAGTGGTAACAAAAAGGAACCGAAACCAATATACCATAAGATAAAATTTAGATAAGTATTTTATTAATAAGTAAGCAATATTAAAAAAAAATGAATTTAGCTTTCCACTGTATGGTAATGAGGGAAGGTCTTAAATAAGCCAGAAACATGATTGCAAATAATTTACCTAAGCCAGTTTGCGGTTTTTTTTATGATTTGATTTCTTAACACAAAGATTTGAACCTACAATCTCCATTTTAGCAGACAGGGTATTAGACCAACAGGCCAACCAGTCATACAAAACAGCTACATCATTCATTATCTGTAATACCGTTACAATAACTCAAACAAACAAATAAAAATCCAAAACCGCCGACATAGGTAACATGTTTCCTATTGTAGATGCATTATATAAAGTTGTATTGTGCTGCAATTTTGTTCTATTGTTCATGTTTACACACCTGCTCGCAGTGGGCTTACAAAAGGGTGGGCAATGTGCTTGCACTTACATTCCACATACAAACCCTGGGAGGGACACCACTAGCTCATGGAAACTGGTAATTATTCTTTATTATTATTTTCCACTATTATACTCTCAACACCTTATAAAAACGAATCACTATTTCCCTTGGACATGCAATTACTTGACAACGGCATTACCGTTTTTACACGCTTTTTATTAGCTTCACCTGTATGTGTTTGTAACCGACTTCTTTGGGCGTGATTTTGACCCACTTTAAACGGCCAGATTTCGTTCAAACTTTGTAGATTTATCGAGGACCGATGACAATACACTGATTTGATAAAATTATAAATAATATTATTATTACTAAAAAGTAAAAAATAAATAATAGTTAAAAAAACTAAAAAACACGCTTTTTATAGAAAACCGAACTAAAAAATAGAACATAAATTTTAATAAATTTAAATTAAGATGAAATTAAGAATAAAAAAAATATATTTTTTATTTTAAAAAAAGCGTGGGGTGCTTTTAAGATATTATCAAAATGAAAATATTTATAACTAATGACACCATGCACCCCACGCTCTTTTAAATAAAATATTTTTTTTATTCTTAATTTCATCTTAATTTAAATTTATTAAAATTTATGTTCTATTTTTTAGTTCGGTTTTCTATAAAAAGCGTGTTTTTTAGTTTTTTTAATTATTCATACCTTTTTAAGTTTTATAATATTTTGTAACCATCTCTTTCTCTTGATAGAGGAGCAGTGACCAGCAGTGGGACATTTGTGGGTTTCTATTATTATAATAGTATGTATTTTGTAAAAGGTTTTTTTTCAAAAAAGAACATGCGCAGAAAAATTCAAATAATCTGAAAAAATTGTTCCACCCGGGAAAAGCCGGGGTTAGCCGCTAGTTTTTTAAAATAAATATTCATGACTTAGTAAATAATCAATTTTCAATTAGGTAGATATATAAACAGCAACTTTATATGTAGTTGATCGTAAAATAAATAAATCAGTAACTAGCTACGGCTGTTTGGGACATCCTTAATTTATAATAAGTAAATTAAAACAAATAATGTATCAATATCAGTACCAAGTTTTTACTCCTTAAAGTATTCCATAAGCTATAATTTGTAGTTATTAAATTAATGTTATTTTTCAATTGTTACAGATAAAAATGTTAGGACAGTTGCATATCTGCCAGCTCCTCATCAGTATACCTCTAGCGTGGGCTACAAAAGAAGATAATGAAATCAAACTCCCATTATGTCCAAGACACTTAGAATACTTTCCACAAGAGCTCCCAATGCACTGCAGAATGCCAAGAAATATCGATAGTGAATCATATCCAGGAATGGGTGATATACCGGAATTCCAAACAATGCCACCTGAAACCCAACAATATCCTTACTTCCGAAATCCACCGTCTGATAAAATGCCCAATCCAATTTCGATTCCAATACCACCATTTCCACCACTGCCACCACAAATGATGCCTGGTATGCCTCCTGGTATGCCACCTGGTATGCAACCGGGTATGCCACCTGGTATGCAACCGGGTATGCCACCGGGTATGCCGCCGGGTATGCCACCTGGTATGCTTATGCCGGGTCCTATGCCACTACCAATGCCAATACCGATGCACGGAGGACCATCACATAAGCTGCCAGTTATAGTCATGCCATTCTACTCTCCAGACGTCCGCCAATACAAAAATCATCACGAAAGACATCCACCTAATAAGAGGCGTCCACATAAAAAAAAGAAATATCGTTATAATTCTACAGAAGTAGATACAGAATCAGATGAGGGGGCATCATCTTCTGGTGATAAATCTGATTCCAGTGGATCTGGTGAAGAAGGCTGGTGGAATGGACACAAAAAGAAGAGAAACCGCAAGAAGTACGGAATAAGCAGACGATCTAACAGACATCACATAGAGAAAAAAAAGAAAAAGAAACCAGAATTACTGACTCCGATTTTGCAGTATGTGACGAACGATGGTTATGTGATTTTTGAGAAGAAGATAACTAAAAATGAGGCAAAGGATTGGCTAGGACCTAAAGATGTCGCTAAGGTAAAAGAAGAGGAAGTAGCTATCAGAAAAGATGTTGATTTTTTTGAAGAACTAGAAGCTAAAGCTCAAGAAGGCGAAGCTGACGGAGCAGATAGATATGAATTAGTTAAGATAAAAGGAAGGGAAGAATCACCACAAAAAGAAAAGAAAAAGAAACAAAAAAATACTAAAATGAAAAACGTATCTCTACTCAGGCCAGGCCCACGACCTTAGCTGACTATTCATTATTTTTATATTTTGTATATTTTTGTACCAGATAGCACCTAAGATAAAATGTACTTGTTAAAACTAATTTCATGAGTTTTTTTTTAATTTTTACAACAAATCTATAAATATATAATTGATTGCACGTGTGGTACAGCCGCAGTGCCAAATAGGTTGGTTCGATTCCCACACGGAACTTAACTTTGAGACCGGGCTTATTCCATCCGGCCCATAGTGCTGCTGGACGAGGTGGCGAAGCTCTTTGAGCGTGTCATCGCGGACCGCCTCGTCGCACACCTCAGCACGGTGGGTCCGGATCTGGCGGACAACCAGTTCGGTTTCCGAAAAGGGCGCTCCACCGTACACGCGATAATGCGTGTAAGGAGCCTGGCGGAGGAAGCAATATCCCAGCGTGAGGTGGTGCTGGCGGTGTCACTCGACATCGCCAACGCGTTCAACACCTTGCCTTGGAGTTGCGTAAGGGAGGCACTCGCGTTCCACCGAGTGCCGACCTACCTCCGCCGCATCGTCGGGGCTTACCTAAGCGACAGAGCAGTGGTCTACCCGGCCAGCCGATTCTCTAAGAAACAGCGATGACAAACTGACAGTTGTGATCGCAGAATTGACAGTTGTGATTGCTCGGTGATGGCACAATCTATTGACTACACGTCAAAAGGGTTCTTACGGAATACCGATTTTCAATCTGACAGATGGATTTTGCTCGGTTTTTGCGGTGGCTCGGTTTTTGCTCTTACGGAATACCACTGCCGGTCGGGCTGGGTGGGGTCGGCGAGAGATGTCGTACGGTGTCCCGCAGGGATCGGTCCTAGGGCCGCTCTTGTGGAACATCGGATACGACTGGGTGCTTCGCGGCTCCTTCCGGGGGTCGCCGTGATGTGCTATGCCGGTGACACCCTAGTCACGGCACGGGGGAAAGACTTCCGGCATGCGTCGATACTAGCTACGGCTGGTGTCGCGCAGGTCGTAGGAAGAATCCGGCGGTTGGGTCTCGAGGTGGCTCTGAACAAGTCGGAGGCCGTGTGTTTTCACGGTCCCCGAAACAGGCCACCCTAGGGTTCCCACATAATGTGTTCGCATCGGCGACGGGACGACGCTTAAATACTTAGGTCGAACTTCAAGGAGCATTTCCGTTGTTTGGCCCCCAAGCTGATGGGCACCGCGGGTGCGCTATCGCGACTCCTGCCCAATCTTGGGGGCCCGAACGCCGACGCCCAGGTGGGTGGTATGCGTAAATGAATTTGAACCATGTAGAAAAAAAAGGGCTTATTCCATAGCGCAGAAATTGCAAAAAAAAAACTATCAGCGTAGATTTATATGTGGTTTTGCTGAAACCTTGTAGGTCTCTAGAATTATAGTAGGTCACATAATATTCTCTGTATGTCAGAGATCAGAGGATATTAATCTAATGTTAAGGTCACTATGATGTCAGTAGTAATCACACGGCAACATAATCACAGAATAATATCTTAATATATATATTTCTTGTGTGCGTGTGTATGTGACTGAACTCCTCCTAGACGGGTGGACCGATTTTGATGAAATTTTGTGTGTGTGTTCGGGTAGGGCCCTGGATGGTTTAGATTCACAATTGGACCCGGTAGGTGGCGCTGCTGTCGGTATTTCAGCTTTTTCCGGCAGGACGACGTCTGCCAGGTCCACTAGTAATCTTATAAATTTCAAACAAAATGATTATAGAGGCTTGTAAAATCTCTGGGGAATCAATCTTAAATGTTTATAGGCGCTGTATTATAGAGGGTATTTTTCCTAGAATTTGGCGTTCCGGTAACATAAGGTTAATACCAAAAGGTGGTGATAAACCACTAGATGACCCTAAGTCGTATCGACCTATAACCCTATTACCGTCTTTAGGGAAGTTGCTAGAACGCCTTATCGTTCCTCGACTTTTGCCTGATGGGGTTAAATTTCATGAAAAACAATTTGGTTTCACAATAGGTAGGTCCACTGTAGACGCAGTTATATCCGTTAGGGAAACAGTCACTAGATCAGATTGTCAATATGTACTAGGTATTTTCTTAGATATATCTGGCGCCTTTGACAATGCATGGTGGCCGATGTTACTTTTGAAATTAAAAGCTCGTGGTGTGTGTAGTGATATATACTCACTTATCTATACATATTTTTCACATGGAACAGCTAAGCTTAAACTTGGCCACTATGCAGTGACGAAGCCGCTAACAATGGGCTGTCCCCAGGGATCAGTTTTAGGGCCGTATCTTTGGAATTTAGGTTTTGATGATTTCCTGACACTGCCATTACCATCTGCGGCGATTTATTACACCACACGTGACAACATCAATTCCAACTTTTTAATGCCACGTGATCGCCTTAAAATCACCCGATTATTTAAAGAACAAACTGAAGTTTATAGAATCCTCATTAATGAATGGCAACAGCGATGGGATACATCAACCAAGGGACGCCACCTCTAACAGTTTTTTCCTTCCGTTACTGATCGGTTGGCAAAGACATGGCTGGAGGTTGATCACAGTGTCGCTCAGTTCCTTACGGGTCATGGTAACTTTCGGAGCAAGTTATACTCATTTAAGCTAGTTGATTCGCCGAACTGTCAATGCTCAACACCTGGCTCCGATCAGGAGCAGTCTGTTCATCACATACTCTGGGAGTGTAGTCTTTGGCATAATGATCGTACTATTATGTTGAACAGCTTACATGTATCATCTGGAGCGGCCTACTATGGGGATTTAGTCTCATCTAGAGGGAATTTCCGTGCATTTAAACGTTTCTGCCATACATATTATAGCAATCAAACTCAGCTCACTTAGGTCCCGTAGTTTAAGGTCCTCCATGGTGCTCCTTTTCATAGGTTACACACCTATACAGATTTATTTTGTCTCCCGCTTTGCTATGGAGGGAAGTGAAAACCTTGACAGTAGGTTTAGTTGTCCACGGGACGCACGAGTGTCAAAACTCGGTGTATCAGTTGTTTACTCCGCTGTTAATCCAGGCTCACAGGAGTCACAGCGGTGGGCATGTGGGTAGGACTGCCCGAAAAAAAAAAAAAAGTGGTCAACCTGGTGACAAAGTTATTTAGATCGCACATATTTAGGCTTCTGTCGTGATCTAACGACTGTAAACAGCCGGGATCGACTTTTAACGTGCTCTCCGAAGCACGGAGACGCTCATTTGAAATGATGCGGTCTACCATCTATAGGGGTACCGCGCCCTTGGTCGCTTAACAGCAAGTGCACCTAGCTATGAGCGCCTTAGAATATCAATAGAATAGTATGATATTCTACTACTCTCTCTATTTAAATTAGGTACTTATAATTGAACATAGCGCTAGTAGGTCCAATTTATGCGATATGTTAAACAAGCCCATTTAAATCATCTAGATCGCTATTCTATAATATTATAAATCTGAAGAGTTTGTTTGTTTGGTTGAACGCGCAAATCTCGGAAAGTACTGGAAAGTAGCGGAGCAGTAGTGAGATATGTTGCAAAATCGGGGAAAATTATTCCAACCACGCGAACGAAGTCGCGGGTGACCCCTAGGAATTTTTTGGAATATTTTCCTCGATTTTGCAACATACCTCACTACTGCTCCGCTCCTATTGATCATAGCGTGATGTTATATAGCCTTCCTGGATAAATGCACTATTCAACAAAAAAGTATTTTTTCTAATCGAACCAGTACTTTCTGAGATTAGCACGTTCAACCAAACAAACAAACAAACTCTTCGAATCACACAGGATAATTTTTTGTTTTGTTATTGTGTGTCTATTGTTTTTGTTTATATCTGTTATCCTGTGTATGTTCGAATAAATGCTTTTCTTTCTGTCTTTCAAATGTAATGCAGCAAATGAAAACTGGTACATTTGAACTGAACAAAGTTTAAAGGTATTTTAAAATTTTACAACTTGCCGTACTGAAGTCGGTTTTTTTTTGTTAAAATTATTTTGGTAATAAATGAAATTGATAGGGTTTTCATGGACTGCGTGGCGAGACTTGTGTATTTTGTACATTTTATATAAGTAAGTACTTATAACATTATTAGTTTTTGACAATCATAAAGTGATGATGTACGTAAGGACTAGATAGTGGATGTTAGTAGGCACAATCAGCCACATAAGATATTGTTTCCTTAAAAACTACAGGAACAAGTGGAGACTACCTTCGTATTTGTAGTCTTTTTACACTTATTATGATTACAAAGTCACTTAAAATGGTCATTCGATTTATAATGAGACGTAAATTTATCAAAAGCAAAGAAAACATGACTGAAATTAAGAAAACGGTACATACATTCTGTTGGTTGTTCTGATTTTCCTACCTCTATAGGCTAAACAAGAAGTAAATTCAAAATTTGAAGCTTGCGTTTGCCGCCATTAGTATTCTCATCATCATCATCTCAACCCATAAACGTCCCACTACTGGGCACGGGCCTCCTCCATACAATTGGAGGGATATTAGCCTACTATACCACGCTGGCCAGACGGGTTGGAATAGGGTTTTGTTTCAAGTTTTCCCTCTCTTGCAGTGGATATTGTCTGCCTGACTTACTCCCTTAGTCGACTCTTACGACACCCTTCGGGATGGAAAGGGGTGGTGACATATGTATTCTTAATCTGTCACCACACGGAGTATTCTAATTACCCTAAAATGTTTATTATGAATGACTTTGAATGGCCATAGTTCTTAAGCTATAAGCATATCTATAGGTAGTAAGTTTATTACTTTTTATTGATAAATTTGTATATCTATATCTGCCCTAGTTATAGTATTTTCTCCTCGTAGACAATGAAAATTCAGACTTCTAACTATCATTCATAACGAAGTATAGGGGAGTGAAAATGAAAATTAAAAATAATGATGATGAAGATGAAGAAATTTAAAGTATAATGATAAGGTACTGGAAGACGAAGCGTGGGCAGGCCTCCAACAAGGTGGACCGACGACCTGGTGAAGGTTTCGAGCAACCGATGGACAAGGTCGGCTCAGGATCGAGAGTTGTAGAAATCTTTAGGGGAAGCCTATGTCCAGCAGTGGACGTCTTTTGGCTGAAATGATGATAAGGTACATCAAGGATGATGTTTACAGAACAATGTTTTGTGAGTTACAGCTAATATTACTAAATTATTTAATGAAATTTAGATCTGATACTAAAGTGTAAATCTCATAACTAACACCTGAAATGACGTAACAACCAAACGTAATAATTTCATATCAATGGATGTAGTATTGTAGATTTATTTTCTCAACAGTTTTTTATAGAAACAACACCTATTTCTCATTGCGATAAGATGGCGGATATTATAACTAAGGTAAGTATTAAAATAAATATATTTGTAAATTTCATCACTTTCATATTAAACGCCATAAAATTTATCAATAAAACGTTTCGCAATATTAGCAAAGATTACATCTATAAAGATTACAAAACAAATAGCATTTAAAATGTATGTATGTAGGTAATATTGATCTCCTTTCTGACCAACTGTGACTTCATTCAACGTAGTTATGATTGTAAGTATAAAGTTTTATTTATCGACACCAATATTACTGTTCGTCCTGACTATCTGACTAAATTATCAACGCAGACCATAAACAACTAGGGCTACTAACTTCGTTCCAGTGAGCACTAAGAAAGGATTATTGGAAATTCAAATTCTAAAGGAAGCGGGTGAATGTTGAACATTCAACACACTACCTACTGAAATTTTAACCAGAGCAATGTGTAGAATTTCGATCACGGTGGCTAATCTCAGCGGAGGCTAGCCACCTGCGCGGGAGATATTATAGTGCACAAGTGTGTGCGCAAACACAAGTGCACTCTTTATTCCCTCACTCTCACAGTCTGTTGGGACGGCAATCCGACACGACCGGAGAGAGATCAGGTGTAGGACCAACGGCTTTTACGTACTTTCCGAGGTACCGCCGATTTCCAAACTCCGGGCATGTATTGTGAATTTCTTGACAGAAAATCCAATATTATTTTTTTTACATTCCATAACAGGATTCAGAATTCATAGCAATAATTATAATTAACTATACATATCATAACATAAATAGGATATGAAGAGAAAATTTGTGTAATTTTCCTTTTCTTAATTTCAGGCAGTGGTACAAAAATGGCCAATATTGATAATTCTAGCTTTAGGAAGGGCAGACCCTCAAATTCCATATCCCGTTCCATATCCCGCCATGGTTCCTATGCCACCTCCACCTCCACAACAAATAGCAGTGCCAGTAGCAGTACCTGTACCTTATGGTATTCCCATACCTGAGCAAACAAAAAAATCCGAATCAACTACAACCACATGCGGACCAAAACAACCAGAAAAACCCGAAGAAGATAATGATTCAGAGCAATCAACAGTCAAAATAGTTATACCATGGCCTCCATTTCATTGGCCTCCCATCATGCCTAAACCACCTCAGTTACCTTTCGATAATGATAACTTTACACTAAGATTTCCTCCTTCATTTCCTTTTCCACCTCCGGGTTTTCCTATACCTTTTCCTGTACCTGCTCCACCACCAGTTATCATGGTACCTTTTCCACCAATAATTAGAAAACCTCACCATAAATCAGATCATCATAAACCTGATCGTAGACCTGGTGGTGAACGCCCTAGAGGACATTCTTCATCTAGCGAATCGAGATCAACCAGTGATTCGGGTAGCAGCAGCAGCAGCTCGGATTCAGACAGCAGTAAAGACTACAGTAGAAAAAAAAAGAAGAAGAAGTACGGTGTGTATAGAAGTCATCGGAAATTTATGACTAATGAAATTAAGCCAGTTCTTAGTTTCTTGTCTAAAAATGGTGATGTTAAGGTTCAGAAGCGTTTGACTATGAGAGATGCATCTTTATTGTTAAATAAAGCTCGTGATACTGTGCAGAAAATGAGAGTGGTGACCAGTGAAGACGAGCACTCGAGGGAAAGAAGAGTGGTGGTTATGGCGCATACTGCTCCTAAAAAGGAAATAAATAATCTGAACGCGGCACTCAATGATCGCAAAAAGCTGGTAATTGCGAAGACAGCAGTCGATGGCCGCAAAGTGCTAGTATTTAATCCTCCGCAGGACAAAACAGTCACAAATCTTACCCTGACCTTCAACTTACAAAAATAGTTTGTAGTAGGTATTCTTTTGTATTTAGGTTAAGTATTTGTTTTTATAAATACAGATTAAATTATATTTACGGGAATAGTTGTTTGATTTTTGATGTAGCAAGGCTATTACTGTGCAAATCAAAATAGAGTTATATAAAATTGATGAGTACTTTTGTAAGGCTATGTTAGTTGTGATTCATTCGTTCAGGATCTGCCATTAGGCCCAAAGCAGACGATCTACAAACATTAGCAGTAATAATGACTGTGTTTGCGCATCTAGTCGACATAAAACCATCCGTTAAAGATTAAAAACGACGGTAGTCGGGACACACTTTATTCGGTCGTCTGCGTTAGAACATTAATAGAAATTCTTTATAAAGGGTGTTCAAATCGTTTAAGTATCATGCAAAATTGATACTTATTTCGATAGGGATGGCACAGGTTTTCTGTATGTGAAGAAATAATAATGCAGGTATTTGAAAAAAATATAATTACATATCCCAATTTTACAAATGGTAAAATTAGTAAGTTTAAAAAAATAGCGTTATATTATATTAAGTATGCAAATGCTGACTTAATATAATATAACGTTTATGCATGATAGAAGTAAAATAAAATACCACTAGACGTGGGCCACGTTTATGAACTGCCAAATTTCCTGACTGAATTAACAAGGCTAAATCCCGTAGATACTCCGACGAGCAGAAACATCAAACTAACAGAATATACCACAAAAACTGCAGACCAGCACGGTCACCTACTGTAGCCTACTAACGCTTATAAAGCCATGAGCATAACTTGCACTCAATGATACTTATTATACTTGAGGTACTGCTGTCACCATTCACTTCTTCTTCTTACTACAACAGTAGAACCATATTGATTAAGACTTTTAAATTACTCTCGGTAATGGCTGAGATCCCAATACATATAGAGCTCGAGCGGACCACAGTTCTACCTATTTTGGTCATAAAAACAAATTTGTATTATCAACTGATAGCTACAAATAGCGTTTCTGTGTTATGCCCATTAGCAGCGATTACCATTAATCATTAAGCAAGTGAACACCTACTAGTTCCCCTGCTAAAAAGTTATAAATAACATGTATAGGTTACGGTAGTCGAATTGGCATACGATTGGGCATAGGTTGTGGCATCGGTAATGGCATAGGCATAGGCCCTGGCATAGGCATAGGTACTGGCATAGGCATTGGTGCTGGCATTGGCATGGGCATTGGCATAGGCATCGGTAATGGCATGGCTAGTGGCATATGAATACCTATAAAAATATCATCGCCATTTCCTCGGTGTGGGTGTGGATGTGGGTTATATGGATAATGGGGATCATTAGGATTAAGAGGATAATTGGGATCATTTGGATTAACAGGGTAATTGGGATCATTTGGATATATCTCATCACCTGGTGGTGGTGTATAATTGTCCTCTTTAGGTTCGTGTGGTTCGGGGGGAGGCTTTTTTTTCTTTTTCTTCTTTGGACGTTTCTTTTTAGGAGGACGAGTTGAAGGAGGAGGAGGTGGTTTGTCAGTTCCTTCTGTCACTATTGCTATACCTATTGGCATTGGCATCGGCATCGGCATTGGTACAGGTATTGCCATCGGAGGTGGTGGTAACATAGGAATCATTAGCGAAGGTGGATGCTGCATCATGGGAAACATTGGTGGGTATGGTACCAATGGATATGGCATTGAAAGTTGAGGACTTGCCATAGATATCGTTACGTATACCACAATTGGCCATTTCTGTAGCACATCCTGTAACAAAAAAAAAGACTTTAGAAGTCTCGCTTTTTCAGATAAAAATACAGCAATACATAAAGTAATGTCAGGCTTTATTCTTCGAAAGAGTAACCAGAGACGTACCGCATTAATTTTTTGCTAGCAATGTAATATAGTGTGATTTAGTGTGAACCTATTATTTAGGCACAATTACAGGCTCCTCGTTTATACTGAACATTTCTTTGCAGAAAACTATTGATTTTTTTGTGAAGGAACTTATGATAGGTACACTTCGCTTACTCTCACTTGTATATCTTTTTCCTCTGCCACACTGGTTTGCTGGTAGAAAACTCAATCTTGAGTTAAGCTCGCCTTTGTGCATGTTATATTTATGTGTATTTGTTTGCTATGTTATTGTGTACAATAAATAATTTAAGATAGATCTGGTATACTCCCTACTAGTGAATGAAATCGAGGTACCGTCGCACCACATTCCGTTGTCATAAAAACATCTTCTTAAATCTGATCTGAATTTTGATTTATAAATTACTAGGTACACACAGCAACAGAGATAGCTATACAGGGCCGCTATATGAATATTAGTTTTTTAAGAATTGTATATATTTCTGTGGAATTTGGTAACAGTGTACAATTAGACTATAGCATGGGGCTCTTGAAAGAAGTTATAAGGTTTTTAAAGGGTCGGCAACGCGTGAGTGACACCCCTGGTGTTGCAAACGTCCAAAGGCTACGGTAACTGCTTACCATCAGGCGGGCCGTATGCTTGTTTGTCATCTTGGTAGTATAAAAAAAGAAAAAAAAATAGAGTAAATCTACAGATAAAAATATATATCACACGAATTCATACATTGGTGTTCCTAAAAAACTAATCTTCATATAGTGGCCCTGTACAGCTAACTCCATCGCCGACCGTACCGTACCGTACGTACAGAATTTAGCCCATACAATTAATAAATAAATTTTACCTTTTTTACAATATTAGTGCATACATATCATCACGCCCGTCTCCCAATGGGGTAGGTAGAGACTTTGGTACGCCAATTCCTTCGATCCAGACATTCTTTCGCTTTCTCTACATTCATCAACTTCTATATGCATGAACGGTCTTGGTCGGTTCTGGTTATTAATTTGGTTCTTTTTTAGCAAATCACGTACATGGTCCCCGAATGTTTGCCTAGAATGGCCCCTACCGACATCTTCATTCATTCTCGCACGATATTATAATATTATTATTAAGTAAAATCTCATGTGTGTGTGTATTGTGACTTAAGATTTATTTACCTGTGAAAATAATAAAAACGTGTGTGAAACTTACTGAAATCATGCTTGATTTAATGAAGTTGGTCAAGTAGGTTACTTTGATACATATCGTCGATAAGTTTGATAGTCGTGCATTATGATGTAAACTAATGCAAACGCTATACCCAAATATTTTGTTTAATGTGAAACATTATGCAGTAAAATATTATTGTATTTTATGATTAAATTATATTTGAATGGTAGAGTTATATTTGTTGTTTAAATTTTAATAGTTCAACTAAGCGGTGCCTTTTAGACTCTCGAGTCCATTTTAAGGCTCAGCTTATGATCCGTTTTTAACCCTTCTTCGTTTAAAGACATCACTGCTTGACACAGGTTAAGCAGCGATGTCTTTAGATCAAGAAGCGTCCCTGAAAAGAAAAGATTGAAAAGATGTCCAAAGATTTAAAATTAAAAAGCTAACTTTAGTTGGGTACTTATTCTTATCGTTTGGTTAGTGGCCAATCTGGTGACAGAGTTATTTAGATCGCTCATATTTGAGGCCTTATTAATGTAGGTCAACAGTGGGAACAATGTAGGAACACGAATTTATGATTCTTCAAATATTAAATTTTATAAACTGTCAATTCATTATAGGTAACAAAGTCTTGAAACAAAGTCACACCTGGCTGATCTGATCCCAAATAAGGCAGATCCTGTACTATGACAATTAGACTAACTGGTAAGCATACTTATATAATTACTAGAGGTCGCCCGCGACTTCGTCGGCGTGGTAATTTGGAATATTTTCCCCGATTTTGCAACATATCTTACTACTGCTCCGTTCCTATTAATCATAGCATGATGTTATATAGCCTGTTCAACAAAAAAATATTTTTTCTAATCGAACCAGTACTTTCTGAGATTAGCGCGACCATCAACCAAATAAAAAAACTCTTCAGCTTTATAATATTAGTATAGATTACGTTTTTAAGATTAATTTTAACGTGTTTTTTACAACAAATCATGCTCATCGCACAAAAAAATTGCTCTGTATTGGCCCAACGGCCTCGGTTAACGGTCATCGGCTTAGCAGTCAGAACTAGACCTAACTACATAATGCATAAGAATTATTTTATGTCACGAAACTAAGTATTTGTATACTTACTTATAGTAACAAATATTTATCTATCCATACAAACTTTCGCATTTTTAATATAATATCTATAGATTCAGTGTAGCGCCGTTTTTTTAACCGACTTCAAAAGAGGTAAGGGTTAGACTGTATGTATTTTTTAATGTATGTTCACCGATTTCTCCGCTACTTGTGGACCGATTTTCCAAAATTATTTTTTTAGAGTATATTATTGAGGCCACCACAAGCCAGGATCTGATGATATAATCCAGGTCCCGCTAATTTTTTTTTCCATTTTTTTTTTATTTTTCAATTTTTACTGATAAAATAAAAGTAATCTTTTTCTGTGTATAACTGAGAAAAAAAGGGGTGCAATAAAGATTTTTCTATCTATCTAAATCCACTATATCGTTCATTCCTTTATAATTTTACAAATTCACCAAAAACATTGTCCGGATGGGAGAAATTAGAATCCCTAATGAAATTACCCTAATTTCTCTTTTAGTCAAAATACACACTACCACTGCTGTAAGTCAGTGAGAGAGCAGGATCCCTAGCTACCTAGTCTAGCTAAAGACGCTTTCCAAACAAACAAAACGCAATATTAAAATCGGTTCGGCAAGCTACAATGCCACTGAGAAACACATATTGATATACAATAATGTTCACTATTGTATTATAAAAAGTACCACAGTAACTCAAAGAAAAAGCCAGCTGAAGTGGCAATGGGCGGGTCATATTTGCCGAAAAACTGACAACCGCTGGAGCAGACGTGTTCTTGAGTGGAGACCGCGGCTCGGCAAACGTAATGTAGGACGCCCTCAGGCGAGGTGGAGCGACGATCTTCGCAAAGCGGCTGGGAGTAGCTGGATGCAGGAAGCCGAGGATCGTGCTAGGTGGCGGGCCCTTGGAGAGGCCTATGTCCAGCAGTGGACTGCGATAGGCTGATGATGATGATGATGATGATTGTATTATAATGGCTCTGTGCTACTACTGTCATATTATGTTCTACTATATTAAAAGCTGTTGGTTTTCCAAATAGATAAATAAAAATAAATGTTAAACTTATAGCACCATGGCCATACAATACCTAGCTATACCAGGTGAAGTTAAAGAAAAGGTTAATAATAAAGTACCAACTTCAATAATACTATTCTACCTTTTGAAAACTCACATTGTAACTACACCCTTCTCCAATGCGATAAGCGTTCGCGTTCTGTAACTATGTTTGTATAATATGTAGTTACGAGAGCTGAGCTAATCTGTGAACGAACATTAAGATTTTGGTTGCGCTGGCATAGCTACGAGTAACTAGTTAATTATTTCAAACTAGCTGTTGCCCGCAGCTCCACCCGCGTAGAAGTCGATTATCGCTGTAAAAAGTAGCCTATGTGTTATTCCAGACCATAATATAACTCTGTGCCTGTAATTTCATCCAGATCCATTCAGTAGTTTTTACGTGAAAGAGTAACAAACACCCATCCATCCATCCATCCATCCATACTTACAAACTTTCACGTTTATAATATTAGTAGGATATATGCAATAATATATGAATAAAAGGAGTTATAAGGTTTTTAAAGGGTCGGCAACGCGTGAGTGACACCCCTGGTGTTGCAAATGTCCATAGGCTACGGTAACTGCTTATCATCAGGCGGGCCGTATGCTTGTTTGCCACCTTGGTAGTATAAAAAAAAAAAAAAAAGAAAACACTATAAAATATTTTAGGTTTAGTTTTATAATTGTTAATACAAAAATATATAAATACAAAAGTACTAAATACTATCCGTCAACGTTGAATGTCACTGAAAGATTGCTAATTGATTTATCGTACGGAGGCATGAACACCAGCTTCTTCCTACCGTCTTTCATACTTTGTTGCCATGGATTCTGGTTTAACTGTTTCACTTTATTTTCTTGGGATATGTCTGATGTACCCATACCGTGATAAGCTAGCTCCGTTTCTGGCTTTGCGTCAGATTCATCTTCGGATACCAAAAGATGTACTCTATCTGATAAATCAGCGTCACTCATCAACATCGATACCTCGTTCTTTGTTAAAGACTTCCTAATCTTAACTTCTCCATCATCAGTTAAGTAATTGAGTACTGGTCTCACAAGCATGGCGTCTCTATTATCCAAATTGTCATTACTTCTTCTGTAAATATCATACGTCTTTTTATGCAGCTCAACACTATCTGTATCAGTACTATCATCCTCATCATGGGAACTCTCCTGGGGCTTGGGGTGATGCGGCTTATGATGCGAATGATGATGGGCATGATGACTTTTATCTGTATATTCATCTGTTTTAACCATTTGTGGAGGAAATGGAACAATAAAAATGTGTGGCGAGTCTATAATTGGTGGAGGATTAGGAATAGGTAAAGGTAATGGCATAGGGAAAGCTGCACCTGGAAGTGGTAAAGGAGGAATAGGTGGCTTTGGAACAGGTACATTTTGTCCATTTCTGCATCTACACTTCAAGTGGCATTGCGAACAATAAGAAAAGAATGCCGGAGTACATGGGTTGCACGAACATGGCGGGCATGGTGGACAACTAGGATGTCGTTTATTTCTCATGCAAAAACCAGGCATCGTGCTCGGGATTGCAAACTGAACTGGCTGTAGTTGCGGCATCGGCATTGGCAAAGGCATCGGTTGTGGTGGTGGCATAGGCATTGGTCGCGACATAGGATTAGGCATTGGCATCGGCATGGGCATGGGCATAGGCATCGGCATAGACATTGGCATTGGAATACCTATAGCAACATCATCAGGTATATTAGCAAGAGGATGGGGGATTGGAGGTGGTTTGATATTCGGTCGCTTGCTATCAGGGTGTGAAGTTGTTTCTGGAGTAGATCGTTGGGTGGTCGGTGGAATTTCTGCGGCAGGTTTATCCTTCGTCTGTGGTTTAGAGATCTTTTGATCCGGCATTATTGCTATTATTGGCATTGGCACTGGCATTGGTACAGGTACTTGTACCGGAGGCGGAGGTAACATTGGCATCATATATTGAGATGATTGCTGCATCATCGGGAACATCTGTGGATAGGCTAACATTTGATATGACATTGGCACTCGAAATTGAGGACTTGCCATAGCTAATGTTACGTATATCACAATTGGCCATTTTTGTAGCACATCCTGTAAACAAACAAAAACTTTTAATTTAATAATTACAAGACTGTTTTTTGACAATACACAGTTTAATATCTTATTGACGGTATTGAGCACTGCTCGCCAAATAAAACCAAAACTAGTGTACCCAAACAGAGGATAGAGCCCTCTCGGGTTTAATCCTCTGTGATCAATCAGCATGACAATCGTATGTGATACTACTCTAAAGTATCGTCAGACACACAACCCCGTGTTCATGACCAAAATTCCTACTTAGATTCGAAATTACAGGGATATCTCAGGCAATCTGATATTAATTAGTATCATCATCATCACCTCAGCCAAAAGCCATCCACTGCTGGACATAGGCCTCCCCCACGGTTTTCCACAACTCTCGATCCTGAGCCGACCTTGTCCATCGGTTGCCCGCAACCTTTACCAGGTCATCGGTCCACCTTGTTGGAGGCCTGCCCACGCTTCAACATAATTAGTATGTTTGATAGTATGAAAAATAAATATTTCTATGCCCAATAATATGAGAATAATAAAAAAGTGTGTGAAACTTACTGAAATCATTCCTGCATCGACACATATGTATATGTATGGCTGATTCAATGAAGTTGGTGAAGTAGCTCTCTTTTATACATCGTCGATAAGTTTCATAACCATGCATTGTGATGTAAACGAATTCGAATGCATAGTACCCTAATATTTCGATTAATGTGAAACATTATGTAGTAAAATATTAATGGATATTAATGATTATTTGTATTGAAAAGGTACAGCTATGTTATTTATTGTAATTTGTATTAACTAACAAGAAAAGTACTGCCTAACCTTCAATTAATTGCGACCAAATATGATTAGTTTAGGAGAACTGGTCATATTGAACTATTATTCTCTATTTGAAAATGGTTTCGAAACTCTGGTTTCGAATGTGGCCGAAGGGTATTTGATCGCAATTATTTAGGGACCACTACTGGTGCTGTGCACGTAGTAAACAGGAGGAGAGAGGATTTCTCCGTAGTTACTCTGGGATAGCATTCCTCTTTATTTTTCGTAAGGTCGGCAAAAATACATCTGATGTTGTGGTGCTAAATAGGAAAGCTCTATGTTCATTTATGTTGATACTTGAGCCATCAAGGGTTTACAATTTTACAACATTCGTTAGAGTTTAACTAAGATACATAAATAAGCGGCTTATCACTGGGCTGTGCCCTGATCGTAACTTGAACGTTTACTTATATTCGGGATTCGTATAATAGGACTTCCCGTTTTATCTTAATGTTGCGCAATTTACTGCTGTATTGTATCTGCAGTAGTGGTGTTCGAAGCCCCTGGCCTTTCTCGACTGTCAAAAAGACGTCACTGAAACCTATCAATTGCTATTGAAAGTAATCAAGGGGAATCAACCCGTTTGTTCAGTTCAGGTAGACAAAAGTGCCTGGTTTCATTTTCTTCCTGTGGCCTGTGGTGTCTTAGTAGTGCTCGAGGGCTTTGATTATCTAGTGTTGGCTTGGCACTGTTGATGTCTCTGAGCAGTAGAAACTATGGTAGAGTTCCAGAGTTGACAAAGTCCTTAATAGATACAATTGGAGTGATCAGTTGTTATGTCATCTTGTGTAAGCTGGAGTAAACATTATTATCGATCAGAACAAGTTACGCAAAATACTCGTAACAATAGTGCGATTAGTACTGATTAATGAACAATAAAAATTTATGTAACTCGATTTGTATTTCTCTTTTTATAAGAGCGTTCTTGTCCAGTTAGTGTTCTTCATCTTAGTGTAGAGTCGCTATACTTTCGTCTTTTAATATTAGCTCAAGTGTGAGTCCCAATATATACTCGTATCATTTCATTATAAATAATATCGGCAGTAAATAAAAAGGAAAATATATAAAAGTGCGTATAATATAGGTTGATATTTAAAACACATCTAAAATAATACTCGCAATTTATATGGTATGAAAAAGCTACTATAAAAATAAATAAAATATCGCTACACAATGGAGATACTATATGTGACGATTCATCTCGTTATTATAACGAAAGTCTACAGTTTTGACTTTCTCAGCATTATAAGAACATTGCCACCAGAATTTCCTGAAAGTTTCAAAAATCAAGTACTGGAAATGTATACGAAACATCCTGAAGTATTTGGAGATACGACAGCCAAACCAAAAGTACATGGCGTAAAACATAAGGTTCACAAATCAGATAAAAAGCAAAAGCCAAAAGTACTCAGAGTGGATAAAAAGAAGTCTAAAAAAGCAGTCACTGCAAATCTACCAAAAAAATTAGAAGTTGTGCTTCCTGCTTCAATGTCAATGCCACAGAATATGGCTATGCCACAGAATATGGCAATGCCAATGTCAGGTGCACCGTTACCACAAATGCCGCCTATGGCAGTGCCAAACCCACTGATGCCAGGTCCACCCATGCCAATGCCTCCAATGCCAATGCCTCCCATGCCAATGCCACCAATGCCAATGCCACCAATGCCAGGACTAAACCAACTGATGCCAGCACCGATGTCGGTACCACAAATGCCAATGCCACCAATGCCAGCACCACCAATGGCAGAGCAAAAATCCGCAATGCCAGCGCAACCGATGCCAATGCCACCTAATTCATTGCCTCCGATGCAAATGCAGCCAATACCTGTACCAGTTCCTATATATCCTCAAGCACCAATTTTGCTGCCAATGAGAACGTACTACGAACCGGTAATACACCAACATCCTTCGTTAGATAAAATCAGACAGATTATGAAAGAAGATGAAGAAATGTGGGAGAAATACCAAAGTAAATGGGAGAAGCATAGAAATGATAAAAAGAATAAAGACAAATACAGACACATATCAAACGAGATGGACAATGATAGTTCTGATACAGATACCAGTGATTATAAACGTTATGATCACTGGCATTATTACGATGATGTCCTTCATGTTGGGTGATATCCTTAATAAGTTTCCAAATACTTTACATGGGCGTATTTGTTTAAATTAACAGGTGATAGTCGTACCTATTGCTATACAGTTCACTTATAACATCTCGCTACCTGCAGGTAGCTCAAGATCTGATAACAATACCTGCCAAACACCTGTTTTTAACTGCGATTGTTATCTTAACTTGTACCTTCCTGCATCTGTGAATAACGTATCTATCAACTCAATGGTATTTGCCTATCCGTGGTCGCCACTCGAGAACCTTTTTACCGCATCTGTTATCAGTCGGCCAATTCTCACCACAACTTACGTGACTTAAGTTATGGTGGAAACTGGTTAGTCTGTAAAATCTGAGCATATCATAGGTACGATTGCCGCTGGTCAATTTAGAATTGTTTCAGTTAGGTAACAAAACGCCCTGTAAACATTTGATTTAGCTGTAATTATTTAATAACATGTTAGTAACTGTTACTAATATTTTCGTGCCTTATTATAATAATTGAACCTAACATAGCAATTTTGTATGTGAAAATTGGAGTAGGTCAATCGTGGAAAAATATAAGACTCAAAGTGCGTCATTCTGAAGAAATGGTTTTTGGGTTTGTCATTAAAAAATTCACCAAAAATAAAATCAGAAAACAAGATAAATTAGCGCATGAGTGGATAGGTATTTTAAATTAATAAATATCTCTGTAAGAAAGATAAAACTTAAAAACTGAATTCATAATACTAACGGACCTGGCAGACGTCGTCGTACCCAGAAAAGCTGATATACCGACAGCAGCGCCATTTACCGGGTCTAATTGTAAATCTAAACCATCCGCGGCCCTCCCCGAACACACACACAAATTTTCATTAAAATCAGCCGAGCCGTTTAGAAGGAGATCAATGACAACGAAACGTAGCATTGATTTTTATATATAAAGGATGTGTATCAGTAATTAATCACACATATTATATTCCACTAAAGGTGCTATGACAAAATAAAGACTTTAAAAATATATTCTTAAGTAAACAATAAATTTTCGTATCTACGTATTTTTTGTTTGCCCTTAGGTATTCATAATTTGGCCGTAATTTCCCATCATACCTCAAGGGTAGCGCTTCGAGAAATACCTCATAATATGAGGACTCGAAGCCAGACCTAATGAGGCGCTCCTTTTTTATTCCTCGGAGCGCACCTTTTAGGAGGAATATTTTTTTTTGTATTTTTAATTGCTATCGTGAGCGCTCCTAAAAGGTGCTTTCCGAGGAATAAAAAAGGAGCGCCTCATTAGGTGCGCCTCAAAATGGTAGCGCTTCGAGGAATACCTCAATAATATAAGCTACTCGTATTTTCTCACTGTTAATAATTCAGATACATAATATATTATGTTAGAATAAATAGTTTTTATTCGCTTATTTCAGAATAACATAGTTAATAACGACATAATTTTTAGTACGTACTTAATAATTATTATAAGAGTTTTTATTTCTTTTAATTGTGGTGTTTAATGTTGTTTATTGTATGCATCTACGTAATACGTTTTTTTTTTAAATAATGCTAATAGTAATTACGTCTATGGAGACAGGTGTGATATGTATGCATGTTCAACAGTCGTCATCAGGCTAAGATGATGATGATAATGATGATCATTGTGGAAAATTTGATGTTTACATATACAGTACCAAATAACATGTGGTTTAGATATTTACGTGATATATTATGTACAATGTTTTTTTACTTAATATTAAATAATTTAGAAAATATATTATTTTGGTTTCTTTAAAACTTTCACATAAAATAGAACTGGTTTGTCCCATCTGGAAATCGAATTTATAACACGCTGCACATAAACTAACCTACAAGTATCATACCACAGTCCAAACACCATATTCATCACTTCTTCTCATCATAATCTACTATAATTATCTGTTTATAATGTAACAATATAATATTATGATTAATGAGAATATATTTATACAGTATGTATTATATTATATAGTAATTTTTATTTATGTAAGTTAGTATACCTATATTTATAATGTACGCTATAAGCTACCATCTTCTCTCTCAATAAGTCCATCCTAAGGTTGTCTGGAAGACCGCCCATTGTGCCTACATATTTGTATATACATATTTCTTGTAGTAGTTATAGTACTTAAGTGGTGTCCAATAAAGAATATTCTATCTATCTATCTATTCAGTGTGATGGGTATGGCAAAATAGTAATCTTTTAACCACACAACATTGTTACCTATCTAGAGTTTTAATCGTCTAATTACCATGTAAATGCTAGGTACTATGGGTGAAGGAGGTCAGGTTAACCATAAAGGTTGTCTCATGTAACTAAGACTTAACCTTAGATAGAATATAATAACGTAGCTTGTAAAACAAGTTCAATAATAACCACTCAATTGCGTAATATAAGGATAAAGAAAATTCTCTGTGTACGCTTTTATGTATAATTTATTTTTAAACGCGCATTTTTTATATATAAGTTTATTCGACTATCATTTAAAAGTAAGAGATTTGGTAAAAGGGACCAAATTAAAAGTACTCAGGATCGACGTTCATGCATTAAGAGGTTGATGAATGTAGAGGAAGCGAAGTATGTTTGGATCGAAGCATTGCGGTACTATCTCTGCCTACCCCAGTGAATTGCAAAAACAGAGCCAAATTAAAATGAGTGTCAGAACAGCGGAGCTATGTGAAAAATTAGCATGTTGGATAGAAGTACCCAGAATCGACGTTCATGCATGAAGAGGTTAATGAATGTAGAGGAGGCGAAGGAAGTATGTTTGGATCGTAGCAGTCGGCGTACCATAGTCTCTACCTAACCTAGTGGGAGACGGGTGTGATGATATGTATGTATGTATTAAAAACGGGAGAAAAACGATGTTTGCGATAAACTCAAACTCAAATCGTTTGACAAACAGAGAGAAAATGTAAAGGACAGTTGTAAAGAAATTGATCGTTTTTATTTAAATATTTGCTATCTTTACGTCGATTTTATACTATCGTATGTATTAGTTCTACGATCAAAATGCCGAATTAAGTATCTTAGTAGTGTGCGACTTGAATAAATTACTTACTTCAAGGAATGTATCATAAACGTGACTTATAAAAACGATTTTAATATTAATATGTTAATTCTGACCATATTTAAATAAAACGTTTTATATTAATTAAAGCTTTATTTAAAAAAAAAACATATTTACAAGTTTCCACACCTACAATAATAATTAACAGATAATTAACAATAACATAATTTATTATCACTATAACTACACGCAGCTGTGTAGTTGTGTTCCTGTGTGTGAGTACAGGTATCATTTAGGGATGCGTTTTGTAATAAACGTTTTCCTATCCCAGTGATACTACATCTTAAAACCCTGGTGTAAAGAAATAGTCAATACCTCTGGTATTGCAAGCGTCTATAGGCTGCGGTAACTGCTTAACATCAGGCGGGCTGATAAGACGTAAAAAATGGGATTGATTTAAAAAAAACCCTTTTTAGCCGATATTAATGGTATAATATAAATCTAAGTAGATCTAGACTTTTTAGTTTTGGATGTGCGTTGAGCGTCACTAATACAGAACAGAGAACCTCTTTCATGTGTTCTACTTTCAGTCAGGAAAAATAATTATATTTATAGTTATATATATATATAATTATTTTTCCTGACTGAGAAGTCTAGATCTACTTAGATTAAAATAATTATATATATAATTATTTTTCCTGACTGAGAGTAGAACTTTTAAATTCTAATATTTTCAACAGTCTAGAGTATATTAAAACATTTAATCGTACACAATACAAGAATTATTCTTCTGGTCATCAATTAAAAGAGGGATACCAGAAATTGTTTCACATAAAACAGTTTTGTTTATGGAAGTCTCAAATATCATTCTTTTGTTACTGGCATGCCAGTTGAAATATATAGATTTTACTGCATATCCTATAAATGCTAGAGCTACAATTATTAGTATTATTTCAATTATTATTAAACAGTATGGAAGTATTAAGTACACCAGGTAGAAAACCAGCATTGTGTTGTCAGACATCCTTGGCTGGTCCTGAAATGATAAAGTAAAATTTATAATAACTAAAAGCGTCTTAATATGTGTCCGTGTGGTGACGGATTAATAATTACAAATGTCACCACCCCATTTCAACGAGAGGGTGTCGTAAATTCGACTAAGGGAGTAAGTTATTTAAGAGAGGTAGGGCACCATACTAGCGAGCAAGCCCGACAGTGGAAGGACCTCCACCTTACAGAAGACCACAGCCAAATGACTACACACAGCGGTGTAGTTGTGTTCCTGTGTGTGAGTACAGGTCTCCAGCGCTCATTTAGGAATGCGTTTTGAAAGATACGTATTCCTATCCCAGGGTTACTTCCATCTTAAAGCCCTGGTGTAAAAAAATGGGTTGGCAACACGCAAGTGATACCTCTGGTATTGCAAGCGTCTATAGGCTACGGATACTGCTTAACATCAGGTGGGCCGTATGCTTGTTTGCCACCCAAGTAGTATAAAAAAAAAAAAAAAAAAAAAAAGTTATGGAGACAATATCCACTGCAAGAGAAACCTATACCAACCCGTCTGGCCAGCGTGGTATAGTAAGCTAATATCCCTCCAAGTATATGAAGAAGACCCGTGCCCAGCAGTGAGAAGTTTATGGGTTGTGATGATGATGATGTGTAAAAATGGTTTATTATCTTAAACATCCCATAGATGAAGCCCTAAATCCTACATAAGCTTATGTAAGCAAGCTATAATAATATTAACTAACTTGCTTCAGAAAACGCTGCTGTCGCAGTTTTGGATGAAACGTTTTTCTATCCCATGGGTTTATTTATTAATTAAATAGAACGGTACAATGTCCACTTACACTATTCACAATATTTGATAAGTTTATATTATATAATGTACAATATAAGTTAAAAAACAAACCACTTATACATCTCTCTCGCAGAACTTCAAACATTCTGACAAAATCTTTCTTCTATCACTAGCAATCACATCACTCCGTCCCTTTTTTATGTTAACACTAATATTAAACTCATACCAAATTGTAAATGTTATACTCTGGCAATTAAAAAGAGTGACCCGAGTTTCTTGTCAATTCTTTTCGAGGCCCAACCCTAGTCAGCGAATTGGCCGTAGGAAAAATAGTATGCTGGCATTTGTTTTTATGACGTTCATAAGTATCATGTATTTGATCTAAATTAATAAATGAGTTTGACTTTGACTTTGACACTCTCAGGATTGGTGTCCAGGAATCGCTTTAATACATGAAGAGTGCGGGGCAAGGCAGAGTTTGCTCTATCCACTGTTCTGCATGATGGTATAGAAAAACATCAGTGCTTCCGATACTCCTTGTTTAATGATACTACATTTTAAAGGACTGCTGTAAAAGAAAATGTGTCGGCAACACGCAAGTGATACCTCTGGTATTGCACGCGTCCAAAGGCATTAGGCGGTCCATATGCTTGATGGTGACCTAAATAGTATAAATCAAAATTAAAATGAATGCAAAAAAAATAAATAATACGAAATTAAAAAATAATAGCTATAATATAACTTTGTTTTAAAAATATATAAAATAAAAAAGCAGCTACCTTAAGGTCAAACAGGTAGACTATGATTGACGTAAAATTAATTAAAATCATAATTATAAAAAAAATACGTCAACAGAATGTGAGAATCACGGAAAGATTCCATGCGAATAATTCTTAGAAACAAATATTTTTATTTGCCACAACACAAATTATATGTATAATTTACATATAATATATGTAAATTTAACGATTATTTACCTAATGTAATTAGTTTTAATAGATACTACCTACCGCAAACAAACATACGGCCCGCCAGATGGTAAGCAGTTGTCGTAGCCTATATGACGCTTGCAACACCAGGGGTGTCACTCGCGCATTTTCTTGAAGAACCCCATGCTTGGGAAATCTTCGGCAAGAAGTTCATTTCACAACCTAATCGTATTATATATTATCATCATCTCAACTCATAAACGTCCCACTGCTGGGCACGGGTCTCCTCCATACACTTGGAGGAAAATTAGCCTACTATACCACGCTGGCCAGATGGGTTGGTATAGGGTTTTGTTTCTAGTTTTCCCTCTCTTACAGTAGATATTGTCTGTCTGACTACACTCTTTGTCGACTCTTACGATACCCTCGAGATGGAAAGAGGTGGTGACATTTGTATTCTTAATCCGTCACCTCAAGAACGATTATATATTATACTAGGGGTCGCCCGCGACTTCATCCGCGTGGTAATTTGGAATATTTTCCCCGATATTGCAACATATCTCACTACTGCTCCGCTTCTATTGATCATAGCGTGATGTTATACAGCCTTCCTGGATAAATGTACTATTCAACAAAAAAAGATTTTTTATAATCGAACCAGTATTTTCTGAGATTAGCACGTTCAACCAAACAAACAAACTCTTCAGCTTTATAATATTATAGTATAGATTTCAAAGTTTAGGGCTATAACACAATACCTAATATAATTGATTGAACTGTTTAACTTGGTTATGAATAGTATTTTTAAAGTTTTCTCGCAGCACTAAATTCAGGTCCTGCGAGAGTACCAGCGTTGTGGTCCAGGCCACAACATTACAGCTGACGCAGGGACCTTATTTGCTTGCTTGTTTTAAGTGTAGTAATTTTAAATTTAATGCAAGAGCAAATAAGAAAGTCTTTCGTTCTTTCAAACAAATATATGAATGAGCATACCACAGTGACCCTGACGATAGGCACGATGGTATTGGCGAGTTTCCTGGTCGCTCTGTTGTAGCTGATGTCATCGAGTGCTATGCTGAGCTGGACTGCTGCTCTCGTGTTGAACGGTACGCCTACTCTCTACAACAAAATAATTCCTTCTCGTAGCCATAAAAAGTAAAAGTTTTTTACTTTTTATAGAGACAACTCCCACACTAGAGAACAAGCTTTGTGTCGCGGGGGACTTTACAAAAATACAAATTAACGGACACAAATTACACCCAGGCTCAGAACAATTCTTTGTGGGTCACACAAAGTTTTGTCCTGTGTGGGAATCGAACCCACAACCTCGTGCACAGCAGGCGCATACCGCGACCACTGGACCACGAAGGCAGTCTAATTATGTCCCACTACTGTTAAGGACGGGTTTCTTTCAACAAAATAGTTATGAAAACCTTAAAAATTTGATATTTTTAAGTAAGTCATAATCCTACTAATATTATAAATGCGAAAGTTTGTAAGAATGGATGGATGGATGGATGTTTGTTACTCTTTCACGTAAAAACTACTGAACGGATCTGGATGAAATTTGGCACAGAGATAGATTATGGTACAGCGATAACCGATATCCACGCGGGCGGAGCCGCGGGCAACAACTAGTAATAAAATATATGTGTACAAATTAATCGATTTAGTTAGAGTCAAATGAAAGTTCTCTTTTAGTGCAACTTGCCTTCTCTTACTCTCCTCCCTATCACGTTAACCTTCTAGGATTGTTTTTACAAATAGAGTTAACTGATACACTAGTTTGCTGCAAATTGAAATAAATAAATCAAAGGTCTTTAAATCATTGCTGGCCTCGTTTTTGATGAAAGATTTGTTTTTGTTTGTTTGTTACGACTTTACTCAAAAACTACTCGACCGATTTAAAAAATCTTTCACCATTAGAAAGTTACATTATCAGCGGGTAACATAGGCTATATTTTATTGAAAAAATAACGGGATCCCTAAACTAAACAAATACATAATAAATAAATAATTATTATAAATAAATAAATGTCCTTCCATGCGGAGCTGGGTAAGTAGTAAAATGAAATTGTGTAAACTTGTAAATATAATAATAGCAACCCATATATGTCCCACTACTGGGCACGGGTCTCCTCTCCTCTATCAAGAGAGAGAGAGGGTTTAGGCCTTATTTCACATACGCTGGCCTAATGCGGGTTGGTTAATCAGACATGTCTTTAGAATTTCTTCTAAGACATGTGGGTTTCCTCACGATGTTTTCCCTCACCGTTAGCAGATGGCGAATCATTAGATTAGCACATATAAACTCCACAAAGTGAAATTTACATTGGTACTGCCGGGGATCGAACTCGCACCTCTTGCGTGCAAGTTATATCATCATCTCAACCCATAAACGTCCCACTGCTGGGCACAGGTCTCCAGACAAATGGAGGGATGTTAGCCTACTATACCACGCTGGCCAGACGGGTTGGTATAGGGTTTTGTTTCGAGTTTTCCCTCTCTTGCAGTGGATATTGTCTGCCTGACTTATACATATAAGTATTTATTCAAACTTGTAAATAAATTAAAGTCATTATAGCTATAAATCTAATATTTAAGAAAGCACTTACACGATCGATGACAAATTCGTTGGAATGTAATTCTCTATCCGGCTTCAATCCATCTACATTCTCCAGTAATTTGGGATCACCATCAAGGTAATGTGCTTTTGAGAGCACAAATGGAAGACCTGTGGAAGAAACACTTACAATATTGTTTTTATACTACCTAGGTAGGTACCTACTCGTAGCAAACAAGCATACGGCTTGTCTGATTGGTAAGCAATTACCGTAGCCTATGAACTCTTACAATATCAGAGGTATCACTTGCGTGTTGCGTGTTGCCGACCCAAAAATTTTAACACCTAGGTTTTATCATAGAGTGTTTTCTTTCTTTCTTTCTTACTTAAATGAGCGCTGGCAACCTGTATTAGCACACAGAAACACGACTAAACTACTATGAGTAGTCATTTGGCTTCGGTCTTCTGTAAGGTGGAGGTCTTTTCCCAGTCAGGCTTGCTCTCTTCTATGGTGCCTTACCTCTCTTATTTTAAAGGTGATTTTAAACAATATTAAACTAGTTCTTTACTTACCATAATAGCAATGAGAAATATCAATTAAACCATTAGGGTACATCTTTTTTGTCATTGGATTATATTGTGATTCAAAATTCTTCCCACTAATATTATATACCAGTCCTTCACCGCCGTACTCCATGTTCTTTTTCCCTAAGTACTGTAGTTCAAAGGTTTTGCAGATCCCCATACGGTACAAGCTGATTGGTACTTCAGGAGTTAGCTCTGGCGGATAACCTGTACCTTCATATGTATTTGTGAAGTTTTGTACACTGCAAACATAGATTTATTTGTAAGGAATTTCCACCAGGTGCTAAACGATATACTTAGGTATATAATAAACTTTTGATATTACACATAATATATATTTTTTCGTGTACAATTTTTTTTTTTTCATACTACCAAGTAGGCAAACAAGCATACGGCCCGCCTGATGGTAAGCAGTTACCGTAGCCTATGGACGCTTGCAACACCAGAGGTATCACTCGCGCGTTGCCGACCCTTTAGAAACCTTATAACTCCTTTCTTGAAGAACCCCATGCTATAGTCTCTCGGGAAAACCTCGGCAGGAAGCTCATTCCACAACTTAATCGTACGTGGGAGGAAATTCCTCTGAAACCGCACAGTGCGGCACGATAAAGGTTCTAAAATGTGTGGATGAACTCCATTTGATTTGAATTTCTGAACAAATTATTGCAGTATTATTATAGTATGAGTAAACCACGGATTCGCCTAGGATGCGCCGTCACCTCCACTCCTTACGTGGCTTAAAAACAAAACTCAACTGCTCATCAATGGGTAATTCTTACGCACAGACCCACACACGCAAATTAACAGCACAATATTCATACTCTAAATATTAGATACCTACACAAGTAGTGTTCTGAAATATTTAGTCTTTTAGTTGTTTATTTTTTATATATTTGTTTTCTTTTCACATTTTTATTTTATTGTTACGATTGCTCAGAACACACAAAAGAAAATGGCCAAACCAGGCATCTAATCTCATCTAATAATATTTTTTATGTTTGTTTGTAATAAATAAAATCAAAAACTGATCATTTTTTTAAATTCCTTTACCTATAGCATAGATAATATAATACTAGTCCTCTATAAAGCTTAAGATAAGATGACCCGGAAAACGACGCGTGGGCAGGCCTCCAAAAAGGTGGACCGACGACTGGGTAAGGGTTGCGGGTAACTGTTGGACATGATCGGCCCAGGATCGAGAGTTGTGGAAATGTTCTGGAGAGGTCTATGTCCAGCAGTGGACGTCTTTTGGCTGAGATGATGATGATGATAGAAAAATTTAAATTTATTTCATAAGATATTTACATGAATAGTTATTAAAATTAAAGTAACCTAACCTAACCTACCTACAAACAATCAGATATTGTATTTAAAGGTTGACCTACAATGAAAAAAAAACCTATAAATGAAATATCTGATTGAGATCACAGTTCTGAGGAAAGGTGCCCAAAAGACTGGCCACATTTCCACGCTGAATTGCAAGGATAATACGTTGACCCAAGTAAAGGCCAGCGTTAGGATCGTGAGACGACTCGACTAAACGCCTTGATATCTCACGATACAATTTGTGGGCACTTGGGCCCCATGGTCCTAGAGTTTCGACTCCAAATGGCTCAAAAATGTAAGTCTCACCGAGATAGAAAGGAAAGGTACATTCTCAGCACTTGCATATTAGTACTTACTAATATAGGCTATATTTTAATATATTGAAATAAATTACTTACGTTATTTCAACATTGTCGACATTATCATTATGTAAATGTCGGATTTTGTGTACTGATTTAATTTTGAACCGATCCGTGCTGGTCGCGCCCACTGTTATTCTGTAATCTGATTGGTTGTCGTAGAGCTAAAAATTCAATCTCATAAATAAAAATCATACAGCCAAATGTTTTGTTATATGAAATATATTCAATATAGAGTCAGAAGCGTAATGCTGTGTATATGTGTATGTGCCTTTTGGGCACGGGAACGTGCTCGTATAGACAATGATGTTGAATCTTAGATAAACTTTATATTTCTATACATTTATATTGAAAACGCTTAATAATAACATTAATAGTTCCGTTATTTTGTCCTCATTTTATTTTAATGTCCCATGTAAGTCTAACAGGTTCATTCCACCATTAGGTACATGCGCCATTTTCATCAACAAACTATAGGCAAAAAAAAAATTATTCCTTGTGCGAGCGAGTAGAAACTTTGATAAGGTTTGTAAACATCATGATTTTGATATTTTTAATACCAGTGTGTCTTCAGTCAGAAAGTGCTTAAGTCTTAACTTCTTCAACCAAAACAGGTAATAACTTCTTGTGTCGTGTCCGTCCTTGTATTTCAAGTGTTATATTTTTGTAATAGTGTTATAGTTAATGTAGCCTTCTGCTGATCTCTTGATGGCAGTACTTTGTTGTTCACAGTAATTTTAATTTAACCAGTCTCTATACGTGAAGACCTATAATTGGCTGTCAGTGAAACTTACTGATTTTTGTCTGCTGAGTTTGTAAGTCTTCTATGGTAATTAAATAAATATTAGAAGTGTTAAGAAGCATTTCGACGCTTAAACAACAGTGTAACAGTTTCTTATTTTATTTTGTATTTTTTTATCTTTATCTTTAAAAAGACAACTCCCGCACTAGGGAACAAGCCCTGTGTCGCGGGGGACTTTACAAACATACAAATAACAGACACAAATTACACCCAGACTCGAGACAACTATTAATGGATTACACAATTTTTTGTCACGTGTGGGGGGGATTGAACCCACAACACGCCGCGCAGTGATAAATGGCGAGGTAACCACTTAAGCCACTGAACTAACCGTGCAGTCAAATTTTATCCTTACTAATATTATAAATGTGAAAGTTTGTAAGAATGGATGGATGGATGTTTGTTACTCTGTCACGTAAAAACTACTGAACGGATCTGGATGAAATTTGGCACACAGATATGTAGATTATCTGGTCTGGAATAACACATAGGCTTTTTGCAGCGATAACCGACATCCACGCGGGCGGAGCCGCGGGCAACAGCTAGTGTACCTATATAGTGTTAAAAATGTATACATTCTAGAATAATAAATGCTATGTTACTTACCCTATCTAATAGCCCTAACGAGTTGAAATAAACGAGATTAGGCGCGATCACGTTAACAGACGATATCAGAGGATCTTTGTATCCCCACAAGTAACTATGGACGTCTAAGTTGACGACAGGCTTCAACGAAAATGTCAACGTGCTGAATATGGATTGAGTAAATCTATCGAAGTTGGAGACAATGGCGGCGGCACTCTAAAACATATGTTGAAACGATTATATCACGGAGGAGTATTCTGATAATGGAATACAAATCTTAGTACACTACTATACTTATTTTTACACGCTTTTTATTAGCTTCACCTGTATGTTTATATTATTATGTTTGTAACCGACTTCTTTGGGCGCGATTTTGACCCATTTTAAACGGCCAGATTTCGTTCAAACTTTGTAGATTTATCAAGGACCGATGACAATACATTAATTTGGTAAAATTATAAATTTTAATAATATTACAAAAAAGTAAAAAAATAAATAATAGTTTAAAAAAACTAAAAAACACGCTATTTTTGAAATAAAATGTTTTTTTATTCTTAATTTAGTCTTAATTTAAATTTATTTTCTATTTTTTAGTTCAGTTTTCTATAAATAGCGTGTTTTTTAGTTTTTTTTAACTATTATTTTTTTGTAGAGGTGAAACTTTCCTCCGCAGAAGGTTGCGGGTGAGTTTTCGCAGGTTTTCGCGCTTTTTGCTCATTTAGTGGAAGACATTTATTCTTGTTTTTTTTTATACTACTTAAGTGGCAAACAAGCATACGGCCCACCTGATGTTAAGCAGTTACCGTAGCCTATGGACGCTTGCAATACCAGAAGTATCACTTGCGTGTTGTCAACCCATTTTTTACACTAGGGCTTTATGATGGGAGTATCTCTTGGATAAGAATACGTTTGTTTCAAAACGGATCCCTAAATGAGCGCTGGGCTGTGTGTAATTATTTAGCTGTGGTCTTCTGTAAGGTGGAGGTCCTTCTCCAGTCGGGCTTGCCCGCTAGTATGGGTACCTCTCTTATATATCAACTAGCGGCATGCCCCGACTTCGCACGTGTAGTTATTTAGTTTTCGAAGGGAATATTATCCGCTGATAATATCTTTCTAGTGATGAAATTTTTTTTTATATCGGTCGATTAGTTTTAGAGTTAAATCCTAACAAACAAGGTGAGGTGTCAGAATGGTGTTAAATTCATACGTTGGAAATAAGTAACTATACTATACTACGGTAAATAGACTTCAATACCGCCGGCGGATTCTCTAAGAAACAGCGATGGCAAACTGACAGTTGTGATCGCAAACTGACAGTTGTGATTGCTCGGTGACGGCACAATCTATTGACTAAACGTCAAAAAGGGCTCTTACGGAATACCGATTTTTAATCAGACTGCCAGATTTTGCTCGGTTTTTGCTCTTACGGAATACCCCTGCCATACTGAAGCAACATGACCCGTGGTTATCGTTATAAAAATAACTCTAGGTACTGTAGAGGTTTTTTGGTGGTCATTTGCTGGCCGACCATAGTAAAACCTCTGGCATATTTTTAGAAAAGTAAATATTTTCAAATATTCAAATGTTGAAGCAGATAAATGAAGGGGGGCAGACAGTATTGGTAGATGTGAGTTATGCTCTGACTTCCAAGTAGTGGAGTCGTGATCCAATGTTATATGTTTAAGTAGGTCAATTATAAAGTAATAAATTCAGTGATAAACATCATATGGTTTAATTGAAGAAGATTTAGCTGGAGTATCCGTCACTTGGCATTGTCGTGCCTCTTTCAGGCCAAGCGTACGCCACCTGAAGTACGAGCTGAAGAGAAAGAAAGGTTGATGGCGGCGGGGCTCTACAGTACAGCCTTCCTTACAATACCATCTATCTCCTTAGCAAACTCGTTCAAGTGCTTAGTCGTGAAAAGGCAACACGAAGAAGACTGTAATTTTTGCATTTACATTTTTATATTATTAGTAAAGTTTTTTTAATAAAACATAAATTATTTATACATTCATTACAGGTTGGTCTTACAATTAATTTTGTTTAACCAATATGTGCCTAGCAAGTTGTTTGAAAAATATTTAACATACAATAAATAAGGGACATTCAAACTAATATAATGAAATTTTAAATACCTAAAAATAAATAGTTTTATGAAATGTAACCATAATATGAAAGCCTCACCAATTTTATTGAAAGTAATAAATTCACTTAATTTAAAATGATATGTGGTACTCACAAGTAACGGTATATTTAACAAGGTGAGGTTAACTTCTTTAGGGTGGGCTAAAGACTCCTCGGGAACGAACTCCGATCTGAACTTGGCGGTCATTCCCATTGTTTTACCATCCTCGCTAGACTCCAAGTCTTCATACCAACGGTATTCCCTGCAAATGAAAATACATTAGTAACTACATCTATAACTTCTACTCCTTCTGGGCTTCTTGTTTATCTGTAAATTTCGGTGTGGTATTATTTAATATGGAAAAGTCATTAAAATAACGATGATGTGGTTGATAGTTTAGAAGAATGTTCCGTCAAAGACTCGGCATAATCCTTTGATAAGTGTGCCATTTGCTTCAACTTTGACTGCCTCGGTGGTCCAGTGGGTGCAGTATGCGCCTGCTGTGCACAAGGTTGTGGGTTCGATTCCCACACAGGGACAAAACTTTGTGTGACCCACAGTGTTGTTCTGAGTCTGGGTGTAATTTGTGTCCGTTGATTGTATGTTTGTAAAGTCCCTCGCGACACAGAGCTTGTTCTCTAGTGCCGGAGTTGTCTTTAAAAAATTACAGACAAAATTGTTATCTGGTGCGTGCAAGCAGAAACTTTAATATACTATGTAAACGGCATGACTTGGATCCATTTCATACAAGTGTGGCAGCAGCTAGGAGATGCTTAAGCTTAAGTTTCTTTATAGAGGGCAATATTTATAATTTATAATCATAATTTATGTACGTATTATCAAACGCAAACATGATTTTTAACCGACTTCAAAAAGAGGAGGTTATCAATTCGTGTGTAATTTTTTTTTAATTATGTTTGTTACCGCAGAACTCCCTCATTTATGGACCGATTTGAAAAATTCTTTTTTTGTCTGTGAGGACATACTTCCAGTTTGGTCCTATTTTCTTCAAAAGAAAGTTCTGATAATGAGATCCATGAGGAATCGAGGGAACTCCTCAAAAGTTATAGGCACACATATAGCAATTTCAATATTTTTAACAACACATCAAACATTTGCATGTTGCATTGAAAGTATAATATGATGAAGAAGACCACAGATGGCCACCTGAACTTCTCAATAATAAGTATTTTACGGATGGCGATTAAATAAGTTTCCATTATGGTTGCTAAGGTAGCTAGGCAACGGAACTTCATAATTAAACAATGTAATCTAGACGATTTTAAAGTTTTTGAAATTCTGCAACTTGCCGTACTGAAGTCGGTTTTTTTTTGTTAAAATTATTTCTTTTTAATTTATGTATTATGTTCGGAAAACTATTTTAATTACAATAACAATACAAATAACATGTAAAGTAGGTACATGCCTATGTTTAATTTTTGTTCACGTTATTTTTAATCTGTCACCTATACGTGAAGTCTTGTAATTGGTTGTCTGTTTACCATACATATTACTACTTTGTTACATCTAGCTGTAAGATTTCCATGTAATTAAATAAATAAATAATAATGGTATAGAACACTAATACTTATACTTTCGTATGATTTTAAATATTTGAAGTAAAGGGGAAAACATCGAGCCGATTCGAATCTGGATTCGAACCTGCGCCTCAAGGGTCCTGGCCCAGTGCACTACCAATTGTGCCATCCGGGCTACTCCTGAGTGCGAATTTTTTGCCCTCGCTTTTTACGTCCTGGAATGACCATGCATACTTATTCCACAAAATTATGTTGATTGTAATTTTTTTAGAACGAAAGATAACATTCCTATTAATAATATTTAAAATGTGCAAGAATCCCTGTATGTCTGTTACACTTTCATCACTTAACGACTAAACGGATTTTAAAGAAATTTTACAGAGAGATAGTCCATTTTATTTCAATAATCGACAAAATATATATTTACGAAGAAAAAGGTAAAGTGTGATGTTAAGTTCTATTCATCTATACTAATATTATAAAGCTGAAGAGTTTGTTTGTTTGTTTAGTTGATCGCGCTAATTTCAGAAAGTACTGGTTCGATTAGAAAAAATATTTTTTTGTTGAATAGTGCATTTATCTAGGAAGGTTATTGGCTATATAACATCACGCTATGATCAATAGGAGTGGAGCAGTAGTGAGATATGTTGCAAAATCGGGAAAATATTCCAAATTACCACGCGGACGAAGTCGACCCCTAGTTTATTATATCTACGCTTCAACTTACTGAAACACAAAAGGTCCGACTTCTTCCATCTTCAGCTTCTGGTCATCTCCAGCGAGAAACCGATCAGCATTGGTGATATTAAATATGTATATTGATAAATGAGCAGCTTTGATCTCATTTTGGAGAATGTTGCACAGCACAGAGCCTATATCTAGGCGAAGATTCTGAAAAAAAAAAAAACGTTACATCCTTTTCAGGTAATTGACGGTGTGAGATCTCAGTGTCTGAGAGAGCACGTTAAACTCAACATTCAATTATTTATTTAGTTAACAAAGTAACACTAATAAAGAGTCATAAATTATGAATAAGCCAGATGATGATGTCAGCTAATTTTTCCTACAGCTAGTACGCTGACGTGGAGCCTTCAGCTTGAGAAGAACTAGCAAGAAACTCAAACCACTCTTTTTAATCGCCAGATAGTTACAATCTTTTGTAAAATATAAATATGGTATGTAGCATGCAAGCTGATGCAGTCAAAACACAAATTAGCGCTTCTAAATTAAAAACGTTATACTAATTTCCTATCACAATTGATTAGGTTGTAGATTTTTTTTTATACTACTTGGTTGGCAAACAAGCATACGGCCCGCCTGATGTTAAGCAGTTACCGTAGCCTATGGACGCTTGCAATATCAGAGGTATCACTTGTATGTTGCCAACCCATTTTTTTACACCAGGGCTTTAAGAGGAGAGAGAGAGGAGAGAGAGGAATACGTTTCTTTCAAAACGCATCCCTAAATGAGCGCTGGAGACCTGTACTCACACACAGAAACACCACTACACCGCTGTGTGTAATTATTTGGCTGTGGTCTTCTGTAAGGTGGAGGTCCTTCCCCAGTCGGGCTTGCTCGATAGTTTGCCCTACCTCACTATAGAATGAGCTCCCTGCCGAGTTTAGGGGTTTGAGTTTAAGTAGTCTCTAGAACTACCAGTCAAAAACTTATTACCTTTAACAGCCCAATTATCAAGGAAGGTTGTTGAAGGCTATTAACATCACGCTATGACCCAACAAGCGTGGCAGTTATATATACATATATAAATTATATATGTCATGTCGGTACAGGTATGTTAAACCTTAGTAATGTATGCATCCGTTTATATTATGTATCTCTGTATTTGATAATACTTACATAATTAACTAACTTATGTATAGGGTCTAATAGTATTATTAAAACTGGAACTACTAAGGACACGACGCCTAGTAAAGTGGCCTTGCAAATTTTACCTGTAACAAAATTGTATTAATAATTTATTTTAGTGATAAAAAGCGATGGTGGCCGAGTGGGAAAATAACCGTCTTGCAAGAGGTGCGAGTTTGATCCCTGGTGGCAGTACCAATGTGAATTTCACTTTGTGGAGTTCTTATGTACTAAACAAATGATTCACCATCTTCTAAAGGTGAAGGAAAACATGTTTTAGAAGAAATTCTAAAGACATGTCTGATTCACCAACCCGCATTAGGTCAGCGTGTGTGAATGGTCTCAATGCAAGTGTTGGAAGTAGTAGTGGAGTAACTTTGCAGTATAAAGTCCTCCTGTAACTGCTGAATGATGCCAAAGTACGGAGACGTACGTTCTATTTGTTGCGAAAGAACAAGCTAAAAACAGCAACCCGGAGACTGCACGGAACAGTTACAGTACCCCAGAACGTTGAACCCCTCCCCCCATACGTCAATTTGGAAGAGGTATTCCTCGAAGCGCTACCATTTTGAAGCGCACCTAATGAAGCGCTCCTTTTTTATTCCTCGGAGCTATCGGGAGCGCTCCTAAAAGGTGCGCTCCGAGGAATAAAAAAGGTGCGCTTCAAAATGGTAGCGCTTCGAGGAATACCTCATTTAGAAGAATTTATTGAAGTACTTACTTTTCTCAATAATTTTTTGGTTTATAACATCTGTTCTAGTAAAAAGCACCATGTTTCCTAATACATTAATCTGCCTTTCTGTAATAAAAATAAACTTCTTTAATATAAAAAAATATATCAATTCAAAATTTAAAATGGGGTTCTTCAAGAAAGGAATTATAAGGTTTTTAAAGGATCGGCAACGCGTGAGTGACACCCCTGGTGTTGCAAACATTCATAGGCTTAAACTGCTTGCCATCTGACGGGCCGTATGAAAGAAAGAATTCTAAAATTACATTTATTGACACAGTCACATTTTGGTATTAATACATTGTACCTTATAACTACTATGTCAATGAGGTTACCACTCAGCATAATGCTATGTTGTGGTAACAACACAGCGCTGATTTTCAGTAGTAACCCTAAGTGACGAACGGATATTAAACTATTAACTAAAAACAACAAAAAAGTAAACGTATAAAAAATGCAGTTAAAAATACAAAATAAATAAATACATAAGTGAGTATAATATGTAGGTATAGGTAACATAGGCAACACACGGCAGGTATGCTTGTTTGCCACGTTGGTAGTATAAAAAAAACTAAAAAACACGCTTTTTATAGAAAACCGAACTAAAAATAGAAAATAAATTTAAATTAAATTAAGAATAAAAAAAAATGCTTTTTTAAAAATATTTTTTTTATTCTTAATTTAATCCTAATTTAAATTTATTTTCTATTTTTTAGTTCGGTTTTCTATAAAAAGCGTGTTTTTTAGTTCTTTTTAATTATTTTTTACTTTTTAGTAATAATAATATTATTTATAATTTTATCAAATTAGTGTATTGTCATTGGTCCTCGATAAATCTACAAAGTTTGAACGAAATCTGGCCGTTTAAAGTGGGTAATAATCGGGCCCAAAGAAGTCGGTTACAAACATACAAACATACAGGTGAAGCTAATAAAAAGCGAAAAAATGGAAGGAAACAAATGAAGCACTTGATATTCTCATGCGTGTGCGTGAGCTGATTAGTTACGCAGATCAACAAAAAATGTGGTGTACGAAACAAAAGAACGTTGATGTAATTTAATTATAAGTGGTGACGCACATTCTATTGTATTGTTTTGTTCTTTTTGTAATGGAAAAAAGGATTAATAACTTTGTTAAAAATAAAATATTTAATTTATGTGTAAACTATTGACCCGCCCTTGCTTCGCTTCGTTTTGAATTAAAATTTGTCTATTATAATATGCATGTAATCTATACTTTAATATTATAAAGCTGAAGAGTTTGTTTGTTTGTTTAAACGCGCTAATCTTAGAAAGTACTGGTTCGATTAGAAAAAATATTTTTTTGTTGAATACTAGGGGTCGCCCGCGACTTCGTCCGCGACTTCGTCCGCGTAGTAATTTGGAATATGTTCCCCGATTTTGCAACATATCTCACTACTGCTCCGCTCCTATTGATCATAGCGTGATGTTATAGAGCATATAGCCTTCCTGAATAAATGCACTATTCAACAAAAAAAATTTTTTCTAATCGAACCAGTACTTTCTGAGATTAGCGCGTTCAACCAACCAAACAAACAAACTCTTCAGCTTTATAATATTATTAGTATAGATGATGTGAACGTTACAAGCTCGAGTATGTGAATGACCGAGCCAGACCGAGAGAATGAACGAGAGTGCGAATCTTAAAGCAGGGGAAGCGTAGATGTCTTCTGTGTTCAAACTTGACAACTTGAGGTTTATGTTATTATTTCAACAAAGAAAAAGAAACCTTTAACAAGTCTTCGTTTCCCCCTTGTTTGGGAGACGACTATGTCCAACTGTGGACTTCCGTAGGATGGTGATGAAAAATTTCGGTAGGTGCCCAATGTGGAATACTTTAGGTGCCATTCACTCAGGTGCCAATAAAACGGGTGCCCAATATGGAATACTTCGTGATGATTATAATACATAGTTAAATGTAAACAGGCAATTAGGAAATGCGATGCTTGTTTTCTTACATTGATAAAATCATGAGAAATAATTGCAAGAAACCCTGACCATTCTTCTACGATTAGATAATTATTTATTAATTAAAACTTTATATACAATGTTGTACAAAGGTGGGCTTGATGCCAAAGGTCTTCTTCTCTAACAACCGACCTTTGGGTGATGCAAAGATATAATATGAGTATACTTATATGTGGCAGAATAATCGTATAAAACGCTTTTTCGCAAAAACCCTAGAAAAACAGCGAGACTTCGGATATTAGGAAACTAACAGAGAATTTCGCTATCTTCGGTTGCCGTTTTATAACGTATGAGCGCTGATTCGCCGAATGAACATTTTACTTACTGACGGATGCATTGATTGGCTAATGGTTACATTTATTCATCATTTGTCATCAATCAGTAATTAAACTTCGAGCAAACTCGGTTTTTTACCATGATCCTAAAAATTGCTCGGAGGATAGCGAAGTTCTTTGTTAATTTTATATTATACGGTGTTTCACAATATTCCTAGAATTTTCGCCAATAACCGTAAAGCCTAGACCTAAAAGAATTAACTCTAACTTGCATTACCAATTTGAGTTATTCAATTTGATTTAATTTTAGGTATTCTTAAAAATTAAAGCAATGTAGAAAAAGACGAGCCCGGAGCAGGACTCGAACCTGCGCCTCTCTTGTTCCGGCCCAGCGCACTACCAACTGTGCCATCCGAGCTCCTACTCCAGAGTTCGAACATGTCCATCGCTTGTTTACGTCGTGGAGTGACGTCAGTTTCATTCAAACGTTAGCCGTTACAGGTCTATACGTACAACATCTTCCAATTATGAGGAAAGAATGTTATTAATTTTTTTCCACATTGCTTTAATCTTAATATATATATTTCTTGTGTGCGTGTGTATGTGACTGAACTCCTCCTAGACGGGTGGACCGATTTTGATGAAATTTTGTGTGTGTGTTCGGGTAGGGCCCTGGATGGTTTAGATTCACAATTGGACCCGGTAGGTGGCGCTGCTGTCGGTATTTCAGCTTTTTCCGGCAGGACGACGTCTGCCAGGTCCACTAGTATTTAAGTATATTTGAGCTGATTGAATAGCAAAAATGCTAAAAGTATTTATTTTAGGTATTTGAAAACAGTTGTCAAAGTATGTGAGATAAAGCTCTTGTGCTTATTTGGTGTCCGTCCAAAACGATTCCGGTATACGCTCACTTTAACCGTCATAGTTTTAACAATAAGTATTTAATAAAAAGGTGAAATTTAAAAAAACACTACCTACCTTCACAAATTAACTTTTCTAATCACAAATTTCCAAAAAGCCAGATTCGCCTCACTAATATAAAGGAACTAAGAATGTAAGTACGAAAAGGTACCTACACAATATATTCTGTGTGACTTGTTTCGCCACACTTATTATAATAACTCATTATATCTCATACATCATTGTATATAAGGAATGGTCTGAGAAAATATATGCACAGATACGTAGACATATATATTTTTGTATAGCTTCACTATCATCTATTACTCAGAAAGGGCAGAGGTGTATCTCACTTACGTTTTGCTAGCTATGTTAGATCCCTTTATAATAAGGGGAGAGCCTATTGCCATATAATTATTATTGGTACAATTTCATGCTGAGCTACTGAGAATTCATTGACCTGCATAAGTGTCACAGTGTGATCTATATGAAGAAATGATTTTGAATTTGAATTTATTGTATCAAGGAAGTTAAATATTTAAGTTTTTAGTGACCCTTGATTGCTAAGCCAAAGGGGGTTCGTGGGTTCGATTCCCATTCTTATTTACATCCATCTCAACTCAAAGTCAAAATTCATTTATTCATTTAAGTAACAAAGTAACACTTATGAAGGTCATAAATTATGAATAAGCCAGAAAGATGATGTTAGCAAAATTTTCGTAAGGCAACCCATAAACGTCCCACTGCTGGGCTGGACACGGGTCTTGTTCCATCCCGAGGGTGTCGTAAGAGTCGACTAAGGGAGTAAATCAGGCAGACAATATTCACTGCAAGAGAGGAAAAACTCGAAACAAAACCCTATACCAACCCGTCTGGCCAGCGTGGTGTAGTAGGCTAATATCCCTCCAAATGTATGGAGTAGACCCGTGAACAATTGTATGGGTCTTTTTGTCTGGGTGTAATTCGTCTATATTATGTATCTATGTTTTTTTATATACTTATAGTATTTTTATCAGTTGTCTGGTCACCATAGTCACAGATTACTCAATAGTTTCTACGCCATAGTACAAGCTTTGTCTAGTTTGGGACCAGATGGCCGCGTGAGTTGTTGGAAAACATTATTATTATTAATTGTACCACAAATTAAACTTTTCGTGCCAATCTTTACTACTCCTGTCTGTTCCGTCAGCAAATCCAGCAGTGGGCAAATTAGCTGACGTCTCAATTGTTACTTTTCATTGACCTAAATAAGTGTCACAGTAAACATGAACAAATGATTTTGATTTTAATAATCTTTCCATTGAAAGAATCTCAACATTGAGAAGGTCCAACGAAAATTTATAAGGCAGGCCTTGTTTAAAAACAGGGGAATATTACACCTCAGACCTTTATAACGATAAATGCGTTAAACACCATCTTCTACCTTTAGCCAAGCGTCGAGATAATGCAGATGTGATATTTTTGATGAGAATTGCTGGTAGTCATTTAGATTGTCCAGCCCATCTAGACAAGTGGCATACACGGTAGTTGAATCGACAAGTCAAAAAAGCAAATGTATGGGATTCGACGTAAGTCTACGATATAATGTCGTAAACTTACGTCAAAACCCATACATTAGCTTTTTTGACTTTTCGATTCGACTACCACTTTTGCCACTTGTCTAGAGGGGCAGAATTGTTATCGGCAATTAATATAAGGGTCCCTGTCGCAGGGCTGCGAAAGGAAAATGTGCTGAGTCTACCGAGTGCATCTACAAATTACAGGCATTTATTCGGCGAGCGAGCGATGATAGGTTGACCAGAGAGTTAGATATTGATTTGTTTAATACTGGTGTAGCGAAGGCGAGGCGATTGCTTAGTTTATAATAAGTCTATATTATTATTATTATGACACTATCAACAGTGTTGCGATATTATATTGTTATATACGTGTGCTTAATAATATGGTCACCATTATATAATGGTGATTATATTTTCTATCTATAAGTGAAAACCTGTTAATGTTTCTATTTTACTATCAATATTTTTTGTTGTGTTTGTAAAACTGTTGGTTTTCCAAATAAAATAAAATAATGTGCTACAGATTTTTTTAAATGAAGATTATCCTCGGTTTTTGAAGAATGATTAGGTACAGATCCTGGTTTAGACTGATTGCAGTTCCGACAATATAAGTATTTTTTTCGAAACAATCCCACCCACATGCCCACCGCTGTGACTCCTGTGAGCCAGGATTAACAGCGGAGTAACCAACTGATACACCGAGCTTTGACACTCGTGCGTCCCGTGGACAACAACAATATAAGTATTGTCGAAAACTTAAGTAAATAAATAAAAATGGTCCACAGTTGAACACGAAATCGAAGAACATACAAAAAAGGAAAATTAATACATAAAGGTAAGTAAAAGGAGATTCCATGTTCATAGTATTATTTTATGCTTAAAAGGAGGCCTCAACCACCAGGTTAAGAACCACACATTGTTTATGCAAATAAAATTATTATTATTATGTTCGTGTCTAGAATGTGGAACCTCCTCCTTGGAAGTCGGTTAAACAATAACGTATGACTGTATTAATTGGCAGCGTAAATCAAAGTCGTTTAGGTAGTTACCTCTTACGATGAATAACAGGAAATCTGTAAAGTATATGTTTTGTAACATAAAATGTCAGGTAAATAATAATTTGTCAAAAAAATGTTTTGGTAACATTAAATTTACCTTTATTAACATTAAATTAACCCTTATCAACCTTTACTTTTAGGTTTTTTTTTCAGCATTCAGGATGTGGCGGGGCGGCACGTATCGTCACGGCAAATGATATTCCACCTATACATCATACCGCCCCGTCCGGGGAAGCAGGTCGGTTATAGCTTACTCTCGAGCCTAGAGATGGATATTTTTGAGTTAAAATTGTTTGCAACTACCGCAGCCTACTGACACTTGCTATACTAGAGGTTTTGATGACATTGTTTTCCTCTTTTATACTTAATAAAATTTTATAATTTCCTGATTCATGTAAAAATAAGTTTTATTAAACCAGTGTAATACTAAACGATTGTTCTAGAGCACAAATATGTTGTGTAGCCCAAGTATCTCAAAGTATAAAGTTGTAAACTTTACTTTTTACATAGGACCTATCTCTGTGGCTGATAAGATTTTATGGTAAATCTAATAAAAGGTCCGTAATTCTGCCTAACATTCCATTTTTATATTTTGAACCGTTTAAGCAGGCGGCTACTTTTTTTTAACCTTGAGCATAATTATTAGGATTTCATACTGAAAACTGAAAACCTTCACAATTGAAACCTTCAAACTGAAAGGCTTCACAATTCCAAGACACATTCCTTACAATATCCAAAAGCGTTGGGATCCTCTACGTCTTCATCTCCAGTGACGTTCAGTTCCGACATAATTTGGAAAATAAGGCTAAGCTGGTATCTAAAAAGGTCGGTGTGCTCAACAGGGCGAAGCGGTGCTTCATAGCAGGCCAAAGACTGTTGGCTTACGAAGCGCAAGTCCAGCCCCACATGGAGTACTGCTGCCACCTTTGGGCTTGGAGAGAGCACATGGATACCAGCTTAGACCTTTTGCCGCCTTAAGCCAGGCGGTGGAACACATAAAAGGATGGTGTGTGTTCTACTACCTGGCTGTGTTCCGAGGAATTGTTTGACATGATGCCTACGACCACTTTTTATCACCGCACCTCTCACCTTCTCACCCTAGAACCTTAAACGTGCCGCACTATACGGTTGGTTATTATATGTAAATTGAAGCAGACTTAAACACCATACTTTTTTTTTTTTTCTCTCGCACGACCAGTACTAAGTACGATTACCTTATTTTAACAATTTAGTAAGTATCGTGTTTTGACTGCATCAGCATGCATGCTATCATACTTGTATTTTACAAAAGATTGTAACTATCTAGCGATTAAAAAGAGTGGCCTGAGTTTCTTGCTAGTTCTTCTCAAGGCTCCACGTCAGTGAAATAGCCGTAGGAAAATTTTGCTGACATCATCTTTCTGGCTTATTCATAATTTATGACCTTCATAAGTGTTACTTTGTAACCTAAATGAATAAATGAATTTTGAGTTTGAGTTGCAGTAGAATTTCCTCCATCGTACAATAAGGTTGTAGAATGAGCACACTCCCTGCCGAGGTTTTCTCGAGAGACTAGCATGGGGTTCTTTAAGAAACGAGTTATAAGGTTTTTAAAGGGTCGGCAACGCGCGAGTAATAGTGTTGCTTCGTCCTGGTGTTGCAAGCATAAATAGGCTACGGTGACCACCTTCTATCGGGCGGGCCATATCCTTGTTTGCCTCCTTATGAATATAAAAGAAACAGATACTTAAGTAATTTTATTTATGAAATAAAGTACACCAAACTTAGCTATTTCAGCTTTATAATATCCGCGCATCGATCTTTTTTAATTAATTACGTATTATTTTAATTAAATAACATATTTTTATGTTTCTAAAGTACATGTACTTATTGTATTTTAAATTTTATATTATTTTTTTGGTATTAGTAGTAAGTACTTGGGAAACCTTCTAGCCAATTGTTCGTCGTGGGTAAATAACTGTAAATAAAACACACCACGTGTTTTAATCTTTGTCAATATTTTTTTTAAGAAAAAAAAAAAATTAGCACGTAAAAATTATAATAACCACGTGTGATTTCGACTTATTTTCATCAAAAAGTTGATATTTCAAACAAACATCCACAATGGTCTAATATCATAATAAGTACTGCAAATTCATTAAGTTATATGTCAAAGTTAACTGTTAAGGTCAAAGTCAAATTCATTTATTTATATAGATCAAATACATGATACTTATGAACGTCATAAAAACAAATGCCAGCATATTTCTTTCCTACGGCCAATTCGCTCACTAGTGCCTCGAGAAAAATTGGCAAGAAACTCAGGCCACTCTTTATAACTAATCGCCAAAGTTGTTACTTAAACTTACTTACAATTTGGTATTAGTTACAATATTTATGGTAACAACCTCAATGTTCAAATGCGAGTACCTTCCTTAAAGAAAATCGCAACTTTATTAAATTAGGATTTCCAAAATTCTTTGCAGAAGCTGCAGCCGCAAGCTGTAAGGCTCAGCGCAGACGGAACGGAGCGCAGCGGAGAGGATTTTATTAACGCACTTGAAAATAAACTTATAAATTATTATACTAAAGTGCATAAATGCTTGAACCTGACAAAAAATGCTCGCGCGTCCTCGAAGATATGCGGGAATTATACGCGATCCGTAAAGAAAATGCCCGAGACCGCTCGGGGATTATTCCTCTCTGTCTGACAACGACACGTGATACTTTTATCATTTCACGCGACCTAAAGGCTGTAGGTATAATTGGCCATATTAAGTTATGTAAAATATATTGAGCAAGTTTTGGCATCCTAATTGGATTTGTATAGGTACATACAAAAATAATACAAGCTTTAAAACATGCGTAAACAGCTCGTTAATGTGACATTTAACTTAGTCAACATTTTTTTACGGCTGACAATAAATTACTGAGATTATCTATGTAATTGTACTAATTTAACATATATATATTTTTTTATAAACTACCAAGGCCGTAATTTAGCACTTAATTGACATGTTTTTAAGGCTATATTTCCTTATCGAGCATATACTTGTGGCTCAGTAGTCGATGTGTGTGAGTGCTGATCACAAGGCCCTGGGTCGAAAAATGCAACAAAAAACAATCGATGCCCGGAGGTTTAGTTGTCCACGGGACGCACGAGTGTCAAAGCTCGGTGTATCAGTTGGTTACTCCGCTGTTAATCCTGGCTCACAGGAGTCACAGCGGTGGGCATGTAGGTGGGATTGTCCCGAATAGATGCCTGGAGTTTGGAAATTGGCGGTGTTTACACCCAAGTGCCTCAGAAAGCACATAAAGCCTTTGGTCCTACGTCCGATCTCTCTCCAATCGTGTCGGATTGCCGTCTCATCGGACTATAACAGTGAGGAAATAGAGAGTGCATTTTTATTTGCACTATAATATCTCCCGCGCAGATGACTAGTCTCCGTTAAGATTAGCCGCCGTGACCGAAGTTCGAAGTAAGAGAGGTAGGGCACCATACTAGCAAGCAAGCCCGACTGGGGAAGGACCTACACCTTACAGAAGACCACAGCCAAATAACTACACATAGCGGTGTAGTTGTGTTCCTGTGTGTGAGTACAGGTCTCCATCGCTCATTTAGAAAGAAAGAAAGAAAGAAACATTTATTCGCCTCGCACTTAAAAAATAAAATATAAACAAAATTAAATCTAATATACTAAATAAAAAAAAAAATATATAAATCTAAAACTAAACAAATAACATAATAGCGAGTCCGAAAAGGACGCCATCTCAGCATATTGCTGTATACCATAAAAGTATACAGCGCTGGTATTCTGATGGCGCCTTCGTTAAGTGACGTCACACTGTAACAAATAATTAAATATTACCTACATTTCATTTTTTAAATAGGTATATTAAAAAACATTCATAATTTTTTTTTTTAATACTTATGAAAAATGAAAAACATGACAAATTTTTCATTAAAAACTAATCCTAATTTAGGGATGCGTTTTTAAAGGAACGTATTCCTATCCCAGGGATATTCTCATCATAAAGCCCTGGTGTAAAACAATGGATTGGCAAAACGCAAGTGATACACTAGCAGAACTACACCGCTGTGTGTAGTTATTTGGCTGTGGTCTTCTGTAAGGTGGAGGGTCTTCCCCAGTCAGGCTTGCTCACTAATATGGTTCCCTAGCCCTCTAAACGTTCAGTATAGGTAACGACGGTACATGCAGTGGTGTAGTTGTGTTCCTAGCGTGAGCGAGTTGTCTACAGTGCTCATTTAATATAATAATAGCAACCCATATATGTCCCACTGCTAGGCACAGGTCTCCTCTCCTCTATCAAGAGAGAGAGAGGGTTTAGGCCTTAATTCACACACGCTGGCCTAATGCGGGTTGGTGAATCAGACATGTCTTTAGAATTTCATCTGAGACATGTGGGTTGCCTCATGATGTTCTCCTTGACGGTTAGCAGATAGCGAATTATTGGATTAGTACATATAAACTCCACAAAGTGAAATTCGCATGAGTAGGTACTGCCCGGGATCGAACTCGCACCTCTTACGTGTAAGTCGGTTACTTTCCCACTCGGCCACCACCATTTAAGATTAACATTTAAAAGAAGAACGATTTTCTTGTGTGACCAATCGATACTAATATTATAACAAGGTGAATTTTGTGAGGTTGTATGGGTAATCTCTGGATATGCTGAACTGATTTTGAAAACTCTTTTACTAATAGAAAGCCACGTTAGTTGTGAATATCATAGGCTATTATTTACCCGAAAAAATATAACCCTCCTTTTGGTAGTCAGGAAAAAAATCATAGCACTCAGTACTAACGGAACCACACTTATAATTTCATCACTATTGTTCGTCGTGAGTAAATAAATGTAAATTAAACACACCACGTGTTATAATCTCTGTCAATAAATTATTTGTTAAGAAAAAAATATAATAAGCACGTGTGATTTCGACTAATTTTCATCGAAAAGTTGATATTTTAAACAAACATCTACAATGGTTTAATATCTTAGTAAAAAAATGATAAAAAATAGGTACTGCAAATTCATTGAGTAAAAATATAACCCTCCTTTTGGCAGTCAGGTAATAAATAATAGCACTCAGTAGGAACTAAACGAACCACACACAATTTCATCCTACTAATATTATAAACGCGAAAGTTTGTAAATATGGATGGATGGATGGATGGATGTTTGTTACTCTTTCACGTAAAGACTACTAAACGGATCTGGATGAAATTGGGCACAGAGATAGATTATGGTCTGGAATAACACATAGGCTACTTTTTATAGCGATAACCGACATCAACGCGGGCGGAGCCGCGGGCAACAGCTAGTTGTTTACCGCCCAACAAAGTAGGCACGGAACAGCTAATATATAAATACTAGGTGTCGCTCGCGACTTCGTCCGCGTGGTAATTTGGAATATTTTCCCCTATTTTGCAACATATCTCACTACTGCTCCGCTCCTATTAATCATAGCGTGATGTTATATAGCCTATAGCCTTCCTGGATAAATGCACTATTCAACAAAAAAAAAAAACTATAATGGACAACGGGACTAAATCGCGTAATTTTTAAAGGTTTTCATACCTTTTTGTTTGGTCGGTGCAATTCGACCATACCACCATCGGTATGAAAACCTTTAAAATATAACGAGATTTAGATCCGTTGTCCATTATAGTTATAATATGTGTACAAATCGTGAAAGATTAAAACAATTTAAAAAAAGATTTTTTCTAATCGAACCAGTACTTTCTGAGATTAGCGCGTTTAACCAAACAAAGAAACAAACTCTTCAGCTTTATAATGTTAGTATAGATTAAAATATATATAGCATAGATATTACTATAGATGTAATTATATTTATAGCTAGTAAAAGCTATGTAGGTACAATAGTCGGTATTCACATCATTATTTATGTTTATATATGGTAAACTAGTTGTTGCCCGCGGTTCAGCCCGCGTAGATGTCGGTTATCGCAAAGAAAATCTGGAATAGCCTATGTGCTATTCCAGACTATAATCTATCTGTATGCCAAATTTCATCCAGATCTGTTTAGTAGTTATTGCGTGAGAGAGTAACAAACATATACGTATACATTAGTTGTATAAGTAATAATGTGTCTTTTACTTCTCTCAAAACAAGCATACGGCCCGCCTGATGTTAAGCAGTAACCGTAGCCTATGGATGCTTGCTATACCAGAGGTATCACTTGCGTGTTGCCAACCCATTTTTTTACACCTGGTCTTTAAGATGGAAATAACCCTGGGATAGGAATACGTTTCTTTCAAAACTCATCCCTAAATGAACGCTGGAGACCTGTACTGACAACTACACACAACGGTGTGTAATTATTTGGCTGTGGTCTTCTGAAAGGTGGAGGTCCTTCCCCAGTCGGGCTTGCTCGCTAGTATGGTGCCCTCTCTCCTCTCTTAACACATATTTATATAAATCAGTGTAATGTGTAACCATAGTAGGAAAACTGTAGAGGTTTATTGGTGGTCACTAGCTGGCCGCCCATAGTAAAACCATGTGGCATTTAGAAAAACAAATGATTTCAAATATTCAAATGTTGAAGTAAAAGAAATGACAAGATGAGACTTGATCGGGTGACGTTGAGAGTCATGCACGGCAGGGGTATTCCGTAAGAGCAAAAACCGAGCCTTTTTGACGTTTAGTCAATAGATTGTGCCGTCACCGAGCAATCACAACTGTCAGTTTGCGATCACAACTGTCAGTTTGCCATCGCTGTTTCTTAGAGAATCAGCCGGCCGGTTTCCTTGAGTCAGTTCGTTAAGGGTTTTAATACTCGCTTCTGTACTAATAATCATAAGCGGGGAAAGTTTGAAGTGAATATATAAGTATAAAAGTCCTAATGTGGTTTTATTTGTGGTGGTCAAAGTTATAGCTGGAGCATCGGACGCTGCGATATTACAGGACCTCTCATAGCCAACGAGTGTCCCTCACATATCTAAAGGAATCAAAAAAGGCAGCGGCGGACGCCGCAGAACCTACTTATAATTAGTTATAATTGAGCGTGCAAAGGCTCAAAGTCACCCAAAGAGCAATGGAGAGAGCAATGCTTGGAGTTTCCCTGCGAGATCGAATCAGAAATGAGGAGATCCGTAGGAGAACCAAAGTAACCGACATAGCTCGAAGAATCGCCTCCATTAAGTGGCAATGGGCCGGGCACATAGCCCGCAGAACTGATGGCCGTTGCGACAGAAAGGTTCTAGAGTGGCGACCACGAACTGGAAGACGAAGTGTGGGCAAGCTACCAACAAGGTGGACCGCCGACCTGGTAAAGGTTGCGGGCAACCGATGCACAAAGTCGGCTCAGGATCGAGAGTTGTGGAAATCCTTGGGGAAGGCCTATGTCCAGCAGTGGACGTCTTTTGGCTGAGATGATAACAGTCGGGACCGACTTTTAACGTGCCCTCCGAAGCACGGAGACGCTCAGATGAAATACCACTATGGGGTCACCCATCTATAGGGTTACCGTGCCTTTGGTAGCTCAACCCGCTGAACGTTTACCGAACAGCGAGTGCACCTAGCTATGAGCGCCTTAACAAGTTCTAAAACGTGTTAATTATTTATTTAGATTTACCAACATTTGTATACATAATAATCTTATAATTATGTTGCAAACTACAACCAATTATAGGTATAAAGCATTTACTGGATAATTGGAGTTCAAAAAAGGTACTTATAAAGTAACCTAAGATACGAGTTATTTTTTTTTTATAAAGCTCATAAAGTGTTAATCCTATTAAGTTATATTTCCTACTAGCTGACTCGGTGAACTTTGGACCGCCATATTTTTTCTTTTAATTTGCTTCTATATTAACCTTGCCTGACAATAACAAACATCGAAAATTATGCGCGTACATACATTTGGGGGTTATATATTTTATTTATATAGATTAGTTTATCCTATTAAAATAATATCTCGGAGTATTCCTCGAAGCGTACCCATTTTGAAACGCGCCTAACGAAGCGCACCTAAAATATTCCTCGAAACACACCATTCAGGAGCGCGATGATTTCCTTAGCCCACCTGAATGGTGCGTTTCGAGGAACACTTTAGGTGCGCTTCGTTAGGCGCGTTTTAAAATGGGTGCGCTTCGAGGAATACCCCAATATCTCCATTCAAAGTTTGCCTGTAAAAATCACTTTTGGAGATGAGGTCTAGTCCGCAGTCCGAAAAAAAACAGCGTGAATTATTTTTTTACAATTCCGTAACACTTGGAGTCATTATGTAGGTATACACGTATTTATGATATAAATTGACGCGGTAAAATCTGTGGTTTGATACACATTGTTGCATTGTAATCCGCGAGAATAAGAAGAGTTTCTTCATTTTATTATGTGGTTTAGGTGTAATCGAGGGTTAATATTGAACACTAATAAAATTTGTTTATTTATATAGTAAACTAGCGAACCACCCCGACTTTCCCTGGGTTAAATTGAAGGCCCATATCGAGATAAAAAATATTCTCTCTTTTAAGTTGGATAAAACTGCACACAGTGTGCAATTTTTTTTAAAATCTGTTCAGTAGTTTATGAGTCCATAGCGGACAAACAACGTGACACGTAATTACATCTCAACCCATAAACGTCCCACTGCTGGGCACAGGTCTCCTCCATTAATTTGGAGGGATATTAGCCTACTATACCACGCTGGCCAGACGGGTTGGTATAGGGTTTTGTTTCGAGTTTTCCCTCTCTTGCAGTGGATATTGTCTGTCTGACTTGTTCCCTTAATCGACTCTTACGACACCCACGGGATGGAATGGGGTGGTGACATTTGTATTCTTTATCCGTCACCACACGTCGACACGTAATTACAAGCTTTTATTTAGCTTGCAATGTATGTTAGTTAGTTTGTATGTTACGGTCAATTGTAAGCTAGATTTGAAGCACTTCCTGATGATCGAGCTAAAATTAGGTGTACCGACGCAACTTCGGTGACAATGCAATAATATGTCACCATGGATCTGGTCTGATGATGCAGTCTAAAGATTGCCATAGGAACTTTTTAACGAAATAAGATAGCCGTGTCCTGTTTAGGATGTGATGATGACGTCCGAAGGTGGCCATGGTAACTCTTAATCGAAACAAGATAGCCGTATCGTGTTTGGACTCTTTTAAGAATATTTAATGCATAAACACCCATCTATTACAAAAATACACTATAAAAGCTTATATTTAAAAACGTCTTTTTAAATATTAACTTATTTATATACATAATATTCGCGGTTAACTCAGGCACTGAGGGTGTCTGATCAGCCCCTCTAGACAAGTGGCATAAGCGATAGTCGAATCGAAAACTCAAAAAAGAAAATGTATGGGATTTGGCGTAAGTTTACGACATTATATCGTAGACTTACTTACGTCAAATCCCATAATTATACTTAATTTTTTGACTTTTCGATTCGACTATCGCTTATGCCACTTGTCTAGAGGGGCTGAGTTTATCCGCGGACAGAGTGACGTTGCTGCGTCGCGTCACCGTCCTCAGTCTGTCCCTTAAAATAGGAAGTCCTGGTTAACCTCGTTTAAGCTGGTTTCATTCCACCTTTTTTATTATTTAATAGACTAGTGATTGTATCCATAAGTGGTTTTGTTCGATCCAAAATGGGATTCAAAATTTATTTTATTTTTGCTTCGGCCTTGGCATTTTTCAGAAAAACAAACTGTTTTATTCTTCATTTTAATAAAACCAGTTTTATTCCAAATCCAAATATAAGAATAGAGGCAGGGTACCATACTAGCGAGCAAGCCCGACTGGGGAAGGATCTCCACCTTACAAAAGACCACAGCCAAATAACTGCACACAGTGATTTGGCTGTGGTCTTCATCATATATGTTTTTTCTTAGTAAACAAAAGGTAAAAACAAGGACGAGTTCAGAAGTCATAATGTTTAAATGATTATGTTTTTAAGAATATTTATAACAATGTGAAGGTTACAAAGGTCATTGGGCGGCATGTGAAACGCTCACTAGCCAAAATTTATACTTAGGTATACGGTTACATAAACTAATTAACTATTGCAATGAGTATTTGACTGAACTGCCTCTTGAAACGAATGGCATAAACGATAGTCGAATCGAATCTATACCAATGTTATAAAGCTGAAAAGTTTGTTTGTTTGGTTAAACGCGCTAATCTCAGAAATTACTTTCGGTTCGATTAGAAAAAAACTTTTTTTGTTGAATAGTGCATTTATCCAGGAAGGCTATGGGCTATATAACATCACGCTATGATCAATAGGAGCAGAGCAGTAGTGAGATATGTTGCAAAATCGGGGAAATGTACGTTCCAAATTACCACGCGGATGAAGTCGCGGGCGACCCCTAGTAGAATATAAAGCAAAAAATGTTTAGGATTTGTCATACGCTTACAATATAATATATAGGATTAGACATAAGTTTACGATATAATGTCGTAAACCTATGGCAAATCCCATACATTTACTTCCCATTCATTTTTTTAAAGACAACTCCCGCGCTAAGGAACAAGCTCTGTGTTGCGGGAGACTTTTAAAAACATACATTTAACGGACACAAATTACCCAGACTCAGAACAACTCTTTGTGAGTCACACAAAGTTTTATGCTGTGTGGGAATCGAACCTACAACCTCGTGCACAGCAGGCGCATACTGCGGCCGCTGGACCACCAAGGCATTCGACTACCATTAATGCCACTTGTCTAGAAAGTCTGATAGCCGTGTGTTAGCCCGAGATTTATTATTATTTAACTGTGCTTTTCTGTAACCTGCTATTGTCACTTGTAGCGAAAGATCTCGTTGTGTCCTTACCACTTAAGTATTATATAATTATTCTGATCATGTACTTGACATGTTTATTCAAGTGAAAGTTTCAACATAATTATATTCATAATGTAAAGATCATTGACAATGATCTTAGTCATGTAAACAAAAACAATTTCTTAGTGCTAGTTTTCGATTAAACTGTTTTTTTTTTATACTACCAAGGTAGCAAACAAGCATACGGCCCGCCTGATGGTAAGCAGTTACCGTAGCTTATGGACGTTTGCAACACCAGGGGTGTCACTCACGCGTTGCCGACCCTTTAAAAACCTTATAACTCTAGACTAGAATTTAATATAATAAAAGCACTTGGGTACTAATTAAAGTTAAGTTTTTTTTATACCGCTTAGGTGGCAAACAAGCATACGGCCCGCCTGATTTTAAGCAGTTGCCGTAGCCTATGGACGCTTGCAATACCAGAAGTATCACTTGCATGTTGCCAACCCATTTCTTTACACCAGGGCTTTATGATGGGACTATCCCTTGGGGTAGGAATACGTACGCTTCTTTAAAAACGCATCCCTAAATGAGCGCTGGAGGCCTGTACTCACACACAGGAATACAACTACACCGCTGTGTGTAGTTATTTAGCTGTGGTCTTTTGTAAGGTCCTTCCCCAGTCGGGCTTGCTCGCTAGTATGGTGCCCTACCTCTCTTAAAACCTGTTTAATTGAAATTAGTTGTTTTGATTTGTGTCTATTACAATTTTGATTGTAAAAACGAGATCAATGTTTATATATATTCATTCAGCCACAAGACGTCCACTGCTGGACATAGGCCTCCCCCAAGGTTTTCCACATCATTCAGTCCTGAGGTGACCTTGTCCATCGGTTGCCCGCGACCTTTACCAGGTCTTTGGTCCACCTTGTCAAATGAATCACACACATGTATATGTATATTAGTATAATAAGTAATCATTGTTATTATTTTTTTGGTCTATCTAAGGCAAGTCTACCACTTAGGTTACATAGTAACTATTTAGTAATCTGTGACTTAGGTACTTATCATCTTACCCAAATTGGGATTTTTGACACATTTACTTTGACATTTTGGCACAATCTTTTAACAGTCACCAGTTTTCAATAAATGACTGTCCTAAGGTAATGTTGCAATCTTCAAAGAAAGGACTTTATTCATAAAACACTGTAATATTTTCTCCACGTCAGCGAACTAGCCGTAGGAAAATTTTGCTGACATCATCTTTCTGGCGTATTCATAATTTATGACCTTCATAAGTGTTACTTTGTAACTTAAATCCTAATAGGCTGTCGTATTGACAGACATATGCTGATGATATGGCGTTGCTGAGCCCAACATTCAAGGCACTTAGGGATTTACTGGAAGCTTGTGAGCATTACGCTGCAAACCATGGATTAGCATATAATGTTAATCAGCGAGTACATGGTCTTTAAGGCCGAGGGTGGTAAATGCCCAGGATTAATACCTCCTATATTGCTGAATAAGTGTGAACTTAAACGAGTGTATCAATTTAAATGCCTTAAAGACCAAGTTTATATCGAGAGGGAACGTAGAGCGTTGGCGGTGCGATGTAACATGGTGGTCCGCAGGTTTGCACGTAGACAAATCACAAATGCACAGTGAGTCTGTCAAAATTACATTGTTTAAAGCCTACTGCCAAGTACTCTACACGTGCAGCCTGTGGACCAACTATACGCAGCGTGCCGTCAGTGCATTTGTTTTTACGACGTTCATAAGTACGAGTATTATGCATTTGATAATAATGAATAAATAAGTTTGACTTGATTTGACGAATAATATCTACAAATCGGGTCGGTGCCAACTCCCGCGCAATCGCGAGTTCCACGCTCGCCAGTTGACGAACAACTCCAGCTGATTATAATATTATAATCGGGCATACGCAGCGTTGCGTTCTTATTGGTTACAAGATTTTTTTGTCCGTGTGAATTTTAACGGATCCCTATATAGATGGTCTAGAACACAAATGTGCTAATTACATTTTTTTATAATTTAATATTTTAATGCCAAATGTATGAGCATGCTTATTTAATACATTTGGCATTCAAATATTAAATAATCAAAATTTTGTAATTAACACATTTGTCTTCTAGACCAACGATATTTAAAACATAGTATACCTAGGTGTTAATCTGATGTTATAAGCTGTAACATTAAACAGTTTTATCAAAATCGATTTAGTAGTTTTTGCGCGACATAGTAACAACCAACCATCCTCAAAAAATGTCGCGTTTATAATAGGATTAAGGTATTAGAGCACCTATTAAATGTCCGTATCGTAGTAGAAGTAGCCATTATTTATAATGTGCTTCTAGCACATAAATAATAGCTACTTTTTTAAGGGGTCATCGACCGCCAACGTGCGGAGGTACTTAACAGGATCCCGTACTCTGCAGATTACACGTGAACTGGCCGTTTATGACCTTTGCCTCAATCAGTTTTTATTTATGATTAACGTTTTATTGCTAATACCTATTTGTTTTTTTTTTGGCAAGATTTTGATAGTTATTTTTTTTGTGAACTGGAATACGCGCCTTGGGCCTACAACGGCCTTTCGTTACTATATGTATAATGTATTATTTAATCCTACAGCACCTTCCTATCTCAAAGAACGTTTCATGATACGCACAATAGAACTTTAAGATCCTCAGAGAACCTGGAACTAAAAATGCCACCGCATTCAACAGTGTTTTTCGATAAATCCTTTTCTGTAACTGCCGTTCATTTATGGAATGCGCTACGTGTGGCAATAAAACAAGCTCAAACTATATCTGTTTTTAAAGCCATGGTGAAAGAACACTACTTATCATTGTAATTTTATTTCTTCTATGGTATTATTATTATCATAAGTACCTGTCCTTAAAATATATTATTTATAAATATGTATTTATTTTCATATATCTATTTATTTAATTGTTTCAATTTATCTTATTTATTTAGTACGCCAACCACAACCGCTGTCTCTCACTAACACAATATCCATCCAAAGGTTGCCTGGTAGAAATCGCTCTTAGCGATAAGGCCGCCGATTGTACAATCCTATTTATATTTAGTTATTGTGTAATGTATTATAATAGTAAACAATAAAGTATAAATAAATGAGGACCAAAGGATGCGGGCAGCCGATGGACAACTTCAAGTAAATAACCAAATGCGGTAAAAATCCTTTAAGGAGGTCTATGTCGAACAGTAGACATCCTTAGGTCCTGTCCAGAAGCACACGCAAATTAGCCGCGTATTGGAGTACATTGCTTCTTCTCGATGCGTCGTAGTTTTATTAAGCGTGACAAATGCATCAATTAATAGCAAAACGCGATATAAATCGCGGCGAATTCGCCCCTTCTGGACAGGGCCTTAGGCTTAAATGATGTAGAGTGGTTACCTCACTAGCACTAAGAGTTATTATTACTGTAGAGGTAAAGAGGCCCGACTGTGGAAGGACCTTCACTTAGACTACAACCAAATAACTACACACAGCGGTGTAGTTGTGTTTCTGTGTGTGAGTAGGTACATATGTTTCCAGTGCTCATTATGCGTTTTAAAAGAAATATTTTCCTATCTACCTAATTTATACCTAATTATTTTAAATGTAAGTAGGCGGCTTTCTGCCCGTGCGTCACTTTGGTTTTAGCAGAATACCAGCGCTGCTACGTCTTTCGTCGTAGCGGCTATATAGCTGAGCTAAGACCATGTTCGCCTCAACTAGGCTAGTTGTTTGAATAAGTACCCACCTTTGTTATACTAGGTACTTCTTGTTTGAGAGCGAAATATATTTTTTTTCTTTCTTTCTTTCTTTACCTCATAGCCCTGGTGCAAAAATGGATTGGCAGCACGTAAGTGTCATCTCTGGTATTGCAAGCGTCCATAGGCCACGGCAACTGCTTAATATCAGGCGGGCTGTATGCTTGTTTTCAACCCAAGTACCTAGCAAGAAAATTGCAAGCAACCGATGGACAAGGTCAGGTCACGGCCTATGTCCAGATGTAAACGTCCTTCGGCTGTAAATATGATGATGAGCAACTTCCTCTCTAGCACTGAGAGGAATAATAATAATAGTTGTCCAGACCAATTTCAGTTACGGCAGCCAATCTAAACGGAGGTCAGCCAACTGCGCAGGATATATTATAGTGCACAAGCGTGTGCTCTAACTCAGGAGCACTCATTATTCGCCTAATATCTAATAAACTATATCGGATAATATCGGATTTACTGCCTCGGTAGAGGCCGCAGTATGCGCCTGCTGTGCACGAGGTTGTGGGTTCGATTCCCACACCGGACAAAACTTTGTGTGACCCACAAAGAGTCTGGGTGTAATTTGTGTCCGTTAATTGTATGTTTGTAAAGTCCCCAGCGACACAGAGCTTGTTCTCTAGTGCGGGAGTTGTCTTTTTAAAACAAAAAAAATATATATATATATATTATACTAGTATAATATGTATATATTTTTTTTTTGTTTGGGGCGCCCGCGACTTCGTCCGCGTGGGAATTTGGAATATTTTCCCCGATTTTGCAACATATCTCACTACTGCTCCGCTCCTATTGATCATAGCGTGATGTTATATAGCCTTTAGCCTTACTGGATAAATGCACTATTCAACAAAAAAAAAGATTTTTTCTAATCGAATCAGTACTTTCTGAGATTAGCGCGTTCAACCAAACAAACAAACAAACTCTTCAGCTTTATAATATTAGTATAGATAAGGCGCTCATAGCTAGGAGCACTCGCTGTTCGGTAAACTATCAGCGGGTTAAGCTGCCAAGGGCGCGGTAACCCTATAGATGGGTGACCGCATAGTGGTATTTCATCTGAGCATCTCCGTGCAGACCGACTTTTAACAGTCGTTAAATCATGACGGAGACCTAAATATGGACGATCTAAATAACTCTGTCACCAGGTTGGCCACTAACCATACGATAAGAAGAAGAACTCACTATTCCTTCACGAGAGATCAGGTGTAGGACCAACGGCTTTACGTGCTTTCCGGGATACGGAGGGGTCTCGCTGTGTTTTTATAAAATGGTCACCCATCTACGGGCCGACCGCGGCGAGCTTGCTTAACGCTATAGATCTATCGATCCGCACCGCTAGTTACAACAACGTAACAACACAATAAAAATATGAATAAAAGAGAGGCATACAAATTGATACCTTTCAAACAATATTGCGAAAGAGAACCGCATCCCTGATGTGTCAGTTGCGGGGGGAGTGCCAACAGCATCTTGAAAACCATTGCAAATAGACCTGACAGCACATTCCTGAGGCACTACAGCCGAATCCATATGTACCAATACCAACATGTACCCGGAGATGGGCGTAGGTACATGAATTAAATAGGTAATAAAATTATAAAAAGGGAACATTAATAGAATATATTACATAAAATAGATTTAATGAATTTGGAATAATAATATATTATAATTTATTTATAAATTCGAAAAATACCTTACTAACATAGCTTAAGTTTGTATTTTACTAACATAAAATTGTATGGATAGTATTTATTCCGAAATTAAAGTTAATTATTATTATTATACTAGCTGTTGCCCGCGGCTCCGCCCGCGTGGATATCGGTTATTGCTGCAAAAATTGCCTATGTGTTATTCCAGACCATAATCATATCTGTGATAAAATTTCATCCAGATCCGTTCAGTAGTTTTTACGTGAAAGAGTTACAAACATCCATCCATCCATCCATCCATACTCACAAACTTTCACATTTATAATATTAGTAAGGATACTGCTTTGCTAAAAACTGTTATGTAGCTGCATGACACAAGTTACATTCCTTAAATGAATTTTACCTGTAGCTCTTCTCATGTAGTTGCATAGCTCTGCTGTTTGTATATCCTTATCAGGGCATTACGGCATAGCGAGAAATCTCTCTCTTATTTATTGGAATAGTTTGACTTAAAGACTCTATACGAGTAGAAGCATTGAAAAAAAAACTATTTAGGTAGGTAGTTAGTAAGTAGGTTGCCGTGTGGTGACGGATTAAGAATACAAATGTCACCACCCCCTTCTATCATGAGGGTGTCGTAAGAGTCAACTAAGGGAGTAAGTCTAGCAGACAATATCCACCGCAAGAGAGGGAAAACTCGAAACAAAACCCTATACCAACCCATCTGGCCAGCGTGGTATAGTAGGCTAATATCCCAAAACATTTTTGGAGGAGACCCGAGCCCAGCAGTGGGACGTTAATGGGTTGAGATCGCAGGTAGGTAGTATGGTATATCTAGGCCTCCACTTGGTGGTGCTAGGTGCTTCTTCTTGTGGGTGTGGATGACACAATTCTTTATGATAGCGGTGTTTTTTTATACTACTTGGGTGGCAAACAAGCATACGGCCTGCCTGATGTTAACGTTAACACCGTCGCTTGCCATACCAGAGGTTTCACTTACGTGTTGCCAACCTATTTTTTATACCAGGGCTTTAAGATGGAGTATCTTTTTTTTTTTTTTATACTACTTGGGTGGCAAACAAGCTTACGGCCCGCCTGATGTTAAGCAGTATCCGTAGCCTATAGACGCTTGCATTACCAGAGGTATCACTTGCGTGTTGCCAACCCATTTTTTTTACACCAGGGCTTTAAGATGGAAGTAACCCTGGGATAGGAATACGTTTCTTTCAAAATGCATTCCTAAATGAGCGCTGGAGACCTGTACTCACACACAGGAACACAACTACACCGCTGTGTGTAGTCATTTGGCTGTGGTCTTCTGTAAGGTGGAGGTCCTTCCCCAGTCGGGCTTGCTCGCTAGTATGGTGCCCTACCTCTCTTATAGTATCTGAGGTAGGAAAAGACTTATTTCAAAATGCATCCATAAATAAGCGGTGAAGACTTGTACTCACACACAGGAACATAACTACACCGTTGTCTTTAGTTATTTGGCTGTGGTCTTCTGTAAGGTGGAGGTCCGTCCATAGTCGGGCTTGCTCGCTAGTATGGTCTAACTAGGTGTACTAACAGCAGGAGAGACTCGTCTTTAAGGTTGCAAGTACAGCATTTCTCTTTTTTACATGTGGTGGCTAATGGTTATATGGCTTCTATTAGGCTACGATAGTTAACTACCATCAGGCATGTATATTACCTGCCTAATGGTGACTGCCTCGGTGGTTCAGTGGCCGCAGTATGCGCCTGCTGTACACGAGGTTGTGGGTTCGATTCCCACACAGGACAAAACTTTGTGTGACCCACAAAGAGTTGTTCTGAGTCTGGGTGTAATTTGTGTCCGTTAATTGTATGTTTGTAAAGTCCCCCGCGACACAGAGCTTGTTCTCTAGTGTTGTATTTAAAAAAAAAAAAAAAAAATGGTAGCCTGTTAGCTATTTAATAATATAACATATAAACATAAGTTTTAAGTATGTACTCGACTTGTATTTTTAATTATGTGGACCAGCCATTGAAAACCAGCGCTTCCACAATGCATTGTGGTAGCAAATAGCTGAATGGGAGGTCATTTATTTTTTGTTTGTGTACTATAAAATTGTACCTCAGACTAATATTAGTCTGAAAATTGTACCTATTGTAAGTATCTATTGTACCTAAACAAAAAAAAATCTCTCTCTCTCTCATATACAGTTTATTTTGTGATAATAATAATAACAATTAGACAAATAGAATATATGGCACATTTGTTACGAAATTAAAGAAATGTGACACCGACTTGACATCGTACTAGTAACAGGGAAGTAATGAATTATGGTTGAACAGGACCGGGAACTGTCACGTCATCCTTAACTCAATACTGGGTGGGCTGACGTGACGATAGAGTTATCATCACATTAACATCTTAAAAATATAATTGTAATTACTCACCTTAGTCCCCAAAACTCCATAAAAACAACAAGTTATAGAAAAAAAATACTAGACAATTTTAACACTCATAAATAATTTCATAATTTAACTTATCACTCTTATAATTCTGTTTTTTTTAAATTATATATCACTTCAAATATATATAATATAATAAATATATATAATATAAATAAAATAAACAATTTGTTTATGTTTACACTGAGTCGCTCGCGGCCACTTTACTGACGGATTGAGAACGAATGTAAGACAGCATATGGGCAGATAAATCTTCAAGGTGGTTCAAACTTAATTACGTTAAATTCATTTGATATAATTTATATATTAAGTATGTTGGTAGATTAACTGACCAGTGATGACTGTCTAGTTGGTCTTGTGGTTAGTGACCCTGACTGCTGAGCCCGAAGGTCGTGGCTTTGATTCCCGCTCGGGACAAAACTTTGTGTGATTCATAAATGTTTGTTCCGAGGCTTTTTATACTACCAAGGTGGCAAACAAACATACGGCCCGCCTGATAGTAAGCAGTTAGCGTAGCCTATGGACGTTTGCAACACCAGGGGTGTCATTCACGCGTTTCGACCCTTTTAAAAACCTTATAACTCCTTTCTTGAAGAACCCTATGCTATAGTCTCTTGGGAAAACTTCAGCAGGGAGCTCATTTCACAGCCACATACGTGGTAAAAATTTCTCTGGAATCTTACGGTACAGCACGTTTCAGGTGCAAGGATGTGAGGATGAACTCCCTGTCGGTGGCGAGAGGGTCGTTGATAAAATGTGGCCGTGGGCATCATCTCGAACAATTACGTAGAACACACATTGTACAGGCGGTAGAACACACACAAAGAGGCGAAGTCTCTCCTTAGACTTAATTTAATTTAGTGTCCGTGAATTGTATGTTAGTAAAGTCCCCTGCGACACAGGGCTTGTTCCCGAAAATTTTTGTAGTGCGAAAATTGTCTTTATAAAAATGAAAAATTAAGATTAATTCCACTACAAATTTATTATTAAGGACAGTAAGTATAATTTACGGATGCTATGGACTACCACCACATTTGGGACCGCTATAGTTTGATGTTCAGAGTTCGGGTGTATTTTGAACTGTTTCAGGTTTATCAAAAACACTAATTTCACAGTAGACAGCATCTTGACTGTGTCCCTGGAATTGCTGAAGTGGCAGGAATTTCGGGACAATCCCACCCACATTCCCACCGCTGTGACTCCTGTGAGCCAGGATTAACAGAGTAACCAACTGATACACCGAGCTTTGACACTCGTGCGTCTCGTGGACAACTAAAGCTACTGTCTTGGATCCCGCAACGAATTTAATCAGAAGTAAATAGGAAGAGTTAGAAAGAAAAGTTTCCACTTCCCTCCATAGCAAAGCGGGAGACAAAATAAATCTGTATAAGTAGGTTTGTAACCTATAAAAAGGAGCACGACGGAGGATCTTAAACTACGAGACCTATGTGAGCTAAGTTTGACTGTTATAATGGCAGAAACGTTTAAACGCACGGAAATTCCCACCAGATGAGACTAAATCCCCATAATAGACCGCTCCAGACATGTAAGCTGTTCAACATAATAGTACGATCATTATGCCAAAGACTACACTCCCAGAGTATGTGATGAACAAACTCCTCCTGATCGGAGCCAGGTGTTGATCATTGACAGTTCGGCGAAGTATAACTTGCTCCGAAAGTTACCATGACCCGTAAGGAACTGAGCGACACTCTGATCAACCTCCAGCCATATCTTTGCCAACTGATCAGTAACGGAAGGAAAAAAACTGGTAGAGGTGGCGTCCCTTGGTTGATGTACCCCATCGCTGTTGCCATTCATTAATGAGGATTCTATAAACTTCAGTTAGTTCTTTAAATAATCGGGTGATTTTAAGGCGATCCCGTGGCATTAAAAAGTTGGAATTGGTCACTTGTGGTGTAATAAATCACCGCTCGTCTCTGTACCTCTAGATCGACAGGAAGGACACCTGCCAGTACTGGTATAGCCTCAGTGCTTACTGTCCTATACGCCTTGCACAAAAATATCAACGCAAGACGTTGACTCTGAAGCAACTTGCGTCGTGCGGCACCGATGCTTGCCCTATCAGCCCACACAGGTGCACCGTAACACATACAACCCAATTAAGTTGCTGCATAGATAATTTTTAACGTGTTAAAGGTAAAATAGGCAGGAATATGCAACGTTTTCCCCTTTTTAGGGTTCCGAAGTAAACAAGAAACCCTTATAGTTTCGCTATGTCCGTCCGTTCGTCCGCAGCTTTGCTCAGAGACCTTTAGTCCTAGAAAGCTGTTATTTGGCACGAATATACATATTACTCATGCAGACAAAGTGGTAACATAAAATCTTGAAAATTTTTTTTTCCTAGGGTATCTCCTGTACATGTGAAGTGGGGATGTTTATTTTTTTCTTAACGACCCCATGGTGTTGGGTATTGTTGAATAGGTCTTTTAAAAATATTGTAGGTTTGTTAAGAAAGGTTTTTGATTAAGGGATTCGTTTGTGAAATATTAAACTTATAAGTGCAAATTTTTGTTAGAGTCAAGTGTCCCCTCCCTGCTAGCCAAATGGTGGTATTTGGAAATTTGAAAAAAATTACGGTAAGTATATGTAATGAAATTAAAAGGAAAACTATCACAGCTAAGTAGACTTCACAAGTTTACGAGTAATAGCCGATTAACTTATAAAATGTTATTGGATAAGTTAAAATTTGATTGGGTCTTGAATCAAGTCTCCTGAATTATAGAAATCTGTAACTGTGGGATGTTGTCTCAAGCCTTTCTATATAATTATAATTTCCCCTATTTTTTTCGTAAATAAAAAAGTCACGAACTGTAGGAGTCTGATTTTTTGTAATTTTCGTAGTCTGTAATATATGTAGGAGCAGAAATACATACATCTCAACCTTTAAACGTCAAATTCAAATTCAAATTCAAATTATTTATTTGCTGTAAGTGGGGTAGGTACATAATGTGGTGTTACATAGTTACAATACAATATTGAGTGCAAGCCCATTTAGCCATTAAAGATAGCATGCAAATTTAAATAGGTAAGTGTCAGTTGTGCATTGATTAGTCCCGCTGCTGGGCACGGGTCTCCAAACATTTACAGAGATATTAGCCAACTATACCACGCTGGCCAGACGGGTTGGTTTTGTTTCAAGTTTTCCCTTTCTTGCGGTGCATAACACTTATTCCCTTAGTCGACTCTTACGACACCCACGGGATGGAACGGGGTGGTAATAATTGTATTCTTAATCCGTAACAGCAGAAATACCTGATCATATTAAAATAATCAGTAGGTTAGGTTAGAACTGCGACCCCCTCAGAATCTAATATTTATGTAGTTACATACGAACAAGAAAAAAAACATTAGGTATCATATAATTTTATACCTACCAAATTTTAGAATTTCAATATTCAATATAAAAAATCGCCGGGCGGAGTGACTCCCCTCACCTTCCTCTTCCACCTCCTTTCCCGCGACCCTTTTAATGCGACTTATTTCAAGACTTTACCAAAATTGTTACCTTTGTCCTATGTTCTCAAAAGTCATAAATGCTGAAACCACAGATACCTTATTCTTAGTCCGCATTATTGGGAATGGCAATTTCGGAATCCTACATTGTGCGTGACCCGACATGCACTTGGCCAATTTATTTATACTTACTTCCCTAAATGAGCGCTGGAGACCAGTACTCACTCACAGGAACACAGCTACATCCCTGTGGGTGGTTTTTTTTTTTTTTTTTTTTTTTTTTTATATACTACTTGGGTGGCAAACAAGCATACGGCCCGCCTGATGTTAAGCAGTATCCGTAGCCTATAGACGCTTGCATTACCAGAGGTATCACTTGCGTGTTACCAACCCTTTTTTTTACACCAGGGCTTTAAGATGGAAGTAAACCTGGGATAGGAATACGTTTCTTTCAAAACGCATTCCTAAATGAGCGCTGGAGACCTGTACTCACACACAGGAACACAACTACACCGCTGTGTGTAGTCATTTGGCTGTGGTCTTCTGTAAGGTGGAGGTCCTTCCCCAGTCAAGCTTGCTCGCTAGTATAGTGCCCTACCTCTCTTACTTATAATATAATGGCAATAGAAAAATGGTGAGGTCCAAAAGGAGGTCATGATTCGGTGGGTTATTATACTGTTGAAGGTTATAAAAATATCAATTGATGTTATGAAAAGTTTGAATCAATAAATCAATCAGCTTGATACAGTATGAATACATTGCTGAATTTAGGCCTCTCTTAATTCGCGCCAAAAGTTTGCATGCTACCATATAAGGCAAATAACTGAAGGGACTGAGTTTCTTGCCAATATTTCTAGTAGTTTTACTCATGTCAGCGAACTGGTAGCAAAATTGGCTGACATCATTTTTGTCTGGATCTCTTGCATAATTGTTGACTATTCTTTTATTTAATCGGTTGCCCAGCCAATGGACAACGTAGGCTTAGAACCGAATGCCGTTGAAATTCTTGGGGAAGGTACCCTACCCTAGACTTGAGACCGAAGGTCCAGCCGTCGTCCGTCTTTCAGCGGAGATGACAATGATGATGACGAGCTTTATCAAAGTAACATTGCAATTTAAACAAATAAATTTTGAGATTTAATTAAGTACTTAAAGTTTTTCATTAACATTAAGTAATTCATTAACGGAGACGTTAAACTGTAGTTATAATAAACTTAATTAATAGTTAATTATCCCACATTTTGTATGCAGATGCAGACTATAATAAGGCATGTCTTTGTGCTCAGTGTTATTTTTATTCATACAATGACATTTCCCATTATCTAACCTGCAAAAGTTCTAGAATGAAGAGTTTATAACCTAAACATGAAACAAAAAAACGCTGTTAATATAATTAGGTTTGGAATAATATAATTAGCTTATACTTAAAGACATATTCCTTTTTTTTTTGACAATAAACAGACAGACAATAAACACCTTTATTTTATGAATAATTATAACGCTACAAAACCAGAAGTCTCATATAAGATAGGTATAATCTTTTTTTTTTTTAAAGACAACTCCCGCACTAGAGAACAAGATCTGTGTCGCGGGGGACTTTACAAACATTTAATTAACGGACACAAATTACACCAAGACTCAGAACAACTCTGTGCGGGTCACACAAAGTTTTGTCCTGTATGGGAATCGAACCCACAACCTCGTGCACAGCAGGCGCATATTGCGGCCACTAGACCACCAAGGCACTCAATTTTACCACCAAAAAATGCAAATCGACGACGACGTAGAGCTCCGGATGGGTGGCGAGGCGTGGCTTATAGCTTTCAGGTGGCGGGTGGGTCAGTCTTTCTAACCCAATCATTTATTTAGATAGTTACCTTCCTATTGTATCAAGAAAAATCCTTTTTGTTTATTTTTTTAAGATCGTTTGACTTTATAAATCAATTTATAAAAAAAAATCTCTATTTGCAGTCTTAATGTGTGACCTAAGTTTATAACCAAAATAATATAATAATGATATTCATCATAACAACCCATAAATGTCCCAGTGCTGGGCACGGGTCTCCCCCATACACTTAGAGGGATATTAGCCTACTACACCACGCTGGCCAGACGGATTGGTATAGGGTTAATAATGGCATTAAATATGAATAAAATTAAAATACAATAAAATACTAAAGACAACTTATAATCAAATATGAAACACATATCAGGAGGAACTGAATTAATATAACTAATGATAATAAAATCTGTCTAATAAATAAATCATTTATTTGGAAGTTAACTTTAGCAGTTGTCAGTGGTTATGTTAGGTTCATTTGTTAATGGAGTCAATAAAGTAAATATTAAGTTTATTACTTTCAAAATATTTTTGTAAATCATGATAGCTCTGAATTCAACATAAACGACTTTTAACATAAACTTGTCATTTGAGCTAGTTGGTAATTTAGAATATTTTCCTCGATTTTGCAATATGTCTCACTACTGTTTCGCTCCTATTAATCATAGCGTCATGTTATATATAGCCTTCCTGGATAAAAGCACTATTCAACAAAAAAAAATTTTTTCTAATCGTACCAGTACTTTCTGAGATTAGCGCTATCAACCAATCAAACGAACTTTTTAGAAGTATAGATTAATAAAGTATAGATTTAACTTTATTTATTTAATAATTTATGCACAGTATTGTACAAAGGAAGGCTAAATGCCAAATGCATTCTCTTCCAGCCAACCATTGGGTGATGAAGAGATGAACATAGTAGGTGCAAGATGTTATTTAAATAATAAAATTAAGAGAATTCTTAATTGCTCAGCTGGTTCACTGACCAAAGTGGTTGCCCTTGTATAAGTGTACTGGACCTACCATATTAGCATAATGTTATCCATAAATAGTCGTTCCCGAGTACGGGTTAAAATATATGGAAAATTACGAATCTATACTAATATTATAAAGCTGAAGAATTTGTTTGTTTGTTTGGTTGTCAAAGTCATTTATTCATTTAGATCAAATACATGATACTTATGAACGTCATAAAAACAAATGCCAGCATACTTTTTTCCTACGGCCAATTAGCTGACTAGGGTTGGGCCTCGAGAAGAATATTGGCAAGAAACTCGGGCCACACTTTTTAATCGCCAGAGTATAACACGGTAGTTACAATATTAGTGTTAACAAAAAGAGACGGAAACCAATATACGAGTACCATACAAAATTAAATTTAGTTACAAAAAAAATTAATAAGGAAACAATGAAAAGAGAAAAAAAAAAGTTGAACGCGTAGAAAAAAACTTTTTTGTTGTTGAATAGTGCAAGATATCCAGGAAGGCTATAAATAGGCTATATAACATCACGCTATGATGAATAGGAGCGAAGTAGTAGTGAGATGTGTTGCAAAATCGGAGAAATACCTAGACCACGCGGACGAAGTCGCGGGCGACCCCTAGTATTTTTAGATATTATGTACAATTTTGTTAAGCTTATTTTGGTCTACTTACTGTTAATTTATCATAAAGTAAATCATCGTGATATAATTTTAATTTTCTATTTTAAATACTTTTTTTTGTATTAACTTAGACATATTTTTTTTTTTATTCTAATTTGTTAAAAAAATAATTGACGTAGGCAATAATATCATATATTTTATTTACTAACATAGTTCTATGTTTTTGTACTAACAACACTGTGGACGTCGAAGAACAAATAAAAATAATTGAATTGAATTAAATAATCGTTAATTTCAGAAAAGTTGAAGTCCACTGCTAAAAGCATATCTTAAAATAATAATAATATTTTCGGATCCCAAACTAGGCAGAGCCTGTACTATAGTAACCAGACAATAGATAAACATACTAACTTATATATTTCTAAATACATACATATCTTATAATATAATAAATAATAGTTAAAAAAACTAAAAAACACGCTGTTTATAGAAAACCGAACTAATAAATAGAAAATAAATTGTAATAAATTTAAATTAAGATTAAATTAAGAATTTAAAAAATATATTTTATTTAAAAAAAACGTGTGGTGCATGGTGTCAATAGTTATAAATATTTTATTGACAGATATGAGTAGAGTGATTATCATTTTGATAATATCTTAAAAGCACCCCACGATTTTTTTTAAATAAAATATATTTAAAAAAATATATATTATATATATTTTATTTTAAAAAAATCATCTCGTGCGAAGGCTCAAAGTCACCCAACGAGCAATGGAGAGAGCTATGCTTGGAGTTTCCCTGCGAGATCGAATCAGAAATGAGGAGAACCAAAGTAAGTAGTTTTCTATAAACAGCGTGTTTTTTAGTTTTTTTAAACTATTATTTATTTTTTACTTTTTAGTAATATTAATATTATTTATAATTCTATCAAATTAGTGTATTGTCATCGGTCTTCAATAAATCTACAAAGTTTGAACAAAATCTGGCCGTTTAAAGTGGGTCAAAATCGCGCCCAAAGAAGTCGGTTACAAACATAAATATACAAACATACAGGTGAAGCTAATAACGAGGGGCTGTCCTCGCCCGCGTTGTTTAACCAGTATATGAATAATCTGATCGATGAGGTTAGCAGAACAGGAGTCGGCTGCCATATTGATGGTATATGTATTAATAATATTAGTTATGCAGACGATATGGTTCTGCTGAGCCCATCGATCAGGGCATTAAGGAATCTGATTAACGTGTGTGAATCGTACGCTGAGACCCATGGGCTCAAGTATAATGCACTAAAGAGCGAACTAATGGTATTTAAAGCAGGCAATAAATGCTATAATACAATTCCATCAGTAATGTTGAGCGGCAGACCTTTAAAAAGGGTTGCAAAATTTAAATATCTGGGTCATTGGGTCTCAGAGGATTTAAAAGATAAATCTGATATAGAGCGGGAGCGCAGGTCACTGGCTGTTAGATGTGGGATGTTGGCCCACAGGTTTGCACGTTGTACGGCTCAGGTTAAGGTGACGCTTTTCAAAGCCTACTGCCAATCTTTTTACACGTGCAGCCTGTGGGTAAACTTTACGCAGAAAGCATATAGTGGCCTGCGCACACAATATAACAATACGTTCCGGGTGTTGTTGGGGCTGCCGCGTTTTTGTAGCGCGTCCGGCATGTTTGCCGACGCGAACGTTGATAGCTTCTCGGCCATCATGCGCAAGAGATGCGCATATTTGCTACGACGTGTTCGTGACAGCCCCAACACCATTCTTAGAACGTGGGCGGATAGGTGGGACTCTCCGATCTTGGGGCGGTGGATACGACTGCACGCAGTTAAATAGACATTCCCCAGGATCGGCGTGCCTCACATTACTTAGATTTAATTAATAAATGTTACTAACACTAGTTTATAAGTTTATATTGTTACTAACAACTATGGATCTTATTCTGAAAATAAAAATGTTTATTATTTATTATTATAATAAAAAGCGTGTAAAAATGAATCCCTATTTCCCTTTGTCACGGAATCACGCGTGAACACGCGTGATTCCGCTGGACCGATTTCAGTAATTCTTTTTTTGTTGTGTTTGTTATTGTCAGGAGAAGGTTCTTATGTAAAAAAAAAGTTGCGCTGAAAATAGTTTAACCCGGAAGAAGTCGGGGTGGGCCCCTAGTTATAGATAAATTGCACCGTTTTTTATTTATTACACGCTTTTTATTAGCTTCACCTGTATGTTTGTATATTTGTATGTTTGTAAACGACTTCTTTGGGTGCGATTTTGACCCACTTTAAACAGCCAGATTTCGTTCAAACTTTGTAGATTTATCGAGGACCAATGACAATACACTAATTTGATAAAATTATTAATAATATTATTTATTTATTTAAAACTTTATACACATACATGGTAAAGGCAGACTTAATGCCTGAGGCATTATCTACCAGTCGACCTTGGGTGATGCAGAGATAAGCAAAGTAGGTGCATATTTATTTATTTACAATTTATGACGAAAGCGTTCAAAATATTTTTAATAACAGGAGAATATATTATATAAAAAGAAAATATATATAGTCAATACATACAATACATAACTACTATAAAATATATACAATACATATATTATATACATTAAAAGTACATAAATGATGAGTCTGCCATACTATTTGGTCAGTAGCAAGTCCCGGACCTTAATTTTAAATGTATAACGGTTAGTGGCCTTCCTGATTTCGAGAGGAAGGGCATTCCAAAGAAGGATGGATTGAATAGGGAAAGAAGAGTGAACAAAACCAGATGTACGAGAGGTAAAATTGAGGATATTACTAAAAAGTAAAATATAAATAATAGTTAAAAAAACTAAAAAACACGCTTTTTATAGAAAACCGAACTAAAAAATAGATTTTTTTTTTAAATAAATTATGATTAAATTAAGAATAAAAAAAAAAAATTAAAAAAAGCGTGGGGCGCTTTTAAGATATTATCAAAATGATAATCTCTCTACTCATATCTGTCAATAAAATATTTATAACTATTGACACCATGCACCTCACGCTTTAATTTATTTATTAATTAATATCATCATCATCATCATCTCAGCCAAAAGACGTCCACTGCTGGACATAGGCCTCCCCCAAGGTTTTCCACAACTCTCGACAAGGTCGGCTCAGGATCGAGAGTTGTGGAATCTTAATATAAATTTATTAAAATTTATTTTTTAGTTCGGTTTTCTATAAAAAGCGTGTTTTTAAGTTTTTTTTAACTATTATTTATTTTTTACTTTTTAGTAATAATAATATTACTTATTTATAATTTTATCAAATTAGTGTATTGTCATCGGTCCTCGATAAATCTACAAAGTTTGAACGAAATCTGGCCGTTTAAAGTGGGTCAAAATCGCGCCCAAAGAAGTCTGTTACAAACATACAAACAAAAAGGTGAAGCGAATAAAAAGCGTGTAAAAAAATGGCAACACGCAAGTTATACCTCTGGTATTACAAACGTCCATAGGCTACGGTAACTGCTTAACATTAGGTGGGCCGTATGCTTGTTAACTACCTTAGTAGTATAAAAAGATTACCCTGCAAAGAGACTGTCAGCAAAGCTCGTTGCGTCCACGTTTCGGAACCATAAGTCTTCACAGGTGACACAAGGATTATGAAGTTTGGTCTTCAGGTATTATTTAATAAAGGCTGCTCATCCTTCAATTTTTTTTTATTGTACATTCAAGAGATCATTACATTATACAAAACATATGAAAGGCGAGCATAACTATGAGATTTCTAGCAGCAAACTACTACTTACACTGACAGAGGAGCAAAAAAAAAGAGAAAAATGTAATTATGAAATACACAGAAAAGATGAATAATAAGGCGATCAAGAAAAAGAATTTGTTCCTAATTCGTCATATTCCCAATTGGTCATTTTCCAATCTCGTCATAAAAAGTCAAACTCAAACTTAAACTTAAAATTCATTTATTCATTTAGGTTACAAAGTAACACTTATGAAGGTCATAAATGGATCATTGGAGTCAATATCTAACTATGTACTTATATTAGTTGTATAACCTATTAAATCTATTCGTTAAATATTTCTTCAAGCGAAATTATGCAAGGTTTTCTTGAATAACAATTACTTATACAAACATACTTTAATTTATTTAACAACCATACAGTTTTTATTTAATCACAGATATATTTTGCTATAAAATTAGTGTATTTATTTATTAAATTAGCACAACCACATCATACATATTTATACATTTTCAGTAACATTTCTATGGTATTCATTCTGATACATATGACAATTAAGGTGTACATAACATTTACAAAAAAATAAGAATACCTACAGTAACTTATTTAAATACTATATTAATTTATTACACAATACTTAGTAGTTTCTGTTTAAAACTACGAAACGAGTCATGGAAGATGTCAACAGATGGTTGGCGAGCTTGTACAAAGTTGTACCAGTCCAGGGTTCTATAAAGTGGGGACTGCAGACCTAAATTAGTTTTGACGGTAGGAATATAAAATATTTTCTGAATTTTGTGTCTTGGTTGGGAATACGGAATAGCTAGATATACTTTTTGCAATAGATGACCACATTAAATTTGACTATTAATCAGTTTGTGAAGAAAACATAAGTATAGGTAGGTACATAATGTCTTTATATCCAGTTCACTTAACATATAAAACATATAACCAAAGCTTAACAAGTATTGACATACCTAATTAAATTAATATATAGACATCTATTTAGGTATCGATAACACACATCGATAATGGTATATCGATGTGTGTTACTGGTAGTACCTACTTAATTTTTACCTATACATTATTTATTTTTAAAAAAGATCGATATTCAAAATATGGTTTGGTTCCCTTAAAAACAAGTTTAAAGCTCGCCACATACATTTGTTTTCCTTAATTGAAAACCGTATTTTTTTTTCGGTTAAATACGATATTTTCTTGAATGGAATTTTATCTCTATTAAAGCTATATCTGCTATTTGAAACGAGTAAAAGGAAATCGAACACGTGTGACAATTCATGATTTTTGTATGGATTTTATGCGTTCAGCGAGACCGATTTGAAAAAACGAATCTAGAGTTCGAATAAGAAATCGAAAACAAATGTATGTGATAGGTAGAGATCGAATATTCCGAAGCATATTTACCTAAAGTTCAGATGTTAGTTATTATGGAAAGCACTTCGTTATCGAAATATCCCGGAATTACCAATTTTTTGTGTAGTTTAGTTCTCCGTAAAATGTAATAAACCCGATTTGACACAGATTACAGTTTCCCTGTTAAAATGTAATCTTGATAAATAAAAATGAATCCCTATTTCCCTTGGTCACGGCATCACGCGTGAACGGCTGGACCGATTTCAGTAATTATTTTGTTGTGTTTGTTATTGTCAGGAGAAGGTTTTATGTAAAAAAAAGAAAGTTGCGCTGAGAATAGTTTAACCGGTGGGCCGCTAGTATTGAAATTAAAAATATTTCTATTATTTTTTGTGTTTTTATTTACATAACACACTATCTAAAACTAAAAATGCCACCGCACTCCACAGTTTTCTTTGATAAATCTTTTATTGTATCTGCAATTCGCCTTTGGAATAATTATCCGTTGGAAATAAGACGGGCTTATACTACGAGTATATCTATTTTAAAACCAAGGTTAAGGAACATTACCTGACGCTTTAAATTAATATCCTTCATCTATACATATAATAAAATCGTAACCAAGTCGCGTCTGTACATTGATTTTTTTTTCGAAAAAACAATTTATATACGTTGTATTTATGTTACTGAGGCCAAAAATGTGGTTTTTAGAATTTTTGTCTGTTTGTCTGTGTGTCTGTTTGTCTGTTTGTGCGCGATAAACTCAGCAACCACGCAACCGATTTGAATGCGGTTTTCACTTATATATTGTGGCAACCTTCCCATAACATATAGGCTTTATTTTATTCCAATCGGTTCACAAATAAAAAAGTTATGGTCACTTGAATAACACACGTGCTATAAAAGAAACACGCTTCGATTTATTTAGCTAAAACTTTTTAAAATGTAGTTTGTAAAACCACGTTTGAAGTTTATATGAAAATAAATTTAAAAAATAATGCGAGGTTTCGGAGATATACCATTCACCAATTTAAGTTGAACTCTCATCAATATGGGCGACCATATTAAATAGAGATCAGCTGACTGGTACTCACGTGTTAACGGTACTAGGTTAAAAGTGACCATTTTACAACGAAATGTAATAGAAGCAGACATTTTAACAGGATGCGGTGCAGGTAATAATCTTTTATGCCCCGGATTCTTTTGATTCCAAACAATTTTCCATTTAGCATCTCCAGGAAACTCTATGTTTTAATTCCTGAAGTCCACGCAAACGAAGTCATAAACACATATCAGCTATACATCTATACACACATTAAGTGTCTGTTTGTAATATCAAAATAACAGCTTTCTATTAAATTCATGTGGCTGTTCACATTGCACTTACAACAGAAATACAATTTTAACAGTTTTATCTCTCTGTCTATCTGTTTGTTGCAGCTAAAATCGTCTTTGATAAAACTAAAACTATATAAATATACTATAAGTACGAATAAAATGCGTTAATCATGCCAAGACCTAAGACAATCACTGACTAAATTAAACGCCTAATAAAACTTAAACACAAACTATAAAATATTACAATAAAATGAATGCTATTTAATTTTGTGTAGGCGCTAACATTTAACAATACCTTAATTTAGGTAATCAGGAAAGCAGCACAGAAAAGAAAACACTCCACCGAATCTGTCTATCTGGTCACGATAAACTCAATAACTACCAAAAAAAATTCATACGATTTTCACCAGTAGACGGCGTCATTCTTTCATTATAGTTTTGCGAGCGTGAATTGGCTGAAATATTACGATGATAGTTGAGCGAGTCGGAAAAATCCTGCCGTTGGAGGCAATGTTATTTGCAAATAGATCTAAAAAACTCCGCTTATCTTCGACCAAAAAAATCACTCACAGCGAAACGCATGATCGGCCTCTGTCTCATCGGCATACTTAACTGATATATATTTTTAACTGAATTTTCAAAGATGAGGTTCCATTGCATTGATTATTTTATCCCTGAACATCGTCATTTAAGAGCCGATTTGTAATATTTTTTTTTTAAGTGACTGACATAGCTCTAGAAAATTGCCTCAATTAAGTGACAATGGGCAGGGCATATAGCTCACAGAACCGATGGCCGTTGGGCAGAAAGGTTCTAGAGTGGCGACCACGAACTGGAAGACGCAGCGTGGGCAGGCCTCCAACAAGGTGGACCGACGACCTGGTAAACGCGGGCAACCGATGGACAAGGTCAGCTCAGGACCGACTGATGTGGAAAACCTTGCGGGAGGCCTATGTCGAGCAGTGGACGTCTTATGGTTAAGATGGAACTACTTTTGTGGCAAACAAGCATATGGCCCTCCTGATGTTAAGCAGTTACCGTAGCCTATAGACGCTTGCAATACCAAAGGTATCACTTGCGTGTTACCAACCCATTTTTTACACCAGGGCTTAGATGGGAGTATCCCTGGGATAGAAATACGTTTCTTTCAAAACGAATCCCTAAGTGAGCGTTGGAGACCTATACTCACACACAGGAACACAACTACACCGCTGTGTGTAGTTATTTGGCTGTGGTTTTCTGTAAAGTGAAGGACCCTCACTTTACAGAAAACCACAGCCAAATCCCTCTCTTTAAAAATCTTTTTGTAATTGGATGGATCTTATAATCTTTTTGTAATTTCATATTGTTCTCAGTTTCTAAAAAAACCAGTTCTGATTATGGGTTCCGTAGGGAAGTGAGTAACCTCCTCAAATACTATAGGCATACTGCAATGAATCAAAGAAATGCATTCAGGAAGCAACAATTCGATAGTGAAACTAATAAAGAATACTGCAGATGGCCAATTTCTCAATGATACATATTTTTCCGATGGAGATCAGACATAATGTATCTCAATTATGGTAATTAAATGACAGTAACTAATCACATTCAATGAGCAAATTAAAATGTTACAATTGAACTAATATTATGATACAGCCGGATATAGGCACGGAAACTTCGTAATTAAACAATGTACAAAGTCAAAAATGCATAGTTTCAGAGATAAAGATAATAATATAATTAACAGATACCTGTATACCGAATTTACGTTGAACTCTCACTAATATGGTCGACAATATTAAATTGGGTTCAATTTACTGGTTTTTCATTCAGTTTTGTTCCGAAAGCTTATGTAAAGTAGCATCACATACAGTGATACTACTTTAATATATTTGTAGCCCACATAAACTGTGTAACAGTACCTATCAGGTTAGAAGTGACCAATTTAAAACGAAATGTAATAGATGTAGAGATTTCTACAGGGTATGGCACAGATAATACATAACAATACATAAATTCAAACTATTAGCTAGGCGATGGGCCAATTAAGGTTATTCACGTTTGCGCTAAGACAATTTGAAGAGCAGAACAATCATACAAACAAGGAATATTTCTTTATGAAGTTTATTAATTGCAGAATCCAAATGTTTAAAAGAAAAACGTGACTGACTAATCAACAAACGCACAGTTTAAATCATTAGGCATCCGCAAAGAAAGGTTTTTTTAAATGTAACCACTAAAGATTAAAATCAGCCGATGAAAGTTTGTATAGGGATAACAGCTGTAGCTTTGAGATTTTCAGTAAAAGACTGAACACGCGAACGAAGTCGCGGGTACAGCTAGTTTTAAATAAAAATAGAGCTAATATATATATATTACTTACTAGCTGTTGCCCGCGGCTCCGCCCGCGTGGATGTCGGTTATCGCTGCGAAAAGACCATAATCTATCTCTGTGCCAAATTGCATCCAGACCCGTTCAGTAGTTTTTACATGAAAGAGTAACAAACATCCGTCCATCCATCCATTCTTACAAACTTTCGCATTTATAATGTTATGGATTATTTTATCTGTAACTCTTACTCAAAAGAGTGCGACTTTGTATTCAACAGAAAGGAACTCATTTTGAGCATTTGATAAATTGATTAATTTTGTATTTAAAATGTTAAAATTCATGGTCATCCTATTATTTCTGACACTTTGTTATTTAGCAAAAAAAAATCCTTATGATAAGGCCTTTCGATCGATATGATAAAACTACAGAGTAATTATTTTTCTCGTGTAACGGGTTCGATTCCCGGTTCAACCATGTTATTATTTTAATATCTATAAATGCAGTTTAAATTATTTTTTAAATTCAAATAATGTCTTTTTCAGTAAAAAGTTCCATCTACAATATTCCATCCAAGGTACTTTCCTTCCATGTGGCATATCCGTGGGACGCCCTGTATATATAATTATATATTATTTATATACTAGCGGCCCGCCCCTACTTCGTCCGGGTTAAACTATTTTCTGTGCACCTTTTTTTTTTACATAAGAACCTTCTCCTGACAATAACAAACATAACAAAAAAATAATTACTGAAATCGGTCCAGCCGTTCACGTGTGAAGCCGTGGCAAAGGGAAATAGGGATTTTATATATAAGACTAGCTGTTGCCCACGGCTCCGCCCGCGTGGATGTCGGTTATCGCTGCAAAATGTAGCCATAAAATAGTAGTAATATAGTATATAATAAATAAATAATTCCCTGCATTTCCACACACACACGTATTGAACACGGAGTTAAAATGTAATATTGAGTAAATATACATCTGATTCGATCTAACAGGGATACTCCAAGCATAGCATGACCGACATAGCTCGAAGAATTATGCCTCAATTAAGTGGCAATGGGCAGGGCACTTAACTCGCAGAACCGATGGGGCAAAAAGGTTCTAGAGTGGCGACCACGAACTGGAAGACGCAGCGTGGGCAGGCCTCCAACAAGGTGGACCGATGACCTGGTAAAGGTCGCGGGCAAGTGATGGACAAGGTCAGCTCAGGACCGAATGATCAGCAGTGAACTTCTTGTGGCTGAGATGGAATACATCTGATTAGTTAGGCAATCGTGGAATTTTATTATAATGAAAATATTGGTAGAAGCCGCTTCCATACTACGTTAACCAAAAATTTACCTTTAGGTAATATGCATCTAAATATCCGATCTCTAGGTATACCTAAATATTATCTATCTGATGTCAATTTGCTAATCATTCATTCATGTCTTTATTAGCGGTTCTTTGGTCTGGAGTCTTATTGTTATAACCTTTCTTCTAGAATGTAACCAGTTCCAATACAAAAGTCTGACTGCATGAGATAATAAAAGAAGAGCAGCTAATACAAGTACTATTTGGCTTGCTAGCAGAATGTAGGGACTGTAGATGTGGACTAATCGTAGAGTTGATATCCTAAAATCCGGTACTCTTGGTTGTAACTGAAAAATAAATTAAAGTAAGTATTGGATAGGAAATAGTAAAATTTCTTTGAGTATTGCCACAGCAGGTCTTAAAATCTTTGAAAAACTTCCACGATTTATAGCATATATTATTACTACTCGTCATGTAGTGTGTATGAAAAGCGGTGGTGGCCGAGTGGGAAAGTAACCGACGCACCGAAGCACGCAAGAGGTGCAAGTTCGATCCAGGGTTGCAGTACCAATGAGAATTTCACTTTATGGAGTTTATGTGCACTGCGTGCGATATATATGGGTTGCTATTATATATATACATGTAGTATATAAAAATATTTTAAAGGTTTTTACACCTTTTTTGATACCCAACGTTTCGGTCAAAATTCTTCAAAATGTTAAACGATATAGGTAAATGTGTGAAAAATTATAACATTTTATATTGATATAAAGGAAATTATTAAACGAGCGAATAAAAAAAACTTAGCGACTGATGATGAGATAATGTAAATTCTAGCCGTGCGACTAAATTAATAGGTGAGCGACTAAATTACTAGGTGAGCGACTAGAAATTTATGCATTTGAATATAATTATATATTCATGCATTTGCTACCAGAAACGAGATGCTATCAGACAAGAAGTTAGGTTAGGTTAGAACTGTGACCCCAACAACGACTAATTTTGATAAATTGTGTTCGCCCTCAGTTTTTCGCTCACTTAATATCTGTACGCCATATTCAGTAATTTTGACACCCATAAATTGAATTTATAGTCGCTTGTTTAAATACTAGCCTTTATATATATATATTATTATATATATTTTTTATACTACCAAGGTGGTAAACAAGCATACGGCCCACCTGATGGTAAGCAGTTACCGCAGCCTATGGACGCTTGCAACACCAGTTCACTCACGCATTGCCGACCCTTTAAAAACCTTATTACTCCTTTCTTGAAGAACCCCATGCTATAGTATATACTTTTTCTAATTTAATTTGAATTCATTTGAACAATTTCTCTGGACATTGATTTAATCAATAGGTAGTCAGTCTAAACTAGTTTAGGTTCTTGATAACCTTAAAAACCTGATTTTATCATGAACCTGCGACATACCCATAGGTAGATATATTAAAATAATACTCACAATTTTTAAATGCATGATAGGCACAAACATATTGGAGAACTTGCTGATCTTGGAATTGAATCCCACATCTTTTACCATTACGCTCACTTGGACGGAAAACTTCGTTCTCATTATCATACCTATTATCTGAAATTTGATAAATAAATTCATAAAAAGTTTCCGCCAGGCGTCGACTCCGCAACATGGCGTGATCAACTCCGCAACACAAGTGTTGCCTGCAATATGTTGACAACAACTCGGCAACATGTTTATGCAACCATGTTACTAAACAAATGTTTACCATGAATACGAGGCTTTACTTATACACTTTAACGAGTACTTATGACACAAAATTTAAAAAAATAATGCTAGGTTACCACAGCCTCTAGACAAGTGGCATAAGCGATAGTCGAATCGAAAAGTCAAAAAAGCAAATGTATGGGATTTGACGTAAGTTTACGACATAAAATCGTAGACTCACGTCAAATTCCATACATTTTATTTTTTGACTTTTCGATTCGACTATCGCTTATGCCACTTGTCTAGAGGGGCAGAGCCTCTAGACAAGTGCCATAAGCAATAGTCGAATCGAAAAGTCAAAAAAGCAAATGTATGGGATTTGACTTTACGACATTATATCGTAGACTTACGTCAAATTCCATACATTATATTTTTTGACTTTTCGATTCGACTATCGCTTATGCCACTTGTCTAGAGGGGCAGAGCCTCTAGACAAGTGCCATAAGCAATAGTCGAATCGAAAAGTCAAAAAATCAAATGTATGGGATTTGACTTTACGACATTATATCGTAGACTTACGTCAAATTCCATAAATTTTATTTTTTGACTTTTCGATTCGACTATCGCTTATGCCACTTGTCTAGAGGGGCAGAGCCTCTAGACAAGTGCCATAAGCAATAGTCGAATCGAAAAGTCAAAAAAGCAAATGTATGGGATTTGACTTTACGACATTATATCGTAGACTTACGTCAAATTCCATACATTATATTTTTTGACTTTTCGTTTCGACTACCGTTTATGCCACTTGTCTAGAGGCTCAGTTTAACTAATTGATAACTGTCAGATAATAGCAACTTCGTTTGTGAAACGCAACATGTGTTATCCAGATGTTTAATCTGCCAGGTAGTTAACTCGAAGGTATTCAATACTTTACTTTGATATTGTGAACCTTTTTTTGGTGGCAAACAAGCATACGGCCCGCCTGATGGTAAGCAGTTACCGTAGCCTATGGACGTTTGCAACACCAGGGGTGTCACTCACGCGCTATCAGCTAACTAGCTGTAAGCCTATTAAAGTCGCCTGCGCTATCAGAATTAGCAGGCTTATGGATTAAATAGTAAAACAATCTTGCTCGCCTGATGCAAAGTTCTCGAATTATTTTGAGTACGATTAATTTTTATCTTAAATAAATAAAATATATAAATCTTTCACCATCGGTGTCCAAGAAACGAATGGAGCTTAGTTCTAAATCTAAAGTACATATATTATTAATTATTAATAGAGCGTACCGGGTCTATAATAAACTCGCTACCGTGCTTCTCTTCATTTGGACTGATACCTTCCACCTTCTCGTATAAAGCTGGATCGGCATCCAAGAAGTGGGCATTGGAAAGGACCACTGGAAGACCTGGAAAGCCATAAATGTTTTTTAAAATTCTTATCTATTAAGAAAACCTGGTTTTCCTCGCCATTGGGTAAGAACTCCATATAGACAAAAAGGTACTGCGTAAAGGTAAAGGAATTACCCTGGGATTACATTTCACGTAAGAAGTGTATTGTTACATTCGGTACCCTGTGCTCATTGTTAATTAAAGTACGATATATCACCTTTGTTATACTACTTCTTGTTTGAGAGCGAAATAAATATTTTTTCTTTTGTTTCTTTCTTTCTTTCTATATAGTAGTGTCTTAGTGCCTATCCGACTTTTCGCTAAAGACTAATAAGAACTTAATTAATTTAAAATAATTACATAGACCAATATAGTACCTAATGAATAAATTTCATTGGATGATAAAAACCTACCATACCAAATGACTGAAACGTTTTTTTTTTATTATACTACCAAGGTCACAAACAAGCATACGGCCCGCCTGATAGTAAGCAGTTACCGTAGCCTATATAACTGCTTTCTTGAAGAACCCCATGCTATAGTCTTTTGGGAAAACCTCGGCAGGGAGCTCATTCCACAGCCTAATCGTACGTAACTAAGGAACTAAGTTAGGCAGACAATATCCACTGCAAAAAGAAGGAAAAAGAAGGAAACCTCGAAACAAAACCCTATACCAACCCGTCTGGCCAGCGTGGTATAGTAGGCTAATATCCCTCCAAATGTATGGAGGAGACCCGTGCCCAGCAATGGGACGTTTATGGGTTGACATGATGATATGTCAGTATAGTATCCAATACTTGATACAGAGATAATAAGTATATTGCCAAAGTCTAGTCAGAATAAATGTTTCTTCTTCTTTCCTTATCGAGTGGCTAGTGGTCAACCTGGTGACTAAGTTTATTATAACGCTTAAATAGGCCTGTCACGAGCTAATGACTTCAAACGTGCTGTCCAAGGCACGGAGACGCTACCCATCCATAGGTTACCCAATTGTTTATCGACCAGCAAATAGATGCAAACGCCTAATAAAATAAAACGTTAAGCTACCAAGGGCGCGGTAACCCTATAGATGGGTGACCGCATAGTGGTTTTTCATCTGAGCGTCTCCGTGCTTTGGAGGGCACGTTAAAAGTCGGTCCCGACTGTTATCAGTCGTTAGATCACGACAGAGCCCTAAATATGGGCGATCTAAATAACTCTGTCACCAGGTTGGCCACTAACCAAACGATAAGAGGAAGATAAAATAAAATTTAAGCTCACCATAAAAACATGGCGACAGGTCCGATACACCTTCATAACAGACATCTTTGCACAAGCATTGATTCTCCGGTATCTTCATGTAGCTTTTGTTACTGATCTTGTAGTTTAGGCCTTCTACTCCAAAGTCCGTGAGCTTAGTGCCCTGGTACTCGAGCTCAAGGGCCCGGCAAAGAACGTTGCGGTAGATCCTGATGGGGCGATCTGGTGTGAGCTGTGGTGGGTAACCCAAACCTTCATACACATCGGTAAAGCTGTTGCAACGGGATCTGAAATTGTTAATATTTTTTTAAATTAAGTAGTGAATTCAGTTATTAAGACCCACATACGCTATCCATTATAAATTACTGATGGGTATCCTGACAACTGTAATGCAACTAATTCCAAGACTTTTTGTCGTTCAAATAATACAATAAATGATTATTAGAACGACAAAAAGTCTTGGAATTAGTTTTATTATATAGTTGTTTGTTTAATTTAGAATTAATTAGCTTAGTACATAAGTTCTAATTTGTGATGTGAAGCACATTGTGAATTCAAGTGGTAATTCTGTACTTCCCCTTTTCCTTTTTTTGTTTATTTATTTAGTAGAAAAACGTTAAATTTTACAATAAAAATTGACTCTATTCACATATTGCCTTATTCTTTAATAGCAATATGTAAATTGAAGCAGACTTTAACACCATACTTTATTTTTCTCGCACAACCAATACTAAGTACGATTACCTTATTTTAACAATAAAGTAATAATCATGTTTTGACTGCATCAGCTTGCATGCCATCATACTTGTATTTTACAAAAGATTGTAACTAACTGGCGATTAAAAAGAGTGGCCTGAGTTTCTTGCTAGTTCTTCTCAAGGCTCCACGTCAGCGAACTAGCCGCAGGAAAATTTTGCTGTCATCATCTTTCTGGCTTATTCATAATTTATGACCTTCATAAGTGTTACTTTGTAACCTAAATTAATAAATTAATTTTGAGTTTGAGTTTGAGTTTGACTACTTGATGCTGCAGCATCAACTCAAAGTTATCATGGCAATACCATTGAATTAACAGTAAACCAATTTCAAATGAATTGGACGTGACAGTAAGTAAAATGCCTTCATCATCGCTGATGGTCTTCAAACTCTTGGACAGATCTTTAAAGAATATATTTAAGAACCATCTTGATTATGTCTGGTTTTAACCAAAAACAACCGCATCAAAATCCATTTATTCGTCTGGGAGCTATGATGCCACACTTTATAACACAGATAGACTTGTTGAACTTATAACACCTCTTTTTTTGGCCCAGGGGTTAATAAAAATCGTCAACATACAAAATACACTTTTGTCATAACATGAGAAGCAGAATTTTATTATATTGTTTTTATTAAATTACCTTTGTTCAGGATCCTCATATCCCCACGTGTTTAAGCCACCTAACCCATTGACTGTTTTAATCATGAATTTATCTTCGTCCTTGCCGCTCACTTCCAATCTCTTCGTTACGTTTTTGTCATACAACTGTGGAAATACATCTACTGGTTAATTTACATCAAAGGTTACTTTAATTGCTAAGTAAGTAAGTTTAACATGTAACGTTAAGCGTTAACGCACGTCAACGCACGTTACAATTTAACATTTTCACGTTCAGTAACGTAGACACAATAGATGTTTTATTGTCATGACGTCTATAGGCGTTTACTGTCCTTTAAAGTGTTAAAGAGCGTTCACATGATGAGCGCTAACGCGCGTTGCTAGAGTAAAGTCACTACTAATTGTATATCAAAATTTGAAAAAATGTACGTGCAATCAAGATGAAAGTTGGCTTGTGTTCACATGTAAAAATTCTGACACGCGTTTTCAACGCGTTAACGCAGCGCTTAGAGAAAAAGTCTTAATTTTAACTTTTTACTCCGCAAACATCCTGGAAATATTAACATATATAATACGATAAAATAAATAGAACTTGCTATATTCATGTCAATTCGCGATCTTTACCAACATTTTTAAAAGAAAATCGAATCTTGACCACTTACCCTATCCAAAAGCCCAAGTTTACTAAAACTTATCCATCCCGGAAGGACCCGGTTACCAAGCTTGATGAGGGGTTCCTCGTAACCCCACAGATAGTCGTGAGCGTACATAGTAACAGTAGCGTTACTCCTAAGCTGAGCCGCCAGCATGTTGAACCCCACCTTGCCAAGGTAGCCGTAGGAACTTATTGCAGTAGCCATAGCCTGGAAAGAGGTAAAAATAACGCTAAAATTAGGTTACAAAGATATCACTTGCATGTTGCCAACCCATTTTTTTACACTAGTGCATTAAGATGTGGTTAAGTGAGGTATTCCTCGAAGCGCTACCATTTTGAAGCGCACCTAATGAAGCGCTCCTTTTTTATTCCTCGGAGCGCACCTTTTAGGAGCGCTCCCGATAGCAATTAAAAATATTAAAATTTTATTTCTCCTAAAAGGTGCGCTCCGAGGAATAAAAAAGGAGCGCTTCAAAATGTAGCGCTTCGAGGAATACCTCGGTTAAGTGTCCTATACCTGGGTTAGGAAATTGTTTCTTTCAAAAGGCTCCTCTAAATGAGTCCTGGAGACCTGTACTCACATACTGTGTGCAAAATATAGTTTTTTTTAGTACAACTCCCACACTGGGGAACAAGCTCTGTATTGCGGGGGACTTTACAAATATACAATTAACGGACACAAATTACATCCAGACTGAGAACAACTCTTTGCGGGTCACACAAGGTTATGTCCTGTGTGGGAATCGAACCCTTACGCATAACAGGCACATACTGCGGCCACTGGACCACCAAGGCAGTCAAAAGTATATTTCAGACATACGTATAAATCAATTAAATATCTTTTTTTATCTATTCATAGCGTTTGCACTATAATAACACAAGGTGTAATGATGGCACAGCCAAATCTGCCTGCTCTTTGTTTTTCAGTCGATTTTATAATAAGTATTTATATACCTATAATACAAAAATCTTTACAGGAATACAAGAATAATATTTGATTGGGCGTTTCGCCCGATGGAGGTTTTATTACTTTTCATGTACAGACAGATTTTGATGCTGTCTATACATGAAAAATAATAAAACCTCCATTGGTTGAAACGCCCAATCAAATATAATAAATTTTGTAATTTGATCGTTTGGCCCGCTCGGGCGAACAAATGGCGGGCGAAACGACCTATAACTCGAATACAATAGTGATGCTATCTTTGACTGGCCCGTAGCTCTATTGAGGTTGTGGGATCGATTCCCACATAGGACAAAACTTTATGTGATCCATAAATGTTTGTTACGAGTCTAGGTGTAATTTGTGTCCGTGAATTGTTTATTTGTGATATCCCTCGCGTCACAGGGCTTGTTCTGTAGTGCGGGAGACTTTCTTAAGATTCAAAAAACGAGGATAATTTAATAAGCTTACCAGCATAGCCATATTTGGCATGGTTACTATCATCTCTTTGGGATCACCAACTGACTCTTCAGGAATAAAGGTGACACGGTGCCGTGGAGTGTACCTGATCACACCAGCTGCCGTATCATACTCCAAGTCCTCATTTGTTCGGTTCTCCCTAAAAAAAGAAAATGAGCTGTGAATGTAAGATTGTTGAAATGTTTTACTATGCGTATTTATACTGATCGGCTTTGAACCGTGCTGCAGAAATATTTGGGGAAGGCTTATGTCCAGCAGAGGACGTCTTTTTTGGCTGAGATGATGATGATTCATTTTGCTACTAAAAGGATCTAATAAACGAAATCCAATTGCAGTTAATCCGGGCCCGGGAATTAAACCCAGGAACTGATTGGCAAGCTAATGAAGCGGTATCGACGTGATACTCTCATCAAAGTCAAAGTCATTTAGATCAAATAATATAATATAAATAATAATACAAATAATCGTGTTAACCCCGGTCGATCAAATCTGAACTATCAGGCTAGACTTAAAAAATTTGGTGTACAACAATTGGATTCTCGACGCACGTACTTCGATTTGGCTTGTTTCTACAAAATTATACATTCCGTTATAGATTCACCTGAACTGCTTTCCAAAATTAGTTTTAATATCAAATTTAGAGCCCGTAGATCAAATCAGACGAACCTATTTGCCCTCCAAGTTTTTAAAAATAATGTTTCGTATCTCAACCCGTTAACAAGGATGGCACGTCAATATAACGAACTTGCTAAGATCAACATATTATCTCTCGATATTTTTGATCATAACTTTAGCAGATTCACTTCAATAGTCAAAGACATTCTCCATTCTTCGACGGGCTCGGTTGACTCGGTTTCAGGTGTGACAATTTGTCACACCTGAAACCGAGTCATTCAGGTTCTTCCATAGGATACGTTGTGTTTAAGTGTTGAATGTTAAAGGTCAGTAACTAGTACTAATTTCTTTTTTATTGCTACAGATTGTTTTTCTGTGTATACATATTATTACGTTGCAGTCCAGTTCGAAACCATGTATCTTCTATTTTAGATATGTTTTTGATTGTAATGTGTTTTGTGTACCTAAATAAATAAATAAATAAATACATGATAGGTACTAATGAACCTCAAAAAAACAAATGCCAGCATACTTTTTTCCTACGGCCAATTCGCTGACTATGGTAGGGACTCGGTAAGAATTGGCAAGATACTCGGGCCACTCTTTCTAATCGCCAGAGTATAACATTTTAAATATCCACTTACTGGTAAGTAAAAGGACCGACTTCTTCCACCTTGAGCTTCTCATCTTCTCCGCTCAAGAACTGCTCGGTATTGGTAACGTTGAAGAGGTAGGCAGATAAGTGGATGCTGTCGCTCTCGTGTGCTAAGGCCTCATCTAGAGCACTGCCGTAGTCTGCACGAGCAACCTGTTAAAACATTAACAATATTTTAGGTTTCTACTTAGATGCAATGCAAGTGAGTTATTCTGTTTGTCCGTCGCATTTTCAGGACGAAACGGCTAAACAGATTTCAATGAATTTTTGCAAGGATATAGATGGTACCCTTGGTAAGGACATAGGGTACTTTGTATCAAGATAACCAAAAATCACGCGGGCGGAGCCGCGCGCAAAATCTAGTATGCAAATATGGTTTCGGGTGGTACGTGGCATGTAAAGCGCCTTGAACTTTTCTACGGAAAAGAAGCACCTAGAGCTTTAATAAGAATTTCAAAATGCTTTCTTTATATTTTTTTCTTTAAATGTCAACTCTCGCGCTAAGGGGCTATCTATGAGTATTTACAAAGAAACAATTTATAGACACAAAGTGCACAGAGTGCACTCAGACTTGGAAGAATCGTTCTGGTAACCGAACTAACAATATGTTATGCAGAGGTAAATATCAAAGTACCCCTCATTACTGCAACTGATCTTTGTTTCTGTTTTTTAACCGACTTCAAAAAGAGGAGGTTATCAATTCGTGTGTATTTTTTTTTTGTTACCGCAGAACTCCCTCATTTATGGACCGATTTGAAAAAATCTTTTTTTGTCTGAGAGGACATACTTCCAGTTTGGTCCTATTTTCATCAAAAGTAAGTTCTGATGATGGGATCCATGAGGAATTGAGGGAACTCCACAAAAATTATAGGCACACATATAGCAATTTCAATATTTTTAACAACACATCAAACATTTGCATTCAGAAAGTATAATATGATGTAGTAAAACTGATGAAGAAGACCACAGATGGCCACCTGAACTTATCAATAATAAGTATTTTATGGATGGCGATTAAATAAATTTTCATTATGGTTGCTAAGGTAGTTAGGCAACGGAACTTCATAATTAAATAATGTAATCTAGCTTTTAAGGTTTTTGAAATTCTGCAACTTGCCATACTGAAGTCGGCTTGTTAAAATTATTTTATAATAATATATAGTATACTTACATATTTGACTATACGAAGTACTGGGTCCACAGTCATCGTGACCACGGCAATCATTAATAACAGAAGTCCACATATCAGGCACACCAACAGTCGCCCTGCAATGTAGAGTGAAAAAGACTTAAGTTCAAGGAGTGAACATTTAGAGGTATTGAGTTTCTTGTTAGTTCTTCTCAAGGCCCCACGTCAGCGAACTCGCCGTAGGAATTTTTTTTCTGACATCACTTTTCTGGCTTATTCATAATTTATGACCTTCATAAGTGTTACTTTGTAACCTAAATGAATAAATTAATTTTGAGTTTGAGTTATTCCGCTACGACTAGCGGCCCATATAATTGATTTTGATCTAAGGGTTGGCAACGCATCCATAGCCTACGATCACCTCTTACCAGAAAATGGGTCACATGGGCATACTATTATGCCTTCTTAATAGGTTCTTCTTCTAATCGTTTGGTTAGTGGCCAAACTGGTGACAGAACTATTAACATATTTAATCTTCTGTCATGATCTTTTTTTTTTATAAAAAAAGACAACTCCCGCACTAGAGAACAAGCTCTGTGTCGCAGGGGGACTTTACAAACATACAATTAACGGACACACATTACACCCAGACTCAGAACAACTCTTTGTGGGTCACACAAAGTTTTGTCCTGTGTGGGAATCGAACCCACAACCTCGTGCACAGCAGGCGCATACTGTGGCCACTGGACCACCAAGGCAGTCGATCTAACGACTGTTAACAATCGAGACCGACTTTTGACGTGCCGTCCGAAGCACGAAGACGCTCAGATGAAGTAACACCATGCTGTCACCCATCTATATGTTAGCCGAACAGCGAGTGCACCTGGCTATGACTACTTCTTAATAGATAAAATGCCAATAGACAAGGTCAGTCCAAATGTGGTTAAAATCCTTAGAGAAGAACCCTGAACACCTTGTCAAGTGGAGGTCTGCCGGCTAAGACGTGGATATAAAATACTTACTTTTGGGTGTGTTAGTTTCCTCATAACTGCCTTTAGTGATGTAACCCATGCTGAGTTGATAAATACTAGTATTGTAGTTAGTGTATGTAGTAAGAAGATGTCAGCATATCGAAGATTTTCTGTAACAAGATTAGATCTACTTTGTAATTAAGAGAAGTAGGACACCATACTAGCGAGCAAGCCTGACTGGGGAGGGATCTTCACCTTACAGAAGACCACTGCCATATAACTACACATAGCGGTGTAGTTGTGTTACTGTGTGTGAGTGCAGGTCTCCAGTGTCATTTAGGAATGCGTTTCGAAAGAAACGTTTTTCTATATCAGGGATACTCCATCTTGTAGCCCTGGTGTAAAAACTAAATTGGCAACAAGTAAATGATACCCCTGGTATTGCAAACATCGGAGACTATGGTAACTGCTTAATATCAGTCAGGCCGTATGCTTGTTTGCCACCCAAGTTGTTCAAAAAAGAGTAAACTTACAATTAAGTATTTCAATTTATCATAAAAATAAATGAATAAGTGTTCCGTTTTTAGCTTTTGATGTACGGATCTCTAAGAAAGCAACATTTATACCTACATTCTTTTGTTTGTATATTATTTTGTAGATACCTAATAATATATATCTCTATCTGTATATCTGTATTTATATCTATCAATTATCTACCTACCTATGAATCGATAAATGGTCAATCAAGTTGATCAAGAATGTTTTGCATAGGTACCTATTGACCTGTGACTGACTAACTCAGAGAGTAGTTATTATCTTTTAATAAGGATAACTATATAGACACATTTATGATTCTAATAATTGATTATTATGTTGGTATCAAAGTTGTGATTTTCCCGATAATAGGTACATATTTCTTTAATTTCATACATTATCCTTAACATCACAATAATTATCGTATTATAATTTAACTATATGAATACTAGTGCTATTCGTTTCTAAACTTCGAATATCTCAGTTCATATTCGTACTTAAAATTACTATTTATTTTAATTATTTCGCCTACCAAATTTCCCGACAAGACGCCGCGCCGCGACGCTCACGCGAACATCGACTGATCATCGTCGAATATATGTACATTTACACATACGTAAGTTGGATCCCACCAAAACATTTTCATGTAAAATAACGCCAAGACGAGTACATACTTGCTTGCATTGTAAAAAAAATATCACATCTCATGAAGAGCCAAGCTCCTAACCGTACAAATTACTAAGTCAAAATGTGTAGCTTTACCGTTTCGTAAGAGTAACTTAGACACTACTTTGGGCTTTTGAACAGAAAGTAATTCACTAGGCTTTTTTTTGTGCCAATAGGTACTTGGGTAACGAAACGGCCAAGCCACACATATTGACCAAGGTGTAGGGATTGATGTAGGTGTGTTGAGTTAGGAGCTATCTTGGAAATAAAATCTCTTAAATTCTCAGGATATGATCTCATATCCTGAGAATTTGAACTGTCTAGCAATATCTAGACCGTCTCTATAAATGTACAAATATAGTATACGACGAAACGCTTCGAGAAAGAGTAGATAGTGCCCTGCGCTTTCGCTGTCTCATCTTGGAGGGGGCACTTGCGTCATCGTACAGTTTCCATATTCAAAAATAATAATCGAATAGCTCGACGATACAATTCACAACTAAGACCTGTCCAGATAGGGCGTTTTACGCGCGAGTCGACTCGCGCGTAGCAATTTTTGTTGCGTCCAGATAGAGCGTTTTACGCGCGTGTGTCGTGCGTATGTGATGAGACGGATTTGACCAGTTATGAACATATAATACTTCCACTCGCGAAGGACACGCGCGTAGTTCTGGACGCTGCAACGGCGCCGGAGTATCTCGACTCGCGCGTCGCACGCGCTTAAAACGCGCGGGTCGAGAGTCCCGCTCATTAGTGAGGTAACGCGCGAGAGCATCTGGACGCGATGTATGTAGCTCTAGTATCAGGAGTACGCGCGAGTGCCTATGCGCGAGTCGACTCGCGCGTAAAACGCCCTATCTGGACAGGCTCTTAGTTTTCACTTCTATAGGCAGTCCCGAAAGACTGCCTCGCATGTTTTTTTATTTTTATTCTTACCCTACACAATGTTCCCATGGAATTGGTGGCAAGAAGGCGGATACAAATATAGCATAAGTGATCGAACTTTGACTTTACTGTTTTGGTGGTCCAGTGGCCGCAGTATGTAGGTTGTGGGTTAGATTCCTACACAGGACAAAACTTTATGTGACCCACAAAGAGTTGTTCCGAGTTGGGATGTAATTTGTGTCCGTTAATTGTATGTTTGTAAAGTCCCCGCGACACAGAGCTTGTTCTCCAGTGCGGTAGTTGTCTTTTTAAAAAAATAAAAAAGGATTAGGTTTAATCCCCATATGATAGTTTTATTTAATGATCTAAGAATTTCCCTCAGACTTGTAGATTTCCTCATGATGTTTTTCCTTATCACATGGTACGTAATTCAATTGTTTACTTCATATAAATGCCTCAAAGTGAAATTAATATATTTTTACTTGACACAACGTTTCTGTTATAAATAGACCATATCACCGTATCCTGTATAAGCGCACACACTTGTGCACTATAAAATCTCCTATGCAGATGCTTACTTTCCGTCAAGATTAGCAGCCGTGACCGAAATTCGGTTAAGACGATTTTATTACTAATACTAATAGATATTCTGGGCTTGTGCAATTTAATTATTTATCGTACCATCGACACGACGAAGAAGAAGATAGATATTTTGTGACTGGGATTTTAAGAGCGAGGTACGGACACCTTTCTAGTGAACAAGTCCGACCAGGAAAGGACCTCCAAAATACACACAGCGGTGTAGTTGTGTTCCTGTGTATGAGTACAGGTCTCCAGCGCTCATTTAGGGATGCGTTTCGACAGAAACGTTTTCTTATTCCTAGGATACTCATTTTCATTTTCTTTTTTTTTTTATAAAGACAACTCCCGCCCTAGAGAACAAGCTCTGTGTCGCGGGGGACTTTACAAACATACAATTAACGGACAAAAATTACACCCAGACTCAGAACAACACTTTATGGGTCACACAAAGTTTTGTCCTGTGTGGGAATCGAACCCACAACCTCGTGCAGAGCAGGCGCATACTGCGGCCACTGAACCACCGAGCCAGTCTTAAAGCCCTGGTGGGTAATAAAATGTGTCGGCTACGGTAACTGCTTGACATCAGGCAGGTCCTCCACCTAAAATATCTAGAGTACGTATGTCGACGTGGACAGTTGCCATGACACCATAATTATAATTAATTACCTGCAGTTTATCTTTATAAAGCTTGGCGTTGAATGATAATTACATATAGGTATGTGAATAAGGATTTGCTTACGCTCATGTAAACAATTACCGATGTCATAACATGTGTAGACAAAAATATTGTAGTTTTTTTATTTGTAGGCAGCCACATCACACTGAATATTGTGAGTTTGATTCCCATACAGGACAATTTTCTGAAACTGATCCCTGTATCATTTACGTATTGCTGATCAGAAAATTGTAACACAAGATTTTTGTGATGGAGTATCCCTGGGATAGGCAAACGTTTCGTTTAAAACGCATTCCTAAATGAGAGCTGGAAACCTGTACTAGGTAGTACAGGTACAGGTGTACAGGAACTACACCGCTGGCGGTGTGAAGTTATATGGCTGTGGTCTTCTGTGAGGTGGAGGTCCCTCCACAGTTGGGCTTGTTATTCATACTAATATAGAAGACGCGAAAGTAACTCTGCTTATTTGTTAACTTTTCATGACTAAACGACTAAACAAATCTTAATGAAATTTAGTAAGGAGATAGATGGTATCGCACATAATGTCCAGTATAATATATGTAGCCCTCGAAGTTGCCTAGTCTTCATTATCATGACCCAGATTGTTGAGGAGAACAACTATTATATAAACAGTTATTTTAATACCTAAAAGTGATTGATGATGGAAATAATATGAGGGCCAATATTATTAAGATCTAGTTAATCCGGTTTTACTCGTTTAACTCAATCGAAAAGCCAATAATTTAAAGCCCGTTATTTAATCCAATACAGTTGCAAACAAGTATGTAGCTCGCCTAATAGTGATCAGTTACCATTAGGTCAGTTAAACATTTGCAATTTAAAGGGTCAATCCTACTAATAATAAACGCGAAAGTTTGTAAGAATGGATGGATGGATGGATGTATGGATGGATGTATGGATGTATGGATGGATGGATAGATGTATGGATGGATGGATGGATGAATGTTTGTTACTCTTTCACGTAAAAACTACTGAACGGATCTGGATGAAATTTGGCACAGCGATAGATTATGGTCTGGAATAACACAGGCTACTTTTTACAGCGATAACTGACATCCACGCGGGCGGAGCTGCGGGCAACAGCTAGTCTTCAATAAATTGACTGCCTTGGTGGTCCAGTGGCCGCAGTATGCGCCTGCTGTGCACGAGGTTGTGGGTTCGATTCCCACACAGGACAAAACTTTATGTGACCCACAAAGAGTTGTTCTGAGTCTGGGTGTAATTTGTGTCCGTTAATTGTATGTTTGTAAAGTACCCCCGCGACACAGAGTATGTGCGGAAGTTGTTTAAAAAAAAAATTCTAATTATAGGTTTTAAAAGGGATTGCCACGCGCGAGTGTTTTGAAATTTTATTCATAACACACACATGCATTTTTTTATATAAACATCAATCCATTCTACCAGTATTCCTATCCCCCCTCCCTCAAACCAGTCGCGCCAATCGCAGGCCAGACCGATTTTATCCAACAAAAACGGTTTCGTATTCCAAATTTTCGTCCTCCAAAGTTTAACCGTTTTTTTTAACTAGAGAAAGACGCTATGATTCAATTTTTTTTTAGTTTTATGCCACCTTATTTGTTTATTAGATGTTATTTGCGGCCGTCTCAAATATGCGTTTTTTTAACTATTTGTTTGGTATGACCAACTTCTTTAAAAACTTATTTATTCAAAAAATCCAAAACCATGCGTCATTGTCAAGCCAATAAAATGTTAACCGGTAATAGATTTTAATCTATATCAAGTTAAAATTTCATTGCTCTAGGCTCAAAATCCAGGAAGGAAAATCTTTCTGATTTTCCTTATTCTTATATCTTTCTGTTTACATTTGTATGGAAAAAAGAACAATCGCTCTTAATGTTGTGAGTAGCCCAGGAATTACCGACCCGTGTTTTTCTATTTAAGTAAAAATAATAATATCGCTATTAAAAATAAAGGTTGGTGGTAAAAGGTTAGGTTTAGGTTTTTAAATATTTTTTGTTTTTTAGTGTAATTTTAATGCAATACAAAAATAAGAATTTCATATTTATAGTCGTAGCACAGATTACTAAAGAGTTACTAGTAATAGTAGATGAATCAGTCAGTTTGGGTTTTTTTTTTGTTTAAAAACGACACCTCCCGCACTGGAGAACAAGCTCTGTGTCGCGGGGGACTTTACAAACATACAATTACGGGCACAAATTACACCCAGACTCAGAACTACACTATGTGGGTCACACAAAGTTTTGTCCTGTGTGGGAATCGAACCCACCACCTCGTGCACAGCAGGCGCATACTGCGGCCACTGGACCACCAAGGCAGTCAAACAGTCGGGACACGGAATTATATATGTACTAGCTGTTGCCTGTGGCTCCGCCCGCGTGGATTTCGATTATCGCTGTAAAAAGTAGTCTATGTGTTATTCCATACCATAATCTGTGTCTGTGCCAAATTTCATTCAGATCTGTTCAGTAGTTTTTACGTGAAAGAGTAACAAACATCCATCCATCCATACTTACAAACTTTCACGTTTATAATATTAGTAGAATAGATAATGTATATAGATGTGGATTGAAGGAAGATGTAGTGAAGATATTATGATGGTTTGGACATTTGGAAAAGATATATGAAAGATGAATAACAAAAGAGGCGTGTGAGAATGAATGGAGATATCGGTTGGGACCGCCCTAGGCGAACATTCATCAACCGATTTCCAAAAAAGGGCCAAATTAAAAGTACCCAGAACTAACAGTCATGCATGAAGAGGTTGATGAATGTAGACGTAGCGAAAGAAGTATGTCTGGATTGAAGCAATTGGATATACCATAGTCTTTACCTGCCCCAAAGAAAGACGGGCTTGATTATAATAAATGTTTGTAAGTATGTATATAATATTATAACTATAATGGACAACGGGTCTAAATCGCGTAATATTTTAAAGATTTTCATACCATAATTGCACCGACCGTGGTCACGGGTTGACTCAGTCAACCCGTGACCACAGTCGGTGCAATTCGACTGAAACGTCGGGAAACAAAAAGGTATGAAAACCCTTAAAATATTACGCGATTTAGACCCGTTGTCCATTATAGTTATAATATTATATATATACTTACATACATTTATTATAATCACGCCCGTCTTTCTTTGGGGCAGGTAAAGACTATGGTATATCCAATTGCTTCAATCCAGACATACTTCTTTCGCTACCTCTACATTTATCAACCTCTTCATGCATGACTGTTGGATCTGGGTACTTTTAATTTGGCCCTTTTTTGGAAATCTCCATTCATTCTCTCACGTTATACCTCTTTTGTTATTCTTCTTTCATCTATCTTTTTCAAATGTCCAAACCATCATAACATAGAAAGTAAAAGTTTAAAAGAATTTATGTATATGTATAATGACGTGTAAAGATGAGAATAGAAGATTACATGAGCTTCTTACATTATCGAGTCAGTACAACATAAAACCATGTCCTTGGGACAACAATCCACAGACCCGGACATTTAAAACATAATAAAATTTCGAACATAATACCCATGTATATCTACAATTATTAATTTAATATATTTTCCTTAAATAGGACGTTGCGCATAATCGTAGTAAAGAAGGATTTACATATATAAGTAGTTTGAATTATGACGTTATTCCAATTGTATTCCAAGCTTTATTATTGTATTTTTTTATGTTATTGCTATTGTAGGGGTCGCCCGCGACTTCCCATTTTGCAACATATCTCACTACTGCTCCGCTCCTATGGATCATAGCGTGATATAGCCTATAGCCTTCTCGGCTGATTCTCTAAGAAACAGCGATGGCAAACTGACAGTTGTGATAGCAAAACTGACAGTTGTGATTGTTCGGTGACGGCACAATCTATTGAGTAAACGTCAAAAAGGGCTCTTACGGAATACCGATTTTTAATCTGACAGACAGATTTTGCTCGGTTTTTGCTCTTACGGAATACCCCTGCGGGTCTTTGGTCGTTTCGCACCACGAGTTATTCGGCGGTGTGAATCGCCCAAGTACTATTTCTGAATGGGACGATTTGCACCACAGTAGTTGCAGCGGTGCGAATGGCTCAAGGTATCTTTTGGAATGGGTCGATTCGGAACACGGAGCGAAAGTACTCAATACTCATATTTTACATCCTGATTTAAACTCAAACCAGATATTTAATATTATCATTTATTCGTACAAACGTTGAGAAAAGTGGTTAGTGAAAATAAAACAAAAATGCGATGTAAAAATCATGTTTAAAAATAGATGTATATAGTCAGTTTGATCAACAAACACTTAACTTAAAACAGACTCTTACTAATCGCAGATAATAATTTATCATTTTACCTCATAACTTATTCAATTTGGACAATCAATATAATAAGTGTAAATATATAGTAGTAGTTAGACGGCAATAGTTTAAAAATACAGTTCGATCAACATTATTATTTAAGGAATTCTTGGAATGTACTTGCGTGTGCGCATACCATCACCTTTTAAATATAGTAAATATATATATATATTTTTACTATATTTTAAGGTAATCAATTTAATTAATTGACTGCCTCGGTGGTCCAGTGGCCGCAGTATGCGCCTGCTGTGCACGAGGTTGTGGGTTCGATTCCCACACAGGACTTTAACTTTGTGTGACCCACAAAGTGTTGTTTTGAGTCTGGGTGTAATTTGTGTCCGTTAATTGTATGTTTGTAAAGTCCCCCGCGACACAGAGCTTGTTCTCTAGTGCGGGAGTTGTCTTTAAAAAAAAAAAAAAATAGTTAAAAAAATACAGTGCAATAGCGCCAATACTTTGCGTACAGAGCTATGCCAAATGTAACTTATATAATATTTAGTTTTTCTTGTTATTTTTGTGCCTGGTTGTACTATAAGGTCGTATGAATTAAAAACTTAATAATCCTTTCTGTCTGACGTCACTTATCTAAAAATAGAAATGTGCCCTACACTGTGGTCCGAATCAACCCATTGCAAAAAGTTCTTAGGCGATTCGAAAGGCGGTGCGAAAGGACACATTAAAAAAGAGCGCTTGGGCAATTCATACCGCGGTTCGAACCGCTCGCGGTGCGAAACGACTAAAGACCCAGCCTTACTGGATAAATCAAAAAAGATCTTCCTGGATAAAACAAAAAAGATTCTATCTAATCGAACCAGTACTTTCTTTAGCGCGTTCAACGAAACAAACAAACTCTTCACCTTCATAATATTATTAAGTATACTTTTAAATACAAGATTTTTTATTAATTTATACATAATTACTCGTCTCGACTAACTGGACTCGTTAAAGCAGAGTCTTCACTAACGGGGCCACAAACTTTAAATTTTGCAAACGCAAAGTATCTTTAATAATACTAGTGGACCTGGCAGACGTCGTCCTGCCTGAAAAAGCTGAAATACCGACAGCAGCGCCACCTGCCGGGTCCAATTGTGAATCTAAACCAGGGCCCTACCCGAACACACACACAAAATCTCATCAAAATCGGTCCAGCCGTATAGGAGGAGTTCAGTGACATACACACGCACACAAGAAATATATATATAAAGATAAGTGAGCACAAAAGCGAGATTTTTGGAAATTACATCCCTAAGAGTGTAAAATTCTCTTGTCGCGTTCTCGTTAAAATAAGGTGTTAACGTTTGTATGGAAGTTTGTAATTATATATTATATACAAACTAAGAAGCATGAAATTCAATATAAAGTTAGAAATAAATGTACATCTATCTCGACGTTTTTCAATATTTCATTCTTAATGGCATAAAATAAATTATGAACGGTAAAAAAATCCGTAATTTTTAAAGTAAGAAACACACAAATCTTATACCCGCTTCTGGTTAGAAGCAAAAGTACAGTCAGCAACGGAGTTAGCTGTACAGGGCCGCTATATGAAGATTAGTGTTTTAGGAATACCAATGTATGAATTTATATGAAATATATTTTTATGTATAGCGGCCCTGTACAGTTATCTCTCCAACTCTGTTGCTGTACACACTTATACTAATCGGGGTTTCTAAAAATGTCACCCTTTAAAAGGGGAAAAATAAAATATTTAATTCAAAAATAAATAGTCTAACATACCTGAATGAACACAACACTTCAATCACAAACTAACCAAATCCAGAACATTATAAACTTGACTAAATTGTAACTGTATCGCAACACAGCACCACTACACAGCGACACACGAGGTAGTGTGACACTGAACGTATTCGCACTACTGGTAGCTGTTGTCTTTTGCACCCATGTTTAATATACATATATTACTAGCTGACCCAGCAAACGTTGTTTTGCTACTAAAATATAGGGGATGATCGTAGAGGGGTGAAAATTGAGGATTGTATGTATTTTTGTATGTCGTATCATAAAAAAATAGAAATTTAAAAAATTGTCTAAAAAATAAAAATAAAATTTTTGGGGGATGAAAAATAGATGTTGGACGATTCTCATAGATACCGGATAAGCACAAAAAATTTCATCAAAATCGGTCAAGCCGTTTCGGAGAAGTATGGCAACGAAAACTGTGACACGAGAATTTTATATACATATATTATGAAAAAGAATTTTAATAGATCGCGATATATTAAACTATTGTAAACATCATATATGTCCGTGTGGTGACGGATTAAGAATACAAATCTCACCACCCCATTCTATCCCGTGGGTGTCGTATGAATCGACTAAGGGCGTAAGTCTGGCAGACAATATTTACTGCAAGTGAGGGAAAACTCGAAACAAAACCCTATACCACAGATGTACCCGTCTGGCCAGCGTGGTATAGTAGGCTTATATCCCTCAAAATTAATGGAGGAGACCCGTGCCCAGCAGTGGGACGTTTATGGGTTGAGATGTAAGCATCATATTGGTAGAACACTGTCAGATAGTTTCTTCATCTTTTGAAATAACAATATTATTGAAGCAAAAGTTATAAAAAAATACTTTAACCATTGTGGGAAGCAATTAGTACTGAGCGACACTGAGATTTTTATCTAGACTAATAATATAAAGAAAAAAGTTTTAATTTTAAGCTATTGCATAGCTTCTATCGCGGGCCTTGGGCGTGGAGACCGAATCCAGAAATTCCGTAACGAAAATAATAAACCTAACACCCCCCACTCCGACCCGCACTGCGGTGATACTTTTTTTAATGACGAATTCTCTAAACGGCCAATAATAATATGTCAAATTTGTGTAAGGAGGTTTTGATCTAAGAGAATATTAATGTGAAAAAGATTATAGTATAAGGAGTCTTAAGGAATTATTACAAGTATTCATTTTTATTATTATGTATTTTTATGAATCATTGAGAATAAAATAAAATGATTCAGATAATTCTGTAAAGTATTTTTTTATTTGTTTCGATAAAAAAATCATACTAAAAATATGCAATAGCTTTACCGCGGCAGTCCCCGAGTGCCACACGTCTTTCTTTTTGTTTGTTTGTTAACTCAAAAACTACTCAAGAGCTACATTATCAGCGGGTTACTTAGGCTATATTTTATTGAAAACTAAATAAATGTCTGCCCGTATATAACCTACGCTTGTACCTTATTTTTTTAAAGACTAAACGTAGTACTGCCCTATAACCACTCTGATAGGATTACCTACCCTATAAGGAAGTTGAGGCCAATTCGTTTTTTTCGATTGTTGTTGGTTCGATTCCCATACGGGAAAAACCTTCATGTAATGTTCCGGTCTGAGTGTTTGGTGTTCGTAAATTGTATGTTTGTGGACGTTTCTGTGACAGAGTTTGTGCCCTTGTTGCAATGAAGGAAATCTATACATGTAGGTAAGCTTTGCAACAGGTCGTATTTAGTCAAAGTTGAAAGATCCATTGCATCCAGGTCCTCCCGACCAAAGGAGGCGACAGTGAGTGTGAGGCTGGGTTTGCACTTTGTAAAACAGTCCCACTGCTGGGCACGGGTATTCTCCATACATTTAGAGGGATATTAGTCTATTATACCACGCTGGCTTGGTATAGAATTTGGTTTCGAGACTTCCCTCTCTTGCGGTGGATATTGTCTGCCTGACTTACTCCCTTAGTCGACTCTTATGACACCCTCGGGATCGAACGGGTAGGTGACATTTGTATTTTTAATCCGTCACCACACGGAAACAGTCTTATATATTTTTTAAGCTATTGCATAGCTTTTATCGCGGGCCTTGGGCGCGGAGACCAAATCCAGAAATTCCGTAACGAAAATAATAAACCTAACTCCCCCACCCCGACCGGCACAGCGGTGATACTTTTTTTAATGACGAATTCTCTAAACGGCCAACAATAATATGTCAAATTTGTGTAAGGAGGTTTTGATCTAAGAGAATATTTATGTGAAAAAGATTATAGTATAAAGAGTCTTAAGGAATTATTACAAGTATTCATTTTTATTATTATATATTTTTATGAATTATTGAGAATAAAATAAAATGATTTAGATAATTCTGTAAAGTAATTTTTTATTTTTTTCGATAAAAAAAGTCATACTAAAAAATATGCAATAGCTTTACCGCGGCAGTCCCCGAGTGCCACACGTCTTTTTTTTATTTATATTATTGCAAAAAAATAACTCAAAGGCTGGTCGCTATCATGGGTAGCCGCCATGGTCACAGTTCAGGGTAAAACATTAGTTTAAGCTGCCTATTGACTAGTCTTATCATAAGATCGTTACTAGATAACGGTAACATTATAATAAACTAGTGGTTCGTAGTGTGTGAACTTCATATTGTGGAGTTTATATGTACTATTCAAATGATTCACCGTTTGCTAACGGTGAAAGAAATCATCGTGAGAACACCCACATGTCCTAGAAGAAATTATAAAGATTTATAAAGATTGACTGCCTCGGTGGTCCAGTGGTCGCAGTATGCGCCTGCTGTGCACGAGGTTGTGGGTTCGATTCCCACACAGGACAAAACTTTGTGTGACCCACAAAGAATTGTTCTGAGTCTGGGTGTTTTTGTCAATTTATGTCCGTTAATTGTATGTTTGTAAACTTCCCCACGACACAGAGCTTGTTCTCAAGTGCGGGAGTTGTCTTAAAAAAAAAAACTTCAAACCGAAACCACAGATAATATAATACTAGTACAGATACCCCATCCCATACAAAGAATTGGTTCTCAGCTAACTCGGGCTAACCGTGGGGCTAAATTTTTACTATTTATACGACACTAGATGTCTATATCCAACAGATTACGTGCATACACATCAAATCAACAGATGGCGACACTTTATAACCGAATTTATTTATGTTAAAGAAATTATATTCTTCCCAAAAAATAGTAGGCATCTACACCGAACACCGACCATAAAGGCACAGTAAATAAACAGTAAAACATCTTCATACAAACGTGCCGCTCTCGGTTTGAATGTGTGCGTGCGCGCCGTGCGCCATGTCAGCACGCGATTTCACGCACACGCTAGCATAATATATGGGGGAATAAGGTGGCGGCAGTGCGGGCTGTGCAGCGCGACTGTGAGCACACGCGTACGCTACATGACCGCTTGCGTTTGTCAACTCTCGCCGGCGCGGGCGGCGGACACTTGTCATAAATTACGAGTATCATGACTTCAAAAAGGGGAAAAAAATATTGTAGTGTTTTCGGGTGCCTCAATAATGATTTCGCAAACCCGGACTTATCATTCTTCATACTTCCTACTCAACCAGAAATGTAAGTACCTACTTATACTTAAATATTATTAGAAAATATGGTATTGTATTGTTTATTTCACAGTTTATTTGCTTTATTATGAGCGTAGCCGAGTCGCATTTTTCTGAATACTATGTTTAGAGCTAATGTTTATTTTAAGAAGTCTAGTTTTACTATAAAATAGAGGATTGAGTACGAAACATCGTTTAGGTAAACATATTTTTCGCGTAGGTATAGTTGTAATAAGGGCAATTTCACAATAATTAATATTGCAAATTAATTACTTTTGAAATTATTATTTTTTCTTATTGTCTGATGTGTTGTTCAATCCAAATATGGTTCCGGTAGTCTGACGATCGACTTATATACTTGTGTGTACATCGCATTTTTTTGGCCGGCGTTCGGGTCGGCCACTTGACACTTGTTTTTGTTTCGCTTATCGTATGAAAAAAATGTGTTAAGAGGTCTGTTCTTTTTGTTTATTATTGTAAGGTGATGTGTATTATACTAAATGCAACAGTTATTTTTGTTAGATATGGTTTCATTTTGTAAATATAACGACTTTTGTATACAAAACTGGGAAACCTGGGAAATAGTCCATCACGCTACCTTCAAGTTCAAATTTGTAATACATTATTAGGTGAATTGGTAAAATATTCAATCATAATATGCTTTTTATTTTATAAATTTAGATCAAGTGCTGCTTGTTCGAAAATATTAACTAAAAGTAAAAGTGACAACCCTGGGTATCAACGCAAGAGTAGATAACTCGGCGGGCGGCCTTAGATAACCTACTGTATATTTATATACTGTGATAAAGGTGTCCCTTCGTCCAGCATACTCACCATGGAATCTTGATATTTCATGAATGCCAAAAAATAGTTGTGAAATAGTTGTAAATAGTTGCCAAAGGAAAAAAATAGTAGTCTTACAATAGTTAAATTACAGCCATAACTATATGAGTATGCTGGGCGAAGGTTTCGCCCAGCATACTCACCTCCGTTTGAGGAATCTGCGTACGTTTCATACATAATTCATACTTCAAAAAATAGTTGATAAATAGTTCATAATGGTGCCCAAAAATAAAAAACAGTACTCTAATAACTTCGGAGTTATAGGCTTTGTTCAGTGAGTATGCTGGGCGTAGAACCTACGCCCAGCATACTCACCTCACTATGCAAATACGGAACGAGCTATAGGTACAATTTACGTCTCAAAAAATAGTTGTTGAAATAGTAGTCAATATCAGTCTATTTTTTGCTTGACTTTTGACCTAGAAAACCATTAAATTTGGTTGTAAACTTTTACATACATTAGATTTTAGTACAGTTGAATACAAAACTTTCTTAAACTAAACTTACATTTTATAGGTATAACAATATGAAAATGCAAAAACGGACTGAAGTTTGATGTGTCTGTGTGTATGTGTGTGCGTCGTAGCTCCCGAACCGATTTTTTTGTTTGTTTGAAAGGCTTATACTTGTGGAGGCGATTTCCTTTACAATTGCCTCTACAATTGTGGTTATGAACTGTGATTGTTATATTATATTTAGGTATCGCTTTAGGATATAATACTATAGCATACAATAATGTGATTCTGATCTGTGATTATTAATTTTTATTTACCATAGGATATTTAATTTTAACACTAGATTTTTTTAAATTCTTGCCCGGCCCCTAAATTATCTGCGATCTGCGCAGTATACCTTAGGTTCAGCTTTTGCAGGTGATTTTTAAACATATTGTGATTATAAACTGTGATTGCTCTCAATTTATACATATTTGTAAGATAATTATTGTGAATAAAACATTGTAGCAGTAAATTTACAAAACTAGATAAGTACATACGTGTTATTTTTAAGAAAGTTTTACCAATAACTATTTGGAATACTATTTTTATTCGTAATTATTTGAAATTATATTTTTCTGTAAGGTTATAGCCACGCAATGGCTTAACAACTTAGACTATGCAGAGACTGACAATAATACACTAACACAACTGTACAAACATACACCCACGCGCCCATTCAAACAAGCACACACACACACCCATGCAGATAATTAATAATTATAGCTAATGTATAATCTGAACACAGACACAAATTGTTTACTAATAAATATTGTAAGTAATATAAAATGCTTTTTACTGTTAAACCTTTTATTGATCAAACTTAACTAGTATTGGATTTAGTAAATTAAAAAATTGGCACACTAAAAAAATCTGTATATTTTTCCATAATTTCTCAAGATCTCAATAATGTTATATTTTTTTATAGTGACATGTCAATGTGACAAGTGGCTTATGGAAAGCACTAACATCGTCCAGATATTATGATGGCGACTGTACTGTGGTCGCTATCCAGGTCGCTAAAGCCTACCACAAACCTAATGCCCTCCATCACCTCTTACAACCCCCTTAAGCATGTAAGGGGAGGCGACAATGTATTCCTAGGCCGTCGCCTTCTCGGCGGGCTGCAATAAACTTTAGTGTCCAGACATTTTTTTTGGCAAATGGTTCACCCTATGGGCAATGAAGTAATAGGATTTATTTACGCTTACAGTTTCATTTATTTTATTATTTTTACAAAAATATATAGGTACTAGGTAAATGCTAATATATTATATTTAGACTGTGAGAAAATACCACAAAATAATTCCCAATCACATAACACCCACCATTAGAATGTTTAATATTTTTATATTATAAAACATGTGTGGACGACTGTACCTCATTTAAAGTTAGTATGTAGAAGTTTACAACCAAATTTAATGGTTTTTTAGGTCAAAAGTCAAGCAAAAAATAGACTGATATTGACTACTATTTCAACAACTATTTTTTGAGACGTAAATTGTACCTATAGCTCGTTCCGTATTTGCATAGTGAGGTGAGTATGCTGGGCGTAGGTTCTACGCCCAGCATACTCACTGAACAAAGCCTATAACTCCGAAGTTATTAGAGTACTGTTTTTTATTTTTGGGCACCATTATGAACTATTTATCAACTATTTTTTGAAGTATGAATTATGTATGAAACGTACGCAGATTCCTCAAACGGAGGTGAGTATGCTGGGCGAAACCTTCGCCCAGCATACTCATATAGTTATGGCTGTAATTTAACTATTGTAAGACTACTATTTTTTTCCTTTGGCAACTATTTACAACTATTTCACAACTATTTTTTGGCATTCATGAAATATCAAGATTCCATGGTGAGTATGCTGGACGAAGGGACACTGATAAAGGGTAGGTATCGCTTATTGTCTCGGGCTCGGGACACGTTTACTCGCTCAAGGTCACGCGCTTTACGTACGAAATATACACTTATTTTTACTGTTTGCTTCCGTATTTAACTAGCGCTCCGCCCCGGTTTCGCCCCGGGCTAAACAATTTTTTCCCGTATCTTAACAGAAGTTAGTGTTAAGTTCGGTATAGTGTTAAGTTTTTTGTTGATGGCTTTAATTACGTATACCTATAAAATAAAATGTTTTTTTTAAATTATTCGTGAAACTATAATAAACATTTTTTTGTTTTGTCAGTTCAAATTAACAAATAAGTATATTATACCTACCTAGCATCTATCAATTCAGTACCTACGAGATGAGTCGAATTAGAGTAATAATAATATTTTCTGACAATTCACATACCATCTGAAACCAGGCTTGGCACAGCACAACAAACAGAGCTCATCACACAAAGATTTGTCCTGAATGGTAATCGAACCCATGACCCCCCAACTTAGTAGTTAAGAGTCACTAACCACTAGACCAACAGGCCAGTCAGGAGTAAGTATAGCATTCTGTGGTATTCGTCCAACAGTCCCATGGTACTGGGTTCGAATCCCAGATTCATGTCCAATTTTTGAAATTTGTTTTTTGTAGATGGTTTTAATATCAGATAATATTTTTTTAATTATTAGGAAAAATATAATAAAACTGTAATTATTAAGTATCAGTTCGAATTCACAAATAGGTAATTTTCTCACAGTACGATAGTCGATATCTTAGCACCGTACGGAGGTAGCCGTATCCGGCCGAACCGGGTTCGAATCCCAACATCGGATACACTTTTTGTATTTTCTATTCGTTTAGTTTTTAAAATATTGAATCCCAACAAAGGATACACTTTTTGTATTTGTTTAGTTTTTAAAATATTTATGATAATAAATCTTAAATTTTTGTTCATAATTTTGATAACGTTAGACATTTTTAAAGTTTTTTGTTGAGAGAAAAAATATATATACCAGTATTATTTATTTTTAACCTAACTTTATATATTTTTATACCTAGTATGACCCAACAGTAAAATTTTAATTTATAAAAATCTAAAAATGCATACAGCGCCAGCGCCATTACTCACAAGTCACTCGCAAGTTTCAACTTCTTAGTAGTTTAAAATACTGCCGCCAGGACTACGGCGACATTATTGAATTTTGAAAATATATAATTATAATTTTGTTTTATGAGCCCTTTATTTCATTTTCCTATGCTAGTAGGATTTCTTAAAATATGTATGTAAATGTTTCAGGCTATATTTCTTCTAGGTTTGAATTTTACATAAACGTAAATAACAAATCGATATATTATGTAACTCCATCTATTGGTATTTATTCGTACTAATTTTGATTTGTTCCTGATGAGACCCCATGCCGAAACTCATAATTTTCTCTTATGTCAAGTATTCTGTGCTTATGTGCACAATGCCCCTGAAAACACCAGGAATTATTTCCTGGTGTTTTCAGGGGCATGAGTGTGTAGCAATTATTCTTTGTCTGAAGCGATTATTTTTTTATCATGAAAGGTAATCGTAATTATATAAGACTAATTACTTACTACCAATGTCACCAATTAAAATATTTTATGATACTATTATAATTTATGTCATTGCTATTTAATCGTTTTTTATTAAACATAATACTAACCATGGGAATGTGAGTGTTGAATTATTTATAGGTACAGGGTGATTACACATAGTATTGAACTGTATTTTTCCACTTTAAAACGCGAAAAGAAAATGTACTTCTTGCTGCCAATAGCGTTTCCCCAAGTATTGTTTTTTATACTACTTGGGTGGCAAACAAGCATACGGCTCGCCTGATGTTAAGCAGTTACCGTAGCCTATGGACGCTTGCAATGCCAGGGATGTTACATGTTGCCGACTCATTTATTTACACCAGAGCTTTAAGCTGGAGTTAGGAAAACGTTTCTTTCAAAACGCATCCTAAACGCTGGAGATCTGTGTTCACACAGGAACATAACTACAGCGCTGTGTGTAGTTATTTTGCGGGCGCAAAGAATAGCCAACTATGCAGAATAGATTAAAGTGCATGAAAAAAAAGAAAATCTTTTATCTTTTATTGTTCCTCTGCTATGTATTGTGTATGTTCAAATAAAAGATTTTCTTTCTTTTTTTTAGTAGGTATTAAATTAAGGGCCCCTTTTCCCGAAAGTTTAGGCATTTTACGCACGGAGACGGCTTGCGCCCGCGTTGCACAGGAGCCGTTGCGATATGAACTCCGGTGACCTATGGCGGCGGGCGAGCACGCCACAGTATAAATAATCAGTAGTTCAAATATTATTGGCATGCTGGTAATAAGAGGTAGTTTGCAACAAAAACGTATAGCTTGATGTATGTCCACTGCACTATTGACTGTAAACACTAATACACTTATATTGTTATGAATGTATTGACAAAGCAGGCGATGATCTAATATATAAAATTCTCGTGTCACAGTGTTTGTAACAAACAAAACTCCTCGGGAACGGCTTGACCGATTCTTATGAAATTTTGTATGTATATTCAGTAGGTCTCGGGAATAGGAGGTCAACTATTTTTTTTTGGTAGTAGGTAGGTAGGTGGTAGTTAGGTAGGTTTATACCTAAATCGATTTATGGCGTATTAGCATCTATGGGAGTGTGAGGTAGCTATTTTTATTTTACCTTATATGCAAATTTAATAAGCATTTTTTTTGTTCTACCACCTTATGATAAGCAAGCATACGGCCCCCTTGGTGATAAGCAGTTACCGTAGCCCATGGACGCTTGCAATACCAAAGGTACCACTTGCGTGTTCCCGACCCATTTTTTTAACACCAGGGCTTTATGATGGAGTATCCCTGGGATAGGAAACGTTTCTTCCAAAACGCATCCCTAAATGAGCCCTGGAGTACTTATACTACTCACACACAAGACCACAACTACACCGATGTGTGTAGTAATTTAAGTAAAGATTCGGGCTCTTCTCCTGATAAATCGCCGGAATTAGTACGTCTAACACTTTCATAACAATTTTGCTTATATTTATAAATTTTATTTATGTAAGTAGGTACTTATATTTATTTTATATATTATATATACCACAGTATATATATTCATTATATATTTTTTTAGATATTGTTGAATCTATATCCTTACTATCTTAAATTTGTTTCTTTGTCATAGCCAATTTTTTTTTGTTTTTGAGTGCACCTACTACCTATGTTCATCTCTGTATCACCCAAGGTCGACTGGTAGAGAATACCTATGGCATTAAGTCCGCTTGTGTGCGATTGTGCATAAAGTTTTAAATAAATAAATAATTTGGCTGTGGTCTATTAATATTATGATCATTTTTGTTTTTTGTACTTACCTAGCCTACAAAAAAGTAGCCCACAAAAAAGTAGTACCTACTACTTTTTTGTAGGCTAGGTACCATGTTATGGCATTAGTTTCCACCCACGGCTTCACCCGCACCACAGATTACTAAATAGTTACTACGTAACAGATACATCACTCCCATACAAAAGCGAAAATACCTACGCCATAATAGCCTACAAAATCTTAATAATAGTACCTGCTGTTCGCAGCGAAAAGAAATGTACCATAAGTACGCGCACAAAGAGTCGAGATTTTGTTGCCCGCCGTGCGACTCACGTGCAAGCTCATCATCGCACGAATGCGGTAGGGTTGTCTTTCTAACTTTCTCGTAAATTTTTAAGGAAGAGTACCTACACACAAGAAGCATTTTAAAATTACTAGGTACTACTAACTGAAGCCAGCTAAAATGCGTCCCTACTTTCAAATAACGTAACGTACCTTTCTTCATCTTTCGGCAATGAAAAAAAGTATTTTTTTTATTTTTCTTTTGACTATGACATCCAACGACTTCACAATAATCAACCATCGTGTCGTTAGTCAAAACTTAATATACGTAGTGTACGTAAATATCGGAATAATGCGTTTTGAGCGGGAAACGTGTTGTGCGCGCTTTGTGTCGCGTGCGGCAGCCCACTGGCGATCGGCTCGGTTACGAGCTACATAGCGATAGGCACATAGCGCGTGACCTTGGGCGAGTGACGGAGGCCTGCCCGCACTTACAACCCCAGGCAGAAACAAGCAAGAAAAAGCTCCATAGGTACTTAGGTACATCAATTCATCCAAACATTCGCATTTATAATAATAATATGTATTAGAATAGATATGGTATGCCAATGTGTTCCTTTACTTCTCTAATAATAACATATTCTACAAATGAACAATAATATTATAACACCAAAAATCTTACCGTTATATAACAATAAAGTTTACGCACCCTGCACTGTGCCGAATATACTTCGCGAACAATGTATGTATGTGTGCGAGGATCACGCACACACGCGCACTCCACGGCCGGTCGACCGATAACTACCTAATCTGTAGCTGCGCTATTTTGTGAATACGCTCTTAATACTCTTTCAAATTTCCACGCGAAGAAGTCGAGGACAACAACTAGTCAATAGATAAATATCGTTGGCTTGTATCGTGGACACCAGATAGTTGATATAATACATATATACTTTTTTTGTAAATACTTATTATGTATAGGTACTTATTATGTATAAACATTAATCACTTGGAAACAAATGTCCATGCACATTTGCCCTTACCGGGATTCGAACCCGGGACCCTAAGTCCGTAAGGCAGCCTCACTACCGCTGCGCCATTCTGATCCTCAGTTAGTATGTATAAATATGTAAAGGTGAATGTTTTCATTAAAGATTCAAAATTCTAGTCATACTGACTTCGCTATTCTGTGTAGAGAAAAACATTACAGTATTATATTGTGACGTATTATATTGTGGCGACGATAATGTGGTCGCGAGCAAAAATTGCGTAGGTCCTCCCTCGATGACGTCCGGCAGGACACTAGCGCGGTGCGCGCGTCGCGCGCGATCAGTTTTTCACGTATTTATTTTATATAAAAAAAAATAAGTGCAATTTTATAAATCTATCCAATAATATCCTTGTCAAACCCGATTAGTAAATGAAATGTTAAATTTTCATACAAGTTGCGTTCCCCCAAGTCTCATACAACTTGAAATACTTTCAAAATCGACTTAACTTCAGACTTCTTTTTTATCGAACAAAAAGTTAAATTTTGCGTTTTTAACCAAAAAAGTCACTAGATCAAACATGTATCTGTACTATATATTTTTTTGCGAATTTTAATATATTGATTTCTCTGAAAACAACTCGATCTAGAAACGTTAATTTCGGAAAAGGGGCCCTTAACATAGAACACAATTTTCATTATGCATGCATTAGTACGTGCATTTCTCTCTATTGCTCCTTACCGGCTTCGTAAAAACATTTTCATTCCATTCTTGAAGAATGATATTATTATAGTCTCTAGATAAAATGAAAAATAAATAATTTACTTTTTTATAGCCACCTAAAAATGCAGATGCCTGCACATCTCTCCTTACCACCTTTTAAAAGAAACTACCTTTTAAAAAAATACATCTACTTTCGAATCACTCTGTATAAGTTGATAATCCTTTTGAATAGGTGCTAATCTAGTACCTATGTCATGTGAAAAAATATGTTTATAATGCACTACTTTCACCCGTTGGTTTGCTTACGACAAACTTCTTAATAATAAGAGTTGATAAATAGCAAAACAATGTCTACGCACACTGATGGACAAAGACTCCAATTCTCTGGAAATCTTATCTCATACGAGTTAGCAAGACCGATTGGGGAAGGATCTCCACCTTACAAAAGACCACAGCCAAAAACCCATACACAGCGGTGTAGTTGTATTACTGTTGGTGATTTAGCGATGCGTTTTGAAAGATATTTTTTTTAATTCAGGGATACTTCTGGTACCTGATGATACCTCTGGTATTATAAGCATCCATGGGATACAGTAACTGCTGAGCTGCATATTTGTTTCCCACCAAAGTAGACGTAGACGTCCCGGGATACTATAGCATGGGGTTCTTCAAGAAAGGAGTTATAAGGTTTTTTAAGGTTCGGCAACGCGTGAGTGACACCCCTGGTGTTGCTAACGTCCATAAGCTACGGTAACTGCTTACCATCAGGCGAGCCGTATGCCACCTTGGTAGTATATAAAAAAAAAACAACTTACTCATTAGTAACAATCCAGCTTATCCAAGTAGAGTTATTAAAAGTTTTTTTTTTGTTTTTTTTTATACTACTTCGTCGGCAAACAAGCATACGGCCCGCCTGATGTTAAGCAGTTACCGTAGCCTTTGGACGCTTGCAATATCAGAGGTATTACTTACCGCAACTTTTGTATAAAAGAGGTATCTCTTGTAAAAAAGTTGCTCTCTATAGAAAACCTAGAGAACTCTCTCTCTCTCTCTATAGAGAACTAGAGGTGCTTCCCTCTATAGAGCATATATTTTGAGTTTGAGTTTTGTCTGTCTGGTCCAATTTAAACGAATATAACGTCCGCACTAGGGACCTAGCTTTTTGTTTATATGGGAACTTTACTTAAGTTTACACCAAATACGAACAGAACAATGGCCTGTAAGCTACAATTTTTTTTACCTTGATGCAGTCTTAGTGGCAAGGTCAGCTAATTTAACCACTACGCTCACCGGTAATCAATCTAAATCTCGCTGTGCTTTTTTTTCATCAAAATTATTAATTTTATAAAAAAGCTCTAGCAATGAATGTAAAGAAGGCGAAGGAAGTATGTTTGGATCGAAGGAATTAGAGTACCATAGTCTCTGCCTACCCCACTGGGAGACGGGCGTGATGATATGTATGTATTAATTTTAAAAACCTGTATTGTACCACTGTTTTTTAAGCTTTTTCTAAAAGCTTTTACCTAACAATATCACCATCATCGTTTCAGCTTGATAACATCTACATTTCAAGATAACTATATCTGTATAATAAATAGTTAATCAGTTTAAGAGTGAAATCGTGACAACAAACGGATAGGTTTATAGTATTATATTTACGGGATAATTAGGTACCAGCAGACCTATCCTTCGATAGACTATTTATGTAAGGATGTAATTAGAGAGTAGCTATTAAGAGGAAAACCATTATAACATAATACCTAAGTAGAAAACGTTCCCACCACTATCTTTAATTATCAATCATAACGATTTAACAATCGTTTTTTATATCTCAACATAATTAATGCAATTGCAACAAAGTAATGAAATATTTAATAATCACAGTTATGTTCATTACACAAATATTTACCTAATAACCTAATCGATTCTTTACAATGATATTTATAGAAAAACAAGCTACCTTTATGCTGAGCAGTATTCAGTTTTGTTGCTTTAATATTACGCGTTCTCACCTATATATTTCAGGTATGAATGCGATAGATAATATGGACCGTTATGATAGTAGCTCTATGATATCATTATTCATGGAGATTTATGAATTTCTCAAATCAATTCTGAATTTGCAGTTTGATGGTAAGCAGTTATCGTAGCCCATAGTCGAGTTAGAGTCGATTACAATACCAGGGATATCACTTGCTCGTTACCTAAAGGAAGCGACAGTTAACAAAGACAAAGTACACCCAGACTCGGAACAACAATTTATGGATTACATTACATTTATGGATAGTGGGTTTGATCCCTACACGAGACTAAAATTAGTTTAGTCTCGTGTTGGGATCAAACCCACAACACGCTGCGTACTGTACTATTAAGTATTATGTGGTAGTGGTTAGTGGTAAGGCACTCCAATTGAATAATTTTGTAGCAATTTTTTTTGGCATATCGTAGATAGTTTTTATTTTTTAATTTATAAAAGACAGCTTCCGCACAAGAGAACAAGCTCTGTATCGCGGGGGACTTTACAAACATACAATTAACGGACACAAATTACAACTAGACTCGGAACAATTCTTTGTGGGTCACACAATGTCTTGTCCTGTGTCGGAATCAAACCCACAACCTCGTGCACAGCAGGCGCATACTGCGGCCACTGGACCACCGAGGCAGTCGATAGTGTTTGGCGGACAGGGATAACAAACTAAATTAAAATTTCTTTAGTTATAAACGTATTAATAGTTTGAAGTGTGATTGACATACTTCGCGGATGAAGCCACGGCACAAAATTATGTTTATCATAGTAGTAGTAGAACAAGCAACGTTCCTATATTTATTACTACGTACATTTCCCCGATTTTGCAACATATCTCACTACTGCTCCGCTCCTATTGATCATAGCGTGATGTTATATAGCCTTTAGCCTTCCTCGATAAATGCACTATTCAACAAAAAAAGATTTTTTCTAATCGAACCAGTACTTTCCGAGATTAGCGCGTTCAACCAACCAAACAAACTCTTCAGCTTTATAATATTAGTATAGATTTGTGAAAGTTGAAAGGTGAGATATTTAATTCGACACATATTAATATTTTAAGTATGTAGGTATAACTTTCTTAATAACATAAATTTACGGTAAGCAATCTTCTTTTTGTTAGCCTTAATCCTTAATTAAAAGGTCAGAGTATTCATATAAGTCACATAGTAACATCTAAAAACCATATTTCACGAGATTTGTTATGATGAGTTATAGGTCGTTTCGCCCGCCATTTGTTCGCCCGAGCGGGCCAAACGACCAAATTACAAAATTTATAATATTTGTTAGGGCGTTTCGCCCGATGAAGGACAGACAACATCAAAATCTGTCTGGCGAAACGACCTATAACTCGTTATGATAACTGGACATACTAGTGTGAGTAAAAATCTCCATAAGTACTCCAAATCCGCCGGCTGATTCTCTAAGAAACAGCGATGGCAAACTGACAGTTGTGATCGCAAACTGACAGTAGTGATTACTCGGTGATGGCACAATCTATTGATTAAACGTCAAAAAGGGCTCTTACGGAATACCGATTTTCAATCTGACAGCCAGATTTTGCTCGGTTTTTGCGGTCGCTCGGTTTTTGCTCTTACGGAATACCCCTGCCGGATAGACAACAAACAAATAATACTTCTAGTATTGAGAGCGTCCATAGACGGGCCGTATGCTTGTTTGCCACCTAGGAAGTATACAAATAATTTGCACTATAAAGTTTTTCATCCAACAATATTTATGCAAAAATATTTTCTATACTAGCGGGCAAGCCAGACTGGGAAAGGACCTCCACCTTGCAGAAGACCACAGCCAAATAACTATACACAGCGGTGTAGTTGTGTTCCTGTGTGTGAGTACAGTTCTCCAGCGCTCATTAACGCGTTTTGAAAGAAACGTATTCCTATCCCAGGGATACTCCCCCTGGTGTAAAAAAATTGGTGTGCAACATGCAAGTGATACCTCTCGTATTACAAGCGGTCTTCTTTAAGGTAACCGCTTAGTATCAGGCGGGCCGTATGCTTGTTTGCCAGCCCAGTGCCAAAAACCAAAAATGTTGCATAAAGATAAAGTTATTATGTTTAAAAAAATAAAGTAATCAAACAATTATACATACCAGCTCTTTCCCACCACTGAGGTAGACTAAAACTGCCATAGCTATACATTTACATTGAGGTGGTATTTATGTAAATTTAGTTACAAAAATTATGACGATTATTTTTTATATATAATGACATTCATTGTGTTGCCTGACGGTCTAATTTTAATTTGAGCTTGCAGGTAAACTTTTATATTTTTGAATATATTATGTTTGTTGAACGAATAACCCGGTACTTATCTGTTTATACTGATCAGTCATTCTTGGCATGTCTTTCAAGGTTACTCGATGCCGAAAGGTAACGAGGAAAAGCGCGGTTACGATGATTTATCTGAACAGAACCGGGCAGTCTATGAAATTATTTAATTTGATAAAAAGAAAAGAGTTATTCGTAACTAGGGGTCGCCCGCGACTTCGTCCGCGTGGTAATTTGGAATATTTTTCCCCGATTTTGCAACATATCTCACTACTGCTCCGCTCCCATTGATCATAGCGTGATATTATATAGCCTTCCTGGATAAATGCACTATTCAACAAAAAAAGATTTTTTCTAATCGCATCAGTACTTTCTGAGATTAGCGCGTTCAACCAAACGAACAAACAAACTTTTCAGCTTTATAAGATAGTATAGATGAATAGACTCAAAAGTACTAAACTGATTTTTTTTAAATTCTTTTACCTGTCTAAAGCTACATTATCAGCAATCACCGAAACTTACGAAAACTTAATATTTATTGAAAATAAAACTTATTTTAGCACGGTACGCATATTTTTAGATGAGATAAAATCTCTGGATTCGCGACACCGTTACGAGACGCAGCTTGACATAATTATATGTATCCGAAAAATCTTTTTTCGACTGTCACGTTATAAAAACAAAGAGGAGATATATAATAATAATAATAATTTCATTTATTAAAGTGACAATGACTCATTTTGGTTAGTAAACGAACTTAAAAGACTATTGTTAGTAAAATTCTAAGTAGGTACTTATAAACTAGTGATAACAATATACAATATAATACATTTTACAGGTAAACTTAACTGCACACATGGCCCGACCTTGCTACATCCCATAAGCGATGGCACAACATCGTTTCACATATGTGTAGTCAAGCCTATCTGCGATCATATTTAGGATGCTGTTGGAGCTGTTCCGCACCCTGCGCACCAAGGATGCACACCTTTTACGCATGGTTGCGTAAAAGCAATTTACTTGCGCATCCGCGAACATACCCGATGCGCTACAGAAGCGGGGCAGCCCCACCAACACCCTAAATGCATTGTTATATTGAGTATATCTAGCCCACAGGCTGCATGTGTAAAAAGTTGTACAATATATGCATGTACATATAGCAGACGAACGCGAACGCGTCTAGATAAATAATAAAAACAAACATTTTTTGCAATAATTTTCGACTGTCACATTATTAAAGCAAAGAGGCGATATATATACATACATATAGCAAACCGCGAACGCGTCTACATAAATAAAAGAAAAAAAATATTGCTATAAAATTTATAACAACTGTTTTGCCTAGTTTTCACTTCTGTCGGCACTCCCGGAGTGCAATTTTTTTATTAAGTACAGGTGGACATTTAATCCACCCGTGCGAAGAAGGGACCGCCACTCCACCTTACAGATGACCACAGCCAAATACCTACACACAGCGGTGTAGTTATATTCCTGTGTGTGAGTACAGGTCTCCGGCGCTCATTTAGGGATGCGCTTTGAACGAAACGTATTCCTATCCCAGGGAGCCCTGGTGTAAAACAATGGGTTGGCAACACGCAAGTGATACCTCTGGCATGGGGTCTCATCAGGAACAAATCAAAATTAGTACGAATAAATACCAATAGATGGAGTTACATATATCGATTTGTTATTTACGTTTATGTAAAATTCAAACCTGGAAGAAATATAGCCTGAAACATATACGTACATATTTTAAGAAATCCTACTAGCATAGGAAAATGAAATAAAGGGCTTATAAAACAAAATTATAATTATATATTTACAAAATTCAATAATGTTGCCGTAGTCCTGGCGGCAGTATTTTGTACTACTAAGAAGTTGAAACTTGCGAGTGACTTGTGAGTAATGACGCTGGCGCTGTATGCATTTGCAGATTTTTATAAATTAAAATACCTACCTGGTTTTGAAGTTTACTGTTGGGTCATACTAGGTATAAAAATATATAAAGTTAGAATAAAATAAATAATACTGGTATATATATTTTTTCTCTCAACAAAAAAACTTTAAAAATGTCTTACGTAATCAAAATTAAGAACAAAAATGTGACATTTAAGATTTATTAATATAAATATTTTAAAAACGAAACAAATACAAAATACAAAAAGTGTATCCGATGTTGGGATTCAATATTTTAAAAACTAAACAAATACAAAAAGTTTATCCGATGTTGGGATTCGAACCCGGTTCGGCCGGACACGGGTACCTCCGTACGGAGCTAAGGTATCGTACTGTCGAAAATTTCCTATTTGTGAATTCGAACTGATACTTAATAATTACAGTTTTATTATATTTTTCCTAATAATTAAAAAAATATTATCTGATATTAAAACCATCTACAAAAAACAAATTTCAAAAATTGGACATGAATCTGGGATTCGAACCCAGTACCATGGGACTGTTGGACGAATACCACAAAATGACTGGCCTGGTCTAGTGGTTAGTGACTCTTAACAGTAAGTTGGGGGGTCATCGGTTCGATTACCATTCAGGACAAATCTTTGTGTGATGAGCTCTGTTTGTTGTCTGATTACCGTACAGGCTGTGCCAAGTTTGGTTTCAGATGGTATGTGAATTGTCAGAAAATATTATTATTACACATTCGACTCATCTCGTAGGTACTGAATTGATAGATGCTAGGTAGGTATAATATACTTATTTGTTAATTTGAAATTTAAAATGTTTATTATAGTTTCACGAATAATTAAAAAAAAAACAATTTATTTTATAGGTATACCTAATAAAAGCCATCAACAAAATACTTAACACTATACCGTAAACTTTTGTTAAGATACGGGAAAAAAATTGTTTAGCCCGAGGCGAAACCGGGGCGGAGCGCTAGTTAAATACGGAAGCAAACAGTCAAAATAAGTGTATATTTCGTACGTAAAGCGCGTGACCTTGAGCGAGTAAACGTGGCCGGAGCCCGAGACAATAAGCGATACCTACCCTTTAAGGTCGGTGTAGATGCCTACTATTTTTTTGGGAAAAATATAATTTCTTTAACATCAATAAATTCGGTTATAAAGTTTCGCCATCTGTTGATTTTATGTGTATGCACGTAATCTGTTGGATATAGACATCTAGTGTCGTATAGGTAGTAAAAATTTAGCCCCACGGTTAGCCCGAGTTAGCAGGGAACCAATTCTTTGTATGGGATGAGGTATCTGTACTAGTATTATATTATCTGTGCCTCTGGTATTGCAAGCGTCCATAGGCTACGGTAATTGCTTAACATCAGGCGGGCCGTAAGCTTGTTTGCCACCCAAGTAGTATAAAAAAAGACATATCCATACAGACATACACAACTACACCGCTATGTCTAGTTATTTAGCTGTATTTTTTGTTAAATGGAGGTCTTACCCAATCATGCTTGCTCGCTAGTATGGTGTACCTTTTTTATACTACCAAGTTGACAAACAAGCATACGGCCCGCCTGACGGTAAGCAGTTACCGCAGCCTATGGACGTTTACAACACCCTTTAAAAACATTATAACTCCTACCTACCGCCTATGGTACCTAAGTAAGTAGGTATAAATATATTTATATTATACAAAAAGGATGTTTGTTTTTAATGTCAAACTTAAAGTGCGTTAGTCACTTAGATCAAATGCATGATACTGATGTATAATACGTCAAAATAAATAAAATATCTGCATAATTTTTTAAACAAATTAAGATGGTTTATTTGATAAAATGTAAAGTTTAATAACAAAATATTTTTTATAATTAGTTTATGCATTATAATTATTTTTGTACACTTTAGAATAAACTAAACTTAAATATTAATATCACTAATTAATCTGTCTGTCTGACGGCAAGAAAAAGGCTGCGACAGCACCACCTGTAAATAAAACATAATTAGGTTTTTTTTTTTTGTTTATATCGAGTATACGAAATAAATTAATTTAGCAAAATACTAAGTGCCCAGAAAGGGGATATTTTACATTTACAAGAGAGGTAGCGCAACTACACAGAGCGGTGTAGTTGTTTGACAAAAATGACTCCTCTGGTATTGAAAGCGTCTATAGGCTACGGTAACTGCTTAACATCAGGCGGGTCGTATGCTTGTTTGCCACCTAAGCAGTATAAAACCAGCGCTGCGGCTTTTATAATAAGTCGTAGCATTATCCTGAGGTAGGCACCAATTTTTAGGCCTGCAGACCAACGAAATAAAATTGTAATGTACCTATGTAAATGTCCTGTCATTGCAGTCCATAAATAAATGTTTTTTCTTTTTATAAAAAATCATCTTTTTTTAAACAAAGAATAAGTATACTCAAAATTATTATTCGTAGATAAACATTTATTATTATGTATTGCGAATATAAGATTTATCAAAGCCTTTCTATATTTTCATGTTATGATGACTCAATCATCTAAGGCGGTGATGAAGAGCACTTGGCCATAACGATATATATATAGGTAAAGGCCTTTTCATCATTCTAAACAGCATGCATGATTGCCGTGCTAGTCCAGTGGCCGCAGTATGCGCCTGCTGTGCACGAGGTTGTGGGTTCGATTCCCGCACATAATAAAACTTTGTGTGACCCACAAAAGGTTGTTCTGAGTCTGGGTGTAATTTGTGTTCGTTAATTGTATGTTTGTAAAGTCCCCCGCGACACAGAGCTTGTTCTCTAGTGCGGGAGATGTCTTTTAAAAAATATATATATATTTTCAGCGGTAATTTGAAGTCATATAAGAAATGTATTTATAATAAAATGAAATAACTCTATTTGCACAACATTGTATCTATACTGGAATAATATCACACTAACCTAGTTACTTATATTTAACTTTTTAACCGACTTCAAAAAGAGGAGGTTATCAATTCGTGTGTATTTTTTTTTTTTTTTTTTTAATGTTTGTTACCGCATAACTCCGTCATTTATGGACCGATTTGAAAAATTCTTTTTTTGTCTGACTGGACATACTTCCAGTTTGGTCCCATTATCATCAAAAGAAAGTTCCGATGATGGGATCCATGAGGAATTGAGGGAACTCTTCAAAAGTTATAGGCACACATATAGCAATTTCAATATTTTTAACAACTAATCAATCATTTGCATTCAGAAAGTGTAATTTGGTGAAGTAAAACTGATGAAGAAGACCACAGATGGCCATCTGAACTTTTCAATAATAAGTATTTTACTGATGGCGATTAGATAAGTTTCGGTTATTGTTGCTAAGCAACTATTAATAAGAAATAATGACATGAATGAATTGAGCGCGGATTGCACAGATTAAATATTGCTTTTAATACCTACTGCCGTCCACTAACTAAAAGGCCGTTAAGCCACAGTTAGCCGTTTTTCACTTTTTAATGTAGTCTTATACAACTTTCGATGCTCTATCTTTTGGTCTAAGATTCATTTTGCTAGCTAGCTTAGTTTTAGAGATACAAAACATTGCTGAGCAGTTAAACCACATAAATTTCGTTACTTTCTTAATTAAAAAGCGGCTAAGCCACAATACTTCTCTAGAAAGACGTAAACATACGTCAACGGCAAACTGATGTATCATTTTTTCTAATTTTACTTAACTAAAAGTACGTTATCTAGTCATGCTTGACTAAAAAGCAGTTAAGCGTCTTTAACTACCTTCAAGTATTGTGTCATATAAGTAACCACCTGAACATCGTACCTTAACTATAAAGCAGTTATAAAGAAAAACTACACTAGAAAGCAGTTATACGCCAATAGTGGCTTTTAAGTTATGTATTGAAATTAGTATTAGCTAAATATCAATCGCTAGAGAGCAGTCAAACGACAATACTAGACTAAAAAGCAGTTAAACGCTTGTGATTTTTGTTTCCGTTTGACGAGGTTAGAAAATATTCCGGAAGTAAAGGATCCAAACTATGATGAATAGTGTGTTGGTGGACCAGGAATTTCTAACTGCACAACGCCTTGAAACTAAAAGTATGCCATCTACACGCAATTCCACTTGCTCTAATATTAGCCAAGAATCAAGGTACGCCCACATGAACAGTAACGATTTAGTTAATCTTCTTAACCAAGAACCTTACTCGATGACATCACAAGAGTTTCAAAAATTTAATGAAACACAAATAACATATAAAAACAGCCAACCAGAAGAAACTCTGAAGCTTACAATAGAAACATTAACTCAGCAACAGCTTGAAACACATTCTTTTTACTGCCACGAATCGATACCCCCTCCTTCTCCGATGCCATCTTCTTCTCACTGCATTATACCAGAAATATAAGATTATGATAGTGATGACTCCGTTAAGGATAAGGACTAAGGCCAGCCATGTGACAAAGTTTTAAGTGATGATACTGAATATGGTTATGAAATGCAAAGGCAAAATACAGTTTTAAACCCTAAAAGTAACCCAATATTGAAAAGGAGAACATCAATAACTAAAACGTTTCCCGAAAAATTAATAACGCGACGACATACTCAAGAATTTACAAGAACAGAAGAGATTATTGGACATCGGTTACCTAAGAAAAGACGTGCATCTTTATCTTTTATTGATTGCTCTATTTCTATGAATTTAGCACCACCATCATCCACAAAGAGAAAGAAATATGATACCAGCTTGAAAGATAGATTAGTTGAGAAGGAAAAGGAATGCACATACAATTAATGGACACAAATTACAACCAGACTCAGAACATCTCTTTGTGGGTCATACAAAGTTTTGCCGGAATCGAACCCACAACCTCGTGCACAGCAGGCGCATACTGCGGCCACTGGACCACCAAGGCAGTATACTTCACATACGCTGGCAGGATCGGATTCCCAACACGGAAGTACTTCGTCGGACGGATATGGTGGGCATGGAGAGCCTCCTTATTAAAAGGCAGCTTCGCTGGTGTGAACATCTTGTACGCATGGAGCCCTCAAGGTTGCCAAAAGCTGTCTTTTACTCTGAGATCAGCTCAGACAGTATCTTTGTACAAGGATGTTCTTAAGTGACACTTATCTGTAACCGGTGTGTCTCCAAACTCATGGCAGGAGCTTGCTACCCACAGGTTAGACTGGCATAAGGCTGTTCACAGAGGTATAGAAGAGTTTGAAAACTGTCGTCTTAAAGACCTTGACGCCAAACGCCAGCACCGTAAAACTCAACTCAGGCCCTCTTATGAGTATACCTAATGCGCAAGGAGGGCTTCACTGCGCTTTGTGTGACCGTCTTTTTAAGACGTAATTCGGCTTCGCGAGCCCCGTCCGAGCACATGAGCGGAGACGTATGGCCGTGAGTTAGTAGGGGTCGCCGTCGACGGATACGTCTAGGAGGACATCATCATCATTAATTTTATAAATATGAAATATTGGATGCTCGTTATTAATTCTAATACTAATGTCTGAAATTTCGCACACATCTACTAGTAGCTTACGGTTCGAGTTGTAATATTTGGTTAAGTTCTTTTCGCATTAGTCGATGCGGTATCGGCGCGGGTAGCGTATGGTCGCAATGCGCAATATTGAAAGCTTGCCGAACGCTTACATTTCAACGTGCGCTTTCAAAATCGCATGGTTTGTGCGGACGTGGGGCGTTTCTGTAAACTGCGTCTCAAAGTTTTGAGAACATAAGGGTTACTACACTCATAAGCGGCCCGGCATAATCTGTGCGGCAACAAAGCCAACTCAAAGCTTATACTTTTTCCTCGAACATCATCTACATATATAAATTCGATTTTACTGCCCGACTGTGCCGATTAATGCCGGCCCGCTTTTGTGTATAGCTACTCTTAGAAGCTTTGCTCGATTTGTTTACCAACAGGTACAAAAATCAAGACAATATAACATCTTTATGCATTTCGTTATAAATATCCCGCATTGATAACGCACTTACAAAAGTAAGAAGGATCTAGCTAGCTACTTTGTCTTCCCGTTACAATTTGTTAACATTTTTAACGCAAGTCTTTATGTATGTATGTATGTTTTTACTTAAATCCATTATATATATATGGTAGTTTAATCGCCAAGTTTGCTCGACTCACGCAATCACGAATTTTGTATTGAAAATTTTCGTTTTTGTCTGGAATTTTAAAAGGAGGCATTTTTAATTGTTTTAATTTTTTTTATTTAACTTTGATTTAATACTTTAAAAATTTATTATTTCTCACATAATCCTGTCAAAAAATGCTTAGCAATAAGGAAGTTAAACTCAAGCGAAGTAAGTATTGCCGCCTTTTAGTTAAGTATTATTAGAATAAGCTTGTATTCAGTTTCATATTCTATAAACGCTACTTAGCTTAAAAGAGTCTAAGTCGCTTATTAGAAAATATATTAAGTTTCAGATTAATGAAAAGTTTCGACAATAAAGCCGTTAGACGACTTAGCGACTTTCTAGTTAAGGATTGCATAATAAATTTAACTAAGATTTAGAATCCTATAAATTTATTAAAATTACTTCACTAAAAAGCCGTTACGGTAACGTTAGCGACCTTTTAGTACAGGATTTAGAGCCAAAAATTATCTAAAATGCTTAGCTAAATCGAAAAAGAACGTTTTTTTTAACGAGGTGTAGTTTTTTTTAATAACTAAAACCTTAAAATGATCCACGGAAATAATATTCAATAATCTGCCTAACACCCGTCAAGCTAAGTATTGTACTTTTTAAGAAATAACGGTTGCCGCCTTTTTTGCTGTTTTCTCCAAAACTACTTTTTGGGCTTAACGGCTTTCTAGTTATAGGACGGCAGCCTACTTGACCTGTGTTCAGCCCGACGCTCAGTCGATTTTTTTCGATTGTAACAAACAAATATCTGAAAATTTTACAACTTGCCGTACTGAAGTCGGTTTTTTTTTGTTAAAATTATTATAGTTTAAGACACTGCTGTGCTTTTCTTTAATTTAGATACATGCGAGACACATTTTTGTTTATTATTATGTTTCATGTAAATGCCATGTATGTATTTAGTTGGTTCCCCCAATAAATAAATAAATAAAGTTAACTCAAATCCCATATATTTGCTTTTATTCGCCACTTGTATAGAAGGGGTAGTGACAGAGTTATTTAGGCTTCTGTCGTGATCTAACAACTGTTAATAGTCTGGAAAGGTTTTAACATGACCTCCGAAGTACGGAGACGCTGAGATAAAATACCATTATGCGGTCACCCATCTATAGGGTAACCGTGCCCTTGATAGCTTAACCCACTGATCGTTTACTGATCAGCGAGTCCTCTCTTAGACAATTCGGTGTTAATATACTTACTAAGAACAATTCCAGCTCCGCTGTACAAAGCTGTTGAACAGTGTGACGTCATGGCTCCACTCAGGATATTGGTGCCAGCGAACGCGCTCAGCCGAGCCACCATCATGCCGAGGCATGCCACCATACCCCTGTGGAACAACACATAACATTTACCTCCATTTGACTGCCTATGTGGTTCAGTGGCCGCAGTATGCGCCTGCTGTGCACGAGGTTATGGGTTCGACCCACAAAGAGTTGTTCTGAGTCTGGATGTAATTTGTGTCCGTTAATTGTATGTTTGTAAAGTCTCCCGCGACACAGAGCTTGTTTTCTAGTGCGGGAGTTGTCTTTTTTTAAAAAAAAAACCTCTGGGCATGGGTCTTCTCTTTCCTGTGTCAGCTCTAATGTTGTCGCTCAGACCACAGCGCTGGTATTCTCGCTGGACCTATCAACTACTTATGAGGGACGACGGAATCTTGATGCGTTTTTCTACTTGTTGCAAATAAATTGAGCTTATTATGTCGGTATTATTAAAATTTAATTACAATTTTAATTTTAGAATATATAAAAAAAGTATACTTATTTGACTTTATATAATTGTCGCTAATGAGACATTTTCACATTACTAAGTTTTAGTTTTTTTAATTAAGAAGATTTTGTTAATATTACTTAGATTTATTATTATCTATTATTAGTGGGAACATCTAGATTATATTATTATGAGGGTTTTTCATTGTCTGATTGTTTGTAAGTAGGTTAGATTACTTTAATTTTAATAACTATTCATGTAAATATCTTATGAAATAAATATGTTTCTTAATACTAATTAACCAGGAGATTTTGTAGGCTATTATGGCGTAGGTATTTTCGCTTTTGTATGGGAGTGATGTATCTGTTATTCTGTGGCTATAGTTGCAAGCATAGGGCTCTCCCGATCACTTGCTGTACACTACGGCATACTTTGCAAACGATTACTATATATTTTATTTTTTTATACTACTTGGATGTCAAACAAAGCATACGGCTCGCCTGATGATAAGCAATTACCGTAGCCTATGGACGCTTGTAATACCAGGGGTATCACTTGCATGTTGCCAACCCATTTTTTTACACCAAGGCTTTAAGATGAGAGTGTCCCTGGGATAGGAAAACGTTACTTTCAAAACGCATCCCTAAATGAGCGCTGGACACATGTACTCACACACACTGGTACTTACTGTTTGGATTATTACGCTATTGTGAGATGTGCTATTTAGAGAGGTAGGATACCATACTAGTGAGCAAGCCTGACTGGGGAAGGACCTCCACCTTACAGAAGACCACAGCTAAATAACTACACACAGTGGAGTAGTTGTGTTCTTGTGTGTGAGTACAGGTCTCCAGAGCGCTCATCAAGGGATGCGTTTTGAAAGAAACGTATCCCTATCCTAGGGATAGGTACTCCGATCATAATAACAATAATAATAAGCATTTATTAGTGAGAATATGGGTATACAAAGTTCTTTTTTACATAATAGTTTTAGCCATACTCTACCACTGTGCGGCGTGCAAATGTTTAAAAAAAAATCCATTTACTATATTCGTAAAGCCCTGGTTTAAAAAATGGGTTGGCCACACGCAAGTGATACTTCTGATATTGCAAGCGTCCATAGGCTACTGTAACTGCTTAACATCAGTCGGGCCGTATGCTTGTTTTCCACTTAAGTATAAAAAAAATATGAAAACTCTCCATAGTTATCATACCTGTAAGACGTAGGATACAAATCTACGAAGTACGAAGATATAACTCCAAACACCATGGCCGTCGTTAAGAAGATGTAGAATAAGATAAGGCCTGTGATAGCCTCGCCTGTGCTGTCGATACCTATTGCTGCTGCAGCGGCAATGATCAGGATTGTTATTGTCATTATCTGAAAATAAGATAAAATGTTTAGAATAATTTAAGAGAGGTAGGGCACCATACTGGCGAGCAAGCCCGACTGGGGAAGGACCTCCACCTTACAGAAGACCACAGCCAAATGACTACATACAGCGGTGTAGCTGTGGTCCTGTGTGTGAGTACAGGTCTCCAGCGCTCATTTAGGAATGCGTTTTGAAACAAACGTATTCCTATCCCAGGGTTACTTCCATCTTAAAGCCCTGGTGTAAAAAAATGGGTTGGCAACACGCAAGTGATACCTCTGGTAATGCAAGCGTCTATAGGCTACGGATACTGCTTAACATCAGGCGGGCCATATGCTTGTTTGCCACCCAAGTAGTATAAAAAAAAAAAAAAAAAAAAAGAATCTTTAACGCAACAATTAAGGCGCTGATAACAGATAAATAGCCTAACTTAAAAGTTTTTTCAATATCGGTTTAAATCATCAATCAATTACATTACATTAACAAATAAATCGGTACACCTATTACCAGGTATGTCCTCTCTACTTCCATATTAAATATGACTATAAGAATATATTATATAATATTATTAGAATACTAGCTGGCCGCCCCGACTTCGCCCGGGATAAACTATTTTCAGCGCCCACCCACGTTTTAGAAGAAATTCTAAAGACATGGCTGATTCACCAACCCGCATTAGGCCAGCGTATGTGAATTAAGGCCTAAACCCTCTCTCTCTCTTGATAGAGGAAAGGAGACCCGTGTCCAGCAGTGGGCCCATATATGGCTATTATTATATTACAGATAGATAATGCTATTATTACCTTTCGTTTGCCAGCACACTGTGAGATGAGTGCGTTGAGGACAAAGAAGGAGAGACCATGCGCACACCCGGCCCATATAGTGTTGTCTTCAATACCATTCTTACAACTGCTGGATATATCCTGAAACAATCATGCTATTATAATATGTTTATACTGTATATAGCTTATATAGCATTGTTGGGTAGCCTTAGCCCATGGACGCTTGAATTACCAGAGGTATTACTTGCGTGTTGCCGACCCTTTTTGCATCAGGGCCTTAAGTTGAAGTATCTCTGGAATAGGTAAACGTTTCTTCCAAAACGCATCCCTAAATGAGCTCCGGAGACCAGTACTCATACACAACTACACTGCTGTATGTAATTATTTAGCTAAGGTGTTGAAGGTCCTTCCTAAGTTGGGCTTGATCGCTAGTAAGATGCCCTACCTCTCTAAAATGAGACGTGGAAAGTTAGGTTTTGCCACTCGCTCGGAGTCTTATAAAAGAATGATGCGCCGCGGAGCCCGGCTGCATTCTTTTTTTTGTACCTACTCACCCCAACCCTCTGTTGGTTGCGGCTGTTAGTTACACACCATTTAATATTAACCGCATACGCAGACCTAGACATATCCTCGGAGAGCCGGACGATAGAATCACTCTAGCTCAAGACAGAGCATACACAGCTCGCGAAGCCACTCAGTTAGGACCGCGGTTTCGTCCTCGCCGTCGAGGTCGAAATACGCGCCGGGTCAGCTTACTCAGGTGGGTCACTCTAGACCCACCGTTAGGGAAGTAATTAGTCACAACGCCCCAAGCCGAGGTTCGTACTCCTTTAGTGGGTGCCCTTGGGCCAATGTTGTCTAGTTTGTAGTTTTTAGTTTGTAAGTATCCTTACGTCGAGGGCCTTTAGTCCTCACTACAGTCCGGGTAAAGGCCACCTGCCAACAACTACGTAACACAAAAAAAAAAAAAGGAGCCTGGCCCATTCTTCCGACCTACGAGTGCCAAGCCCCTCAGGTAGCTTGTGAATTTGCATTCAGGAAATGCAATTTTTCATTCAGGAAAGCGCAGTGTAGGACGACCTCCCATACTGCGGATAAGATAGACAGATGCAGGCTGCTCAAGACCGGCTTTAGTGGAAACATATGGGGGAGGCGTTCAGCAGTAGACATCAACATGCTGAGAAGAAGAAGAAAGAGTTTTCTATCTATCTATAAAGCATTACACGAGTGAAGGTCCAATTTAATAAATAACTTAAAATGAATAGCAATTCTTTTGCGGCAGTCGACGAGAGAGAATTTTTGAGTATCTATGTAAATATTAATCTATACTAATATTATAAAGCTGAAGAGTTTGTTTGTTTGTTTGGTTGAACGCGATAATCTCAGAAAGTACTAGTTCGATTAGAAAAAGACTTTTTGTTGAATAGTGCATTTATCCAGGAAGGCTATAGGCTATATAACATCACGCTATGATCAATATGAGCGGAGCAGTAGTGAGATATGTTGCATCGGGGAAATGTACATTCCAAATTGCCACGCGGACTAAGTAAATCAATTAAGTATAATAAGCGAAGTCGACTTCGTTTATTATAATTGATTTACTAGATTGCGTTACGTCTCTTCATCATGACAACAAAGGACTTAAATAAATCCACCAACCACTAACTTACCTGTTTTCCTTCAAGGAAGATGTCGGAGCTTGAAGTAGTGTTAGTTATCTCCGTGGTGTTGGTGAGCTGGAACAGGTCACAGAAGGAGGCACCGTCAACGCTCGTAGCATACGACGTAAAGAAAATGTTGAAGATCGTCGGCAGGATTATCGCGAAACTGTTGTTACTGTGGGAATAAGATTATATTTTTTTTAAATATTTTTAAATACAAGCTTTTATAGTGTATTTGTGTAATACATGCATTAAATATTCTTAAAAGAGCCCAAACACGACATGGCTATCTCGCTTTGTTGGAGAGTTGCTATGGCCATCCTCCGACTGCATCATCGGACCAGCTCCTTGGTACCACATTATTGCATTGTCACCGAAGTTATATCGGTATACCAAATTTCAGCTCCATCAAATACCGGGAAGTACTTCAAATCTAGCTTACAAGATATGCCCCTAACCCCTAACATACAAACTAACTAACATACATTGCAAGCTAAATAAAAGCTTGTAAAAATACTTTAATTAATTGATTTGTACCAGTCTCTCTTTTTCCCACTCTCTCTCCCTTTTCTCTCTCTAACTCATAACATGCTTTGTAAATAGTATAAGTTTATTTATTATTTAATATAGCGGGTAAAGTCGCGGGCAATAGCCTAGTCTTATAAAAATATGTCGTAATGAGGAGCAGATCGGTTCTGCCAACTTGTTACTGTATTATAAGTTTCTAACAATATTATAGCATAATTATTGCTCGGTGCATATTATCAGGCGTGACATTTTGTAAATGTAATTTGTACAAAGCTAATAATACAGATTATAATAATAATAATAAACATTTATTTCAGAAACAAATATCCATATATTGTTAGTGGCAAGTTAGTAACAATTTGTGCTTATAATCTATAATAGTATTATTAGTAATTATTATAAAATAAGTTATTGTTTTAACCCTAATGCTAACTCCACCCAGTGCCTTTGGATGGGACAGTCCGGTCTATCAGCAATCATCTTCAGGATGCCATTGCGACTGTTACGCAAGCGCTGTAGTAGGGAAGCTGCTTTTTTACGCATGATGGCGTGAAAGCCATCCGTGCGAGCCTCCGCAAACATGCCCGATGCACTACAACGCCACGGCAATCGCAATAGCATCCTGAAGGCGTTGTTGTATTGAACGCGCAGGACTCAGCGCGCTCGGCTCGTATAAGACACCCATAGGCCGCTCGAATAAAAGGACTGACAGAACGCCTTAAATAAAGTGACTTTGACGTCTGTATTATAATAAATATTTATTGAAAACATAATAAACCACTGCATTAGGGACTAATTCGTGTTGCATCGCAGGGGGTATATCAAACATTTACACCACTGACACACTGTACACCTAGACTCGGAACAATAATCAGTCACACAACTTTTTGTGTCGTTTGGGGACCAACCTTACAATGTACCTACTTAGTAGAAAATGGTGAGTCGACTACCTAAACCAAAAGTCAGTTATCTGTTTTGAAAATACAATTAGGTAGGTACGCACGGCAATTTCTTCTTTCATGCGTTTTGCTATCTATCGCTTTCATACTTAAAATCTAAAGAAAGCATGCCGGCAATAAAACTGAACGCCGCCGACATAATAGCTTTAGGTGATATTAGACGTTAGAGAAAATTCACTATGTACAGTCGACAATGGAGTTAGCTGTACAGCTTTATGAAGATTAGTTTATTAAGAAAACCATTGTACATATTTCTGTGGAATTTGGTAACAGTGTACAATTAGACTAAACCTACAGATAAAAATATATTTCACACAAATTCATTCATTGGTTTTACTAAAAAACTAATCTTCATAAAGCGGCCCTGTACAGCTAACTCCATTGTCGACTGTACATAGTGAATTTTCTCTAAGGTCTAATAGCACCTACAGCTATTATGTCGGCGGCGTTCAATTTTATTGCCGGCATGCTTTCTTTAGATTTTAAGTATGAAAGCGATAGATAGCGAAACGCATGATACAGAAAATAAATAGTGATAGATGAAATATTGACGACAACAATATCCGCACGCTAGTCTTTTTGCTATAATATCTTCGACTTACAGGTTTTATTTTTTATTAGTAAGAACCAAATTCCTTATAATTGATTACAGTATAGCCTCTTTACTTATCTACGACTAGGGGTACGCCGGCGCCGCGACTTCGTCAGCGTGGTAATTTAAAAAAAACACCCGATTTTGCAATATATCCAACTACTGCTCCTCTCTTATTGATCATAGCGTGATGTTATATAGCCTATAGCCTTCCTGGATAAATACACTATTCAACAAAAAAAGATTTGGAAGCAATAAGCGATTGAGTATTGAGTATTTTTTCTAATCGAACCAGTACTTTCTGAGATTAGCGCGTTCAACCAAACAAATAAACAAATTCTTCAGCTTTATAATATTAGTATAGATAGGCTAAAAATAATCAATTTAAATCTAACTTAATTTTATAAGTTTAATGATGCAGGTTTTTTTGTGTCAGACGAGTGATACTTACGCTATGTAAGTGACGAAGGTGAGGTAGTAGAGCAGGAAGGTGGTCAGCAGAAGAGGAGGCTTGAACAGTGGCGCGATCTGTACCCACAACGAGCGAAACGAGAAGTCTCCTACTGCTTCCTTGTTGCCGTCTTCTAGGAAGATTTGTTTTACCTGTGTTAGGATTAAATTAGAAAATATCATGTGAAGGATAGTTGCCATCGTCGTAAACTTAATTAAATTTAGGCTACTTTGTTAACTTCTTTTATTTATCATACAGAAGGGCAGAATGAATTTTAGACATAATTACTTATAAATCGCGATAAAAAATAGCTTATTAGCTATTGCAGACTATAATCTATCTTTTACCAAATTTTATCCAGATCCGTTCAGTAGTTTTTACGTGTGTAAGTTTGTGAGGATGGATGGATGTTTCTTACTCTTTGTAAGAAACATCCATCCATCCTCACAAACTTACACATTTATAATATTAATGGGAGTAGGATAGTAAAACTAAATAAAACCGGTCAAGTGCGAGTCGGACTCGTACAAGAAGAGTTTTGTACCAAAAACACCGAGACAATTACATTTCTTGTGGTCTGTTCTTTTTAAATTAATTTATTATTTGTTGCTATAGCGGCAAGAAAAATACATATACAGATACAAACGTTATAGTAATCCTAGAGACTACGATACATTTTCCATGCTTAGAGCTAGAGCCAAAGTGGTTACTGATCAATGCTTTAGAATTTATATTGAACGAATTGAGAAAGATCTGAAACTTAATATTAAAGCATTTTGGCGTTACACGAAAGGCAAACGTGTCACTAACAACTATCCTAGTAGTATGTTTCATAAAGACCATGTAGCTTGCTCGGGCAATGATATTGTTACACTGTTTGCGAACTATTTTTCTTCCGTCTATTGCACTACTCCAACAAGCAACTATTCTCCGATTTTTCCAACATCTAATTTCCCTATTAGTAATCTATACATATCTAAAACTGATTTACTGAAAACGTTGAAAAATATTGATGTAACTAAGGGAGCTGGTTTTGATAACATACCACCAATTTTCATTCGCCTTTGTTCAGCTTCGCTAGTGACACCTCTGTTGATTATTTTTAACAAATCATTGCAAGAAGGTATATTCCCTGAGATCTGGAAAATTGCCAAAATAACGCCAATACACAAATCCGGTAATAAGCATGATGTGTCTAATTACCGCCCAATATGTATATTGAATTGTTTTGCCAAAATTTTTGAAGGTTACATTTACAGTCATATTTATAATCATATAAAACATTTATTAAGTCCATTACAACATGGTTTCATAAGAGGTCGGTCTACTAATACTAATCTTTTGTGTTACTCAAATTATTTATGCGAATCGTTTAATAATAAAATACAAGTAGACTCAATATATACTGACTTTTCTAAAGCATTCGATCGTGTTGACCATTTTAAGCTGCTCGCAAAGGCCTATCATGTTGGAATACATGGAAATATGTATCGATGGCTATCATCTTACTTACTTAATCGAACACAACTGGTTGCACTTAGTGGGTATGAGTCTATTCCTTTTCTAGCGACGTCTGGAGTTCCACAAGGATCAAATCTTGGTCCTCTATTATTTTTGATATTTATCAATGATTTGTTAAATGAAATTGACAGTGAATGTTTGGCTTATGCGGACGACATAAAAATATTTAAACGCATTAACAATCAGCATGACTGTATAAGTCTCCAGGCCGACATAAATAAAATTGTGAATTGGTGTGAAGAAAACTCGATGTCACTCAATATAAAAAAATGTCAAGTTATAACGTTTACCAAAAACAAAAAATCAATAATTTATGCGTATAATATTAATGGCATTGCTATAGATAGAGTCTCAGTGATTAAAGATTTAGGAATAATGTTTGATTCTACTATGTCATTCAGACCCCATTACGATTATATTTGCAATAGAGCTAATCGTATTTTGTCCTTTGTGCTTCGGAATAGTAAACCATTTAAAGAAATGGGCTCTCTACTAATATTATACTACTCCTTAGTTAGAAGCATAGTTGAATACTGTTCGTCTGTATGGTCTCCTATATATGTCACTCATATAAATCGCGTAGAGGCAATACAGAGACGGTTCGTCAGATATTTGTGCTCAAAGTATAGTTTAAGGCGTAAAATCAAAGATTATGTAGACCGACTGCATCGGTTTAAAATGATGACTCTTGAGAAGAGAAGGTGGATGAGTGATCTGTGCACCCTACACAAAATTGTAAACCACTCCATTGATAGCCAACTTGTGGAACAGCTTAACTTTAAGATACCAACGCGATCAGTACGTACCCCACAATTGTTTATTGTACCTACTAGTAACAATAATGTATCTCAGAACAATCCGATATTACGCATGTGTAGCCAATACAACTCTATTTGCTCTCAAATGGACATCTTTCACGATAGTTTTAATTTGTTCAAAAATAATTTAATTAAGGTTTGCAACAATGAATCTTAAAATTTTTCACTTAATATTGTTGTCCACTTCAGAATATTATTGATTTATGTTGTATAATAGATAGTTTTATTCTATTTTTAAAGTACCTATTCACTGTGACTGTATCTAACTATGTATAACTGATATGTAATCTGTGAATGTTGTGTACAGTCTTAATTGGGCTTCAGATTTGAATTTATATGCTGTAAACAAAATTTATGTACTTTTTGATCTGTAGTCTGTGTCTGTACCAAATAAATAAAATAAAAATAAAAAATAAAATAAAATATACTGTGAAAATTTCACGTGCAGCAGAAGCTGCACGTAATGTTGGCATGCTTTTGGTATGGAACCTAATAGCGAAAGACAGATATGCTAAAACATATTTAGGTACTTACAGGAAATTTCTCCTCTTCGTATCCATTCGCGACATACATCCTCTTTAGAACCTTTACTGCTTCTTCTCCCCTTCCAACATTAGCAAGAAACTTGGGGCTTTCGCTATAATACCAGAGACACAGAGTAGCGACCCCCAAAGGTAGGGCCATCAGAAGGGTGAGTAGACGCCAGGGCCGGTAGACTATACCGAGGAGGTAGACGGTGAAATCTAGCTTCATGATGAGATAACCCGTTACTGAAAAATAAAATAATACATATATTATATAAGGCCTATGTCCAGCAGTGGACGTCTTTTGGCTGAGATGATGATGATGATTATATAAGCGGCCCGCCCGCCCCGACTTCGTTCGGGTTAAACAATTTTCAGCACAACTTCCTTTTTTTGACATAAGAACCTTCTCCTGACAAAAACAAACACAACAAAAAAAAATTACTGAAATCGGTCCAGCCGTTCACGCGTGATGCCGTGACAAAGGAAAATAGGGATTCATTTTTATATATAAAGATTATTATTAAGTGCACAAAATTCACATACTGCCTTGGTGGTCCAGTAGCCGCAGTATGCGCCTGCTGTGCACAAGGTTGTGAGTTTGATTCCCATACAGGATAAAACTTTGTGTGTGACCCACAAAGAGATTATTTATTATAAAAAAATTCTTAATATTAACCTAAAGCCAACAGTGTAACATAATTATTATTATTTAGATGTTCTGAGTTTGGGTGTAATTTGTGTCCGTTGATTGTATATTTGTAACAGTCCCCCGCAACACAGAGCTTGTTCTCTAGTACGATAGCAGTCTTTTAAAAACAAGAAAATACTAAACTATCTAACATCCTCATATATTATGAGGTTTTCTGCCTTGGCCTGTTTCCAGTTAGAGCTGTAATAAATGAATAACTTTTTTTTTATTCTACCAAGGTGGCAAACAAGCATACGGCCCGCTTGATGGTAAGCAGTTTCCGTAGCCTATGGACGTTTGCAACACCCCCAGGTGTCACTCACGCGTTGCCGACCCTTTAAAACCTTATAACTCTTTTCTGAAAGAACCCCATGCTATAGTCTCTTGGGAAAACCTCGGCAGGGAGCTCATTCCTCAGCCTAATCGTACATGGTAAGAAAATTCCTCTGGAATCTTACGGTACGGCATGTTTGAGGTGCAAGGAACTTACTGTAGTACAATGTTGGCGTGAGCATCAACGCGCTGGTGATGAGCAGCATGTATTTGGCGCGAACCTTGGAGACACAGCACTCTCCCAGTAATGCGTACGTTGCTGATTCAGCTGCACTAGACCTGGAAAACGTTATGATAGTTTATTTAGACGATTTTATTGCCTATGAGAACTAATAAGACTAACTTAAGGAACTAATATTTTATTTATCAATCTTCATTCCTTGTATTTATAACACCAAAACCTCCCACTACTTTTGCTTTATTATATTTAATTTTCTCTTCTGTCCATCCAAAGGTTGCCTGGCAGAAATTGCTTTTAGCGATAAGGCCGCCCATTGTACATAAATGTGTAAAATAATATCTGTATCATTAATGTAACTGGTGTACAATAAAGAGTTTTCTATTCTATTCTATTCTATTCTAATAAGGCAAAACTCAACATCACTTAACGACTATCTGCAATTTGCAAAAAGCCGGCCTTTAGCTTTTTCGGACTAATAATGCCTTGTAATAATGTACATTGTCTAAACAGCCCCTCTACACAAAAATTATGCCCTACTGCAAGTTATTTCTTAAAAACAATCACCATTTATCAACATCATTTCCTCACTGCTGAGGAACTCGACCACATACAATGCATCTCCAAGCTATGCAGTCTTCCAAAGTATGAACGGCACGGTACAAGGTACCTCTGACCGCCTTAATAATGACGTCTGACCATCTGGCGCGGCGTTCTGCCTTGAGCGCGTTGACCCTCCACTCGGCGCAGAATCAAGGGCTGACCCTCTAGACAAGTGGCATAAACGGCAGTCGAATCGAAAAGTCACAAAAGCAAATGTATGGGATTTGACGTACGTTTACGACATTATATCGTAGACTTATGTCAAATCCCATACATTTATTTTTTGACTTTTCGATTCGACTACTGTTTATGCCACTTGTCTAGAGGGTCAGCCCTTGATTCTGCGCCGAGTGGAGGGTCAACGCGCTCAAGGCAGAACGCCGCGCCAGATGGTCAGACGTCATTATTAAGGCGGTCAGAGGTACCTTGTACCGTGCCGTTCATACTTTGGAAGACTGCATAGCTTGGAGATGCATTGTATGTGGTCGAGTTCCTCAGCAGTGAGGAAATGATGTTGATAAATGGTGATTGTTTTTAAGAAATAACTTGCAGTAGGGCATAATTTTTGTGTCGTATAGGTTACGGTCATAGAAAAAAGAGTTTTTGTCTACCTAGTGTAAAAATATATTAATAAGGGAGTTGCCACGAGCTTTGCCTAGTTTGGGATCTGATGTCAATGTTTTTTTTTTATACTTCTTACGTGGCAAACAAGTAGGACTACAATGACTGATGATTAACAGTTAACATTTGCAAAACCAGATGTATCACTTGCGTGTTGTCGACCCATAGAATTAAACATCTGGATTTTTAGATAATGTATCTTAGGGATAGGAAATATGTCCCACTGCTGGGTACGGGTCTTCACTCCTATATCAAGAGAGAGAGAGAGGGTGTAGGCCTTCATTCACACACGCTGGCCTAATGCGTGTTGGTAAGTATAGGAAAAAGTTATGTTAAAAACATATAGGTACCTAAATGATGTGAAGGAATTCTCAGTGTAAACAATATGTAAGTTGTACAAATAAATCATTGTAATTGCCGTATTTACAATCAGTAGGTTTAATACTTACAAAGCTGAACTGATGAACCTCAAAGCTGCTAGCACCTGCCAGCCAGGAGCGAGGCTGCTGAGAGCTGCACTGATGAAGCTGCCGCACATAGCATACATCAGCACCAAGCGTCTACCTCTGGTATCGGACAGGTAGCCCCAGGGGTATGACATCACTATAATACCTGGAAACAAGCGAAGTAAGTGTTAATGACGATAGGATTTTTTTTACAGGGCCTTAAACAATGCAGAATATCTTGGCTGTTAAAAAAAATATGGGTTTCAGTATTGCGCGTTCCCCTTCAAGCCGTCCATCCTGGGTATGTGCCTCCAGTGCCTTTAAGGTTAAGATCAATTCATCAAGCTGAAGCAACAAGCTTTTCCGGAACTCGACTTTATAGTCAATATTTTTTTTAAATCATGTTATCACTATCTAGAATGGGCGTTAGTCTCAAAGAACAATGTAGTTGCCAATATGTCTCGTTAAAAAAAATAAGCCCCATTATTAAAGGTTCTCCTCTTTACAGAAAATCTTTACTTTACACGACCTAGATTCTTTTACTCTGCCTTACCAATAACACAATACTCTTTTAATACATGATATAGGGTCGGCAACGCAGCTTCCATACGCTTCGGTAAATGCTTACCATCAGGTGAACCGTACACTTGGTTTTAGGCGTAGCAGTCAATATAATAAAATCATCAAATCATGAAACAACTCTCCCACATACAGGTACAAAGATTCTTCAATCTCGGAAGCTTACCAGCAAATGGCATAGAGGACAGTATTCCGATCTGACTAAGCGTCATATTGAGATCGCATGTGGCCGCTGTCACGATGATGCCCAGCCCAAAAATATCGATGCCCATAGCGATGATTATCACGAAGCAGGTGAACAGCATCCCGTAGTTATATTTTCCATGACCTGGAGTTAAGATAATGAGGATGTTTTATTTAAGAGGTAGCACGGAATCTAGGACTATTTCTAGTTTACCAAATTTGTAGGTTCACCATAAAAATTTTGAGGTGATATTGGCTTGGTGATCTAATGGTGTCAGTAAGTTCGAACTTGGAACACAACTGACTAATTGTACTGTGCCTGATGGTAAGATCAGGCGGGTCATATGCTTGTTAGCCACATAAGTAGTAAAAAAAGACTGCCTTCCAGAGTAAGGCCTGAGATGGGAAATATTATAGCTATTAGATAGCGGTGGTAGCCGAGTTGAGGTTGGTGGAGGAGTTGGTACTTGAGTCGAGTGTGAGTTCGATCTCGGGTGGCAGTACCAATGTGAATTTAACTTTGTGAAATTTATACATACTAATCAAATGATTTACCATCTGCTATAGGTGAAGGAATACATCGAGAGGAAACACACATGTCATAGTTGAAATTCTAACGACATGTCTGATTTATCAACCCGCATTAGGCATGTGTGAATTAAGGCCGAAGTTCTCTGTCGGGGACCCGTGCACAACAGCAGGACATATACGAGTATGAGTTGCTATATAATGAAAAAATCTACCATTGTATACTTTGTTAATGACAGAGAATTAAGATTATTACGAGTTTATTTTTGAAAGCTTTTAAATTAAATTGCAATGTACGGTCGGTAACGGAGTTAGCTGTACTGAACTGACCCTCTAGCAAAAAAGCCAATGTATGGGATTTGACGTAAGCTAACGACATTGTATCGTAGACTTACGTCAAATCCCATACATTTGTTTTTTTGACTTTTCGATTCGACTATCGCTTATGCCTCTTGTCTAGAGGGGCAAGGCCGCTATATGAAGATAAGTTTTTTAAGAAAACCAATGTTTGATGTAAAATATATTTTTATCTGTAGCTTTAGTCTAATATTTCATAGAAATGTATACAATGGTTTTCTTAAAAAAACAAATCTTTATCGGCCCTGCCCCTCTAGACAAGTGGCATAAGCGATAGTCGAAACGAAAAGTCAAAAAAAAAAATGTATGGGATTTGACGTAAGTTTACGACATCGTAGAACTCAAATTCCATACATTTTATTATTTGACTTTTCGATTCGACTATCGCTTATGCCACTTGTCTAGAGGCTCTGTACAGCTACCTCCATTGCTGTGTGTACGTCAGTTCAGTTGTATATTAGGTAGGTAGTGTAGTAAGGTGTACATACATATGTGTATACATTATACTTTAAATATTAGTAACTATATTCGTAAACTATTTTTTCTTAACGTCTATTGTAGAAATGTTATCAGCTCGGCGTGAAGTGGATTTATCTTGAACGAGGCCAAACACCTCATTTTAATGACAATGAGTCGTTTCGGATTTGAACAGAACTAATTAACATAACTAGGTAATCTTTAAATATATAATGTGCGTGTGTATGTCACTGAACTCCTCCTTAACTGCTGGACCGATTCTAATTTAAAAAATGTGTGTCTTCAGGTGGATGCGAGAATGGTTTAGATTGACAATTGGACCCAGTAGGTGGCGCTGCTGTCGGTATTTAAGCTTTTCCGGGCAGGACGACGTCTGCCGGGTCCTCTAGTATTCTATATTTTTACTTTTATCTGCCTTGGTGGTCCAATGGCCGCAGTATGCGCCTGCTGTGCACGAGGTTGTGGGTTCGAGTTTTACACAGGGCAAAACTTTGTGTGACCCACAAAGATTTGTACTGAGTCTGGGTGTAATTTGTGTGCGTTAATTGTATTTTTGTAAAGTCCCCGCGACACAGAGCTGGTTCTTTAGTGCGGGAGAAGTCTTTTTCTTAAATTTACCACTCTACGGCGTGTTGTGGCTTCGATCCTCACACGAGACAAATGTTTGTTGGAGTCTGGATGTAGGTACTTCTGTGTCCTTTAATTGTATGTTTAGAAAGTCCCTTACAACGAGGGATTATTCCCTACTGCAGGCGTTGTCATTTTTAAATCGAACCGAATTACTCAATTATTTTCTCAGGCTCTGGCCATCCCATTGTAGAGATGCCTTAAAATGATTTTGCTGATATATTTATCAAAATAAATATATTTTATAAGATATTTACATGACTAGTTATTAAAATAAAAGTAACTTAACCTAAACTACTCCCACAGAATATTGTATTTAAAGGTTTACCTATAAATAAAATATCTGAGGTCGCAGTTTTGAGGAAATGTGCCCAAAAAGCTGACCATATTTCCACATTTCATTTAACAAAATTGAAAAGCAGATTATTGTTATTCAAAGTACCTATCAGACCATAGCTATACCTATCATAGTAGCTCGATAATAACTAAAACGAGACAGGCGAAAATTAAAAACCATTCCTCTGCAACTCGACCGCGAATATCGTAGGTTTATAAATAAACTAGCTGTTGCCCGCGGCTGCGCCCGCGTGGTTGTCTGTTATCGCTGCAAAAAGTAGCATATGTGTTATTCCAGACCATAATCTATCTCTGTGCCAAATTTCATCCAGATCCGTTCAGTAGTTTTTACGTGAAAGAGTAACAAACATCCATCCATCCATCTATCCATCCATCCATTCTCACAAACTTTCACATTTATAATATTAGTAAGGATTATGAGATAAATTCGTTGCCACATATCTAGGCCGCATAGGCCTTCATTCACGTATTTTAATACATAAATATCGCTTACTTAAATTCTGAATTATACTTATCTATACATTTAATAATATACCATTTATTCACCATGTAGGTATGGTATGGAATGCAGCCTCGACTCAGCTGAATAAATAGAAATAAATCTTAAAATTTTACTCGGTTCTGTACAAAATATATTTGTACATTTGTATTCGGATGTAACATACAAGGTTGTTTTTGTTTTAGCATAATAACTTGGTTTACCTGAATTCAAAATCATTTATTAATATAGATTACACTGTGACACTTATGCAGGTCAATGAAAAATGCCAAATGAGACGTCAGCTAATTTGCCTACTGCCGGATTCGCTGACTGAACAGACAGGGGTAGAGCCCAAGGAAAGAACCGGCAAGAAACTCAGGTCTCTCTTTTCAATCGCCAGATATGTGATTACAATTTATTTGTGTTACAATTAGTGCAGAAAGTGATGCAACCAAAAACACCATACAAACACAATAGGATGATAGAAAAGATGACTGTCTTGTCTGTCGGTAGCGGGGCGCTTTGCTTAACATACTCTAGCATTTTTAGGTCAACATTAAATTTAATGATTTTCTATATAGTATGGTAATGTGGTAGCTTCGCTTTAATATAATAGTTTGAGGATAATGTAGGTAATAATGTAGTAAATATCTGGGGAATATAGATATTTATAAATATAATACTAACTACTAAACCCTGGAGTAAAAAAGTATTTTACTCCAGGGTTTTAAGATTGAATATCCTTGAGATATGAAAACGTTTCTTACAAAACGCATCCCTAAATGAGCGCTGTAGACCCTATACTCACACACAGGAACACGACTACGCCGCTGTGTGTAGTTACTTGGCTGAGGTCTTCTGTAAGGTGAAGGTCCTTCCCCAGCCGGGCTTGCTTCCTAATATGATGCCTTACCTATATTCTGTTTAACGTTGGACTTAAATAAAGTACCTAGATGGTCCCAAGTTCGTCCGTGTTAGGTTTTGTCGATACTATCATTTCATTATTTCCTATACATATATCATCATCATCATCATCTCAGCCAAAAGACGTCCACTGCTGGACATAGGCCTCCCCCAAGGTTTTCCACAACTCTCGATCCTGAGCCGACCTCGCCCATCGGTTGCCCGCAACCTTTACCAGGTCGTCGGTCCACCTTGTTGGAGGCCTGCCCACGCTTCGTCTTCCAGTTCGTGGTTGCCACTCTAGAACCTTTCTGCCCCAACGGCCATCGGTTCTGCGAGCTATGTGCCCGGCCCATTGCCACTTAATGGAGGCAATTCTTCGAGCTATGTCGGTTACTTTGGTTCTCCTACGGATCTCCTCATTTCTGATTCGATCTCGCAGGGAAACTCCAAGCATAGCTCTCTCCATTGCTCGTTGGGTGACTTTGAGCCTTCGCACGAGGCCCATAGTGAACGACCACGCCTCAGATCCGTATGTCATCACTGGCAACACACACTGGTCAAAGACTTTCGTCTTGAGACACTGCGGTATTTGGGACGAGAAGATATGACGTAGCTGCCCAAACGCTGCCCAGCCGAGTCGGATTCGACGAGTGACCTCTTTCTCGAAGTTGGACCTACCTAACTGGACTGTATGTCCCAGGTAGACATACTCGTCAACAACTTCGAGTGTAGAGCCTCCAATTGTGACAGAGGTGGGTGCGACATGGACATTTGCCATAATCTTAGTCTTGTCCATGTTTATTTTAAAACCCACTTGTAGTGAGACTCTACTGAGGCCATCGAGCATTGCGCCAAGGTCTTCCATGGTCTCAGCCATGACCACGATATCGTCGGCAAACGACCAAATTACAAAATTTATAATATTTGATTGGGCGTTTCGCCCGATGGTTTTATTACTTTTCATGTATAGACAGCATCAAAATCTGTTTGTACATGAAAAGTAATAAAACCTCCATCGCGCGAAACGCCCAATCAAATATTATAAATTTTGTAATTTGGTCGTTTGGCCCGCTCGGGCGAACAAATGGCGGACGAAACGACCTATAACTCCTTGCAACGAGTTATACAGCACTTACGACGAGAGCGAGTATCTAAATTATAACAGATGACGAATCATTCGAAATTAATCTATCTACTCGGTCGTTGATAGATTCATAATATTTTGCCTAATTAAAAACTGTTTGAATACTGGTGGAGTAACTTAATGCAAATATCTAACCTGATTAAGATATCGAGATAGTATATATTATGGTATTACAATATGTTCATTTACATTTAATTTTGTCATGATTACGAGATCTGTACAGTATATAACATAAGCAGTAGTATGACGGTAACGCGAGGGTGAAATCGTATTCTGCCTTCGTAAATAATTAGGACTAAAGATTATTGTTTTTCTATAAATATTTATGTGACTCTATGGCAAATAAGCAAGCAAGCCTGACCAGAGAAGGGCCTCCACATATACAGACTAGAGGTCGCCCGCGACTTCGTCCGCGTGGTAATTTGGAATATTTTCCCCGATTTTGCAATATATCTCACTACTGCTCCGCTCCTATTGATCATAGCGTGATGATAGATGTAGCGTGATGTTAGATGTAGCGTCCTGGATAAATGCACTATTCAACAAAAACATTTTTTTTCTAATCGAACAAGTACTTTCTGAGATTAGCGCGTTTAATCAAACAAATAAACTCTTCAGCTTTATAACAATAATATATTCGCACGTTGCCAACCCTACATCTTAGATAGATGTGGGGTTGGCAGCGTGCGAGCGAGTGAAGACCTCTCTGTTGAATCCTTGCTTTCCACTATAGCGGTACCTAAGATCAAGCGGATGATTACGCAGACCAGACTACCACTAATACTATATTTCTACTGCTGCTAAATAATTATGATGATATTTAGTCCTAAATACACTACACTCTTAAACATTAATCCTTACTTATATTATAAACGCGAAAGTTTTTAAGAATGTATGTATGGATGTTTTTTACTCTTTCACGCAAAAACTACTGAACGGATCTGGATGAAATTTAGCACAGCGATAGATTATAGTCTGGAATAGCATATAGGTTTCTTTTTATCGTGATAACCGACATTTACGCAAGCGGAGCCGCGGGCAACAACTAGTAATAAATAAATATTGACATCTCAAATCGATTCTTAATTTTAATCGAATGAAGTAAATATGACAATGTTCCTTCCAAGTTTGAGTGTACTTTGTACCCCAACTTTAAGTTTGCAATCCACCCCCCCCTTCCCTTCTCCCATCGTTATACCTAATGTAAAGTAAGCACGTGATCTTAAATTATTTTTCCCCGACACAGTCCCGTGAGTATTGACATAGTTTTCTTATTGTATATCCTTCACGATAATCTGATTGTCTAGACAATGAGATGTAAATCTGCTATCACATATATATGTTATTTGATAAGCGTTTTGCATGTCAATCTCATAGAAAACTGAAGCATATCATAATATTTACTAACAAGAAACACTTGAGATTAAATACCAGCAATATAAAACCAGATATTGCTGGTTTTGATAAAATGATCTTAGGCTTTCAGATAATGTCAGGGGCGATTTTGAATCTAAGTATATAATATGTAATATAATATTTTTGGGACAACTCACACATCGCTATCTGATCCCAAACAAGGCAGTGCCTGTACTATGGTAACAAGACAACTGATAAACATACTTATATATTTCTAAATAAATACATATTATAGCTAAATTACACCCAGACACAGAACAAACATTCGTGCTCATCACACAAAAATTTGTCCTGGGTGGGAATCGAACCCACGACCTCCGGCGTAGCAGTCAGAGTCACTAACCACTAAACCAACAGGCCAGTCGATCCTGATGTTTTTGTGATCGAAGAATGTCAGATGCGCGTAGACGGAGAGAGTTTTAGAGGTAGGGCTCCGTTCTAGCGAGCAAGCCCGTCTGGGGAAGGACCTCCACCTTACAGAAGACCACAGCCAAATAACTACACACAGCGGTGAAGTTGTGTTCCTGTGTGTGAGTACAGGTCTCCAGCGCTCATTTAGGGATGCGTTTTGAAAGAAACGTATTCCTATGCCAGGGTTATTCCATCTTAAAGCTCTGGTGTAAAAATACGGGTCGGCAACACGCAAGTAATACCTCTGGTATTGCAATTGGATTTTATTGTTAAGAAATGCTGGATATTTTTCTAAGATTACTGGGGGTCACCCCCATATTTAGTAAAACCAACGACAGTGAGTGTAGCATGTGAGTAATACCTTTCTTTTGCTGTTTGGAAAAAAATATTATTACTATTATCGAGTATTTATTGGTGACGTAAACAAACTGGTACAGAAACACTCTGTGGTATCCGTGTGGTGACGGATTAAGAATACAAATTTCACCGCCCTCTTCCATCCCGAGGGTGTCGTAAGAGCCAATTAAAGGAGTAAGTCTAGCAGACAATATCCACCGCAAGAGAGGGAAAACTCGAAACAAAACCCTTAACCAACCCGTCTGGCCAGCGTGGTATAGTAGGCTTATATCCCTCAAATTGTTTGGAGGAGACCTGTGCCCAGCAGAGGGACGTTAATGGGTTGAGATGATGATTTAGTGGTGACCTGGTGACTGAAGAGTTCATAGTCCCTCTAGAGAAGTGGCATAAACGGTAGTCGAATCGAGGGATATAGACATACAAAATTATGCTGTAAAATTACATACATTCGCTTTTATTCTATTCAATACGACTACCGTTTCTGCCACTTGTCTAGAGGGACAGATCCCCTACATAACCCTCTGTCCCGATCTAACGACTGTATACAGTCATGAACTCATGACCAACTTATAAGTGTCCGACATAAAATAATGATGCTATACACATAATATTTATTCATTTAGGAAGCATAAATATATTATTTACTTTGTGGACGTGTGTATGGCACGTGTAAGGATTATGCCATCGGCGTTTACTAACATTGGTTACATAACAATATTTATATGTTTTAGTTATTTATATTTGTACTCGTCAAACCTGTTTCAGACTGCACGGTTGGTTGGCTTAAGTGGTTACCTCGCTATTTACTATAACGGGCGTGTTGCGGGTTCGATTCCCACACGGGTCAAAAGTTTGTGTGACCCATATGGTTGCCCCGAGTCTGGGTGTACTTTATGTCCGGTAATTGTATGTTTGCAAAGTCCCACCGACACAGGGCTTGTTTTACTAGTGCGGGAGTTGTCTTTTTAAAGAAATAAAGTAATTAGATATTATACTGTGGAGATTAACAGGAAGGATCCGCCAATCAGGCTTGGGGATCAAGCCTGTTGGGCAGCGGCCCAAAACGGATAGCCATTAGGAGTTATATACATAATATTATATATCTACTCGTATCCTGAATCACGAGCGATGGCCTTTGGGGCTAAAAGTTCTGGAGTGGAAGACGCTGAGTAAGCAGGCCTCTAATAATGAGGACTGACGACCTGGTGAAGGTTGCAGACAGGCGATTAATAAGGGCAACTAAGGACCGAATTCTGTGAAAATCTTTAAGGGAAGCCTAAGTCCAGCAGTGAACGTCTTTCGACTCAGATAATGATGATACTGAAGTGAAAACGAAACAAAACTCATGTTACGTTAAACGATTGCGTGTTTCTGAGAATAGTGACATCTATGTCTATGTTGCAATATCTTTGTGCTTGTATGTGACCTGATAGATGGCGCCACGTGACACCATTCTAACGCATGACATCATACTTGTATCAGCTTTATGGGAGTGCAAAAACTACGTACATACTGGTTTTGGGTTTTTTAATTAGCATTACTTTGACTGACTGCTACACCGGTGGTCGTGGGTTCGACTCCCACCCAGGATTAATCTTTGTATGATGAGCACGAATGTTTGTTCTGTGTCTATATGTATGTATTTGGAAATAATAATAATATTTTCGGGACAACTCACACATCGCTATCTGATCCCAAACTAGGCAGAGCCTGGACTATGGTAACCAGACAACTGATAAACATACTTATATATTTCTAAATACATACAAATTATAGATAAATTACACCCAGACACAGAACAAACATTCGTGCTCATCACACAAAGATTTGTCCTGGGTGGGAATCGAAGCCACGACCTCCGGCGTAGCAGTCAGAGGTACTGTAGAGGTTTATTGGTGGTCACTAGCTGGCCGCATACCAATGTTGAAACCTCTGACGTTTTAGAAAAGCAAATAAGAAGATTTGAATAAAATAAGATGAAGGTTGTCAAAAGGCAGACAGGTTCGGGCTTCGTTGAAGCCAAGACATGTATTAGGAGTGAAAATAGAAGAATGAAATAAATAAGTTATTATTACTTAACAAAGTGTTATTCATTTACTCAAAGTAAATAGGTAATCGCCGTATAATAAATCCTAGCTTCGACCATTGAAAGGCTACGTCCCAGAAGCCAGCTTGGAGGAGAAGTTGCTGACGACGGCGAGGGCGCTACTGTACTAACCACTAGACCAACAGGCCAGTATTATTTTATGTTTATCAGTTGTCTGGTTACCATAGTACAGGCTCTGCCTAGTTTGGGATCAGATAGCGGTGTGTGAGTTGTCCCGAAAATATTATTATTGTATTATTATCGAGTAAGCCTGGCAGTGGAAGGTTTTCCATCTTATAGAGGCCACAGCCAAAGAACTTCATACAGAGTTTTGTTTCTGTTTGTGGGTACACATCTCCAGTGCTTATGTAGAGACGTGTTTTTAAAGGAACTTTTTTCTATCCTAGATATACTCCTATATAAAAGGGACGGAATTTCGCACGAACGCTTCCATACTTTAAGAACTCTGCATTCAACAGCGTCTATCAACATTAGTACAGTCCCGTATCCTCAAGTGCTTTGGCCATGTCTCAAGGAGAAGCAACGACTCCATAGAGCGACTTGTTGTGCAGGGTCAAGTTAACGGAAGTAGACAATGTGGAATAGCACCAATGCGGTGGACAGATCTCATTAGGTCGTCGATAGGGATTCCTGTTAATGAGTGCACCAGACTGTCCACCCACAGAAATAATTGGTGAGGCATCGTAGGGCAAGCTACATCAGCCTCTTCCATATGAAACAATCATCGTCACCACAACCGTTCTGCCAAGAGCTAAACGAATTAGAAGAGATAACTCCATCATAAAACCCTAGTGTTAATTTTTTTAGGACGACAACATAATTAGTGATGTAAGGTAGGTATTGCATGCGTACATAGGCTATGGTAACTGCTTACACTTAGGCAGATCATGCTTGTTTTTTTTATATTACCAAGGAGGCAAACAAGCATACGGCCCGCCTGATGGTAAGCAGTTACCGTAGCCTGTGGAGGCTTGCAACACCAGGGGTATCACTCACGCGTTATCCCCTTCTTTGTTGTAAATTAGCAACAAGTGAATGATGGCTCTAGTATTTGGAGTGGCTATGGCAACCGTTTACCAAAAATGCAGGAATTGAACCCACAACACAACACAAGCGTACAACACACACGTCACAAATATTGATATATTTGCTCTCTCGGTCCTTAAATTTAAGACGCGTGAGATACTAGTAAATAAATAATTTAATTTAATGATTCACTTCCTACTATAATTACTTACTACTTTATTAAATATCTTTTACGCGCACTTTTAATTTTCTGCCCTTTACTTCTGCTGAGGACAATAGTGTGGGTTGTACGTTTGATCTAGATTAAGCTATCTTTATGCTGTGGGTAAAATTGTAATGTGCAACTGTTTTTTGTCCCAATAAAGAAAAATAAAACACTCGGTGCGGCGTTAGTGATTGACAGGTTTTCATCAAATCAATATGTCATGCATGCAAGCATATGAGCAGTCCTTTTTCAAAGACATAAGGAAAGGTCGCAGAAGGATACTGCGACATTAACCTTAACTAAGCAACAGTGTAACAAGTAAGTAGGCACATACATAAACATCAATATAACCTTGCGTAAAAACACACGCTGCTCGGTAAACGATCAGCGGGTTAAGCTACCAAGAGCGCGGCAACCCTATAGATGGATGACATCTGAGCGTCTCCGTGATTCGGAGAGCACTTTAATAGTCGGTCCCGACTGGTAACAGTCATTAGATAACGACAGAAGCCTAAATATGGGCGATCTAAATAACTCTCTCACCAGCCCCTCTAGACAAGTGGCATAAGCGATAGTCGAATCGAAAAGTTAAAAATAAAATGTATGGGATTTGACGTAAGTCTACGATATAATGTCGTAAACTTACGTCAAATCCCATACATTTGCTTTTTTGACTTTTCGATTCGACTATCGCTTATGCCACTTGTCTAGAGGCTTAGGTTGGCCACTAACCAAACCATAAGAAGAACGGCGTGCTGTGGGCTCTATCCCCACACGGGTCAAATATTTGTGTGATCTTGTTCATTTGTACTTTGCATTCTTAACAAACGTACAATTCAACAGAATTGTATTTTTGTATATAGCCCGCGATACAGGGCTTGTACCCTAATGCAGGAGTTGTAAAAAAGGTATAATAATAATATCTATTTTTACCACAACCATTTCAAGAGAGGTATGGCGCCGTACTAGCGAGCAAGTCCGACTGGGGAAGTACCTCCACTTAAAGAAGACCACAGCCAAATAACTACACACAGCAGTGTTGATGTGTTCCTGTGTGTGAGTACAGGTCTCCAGCGCTAATTAAAGGATGCGTTTTGAAAGAAACGTATACCTATCGCAAGGATAGTCCCATCATAAAGACCTGGTGTAAAAAAAATGGGTTAGCATCACGCAAGTGATACTTCTGGTATTGCAAGCGTCCATAGGCAGGCGGGCCATATGCTTGTTTGCCACCTAAGTAGTATAAAACAAAAGTAGCGTTTAAAGACTTATCAAAATGTATATTTTTAAGTTCATGTACTTTTCTCATCGAGTGTTTGTCTCTGTAGTGATTTAACGTCTGTTAAGAGCCCTAACCGACTTTTATCAAGCTCTCCAAAACACGGAGATGCTCAGATAAAATACTACTATGCGGTCACCCATCCATATGGTAACCTCGCCCGCGGTAGCTAATACCGCTAATCATTATGAATACTTTTATCTTTCTTCTTTGATAATAATGGAAACTGATATTGGTACTTATGTACGCAGAGTTTTTTAAAGTACGTATTATGAATGCTTTTAATAAAACTGAATCATCCAAATCAAAAGATTGACATGTAGAATCGAGTGATGAAAAGCATGATGATGATGATAGTGTAAAAAATCTGTTAATGATCATAAAAATGGTAGGATTGTTGTAAGAGTTGAAGTGACTTCTTCTTCTTCTTATCGTTTGGTTAGTGGTCAACCTGGTGACAGAGTTATTTAGAGCGCCCATATTTAGACCTCTGTCGTGATCTAACGACTGTTAACAGTCAGGACCGACTTTTAACGTGCCCTACGAAGCACAGAGACGCTCAGATGAAATATCACCATGCGGTCACCTATCTATAGCGTTACCGTGCCTTTGATTGCTTGACCCGCTGATCGTTTACCGAACAGCGAGTGCGCCTGGCTATGAGCGCCAAATTGAAGTGTGAAGTTGAAGTTTGATTAGTGAGCCTTTTGGATTAGGCATACTCGAAATCTAAAGACTTTAGACGCATCCTATCAAAAATATAGAAAACAAAGATCGAACAGAGAGTAAGTGCTCTGACCTATAAAGACAATCTTATCCAAGATAAGCATATCAAACCAGGGGGACACTCGTGTAGATACTGCTCATACTCCTACACCGTCTTGTAATAACAAAATATGTTTAATCACTTATACCTCATTTATCAAAATCAAGACATTTAGGCTACAAAATACTACTTATGATTGAGTGACAAATTTTAAGATATTATGATTATTCCGTCAATCAATAAAACTACGCTATCAGTCAGTGCACTGAAATTCAATCATCTGTCAAACATGCATCTCGTGGAAATGAACAATCATAGATAAAAGATATTTTATTTGATAATGTTCCATCACCGACAGTGACCATCACGCCGCAGCCACGCGACTACTGTTTACGCAACTTTGCATTTTAATAACAAATACTTACTAAAAAGTCTCTCATCATCATCTCAGCCAAAAGGCGTCCACTGCTGAACATAGGCCTCCCCCAAGAACTACCACAACTCTCGATCCTGACCAGACATTGTCCATCGGTTGCCCGCAACCTTTACCAGGTCGTTGGTCCACCTTGTTGGAGGCCTGCCCACGTTTATTATTGTGCAAGTTATGTGCTAAGTTTAAATTTAAATTGTAGCCTAGTAAACTTTCTGTGGAAGTGAGAGTTAAACATACATGTTTAGCAAGGAATTGCTCTGGTATTTGTAGTTTTCATAGGCTATGGTAGCATCAAGTAGCTAGTAGAAATAAAAATACATTTTGTTATACCTACAAGTTGTTCGTCCGTGCACCACCGAAAGTCGTGGGAGGCTCAGAGGAGAATTATAAAGAGTGACCTGAGTTTTTTACTAGTCATTCCTATGGGTTTCATGTTATACTACTTAGGTGGCAAACAAGCCTGATGTTAAGTAATTACCGTAGCCTATTTTAGTAGGACACATTTTTTACACCATGATTTTAAGATGAAGAGAGAGAGAGAGAGAAACGTGTTCCTGCGATAGGAACACGTTTCGTTCAAAACAAATCCCTAAATTATATATTTAGGTTAAGTATTTAATTTAGGAATTCGTTTTGAATTTGAATAAATCAATTTTGATTCTGAAGACAAGTAAAGAGCAGGTCGCATATGCGTTTCTGAGATGTCAGGGTCGACAACACGCGAGTCTTCTTCTATTCCCACAAATACCTGTAAAGCTAGTAACATCACCCATATAAGGTAACATTATGTATAGATAGAGAAAGGAAATATTTACCAGACACTAATTTTATTCTTTATCGATTCCATTATTAACGTGTTATACAAGAAATATGTTGGAGTCGACAGACGGCACAAAAGGTCACTCAACCGTTCTTTTGCCTTGTCAGCATACGCTTGTGCTTACGTTTGTGGCATATCGTGAAGTACTTGGTTCAATCCCGGGGTGTGTTAGGTCTGTATATTTAAAGCTCTTACTAAAAGCATGAGCAGAGTCTGAAATTAGGCGTGGGCAGGCCTCCAACAAGGTGGAATGACGACCTGGTAAAGGTTGCGGGCAATCGATGGACAAAGTCGGCTTAGGATCGAGAGTTGTGGAAGCCTATGTCCAGCAGTGGACGTCTTTTGGCTGAGATGATGATGATATGGCTCCACTACATTACATTACATGGGATCCAATATAGCTAGCAAAATATGTTATACAGCTCTGCCTACCCCATCTAGAAAAAGGCTCGATACATTATTGTTTTACAATGGTTTTTTTTAAGACAGGTCACGCAGTAGATTACAAGCCTCGTGTCATGGAGAACTTTACAAACATAATTCATGTACACAAAGTGTAACTTTGTGTAATTAATACGTACAATTAGGTTGTGGAATGAGCTCCCTGCCGAAGTTTTCCCAAAAGGCAGGCGTAAGTCAGGCCGACAATATCTACTGCAAGAGAGGGTAAACTCGAAACAAAACCCTATATCAACCCGTCTGGCCAGCGTGGTATAGTAGGCTAATATCCCTCCAAGTTTATGGAGGAGAACCATGCCCAGCAGTGGGACGTTTATGAGTTGAGATAAAAAGTTGTGGAATGAACTCCCTGCCGAAGTTTTCAAGAAAGGAGTTATAAGGTTTTTAAAGGGTCGGCAACGCGTGAGTGACACCCCTGGTGTTGCAAGCGTCCATAGGCTACGGTAACTGCTTACCATCACTTGAGCCGTATGCTTGTTTACTATATAAAAAAAAACTATCGATGAGCATATTATTGTCTCTGGTGGCCATTGAACTCAAAACACTCGCAGTTTAAGTCCACCTTAACCTCTATGCTACACGTGTTGTTATTCTATATAATAACATTATAAACACCAGGTAAAGTCCCTCACATAAAGAATAAATAAACACAAAACCATGAACAACTCATTACAATTTTTCAACGTAACAAAGTAAGACATGATAAAAACTAAATTTTACAATAAAATTTACATTTTTCAATTACACTGTTCAGTAATAAACCCAAGGTTATATAAGTGGTAATCTTTATTTTTTCCTGTATTGTTCTTGCTAGGTAACGATTCGGTTTGTTAGTTAGCTCTATACTTACTATAGTTTTTGTATATTATTTTGTTTTTTATGAAGCTTAGCAGCCTTCTTAAACTGTCGTGGGCGTGATCTGAGCTCTTGTAATTTCAATCGATAAATATACCAGCCCCTCTAGACAAGTGGCATAAACGATAGTCGAAACGAAAAATCAAAAAAGCCAATGTATGGGATTTGACGTAAGTTTACATTATATCATAAACTTACGTCCGTTAATTCCATACCTTTGCTTTTTTGATTTTTCGATTCGACTACCGTTTTTGCCACTTGTCTAGAGGGTCAGTATGGATGCTAAAGATTGCGGCAATTGGCGTAAACTTGGAGAGGTCTATGTTCAGCGGTGGACTGCGATAGGCTGACAGTGATTACCATTTTCGTTGATTTTAAAGAAATAATAATGAAGTATATCTAAGTCAATGTCCCATTCTAGTATATAACTCTAAATCATCCAAAACTCCTCTAAATCTCCAAAACTATTAGTCATACAGAGCTATACATATTCTTTAAAAGTTGTAACAATAACTATATTAAAAAACGTATACTTTTAGAATTATCGTACTAAAACTAAACTATGAACGATTTTATTGCAGTTTTTTACGAATTACGAAAATAGCACAACTATTTTTGCTCGCGAAACTAAAGTGATTTCACCCTTCCCTAGAGAGTCCAAATAACATCTCAAAAATGGAGCTTTATATTACGTTTTGCGTTTAAAGGGGCATTTGATAATCTGACTGGTCTGACTACTTAAATAATAACCCGATAAATATAGTTTTATGCTCGATTGAGCAACAAACATTCAATAAAACTCACAATTCGCATTTAAAATATTTAATATAAATATTATATTTATTAGTAGGATAGGATGAACCATTAGCCACTTAGACACACATTTAAATATTTTATGTCTAACTGGTTGCATCGAATTAATATTCATTTATATATCTATCTTGCCTAATAAACGGTCTGTTGCAACCACATTTTCGATAAAAATTGACACATAGATATAAGACATGGTCTGTTATTTTTTTATACTACTTGGGTGGCAAAGAAGCATACGGCCCGCCTGATGTTAAGCCGCCCGTAGCATATGGACGTTTGCTATACCAGAGGTATCACTTGCGTGTTGCCGACCCATTTTTTGAAGAGTAACCCTGGGATAAGAAAACGATTTTTTTTTCAAAATGCACCCCTAAATAAGCGCTGGAGACCTGTACTACATCTACTACATCGCTGTGTGTAGTTATTTGGCTGTGGTCTTCTGTAAGGTGGAGGTCCTTCCCCAGTTACTCGCTAGTGTGGTGCTCTGACTCTCTTAAAATATGGACCATTCTCACTAGTCCCATCTTTAATTTGTTTCAAGGTACTAATGCGATTATTTCTATCAGTAGTTGCATGGGTCACTTGCGTAGTGAGACACCACATGACACTTGTACTGTGGAATAAATAACCGATAATGGAACTAATGAGAATAAGCCAGGATAATTACAAACGTCTTATCATTAGTTTGATAATTCTATAAATTAATGCCATAATTATTATATTCGTTTGCTTCTACGAAATCAATATATTACTAATATCAATAATTAATATATAATTACTCACCGCTAATTTCCAACGCTTCTTCATAACTATATGAAGTCTTCTTCTCATCAGGTCGTGACGAACTCATTTCTAAATCCCCCAACTCCTTGATAACATGCTTCATTTGCTTTTTCGGAGCCATTTCACTTACAATATTTTATTTTTATTCCTAAATTTTATATTTTTATTCAGTCATTATATTTATTTATTTTTAAAATCACAGTTTTATACCAATTTTGCCACTTTAATGTAATAGCTACGTATAAAATTATAATACTATTTAAATAAATTATTTCATAAATTGAATTTTTATTTCTTGATTTTTGACTTTTAAAATTCAATAAGTAATAATACTGAAACACTTATTTAATTTATTATAAATTATTTTATATTTATTAGTTTACACTTTAAGATCATTTTTATTTTAATTTATTTATTTTTTTATTAGTAATGTTGTAGTGTATGTCTGTCTGTGTCCACAACAGACGGTTGACTGATCTTAACTATGGATGTTTGGCTCAGAAGGTCATATCGTTATCAAGCCGTGTCACAACTTAACAATTGTCTTCGCTAACGTCTAGGTATATAAAAACATCAGGTACTTACTTATCTCTCACCTACTTAAGAAAACAGTATTGTTTAGCTTCATCTTACGGGGTCAACAGATCAATAAATTATAGTAATACTTTATTGTAGACTAAGTAGTAAATAAAAATAATAAAGGTATTATTGAGTATTTAGTTATTAATATAAAAGTACTTACCTGCGTCACAGATAATATAACCTGCGTAAAGGTATTTAGATTTCTAAACGATTTAGTGCACTAAGTTACTACAATGACGAATATAGAGGTTTATATCCTTTTTGAGTTTTCTCTCACAAGCATAATTTAGCTTAAATGGAAACTTTTAGGGATGCGTTTTGAAATAAACGTATTCCTATACCAGGGATACTCCCATCTTAAAGCCTTGATGTAAAAAAATGGGTTGGTAACACGCAAGTTTACCTCCGGTATTGCAAGCGTACGGTAACTGCTTAATATCAGGCGGGCCGTATGCTTGTTTGCCACCCAAGTAGTATAAAAAAACTTCAATTGTAAAACTTGTACCTAATTTGTAGAAAATGAAATAAAAAATTTATTTATTTCATATTTATTTATTAAAATTAAAAAATCCAGACAAAGTTATTTGAGTCTGGATGTAATGTATAGAGACTAGCCTAGTTAGTGATATATGTATACACAAGTGTGTGCGCAAACACAGATTCACTTTATATTCCCTTACTATCGTAGTCCAATGGGACGGCAATCCGTCATGACCGACGACAGACACATGGCTTGAAGTGCTTTCGGAGACACAGGTGTGTAAACACTGCCAATTTTCATATTTTATCCGACCTAGGAATCGAACCCAGGACTTCTTGATCAACAGTCGAACTAAACGACTACTAGATCAACGTAGCTGTATCTGGATGTAAATACTTTTCCGCAAAAATGTATTTTCCTTTGTTTGATGCAATAGAAGTTTAGTATTGTTTCATATTGCGGAAGCCGCTAACAACGAAAGAAAGGAGTTTTCCTTAAAAACTATATAAATCTTTTATTGCGAACAATACCTATTACATCAGGTCATCAATAATCTTAATAACAATACTTCATAAAACCCTGCAATTAACCTTCATGGTGAAATATGACAATGAAAACTATTCTAATTATTACACAATTTTCCGCATATCTAATACAGACCTTTCTTTTTAAAAAGACAACTCCCGCACTAGAGAACAAGCTCTGTGTCGCGGGGGACTTTACAAACATACAATTAACGGACACAAATTATACCCAGACTAAGAACAACTCTTTGCGGGTCACACACAAAATTTTGTCTTGTGTGGGAATCGAACCCACAACCTCATGCACAGCAGGTGAAAACTGTGCCCACTGGACCACCAAGGAAGTAAACTTTAAATATTATGTAATAAGTTGTGACGTTGTCCACCACTGGCCCTCACACGGATGGATGATATGATATCGCTGATGTCAGCTAAACATCAGATGGGCCATTGTAAGTGTTTGTCATTTAGCAGTTTTTAAAACAAGAATTTTCCCAGCTTTTGACCAAGAATTCTTACTAAATAAGGAATTGTTTTATTGAAGGGTCTTCAGGAGACAGTAATTTAGGTTGCTGATATTTTTACGTATTGCAACTTTTAACAGGAAGGTTAACAGGCGATACTTGTTCACTTCAAGCTAGCGGCGGCGCGGCCCTGAAGTACTCAAAGTAATGACAACAAAAAAATAACTAGTATCTCTCTATCTGCAAACCTAGTTGAAGATCCATATAAGTGGTTCAGAACGGAGTTTTTTATGGGTAGTGAAATATAATATAATAAGTACGTGTGGCCAGCGTGGTATAGTAGCCTAATATCGCTCCAAATGTATGGAGGAGACCCGTGCCCAGTAGTGGGACGTTTATGGGTTGAGATGATGATGGTGATGAAGTACTCGGTGCTTGACACTGCTCGAGCACTGACGAGCACCGAATACTTACATAATGCGGTAGTGGCCGAGTGGGAAAGTAACAGACTTGCACGCAAGAGGTGCGAGATCGATCCCGGGTGGCAGTACCAATGTAAATCTCACTCTGTGGAGTTTATATGTACTAATCAAATGTTTCACTATCTGCTAAAGGTGAAGGAAAACATCGAGAGGATCCCACATGTCTTAGAAGAAATTCTAAAGACATGTCTGATTCACCAACCCGCATTAGGCCAGCGTGTGTGAATTAAGGCCTAAACCCCTCTCTCTTTTGATAGAGTAGAGAGACCCGTGCCCAGCAGTGGGACAGTCGTTAGATCACGACAGACGCCTAAATATGGGCGATCTTAATAACTCTGTCACCAGGTTGGCCACTAACCAAACGATAAGAAGAAGAAGATTTCAATATCAAATATATGGGTTGCTATTATTATATAATGTCGTAAACTTGTGTAAAATCCCATTCATTGTTTTTTATTCTATTTTATCGTACCCACTACCGTTTATGCTATTTGTCTAAAAGCGCAAGGCGCCTAACTAGTTCAGCTGGCGTGCGAACTTGACCGTTGACCTTTCCACTCAGTAGACCTAGACAAGTCACATAAAGTTTATGTCATTATGTCGTAAACTTGTCAATCTCATACATTGTTTGTTTTAAAATGAGGTCGCAGTTCTGAGGAAAGGTGCCCAAAAGACTAAATAGCAAGACTAATATGTTGACCCAAGTAGAGATCCGCTTCCAAGCGATTAGTCGAGTAATCTACAAAAGTGTCCACAAACTAATATCTATATCTCACGACACAGTTTGTGGGCACTTTTTTGAATTCTATGCTATTCTACTACCGTATTTTCTACTTGTCAAAGCAAAAGTAAACTTAAACTCATTTATTCATTAATTAATTAATCTAATTACATGATACTTATGAACGTCAAAATAAACAAAAGTCAGTATATTTTTTCCTACGGCCAAATTATTACAGCACAAAAATATAAGTAATTGCACGTAAATACCTACATTTTGTAATACGTTTTTTCGTACCATACGACCATACATTTTTGTTTGTGAGAACTTCCACCTAGTAGCACTTAAAAAATGCTATTTTAAAGTGTGCTTGCGCAAATAATAATTGTTTTTCGCAGTATGGCGTTAGGTGCCCCGCTGTCGTAGACACCTACGACACATAGCCGTTAGCACATAGCCGTTTGTCAAGGTTATTAATTAATACGTTAAATATTTTATATTGCCTGCCTAATGGGCACTTATTAAAATACGTGCTACGCAGGGAGGCTGGTTGGTCTAGTGGTTAGTGACTCTGACTGCTACGCCGGAGGTCGTGGGTTCGATTCCCACCCACGACAATGGAACTGATGGCTGGTCCGTGCGTCATGTTCGTGAACGGGTGCTACTTGGGGTGGCTGGTCAATCTTGGCATGATTTATTTTTAAATAATAAAGATATAGTTTTTAGATTTTACTAAGATTGCAATGTGATCTCGACACGTTTCTATCTTATTTTTACGAAAAGAAACGATCCCTCATTACCATACTAAATTCATTATTTATTTTTAACTTATTATATTGTTTCTTAATTATTTAAATTAAATACTTATCTAAATTTCATTCTGTATGGTATATTGGTTTCCGTTCCTTTTCGTTACCACTAATATTGTAACCTATACCAAATTGTAAATGTTATATTCTGGCGATTAAAAAGAGTGACCCGAGTTTCTTGCCAATTTTTCTCGAGGCCCTACCTTAGTTAGCGAATTGGCCGTAGGAAAAAAGTATTATTTATTTATTTATGTTAAAACGGTTTGTAAAAAAAACAATTACAATAACATAGATCAGATACAATAGATAGAAAATTAAGTAAAAAATAAGTATGCTGGCATTTGTTTTTATGACGTTCATAAGTATCATGAATTTGATCTAAATGAATAAATGAGTTTGACTTTGAATTGACAAATCTTTTTGTGATTAGTATAAATGTTTGTTTTGTGTCTGGATATTATTTATCTTTAATATTGTGTATGTATTTAGATATATATATATAAGTATGTTTACCAGCCTGGTTACCAAAGTACTGGCTCTGAATAGTTTGGGATAAGATGGTGGTGTGTGAGTTGTCCCTAAAATATTATTATTAAATTCTAGGGGTTGCCCGCGACTTCGTCTGCGTGGTAATTTGGAACGTACATTTCCCCGAATTTGCCACATATCTCACTACTGCTCCGCTCCAATTGATCATAGCATAATGTTATATAGCCTCTAGCCTTCCTGGATAAATGCACTATTCAACAAAAAAGATTTTTTCTAATCGAACCAGCCCCTCTAGACAAGTGGCATAAACGGTAGTCGAATCGAAAAGTCAAAAAAGCAAATGTATGAGATTTGACGTAAGTTTACGATATTATGTCGTAAACTTGCGTACTTTCTAAGATTAGCATGTTCAATTAAACAAATAAACAAACAAACTCTTCAGCTTTATAATATTAGTATAAATTATTATTTTATAAATGACTTGCCTCCATCTTCAACTATTACCAGAACATGACGTCTTCAATTTTAATGGGTTTTCTAGCAATAATATAAGTAATTACAAAATATAACCTATCCCCTCTTCGTTTTTGACAACCGAAGATAATTACGCTAACGTTATTTTCATCTTAATAATATTAACAATGGTATGTTTTGTATTACTGTTACTACTTATTATGTATGTATTTTAAAATCCTATTCAACTAAATATAATGTGAGTTTTTCTTACTTACCTTGTTTGTAACATAAAAGATTTGAAATACAATGATGATGATTAGTTTCAGAGTTTTAGAAAACTGACTTTGTAGAAGTATATTTGAAATATTAGGACAATATTGATAAAGGTTTACTCTTCTTCTTCTTAGCCTTTCGATGGCAGACATAATTAAATTTATATTATTGCGGCCCAAAATTCAGCTACAATGACTGCATTTAACTGCCTTGGTGGTCCAGTGGCCGCAGTATGCGCCTGCTGTGCACGAGGTTGTGGGTTCGATTCCCACACAGGACAAAACTTTGTGTCACCCACAAAGTGTTTTTCTGAGCCTGGGTGTAATTTTTGTCCGTTAAATGTATGTTTGTAAAGTCCCCTGCGACACAGAGTTTGTTCTCTAGTGCGGGAGTCGTCTTTTTAAAAATAATACAAATAATAATATTGTCAGAGGCAGCCATCAAGTCCTCCTGCGTGCAGGTGTTAGGACATGCAGGACATGATGTGAGGTGAAAAAGCCAGATCTGTATCGTTTTTAAAACCCCACCTGAACAAATTTTCCTCATATAACAAAGTTTTACTCATAGCTCTGATATTAAGAGTTGTTTGTCACCTTTAGTTATACTATTTGGGTGGCAGACAAGCATTCAGATGTTGCGCAGTTACCGTAGCCTGGACGCTTACAATATCAGAGGTATCACTTGCATGTTGCCAGCCAATTTTTTTGCGAGTATCCCAGGGATAGGATCCCTAAAGCGCTAGAGCTCAGAGCTTCTAGACAAGTGGCATAAGCGATAGTCGAATCGAAAAGTCAAAAAAGCAAATGTATGGGATTTGACGTAAGTTTACGACATTAAATCGTAGACTCACGTCAAATTCCATACATTTTATTTTTTGACTTTTCGATTCGACTATCGCTTATGCCACTTGTCTAGAGGCTCTGTACTGACACAAGGGAACACAACTACTCCGCTGTGTGTTGTTATTTGGCTGTGGTCTTCTGTAAGATGGAGGTTGGAGGCAAAGTAACTGCTTAACATCAAGCGGGCCATATGCTTGTTTGCCACCTAAGTAGTATAAAAAGATGTCGTTTCAAAATTTGTGAACATGAATCAACACAGGTGTTGTATTAACACAGGTTATTGTCCGACATTCTTCGGCATTCGGAAAATACACGTTATATGAATTCTGTTTCTGAGTATACAGAAGGTATTTATTATGATAACTAAGGATCGCCCGCGACTTCGTCCGCGTGGTAATTTGGAATATTTTCCTTGATTTTGCAACATATCTCACTACTGCTCCGCTCCTATTGATCATAGCGTGATGTTATATAGCCTATAGCCTTCCTGGATAAATGCACTATAACAAAAAAGTTTTTTTCTAATCGAACCAGTACTTTCTGAGATTAGCGCGTTCAAACAAACAAACAAACTCTTTAGCTTTATAATATTAGTATAGTTGTAATATATAATATTATTATAATCTTCGTATTCTCTATTAATGTCTTTGTAGACGGCATATTTGATTTTATATACTGCTGGGGGTATACAATTATTACACTTGTGCCAGGTCCATCGAGGCAGACTTTTTCATACCAACTCAGCACTATTTTCTATACAATGAAACCAAATAATGAGTAATGATGTGCTAAAATGTATATAATACCTATTATTCTGTACTTGCTATTGCCCGCGGCTCCGCCCGCGTGGATGTCGGTTATCGCTGTAAAAAGTAGCCTATGTGTTATTCCAGACCATAATCTATCTCTGTGCCAAATTTCATCCAGATCCGTTCAGTAGTTTTTACGTGAAAGAGTAACAAACATCCATCCATCCGTCCATCCATACTTACAAACTTTCGCGTTTATAATATTGGTAGGATACAGCTAATAAATATGTTACAATAATTGAAAAAGAAAATGAAACCAGAACATAATAATTTATAATTTATTTTTAGAAACTTATATTAATCATAACGGAGGCTGTTCTTTTTGGTTCTATTTATTGTTACTATTTTTTTCTTACATCTGGAGGTAATAGGCATGCGATTGCTCCGGCGACTGCAACAAACAAAAAGTCACAATTATACACACAAAGAATACATTTTTATTACTTTTTATTATATTTTTTTAATTTATTTTAATTGAAATAAGTCTCTCAGATTCATTTTTCTTTTATTTTTTAAAAAGACAACTCCCGAACTAGAGAACAAGCTCTGTGTCGCGGGGGACTTTTCAAACATACAATTAACGGACAAAAATAACACCTAGACTTCTGCGTCTGGGTGTTATTGTTGTCCGTTAATTGACAAATCTTTGTGGGTTACACAAAGTTTTGTTCTGTGTGGGAATCGAACCCACAACCTCGTGCACAGCAGGCGCATACTGCGACCACTGGACCACCAAGGCAGTCGTACTTTACATACCTTTCAACTGATATTAAGAAGCTCCTGTTCAACCGTAATAAAATAAATTTGTAAGAGACTAAAAACTGTAGTGGAATAGCGAGCGCAATGATGTCGTGTCGTCTAATTTATGTTTTATGCAGAAATATCATTCAAAATATATAATGATAATTACAAGGTCATATATCTATATGCTTTAGATGTTAATTAATATAAAGATTTGCATTCATAATATAAAATTAATTTCTGTGTGGTAGGTATATTTCCAAAAAGCTTAAATAATTATCATTTCAACTCATAAACGTCTCACTACTGGGCTCGAGTCTCATCCATACACTTGGAGGGATATTAGCCTACTATACCACACCGGCCAGAGCCTCTAGACAAGTGGCATAAACGGTAGTCGAATCGAAAAGTCAAAAAATCTAATTATGGGATTTGACGTAAGTCAACGATATAATGTCGTAAACTTACGTCAAATCCCATACATTTGCTTTTTTGACTTCCCGATTCGACTATCGCTTATGCCACTTGTCTAGAGGGGCAGAGCCTCTAGACAAGTGGCATAAGCGATAGACGACATACATTTTATTTTTTGACTTTTCGATTCGACTATCGCTTATGCCACTGGTCTAGAGGCTCAGATAGGTTGGTATAAGGGTTTTGTTTCTAGGTTTTCCTCTCTTGCAGTGGATATTGTCTGCCTGACTTACTCCCTCAGGATGGAACGGGATGGTGATTTGTATTCTTCACACGGACGTAAAAAGTAAGTGTGTGTAAATACATAATATAACTCACGATAGAGTATAAGTATCAGTCCAATAATTTTTAAAATCGTAAAGTAACAAATTAATTCGTTTCAATAAAAATTAAAAATTGTGGTCTACACCACAATTTTTAATTTTTATGGAAACGATTTTATAAGATAATACTAAAGTACCTACTTACCTTGATTGTAACCTTATTAGATTAAGGTTACGATCAAGGTAAGTACCATAATTTGCGATATTAATTTATTCGCATTAACATTGCTGTTTACGGAAATGGCAGGTCACATCTTTCGACAAATCGATAACTGATGGGAAAAAAGGGTCTTAAATGGTGACCACATATAGAAAAACGCAGTATGGGACGACCTCCCACTAGGTGGTCAGAACAGCAGAAACACTGGATGTCAGAAGAGGCCCTTATAGAAACATATAGGGGAAGCAGTGGCCATCACTAAAGTTACCATGTAGCGCACCCATACAATATTATGTCAAAATATTGAAAGCTGCTATTCAATTATGCCAACATAGCTTTGAAACTGTTAAACATTTCGAAGTAAACATATACACTGACGGACTCATAAACTGCATCAAAGTTCAGGATTATTTTTAAAATGATTTTTTAATAAGTATGATAACTTTTTAGATTAAATTATATAAATATGGAAAGACTGGCTCTTAATCTCAAAAAAAAGGAAAATTTAAAAATAGAACTGCAGTAAAACAAATGAATATAGCCGGGAAAAGAAAATTTACTCGTAGTATCAGATTTGCGTGTTATTTATAGCAAAGTTTTAAATTGATTATCATTGATTTTTTATTCTTTTGTCAATTGAATTATTGTTACCAGCAGAATTGTTGGGTTAGTTTTTTAACTCATCGAGAGTTTTTGAACCATAATATGGATACTTCGTCCGAACAAGCGGCTCAAATTGTAGCATTGGTGCGGGAGGGCTTGGATCAACGAACGATTGGTAGAAATTTAAATTTAAACCAGTCTACGGTTTCTAGAATATACAGAAGGTTTGTGGAGACAGATTCTTACAGAAGGAGACGTGGTACAGGCAGGACTCGAGCAACCACCGGTCGTGATGACCGATTTATTGTTACAACTTCCCTGCGAAATCGTTTCCTCACGTCTGTTAACATCAAAACAGAGCTTAATGAAGTGCGTGGAGTAAACGTGAGTGCACGAACAATAAGAAGAAGGTTAAAGGAAGCGGATATCACCCCTTTTAGACCAGCAAATGGTCCAAAGTTGTCTGTAGCTCACAGACAAGCTCGCTTAAGATTTGCGCGTGATCACCTGAATTGGACAGAAGAGCAATGGACCTCCGTATTGTTCACGGACGAGTGTAGGACATGTTTATATGGTGCAGATGGTCGCAGAAGAGTCTATCGTCGACGTGGGGAGCGATATGCTCAAAGTTGCATTGAGGAGCGTGTTCCTTTTGGAGGCGGTTCGTGTATGGTCTGGGGTGGCATATCGATGAACGGGCGAACAGAACTTGTGTTCATAGACATGGTCCGTCAAAACGGTAATAGAGGGGGTTTGACTGCACATCGCTACATAACAGAGATCTTAGAAGATCACGTGGTGCCTTACATGGGATTCATAGGCGAAAATTTTACTTTAATGCAGGATAATGCCCGGCCGCACGCTGCTGCACAAGTTCGACAATATTGCGAAGAGGTTGGGATACGTACAATGAATTGGCCAGCACGCAGCCCGGATCTTAATCCCATTGAGCATGTTTGGAACAATTTAAAAAGAGCTGTATATGCGAGAAACCCTTTGCCCACGACAGTGGCAGCACTAAGAACAGCACTTTCAGAAGAATGGGACAATATTCCGCAAGATCTTTTAATAACCCTAATAAAATCTATGCGGAACAGATTAGAATCCGTAATAAGGGCACGTGGAGGTAATACACCTTATTAAAACATAAATAAACCCTTGCATAAAGTTTGTGTCTATTGTTAAAACCAATTTTTTAATTAAACCAATTTTCCTTAAATTTCTGTTTTTCTTCAAAAAAAGTCTTAAGGTCCTTTCCAGTACACAAACTTAAACTTAAGGATATGACTCTACACTGTTTTAAAGTTCACGAACCAATCTAGAGGTTTCAATTTAAATCTGTATAGAAAGTTTGACTACTTGGTTAAAATATTTATTTCAAAGTCGTCTATTACTTTGATGCAGTTTATGAGTCCGTCAGTGTATTTATCTCTTTTACTCTCGTTCGTTAGCACGACGACATAAATTCCATATGATAGAGACAGTGTTATACTTGCATCGACAAGCTCGGTGTTGCATTCCATATGAAAAACAAAAGACGCTCGGGCAATATGACCGGAGCCATTGTTTTCGTAATAGTCCATTGAAATGTTAATTTTTTTTTGGGCTTAGCGTGCATTTGTCAGTGGACGCAATTTTATTTTTTAGATATCAAGGGGGGGTCAGTTTAAACTTAAACCCAAGTTTGTGGGGTGGTAACCCTTGTCCCACGGCCGCCATCTTGGAAATAGGGGTTCAAATGGTTTTTACGGTTTATCTGACGGACAAGGGTTGCAACCCCACAAACTTGGATTTAACTTTAAACTGACCCCCCCTTGATATCTAAAAAATAAAATTGCGTCCTCTGACAAATGCAACCCCAAAGGTAACTTTTCAATGGACTGTAATCTAATGGAACTCATATATCAATGGTGGACATTATCAGACTGATATTATTACCAAAATGTACAAATAAGAAAAGTGTCAGTATTGCCTCTTTTGATTACAAATCAAGAAGCTCCAAATAAAAAAAAACTCTTCTTCCATGAACACCTTTTTTTTTCTAATATTTTTTTAAGGCTTTTTTCACAATGAAATGCCAGCCTTATCGTAGCTTATACCAGCTTACAAAAAAAATTGAGATTGGAGTTTATTGATGGCTAAATAAATCTAAAAGTAAATCTACTATTTCTGAAGTAGGTTGTGACAATATATTTATGTAAGTAAGGAGCAATATCATATTTACTAGTTTTAATTTTAGCCATCAATGACTCTCTCTCTTTCTTATTCCTAGTACACTCCATAAGTAAATGGTAAACATCCTCAACAGTTTCACACGTTAGACAATTTGGAGAATCTACTTTCTTAATCAAGAAACCAAACTTCCTAGATGGGTGGGTAATGACCAGAGCGCAATCTATGAATTAAAGTAATTTGCGATCTGTTCATATTAGATATAGTAAACCATGGAATTTGAGGAGGCTGACATTTTATTGTTCTGTACCAAATACCTTTTTCTTTACTCCGTTCGTCAAAATCTTCTTTAATTTTTTTTGTAAATACTATGTCGATTATAAGTTTGTAAAAATACATGAATACATACGTAACATTAACCCGCTGCAGATGTAGAACATGGAGGTGCAGTGCGTCATGATGAAGGCACCGAGGATGTTGACGCCACCCAGTGCACTAGTCCGGGCTACCATCACCCCTATACAAGCCGCCATACCCCTGGATAAATACATTTATTTTAAAGTCTGATTTTATGCTATAGAATGATGATGTTGACATTCAATATATTCGTTTTAGTCCTACTAATCTAAAAAATATTTTTCAAGATTTTATTTTACCAGTTCGTCGGCATGATTAATATGTATATTCGTGGCAAATAACAGCTTTCTAGGACTAAGGGTCTCTGAGCTAATCTGCGGACAGACGGACGGATGGACATAGCGAAACTATAAGGGTTCCTTGTTTACTTCGGAAACCTAAAAATGGGAAAGATGGGATAATAACGTCAGAACGGCCGATCACATCTGGATTTATGAAAGGATTTTAGACTGGAATAGCACATATGCTACTTTTATCTGGGAAAAATTCTGTGTACCCGTGGGATTGCACGCGCGAGCGAAGTCGCGGGCGGATGCTAGTATTATATATAAAAGAACCAAACATATTATATTATAATATGCACAGTCATGATCACATGATTTTACAACGTGCTTATATTCGTATTCTTAGGTCTTTCGTTACACAAATGAAAGATATACGAGGAATAAGAAAGAAGAATATTCTTTTATGCCAAGGTGGCCTGGTGACCTAACACAGGTATTTTATAATACCTATCTCAGGCACCAGTCTCTCACAAATGTATCAATAAATCTTTATTATTAATAATATACACTCTAATTTATTTATTTAACTTTTGCTTATATAATTGTAACATAAGTGGACTTAATGCTAAAATAATTCTCTAAATAAATGCTAATGCTCAACAGTCGAGCAGTTTGTAAAGATTATTCAAATTTCAGTAAATACCAAAATCGTTATATGTTTGCCTATAATATTTTAGGAGTTCTCTCAATTCCTCATAAATCCCACCATAGGAGCTGAATGTCATTAAAATGGACCAATGTCGGTTAAAAACTGAGAAGGATTGACAGTTCACTTACCTATATGATGTAGGATACATATCGACGAAATATGTGTATATGATACCAATACCCAATTCATTGGCCAACAGTCCGAAGAACATTATAAAGCTGATTAAATTATTTCTGATGACAGCAGCACCTAAGGACGCAAGACCCGCTGACGTCATGATGACGATCATTAAAGCCTTCTTCCTGTAGGCCAATTTTGTGATGACTAGCATGATGATCACGAAAGATGTCCCCTGAGCTAAGCTTGACCAGACTAAGCTGAGCTCCATCGTTGAGGTGCATGTCTGTAAAATAAAATAAAATACGTAGTTTCCTTTCAAGTCGTACCTGTCATATTCTGGCTTGTATGCCATTATTTTTCTAACTTAACAATTTGCTAAAAAACGTCTAGATATAGACGTTTACTGTCCTTCAGATGTTAAGGACGAAAATGATGTAAATTGACGACTTTATATAAGTGGCCTGAGATTATTTCTTCTAATCATATCATAAGTGCGACTTTTTGTAATGAACGAATGATGAGTATGTGTTCAATTTGAAATAAATATATATAGGTATCATTTTCAACCTTATTATATTATACTCAGCAGTATAATTAATGTCTTTTTTATGTGTTTCATGAAGCTAAGTTATTTTACATATTTTTGAGAATGTGATCTAGGCAAATACTTCTGAAGGAAGAGCTTCTTCTTCTTGATTTGTGGTGACAGAGTTATTTAAATCGCCCATATTTAGGCCTCTGTCGTGATCTAACAACTGTTTATAGTCGGTACCAACTTTTAACGTGCCTTCCGAAGTACGGAGATGCTCAGATGAAATAGCACTATGCGGTCACCCATCTATAGGGTTACCGCGCCCTTGGTAGTTTAACCCGCTGATCGTTTACCGAACAGCGAGTGCACCTATGAGCGCCCTATGACGACTAGCAGAACATGACATCATATCTTCACATCCTTACTAATATCATAAACGCGAAAGTTTATCAGAATGTATGGATGTTTGTTACTCCTTCACGCAAAAACTACTGAACGGATCTGGATGTAATTTGGCACAGAGATAGATTATAGTCTGGAATAGTATATAGGCTAACTTTTTACAGCGAAAACTAACATCCACGCGGGCAACAGCTAGTAATAATATAATATATTCTAAACTTACATCTATAGATTCTGTTATATTGTAATTGGTGACAATCAAGTTACAAAGTCCGGCCTGGTCGTCGGCGGTGAAGGTGTTCATGCCGGCGGAGAACTTCTCCACCAAGTACGGGAACCAAATGAAGAAGCTGTTGTTTCTAGAATAGGTAAAGATTTTATTTAGTAAAACAAAAAGTCAAATATTATTACAGATTAACTTAACTCTAACTCAATTTATTAATAAACGTGGAATAGAATAAGAGTTTTTTTTATTATATAATCTCTCATTCTGTCATCAGTAATTTGAATTAAGAAAGAAGAGGACAAAGCATGGCGTAACTATTCACTCGCTACACCACGTTTATTAATAAAGCGTCTATTCGGACACTTTATGTTTGAAAAGAATACTAACGTGCTAAAAATTACAGCAGTAAAGAAGTACAGCTGCATACTCCTGTAGACAAGCGGCGGTTTGAAGAGAGGCACCAGCTGTTCCCACAGTGACTGCAGCAGGGAAGCATCCTTACGGCGCTCGTTACCTTCTTCATTTAACACTATTTTCTTTACCTGAGAAATTTACAATAAATTAGTACAGTGGTACGGTGATATGGTGGGCCTCGTAGCTAAGTAATAATGTCCTCCTAACCTAATTTCATATTTCTTTCCGTGTGGTGACGGATTAAGAATAAAAAATGTCACCACCCCTTTCCATCCCGAGGGTGTCGTAAGAGTCGACTAAAGGAGTAAGTCAGGCAGACAAAATCCACTGGAAGAGAAGAAAAATTCGAAATAAAACCCTATACCAATCCGTCTGGCCAGCGTGGTATAGTAGGCTAATATCTCTCCGAGATCTCTTTACTACTTTCTACGTTTATGGGTTGATATGATGAACCAAATTTCGGTCACGGCGATCAATCTCAACGGAGACTAGCCATCTGTGCGGGAGATATATATGCACAAGTGTGTGCGCAAACACAAGTACACTCTTTATTTCCTCTCTATCCATGTAGTCCAGATCTGACGTAGGACCAACGGCTTTACGTGCTTTTCTGGTAGTTAAGTACCAGCCATGCAGTTCGTTAGATTTTGAGGGAAAGTATGCAAGCCACGGCCAGTCTATATGATGGGTTCCATTTTCTTAAAACACAGCGAGCCTTCTCCGTGCCTCGGAAAGCACGCTGTTTATCCTGCGTCTAATTTCTCTCCGCGTCAAAAGGTTCTTTTATTGCGACTCAATATTTGCATCCTGATACTAAATATTTTAATTATTATGTAAATATCCCAACACCCACCTGGCCTTGTTCAAAACTAACAAGACAAGCAGGTTTTAAGTATTTCAAAATTCACAAATGTAATTTATTCGCCTATACGTTAGTTTGCAAAACAAGAAATATTAAAACTTGTGAATAATAAACAATATTAAAGCTACACGTGATTTGCAAAAAAATATAAAAAATGTAATCGTGAGATAATCCAGCACACTTTAGACAGCTCATACACAGCCATCTAATTAATAACTACACACAGCGGTGTAGTTGTGCTCCTGTGTGTGAGTACAGGACTCCAGCGCTCATTTAGGGATGCGTTTCGAAAGAAACGTATTCCTATCCCAATGATACTCCCATCTTAAAGCTCTGGTGTAAAAAAATGAGTTGGCAATATGCAAGCGATACCTCTGGTATTGCAATCGTCCATAGGCTAAGGTAACTGATTAACAATATCAGGCGGGCCGTATGCCACCCAAGTAGTATATAAAAAAAATTGACTTTTGTATTCAAAATTCATATTGTACATATGAATGGCCTGTTTGTCTACTGATTAGTGACCTGTCCTGCTAAGCCGGAGGACAAAGGTTCGATTTCCACACGGGACAAAACTTTGTGTGATCTATAAATGGTGCGGAAAATGTCTTTTAAAAAATGTAGATAATATTAATATTTTACCGCCATTTAATCCCAAATTATTTTTCCGCACTGCGTCTTCGTACGCACAACATGCTTAATGTTTCTCTTCACTTAGAAGACTATTTTGGCTGCAGATATAATTAGCCACTCGCGTAGTTGTCGGTTATCACAATAAAAAATATCCTTGTCCAATTTCATTAAGATCCGGCCAGCTTGACTGCCTTGGTGGTCCAGTGGCCGCAGTATGCGCCTGCTGTGCACGAGGTTATGGGTTCGATTTCCACACAGGACAAAGCTTTGTGTGACCCACAAAGTGTTGTTCTGAGTCTGGGTGTATTTGTGTCTGTTAATTGTATGTTTGTAAAGTCCCCCGCGACACAGAGCTTGTTCTCTAGTGCGGGAGTTGTCTTTTTAAAAAAACAAATTTCATTAAGATCCGGTCAGCTGTTTAGACGTGTGAAAACAATAGACAGACTTTCTTATTTGTACCATTAATAGGAATGACAAAAAGTTGCAGCTGGATAAACCTCTAAAGTACACTCCAACCAAAAAAAATTTAAACACTTTCTACTAAAAATACTAACGGGATATTTATCTCCTTTCCCTTTGTTCCTCTTCCAAATATTCCTCAAATTAATCAAAGCTTCATCAGTCCTCTCGGCGTTGACCAGGAATTTGGGGCTTTCGTAGAAGAACTGGATCCCAAAGGCTCCTATACCAAGGGGCAAGGCGAGAGCCAGGGCCAGCAGCCTCCATGGTGCGAACTCCATGCCACCACCCATGTCGAACGAGAAGTCCAGATTCAGGATGAAGTACGCCACCACTGTAACATACACAGAATAATAAGATCTTGGTTCATGATAGAGTTTAGTCGTTTTATGTAGCTACACGATATCGGCAATATGACGTCTATGTTCTCGAGTGATGTAAGTTTAAAATACTTGAGTCTAGAGACGTAGGGTGTAAGGTTACGGCAGCGATTGTGTGCACGTGATCGAAGAACTGTTTCTGTAGCTTTTCCAGCCGTGATATTATTATATGGACTGCATATGTAGATATACATTCCATACATATATAACATAATACCACGATACGATAGTCTTTGCCTACCATAATAGGTTACAATACCATAATATGTTTGTGTGTAACTATGTTTAAGAATCTTTGGTAATATCTTTCACGTGAATATTGCCTCAAAGAAAGACCTTGTTAACTTTAACCCCCGAACCAAAAATAGATGTTATAAGTTAATTTTATTTTTTGAAGGTAGCTGTGAATTTATCGTTAATTTGATCTTTTATAGGATCTTCAGATTTCATTTAGTTTATTTATATTTGCTTTTAGTCAGATTTGACATGCAATGGATGATGTGGTCTACTTGCCAAGCCTACGAAGTTCATTTTATTTCATTTATTCACTCAAAAAAAAAAATTACATTGTGTACTTAAATAAAAGGTAACACAGATAATGCACACATAAGCAAGATAATTTAAAATTCAACATAATCAGTCTTATAAGTTCTAACCTCATGAATAAGGTACCTAACAGTATGAATAAGCAATTGAAAGTCTTCTGCAAAACTTGATCGGAAAATTCTAAACATCATGAGGAAGAGATATATTATACCTAATAAGTCTAAATAAACGTATGTGAAAAATAATAGATAGTCATAATGGTAGATACATTAGACAGAACCTGCTTATTTTTTTGTAAACGACAAAAAAATCAACCAGGTCTTAAAAATACCAGTTTTATCTACTCATAGGTGATAAAAAGCGAGCCACCTAAAATACCAGTATTCATTTTTTTAAGAACATCATCTAGAATAAAAATTAGCCGATCGTAGTTAACTTTGAAAATAAATGTAAAAGTTTATTTTCTTTCCGTTACATTAAACTGGTACCACAGATTGACTTTTATAGATATTATTTGAGGAGTTGCATAGGACATCTTTCATCATAAAGTGATGGTGGCCGAGTGGCACGCAGAAGGTGCGAGTTCGATCCCGGGCAGTGCCAATGTGAATTTCATTTTGCGGAGTTTATATGTACTAATCAAATGATTCGCCATCTGCTAACGGTGAAGGAAAACATCGTGAGGAAACTCACATGTCTTAGAAGAAATTCTAAAGACATATCTGATTCACCAACCCGCATTAGGCCAGCGTGTGTGAATTAAGACCTAAACCCTCTCTCTCTCTTGATAGAGGAAAGGAGACCCGTGCCCAGCAGTCAGCAGTGGGTTGCTATTATTAAAGGACATCTGCAGGTGTGCAGCCGGGGTCCGGGTAGAAGACAGTATTTTAGTGAATAATGCCGCATAAAACCTTGTATTAAGTTGAGAAGGCGTTCTAAAACTGTAATTCACTAATAAACAGTACACCCAGACTCGGAGCAACTATCTTTAGGTCACAAACACATTTAGTCCGTATATAATAATAAATATACCCACAGTACTCTCGTACGGCACGATCTCAATGCTAAGGTCCCAATTCTGCTAATTTACGGATGGCTCAATTGAATCTTAATTGATTCTCAATTGGATCTCACTATTATTTTTGGTATTCTGCTAATAAATTTAAGACCAATAGTTGGAAACCATTGGTCTTAAATGATTAGGATTTTTGGTATTACACTATTGGAATTCTGCTAAATAATTTAAGACTTTTTAAGATTTACTCATACCAAATTGTAAATGTTATACTCTGGCGATTAAAAAGAGTGGTCCGAGTTTCTTGCAAATTCTTCTCGAGGCCCTACATTAGTCAGCGAATTGGTCGTAGGAAAAACTATGGTGGCATTTGTTTTCATGACCTTCATAAGTATCTTAAGTTCATAATAAATGAGTTTGACTATAATAATATATCTCACCAACATAAGCCGCCAGACTGAAGTCCAACACGCTGGTCATGACCAGCATGTACGAGTCTCTCACTCGCTCTGCGCAGGATTCACCCAAGAGGGTGTACGACGCTGATTGGGCACAACTGCAACTAAAACGAGAAGGGTAAAAACATTTAGTACAGTTAAAAGTGACATTTATTCTATACCAATTATTGGTCGCCTGGTAGTCAAAATTCGACCGTAACTCAAATGATATAAGTTTTAATTTTAAGTATTTTCCGGATTCATTCTCCGTGTAAACTTAAACTATACCAAATCAAATATTCTTGTTCGCTATATTCCGAAGATTTCTTGTCACGTATGAATGGCAAGAAACTTATAATACCCCGGCTTTTGTATCGGGCCTTACACGCTTGCTCTATATTTATATCCAAATATGTACATATAGTTATTAAAATAAAAGCTACATAACCTTAACTAAATACAAACAATCAGATATTGAATATAAAATATCTGATTGAGGTCGTACTTCTGACGAAAGGTGCCCAAAAGACTGGCTACCACGCTGGATTGCAAGGCTAACGCGTTGACCCAAATAAAAGCCAGCCTTAGGATCATGAGATGACTGATGATGTTAAGCAAATACCGTAGCCTATTGCAATACTAGAGGTATCACTTGCGTGTCGCGAACCCATTTTATTACACCAGGGTTTTAAGATGGGAGTATCTCTGGGATAGGAATACATTTCATTCAAAACGCATTCCTAAATGAGCGCAGAAAACTTCACGCTCAGGAAACCTACTATACCATTGTAGTTATTTGGCTATAGTCTTCTGTAAGGTGAAGGTCCTTCCCCAGTCGGGCTTGCTCGCTAGTATAATTCCCTACCTCTCTTTAAATTTTAGGGGTACTTACAAACTTGTACTAATAAATTTGAACACAGCCATGAACACCCAGTTAGGTGAGAAGGCGCTGATGGCTGACACTATGAAGCTAACCCACATGGCTATCAGCAGGCTCTTCTTGCGCCCCTGAGTATCTGAGATGTAGCCCCAAGGATACGCCATTACTATCGGACCTGGAACCAACATTATATTATATTATTTATTTATTTAAAACTTTATACACATACATGGTAAAGGCGGACTTAATGCCTGAGGCATTATCTACCAGTCGTATATATTACATACTTATTAAAAACAATAATCATCATCATCATCATGATCTCAGCCAAAAGACGTCCACTGCTGGACATAGGCCTCCCCTAAGGATTGCCACAACTGGAGTAGTGCAGAGCTATGTGCCCGGCCCATAGCTCGCAGAATTAATGGCCTTTGGGACAAAAAGGTTCTAGAGTGGCGACCACGCATTGGAAGATGAAGCCTGGGCAGGCCTCCAACAAGGTAGACTAACGACCTGGTAAAGGTTGCGGGCAACCGATGGACAAGGTTGGCTCAGAATCGAGAGTTGTGGTAAACAATAATACTAAAACATAAATTAAATATAAATTACCATAGCTATTGCACGCGGCTCCGCCCGCGGGAGCCGCGTGCAACAGCTATGGTAATTTATATTTAATTTATGTTTAATTTAATAAAATCGTAAATTAATAAAAATAAAGAAATTTTTTAAAAGAAACATCAGTTCACCAGTGAAAGTCCCATCAAAATCGGTCCAGCCGTTTCAGAGATTAGCCGGAACAGACAGACAAAAAATGTTATTTTGGTATGTACCGAGTATACATCCATATACGCAGTTAGTAAAAAGAGGTTATTTTAGTATTACAATCAGACACTACAATTTTTATAGGTAACTAGAACTAGGTACTGTCCGTATGGTGACGGATTAAGAATACAAATGTCACCACCCCACATTATCCCGTGGGTGTCGTAAGAGTCGACTAAGGGAGTAAGTCAGGCAGACAATATCCACTGCAAGAGAGGGAAAACTCGAAACAAAACCCTATACCAAACCGTCTGGCCAGCGTGGTATAGTAGGCTAATATCCCTCCAAATTAATGGAGGAGACCCGTGCCCAGCAGTGGGACGTTTTTGGGTTGAGATGTATGTATGTATAGGTAACTAGAGGTCGCCCGCGACTTCGTCCGCGTGATAATTTGAAACGTACATTTCCCCAATTTTTCAATATATCGCACTACTGATTCGCTCCTATTGATCATAGCGTAATGTTATATAGCCTATAGCCTTCCTGGATAAATGCACTATTCAACAAAAAAATATTTTTTCTAATCGAACCAGTACTATTTGAGATTAGCGCGTTCAACCACCAATAAAATTCTCGTGTCACGGTGTTTGTAATCAAACTCCTCCGACATGGCTGGACCGATTTTCGTGAAGATTTGTGTGCATATCGGTTAGGTCTGCGGATCAGACAACATCTAGTTTTCATCCCCCTAAACAGAATGGTCCAACCCTAATTTTTTGTAGACAATTTTTTTTAAATAATTGCGTTAAAAAATACATACAACCATTAATTTTCACCCCTCTATGATCAATCCCTATTTTTCAATAGCGATATTACTACTTTAGTAGTAAAACAACGTTTGCTGGGTCAGATAGTTTTACTATAAGTAGCAAAGTCATAGCGATGGAGCAATGTACGTTCGAACGTAACTAAAAAAATGCCTATAGAATTAAGTCCCTCCTTTACAAATCAAATACCTAATTAAGCACAAAAGTAATCCATATAAGGTAATCGAACTAATTGATCAGCCAAATAAGGCTGCAAAAATATCCTTTTAAAATTATCATAGCAATAAACAGACCTGAAACTCATGCAACTACTAAAATAGCAGGCGCTTGCTTTTTTTCTCGTTCAAAAGACAACTTTCGCACTAGAGAACAAGCCCTGTGTCGCGGGAGACTTTACAAACATACAAATATAACATCACGCTATGATCAATAGAAGCGGAGCAGTAGTAAGATATGTTGCAAAATCGGGGAAAATATTTCAAATTACCACGCGGACGAAGTCGCAGGCGTCCCCTAGTACAAATATAAGAGTACCCCGTTTCATCCCGAGGGTGTCGTAAGAGTCGACTAAGGGAGTAAATCGGGCAGTTAATATCCATTGCCAGAGAGGGAATAATTGAAACCAACCCGTCTAGTCAGCGTGGTATAGTAGACTAATATCTCTCCAAGTGTATGGAGGAGACCTGTGTCCAGCAGTGGGACGTTTACGAGTTGAGACGACGATTATATTATTACCTATTTTTTTAACGTTTTTCTTTCATGTTATAAATTACAATACATTTCACTATTCACTTGTGTAAACTCTTTTATTTATTTTGCATATTTGCTTTGGTATTCGATTGTGGTGTTTGCATATGAGTACTTATTACACTATTGTTAAATTTTGTTTAATATATTTGCATTTGATTAACTAAATAATTAATGTAACATAGCACACCGTTTTTCCGATGGGGCAGGCAGAGAAATAGGTACGATACTTTACGGTGCATAATAAGATTTCATTTCTCATTCATGACTGCCTTGGTGGTCCAATGGCCGCAGTATGCGCCTGCTGTGCACGAGGTTGAGGGTTCGATTTCAACACAGGACAAAACTTTGTGTGACCCATAAAGAGTTGTTCCGAGTCTGGTTGTAATTTGTGTTCGTTAATTGTATGTTTGTATAGTCGCCCGCGACACAGAGCTTGTTATCTAGTGCGGGAGTTGTCTTTTTGAAAAAAAATGAAACATTTTTAGGCCTAGGCCTAACCATGAACACGTGAATTGATTTTGAAATGTTTGTTTGAAAAATGAAAAAGGTGGCCCTAGGGTTGCCACCTTTTTTATGTAATAAAGTACATTGGTTATATTTCTTTATGGCTTTTTGTGTGTTGCTGGCGAGTGGCAACATCGATTCAGCGCCAATCGATAAATTCAATTTAACGAAAAAAATATTTACAACTAAACTTTTTAAAAGCATAAAGAAATCACAATATGCGTAATAAAGTATTTTCATGTACTTTAATGTTCTCATAAAGTATAGAGTACAATTACTTGAAATAACGTACAACACTTGATTATAAAGTACTGGTGGCAACCCTAGGTAGGCCCCATAGATATAGGGAGTAAACCTATAGCCATTACATGCACAATAACACACCTACTGTTTTCTTTTAGTGACTGCATGGTGGGTTCAATGACTGAATTGGATACGTCGCCATTTATCACTGCGCTGCGTATTGTGGGTTCGACGACATGAGACAATAAATTATATAATGCACAAATATATTGTCTCAACTCTGAGTGTGCTTTGTGTCCATCAATTGTGTGTTTGTAAAGACGAATACGAGAGTTGCCTTTTTGAAAATATATTTAAAAAGCATACGGGAATGTTTTCGAATTTTCATTAAACGAAAACAAGGCAATTTCAATCAGCTGCACATGCCACGGCACCTACCAGTTACCTACTTAAATTCTAAGCATAAATAATTAATTGTTTAATTTGATTATTTACTTTATAATCTACATTTATAAAAATATTTTTTTCGTTTATCTATGCATCACCTGTGGTAGACTTGTAGAGAATGCTTTGGTATTAAGTCTGCCTATGTACACATGGCAACGGAGATATCTATAGGAACTTCATATGATCTTCCTCGATCGCTTTCGGCCATGGCGACCTCTTCAACTCCGTTCTGTTTCATGGCGTTTTTATCTGTAGGTTTAGTCTAATTGTACACTGTTACCAAATCCACAGAAATATATAAAATGGTTTCCTAAAAAACTAATCTTTATAGCGGCCATGTATCTCCGTTGCCACACATGGTCCTCCTAACCGAATTTCGGTCTCGGCGGCTAATCTCAACGGACACTAGCCATCTGCGCGGGAGATATTATAGTGCACAAGTGTGTGCGCAAATAAAAGTGCACTCTTTATTTCCTCACTCTCACAGTCCGATGGGACGGCAATCGGACACGACCGGAGAAAGATCAGGCGTAGGACCAACGGCTTTACGTGTACACCGCCAATTCCCAAACTCCGAGCATCTAATGTGAATTTCTTGTCAGAAAAACCCAATATCAATTTTTGGCCCGACCCGGGAATCGAAGCCGGGTCCTCGTGATCAGCAGTCGCAGACATCCACCACTGAGCCACCGAGGCAATCTTTATATATATATTTCTATATATTTCTTGTGTGCGTGTGTATGTCACTGAACTCTTCCTAGACGGCTGGACCGATTTTGATGAAATTTTGTGTGTGTGTTCGGGTAGGGCCAATTGGACAATTGGACCCGGTAGATGGCGCTGCTGTCGGTATTTCAGCTTTTTCAGGCAGGAGGACGTCTGCCAGGCATGCTTTAGTTAATATACCTATAAATTGACTGCCTTGATGGTCCAGTGGTCGCAGTATGCGCCTGCTGTGCATGAGGTTGTGGGATCGATTCCCACACAGGACAAAACTTTGTGTGACCCACAAAGAGTTGTTCTGAGTCTGGGTGTAATTTGTGTCCGTTAATTGTATGTTTGTAAAGTCCCCCGCGACACAGAGCTTCTTCTCTAGTGCGGGAGTTGTCTTTTTAAAAATAAGATTAAGATAAGATAAGATTAAATAATAGTAGGTATATAACAACTTACCCACAAAAGGCATGGACAATAAAACACTGGTCTGGCTGATGTCCAGGTTGAAGTCACACGTGCAGCCTGTGACCACGACGGAGAAGCCAAACATATCCACACCCATGGCCAAGGTGCACACGCTCAGGGTCACTAGGAGACCGATGCTGTAGCTGCCATTACCTGGAAATTAGGTTTAAGAGGGTAAGCACGATACAAGCTTGCAAAAGACCACAGCCAAACAACTACACACGGCGGTATAGATGAGTTTCAGTGCTATCTATATAAATGCTCTGCTATCTGTGTAGCTGCCATTACCATGAAATCAGATTTAAGAGGGTAAGCACGATACAAGCTTACAGAAGACCACAGGCAAACAATATATAGATGAGTTTCTATGCTATCTATATAAATGCTCTGCTATCTGACTAATATTGGCATTGACTAGCTACTAACTAGTTCAGTGGCTAAGTAGTAACTTCGCCATTTATCACTGCGCAGCGTGTTGCGAGTTCGATCCCTATACGAGTCAAAAATACTTCTTTGGAGTCTGGGTGTAGGTACTTTTTATTCGGTAATTGTATATTTGTAGTACCGTCACGGAGTTTGTTCCCTAATGTGGATGATGTCAATATGACAATAAAAAAACTAGCTGTTGCCCGCGGCTTCGCCCGTGTGGATATCGGTTATCGCTGTAAAAAGTAGCCTATGTGTTATTACCGACCATTATCTATCTCTGTGCCATGTTTCATCCAGATCCTTTCCGTAGTTTTTACGTGAAACAGCAACAAACATCCATCCATCCATCCATACTTACAAACTTTCGGGTTTATAATATTAGTAGGATTAAGAAGGTCCTTCCTCAGGCGGCTTGGGTTACACGTACGGTGCCCTATCTCTCTAAAACTTATCTAAATACAACTTAGACTGCCTTGGTGGTCCAGTGGGCGCAGTATGCGCCTGCTGTGCACGAGGATGTGGGTTCGATTCCCACACAGGAACAAAACTTTGTGTGACCCACAAAGAGTTGTTCTGAGTCTGGATGTAATTTGTAACCGTTATTTGTATGTTTGTAAAGTCACAAGCAACACAGAGCTGTTCTCTAGTGCCGGAGTTGTCTTTTCAAAAAAAAGAAAGAAACTTTATCAATAATAAAACATTACCTGCTAAATTGATGGCTTCTCCGTATGTGTATACTCTGTCTTCGTGTCCATTTCTTGTGATGGACAGTACGTTGTTATTGGAGCTATCATCGTTGTCCCGATTCTTTTGTAACTTGATCGTCATATTGGCCTGTGAATAAACAATAATACCATTGGTTACTACTAGGAACTTTTTTATTATCTCTTCAAATTTGAAACATATGAGATGATATATACATTATCTTTATTTCCGTTCAGGTAAGCAAAGATGTATTGTATCTATGAAAAAAAAATATCTCCTATACCTTTCATCAGATATAGGAGATTTTTTTTTTCTAACAGTAATAGGAAATAACACTGCCCCAATGAATCCGAGGACCTAAATATCGGCCCTTTAAGGGTATCGCCAACGATCTTGAGGATTTGGGCGGAGCAAACACGACCTAATTCTCTAGGCGAGCGCGGGGATACAAACAGACGTACTCTTTGAATGGACGTCTAATTAATTTTTAATAAATTAAAATTTAAACTTATATTAAATATAACATTACCAAATTATACGTGTATGTTTTCTTTAAATATTGTTTTTTTTCGTATTATTTGATAAAAATTGAAGTCATAAAGTAGTATCTCAATCTTCAATCATCTGAATAATTTGGTGCTGATTCGGCGATTTTTTTACAAACTATTTAGAATCACTATATAATTTATGACAAAACCATATTATGAAACACATCTTGTAGAATATGGCAGTCATTTGTCTATAAATGCCAACAAAAAATGGTTTAATTTACACCTCTTTTTCATCATTTTTTGAGAAAAGGGCGATAATGTAAGCGTATGTTGCGGGAGTCAAAAATAATATATTATAGGCGACACTAATCATAAGCATGTTCTTATGATTAGTGTCGCCTGTGTGGGACTGGATCATTAAACATAATCATTATTATTATTATTATCGTATACAGTCAGCGTCAAAGTGTTTGGCACACATTTTTTTTCTTTAATAATATCTAGATAATAATAATTTTATTCCGGATCAATTATATACCTACATCTATTTTTAGTAACAATTGAAGGTATACAACTATATTTGTAATTAAAATAATGTGATAAATTATTTAATTAATAAAATTGTATTTCCTATAGAGAGGAGGCCTAGGCGGAAAAGTGGAAGTATTCCATATTGGGCACCTACCGATATTTTTATATCGATATGTTCCACTAAGGCACCAGCGCAAAATATCGGTAGGTGCCCAATGTGAATACCTTAGGTGCCATTCACTCAGGTGCCATTAAAACGGGTGCCCAATATGGAATACTTCGAAAAGTGAAATAAATTTTTTTATGAAAATGCATCCTGTTGAAATGCTTTAGAATCTCAGCATTTTTTCAATTCTACAACTTGCCGTATTGAAGTTGGTTTGTTAATGAACTTTAGTCATATTGTAACTAAAATGGACAACGGGTCTAAAATGCGTAATATTTTAAAAGTTTTCATACCTTTTTGTTTCCCGACGTTTCGGTCGAATTGCACCGACCGTGGTCACGGGCGACGACCGCACCAGTCAATCCGTGACCACGGTCGGTAATATTACGCGATTTAGACCCGTTGTCCATTTCAGTTATAATGTTTGTACAAATCGTCAAAGTTTAAAAGAATACCTATATATCTTTAGTCAGTTTAACGGTAGGTAATCAAGTTATTTTGACTTCGGCTGTATACATTACGTCATAATAATGATTTGGGATACATGTGGTACTCATACTTTGTCTGCTATGTCAGTTAGAGGCATGGCCTACTTACGAGTATACGTTCTGATCCCTGAGACATAACATGTGTGTTTATGAACCTCACATGGCTAATCTAATTAGTATTATTATTATACTGATGCAGTCTCCATGCTATCATAGCTCTACAAAATATTGTAATTATTTTTGATTTTCTTCATACTACTTGGATGGCAAACAAGCATACGGCCCGCCTGATGTTAAGCAGTTACCGTAGCTTATAGACGCTTGCAATTCCAGAGGTGTTCCTTGCGTGTTGCCGACCTTATTTTTTTCACCAGGGCTTATAGATGTTATACCCCTGGGATAGGAAAACGTTTCTTTCAAAATGCTTCCCTAAATAAGTGCTGGAGACCTGTACTCACACACAGGAGCACAGCTACAACGCTGTGTATAGTTATTTGCCTGTTGTGCCCGACAGGTAAGGGACCTCGACCTTACTTCTGTAAGGTGGAGGTCCTTTCCCAGTCGGGCTTGCTAGGTTGCATGGTGTCCTACCTCTCTTAAAAATATTTTAAATTTCTAAATATATTTGTGTGATCCACAGATAGTTCTAAATCTAGGTTTACTATGTGTCTGTAAATTATATGTTTGTAAAGTCTATCTATCTATCTTCTTCTATCTTCTGTATATAAAAATCAATTGCTGTTCGTTAGTCTCGCTAAAACTCGAGAACGGCTGGACTGATTTGGCTAATTTTGGTTTTGAATTATTTGTGGAATTCCAGGGAAGATTTAAAAGGTGAGTAAATATGAAAAAAAAATGCTATGAATATAGTAAAATCAACAATTTCGCTATTTCTTAGCAACTATTACAACCTGTCAAAGTTTAGAAATGAATTAAATTTAAAAGTGAAGTTTATTGGTTCTGAGGCGGTACGAAGTTTGCCGGGGCAGCTAGTTTTTACCCGACTACGGCGAAGCAAAAAGGACGGTTATGATTTTGACCTGTATGTATGTTTGTATGTATGTTCATCTGTTCCCACATAACTTCTAAACTGCTTGTTATAACTTACTAAATAAAAACTGTTTATAGAACAGTTTTATAAACATAGTTTAAGATAATTCCAAATGATACCTAGATATTATATATTTTTTATTATTCACTACGACCACAATTTTCACATAGGTATATTTCTAAGAATGTTTTAACTCATTACTTATGATAATAATAATAACATATGTTATCAGGGTATAATAACAAATTGTCTACGGTCTTTTTTGTTTGAAAACATGCTTTTCTTTTCGCAAATGTATGCATTTTTTTTGTAATGTTAATTTTACCATACGCATCCTTAGAAAACTGACGTAACTTGAGAAATATCAGTGTGCAATTTTGAACCTTAGCTGTTGGGAATAAGATGTAAGTTAACTTAAGTCATTTTTTCAGTGTGAATGCGATGTCATTAAAACACACGTAATACAATTTCTTGTCTGAACTGACTGACTAAGTTTGACTGATTCATCAACGCAGTCAAACCGCTGTGGCTTAAAACTGGACATTTTGCACAAAGCGTCTTTAAAATAACCGACGTGCACGCAAGAGGTGCGAGTTTGATCCCGGGCTGTACCAATGTGAATTTCACTTTGTGGAGTTTATATGTACTAATCGTCGAAAAAAATCAAAAGGGAAGACCCGTGTATAGCAATGAGCATATATGGGTTGCTATTATTATATTATTTTATTCCTTAATTGATTTAGGGTTGCTATCTATACTAATAATATTATAAAGCTGAAGAGTTTGTTTGTTTGGTTGAACTCGCTAATCTCCGAAAGTACTGGTTCGATTTGAAAAAATCTTTTTTTGTTGAATAGTGCATTTATACAGGAAGGCTATAGGCTATATAACATCACGCTATGATCAATAGGAGCGGAGCAGTAGTGAGATATGTTGCAAAGTCGGGGAAAATATTCTAAATTACGCGGACGAAGTCGCGGGCGACACCTAGTTATTACATAAATGGGTTATTATATTATTTTATTCCTTAAATTATGTAAATGAGCACTAAGAAGCGATTTTTGGAAATTACCCCCCTAAGGGGTTAAAATAACGTATAAACAATTGAATACAAAATCCGTCATTTTTAAAGGAACAAGCATGAAATTACATAAGCTCCTGACATCTTTTCAACGTTTTTATGAGGGATAAGTTTCAAAAATTTTACCAAAAAAAACCGACTTCAGTACGGCAAGTTGCAGAATTTTTAAAAACCTTAAAACCCCTAGTCTAACGTAGGTATTTAAACAGAATGAACTTTCATGCAAACTCTTATCTCACTTTTACTCTCTTAAAGACGGTTCTTTTTCTGATAATTTACACCTATAGTGCATCTCATGACCATTCAAATAAGCCCAAACACGGCTAGATTACATTGTTAAATTATGAAGTTCCGTTGCCTAGCTACCGGCTTTATCATCAAAGAGTTGCTTAGCAACCATAATGGAAACTTATCTAATTGCTATCCGTAAAATACTTATTATTTACAAGTTCTGAGGAGTTCTGCACAAAAAACATATTTAAAAAAATACACACGAATTGTTAACCGCCTCGTTTTTGAGGTCGGATAATAAAATAATTTCACTGACTACCTTTCGTACTAGCACATATAATACACACTATACGCATTACTTACTATACTATTGCGGCAAAGTAATATCAGGTGTAAAAAGCAACTACCGAATGCCAAAACGGCATTCAGAGAAATTGTGTAGCCGAGTTACATAGACTTTGCTAGACTGCACGTGTGGTCTAGACTTAGTGGTAAATGGGGTCATCTCACCACCAATACATATAACATTCTTGTAAATCCTACTAATATTATAAACGCGAACGTTTGTAAGTATGGATGGATGTTTGTTACTCTTTACGTAAAAACGGATCTGGATAAAGTTTGGCACAGAGATAGATTATAGTCTGGAATGACACATAGGCTACTTTATACAGCGATAACCGACATCCACACGAGCCGAGCCGCGGGTAACAGCTAGTATGTTATAAAATAAATGTACATGACGTTTAATTGTAAAATTCTAGAATTATTTGGTATGTTGTGTATTGTCTATTGTTGATAATAATGAGTCTGTTGGCCTATAGTCAATTGACCAATAAAGCTAAAGTGATGCTATGAACCAATTTAGTCATGTCAATATCAATTTTAAGTCGGTAACGTTTTTGTTTTTATGCTTTTTAAAGTACAACTACCGTACTAGAGAACAAGCCCAGTATCGCGAACACTTTATAAATATATTAACGAACACAAAGTACACACAGATTCGAAACAAACATTTATGGATAATACAAAGGTTTGTCACGTGTGGAATTCGAATCCACAACACTCTGAGTGGTATTGAAAGAAAGAAAGAAAAACGTTTATTCAAACATACACAGGACACCAGAAAGAACACAATACAACAATGAGTAGGCACTAAAATACAAACTATGAACGCAATTTACTCAATACCTTATTGCGTTCCACAATGTTTATAAAAGGTCTTAAGATAATACAAAGGTAAGTTTCAATTGTGGACCCTTTCGGGCACAGCACAGTTTAGGAGAGAGGAGGAAGAGCGCATAAAATTTATCATGTGCGATGTCGGAATAGATCCCAATCTCAGCTTTGTACTACGTCAATTTTACGCTGCAGCGCAAATTTTCGGATTGGGCCTTATGTGAAATCACGTAAGTATGTACATAGGTATAGGTACAAAGGACTATAAAATAAATAAATAAATAAATTTAAATAATGAGAATAATATATATAAATAAAAATGAAAATAATGAGAATAATATATATATATATATACTAGCTGTTGCCAGCGGCTCCGCCCGCGTGGATGTCGGTTATCGCTGCAAAAAGTTATTCCAGACCATAATCTATCCGTGTGCCAAATTTCATCCAGATCCGTTCAGTAGTTTTTACGTGAAAGAGTAACAAACATCCATCCATCCATCCATTCTCACAAACTTTTACATTTATAATATTAGTAAGGATAATCTAAAATGATATAAATGGGTCAAAAATAAAAGTCTCAACGAGACTTTCATATTTGTGCCGCTGAGACACTCTGCAGAAGTGGCGGCCGAACCCACTTTAATGCCAGTCTAGTAGATGGGAAGGCGCCCAAATATTTACACAAGTATTTACAATTTCATTAGGTCATTGAAGTTAATAGTCTAGCAAGAAAGTTGTTGAGGTGACGGCCTACGCAGTGTTAGAATTATTTTTATATATGTCTCACTGCTGAGCGCGGGTCACCTCTCATCTATCGAGAGTGCTAAGTGGGTTTTGGCATTACATACAAACGCTTGCCTAATGCGGGTTGGTGGATCAGCCGTTAACAGATACGCATAAATTTCACAAAGTGTAATTTACATTGGTACCGCTACCCGGGATCGAACTCAAATCACATGCGTACAAGTCAGTTGGTAAAACATCAAATTGTGAGGATTATTCTCACAAACAAACAGTCTACATGATTCTAATGGGCTATGTTTAAATTCGCTTTCTGTCTATATAAGAAAGGTAGGGCACCAAACCTGCAAGCAAGCCCGACTGGGGAAGGACCTCCACCTTTCAGAAGACCACAGCCAAATACTTGCACTCACACACAGGAACACAACTACACCCATGTGTGTAGTTGTGTTCCTGTGTGTGAGTGTAAGTCTCCAGCGCTTATTTAGGGATGAGTTTTGAAAAAAACGTATTCCTATCCCAGGGATAATCCCATCTTAAAATATGGTGTTAAAAAATGGGTTGGCAACACGCAAGTGAAACCTCTGGTGTTGCAAGCATCCATAGGCTACGGTAACTGCTTAACATCAGGCGGGCCGTATGCTTATTTGCCACCCAAGTAGTATAAAAAAAACATGCTTCGAAAGAATATAATCAATGTAGTCGCCGATTTATTTGTTTTGTTATAGCATAGTATAACTGGCTGTTAACTGGCTCATTTGGCTATTTTGCATTATTTTTAATTAAAGCTATTATTCTTGTTTTATTGCATCCTTAATCGATAATTTTCAGTACGTTTGTGATTATAAATCTACTTGAAAAAACACGTGAGAAATTATTTACGACGTGTCTATGTTTAGTAACCTTTGACAAACTATGGATGAATTAAAATTGGAATATACTCAGTTTTCTGATTCGTTTTCCGGACCAGATTCTCAGAACGCATCAATTCCATTGAACAATCAGAGCCTCTAGACAAGTGGCATAAGCGATAGTCAAAACGAAAAGTCAAAAAATAAAATGTATGGAATTTGACGTAAGTCTACGATTTAATGTCGTAAACTCACGTCAAATCCCATACATATTCATTTTTGACTTTTCGAGTATCGCTTATGCCACTTGTCTAGAGGCTCAGGGCTTGCCACACACTTTCGCTTTTTTCGTACAAAATTATTACAGTACATTCGTTTCGAGTGCTAGACGGTTACGTTCGGAATTCTGGAAGAAAAAATAATTAACGTGTGTGCTAGATGTTTTGAATTATGAATACGGTTTCCGAACACAGTTTAAGAATTAGTAAAGCGACTTTTTACGTTCTTTTCATCATGGTTCTATTTTCACCAAAATCTATTCTGATTATAGAATTCATAAGGAATTTAGTAGTGTCCCTATACCATGACTAAAAAACCCTAGCACAACGATAACAATACTGAATATTTTTACATAATTATATTACTAGCTGTTGCCCGCGGTTCTGCCCGCGTGGATGTCGGTTATAGCGATAAAACCCTACCTTATTAGAATTATTCCTTAGAATACCATCTATCTCCTTGCCAAATGTGTTGAAGATCCGTTTAGCCGTTTAATTGTGAAAGCGTAACAAACAAACACACTTACTTTTGCATTTGATTTGATTTTAATTTTCTTAAGAAAGACAACTCCCGCTCTAGAGAACAAGCTCTGTATCGCAAGGGACTTTTACAAACATACAATTAACGGACACAAATTACACCCAGACTCAGAACAATTCTTTGTGGGTCACACAAAGTTTTGTCCTGTGTGGCAATCGAACCCACAACCTCGTGCACAGCAGGAGCATACTGCGCTCACTGGACCACCGAGGCGGTCTGTCTATTTCTATTTATAATAAGATGTATACGAATAATCCATACTCTATACAAATTTTATAAAGAGGATACATTTGCGAGTTTGTGAGGTTGTTGTTATCTCTGGATCTACTAAACCGATTTTGAAAATTCTTTTACCAATAGAAAGCCACGTTAATTGTGAATATCATAGGTCAATATTAACCTGAAAAATGTAACGACTTTTGTGTGGTAGTCAAACTTGCAAAGTAATATAATAAATGATACCGGAGCGAAGCAAGGGCGAGTCTCTAGCATTAATAATAATATTCATTTATTTTCTGTTCACAAAGGGTTACAAAGTATGTGTACAAGGTCAGTCAGGTTATAATCCTTTGTGAGAGACTGGAGACCGTACTAGGGAAATCCTGTGTGATCACCAGGCCCCCATCTCGGAAAATACATACTATTATATAGTGACATTATTATGCTATGTATGGCGTTAAGTGTTTTACTACAAATTATATTTTATTATATATATAATATAACCGTGTGCTATGGCGCGTGTTAGGAGAGGCCTATGTCCAGCAGTAGACCGCGATAGGCTGATTGATTGATTGATATATATATATATATATATAAGTAAGCTATTAAACTATTATCATGACATAATACATTCAACAGGTTTAATCGATTATTGATAAACGGATTGTAACATTAACTAATGACTAGTAATGAACAAAATGATATCGGCAGGAAACAATGATACATAATAATTAAGCGAGGGCTCGTGTGGCGGCAGCCAAAGGGAAAATAACACAAAGGGAAGTGTGGGTTTGATCCCAAGTAGGTACCAATGTAAATTTTATTTTGGCGAACTGGAAGGCGCAGCGAGAGCAGGCCTCCAAACAAAGTGGACCGACGACCTGGTAAAGGTCACGGGCAACCGATAGACAAGGTCAGCTCAGGACCGAATGATGTGGAAAACCTTGGGAGAGGCCTATTTCCAGCAGTGGACGTCTTATGGCTGAGATGGAATGGTGAAGTAAAACATCATGAGGAAACTCACATGTCATAAAAAAATCTAAAGGCATGTCTGATCCACCAAACCGCATTTGCCCATTGTGTGGTTTGAGGTCTAAATCCCCTCAGCTCGATTGATAGATACTGACAGGCTAGTGCGTGATAAGTGACCCTAACTGCTACGCCGGAGATCGTAGGTTCGATTCCTAGACGGGACAAATCTTTGTGTGATCTATATGTTTATTCCGAGCCTGGGTGTAATTTGTGTCCGTGAATTGTATGTTTATAACGTTCCTCGCGACGCAAGGCTGCTTTTCATGATCGCGTATTTGAACCGTCCAAATAGCCTCATTCTACTATTATACTGGTAGATCCAGGGATATATTTTGAGTGTAAAAAGGGAAACAAAATATAATAATACTAGGCGATCATGATACGCATCGGCGATACGGATATGGTGATCGTATCTATCAAGTGATTCATACCTGGACTTGCCTTTACCAGGTTGTCAAAGGTTTATACTAACAAATCCTTACTAATATTATAAATGTGAAAGTTTGTAAGAATGGATGGATGGATGGATGTTTGTTACTCTTTCACGTAAAAACTACTGAAAGGATCTGGATGAAATTTGGCACAGAGATAGATTATGGTCTGGAACAACACATAGGCTTTTTCGCAGCCATAACCGACATCGACGCGGGTGGAGCCGCGGGCGACAGCTAGTTTTCAATATTTTAATGATGTCAGTTTATAAAGATCAAGTTTTAAATTTTGGCTAATGCAATACATTTTGCTCTGTGCTCATGCCAATTTTCATATGTAGAACAATGCAGATAATACCAATTAAATTTGTAATGCATCGAAATAAAAGCATCTGTTAAGTGATAACACCATGGAAGTATAAAGTATTAATGATAAGCATATAACAAGACTAGCGGCCCGACATTACTTCGGTCGGATTAAACATTTCTTTTTTTCGACATTTAAAAACTGCATTTTCAAAAAAAATTATAAGAAGAACAAACGAAAGTGCTCATCACCCAGGACAAATATTTGTGTGATGAGCACCATCGTTTAATCTGTGTCTGGTTGTAATTTATCTTTAATGCACCTAAGCATTTAGAAATATATAAGTATGTTTATCAGTTGTCTGGTTGTCATAGTACAGGCTTTGCCTAGTTGGATCTCAAACATGCCGTACCGTAAGATTCCAAAGGAATTTCTTACCACGTACGATTAGGCTGTGGAATGAGCTCCCTGCCGAGGTTTTCCCAAGAGACTATAGCATGGGGTTCTTCAAGAAAGGATTTATAAGGTTTTTAAAGGGTGGGCAACGCGTGAGTGACACCCCTGGTGTCGCAAACGTCCATAGGCTACGGTAACTGCTTACCATCAGGCGGGCCGTATGCTTGTTTGCCACCTTGGTAGTATAAAAAAAAAAACCCGGAAAATATCATTATTATTATTTTTCCTTACAAAATCAGACTACATTACTTTTTTTTCATATTACTTGAGTGGCAAACAAGCATACAGCCCGTCTGATGTTAAGCAGTTACTAACCTATGGACGCTTGCAATACCAGAGGTATCACTTGCGTGTTGCCAACCCACTTTTTACACCAGGGCTTAAGATGGGAGTATCCTTGGGATAGGAATAAGTTTCTTTCAAAACGCATCCCTAACCTACTTGTCGATGTATATTCGCCTAGGGTGGCCTCCGCCGACATCTCCATTCATTCTCACATGATATATCTCTTTTGTTCTTTCATCCTTCCTTTCTAAATGTCAAAACCATATCTTTAACTTTTGTCTTCATCTTCTTTCAATCACACATCGTGGCACATTTACAAATATTATCTGATACGTATGATGTATCATCTTAACCGAAAGATGCCCACTGCTGGACAATAGGCCACTGCTAAGGATTTAAACAGAATTCGTTCATGAGCTGACCGAATGCTGCTTTATCTAATGTATAAATAAAGGATAATCCTATAAACGCGAAAGTTTGTAGGAATGTATGGATGTACATATGTTTGTTACTCTTTCACGCAAAAACTACCTACATAACGGATCTGGATGAAATTTGACACAGAGATAGATTATAGTCTGGAATAGCCTATTCGCTATTCCAGACTATAATCTATCTTTGCAAAATTTAATTTAGAAAACGTTTACGTGAAAAAGTACCAACCATACATTCTCACAAACTTTCAATTATTTAGGTAATACTTTTACTAATACCTTTTATCGCGATAACCGACATCTACGCGGGCGGAGTCGCGGGCAACAGCTAATTTATTTATAGGCTGTAAGAGTTGTATTGAAATAAAAAATATTATTCATATATTTAATTCTTTAGCTTGCAGCACGTTTTTACTGTATACGGTTGTTATACCATATTGTAATAGAGTATTATTTTCTTATTTTGTAAAACTTAACAAAGCCAATCATTTCGTAAATGCAAGTGTATTGACTTTGCTGGGTCCTGTCATGCGTTTTGGTCGTTTATTGCCACTCATCAACATCATCATCTCTACCCATAAACGTTCCCACTGCTGGGCACGGGTCTCCTCCAAAAATTTGGAGGGATATTAGCCTACTATACCACGCTGGTCAGACGGGTTGGTATAGGGTTTTGTTGCGAGTTTTCCCTCTCTTGCGGTGGATTTTGTCTGCTAGACTTACTCCCTTAGTCGACTGTTACGACACCCTCGGGATGGAAGGGGGTGGTGACATTTGTATTCTTAATCCGTCACCACACGGATAATTGCCACTCATTGATGTAATAAAATAAATCCTACTAATATTATAAACGCGAAAGTTTGTAAGTATGGATGGATGGATGTTTGTTACTCTTTCACGTAAAAACTACTAAACAGATCTGGATGAAATTTGGCACAGAGATAGATTATGGTCTGGAATAACACATAGGCTTTTTACAGCGATAACCGACATCCACGCAGGCGGAGCCGCGGGCAACAGCTAGTATAATATATTTATAATATAAATATTAATATTTTAAATTAATAGCTCAGGAGAAAAGCAAGTCAAACGTTCAAACCAAATTGACTTTCTGTCGCAAGGACAGATGGGGATTTATCATGGCGTCTTTATAGCAATTTATTTACAATTTTAATTCGAACAATGTTAATTTTAATGCTAGGTATTTCAGTTCGAAAATAAATCGTAAAGATGTAAATGTAAAGAAGGCTATGAGTGTAAATGGACTTATGCGTCAACTCGACCGCGAAAACCTCGTCCACGTGGTCGAGTTGGCAAGATTTAATTCTACCTATTATTTTATTATGCATCTCGACCAAAGTCATATCCACAAGTATCGACTCGATTGCATAATTTGGTTGGAATTGGTCGAGTTGCATAATAAAATAATAGGTAGAATTAAAGGCTAGTAAGAGGCTAAACTTGAAACCAATTTAAAAAAATTACGTACGTAATACATGCATCAGGCGAGGTGGAGCGACGATTTTCGCAAAGCGGCTGGGAGTAGCTGGATGCGGGAAGCCGAGGATCGTGCTAGGTGGCGTGCCCTTGGAGAGGCCTATGTCCAGCAGTGGACTGCGATAGGCTGATGATGATGATGATGATACATGCATAGATTTACGACTGTTACCCAGAAGGGTAGGCAGGCAGGCTTGAAATACATTTACAGACTTATTCGTCAACTCGACCGCGAAAATCTCGTCCACGCCACACACACTTCGGTCGAGTCTCTGCATGTATTACGTCCGTACACTTTTTTAATTGGTTTCAAGTTTAGCCTCTTACTAGGTACCAGTTAATTGTGTAGAGTTGCACAATACAACATTTACATTGTGATTAAGAATCAAGAGACACAACACAGTGCAACAGTTTATAAACAGCCTTAGTTATAATATATTGTTACACTGACTATGTTTATATGGTACCCAAAGACCAGTAGTTTAGGCAGCTAGAGAAAAATTCTGGTATTTTAAAATTGAAACTTAAAATACCGGATTTTTTCTGAGTTTAGGCAGCTAGAGAAAAATTCCGGTATTTTAAAATTGAAACTTAAAATACCGGATTTTTTCTTAGTTTAGGCAGCTAGAGAAAAATTCCGGTATTTTAAAATTGAAACTTAAAATACCGGATTTTTTCTTAGTTTAGGCAGCTAGAGAAAAATTCCGGTATTTTAAAATTGAAACTTAATATACCGGATTTTTTCTCTAGCTACCTATATATTTAAGTGTCGATATCAAAAACTTCTGGGAATACCGGAATTAAATACAGAAGTGTGATATTAAAATTACGATTTCTTATATCCGTATAAATTATTTTATATTAAATAGAAAACAGTTTCTATAACGGATAGAATTAAGCTTTTTTATTTATAAAGTTTTTTGCACTTTGTTAAACGATTTACAATCCACAAAAATAGTTAAATAAACTTCAATCTTGATACATTATATCCGAATGATTGCTAAATTACGTATGTGTGTACTTCCTTAAAAATGTGTTTTATGTTTGTTTTTTTCAACCTACTTTGTCCCCCTGTTGGACAAAAGATTCCACACGTTTCCCTTCGACATCAATACTGTTACAAAAATAAGTACCTATTACTTATAATATCTACATTAAGCTCCTTTTAACTTTATCTATCTATTTTAAGAATTTACGAAAAAAAACCGTATTTATTAGGATTCATAAATTCGGTATAAAAATCTCAGACACGTTGAAAAGAAAAATCCTGCTTGAAAATAAATAAAATCCATAAATTGGATCATAAAATAACCCATCTATGAACCAATAAAATAATTGTATAAAACTAAACTATAATTTACAATAAAAAACATTTCACTTACTTGATTTAAAAAGTTTCACTCAAAAGAGTTTCAAAATAATTAACTTCAAACTATTTCAATAAATCACGATTTAAATACAACTCACTGAATAAACACTATTTAGTACCACAACAATAATTAACTATAACTGTGAATTAACAAAATAAATTATTTAGAACCACATTATTGTTCAAAAAATAATTATTTTATGAAATACATGTTTCCCAAGCGTCAACTCGGCTCAGGCTCGTCAATGCGTCTGCGCAACAATATAGAAAATATTATTTATTACTACTGCTCTATACGCGGTGTTTGAGTAAACTATCTGTCTATTGTACTGAAAAACTCTTTTATACGATAATTATACAACTAAATAATTATGTATTTAAGCTCAACAGAGTATTGTTAGATGAATGACACCCCCGCTATCAGTAAACTTAGTCAAAGGCACACTGCTTCACAACATTCCGGTGCATACAATTATTCCAAATATTATTACTACACTTACACACACAACTGCACTGAAATATTTCCTAATATCTTCACCAATCTCGGTGATTATAAGATTTTCTTTTTCTAAAACGAATAAAATACCTTTTTTTAGTTTTACTCGTTACGATATTATTTATAGGTATGCTCGTAAAATGAGTTGTGTAACGATAACAGTTTTTTACTGAAACACAATTGGTCAATGTCAATTTGCTGGTTTAATTAAAGAATGCAGTTTAATGTGACAGCGAAGTTTCTGATCCAAGGGTTGGTAATAGATCATATTGGATCTATTAAAGGTGTTGTAAAGCTGCTGTTAAAAGTTGTGAAATTGACTGTAGAGTAAAGGATATTTTTTTTATATTATGGTAGAAGTATGCTTTGGGGTCAGCCTCATGAGGGGTGGATCTGTTTGGATCACGTGACTGTTTTGTGTTGTAATCTTGCGTGACGTGTTGGCAACACTTTTGAAGACACAATGAAGAAAGATTCACGTAAACACTGACAACCGATTTGTACGTATGTATCTAGTGGTCTTTCAGATCATCTTTCATTTCATTTCAGTCTTTCATTCATTTCAGTCATCTTTCATTCTGTATGGTATATTGGTTTCCTTTCCTTTTCGTTACCACTAATATTGTAACTTATACAAAATTGTAAATGTTAAATTCTGGCGATCAAAAAGAGTGACCCGAGTTTCTTGCCAATTCTTCTCGAGGCGCTACCATAGTCAGCGAATCGGCCGTAGGAAAAAAGTATGCTGGCATTTGTTTTTATGGCGTTCATAAGTATCATGCATTTGATCTAAATGAATAAATGAGTTTGACTTTGACTTTGAAAGAGTATGAAAATATTCACCAGCATTCATATTGCCTTGCATCTTTCTTTTTATTTTTGATACTACTTGGCTGGCAAAAAAACATACGACCTACCAGATCTTAAGCAGTAACCTTAGCCTATGGACGCTTGCAATAGCAGAGGTATCACTTGCGTGTTGCCAACCCCTTTTTTTACGCCAGAGCTTTAAAATGCTAGTATCCCTGGGATAGGAATTCGTTTCTTTCAAAGCGTATTTCTAAATGAGCGCTGTAGACCTGTACTCACACACAGGGACACAACTACACCGCTTTCTGTAGTTATTTGGCTGTGGTCTTCTGTAAGGTGGAGGTCCTTCCTCTGTCGAGCTAGCTCGCTAGTATGGTGCCCTACCTCTCTTATTTTTAACCGACTACAAAAACGAGGAGGTTATCATTTCGTGTGTATTTTTTTAAATTTATTTTTTAAATATTATATTTTTTCTTGAATCTACATTGTTAAGCGATTTTCACTCTTATGCATGTTGCCTTACGAAATTTTAAATCTATAAGTTTATATTTAGGCCTGTACCTTGAACTTGATTTTCCACATTAGTTTTCTCATAAGCCTAGATAGAAAAAAAACACGCAAAAAAAGGTCCGGTTGAGCGGCCAAGTACGAAAAATGCCCCGTCTTACTAACAAACTAAGCCTAGCTAAAGAAGATTAGGTTGTGGAATGAGCTCACTGCCGAGGTTTTCCCAAGAGACTATAGCATCGGGTTCTTCAAGAAAAGAGTTATAAGGTTTTTATAGGGTCGGCAACGCGTGAGTGGCACCCCTGGTGTTGCAAACGTCTATAGGCTACGGTTACTGCTTACCATAAGGCGGGCCGTATACTAGTTTGCCATCTTGGTAGTATAAAAAAAACTCACTAAATAAATATATGAAAAATACACAAAAAGATTTATTTACAAAACTTACCTCTTCATTTTCGATGTCGTCACAAACAAATGGCACTTGCGTATACTCGTACATGTTATATCACAGTAATGACTTTACTCAATCGATGCACAAATGTGACTTTACTCATAAAAATATTTTTGTATATTTAAACAGCAGTTTGTGTACTATGAGTCTATGCCATTCGAAACTGTAAACAGGCGTTGCGCCAAATCGTATACAAACGTAAGTAAATTTATCATTTGGTGTTTGTTTTTATCAATTACAATTGGGTGTAGGTATTCTAAACACATGTATAACCGTATCTAGTCTTATATGTACGGATGTGAATACATTATTTCAATACCAACGAGTTAAGTAGGTTAGTATTATTAACTAGTGAACCGCCCCGTCATTACCCGGGTAAAACTTTTTCTATCTTAGGGATTGAATTTGAATCTTAAAGTCCTGGTGTAAAAAAAAAAAGTTGGCAACACGCAAGTGATACCTCTGGTATTGCGGGCGTCCATAGTCTACGGTTACTGCTTAACATCAGGGGGGCTGTATGCTAGTTTGCCACCCAAGTAGTAAAAAAAAAAATCTTAAAAAGGAAGTAATAAATTTACATTATTTGAGTCATTTTTAGGCCCTGTGGTTTAGGCAGTCAATAATCTATACTAATATTATAAAGCTGAAGAGTTTGTTTGTTTGGTTGAACGCGCTAATCTCAGAAAGTACTGGTTCGATTAGAAAAAATATTTTTTTGTTGAATAGTGCATTTATCCAGGAAAGCTATAGGCTATATAACATCACGCTATGATCAATAGAAGCGGAGCAGTATTGCGATATGTTGCAAAATCGGGAAAAATATTTCAAATTACCACGCGGACAAAGTCGCGGGCAACCCCTAGTGGTAATTATAATTATGGTAACATTTTATTGTGAATATTTAAATAAATAAAATAGTCTCTGGTCGTCCACAGACAGCACGCTATTTTTATTTATAAATAAACTTTACATTTGAATAAAAACCTACTAAGATTTTATGGCAAAATGTATCTTGAATATTCCAATTTGTACCATCATGTTTCTACAACATTTGAAGTAAATAAACAATTATTATAATTAAAAGTTCTTAAGAATATTGGGACCTATAACAATAGCTAGGTGCACTCGCTGTTCAGTAAACAATCAGCGGGTTAAGCAACCAAGGGCGCGGTAACCGAAAGATGGTTGACCGAATAGTCGTGGTGAAATTATCTGAGCGTCTCCATCCTTCGGAAGGCACGTTAATAGTCGGTCCCGACTGTTAACAGTCGTTAGATCACGACAAAGGCCTAAATATGGGCGATCTAAATAACTATGTCACCAGGTTAGCCACTAACCAAACGATAAGAAGAAGACGAACGATTACTAAACGCACAAAACCAACAAATATTTTTTTAAATCCAATTTACATTGTCGCGATACCTATACTACCAGAGCCTCTAGACAAGTGGCATAAACGGTAGTCGAATCGAAAAGTCAAAAAAGAAAATGTATGGGATTTGACGTAAGTTGACGATAATAATGTCGTAAACTTACGTCAAATCCCATACATTTGCTTCTTTGACTTTTCGATTCGACTTCCGTTTATGCCACTTGTCTAGAGAGACAGATGTCTTATTGGTCAAACTCATTTATTCATTTAGATCAAATACATATAAAACAAATGCCAGCATACTTTTTTCCTACGGCCAATTCGCTGACTATGGTAGGGCCTCGAGAAGAATTGGCAAGAAACTCGGGTCACTCTTTTTAATCGCCAGAGTATAACATTTACAATTTGGTATGAGTTACAATAGTGGTAACAAAAAGGAACGGAAACCAATATACCATACGAATGAAATTTAGATAAGTATTTTACTAATAAGTTAGCAATATTAAAAAAAAATGAGTTTAGCTTTACACTATATGGTAATGAGGGATCGTTGTGGTGGTTTTTCTATTGTTCACAAATAACTCCTTTTAAATAAATAGTCTTGACAGCCCTTACTATCGTCTAATCAACCATTTGTATAAAATAAGTTATTATAATGATAGTAACCTGTACACTACGATGCAATAGTGATATATTTCTCTTGTTATCTAACATGTCTATCGGTATAATATATAAAAACAAATTGTCTGCCTGATTGTTTTCATACAACTTTGGATCATACACTATTTTCCCGAAGGGGTGGGCAGAGGTGTTTGATATCTACGTTTCGCCGGCAATATTAGATCCCACGTCACAATTCTAGACTTTGTGCTATTACTGATATATTATACCAGAAAAGCCTACTTTTCTCCATCCAGAAATCGAACCCAAGGATATTACGATTAACGAAGCAGATGGTTGATTTTTTTTTAAACTTCTGCGAAATGATCACAGGATTAGTTTATTATTTATACAAACTAACGAAACAATTTGAATTTTGGTTTATCTTTTAATACTCTATTTAGTAATTCTTTTTTTTTCTAATCATAAATTAAGTTTGGGATAATAAATACATGCATACCATCTCGCCCGTGTTTTATTAAGGTTGGCTTGATATATATACTTATATATTATATTATACTAGAGGTCGCCCGCAACTTCATCCGCGTGGTAATTTGGAATATTTTCCCCGATTTTGCAACATATCTCACTACTGCTCCGCTCCTATTGATCATAGCGTGATGTTATATAGCCTTCCTGTATAAATGCACTATTCAACAAAAAAAAAATTCTAATCGAACCAGTACTTTCTGAGATTAGCGCGTTCAACCAAACAAACAAACAAACTCTTCAGCTTTATAATATTAGTATAGATATATTATTTTGCACAATGTTTTTGGTTTTGTTACGAGATGTAAGGATGGCCTAAAGTTTCTTTTCAAACCTTCCTGTGACGACCGAAAAAAAATGCTAAGAAGTTCCGGTTTTCCGGAATAGAATCTCCTTTATTATACATCGGATTAATAAATACAAAACATTAGGAAAGCTTTATAATAAGTTACTACTATGGGTAGTTTTGTCTTCAAGACTTGATGAAGTTCATATGTAGACATCATGCATAAATGTGACCTAAATTAGTTTTTTTTATAGGTACTGTAAGGGAGGCAAACAAGCATTCGATCCGCCGATGGTAAGTGGTTATCGTAGCCTTCGGTTTGCATCATCAAGGGTATAACCAACCCATAGCCAACCCTGTAAAAACCTTATAACTCCTTCCTACCTGAAGATCCCTATAATATAGTCTCTCGGAAAAAAAAGTATATATATATATACATATATAGCTGTTGCCCGCGGCTCTGCCCGCGTTGATGTCGGTTATCGCTGCAAAAAGTAGCCTATGTGTTCTTCCAGACCATAGTAACAAACATCCATCCATCCATCCTTTCTCACAAACTTTCACATTTATAATATTAGTAAGGATTTTTTTTCTATAGTCTGCGGCGCTCATTCCACAATCTAATAGTACATGGAGTTCGACTTTGACTCATAGCAGAAATAAAATTACATAAGAAAAAAAAACTGTTTGGAATTTTAAGTAAAGAGCAAATTCTATATTGTTATTATAGTAATGGTATGTGCTTAGAATTATCGTAGAAATGTACCTTTTGTTTATATGCAGTTTTTCAATATCTCATAATTGTGTTAAGTTTCTTATGATAACACCATTGTGTTGGCCAGTGGCGAAGGCACATGACTGTTCCTGGGTACAGAAGTGACTCATGTGCCTCACTTGTTACCCCACATTGACGTAGATACAGTAAAGAATTCATTTTTACCTATTTAAGCCCTTTTTAGTGCTCCATATATTTTTTTTTTTCTTAAAGACAACTCCCACACTAGAGAACAAGCTCTGTGTCGCGGGGGACTTTACAAACATACAATTAACGGACACAAATTACACTCAGACTCAGAACAAATCTTTGTGGGTCACACAAAGTTTTGTCGTGTGTGGGAATCGAACCCACAACCTCGTGCACAGCAGGCGCATACTGCGACCACTGGACCATCAAGGCAGTCAATTTAAAAGAAGACTGTGTCTGCCTGTCAGTTTTTTTTATAATACTAATTGTGTGGCAATTAAGCATACGGCCCGCTTAAGGCAGTTACCGTAGCCTATGGATGCTTGCAATATCAAAAGTATTACTTGCGTGTTTTACACGCCAAAGCTTTAAGATGGAGATGGGATAGACCATTACCATATTAAATAGAATATCATTAAATTTAATTTTGACTTAAAAAATGCTAGAGTACCTATATTAAGCAAAGCGCCCCACTACCGACAGACAAGACACTCTTGGTTTTGTCTGTCGATAGCGGTAGATAGTAGAGTTTGACTGCACGGTTAGTTCAGTGGCTTAAGTGGTTACCTCGCCATTTACTACTGCGAGGCGTGTTGTGGGTTCGATACCCACACGGGACAAAAATTTGTGTGATCCACAAATGGTTGTCCCGAGTCTGGGTGTACATTGTGTCCGTTAATTGTATGCTTGTAAAGTCCTCCGCGACACAGCCCTAGTGCGGGAGTAGTCTTTAAAAAAAAACTCTTCTTTTCCATCCTACCAGTTTTTCACCCTATTGTGTTTGTATGGTGTTTTTAATTGCATCACTTTCTACACTAATTGTAACACAAATAAAATTGTAATCACATATCTGGCGATTGAAAAGAGTGGCCTGAGTTTCTTGCCGGATTTTTCCTTGGGCTCTACCCCTGTCTGTTCAGTCAGCTAATCCGGCAGTAGCCAAATTAGCTGACGTCTCATTTGGTATTTTTCATTGACCTGCATAAGTGTCACAGTGTGATCTATATGAATAAATGATTTTGAATTTTAATAGGAAGATATATGAGCGCTGGAGACCTGTAATCACACACATGAACACAACTACACTGCTGTGTGTTATTGGCTGTGGCCTTTTCTAAGGTAGAGGTCCTTCCCTAATCGGGCTTGTTCGCTCGTATGGTGTCCTATCGATCTCTCTATAACAGTTTCAAATTACACAGGTACATTTCACGGCCGCTATTTTACCAAACCCAGTATATATGCATAGACCTCGGAGACAACCAAGCCAAAGCCTTAGGGGTAGAAGGAATATAAGAGGCAAACAATTGCTCATTCTCCACAGCAAGCAAATAACTGGTATTATAAATTATTATGGATACGCGAGTGATGCTGCTTATCTCAATGGAGACTGGATCTGCGCGGGAGATATTATACAGCATAAATGCGCAAGCACAAGTGCTTTCTTTATTCCCTACCTCTCATAGTTCAATGGGACGGCGATCCGACACGGCGTAGGACCAACTTTACGTGCTTTCAAAGGCACGGGGCTGAAAACACCGCCAATTTCCACACTTCGGGCATCGATTGTGAATTTCTTGACTGAAAATCCCAATATTAATTTTTAACCCGATCCGGGAATTGAACCCGGGACCTCGCATTAGCAGTCACGTCACACACATCGGCCACTGAGCAACCGAGGCAGTTTTAAATTAACTAATAGGTAAGTCGGGAACACTTTGAGGTAGGTAGTTACAGATACGCTACTAACATAGTGTAACTGTTTAACAAAAGACATGTTATTACCTATTCTAATGCTTAGTTTGTTGGTACATTAGGCATTTCCCTTTGTCTCCCATATTGTTATATAAATAAAGATGTTTTATTATCTCTATTCTTTTGCGGTTTTAATTTAAAACGAAGTTACTTATAGAATATCTTAGGGTGTCACACGGACCATTAGGTGACAGCTACCAAACGCCGCCATCGTAAAAAACGTATTCCTATTCTAGGGTTAGTTCTATCTTAAAGCCCTGGTGTAAAAAAATGGGTTGGCAACACGCTAGTGATATTTCTGGTAATACAAGCGTCCCTATGCTACAGTTATTGCTTAACATCAGGCGGGCCGTATGCTTGTTTGTCACCCAAATAGTATAAAAAAAATCATATAAAATGTATGAAAACTGCAATGTCTGCGTAACTGTAAATATCTTATGAAATAAATATCATCACCAACCTATCACAATCAACCGCTGGACATAGGCTTCTTCAAGAGTATGGAAGTACAGTTTACAGGATCAGTGCGATCTATGTTGGTTTGAGTCATGGTGTCCTTACTCTTTCCCTATGTTCAATATCTCTAAAAAAGAAGTAGGACCGTACTAGCGAGCAAGCTCGACTAGGAAACCACCTTGCAGAAAATCCCGGCCAAGTAACTACACCCTTGTTGTGTTCATGTGTGTACAGGTCTTTTAGAAATACGTTTTAAAAGAAATGTTTTCCTATCCCAGGGATACTCTATCTTAAAGTCCTGGTATAAAAAAATGGGTTTGACAACACGTAAGTGATACCTCTGGTATTGCAAACGTCTATAGGCTTCGGTAACTGCTTAATATCAGGTGAGCCGTATGCTTGTATGCCACCTAAGTAGTATAATAAAAAAGGGACTAGAAAGATAGGGTCTTTTTTCCGGCGTAAGCGATGTTTCTGGTCATAAAGGCATTTGAAATATTCTTCTTATTTGTTTTTATTTTCTTTTAAAAAGACAACTCCCGCACTAGAGTACAATCTCTATGTCGCGAGGGACTTTACAAACATACAATTAACGGACACAAATTATATCCAGACTTAGAACAACTCTTTTAATTGTCACACAAAGTTTTGTCTTGTGTGGGAATCGAACCCACAACCTCGTGCACAGCAGGCGCATTCTGCGGCCACTGGACCACGGCACATCGAGGCAGTCGTATAAAAGGAATAATAAAAGGAAAGTTATTTATAGGATGCTTACCATCAGACAAAGGCATTTTTTTTCGACTTTAAAAATATGAACCCTTTTTCTTTTCTAGAAAGACAAGTTTAGTGACGGTGTAATTACACTAAACGCAGTCAGTGCAATCAAACTAAACAAACAACGTCACAATGCATATAACATATTGTGTATTTTGATAATAATTATATTTTTAGTAACAAAATCTCATAGTTATTATCTAGTATTTAGCTGTTATCTATATTATTTAATACTATCCGTCATTTACACAAGAATAGTAGTTTTAGGTTAATGACCGTGTAAATCATTTAATTGACCTTATTTTTGATAAACATAAAATAGTATTACATCACGCTCTTTTTTCAATTGTAGCTTTCCAGCCATTGGTATATAGATACGATCGGCAACGGAGTTAGCTGTACAGAGCCGCTATATGAAGATTAGTTTTTTAGGAAAACCAATGTATGAATTTGTGTGAAACACATTTTTATCTGTAAGTTTAGTCTAATTGTACACTGATAGCAAATTCTACGAAAAATATATGTAAACTTACGTCAAATCCCATACATTTGTTTTTTTGACTTTTCGAGTCTAGAGGCTCTGATCTTATTAAGAACGTATATATATATATAGAGTATATGCCGATACGTTTCTTATAACGTAAACATGGAAAAAACTACCTAACGTAAAAGTAATGTTTTAAAACTGAAACGAAGGAAAACAATGTTTATAAAGACGTGTGTAAATCGTGATTCAGTCGAACAATGTTTCTTTGTATAATAAATGTAATATAATACACTGCGTTTGCACCAATAAGTATGAATTTCAATCTATTTTATTATATACTTAGTAGGTATAATAGCAACCCATATATATGTCCTACTGCTGGGCAGGGGTCTAGGCCTTAATTCACACCACTGATACATAACTTCTCATCTTTTTACATCAACATTAACTGATTATAATCGCTTAGACAATTTCACTGTATTATTTAAGATCAATAATATTATTTTACTACTAGCTGTTACCCGCATCTCCGCCCGCGTGGATGTCGGTTATTCCAGACCATAATCTATATCTGTGCCAAATTTCATCCAAATCCGTTCAGTAGTTTTTACGTGAAAGAGTAACAAACATCGATCCATACATCCATCCATACTTACAAACTTTCACATTTATATTAGTAAGTATTAATTTACTACTTCATCTTGACGACACGGTTCGACTGTGTATCTTGCCGCCACATTGTCCATTCTGTCTCCATGACAACGACTGGAACTTGGAATCGCTTCGTTTTGAAATATTCGCCGGAAGCACACTATCGTTTTTAATTGTATGACAGAAGAGCACGCTAACAACGTTGTGAATAAAACACGTTCTCGTTGTACTGGTATTAGGACTGCATTGTTCACCACTTCTGGCTTTACGTACTTTCCTATGAACGGAGGGGTTTTGCTATGTTTTTTAGAAAATGGTCACCCATCTGCGGACCTACCGCGGCTAGCTTGATCCATCGATCCACGCCGCTAACACTAAATAAAGACACCTCTGTAAGTAAATTCTTTTAAACTTTCACGATTTGTACACATATTATAACTATAATGACTACCTTGGTGGTCCAGTGGTGGCAGTATGCGCCTGCTGTGCACGAGGTTGTGGGTTCGATTCCCACACACAGGACAAAACTTTGTGTGGCCCACAAAGAGTTGTTCTGAGTCTGTTAATTTGTGTCCGTTAATTGTATGTTTAGAAAGTACCCCGCGACACAGAGCTTGTTCTCTAGTGCGGGAGTTGTCTTTTTAAAATCCTTACTAATAATATAAATGTGAAAGTTTGTGAGTATGGATGGATGTATGGATGGATGGATGTTTGATACTCTTTCACATAAAATCTACTGAACAGATCTGGGTGAAGTTTGGCACAGAGAAAGATTATGGGCTGGAATAACACATAGTTTTTTGCAGCGATAACCGACATCCACGCGGGTGGAGCCGCGGGCAACAGCGGTATAAATATAAAATAATGGACAAAGGGTTTAAATCGCGTAATATTTGAAAGGTTTTCATACCTTTTTGTTTCCCGACGTTTCGGTTGTATTGCATCGACCGTGGTCGGTTAACAAAAAGGGACGTCGGGAAACAAAAAGGCATGAAAACCTTTAAACTATTACGCGATTTAGACCCGTTGTCCATTATACCTCTGTAAGTATTCTATGTTTGATAGCCATACAGAATTAATGTTTACTCCGGATGGGTACTAAGCATTTTTTGAGGGTATTTTTTTTATACTTCTTGGGTGGTAAACAAACATACGGCCCGCCTGATGTTAAGCAGTTACCGTAACCTATGGACGCTTGCAATGGTATCACTTGCGTGTTGCCAACCTATTTTTTTCACCAGGGCTTTAAGATGGGAGTATCCCTGGGATATGAATACGTTTCTTTCAAAACGAATCCCTAAATGAGCGCTGGAGACCTGTACTCACACACATGATACTATATTCTATAAGTTAACTGCAATAAGTACAATAGTGTGTAACATGGTATATGTGTTTTTTGCTAGTAAAATCTATTATTATTATGAACACAACTCACCGCTGTGTGTAGTTATTTGGCTGTAAGGTGGAGGTCCTTCCCCAGTCGGGCTTGCTCGCTAGTATAATCTCTCTCAAAATCTTATTTAGTCTGAATGGCCCAAACCGAATTGAACACGGGCCTTTGTGAATTTTACCTTTTTTATACCACTTTGTCGGTAAACAAGCATACGGCCCTGTAATACCAGAAGTATCACTTGCGTGTATTTATTGCGTGCATATTTTATTATACCAAAAATGAAGTATTTCTGGAATAGGAAAAAGTTTCTTTTAAAACGTATTTCTAAAAGAGCGCTGGAGACCTGTACTCACACACTTGAACACAACTACACCGCTGTGTGTAGTACTTGGCTGTGGTCTTCTGTAAGGTGAAGGTCCTTTTCCAGTTGGGCTTGCTTGCTAATATGGCGCCCTATCTATCTTTGACTTTCTTTCTGCCTTTCTATAGACAAATATCTAATCCCCAATACAGCCAAAGTAAAGAAATTAAATCATTCATAATAAATTCAATGTCAAATACTTATTATGTATATTTATTTATTTTTTATGACATAATTACTTTTATCACAATGTTTACAGCGTAAAGTTACATAAAGGTATGCGTCCACGTAACATTAAGATAACGAGATGACGAGATGATTGACAGAAGACCATTACGTTCCCTTATTATAACTATAATGGACAACGGGTCTAATTTGCGTAATACTTTAAAGGTATTCATACCTTTTTGTTTCCCGAAGTTTCGGTCGAATTTCACCGACCGTGGTCACGGGTTGACTGGTGCGGGTGAGCGGTGCTACCGACTTCGTTGCGAAGCGAGAGGTTTAGTAACTTATAATTAGACCCGCCGGCTGATTCTCTATGAAACAGCGATGGCAAACTGACCGTTGTGATCGCAAAACTGACAGTTGTGATTGCTCGGTGACGGCACAATCTATTGACTAAACGTCAAAAAGGGCTCTTACAGAATACCAATTTTAAATCTGACAGACAGATTTTGCTCGGTTTTTGCGGTGGCTCGATTTTTGCTCTTACGGAATACCCCTGCCGTTGTCCATTTATAGTTATATATGTGTAAAAATCGTGAAAATTTAAAAGAATTTATTACGTTCTCCGTCACATCAAGTCTTATACAAAGACACATATCAAAGAATGGACCCCAAGCGGCGTGTCGTCGATCGGCAAGACGATTACTGTAAAATATATTGACAATTGACTTCCTTAGTGGTCCAGTGGCCGCAGTATACGCCTGCAGTGCAAGAGGTTGTGGGTTCGATTCCCACACAGGACAAAACTTTGTGTGACCCTAAAAGATTCTAGAGGAATTTCTTACCACGTACGATTAGGCTGTGGAATGAGCTCCCCGCCGAGGTTTCCCCAAGAGACTATAGCATGGGGTTCTTCAAGAAAGGAGTAATAAGGTTTCTAAAGGGTCGGCAACGCGTGAGTGACACTTCTGGTGTTGCAAACGTCTATCGGCTACGGTAACTGCTTACCATCAGGCGGGCCGTATGCTTGTTTACCACTTTGGTAGTATAAAAAAAAATTGTTCAGAGTCTGGATGTAATTTGTGTTCGTTAATTGTATGTTTGTGAAGTCCCCCGCGACACAGAGCTTGTTCTCTAGTGCGAGAGTTGTCTTTTTAATATGATATGAATAGTTCAGTATAAACGAATGATGTTTTAGGAAAATATTTACGTAGCGATATTTTTAACCTGAATAAAAACATAAAGACTGTTGGTCTAGTGGTTAGTGACTAGTGACCCTGACTGCTAAAATGGAGGTCGTGGGTTCGATCCAAAGTCAAAGTCAAACTCATTTATAAATTTAGATCAATTACATGATACTTATGAACGTCATAAAAACAAATACCAGCATACTTTTTTTCCTACGGCCAATTCGCTGACTAGAGTTGGGCCTCGAGAAGAATTGGCAAGAAACTCGGGCCACTCTTTTTAATTGCCAGAGTATAACATTTACAATTTGGTATGAGTTTTGAACAAATACACAACTTTTATAGGCAAAACGGTATCCTGTATCAAAATCAATTTGGGTTTCAGATGGGGAAGGGCACATCAGACCTTCTGCGTCAATTTACTGATGAAGTAAATAAGTATCTTAACAAAAAACTTCGAGTGTGTGTTCTGTTTATTGATTTTTCACGCGCGTTTGATACGCTGGAGCATAAGCAACTAATATTAAAATTAAACGACTGTGGTATACGTGGACCGCTACTTAAGTGGTGCAGCAGTTACCTCCAAAATAGGAAATTTCAGGTAAAAATCAATAACACTTATAGTGAACCAGTGAATAGCACAGAAGGCACGGCCCAGGGATCGGTTTTAGGACCTCTGCACTTCTTATCATACGTCAATCAAATGAATAAATACATTTAATATAGTACATGTTATCAGTTTGCTGATGATACCTGTTTGGTGGCTGCTGACAAGGACCCGAATAAAGCTTGTGACATGCTGCAATCAGACTTTAATACTCTCCTTAAGTAGTGTCATGATGTAGGGCTAGTTGTTAACGCTACAAAAACGAAGCTGTTGCCTATTAAATCGCCCTATATTCAAAATGTTCCACTAAAAGGCATTGTAGCACATGATCACAAATGTTTACACTCATCTTCTCTAACTAATTGCAGCTGTTCTCCAGTCGACGTAGTAGATTGTCAAACGTATTTGGGTCTTCAAATTGATAATAATAAATTCAACTGGTATAACCATATTGAATATGTTTGTAATAAGCTGAGACAGTTTTTGGCAAATATCATAATTCTAAAAAACCGGATCCCATTTAAGGTTAAAATAATGTTATACTATTCCCTAGCCGAATCATATATTCAGTACGGGTTGTGTAGTTATGGTCGCACCTACAAAACTTATCTAAATAAAATTTATAATCTTCAGGTAAGAATATTAAAAAATATAGTGTCAAATAAAATTCGACATCAATTTGGCGACAATCATACTGGCTTATTCAAACATTGTAAAGTATTACCCGTCCATACGCAGGTAAAATATATTCTATTAAAAAAACTATTTTTTATTACTACAAATAATCAGCCATTCTTGGAACATCCTATACACACACGGTCGGTAGCTCGACGCCAGCTGAGTTGCTCGATTCGCGTGAACAATGACTACGGTAGGCGAACGTCTGATTATGTTATTCCGCGACTCATAAACAAACTACCTCCAGAATTACGGGATAAATTAACTTTAAAAAATATTAAATATAAGCTAAAAGCGCATTTCCTTACTTGTCCTTATAATGTTTGTGAATGATAAAACAATAGGTATGTATTTGTCCAATACTTGTATGCTTTTGTTTGTTCAAATTGCAAATACCTACCATGTTAAACTTAACTTTTATTATTTTAAACTCAGTTATTGTTATTATTGTGATATTGATCGACGTTGACTTACATAAATACTTAGCATAAATTATAAACCTTAGTGGCTTCTATATGTTAAGTTATACCTACAAGATGTTTTATACGATTTTTTTAAATGTTAATAAATGGAAAAAAAAAAAACAAAGTTACAATATTAGTGTTAATAAAAAGGGACGGAATCCAATATACCATACTAAATTAAATTTAAGTAAAAATATTTTTAATAGGGAAACTATGAAGGGAAAAATATGAATTTAGCTTTCCACTGTATGGCAATGAGGGATCCTTTCTTTAAGTATGTATAAGATAGAAACGTGTCGAGATCACATTGCGTTCTTAATAGTGATTTCCATGATTGTGTGTGTCTTTAGACTGCGGTAACTACTTACGTATTTGTTTTTTACCACCTAGGTAGTACTGAAAACAGACAGTTATTAAATACGTTTTTCTGACAAAAAAATTGTCAGAACAAGAAGTTTTCACGGCAGATTTATAGTTAACTAGCTGTTGCTCGCGGCTCCGCCCGCGTGAATGTCGGTTATTGCTGTAAAAAGTAGCCTATGTGTTATTCCCGACCATAATCTCTGTGCCAAATTTCATCATCATCCATCTATCCATCCATCCATACTCACATACTTTCACATATATAATATTAGTAAGGATTTTTCTTATTTCTATCATGTGTAAGCTTATCTTTAACCAAATAGTTTTATAAACAGAGAAGCCTAATAAATCTCTGCAATACTTGATTATATACTACCGTATGTCTATTTATTTATTAATTAAACGTATTTATGACTTTGAAGGAAACATTTACCGATTACGCATTTTCTCCAATACATACGCAACAATAGAAATGATGATAACCGAATAGTTGTAAATTTTACTTTGTGGAATTTATAGATGACTGCATCAATGGTTTAGTGGCCGTAGCGTATGCGCATGCTGTGCACGAGGTTGTGGGTTCGATTCCCACACAGGACAAAACTTTGTGTGACCCACAAAGAGTTGTTCTGAGTCTGGATGTAATTTGTGTCCGTTGATTGTATGTTTGTAAAGTTTCCCGCGACACAGAGCTTGTTCTCTAGTGCGGGAGTTGTCTTTTTAAAAAAGAAAAAAAAAAAGAAAAAAGATACTAATCAAATATTTGAATGTCGTTGGTCTAGTGGTTAGTGACACTGACTGCTAAGCCAGGGGTCATAGGTTTGTTTCCCACACGGGACAAAACTTTATATGATCCATAAATGTATGTTCCGAATCGGGGTGTAATTTGTGTATGTTTGTAAAGTTCAAAGAAACCGGGCATGTTCCCTAGGGCGGGAGTTGTCTTTAAAGAAAAATACCATATTATATTTGAGGGAGGTTTCTTCCTCAGATTTTAAATCATTGGATTCATAACCATTATCTCAGCGAAAAAAAACGTCCATTACTGGACAAAGGTCTCAGGCCTCCCCAAGAGTTTCCACAGCACTCGGTCCTAAGCAGACCTGGTCTATCGGTAGCTTTAATAATAATGTCCTCCTAACCGAATTTCGGTCACGGCTAATCTTTACGGAGACTAGCCATCTGGTGGAAGATATATTTCATATTGCAAAAGTATGTGCGCAAACATAAGACATGTGCACTCCTTATTCCGTCACTCTTATAGTCCGATGGAAGACAATCCTATACGACCGGAAAGAGATCAGCCTATCGCAGTCCACTGCTAGAAATAGCCCTCTCCAAGTGCACGCCATCTAGCAAGATCCTCGGCTTTTCGCATCCAGCTACTCCTTCGGTGTTCTTATTCCATTTTTTCATACTACTTGGGTGGCCAACAAGCTGCCTGATATTAGGCAGTTACCGTAGCCTATGGACGCTTGCAACACCAGAGGTATTACTTGCGTGTTGCCGACCCATTTTTTTGCACCAAGGCTTTAAGATGGAGTATCCCTGCGATAGCAAACGGTTTATTTAAAAAACGTATCCCTAAATGAGCGCTGGAGACCTGTACTCACACACAGGAACACAACTAAACTGCTGTGTATAGTTATTTGACTGTGGTCTTCTGTAATAAGGAGGTACTTCCCTAGTCAGGCTTGCTCACTAGCATTTATTTATTTATTTATTACAATTCAATTACTCTCTGCACTCACAGTTTCCCAACACGTGCAGAGAGTCAGATAACATTATTATCTAGTTTACATTAATTTAAAATTAAACTTATTATATACAAAATCACAATATAAAATACATATTTAATTATGATAATATTGATTTATGTTCGGATAAAAATTTAATACAATAATATATAAATTCATTTAATTTAGTAAAAAATATGTCCACATTCGCCTGGTGCGCAATTACTGCATTAAACAATGAGAGAGCCTGATTTGTAGGAGCATACTGAGCTGTGCGTGAGCGCACTATCTGTGTACTAAACAGAGGGCGCGAGCGCAAGCGTATATATTGATTCGGTGCTGACAAGTTACAACGCGCCAAAGCCTCAGGGTTGTCTACCTTGCCATTGAGTAATAAGAAATAGTGAGTTAATAATGCACACTTTCGTCTCAGCTCAAGAGTATCTATACCCACCATTCCTGACACGAACAGAGAAGGATATAAATATGATGGATAATATCCGTACAGCTTTTTATATAAAAACCTGGCGAATTTTCGTTGCACACGTTCCAAATGTAATTTATATTTCGCCTCGTGCGGGTCCCAAACGAGAGAGCAATAGTCCAGCCTGCTGCGAACAAATGCGTAATACAGGGCCGCAACTGCCTGTCCGTCACTTAATCGAGCCGACTGCCTCATAACAAAGCCAAGTGATTTATGCGCTTGTCTGGATGTCACAGTTATGTGTTTATTAAATGTCAAATCTGTGTCTACAATAACACCCAAATCGCGAATTTCCGTGACGCGCTCAAGCTGAGCTCCAGTTACTCTGTAGGTGTGGACGTAAGGTGAACGGGATCGTGTAAGTGTGATTATTTTACACTTAGAAGTATTAAACTCCAACCGATTACGTTCACTCCACGCCCCAACACTATCGATATCCCGCTGTAGCGCGTCACTGTCATTCGGTGTCTCTATTCCCATAAATAGCTTTAGGTCATCAGCAAACATAAGACACCGTGCCGTACCCACGACCTCCGGCAAGTCATTTATCATGACCAGGAACTGTGTAGGACCTAATATGCTACCTTGACTTACACCTGACCGCGTCTCATATGGTTCTGATCGGTATTTAGCAATTTGGACATATTGCTTCCTGTTGCTGAAATAACTACAGAATTATTTTAACAGATTTGAAGTAAAGCCCATGGCTGCAAATTTGTTTAATAGTACGTCATTATGGACGCGGTCAAATGCTTTTTTGAAGTCAAAGTATGCTGCATCAACTTGCTTTTTCCGGTCTAGCTCTTTGACAGCATAGTCGACATAATTAACCAAATTGGTAGTAGTGGACCTACCGACTCGAAATCCGTGCTGTGTGTCGCTTAATTTTGACTGAACCTGTCTAATGATGTATCTGTTTAAAATAGATTCGAAGACTTTGCCGAAAGCCGAGAGCACGGCTACGGGTCTATAGTTTGTGACGGAAGACCTTGAGCCATCCTTAGGTATAGGTGTAACCCTAGAAATCTTCCATGCCTCGGGATATGTAGCCTTATACAATGCCAGATTGAGAATATGTAACAAGGGTTTTGTAAGTACAAACATGCAGTCTTTTATCAGATATGGTGGTATACCATCTGGCCCGGCTGAGGACTGAGACTTCAATTTCTTTATAGCACAGGTTATGTCCTCTGTGCTGATGCTGTTTATCTCAACGCTAGACACATTAGTTGTACCTGCTTGTTGTAAAGCAATGTTATGAGACAATACAGGCTTATCAGGTAAGAACACTGATTCAAAAAATTTGGCAAATGCATTTGCTGCTTCTGTTCCAGTCACAGTGTTACCGCAGTATTCATACTCGTCACAAGCAAATCTTGTGGATCGATTTTCCCTGACAAATGCCCAGAACTGTTTTGGATCCTTCCTGATACTATTCTCCGCTCGCTTAATGTAATTATTGTAAGCAATTTTAGTTTGTTCTTTTACATATTGCCTATAATAAATAAACTTATCTTTACAATATTTATTATTTAATTCTTTGAACTTTTTGAAAAAATAATATTTATCTTTTATTGCCTGAATAATATCGGGTGTATACCATAATGGGTATTGATACTTCGAGCTAAAAGTATTTGTTTTACTAACAGGCACATGACTGTGCAGACATCCCTGGAGTTTACTGTAAAACATATTCACAGCCTCATTTACATCACTGATCAAATGTAAATCATCCCACGTCAAGGAGCTGATAGCTGTATAGAGCTGCTGGAAGTCAGCTTTCTTAAAATTCCATGCAGGCTCCTTTGATGTGGTCGGTATACCGGCGCACTTAAGCTGCGGTGGTGGCGCTCGTGAGCCAGGCCGCAAGACGCACAGTGACACACCAAGAGGGGGATGATGACCGTCCGGCGGAACAAGAGGCTCAGTATCCTCACTCATCAATACAGACTCGCTACTCAGATTGCTTAGAACCAAGTCTAGAATGTTACCATACCTATTTTTAATATTATTAAATTGTTTCAATTTGCAAAATTCTATTAAATTATCAAATCTATTGTTTACATTTTGTGTCGCTGAATTTAAATTAAAATCACCTATTATAATTAAATCTAATCCTAAATATTTTACCACCAAATTTTCTAATAATATAAATGTACTGATATATTTTTCGTTACCTGCATTTGGTGGAATGTATACAACACAAAATAAAAGTTTCTTATATTTGAAACAAATAATTGCCATTACAACTTCGATGTCATCGGCATAACCCTCAACGTCGACTATTTGTCGCACCTGATATTCATTTTTCACTGCTAACAAAACTCCTCCCCAACCTGAATCGTTAGCACGGTCCCTACGGATTATGTTATATCCTTGAGGAAACACCTCCGCATCGTTTACACTACTATTTAAAAAAGTTTCCGTGAGCGCGAACACATCAGCTGACTCATTGATTATTGCTAATTTACACTCATCTAATTTGGAACGTAGTCCTCTTACATTTTGATAAAAAAATGAATATAGTTTAGGTTTGGAGGGTTTTTTCACCTTGCCTACGAAACCCATTACGCCAAGGTTTAATGTGGACGTCTTCAGCCCAATTTTCTGGTGACAAATATTTTGTAAGATGCTTTGTTGGTACAGATAACTTGAAAGAAGCGTAATCGCCTCGCGATTTCAATGTCTCAGCTGAGCACTTATCATCCGGACATATATTTTTTAAGTGCGCCGTCACTTCGTCGACCGTAGTACCCACTTTAACATAATATAAATGCAGATACGATTTTCGTTCCGCTGCTAATAAATTTGTAGATGTTGGAATGGCCGTACCTCTGGTTACCTTCTCGAGCGAACGTCGCTTAGATCGTCGTACAACTTCGCTCCATCCATTCGCGTTAGTTGAGTCATCGCTAATAGGATCAGTCGTCGCTGCGTTCTCTGTAGGCGTGGGTTTAGGATCGAGTTGCGGTAGCGGACTCGGAGTAGGGGGCTCGGCCGCTGGGTCGGTGGAGGTGGTAGCTGATTTCACATGCGCAGGCACTCGCCGAACGTTGACGGACAGTGCCGACGTTGCCCGAAGTCTGGCCGCTCGTATCGGCCGCGTAGCTAATTCGGATGTGATGTTACCCTCCGTTACGTTATTTTTCGATGTTCCCGATCCACTGTTCGTATTCACAAGAGTTTTTATTAACTTATTTTGTTCCCTTACAAGATTTTCTAGTGAGTCCACTTTATTTTGCAAACACAGTACAGTCTTGGTTAATTCACGGATAGCAATTTCAGCACTATTATCTGACATAATGATTTTAAATAAGCAAATATACGGGAGCTAGTTCAATACGTGCGCGTGTAACCGAATACTTTTTTTTTTTTTTTTTTTTTTTTGCATGCATGCATGCAAAAAAAAAAAGCATGGTGCCGTACCTCTCTTATTAATTTATCTTCACTAGTTGCAACAATATTGGTGAACAAATATATTCAACTGCAGTATTATTTAATTATTTACGCAGACAGCTCTTAAAATTCATCACTAAGCAAATTGACACAGCTGATGATCAAATTGTTAAACGAGTATTGACTACAATCAATTTTACGTAACAATACTTAATATTTAACTTTGGTACAATACAATACTAAGATTCCGTGTGGTGACGGATTAAGAATACAAATGTCACCACCCCTATTCTATCCCGTGGGTGTCGTAAGAGTCGACTAAGGGTGTAAGTCAGGCAGACAATATCCTCTGCAAGAGAGGGAAAACTCGAAACAAAACCCTATACCAATCCGTCTGGCCAGCGTGGTATAGTAGGCTAATATCCCTCCAAATGCATGGAGGAGACCCGTGCCCAGCAGTGGGACGTTTATGGGTTGAGATGAGACAATACTAAGAACACCTGAGCCTCTAGACAAATGGCATAACCGATAGTCGAATCGAAAAGTCAAAAAATAAAATGTATGGGATTTGACGTAAGTCTACGATATAAAGTCGTAAACTTACGTCAAATCCCATACATTTTCTTTTTTGACTTTTCGATTCGACTATCGCTTATGCCACTTGTCTAGAGGCTCTGGTCTTTGTCAATTTTCTTTTAAAAAATATATGTAAGTGACCCCTGGCAGACGTCCGTCGTTCTGCACCAAAAAGCTGACATAGCGACAGCAGTACCACCTACCGGCATTGTGAATCTAAACCATCCGGGGCCCTACCCGAACCCACACACAAAATGTCATTAAAATCAGCCGAGCCGTTTAGGAGGAGTTCAGTAACATACACACGTACAGAAGAATTATATATCGATGGTCTAGAAGACAAATGCGCTTATTACAACATTTTGATAATTTAATATTTTAATGCCAAATGTAGAACACAGGTATATATTGTAGTTATGTATTTATTTATTATTATATTAAGCCTGTACCTACTGTCCCACTGCAGGGCAAAGGCCTCCCCACTCTCCTTCCACTTCTTTCTGTCTAAAGCCGCTGAGGAACAGTCTTGGTTAAATGAATCCAACTCATCCTGCCATCTCCGTCTGGGTCTACCGCGATTTCGCCTGGCAGGAGTTTGGGCCATTGCTCATCTGACATGCGGCAGATATGACCAGCCCAGTTCCATTTTAGCATGGCAGTTTTCCTCGTGACGTCAGTAATTTTTGTGCTGGAACGGATTAAAGTATTCCTAACTCGGTCTGTTAGTTTAATCCTCAGGATACTTCGTTCCATAGCTCTTTGACAAACCTCGAGCGTGGACCTCTGCTGAATTGTCAAAGACCATGTTTGAGAACCATATGTGAGGATCGCTCGCTAGTATGACGTACCTCCCTTTAATATTTAGAAGGCACAAATCTGACGAGTGTTTGGACAAACAAGTGCATACATATTTCCATGGAAGTAATACAATGCCTGTTCCTTCGATGCATTGTACACACAGCCGTTTACAATGCACCCATGACAACAACGTTCAGAGAAATTTTACAAATTGCGGGCAAACATTCAGCCAGCGGCTGCGATCTTATTACATCTATAAGTACTAATATTATAAAGCCGAAGAGTTTGTTTGTTTTTTTGGTTGCGCTAATCTCAGAAGGTACTGGTTCGATTACAATTCTTTTTTCTTTTTTTTTTGACTTAACAAACATACAATTAACGGACTCAAATTACACCCAGACTCAGAACAATTCTTTGTGGGTCACACATAGTTTTGTCCTGTGTGCACAGCAGTCGCATACTGCGGCCACAGGACCACTGAGGCAGTCAAAAAAATCATATTTTTTTTTGAATAGCCCATTTATCCAGGAAGGCTATAGACTATATAACATCACGCTATGATCAATAGGAGCGAAGCAGTAGTGAGATATGTTGCAAAATCGGGGAAATTTGATTTCACGGGCGACCCCTAGTTTATGTATAAAAGATATTGCTTGTTTTGCTTGATCGACGGAGTAAAGTGAATAGATTTCTATTTATTTTAAGGATATTTCAGGAAGGACCTTCATCTTACAGAAGACCACAGCCAAATAACTACACACAGCTGTGTTGTTGTGTTCCTGTGTGTGAGTAAAGGTCTCCAGCGCTCATTTGGGGATGGATTTTGAAAGAAACGTTTTCCTATTCCAGGGATACTCCATCTTAAAGCCCTGGTGTAAAGAAAAATTGGTCGGCAACACGCAAGTGATACCTCTGGTATTGCAAGCATCCATAGGCTACGGTAGCTGCTTAACAACAGGCGGGCCGTACGCTTGTTTGCCACCCAACTAGTATAAAAAAATATGTTGTATCCGAGTTCCAGTATTTTTGATAAAATTGTTTTTCTGGGAATAAATATATAAAGCAATGTGAAAAAAGTCAAGCCCGTATCAGAATTAGTACCTGCGCCTCTCGGGTTCTAACCCAGCGCACTGCCAATTGTGCCATCCAAGCTCCTACTCCTGAGTTCGAATTTGTCCACCGCTTTTTAACGTCTCGAAGTGACGTCAGCTTTTTCTTGTTTCAGGGTCATCTAACTTAATCCTGGCTTGTAGGAGATACAATAGGAAGAGTGAGAGTGTTATTGTCCTATTATGTAAAAAAGAAATCAGATATTATGGATTATAATTATTTTATTAATATAAAAATATAACACTATAAGCTATGGTGTAACACTACGGGTGGCGCTCTGGTCGTGTGCTCTTCGGAAGTATTATACACAGGAGACCGCTCGCTGAAACAATCAATATTACATTTTAAAAAAGTGCCATTTTAAATTAAATTAATAAGACATAGGAACAAGTCGTGTCAAAGTTGCTGCCTCAGTGGTCCAGTGGCTGCAGTATGCGCCTGCTGTGCACGAGGTTGTGGGTTCGATTTCTACACACGACAAAACTTTGTGTGACCCACAAATAATTGTTCTTAGTTTGGTTGTCATTTGTGTCCGTTAATTGTATGTTTCTAAAGTCCCCCGCGACATAGAGCTTGTACTCTAGTGCGGAAGTTGATAAAAAAAAAGTAACACTACTTCTTCTTATCGTTTGGTTAGTGGCCAACCTGGTGACAGAGTTATTTATATCGCCCATATTTAGGCCTCTGTCGTGATCTAACGACTGATAACAGTCGGGACCGACTTTTAACGTGCCCTCCGAAGCACGATGAAATACCACTATGCAGTCACCCATCTATAGGGTTACCGCGCCCTTGCTAGATTAACCCGCTGATCGTTTACCGAACAGCGACCGCACCTAGCTATGAGCGCCTCGAAAAAAAGTAAAGTAACACTTACTAATAAGTAAAGTTCCAAACATGTAGATAGGCACGACGCAATACTTGTCGACGAGCGCGCCGAAGATCACGTTCCCCACGATGGCGCCTATCCGACCGCACATCACTGTCACTGCCATGGCTGTCGCACTACGGATGAAAAACACTATCGTCATTATCCTGAGTATTCAGACATACAGTAAAACGCGTTTTAGTTGTTTTGTGATCCAATAATATAGTGATCCAATTCTGGTTTTAAACTCAAACTCAAAATTCATTTAGGTTGCAAAGTAACACTTCATCATCTCAGCCAAAAGACGTCCACTGCTGGACATAGGCCTCCCCCAAGGTTTTCCACAACTCTCGATCCTGAGCCGACCAAGTCCATCGGTAACACTTATCCTACTAATATTATAAACGCGAAAGTTTGTAAGTATGGATGGATGGATGTACGGATGGATGGATGGATGTATGGATGGATGAATGTTTGTTACTCTTTCACGTAAAAGCTACTGAACAGATCTGGATGAAATTTGGCATAGAGATAGGTTATGGTCTGGAATAACACATAGGCTTTTTACAGCGATAGCCGACATCCACGCGGGCGGAGCCGCGGGTACCAGCTAGTGAAGGTCATAAATTATGAATAAGCTGAAAAGATAATGTCAGCTAATTTGCCTATGGCTAGTTCGCTGGAAATGACATGAGAAGAACCAACAAGAACATTTGACCACTCTTTTTAATTGCCAGAAAGTTAGTTTTAGTGCTCATCTTCGTGTTTTACTGACGTGTGTGGTTTCGGTACCCTCACAGGACAAAAATTGTGTAATCGACAAAATTACATGATTTAAACCAATTTATTTATTTATATGGATTCAGAGATTGGTACGAAGAGGTGTTACACGTATTAACAAAATATACACATCAAATCAATATAAGCAGCTTTGTAAGCATGTAAATGATTCTGTCATCATTCTTACTTATCATAGCTAGTATAGGTAGTAGTAATTTGGTAGTAGCTAAGTTATCTTTTAGACAGCCTCGGTGATCCAGTGGCCGCAGTATGCGCCTGCTGTGCACGTGGTTGTGGGTTCGATTCCCACACAGGACAAAACTTTGTGTGACCCACAAAGAATTGTTCTGAGTCTGGATGTAATTTGTGTCCGTTAATTGTATGTTTGTAAAGTCCCCCGCGACACAGAGCTTGTTCTCTAGTGCGGGAGTTGTCTTTTTAAAAATGATACAAAAAAAAATGAAATGATCTATACTACAACCTTACTTTCTTCAAATTCTTGCGGTGAGTTTAACAAAAAACAAACACAATTTTTACAATATTCTTTCATTTTCTTTTTATACTTACGCAACTTTAGTAGGAAATATCTCGCAGATGACGCAGAAGAGCACAGCTTCCGTACAACTGACAATGGCTTCAAACACACACGACAAGATCAGGTTCTCGAGCGACGATCGTACCAGGTTCAATCCAAGAGCGGCCAGCCCGGAGCTTATTAACATCATTACTAGAAATTTAAATGTATTTATTAGTTGGTATTGCAAAGTGAAAAATACAGCAAAGCGATGCAAGAGAGGTAGGAAACCAACAAGCGAGCAATCCCTACTGGGGAAGGACGATGTTTCGGTGCGCACTTGCTTATAAATTATATTTATAAGTATAAATGCGATAGATAATATGGAATGTAATGATCCAGAAAGAGATAGCGATATAGCTATTTAGTTACTATTGACGACAACAATTTTCGCGCGCTAGTGCGATAACTGTTGCCTTCAATAATAATTGTGCTGTGTATAGTTATGTAACTGTAGTCTTCTGTAAGGCCTCCACCTTATGGTAACAAACACAGAAATTTCTGTGGTAACCGGCATCTACGCAGGCGGAGCCGCGGGTAACAGCTATTTATTATGATAATTAATAAGTGTCTATAGACCACGGTAACTGCTTATCATCAGTTACCTTTATTTAAAACTAGGGGTCGCCCGCGACTTTGTCCGCGTGGTTACTTGGAATATTTTCGCCGATTTTGCAACATATCTCACTACTGCTCCGCTCCTATTGATCATAGCGTGATGTTATATAGCCTATAGCCTTCCTGGATAAATGCACTATTCAACAAAAAAAGATTTTTTCAAATCGAACCAGTACTTTCTGAGATTAGCGCGTTCAACCAATCAAACTCTTTAGCTTTATAATATTAGTATAGGTTTGATGTAGACGGCTAGACTGAGACGGCAGTGCCTAGGATACAGTCTAGCGTGAAGTTAGAATTCTCTACAAGCCTTACATTAAATCTGATTTTAAACTACTAACCAAGCATGAGCTTCTTGCCCACGATGTTGATGGTGAGACCGACCCACAGAGCCGTGGGCACGCAACTCAACGCCACTACCAACGTGTGGATGTACACCTTGTCATCAAGAGTGGCTGACCTGTGCTGAAATATAATACAACAGATACCATCAATCATCAGACATCACTTTGGCCTTAAAGTAATGAATTCGGCTTTCGTTATTTTCAATGATCGACTGCCTCGGTGGTCCAGTGGCCGCTGTGCACGAGGTTGTGGGTTCGTTTCCCACACAGGACAAAACTTTGCAAAAAACCCACAATGAATTGTTCTGAGTCTAAGTGTAATTTGTGTCCGTTAATTGAATGTTTGTAAAGTCCCCAGCGACACAGAGCTTGTTTTCTAGTGTTTTCTTTAAAAAAAATGATCGCAGAAATATTTTTATCGACGTTTATAGATGTTGAGCAGATAAATTAAATTTTATAATTCATTTAAAACACCCTCGCCTTTTGTTCAAATGTTATATTTTTTAAATGTAATTGCTTAAAGAGAGGAAGGGCAACATACAGTTGAGCAATTACAATTGGGGAAGGACCTCCACCTTACGAAAGGCCACAGCCAAATTCTACAGCGGTGTAGTTGTTCTTCTGTGGGAGTGCAGGTTCGATGTGTTTTTAACGAAACTGTTGTGTTATCCATGTTGTTAATCTGGTGTTTACCCCAAGTGATACCTCTGGTATTACAAGCGTCCATAGGCTACGGTAACTGCTTATCATCAGGCGGGTCGACTGCTTGTTTGCCACCTAAATAGCACACCCACTGCACATGCACCAATAAAAATATTTTTTGGGACAGCAACACGAACCTTAATGCCTTATATAACTACTAGCGGACGTGGCAGACGTTGTCCTACCCGGAAAAGCTGATATACCGACAGCAGCGCCACCTACCAGGTCGAATTATGAATCTAAACTATCCGCGGCCTTACCCGAACATACACACAAAATTTCATTAAAATCGGTCCAGCCGTTTAGGAGGAGTTCAGTGACACACACACACGTACAGAAGAATTATATATTTAAAGATATTGCAAACGTCCATAGGCTATGTAACTGCTTACCCCTAGGCCTATGCTTCTTTGTCACCTAGATAGTATAAGAAAAAAAACATATTCCAGTTTTAAAAATATTACTGAATGTACTCTTCTTTCAATATAATATTAGGCTATGACTACATCTTAGTTTTAAAGAGTTGTTATTGATATTTTGGTTGAGTACTCACCATACCAACAGTAACAGTGCTGTCAATAACCTCGGAGGTATGGTTGGTAAGTGCGAGTGACACCTCACAGACTCCAGCTGACACATCAGGGTACAGAGACGAAAACTGACTGAACCTCTCGAATAGGTCAGGGAACCACATCATCAGTGTGTAGTAACTGTGGAAGAAGAAACATAAGAATATATAGATCGACAAAAGGAATAAAGCTTAGGATGTACTAATTTCTGAAATAACCAGTCGGATTTACATTATATAGCCCAATTTTTATAAAAGACTAATCTTCTTTCGGTAATAGGTTAACAAGAGTCTCTAAAAATTTTCGTGAAACTGGACGAAATTCTATGGTGATAAAAGTGCAGAGAATAGCTACGAAGTAATGTAATAAAGCTGAGGAATTGGTTTAATTGAACACGTTAGAGAGAGATTAACGTGTTCAAAAAAGTTTATTCTAATCCCACTGATAGTTCTGGAACTATCAGTGGGATTAGAAAATTTTTTTTTATAAATCATGCTACGGCTCACGGGGAGCATGGTAACAGTAAACATGGCACGGAACTAAATTGCAACAAAAAACAGCAGGGTACAGTTTTTTCATTATAGTAATTCTATAAGTAGATCATTATAATTCTATCCCATTGCCACATACCAGATTTTCTCGGCAGAAAAACATAAAATAATTTTACTCATAACTTGGACGCATTCAAATAATGATGGATTATCTTCAATCTTTTTAGACCTAGTTAAACAGTTTCCTTTATCTTCCTAGTCCGTATTATGACTAGTATTAATCCATAGTATAAGGCTCAACCTTACCTAAACATAAGACCAAAGTCCACAAAACAGCAAAGCACTAGAAGCCCAATATAGGGAGGCATGACGAGCATCTTCTTTCTGACCCAGAACGCTTCCCAGCGCATGCCCCAAGTCATAGGAGTCTTTGTCTCATTGCCGTTGTTGTCTGCTGTCACTACTTCTTCCTCCTCCTCACCATCAGCGCTGATCATTGATTCCACCTGAGAAAAACAAAAAGATTGCACATGATGTATCGATCTTAGGCTTTTATGATTCAATACTTTGTCTACATCAGTATATTCAGAACTGCTACTGTTCTTTATAAATGTCTGTTTGTGGTTTGTTTTATCACTCTCTAAAATGGCGACAGTAAAATAATAATAATAAACATTTTTTATTTATCTCTTACCAATTTCTTACCACGTACGATTAGGCTGTGGAATTAGCTCCATGCCGAGGTTTTCCTAAGAGACTATAGCATGGGGTTCCTCAAGAAAGGAGTTATAAGGTTTTCAAAAGGTCGGCAACGCGTGAGTGACACCCCTGGTATTGCAAGCGTCCATAGGCTACGGTAACTGCTTACCATCAGGCGGGCCGTATGCTTTTTTGCCACCTTGGTAGTATAAAAAAGCCCGACTGGGAAAGGGCCACCTTACAGAAAACCACAGCCAAATACTACAGACAGCGGTGTAGTTGTGTTCCTGTGTGTGAGTACAGGTCTCCAGCGCTCATTTAGGGATATGTTTTGTGAGAAACATATTCCTATCCCAGAGACACACTCTTTAGGCCTGGTGTAAAAAATGGGTTGGCAACACACAAGAGATACCTCTGGTATTGCAAGCGTCCGTAGGCTACGGTAACTGCTTACCATCAGGCGGGCCGTATGCTTGTTTGCCACCTTGGTAGTATAAAAAAAAACACATACTAGATGTATTATACCATATGGCCGAGAAAAACTGCCAAGCCAACAATTTGAAATGACATCAGATAATTTTGATGTATTATAATTTTAGAACTATGATTCTTAACTAAACTATGCAGGATTACGAGTTTGCAAGCAGTGTAACCTACACTTTATGCACGAGCAAAGCCACGGGTATATGCAAATGGTTTTGAAAATACGACAGTTGCTTCTTCGATGTCATATAATATAATAATATTGCATGAAGTTGTACCATTACATAAATAAACTGTTTCAAATCACAAATTGAGGAAAATTGTATTATTGCAGTGATCATTACAAATGCACAATTTCCTTAATTCTGTCTTTATTCAACAGTGTTTTTTATGCTACTTGGATGGCAAACAAGCATACGGACCGCTTGATGTTAAGCAATTACCATAGCCTATGGACGCTTGATTACCAGAGATATCACTTGCGTGTTGCCAACCCATTTTTTTACACCAAGGCTCTAAGATGGGAGTATCCCTGGGATACGAAAACGTTTCTTTCAAAACGCATCCCTAAATAAGCGCTGGAGGAGTGTACACACACACAGAAACACAAGTACACCGCTGTGTGTAGTTATTTGGTTGTAAGGTAGAGGTCCGCAGTCGGGCTTGTTCACTAGTATGGTGTTCTACCTCTCTTAAAATATTCTAAAGGAGATAATTCAAAGTTATCAATAAAAGCTTATTTGTAACAGGCGCTGCAAATAATATTGCATTAACACAATGCCGTACGTTTTGTTGCAGGCGTTTTGGTTTCACATAGACTTGTCGCTTGTTACAATCTTGACATACGTATATAATACTATCTGTTGCCTGTGGCTGCGCCCTCGTGGATGTCGGTTATCGCTGTAAAAAGTAGCCTATGTGTTATTCCAGACCATAATCTATCTCTGTGCCAAATTTATTCCAGAACCGTTCAGTAGTTTTTACGTGAAAGAGTAACAAACATCCATCCATCCATACATCCATCCATCCATTCTTACAAACTTTCGCATTTATAATATTAGTAGTATTATTGGCTAAAATAAGTCAAATGTGGACTACTTTATATTTGTGTTGTCCTTTATACAGCCTTCAAAAGAAAACATTAGCTCTAGTTACCGGCCAACCTGTAGTCCTTATTAACCCTCTCTCTCCACCTTGCCGTTAAAGATAAAGATAGATTTATTTGTCAGAATATAGTCCAATAAGGTGTTAACATTTTTTTAGGTTTCATATATCCTACCATTTCTGGTGTACAAATATTTTCCTTACTAACTATAATCTAAACTATGTATTATTACAATTATAACATATTATTGCATTTATTAACTACTTATAAATATATAATAACATTTTTTAAGTAATAAGTCCATAAGTTGGCAGAATCATCGGCATAACTATACGGATGGAGGCATAACACAAAAAAATAATGTGGTACAGTTATTAAATAAGAATCGAACTCAACAATGAGGCGTTTCTTACATTGAACTATTATTATTGCTATTGCTTATTTCAATAACTTACTGGAAAATCTTTCTCGTGAAGTTTGGTGTTCACAACAAAAATCCTCTGCAGCACCTGCAATGCTTGATCAGCCTTGTTCGCATAGAGCAAGTATCTTGGACTCTCAGGAAACGGTATAAGAAGCAGCACCACCAGGAGCGAGGGGATCCCGCAGGCGGCCACAAACACTCTCCATGAGGTGTAGAAGAACGAGGGCCCTTCAGACCAGTTGAACCTTGGATCCGGGATTATAAGGAATGCGATACCTGAAAAATATAAAAAGACAAAATAAATATATCCTATGGTACAGAATTCAGGTTTTGGTTAAGAATAAGAAGTCTTATTTTGCACATACGGGTACAGTACGGGGTGGTTTTATAAATGAAAAATAAAAGAAAAGTTAAGCCATATTTGACCACTATGCATGCAAAAAATTTGATAAATTATAGACAAATTTTGTAATTCTTTTTATATTATTAGGAAGGCAAACAAGCATACAGCCCGCCTGATGGTAAGCAGTGTAGGAACACAAATCATTAACAACATTTTTTATTTACATTATTTACCTAAAAATTACATAATATTATACCCAATTATTATTATATCAATCAGTCTTGGAACTCTTTAAGTGATGAATTCACTTATATACGCTATAGTTGCTTTGGCTGTCAAAAATGTTCGCAGCTGCTTTTTTAAAAGATGAAAGCGGTATGTCTTTTGGATTTTAATTACTATTTTCAGCACAACTTTCTTTTTTTTACATAAGAACCTTTTCCTAACAATAACAAACTCAACAAAAAAAGAATTACTGAAATCGGTCCAGCCGTTCACGCGTGATCCGTGACCAAGGGAAATAGGGATTCATTTTTATATATAAGATAGTGCCTATACAAAATAATTATACTCTTGCGCATTAGCATTAATACAAGATATTATGTAGTGTCTCGAATAATATTTGGATTATCTTTCCATGTAATATTACTCAAAATATTTGACACTATATCCCCGACTATACAATTGTTTTCGTGTAAATGCCATCTAAATTGGCAACAATTATTGTAGATATCACTTTCGTGCGCACTGCCAATATCATTCCGGTTGACCTTCCAAATGTCGGTAACATTCAGATACACGGTATATGTCTTACAAATTGTATAGTGTCGATGATGATCCATTTTATAGTTTGTAATGTGTTTCTCTGTTTATTGATAACTAACTGGTATTAGTCCTGTCACGATCATAATATCAAGACAGGACTTTTAGTTGAACCCAACAGTGAGGTAAACCTTTAAAGTTTAGTTAATTTATTAAGTTTATGAATACCTATCCAGCAGACAGCAATGCGAAGGCATTCTATGACGCCTTTAAAAACAGTCTTTTCTTTTTCTATGTTCCGTTTATGAGTTGAGTTGTATGAGGCAAATCAAATAATAATAATAATTAATATAATGTTAAAATCACATCAAGAATTTTCAGTTTTCAATGTTCAACTTTAGAAGCTCGACATTGTCAGAGATCTTGTAAGATGACAGTCAATTATTATTATAATGGAATTCTCTTACCTGGCAGTAGAATAGTGCCAAATGTCCAAAAGACCTCGAGCCTGCACAGCATGACATCTCTGTGCCGAAGCGAGAGGAAATCTCCAAAGTAAGGGAAGATGAGACCAGTGGCACCTATTATGCCGAAGCCAGAGAAAAACCTGTAAAAGACACAAATCTACAACGAATAGTTATGTCAGGTACGGAAAAAATATGATATAAAGTGATTTTTGGAATAAGTCATGCTAGTTGTTAACGACATAGTCATGTTTTATTCGGTTGAGTTTTGGTTTAGAAATGTAGACTTCAAATATGATTACAATACAGGTTGCGTCATTGACGTCATCTTTACCGAGCCACAATTATCCCTTGAAAATCACTTCAGGAAAGTTGGGTTTCTGACTATTTCACCTTTTTGTATGAGCTCTGACTATATCTATAAAAGGTATTTCTGTATTGAACCGTTCGGAAACATAATAATAATATCTAGTCGTTTCAACTCTAGATACCTGCAAGCTAAGAAGGCGGGGAATGACTGGACTATGGATGAGAGGAAGGCGGCTGTAGCATCCAGCAGCAAGGCTCCAATGATAGCTTTCTTGCGCCCTCTTGCGTCCGCCAAGTTACCCCAGAAGTAGGAGCCCACGCACATACCTGGAAAAAGAGAATTCGAAAAAATTACATTGATTTAAATTTAATCTGATACTTTAATAGCCTTACCCTATATCTATATATATATATATACTAGTGGACCTGGCAGACGTCGTCCTGCCGGAAAAAGCTGAAATACGGACAGCAGCGCCACCTACCGGGTCCAATTGTGAATCTAATCCATCCAGGGCCCTACCCGAACACACACACAAAATTTCATCAAAATCGATCCACCCGTCTAGGAGGAGTTCAGTCACATACACACGCACACAAGAAATATATATATTAAGATATTAAGATATTTCAGAGTAATTACTTTCTATATCGACTCTCATAGATGTGTATTAAAACAATGCAGAAACTAAAATCTCAACAAAAGTTTTAAAGAATTCGGTTAATAAATAATATCTAACTGTACTGCAAATAAAAGCTTTCGTTACTTTTGCGGGGCAGTTTCATATTTTTTCATCTGCAGTTAATACAAAAAGCATCACTAGAGCTTTTTGGAGAAGCACTGTAGTGGAAGCCTTTTCACTTGTTAGTCAAACTACCATTAATATATAAAATATTTCTGTACCTTATTTACCATTCTTTGCTTTTGCTTTTAATCTAACTACTTTGTTTTACAGAATTTCGTCAACAACTCTTCAAATTTGAGCTCTGGACTTGGATCTTTGACAAAGAAGATCTCATGATGTTGGCACGCGTCACAAATAGTTGAGATAGTAACAGTTCATACAGCAATGCGGCGTCATTTCATTCATAGATATACTTAGAATCATTAATTTCCTCTGATTTTGGGAAATTCATTATAGCATGGGGTAGGTCCACTTGTTTTAGTATCTCTATTCACATTTAAACCTTTTTTTTAAGGTTTTACGAAAGTATTATGGATGTAGTACTCTCAAGTTTCATTCATAAATCCATTTTTCTTTCTTGGATGAGAAACATAGCAGATATAATTATAAAGCTATAATTTTTACACCTTTTCAGCAGCGAGATTGAAAAAGTATCTTCATTTTACAAAAAACCACTGGCGAGGGTCTACTTTCTGTTGGTGAGCAGTATCTCCAAAGAGATTTAGTCTTTTATTCTGCCAGCCAGTTTTTTTAACCAGTGTAGCATCGCATTAAATTGTAGCCTACTACTACCACATGTAGATCAGTACGAGTACCAGGTGGTGTGATATTGCGATACTCAAAAATATCAATCTTGAATGTCACCTCAGAATATATGATAGAGAAGTTAGTTCAACCATAATCCGTTATGTCGCTAGTGGTCTATACTGTCTGTAGCGTCTGGTGTATTCTAGTCGCCATATTATCAAGTTTGTAGAATGATGATGGTTGACTTACCAATAAGTGGCGTTGCAGTGAGCCTCCCCTTATCACTGGAAGTGAGATCGAAATCATTTTCGGCAGCCGGCAACACAAAGCTAAGCGTAGTTGTACTTAAGGCACAGACTGCGTAGATAGCACCACATGACATCAGCAGCAGCCATTGAAAGCATCCGTATCCTGAAAAAAAAATAAGGATTGAAATCAGAAATGTGAAGTATCGAGGGGAACTGGCTTTGTTAAGCCCAATCTATAAAATACTCATAATAGCACCCATAGGATCCACTGCTGGGCATGAGTCTCCACCCCTTTATCAAGAGAAAGAGAGAGAAAGGGGCGCGGGTTGGTAAATTAGGTTGTTTTCTCAGATATATGGGTTTCCTCTCGATGTTTTCCTTGGTCATTAGTAGATGGTAAATCGTTTGATAAGTATGTACGTATACACATTGGTACCGCCACCTGGGAACGAACCCACTCGGCCACCACCACTCTCAACCACAAAATAATGGCTCTTCAAAACCAAAATTGTATGAATTACACTAAACATTTAGCAGTAAATATACAACTCCAGAACTGGGGAACAAGCTCTGTGTCGCAAGGTACTTTACAAACATACGCCCAGACACAAAATACACCCACACTCGGGAAAACCATTTATGGATCACACAATTTCTTGCCCAGTGTGGTAATCGAACCCACAACACACCGCGCAGTGGTAAATGGTGAGGCGCTGAACCAACCGAGCATAGTTACGAATCAGATAGCTGTATCTGTATATGAGCTGTCCAAAGATATTTCTAGAGCTCATTTATAAAATCATTGACGCATTACCAATATATAACTGTCATGGACTTTTTAAAATCGATTCTACATATCAATAATGATTGAATCGATATTGAGATCACTTAAGCTAATGAGACTCAATAGACTCTAATGTTTTACGTTGTATGATATGCCTACTCAGATTACAACACTGAATTGTTGTGTCTTTTTTATACTAGTTAGTTAGGTGGCAAACAACGGCGGTGATGTACGGCCCGCCTGATGTAAAGCTGTTAGCAAGCTTATGGACGCTTGCAATACCAGAGACGAATTGATCTTCATTTGACTCACTGAGTTTTGTCGCTCATAAAAAAATCCTGATTCGTCCCTAACAATTTGCTTTCATGCATGTTGCGAACCCTATTTTTTACTCCTTGGTGTAAAAGAACAAGCTCTGTGTCGCGGGGGACTTTACAAACATACAATTAACGGACACAAATTACACCCAGACTCAGAACAATTCTTTGTAGGTTTTACAAAGTTTTGTCCTGTGTGGGAATCGAACCCACAACCTCGTGCACAGCAGGCGCATATTGCGGCCACTGGACCACCGAGGCAGTCAACATGTACACACCGTAACGGAGATAAGTATACAAGAAATATGAAGATTAGTGTTTTAGGAAAAACCAATGTATGAATTTGTGTGAAATATATTTTGTACACTGTATTGTACACTGTTACCAAATTCCACAGAAATATATAAAAAGTTTTCTTAAAAAACTACATTGCCTTGTGTATTTTGTAGAGTATAAGCAGCATAGTCCGTATAGACCAGGGGTTACGCCTCGCCCCCATGTGACGCGACGCCACAGATTAATTGGCTTCGGTTTAGTGAGGCACAAATCTAATTTGTGAGCAAGCGATACTTAGCCGGCTTAATACTTGCTTATGTAACCATTTTGGATTGCGTTTATTTTATACCTTTAAGATCGTAAACTAGCGTCGTCAGCTTGATTTGTAATGGTTAGATCCACTTCTTATATAACATACTAGAGGCTCGTCCCGACTTCGCATGGATAGAACTTTATTTAGTTTTCGTAGGGGGCTCTTAATTATTTTAAAATAAAGTATAGCCTATCGTACTTTTATTTTTTTATTTATTATTTGTTTATAAGACAACTCCCGCACTAGAGAACAAGCTCTGTGTTGCGGGGGACTTTACAAACATACAATTAACGGACACAAATTACACCCAGACTCAGAACAACTCTTCACACAAAGTCTTGTCCCTGTGCGGGAATCGAACCCACAACCTCGTGCACAGCAGGCGCATACTACACCCACTGGACCACCAAGGCAGTCTTGCTGAGTAAGTATCATGTATTTTATCTAAATTAATAAATGAGTTTGAGTTTGACTTTAACTTTGATAAAGGAGAGGAGACCCGTGCAGTGGACCCCCCAGCAGTGGGACAAAGATGGGTTGCTCTTACTAAATATAATATCCCACGCTGACGGCTAGCCTCCATTGAGATTCGGTCGGTTAGGAGTACATTATAAACAAATACGTCAGTATATCTATTCGTGCGTACGTCGATGTCACACCTCGACTTCGGACTTTGCACCTCCAAGTCTATTTACGTTTGTTTATTTGAACACTATTATAAACAATGATTTGTTGTCGTACGAAAGTTTTGTTTATATTTAAACGCTTTTACTGAAACTACTCTTGCGTCTAGCGGTCTAGTAATGCTTTATTTGTAATGTCAGGTGAATTTCATGTTTTTTTTATTCTTCTAAGGCGGCAAACAAGTATACGGCCTGTCTGATGGTAAGCAGTTACCGTGGCATATGAACGCTTACAATACCAGAGGTATCTTGCGTGTTGCCGACCCAAAAATGATTACCAGTGTCCTATGATGAAATTTCCTTGAAATAGGAGTTCGTTTCGTTAAAAAGGCATCCCTAAATGAGCTCTGGAAAACCTGTCTGAGAGTACAGGTTTTTCAGGGCTCCTTTCAGGGATGCCTTTTTAACACAGAAAAACAACTAAACCGCTGTGTGTAGACATTTGGCAGTAGTCTTCTGTAAGGCGGAGGTCCTACTCCAGTCTGGGTTGCTAGTATGGTGCTCTATCTTAAAAGTACGGTATGGGTATAAAGGTATATTTATGTAAAAGATTTTAATTATTCTCCACCGCGTAAATAATTTTATTTGCAGGTTTTTTGTTATACAAAATATAAAATTCATCTCGGTCACGTTCAGTAATCAGGTTGACAGCTGAAGTCAGCTCACTCTTTTCATATGACACTTTGTATTTTACATAAACGCCGTAATAAAAGAATATTTACAATAAAATTTTAAACAATATGTATATTTTGTTGCTGTTTTCAATAGAATATTAGGCATAGAAACAAGTGTTGTAAACTATTCTGTTATTAAGACACAATCTTGCTGATAACTTTAATGTTTAAAGGATATTCTTATTTCCACTTGACCCGTAGTGACTTAACTTTTGATTCAGTTCGTATCATCATCATCATCGTCTCAGCCAAAAGACGTCCACTGCTGGACATAGGGCACCCCCAAGGATTTCCACAACTCTCGATCCTGAGCCAACCTTGTCCATTGGTTGCTCGCAACCTTTACCAGGTCGTCGGTCCACCTTGTTGGAGGTATATGTATGCATTAAAAAAAACATACAAAATGATGGTTTTTTGACAGTTTTTGTCATAGCTCTACTCTTGTCGAACTCAAATAAGCTGACATATTTTATTAAAGTAAAAACTTCTCTGGGCGCGTTGAACACTTTTTCATGGAACACACGTCATCGTCACCGAACGTTTTCCATATTCAAACTTTTTGGATGAACATTTTTAGGTTTCCATATTTAAAAATAATAATCTAAAAGCTCGACGATACAATTCACAAGTTACTTAGTTTTCACTTCTATCGTCAGTACCCTAAGGCCCTGCATTTTTTTTTAAATTTAGGATTTCTTATTACATTCCTAATTTATGATTTTTCATAGTGTTATTTTGTAACATAAATTAAATAATTTTCAGTATAAATCAAACAGTCTGTTTCAGATAATTGCGATATAAATAAATTGAGAATGAGAAGGCATAAATAAATTTTAAAAAATCTGTGACAAACAACGACGCACAATGCTATAATTTAGGTCACCTAACTTTAAAGAAAACAACATTATTCTTATTTCACCTCAATAAAATATATATCTAGGACTTTCTCTTTACAGCTCTCGTAAATCAATAGGTATAAGGGTTATTTTCGTCATCTTGTTGTTAAAGATTAGAGTCGATCATAAACGTTGTCATTTTGCCAACACGAGACGCGACCAACGTAGTGACACTATCGGACGACCTAGTCGCGGCCATTCGGGCTATTTCCGTACTATACCGGGAACCAAATGTTATAGAGTCGCCTTAGTTTTATTATTTTGTTATTTACTTCTTGTGTTGTGTGGTATTTTAGTTGTATATGCAAATATATTGTTTTTTTGTGAAGTAATTTTTGATGACATGATATTGGTTTCTTTATTAGATCGCTTGTTGGTCTAGGTTAAAGACCCTAACTGCTAAGCTGGATCGTGGGCCCGATTCCCACACAAATCATCACACAAAAATATATTATTACATTTATTGTTTTATTTTTATTTTATCTTTATTCGGAAAAGAAACAGATACAATAGAGAAATAATAATATACATATTCGACAGCACATAATCCAAAACAGATGCCACATATTAATTAACTATTAGAGCCAAAACAATATTACAAAATAACATTACTGGTAGAAATGTAGTGTATAATGTGACAAATTGTAAGTAAACGTTGCGTTTTGAAAAAAAACGTATTTCTGTCACAGGGATTCTTCTATCATAAAGCCCGGACGGCTGATTCTGTAAGAAACAGCGATGGGCAAACGGACAGTTGTGATCGCAAACTGACAGTTGTGATTGCTCGGTGACGGCACAATCTAACCGAGCCTTTAGTTTTTGACGTTTAGTCAAAATATTTTGCTCTTACGGAATACCAATTTTCAATCCGACAGCCAGATTTTGCTCGGTTTTTGCGGTGGCTCGGTTTTTGCTCTTACGGAATACCCCTGCCGGTGTAAAAAATGGTTTGGCAACACGCAAGTGATACTTCTGGTGTTGCGGGCGTCCATAGGCTACGGTAACTGCTGAACATCAGGTGGTCCGTATGCTTGTTTGCCACCTGAGTAGTAAAAAAAAAATACCTGCACATGCACCTCGATTAAAAAAATATATACAATATTTTTTGACATTACCGAAGTTCTATTATATCTAAGGATATCTCGAGCAGATTCGAGTGCAGATGTTAATGGTAATAAAAAAATCTGTCTCATCAACATTTAATCTTCAATTCAAAGTGCTCAATAAATCTAAATATATACAAACAATTCATTGTCATCTGTGTCAATCATAAACTTAACGTTTAACGTTCAATTTAACGAGCGTTTTAACTCCCAATGGTATCTTCCACTGTTTATATCTCAATGTTATAAACCTGGGATTATTGCACACCAAATATAAGGTACTTGCGGTAAATAAGGGCCATCTTAATCTAAATCACGATATTTTCTGTAAATAAAGGAAAGCAATGAAATTCTTGACATTAGCATAATATTTATTTTATAATCAACAATAAAAACTACAACTTTATATATTTTTACTTCAATTAGGCACATTAATTAGGATTTTTAAAAACCCTATCTGTGGCCCTTGATAAACGCAGTTAGTTTAAAAAGGTCCACATTATAATTTAAATATTAAAAGACTAATCAACAGAAAAATTAAAGTTTTGGGAGTCATTTGGCTTAAATTATCATTTGGCATTAAAGCACACTTTGAACGTTACTCATACAAAGAAAATCCCAGCAATGGCTCTTAATAAACTAACATAATAATAACATATCATAAAAACCCTTAACTATGTCATATCTACAAAATAATCTCAGACAAAAACAGTGTTTGTAACTCTTTATAAATTCTCCACAAAAAAAAAACAAAACTAAAACATTTTTTTTCTCTAAATAAATATGTGGCCCTTCTTACACTTATGATATAAACTTATATGGTAATGAGATCTTGCTTCAATGAGTTTTAATAGTAATAAGTCTTATTTTTATCAGAATCATAATACTAACACAAAATTAACTTATTCTACAAGATATACCTATATTTTATATATAAATTATAGGTTGTTTATGTATAAAATATAGCTATACATAAACAAATACTTCCCACATAAGTATTTCCCAAACAAATCACTAACAATAAAAAATGAAGCTCGTAAATAGGTATAAAAAGAATAAAAAATTTTACATGCACATTGGACATTCAAAATCATCCTCTTTTGTCAGCCCTAAGCATATCTCATGGAACCCAGAATCATAATACTAACACAAAATTAACTTATTCTACAAGATATACCTATATTTTATATATAAATTATAGGTTGTTTATGTATAAAATATAGCTATACATAAACAAATACTTCCCACATAAGTATTTCCCAATCAAATCACTAACAATAAAAAATGAAGCTCGTAAATAGGTATAAAAAGAATAAAAAATTTTACATGCACATTGGACATTCAAAATCATCCTCTTTTGTCAGCCCTAAGCATATCTCATGGAACCATCTTTTGCATAGGGGGCATTGTCGCATATCTTCAAATCTTTCTGTATTGCATGCATGGCAATACCATTTATCGTCATCATCATCAACATCATCGACACTTCTTTTGTGGGTTTTCTTTTTTTTTCCTTTTATCTTTTCAACATTACTTGATTTTGAATGTGATTTTTTTGTACATTTTTTTTCTTTTTTTTTCTGCTGTTTTCTTTTTATTTCACCCGTTTGCTTTTTCTCCTGAATTCCTGTGTTATGTTTTTCTGTAAATAAATCCTTAGTCACTACTGTACCTTTATAATTGATTGCCTTACGTCGCGGTTTTTGTTTACTGACAGCAAAGTTTGGTGTTGGTATCAATTGTTGGAATGGAGTTTTTTGAGTGGCTTTAGTTTTTAATCTGTCTAATGGTATATCATCCTCATTGTCCTCACTAGTAGAACTATATAATTGCCTTATTGCATCGATATTAACATACGACGCGGTATCTACGGGTTTCTTCGGAGTACGTTGTTGTTTAGATAACGGGGACATATTTTCATCTTCGGAAGAACTATAAATGTTTAATGCAAATTGAGACTGGCGTCTTTGAAGTGGAATTAAATTTCCATCAATAGAAATGTCAGAGTCGGAGCTATATATTACTGGTCTTCTTACTGTAATGCCAGACGTACTAGGTTCATTTGATAGAGTCGGGTGTGCAGATTCCGAGTCTGTCGAGCTATAATCGACTATGGGTCTATTTATTCCCGTATCCAAAACAGTGTGTGAAGAGTTATATTCATGTAACAAAGACGGTGAGCCTGAGTTTCGGTCTTCAAATAACGTCTCGTCGGTATCGGAACTTTGATGTACGTATCGGTCGGATATACCGGAAGGTCCAGCAAGCGGAGATGCCGGCGGAGATTGAGCAATGCATGGGTCTTGCTCTGTAGGCCTTTCAGTCAGTACAGAAGGAGCATAGGCTTCGATTGGAATTGCATCCGGATCAAAGGGATACAGTCCTGTGGCTTTAAACCCATTTACAATATTATCGTGAGACATACATTTCGACCAGACTTTACTAAAAATGCAGTTAAATCTCGCCTTTGTAAGATTTTTTTCTGGATGCTTATATCTAAATGATATTACTTCTTCATCCCAGTGATGTTCAAACGATTTATTTACACTTTTATCTAGTGGTTGGAGTTCATGTGTAGTATTTGATGGCAAGCAGTATAAAACAATATTTTCTTGGTCTGCTGCGTCAACAATTTTGTAATCTAAATGACAAGCAGCGCCATCAAATACTAACAAACATTTTCCTGGCGTTTTGTACTTCCCTAGGTGATGGATAAAATCAATAAATAATGAGGTAGTCATGCTACCTTTTGCTGCCATTTTAACTAACGATCCTGCCGGTAAATTGTCAGTGAATTCAGGTTTTAATCGTTTTCCTTTAAATATAACCAGCGGTGGTACAGCATTACCTAATGCGTTGACGCAAATAGCCACTGTTACATTTTCTGCATGTTCTGCTGCAACCATATGTACTCTCTTAGACCCCTTTTGCGCTAAAACAGTCGGCTGATTATGTATAGTAAGTCTGCAACCTTTTTCGTCCATATTATACAAGCGCTGAGGATGATCTCCGATCTGCAATTCTTCATACATTTTTTTGTACTCCTCAAAATGCTGTTTTACAATAGGCCTGTTGAGTTTTTGCGCCCTGCCTGGATTGAGGATTTGAACCCTTCGTTTGGATAAAATAGGATGCCTTTTCAAAAACAAGTTTAGCCAATCTTTTCCAGCTCGCTTAGTTATTTTGTTAAACTTGTTTTCAATATTGTTCTGTTCGCAAAATACATAAGCTTGACGACGTAAAACTTTTGGAGTTAAAGGAAAGCCTACGGAAGCAAGTCTCATGATTCTTACCACTAAATCATCTTCTTGCTCCTTGGTTAAGACAGTGCGGCGTCCTATTTGTTTCTCGACTTTGCCAGACTTGAGATGGTTTACCAATGTTCTTCTGGGAACAGAATACTGCACGGCAGCTGCACGTTGTGATAATATCCCTCCTTTGACAGCAGCCATTGCTGATTGCAATTGTTCAAGGGACCAAAGTCCACGAGTTTTTTTACGAGGAGGTACCATGATGATCCTGAAAAAAGTAAATAAATTAAATAATTAAACTATTACACCTGAATTAAAGTTAGTATATATATAGTTAAATTAGTTTAACATTGTATAATAAAACATAATTTTCAAAGCAAATTAATCCGTCATTTGGTAATAAGTAAGTATTTTTTAAGCTCAAATTATGAACGAGCCAATAGTTTAAGGGATGCAAAAATAATAATACTAACATGCCTAATAATAATAATATTGATAGGTATCAAATAAACTGAGATTATTTAAATTTGTTAAAATTAATTCACATTCCATATGTTTAATAAGGGCCGGCCTATTTACCCGCCTCAAGAGTGGCCCTTATTAGCCCTTGATACTAATTTGAATAAATGCATAAAAAAATATTGTATTTACAAGTAAAATTATATAACTTACCTTAATTAGCCACCAGTATTAGATGATATTCACAATACAACGACGAGATTAGTATGAACTACTGTATTTTAGACACAAATCTCGGTTTTTGGGAAGAAAAAAATATAACAGAGTGGCGTAGTCCATCACTCTGAACTGACCCGTGGCTACTGACAAGATGGCGGCTCGCGCGATGCCGCGCGTTCGGATCTTAGCTTTCCTATTGGTCCTTTTTATGTGTGCGTAAATGTAATCTTGCTGTAAACATTAGATGTGTGTTTTAGTGACAGCGGCCCTTGATACCCGCCGGCTCTTATTACCCGCAGGTACCTTATAAACGTTTACTTGTGTAAGGTGAGACACAGAATAAATGTAAATATATACTAATTAGCTGTTGCCCGCGGCTCCGCCCGCGAGGATATCGGTTATCGCTGTAAAAAGTAGCCATGTGTTATTCCAGACCATACTCTATCTCTGTGCTAAATTTCATCCAGATCCGTTCTGTAGTTTTTACGTGAACGAATAACAAAAATCCATCCATACTCACAAACTTTCACATTTATAATATTCTTCTTCTTAGCGTTTCGTTGGCAAACATCGTTAAATTTATATTATAGCGGCCCAAAATTTAGCTACGTTGACTGCATTGTCAGAGGCAGCCATTAAGTCCTCTTGCGTGCAGATGTTAGGGCATTTATATTAGTAAAGATATTATAAAGCTGAAGACTTTGTTTGTTTGTTTGGTTGAACCACAGAAATAGATCGAGATAGAATGGTGATAAACACATTTCTGCATATATATCGCGCGTGCCACTATTTCAACAAGCCACACCCACTTTGCGGGTCAACCAGTCTTAGCCAGCCCGAAGTAGTGAGGAGACACATTTACCCAACTATCGACAGCCATCTATGCAACGTGGGGTGTTGAAGTACCTATTTATTTTTACGTAATAAATTGTATTTTTTGTCATACATAAATGAAAACAATTAATTACGTGTTATTACATTAAGGCATAATGATGGAAAAGTAAAACATAAGTAACAAATATAACTACATATTTTAGATAAATTACATTTTTTTTTTGTTAAAAAAGACAACTCCCGCACTAGAGAACAAGCTCTGTGTTGCGGGGGACTTTACAAATATACAATTAACGGACACAAATTACACCCAGACTTAGAACAACTCTTTATGGGTCACACAAAGTTTTGTCCCTGTGTGGGAATCGAACCCACAACCTCGTGGACAGCAGGCGTATACTGCACCCACTGAACCACCAAGGCAGTCTAACACATTACCAACTAATTTTTTTTAAATAACAATTTTTAAAAGTTCCTTATATGATGACTATGCCAAAAAAGTATGGGCGCTTTTACGTTATGTTTCTATGGCAAACAGGTATCTATAATATATATACCTACTTTAATTTACATTGTCAAATTTAAAAGGATTTTCATTTTAAACTAAAGTTGTCTAACATTTACTTTATAGTTTTTCGTCATAAAATAACTTTATTATTGAAAATCTGTGTAATGCATGCTTAAAACCAATTTCATTTAAAATGTTACGTGAATCACAAAGAGAATATAATAAATAAACAGATGAGCTAAGATCATGTGTTCTTTGTATAAATAATTTGTTTATCGATAAATACAACGACTGTGACGACACGTTGCGTCAATCTCTAGCGCATTCGATGCGACGACCAACCAAACGACCAACCAATCACAGCAAAGGACTGCCGTCTCATTACCGATTTAGAAATATTGTAAATCTCATTTGTTTCGATGTTCGTTGCGCGCTCAATTAATGGTTATGAGTAAGAACATTGTACAGCGAAAGTAATGGATATTAAGCTTAACGAAAAGTAAATAATTTATGATCGTCCTTGTCAAACATGGTAAAGGTGAAATAATAATTTTGATTCTCGTAAAACTTAGTTTTTAGTTATATTTAAACACTTACCGATGAAATGAAATGCCTCCTTTCTTCGTGTTTACTTTACTACTTCGATTTTTACAATTTGCGACGGAGCAATACGGCATATTTTTGTAGATTTTAATAATTTTGTACGTCCCGAACGCAGCTATAAGAGTCGCACGGCGTAATGAGGATGCTCGATGTGAAATATATGTGCAGTGTGCACATTAGTACTAAGTAGTGGCACGCGTTCCACGCCTACTTCACCGTTCTATCTCGATCTATTTCTGTGGGTTGAACGCACTAACCTCAGAAAGTACTGGTTGGGTTAGAATTTTTTTGTTGAATAGTGCATTTATCCAGAAAGGTTATAGGGTATATAACATCACGCTACGCTCAAAAGGAGCGGAGCAGTAGTGAGATATGTTGCAAAATCGGGGAAAATATTCCAAATAACCACGCGGACGAATTCGCGGGTGACCCCCAGTAGGTGTATATTAATAGATCTCCAGATCGGTTTTGGTCCAGGCGGCCATTTGGCCATTTGTGGTCAGTACGTAGTTAGGTGAGCAATCACCGCAGCATGCTTGTTTTCCTTTGCATATCAACAAGTGCGGTATGTCTTTAGCCGAATAATGCAGTAATTTACATCTCCTGAATTAACGGGCCCTTTGGTCTAGTGGTTGATGACTCTGACTGCGGCACCGGTGGTCGTGGGTTCGATTCCCACCCAGGACAAATCTTTGTGTGATGAGCACGAATGTTTGTTCCGTGTCTGGGTGTATTTAATCTATAATATCGTCACTGGAAAGGCAAAATTACTGAAGTGAAAATAGGTTGTTTCGAGATAAAGCCGATCAAAGTTTTTATTTTTAGAAAAAAAACCATATCTTTTTACACAATCATCCGATTTCAATGAAATAACTTTATAAATAATTCTATTTGTAGCATGCGTTTACTGGAAGTGGTTGAAATTCGTTTTTTTTACTACTTTCCAAGATAAGTGGCGCTTCAGTAAATTTGACCCAATAACTTAGTAAGCCAAATTTTCTTAAACGCCACCAATGTAAACAACGATTGTATTTTAAAAGTACTGAACTCAGTACTATTAGTAAATTTGAGTAGGATGAAATTTCTTTAGCATAAATTTTAGTGTCGTGTTGGTGTATCAAAATAACTTCAAGGGAAATATTTTATACTCCTCATGTCTAGGATTTTGACTCATGAGGCGATAGGATAACTAAGTAACTTCAACTAAAATTACTTAAAATGTTTTTTTTTCGTAATCAGTTAAAATTTCTTTAGCTGAATTTTTATTACATTCAAGGTAAGCACAAATTACTTAAAGGCCATTCTTTTTTAGGCTACACAAAGGCAATTTTACTCAAGCGCCAAACTTAATATTTAATATTCAGGAAATATTTCTTGAGCGACATGAGTGAAAAATTGGCCAAAAAACGCGTCGCTTCAGTAATTAGGAAAAAAAAGCAGCACCTTTTTTTAGGTTACTTAAACGCCACAAAAATGCTCTGATTGCAATGGTTCCTAGGCAGATCGACGCAGAAAAAATCGCTGATTCCAAATATGTATATAACTCAATTATGCCCACTTTGTATGACAGAAGTAATTTTGCCTTTCCAGTGACGATATGTATGTATTATAAAAAAATCAGTGGTGGCCGAGTGGGAAAGTATCCGTTTTACACGCAATAGGTGCGAGTTCGATCCCGGGTGGCAGTACCAATGTGAATTTCACTTTGTAGAGTTTATTATGTACTAATCATATGATTCGCGATCTGCTAACGGTGAAGGAAAACATCGTGAGGAAACCCACATGTCTTAGAAGTAATTCTAAATACATGTCAGATTCATCACCCCGCATTAGGCCAGCTGTGTGAATTAAAGCCATTTCTCTCTCTTGATAGAGGAGAGGAGACCCGTGCCCATCAGTGGGACATAATATGGGTTCCTATAACATATATGTATATATTAAGAAATATTTAAGTATGTTTATCAGTTGTCTGGTTACCTTAGTAGAGGCTCTGCTTAGTTTGTGATCAGATGGCGAAGTGTGTGTTGTCTCGAAAATATTATTATTATTTTAACAATTTATTTCGGATTTCTGTATCGATACAAATTCTTTAAAGTCGTACATATAGACGGTTCATACTTATACAAGTGAAATTATTTTCTATTCTCGTTATATATATTTGGCAACAACAGTTATTGTGGCCATCAATGATTCACCTACATTGTTTTGTTTACTAACTTCATGTAAATTTTGTTGTTTTCGTTATATACGCAGACACTGATAATGTTTATTATTAGATTTGTATACATAACATTGAAGCTTGATAAGAAGACAAGAGCTTGACAAGAACTTGCTCTCTCTCTCTCTCTTTTCTTTATCTCTTTTGTTTTTTATTTCTTAGTCTGGTGTACACTTCATTTGCTCTCTCGCCTTATCTTCTCCTCTAACACTCTAAGGTTTGCTGGTAGAAAACTCATTATGGGTTAAGCTCGCCTTTGTACATGATTTTTATTTTTAAGTATATTGTAATGTTTATTTGTGTGTACAATAAAGAATTAAGGAATTAAGGAAGCTTTATCTATTTTTTTATACTGCTAAGAAGGCAAACAAGGCTTTCTGATGGTCAGCAGTTAGCGTAGCCTATGGACGCTTGCAACACCAGGGGTATCACTCGCGCCTTGTAGACCCTTCAAAAACCGTTTAACTTCTTTCTTTAAGAACCCCATGCTATATCTTTTTTTATTTTATAGACAGCTACTTCTGTCAAAGATACATAAAACTGTTAATCAACAGATGTGCTTCCTTTCACTATTGCTTTCAGACTGATGACACCCTTGTGAAGTAGAAAAAAAAATTAAACCATCTTATTGAGGGAAGAAAGTAGTAATGTAACCTAACCGAATTGTCACGACAACTAATCTCGACGGAGATAAGGCTATCAAATAAATAGTGCACATGTGTGAGCTCTTCATTTCCTTACTCTCATAGTCCAATGCATCGACAATCTACAATATAGGGAGATCTGTCAGCTGATCCGAGGGACGCGAATGTAAATTCCACCAATTTCTAAGCTTCGGACATTTATTGTAAATTTCTAGACCTAAAACCTAATACCTATATATTTAGAGCCTGACCCGGATCTCAAACATGGACCTTATGATGTTCTCAACAACTACTGGGCCTACTAAGCAATTATATAGTTGATACATCAATTATTTTTTACTTTTACAACTAAAGTCATTATTATTGTATTTTTTCTATAGTCTGTGCTACTCACTAATTCTATCCGAAGGTGGGGGAGGCCCTGGTGACCTGTAACACAGGTTTTCTTTGAAAACCTACAACAGGCACCAGTCTCTTTTCCACAAAGGTGGAATATAGTTAAAACTATGTTAAGTCTAGCCCTAAGAAAATTGTGCAGAGAAAATAAATAATTTTATTATTATAATTATACTGCCTCGGTGGTCCAGTGGCCGCAGTATGCGCCTGCTGTGCACGAGGTTGTGGGTTTGATTCCCACACAGGACAAAACTTTGTGTGACCCACAAAGAATTGTTCTGAGTCTGGGTGTAATTTTTTTCCGTTAATTGTATGTTTGTAAAGTCCCCCGCGACACAGAGCTTGTTCTCTAGTGCGGGAATTGTCTTTAAAAATATATATATATATGTATACAGTTCATAAGGACACCGCACTATGTTTCTTCAATGTCAATGTCACATTACTTATTTAAAAGAATCTTGGAGCTATATTTGGTGATAATGTCTGACCTACGAATATGTTATCACACTAGAATTTTCCGCAAATACACGTTGAACATGGACATACCTTATATATGATAGATCAAATACCTCGGACCGGATATCTCCATGATTATATTGACTGAGTTAATTTAATACAGTTAGCATAGTAAATTATATTATACAGAATGTATTTTAGAGAGGTACGGCTTTTTAAGAGGTAGTGACTGCCTTGGGTGTCCAGTGGCCGCAGTATGCGCCTGATGTGCACGAGGTTGTGGGTTCGATTCCCACATAGGACAAAACTGTGTGGCCCACAAAGTGTTGTTCTGACTCTGAGTGTAATTTGTGTCCGTTAAGTGTATGAGCTTGTTCTCTAGTGCGGAAGTTGTCTTAAAAAAAAATTGGCTGACATCATTTTTAATTTTTATTGTGACACTAGGGGTCGCCCGCGACTTCGTCCGCGTGGTAATTTGGAATATTTTCTCCGATTTTGCAACATATCTCACTACTGCTCCTCTCCTATTGATCATAGCGTGATGTTATAGCCTATAGCCTTCCTGGATAAATGCACTATTCAGCAAAAAAACATTTTTTCTAATCGAACCAGTACTTTCTGAGATTAGCGCGTTCAACCAAACAAACAAACAAACTTTTCAGCTTTATAATATTAGTATAGATTGTACAAAAAATAAATAAGTTTGACTTTACCCCAGCTTTTGTTTTATCCTGAAGTAATTAAAACGTATACTTTTGTTGAATGTAAACTATATTCTTAGATTTTTTCAGCTTTTGACTATTTGGTCTGTGAGTATTACTCTCGAAGTAGGCTCAGATATATCAACCTGGAGCCTGGAATTATGACCTGGAAACGAAACGTACTCCCCCTAAAGCCTTTTTTTTAAATACATTATGGGCTATATATACTTAGTCTCATTATATATTTCATTAAAACAACACAAAAAACAAAAATATTCTTATGTAAAACATAGAGGAAGTTTGTCGTTGAACGATGTCTAAAGAAACTAAGTACCTATATATTTTACATTCATATGTATGACTGCTCTAATTAGCCAACGACAGTTCAAGGAGAAACAAAACAAAAACTAAATATACAGACAAAACGATATACTGTGTATCTATTGTTAAACTTCTAGTAACTTCTACTTGTGCCATACAGTAAGTTGTATGCTTGTTAAGCCTTGAAGCGATTTTCTCAAGACAACTCCCGCACATGTCCTGTGTCGCGGGGGACTTTACAAACATCACATACTTTTTTTATTACGATAACCGACTTCCACGCAGGCTAAGCCAACAGCTATAGTATTATTCACATATCATTGATACTGTGATATTTGAAATTTGAGGATAAATATAAATGGAAATGATAGAATCAATCTCTACCAATCGGCTTATTTAATTATTAAAAGCCTAGATGTAATCCAAATCCACAGGTTTTATTTTAGAGAGGTAGGGTACCATACTAGCTAGCAAGCCCGACTGGGGAAGGATCTCCACTTTACAGAAGACCACAGCCAAATAACTACACACAGCAGTGTAGTTGTGTTCCTGTGTGTGAGTACAGGTCTCCAGCGCTCATTTAGGGATGCGTTTTGAAAGAACCGTATTCCTATCCTAGGGATACTCCCATCTTAAAGCCCTGGTGTAAAAAATTGCAACACGCAAGTGGTACCTCTGGTATTGCAAGCGTCGGCTTTATCTCCGAATGTCAAAAATAAAAAATATATAGTGAAACTATAAAATCGCGTTCACCCACCATAAATATATCAGCGTAGAACATTGTCTATGTGCGTCAGCGCTAACTGCCAGATGTATTGATTAAGCTAAGGTTTCAAGACACATACTTACCTAAGCGTTCGTTAAATACTGTCGTCATCTATATTACAGATTATATTATAGCCATCACAGTATCAAATAACGCCCTGTGTGGCTAGAACTTAGCGTCAGGCCTTTTTGTACAAAAGGGTGGGTAGGGATTTACATACCACGTCCCCAGCTATGTCAGACCTCTTGTTAATCCATCTTTGTAATGGAAATGTACGGAATATTCTAGCTTAATATCTTAATAGTAGCTGTTGCCCGCGGCTCCGCCCGCGTGGATGTCGGTTATCACTGCAAAAAGTAGCCTATGTGTTATTCCAGACTTATCTATCTCTGTGCCAAATTTCAACCAGGTTTTTTCAGTAGTTTTTACGTGAAAGAGTAACAAACATCCATCCATCCATTCTTACAAACTTTATCTTAATATGGTCCGTGTGGTGATGGATTAAGAATTATGTATTCTTAATCCATCACCACACGGACCATATTAAGATAAAGTGTCACCACCCTTTACATGGGTGTCGTAAGAGTCGACTAAGGCAGTAAGTGTTATCCACCGCAAAAGAGGGAAAACTCGAAACAAAACCCTATACCAACATGTCTGGCCAGCGTGGTATAGTCAGCTAACATCCCTCTAAATGTTTGAAGGAGACCCGTGCCCAGCAGTGGGACGTTTATGGCTTGAAAAGTGTACATACTCGTTTATTAGTAGGTATGGTTGTTTACATTCATGAACGCTTAGCAATGACAGACAGACACCATCATAATTAACAGACTAAACAACATTTTTAACATTCCTAAAGATATCTATCTGTATTTTAAAACTCGAAAACATTACATACATTTTTTTTTTTAAATGGTATTCATAAAATCTGCTACAATGTTCTTTTTATACTACTTAGGTGGCAAACAAGCATATAGCTCGACTGATGTTAAGCAGTTACCGTAGTCTACGGACGCTTGCAATACCAGGGGTATCGCTTGCGTATTGATGACCATTTTTTACACCAGAGCTTTAAGATGGAGTATTCCTGGGAGAGGAAAACTTCTTTCAAAACTCATCACTAAATGAACGCTTGAAACCTGTACTCCGGGATAAAAAGTACCCTATGTATTATTCTATAATCAAGTTCAAGTTCAAATCATTTATTCATAACAAAAAAAAATGTGTCGAATATTGCACACAAAATCTTATTATAAAATATAATAGATATAAAATTAAAAACAATACAACGTATTAGAATACAATTATTTAATACTTTTAAGTAGGAATTATTAATCTAAGACCCATTTTAGAATACGCGGCCGTGTCATGGAATCCACAATATAAAATTTATATTGATATGTTAGGTGGTATTCAGGATAAATTCATAAAGCATGTTAACTGGCGGCATATTACTTTGTCATGTGATTTACGTAAACTTTTACGTTCTCTTGAAGAAAGGCGAGTAGTAAGAGACCTTATGTTTCTTTATAACATACTTCGAAATGAATTAGACTCCCCTTACCTTATTAGTAAGATAGGTATAGGATGTCCACGACTAGGTGCGCGAAAGGCTTGTCTTTTTCATGTTGGTAAATCGAATACCAATTACGGCAAAAACACTGTCACTAAAAGAATATGTCGGCATTATAACGATTTAACATCTCATGACAATAACCATATTGATATATTTCACCTTTCTCTCCAGAAATTTAAAATGTATGTATCACAAATTTTGGCTGATAGGGTTTATATAAATGTATCATAATCTCTTTTCTCTTCTTGTTCTTTGCTCTCACTATTTACAATAATTTATCATGTTATATAATATTAAATTTATAATTTATTATTCTCCCTGCTTTGACTTTCATTTAATTGTGGAAACTATTTTGGATGATGCTCTATTTATATTATGTTTGTAAAAATATTATATTGAATCTGTTTGTTTCCCAAATAAATTAATAAATATCTATGCCAAATTAAATCCAGATCCGTTCAGTACTTTTTGCGTGAAAGAGTAACAAACATACATACAGACATTCGTATAAACTTTCGCGTTAATAATATTAGTAGGATAAATATTTAATCCTACTGCGGCTATATTTTTTACTAGCTAATATTAACCTCAATAACCTCTTTACACATGTTTTTCACCGCAGTCGGACAAATATAATTTGCTAGCAGTGGTGGCAAGTCGTAAACGAAGCAATTTGACGTAAATTGGAACTACAGACGGTAAATGTAGGAATTTTCCTTTACTATGAAAAAACTATGAAAATTCGACAGTTATGCTTACTAATAAACACATGTTTGTACGCCTGTCCGTGTTTAATGTAGGGTGGTTAATGTTTTATTACATACGTAGGTAAATGTAGTATCACGCTTTATTCTGAAGGGGTAGGTACAGATGTTAGTACACACGCTTTTCTCCCGTTAAGGTAGTCTATTGTAATGAGCATTTTTTTTATAGAAAACATATAATATCTTTTTACCTGATACGGGATATTCCATCTTAAAGCCTTGGTGTAAAAAAATGGGTTGGCAACACGCAAGTGATACCTCTGGTATTCCCTGAGATAGGAATACGTTTATTTCAAAACGCATCCCTAATGAGCGCTGAAGACCGGTACTCACACACAGGAACACAACTACACCGCTGTGTGTAGTTATTTGACTGTGGTCTTCTGTAAGGTAGAGGTCCTTTCACAGTCGGGCTTTTTCACTAGTATGGTGCCCTACCTCTCTTAAATATTGTAATAAATTTCATGAATACCATTTTTATTTGCTCTTTATAATGCTATCTACAAACTTAGTATAATACAACGCACTCAGCAAAATACTATACCATAAGAGGTAGTCCCTTCAGTTCAATATAAAAATACGGAAAATAAACATTGTGTCTGACGTCATCATTCTGTTATCAACACTGTGAACTTGGATCACCTGATATCGGTCAAGTGTTATATCGATAATGTGCTTGTTTTAATATCGATACTCGTTATAATTACTTCTATATAACTCGGTTTATTTAGGTTTTTGTTGGCCTGGTGAAATTATGGTCGATGTAGATGATGCCGATAAAGTCATGATTTGGGTGTACTTTGAGTCCGTACTTTAAATGTTTGTAATCCTACCATTATTATAAAGGTGAAAGTTTGTGAAAATGTATGGATTTATGTTTGTTACTCTTTCACGTAAAAACTACTGAACGGATCTGGATAAAATTTTGCACAGAGATAGATTATAGTCTGGAATAGCATATAGGCTTCTTTTTATAGCGATAGCCGTATCCCGAGGGTGTCGTAAGAGTCGACTTAGGAAGTAAGTCAGGCAGACAATGTCCATTGCAAGAGAGGGAAAACTCGAAACAAAACCCTATACCAACCCGTCTAGCCAGCGTGGTATAGTGGGCTAGTATCCCTCCAATTGTATAGAGGAGACCCGTGCCCAGCAGTGGGACGTTTATGGGTTGTGATGATGTTGATGAACCGAAACCCACGCGGGCGAAGCCGCGGGTAACAGCTAGTAACTAAATATGGATTATTCCTTAAAGCTGGCGTTATCGTTTCAAAAAACAACGCATCACGCACAATTTCCCTATTTTCATAGTGGCTTATCGTTTGGGGTATTCCCGGAGGGAAAAGCACTACTTACTACTAAATCATTATTTGTAGTGTCATTCCTCACGCAATGTTCAAATTATGGTATAGTATGATATGGAGTGTGTTGTACTCACTGATATGGCCCAAGAGCCAGTGACCTTTTTACTTTAGTCATTTTATAAGTCATGAAAATTAGCTCACTAACTCTTCTTAACCTGTAGAATAATGAACTGCTGTTCTGGCAACCCTCCGCGGCCGGAGTGTTTAACCCTAACATGACAAAGATGGTAAGAAATAAAGTTCAATTTAGTTATAGTATCAGTCCTAAAAATTTTAGTATATGATATTGGCACTATTCTCTATATAGAAAAATGATTGCCAGAACATTTCTGACCCTCCTACTGGCCGCCAGAACGCTGTAAATATGTATAAAAATAAAGTACAATTTAGTCATTTTATCAGTGTTGAATTTTTTACAGAATTATTGGAAATATATGTAGGATATATGATTTCAAACGCCAGAACAAAATTCCATCACCAACTATTTGCCAGAACAAAAAATGTTTCCCTAAGGAAACGTTTTTCGTACATTTCTCAAGAAAGTTTTAAAGGAATATCAAGCTATTCTTTTTTTAAAAAAAGACAACTTCCGCACTAAGGAATAAGCCCTGTGTCACGAGGGTCTATACAAACATACAATTCACGGACACAAACTACACTCAGACTAATGTCCAGAGAAGACAACCATTTATGGACCACACAAAGTTCTGTCCCGTGTCGGCATACAATCCACGACCTCTAGCTTAGCAGTCAGGGTCACTAATCACGAAACCAACAGGCGAGTCATTAAATTCAATTAGGTATCAACTTAATAAATGTAGATAACAATTAAGTAGGTAGAATGAAATGAGTCTTTGTTAATTTTGAGGAATGCATTTCTTTATTTTTTTATTCTACTTGGGTGGGGTGTTGTAGGTTCAATCCCCAATAATTGTGTGATCCTTAATGATTGTGCCGAGTCTGGGTGTACGTTGTGTCCGTTAATTGTATGGTTGTAAAATCCCCCCCGACACATGGCTTGATCCCTAGTGCAGGAGTTGTATTAAAAAATCTTACCTACTTATTAACCAGAACTGCTCTCCATGCGATTTTTTAAAGCCTTATTTCACTCTGTTAGGGGAATAATAATAATATTTTTGGGACAACTCACACACTGCCAACTGATCCTAAACTAGGCAGAGTTGCACTAAGGCAACCAGGCATCTGATAAACATGCTTATATATTTCTAAATACATATCTACATATTATAGATAAATAACATCTAAAATACCTCAAATAATAAGAGAGCTACCATTAACACAATTTAAAAAATTCACATGCCTTCCAAAGCTGAATATGTCGGGCCACTTCTGTATTCTGTCATCTTTTGTACCATGTTCTGAGCGAATAAATATCTTATCTTATCATCCAGACACAGAACAGACATTTGTGCTCATCCCACAAAGATTTGTCCTGAATGGGAATCGAACCCACGACCTCTGGCGTAGCAGTCAGTGTCACTAAACACTAGACCAACAGGCCAGTAGAAATAATTTTAGGAAAACTGTAATACAAGTGTAATTTTGGCTAGAAAACCTTTTCTTAGGGGATACCTACGCTTTATAAAGAGTACTCTTTATAAAGATCCTCCCAATTTTATGTCTCATGGACCAGCCGTTTAGGCTGTGGGTTGATATAAATAATAGGGTCTAAAGTAGAAACGTGCTGTTTTATTGTATAGGTACTTCGAATTGACCTAGAACCTTCATGGTTTGAGATTTTTGAGTGAAATTTGTTTTAAATGGATGTATGTCTTTACCGCCATGGAAGATGGGTAGGCCTACATTTATTAAGTTTTATACCTAATTCTCTACCTACGTATCACACTTCTACTTCACAACCTCAGTCCTAAGTCTCGTGATTAGTGACCCTGACTGCTAAGCTAGAGGTCGTGGATTGTATCCCGACACGGGACAGAACTTTGTGTGGTCCATAAATGGTTGTCTTCTCTGAACATTAGTCTGGGTGTAGTTTGTGTCCGTGAATTGTATGTTTGTATACTTAGTCCCCCGTGACACAGGGCTTATTCCCTAGTGCGGGAGTTCTTTTTTTTTTAAAGAATTGCTTGATATTCCTTTAAAACTGTCCTGAGACATGTACGAAAAACGTTTCCTTAGGGAAACATTTTTTGTTCTGGCAAATAGTTGGTGATGGAATTTTGTTCTGGCGTTTGAAATCATATATCCTACATATATTTCCAATAATTCTGTAAAAAATTCAACACTGATAAAATGACTAAATTGTACTTTATTTTTATACATATTTACAGCGTTCTGGCGGCCAGTAGGAGGGTCAGAAATGTTCTGGCAATCATTTTTCTATATAGAGAATAGTGCCAATATCATATACTAAAATTTTTAGGACTGATACTATAACTAAATTGAACTTTATTTCTTACCATCTTTGTCATGTTAGGGTTAAACACTCCGGCCGCGGAGGGTTGCCAGAACAGCAGTTCATTATTCTACAGGTTAAGAAGAGTTAGTGAGCTAATTTTCATGACTTATAAAATGACTAAAGTAAAAAGGTCACTGGCTCTCCCTCCAATATATTTGGTTAGAGCATAGGCTAGAACCTGGCGGTGATGATCATCATTTTTTTTTGTCCCATACCTGGGCTTCATGGTCGATGATCACTCATCTATAGACTTTTCTGTTTCTGTTTTGAAAGACAACCCACACTAGAGAACAAGCTCGGACACAAATTACACACAAAGTTTTGTCCCATGTTGGAATCGAACCCACGACCTCCGGCTTTGCAGTCAGAGCCACTAACAATTAGGCCGACAGTTACAGACCCACACTTTTGTCAGACCCAACAGAGCCTCTAGACAAGTGACATAAGCAATAGTCAAATCGAAAAGTCAAAAAATAAAATGTATGGAATTTGTCGTGAGTCTACGATTTAATGTCGTAAACTTACGTCAAATCTCATACATTTTCTTTTTTGACTTTTCCATTCGACTATTGCTTATGCCACTTGTCTAGAGGCTCAGATCGGTAATACTACGAGTCTCTTAAATTTCATACCTACATACTAATGTGCCATTGATAGGCACAGGTTCCTTCATTCCTCTCGAAGAGAGTCAACAGGGGCCTGACCTTAACCCATTTCAGTTGGCTTAATACGGGTTGGTAGATCAGACAAAATTTCTTCAAGAATGTGTAAGTTTTGCTCACTGTGTATTTTCTTCACCGTTAGCAGATCACGAACTAAATATATTCCTATATTATTATAACACCTTACTGTGGGTGAATAAAAGGGGTGTGAGTTAGCTTCCAACCAGCAGTATCAATATATTGCTGGCGGGGAGCAAACTCAGTTCCCACATGTTATATATAAGTTTGTTACTTTCCCATTCGGCTATACACCGCTCTTAATTTTACAACATTATAATCTACCTCTAAACTCTTTAAAATAGTAATGGCATTGTAAGTAAAAATTTGGAATTCATATCAGTTACTAGGTAATGAAAGTAGGTAGGTGAGCTGTGGCAGCATTCATAAAAGTACCTTATCTTAACAGCACAATTACACGGTGGTCAATAAACGCACTTTGTTTATGAAATAGCAAAACGTGATATTATCCAATATACACAGATTTTGACATCATTTAGGTGCGTTATGAGCAATATTTTTGTTAAAATAATGCTAGGTACTAATGAAGTATAATTAAAATGAACATTAATTGATGGTGGATTGGCAACAAATAGCTGCGCAACAGAGAAGACCTATGACACAGCAGTGTGTAAATTAGGGTTGACGATAAAATAAAATAATACAATTTGATTTGGCAACTCTCTGCGTCCAGTCGCGGTATCGACACTGCATCGCGATTTGGCGATCCTCTGCATCTCGTGCGTTATCATCGATAATGTTTTAACACCTTTAAGGTTCTAAAGGCTACACATATAGCATATACTGTCCTCATAGCATCGGCGATCTGCGATTTAGTCGCTTTAAAAGAACTTCTCACAGAATAAAGACTTCCACAGTAGAACCTGGTGGATGATGCCCCTGGTACTGTAAACATCCATTAGCTACGGTAACTGCTTACCACCAGGTATGTAAAGTAAGTCATGTATTCTTGTTTGCAACAAAACTTATTTTCATTTCACCATGATTACAAAATGGCTAGACTTAAAACCTAATAAACTGGTTAAAAATAGATTATGTATCTTATGTAATATTAAACGACCGTTTTAACTTTTGTTATTCAAGAATCCCACATGTAAAATTCAAACACACTAGCTTTGTTAAAACGATTATTTGTTTATAACGTAACAGCCATGAATTTAAAGAAAATACTTCAAAAGGAACAATAAAATGAAAGTTGAAATGCGCTTTGATCGCGGTGACGTTTGTTTTGGCGGGAAATCTTATTTTCGGTGCCGTCTCACGGCCACCTTGTACTCACAAACAGTCTGTCCAGCGTCGTTTGAATAACTGGCAATTATGAAACATATCTTTAGTGGCAACATTTAGCAGATGGCACCTCTAAGTGGCACCTCAAGTTCAGACTAAAAAGATATATTCTGCCATTTCTTAATCAGTTGTATATTTCATTTGCTCTCACACTGCACTTTTAAGTACCTCTGTTTGTCAGGAAATTCAATTATTAGTAAAACTTGCTTTTGTACATACTTTTTTTAAGACACAAGACTTGTTCCCTAGTGCGGGGGATCCGCACTAAGGAACAAGCCTTGTGTCGCGGGGGGCTTTACAAATATATGTACAATTGTTAACGGACACAATGTACACCCAGACTCGGGACTTTGAAAATGTTTAACAAACATTCTCAAAAACAATGTTATGACCCTTAGGAGCGGAGCAGTACCTAGGCATACACGAGGCACGAGACAAAATCCAACGTACCTCAATTTACAAGGAACAGGCTAGTTACAAATAAAAAAATCAAATTCACAGACCCGTAATCCCATCTTCATATATTATAAAAATATTCATTCCGTAAGTTCGTTGCCGAAAATTTGTCAAAAGATTGTCATTCTATTCCTATAACAGTTTTATTATGCATTTTGCTTTTTATAGATACCTAAAATCCCACGTTATCCTAAGCCACAACGAAGCTGGATTTACCAAGTACAATATAAAACGTATAGAAGCCCATACAAACAAGGGCAAAGTAAACTAAAGACAGTGACATTAATAGCGATGGCCTCAACCTTGATGACGTCACGGCCCACCCTTAGTTAGCTAAAAGCATCACCATAATGACTCGTTACACCCACTAATATAATGATGGATACCACCTCTACAAGGTCAACCTTCAACAACCAAACCAAAACCAAACGCACCATCATTATTTCCCCTGTCTCTCTCTAATTGGCCTCGTGGTCGAGAATAGAACAGTTCTATTTGATATCGGTCATGGTCGAGGGCTTGGTTTACCTGTATTAAGGTCAATACTCATGTTAAATGGGTTCTAGAGGCGTGTTAAACCACAGATTAATTAAATACAGGTAACTTAATATACTATCCCTGAAGGAGAAAGCGATTAGCCTCATTTTTTCATTGCATATTAAAGAGAGGTAGGGCACCATACTAGCGAGCAAGCCCGACTGGGGAAGGACCTCCACCTTACAGAAGACCACAGCCAAATGACTACACACAGCGGTGTTGTTGTGTTCCTGTGTGTGAGTACAGGTCTCCAGCGCTCATTTAGGAATGCGTTTTGAAAGAAACGTGTTCCTATCCCAGGGTTGCTTCCATCTTAAAGCCCTGGTGTAAAAAATGGGTTGGCAACACGCAAGTGATACCTCTGGTAATGCAAGCGTCTATAGGCTACGGATACTGCTTAACATCAGGTGGGCCGTATGCTTGTTTGCCACCCAAGTAGTATAAAAAAAAAAATCGTGACATATACGCAGGATGCAGGACGCCAAAATAGACGTCAACTAATTTGCCTACTGCTGGGTTTTTCTGACTGAACAGACAGAAGTAGAGCGTTAAGAAAAGAACCGGCAAGAAATAAGGGCCACTCTCTTCAATTGCCCTATACTTATATTTGTGATTGTAAGAAAGTGACTCAATCAAAACCCCATACAAAAAAATCGGTAAAAATCCGGTATGGTTAAAAAGATGAAGTGTCTATTAGTAAACCGCATACAATTCTACACTCCTAGGTGTTAATTTCTTTAATACTACCTAGGTGGCAAATAAACGTACAGCTCGCTTGATAAAATAATATCAGGTAAGGACTTTTATCTTTCATTTTCATTAAATATTTTTATTTTGTCTAATTTTTTGTGGCAATAAATCTTTCTTTCTTTCAATTGTTCTTTCAGTTGGCAATAAAAATACCTTATTAAAACTAATAGATAAGTACCATATATACTTAATATACCCTAATAACCTATATATTATTATCATGTCGTAAAGCAAACGTAGTTACTAGCCGCGCAATTACCACCAGAGGTCACTAGTGTACCGTAAGTAACGATTGTTATGTCGGGATTTTCCACCCCACGCTATAGTTTGGGAAACCCATGGCCGACGTTCGATATATTATTAGCTATAGGAATAGTTGAATGTGTTTTGTATGCCATACTGTAGCATTTTCATTTGGTTACATTTCAGCAAAGCTCAGAATTGTTAACCGAATACAATCTTTATTTATCTTTGAAGTTGTATAAAGTTTTATTGGTATTTTATTTATAAATGCTTAGTAGGTATTAATTGACCTAGCCGTTTCAAATTTAAAAATGTTGTTGTATCCCGGAGTTACCCAAAACAAAAAATCTTAATCTTAAATTATGACTGCCTTGGTGGTTTAGTGGCCGCAGTATGCGACTGCTGTGCACGAGGTTGTGGGTTCGATTTCCACACAGGACAAAACTATGTGCGACCCACAAAGGATTGTTCTGAGTCTGGGTGTAACTTGTGTCCGTTAATTGTATGTTTGTAAAGTCCCCAGTGACACAGAGCTTGTTCTCTAGTGCGGGAGTTGTCTTTAAAAAAAGAAAGAAAGAAAGAATCCTGGTATTACAATTTTAGTGTCGGCAACGAGCGATTCGAATGCTTGTTCGCCTCTTCAGTTGTGTTTTTTTTAATATACAATATTTTTTACTAGAATGTTAACAAACTACCATTGACAACAGGAAAAAATAAAACAATTATACTAAAGGAAATACGATTTACACAATCTAGTTTTTCACAATTTTCTTCTTATTACCCAATAAATTAAGTCTAACCTTCAAAATAAGCCGCGTATTTTTTCACCTTGAAAATAACAATGTGTTATTTGTACACATTTAATTGTACATAAAGTTTGTTATTAACGAATTGAGTGTAAGCAGAGGCGCATCATTCCACGACGTTGTTTACGTACTCGTATCTTTGTTACTTGTGTTATAAATCTTTTTAGCCATTCTATATTCGCCTTGTGTAATGAGTTACGATTCACATGTGTGGGGGAAGAATATATTTTATAATACGGAAACACATTGTTAGATCTGTTTGAGGGAGTTTTCTTTAAGACATTGCATCAAATATTAGACCCTTTAGAATAGGGGGCGAGTCTTATGATATGTAGTAGTATGAGTTTTTCGAAAAGGGCTTCAAAAACGCATCCCTAAATGAGCGCAGGAGACCTATACTCACACACAGGAACACGACTACACCACTGTGTATAGTTATTTGGCTGTGGTCTTCTGTAAGGTCTCCACTTTAATTATTAATTGAGAGAGTTAGGGCACCGTACTAGCGAGCAAACCTGACTGGGGAAGGGCCTCCGTACTTCCCCAGTCGGGTTTGCTCGCTAGTACGGTGCCCTAACTCTCTCAATTAATAATTAGTCTGATGGTATGCTTACAATAATTACATACGCGTTACATACATAGCGCACAATTTTCACATGACTAATATTTTTCTTTCTTTCTACTAACAAACAGCAGAATAATAGAAAGTGATCAACCAATACTAGTATTTTATCTGTTAGCCTTCAAATAGAGCGCGCATTGATAAGCATTTCTCTGTTTCATCGTTCACGGACGAGTAAGCAAAAAGAACATTTCAAATAGTATCATTCATTTACTTACTTTATTACATTCCCACGACTAACAAATTCTTACATGTATCTAAGTATGGGCCTCGTGCGAAGGCTCAAAGTCACCCAACGAGTAATGGAGAGAGCTATGCTTGGAGTTTCCCTGTGAGATCGAATCAGAAATGAAGAGATCCGTAGAAGAACCAGAGTAACCGACATAGCTCGAAGAATTGCCTCCATTAAGTGGCAATGGGCCGGGCACATAGCTCGCAAAACTAATGGCCGTTGGGGCAGTTCTAGAACCCTCGTGGTCTCCACTCTAGAGTGGAGACCACGAACTGGTAAACGAAGCGTGTGGGCAGGCCTCCAACAAGGTGGACCGACGACCTGGTAAAGGTTGCGGGCAACCGATGGACAAGGTCGGCTCAGGATCGAGAGTTGTGGAAAACCTTGGGGGTGGCCTCGGTCCAGCAGTCTTTGGCTGGGATGATGATGATAATGATGATGATCTAATTAATTAATTCTATGAGCCTTCCTCTCGGGGCCACTAAGAATTTTGGAAAAAATATATATTTTATAATGTTCCCTGTCACCTATTTATATGTAGTCTAAAGGCGTAGTTGTAGGCGTAGCCTAAAGGAAACGGTAACAACTTATCCATTACGTACGGTACGTTTTTATAACAAACTACCTCTCGAAGTTATGAACCTACCATTACACAAATTCAAACAAGCAGTAAAAAATCATCTTTAAAGCAAGGGTTATTACAGTATTAATGACTTTCTAAATGATAAAAAGTCATGGGGTTAGTTGCTAATTTTGATGCAGAATTATATAAGAATAATAACTACATTTGAAATTTGTGAAGAGACGTTTTGTGATCATTATTGTCTTGCTATTTAGTTTATTTTTTCTTATTATGTTCTGGATTGTCATGCTCATTGAAATGTCATTGCTTGTGGTGTCGTATTGGTCAGGTCATTTACTTCCCTCTAATATGGCGAAGGAAATGATGGCTGGTCCGTGCGTCATGCTCGTGAACGGGTGCTACTTGGGGTGGCTGGTCAATCTTGGCAAAATTTATTTTTAAATAATAAAGATATAGTTTCTAAGATTGCAATGTGATCTCGACACGTTTCTATCTTATACTAACAAAAAGAAACGATCCCTCATTACCATACAGTGGAAAGCTAAATTCATTATTTTTTTAAATATTGCTTACTTATTAATTAAATACTTATCTAAATTTAATTCTTATGGTATATTGGTTTCCATCCCTTTTTGTTACCACTGTTGTATGTAAGAATGTAAAGGACAGCTTACCGCATGGTAACCGATTACCGTAGGCCATGAGTGTCTCTAGACGTATCTTTGTCATCATACACGCATTTCTGATCCAGTTCTTCTTCTAAACCTCAAATACCCTTTAAAACGAAAGAGTAGTAGCAGCATTTGCGAAAAGTGATTTAAGTGACATTTGAGACTTTGCGAAGAGTTGTAGGTTTGATCCAAATAGTCAATTTTGTAAAGTTAAGGTTTACTTTACTACACTGCCTTGGTGGTCAAGTGGCTGCAGTATGCGCCTGCTATGCATTAGGTTGTGGGTTCGATACCCACTCAGGACAAAACTTTGTGTGACCCACAAAGAGTTGTTCTGAGTCTGGGTGTTATTTGTCTCCGTTAATTGCATGTCTGTTAAGTTCCCCGCGGTACAGAGCTTGTTCTAACAAAACAAGTAAACAAAAAAAATAGACTACAAAATAATATAGGTAAAGTACAATTAGTATATGGAGCACAAAAAAACAAAACAAAAAAACCAACATAAACAGTAAGAAAACAACATAGCAAATAAGCAAAAAAATTTTTTTTTTTTTAAATCAATTAATTTAAAAAAAATTAAATGAATTTGTGATAAAACTAAATAGGTACCTACTTAATGTTCAAAAAATTTTCGTTCGCCGTCTCTAGTTGGATACGGTGAAATTTAATGAAATGAGGTTAATTATGTACGATATGCGCATACGCCGAAATTAAACGAACAGACAGCAACGTGTGTTTGTAAAAACATATTAGATAATTGGGTTTTATGAATTTTGTTATGGCTAAATGTAATATACATCACACCCCATAAACATCCCACTGCTGGGCATGAGTCTCCTTCTTACATTTACAGAGATATTAGCCTACTATACCACGCTGGCCTGGGGGGAAGGGGAAGTGGGTAAGACCGAGATCCCTGGTTTAATATAGATACGAGTATAGTAAAATTGCATTAGTAAAGGTTAGCTAGTAGTTTCGAATTGTTTACAATAAAAAATATTGTTAATAAGATTTTCCTGAGAGATTACAGCATGGGGTTCTTCGAAGAAAGGTTTATAAAGGTTCGGCAAAGCGTGAGTGATACCCTTGGTGTAGCAAGCGTCCATAGGCTATGGACGCTTGCTACACCAAGGGTAACTAACTGCTCACTATCTAGTTGGCTTCAGGCTTTTTTGCCTCCTTGGTAGTACATAAAAAATCCTTCATGATAAAGGACAAAAGGTGGCTACACGTCGGCGTGACACATGCCTACATGTGTCAAGTCTACCTCTTTAGATGATGATTAACAGCATCACATTATAATAATACTAGCTGTTGCCCACGGCTCCGCTCGCATGGATGTCGGTGTGTAGTGTAGTCTGTGTTATTCCAGACCATAATCTATCTCTGTGCCAAATTTCATCCAGATCCGTTCAGTAGTTTTCACGTGAAAGAGTAATAAACATCCATCCATCCATACATCAGGTCAGACAGACAGATCTCCTCTCTTCTATTAAGAGCGATTTCATTAAGCCTTAAATCCCACACTCGCTAATGCGGCTTGTTATATCAGCATTATAAGCCATCATGACATTGGGCTCACGATGTTTTTCCTTTAGTACAGCAGACGGTGAATCATTTAATTGGTAGGTACTGTAGAGGTTTATTGGTGGTCACTAGCTGGCCGCATACCAATAGTGAAACCTCTAACGTGTTATAAAAGTAAATCATAATTATATTTGAATTCAGAGATTGGAAAAAAGGGGAATGATTTGAAGGTTCGGGCTTCGATGAAGCCAAGTTGTATTTATATGTGAATAATTATAAGTAGGGAGAAGTATAAAATAAACAAATCATATAGTTATCCAGTGTTATTTATTTGCCAATGTAATCAAGAACCCCTCGCCTAGTCGTACCTGCTTTGACCATTTGGAGACTACGCCCTTAGTACGTGTTTGAAGGAGGAGAATCTGCTGACGACGGTGGGGCTCTACAGTACGCCTCAATTTCCAAATTAAAATTCACGTAAGTAAGTGGGAACGGCGGCAGCGGCTCATGGACTTCAGAAATGCCAGTGCCTATCGTAGACATAGAGCTCTGTTTTGAGTAAGGGCATGTCGTAGTAGCTTCAAATATACTAAAACCCGAGATAAAATTGTAAATATATAAGATACTAGCTGTTGCCCGCGGTTCCGCGTGGATGTAGGTTATTGCGATAAAAAGCTTATATGCTAGTCCAGACTATAATCTATCTCTGTGCCAAATTTCATTCGGATCCGTTCAGCAGTTTTTGCGTGAAAGAGTAACAAACATACATCCATACATTTATTTTTTATACTACCAAGGTGGCAAACAAACATACGACCCGCCTGATGGTTAGCAGTTACCGTAGCCTATAGACGTTTGCAACACCAGGGGTGTCACTCGCGCATTGCCGAGCCTTTAGAAACCTTATAACTCCTTTCTTGAAGAACCCCATGCTATAGTCATCTATTCATTCTTACAAACTTTCGCTTTTAATATATTAGTAGGATAAAATAAAAATAAAGAAACAGTTCATCCTTCAAAAGTTATACAGGTATAAGTTTATTTTCAAGGTTTTCTTTGTATAAGACTAAGATATAAGAAGTACCTACCAACATTGCGTAGGCGCAGGTCGACGGACTGTATATTTTCGTCGCAATATATACAAATGACTTGTTGAAAGTGTTGTTATTGTGAGGAAAATATTTAAAATATATGTCAAATATTAGTTATATTTGACATAAATTACCGTCTGGGCAGCGTGGTATAGTAGACTAACTACTTTTTTGGAGGAGTCCCGTGCTCAGCAGTGGGACGTTTATGGGTTGAAATGATGATGATGATGACTCGTTATAGTGAAATGTTTTTTTTTATATTTAAATCTACATTTACAATATAATAATAAATGTAGGTATTTCTCTAATTTCATTTTAAACTAGCTTTTATCCGCGGCTCCGTTCGCGTACTCTATAAAAAGAAATAGGGATGGGCAGTCTTCAGGCGCATCTCTATCAAGTATGTTCTGATACCTATGAAAAAGATATTTAGGAATCAAGATGCAGAATAAGAAGAACGAAAGAGGTACTCGTTTGTACTAAAAATCCGAAAGGGTCAAAGTGACCAGCCCCAACACGAAAAAATAATACAAACTAGTACCTATGTCACTCTGAAAATGCCTTAGGCATTAAGTCCGCTTTGTGCAATTTGTTTGCAGGAAATTTAAATAAATAAAGTGGCAAGTCTTGCACCTGGTCTATCTGGTACGAAAACAAAGAGTACATTTACCTATGTGCACAATAATATTAACGGAGACTAGCTATCATAACGCATTACTAAATGAGCACTGGAAAGTAAGATTTAAAATCCTCATTTAGTGATGCATTTTTAACGAAACGTTGTCGCACACTGGACCACAACTACACCGTTGGGTATAGTTATTTGTTCGTAGTGGAAGTTCTATCCCAGTCAGGCTCGCTCGTTCATTTTTCACAACTCCCGCACTAGAGAACAAGCTCTGTGTCGCGGGGGACTTTACAAACATACAATTAACGGACACAAATTACACCCAGACTCAGTACAATTCTTTGTGGGTCACACAAAGTTTTGTCCTGTGTGGGAATCGAACCCACAACCTCGTGCACAGCAGGCGCATACTGCGACCACTGGACCACCGAGGCAGTCAAAATATGGTGTCGTAACTCGATTTTAAAAACAAAATACAACAGACCTAATACAATGAACGATGTCCGAGTGGTGACAGATTAAGAATAGATACAAATGTCACCATCCCGCTCCATTCAAGGGTGTCGTAAGAGTGGACTAAGTGAGTAAGTCAGGCAGACAATATCCACTGCAAGAGAGCGAAAATTCGAAACAAAACCCTATACCAACCCGTCTGGTCAGCGTGGTATACTAGGCTTATATACCTATAAATGGATGAGAACCGTGCCTAGCAGTGGGCAGTTTTTATACAACCAAGGTGGCAAACAAGCATACGGCCCGCCTGATGGTAAGCAGTTACCGTAGCCTTTTGGGAAAACCTCGACAGAGAGCTCATTCCACAGCTTAATCGAACGTAGTAAGAAATGAATCTAATGATACAGGGTTGTTGACGAAACAGACCACGCCTTGATCACTGTACGTATACGTCGGTAGATAGACAGACGTACATATACGTACTCACGTGATGTATATATTTATCTACAGCTAATGAGCAAGTATTGATCAGAGAGAGTGACCTTTTTAATTTGGCTTATTGATTTGTGTTGCGCTAAAAATAGAATATGTTCCCCTCCTATGGTATCTGTTGCGTATTGTGTTGTAAGGATGTCAATCTGACTGGTATTGGAATCTTATTTGGTACATTTACAAGTTTCCAGCGCTTTATTTAGGAACTAGCTTCCTCCCGCGGCTTTGTCTGCGCGTACATTCCCTCGGAAACAGAGTTTTTTTCCGGGATAAAAAGTAGCCTATGTGTTATGCCAGACTATAAGCTATCTCTATGCCAAGTTTAATTCAGATCCTATCTTAGTATAGCGGTGATCGCTATACTTATTACCTAGAACTGGAAGAACCTACCCTGGAACCAAGGTCTAATCTAACCTAGGACATCTATTTTTTTCCCGCACGAGAGAACAAGTTGTGTCGTGGGGGACTTTACAAACATACAATAAACGGACACAAATAACACCCAGACTCAGAACAATTCTTTGCGCGTCACACAAAGTTTTGTCCTCCTGCTGTGCACGAGATTGTGAGAATCGAACCCACAACCTCGTGCACAGCCGGCGCATACTGCGGCTACTGAACCAGTCAACTCAGTAGTAATGGTAAAGCTAGTCTTGTGCATACCTATACAAAATACGCTCATGAAAAACATACGTAGACTCTATACCCTAGTGTCATACGTATCTATTTACCGTTCCAAAGGTCACAACTCAGAGTATAAACAAAATAGCATCGGTCATATTACCGTTACAATGCGTGTGTGTGTGTGTGTGTGTGTGTGTGTATGCACTTACCGGCATGGTGCAGGGCTGTCTCGAAGGGCGCTCGTTGCAGCCGCTCCTTACTCTCTGCCAACAAAGTATAAATACATTAGATAATCTGCCAACATCTGATAAACAATGTTCGTTTAATACGTCCATGTTCATTGTATTGATAAGGCAACTTATTGCAATAATTATAGCTATTTTACCGTTGTATGCGTTACTGGTATTTTTTATTTTTTTGTTTTTTTACCCATGACGGTATGGATAATGTGAGTTTAGCTTAAAATAAATAATTAAACGTATAGGTATTGTATTAGCTCCCGCCCGCGGTTTCGCCCGAGCGTACTATCCCTCGGGAACAGAGATTTTTGCCGGGATAAAAAGTAGCCCTATATGTTCATTATTTCAGACTCAAATCTGTCTCTATAAAATTTCATCCAGATCCGTTCAGTAGTTTTTGCGTGCAAGTAACAAACATACATCCACACATTCTAACAAACTTTTGCGGTTATAATATTAGTAAGGAGGATTATTTACATATGATGTATGATAGCAAATCGATGCAGTTCACTGTGAAATTAGTAGATTAAGTGTCTTATTTTTTTATCAATAATCGTCCCATACAAGCCTCCAACAAGGTGGACCGACGACCTGCTAAGTTTGCGGGCAACCGATGGACAAGGTCGGCTCAGGATCGAGTGTTGTGGAAATCCTTGGGAGAGGCCCATGTCCAGGACGACTTATTGCTGATATGATGATGATGATGAATAGTCCGATTGTTGTCAATATTTGGCGACTAACTATGAATTACGGGACACATAGACAAACATAAGTAAATAAAGAAAAAATAATGTCAAGCTCGTAGCAACTAAAATTCCGTAGCATCTGTAGTTTCTGCCTATCTTCCTGTGAAAACAGGCGTGTTTCTATGTATGTAATAACTAGTTTACACCACCGACTGTGCCTGTATCTACATTCCCACAGAAATACAGTTTTTTCGGGATAAAAAGTAGCCTATGTGCATTTCAGGCTACATACTATCTCTGTGCCGAATTTCATTCAGTTCCGGTCAGCGGTTTTGGCGTGCTTAAGTAACGAACATCCATCCATACAAACGTATGCATTTATAATATAAGTACACTAGGGGTCGCCCGCGTCTTCGTCCGCGTGCTAAATTGAAACGTACATTTCCCCGATTTTGCAACATATCTCACTACTGCTCCGCTCCTATTGATCAAAGCGTGATGTTATATAGCCTATAGCCTTCCTGGATAAATGCACTATTCACAAAAAAAAAGATTTTTCTAATCGAACCAGTATTTTCTGAGATTAGCGCGTTCAACCAAACAAACAAACTCGTCAGCTTTATAATATTAGTATAGATTTAAAAATGTATGTAGTCTAGATGAGTTCGCACATTTCGTCAGCTACATACCTACATAAATATAACTAACCAATGCAAGTATACAATGTAACATCATTTTAAAGAAAGTGAGAATGTTTACGTATTTATAAATAAAAATAAGGTTACGAAAAGTTCTTTGCTCTCTGAAAATATATTTTTTTTTTATACTACTTGGGTGGCAAACAAGCATACGGCCCACCTGGTGTTAAGCAGTTACCGTTGCCTATGGACGCTTGCAATACCAGAGGTATCACTTGCGTGTTCCCAACCCATTTTTTGACACCAGGGTTTTAAGATGGAATATCCCTGGGATAGGCATACGTTTATTTCAAAACGCATCCCTAAATGAGCGCTGGAGACCGGATGGCGACAGGTGTGTTGTTTGCAAGCATCAAGCTATCGATTTATCACCACTATGTGTATATTTTCTTGATAATCCTGCTAGGTAAAGAATCTTTCGACTAAAATACTGATAAGTTACGTTACAGTATAGTACAAATCCTGGTTACAGTTACTATAATAGCTCACAAATAAACAATCATCACAACTCATAAACGTCCCACTGCTGGGCACGGGTCTCCTCCATATACTTAGAGCGATATTAGCCTACTATACCACGCTGGCCAGACGGGTTGGTATAGGGTTTTATTTCGAGTTTTCCCCTATCATGCAGTAGATATTGTCTGTCTGACTTACTTCCTTAGTCGACTCTTACGACACCCTCGGGATGGAATGGGGTAGTGACATTTTATTCTACACGGACAAATAAACAAAGAAAATGGTATATATACATATACTTATAATATGTATCTATGTAAGTAAGTATACATTAGTCAGTAAGATTGTTCACCCTATTCTGCTCTTTCACTATTAAGAGAGGTAGGGCACCATACTAGCGAGCAAGCCCGACTGGGGAAGCACCTTTACATTACAGAAGACTACAACCAAATAACTACACACAGCGGTAGTTGTGTTGCTGTGTGTGAGTACAGGTCTCCAGAGCTCATTTAGGGATGCGTTTTGAAAGAAACGTATTCCTATCCCAGGGTTACTTTCATCTTAAAGCCCTGGTGTATAAAAATGGGTTGGAAACACGCAAGTGATACCTCTTATTGCAGGCGTCCATAGGCTACGGTAACTGCTTAACATCAGAAAGAAAGAAAGAATATTTTGTTTGGCAGTAATTTAGAAACACACAAACAAAATTGACAGGAAGAAAAAAAAATAGAACTTAATTATAGGTACATTATGTGTCTTATGATCCAGCTCAGCATAATGTCTGGCAGTAATGCTAGGCACTGATTTTCAGCTGGAACTTATTGAGCAGTACTTACACATAAACATACTTGGGAGTACATCAAGCGGGTCGTATGCTTGTTGCCCACCCAAGTAGTATAAAAAAAACTTTTCCTTTTCGGTTGTACACTTCGCTTACTCTTTTTCTACATTTGTATCTTTTCTCCTGCCACACTGGTTTGCTGGTAGACAACTCAATCTTGTGTTAAGCTCGACTTTGTACATATTATATTTATACTTAAGTATTTGTTTCTTTTGAGCTAACTGGATGCAAAAGGCACGAGATAGGGTTGAATGGAAGGCTTTAGGGGAGGCCTACGCCATAGAGGCGACTACTATAGACTAAATAAATATAAATAAACAATAATATTATTATATAGAATATAAAGAAAGTAGTGTTAAATATAAAGCTAGTTAAATGTAAGTTCATATAAGTATGTAGTAGAAATAAAGGCTATTTTTTATTTTTATTTTATTTTATTTTTATTTCTTTGTTATTGTGTACAATAAAGAATTTAAGAAAGAAAACAGTAACAAAAATCATTGAACTATTTCACCACAATTATTGTTATTGATACGGCTACAATAAACAGAGTTAAATAATAATGAGTAAACGATAAATTAAACGTGATAATATTATTACGTTTTAATTAACATAAAATTATAACATTATCACTTTTTATATTTGTTTTTATGCAATATAAATGAATGAACTGATGACCGCATTGTCACTTCATTTCGGGGGAACAGACTTTCATTATCATCATCATCATCAGCCTATCGCAGTCCACTGCTGGACATAGCCCTCTCGGCTTCCCGCATCCAGCTACTCCCAGCTGCTTTCCACTTCGCCTGAAGGCGTCCTACATTACGTTTACTGAGCCGCGGTCTCCACTCTAGAACACGTCTGCTCCAACGGTAAATGACTTTAGGGAAATGATAAATACTAGTAAGTATATAATAAAAGTGTAAAGTATACACTACCTATGTTCCGAATTGAATAGTAGATAGTATTTCCTGAACATGAGAGATTAGAGAACTAAATAATATCCACTGCATGGTTGGTTCAGTGGCTTAAGTGGCTGCCTCGCCATTTGCCATAGCGTGAGGTGTTGTGGGTTCGATCTCCACACGGATAAAAATTCGTGTGATCCATAAACGATTGTCCCGAGTCTGGGTACTCCCGCACTAGAGAACAAGCTCTGTGTCGCGGGGAACTTTACAAACATACAATTAACGGACACAAATTACACCCAGACTCAGAACAACTCTTTGTGGGTCACACAATTTTTTGTCCTGTGTGGGAATCGAACCCACAACCTCGTGCACAGCAGACGCATAATGCGGCCACTGGACCACCAAGGCGTCAGTCAAGTCATTTGTATAATATATTATAATTGTATGTTTGTAAAGTCACTCTCGATACAGTGTACCCGAGTGAGGGAGTTGTCTTTAAAAAAAAAGAAATCTCCGCATTGACTGCTAATGCTGAGATATTTTTTGGCTAAATTGGCTACGGCTAACCGCTTATAATAATATTCTACTTAGGATACAAAATGCGTTTTTTATTCTACTTAGGTCGCAAGCATACGGCCCACCTGATGATAAGCCGTTTACCTAGCCTATGGACACTTGCAACACCAAAGGTCCAACAAGTATAACAAAGCGAGGTTGAAATAGATCCGTAAAATGTGTTCTTGTAGTCGCACGACTGATTATAATCCGCCCGTTACATACATACATCCATACATTATTACAAACTTTCGCGTTTACAATTGTGAATTGTGTTATTGACAAAACTCCTCTCCGCTCAGCTTCAGTGGAGATCGCTGTGCGGAATTGTGTAATGTTTTGTATGGCGCCATGGAAGCGGAGATGTGAGCTGTGCGCGGACGATGCGCAGTGAGTGAGAGATGTGAGCGACGTGCAACTCAACGCCTCGCACCCGAGCTGAAAAACATCTCTTCTCGCACAGCACACAGCATACCGCACACATCTCTGCTTTGGTATAGTCCCGACCTTATACGGGGAAATGGGGAGACGGTAACCCATCTAACCGCCACCGCGCGTACTCAGAAATACGACGGTACTTTAAAATTAGAAATAGATCAGAAGATATTTTAGTTATCACGAGAACCAACGCTGTGGCCGTCGCCCATTTACATCTGTTTGATACTACACCAAGGTTATTGACATTACGCCAAGTAAATACTACATTATTTAATAAAATTATAGAGAAAATATAGATGGGTGACCGTATAGTGGTATTTCATCTGAGCGTCTTCGTGCTTCGGAGGGCACGTTAAAAGTCGGTCCCGGCTGTTAACAGTCGTTAGATCACGACAGAAGCCTAAATATGAGCGATCTAAATAGCTCTGTCACCAGGTTGGCTACTAACCAAACGATAAGAAGAAGATCAAGATGAAAACTTGTTAGTAGAACCCTGATATTACCCAGGTAGTATTTATTATTGCCTATTTTACCAACTTACGAGAAAACTTTACGGTCAAAGATTGTCATATAAAGATCTAGCGAAACGACTGATCGAGAGCCGGCCTTTTTCTTGCACAGAGAATAAGCACTTCCATAAAAATGTTGCTAGCCTTCTGGGTACGTTTCCAGTGGACAGTGATTTTGAGGAATATTTTTACGCTTAAACTTTATTTGTATGTATTTATGAAATAGTTTTATTTATAGTGTTAAAATTGTGCGAAAGGGCCAATCGCCCATATATATTAATTATAATAGCAACCCACAACAACAGTGAGATATATATGTCTTACTGTTGGGCACGGGTCTCCTCTCCTCTATCAAAAGAGAAAGAGAGGGTTTAGGCCTCTTAATTCACACACGCTGGCCTAATGCGGATTGGTGAATCATCTTTAGAATTTCATCTTAGACATGTGGGTTTCCTCGCGATATTTTCCTTCACCGTTAGCAGATGGTAAATCATTTGATTAGTACATACTGCCACCACATAAAACTGTATAATAAATTATTAATTCATAAACAATAAAAGATTATAGCACAACGCGCCATAACTTTACCGAATCCGAGAATTGAAACCGGCACTTCAAGATGGCCCTCTTACACATTACCGAGTCGTCTAAAAACAATCCGTACTCTACCTACTTTTTAGTTACTATCAGTCGACCTTTGCCACTAAAATAAATAAGAAATAGTTTGTTTGTCACTAGACGCAGTGAGACGGTAGGCACTAAAGTAGCACGCGCACTATTTCTGACCAAGATCTTTGTCAATGACAAACCGTCTAGGTCGCGCGGTCACGTGGTCGCTGTGGTCGCGACCGAGGTTAACGAACTTTATGAGCACATTTATTTACTAGCCGTTCGCCGCGGCTTTACCTACATTAATTACCTATGCATTTCATTTCGTGTCACGTTTACTGTTAATGCATAAGTTCAGCAGATTAGTCCTACAAAATTCTAATCCCTATACTTTTTTTGTGGTTGAATTATTATCCATACCTGACAGATTACCTTATGGAGAACACCAGCTCCTGAAATTACTTTTAAATAACTATCTCTGAAGTCTGAAGAAAACTCATATACCCTTGTATGTATAACCATAACCATTGGTTGATCCTAAAAAACAAGCATTCTAATTATTAAATAGTTTTAGTATTTTTGCTATGCAATCAGATCAATAATCAGATAAAATACTTAAATGGCCAGCGCCTAGCGCACTACCAACAGCTGATATCAGTTGGTAGTGCACTGGGCCCGAGAGGCGCAGGTTCGAATCCTGCTCTGGGCTCATCTTTTTCCACATTGCTTTAATATTTAAACACGCATTCTAATTTGCATAATGCAGAAAATAGAAAAAAAAGTGTTTAAAAACTTCGTTTTAACGTGTTTCAATTATCCGTAAATGTCTGCTATTTTAGCCTATGTCAAAAGTTAAAAAATATTCTTATAGTTAATCATCCTTACGATTTAAAAAGAATTAGACTTGAAAGAAATAAATGTTTTCGGAAAACAAAAAGAGGAACCCATTATAGACGTAGATTTATTCATATTAATTTAGCCTCATTCGATGAAATAAAATATGGAGGCAAGATAAAGAAGCAAATCAGAGACGACTCTCATTAAGTTATTAATAGAAATGTTATAGGCAAGAGGACCTTCTTAATAAACCAATATTCCATTAGCTGCAATTCAATGTTATTTTTATCAACATTTAGTATTACATAATATAAAGAAATTTATTAAATACTAGCGGCCTGTACCGAGGTATTCCTAGCAATTAATATAGCCTATGTCACTCAGGGTGAATGTTGGTTTCAAATGGTGAAGTAATTTTAGAAATCGGCACAGTAGTTTTTGAGTTTATTCATTACAAACATACACACAAAAATACAAATCTTTCCGTAGCCTATGGACGCTTGCAATATCAGAGGAATCACTTGCGTGTTGCCGATCCAATTTTTAACACCAGGGCTTTAAGATGGAGTATCCCTAGATAAGATAAGATAAGATATATTTATGTGTACAATAGTTGTTACAAAAAAAATATAATTTGACTCAACATGGCTCTGCCCACACTTATGCATACAAATGTAAAAAAATTAAGTCAGCATCTACTAAATAATTACAAATAACAGGTCAGTCAATATGAATAAAATTGTAAAAAAAAATATACATGTCAAAAAATTATCGTTATTAATAAAATACGTACTTAAAAATCTATATGATAGGATAGGAATATGTTTATTTTAAAATACATTCATCAATGAGCGCTGGAGACCTGTACTCACACTGTGTGTAATTATTTGGCTGTGGTCTTCCGTAAGGTCCTTCTCCAGTCGAGCTTGCTCACTAGCATGGTGTGCTAGCTCTCTTTGTAATATTTAACTCAGACGAAGTTGTCGCAGGCCGCTAGTATGTGAGTGACAGGCCTCTAGTGTCGCGATATTTCTAATGGGAACCTTTCTATCTTTATATATATACTAGCTGTTGCCCGCGGCTCCGCCTGCGTAGATGTCGGTTATCGCTGCAAAAAGTAGCCTATGTGTTATTCCAGACCATAATCTATCTGTGTGCCAAATTTCATCCAGATCCGTTTAGTAGTTTTTACGTGAAAGAGTAACAAACATCCATCCATCCATCCATTCTTACAAATTTTCACATTTATAATATTAGTAAGGATTTCTTGTGTGCGTGTGTATGTCACTGAACTCCTCCTAGACGGCTGGACCGATTTTGATGAAATTTTCTGTGTGTGTTCGGGTAGGGCCCTGGATGGTTTAGATTCACAATTGGACCCGGTAGGTGGCGATGCTGTCGGTATTTCAGCTTTTTTAGTCAGGACGACGTCTGCCAGGTCCACTAGTTTCTATGTATAGAACTAGGTATAGCTGTTATCGTGGGTGTGATTGCATACACCATAAACTACTTAGTTGTAACCCAACACCGTCGCTTCTCAACAATGGTCCATGTTATCAAGTAACGCAATCAATATGGCAGATAAGCCATTGCACTTATAACATGCTACGCTCAAAATAGCTTGAGTGTAAGTATTTGTCCATGTAGAGAGAAGAGAAAGTAGGGCACCGTACTAGCGAGCAAGTCCGACAGGGGAAAGACCTCTACTTTACAGAAGACCACAGCCAAATAACTACACACAGTGGTGTGATTCGACTGCCTCGGTGGTCCAGTGGCCGCAGTATGCGCCTGCTGTGCACGAGGTTGTGGGTTCGATTCCCACACAGGGACAAAACTTTGTGTGACCCACAAAGAGTTGTTCTGATATTAATAATTATGATGTTAATTGTATATTTGTAAACACCACGCCACAGGGCTAGTGCGGGAGAGTTGTCTTAAAAAAAAAAAAACACCGAACGACTGAAATGCGAATGAATTAAAAAACACCGGCTACGACTGCCTCTTCAAATACTTATTATTCTTAAACAAAAAACCATCAACATGCAATCCAACTAGAACCAAAACTCCTACAGAAAAAACCCATAACAAACAATTTAATTAAAAACAATAGGTCCACCACCAAACTCCAAATGTTCCCAGATGCGCGGTCCTCTTTAATCTCAAATGTATCCGAGGCACTTGCATTAACACCAATCAAATTTAATTGCCACGTATCTCTGTACTCATAGCGAACTGGAAAATACTGGATTGATCCTGTAAGATCCAAATATGTTTGACATGTATTAGTTTGTATGGTACCCAGTTATATAGCATCCACATCCAGTTTATTATTTTGTCTAGCTGGATTGAGCAATAGCGGTTTGTGGTTAATTTTAACTGGATATAATAGGTTAAACTGGTCTTTACCAGATTCAGGTATTTTAAGAAAGAGTGCAGGTAATAACCAAATTGTAAATGTTATTCTTTGTTAAATAAAAAGGTTTGGCAGTTTCTTGACAATTCTTTTCGGCGAATTGGCTGTTAGAAAAAGTATATTGTACCTATTTGTTTTTTGACGTTCATACGTATTCATTTGATCTAAATTAATAAAAAAGTCTTGTAAATTTATTCTATACTTTTTTTTAAAGTACTACTTAAATGTCAAACAAGCAAAGGCCGCTTAATGGTAAGCAATTACCGTCTTTTTTTTGTAGAGGGGAAATGCTTTAAGCATACCGCCCCGCCCGGGGAGGTCGTGGGTTCAATTCCCACTCGGGACAAAACTTTGTGGGATTCATGTTTGTTCCGAGTCTAGGAGTAATTTGTGTCCGTAAATTGTATGTTTGTGAAGCTCCCCGTAACACAGGGCTTGTTACCTAGTGCGGGAGTTGTCTTCTTGAAAAAAAGCATACATTTGTAACAACACGACTAATATAAACAAATCACGTCGACCGATTGAAAGCAGTTACAACCAGTTAATTGTTTGCATTGATATCAACATATGATTGTTCTAATTGATGAACGATAGTGTTTACCAGAGACCAAATTAGTTGCTACATATTGGTAGCTTCTGGTAGGAATGTTAGTAGGTATTGTTATGTAGTGGGAATTTGAATACACTTTTGACATGGATTTTTTTTTATTTAAAAAGACAACTCCCGCACTAGAGAACCAGCTCTGTGTCGCGGGGGACTTTACTGACATACAATTAACGGACCCAAATTAACACCCAGACTCAGAACAATTCTTTGTGGGTCACACAAAGTTTTGTCCTGTGTGGGAATCAAACCCGCAACCTCGTGCACAGCAGGCGCATACTGCGGCCACTGGACCACCGAGGCACTCATAATCAATTAAGGAAGTAATAGGTAGGTATCTTGGAAACTGGGATGGAATGGACATCACTTGGAAAAATTGACACGACCGGAGAGAGATCAGGTGCAGGACTAACGGCTTTACGTACTTTCCGAGGCATGGAGGGGTTTTGCTGTGTTTTTAGAAAATGGTCACCCATCTATGGATCGACCGCGGTAAGCTTGCTTAACCTAACAAATCTGACGATCCGCAGCGCTAAAATGCCGCTATAATGCTCGAAAAAGGAGCTGTAAGGAAAACTGTATTATTTTTTATGAATTAAAAAATAATACAGTTTCTTGTACAACTAAATCATTAATTACATTTCCATGTAGAATGGCTGTCAGAATTATGAGATTATTATGAAGCCTATCTGAGTCATGAGTAAAATCACAAGAAAAAGCACTACTTTTTGAAATTTATTGCATGGTTAGTGCATTAGAGAGTGCGTCACGCGGTGTTTTTATTTTTACTACTTTGGTGGCAAACAAGCACACGGCCCGCCTGATGTTATGCAGTTACCGTAGCCTGACGCTTGCAATACCAGAGGTATCACTTGCGTGTTGCCAACCCATTTTTTTACACCAAGGCTTAAAGATGAGAGTGTCCCTGGGATAGGAATATGTTTCTTTCAAAACCACATCCCTTAATGAGCGCTGAAGACCTGTACGCACACACAGAAACACAACTACACCGCTGTGTGTAGTTATTTGACTGTGGTCTTCTGTAAGGTGGAGGTCCTTCCCCAGTCGGGATTGCTCATTAGTATGGTGCGCTACGTCTCTTAATGGTGTCACTCTGATGCAGTATTCAACGATTTATTTTAAACAGATCAAACATTTGCAATAATATATACATAGTGTGTTAAACTCATGTTCTAGATTCCGTCAATGTAGATGTGACGAGAGATCCCTGCTTCCGTGCGTAATATTTGTGAACGAGTGTTAAGGTGGCTGGTCAAGCTCAATAGAAATCATTCATTTGTTTTATTCATTCATTTGTCCGTGTGGTGATGGATTTATAATATAACTAGCTGACCCAGCAAACGTTGTTTTGCTACTGAAATAGTAATATCGCTATTAAAAAATAGGGGTTAATCTTAGAGGGGTGAAAATTAAGGGTTGTATGTATTTTTTAATGCTGAATCACAAAAAAATAAAAACAAAAATTTTGTCTAAAAAATTAAATAAAAAAATTAGGGATGGACCACCCTTAACATTTAGGGGGATGAAAAATTGATGTTGTCCTATTCTCAGACCTACCCAGTATGCACACAAAATTTCACGAAAATCGATCGAGCCGTTTCAGAGGAGTTCAAAGTCGAACACTATGACACGAGAATTTTATATATTAGATAATGCATCGCTGAGAACAAAGCTAAGAGCAAATCTCGAGAACAGCTGAACCGATTTCGCTAATTCTTTTTCTGCTATGTTCGTTATTGTCAAAAGGTTCTTATGAAAATTAAGAAAGTTGAGCTGAAAATAGTTTAACCCGGGCGAAGTTGGGGCGGGCTACTAGTTAAGAATATAAATATCACCACCCCGTTCCATCTAGAGGGTATCGTAAGAGTCGACTGAGGGAGTAAGTCAGGTAGACAATAACCACTGCAAGAGAGGGAAACCTCGAAACAAAAACCCTATACCAACTCGTCTGGGCAGTGTGGTATAGTAGGCTAATATCCCTTTAAGTGTATAGAGAAGACCAACGTGTCCAACAGTGGGATGTTTATGGATTGAGATGTATGTATTCATTCATTTCATTTTTGGAGACCAAAAAATTTTAGAGAATCAATTATTATCGAATTTCGAGTATTTAGTAGTAACACTAAATACTCGAAATTCGACAATAATTGATTAAATCGAAGCCAAAAAAGAAACCTTCTAATTTTCTTTATTAATAACAATTTTGCCTGCATTTCTTTCTCATACATCTAAGATATCATCCAATTTGTCGTTGACAAAGATTAGTGATGCATTGGATGATAAAAATTTTAAATTACTATAATGTTCATAAGTATTATTTATGATCAAAATGAAGTATTTAAGTGTGACTTTGACTCTATTTTCAAAATAAACAATATGTTCATAAATAAAGCTAAAATTGTATGCAATAGCCATATGACAATCCTTACTAATATTATAAACGCAAATGGATGTTTGTTACTCTTTTACGCAAAAACTACTAAACCGACCTGGATGATATTTGACACAGCGATAGATTATAGTCTAGAATAGCATATAGGCTTTTTATCGCGATAACCGATGCCTACGCGGACGGAGCCGCGGGCAACAACTAGTAAAACATATATAAACAGAGACTATTACATAGTACTAATTATGTACCGTTATTTTCTTATCGTGTATCAATGAAACTGATACCCTCGAAACATGATGATGCGTAGTGTGTAGATAGGTATTGATATTTTGGAGTAAGGGTGGAGTCAAATTTATTTATTTACTACCTGTTGCCCGCGGCTCCGCCCGCATGGAAGTTCGGTTATCGCGATAAAAAGTCAGCCTATAAGCCATTTCAGACTATAATCTATCTTTATGGCAAATTTTATCCAGACCCGTTCGCTAGTTTTTACGTGAAAGAGTGAGAAACATCCATACATAAATCCATACATCTTCACAAACTTTTACATTTATTTATTTGGTCTAGTGGTTAGGTACTCTGACTGCTACGCCAGAAGTCGTGGGTTCGATTCCCACCCAGGACAAATCTTTGTGTGATGAGCACGAATATTTGTTCTGTGCCTGGGTGTATTTATAAATCAAAAATCAAAATAAATCAAATCAAATCAAAAATGTATGTATGTATTTAGAAATATTTAAGTATGTTTATCAGTTGTCTGGCTGCCATAGCACAGGCTCTGCCTAGTTTGGGTAATACGCAAGTAATACCTCTGGTATTGCAAGCGTCCATAGGCTACGGTAACTGCTTAACATCAGGCGGGTCGTATGCTTGTTTGCCACCAAAGTAGTATAAAAAATAAAGTTTTAGCATAATATAAGCTTGGGATAAAAACGCGCAATAAGTATGCTAGTCTATTTATTTAAGGAAACTTTTTGAAGAAAAAAAATATTACATACAGTCCGTACTTATATACTAGGAGTCGCCCGCGACTTCCTCCGCGTGGTTATTTGGAATATTTTCTCCGATTTTGTAACATAGCTCACTACTGCTCCGCTCCTATTGATCATAGCTTGGTGTTATATAGCCTAGCCTTCCTGGGAAGGCTAGTTTTCAAATCGATCCAGTACTTTCAGAGATTAGCGCGATCAACCAAACAAACAAACAGACTCTTCAGCTTTATAATATTAGTATAGATTAAAACACATAACTATCTGCAATACAACCTTCGTGGTATCTACCTGTCGTCATTATCTATGTAATATCGGGTGCAATCGAGCGGTTATATTATATGCCACTACTGATTAAACACACATGTACTACCAAATCTTCAGCCTTCAGGTTGGCAATTCCCAATTCGCGTATCCCACAGGGACAGTGATTTTTCTGGGACTATATTTTTATTCATAAGTACCTATGGATGACCCACGGGATGGAATGGTGTGGTGACGGATCAAGAATACAAATGTCACCACCCCATTCCATCCCGTGGGTGTCGTAAGAGTCGACTAAGGGAGTAAGTCCGGCAGCAATATCCTCTGCAAGAGAGGGAAAACTCGAAACCAAACCCTATACCAACCCGTCTAGCCAGCGTGGTATAGTAGGCTAATATCTCTCCAAATATACGGAGGAGACCCGTGCCCAGCAGTGGGACGTTTAGGTATGGGTTGAGATGATGAAGTACCTATACCATTTGCGTTATTTGTAATTTATTTCTCACTTGCGGGCAGGCCTTAACTCACACACGCTGGCCTAATGCGAGTTGGTGAATCAAAAATGTCTAAAGAATTTCTTCTAAGATGTGTATGTCCTCACGATGTTTTATTTTACTGTTAGCAGATGGTAAATCATTTGATTCATCATCTCATCATCTCAACACAAAAACGGCCCACTGCTGGGCACGGGTCTCCTCCAAAAATTTGGAAGCATATAAGCCTACTATCCAGACGGGTTGGTATAGGGTTTTGTTTCGAGTTTTCCCTCTCTTGCGGTGGATAATGTCTGCCAGACTTACTCCCTTAGTCAACTGTTACGACACCTTCGGGATGAAAGGTGGTGGTCATTTGATTAGTTCATATAAATTCTACAAAGTGAAATTCACATTGGTACCTACTGCAATTAAACTTACTACTTTTTGTTAAATACTAGATATTTAGGTGGCAAACAAGCATACGAGCCGCCTGATGTTAAGCAGTTACCGTAGCCTATGGACGCTTGCAATACCAGAAGTATCACTTGTGTGTGTAGTGTGGATAGAAATACGATTTAATCAAAACGCATCTCTAAATGAACACTCAAGACCTGTTCTCACACACAGGAACACAACTACACCACTGTGTAGTTGTGTTCCTGTGTGTGAGAACAATTACTTGGCTTTGGTCTTCTGTAAGGTGGAGGTCGTTCCCCAATCGGGCTAGTACGGTGCCCTATCTCTCTTCTATTCTTGTGATCTTTTTTTTTTTTTTTTTATACTACTTGGGTGGCAAACAAGCATACGGCCCGCCTGATGTTAAGCAGTATCCGAGGAATACGTTTGTTTCAAAACGCATTCCTAAATGAGCTCTGGAGACCTGTACTCACACACAGGAACACAACTACACCGCCGTGTGCAGTCATTTGGCTGTGGTCTTCTGTTAGGTCCTTTCCCAGTCGGGCTTGCTCGCTAGTATGGTGCCCTACCTCTCTTCTTCTATCTTGTTTGCAAATCGGTTATTTTCCCGTTATGCCACCGCCTGATGGTAAGCAGTTACCGTAGCCTATGGACGTTTGCAATACCCTTGATTTTTTCAAAAACGTAAATATTTGTACAAATCCTACTCGATGTGCAAGTAACAAAAGCTTGATAAATATAAATATGAGTAATTTGATTATTTACAATAATGTAAATATATCTACCTAATACCTAAGTGTAAGAAAGAGTTCATTGTATCAATGTCTTATTATTTACACTTTGGTAATCATAAATAAAATGCTAACCTTCACCTTATATTACGTATATACATGTAAAAAATATGTTTAAAATTATAATATTAGTTAATAAGAGAGGTTGGACATCATTTAAGGTAACTAGTCTTTCTGGGGAAGGATTTTAACTTTACAGGAATCCATAGCCAAATAACTACACGCATTGGAGTAGTTGTGTTGCCAGTACGTGCATACAGGGCCCCAATTCTGCTAATTTAAGGATGGTTCAATTGAATCTGAATTGGTTCTCAATTGAATCTCAGTAGCATTTTTAGTATTCTGCTAATAAATTTACGACCAATAGTTGGAAAACTATAGGTCTAGAGATAAATAGAAAAATAAAATTTTCTCAACTCCCCTTTTTTAGAGTTCTTCCATAGTCAGCTAAGGTAACCGCTTACTTGCCGAACCTACTCTATTTGCGAACTTACCGCTATTCAACAAAAAATCAAGGTTAATGAAAATTCGTCACTGTATCATTAATTTGTGTAACAAACTTACTGTAATTAATTGGTCATTAAACCGGATTATATCTACAAATATGACCAAAACATCACCGTGTACGCACACACACACACAGACACACACATTACGTTGTTGTTGACATAACCTCTCGCAATTATATTATAATACCTATAAACAAATCGGTTGAATCACCGGCTGACATTTAGTTATAATTAGGTCATTAAGATTTCTGCCTATTACTGTCTGATCTGTATTTTATAAACAGTATTTTTGACTGCCTCGGTGGTCCAGTGGTCGCAGTATGCGCCTGCTGTGAACGAGGTTGAGGGTTCGATTCCTACACAGGACAAAACTTAGTGTGACCCACATAGAATTGTTCTGAGTCTGGGTGTAATTTGTGTCCGTTAATTGTATGTTTGTTAAGTCCCCCGCGACACAGCTTGTTCTCTAGAGCGGGAGTTGTCTTAAAAAAAAATGTGGTTGATGCTTAGAAAATAAGTTTGAACGATCTTTGCACTGAAAACTGCAGGATACGAGAAGCCAAGTGGGGTGCCCTTGAAGAGGTATATGACCAGGCTCGAACTCATCATCAACTGCGAGGCTCATGATGATAATAAGTTTCACACTACATATGTCTGTGTATTCGTAGATAGTAGTTTCATCATCATCATCTCAGCCAAAAGACGTCCACTGCTGGACATAGGCCTCCCCCAAGGTCTTCCACAACTCTCGATCCTGAGCCGACCTTGTCCATCGGTTGCCCGCAGCCTTTACCAGGTCGACGCCGCGTCGGTCCACCTTGTTGGAGGCCTGCCCACGCTTCGTCTTAAGAATCTCCGGCAGAGACCAGGCTACCAAAAACTATAGTAGTTTATTTATATCGAAAGCAAGTTAAATCTGAATAGTTCAAAGATGTATACATTAAATCTTTTTACACGTATTTATTTATTAAACGCAAATGAAGAGTTATTTTAAATAAAAGACTTCCAAACGTTTTCTGTGAGCCAGCTATATTCCTATTTTGGGCAGTTACGGAAATGTAAAAAAATAATTCAATAAAATGAAGTATTGCAAAGCGATTTTTCTTAATTAAATTAAATCCCTTAAAGACTTAAATTTCTTAATAACCATTTAAAATAAAAATAAGATTTTAATACGCCGTTAAATGACAGCCATTACATAGCTAAATATCCGTAGCCATCGTGTCAGTAATTCTATTTTCTATTTATATAACAATAAGCACGTGTGTTGAAATGCTGACTAATTGTTATTCTGCCGAAGGTTAAAAACAAATTGTTTTGTTCTTAAACGGTACGAACATTTCGGTAGTTAATAATTTAGTTCTGAAATAGATCGATTTTAGAACCGAAAATCGTTTAAAATTATTACCTCGTATTGTTAGATTGATTGGTAGTAATAATAGTTATTTAATATGTCCTCCTTATAATAGCCGAACTTATTTTTACCACGGTGACATACGGCCCGCCTTATGGTAAGCAGTTACCGTAGCTTATGGACGCTTGCAATAAAAAAAAGACTTTGTTATTAAATGAGGACTGAAGACATAGGTATACATACTCGGCCACACAAGATCATAACTACTGTGTGTAGTTTTTTAGTCCTATTCTGTTACTATAAATTGTAACTCATACCAAATAGACTTTGACTTGACCAAATTACTTTGACGATTAAAAAGAGTACAGATCATCTTGCAGATTCTACTCGTGGCCCTAGACAACGAATGGTTATAGAAAAGAAATATGCTGGCATTTGTTTTAATGACGTTCATAAGTATCATGCATTTGATCTAAATGAATTAATGAGTTTGACTGTGACTTTGACTACAGCCAACTGTGGAAGGATCCTTCCACAGTTGGGCTTGCACGCTTATATGGTCACTGATTCTTTAACTTACTATTTTTTAACGCAGCCTACCTTCGTCTACTGTCAAATATAGGTCTTTTTAAGGGCGATATAATACAAAATATTTTAGATAACTCGGAGTTAATTGCCTTAACAACAAGCTACGTCACGGAAGTCACACACTTAATTGATTTATTCTGTTGATTCAAGCAACTTGTTAAATGCTCATATCACCACCCTTTCACAGACAGACATATAAAGAAAAATAAATCAAACACAATGTATTCTTAGTCTGTACTTGTGTTCCACTTAAGTAACAGATTGTTTGTAGCTTTCGACTAAGTAATAACTATAGATGGGAATTTGAACACCCATTTTCTTTTTCAAACCATTTCTACGTTTTAAAGAATAAGTTTGGCTGGGGTATACCGTAAGAGCGAAAACCAAGCGACCGCAAAAACGGAGCAAAATCTGGCTGTCAGATTGAAAATCGGTATTCCGTAAGAGCGAAAACCGAGCCTTTTTGACGTTTAGCAATCGTGTGTGTTTGCGATCGCTGTTTCTTAGATAATAAGCCGGTATAATGCCTAGTCGGGCTTACAAAAGACCACAGCCAAATAACACGATATACAATCACATATAAAAACTCAAATAAACCACTCTGTGCTATAGGATTCTTAATCTAATATATAAAATTCTAGTGTCACTGTCGGTGTTTGTCGGTCGAGCCGTTTCAGAGGAGACCACTCCTATAAAACGGCTCGACCGATTTTTTAAGGGTGGCCAACTCAACCTTAATTTTTTATTTTTTGGAAAAATATTTTTCCGAAAGCGGCCTATGGCCCAAGAGCCAGTGACCTTTTTACTTTAGTCATTTTATAAGTCATGAAAATTGGCACACTACCTCTCCTTAACCTGTAGAATAATGAACTGCTGTTCTGGCAACCCTCCGCGGCCGGAGTGTTTAACCCTAACATGACAAAGATGGTAAGAAATAAAGTTCAATTTAGTTATAGTATCAGTCCTAAAAATTTTAGTATATGATATTGGCACTATTCTCTATATAGAAAAATGATTGCCAGAACATTTCTGACCCTCCTACTGGCCGCCAGAACGCTGTAAATATGTATAAAAATAAAGTATAATTTTGTCATTTCATCAGTGTTGATTTTTTTACAGAATTATTGGAAATATATGTAGGATATATAATTTCAAACGCCAGAACAAAATTCCATCACCAACTATTTGCCAGAACAAAAAATGTTTCCACATGGAAACATTTTTCGTACATGTCTCAGGACAGTTTTAAAGGAATATCAAGCAATTCTATTTTTTTTTAAAAGACAAGTCCCGCACTAGGGAATAAGCCCTGTGTCACGGAGAACTAAGTATACAAACATACAATTCACGGACACAAACTACACCCAGACTAATGTCCAGAGAAGACAACCATTTATGGACCAAACAAAGTTCTGTCCCGTGTGGGGATACAATCCACCACCTCTAGCTTAGCAGTCGCGGTCACTAACCACGAGACCAACAGGCGAGTCATTCAATTCAATTAGGTATCAACTTAATAAATGTAGATAACAATTGAGTAGAATGAAATGAGTCTTTGTAAATTTTGTGGAATGCATTTCTTTATTTTTTTATACTACTTGGGTTCAATCCCCAAAAATTGTGTGATCCTTAATGATTGTGCCGAGTCTGGGTGTACGTTGTGTCCTTTAATTGTATGGTTGTAAAATCCCCCGCGACACATGGCTTGATCCCTAGTGCAGGCGTTGTATTAAAAAATCTTACCTACTTACTAACCAGAACCGCTCTCCATTCGATTTTTTAAAGCCTTATTTCACTCTGATATGGGAATAATAATAATATTTTTGGGACAACTCACACACCGCCAACTGATCCTAAACTAGGCAGAGCCTGTACTATGGCAACCAGGCAACTGATAAACATGCTTATATATTTCTAAATACATATCTACATATTATAGATAAATAACACCCAGACACAGAACAGACAATGTCTCATGGACCAGCCGTTTAGGCTGTGGTTTTATTTTAAATAATAGGGTCTAAAGTATAAACTTGCTGTTTTATTGTAAAAGGTACTTCGAATTGACCTAGAACCTTCATGGTTTGAGATTTTTGAGTGAAACTTTTTTCAAATGGATGGTATGTCTTTACCGCCATGGAAGACGGGTAGGCCTACATTTATTAAGTTTTATACCTAATTCTCTACCTACGTCTCACACTTCTACTTCACAACCTAAGTCTCGTGGTTAGTGACCCTGACTGCTAAGCTAGAGGTGGTGGATTGTATCCCGACACGGGACAGAACTTTGTTTGGTCCATAAATGGTTGTCTTCCCTGGACATTAGTCTGGGTGTAGTTTGTGTCCGTGAATTGTATGTTTGTATACTTAGTTCCCCGTGACACAGGGCTTATTCCCTAGTGCGGGACTTGTCTTTAAAAAAAAAAAAGAATTGCTTGATATTCCTTTAAAACTGTCCTAAGACATGTACGAAAAATGTTTCCATGTGGAAACATTTTTTGTTCTGGCAAATAGTTGGTGATGGAATTTTGTTCTGGCGTTTGAAATTATATATCCTACATATATTTCCAATAATTCTGTAAAAAAATCAATACTGATGAAATGACAAAATTATACTTTATTTTTATACATATTTACAGCGTTCTGGCGGCCAGTAGGAGGGTCAGAAATGTTCTGGCAATCATTTTTCTATATAGAGAATAGTGCCAATATCATATACTAAAATTTTTAGGACTGATACTATAACTAAATTGAACTTTATTTCTTACCATCTTTGTCATGTTAGGGTTAAACACTCCGGCCGCGGAGGGTTGCCAGAACAGCAGTTCATTATTCTACAGGTTAAGGAGAGTTAGTGTGCCAATTTTCATGACTTATAAAATGACTAAAGTAAAAAGGTCACTGGCTCTCCCTCCACTAGAAGAACAGGTACAGTATCGAACAGTATGTAGAAACAGAAAATAATAAATTGTTAGTAAGTAGTAGGAATCGACTAGACCCAAAATGAACATATTGTTTGCCATTGCCAAATTATGTTAACAAGAAATAGGTATAAAAGTTCCGTCTACATTATTACTAAGTAATGTTCATACTATAATTTATTACAATTAATAAGAAGTATATACAAAAATATCTGCTACTATCGCTCACTGTTTATTTATCTGTTTGGTATATATTTTATTATCTTCGTTTATTATGAAAACGACTACTTCCTACAATTTTTATTATGTCTGAGACCTTATTATACAATATAAATACGGTATGTAATCTTTACTTCGATAATTAAAAATATGGGTCACACAAAAAAAATGTCTCGCCTGGGAATCGAATCTCATGAACCCAATTTTTGAAGAATTAAATGGTGAGAAGACCACTATACTAAAAAATTGACCAAATTACTATATTTAATTAGGTAAGCACCTTTATAATTTATATTTTTAAGACAACTTCCGTGCTAGGGAACAAGATCTGTGTCGCGGGGGACTTTACAAACGTACAATTAACGGACACAGAGTATCCCCAGACTCGGAACAATAATATAGAGGTTTATTTTTTGTCCCGCGTGGGGATCGAACTCACAACACGCCGTGCAGTCGAATATATATGATTGTTAAGTTAAGATATAAACGAGGGCACAGTGCACACCATAATTTAAAGACACTATAGCATGGGGTTCTTCAAGAAAGGAGTTTTAAGGTTTTTAAAGGGTCGGCAACGCATGCGTGATACCCCTGGTGTTGCAAACGTCCATAGGCTACGGTAACTGATTACTATCAGGCGGCCCGTATGCTTGTTTGCCACCTTGGTAGTAAATAGAAAAAAAAAGTTACAGAATTACATTAATATGAGCTAATTCAAAAATATAAATCAAGAAAACAAGTATATATGTATCCCTGTATGACAAATCGACTTTCAATTAACTTATTTTTTCCATGCACAATCACAATTGAATTATTTCCATAGAATTTATACCATAAGAAACGGAGACGTATTTTTTTCATTACAATAGTCATGAACAGTCATGGCAAATAATATAATTGTACGCGTTTTTTTCTTTAGTAGTAAAACAAACATTTGAATTAATAAAAGATACATCGTAATTTAGTTTAATTAAATTATTTTTACTCGTTTGGCAACGTGTGAGTGATACCTCCGGTATTGCTAGCGTCCATACTACTTAGGCTACGGTAACTGCTTAAGCTTATTTTGCTTCCTTAATAATATAAAAAAGAAAATACAGTCAGGCCTCCGTCACTCCATGTACTTGGACGTTTGCGGACCAAATTCAGTGCTGTGGGGTGTGGGATCGCGCGGTACGAAACAATCACAACTGTGCGCTTGAGCATTTAGGCACATTTTAGCATCCAGCGGTTGCTGACGTGACAGATTAGGCTGTTATAGCAGTAGGTATTGGTAATTTTCTACTGAGTGAAGTATCTGTTACGTAGTAACTATTTAGTAATCTGTTCACTACAGTTTAGAACACTTATAACTGTGTAGTTATAAGTATTCTAAACTGTAGAGATAGAGTAGATCATTTGATCAACCGATCACTATTTTGTCGATAGCGCATGCGCCGCGCGCCAGCCGACCGCGGCCGAACGTAGCCTTGTAGAAGAAAATTTTCGTCGCATAGTTGACAAAAATGATCATGAGTATACCTTATACTTAATAAATTAAGTAGGTTAACTTTTTATACGCTGGCGATTAAAAAGAGTGGCCAGTGATTCTTGGCAATTCTTCTCGTGGCCCTACTTTCGTTATTAAATTAGCTGTAGAGAAAAAAATACTGTAAACTATTGGTTTTTATGTCTTTCATAAGTATCACGCAATATGCTCAAAATTAATTTAATGAGTTTGACTTTGTAGGTACCTATGAGAATCGCGAAGTGCGTAGACCACTTTGCAGTTCACCATGAGGAAAGGAAGTTATGCGGTTTAAAGTTATACCGAGTTATACCAATTTGTATGTGTTTATCAGAGGTGATACAGGCATTATTTTTTATTACGAAAGTTCTTTTGATTTTTAACAGTATTTTCATATCGGTTGCCTTCATTTGCATCTACAAACGTTCCAATCAAATTTCACAAGTGATTTTATACCGATTAAATTGCCTTATACAATTCTCTTTCACTAGACACAGTGCCTTCATAAAAATACCGTCTCTTAAAGAAATAATTAATGTCCCCAACAAACAACAATTATATGTATGTAAAATGAATCGCTGAATGTGTTGCTAAACGCATCACATTTGCAGTTGCTTACCATCAGGCGGGCCGTATGCTTGTGTGCCACTTAGCGGTTCTCGAGATTTTTTTTTATACTACATTTTAAAAAAAACTCGAGAACAGCTGAACTGATTTCGATAATTCTTTTTTGCTATGTTCGTTATTGTAAGTAGAAGGTTCTTATGTAAAAAAAAAAGAAAGTTGCGCTGAAAATAGTTTAACCCGGGCGAAGTCACGACGAGCCACTAGTTTCTCAAAAATAAAACGCATAAAAAAAAACATCTGTTTGATAATAATATGTCACATTCTTAGTGTACCTGCTGACCTTCATTTACAAAAATAAATAATTAAAACGTTCAATTTTCATAAACAATAATAGGGAAATTTAATTATAATAATATAATTTTAATTATCTATTTGTTATTGTTTATTATTATTATTATTAGAATATAATTACGTACTCAATAATGTATGTATAACAATTTAAGTGACTTTTTTGTTGTAAATAATAAATATTTGCACAATAAAATAATAATGCCAATTTAGAAACCTATTACCTATATATTTTTTAGATAATTAACTTATTATTAATAGTCAAACTCAAACTCATTTATTCATTTAGATCAAATGCATGATACTTATGAACGTCATAAAAACAAATGAAAGCATACTTTTCCAACGGCCTATTCGCTGACTAGGGTAGGGCATCGAGAAGAATTGGCAAGAAACTCAGGCCACTCTTTTTAATCGCCAGAGTATAAATAAGATTTAATTTACAATTTAGTATGGGTTAAAAAATAGTGTTAACAAAAAGGGACAGAAACCAATATACCATACAAAATTAAATTTAGATAAAAAAACAATAAACAATAAAGAAAAAAAAAATTGGCTAATAAACAAGTATACGGCCTGATCGGATGGTAAGCAGTTACCGTAGCCTATGAAAACTCGTATAAACTACATACATACGGACATAAAGATTTCTACATACATATATCTACATTTATTTTTACGAACATTACAAAATAATCATTGCGTAATAATTCTACGCAACAATCTAAAATTCAATTATTTTACACCAAAGTACCTATAATTAAAAGCAACAGGGTGGGATAGTATGACGTCATGTAATCATCCCCCACAGCCATTTTCAAGACGCCTTCAACAATTTCATTGTTTATTATTAGCCATAAATGCTCCTTTATAACAACAAAACTAATTAAAATAGTCTTACGATTATTTAAAATTTATATTTATCACTTTCAAATAAATGAATGGAATTTTTCCGCGATATATTTCACTGAACGATTTTTTGGCTACAGTCTCTACCTATCCTCCTTACAGCACATCAAAAGTTTGAATTTAAAAATAAATGAATAAATAAATAAACTCACCTGCTTGTTCTTCCATTATATTAAATAAACTTACACTAATTAGTCCCTAACACTAATATCACACGTATAAATTATAATCACTAAATAAATCACTAAGAAATGTAAAATATTTATTTATTTATTTTTAAATAAAATCACTGTTCGAATTTTAAACACCGCAGTTATTTATCCCATTTGTTAAATGGAATTTAATATTGTTCAGTGTGTGGTTTTTAATTTGACTCGTGAACGGGTGTTCGGCTGCATTGGTTGGGCGGCGACCGTACGATGGCGCTGTCTGGGCGGGACTGCCTGCCTGCACACTGTCATGTACCATATTCAGTGCCGGGCATTACTGAAATACTTACGTACTTGGCTTGGCTGAAGCCTGGGCATCTTATTATACGGATTTTAAAATGCCCATATCCTACTAATATTATAAACGCGAAAGTTTGTAAGTATGTATGGATGGATGGATGTTTGTTACTCTTTGACGCAAAAACTATTGAACGGATCTGGATGAAATTTGGCACAGAGATTGATTATGGTCTGGAATAACACTTAGACTTTTTCAGCGATAACCGACATCCACGCGTGCGGAGCCGCGGGCAACAGCTAGTTTTAAATAAATAAAATGACTATAACTATGATTTGACTACTCGCATGCGTAGTGATTACTGTGGTTACCTGGCCATTTATTGGTGTGCGACGTGTAATGGGTTTGATCCCGGAATAAAAAAAATTGTAATCTATAAATAGTTGTCTCTACCTACTCCAATGAAATACAGGCGTTATGATATGTACACATTTATGTACAATTTCAATTTTGAACCCCTCAAAAGTTCATAATAAATGTTAGTGTATTTTTTTAAATAGTTTATTTGTGTGGCTAATATATGTAAGATATATTATGTAGGTACATATATATATTTTTAAAGACAACTCCCGCACTAGAGAACAAGCTCTGTGTCGCGGGGGACTTTACAAACATACAATTAACGGACACAAATCACACCCAGACTCAAAACAACTCTTTGTGGGTGTCACAAAGTTTTGTCTTGTGTGGAAATCGAACCCACAACCTCGTGCACAGCAGGCACATACTGCAACTACTGGACCACCAAGGCAATCATTTATACAAGGTTATTTATGCTTATTATTTATGTTACAATTATTTAAATTTCCTACTAAACATCCATAATTAAAATTATATCATCATCATCATCATCTCAGCCAAAAGACGTCCACTGCTGGACATAGACCTCCCCCAAGGTTTTCCACAACTCTCGATCCTGAGCCGACCTTGTCCATCGGTTGCCCGCAACCTTTACCAGATCGTCGGTCCTCCTTGTTGGAGGCCTGCCCACCCTTCGTAAAATTATATATCTTAATTAATTTTACCTAAAATCTACATACAACATATTAAAATTAAACCTACCTTTTCCTTCAACTAAATAATACATTTTCACAAAACTAACACATACAGTTCAAATAACACATTTATTTAAAATTATTATCACTAAACTTAAAATTAAACTAAGTAGTTCATGTCAACGAATATAAAATAAACAGAATAAATATATATTAAAGAAACAACTACATCGGTCCACAGACTATACGGCACTAAGTTAGAACTTGTTAACCTCCTTAGAATTATATATCAATTATAGAATACTTTCAACATCAGGAAGCTAACGACTAGCAAGGATACTAATAATATTCTTGTTTTCCTTGTAAGGAAATTGTATCGATATTCTGAAGCAAGGATTTCGTAACATACCTTCAGATAAGTCAATATTTATTTCAGACTAGCTGTTGCCCGCGGCTCCGCCCGCGTAGATGTCGGTTATCGCTGCAAAAAGCAGCCTTTATGTTATTCCAGACCATAATCTATCTGTGTGCCAAATTTCATCCAGATCCGTTCATTAGTTTTTACGTGAAAGAGTAACAAACATCCATCCATTCATCCATTCTCACAAACTTTCACATTTATAATATTAGTAAGGATAATTTACGAAGGACATACGAGTAGTTCAAGGGATCCGATCGGTGGCAATAGGCAAGGCACATAGCTCGCAGAACCGATAGCCGTTGGGGCAGAAACGTTCTGAAGTGTCGACCACGAACTGGAGGACGCAGTGGGTAGGCCTCTAAAAAGGTTGACTGTCGACCTGGTGAAGGTTCCAGTAGCCCATGGACATGACCTTAGAACCGAATGTCCAGTGTGAGGACTTCTTTTGACTGAGATGATGAACTTACAAGAAATTTGTTTATTTAATTAATATTAAACATTATGAATACCAATAAAATTATAAACTTATCAAATAACTACTATTTTTAGCTTATTAATTCAACTTTCATACTGCTAAGAAGGCAAACAAATATAAAAGATATTATATCGTAAACTTACGTCAAACCCGATACATTTGTTTTTTTTAACTTTTCGATTCGACTATCGCTTATGCCACTTGTCTAGAGGGGCTGCCGCTCTAGACAATTGACATCAGTGATAGGTCCTTATATTGATAGATTATTATATTGTGACCTCAAAAAGCTTGACTTGCTTGGGATTTGACGTAAGATTACGACATTACATCGTTGACTTACGTCAAATCCCATACATTTGTTTTTTATACTTTTCGATTCGACTATCGCTTATGCCACTTGTCTAGAGGGGCAGCCGCTCTAGACAATTGACATCAGTGATAGGTCCTTATATTGATAGATTATTATATTGTGACCTTAGATCCTTACATTGTGACCTCAAAAAGCTTGACTTGCTTGGGATTTGACGTAAGGTTACGACATTACATCGTTGACTTACGTCAAATCCCATACATTTGTTTTTTTTACTTTTCGATTCGACTATCGCTTATGCCACTTGTCTAGAGGGGCAGCCGCTCTAGACAATTGACATCAGTGATAGGTCCTTATATTGATAGATTATTATATTGTGACGTCCTTAGATCCTTACATTGTGACCTCAAAAAGCTTGACTTGCTTGGGATTTGACGTAAGGTTACGACATTACATCGTTGACTTACGTCAAATCCCATACATTTGTTTTTTTTACTTTTCGATTCGACTATCGCTTATGCCACTTGTCTAGAGGAGCTGAGCTCTTGATCTGCGCTGCTGACGAGCTTGCTACGAGCCTATTATAAATAGAGGACGTAACACTATTAACTAACAGGCAATACAGTAGACAATGATGTAAGTAGTAGGTATTTAATTTATCAGCTTTTTGAGGTCACAATAAAAGGATTTTGCACAATATTTCAATTGAACAATATCTACCGTGCCAGTCTAGTACTTGAGGATAATTTATTATTACACAAAAGTGCTGTATTATGTACTATATTTATATTCCTTATATTATAGCTTGTCTTAAAACCTATTTATTATACCCATGTTGTTTATCCTGATTCACAGTTATTTTTAATGGAAACTTTTTAGGTACCCAGAATCGATATCCATGCATGAAGAGGTTGATGAATTTAGAAGGAGCGAAAGAAGTATGTCTGGATCGAAGCAATTGCGTAAGCGTACTTGTCCGTAGTGTCCGCCTACCTCGATGGAAGACAGGCGTGAATATATGTATATAGGTATGTATAAATGTAACTTTTTAAGTACATTAAGCACTAATAGGATAGAGTATGCTCAGATACATATCCTACTAATATTAATAAACGTGAAAGTTTGTAAGTATGGATGGATGGATGTTTGTTACTCTTTCACGTAAAAACAACCGAACGGTTCTGGATGAAATTTGGCACAGAGATAGATTATGGTCTGGAATAACACATAGGCTACTCTTTACAGCGATAACCGACATCCACGCGGGCGGAGCCGCGGGCAACAGCTAGTATTGATATTAATGTGAGTTTACAAGTATGTGTCTTTCAACCAAATATCAGGTATGTATGCTTTTCTGCCACCTAAGTAGCATAAATAAACTATATTTACATTTAGAGAGGTAGGGCACCATACTAGCGAGCAAGCCCCACTCGGATAGGACCTCCACCTTACAGAAAACCACAGACAAATAAAACAGCGGTGTAGTTGTGTGCAGGTCTATAGCGCTCAATTAGGTATGTGTTTTGATTGAAACGTTTTCCTATCTCAGGGATACTCCATCGTAAAGCCCTGCCCCTTTAGACGAGAGGCATAAACGGTAGTCGAATCGAAAAGTCAAAAAAAAGTATGGGATTTGACGTAAGTTTACGACATTATATCGTAGACTTACGTTAAATCCCTTTGGGGCTGGTGTATAAAAACACAAGCGTCTATAGACTGCGGTAACTGCTTGTCTTCAGGCAGACCGTATACTTGTTAGCTACGCTAGTAAAAAACAAATGTTATATCTGCAACGCTCAGCGTACCAGTGGCGAGGACGAATTTGCTCAAATATGCTCCAGTGTCGCGCGCCATACGCTTTATTGATACAATTTCTAAAGAATTAGACATTTTTCACTGTAGTTTGCCGAAATTCACAGAAGTTGCTCAAAAGTGTATAACTAAATCTAACGATATTTTGTAAAATTTAGTAGATATATATGTATAATATTATGTTAATTAGTTTTAGCTTACAATATTGTTTTGGGAATAACTGTAAAATATTGTAAATGGGTTTAAATAAATAAATAAATGTTTGTACAACTACGAACTACTATATGAAGTATACTCATTAGATATAGTACCTACGTAGCACGACCAAAGCCAAGGCCAACGTATTGACAAGCATAGGGCGAGCATAAAGTAACGTCAACATGTCATAATGTCGTTTATACTTATTGCTTATATGGCTATTACACGGCCTCACTGAAGCGACGTAGTGTTGCTATATATAAATATAAGGTAGAATTTGTGTTCATTTTACAACACGCAAAGTGAAATTGCGTGCAATTTCTTCTAAGATATAAATATGTCAAATTTATTTATTTATTTAGATAAAAGGTACATCCTTACTAATATTATAAATGTGAAAGTTTGTGAGAATGGATGGATGGATGTTTGTTACTCTTTCACGTAAAAGCTACTGAACGGATCTGGATGAAATTTGGCACAGAGATAGATTATGGTCTGGAATAACACATAGGGTACACATTTTTGCAGCGATAACCGACATCCATGCGAGCGGAGCCGCGGGTAACAGCTAGTTATATATAATGATTTAATAGAAGAGAGGTAGGCCACTGTACTAGCGAGCAAGCCCGACTGGGGAAGGACCTTACAGAAGACCACAGCCAAATAACTACATACAGCGGAGTCGTTGTGTTGCTGTATGTGAGTACAGGTCTCCAGCGCTCATTTAGGGATGCGTTTGAAAAAAAAACGTATCTATCCATCTCCATCTTAAAGGTCTAGTGAAAAAAATGGGTTGGCAACACGCAAGTGATACGGCTGATATTGCAAGCGTCCATAGGCTACGGTAACTGCTTAATATCAGGCGGGCCGTATGCTTGTTTGCCACCGAGGTAGTATATAAAAAATTAAAAAAAAAAACTTGTGGCACTCGGGGACTGCCGCGGTAAAGCTATTGCATATTTTTAGTATGATATTTTTATCGAAACAAATAAAAAAATACTTTACAGAATTATCTAAATTATTTTATTTTATTTTAAATGATTCATATATACATTTATATATAATACGCCAATTTCACGTTGGCATGAAAGCGCAGGTTCAGCATGAAAACAAACTCTCTGAGGCAATTCAAGTCACAAGTGGAGTGAAACAAGGTTGTGTGATGGCGCCTACACTCTTTGCCATATATTTCGCAGTTGTCATGAGAGACGCACTGCAATCTTGTAGCGGACAAATTCAGCTTAATTTCCGGACTGAAAAGGGTGTGTTTGATACATCGAGGTTTAGGGCAAAAGGCAAAGTGCAGAAACTTACTATATTGGAGGTCCTTTATGCTGATGATGTATGTCTCATGGCCGACAGCATGACGCATCTCCAAAGCTATGTTGATGCACTACAGCAATCTTGCAAAAGATTTGGCCTAACTATCAGCGTTTCCAAGACCAAAATTCTTAAACAACCTCCCCGAGACTGCGATGCTGACAAAGCTGTACTAAATCTGGATGGGAAACCACTAGAGCAAGTCAAACTCTTTAAATACCTGGGTAGCAATATCCGCGACGATAACACCCTGGCTTCGGAGCTACCATCGCGCATTGCCATCGCTGCTTGTAATTTCGGGCGACTCATTGACCGTGTCTGGAGGTCCCATGATCTCAAGCTAGAGACGAAGATAAGTGCCTATAAGGCGCTTATCATACCTGTCCTTTTTTATGGAGCAGAGACATGGTGCCTCTACAAATCAGACATCAGTAAACTTGATACGTTCCATCTAAGATGTCTAAGATCCATCTTGAAGATCAAATGGCAGGATCGCGTGCCTAATACTGAGGTACTGCGGCGTTCCAAGATGTACGGCATGGAAGCTCTCCTCATGCAGCGCCAGCTCAGGTGGTGTGGCCATGTCCTCCGCATGGATGACTGCCGATTACCTAAAATTGTATTTTACTCCGAGATGGCAGAGGGTAAACGGAGGCATGGAGGTCAACATCTGCGTTACAAAGATGTGCTAAAACGTCACCTCAATGGCTGTGCTATTAACCCTGAAAGTTGGGAGGAACTCGCGTCGAAGAGGTCTTCATGGCGCTCTACCATCCACATGAAGACCAAAACGTTCGAGGAAAGTCGTCTCAAAACTCTGGACTTAAAACGCCAAAATCGAAAAGAAAGACCTAAAACCTCCTATACATACACATACAACTCGCAGGGTCAACTCTACTGCACCACATGCAACAGAGTATTTAGAACTAAATTCGGTCTAGCGAGCCACATTAGGGCTCATGGCAGAAAAGGAACGTAGTTTATTTAAATCTTAACTAATTAGAGTAAAATAACTTATTTAAAATTATCATAAAAAAAAAAAAAAAAATTGCCAGGGTCGCCGTCATCGAAAACGATGAGGAGGACTATATATATATATATAATAATAAAAATGAATACTTGTAATAATTCCTTCAGACTCCTAATACTATAATCTTTTTCACATTAATATTATCTTAGATCAAAACCTCCTTACACAAATTTTACAAATTATTATTGGCCGTTTAGAGAATTCGTCATTAAAAAAAGTATCACCGCTGTGCTGTGTATTAGATTTATTATTTTCGTTACGGAATTTCTGGATTCGGTCTCCACGCCCATGGCCCGCGATAGAAGCTATGCAATAGCTTAAAAGGTATCGGTATACTACAGCTTGTTTTGGCATTAACGTATTGGTAGAGAGATTAACTAGAATAAACATAGCAACACCTCATTTCCTAATTGATTGGTATACCTGACCCATCGTAATGGTGAGAACAAACTGTCCATTTATAGATACTGCAAATACTATTGACCTTAGAGGGAAGAGGGCGATGACGTCACGGGCCAAGGGCAACCCAGCCCCTTTGTAACAATACCTTTCTTGTTAAGTACATGCATATAATATTGACAAACACACTTGATAGGTAGAGTAGTGAAATAGAAACAATTATTTAAGAAATGTCCGTGTGGTGACAGATTAAGAATACAAAATCTCACCACCCCGTTCCATCCCGTGGTTGTCGTAAGAGTCGACTACGGGAGTAAATCAATATCCACTGCAAGAGAGGGAAACCTCCCTTTCACAAAATATTGGTATAACTGCCTTGGTGGTCCAGTGGGTGTAGTATGCGCCTGCTGTGCACGAGGTTGTGGGTTCGATTCCCGCACAGGGACAAAACTTTGTGTGACCCACAAAAGAGTTGTTCTGAGTCTGGGTGTCATTTGTGTCCGTTAATTGTGTGTTTGTAAAGTCCCCCGCCACACAGAGCTTGTTCTCTAGTGCGGGAGTTGTCTTATAAAAAAAAAAAAAAAAGCTAAGGTAATCGCTTACCACCAGGCATGCCGTATGCTTGTTTGCGTAGAGTAAAAATGTAAAAACATACCGCCTTAGGAAGGACATCCACCTAACCGAAGACCATAATCTACACACAGCGCAGTTTACTTAGTTATGTTCCTGTGCGTGAGTATGGATTTATTCTAAGAAAAACGTATGTTATATAAGCCTAATCAAATAAACAACGTCTTTTATTGAAAGGCTATTATGGTAATGATGCAAAGTATACTTTATTTACGACATAATATGATGTAGTCTTGTTGATACGAGTAGCAAGGTCCCCGTGGCGGCAAACTGTCTTCGAACACGCTAAGCCATTTAATTAGAACAAAATATTGCATAAGAAGATTATTTAGGAAGCTATAATTTATGGGCAGACGAAATATTGTAGAGGCCGGCCGAAATATTGTAGTGGGTCCTGAATTTATGTAGGCCTAAAGATGTAGGTAGTTTCTAAATTTATGCAGTTTTATATACATTTTATGACTGTTTTAATGTAGTGTTAAATTTGAGACTGAAACTAAAGTGGAGATGGATGGAACATATACTACGAATTATCTAAGAATTAACTTATTGACAGCTAAAGATGGGAAATTTGACTTTAGAAGAAAAGAGCCGGCAGATGGGAGAAATTTAACGGCTGGTACCAACCGGAGAAGCACACTGAACTGAGCGTCAACAACAGATAATATATATGATAATCCATAAGGATAAATAATAATTGGTATGGCTACAGTAAGTGTTTTATCCCATTTTAGATTCAGGCCTCTGCGTGTTGGACCTACGTCCCCGCGTGTCTAAACTATTTAGTTAAACTACGAAGTTAATATAGGAATCCTTTCACACACACACACGCACACTCGCGCAGATATACTACATACACACATTCATACAGTCCACTAGAATAGCTATTAAGTTTATAAAAATTAGTACAAATAAATTCAATCTGGAGTATAGACGTATTAAAGTATTTTCATTTCACCCACAATAGATAAAGACCTTATTGCTATAGACACCGCGTAAACCTTCCAAAAGCCCGGACATTCTTCTTGATAATGGAAAAATACCCGTGACAAAGAGAGACATAATAATAATATTTATTTGTTCAGAATGCAGGTATAACAATAAGATGTTAACAATATAAATTTAGTGTGAAGTGTGTTGAAGTGTGTGTGTGGGGAGGCCTATGTCCAGCAGTGGACGTCTTTTGGCTGAGATGATGATGTGTGTGTAGCCTATGGACGCTTGCAATACCAGAGGTATCACTTGCGTGTTGTCAACCCATTTTTTGGATAGGAAACGTTTCTTTCAAAACGCATCCCTAAATGAGCGCTGAAGACACACAGTAAATTACTTTTTTAAACAATTGTAGGTAGACAAAGCTTACCAATTAATCAACCACGATTTATTCCCATCGAGCGTTTTGCTATTGCTACTAATTAAATTGAAATAATGTGGACTGTAATTAATTATTTGTAGTTAGTTGAGGAAGGTCAGTTAGCGGTCATAGGCTTTTAGCTGTGTATTTTATGTTTAAGCATTTATTTAAATCGAATTTAGCTAATTAGGGTAACCGTAGGCAAATTTTGCTGACATCATCTTTCTGGCTTATTCATAATTTATGACCTTCATAAGTGTTACTTTGTAACCTAAATGAATAAATGAATTTTGACTTTGAGTTTAACAATTACTGAAGATTCAAATTAAAGGAAAAAGGAATGCGTGTGTGTTAAATATATTTATTAAAAATGTTGTATATTTTTTTCTTTACACCAGGGCTTTTAGAGAAAACATCCCTGGGATAGGAAAACGTTTCTTTCAAAAAGCATTCCTAAATGAGCGCTGGAGACCTGTACTACTCAGGAACACAACTACACCGCTGTGTGTGGTTATTTCAAACTCAAAATTCATTTAGGTTACAAAGTAACACTTATGAAGGTCATAAATTATGAATAAGACAGAAAGATGATGTCAGGAAAAAAATCCTACGGCTAGTTCGCTGACGTTGATCCTTGAGAAGAATATTTAGCTGTGGTCTTCTGTAAGGTGGAGATCCTTCCCCAGTCAGGCTTGCTCGCTAGTATGATGCCCTACCTTTCTTTAAATAGTTCTTAGGGCTATAGGGGCAGCCTAAAAAGAGGTGCAGAGACGACCCTAATACTTTCCCGCATAAAAATAATTAGGAACCTTTTGCCCTTAAATATAGTTTTACTACTTTAGCTTTATTCTCATTTATAATATTCTTCATACATCATGCTCTTAGGTTCATCGAAAGGTCAATGATTTAGTAAACGTTTTATATCGAGTCTTAAAAAATGCGTGAGCGCCTGCATTGTTAAAGCAAGCAATAATGATGATATCCGTGTGGTGACGGATAAAGAATACAAATAACACCACCCTCTTCAATCCCGAGGGTGTCGTAAGAGTCGACTAAGGAAGTAAGTCTAGCAGACAATATCCACCGGAAGAGAGGGAAAACTCGAAATAAAACCCTATTCCAACCCGTCTGGCCAGCGTGGTATAGTAGGTTAATATACCTCCAAATGTTTGGAGGAGACCGACGTTTATGAATGTTTAATTCATAAACGTCGGTCTCCTCCAAACATTATTTACATGTACATTTATGGAGAAACGTTTATGGGTTGAGATGATGAACTAGAATGAGGTTTTCCCGAGAGATTGGGTTCTTCAAGAAAGGAGTTGTAAGGTTTTTAAAGAGTCGGCAACGCGTGAGTTATACCTCTGATGCCGCAAGCGTCCATAGGCTATGGTAACTGCTTACCATCAGGCGGGCTGTATGCTTGTTTGCCACCTTGGTAGTACAAAAAAAATTAATGTATGTCGTAGTGGTTAAGGTTCAATAATAGTTGTGTGACTCTCACTCTGCTTCCGAGTCTATGTGCACTTTGTGTTTATGTATTGTATGCTTATAAAGGACTTTATAATAATACTAATATTATAAATGTGAAAGTTTGTGAGAATGGATAGATGTATGTATGGATGTTTGTTACTCTCTCACGTGAGAATTACTGAACCGATCTGGATGAAATTGGGCATAGATATAGATTATAGTCTGGAATAGCGAATAAGCTAATTTTATCGCGATAACCGACATCCACGTGGATGGAGCCGCGGGCAACAGCTAATAATTTATAATGTTTTTGTAACTGAAAAAGTATATTATTAACTTGACACGAACAATTTATGATTCTGCAACCGTTCTTCTAAGACCGAGTTATCAAACATTTGGTTTAACAAATTATAATGTCGATATATGTACGTCTGTCTGTGTGGTGACGGATTAAGAATACAAATGTCATCACCCCCTTCAATCCCGAGGGTGTCGTGAGAGTTAACTAAGGGAGTAAGTCTAGCAGACAATATCCACCACAAAAGAGGGAAAACTCGAAACAAAACCCTATACCAACCCGTCTGGCCAGCGTGGTATAGTAGGCTAATATCCCTTCAAATTTTTGGAGAAGGCCCCTGCCCAGCATTGGGACGTTTATAGGTTGAACCGGGGGATATTTACGTAGCACATTTGCTACGACGGCGACGTAGCACTAGGCATATACCCGATTATAATAATAATAGCAACCCATTTATGTCTCACAGCTGGACACGGACCTCCTCTGCTCTATCAAAAGAGCTGGGAGGGTTTGGCTTCAATTATACCTGGATTATTTTATCCTTATTTGATCGCTACTACGCCTTCGTAGATGTCGTTTTTATTTAAATGTAGCATATGCTCATCTGATGTATTTGCTTTAACATTGTGAAGTAGTTTTTGCGTAAAATGACTTACAAAAATCTGTCCATCCTCAGATACTTTATATTTATATTTGACTGTCCTATTGGTCTGTGGTTAGTGACCCTGAATGCTAAGGAAGTCGTGGGTTCGATTCTCACACCAGACAAACTTTGTGTAATTCATCAAAGTTTGTTGGAGTCGAGTTGGGTGTAAATTGTGTCTGTTTTATTTTTTTATAGTACGTTGGTGACAAACAAGCATACGGTCCGCCTGATGTTAAGAAGTATGTTATTGTATATTACTGACTACAGAGCATATAGCTGTTTGAGTGTCCTTATTTGTCATAGCATAAATTAATCTGTCCTTATCCTATAAGCTTGCCCTTGTATGCTATTACACTAAAAATATTTTGTTTCTTTCTTTCTTTTTTTCTTTCTTTACACAAACAATATCTAGTTAGCTTAAAAACAAAAACATGTTTACCTTGCCGTCAAATACCCAAATCCAATAATGATCATTTAATAATACAACATTGTCAAACACCTAACGTAATAATTTACCAATCAACAAACAGCCAGTATTAATCGTGCGCGTCCTAGATATAACATTGATCTTGGGGTGTTATCCATCCATAAAATCTATCTGTCGATAGTAACCAAGTAACGATCGACATGCGAGTAACGCGTGTATCTAACAATCAATTTTGTTCGGCTTCCCTGTCAGAAATTTCCCTTGCCTTCTCTAGTAGGGACAGCAAAAAAATGTGAATTAATGATAATAATATTTTTGGGACAACTCACACATCGCTATCCGATCCGAATCCCAAACTAAGCAGAGCTTAATTCACTACTAATAAAAAATCTTTTTAAAAAGACAACTCCAACACTAGGGAACCAGCCGTGTGTCGCGAGGGACTTTATAAACATACAATTTACCGACACGAATTACACTCAGACTCGGAACAAACATTTATAAATCACACATAGTCGTGTGGGAATCGAACCCACGACCTCCGGCTTAGCAGTCAACATCAGAGTCCTTTGTGATAGATTATCCTTGAGATAGGAAAACACTTCAATAAAAACGCATCCCTAAGTGAGTGCAAACTTGTACTTACACTCAGGAGCACGATTACACCGCTGCGTGGCTATTTGGCTGTGGTCTTCTGTAAGGTAGAGGTTCTTCCCCAGACGCCTTTATGTACTGTCCAGACCATCACCGCCATCTAAAAGGCAACTTTCCCGATTCAAATTGAAATAGATTCTCTAAGTCTAAAGAAACATCTCTGCTGACCCTCCATTTGGACTTTGTTCAGAGTTCAGAGTCCAAAGCTTCTGAGGGCAAAGTACAAGGCGAACTATACAAGTTCACATTGTTCTAGTTTTTATTAATAAACTGTGTTTCCCGAGCGCAATGACATATATCACTCTTTCTCTTTTCTTTTATGGTAATCAATTGATGGATATTTGCTATACTACCAAATGTGTAGTAAATCCTACTAATATGTGTTTTACAATTAAAGAAGGATGACGTAAACTTGGCTCATATCATAAATGTGAAAGTTTGTGAGGATATATGGATATTCGTTACTCTTTCATGCAGAAACTATTAAATGCATGCACACTTTATTCCCTTACTTTCATGGTCTGGTGGGATGGCAATCCTAAACGAGTAGAGAGAGATCAGGCGTAAGATCAATGTTCAGACTTTACGTGCTTACCGCAGTGGACACCAAAACACCGCTAATTTTCAAACTTCGGACATCTATTGTAAATTTGTTGACTGAAAAACCCACTTGGCAGTAAAACATATTTTTTATCAAACCCAGGATCTCGTGTTCAGCAATAGTGCTCAACGAACACTAGACCAACAAGGCAAATAAGGAATTACAACTAATTTACTGCCTTGGTGGTCTAGTATACGCCTGCTGTGCACGAGGTTGTGAGTTCGGTTGTGAGTCCCACACAGGACAAAACTTTGTGTGACCCACAAAGTGTTGTTTTGAGTCTGGGTGTAATTTCTGTCCGTTACCTAATTGTATGTTTGTGAAGTCCCCCGCGACACAGAGCTTGTTCTTTAGTGCGGGAGTTGTCTTTTTAAAAAAGAAAAGAAAAATAGAAATAACGCTTATAGTTTGGGATAGGATAGCGATGTATGACTTGTCTCGAAAATATTATTATTATTTATCTGCTGTGAGAATCGAACCCAGCTTCAAGACGGTATCATTAACTGTGACTCAGTCATCTTACACGATAGTGGGACCAGACGGCCCACGTGCACAAACAAACACCACTGATAACAGACCAATGACCGAGTATTTTTGTTCGCGCTATACGCTACAATGTCATCCAGTTACCGCCGTTATTCGCTCGGCCTTCATGGGTCATCGCTAGATGTCGCTGTATATTTATTGCTGATTTGCTTCTAAGAATAACGGCCAACAATTCTGAGGAAAGAAAGTAATGTTTTGATACGGTATATCAATACTTATAACCTCCATATCTTAGATTTCAGTTCGTCTTTGAACAATATTATTGTGCAAGCGTTTTAAAATAAGATAAATAAATAAATAATTATTTTGAAGAGTATTTTTATTATATTCTTACATTTAGTACATTCTTTTTTAGATTTTAAGATTACACTTTAAGGTGTGTGTTCTTTGTTCTCTTTGTTGTCTTTGTTGTATTCTGTGGAACTAATTGATTGAATAATTTGGATGTTTGAATTTGATGGCGGAGGTGAGCCTTCAAATTCATGTTCATGTTAGACGAAAACTACTTCTTGTTTGTCATCAATACATTAAGTACGCTTTTGGCAGGTACACAAAAATAGAAAGGTACAAAAACCCGCATGGGGTTCTTCAAGAGAGTTATAAGGTTTTTAAAGGGCATCGCGCGAGTAATACCCTTGGTGTGGCAAGCGTACATAGACTACAGTAACTGCTTACCATCAGGCGAGCCGTGTACTTGTTTGCCTCCTTGGTAGTATAAGAAATATTAACAAAACAAACCGATTTCAATATGGCAAGTTGTAGAATTTTACAAAAACTCTAAGTCTACATAGTTTAAACAAAATAAACTTTCATACGAACTCTAATCTCACTTTCCTCCCTCAGTGATGTTTTTTTTTATCTGATCATTTACCGCTAAAGTACATCTTCATCATCATCATCGTCGTTCCCTCAGTGCTGAGAATCGCAACCACATACGACACATCTCGAAGCTATGCGGTCTTCTGAAGTGTGGGCCGCACGGTACATGCTAACTCCAAACGGCAAAGTACATCTTATGACCATTCCAATAAGCCTAAACACGGCTAGATTACATTCTAAGTAATACTACGATAATACTTACCGCTTATCAATATAAGAACGTCCACCAGTAAAAAACTACCACAACTGTCTCTCCACCGAAAAATATTCAACAAAGAAAAAAGATAACTAGGTACTGTACTAAAACAATACTCTCCTTATAATCTATTGACGTAATACCTAGTTATACAACCTCTATACTCATTTGACAATGTTGCAATTTGATAATACTTTGAGTTCATTATATTGAAAAGGTAAATCAAGGTTATTAACTTACTATAACCCCGGGTTCATACGATAGCCTAAGTAATTTTCAAGGCATCCACAGCATGTACCTAATAGTGATCAGTTTGTTCAGTTTTACCATATACGCTACGCTTGGCAGACGGGTTGGCGGTTGGCATGATTGTGTTGCATACCTAAAAAATTTTACACCAGAATTTGTTGAAGTTTTCCTGGTATAGGAAAACGTTTCGTTAATAACGACCCCCAAATGAGCGCTAGAAGCCTGTAATCATTTGCATAATTCAGATGCGTTTTGATAGGTGCGTTTCAGAATGGGTGCGCTTCGAGAAATACCCCATTATTTGTCATCGCTTTATAGGCCACTATAAATTATGATTAAGGTCACTTTCATCAGATTCTGCTTTCGTCAGAATAATATCCAAGCTATTTTTTTCTGACGAAAATGGAATTTCTTTCTGGACAGAAAAAAACTTTGGGTAATGCCACCAAAGTTTCTTGCTTAAACTTATAAATAGTCTCTTGCCTGCCTTCTTATTACTCTAGCATTTGTACGCGAACTGGCCATAGGCTAATTGGTTGACATCATTGTTTTTTTTGCCTTTTGTGACATTCATAACTATCATATTTTCATCTCAAACTAAAGCTAATTTAAATTTTCAAAATTGATAAATGAGTTAAATTTGACTAGGCGGTTTTACTTCGCCGCGATGAAACCTGACCGTTGGCGCAAATTCCTTTCATAAAACTAAAAATGTAATGTAATTGGTGTACAATAAGGAGTTTTCTATTCTATTCTATCACGGGACGGCTGATCACAACACCAGACGGCTGCCAACGTTGAAGGCAGTGGTAAAGTACTGCAAAACTATAATTCCTAAGTATCTAGTAATAATTATATTATAGCCAAGTAGCGTGTGATTTGCTCACCCAAATGTGAAGGATTGAGAGATATATACCTTCATACTGTGCCGCCTTCAGTTTTATTTCCATGTTTTGGTGCGTACTGGCTTTTTGAAGTAGTAATGATATAGAAAGAGATCGCGATAGATGAAATAAAGCTACTAAGCTACTGGTGAAGGTAACAATTTCCGCGCACTCGTGTGATATCTGCATCTTTCTTCATCATCATGATCACAACCCATAAACGTCCCACTGCTGCACGGGTCTCCTCCATATACTTGGAGATTTATTAGCCTACTATACCACGCTGGCCAGACGGGTGGGTATAGGATTTTATTTCGGGATTTCCCTCTCTTGCAGTGGATATTGTCTCCATAACTTACTCCCTTAGTCGACTCTTACGACACCCTCAGGATGGAATGGAGTAGTGACATTTGTATTCTTAATCCGTCACCACACGGACAGGACATCTTTCTTACTATGAGCAAATGAAAATTAAGTTTGGCATTACCGTAGACTATAAAGTCTGTGGCACCTATTACCCTATCAGGTAGATTGTATACTTCTTTGCCAGTCTTCTTTTGTCTACGAAAAGTCAAGTTCTTGTCGGTAGATTACACGCCCACTTATTCCAAATTCCACTTGTTTTTTTGTTGCTGAAACATAGTGATAAGTTACTATGTGGTTGCTAAATACTTATAAAAAACGACAATTACTCTAATAAAATTGTTTGATTTATAAAATAAATAAATAAACCCAGACAAGACGACATAAGGATATCTTCAGGTCAATATTACTTGAACAAGATCGAATGTGTCACTGTAACGTGAAGAATACTTATTTTTAGGTATCTTCTTACTCAAATCATTTTAAGGTGCTCCCACACCTGGAGCATTCGCTTGTAATTCGCTTGAGCATTAAAGTCAAAAGTCAAAAGTCAAACTCATTTATTCATTTAGATCAAATCCATGATACTTATGAACGTCATTAAAACAAATGCCAGCATACTTTTTTCCTAAGGCAAATTCGCTGACTAGGGTTGGGCCTCGAGAAGAATTGGCAAGAAACTCGGGCCACTCTTTTTAATCGCCAGAGTATAACATTTACAATTTGGTATGAGTTACAATAGTGGTAACAAAAAGGAACGGAAACCAATATACCATATGAGAAATTTAGATAAGTATTTAATTAATGAGTAAACAATATTGAAAAAAAAAATGAATTTAGCTTTCCACTGTATGGTAATGAGGGATCGTTTCTTTTTGTAAGTATAAGATAGAAACGTGTCGAGATCACATTGCAATCTTAGTAAATATCTAGAAACTATATCTTTAATATTTAAAAATAAATCATGCCAAGATTGACCAGCCACCCCAAGTAGCACCCGTTCACGAGCATGACGCACAGACCAGCCATCATTTCCTTCGCCATATTAGAGGGAAGGAACTGACCCGGCCAATACGACACCACAAGCAATGGCATTTCAGTGAGCATGACAATCCAGGACATAATAAGAAAAAATAAACTCAATAGAAAGCCAATAATGATCACAAAACGTCTCCTGACAAATTTTAAATGTAGTTATTATTCTTATATAATTCTGCATCAAAAATTAGCAACTAACCCCATGACTTTTTATCATTTAAAAAGTCATTAATAGTGTAATAATCCTTGCTTAAAAGATGATTTTTTACTTCTAGTTTGAATTTGTGTAAGGGTAGGTTCATAACTTCAAGAGGTAGTTTGTTATAGAAACGTACCCCGAGTCCCGCAAATGAATTGTGGACTTTATGAAGACGGTGATACGTACCAACTAGTTTATGTTTGTTCCTTGTGTTTAGTGTATGAATGTCACTGTTTTTAGAAAACAGGTGTATATTTTGTTTAAGGAACATGATGTTGGCAAAAATGTACTGAGATGCAACTGTGATGATTATAACACTGCCTCCCGGGCTTGACGAGTATTCGCTTGAATATAACATTAATCCTATTTTGAGCATTTACTTGATTCCACAATGTCAGACAAAGTGGTTGTTGTTTGCATTGATGTTAAAATAATCAAAAATTTAAGAGAGATAGGGCACCATACTAGCGAGCCAGCCACAGGGAAAGGACCTCCACCTTACAGAAGACCACAGCCAAATAACTACACACAGTGGTGTGGTTGTGTTCCTGTGTGTGACTACAGGTCTCCAGCGCTCGTTTAGGGATGCGTTTTGAAAGAAACGTATTTCTATCCCAGGGATACTCCCATCATAAAGCCCTGGTGTAAAAAAGCCCTGGTGGGTTGGCAACACGCAAGTGATACCTCTAGTATTGCAAGGTTCCATAGGCTACGGTAACTGCTTAACATCAGGTGGGCCGTATGCTTGTTTGCCACCTAAGTAGTATACAAAAAAAAAGTTGTAATGTTCGGTTCTCTTCCTTCACTAATGTAATGCTCAAATCTGTAACATTACTGGTTGCGAACTGTAATGCTCGGTTCTCCTTCCTCACGGAGGGTACTGCTTGTTCTTTCTTTCTTTTATCTTTTTTATAAAGACAACTCCCGCACTAAGGAACAAGCCCTGTGTCGCAGAGTCTTTATAAACATACAATTAGCGGACACAAAAGTACACCCAGACTCGAGATAACCATTTATGGATCACATATTTTTTTGTCCCATGTGGGGATCGAACCCATAACACGCCGCGCAGTGGTATATGACGAGAACACTGAACCAACCGTGCAGTCGAACTCTGTTACGTTACATTACGAGCGAAAGCTTCAGGTGAGGCAGCTCCTTTATATAAATAATATATTTCATGCTAATTATAATGATACTATAATTAAATAAACATTTGTATTTTTATGATAATGATTCATATCGGCAGTGACAGTTGGCATAATTAATAGGTATCGTTATAATATTTTAGTACTATATATATATATGTATGTATATGTATAACTATTAAATTAAAATAGTGTACCTATAATTATTCAAGTAAAAGCAACTTTTTCCTAAACTATTTAAAAGAAATGAAATATTGTGGCAATAAAATATACTTATGGTACAAAAAAAACATATTGTGTAGGCCTCGAATAAATGAGTAAATTTGAAGAAAACGATGATAAAGTTATTATAATAATGGTTGCTTATACAGCTGAAGTCATCTGTATCGTACCATTTCTACAATGTAGATTTAATGATTTCTATGATTGTACACAACAAAATTATTATTTATATAGACGTGTGATTCTTGTTAAATATTGGGAAACATTGTGCCACCACATGAAAGCTGAGTTAACCATTTCAATCTATATAAAAACTTTGCACCACTTTTTAAGCACTTTGTGCGACGGTGGAGTAGATCTGGCATAGCTAAAGCTAGCATTCATATGGTGAAAGACTCCAAAAAGCAAATACTTATGGTCGAATTTTGACCAGAAGGGTAGACGCTATTATTTATTTTCAGCCTGTATTATCCCATTGCAGGACTAAGGCTTCCTTTCCTTCTTCCACTCAACCCGATCTTGTTCCCATAGACTCCTTTCTGTACGTATCAAGCTCGTCTCGCCATCTGAGTACCGCCTGTAAATTCCCACCTGATCATGTTTTTCTGGAGCAAGGAAAACATGATGTTGCCGGGTTGCTCCGGTAATCAGAAAACTGATCAACATACACATTTACAATACAATACATTAGTAAATATTATAGATTAATTACATCCAGACACAGAACAAACAATCGTGCTCTTCACATAAAGATTTATTGTTGGGAATCAAACCCACGACCTCCGTAATAGCAGTCAAAGACACTAACCACTAGACCAACAGGCCTGTCAATTTGATTTAAGCCTGGCATCGTATGCAACACGATAAGCCTAGGCCCTAAAACATTGTCAAAGAGAACGGCTTATCGAATTACACATGTATAATTAGATAAATGTATTTTTTTTTTAAATATTTTGTCAAAATTAGGAATGCTCCAATAAGCTAGCAGTTCAAAAACATTAACATAACGCCGTCATAGCGAAAAATAACCGTTAAACTACAAGGTATTACCTGATTAATTAGGTAAATGGTAATCATTTACCAATAACAATATAACAGACAAAGTCACAGATAAAATCAAAGTTTTATTACCAAATATATACACAATAGGTAGGAGCTGTTGACACACAGATACGCAAGCAGCTGTTGATTCTGCATACCCACAAAGCCTTTGTAAACTTGATGATACAACATATAGCGGAGATGATAAGAATATTACCTCATTGCTCTGAGAATGGTCTCTTGGTCCACGCGTAATAATTGTCAACAAATGGACATTCCGTACAAAGTTGTTATTTAAATTTGTAAAATAAATATTCATTATGGTGATGGCCAAGTGTGAAGCTCAGGAGACGGGGGTGAAGGAAGAAATACCACATGATCATCTATTCAAGGTCACTGGGCTCTCATCAACGAATTTGGAAAAGTTAGCACAAGGTGAGTTCTTTTACCACTTTGGGAGTACCTGGAATATTCTTTATTATTTCTTTCTTCTTTTTTAAAAGACAACTCCCGCACTAGAGAACAAGCTCTGTGTCGCGGAGGACTTTACAAACATACAATTAACGGACACAAATTACACGCAGATTTAGAACAACTCTTTATGGGTCACACATTTTGTCCTGAGATATAAAAAAAATGACTCCCATGCCCAGAAGTGCATCATCTTATATTTAAAAATGAATCGCTATTTCCCTTTGTCACGGCATCACGCGTGAACGGCTGGACCAATTTCAGTAATTCTTTTTTTGTTGTGTTAGTTATTGTCAGGAGAAGGTTCTTATGTAAAAATAAGAACATAGTTTAACCCGGACGAAGTCGGGGTGGGCCGCTAGTGTATTATAAAGGATAAGAGTTGGCTTCAATTTCTTGCCTGTTCTTTCCTTAAAACATGTTTTCCTAATTCAGGACCTCAAAAAAACACTCTTTAATTTTGTGTATTTAAATACGTCATCATTTAGTGAATACGAACTTACTACCAGATTTAGTAGCGCTAAAGGCACTGATAAGAAAGACATTAGTAAGATAGATTTTTAGATCGATGATAAAAGCAAGGAAGAAGAACCATGGCAAAGAAATAACGGTATTCTTACTGATAGCTGTTAGTGCTAGGCCACAGTAACTGACAATATGATTACAGCACGTAAACGGTGTGTGAACTTCTGTTTACGGTTATATTAATCCACTTGTAAGCATAGATACTGATTGTTATTTCGTGATGGAAAAGTACAGGTTTTAATAGATTAATGTCTGTGGTAGCCAAGTGAGAAAGTAATCGACTTGTATGCAATAGGTCTAAGTTGGAACCCAGGTGGCGGTAGCACCAATGTGAATTTCACTTTGTGGAATTTATAATGTACTAATCTAATGATTTACCATTTGCTAACGGTGAAGGAATATATATTCCTATTATATATTCCGTGTGGTGACGGATTAAGAATACAAATGTCACCACCCCAGTCCATCCCGGGGGTGTCGTAAAAGTCGACTAAAGGAGTAAGTCAATATCCACTGCAAGAGAAGGAAATCTTGAAACAAAACCCTATACCAACCCGTCTGACCAGCGTGGTATAGTAGGCTAATATCCCTCCAAATGTATGTAAGGAGACCCGTGCCCAGCAGTGGGACGTTTATGGGTTAAATAGTAGAAGGAAACCAAGTGAGAAGAAGTACTAAAGACATGTCTGATCCACCAACATGCATTAGGCCAGCGTGCGTGGATTAAGGTTAACACTTTCTTAGCTCTCCTAATAGAGAAGAGGAGATCCGTGCCCATCAGTGGGCATAATTATATATAGTGTATCTACTTGAAATTTGTCATCCAATTTGTTTGAGTAAAATAATTGTACGAGATGTAATGCTGTTAAATGATGTCCTAGATTAAACCCCGTACTCTGCAAGTGTGCTTAATATAAGACAATTGGCTTGCCTCCTCCACAGGCGATAAATAAATAACATGTTCAATTCCATTGACCTTAAGGTAAATTTCCCATAGTGATCATATAGGTACTTAATACGAATACAATCAGCATGCTGTCTAGTTATTTATCACTTCAATCAATCAGATAGTAGAATATGTAATGAACAGAGATACAGATATTTTATTTATAAATGTAGACGATACAAATGACTTTGAAATTATTAATAGATTTAAAATGTACGACGATGATGTAAAACAAAATTAATTAAAAATAAGATTAGATAGAAATAGATTATAAAATATTCATACACATAATTTGCATAAAACGAAATGTATAGCATCTGAGTATAGTCCAGACAAATTCTCAATCAATCTCAGCCAAGGTTCGCAAATGCAGACACACTATTTCTTTACTCTCTTAGACTGATGGGACGGCCATCCAAAACGATAACAAAATAGGAAAATAAGTAGTCATTTCGATATAGTAGACATTCTGAACCTAAACGAAAACGTAATAATGACAGTGAACACTTAAACAGAGGAACAGATAAGTTTCTAGTTTAAACCAAAATCCTCATGGTAAAGCAAAATATAGTAAGAAATCCTAGTTTCTCATAATACTACCATTAAACACCTGTGGAGTCCTGCATTCTTCACTGGAAAGATGCCGATGCCAACGGACTGGTGCACTTAAATGTAACCAAGCATATTTCAACTACATTTCTCTGGCTTATTCGTCTCTATATAATGATAACATGGGCATAAAAACACACACACCTGTCGCCACCGACAGGGAGTTCATCCTTACATCCTTGCACCTCAAACATGCCGTACCGTAAGATTCCAGAGGAATTTCTTACCACGTACGATAAGGTTGTGGAATGAGCTTCCTGCCGAGGTTTTCCCAAGAGACTATAGCATGGGGTTCTTCAAGAAAGGAGTTATGAGGTTTTTAAAGGGTGGAGAACGCGTGAGTGACACCCCTGGTGTTGCAAACGTCCATAGGCTACGGTAACTGCTTACCATCAGGCGGGCCTTATGCTTCTTTGCCACCTTGGTAGTATAAAAAAAACACGCAAAGATGACATTAAATCTTACAGTGAACCTTTTTGTCATCATCTCTCTACAATCAAAAACTCGTTACGACAATCCTTGTATGTCAAAAACACTTACATATATTTAAATCGGAGAATAGCCATTAAACTAAAACGAGTGACATTTAATGTTAAAGACCAAAAGCTCGGGATTATTGGCCAGGTTCCAAGATGACGGGTTAAAACCAGACTGGCATAAGACGTATTTGTTTTTATCAACGTTTATTTGAATATTTTAGTTGGCAGAACCTTGTTTTGGTGCTGCAAGTGTACGAAGTTTTAATCATACCATATTTAATATTTGGCTAGGGTCTGATTTAAACAATGACATGACATTATGCATGAGCAACTTTTCTAGTTTTATCTTAATGTTGTGTTAATAGAAAGAGGCTTTTTCTTCTCCTTGGGATTGCTGCGATTCATTTATTTATTTATTTATTTACACACACAGATATCTAATTGTTAACAGAAATCATTGACATGGCAAGGGTCTATAGGTACTAACTACTTTCTATCAAACGGCAATAATAGGCTAAGCTTGCATATAATAATACAGTATAATTTGAATATTAATTTTTTTCTTTCTTCTTTCTATTTTCTTTATAATAGACAACTCCTGCACTAGAGAACAATCTCTGTGTCGCGGGGGACTTTACAAACATACAATTAACGGACACAAATTACACTCAGACTCACAACTCTTTGTGGGTCACACAAAATTTTGTCCTGTGTGAATTCGTCTTCTTCTACTTATCGTTTGGTTAGTGGCCAAGCTGGTGATAGAGTTAGTTAGGTCGCCCATATTTAGGCCTTTGTCGTGATCTAACGACTGTTAATAGTCGGAACCGATTCTTAACTTGCCTTTCGAAGCACTAAGACGTATCTATAGGGTTACTGTGCCCTTGGTAGCCTAACCCGCTGATCGTTTACCGAACAGCGAGTGCACCTAGCTATGAGCGACTCGTTATACATTATTTCGTTTAATAAATTCGTGTCATTATTTTAAAAGTAAACTATTCTTTTATCAGCGACTAGATTCCGTTTCAATTCAATTTTATTAGCAAATTTAAACGATTGATGTAATGCTCGAATATCATTAGCCATGGATTAAAAGCTAAATTAATCTATCTTATAATTTCAGATCCTGGGCCTTCAGACTTCGAAGAGGCAATTGCCGCGACCGGCTATGGCAAGTTCAACATCGCTCTCATGCTGTGTTCCCTACCCGCCTTCTGGAGCGCGGTCTCCGTTACCAGTTCCACTTCATATATCTTCACCAGAGCGCAGTGTGACATGGGGTTGAGTCTGTTAGATATGGGCACCATTACTGGCATGACTTATGGAGGTAAGAATTCTTTTCTGCTGATGGTGAAGGAAAACATCGTGAGGAAACCCACATACCTTAGAAGCAATCCTAAGGGCGTGTTTAATGCACCAACCCGCATTAGGCCAGTAATATGTGGATTAAGGCCTAAACCCCTTATCTCTTTTGATAGAGGAGATGAGACCTGTACCCAGAAGTGGGGCATTAATTAATGGGTCGCCATTATTAGGTTCCGTTGTGTTAATTTTTGACTGATTTATTGTTACGTGAACTTACAAGGACAAACAACTATACGAACTATACGAAGCTACTTATGATACAGCCCTTATGGTGATAAGGACTGTATCATAAGTAGCTTCTGTTCTCTTCAGTTCTATTTACAACTCTGTTCACGGTATAGACGAAACCTGAAAGTAGTTTGTTCAGAACCAGTAATAAATTCGAGTACAATAATTATTTAAACCATATTATATTTTGTCGCAATAACGTATTAAAATTATTTAAACTGGGACATCCATATTTTAACGGGCCATATTTTAATTTTACAAATGCAAAATACTTTAAAATGGGCACTTTCCGCTTGGTAACCATACTTAATTGTGCAGGATTAATTACACAATGTAATCAATAAAAACATCGTGATTTTTTTCTCTTCTCTCTGTTCGAATAAAAACAAATTTTGGGGTGTTTCAGTATTTTACTATCTATACCAAAAATATAGCATTAATTGTATAATACAAGATAGGTGAAGTCCGCAATGCAAATCTAAATAAAGCATTCATAACACGATGTAGTTTAGTTACTGTTTGAGATAAAAATAATAAAAAGGTGCTAAGAAACACAAGACAATTGTTACTATTTAATTACATTATGAGTATTATTAAATCTCGTATAATATTTGCGTATTTTCTTGAAGGATGTTTTTGTTTGTTATCAAATATCGTATATTATTACATCTAGTTATATTTGCACTTTCATCAGCTGTTGCTTTGATGTCTCACACTACGACCTTGGGGTTGGGCTGTGCACAGTGTGGTCTGACACACCTTCAATATAATAGACTTAACAAGAGGAGGTAAAGAAAGGCTAACTGCTGACTGACTATGGAAATTCTTTGCTGACGACCACAGCTCATATCAATAGATATCTCTTCTAGAGTCTTCCCTAGTGCTGTGTTTCTGTTCATAATTAGGTTTTCCACAGCATCTTCGGAAATTTGTACTGGCAGCAGAGGGGACTAGTCTTGGTTTTGGCATTATAAGCGTCCATAGGCATTCAATACCATCAGAATCTACCTGCTACCTTTTAGCTTGTTTGCTATTTTAATGGTATACTAAAAGTGACATCCAATTGACAATTTATTTAATTTAAGTAATCATGTGTCATTAAAAATATCACTGGGTTCGATTCACCTTCGTGGCATTTACCTTAAAAAAGATAGACGATAAGATTATAGAAGAAGAAGAGACTGATATTCTTCTTTATAATAAAAGTCACTTTAAATAAATTAGTATGAAAGCTACTAAAAATATTACCAAAGAACTGTATTTATATATTTATCTTAGAACAAAAACCCAGGTCATTTTAAAACGACTTGTTTTTACCAAAATTCAAATAAGGCTAAGTCCTATACATACAGTATAGATAAACAGTTTCTTATAAGTGATATGTTTGCTGAAATATAATATGAGTAACAAAATATAGTTGTTTTATCCTTACCTAGCTAGAACATGAGTGACATACAACTAAATAATCTTTTCTGAAAATAGGTATATTTCGAGATTGTTCACGTCTGATTCGGATAATTACTTGATTGATTTAAAGTATGGACTAATAAAATGATGGAACTCTTTGGTACTCTTGTCAGATCTGCCTGATTGATCCAGTGATTTTTGAGTGCAACTGCTAGTCACGAGGTCTCGGGTTCGATTCCAGAGTCGGACCAAAAATAGATATTGTTTTTTTCTGTCAAGAAATTGGCAATAGATTTCCAAATTTTGGAAATTTGTAGTGTCAATAGCTCTGTGGCTTGGAAACCCTGATCTCTCACTGGTTGCGTCGGATTACCGTCCCACTGAAATGAGTGGAGGTAATAAAGGTGTACCTCGCACATACTATTATCTCTCGCGTAGATTGCTTGTCTCCATCGTGGTCAACCTCCATGCAAGACTAGAAAGAAAGAGACAAAGATAATATGAAAATGCCTTTGACACTAGTAACAGGGCATTTAAAATACAATCTAATTTCTACTTGTCTGATTGGTCAAAGAATACTACGTCATTTCTAACAGATAAATATATATATATATTCCCATTCTTTACATAACTCCTAACGTCACTTCGTCAATATTTGAGTGGAAACTGTCGGCTCTGAGTACACAGACAGACAGAAATCAGATGTTATGTACTGTGTGTACATATTTGTGATGTGTACAAATATAATTTTATCAAAATAGTACACATACACATAATTTTGTGTTTGTTTTGTTAATAACTAATAGGTGGCACGTTTATTGATTGTGTTATTCGTTCGATTGTCGAGTGCAAAAATGTCATCAAGGGTTCTTTTCCTTGAATTTGATCATTATCATCTCAGTTAAAAGACGTCCACTGCCAAACATAGATACCTACAACGATTTAAAGAGTATCTAGTGCTTAACTGGCCTTTTCTATTGGCTGCCTACAAGCTCCACTAAGTCGTCAGTCCACCTTGTGGATACTTACCCACGCAGCTCATCAGATTCATGTGAAGATCGGTACATTTATTAGCTTTCGTCACTGCTTTACTTCATGGGATACACTGTAAACTATAGTCTGAACGAGTAGCTTAGTGGTTTACATGGTTATCATACCATTTAACACTGCGCGACGTGTTGGGAGTTCAATTCATTTCTCACACGACTTTTGGTTTTTGTTTTAAAGACAATTCTCACACTGGGAAACAAGCCCAATGTCGCGGAGGACTTTACAAACGTACAATTGACGAACACAAAATACACCCAGACTCAGGATGGTTTGGACAACCATTTATGGATCACACAATTTTTTGTCTTGTGTGGGGATTGAACCCACAACGCGCCTCAGTAGTAAATGACGAGGTTACCACTTAAGCCACCGAACCAGCCATGCAGTCTGGGTATGCTTTGTCAATGTGCAAAGAATCACGATGTTATATACTATGTATGTATCTCAATCCATAAACGTCCCACTGCTGGGCACGGGTCTCCTCCATTAATTTGGAGGGATATTAGCCTACTATACCACGCTGGCCAGACGGGTTGGTAAAGGGTTTTGTTTCGGGGTTTCCCTCTCTTGTAGTGGGTATAATCTGCCTGACTCCCTTAGTCGACTCTTACGACACCCACGGGATGGAATGGGGTGATGTTATTTGTATTCTTAATCCGTCATCACACGGACATACATACTACATACTATAAGTACAACGAATTTCTAAATATGAAAACGGAATAAAACCTAGAAAAACTGGGATTCAACCCCAAGATCTTAGTTGTATGATGATCAACAGATAGAAAGTGATAGAACGACCCACGACGACACATAGTGATAGGATGCTTTTAACAAAGTAAATCACGCGATCTTATTTACAACTAGCTAGCAACTACATTATAATAGTAATTAATATTGTGTAAGATACAAATAATTGCAATGAAAACAATTTAATTGTTTTACTCTATTTGTAAAGATATTGCAGAATACATAATTAATTATGTTGTGTTTTTAAGATCAAATAGTAAAATTTGCGTACTTTCTAGATGCGTTTACCTGTCTATTGTAAATTTTAATCTATACTTCTATACTATCTATACTAATATTATAAAGAGGAAAGATTTGTATTTTTGTTTGTTTGTTTGTTTGTTTGTTTGTTTGTATGTAATGGATAAACTCAAAGACGACTGGACCGATTTTAAAAATTCTTTCACCATTAAAAAGCTACATTATCTGCGAGTAACATAGGCTATATTTTATTTAAAAAAAATAGGGGTAAATAATGCCAAGACCTCAGACAATTACTGACTAAATTAGTAACGCCTAATAAACGCCTATAAAATAATTGCTATTTCATTTTTTGTAGGCGCTAACATTTAACAATACTTTAATTTAGGTAATCAGGAAAGCAGCAGAGAAAAGAAAACACACCACCGAATCTGTCTGGTCAAGATAAACTCAATAACTACCCAATAAAATTTAATACGATTTTCACCAGGTGATGGCGTAATTCTTCCATTACGCCATCACCTGGTGAAAATCATTAAGGTCCATGATACTATGTGTCTATCTGCGACCACAAAAATTACTCACAGCGAAACGCGTGATCGGCCTCTGTCTCATCGGAATACTTAACTGATATATATTTTTAACTGACTTTTAAAAGATAAGGTTCCCTAAAATAATTGCATTGTTTTTTTATCCCTAAACATCGTCATTTAAGGGCCGATTTCTAATATTCTTTTTTAAGTGATTGACAAAGCTCGAAAAATTGCCTCAATTAAGTGGCAATGGGTAGGGCATATAGCTCGCAGAACCAATGGCCGTTGGGGAAAGGTTCTAGAGTGGCGACCACGAACTGGAAGACGCAGCGTGGGCAGGCCTCCAACAAGGTGGACCGAAGACCTGGTAAAGGTCGCAGGCAACTGATGTGGAAAACCTTGCGGGAAGCCTATGTCGAGCAGTGGATGTCTTATGGCTGAGATAGAACTTCTTTTGTGGCAAACAAGCATACGGCCCACCTGATGTTAAGCAGTTACCATAGCCTATAGACGCTTGCAGTACCAAAGGTATCACTTGCGTGTTACCAACCCATTTTTTACACCAGGGCCATAAGATGGGAGCAGAGTATCCATGGGATAGGAATACGTTTCTTTCAAAATTGATACCTAAGTGAGCGTTGGAGTCCTATACTCACACACAGGAACAGAACTACACCGCTGTGTTTAGTTATTTGGCTGTCGTCCTCTAAGGTGTTGGTTCTCTGTAAGGTGGAATTCCTCCCCTATCTGAAAAATTTCTCTTAAAAAACATTTTGCAATTGAATGGATAGTTTTTCATATTGTTCTCATTAAAAAAAACAGTTCTGGTGATCGGATCCGTAGGGAATTGAGAAACCTCTCAAATACTATCTAGGCATACTGCAATGAATCAAACAAATGCATTCAGGAAGCATCAATTCGTTAGTGAAACTAACAAAGTATACTGCAGATGGCCAACTCAATGATAAATAATTAGTCGATGGTGATCAGACATAATGTGTAATTAAATGACTGTAACTAATCACATTCAATGAGCAAATTAAAATGGTACAATTAAACTAATATGATTATACAGCTGGATATAGGCACCGAAACTTCGTAATTAAACAATGTACAAAAAAAATGCATGGTTTCAGAGATATACATAATAATATCGTCTGCTACATATCGAATTTACGTTGAACTCTCACCAATATGGTCGACTATAATAAATAGGGTTCAGTTTACTGGTTTTTTATTCAGTTTTGTTCCGGGAGCTTATGTAGAGTACTATATCTCTATTAATAGAATGATGAATCAAAAAGAATCTAATAACTATGCAGTTCAATTTCTGAAATCCTTGAGCACTACGGTGGACCATTATGCCCTTTAGGAATTTAATAAATTTTTAGCTCACCCAAACTGTGTAACAGTACCTATCAGGTTCATCATATCAACCCATAAATGTCCCACTGCTGGGCACGGGTCCCCCATACATTTGGAGGGATATTAGCCTACTACACCACGCTGGCCAGACGGATTGGTATAGGGTTTTATTTTGAATTTTCCTTCTCTTGCAGTGGATATTGTCTGCCTGAATTACTCCTTTAGTCGACTCTTAGGACGCCCTTGGGATAGATAGGGGTGGTGATATTTTGTATTCTTAATCCGTCACCACACGGAATCCTATCAGGTTAGAAGTGACCAATTTAAAACGAAATGTATGGATGCAGAAATTTCTACAGGGCAAAAGCTAAGCACAGATAAGCTATGCGATAGGCCATAAGATTGTTCACGTTTGCGCTAAGACAATTTGAAGAGCAGAACAATCGTACAAACAAGGAATATTTCTTTATAAAGTTTATTAATTGCAGAACCTTAATGTTCAAAAGAAAAACGTAATTGACAAATCAACAAACGCACAGTTTAAATCACTAGACACTCAGATAGCTATTACGATATAGGCATCCGCTAAGACGGGTTTTTTAAAATGTAACCGCTAAAGATGACAATCAGCCGATGAAAGTTTGTAGTTTTCAGATTTACAGTAAAAGACTGAACACGCGAACGAAGTCGCGGGTACAGCTAGTTATATATAAATTACGTGTCACGTTGTTTGTCTGCTAAGGACTCCTATTACTACTGACCCGATTTCGATAAAATTTTGCACACTGTGTGCCGTTTTATCCAACTTAAGAAATAGGATATTTTTTATCAAGATGAGGGCCTTCAATTTAACTCGGGCAAAGTCGGGGCGGGCCATGTAAGACCGAATGATGTGGAAATCCTTGGGGGAGGCCTATGTCCAGCAGTGGACGTCTTTTGGCTGAGATGATGATGATGAAATAATTTGATTATCAGGTTCAAATATAAATATGCTGTCCTAATTCGTCTATAGCAGATGGGCTGCCTACTTCGTTTTCTGTTCCCAAATCGATTAACTTTTCTTTTTTTTAAACAACTCCTGTACTTACGCAGGGATCTTGTTTGCTTTCTTTTTAAGTTTTATTTAACGTAATAATATATGAAGTTTAAATGTAAGAGCGATTGTTTTTCTCTTTCTCTTTCACTAGGTAAACGAGCCGGCCGGCTGATTCTCTAAGAAACAGCGATGGCAAACTGACAGTTGTGATTGCTCGGTGACGGCACAATCTATTGACTAAACGTCAAAACGGCTCGGTTTTTGATCTTACGGAATACCAATTTTCAATCTGACAGCCAGATTTTGCTCGGTTTTTGCGGTGGCTCGGTTTTTGCTCTTACGGAATACCTCTGCCGGTGTAGCGGGCAAACAATCAATCCATCAGGCGGGCCGTATGCTTGTTTGCCACCTTGGTAGTATAAAAAAAAATACATCAGTACAATAAATAGAAACATGATGATCTAATTATAATACGAATGTAATTCACTATTCTCAGGTATGATATCCTCAGCGATGTTATGGGGTTTCATGTCGGACACGCTAGGAAGGCGGAAGATCATGGTATGGGGATTCTTCTGCTCCGGCCTCGTGGAGATGGCAGCTGCGATGAGCCAGAACTTTGCCATGCTGCTGGTAACCAGGTTCGCGAGTGGATTCCTGTAAGTATACCTGATAAAAATCATCAGTACTCTATTAGCAAAATAACTTTCAATTGTTCGTGAATTAGACATATATATATTTCGTATTTAGTCGAGGAAAACCAAAATGTATTAAAATAATGTCAAGCAATAGCTTAAAACCTTCAACTGTAAACACAAGTCATATTCTGGCGACCTGAAATTGGTACATAATCTTAAATACTTAACTTTGAAAGTCATCCAATTTTGATTACCACTGACGTATATTAAATTCAGATCGACTGAAGTTGGAAGAATTCAATCAATCAATCAGTCTATCGCAGTCTACTGCAGGACATAGGACTCTCCCAACGCGCCTTCCGCATCCAGTCCGTCCTAGCGACCTTTTTTAGGTCGTCGGTCCACCTAGCGGGGTACATAACTTGGTTTTGGTCTTTTCAGTTTCAACGGTCCCTTTGCAGTCCTGATCTCGTACATCGCCGAGCTCCACCGGACAGAACTGCGCGCGCGTGTCATCTTGCTGACGAGTCTCTTCTACACCATCGCTAATACAGCCCTCCCGCTCCTCGCCTGGGCAATCCTCACACAAGATTTAGATTTCTATGTATTTCACTATTTCGGTAAGAATCTTTTTTCGTATTACTCTCCTACCCCGTTGATAAGATGACGAAGCTGCTGTCAGCAGCAGCCTCGTCCTATCCTATAGGTAGGCCTGAAGTACGGATATACAATTATAATTTCCAGTTCTGTACGCTATGTAATAGGGTCATCCCTATTACATAGCGTACAGTGCTTACAGTAAATTATCATCATCAACTGTGTCAAAATGCAGATTTTTTTTATTCATTTTCAATTTCATCAAACATACCAAATCAAAGTTTCTAATGGTTCACTTCCATGTGGGATTCGAACTCATAATACTCGGAGCAGCATTCGCAGTATCTAATTACAAGAATATCTAAATCACTAAACCACATGTGTAGTCAATTACTTAGACAAATACAAAGATAAACAAAATCAACCCCTTTATAATTTCAGTTGTTCACTCATGGAATCTCTTCCTCCTGTCGACTGCTCTCATCCCTCTTATTTCTGGTATGGCGTTCTTCTGCATGCCGGAAAGTCCCAAGTTCCTCATGTCGCGAGGAAGAAATGAAGAAGCCATGGCTGTCTTCAAACATATATACAGACTGAACACTGGAAAACCTGCTGACGATTACCCGGTAAACTATTATACAATCCTTTTTCTTGACTAGTAACTAAGAATTAAACAAAAGAAACAAAAGGTGTGAAATGAAAACCTTCTAATATTACGCGATTAAGACCCGTGGTCCATTTTAGTAATATTAATCAAGTGGTTTTATTTACGTCCAATACCGAAGAACTATGCGCGCTAAAACCTTCATAAATTTTCTATGCTGGCAGGATTATTAAAAATAATATAAGGAAACATGAATAAAGAAGAATATTTCTTTGACCCCAGCTTTACTTACACTTATAAAACTACAATAGATAAGGCAGTAATTTAAAGAAATCTGGTTAATACATGTATTGTGTCTCTATTTTCAGATAAAATCTTTAGTAGAAGAAAAGAAAGAGGAGTTGGGCAGAGGAATGGCAGCTCTAAGAGGTGGTTGTGCTCAGTTGGCGCCGCTGTTCAGACCACCACATCTCAAGTGGCTCACACTCATGTGTCTTATACATGTTGGATGCATGTTTGGGTAGGTCATCATCTTCATAAATTATATTATTTTAAAAATATATGTTACTAGCTCCGCCCGCATGGATGTCGGTTATCGTGACTGTAATCTATCTGTATGCCAAATTTCATCCAGATCCGTTCAGTAGTTATTGCGTGAAAGGGTACCAAACATCCTTCCATCCATCCATACTCACAAACTTTCACATTTATAATATTAGTAGGAAGTAGGATTATATTCTATGATAATATTGTTTAATATTGAATTAAGATTAGTCTCTTAGGCAGCTTTAGGCCGGCTTCAGCAATATCGACGCCCTTGGGCGAAGATCTAATCTACCTAACCCCCCCCCCTCCCCCTCTAGCCTCTCTCCCAAAAGCATCTTTGGCGCACCTTCAAGTTCAAGTGCCCTAGAGCTGTCTGCCCTACCGCCCCTAAATTATATGTTTGTAAAGTTCCCCTTGACTCAGAGCTTGATCTCTAGTAACTACAGGAGTTGTCTAATTGAAAAAAAAAAAAGGTGGAATTGATTTCATAATATTAAACAAGTTGTTTCTCTTTCTTAGCTCGAACACAATCCGCCTCTGGTATCCACAATTGGCAGCTATGATAGGCACACAGTCCAGGAGTCTGTGTGCAGCTATAGCACCTGCCAACCAGCCTTCTGGAGACGATACCTGCGTGCCCATAGCTACTGACATGCTGACATACTTGCAGAGTGCCGCTGTTGGTGCTGGCTCCGTGCTCACTTACGGTATTGGAGGAATTCTAGTCAACAGGTAACTCCTTCAAAAAGTTTATGACTGTCTGTTTGCCAATGAGATTGCGGTGCACTCGCTGTTCGGTATACGATCAGCGGCTTAAGCTACGAAGGGCGCGGTAACCCTATAGATGGGTGACCGCATAGTGGTATTTCATCTGAGCGTCTCCGTGCTTCGTAGGGCACGTTAAAAATCGGTCCCGACTGTTAACAGTCGTTAGACCACGACAGAGGCCTAAATATGGGCGATCTAAATTACTCTGTCACTAGGTTGGCCACAAACCAAACGATAAGAAGAAGAATGAGATCGTGGTCAAATGCAAGCGAAATTAAGTTTCAGAGAGCGAGCTCCCTAGTGAGCAAGCCCGACTGGGGAAGGACCTCCACCTTACAGAAGACCACAGCCAAATAATTACACAGTGGTTAGTTGTGTTCCTGTGTATGAGTACAGGTCTCCAGCGCTCATTTAGCGATGCGTTTTGAAAGAATATATTCCTATCCCATGGATATTCCCATCATAAAGCCCTGGTGTAGAAAAAAATTGATTGGCAACACGCAAGTGATACTTTTGGTATTGCAATCGTCCATAGGCTACGGTTAGGCAGTTACCGCAGCCTATGGACGCTTGCAATACTGGAGGAATTACTTGCGTGTTGCCAACCCTTTTTGTTACACCAGGGCTTTAGGATGGCAGTATCCCTGGGATAGGAATATGTTTCTTTCAAAACGCATACCTAAATGAGCGCTGGAGACCTGTACTCCCACATCAGAACACCGCTATGAGTAGTTATTTAGCTATGGTCTTCTGTAAGGTGGAGGTTCTTCCCCAGTCGGGCTTGCTCACTAGTATGGTGCCCTACCTCTCTGAAATCTGACTACCGGGGTTAAACCAACTGTTATCCCGTTCCATTTTTTTCAGATGTGGTAAGAGACTGGTTGCAGGCTTCTGCAGTGTTGCCTCCGCAGTGCTGATCCTGCTGCTGCCATTCCTCGGGGACAGTTCATTTGCTGTGGTGGCGATGGTGACATCAGCACTGGCACTTACTTCATTATGTGGCGCTTCACTATCCAGCATTACAGTGGAACTGTTTCCTACTTCTCTCAGGTTAATATAGATAATTTTCTGTCTTAGTGCAGTGGCCGCAGTATGCGCCTTCTGTGCACGAGGGTGCACAGAACGTTAACGAACAAAGTTTTGCCCTGTGACCCACAAGAGTCTGGGTGTAATTTGTGTCCGTCAATTGAATGTTTGTAAAGTCCCCCGCGACACAGACCTTGTTCTCTAGTGCGGGAGATGTCTTGTCTTAACTGATTCACCATACTGACACAATACTAGTGAGTAGAATTTACTCACCTATTGAATCATAATGTCTGTAAATGTAAGATTAACAATTCTTTTTAACCGACTTCAAAAATGGAGGAGGTTCGCAATTCGAACGTTTGTTATTTTTCTGTATGTTAGCGATCATTCTGCTAATGATTATGAATGGATTTTGATGACTCTTTTTTTATTTAGTAGACCTTTTTCTCTTGACTTACCCCACTATTAAAATATTTTTCTTATATATTTCAGAGTAATGGCTATGGCTACATTTTTGATGACTGGTCGCTTAGGGACAGTGACAGGGACGGTCATCTTCCCTGCGCTTATAAACTACGGTTGTCTTCCACCTTTCATTACTATAGCAGCTGTACTAGCAGGTAACTATATTATTATTAATTTATTAAAATACTAGCTGTTGCCCGCGGCTCCGCCCGCTTGGATGTCGGTTATCGCTGCAAAAAGTAACCTATGTGTTATTCCAGACCACGCGAGCGGAGCCGCCGCGCCGGCAACAGCTAGTTTATAAAATCCGTAGGATTTAAAACAATTTAAGATTTTTTTAGCAGTAGGTAAATGAATTTTCTAACAACTAAATGTTTTTGCGTAACCTAACGTTTTATCAATGCAACTCGCGCCATCGACAGGGAACCCAATCTGTATCGTGCCGCACTGTACAGATTCAGAGGAATTTCCTCCCGCGTATGAATACGTTATAGAATGAGCTCGTCACCGTGGTTTTCCGAGAGACTATAGCACGGGCTTCTTCAAGAAAGGAGTTATTAAGTTGAGAGTCGGCAACGCGCGAGTGATTCCCCCAGGTTTTGCAAGCGTCCATAGGCTACGGTATATGCTTACCATCAGGCGAGCCGTAAGCTTGCCTCCTTAGTAGTATAAAAAATAACTACACTAGCGCTAACCTAAAAAATAATTGAACTCGTACTTTACAAACTACTTTATACGTTAGTTGTCTAGACAATACAAGTTGTTGCTAATAGATGTCGCTGTTCTAAATTTATGCTATATTTATTTTTGTTCCAGCTATCGGTCTGGCATGCTTCCTAGTACCAAATACGACTCTCAAGAGATTAGAATAATATAATTCAGTAATTTATTCAAGAATATGTCAGATTTATAATAAATAAAAGAACTAATTTGTATACGTGTTCATGACTGTCCGTATATTTGTTAAAGTTAGGTTATATTTATTTTTATATTGTAAAAAATGTATCTACGTAAAGGAATGGATAGTAAAATAAATCATTATAATAAATAAATAAAACTTAATTGTATTAAGGAAATAATAAATCATCATTGTAAATATTATGTGTCTGTTCTCGTGTCTGTGAATGTTAGTTTACTTTTCCTATTTTTATGTATTATTTTTAATTTAATGACCACTTTGTAATATTAATGAAGGTATGTGAATGAAACGGCTGTATTTTTAAAAATATTCCTCTTTTATTTATAATTTATCATATTATATCCTAATCTCATCCGTCGTCTGTCAAACACAACAAGAAACCGGCGAATCAGGGAGAACGATTACATCTAACATTATTAAATTTTATATTATTATTTTAGCATTTTACATATTTTTAAAAACATAGGTGAATGACTATTTTATAACCCCTCTTTTATACCAGACAAAATAAGAGTGGAAAATCATCGATTTTCCACTCTTACAGTCAGTGTTACCTAACACTCAGCAATGGAGGGGTTATTACTGAAATATATCGCAAATACTATTAAAATAATATGGGTTTAAAAACAAACATATCAATATCAAAGTATTACATGCACGTAAATAAAGGTTTGGTTTTTTAATAAAAAATAAAATGTTATATTGAAAATAGTCATTTTTAGCGAAAAATAGTCAGGGTTACGTCCCTTATATTGCTGGGTACGGGTCTACTCTTTAAAAAGAGAATAATGGAATATATTTTTAAAAATATGTAAAATTATATTTTGTTTAAGGCGCTACATCAGTCTAATGCAATGACTAAACAGCTTTAACCCAAAATATTAATAAATAAATCAAAATTATGCTTTTGTGACTGCAGTAGTACATTTTACCGTGAACAAGCTGCCATTTCGCATTATGTACAATTAATTTATAGAAAATTTTAACTGCTTTTAAAGTAAAATATGACTGAGAAAAACCATTTACGTAACTCATTTTTTTACGACTAAAAGAGCAGTTATTATGCTTACACGAATTTGATTTATGCAAGGTATTAACTGCTCTGGCTGTATTATTACCGTAATACTCAAATCTGCAAAAAGAGCAAGTGTTTTGCTATATTTAATAAATTAAGTACATATTACAATGTCGAAAAAATAATATGATTCAAAACTAATTATACATAGTCATAATTTAGATTTTCTTTTATCAAAAACATCGGGATCCCTAAAAGTACTCAATAATTCTGAGCAGATTTTTATATTCGTCTTATAGAATTAGACAGTCATATTTTACTCTAAAACTATTGACAATACGTAATTCTTGTACCGATGGTCCAAAACTGGCCCGACTTACAGACAACCTAACTAAAAGCAAGGTTGCTTTATAGACTAGATTTTATTCTTATTGTCCAACCACTTATATAAGCGATTATACCCTTAAATTCGAGGATTTTAAGACTATTGTTCACTATGGTGTAATAGAGCTACGTATATACTTATAAATATCACAATTTTTTTTAAAAAAAGAACGTCTATTTTACATATTATAAAGTTTTGAGTGTATCGTAATTTCATTGCCAGTATTTTCTTCGTAGAAGTCTGTATTCATTGACAATTTCAAATTATTCATTTTTTATCACCTTGATATTTAATAAAAAAATATCTAGGTAATAAAACGCTAAGATTATATTTTATTATTAAATAAAATTTCTATATTTGAAACTACGCCATTAAAGAAAATTGTTGGACGTATAATTACGCCATAGTGAACAATAGACTTTACAATAAAAATCAATATAATGTATATAAATGTATAGAATATAGGCCAGTGAAATTGACTGTTTTACTTACACACAATTTAGATTAACTCTTTATCATTACTTCAATATAACACAAGGCACATTTTTACTGTTATTCACTATTAAACTCAATAAGATTGCACTTTAATATAGTATTATTCCGCAGATCTTTTTTTAAACTTAATACGTTTAAACTTAAGCGATTCCATGTTGCTCCCATAATTCACAAGAACTGAGATACATTTGAGACAATTTTGAGAAAATTTTGAGAATATACGTTTGAATAAAATAATCATTTCACAACAGTGCCTGCTAAAAATGAGCAAGTTTATATTATGGTATATTATAAGATTTTATTTTATTAATATAATATTTTTTACACATAATGATGTCAATACTTTCTCAAAATTATCTCTATGACTATTTTTTTACTTGAAGTCAATTAAAAATGCTTTGCACACAGCCTTCTTCACCTCAACGAATTCTCCAATACAAAATTGTGTCAATTATATAATTTTTTGTAAAAAAAATGTTGAAATTATACACTAACTTAAATAAATTATATGCTAAGGTAAGGCATATTTTAATCATTATAAATAATTATTTAATCATATAGTACATATATGTATCATTATATATACAGTCTCGCATTGTCTTAAAACTGAGTTTATACAATATGTACAATTTTAGAAAACTTGTATAGTCGACTATACATTATACAACTTAAGGCCTCGTACAGTTTTGTACAGGTTTTGAGAAAATCTAATAAATTTGAAAAGTAGGTACTCCACAACTAAAATTGGCTGACTCCAATCTGAGAGAGTAGCTTAATAATGATAAAAGTGATGATAATAATATTATAATCGGTGATAATAATGCAACGATGAATTAATGTGGTGAGTGAAATTGAAATTTATAAAACGTACTTAGATTTTGATTAGACTTAGAGCTAGCCAGCTACAATGACATCATTTACTTATCTAGTCTCCATAAAAAATGGCCTCAATGTATTAATGAAATTATTATGATTTTATTATCAGATTTTCTCAACTGTACTTGAAGGAATTATCGAATTATTGAATTTATTCTCAATTGAACACCCATCATTTATAGAATCACATAGCAAGGCCCCTATAAATACATTTACCGCATTAACCAACTGCTATTTACATTATTATGGTATTAGAAATGACTTTAGAAAGTATACGTTATACCGTTTATAATAATAATAAGTATCCAATAAATATTATAAATTATACAAAAAGTAAATTTTCATCGTACCTACTGTCTTCTGAGGACAACAAATAAATGACTGCAATAAATACTAATTAATTAAAATATATTTTATTTTTAATTGAAGCGCAAGTCACTTGAAATTATGTCTTAAATTTACAATGTTAAGGAATATTTTATTTTGGCAATAATTCATTGTATTCTTTTTTAATAAATCTTATACTTATTATAATAACGGTATAACGCATAGTTTAAATAACAAATCCATAATGATAACAAATGAATAAGTATAATCATTTTCAACAAGAAATGTAAAAATGTAACTGTACTTACATTCAGAACATGAAATATTGTTTATCTAAAAAATATTTTACCGATTTTTTAAAATTATTTTACTATATACTTAGGTATTTTGATCTTCAATTTATTTAATAAATTTTATATCATTTTAGAAAAATAATTTTTCACATTCTTAAATATAAGTAAGTAAATAATTATAATAAAAGTCCAATAAACAAAAATTCACTGAGTTCATATAAAATTGTTCTGCACTTCACTTCTGTGGTCCATTTTCCACTATTATAGTTCAAAGTATACGTTTATGTGACTATTCGTTTTGAGAATAAAGAGATGATAGAAAATACATATATAAAAAAACAGCTGCCGTACTTAACAGTCTTTATAAATACCAATACCGACCTTTCTTCTTCCCCTTAGAGTATTATTTTTCATCCCTTTTCCTCTCATAGCAAATAGCCACACAAAAAAGACACAGCACTCTATTTACGTCAGCTAGGGGGTGCTAGTAACACCTCAAGCCAACACGGACACGCTGTCACATCCCTCCTTGAATATTTCGGTCCCCAACCCTTAGCGAACGAGATCCTCACCGACCTAGGATCTACAGGTCCGATGTGAGGCAGAGAAACTGCAGGTGGAGGGCACGCAGGGTCGAAGATGCAGAGACAGTGACCAGGGGCCACTCGCCAGACCAGAAGAGCTTTGGCAGCTGCTGCGTCCAAAGCTGGAGAACTAACGAAAACCGGTTCTTGGCTGCGGTTGTAAAGCCAGACGCCATCAGATTCAAGAGAAAGTGTGACGCCTAAACCGATTTTAGCTCTTGTTTTTCGCACCTGTAAAGAGAGATACACAGATATTAGTTGTAATAAAAACTAGGATCATTACTTCACACTTCTCATACTATGTTGATGAATAATATTAGTTACGGTAACGATCACAGCTGTAATTCCAAGCTCCAAAGTATAAATCTATGCAAACTTGATCAGTAATAAGTAAAAGCACGAAAGACTAAGAAAGGTAGGGTACCGTATGGTACCCTACCTTTCTTAGTCTTTCGTGCTTTTATTAGCGAGCTAGTATTTCGCTAGTATTAGCGAGCAAGCCTGAAGCAAAAAAGCAAGACCACAGCCTACACTACACACGGCAGTGTGTATCCTATGTGTGATTATAGGTCTCCACCGCTCATTTAGGGATGCATTTAAAAAAAAACGTTTTCCTATCCCAGAGATACTTCATCTGAAAACCCTTGTGTAAAAAATGGGTCAGCAACACGTTAGCGATACCTTGGGTATTGCAGCATCCATAGGCTACGGTAACTACTTAACATCAGGCGGTCCGTATGATTGTTTTCCACCCAAGCAGTAGCAGTTCATTAAAAGTTTTGGCATAGTTTCCCAAATTAAAAATCTTTAACGTCATGATATCTAAATAGCTGCTTGTATTTATTCATGCTATCGCAAAAGCTTCTAAGTGTCGCAGCAGATTACATTGGAAAGGATTGCTACATTGATTTAGAGTAGAGGCGCGCCCGATAACCCGAGATAACCCTAGCGAATACAGAGCTCTTTGTTGGATGTTTCTGATATGTACACTTATTGTTTCAATACGTTTGTCAATAACTAGGTACGGAGATTGGGTACAAGTGGACTTAGTTTTGCAATTATGGGCATTTGAGTTCATCCTCACATCCTAGAACCTTACAACTGTACGGTGTCAGAGGAATTTCCTACCACGTACGGTTAGATTGTGGAATGAGCTCGCTGCCGAGGTTTTCCCGAGAGACTATAGCATGAGGTTCTTCAAGAAAGGAGTTATAAGGTTTTTAAAGGGTTCGGTAGCGCGCGAGTGAAACCCCAGGTATTGCATGCGTCCATAGGTTATGGTAACTGCTTAATATCAGGCGGACTTGTTTGCCGCTTTGGTAAAAATAAAAAAAGCTACTTTGTCGACAGTAACGAGAGGTATAACTGTTAGAGTATGCAAATAATAAACACTGGATACCGGCAAATCTACAAAACTGCTGTTCTACTCTTTATAAATCATCAGTTTTTTGCGTAGTAAGAAAAACGAAACTTGCGATATCAATTTTGACACAATGATGATGATGATGAACAATTTACATAGATTAAGTTAAAATTCCTTTCTTACCTGTTCAACCTGTGGCGCATCTCCCCTCTGGTCTAACGCATCCAGGCAAAAGCCATGTCTTCCTGACCCGCAAGCACCTCCACCTCCGCCAAACACATCCACTGCCCTCACCCGGACACCAAACTGCCGACCAACGCGTTGGGTTAACTCCCAGTACGCTAGTCTACACCATTCTGCCTCCCAGCTCTGACGCTCTGAAAAGATAGAAAGGGTTGGTTAATAAGGAAAGTTAAAAACAGAATAATTAAGTTTCAGGTACCCAGACTGAATTTTCTAAAATCCTTTTTTAGATCTGCCTTATGTAATTTCAGGAACATTTATGCAAAATTTGTAGTGTTTAACTCAAGTGATGAATGCATTGATGAATCAGTCTGTCAATTAATCAGATCAATCAGTCCGTCCAGTTAATCAGATCAACATAAGTACTTACGTATTTACTTAGCTTTTCTACGAGGTATTTATTTTATTGTTAAGTTAGTTGTTGCCCGCGGATCCGCCCGCGTAAATGACGGCTATCGCGATAAAAAGTAGCCTATGTGTTATTCCAGACCATAATCTATCTCTGTGCCATATTTCATCCAGATCCGTTCAGTAGTTTTTACGTGAAAGAGTAACAAACATCCATCCATACTTACAAACTTTCGCGTTAATATTAGTAGGATATTATGCTGCTATGGACTTTGAAAAGTCACAATATTTATAAATTCCAGAGCTTTAAAAAAGATAAATACTAATCATTACAGGCTACATGCAATGAAGGTGCTTATAACAATTTTTCTACACAAATTGAGTTATAGGTACAGCTAAGTTTTTCTATGAGTCGATTCACCTCAGAAGCATTACGAATCTGCTATATTTTGCCCACGTTTCCAATATATGTATTCAGTTTATCACCACTGGATGTTTTAACCATTTTATATGACTAAACAGCAAACTATTGCCCGGCAATTTCATCATCCGGTAATAAAACCCAGATAACAATACTATTTTGTCGATATTTTAGCGCCTGACATCATTGTCCAGCCGATTCTTGGCTCTGAATGACAAGTCATAGATGCCAACTGACTAACATCGATAATTTTGTAGTTTAGTTAACTAAGTAACACGATATGGGTGGTGAAAGAAAACTATTTGTTATGCCAAACTTTTCAAAATTACAAAGCAATGCATCGAAAGCCACAATTTGAAAGCTAATAATCTGACATAGGAAAATTTTCTTGATATTGATTTGCCTGATAGGTATTAATAACTGCCCTCTTCGTAGCTATTTCCATTCTAAGATAGTGCTCAGAGAGTAAATGAAAAGTTTACCATTTTTAACGTGTCAGTGTGTATTAGATGACTTAATACACAATCGAGAACATTAGGAAAACTCATTAGACATTTACTTAAAGGTTTTACTGTAACATTTTTCTCTCAACCATTAAAATTTGCACTAATCCCATCACCTACTCGCTTACGGTAAAGGTCATCGTGAGAAAACCCACAGGCCTAAACCCTCTTAGCTCTCTTAATAAAGGAGTCTCATGCTCAACAGTGTGACATATATATATATCGGTTGCTGTACTATGGGGACATATATTTCTAACAGTTCACATCTAGGCTGTTTTATAAGTAAGGCGTAAACAAAGGTTAAGTCCGTCCTTCAAGCTAACTATTGTCCAAAATACTCTAGAACTTTCTACATAGACCAACTTGCATGCTAGACAATAGTAAAAACCTTGTAAAAAACGAAATGAAAAGGGTAACCTAACTTTCAGACTAATAGGGAAACACGATGCCCTTGATTGTTCTACTCCTTGCAGGTGGAAGAAGTTTTAAGTATCTTCCAAAATTTAACTATATATTTCAGAAATAGGTATCTTTAATTCAGAAATTCATAGCATCAAGACAATACCAATCCCATGAAATAATGGCACGGCGTCGATGGCGTGGGGTTGGCGCCATTCTGGCGGCGAGCGATCGATCGTCAAGGTTAGTACCACCACCACAACCACCAGAAAGGTTTGGTACTCCACCACAGATGGCGAATTTTTACACATATTTTTGGTGTTTTGAAATTTGCTACATGTTCCTACCTATATTTGCTCAAAGTTTTTTTGGTATTGAGGTAGAAACTGCGGTGGTTTCAACTTTAATCCCTTATTCACTCGTGGCGATTAGCGAACATAACAAAGCCACTCTGAATATATTTAGTAACATTGTAATGCGAATAAGAACCGCCATTCTATGTAAAAACTAAGAATGTGAAGTGAATCCTAAGTACAGCAGCAGTAAAATGGGTGTAATTTGTGTCCTAAAATTGTATGTTTGTAAAGTCCCCCGCGACACAGAGCTTGTTCTCTAGTGCGGGAGTTGTCTTTAAAAAAAACATTTACCCAAAAACACCTGGACATGGTCGGCTGTCCCAGATCAAAACCCAGTAAGTGCTTTTTAACAAATTTTACAGAAGAGCGCAAAAACATAAATCGGAGTAGCCTTACAAAAGTATATGTGTTAAACTGAATAAATGATATTTACTGAAAGGAATACTAACTATTGGATACATATTACGAGACATTTGGAAAATAATGTAAAATGCATGTTTGGTTTTTGAAATTGTTTATGAAGGGTATATAGAACACTTACTTGGTTTCGTGGTATCAAAATAGCTCTTATTTATAGGATATTAAAGCTGGTGTCTTCACAATTTGGTGGAACATACTTTGAAACATCTAAATATCAAAAAAAAAATGAAAAAATTACCCTTACTGGGTTTTGATCTGGGACAGCCGTGGTGTCCAGGTGATTTTGGGCAAATGCTGTACTGGCAGCAATGGAATATTTTGTCTTTCATGTCTTGGTTATGGGTGTACGGTAACTGCTTACCATCAGGCAGGCTTGTTGGCAACCTAAGTGTTATAATGAAAGAATAGTAGCTTACCTTCACCATCAGTAGCCAGGGAGCCGGTAACAAGCCGTTCATGGTCCGTCCTCCTGGCATCCTCTGTACTCTCTCCGTGCTCTGTGGACAAAGAAATACTCATTTTTACTACAATGAAAAATGTTGTACCTATGCTTAAACGTGCTAATCTCGGGAACAGCTTGGTTCGGTAAGAAAAAATTCTAAAAAAAAAATGAAATGATGGGTTTTTATCAACAAACTACGCGAGCAAAGTAAGGTAGGTACCAGAACTGTTCGGACTGTATTGACAATAGGAAAGCTCTGGTATTTCAGGCTGTAAGCACATTGCTTTCTTTTTTCAGTGTGGCAACCTCCTAACATTATTAGCGCCACTTGCTACAGTAAATGCTTAATAATATAAACGCAAAAGTTTGTAACAATGTATGGATGTATTTTCGTTACTCTTTCACGCAAAAACTACTGAGCATATCAAGATTAAATTGGCATAAATTGGCATAGAAATAGATTATAGTCTGGAATAACACATAGGCTGCTTTTTAACCCGGAAAAAAACTCTGTTCCCGAGGAATTGTACGCGCGGGCAAAGCCGCGGGCGGAAGCTTGCTTTAGTAGTTATAAAAATACAAGAATAGAATAGAATAGAATAGAATATCATTTATTCCAGTACAGGGCACACAAGAACAACTTACAGAATAGCCATGAGAATACACAGTAAGAACAAAATCAAAATAAAAAACAACAAGAACAAAGATACAAAAATAGACATTGTGCTGCTCTGCAAGCCCATACTGGAAAAGGTCACCATCTCAGCATAAGCTAGGAGCAAGCACCTAGCGCTGGTTTTCAGTTGGCAACCTTAAGTGAAGCACGGACAGGGCTATCGAGGGGTATACATAAAGATGTGTAAATAATAAAACAGTGTTACAAAAATAAAATATACTTACATACAATAATAAGAATATAACTATATAAAGCGTATCGGTAACTGCTATGGAAGGCCACTGATCTGTGAGAAGGTATATTCAATTGCTTAGCACAGCGTCTACTCTCACGTTCCCGGTTACTTTTGATCCATAAAAAATTATATAATATTCATATTTAATTATTAATTATTTAGATATAAATTATTTCGATATAAATTAAATTAAAGGTTTAAATTAAGAGAATATAAAATATTAGAATTTGTGAAATTAATTATATAAAAGATAAATTTAGATTGACTTTTTCGGTAGCTAATTGTGAAGTTAACAGAAATCCTTTTAGCTTAGTCTTAAAAACATTTATGTTTTTCATGTCCCTAATCGAATAGGATAACAAGCTAAAATGATTACCAAAATATCAACTTAATATTTTAAATTCAAAATGTTCGTATACAAGTTTGAACATGTGTAAACTACACTTTACATTTTATATGTTTAAAAAAATAATAATGGCAACGGTTCCGACCAGTTTTTCTAGAAGTGACATCACAGACGCACACATACACATTATATAGGTGCGTCTGTCCGTATATGTATATATAATTTATTACATATACTTATAGACTTGCTGTAATTGATCATTTAATTTGGTTTGAGATTCTTCATAAATGGCTTTTGATTTCAAAGAAAAATTACTTTAAAATTTAATTAGTCCTCTATCTCATACTATAATGTAATATCTAGGTAATTCCCAAAAGGTATAGGCAGATATGTATGTATAATTATTACATTAGCTACTAACTACTAGCTGTTGCCACCGGTTCCGCTCGCGTGTTGTATGTTATCGCGTTAAAAAAGGGTACCATCTATCTCGATGCCAAATTTCATTAAAATCCGTTTAGCCATTTAGTCGTGAAAAGGTAAAAAACTAACAAATAAACATACATATAATCAATTACTTTCGCATGTATAATATGACTATGGAAATATGGATGTTAGGTGTAATAGGGAGGCAGCCCGTTGCATTCATTTTACTCAATTCGGGAATCTGAGCACGTCAGTAATAAGCCCTTATGATGCAGCACTGTACCATCGAGGTAGTGTCTTTAAAAAAATAACTTTCCTATTCTTTTTTTCTTTTAAAATATAGCTCTTCAAAATATTTAAAAAAAAATACACGCTCCCATCTAGTTAGGGTTCCGGAGTTAATAAACCCTTATACATAGTTTCGCCATGTCTGTCCTTCTGTCCGTCTGTCCGCAGCTCAGCTCAGAGACTAGATAGCTGTTATTTAGCACGAATATAAATATTAGTCATGCCGACAAAGTGTTAAAATAAAATCTTGAAATTTTTATATTAAAAGTTCGCCATAAATTTTGCATTTATTTAAACATTATAGTAGTGTGTTTAAATTGTGTTGTCCACCATTGAGTGGGCACCGGCGCGGCGCCTCTGCTTATCTCTTCTCTCGTATATATAAATAGTATTGAGTAATTATAGAATTTTATTTAAGTCCACTTGGAATGTCGTCAAGCTTTTTATTTAGAGGAAGTAGACAGACTGCTTCTAGACTAGATTAATACACAAAGGTGAGTTTATATTCTTAATGCGAAGGCTATCTACGTTTTCTTGGGTACCTTCGATGTCCAAGTACTAAACTCAAAGTCAAAGTCAAACTCATTTAGATCAAATGCATGATACTTATGAACATCATAAAAACAAATGCCAGCATTGTTTTTTCCTACAGCTAATTCACTGACAAGAAGACCTACCTCGAGAAGAATTGGTGATGATGATGACAAAAAGGGGTGGAAACCAATATATACCACACAAAACTAAATTTTTAGTGCCTTTCTTAAGCATACCATATGCATCCATTCGCTGTATTATTCGGTTGTTTAGTAAATTGCGTAAATTGTGTGGACTATCACATAATACAAAAAATACAATGTTTTGATTTAAAAGCGCTAAAGCTATTGAAATTATTTTTCATTCGAGAATTTTCTATCTAGACCTCACACTAATATGATTCATCTCTGCATCGTCCTATAGGTTGACTGGTAGAGAACGCCTTTAGCATTAAGTCCACCTTTATACATGTTTTGTATATTAAGTTCTGATTAAATAAATATTAGCTTATGATCTTGTTGAATGGAAAGAGAAAAAGTCTTTGCCCTACGAGAAGAGGGACAATACAGGCTCAAAAATTAAAACGAGAATTTTAAACTTTCAACCCGAGAGTTCCTTTTTGTCCTATTGCAGTCTTTTGCCGGGCCTGGCTCGTATACCCTTTCTACCTCTGTACTAATCCTCAGTAAATTTCTCGGAACATTTCCCTATCAGCCAAGCGATACATCTGGCATTGCAAGCGTCCATAGGCTACGGTAGCGGATTAACATCGGCAGGGGTATTCCGTAAGAGCGAAAACAGAGCGACCGCGAAAACGAAGCAACATCTGGCTGTCAGATTGAAAATCGGTATTCCGTAAGAGCGAAAACCGAGCCTTTTTGACGTTTAGCAATCGTGTGTGCTGTCACCGAGCAATCACAACTGTCAGTTTGCGATCGCTGTTTCTTAGAGAATCTGCCGGCTGGTCGGCCATATGCTTGTTTGCCATCCAAGTAGTAGTATCAGCCACTTATTTTCAGTGCATTTTCCATTTTCCATAATCTGAATCTGTAGGTAAATTTGATAGATGTTTTACACATTCATAAATGTTACCTTGTAACACAAATGAATAAGAACAGGACTGTGGTCCACAACCATCATGATTTTGATCATCACGTATATGTGTGCGTAAGACAGTATAAATTATAATATTAGCGATCATAGCAAGGTCGAACAGACGTACAAGTAATTATACTTATTTATGCATACACTAGCTGTTGCCCGTGGCTCCGTCCGCGTGGATGTCGGTTATCGCTGTAGCCTATGTGTTATTCCAGACCATAATCTATCTCTGTGCCAAATTTCATCTAGATCCGTTCAGAAGTTTTTACGCGAAAGAGTAACAAACATCCATCCATCCATCCATCCATCCATTCATACTTACAAACGGTCTAGGGTCAAGGTCTAGTGGCCGCAGTATGCGCCTGCTGTGCACGAGGTTGTGGGTTCGATTCCCACACAAACTTTGTGTGACCCACAAAGAGTTGTTTTGAGTTTGAGTGTAATTTGTGTACGTTAATTGTATGTTTATAAAGTGTCTTGCGACACAGAGCTTGTTCTCTAGTGCGGAAGTTCTCTTTAAAAAAATATATACACTAGCTTTTGATCGCGGCTATACCTGCGTTTATGTTGGCTACCGTGATAAAAAGTAGGATACCATGTATCTCCTTGCCAAATTTTATTACTACCCATTCTTTTGTTTAGTAGTAAACAGGTAACAAACAGACAAACAGCGTGTCTTTCGTATTTATTATTAGTGTGGATTAAGTTACCTAATAATAAAAGTTTCAAGACCACCTCTAAGAGGCCGATCCCTCAATGAAGATTAGTCATCAACTCAGGACATGTTATACTGTACAAGTGTATGCAAACACAGGTGGGCTTGTTTCTTTACTCGTTTACTCTCGTAGTCCAATGAGATCGCAATCCTACACGGCTGGAGAGAGTTCAGGCGTAGGACCACCGGCTTTACGTGCTTTCAAGCTTTTTTATATGATATTGAGCCCTCAAGTTAATAACCTAGGTTGCTTAGGACTATTGTGAGTGTTCCTTCTTACTCATTTCAAACTTAGGAGTTAATTAGACATTTTATTAGACACTAGCTTCCGCCCGCGCGTACAATCCTTCAGAAACAGAAATGTTTTCGGGGTATAAAGTAGCCTATGTGTTATTCCAGGCTATTATCTATCTCTATGCCAAATTAAAAGCCAGATCCGTTCAGCAGTTTTTACGTGAAAGAGTAACAAACATACATTCTTACATACTTTCGCGTTTATAATATACTAGTTGTTGCCCACGGCTCCGCCCGCGTCGATGTCGGTTATCGCGATAAAAAGTAGCCTATATGCTATTCCAGACTATAATTTATCTCTATGCCAAATTTAATCCAGATCCGTTCAGCAGTTTTTGTGTGAAAGAGTAACAAACATTCATCCATACATTCTTATAAACTTTCGCGTTTATAATATTTGTAGGATATTTTTACCGCTGGACGTCGAAATAGGTATCCTCCAGATCGCACACATTTCGTAAATTAATTACCTATCTACCTAATATTAATACAGAAAGCGTGTAAGACATTTTGTTATTTTGAAAACAAATTCCTGCCATTATTGTATAACACTAACAATGCATGCAATGAGGACACACGAGAACATACATATATATAAGTACATAATGCTTAAATAGTGTTTGTTTAATGAATTTCCACGTGGAGGGAAGTTTACAATACACGGCGATCCGTTGGAAACAACATTACTATTTATATAAGTATACAATATGATGATTTGTATGGTAACTGTAGAATAGAATTGTTTTGACTTCCTACTAATATTAAAAACGCGAAAGTTTGTAAGTATGGATGGATGGACGTTTGTTACTCTTTCACGTAAAAAATCTAGATTAAATTTGGCACAGAGATAGATTATGGTCTGGAATAATACATAAGCTATTTTTCACAGCGATAACCGACATCCACGCGGGCGGAGCCGCGGGCAACAGCTTTCTTAAATTTTTTTAAAAAGACAACTCCCGCACTTGAGAACAAGCTCTGGGTCGCGGGGGACTTTACAAACATACAATTAACGGACACAAATACATATAGACTCAGAACAATTCTTTGTGGGTCACACAAAGTTTTGTCCGGTGTGGGAATCGAACCCACAACCTCGTGCACCTCAGGCGCATACTGAGGCCACTGGACCACCAAGGCAGTCAAACTAAAGCTAAAAGCTAGTACGTTAATACAGAGTCATGCGAAGTACTGATACAAAAATGTCGTAGTTAGGATGGTGAATTGAGATCTTTTAATTAGTGGCTAGATACATAGATAGAATATTCTTTATTGTACACCAATTCCACCAACCAACCAGTTCATCTTTCAGCTTGCAAACTTTTACAGTAGAATGTCAATTCTCGTTAAATAGCAGGTATTAATGAGTACGATAGAGAATATATGAGAGAAGTATGCGGTCGTATGTGTTGCGTGCGCGCAGGCCCTACTCTCGGTAGGTCGGTCCCACCGAATAGTTGTAAGCTCAATGACACCGCCGACAGCGCCTTTACACACTGCGTTTGAATAACTAACATAACGTAGAAAATGGATAAAGTTAAGCCAGAATGTTATTAAAATATACATAAGTACCTTTTTTATACTAAATACTTATCTATTTATTTAAAACTTCAACATCGGCGGACATAATGTCAGAGGCATTCTCTATCAGTCAACCTTTAAGGCAGATGCAGAGATATACAAAGTATAAATAAAAGGCATTTGAAGTTAAAGATAATGTTAAGATTGAAAAGAAACTAAATTTCTTGTAACACGATAGGTACATGAATTTAAAACAAATATACTACTTGGGTGCCAAACAAGCATACGGCCTTGATGTTAAGCAGTAACTGTAGCTTATAGAAGCTTGCAATACCAGCCCCTCTAGACAAGTGGCATAAACGATAGTCGAATCGAAAAGTCAAAAAAGCAAATGTATGGGATTTGACGTAAGTGTACGATTTTATGTCGTAAACTTACGTAAAATCCCATACATTTGCTTTTTGACGTTTCGATTGAGCGTAGAGCAGTATATATCATAATATGGGTAAACAATACCTGGGTATCCCATGTAGGGATACACAGACATATTGTTTCTAGAATCTACATAAGAAAAACAATTATGTAAATTCTAATTAAAATGATGCCTAAAAGTAAAAACGGGTTAGGCGCACAATGCCACATTGGCAAAATGACATACTTGACGCAAAATTATATATTCGCTAAATGTCTTTTCTCAATCCAACAATCTCAACATTCCTTTTTAATATATTTTACTATAAAATCCATTTCGTGTCCGTGTCGTCCCCGTGCTATACAAATGCTCCCGCGCATCTGACACACAAAACGTTGCACGTTGATGCGCTCGCGCCGCTTGTTTACAAGCTCTATGGACCCGCGCCTCACTCCAACAGATGAGCCAAAAGACATGCGGCTGATTATACATTATTGCCTAGTTATTCCTAGAAACATCATCTTTACTTTCTATCTCTGATTTAAATAAAAAAGTGTTTAATTTATAAAAATTGTAATTATTACACTTTTATGATTTTTCTGACAAGGGTCACAAGGGTGATATTTCAAAGATGCTATAGGTAACTATTCCATATGAACCATATTGTTCAGTAGGTACTAATTTAAAATTATATGCCCTAAATAGTTTAAAAGGAATTTGACAGAGTTAAATTTTTATTTTCCTAAATTATTTTTAAAAACCAAACGTGTGAAGTCGTGGAGTTTAACAAGTCAATAATAATAAACATTTGCTTGACGACACAGACCACTGCCGTTACCCTCATAGCCACACCGTTAACATACACTTTGAAGAACCATTTTCATAGATAACCGCCACACTAATGCACAATCTATCTTTCAAACGATAATACACCTTAATGGTAAACAACAAAGTTTATATTAAGATGGAGGGACCTCGAAGATAAATGAAAGATATACAGTCCCTTAAATAAGGCTTTGATTTATAGCAATCTATAGCACGTGACTACCTATAAAATGTTTTTTTTTTTTAGTAAAAATTATAACGAGTTCTACTACACTATGAAGAAGCGTAAAATGAGAAAGCCTACTTGCCAATTATTAACTTTAGAATAAGATACAAATAGCTGCCGAAATCCTCAAATCATTACATATAGCTTGTGTGTTTCTGATCTTATTCTCAAACTACCGCTTAAACGGTACCCCATCAAAACACACACGTACAAGAAAAAGACAAATACCCCTATTTGTGTCACCCGGCGCCGGCGCCTCGATACGGCACGATACCGGTACGATAACGTTAATGGACACACGCTTTATCAATGCCCGCCGAAAACCCATCACCACTTTCACACCACACTGTAAAACCACCTTTCATTCTTCCAAATAAAATTCAAAACCCAATAACAAAAGCTACTCACGCCAAAAGTTTTATGATGCAGCCAAAATTCAAGCTTAACTATGGTAGTTTAAGTTTAAAATTGATTGCAAGAGCATTTCGAAGCGGGTGAGGAATGAATGGATTCGGGGAAGTGCATTAATGTGGGACCGGAATGTCAATGTCAGGCGTATCTGAAAAAGGATGGGTTAGGGGCTCAGCACCCATTCAGAAACAGGATATCGTAAGTGCTTTGATATACCTAAGAGGGTCAGGTTAATTGTCACATTTTGATACCTACCCTATGAATCAAAATTAAGTTTTGTGACTTATAGACAGACTCAAAATGACATCAGCTTTTGACTTCGTTCGAATTTGCTGATAAATCTACTGTTTTATTTTTGAAATGCTAATAAGAGGAGAGAACTAAAGAGAATGGATTTTATGGTAAAAGATATTGATAAAAATAGAGTTAATATCGAAATGAAATTCGTCACAGATAAATAACCTCTTCTCCAAATCCAAAATTAATACTCGAACACATTCAAAAGTAGAGTCAGATACCAAACTTACCTAAGCCATTAACTCAGTCATCTTTAAAACCATTACAATCAATCTCTATCATAATTAGCATTGCGGACTTATGGCCACCCCTAACAAGGATTACGTCGCGACAACAAGGGGAGTGGTCATGGGAAATCCTATGATGAACGTTGCAAGGGAATCCCAGCGATAAACCACTGAATTTCGCACCCTAACATTGACTGCGCCGGGATTTCCGGGATGACAACGGAAAAAGGGTTGCGCTTTGACAATAAATAAAAGGGCTGGAAAAAAGGGTTCAGTTTTGGCAACTCATTTAAGTATTTTTTTAATGGTGTTTTGATTGAGTCATTTAACATGCGGAGTCGGTTGAGTGACTAAGCGATTCAAGCGACTCTGAATCCAGGAGGAAGGATGAAGATCCAATTTGGGTAGCAAGTACATTGTGTAAATGTGGCACTGACCATCTAAAACATCACACCTACGGTCCTGATTTTTGTGCTCTACCACCTGCATACTGAGCCACCTCTGGACTGCCACTAATAACTCCAGGTGGCAAAATTCTAGACTTGTAACGGAATTTCAGGTTTAAATAACAGCATGAATCATGTTGGTCATTAAATGAGAAAATACGTAAGAGAAAATTATGATGAATAAGTAAGTACAAGAATGAAATTAAATCGTTCGAAATCATGTTATGATAATCACAACTCTATAGAGACAAGACAATAACCATCTCTCTCTACTAAAATATCAGGCCCAAAATGTAGTAATTTAAAACTCTTTACCATGATTTAAGCATACTAAAACAAAACGTCTAAGTACTAATTACCTTCCATAACCCAGCACGAGCTTGCCTAATAGAACAAAAATGCGTACAATAATCCCTATTATTCAAATATAATACGGAAAGATCACCAGTCGGCCTAAGAGGCTTTTATAATAAACAAATACGTCGAACGGCATGGTGGCTTGCGGTAAAAAGTCAAAAGTCCGCCGTACACGCGGCGCGGGCGCAGGCATTAATAATGTAGTTTAAAGATGGCGCAGGAATGTGCTGCGCCCGGTGGGGATGCGCGGGAGCAACTAGTGATGTTCCGTTACAATGTTATCGATATTTTGTAACAAATGGAGAATAGCTTTTGAAGCCATTTTGTAAGTTATTGTTTACAAATAATGAATGCAGTAAGAACTCTATGGATAAGATCAGCTCGAATAAGGAATCCTGTGGACGTTTAGACAAAGTCTTACATAAAAATAAATAGAGTCTACATTAAAAACAGTGACAAGCATGCACCGAGACGAGACACCTTAAACAGTTTCACCTAATCATAAGGGCGATCAGAATTCGATAGATATAATATGTCCCACTGCTGGAAAAGCGAGGGTATATTCTGCTTTTTTCAAAGGCTAAGAAGTTTTTTTTCAGGTTCATAACAAGTTGGTAAATCCGACAGGACTTTAGAATTTCTACTTAATACACGTGGGTTTCCCCACTTTGTTTTTCTTCACTGTTAGCAGATTATTTTTCGACTAGTACACAATTTTGAATCCTATAAAGTGATTCTGCAGAGGGAAATCGAATTCACATCCCACGTGTTACAAAGTGGTTAATTTTCCACTCGTCTACTACTGTCTAATAATATAAATAAAATAAATACTATTGTAACAGATAAATTAACTTATTATCTTGGAATCGTACGCTAATCGTACGATTCGTTATCGATATAAAATTTACGCTGACATCGTAACACTATTAGCGTGAATTACAATCATCGTAGCTGATAACAAATTAGCTAGTCAGCATACAGCATTCGTAGCAAAAAATACTAGTTATAGTCTTCTTAGTGTTTGGAGCAACTTTTAAATGAAAAAAATCCTCTTTGTAGGAAATTTCACAGATGGGATTTTATCATCATGTCGAAAAACTGATAATATCTACAATTAAACGTAGGTCTCTATGTTTCCGCAATGCCCAATCATGAGCTGTCTGCATTTAGTGCTTCCTGTCACTCGGATTCTTCTGATCTGATCTTGTATCGAACCCATAGTCTTGAGTGGATTAATAATGTTGATATAGCCACTTTTACACTGAGAGAACTACGAGTATCTGTCACCTAAGTGATTTCAAACCTGATACTAAAATGAATATGTTCTCTCTCAACAACTCTAATATGTTCTCCTGAAATCAATACATGATCTAAAAACACGAATATTATCTTAGTGTGTGCATGCGCACGCCCGACGGACCTCCTATTAATTAAACTATTTAATTAGCAGTGATAAGTATGTTTGCGACACTTATCACACATTATCTGTTTGTATGACAGATATTATGTAAACATGTGGCATTTTGTACAATTGTATCGTTTATAATTCTGCTAACTAATTGTCGTTGAATGATGTTTTAGAATTTACTTCGTGAATCTTTTGTTAAAATTTTTTCACGTGCTGGTTACACGTGTAGCCATGTTTATGTGGATACTGGACTAATCAATCATTATTATACAGGTGTATCATAATACAACATTTTAATGATTTTCGGATGTCATTACCTAGAGCATAATATACGGACTTACTAAATATATTTTTTCCAATAATAAAAATATCAAAAAGGAAAATAAACTGAAGACCAATTTTTAGAGTTGTCAAATATAATAATAAAACTAACTTTCGATAAACTCCACAAGTAGGACATCACTATCGATCCCTAATTTCCAGGAAGCTGCGCCGGCGCCGGTCTGCGGTCGGATTCCACGATCTACCGACTTTTGTCACTCACTCTATGATCTATGGTTTTATAATATCGTCTCTATATATTATAAGAACTGAATTAATATCATCACCAGGATTAAGGAGCCAACAAAATATTGATTGTTTTGACACTCGTATATTAATTTATAAAATGAAATCAAAACTACAGTTAAAGGAGTTTATTTTGATAAGTCTGTATAGGTAATTGATAAAGTGCATATGTAAAGCCTAAAAAAACACTGGAGCCTTGAAGAGAAGAGTGATAGATTTTGTTTCATTTTTCATTTCATTTTTTTCAAAACACAACTCCCGAACAAGCCCTGTGTCGCGGGACACAAACGAATTCAAATTAAACCCAGACTCGGAACAAACTTTTACGGATCACAAAAATAAAGTTTAATCCCATGTTGGAATCGAACTCACGACCTCAGACTTAGCAGCCCGTATCACTAACCACTAGACAAACGGACCAGTCGTAGATATTTGTATTTACCAAAATTATTCGAAGTCACCACCGTTGAAATTCGTGCAGAAAATATTTGAAACATAATATTCCCATCATATTTTCAATCAGGCCAGTACCTAAATAGTACTACTGAATCAAACATGGCTATACAATCATAAGTAATTACAAAATCAGTAGCATTTAACTGATATTATTAGAATTGAGAACTAATAATCGCCATTACAGTGATTTATTGCAAGTTTATTCGGTTAACAAGATCAATCTAAACAATTTATCTTACAAATCTACCTTCAAAACAAGCTACTAAAGTTTAGATTTAGATTTTGTTGAGGCATTTGATAAAGACTACCAAATGAATTTGGAAAATGGTTTACTAGCTAATGAAGATACTGATAAGCTACGTGAAGCTATATTTCTTATCAAGTCTATAATAGCAGACACAGCAATTCCGTTGTCCAACATGATAAATTTGTTTGTAAGGATTCTACTAACTAGAGCACTCTTCAAGCCGAACTTCAAACAGCATATAAAGTATCTGGTACTGCGGTGGTACTAGTCCTTGAAATAATAGGCCTACCAATAACAAACAACTGATGGTAAGCAGTTACCGAAGCCTATTGTTGCTTACAATAGCATTACTCGCGCGAATGTATTAACACCAGAGTTTAATATTATGGATAACGCTAAGATAAGGAAAACACATTTTAAAAACATTTGTTAATGAGCATTGGAAACTTATATTTCTAATTGATAGTAAAAGAACAGTTTGTAATTAATGGTTTTTCTGAAGACGAATGCAAACTTTTTAACTCAGTATAACATTCTTACATAATTATGGTTGTATGTTGTATCGTTTAAGACCTGAGTGAGGATATAAATTATAAAACCAGTCAAATGCAATGATATTCATCGAATAATTGATGGAGTATTTGATATTGTTAGTTGTAAAGTGTTTCCACTGAGAGATCATGAATTAAACTCAAACAAATCTAGCCTACCTAAATTACAAAATATATTCTTGGTTTATTTGCCAATTCTCTTAAAGTAGATTTTACTTCAGGATATTCACATCTTAACCCATTGATCATCTCAACCATTCTTTGCAAGTATTTTAGATTCGGTTTCTTGAGTAATGTTTAACTTACACAAAATTCTTACCTTTAGGTTTGAGTTCTTCCATTGCGTAACGACTGTAGGGTGGAGGAGGGGTTTCTGGAAAGATAGAAAAAGACACATTTAATACATAAGTCAAACACTTAGCTATGTTACCTAAGTTTAAAGTTATTTTTACACGACTTAGAGAAACTCTTAGTTCATCTATGTAACGAGAATTTTTTCTATACCTTTTACATGCTTGTAGTTGTTAGAACTGTATCTGTAATAGCTGAATCAATTCTTACTGACCACTCCATTTCTTAACAGTAATTTAAAACTGATAGAACACACTACTAAAGATATTGAACATACAGCATACATACTTATTAAACGACCGACAAATTCCCAGGCCTCAAGCTTCAACGGAAAAATTTATCGAGGAATGCAAAAAAATCGCTCCTCGGAACTTTTTCAATCCACTAATCACCCGCGTTACCCGTCTCTACCAAAAAATAAAAGAAAAATCCAACTTAAAACAAACAACACGTAACCGGATCAGGTAAAAACGAACCCAGACCGCCCGCAATTATGTTCAACCGTGGTATCGAACCTTGATCACCAGCTAAATAATGACCTATATTTTGAACTCATATAACGACAGTTTTATACGCTCCTCTAGATCACGGATACCTCTGTCATTTTGTGTAATTTTGTATAATCAAAATAGTCCAACTCAAAAATTATGATGACGGCAACGTATCGAAATTTGAAGGAGACTGTTACGACATAGAATAATTTACAAATTTCAATAAGTGGGCTCCGAGACCAAACGATCAGGAAAAGAACACAAATGCCGAAGTAACACTAAATAATGTCGTTTGAATCCGGAACGCAATCTATTCCATTTACGAGCAAACAAGCACGCGCTATTGGTCATTTAGTATTTCGAACGCCATTAGTATTTTCGAATTCCGAATGTGAATTGTGCAATTGTCATTTGCAATTCGGCGCCAACCGGCGGCAAACGTGTCAACATTGTTTTTTAACTGAATCGATGCCAATGGACAGTTTGAATACAAATTATATGACCATTATTATCAGTATCACTGAATTCAATATGATTTTATGATGCGCGGTGTTCCAAGAAGTATTTAATGGCGTTTGCACAAGAAATTTCAAAACAATCGTCGGTGCATGCACCTGCATAACTAAGGATGATAAAACTTGGAATTTTGGAAGATGGAATATAAATCATTGAGAGTTTTAGTGGTTTTTTATTACGTGGTACAATCGTTAAGTGCGCTTAAATTCTTTTTATTATATCAAAACGGTACGATTTTGATGACAGCTACATAGATTCGAAACATTTGTCGACAGCATATCAAACATGATTTAAAGATGCGATAGCTTTCGACGGAGGAAATATGATTTTCTTAGTCGTATGACTCACATGTTCACGACGCTCTCCCGACATACTGCAGCTGAAAAAAAGAGTAAGCATTGCAAAAGTAAATGACCCTAAACGCCTAGCGTAGCATCTAGCAGATATAAATAATATCGTGGTTGAACTTTATGCCCATATGAATGTGAGTGCGAACTACAACCTTGTCGCTGATGAGCTTCAAAACGAAGCTCTAACGAGGCGTCATAAAATTGATATTTAAATACCGACGACAGCGATATATCACCTTATTGCAACAACAAACTATAACATATAAATATAAAGAGAGTGGCGTGACTGAAATTTCTTTGAAGACTCTTACGTCATAAACGCCAAAGACTATTAAAGGAAACAAGACTTTGTAATGACCAACATAGAGTGCAATTTCCTAATAGCTTTAATTAGAAATCATTAGTTCATTTGCTTCAAAGTTTAAACTTGAAACGGGTGCAAATTAATTTATATCGAATGTGGAACTAGGAAGGTCTACATTTCAGTGAGAAGGTGTGCTATATCGTGTTTCAATTATTGAAGAGATCTGTCAATGAAGAATGAATCCTGAACAAATTTAGATAGGGTTTAAATTTGATGGGAGCGTGATGGAATGTTGTCTGATGAGGTAGATAAGTATTACGGTAGGCGCGTATGGAGGCCCGGCATGTGTAATTAATCTAAACATTCAATCTATAGCAATAAATACCGTGGGTTGTCAGTTTGTCCTTCGATTACTATGTAACTAGCGAACCGGTCGGCCTGGCTGGTCCCTCGCGTCAATTGCTCTATTGATAGTATATGTTGCGAGAGTAGCATGGCCGCGATAATAAATATCAAAAAATGTATTCAATTGCTTTGATCAGTGCAAGACAGTTAGCCTATTAAATGGTACAGTTATTGATAAGCCTGTTTTCTTAGTTTATTGCAATAGCATACAACTTTATGTTTCTTGAAAAGCAATGTAATCTAGAGTTTATTCCTACGACTCAAGGATTACTCTTACTTAAAATAACGCAGTTTGAAAAGATATTGAATTTATCATGCAAGAGTAACATATTACACGACTGAAAACAGACACAGAATTTCAATAACAAAATTTAATTCGAAATTATAAAACAGCTTCACAACAGACTTTACAATGTGCAGAAATACAGTGTAACGATGTAAGTACCTAATAGAATCGTGCGTAGATATGTGAGCGGTGCCGGTGCAGCAAGCGATACCAAATTGTAAATATGCCGTGATTCATCGTTCTGTTTAGAAAATTATTGACTTTGTTATATTGGAGGATTCTTGAAATTTTCGCAATTGCTTCTTAGGCAACATGTTTTTATTTAAAACCAATTTCATACTTACATAGCTGTTTAATAATAATAAAAACACTGCGACTACTTACGGTTTACTTTCAATAATAAAATTATATGCTGTGATAAATGACCTTTTCGTCATAAAAATCGTCACAATCTTTAAAATCTACAAACATCAACATGATAGAAGTTTTACATACTACAAATTAATGTTAAACATGACTTTATTAAACCATCCCGTCATAACTATAAAATATCAAGTGAATGCGACTAAAGACTGGACAAATGCATCTCCTAAAAGGCGGCGCCATCACAATACCTCTGCATTTATGATATCAATATGATGAAGACCATAAAACATTATGTAGACATCGCGTTCAAATGCTAAATGAACATTTCCTGTGTTTAACACATCTTATAATAGTCAACAGTCGTGAGAATTGTCAATGAAGCTACTGGAAATGATTTATCCTTATAAAGAACAGGCTTCTGCAGAAACAAGCTAATTAGCTTAAACTAATTGTGTTAACAGGATGAGCAGCTTCCCATCTGTTTACTAATGTTATTTAAGATTGTATTCTTGGTATATTCTTTACTAAATATTACATTGTAATTATTTTAATAGTGATTCTATTAAGATATGGTATACAAGTGCACCCTGAGGTACTCCAGCGAGCATTAACATGTTTTTAGCTTTAGCTTTAGGTAGGTATTCATTTGCTAATACCTATTTGTTTACACATGATTTCATTTTGGAGACTTACAATTTAGGATCTATAAAAATAAATTAAAAGCATTAAAATAGTATTTGTAGAATATATTTACAATATCTAACCTAAACACGAATTTTATATGTAATCAAACTCTGTTTAGGCATATAAAAAACAGTGGATCTTGCCAACATAGAAAAGTGTATGACAAAACGTTCAATGATCAGTGAAACGCCCATATCGTTAGCTTCATCACAATGCGTAACAATGACGTTGGTCTCTACACGAATGACGCTCTCGTTGGCGCCTGCATTTGTTGTTGCACAATCTCTTCATATTTACCAAAAGCTTTGAATTCGTTCTTGTAGAATTACTATACCTATATAATGTTTGACTTCATTGCATGATATCATATTCAGAATTATATCGAAGATAAGTAGATTCTGTGCGATTGCAGCCAGTTCCGGCTTCTTTCTCATTTATTTTAAAGAATATTTTTTGTGTAAATTCTATTACAGAATAAAAATTGTTTACGTTAATAAATATACTATAAGTTCAAATCTCTGTCTATTACTTGAGAAATCTAAATCGAAAACAATAAACAATCAATAAATCCACTTTAATACACCATAAATCTGGCAGAAAACTGTGGAAATACGTCAGCGTGCCATCGCGTAGCCGTCTCAAGGACGGAGCCACGCCAACCAAACGGTCCCGGGAATATCATTGTAAACTCTAATGTTAGTGAGAATTTGTAGACAAATGACACATAAAACCTAGTACCCGAAATAATGAAGCAGACCAATAGATAATTTTGGAACTACAGTAATATAAATTGGGCATAACTCATTGCCAAATGGGCTATGCCAATGACACTGTGAAAAGTGTCAACAACTATAGTCAATTGAAGACAAAATCAAATTTTACAACAGAAGTCAATAATTTTATTAAAATTAAAGTTACAGTAAATTTAGTTTAACATGAAGTGAAAACTAACTTTATACAACCTATTGAAGTGGATAGCTTTTTGCAAATTTAGAATACGTGATTTTAAACTGCATCACATCGATGCAGTTCAAAATTTCTTTTTTAGATTTATTTTGGATATAAACCCAAACCTAATAGATTGATAGGTCTGAAGAGAATTGCCTATAATAGGATATAGATCCAAAAAATGAGGTCCCTACCTAGCAACAAATGTATGAAATTTAAAAAAAAGTCGGTTATACGCACGGAACGGCGCGCGCGCGCGTGTGAATCGACGAAAATAGCCCGCCCGAATTATAACATGGCGAGTGGCGCCGGCAGTGGCGCCGGGCGGCCGCGCGTCGCGCTCACCCACGCTCGCTAGCGATAAACCCTAGACACCGCGCACAAGGATTCAGGAAGTGTTTTCATCAAACTCAAATTAAAATATACAGTGATAAGTCAGTTGTACACCACAAAACTTTAACAAACATAATACTTCCTACAAGTCGTACTTAAATGTTTTGATTATTATTTAAGCTATAGAAAGTTATGTTGTATAAATGAAAGTCTTAGTAACCAAAGATAAATCTTTTAACAATGTAGTCACATGGCTTTTAGTTTTAACATGGAATAAAGACAAATTAAAATAAATAAAACATGTGATGTGCGTGACTGAGACGATTAAGAAAATGATCCACCCAATCTCAAACACAATCAATAATTTCCCAATCAGCCAACAATACAAAAACTAGATGGCGCTATGCTCATTGACGTAAGATGTCAGCAGTAGACCTTGCATGTCGGCACTAGGCTGGCCGGAAGACAAGTGACGTATGTACAACACGAACTGAATTTATATGATGCAAATAGTCCGGCGTTGATTGATCAAGAAAATTAAATGCAGTTACAGCCAATGCTGGTGTTGGGAATGAAAACGTGCTTAGTATAATAAATGCTTAGGCAAATAAGTGTAAAGGTGTGGCAAGTTAGCAACAGAATAATGCAGCAATACCTTTGAGTATTCTATATTGTTATGTATGCTATAAAGTCTTATAATAATGACTATAGAAAAGAAAAAAATACTTTTAGAAAATTACATTCGATTAGGTTCTACATTAGAGTTATTATCTAAAATAACTACTTAAATAAATAGATCTTGATTTAAACTGTAATAAAATAAGCCTATGTGTATAAAGAATAAATAATTTAAAAATTAATAGACCGACAAAAGAATATTAATATCAAAACATGTCACTAGAAAAACTAATATAACTGTAGACAAATTTGAGATTAAAAATATTTATTGAAAACTAAAAAGTTCAAAGGGCTTATAATGGACCCAAAACAAATTATAACCAATTATAGAGTCTAAAGCTATAGTCGCCATGTTTGATGGTATACATATTAAAGCACCGGCACCTCTGATGATATAATTAACACTCATTAGTGAAACATAAAATGTGGCTTAAGTAGCAACATTCAATGAAATTGTAACGTGAGAGAGGTTCCAAGGTTTAACGACGTTTCGTAACCATCGGTTGGTTTGGATGCAAATGCTGTTCAAGTGCTTTAGTTATAGGTAGTAAGGTATCCCCACATTACTTTGAATCAATATTCTAATTCAAATGCACAAAATGAAGTTTATCTAGATGTCATGCTCACAGTAATTAAGTCTATTTTTCTCAATGATGTTCAAAGGTCAAACAAGTGGACGGACAAAAATTAAATATGAACAACATTTGATAATAATTTAATTTTAATATATTATATCCAATAGGTAACTTTTCCTAATCCCCAAAAAGGCCTCTTCTAAGCGATAACCTGACTTGGCGACTAAATACGTGAAACATATCTAAAAATATATTAAGAATTACTTAAATGGTTATCACCATGTTAAAATTATCTTCAGGACTGATTCATAGATGTACTTCTGTCACTTCTGTTTTTGAATGATTGATACATTTTGCAATTAACGGCAAGGTGGTTACAATTTTCAAAAATGATGACTTTAAAACGGCAAAAATATTTACTCAAAAATTGCATTTGCAAGTTTATAATTTATACAAGAATCTTCAGAGCGATTAATTTTGCGAGAGTTTAAATACTGTTATCAAAGAATGTAATACGTGAGCCGCTGGTGAAAAGTGAATAAAAAGTTAACAGCGAAACATGTGAATTGGTCAAAAGACCTCCTAACAAGCAGTGAAATGAGCAATCGGCAACACGTCCTCGCTCGCTTCGAGCTCGGGTACGTGTAGGTAATAAAAGACGACAATTTTTCCAGTTTCGCAAGAGCCGCCGCCGGGAGCGACCGGTTCTGTCACAGGTGCCGCCAGTCAATGGGCTATTTTGTGACACACTCTGCGACGAAGTACTTAAATTGATAATATCAAATCGGAAAGTAAACTCGGCTGAGATTAATTACGTTTACCGATCGTTTATCTCAAGAATTAAAAATACGAGCGCCACTCGTTATCAACTAAAAGCTTTGTCGTACCTACTACCGAATACACAATGAGCCATAGTCGACTACAAAAACGTTAGCTGTAAACTGCTTCTTTTAATGGAAGCCTATTCTCGTGCAGACATAATCGGAGAATCATTCACAAATTCAACAAAGCAACCCAAAAACATGACCAGACTACAATAAAACGAGAAAAAAACCGATCACGAAAATCGAGTTGAGCTTACGCAGTGCGGCGGGCGTACCTGCGCCAGCGCACTCCCCGGCCCGCGCGCGCCGCGCCCCTCTTGCCTCTCCCCCGCACTCGGCGCGACACGGCGCCGGCGCCAGTCAGCCGACAAGCAATTATGGCTAAATAAATATCGGCCATGCCGCCGCCTCCGACGCGTCGCTAACATCAACAGATGGGTTCTCATACTGGTATCTAGACGACATCATTAAATTTTGGACCCCACTTGTAATGGCCCGGTGAAATGGCGTGTGGGCACCAAATTACTTGTAAATGGTAGTTAGAATTCTGCGTTAATGTTTGTCCGTCGTGGATGTGGGTTTAATTGCCGGATGTGGGTGACTGATTTCCGTAATGGGTATGAGATGACAGGCCGGTGGATCGTCACGGCGAACGTGCCTCAGTGGTCGGGAGTTCGTGGCAATCTTTGATCCTGTAAGGCGGCGGCGGCGTCGTGTCGACGCCTGCGCTCGATAAGATAAAGATCCCCTCTCTTCCCACCAGGCAGCGGTCGTTCGAAAAGCGGCGGCTCACATAAAAACATTCACAAATAGAGGCCCCCGCTCGGCGTGATTGGCTTTGATTCGCGAGCACGCGCCCCAGGCACGCAGCGCGATTCATGTGCTCGAATAGTTTGGACGTTTTCAATCTAGACTGGACATCGAGGATTTCCTGTTCGTCCCGAACAAAAAACACGTCTCGACGAATATACTAAAAAGTGATGAATCAAGCTGAGCAGGTGTTCGACAATAAACATATCGATGATTAAATTTACGATGAGCCATATTACGATCCGCGAGCTCGTAAAACTGAAATCGTTGTCCGTAATACTTGAGTTTATAAAAGAGTTTTGGATTTGAAAATAGCGTTCAGATTGTAAACCAAATGTTTATTTAAACCGAAGAGTATTAATTAACGATAGAATCGAATTAGAAACTGAGACCAAAACACAGATAGAAACTGTTGAGTGCCGCGATACTTGGCAATGTGCACACAAATCAAATGTACGGCGAATAAATGCATACTATATTTAGTGAATGCGCTGTGGGAACACGACGACGCGACGGGAAAGTTGACAAAAACATCGGCGACGCGAGTTTGTCGCGACACAAGACGATGAAAAAAGTGCACCTGAACGTGTCGTCTACGGGAACGACCTAATGAAGCCAGGTGTGGTTGTTCGGAAGTTTCCACTCAAATGATTATCTCTTCATTAATTTAGCAAAAACAGAAATAAATTTTGATTCACAATCAAACAGGTTTCAAAGACCAATCTGGAGATATAGTTTAAACATGCGCAAAAACTTTACCGTCATTTGTTTTGATACCTTCTTCCATTTTGATAGTTTTGGACAAAAAGATTCCAATATTAAAGGTTAAACTAAAACAGGATCAAAATGGTTGTGCAATGGAATGATTTAGTAAATTACACAACCTGTAATGCTTGTGCGAAACTGATTTGTCCAATTTGAAGTCCATTTATGGCGATTCTGTAGCGAAAGTAAACGGCAAAAGGACTAGACTGTCTGATATCGTGTTAGTCATGTTTTTGATGTTACTTCACACACATAATATATTTCTTAGCCAATGCGTCTTACTTATTATAGCGCGACATTTGAAGAAGCTAAATCCATCTGAAATGGTTTTTGTTTTTATACCATTGCTCCAGTAGAAATACTGAGAATTACGGATATTTTTAAATTAAATGACATTTTAATGCTACCAAAAAATTTGCAATTTGCAGTAACAAGAAATATGGAATTTAATAGTAGTGTAGCCTTTAAATTTTCATAAAAAGCATTCCTCAATAACTAAGGTTTTCCATACACGTCTTACTTCATAAGGAAAGATAAATATTCATACTTTTGGTTGGCTTTCTTCTTAATTAATATGCTAACAGGCATTGTCAACACACCCACGGTGTCAGTAGTGAGATACCTAGTGGGCGTAGTTGTAAGTAGGCGAAGCTGCGCGTGAGTCGATGTCATGGTCACTCATTAGATTGAACACGAGTGAATCTTTGGTTACTTAACTTGTCTGTTATGGATGATGTTTTTTTTGGTTTTAGCGGATTTAATTGATGTTTTCAAGATGCTGTTTTTGAAGGAAATTATTGTTTTTATAAAAGTTCTTATGGTCACAGAAGATAAATTCGATGGATATCTAATAGATTGAGATATCAGTCTTCAATTAAGGGAAGGGAAGAAAGGCAATAGCTTTAATTACGTACTTGTCTAATATGTCATGTGTATGTTTTAATTTGAGTAAGGCGGCAAGTACCTTAGCATGTATAAACAACTGCAAATTTGAGAAAACAATAGAGCTATAGAATGCTTACAGACAATTATTATAGAAAAAAAAGAATCCCGTGTCAAACCACAATAGTCTTATTATATAGATAGATAGACACATCAAAGAACTTACAGGTGAATTGAGAGCTAAATAATGAATGAATGATGACACATTCACATGAAGCAAAATGAGGTATCTATTTCGAGTAGGTAGGTACCTACTATTGAATGTCGAGTAGTTGAGACTTAATTATGAATAATATTCTCTATCAGCCATAACAAGAAATCTAAATAAATGACAAAATAACAAGGAGATGAACAAAATGCTAGATACGACAATTTTATTTTCATAAAAAAAAATCAGAAATAATAATTATAAAAGATAAAAGAAGTGACAAAAACAAGTTCTGTTCACATCTAAATTAAGACACGATTAGGTAAAAGAAAATTTACATAAATTATAACTACAATGACGTCACTAAAGTGATTGTCAACTGTCTTGTAGAAACCAAACTAAAAATATTTAAACGCTCACGCCCTAATATGCATGATATCATAGACTGCTGACCTCAGGAAGCGCCAAAGAATAAACTTGTACTTGTTATTTACCTAACAAAGGCTGACGGCGGTAGCGCCATTGCCTGACGAATTAAAAAGTTAACGGGCTGGTGGCGCGGCGTCGGTCGCGGCACGCCGGCGCCGGCGCCGCGACCTTGTCTACTTATCGCGAGCGAGTGACCCTCGCCACTACAGATTAGGCGAGCCGCTTCTCACACACCCCGGCTACGCAACAACGTAAAGAACTTAACCACAAGACATTATACTTAAAAACACTATATTTCTCATCAATATTTCAGACTATTCGTGTAAAATATAAATCTAATTAGCACAATCAAACAAACTAATCAAATCTCGACTAGTGGACGTCAGCAGAATACCAAAACGTCAAAAGAAAGCGGTGACCTTTGAGAATTCATACAACATAATATCCAAGCAACTACCGCTGATGTCACAGCTATAAATAGAACACCAAAGTCTAATGTTTACACTAACAATCTAATGTAGGGATGGTGTTACATACTTCGTCAAATAAGAGTGGTGTATGTGACCGCCGAACACTGTCTGACGTCACAAGCAACGTAACTATAGATACAGAAACAAACAGTAGCGATAATAAAGTGATAACGATTCGCACTGATAAATTGATGCAACCCGCATGAACCAACCAACTTACGCGATGAAAACGCGATTTTAGAAGAGAACACAGCGTCAAAGATTCTAGATAAACACCCATGAACACCAAAACACGTACAAAAACATTCACGTATAGTGACTTGCGCTGTGTCGCTCAAATAATAATTAAAATATGTAAATCTAGGTGAGGTTAGGTTAGATGAGGTTAGGTCAAATTAGAAACGTTTTGACGACTAAAAACTTGCAACAAACTCGTCGTGCGTTAACATTCTTGATTCGAATCACAATCAGCGGCAGCCATTCATTCGTTTGATCATCCATTCACACTATAGGCTTACGAACACGTCCAAAAACCAAACATATAAGGCACAGCGCACTGAATCCGAGATTCGTATACATGGACGTTGAGTTGTTTACTCGATGCACTTGTTGCGCGGGTCAACGTCCTGAATCACGTCACGTACCGGGCTTGCAGAGGCGGCTCCAGTGGTACGGGTTGCAGCAGTGCTGGTCAGCGCAAAGGGGCAGTCGTCTCAACTCGGTGGTGTCTCGGAGTTCGGGGAACCTGAAGGCGCGGGTGACCGCGAGCCGTAGTTGGGAGGCGGCGTGACCGGCCGGCACGCACTCCGAGCCGGCGGCGCCCGCGTCCAGCGCTCTCGCCAGGCGCCGCAGCTGGTCGTCCGCCAGGGGGGGCGCGCCGGCCGCCGCCAGCCGCCGCCGCAGCGCGCGCCTCCGGAACATCACATGCCGCCGCCGGGGTCACAAGTCGCGCGGCCTCTCGCGCCACGCGACACACACTCGCTGGCGACACGACATCACTCGCCGCGTGCGGCCACTCGACTAACGCCGCTGACGGACCGACCGCTCCGCCGCACAGTGCACTGACGCGCCTTAGTGCGATGCTACCAACTGCTGAGACTCCCCAATAATTTTCCCTAGTAGGTTAGAGACAATAAATAATCAATACGTAGAATAAATCTAGCTCAATAGACAAGCTACCTATTAACCAGCTCTGTAAATTAGCAAAAGCTTTATTCAGATCGATATCCATTATCTGAGAGTGTAATAGCCCTAGCTTTTGCGAGACCTAAAGCGGTAGGTCCGTGAAATTCCTAGGCTTGATAATAAGCTAAGGGTTGAATATACAAACTAGAACTAAGACCTTACCCCTGTGTATTATACCCAAAACAAATATTTTATTCTAAATTACTTATTAAGAAAGTATTCTTAGACAAGTAAGAATTTATTTTAAACACATTTCATAAGTCTGCATAAATAAAACAACTTGAGAAAATTAAAATCTCCCACAATTCGGGGAAGTCGTTAGAGCGGGCAGTCTTGCGGGGGTGTACGCGGAGAAGGCGGGAGGGTGAACGCGGCTGGCGCCACCGGCGGCGTCAGGTGCGCGCGCGTGTGTGCGTGCGGCGCCACCCAATACTCACAGAAAATAATTCACACAGATACAACACTGGGTAGGTAGATAGTGGCTAGTCGCTATGTGCCTCATTGAAGCAAAGCAAGTAAGTTAAAATTCGTTCAAGATCTAAAAGACGGGGATGACCCATGACAGAATGAGCGAAAGATAGCATCAATAGGCATTTTGAATTGGTGCGAACATGGTAACTAAATTCACGTACTAAACTAACGTTTAAAAAACTAGTTAAAAAATCATTGGAGCACTTTTAAATTAGCTTAAGATTGCACTGTGAAATATATAAATAGCTAACTACTTAATTAGAACAGAAATTAATAGTATTACAGAGCAGGACCTAAGACATTGCCTTGAGGTGCCCCATATTAATGTACATAATAATATAAGAAAATATTGCTGCATTTGCCGAAATGTTAAAGTTTCAAAGAATAATACGTATTAATAAAACGTTTCTTTATAAAAACGTGTAATATAATAAGTGTTAATTTTTCTTTTCATGTCAATTTTCATCAAATGCTTGTTTAAAAACAACTTAAAGAAGAATGAAAATTTAATAGCGCAATCGTTATTTCCAATAAATAATATCATGGACTCATTATGTGTAAGATTCGTAATCTTTTTTGAAACACATATTGGTTTTAGAATTAAATACGAATGAATAAACAATCAAACATCACAGCATAAATTGAGAAAAAATAATTAAATGTAATAAAAAACATAAAGAATACATTTTTCTATCTTGCCCTACAGCAATCCAACTTCTATTTTATACAACAAAACATTTTTAATACAAACAACACAAGTACGAAAAAGTAGACATAGGCAAGAGAAGTATAAACATACAAAAACTCAGAGATTCATCGCATCTGTTTTACAAATATCTGTGTCCTCTTATGGTTCGGAATGCGCAGAGCTAAAAGACACATCAACAAAATAAACGTATAACGTGATAGATAACGTGTTGCGTGCCGCTCGCTTCTGATACAGCATCGTCACGTTGCTAGGACTCCACTGTAGAGAGGGGTGGCTAATGAGACGAGACAATGAAAATACAGCGTGACGATAAACTTGTCGCGTGATTCAAATGCTATACGATGCAATGAACAGCAAAAGAAGAGGTGAAACATTGTTTGCGGCTCAGTTGTAGATAATTTGATGTAGGAGTGTCTTCAAGAAAACTTGATGTTGGTAAGTACTCTATCAGACCTATAAGAGATATTTATTCAATAATTAGAGCCATAGCAATAATTAGAGTCTATTTGATGACTAATGATGGTATATCATTACATTATACATTTGCTAAGATTTTAAACGTACTAAGATTAGTGTGATCCAGAAATGATGATTGTTAAGTCTTCTGCGACACAGGACTGGATGCTGGTCCCTATTGTGGGAATCAGTTTATAATAAAAATAAATGTTTGGTATGTTTAGTTTGTTAAATATTTGGTTGTAAAGTAAGAGAATTGATAGTGATCTTATAAATTTGCTGCGAATTTTATACAAGAAAAGAAATATATTATTCTTTTCTCTTACCTATCTTATTGTAGCAATAACATAGAAAAAAGAAAAGAAGAAAGATAGAGTGAGATATTGTCCTTTGAAGAAGGTAGACTATGATACTTAGTTAATCCTCTGTAGCGTTCTCCTATATGACCATTGGTCTTACGAGATCTTACATATTATGAGGTTTTCTAGAGAGACTATAGCATGGGGTTCTTCAAGAAAGGCGTTATAGGATTTTTACAGGAACGGCAACGCGCTAATGATACCTCCGGTGTTGCAAACGTCCATAGGCTACGGTAACTGCTTACCATCATGCTTGTTTGCCTTCTTGAAAGTATTGGTGTACAACAAAAGATTATCTTTCTATGTTTTCATGATTTTTTTTTACATTATTCTAATTTTGGATGGCAGTAGATGTGCTACCTTGGTTTGATCTTCCTGTTCAAATTAAGTGTTTGCTGTCTCAAAAGTTAATCAGCCTAGATTTCGGATAATGTTGGTAATAAGGGCGACGATTTCACATGTAATCTGACATAGTCGGTGAAATATAAGTGTGGTTCACCTATGTGTGGAGTGTGGAGAAGATTTTACACGTTCGTGCTCGGATAAAAGACTAGAAACTACATATCGTCAGTGGCGAGGCAAAACTACTAAAGCGCCATAATTATACTTCTGAGAAGTAAGATTTAAATTAATTAATTGAAAGCTCATTTTCCAAATGCACATTTTTGGTGCTTAAGTAGGCTTTCCAGTGACGCTATGTTATGTTATACATCATCTACACAGATTATACATAAGTATATAATATTACAAAGAATACAAAATACACCCAGTAAAGTTAGTTTTTCTGAATCTAGGTATTTCTATCTTTGATTTCTATTTTTGTCTGTCCCATCTTAAGATTATCCAATAAAATCAATTTTAAAAGATTGGGGGCGTGATCCTACATTATTATAAGGCCAGACATCCAACCGGTGAACAAATAGTTGTTTTTGAAAAACAAATTCCGGATTTTAACTACATTATATTAGTAGTTAGTAAATGTCAATGTGCTATTGCGTATTACTACGCGGAACTGATGACCAGTTGGCTGTTACGACTTTGTGCTTGTGGGCCGTCAAGTGTTATACGTCACGCAACAGCCGGTTGTGGATTGACTAATTTGTACCATGACAAACAAAGCAGTGGTAGTTGAGTAGAAAAGTAACTAACTTGTAACCACAGGAGGTGTGAGTTCGATCCCGACCTTAAAGTAGGAAGATTATGTTTCTCTCTGTAGGCTCGGATCGAATGGAGCAATGAATACAATTGCCTAATTAACTTTTTATAAGTTTTCTCAAATATTAAGTTAGTGGAATGAGACAATGCCATAGGTACCAATATAAATTTTACATGTAGAATTTACACTAATCAAATGATTTACCATCTGCTAACGGTGAAGGAAAACATCGTGAGGCCACACACGTCTTAGAAGAAACTCTAAAGGCACGTTTGATCCATCAACCCGCATTGAGCCAGCGTGATTGGCTTATGGCTTAAACCCTGCCTTGAAAGAGGAAAGAAGACCCGTGCCCAGCAGCGGGACAAATATAGGTTGCTATTATTATAATGACAAACAAAAAAGACTTATCCGAACAGAAAATCTGTAAGTATCATTAGAGACAGAAGCAGGAGGCTTCAATAAAGCAAGTGAAAGTTTGATGTAAGTATAAAAATAATATAGATATAGATGCTATGGTGGTTCATTGGTAGTGGCAGTGCGAATGACCGCCGTGCCGTGCTGAAGTCCTGTTCTATCCTGTTATCAGGTGTACTGGTGGGTTTTTAACCGACTTCAAAAAAGGAAGAGGTTCTCCATTTGACTTTATTTTTTTTGTATGATTGTTACGTGATTATTCCACCAATTATGAATTGATTATGATGATTCTTTTTGTCTGGTAGGTCATACTTCATATAAATTTTATCTTATTTAATTCAGCGCTTTTTGAGAAAATCAAAACAACAAAATATGTACTTAACAACCCCCAAAAAAATAACCAACTTCAAAAATAAATATTTTAAAATAATAACTCGGTGTGGTGCCTAAAAAGCTGAATATTAGTGACAGGAGCGACTTCAATCTAACGACCGACTTCAATCTGTATTCAATTATTTTTCGCTTTTAGAAGTCGATTTATTTTTTTATATAATTCTGCTAAGAAATGCTTAATAGCTTAGCGTTTGTGCCTTGCAAATAGTAATATGGTCGAGTATAACGAGAGCCCTGAGTTTCTTGCCGGTTCTTTCCTTAAGGTTTTCCCCTTGCCTGTTCATTCAGCAAATCTGACAGTAGGCAGATTGGTAGCTGCGTAAGTATCGCAGTATAACCTATATAACTAATTTTGATCGGTTTTGTACATGTGAAGTGTAATGTGTTAGATATCTAACAAAAAAATCTGCCTAATACTTAATTAATTTAATAAGATTGCAATGTAAAAATATAATATTAGATTGTCGAAATGAAAACTATACGGATCGTCGTACTTACTAAACATGTAAAGAAAATATCGCAAACTTTTTGAATGAATTGAGTTTCTAATATGAATTAATTTATTTTTTGTATTGCAATTTATGTTAGATTTTTTGGTATATTGATTTCATATATAAAGTTCAGTAAAAGTCATGCCGAATAACATAAACAAAGACCAAAACTCTTAACAAACCTTGCTAAGTGAAAGTAATTTAAGGGACCTATATATTAGTTACTAGTTGTTGACCGCGGCGCCGCCCGCGTAGATGTCAGTTATCGCAATAAAAAGTAGCGTATATGCTATTCCAGACTATAATCTATGCCAGTGCCAAATTTCATCCAGATCCGTTTAGTAGTTTTTGCGTGAAAGAGTAACAAGCATCCATACTCACAAACTTTCACATTTAGAATATTAGTAAGGATTGATAGTACCACAGTCTAAGGAGCTCTTTTTAAAGTGTTAAGAGTTAATTACACTGCGGTATATATTCGTTATTATAGCCTGTTTCTGCACTTTATGGATAAATGCCTCCTCTTTGTACCGCCATCCTTTGAGGTCTTTACTGAAACCCTACTTAAAATAATTCGTAGTGGAGAATTTGCCACATAGGAAATTATTAATTTCGACATCATAGTACAGCTGAATACTATGATGTACTGCTCCTGATGACTGAGTAGTCATAATAATAAACAATTTGAGAGTGACCCATTGACATAGGTACATTGAATAGGACAGCCACGTTTCGCCAATTATATATTAACAAGGGAAGAGCTCAATTCCAATATGTTCTACAATGTTTGTTCTACCTATAGAACAAATTAAAATGTTTTATCAATAGAACATTCGCCTATTAATTAAACACAAACTTTAGTATTTGTCCCTTTTTGCAGAAGTATTCGATATTTCGATCTATACGATTCTTGCTTCTCATGACTCCGCATTTGACAGCGTTTATTCGTTAAAAAATGTAGAGCCATTAAAAGAAAGGTAGTTAAAACAGCTGGCATTACCTTCTGGCTTACCTGCTACATTAATTATTTACGCTCAACATAAGTGTAACTTTGTAACATTAATGAAAACTTAATTAATTTTGAGTTTGAGTTATTATATTCGTCGATATTCCAGGTATTTTATCGTCAAATCAAATGTTGTTTACAGTCCAACGCAAACTGTGTAAGCAACCTTCTGTCGCTATATTTATTCAATTAACATATGGAGAAACCCATAAATAATAAACGTGGCGCCAACATAAGTAGTACGCATGTTAATTTATTACTTAAAAACAAGATTTTCAACAATTACTCACAATGATGCCACAAGTAAAGAAACAACAAGAAACTTTTCGCATACTTAAAATGATTTTTATCTGTGTTGCATTTTAAGTATTTCCTGGCGCCATGTTAAACATACACAATAAAAACTGTTTTTTAAACATGATTATAGTAGTATTCATTGAGGTTACAAGGTAACACAGAAGAATGACAACAATTTTTAATAATGGTTTTGCATTCTATGGTATGGTAGAGTCACGAGAAAACCCGTAGCGAACTAAAACCCAGTATACTTATTTGCATTTTACAAAGCGCATGTGTCTCTAGCCTATGTTTCAAGCTAAATAAAATAAGAAAACAAAATAAAACAAATATTATAGTGTTTATTATATAATAAAAACTAAAATGATTAATACAAATAAAATAAAAAATAATTAAAATACAATATATGTAATAATGACCATAGACTCAAATAATATTTCATTAACTTATTTTTATATTGATTTAGTATTTTTAGATTTAATTTAATAACCGGCATTGAATTTTTTGAAGAATAATATAAAATTTGAATAAAGAATCTACCTTTTAACTTAGGCTTAGATATTGACAAAACCTCAGTCGTTATTATGACACTTTTTTCAATATCTAGGTACAAACAAAAATTATTAAGCCGGTAATAATAATAAAAACGTAAAAAAACTAATAATTGACTTCAAGTTTATTGTCATTTGTAGTTGCAAAAAAACATTTAACAAATAAACAAATAAAAATAATTTTGAATTAGAATAATAATATAATTTATTAATTTCAGCCTGTAATCCGTTGTCCAAAAACTTACCTCATAAATGAACTAAAATCCATAAAAACATCTTCGAATACACGTCAAATATACACAATTAACAATAATTTTATATATTTAAGTAACATTAACATTATCTATGAAGTTTGCGTATTGTCGTGAACAAATTCGTACATTGGGAATATGGCGCGTCTGTCATGGCCGCCGTTCGACGCGGGAATGGCGCGAAAACGGGGAAAATCGCGCTATTTATGCACGCGCGAACTGGAGCTTGGTGAATGAAACTGAATAAGATAGTACGTGTACAACTCACAAGCTAAGCTTTGAAACTTTTGAAGTTAATTCAGGCTAAGAAACTAAGGTTTTCTTTGCTTAACTTGAAAAAGGACAACTTTTATTTGATCTATTAGGATAAAATTGCTGTAAAATTAACTATTTTACTTATACTTACAATTGTTATTTTCACTGTTAACTTTTTTATTGATATCATTATTATTATTAATATCTATATATACAATATACCTAATATATTTACACTTCTTAAAAAACAAAAAAATAAATATATACATAGAAAATACACGATAAACGGGAGAGACTGCTTAAAAGGCGTCATAAAATTCCTCCGATTCGACGTCTACTGGAAACGTGCCTAGAAGACTGGCAGCATTGCCACGTTGAATGGCTTATTCTTTGAGCCAAATAATAAGCCAGCCCTCTGGTATTTTTACTTAATTTAACACATGTCATATTCCGTAGAATATATTTAAAAAAAAATCATTTTTACGTCGGAGTTTCTTTTTTTAAAAGAAACTACTTATTGACATTTATCTTTCATAAAATAACTTAACCGCTGTTGGGTCAAGCCTTAGATATTAAACATATATCAGATACATTCCGCAAACATAAAACCGATAGATAAAAGACACAAGACAAAATTAATTAATTAACAAGCAGAAAAACTGAAGAAAAACATCGTTAAATCTGTTGAGATGTATTACACAATGATAGTTGTAAATACAACGCATCTTGCATGTTATCCCAGAGCGGCGGGCGGCGCGGCGGCGGCGGCGGCGGCGGGTGGGCGCGTCTCTATGGCGCGGCGCTCGGTGCCATGCAGACGGGCACCCATGGAAGATAGCCTACCACGAGGGTAGCCGATACCTCAACGGGAAACTCAACAACATCCCTCCGGTTCATTTCAATTGGAGATTGCACCTGGACATCGAGAGATATTTAAAAGTGTTATTTAGAATTTGTTCTTTTTTCAAATTAATCTTGCAGTTTTTGAACTGTTTCTACAATAAAATTAAATATAGAATAAAACAATAAAAAAATATAGGAGGTATTGTGTGAAAGTACTGTAATTTTTTTTACCTATTTTTTTTTTTAAGTAGATATATATCTTGATGGACCTTTGTAGAACTAATAGCTTTTAGATTAGCGGGAGAGTTTACCCATTGAGTAATTTTGAGGTTTTAGAAAAGTGGTGGCCATATCTCATCATCAACTTATTGCAGTCCACTACTGGACATAGGCCTACCACTTGTTTTTTTCATTGGTTTGGCACATGAGCCGGGAAAATTATTATTTTGGAGTCACTTAAAAACTTAAACTCTATCATTAAGGTAAATAAGTAATCCCTGAATCATAGGCGATTGTTGTCACAAAAGTCCACCACTCTGGCCAGTGGTAAAATTGTTACTTTACAAAGCTGCTTTACCTTACTCACTACTACAGAATACTCAACAATTTGTAAGCTAATTTATAAAAGTTTTTTTTTAACAATACCCTTCTTGAAAGATTTTTATTTACCAAATTTCGCATCCCGCTTTATTTTTTCAAAATCACCACCCTAACTAGGTAACAAACCCTATACCGTGAGGAATTTATACCTAAACATACAATTAACGGTCACAAAGTACACCGTTGACTTCAGAACAGCCGTTTGGATCAACACAAATTTCGAACCTACAACTTGCCGCGCAATGACAAGGTAACCACTTAAGCTACTGAACCATTCATGCTATCATATATAATATACAACTATTCATATTTGCCTTAGTCACTGAAATAAAGATGACATCAGACAGTCTACAAAACTTACGAATAATTTCTTCTCGTATGACAAACACCGCTTCATCTAACATCAACTGTTTACGAATAAAATCGAACCCCTCAATAGTATCGCAATATGTCTTACCCCTGGTTATCTCACGCACGTCCCCTGCATGTTGGAGCTTTGGTCTGAGGCAGGGTTTGGCGGCGCCGCGGCGGGCTGACGCGTCGTCGTCGCCGGCGCGTCGTCAATGGTGGTGCCACCGACGTGACGCCGCGACCAAGCCGCCGCGCCAACACGACGACACGGTCACCTATGTGATCAGGGTGACCAGATTACTGATACACTATCATGACTACACCTTTTTCAGTGGAATTAATACGTAGGTGTAAAATTTTCGACCAACTTCAAAATGGGGGTTGATTTTTTGTTGTTAATATTAAGCTTGGCACCGACTTCAATCTGTATTCAGTTATTTTTAGCTTTTTGAAGTTGGTTTCAGTTTTTGTTAAATTTTTTATTTTATTTTTCTATTTTTAGTGATAAAATAAAAGTAAAAAATATACGAAAAACATTGTTTATACCTACAACATTTGAAGATTGCCCTCGATTTCCCTTGGATTCCATCATCAGATCCTGACTTGGTGCCAATGGGACCACCTCTAGAAAATAAAATAACATTTTTGAAAATCGGTGCATAAACAACAAAGTTATCCGCGAACTAACATAAAAAAACATATATATACGGTCGAATTAAGAAACCTCCTTTTTTGAAGTCGGTAAAAAAAATAAAATACAAAAATCCGTTCGATATCAATGTTTGTAGCTGGCAACACTAAGATTGCTGCCAATCTACAGTTCGTTACTTTATTATTCGTTGTCCGACATGATACCCTCTACACTGACGCACTCGTCCGTAAAACTGACATATTAGTATATGACTGTACAATTGATTTCTTTTCCAACATACTATAGAAGAAATACTCTTTACCTACTGCGACTAAAGGCAAAGTATAATCGACAGGCCTGTTGGTCTAGTGGTTAGTGACTCTGACTGCTACGCCGGAGGTCGTGGGTTCGATTCCCACCCAGGACAAATCTTTGTGTGATGAGCACGAATGTTTGTTCTGTGTCTGGGTGTTATTTATCTATAATATGTATGTATTTAGAAATATATAAGTATGTATATCAGTTGTCTGGTTGCCATAGTACAGGCTCTGGCTAGTTTGGGATCAGATGGAGGTGTGTGAGTTGTCCCGAAAATATTATATTATTATTATATTCATTATTTTTAATTGAAGTATTTTTGACATTTGTTTCTGAAACTTAGTAAGTCTTTTCCGAATGGATAGGCAACTAAAGCCTACGAGGATAGCAGCAGATATTTAGTTCATTTTTTAATCTTTAAAAGACAACTCTTGCACTAGGGAACAAGCTCTAGGTGACTTTAAAAACTGACAGAAAGTACACCCAGACTCCGGACAACCATTTATGGATCACACAATTTTTTGTCTCGTGTGGGGATCGAACCCACAATAAGCCGCGCAGTGTTAAACGGCAAGATAACCACTTAAGCCACTGAATCAAGCGTGCAGACAAAGTTTTTGTATATAGGCCGAGATTAAGTTTCTCTTTGTTACAATTCAGCGGGTTAAGCTACCAAGGGCGCGGTAACCATATAGATGGGTGACCGCATAGTGGTATTTCATCTGAGCGTCTCCGTGCTTCGGAGGGCACGTTAAAAGTCGGTCCCGACTGTTATCAGTCGTTAGATCACGACAGAGGCCTAAATGTGGGCGATCTAAATAACTCTGTCACCAGGTTGGCCACTAACCAAACGATAAGAAGAAGAAGACAATTCAAGAGCCTATAGCCTGATTGGTGTGTTGGTCATGTAGTTAATGACTTTGGTTGCTAAACTGTAGGTTGTGGGTTCACACCCAGGACTTAACATTGTGTGATGAGCGTGATTCCTTGATATAAGTTTTTCTTTAAAGACAACTCCCGCACTAGAGAACAAGCTCTGTTTCAACGGGGGACTTTACAAACATACAATCAACGATCACAAATTACACCCAGACTCAGAACACTCTTTGTGGGCCACACAAAGTTTTGTCCTGTGTGGGAATCGAACCCGCAACCTCATACACAGCAGGCGCATACTGCAGCCACTGGACCACTACGTCGTCAAGTATGATTAGCAGTTGTGTGGTTGCCATAGTATAGGCTCTGTCTACTTTGGGATCAGATGGCTGTGCGTGCGTTATAAATACTCTGGCGATTAAAAAGAAAGAGTTTCTTGCTAATTCTTCTCGTGGCTTAATCCTAGTCAGCGATTGGCTGTAGGAAAAAATGCGGTGTTCTCAATTCAAATAATATTTGAATTGAGAAACACCACTATGCTCTCAATTCAAATAATATTTGAATTGATAACATAGTGGTGTGTCTAAAATTTGAAGATTATTTATTTCACGGTTTTAATTATTTCACTACGAAATAATTAAACCCGTGAAAGTTTAATAAACAATTATACGAAATTATTGTAAGAAATTACTGTAGCTTTTGACGCTTGCAATGTACATTTTTTATACTACTTGGGTGGCAAACAAGCATACGGCTGATGTTAAGCAGCTACCGCAACCTATGGATGCTTGCAATACCAGAGGTATCACTTGCATATCAGGTCAAGATTATTTTGATTCTGTACATCATACTAATATTATAAACGCGAAAGTGTGTAAGTATGGATAGATGGATGGATGTTTGTTACTCTTTCACGTAAAAACTGGTCTGGAATAACACATAGGCTACAGGGATAACCGACACCCAGGCGGGCGGAGCCGCGGGCAACAGCTAGCGCCCATTTAGAAATGCATTTTGAAAGAAACTTTTTTTTATCCCAGGCAATTTCATCTCAAAAGCCGTAAAAAAAGAATTTGCGATTATATTAAGTGTACGCACAGAATCAGAATAATCTTGACCTGACCTTTCTTCAGAACGTCCTCTATTTAATCGCAAAACGTTCTCCTAGCCCCTCCTGCCAATATATTTACTTGCAATCTATACTTTTATAGATAATGCCATATTCCTGAACATGTTAAAGTTAAAGTGCCGTGAGGAGTTCGAACAATGGCACGGTCACCTTTGGCTACTAGCCACGACATACTGACGCCTCATAATATTGATGCAATCGGACAAATGCCTTTAGAATTAAGACTGCATAGTTGGTTCAGTGACTGAAGTAGTTGCCTCGCCATTTACTACTGCGCGGCGTTTTGTGGGTTCGAGCCCCACATGGGACAAAAATATGTGTGAACCATAAATGGACGTTTTTAGTGTCCGTTAAGTGTATGTTTGTAAAGTCAGATTGTAAAACCAATGCGAATTTATCTTTGAAGGAACTTATACGTACTTATCAAATGATTTACCATCTGCTAACGGTGAAGGAAATCATCATGAAAAAAGTAATTCTAAAGGCATTTCTCTGAAAGAATTGCTTTTCTATCCGAGGGATATTCTGATATATCTTAAACCTTTAGGGTAAAAATATGGGTTGGCAACACGCAAGTGCGGTATCTGCTTAACATCAGGCGGGCCGTATGCTTGTTTGCTATTAAGCATAAAAAAAGGTCTTAATCCTTTTAGATGTCTCTGCTTATCAAGAGCGAAGTGTTTATAGGTTGCTATTATTATTATGAAGTACTTCAATGCGCATTGCAAAAAGCATCTATTTTTATCGGATATTGTGCCGTTTGATTCATATTCGGAATTCTCTTACCACACCTCTGTTATTTATTTTGAATGAAATATATATTCCAGTCAATGATTGATGGCATCACACTGCAAAGATTCAAACGCATTAGTGCGTGCTCATTAGCAAGTCCGATTGCGGTGAAATTCAGGCCGAAGACGAATGTATCAGAAATGCTAAAGTTAACCATTTAGTACACACAAATCCTTACTAATATTATAAATGTGTAAGTTTGTGAGTATGGATGTATGGATGTTTGTTACCCTTTCACGCAAAAACTGCTGAACGGATCTGGATGAAATTTGGCACAGAGATAGATTATAGTCCGGAATAACATATAGACATATACGCGGGCGGAGCCGCGGGCAACAACTAGTAAGTTATATATTACTTATTGGTAAGCTCAAGATAAATTAAACATCATCATCATCCTAGAAGCTTTAAATTCGTCTTTCATGAATCTAATGTATGTGATATATATAGTAGCTTAGAGTTAGCAGCACGGATTGATAGATTTGCAAAAAAACTACTGACTGTGCAAGCTGTGGCTGTCATCATCATCAGCCTACCGTAGTCCACTGATGGACATAACCAGTATATTGATTATTTTTCTATACAGCTACCACTTCATTCCGTGTAGTTATTTTTTTTCGAAAATTTTGTGACCTCAATGGCTGTGGTACAACAAGAGCACCCGTTCTCTATTCAGAGCTGCTGTATCAAAGGTCCAAATTGCCTTGATGATCGCCGACCTTCATTAAGAAGATGGCACCCCAAGAATAAGAAGAATAGCTGTATCAATAGCACCGCAGAGGACGCTCGGACAGGTGTTGGGGCACAAAGAGCAAGACAGGAGGTTTTTTTTTTTATACTACCAAGGTGGCAAACAAGCATACGGCCCGCCTGATGGTAAGCAGTTACTGTAGCCTATGGACGATTGCATCACCAGGGATGTCACTCATGCGTTGCCGACCTTTTAAAAACCTTTTAACTCCTTTCTTGAAGAACCGTCTCTTGGGAAAACTTCGGCAGGGAGCTTATTCCACAGCCTAATCGTACGTGGTAAGAAATTCCTCTGTAATCTTACGGTAAGGCATATTTGAGGTGCAAGGTGAGATATTGTTTGCAGGTCAGTACCACATTCCCACTCTGTAGTTGTCCTACATAATTTTTCGTCTATGTACTACTCACTATTAAAAACATCAAAATAAACTTATTTTAGTATCGACTGTTTTAGTTTTAGTCATGTAACCTCACTAGTCTAGTAGAAAATTCGATTGATTTCCACACCATGAGTTTAGTATATACTGTGTCGTAAATCAACTAAACGGAGTATTGATGGGAACTGCTGAATAAATCATAACACGCCTTCAACATTACTGTGTATTTTTTTTTATACTACTTGGATGGCAAACAAGCATACGGCCCGACCCGATGGCCGTAGCCTATAGACGCTTGCAAAACCAAAGGTATCACTTGCGTGATGCCAACCCATTGTTTTACACCAGGGCTTTAAAATGAGAGTATTCCTGGGATAAGAATACGTTTCTTTAAAAACGCATCCCGAAATGAGCGCTGGAGACCTGTATTCACACACAGAAACACAACTACACCGCTTTGTGTAGTTAATTGGCTGTGGTCTTCTGTAAGGTGGAGGTCCTTCCCCAGTCGGGATTGCTCGCTAGTATGGTGCTCTACCTCTCTTGATTAATACAATTTTTATAGTAGTTAAATTTATATACTAGACAGAGTACACTCCACTGCGTACCTTTATAATTAAAAATATGTTAAAATAATTATGTAAATTTGTATTTAGAAGTAGATAAATCTATCGATAACTTTTTATAGCTAATAATAATAATAATGTTTTATTTCTCCACAAAGGTAGTTACAATTTTACTTACAGCTAAGTGACAAGATGTTTACATAGATCCTTTGTGAGAGCTGGTGTCTGAAGTAGGTTTTATACAAAACCTGTATTACAGATCACCAGGCTCTCTGCCACCTCGGAATAGACTAGCGTATGATGGTTAGATTATACCACTGAACTAACTGACTGACTGACTAACTGAGCTAAACCACTGAACCGATTTTAGGGCATCTTTGGAAAGGATACAGGCTACCTTTAACAAATTACGAAACCATTGGCGAAACCTGATACCTACATATATAAAACTAGGGGTCGCCCGCGACTTCGTCCACGTGGTCATTTGGAATATTTTCCCCGATTTTGCAACATATCTCACTACTGCTCCGCTCCTATTGATCATAGCGTGATGTTATATAGCCTTCCTGGATAAATGTAAAAAAATATTTTTTTTAATCTAACCAGTACTTTTTGAGATTAGCGAGTCCAAACAAACAAACTCTTTAGCTTTATAATATTAGGTAGTATAGATTGGATCCTCAATGGATAATAGGTATAGTAAACTACTCCCACCAATAATTTAAGTGGGACAAACGGGAATACATTTAAAATATTTTATTGAATTCCCTATCGTCCTACCAATGGGACAACCAGTGGTGGGACGAACAGGAATACTTCGTAATTTGATGATGATATCAAACTTCAAAATAAATGACATTAGAATACTAGCTAATTTTTTATTAATTACAAATTACAAAGAGTCTTCTCTTAGAATTGACAGTCACAACATAGTATAAAACAAAGTCGCTGCCCGCTGTCTGTCTGTCTATGTATGCTTAGATCTTTAAAACTAAGCAACGGATTTTAATGCGGTTTTCTTTAATAGATAGAGTAATTCAAGAGGAAGGTTTATATGTATAATACATGCATAATATAAAAGTGAAATCCAGAATAAACCTAAGCAAAGCAAGGGTGGGTCGCTAGTTATTAAATTATATAAATTAAATTAATGATGTAAGTTGTATTAGTCAGTGCACTGAGTAGTAAGCAAGGTTGCATCAAAGTTTTTATGCAATTTCATTAAGTTTTTTTTATGATCTCGACACTTGCTGGAAGTTTATTATCTAAGCAATAAAAGAACTGTTTTGTTGATGCAGAAAATAGGGACCAAAATGGCCGCGTTTTTTAAACTTAGAATATTCTTGACGATCAAATTATTCTTAGGTATTAAGTAGAAAATATTAAGTAGTACTATAGTTTATTGTATTAATTAGATATTTACAAGAATAGTTATTAAAATTAAAAAGTCTACGTAACAATAAAACTATATATACAATATTAAGAATAAGAATAGAGTAGAAGAAAAATCAAAATCAGCGATGTCCCGCCGTATAATAAAGTAAACACAATAATAATATTGTTACATCCCAACTCTGAGACCAATGTTACGAACTACCGCTGACACTAATTGTTATGTTCGATGACGACAACAATAGTTACTTGTCAGGATAGGGTTCGATTGATATGCCAGGTTACGCGATAACGAGTATATTAGCACTTCAACACTTACAATAACACTTACAATACACCGTAAACACAATAACACACTATAACAGTTCACTCACTAAACTCTTCACTATAACACAAAACACTTCACCAAAGTCTTCCAATATCGTCCCGATATATCGCCTGTATCGCTGTCTTCTTCTCAGTGAAGACTCGTTGACTTCTCAACGAAGACTCAACTAAGACTCTTCAACCAAGACTGACTGTCCGCCGCACGTCGGCCCCTTATATATCACTCGCCACGGAATCGAGAATATACGCGAGGATCGTAGTAAGTTATAGTAACGTCTTTACGAAGAAACCCGTTACTCGAACGTTCATTCATTATGTAAACAAGTCACCGTGCTAAGTGCCATAAACCTTGCGCCCATACGCTAAGGTTCATATTCGCACGTTCCGTTCGACCGCTATTCATCCTTTGTTCTCTTTATGATGTTTTTCTGTATTGTTCGAGACTCTCTATGAATAGCTATTGTTTTCAGATGGCGGTAGTTTTTAGGGCCACCCCGTGCGTCGTAACACTGCCCCCCTCTTAAACTTGCTCGTCCTGAGCAACATCTCCGTATAGGTATGGTCTGTCACTCGGCATGTCTGCACGGCACCCGCACGATTTCTGTCGCGGGTCTGCAGAGTAATCCTTCAACTTCATTCGCACACGGGGCTTCACTTCTTCTTCAACCCATAGCCATCTTCTCTTAGGCGGTGGGTCACGATCCTGTTCACCAAAAGTTCTATACATAAATTCACAGTTATGTTCTCTTCGTGCTAATTCAGCACGTTCAATACTGGGGAACTCGTCGCGTCCGCCGTAGCCACAATGTTCACTGTCGCGTTCGCCGATATTCTCACGTCCGCTATATTTCTTCAGTTCCCTCACTAAATCTTCTTTCTTCTGCATGTCCAACGGTTCGGGGCCCGGTTCTGATACAGCTGCCTCGCTACAATCCGCCTTTCTCGTAGACACTTTGACTTCGTCCTCCATAGCATACCGTTGGCAATCCTTGACATCCTCCATAACGTGCCTCTGAAGATCCCTGACGTCCTCCATAACTTCACGTTGGCAATCCTTAACGTCTTCCATAGCCTCTTCATAGCTATCCTTAACGTCCTTTATAACTTCACTATAGCTATCCTTGACGTCCTCTATAGCTTCACCATAGCTATCCTTGACGTCCCCCATAGCTTCACTACAGCTATCCTGGACGTCCCCCATAGCTTTACCATAGCTAACCTTGACGTCCCCCATAGCTTCACCACAGCTATCCTGGACGTCCCCCATAGCTTCACCATAGCTAACCTTGACGTCCTCCATAGCTTCATCGTAGTTATCCTTGACGTTACCTATAGCTTGTCCTTGGCTATCCATAACGTTCTCCATACCTTGCCTCTGAAGATGAAGATTCTTGACGTTATCCGTACCTTCACGTTGGCTGTCCTTGACGTCAACCACAGCTTGATGTGTGCTAGGCTGAAACTTTATGGAGTCGATGACCTGCATTATCTGTTGCATACTTCGGTTAAAATTCTCATTGAAATCTTGCCTCAATATCTGAAAAGCTTGGCTTAGGCTCTCCTCATATCGACGTTGTCTCTCTTGCATAGTGGCCGAGATAATATCACACACAGTAGACGTGGTCATTCGGGCCGTAGAGGTACCCCGAATAGTCTGTCCTGTGCTATAATCTTCCTGAGCTGCATTTGCAGGTTCACAAGACTCCAAAACAGCCTGTTGACGAGTGCATGCCCCCTTGTCACCGTCGCTCGGTCTGACAGGCATTTGCACTTCTGTCGTCAACTGTTGCATGTATACTCCCTCGTCTCCGTCGCGTAGTGTGACTGACATCCCACTTCTGACACCAATGTTACATCCCAACTCTGAGACCAATGTTACGAACTACCGCTGACACTAATTGTTATGTTCGATGACGACAACAATAGTTACTTGTCAGGATAGGGTTCGATTAAAATGCCAGGTTACGCGATAACGAGTATATTAGCACTTCAACACAAAACACACAATAACACTTACAATACACCGTAAACACAATAACACACTATAACAGTTCACTCACTAAACTCTTCACTATAACACAAAACACTTCACCAAAGTCTTCCAATATCGTCCCGATATATCGCCTGTATCGCTGTCTTCTTCTCAGTGAAGACTCGTTGACTTCTCAACGAAGACTCAACTAAGACTCTTCAACCAAGACTGACTGTCCGCCGCACGTCGGCCCCTTATATATCACTCGCCACGGAATCGAGAATATACGCGAGGATCGTAGTAAGTTATAGTAACGTCTTTACGAAGAAACCCGTTACTCGAACGTTCATTCATTATGTAAACAAGTCACCGTGCTAAGTGCCATAAACCTTGCGCCCATACGCTAAGGTTCATATTCGCACGTTCCGTTCGACCGCTATTCATCCTTTGTTCTCTTTATGATGTTTTTCTGTATTGTTCGAGACTCTCTATGAATAGCTATTGTTTTCAGATGGCGGTAGTTTTTAGGGCCACCCCGTGCGTCGTAACAATATAATAGATTACATTCATACAATGTCAAAAAATAACTTTTACTACATAAATGGACCAAAGATTTGAAGAATGTTAAAAATAATGACTTGAATGTAAAATTGGCAAGGATATTCCGTAAGAGCGAAAACCGAGCTACCGCGAAAACGGAGCAAAATCTGGCTGTCAGATTGAAAAATGGAGCAAAAACTCGGTATTCCGTAAGAGCAAAAATCGAGCCTTTTTGACGTTTAGCAGTCGTGTGTGCCGTCACCGAGCAATCACAACTGTCAGTTTGCGATCGCTGTTTCTTAGAAAATCAGCCGGCGGCTAAAAATCATCTATTGGCGTTACCTGGGCAAAGTCTTTCACTAGCAGTGAACTGTAACAGGGTTAGAAATTGATAGTAGAGACAATAAATCATAATAATTAATTTCGTGAGCAGTTGCGTCTTTTTGTTTTAATCCAGTTTTATCGGTCCAAAAGCTTCACCTGGTAGGCCATAGTTTAAACTTCTCTTTTATACTACTTAGTTGGTAAACAAGCATAAGGCCCGCCTGATGTGAAGCAGTTACCATAGCTTATGGATGTTTGATTGCGTTGTTTGTATCACTTGCGTGTTGCCGATCAAAAATAGTAACGAGCGCTGGAATACTACTATACCACTATTTGGCTGTGGTCTTCTAAAAGGTAGAGGTCTTTCCCCAGCCAGGGTTTGCTCCGTTGCATGGTATCCTTTTTTTAAGCATACGGCCTGCCTGATATTAAGCAGTTACCGTAGTCTATGGACGCTTGCAATACCGGAGGTATCACTTGCGTGTTACCAACCCATTTTTATACACCAGGTATTTAATTTCCCTGTGTTAGGAATACCTACGTTTCTTTCAAAACGCATCCCTGAATGAGCGCTAAAGACCTGTACACACACAGGAACAAAACTATACCGCTGTGTGGTAGTTATTTGCCTGTAGTCTTCTGTAAAGTGGAGGTCCTTCCCCAGCCGGGCTTGCTCGCTAGTATGGTGCTCTACCTCTCATAAACCTACGTCTCTCATCCTACTTCTACATAAACATTTGCAGGCTATAGAATGCATAAATTATTTAACTCCAAAAGCTTTCCAAATAAAAAAATGTTTCAAATTCTTTTTCTGTTATCGCAACAGAAGTCTATAGTTTATTATCACAATATCGATAATAATAATATCGATATGTTGACACAAGAATGTGCACAACGAACAAAACAAACAACTTACAAGAGGAAACTACCTATAGAGAAAACAGAGGCTAGGTAACTTAGCTACTAAACACACAATCAGAAAAAGTTCTACTTTAGCGTTATAAAACAGCAAAGTATAATAATATTATTAGTTTACCTGTCGTAGTGTCTTCATAGACAAGTACAACAGACACTAATATATTGTTTTATGATAAAAACACAGTATTTTGGCCGACGTTCGCGACAACAAGACGCCTGAGTCGCCCGACCACGGACGACAGTCGGCTCTCTTCCTACTGTGAATCATTCATGGGGTAGATCGTAAGGAAATATTTATTTAACATACTTATTTACTTCAGTTGTTTATTTATTTAAGTAATTAATTCAATATTTAACAGATAATATTAATAATGTGAAAAATAAGGATTTTAACTACATTGGCATACTATTGTATTGTATTATTGTATTTTAATAAATTTGTGTAAACATTCAAACACAACGCAAGATGTTAATAAATAAATGAAATGAAATGAAATGAAATTGTAGTCGATTTTTAAAAAAGCCATAAGTATATACAGGTCTCCAGCACTCATTTAGAGATGTGTTTTAAAATAAACGTATTCCTATCCCAGGGATACTCCCATCTTGAAGCCTTGGTGTAAAATAATGGGTTGGTAACACGCAAGTTATGCCTCTGCTATTGCAAGCGTCCATAGGCTACGGTAACTGCTTAAGATCAGGCGGACCGTATGCTTGTTTGCCACCCAAGTAATATAAAAAAAAACATTACTTAAGTTAGCTTTGCTAACTGAAAAATATGATCAGAGGCATAATCCTAACCAGCAAATTCAAGAATTTTATTCAACTACCCTGTTGCCCTCAATTTAAAAAGTTGCATTGGAAGAAAATCTCCAGCCTCCCGGCATTTCTAGTCAATATAGTAGTTTGCCAACTCATTGGAAAAAAAGGCAATACGTGGGTGGAATAACAAAAAAAAAACGTAACTTATTGTACCTATGTGTACCTATGTACTAATATAAAATTGTTATTGTACTTTTGTCCTTAAAGATCACCATAAGGTCAGACGGGTGGGGTTTAGACAAAGGTGTACCGAATTATGTTAACTAGGTGCAAATTATTGTTTATACCTAGAAAATTATTATCTTTCAAATTAATTATATGCTGTTGATAGTCAGCGACTTGATTGCTATGCTTATTGATCAGTGCTCAAAAAACAGGTGGGCGTTTAAGTCTTTTGACCGAGAGTTCAGAAATACAGTGGCAATCTGTTCGAAGTTTAAAAATTAGAAGGTTTAGTATTTGAAATCAAGTCACATAGTTTAGTTTTATGGTGTGTTTAAAAAAATTGGGTAAATTAATTTTCAAAATTAGGTACTTACCTATTGCTAATTACTAGGAAGGCAGACGATGAAAAAGGTAGAAACCTTATTTTGTTTCTTTTCTTTTATTTGTTTATTCATTCGTTTAACATTTTTGACATATTCCTGCCTAAAAGTATATAACAAAGAACTAAATAAAAGATCCGTACTATGGATAAATAACTTCGCAGTCAATTAATTTGGACACGCCTGATTTAATAACCAATGACAAATTTATGCGTGATAAACTAACAAAGTTTATATAATATTAATCTAACACCATTACAAATAATTAATCAATAGTTAAAACATAACAGAATTATTAGCAAAGGCTGAATTGTTTACGTCTTGTGCCCGCGACGTCGCGCCGCGACGACGACGCTACTTTTTGGCGCCAATTTCAGGCGCCATGTTGTCACGTTCATATGATTCTTGACAATAAAAATAATTTGGATCGGTTATGTGTTCTTATTGATATTTAATAAGTAGCATAGACTATTAACTATGTGTTATACATTATCTTGTTTATTTAGAAATGAATAAATCTGTCCGAAAAAGAGTAAGTAGGTAGGTATCTATGATAAGCATTTTGTTTGTTTCGAAATTAGTAAAATAAGTTTTTTTTCATGCATAATGTTTTTAATTTTGTTTTTTTATACCACTGGGTGGCAAACAAGCACACGGCCCGCCTGATGTCAAGCAGTTACTGTACCCTATGGACGCTTGCAATACCAAAAGGTAACACTTGCGTGTTGCCGACCCATATTTTTACACTAGGGCTTTAAGAAGCATAAGAAAATATTTCATTTAAAACGCATGTCTAAATGAGCGCTGGAGACCTGTACTCGACCACAGGAACACAACTACACCGCTGTGTGTAGTTATTTGGCTGTGGTCTTCTGTAAGGTGGAGGTCCTTCCCCAGTCGGGTTTGCTCGCTAGAATGGTGCCCTACTTCTCTTAAAAATGTTAATAATAATACATATAATATCCAGCCCGAATCTGATTTATAAAGCTCTTCTATATCAATTAGGCCCTTGCTAACTTAGATGTATATTCCTTTCGACAGTTATACACAATTAATATAATAATGTTACTTTTTGACTTTAATTAATAAATCTCAAGTTAGTATTGTACTTTTTGAAGACAAAAATGTAATGCTAAGAATAATAAGAGAAACAATAACTTATAGTAAAAACAAGCTGTTATTGCGACGTGGACGTCTTGGCCACGCGTGACAACACTCACAGGATATACGCACAAACAGACCATTGATTTGCATCTTTCATTTGGACATTCCTTTCATAATGTTCCTCTTTATCCTTTATGCAAATATTATTCTATCTGAAACGTCTTGACAAAAAAATGTGTTTTGTAATAACGAAAAATACTAGAAAAAGTAATGCTTGGATTGTAACTGCTTATAAATAAGTTATAATTTTAACAAAAAAAAACCGACTTCAGTACTATATGTGTGCCTATAATTTTTGAGGAGTTCCCTCAATTCCTCATGGATCTCATCATCAGAACTTTCTTTTGATGAAAATGGAACCAAACTGGAAGTATGTCCTCTCAGACAAAAAAAAGATTTTTTCAAATCGGTCCATAAATGAGGGAGTTCTGCGGTAACAAACATAAAAAATAAAAACACACGAATTGATAACCTCCTCTTTTTGAAGTCGGTTAAAAATAATGTCTTAGGATGATTCAATAGTCTACGGTCAACGGCATACTAATGCGACCTAGGTGCATAAACAAGACATAAGTTTTAATTTTTTTTTATACTACCAAGGTGACAAACAAGCATACGGCCCGCGCCCGCCTGATGGTAAGCGTAGCCTATGGACGTTTGCAACACCAGGGGTGTCACTCACGCGTTGCCGACCCTTTAAAAACCTTATAACTCCTTTCTCGAAAATCACCATGCTATAGTCTCTTGGGAAAACCTCGGCAGGGAGTTTAAAACATTACTTTTTTAGAAAGAATTTAAACAGGACCCAATACAGAATATCATTCGCCTAATTTCTATACTTACCGACACTTACCGTTATTACTTATTATATTTCTTAGGTGGCAATCAAGCATAATATAAGCCGTCTGTTAATAAGCATTTAATGTAGCCTTTGGCATAGGCATAGCATAAAATATGACTTTGTAACTTTATTTAAATTTATTTGGTGACTCTTTTCTGTAATTATATATTCTGACTCATTTTATTACGGAAGTGAGTTACGAAGAAATTCTTAAAAGATGAGTCGACTATCAAATATTGTTACAGTATTATAGGTATATTAATTCAGTTCACACATTTTTCTTCTGGAGGTCACTAGCTTTCTCTAAGAAAGAGATATGTTAAGTCCATCATGTTGGTTTCTGCTAAATGACAAATTAATCACCCTCGAGAATATTGTGAAGAACTGTCAAAAAAGCAAATTTTAGCACGACATTTTACAAGAAGTAGGGCAATACAAGACCGATTGTGAAAAGATCTCCACTTTACAGAAGACCACAGCAAAATAACTACGTACTGTTATGTATTAGTTGTGTTGGTACTTCTGCGTGAGTAGGTAAAGATCTTTAACTTTCTTTCTTTTTAAAATAACTTTTTTCGTGTGCCCTAGATAATCCATAACACCAGTATTTTGTACCATACATTCTGTACACAAAACTCTAATGCCACAAGATGAAGAAGAGTCAACGCGCGAGTAATACTTCTGATATTGCAAGCAGGTCAACAAGTTCTAGCTAGCTGCCAGGGCATACTCCCGATGGACAGAAATGTTGAAGAAAATTTTAATGCTTAAAAAAGTTCTTATTTAAATACTTAAGAGAACTTAACTAAAGAAGGACCTCCACCTTAAGAGCCCACAGCTAAATACACACAGTGGTGTAGTTGTGTTCCTGTGTGTGAGTACATGTTGTCAGCGCTTATTAAGGGATGTGTGTCAAACTCTGATGTTAACTTTTTAGATCGGCAACACGCAAGTGATACCTTTAGTATTGGAAGCATTCAAAGGCCGTAACCGTATGCTTGTTTGCCACCTAAGTAGTATAAAAAAACAGACTTGCTCAGGTTTGAACCCACAACCTTTTACTAAAGATCGATCAAATAATTAACCACCATCGCTAAGATGCACACCTAAGTATAATTTTTTACTCTGCAAGCATAATGAATATTAATATAAAACAATGTCAGAAAGATAATACTTGCATCGATTTATAGACATAACAATGTCTAGACTAGACCACAGATTAAAAATCATATTATTGTCTTCATTACTCACGTTTATTTTTATATCATTCGCTCACTTATTCGTTCATTCATTGACGAGTGGCGGAAGTCCTTGGGGATGTTTGGTACCCCCGTTTTGTCGAAGGATCAATAAATCTACCCTAATTTATTTAATAGTGTCACAATGCTATGCATTGCAAACGTTCAAAAACTGTTGGACAAAGATGCGTGGGCCATGAAACAAGCGGGTTGTGAGGATAATAATAATGTCAAGTATGATGTAATTACAACCTCTCTCTCTCTCTCTTAATGCAGGAGAGGATACCCGTGCTCTGCAGTGGGACATATATGGGTATTATTATGTAATTGATGCCAATTAAATGTATACTAATTTGTCATAATTTGAAGATGCCTCAAGCACTACAGCTGTAGGGCTGTCCCAACAACTCCCTAAAGATGTTGTTATATTGCAAATATATACCTATTGTGTAAGTTGAAGTTCTAGAAACTAATACATGTGGCTCAGAAGTAGGTATTTGTGAAAACATTAATTGCAAACAGTTGAAGAATAATTCACAAGAATTTAGCCATAGATCCAGCCAACCAATTATCCCCAGCCATCCAGATATTCACGATAATGCTGACTTTATTACCAGAGTATATTAATATTTGTGCCTATATGGATAGATTACTATCTTGCTGTATATCACTACTACATCAAAACTAATATTATAGAAAGGAAAGATTTCTTTATTTCTTTTGTTAATTTAATTTCTCTTTTAAAACCCAACTCCACTAGAAAACAAACTCAACAAGCGAGGGACTTTACCAACATACAATTTACGTACACAAATAACACCCAGACTTAGAACAACTCTTTATGGGTCACAAGTTTTGTCCTGTGTGGGAATCAAACCCACAACCTAGAGCACAGCAAGCGCATACTGCGGCTAATAGACCACCAAGGCAATCGAATTGATTGAAGTTGATTTTCTGTTTGTTTGTTTGTTATGATTTAATTCAAAAACTAGTCAATCAATTTTAAAAATTCTTTCAGCAATAGAAAGCTACATTAGCAGCGGATAACATAGACTATAGGTATTTCTTTTTAAATGTCCACCCGGGTGAATTAGATTCATAGCATGTTATTTTTTAATACTATAGCTTTTCTTTTTTGTTAACTTACTTTTGGTGTTCTTGTTTATTTTTATGTCTATAATGGAACTCTAAGTCTTTAAGAATACCTGTACTATGTTATCTATTTTGTATGTGACTGTTTGTTTCCTAAATAAAATAAAATAAAAATGAAGCCAGGTTATTCGCTATTAATAGATACCTCTATAGCCGTGGCCCCACGACAAAGCGCCGCCGCTCGCCGCAACGCAGGCGGCGCCGGCGGCGGCGGGCGCCACGACGCGCGATCACCCGCTCTTTATTATAAACAACTACACTCACCTAATATTGATTATTTTTATACATTACCCATAGATACAGCATGTGAGACACAGAGATACACATGTGAATTCTAAATCTGGATCTAAATTGGGTGAAGAATGTCTTAAGGCCACGTATGCTGCATTGACTAGACAGCTATGTTAGCACATAGCTGTCTAGTCAATGCAGCATACGTGGCAGCATACGTGTCTGTGTAGTGTTTACTATTTAATATCAGTTTTAATTGAGGTAGAGCCTCATACAAGCAAGAAAACCCGACTGGAAAAGGACCTCCACCTCAAATAGATTACAGCCAATTAACTTGACTGCCTCGGTGGTCCAGTGGCCGCAGTATGCGCCTGCTGTGCACGAGGTTGTAGGTTCGATTCCCACACAGGACAAAACTTCGTGTGCCCCATAAAGAATTGTTCTGAGTCTGGGTGTAATTTGTGTCCGTTAATTGTATGTTTGTAAAGTCCCCCGCGACACAGAGCTTGTTCTCTAGGGCGGGAGTTGCCTTTTTTAAATGAAAAAAATATATATATATGAACTAAACACCATGGTGTAACTATATTCTTGTTATAAGAATGACCGGAACTGCATTACTACCTGTACTATTAAGTATTCTGTTGCATTATGTCGTATTAGGTCGCGCACTTAAGATTTTCAGAACTGTAGAGACTGAAAATCAAAGCGATTCCTATCATACGGAGAGACAGGAGTACCTGCCCCTCTAGACAAGTGGCAGAAACGGTAGTCGAATCTATAAGTCAAAAAAGCAAATGTATGGGATTTGACATAAGTTTGCGACATTATAACGTAAACTTACGTCAAATCCCATACATTTGCTTCGTTGACTTTTCGATACGACTACCGTTTATGCCACTTGTCTAGAGGGGCTGGTCCCTCTGCGTATTCTATCATCTCCTGTGGAACTGTTATGTTCCTATTGAAAAGTTTGCACCATTCAACCTTACAATAAACGTAATAACTAAGGTTTCGATGTAACTTTTATAAACGAGCACAGCTCGGTGCCCGTGTTCATTTCTCACAAGTAATGTGGATTTGATTCTGTACCACGTCGAATATTTAGTGACCGATAAACAGATATCTAGCTTGGTAACATTTTGTGTTTGTATACTGTATGAAAAAATCGCAAGTCTTTCAAGGAAACAAAAGATCTTTCTTCTATTCTTTCTTCTCCTTCAACATTTCCTTAGGAGCTTAGAGTTACAATTATGTTCTCTAAAGCAAGCTCTAACTTCACAGATAGTAGCAACGTGGTGGTGTAGCTGCACCAAAATCTCCCAGTATCTATGAGCTGTCGTTTCCATTTAGGCTGTCCGGTTGGTTCAGTGGCTTAAGTGGTTACCTCGCCATTTACTACTGCGGGACAAGTAAAAGTGTGATCCATAAATAGTTGTCCCGAGTCTGGGTGTTCTTTGTGTCCGTTAATTGTATGTTTGGAAAGTTCCCCGCGACACAGGGCTTGTTCCCTTGTGCGGGAGTTGTCTTTTTTAACAGATAAACAGACATTATCTTTATATTCAGCTCGCACATAAAATTATTAAATATTTTGTTGAGTGGGGTACCTACCTACATACTTTTTTCTTTTTTGTATTTTTTAAATAATATATTTATGGTTTATCCAATGTAGGTAGGTACTTATATGTATTTACTGTATTCTATTTTTTTTGTGCGAGAAATGAATAAATGTTTTCTTTCTTTCTTTCTATTTAGGCCGCAAATTTGTTTGATACCAATTTGCTTATTCGCATTGGGCATTAGACTAATAACTATATAACATTCGACAAAAGCATCTATGAATAAGAATATGTATAAATAAGGGGAACCTTTATTTCCTTAAAAAGCTGTGATGGCCGAGTGGGAAAGTGACAGACTTGCACGCAAGAGGTGCGAGTTCGATCCTAAGAAGAAATTCTAAAGACATGTCTGATTCACCATTCCGCATTAGGCCAGCGTGTGTTAATTCAAACCTAAACCCTATCCTCTCTTAATAGAGGAGAGGAGACTCGTGCCCAGCAGTGGGACATATATAGGATGCTATTATATATGAATAAGAATATAATTAAGTAAAAGAACAATGTCGTGCCATCAACATTGTTGTACATTAGTTTGTTTATTGCTTGGTAGATAAAGATATACTTACATTAGATGAATAAGTTATAATTATGTGGATAGTGATGGGAGGTTGGCAACGACCGTGGAGGAGAGGCGCCGGTCGTCGGCGTCGCGGCGACACGACGGCGGTCCGGCGACGCGACGGCTCGGGGCCGACACAAGATGCATCCACGTGGCCACTCATACAGCTTTGTATTCTTTATTAAACTTATTTTTGTTTTCGTGTTTTGCTACTGTACGTCTTGCGTAGTGGTTAAGATGCCTCGCCTCATTGGGCTAAGCTAGAGCATTGGGTTCGATCTTCAAATGGGCAAAATGCGAATAATATATTAAGAGAGGTATGGCACCACACTAGTGAGTAAGCCCGACTGGAGAAAGACCTCCACCTTACAGAAGATCACAGTCAAATAACTACACACAGCGGTGTTGTTGTGTTCCTGTGTGTGAGTACAGGTCTGCAGCGCTCATTTAGGTATGCGTTTTGAAAGGGGTATACTCCCATCTTAAAGCCATAGTGTAAAAAATGAGTTGGTAACACGCAAGTGATACCTCTGGTATTGCAAGCGTCCATAGGCTACGGTAACTGCTTAACATCAGGCGGGCCGTATGCTTGTTTGCCACCCAAGTAGTATAAGAAAAATAATTGTGCATGTACCGGACGAATTGTACATACCGTTTGAGAGTCTGTGTGTAATTTGTGTCCATGAATTATGTAGTGCAGCGTCTCCTCTTGTTATTATCTTCTATGCTTTGTATCTTAGAACGACTATTTCAATGTTTCAACTAGATTATAGTTATTCTTTGCTTTTAATTTTAAAATGGGGACTTAGGATATCTTTGTCGTCTGTTAGTTACAGTATCTTTTTTTGTTGAATAGTGTATTTATCTAGGAAGGCTATAGGCTATATAACATCAAGCTATGATCAATAGGTGCGGAGCAGTAGTGAGATATGTGGAAAAATCGGGGAAAATATTCCAAATTACCACGCGGACGAAGTCACGGGCGACCCCTAGTTCATAATACAGGTCTATACCTAGCTTGGAAACCAGGCTCCCATTACATAAGTCCGGGCGACCCTTAGTTAGTTATATTTTAGTACCTACATACTAGAATAATTGCCAGGCTCAGTGTTTTCATCATAGCAACATACCATGATCACCATGATCAAGTAAAAAAAACAGGCTAAAGTCAATAAATGTTTAAGTACTAATCTATGTAAGTTACTAAGTCCTTGTGACTTAAAGGTTTTATTGGTACATATCTAAGTACGTATCTATTTACGACCTAAATAGAGCTCTTGCTAAGAACTAGGTAATCTATGTCAAAATATATTACAAATAGGTACTTAGAACGTAAATATACTTATTTGGACTTTCGCAGTGTGCGGTAATCAGAAAATCCCAATTTACATTATCCTTACTAATATTATAAATGTGAAAGTTTGTGAGAATGGATGGATGGATGGATGTTTGTTACTCTTTCACGTAGAAACTACTGAACGGATCTGGATGAAATTTGGCACAGAGATAGGTTATGGTCTGGAATAACACATAGGCTACTTTTGCAGCGATAACCGACATACACGCGGGCGGAGCCGCGGGCAACAGCTAGTAGGTAGAATAAATCGGTTCTGTGCGTAGAATAAATATCCTACTGACAAGTTTGACTGTAAGGTTGGTTCGTGGTTACCTCGAGGCGCTTATAGCTAGGTACACTCGCTGTTCGGTAAACGATCAGCGGGTTAAGCTACCAAAGGCACGGAAACCCTATAGATGGATGACCGCATAGTGGTATTTCATTTGAGCGTCTCCGTGCTTTGAGAGACACGTTAAAAGTCGGTCCCGATCGTTAACAGTCGTTAGATCACGACAGTGGCCTAAATATGGGCGATCTCAATAACTCTGTCTCCAGGTTGACCACTAACCAAACGATAAGAAGAAGACTGCGCGGCGTGTTGTGGGTGCGATCGAGTCGGGAGTTCGGGACCAAAATTTATGTGATCCAATGTTTCAAGTACATACATACATATCATCACGCCTGTGTCCCAGTGGGGTAGGCACAGACCATGGTACGCCAATTGTTTCGATCCAAACATACTTCTTTTGCCTCCTCTACATTTATCAACCTCTTCATGCATGAACGTCGATTCTGGGTACTTTTAATTTGGCTCTTTTTATTGTCAAGTATTCTCTATCATAAGGTCTTGAAGGACACGGTTGCAATTCTCCCAGTTTAAAAGGTGTCGGCGAAATCCCCAAATCCATTAGCCAATGCCATTTCATCCAATAAATCAATCGTAAATAAAACATTAGTTTCTTGGCTTAATGCATTATAAACAAAGCACCATGATAGCCTTTATGGTTGTTTAAAACTTTGGTCATATAAGAGAATAAGGATGACACTATAGCATGGGGTTCTTCAAGAAAGGAGTTATTAGGTTTTTAAAGGGTCGCCCTTGGTGTTGCAAACGTCCATTTGCTACGGTAACTGCTTACCATCAGGCGAGCTGAATAGCTTGTTTATAACCACGAGCTCTACTAACCACCCGACCATTATCGTATAAAAAAACCGGCCAAGTGCGAGTCGTACTCGCGCACCAAGGGTTCCGTACAAACCTGTATTTTTATTATATGATGTAACTAAAAATTCACGGTTTTCCCCATTTTTCCTTTATCTATAATATAAGACGTTGCTTAGTACCAAATTTCAAGATTCTGTTTCATTCTTGTTTAGTTCGTGGGAAGTACCCTTGATTCCCTTGCGAGTGTCGAAAATTTGCGGGATAAACGGCTGTATCTCTTGATTGCGTTAGCTTAGAAGTTTGATTTCACATCTTTAGGGGCAAAAGTCTTGAGTATTTGATATAAATTTCAGCTTGATACCTCAACGCGTTCCTGAGAAAAAGGGTCTTGACAGACAGACAGACGGACGGACGGACAACAAAGTGATCCTATAAGGGTTCCGTTTTTTCCTTTCAAGCAACGGAACCCTAAAATCACAAAACATAGTTATTCAAATGGCAACATTTAGTGCATCTACTTGCTATGCCGGTCAAGTTTGACAGTAAAGGTTGAGGGTATTGACTGGGTGATGTGTTCAGGCTGGCTGGCGACTATCTATCATGATTATTAGACCTATCGGGAACGTGTAAACATACTATGTTATTGACAAACGTGGCTAAAGTATCAATATACGGTAAATATGTATGGCTTTGTGGGAATCTTGTTTAATAAATTCTCGTATAGTAATCGGCAAATTATTATCGAGGTGAAATAATATTATGTGCAGTTATGGATGTGTCATTCAAGCTTATTGAAGTACCTATTAATGCAATTAAATCACTTACAGCCCTATTAATAAATATGGAATAAAATAGGTGTAATTTTCTGTCATCAGTAATCTGACATATTAAAGATAAGGACAAAGCAGGGCGTAACTATTCACTCGCTACACCTCGTTTATTAATAAAGAAGTTATAGACCAGGTTAGCACTTTAAAGGACAGTGAACGCCTATAGACGTCATGACAATAAAACATGTATTTTATCTACGTTACTGTCCGCGAAAGGGTTAAGAATATTGTATTTTGTTGTAGCACAAAAAATATTGACATACCCTCATTCTTGAATAGAAGTGGGCTGGACATATCTGCCGAATATCAGACGACATCGCGGTAGACTCAGTGGTAAGACCTTACCCCTGCCGTGAAACAACACGGGCTTATAATAATAATTAAAACACAAAGATGACAATGAGCCACAAGGAACTATCGTAGCCCGAGGATGCTTAAAATTCCAGGAACATTTATTAGGTAGGTAACTCTGTTTCGGCTCCCACGCTACTGTAGCGCGTCGGGTATGTTTGCCGGTGCCAGCGTAGATGACTTTTATGCAGTTATGCGCAAAAAGGTTGCCTCGCTGGTGAACAGGGTGCGGCGGAGCTCAAACAGAGTCCTGAGGATGGTGGGTGAAAGTCTCGATTCAGCCCTGGTGGGCAGGTTTACTGAGCTACATGTTGGAAAGGTTCGGTGAGCCTGCCCATTAGGGGTTAACTCTTAACTTTTAGTTTTAGTTACTAACATAGTATAAGTTATATTGTTACTAACACTATGGATCTCTGGTTCTGAAAATAAATATTTTTATTTTATTAGACAAAGATCCTAAAAAGCTTTGGATACCCTAAACAGAAACTCCCACAGTCCACGTTGTTTTTCTTTTTGTTTTAACACTTTGCAGGACAGCGAACGCCTATAGACGTTATGTCAATAAAACATCTATTGTGTCTACATTACTGTCCGCGAAAGTGTTAAGATTCATTGGCTTGAATGAGTTACAAAAATGAAAAACTATTAATTGGATCCATTACAGAATAATAGGTAGGAGAATAAACCTCTCGTAGGTACGAACGTGCGATTCGTTTCATAAATAACTTGAATTATTGAATAAATTGAATGCATCTAAACTTGAACTATCGATATTGAAATACTTTTGCTGATCTAAGCACACTTTTTCAAAACAATTATTTCATCTTTACGATTTCGATCTGAGTACAAAAATATGCAGGTACAGAAGCTACTTATTTGAATTAATGGCCTACGTCAACTAGTTTTTGTAGAAAACAAACTACTCGTAAATTGAGGTAGGTCTATCCGAATTCCAGACCATAATCTATCTCTGTGCCATCAATTTCATCCAGATCCGTTCAGTAGTTTTTACGTGAAAGAGTAACAAACATCCATCCATCCATCCATCCATCCATCCATCCATACTTACAAACTTTCGCGTTTATAATATTAGTAGGATTACAAATGTATCGGTGGCGCAATGGTATTAAGCATATGGCAGGTCGCGGGTTTAATTCCCGGGTCGGGTTTATTCTGGAATATGTTTGAAATATACGGGACCACTTTGATGTAGGTAATACCCCTCTACTAACTGCATCGGTGTAAAAGCGTAAGTACTGATATTATACCTACATATGGTTTAATCATTATTTATCAGAAAACTACAAAAACAAGTTTATACAATACATTTCAAACAACTTTATAAACATAATGTTTGCACAAAAAACCGCAATCGTTACAAGTCGAAGTAAAAAACAAATAAAGTAATACAATGTATACCTTTCCATCAACTCGCAGAATCAGTGGAGGATAAAAATAAGCTGCTCAAATAAATCATGAACAATCATTAGTGTGGCTCTTGGGAAGCGGGTAGGGACTGAGCGTAGCGGAGCGGGAGCGGACGAGGTTGGTTTTGTATTTCTATACACTAGGGAGGCAAACAAACATAAAGCCAAACTGATAGTAAGCAGTAATCGAAGCCTAATGGACGCTTGCCACACCAAGGGTATCACTTGCGCGTTGCCGATTCATACTCCTAATAATTAATAGTGTTTCTGTATTAACTATAAGAAATTATATCTTCAATTTTTATGCCTCTTGTTGCGCACTACAGAATCGTAATTTTATAGATGAGTTTGTCCTACCTACGTATCTATTAAATTGCTTTCATTGGTATTATAATTATTAGATCTAATGGGGTTGTGTAAACTTACTATATCATTGGTGAATGTGGATAAAGCAGGTATGGATATTTAGTAAAAAAAAATACTTGGTTGCTTTCATCGATACGGGACAACGGGTCTGAATCGCGTAATATTTTAAGGGTTTTCATACCCTTTGATTTAGAGCCGTTGTCCATTAAAGTTATAATAAGTACCTATGTGTACAAATCGTGAAAGTTTAAAAGAATAAAAAATACTATTATTATAAAACTGAAGAGTTTGTTTGGTTGAACGCGCAGAAAGTACTGGTTCTATAAGTGAGAAAATCTTTTTTTTGTTGAATAGTGCATTTGTCCAGGAAGGCTATAGGCTATATAACATCACACTATGATCAATAGGAGCGGAGCAGTAGTGAGATATGTTGCAAAATCGGGAAAATGTACGTTCCAAATTACCACGCGGCCGAAGTCGCGGGCGACCCCTAGTTTATTTATATTTCCACAACGCTAACATGGCAAACAAGCATAGTTACCCACAAACCAATAAATAGTATCCAGGTACTTAGTTTCCTACAAAACATATTATAGGAATCTGGTCCGCTGTCCGCTGTCGCTAGCTCACATGCGAATAGCTACTTCCTTACAGTGTTGTGGACCGCAGGGCGCCGCCGGCGACGGGCCGGGCGGCGGCACGGCGGCACTCCGGCGCGCGGCTCGCGGCTCGCCGGCACCGACGATCACAAATAAATAGGCGCCGTGTCTTCACCTCTACTCTGAACTTGCACCGATACACCGGGACCTATTGTTTTGATATCATTACATGTACTTAATTATGTAATACATTGTTATTATAATTTTTTTATACTACCAAGGTGGCACAAGCATACGGCCCGCCTGATGGTAAGCAGTTACCGTAGCCTATGGACGTTTGCAACACCAGGGGTGACCCTTTAAAACCTTACAACTTCTTTCTTGAAAAACCCTATGCTATAGTCTCTTGGGAAAACTTTGGCAGGGTATTATGTTTAGCCAGCAAATTCATATTAAGTATCTATCAAGTCGTCACTACACCTAGGTAAGTCTACTTGTTTTTTTAGTCTTAAGTCATCGTAATAAAAATTTAGAACGATTTTTAATAAGATAATGTAGAAAAAAGTAGGTCTTTAGGCTCATAGCTAGGTGCACTCGCTGTTCGGTAAACGATCAGCGGGTTAAGCTACCAAGGGCGCGCTGACCGCATAGTGGTATTTCATCTGAGCGTCTCCGAGCTTCGGAGGGCACGTTTAAAGTCGGTCTCGACTGTTATCAGTCGTTAGATCACATCACGACAGGGGCCTAAATATAAGCGATCTAAATAACTCTGTCACCAGGTTGGCCCCTAACCAAACGATAAGAAGAAGAATAAGATGAGGTTTCGCGGGTGCAATGTCGTAGAGCACTATTTACACGGTAGAATGCGACTTCGCTATTTCCGTCGCAGAGCTGGATACTGACTTATCTACCACCAAGTAAGTCTGGCTAGAGCCCACATGTATTTGCGTGGGGTAAGATGTACGCTGGATTTGCCTCCTAGACTGTTCAAAGCTTAGATAAGCTTAAGACCATCAATGCCATTGTAATTATACAAGTAACTATCTTGTAATAAATAAAAAAATAAAAATTATCCTTACTTATATTAGATATAACTGTGAAAGTTTGTGAGTATGTATGGATGGATGGATGTTTGTTACTCTTTCACGTAAAAACTACTGAACGGATCTGGACGAAATTTGGCACAGAGATAGATTATGGTCTGGAATAACACGTAGGCTACTTTTTACAGCGATAACCGACATCCACGTGGGCGGAGTCGCGGGCAACAGCTATATTACAATAAACTACCATTTAGGTTGTCTACTACATAACCTACCTATTTTTTTTTTATAAAAAAGATTTCTCCCGCACTAGGGACTTTACAAACATACAATTAACGGACACAAAGTACAACCAGACTCGGGACAACCATTTATGGATCTTTCAGTTCTCATCACAATTTTTTGTTCCTCGTGGGGATCGAACCCACAATACGCCGCGCAATAGTAAATGGCGAGTTAGCCACTTAAGCCACTGAACCAACCGTGCAGTCAGATTTCATAATTGTTTCAAAAATGTAAGTATATCTATTTATTTGTTTCTTAATTGGGGCTAAAATTGACCAAAAGCTAAACTTATCTTGCCACTGCACTAAGTAGGTATCTATTTAATATTGTTGCAGTAGGAATAAGTTTATATCAACGTATGGCCTAGTTAATACTTACTAACTGATAGAGAATGCTCGGCGCTATGTAGCATTAGCTTTATTGAAGTTTGAGGCAGTTAGAGATACGCACTCGGTATCTATTGAACGTTACCTATTTATTTCGATATAGTTTTGATCCCGATTATCTGCCTAAAGGTATCTACAGAGGGCTTGGCTTTAAATTCGGCTGCCTATACGAAAAATTTTGGCTGCCTTTTATTTTATTCTTATCATTTACCTACTAAACAAAGAGATTTTTTTCTCGAAAATTAAAATAGCAGGCGTTATACAATTTTAATAAGGTATGTTTAAAATTATTTAAAATCTATTTGTATTATTTAAAATCTTTATAAATCTAAAATGCTTATTGGATCTTCTTTGTCGGTATTACTGTTGACAGAGTGGTCGTGGTCAGCACTTCAGGTGTTAGTGGCAAGCTTCACAACACGCCGCCTCTCTTCTCTGATGGCCGCCTTCCTCGTACATTCATGTAGTGATGATGAGCCATTTACTGCCGCTTTTATCTGGCCAGTCCACCTCATAAGCGATCCTCCTCAACCTTTCCCTGGACCACAAGTCGATCAATGGCCACCTCGGCAGCATACGTGACCAAAAAAGGTGAGGATACAAGACTGTACCAATGATGATAAACGATGCTTGAAAAAATAAATGACATTCTGCGAAAGTGCCTTTTTACTGGTCAAGTGACTATGTGCGGCAATGACACTTTGTGAAATGCCGTTCTGCGTAGATATCAATGCGATCGAGGTAGATAGGTAGGTACTTTTGAGAACGGTAGGTCCGTTCTCAAAAGTACCTCGATCGCATTGAGATTAATCAGCGCTTGACTCACTGTAAGACCTACAATACCAGACGTTTAAAAATATTTTTCAGTTTATAAAGACTACTCCCGCACTAGTGAAAAAGCCGTGTCGAGTCTGAGTGAACTTTGTGTCCGTAAATTGTATGTTCGTATTGTAAAGTGGGTGAGTTTACAATACAAAATTCAACAAACATAATATATGAATCACAGTTTTGTCCCCTGTGGGAATCGAAGCCGACCTGGGTAAGTATTCAGGATCACTAACCAATAGACCAACAGGCCAGCCCTATTATAATGTTATTCAAATTGAGAATTAAGTAAAAGGCGTACAAACCAATTATTCAAAACGAGGGGTAAGTCACACGTCTCAACCCATAAACGTCCTACGATGGGCACGAGTCTTCAGCGTACATTTGGAGGGATATTAGCCTACTAAATTCTTTTAAACTTTCACGATTTGTACACATATTATAACTATAATGGACAACGGGTCTAAATCGCGTAATATTTTAAAGGGAAACAAGAAGGTATGAAAACCTTTAAAATATTACGCGATTTAGACCCGTTGTCCATTATAGTTATAATATTAGCCAACTATACCACGCTGGCCAGACGGGTTGGTATAAGGGTTTGTTTCGAGTTTACGCTGTCTTGTGCAGTGGATATTGTCTGGCTGATTTACTCCCTTAGTCGACTCTTACGACACCCTCGGGATAGAACGACATTTGTGTTCTTAATTCGACACCACACGGACCGACGGACGGGAAGTCACACAATCCAGCGTATTTTATACTGATACTGAGGACTGGTATCTAGCGAAGTGCCAGCCCAATTATAATAAAATTATTATTCTTATGGTATTCGGATATTTTTCTATACCTACTTATGCCATCTGGAAATGTTTATATAAAAAATCATATAATGCAATAATGCCCGCGAAATAGAATCGAAATTATATAGCTTTGCGAAAAGGGCACATCGAAATTATGTTTATGTCATGGTAAACAATAGGTCTTGCAAGTAAAGCATTAGAAGCCATACCATGATGTTCTTATAGCAACTTATTTTCAGTCCTAATTATACAAGCCTAGAATCAACCGCCAAAAGGCAGTCATGGTACCTTCGTCCACAGTCACATATTTAAGAAAATAAAACACCAATATGCATCTGTTTAATTTATTAAAGTAAAAATTACTTATCTAGTATACCACAAAACAAATACCTCTTACTGTTCCGAAATAAAACAAATTACTAATGACGCTGCGACACACGCAACTCAACGACGGCGACGTACAATCAAATATTTTCTAACATTTTACAAATGATTTTATAACAACTACAATAGGTATTATAATAATAAGGCAGTATCTGTAAATTAATAAGAATATTAAAAATCAACAACCATTTTATCCAGAGTTTCTCAATTCTCACAAGACAACAATCTTTTGCCCTCGAAAGTTTGACAAGGCACTTTTTGTGACATCTCAATTTTTGACAACTTAAAACAATAACAGCAATAGAATTGTCTTTCAAAACTAGTATCGTGTAAATAAAATATTACTTTTGGCGAAAGTATACTGAGTTTCAAATTGCTTAAGGCCTACGCCTTTTTACCATTGATATAAGCAACTGAATGTAACGCAGAAGCACGTTTGTTTACAATTAGTGCACGTATACGCAGACGCACGCAATCTTACAGTTCGTGCACGTATACGTATACGAGAGCATAGAAAATCGTGCATTGTGTACCTTTATAGTAACGGTTAATTGGAACAGTTATATTTATTACTGTTCAACATTTGATCCAACTTTTGTAATCAACTGTTACATAATAATTTTGAGTACAATTGTGATGATAAACTGTCGCAGCGTCATAAACTAGTATTGTGCGAAAAAAAAACTTTTTGTAACATTCAATGTAGAGTAAGTAATAAAAGTAAAGGTACAAAAATAACTTTGGACCCAATTGACTTTCGAGCATATTCATATAATATATAAGTTTCTAAATATTAAGAGTTCAGCAGTTTATGAGCTGTTTAGACAATATTTAGTTGCTATACCTGACGTTTGCTAAATATGTACAAATATTATACGTTTATAAATGTATTATTAGTTTTAAATAAACATTCTGATTAATATTATTAGCAGTTACTTTAGTGGTAGCTACCATTTGATACCATTGAGATAAGGCAACACTTCACGTTCACACACAACCTTAGAAATACGGTCGGAGAAAGAAGATACATTTTCAAGATACTAACTGAAAATGTTGTGAATTTGTAACACAGCGAATGAAAAGGGTACATAACTTCATCAATTCGCCGTGTTACAAATACCTTCGCTGTGTTAGTTCTCATTTGAGTCTTAAACCTCCTAGTTGTTTGATAAATTTAAATACTCCTAAACAGCTCTTAAAACATATTTTGATAAAATACATTTACAATTTAATTATTATGAGTACTAAAAGCGCCAATCGTAAATACAAACTTCCTGATCAACAGAAACGTTAAGTTTCTTCTACCTTTTTGCTGACAATAGTTGGTAGTTGACATGCCAATGGAGATAATTTCGCTCTCCAATTTAAGTAACAGTTTGCGTTGCGAAAGAGACGGTAGATGATACACTAGAAGATGAGACGCATAAGTAATGTTGGTCCATAAACAACTGTAACTATATCGCTATACCCAGAGGGAAAAGGATATGAGATACTGAATGTTATTTTTCCAATTTAGTATTTGGTTGGACTCTTATTTAAGTCTACCCCTATAGAAAACAGGCATGACTTTTTTACGCCTTTTTACCACTGAGATAAGCATGTGAATCGTCTGTATAAACAATTACATTGTTCTTTAGAAGCACGTATGCTTACACATAGTGCACGTATACGCAGAAGTACGCATGCTTACTGTTCGTGCACGTATACGCAGCTATCGGATGCACCTCGTTTAGTTCGGGAGCCAAATTACATCTATGTAGTGATCTCGGTCTCAGTCTCGTGTTAAATCTTCGCAGTCTATCGCAATTATAACCATTGGCATTAGTTATCTTAACTTGGTTTTATTTCTATAATCTTTTGTGAGCTTTTCTAGCACGTGAATGATTGTAGTTTCGTTGATTTTTATATAATTAAGTACACATACATATGTTACTACATAAGTTTTTGTTATTCGATCCATGTGACTGCTGATCTAGTTAACTATTAAAATCTATATAATATCTCCGATAAAATTAAATAGACTGTTTATAGACTTAAAGGGTAAACCCAGGTAGTATCCGTCCCCTTTCTCTTATTGTATGGTTATTAATATATTTAATATTGCTAGCTAAATGGACTGTTCAAAAGAAAAGCTCATAAAAGAAAAAATACATTTGATAAAAACTAATAGGTATTACTAATTCCGTTCAGAATTTTGAAAGTACATACATTCCTGTCTTTAGATATAAAATCGTCACCAATATGGCGTAAAATAAGTTTAAAATAAACAAGAGAACATATAAAACGAACACATTTGCAAGTCGAGTGATAAATTCATTGTTACAAACATTATATCCAATCATTTGGATTATCATAAAAGTTTTAAAATGAGAAAACTAATGAAACAAATTGATGTTAATGAAAAAGTAATAAAACAAACGGGTCATAGCAAATTTGTCACTGATAGCATCGACGATTTGTAAATATTATGACTGCATTGAAGCGCGATATTAAAAATGCTAATTTTATCTACTGTGACAAACTTAAAAAATATTCATTAGCCGCGTTTAACGTTTTAGTGTGGAATGAAACATTCATCGCTTCACAAAACCAACATCGTCGATACTACAAATGGCATTTATGGACCTTTCTCATTTATAAAATAATTAAAAGTACCCACCCAATCGTCGCGTTCTTTTAACAACTCTCGTCCCATTGAGTCTTGACAACAGTTTCATTAACACAAGGCAGTCGTTTTGTTAGCCAACACATTGAAAAAGACTGCCATCTGTCGTAACCACAGTGGAACTGGCTCTTACCTTCATAATATTAAGTCTTGGTAGTTCGTTACCCACCTCCATACGTATACCCAGTATTGGACAAACAGGGTATTGGTTTACTCATATCATGCAAATGCGTTTTTACATTATTTCTGACACTGTATTACAATCCAGCCGGCTAATATGTGCAAGATATTATATCACTTACAAAAGTCAATAATTGACATTTAATAGTGACATTTCTGCGAGCTGCCGACGAATTAGCATTGAAATTAGTTACATTTTTAGTATAAAACATCATGAAAAATACTATCGATCATACTTCACTAAAATGTGTACTTTGAATGACAGTCGACATAGAATAATGTAATATCTAATATAAAAATATTTCGTTTTTATCGAGAACATTCGTGAACGAGTACCTTTATTCTCATTAGGACATATTAAAGAGTAGTCTCTGCCTTACCTTAATCCGTAAGGTATTCTCGTGTACAAATGTTCGCATTAAAAACTCGCCTTATAAGGGTAGTTGTAAAAATGCTGCTGTTTAAATAAAAATACTTTGTACATACAAGTTATACGTTTTTATAAGGTACATATTTTGTAATATTTATTTTTTGAAGGTAGACAAAATTTGTTATTTCAACAACAAACATTTTATGTATGAATATAATTTTAGGGATAGGCTACACAGCGAAATGTCACGTCTTTACTGACTAGGCTAGGTACAGATGGGGCAATTTAATATAACACGTGTTAACACCCACTCTTATATATTATTATAGCTGACCCATGCTCACTTCATTAAACATTTTCGGATTAATATAAAGCCTATGACACTCACAAGTAACGTGGCTTTCTATTGGTGAAAGAATTTTCAAATTGTTACAGTAGATCCAGAGGTAACCTCCTTACAACCTCACAAACTACCTCTGTATAATATTAGTATAGATTAATATCTACATTGGGTCTTATCTTATGACGGGACTGTCCTTCCGGCGAGCACGTCCACCTTTGGGGTCTATATTGTGTAATATTTTAAAGGTTTTCCTTTCATACCTTTTGTAAACAGAGGTTTCAGTCGAATTACACCGACCATGGTCATGGGTTGACTGTTTACAAATTCCTATATATCTGTTATAGATGTATACGCATGAATGTACCTACCTATATAGCTATATGGCTACCGCGTCCCGCGCGCCATATTGGCATTAAATCAGTGTGTAACCAACTAGCTTGTTTCATTGACGTGCCCCACTGCCGATAGGTACATAACAATATCCAATATTATTTCATACGGAATAAAATATTGAAAGTTAGGTTTAACATTCAATGTGAATGAGAGCTAGTACATAAACATATAATAATTAAGCTAGGGTTTTATCTGAGATTCGATATACTACACAAGGCCTATAGGCAAGTATTTAAGCACTTTCGTTATAAGATACCATCTGTACCTACTCTATGAAAAGCTGTGTATCGGATTCTAATCACCCGTATATTAAGTATGTACAATGAATATTTCTTGTACCTGAATATATATATATTATATCCTTGGATGGAGCTCACTTTTTGGATGTCTAAGAAAGCGTTTTCAGAAGCAGAGAAGATTGTAACCATGCCTTAAAATCTTCCAAGAGCAGGCAACGAATGAAGGTCAGCTCCGAGCAAATACTTTGGAACTCCTTGAGGAAGGCCTATGTTCAGCATAATGATTACTAGAAAAAGCTTACCAGAAAGATGTCTAGTAGCCGATATGTATCGCAGGTGGTTTGTGCATTAAAATCATTGATAACAAAGTATCTAAACTTAATACATCTGCTGGAAGATTTATTTTTTATTCAAATGCTAGTGGTAAATTGACCACATAAAATATATTTTGATAAATTAGATATCTTTTCTTATAGATTTGGGTAGAGTATCGTGGACTTATTCATCATAAATTGCCTTCCTGTAGAGATATAATAAGCCCGCAAAACTCTTACTTTCTGTATCCACTCTACTTCTACTAAAACACTAAATACCCAGAGTTAAATCCGTGTCCAAGCCCAGGGTTAATTATAACTATTGTTATATACATTGTTTTTTGAGCAGCATTTCCTCAACTACCCTCTTACCAGTTGACAGTCAAGGGTATGTCCGTTCAGTAGTTCCTGAAGCTCCTGTTAGGCTTGAAGCTACCACCGCTTCCGCTCCCACTGCTGGGCGACGAGTTCAAGAAAAGCTCGATGTAGCGGTGATCCATGTTGTTTTTGTCACGACGCATTGCCTGTAACATAGCTGTACGTTATTATCTTGTTCATAATATATATAGTGCTGATAAAATTAAACTAAAAGCTTTTAAACTAAAACCAGCAGTATGCTCACCTAGTCCAAGAGCTTTTAGTTTCGAAAGACAACTCCCGCACTAGTGAACAAACCCTATATCGCGGGGCTTTTACAAACATACAATTAACGGACATAAATTACACCCAGACTCGCAACAAACATTTATGAATCGCATAAAATTTTGTCCCGTTTGGAAATGGAAACCACGATCTGACTAAAGTCAGGGCCACTAACCACTAGACCAAAAGCCAGTTTATCATAATTATAGTCAGTTCACATTAGAGAAGTCCTGTCCTATTGGAGAAGCTCCTGGCGTGACCACAACCAAATAACTACACAGTGTTAGGTAATACCGCTCATACCGCTCGTAAGTCTCCCGTTGCTTATTAGGAGATTGTTAAAATATTTTCCTATCTCAGGGATACTTCATCATCTAGTGTTAATTTTTTTTTGGGTGCGCAAGACATGAGTGACTCTCCAGGCATTCCAAGCGTCCATAGGCGCTTATCTTCAGGTGGGCTATATGCTTGTTTGCCACCTAAATATAATTTAAATCCGAATGACTGCCTCCGTGGCTCAGTGGTCGATGTGTGAGACTGCTGATCACGAGATCCCGGGTTCGAATTCTGGTTAGGGCAAAAAATCCATATTGGGTTTTTCTGTTAAGAAATTCACAATAGATGCCCGGAGTTTGGAAATCGGCGGTGTTTACACCTCCGTGCCTTGGAAAGCACGTAAAGCCGTTGGTCCTACGCCTGATCTCTCTCCGGTCATGTCGGATTTGCCGTCCCATCGGACTATGAGAGTGAGGGAATAAAAAGTGCACTTGTGTTTGCGCACACGCTTGTGCATTTTAATATATTTCCTGCGCAGATGGCAAGTCTCCGTCGAGATTATGCGCCGTGACAGAAAATCTATTACGAGGACATTATAATTTAAATAAACCAACGAACATGCAGGCTCACACACTTTTGCTGGTGGATCCGTAGGTACTACATATTAAACCTTGGCAACAATGTGTCCAAGCTCTAGATGTCAATATATTGCTCACCCTCATAGCATCCTCGTGGCACTCGAACTCAATGTCAGCCTCGCCAGAAGGCCTGCCGCTGGTGTCATATAATATGTTAATGTTCACGGGCCGGATCGGTTTGAAGAACTGGAATGTAACATTATCCATAAAAATAAACCACAAAAGTATAATTTATTTTTGTTCTCCTAAAAATAATGATTTCCCTAATACGGGAAACTCCCATACAAAATTGGGAAATCGCAGGGACTTTATAAACATACAATTAATGGACAAATTACACCCAGACTAGGATCCTTGTGGGAATTCCGGTTTAACAGTCACTGTTACTAACCAATGGACCAGCAGGCCAATCTAATACATTAACCACCTGGTCCTGTCCCGTTGCAGAGCTTGCGTTTATCTTTGCCACCAATCCCGAAGTTCTGAGTAAAATGTTATTAGGTTTTTCATTGTACACCACACAACAGACAAAATAGAAAAGGTGACGTGGGGTTTCAACTTGACCATTGATTTTTATGGCATCTAAATACCTATTAATGGTTCTCTGTATATATTTTGTTTACTTGTTATACATGGATTTCCTAAGGAAATAAAGATGCATGAGCGGTATGTGCATTTGAGAGCAGTTATGTAAAATCTATGCAGTGGTCTTTTCAATGAATAAATGCTCAGGATCCAAGTTTATCAACTGTAGTGATACTTACATAAGCGATATCCTGCGGCGAGGCTTTGAACGGCAGACCTCGCATGTGCACACAGTGACAACCACTGCCGCTGCCCCCACGACTGCGGAAACCACCGCGACCACTACCGTAGCTACCTCCTGTTACAAAATATATGTTTATTTCTTGATTCTTATTCATCATCTCAACCCATGAACGTCCCACTGCTGGGCACGGATCTCCTCCATACACTTGGAGGGATATTATCCTAGTGTACCATGCTGGCTAGACGGGTCGGTATAGGGTTTTGTTTTGAGTTTTCCCTCTCTTGCAGTGGATATTGTCGGACTTATATTATTGTTGACTTACTCTGTCTGTGACTTTACAAACAAACCATTAACGGACACAAATTTAAACCAGACTCGTGCACAGCAGGCGCATATTAGGACCACTGGACCACCAAGGCAGTCTAACTACACACAGTGGGTATAGTTCTGTTCCTGTGCGTGACTAAAGATCGACTGTTCATTTGAAATGCGTTTTTTAAGAAATGTTTTCCTAAACCAGGGAACATATAGAACATTATGTAACATTATTGTTATGCTATGGAAATAGTGTGGTCCACATTGGCGTATGTTTGGCCAATATGTAGAAGAAGCTTTAGATAATATTTAAATAGTGCTGCTCTGTTAATAAAACTATACACATTTAACAGCAAAATATTCAACCAAACAAACTCTGTTTGGTTGAACGCACTTATCTCAAAAAGTACTTTTTCGATTAGAAAAAATCTTTTTTCTTGAATAGTTCATTTATCCAGAAAGGCTATAAGGCTATATAACATCACACTATGACCAATAGGAGCGGAGCGGTAGTGAGATATGTTGCAAAATCGGGGAAAATATTCCAAATTACCACGCGGACGAAGTCGCGAGCCCCTAGTAAATATATAAGCAATACATACACACCTTCAAAAAGAAGATTCAAGCAAATTACTCTAAGAAGATCATTTTTGGGGAAATCGCCGTTATTCCTTCACTTGTCAGGCAGGTTGGCCAAGCCTCCAACAAAGTGGACCGATGACCAAGTGAAGGTTACAAGCAACACGAAAAAGGTTATGTGGAAATCCGTGAGGGAGACCTATGTCTAGCAGTGGAACGTCGAAAGAAATAAGCATTCTACCACCACCATAACAAACTGACTCTTACCAAAAGATCCACGACCTCTTCCACCGAACCTGCCACCACCGAATCTGTCATTCCTGTCGTAGGGAGTGGGTCTGTACCCTCGCGTCGAACGGAACCCGCCCTCCATACGGGCAGAGTAAGCACGCACCTCATCGGCTGAACTCAGGAACACTTCAATGTATCTGTTGGGAAAGACAAGCCTTAGAAATTATTGAAATTTAAAATTTACTCGAATATTACGCTGTCCATTACCCTGTAAAGGGTATTAAAAAAACTATAAAATAAAAGTAAAGTACATAATTATACAACAAAATAGGTTTGGGATGCTGGGATAAATAATAGTATAAATAGGAGCATACTGATCGGAGATTGGGGGAACGACAAATTAAATTTACATACATATCATCACGCCCGTCTCCCAGTGGGGTAGGCAGAGACTATGGTACGCAAATCGCTTAAATTTAAATTTAATAATGGTAAACTTTTTGTCACTTGTGATCAAGGGGTCCTAGCAGAATATCAGCGCTGCAGCGTCTGCGATGTTGCAATTAATCGCTGAGCTAGGTCCTGTTTTGTCTTGTGACCATTATGTTTTTTTTTTTAGATTACTTTAGTAAGATGTAAAGACAAAATAAATATTTTATCTTTCTTCTTTCTTTCTTTCAAATTACAGAACAGATCCCAGACAATTGGTCATGATTTATGTTGAGTTTTTATATTGGAAAGTGAATGTTGTTTGGTAGAGGAGGTTCTTTATTCAACCCATATCTCTTGTTCTCTTAACGCAAACGACTTTTATAAAGAGTTTTTACAATTGTGTATTAAGGACTTGCACTAGTTTCTACTCTGGTGGAATCACATTGTGGTGGCGTTAGGTAAAGATGTGTGATGTGGTTAGAATAACAATATAAATGTGTGATTGTGATCAGACTGAAATACGTCGTATCAGATCTGATTTTGTTTTTCTCCAATCAGAACTCAGAATTTGAAATAATAAAATAATTTTAAATAAAACAAAAAAAAAAACTCGGTCATCAGTATAAGGAATAATAAAAACAATAATAGAAAGGTGTGATCCATTAAAATCACATTTGATCAATCTACAAGATTTGATTGATAAATATGAAAAATCAATATGATTTGATTGACCAATTTTACCACACTGATTTGGTATATGATCTGATCAATAATGAATCGATAAATCAATAGTATTTGATTGATCAATTCGGATCACACTGATTTGGTAAATGGTCTGACACATGATTTGTTAATTTTATTATGAATATAAAAATAGAGAGCAAAATTTAAAATCTTCTATGTACTAATGTTCACTTCAAATGAGATTTGGATATTTTAAATATATAAAAAAAATATCAAATGCCCAGTCTAAAATATATAGGTACGAATAATAATAAATATTATTTTATATTATGGCCACATACAACATAAAAGTTTTTAAACATTTTAAGAAGATTTTAAATTTGCTACAATATTATTTTCTGGAATAACATAATCACACAACTAATACATTGTATTATTTTAGATAGTTCTTATAAATAAACATTGATATAACCTGAAATCATACAACTAAGGATATACCACATAAACAACAGTTTTAATAACGCAGATCCGGTTCCTCTTCCCCTCTTCGTCTTCGCCCCGCTCTCCCCGGACCCCTTCGCCCCGTGCTCTCCCAACCTTTGACAACTCAACAACCAATCACTATTACTCTCTAAATGCTACCTTTAGTATTAGTCATGAAGATATGGAAACTCAGACTTAAGATTTTTAAAGCTTACTTGGACTTAGCTTCAATGCATCTATATTTTAATCTGTCTCCTTGACTACAATTACTGGTAATGATGATGGTAATTTCAAAATATGCATATTTATTTTATTATGTAATTAATATGATAGTAACGATATTTCTTGCCGTCAATCCTCTAAGTCTGAACTAAGTCTAAGCATGCTTCATGAACTGCTGCCTCAATCCCATAGCTAGACCAATAACCAGACAATTTTTGTTTCAATAATATAAGCAAATTGTGTGAAAGTAAATAAATAAATGTGTTGTCTTCTTTGATGCCATAGTAATGAACACAAAAACTGTCAAACAAGGTAGCATTAAGAAAGCATAAAATATCTCGGTTTTTGTTTAAATAATTTCTCCATACATCCCATAAATTCAACTAGTACACACCCACCATTCTGTTACTGGCCATTATGATTTTTACCATATAATTTTTCATTAAAAACATAACCAAAACATATAAAAAAAACCATAGCGCTAGACCAATAACATAGGAGGTCCCATACTTATCCCACTACACCAAATATAATATTGCTGTCGTGGTTTGTTTTTATAGTGTGGTGGACATACAGGGCAATGGATATGTAATCATCTAGGTAATCAAATTTCCAAGCTGATTGTTTAAAAATTTTAGTGTGTTATAAAATCCGAAAAGAAAAATCTATCTTTCTAAATATTTTTGATTTAAAAGAAAGACATTTATTCAAAAAAAAAATTGCATTGTCTGTATCAAACAGTAAAAGGCTTAAAGCACAGTAGTGCAGTTAGCCCTAAGAAGCCCAGCCTGGGTTTCATATCAGCTTTTGATTTACAGGCCCACCCCAAAATTTAATTTAAACCACATTAGCCCACATCCCCACCAAGTTGAGTGACAAACCACGCGCAAAATAAAGTAACATTGCCCCCCACCTGTGTCCTATTTTCTCCCTGTCCCTGTTGAGCGCTTCCTGTGCGCTCTCCTTGTCAACGAAGTGAACGAACGCCTCGCCTGAGGCCCGCCCCGTGTAGTCGGAGAGCAAGTGGACCCCGTCCGCGGCGACGGTCAGTCCTGCCCCATCCGACGTGCAAATAAAGATTAGGTTATATACGTTTGAGGAGTGCGGTAGCAGGCTGTGAGTAATATGAACTTATTTCATTTACAAGCATAAGCATTCATATACCTATATCTTGAGTTTCTCAATATAATATTATAAGTAAAACTGAACAAAACGTATATAATAATTCCGCTTTTATTATTTTGCAAATAATTTACTCACAGCTCAACTACCGGTTATACCTAAATCCCCACATTAAGAAACAATAACTCATAAAAATGGTGTATGCAAGTTCTTACCATCAAAAAATTGAATGATTTCTTCTTTGGAGCAGCCGAAAGGCAGGCCCCGAAGTTTAGCTATACCCATGTCATCAGACACGTTGGGAATGCCATCAAAACCGTTCTCGCTTTGACGCATTGCGTTCAAAGCCCATTCCATGTCTTGGCGGTCGGTGGAAAAGACTGAAAAAGAAAAAGAATATTTGATATATTGATGTATTCCATAGATGCAAATCAGTTAAGAGTGGCCACTGACTTCTTCTTTATTGTGTAGTTTTAAAATTTTATATGTATGAAAGTGCACTCACTGCTTCAATAAATACATTAATGTTGAATTTATATCAAAAATAAAAATTTCATTCATTTTCTTCTTAATATTTCAAGCCTGAAAATCACAACTACTTAAAATTCCATTTCAAAAATTAACATATTCTGTATCCCAGTGATAGTTCACTGCGAGCACTTTATAGGTGATAGTGGCAAGATAATACATCATAGTTAGTAACCAAACTGTATTGTCTTCAGCACTAAATAATAAAAAGCAAGAAGAAAAATATTGAAAGCAATAACTTTGGTAGGGTAGGGTATAGTTAGATAGTTTTACAGAGTGTTTTGCGCACTTGGCCATTTAAGAGGGCCTTGATGTGTAAGCTTCTTCTGGCTATCCCAACCAAGATTTTGGGTATGACGTAAGATCGGGTATGTTAATAAGTTGTAGTTATTGAGGACTTTAAATTATTCTAGCGGTGAAGGAAAACATTATGAGGAAATCCACATGTCTTAGAAGAAATTCTAAAGACATGTCTGATTCACCAACCCGCATTAGGCCAGTGTGCGTGAATTAAGGCCTAAACCCTTTCTCTCTCTCTTGATGGAGGAGAGGAGATCCATGCCCAATAGTGGGACATATATGGGTTGCTATTATATTATAATTATTCTAGGGGTTTTGAGACAGGTACCATCCTTTAATTAATTATTATGATAAGCTTAGCGTAAAATATTTTAGCAAAATAATAAATAGCATGAAGTTTTAAAGAAATTACGCTTTTTCATGTCATTGCATTATCTTTTTATTCTGAAATATATCTTTTCAATCTTGATACTATCTATATGATAAGAATGCTGGCCTGGATGGCATCTTCCCCGCCCTACTACAATGGGGACCACCAAGGATCATCGACCACCTTGTGGCGCTCTTCAGAGCTTGCATAGCGCACAGGTATACACCCATTCCATGGAGAGAGGCCAAAGTTATCTTTCTGCCTAAACCCGGCAAAGAGGACTACACGCAAGCAAAGTCCTTCCGGCCCATAAGCCTGACCTCGTTTCTTCTTAAGACCCTTGAAAGGTTGGTAGATAGATATCTAAGAGACGGCGCGATCAAAACCAAACCACTACATCCGCAACAACACGCGTACACCCAAGGAAAATCCACAGAATCAGCACTGCACCAAGTGGTCTTTAAGATAGAGACGGCCATGAGCGCCAAACTATCATCACTGGGTGCGTTCATAGACATTGAGGGTGCCTTTGATAAGACACTCCACAACTGCATTAACCAAGCACTAACCAGGTACGAGGTCAACCCGACAGTCAGGGGCTGGATAAATAACCAAATAAGTCAGCGAGCAATACAACTAACGGTAGGCAAGACCACCAGGGCAAAGGTGACAAGAGGCTGCCCACAAGGGGGAGTTCTGTCACCGATCCTTTGGAACATGGTAGTCGACAGCCTAATCAGGCGCCTCAATGGCAACGGCTACTTTACTGTAGGCTACGCTGACGACCTAGCAATCATTACCAACGGTAGTGCAGAAAACGTACTATGCAAGGTACTGCAAACAGCGCTAAACATCGTAGAAGAATGGTGCACCGAACAAAAACTGTCGGTGAACCCACTGAAAACGGAGCTTGTCCTTTTCACTAACAAAAGGAAGTTACCCGAAATGACAACACCAAAACTTTTTGGCACCAGGCTAGCACTGTCGACGGAGGTAAAATACCTGGGCCTTACCCTTGACAGCAAACTGAACTGGGCCAAACATATGGAGCAAAAAATTAACAAAGCCGGCATAATCTTTTGGCAGTGTAAAAGGCTCGTAGGCAAAACATGGGGCCTAAACCCTAAGATAATGCTTTGGCTATACACATCGGTCATAAGACCCACTATCACCTACGGCTCGGTAGTGTGGTGGCCCAGGACACAACTAACTACAGCCAAAACTAAGTTACAAAGCTTACAACGCATTGCATGCGTTGCGACGACTGGATGTATGCGAACCACTCCCACGGCCGCGCTAGAGCACATCCTAAACCTCAAACCACTACATTTAGTAATACAAGAAGAGGCCACCGCCGCGGCACTCCGGCTAAAAGGCTGCGGACTGTGGAAACAGGCCGCAAATACGCCACACACAGGCAGACTGACCGCGGCGCTAAACAAGTTTCCACTGCTGGAAGCACCGTGCGACAAGATCCCCTGCACCTACACCTTCGACCGCCGCTATGCAATAGAACTCTCAGCAGAGACAACCGACAGCTCTGGAACCAACGAAGTAAGGATCTACACCGATGGCTCCAAGACGCTGTCCGGCACAGGAGCAGGCGTATACTCGCAAGAACTGAATATCAACATATCCACAACACTGGGCAAACACAACACCATCTTCCAAGCGGAATGCATAGGTATCACCAGAGCAGTGAGTGCGATCGCTAGCAGGAAGGTAGGTAACCTAGATATCAGAATCGTCTCTGACAGCGCATCTGTACTAACTGCCCTAAAAAGCAACAAGAAGACATCCAGTCTTGTACTAGAGTGTCACCTGGCGCTACAAGACGTGGCAAACACCAACAAAGTCACCGTGCAGTGGATTAAAGGACACAGCAACTCAACCGGTAACGACGCCGCGGATGCACTGGCGAGACAAGGTGCCGCCGCTGCAACCGCGGGCCCGGAACCGAAAATCCCCATCCCACACAGCCAGGCTCTCACCTGGCTCAAGGAATGGACAGCACAACTACACAGAGAGGAATGGGAGAGCAACGGGGGCTGCAGACAAACCAAGGAAGCGGTACCAACCGCTACCCGGAAGCTCTCGCGCAACCTCCTAACACAAAACAGGTCTAACCTCAGGACACTAGTGGGCGTCCTTACAGGACACTGCCCACTCAACAAACACTTACACAGGCTAGGCCTGACCGACAGTCCACTCTGCAGGGGCTGTATGGAGGCCGAGGAGACACCCGCCCACGTCCTTCTGGACTGTAGGAGCGTAGAAGACCATAGGGTGCGGACCCTAAAGAAAACGGGCTCTCTGCCGGAAGCCTGCGGCCACCTGGGTCGCCTGCTGGCTTTCTGGAAGAGGTTGGGCTGGATGGAATAGCCAAAAGGAAAACACGTACAAAGGCCCACTTGAGCGGCCAAGTGCGGATAACGCCCCGACAAACTAACTATGATAAGAATGCTGAAATTATGTAACAAAAATTCTGTTATATAACAGATAAAATAATATCTGATTGTTTACTAAATATATTCTGAATATCAACATACCTATATATGTAGCTATTTGAATCTTTGCAAACGCTGTGGTCTCAGATTAGGTATGATAAACTATATTATGGAGTGTTAAGGCACACATTGCTGAATGCACTGTGATTGCAAAGTCTAATCTCTAGAAGGTACACAAAAGTGTTGCATCAGAAAATTGCACTTTAATAAGTGGTGGTTTGTCATGCCTTTATTATCCTACTAATATTATAAATGTGAAAATTTGTGAGAATGTATGGATAGATGCTTGTTTCTCTTTCACGTAAAATTTACAGAACTGATTTGGATGAAATTTGGCATTTAGGTATAGTGAATAGACTACTTTTAATTGCGATAACCGACGTACATGCGGGCGGAGCCACGGGCAATAAATAGTAATAGCTGACACAATTGGTAGTGCGCTAGGCCAGAACCCGAGAGGCACAGGTTCGAATCCTGCTCTGGGCTCGTCTTTTTCCACATTGCTTAATTATTTAAGTTAGTAATAGCTAAAAGAATTTATTTTAACATTTTGACCCAAGCTTCTAACTCACACAACATAAAATTTACCTTCAATGTATCTCTTCCCCATGTTGTCCTTGTCTTTCTTGAGAGCTTCCTCTACATCTTGTTGGCTCTCCACTTCAACAAAACATTCTCCAGATGGCCGGCCCGGACGCACTTCAGTCAAATGCACTCCTGAACATAGATGAAGACAAATTTAAAGGTCAGCAAGCACCTGTTAGTATATTTAGGACTTCTAGCTCCAATATTGCATTAGTAATCTGTGTTTTGATTTATTTATTTAGAAGAAGGATAAACGGAAGTTTTGATAATTTAAATCTGCCTATTGCAATCCACTGCTGAACATAGCTCTGTCCAAGTATTCGCCACGGAAGTTTTAATCTCCAGATAATGATTTTTCTATAAATCTTTAATTAAAAATTACTTTAATTTTAAGTAGAGTATGACGAAACCGAAGTAAAATTGATGTTTTGATGAATAAATATAACAGAAATTAATAGCACGGAATTTTATTATTTTTCCAAGAATCTAGATATGTGATGCAGACCTCTGAAAGATATTTGTAACATACAAAAATAAGGTCAAAAGTCTAAGTTTCACAGGAATATTTAATATAATTAACGTAGGATAACCGAACCAACCAAAGTAATAGGAGTTTATACTAATAATAACCGGCAAATGTATCTGTACTACTACAAATTGTAGCAAAACAGCTGCCATTTTGAAATAAAATCGCTCACCAGATTTCAGTCTGCTATTCCAATAAATACAGAATATTCAAGAACATACCTTCTTTGCCATTAACCACGTTGACGCCTCGTAGAAAATCGAGCACATCTTCCACAGAAGTGGAGAAAGGCAAGCCGCGCAGCTTTATGATGTAGCTACTGTCCCCAGAACCCAACATAGTTGCGCTTCAACACAACCACTACACAAAAGTATTATCAAATTCGATAATTTAAATTTAGTTGTTAAAAATTAAAATGCGATATGTCGCAAAAACTTTATGTAAATTTACGTGACAAGCGTTGTATTGGGCTTTGCTTGTCGGAATGTCCATGCACGTTTAACTTAGAACAAAAGTGAAGGTTTATTAGACCAGTAGTTTAAGAAGGTATCGTCACTACTTGTAAAGTAAAGTTGAACATAATATTTACATTTAGCAGTATTATAATGACAATTGTTCTTATCCGAGAAAACTAGATGGCATTATAATCAATTTACGTGATGATTACGTTTTATAAAATAATCCATTATACGCAAAAAAAAAAGAATTTGTAAATTAAATAAATCTTTTTTTTGTGTTTTCTCATGTTTTCATTATTAATTATCTTTAAAAAAACACTTAATATGTAAATGATTGCATTTTACAACATAAAAACAACATTTTAATTTAATTTAATTTATTTATCGAACTATTAAAATATCAAAATGAAACGTGCTAATCTCAATATTATATTGTCTATTGCTTGGTATTGTACCGTAAAACTTTTTTTGGCGGTTACGGATAATACGAATCTTTAATCTAGCATTTATTGTTTTTGTTTTCTCGATATTTCTTTATTACTGACTGGCTTGTTTGGATTCTGATAATACCCTTCACAATTGTTGACCTGGCTACGTTTTGATTTCGATATTTAATTTTGAATGACCTCTGCTCGAATACTGGACCGTTTATTTGCCCTTTGAATTGGATTTGTTATTTGGGAAAAATTGTGAACATGCACGAGAAAAAGTGTTGTGTGCCGACCTGTTCGCTATCGCGTAAGTACCTTTCGTCTATCTTGTAACTAAAAACTTTAGATTGCCTATTATTGTCATTAACGTTATTATGGCCTAAGTAGAAGAAAGGTTTCTAGAGAGACATCACACAAATGCACAATATCACAAAACTATATACTCACATAAATACATGAAGGTAGTACTTTCTTATGCATGACTCAGAAAATTCTTTTACGCATGTACTTTGAATGTTATTAGTCTTATTATTATTTTTTTATCACAATAAAAGAAATACAATAAAAAAGCATATCAGTATCATAAAAATTGTAACTTGGTGGCAGATAACTATGAATAACATTTGACTGAAGCATAAGATAGAAAATAAAAATTATGCATCAGATAGTTCTGCTATTGGTAGGAATGGTAGGTTACCTACCTACATATGCAATTAAGTGCCATTAGGCATGTTAGCTAGTATTTAAATTAAATGTAAATAAATTGTATTTCAGGTGCAGATAATGCTATTTTGCATTTATTTCCTGATCCAAAAAAGGAGTTAGATAGATTTACCAAGTGGATCTATGCTATTGGTGGTAATCTATTTGCATTAGACCCACTACATGTTTTTAAATGTGGGAGAGTTTGCAACTCTCACTTCGAGCAGAAATATTGCACTGTAGGCAAGAGGTTAAGCCGTAATGCAATACCTTCTCTTGGCTTATCAGGTAATGTACTAATGCATGTAACATGGCAATTATTCTCCTTTAAAAAAAAAGTTAGTTAAGAATTTAATATTATTCTAGGTATCAACATTACTCCGAGACGACCTTTGCAACAATTAAGTGATCAGACTGAAGGAACTCCTTTACCATCTGCTTGGACCCTGTCTGCCCACCCAATTCTATCAACGTCTCAAGAAGTAGCTGCATCAACATCAAAAGGTATCCCGGAATCATAAAATGACCATTAAATTATAAATTACCTACAGTATTATTTAATTAGCATCACAAAATGGCGCGAATTAAATGAACAGCACTTAATCAGACGACCATCGCTCACCGCCGCTTGAAGTGAAATGACTGAATATTTTGATAGTAAATATGTACCTATTTTAGCGTCGTAACAACCACTTACCGCTCTACTAATTTGCAAAAGTATAAAAATATTTTATCTTATGGCATGTTATAACAGCAGTAACAACCACTTACTGCTCTACTGATTGGCAAAAGTATAAGGTGACCATGGCAGATATATATATATATAAATGAATATTAATGGTTTTTCTAGGTATCTGTTATACCTCAAGACCACCTTTGCAAGATGTAACCAATAACTCTGCGGGAACTTTGTTACCAGCATTATTGCCCCCATCTGGCCGCCTAACAATTTGTAATCAGACTTCATCAAGTTCTCAAGTAGCTGCTGTATCAAAAGGTATGGTGCTATACATTGTTACAAATTGCAGGTATTATATTTCTTCTTGTTCATCCCATGTGACAAGAAGGCAAACAAGTTACAGTTATGCATGATAGTAAGCAGCTACCATAGAGCCCATAGATGCCAACAGTTTTTAGGTCTTCTTGCTGAATTCCTTTTGACTGCAAACAACATAAATACTTGGCCTCAGCTTGTAGTCAATTATTTTTCGAATGTACCCTGAGGAGTGTCTCCCTTGTCTGATAGGTTCTTTAGATGATCTAAACCCTTTTTATTTTACCTGGTCTACCCAGATAAAATGAGGGAACTATAAATCAAGTCAATTTATTTGACAATGTAGGTGAAATTTACAATAGGAATATTATAAGCTTAGCTGATGATTACATTTTAAAATAAACCTAAATTTCAACTTTGTAGACTATGTTAATAGTATAATAGTCCTACTTTGTTCACTAGAAGAACATAGTGGAATAAACCTTATGATATGGAATACATTAAATAAGGTTTTGTATTTGACCCTTTTCAGATTAAAAGTAATAATATAATATTTTCGGGACAACTCACACATCACTATCTGATCTCAAACTAGGCAGAGCCTGTACTAAAGTAACCAGACAACTGATAAACATACTTATTATATTCCTAAATACATACATATAGATAAATTACACCCAGACACAGAACAAACATTTGTGCTCATCACACAAAGATTTGTCCTGGGTGGGAATCGAACCCACGACTTCCGGCGTAGCAGTCAGAGCCACTAAGCACTAGACCAACAACGAAAAAAAAGTCTCCAAAAAGAACTTATTTGTAATAACTACTATTGTTATTTTTGTTGAATTATTGTGATTGAAAATGTGGTGGCTTTTTGTTTTGTGCACCTCTCATAATTTATCTGTGATTATGATCACATAATTTTCAATTTCTTTTTATTTATTTTTTATCTTTTTTTTTTCAGATAAACATAAAATATCTAGAATGGTTGATGCTAACTATGTTATGCTGAGAAATCAGATAAAAAAGCTGCAAAAGCAAAAGGACTCTGCAACAATTAGATTGAAGAAGGCCTTAAAGCTTTCTGAAAATGCTGCCTTCCAAAAAGCACTTGGTAAATTTTCGCCTACTGCAAGCATTTTTACAAATCTACAATTCCGCGAAGCAGGGAAACATAAATTGGGCTGCAGATTCACCAAAAAGGAGAAAGTGATGGCATTAGCTTTGTATAAGCAAGGCCCTAGAGCTTACAGATGGCTAAAAAAATTTTTTATTCTGCCCTCACCACTTACTTTAAGCAGGATGATATCGAGGGCATCTCTGCGTCCAGGCATTAACAATATTTTATTTAAACACTTACAAAAAAGAGTAAGCACAATGAAGCCTTTAGAAAATCTATGTGTGTTATTGTTCGACGAAATTGCACTTACAGCACATTTTGATTATAGTAAAAGAACAGATTGCATAAGTGGGTTTGTTAATAATGGTACCAGTACCCAAAATAAAATAGCGGACCATGCACTGGTCTTCATGGTAAGAGGCATCCACAAAAATTATAAACAGACCATTTCCTATACCTTTTGCCAAAGCACAACTCCATCTTTGGAACTAGTCTTCCAAATAAAGACTGTCATTAGGAAATTATTTTCAATTGGCTTCAATGTGATAGCAACAGTTTGTGACCAGGGTGCAACTAATATCAGTGCAATAAATTGGCTTATTAAAAACACCAATGATGAATATTTGCGGCAAGGGAAAGAAATCAAATACAGAATATTTGAAATTGATGGAAAGGAAATTGTGCCATTATATGACCCACCTCACCTCATTAAAGGCATCCGAAATAATTTAATTACAAAAAATTTAAATTTCAAAATGGATGGTGTGGAGAAAAAGGCCAAATGGGATCATATTATGCAGATCTATCAAGAAAATCCTGCATACAAGGGCATAAGGCTAATGCCAAAATTAACTGAACGGCATGTTGTGGCCCAAAAAATTTCAAAAATGAAAGTCAAATGCGCTACTCAGGTGTTTAGCCAAACTGTGGCAGCTAATATGGGATATTTAGCAAGTAAGTTTGAAAATCACTTTTATTGTGTAAAAAACGAATGAAAAACTATCCTTTTAAAAATAACATATCAATTGAAATGCATTTTAAGGAAGAGACTAAACCAAAATTATAGTGCTTAAAAAAGTACATTTGATGATACATTTTATACCTTTTTCAGAAATGGGGATCCTATCAAAGGAGTGCGAAGACACTGCTGACTTATTATTATTCTTCGACAATTTATTTGATTCCGTCAATGGAAGTTCCGAAAATTTTAAAAAGAGGACTGGGAAGCCTTTACTAGGCCCTGTCACACCAAATTCAGCCCATAAAAGAGTATGGACAGAAGCCAAAAAAGTTTTAAAATCAATGCGATTTAGTAGTAATGTTCGATCTGGTCTGGTGCCATCAATTACAAATTGGTTACAAACAATTGAAAATATGGAATATATTGTTGAGGTTTTGTCAAAAAAATATAACTTGACGTCTGTATGGATGAGACACTTCAACCAAGACCCTTTAGAGAATTTTTTTGGCTGCATTCGAAGCCACGGCTATCGAAATATATCGCCCTCTTGTGTTGGCTTTGAGGCAGCCTTTGCTTCCCTTTTAATAAATAATTTAAGCAGCATGCATTCACCGGGGTCTAATTGTGAGGTTGACAATTGCATAAATTTTAAATCATTAACTAAAATGTTTTTTAAGAAGTCTGAGACGTCAGGTTATGTGGTAGAAGTCAATTTTGACCACATAGACAGTGACAACATCTTCGTAGACCCAAACTTAAAAAAACAAAATACAAAAATAAAAGCTCAGTTAGAGTATGTGTGTGGTTATGTTCTGAAACAGCTGAAAATTAGCTGTGCTCTTTGTAAGTCATCCCTGTATGATAAAAACCGTGACAGTGAAGCATTATCATACAGGGAGTATGACAAATTTAAACGCTGTTTAAGTTATCCCTCCACATCCCTTACAAATTGTTTTTCTAACATGCAAGATGTTGTCATTGAAATTCTTCGAAAATATAGTAAAATGGCAAACCTAAAACAGTATATACAAACAATACTTTCAGTTGTTGTTGATTATCAATTTATTAATTGTAAAGATCATAAAGAAGAAGTTATTAAAAAAATTGAAGATATATCTTTAAACTTCTTTATTTGTAATTGGTGCAAAGACACAAATAAATTGTTGAAAGGATATCGAACAGATTACGATGAGCACGATGAAATCCAGCAATTGTCTATTGCATACAATAAAAAAAAGCAAAAATAAATTATTCGTGTTTTATTTTGCATACGTATTACAAAAATTATACTAAGGTCGGTTTCTTGATCCGTAGTCACAAACCTTAAAATCGGTAATATTTTAAGGTTTGAGTGCGGATCTAAAAGCCGGCCAGTAAATAGTTCAATACAGATTTAACTTAAGTAGGTATATTTATAGGTATAGTCAACCGTGAAAAGTTGTAATCAGTGAAAGCCAGATGGCGTTCTCCGCGACTTATTTGAGTGACGTCTCTATGGAATGTCGGCCATTAAATAAAATTTACGAAGTAGGGTTGGGACATTGAGTATTGGGACTATTGGGTACTTCATAAACGAACTATGTAGTTCAATAAAATATTCGTAGTTCTTACGAGGGAACTATTCCGATACTGCCGATACCCATTTAAATAAAGTCAAAATTATAATAATTTGGTATTTTTTACTTGGTATTTTTCTTGAAGTAATCAATAGACTTTAGGCGTATTTATCGTATCGGGTAAAATACTAGGTTAAAAAATATTGGTCTGTCACTGTTACAAGATTTCGGAAATACCTGTTACAGAAATACTTGTTATAGATTTTTTTTTATACTACTTGGGTGACAAACAATATGTTAAGCAGTTACCGTAGCATATAAAATTGCAATACCAGAGGTACCATTTGCGTGTTCCCAATCTATTTTTTACACCAGACCTATCAGATGAATAGAATGATGAAAACGTATTCCTATATGCTGCTATGTTCAGCAGTGGATAGCAATACGTCTTTCAAAACGCATCCCTAAATGAGCGCTGGAGACCTGTACCCACACACAGGAACACAACTACACCACAGTGTGTAGTTATTTGGCTGTTGTCTTCTGTAAGGAGGTACTTCCCCAGTCGAGCTAGCTCGCTAGTATGATGCCCTACCCTCTTAAAAACTGATTATTTGAATTTCTAGGAATAGGTACCTCGTAACTGTGACCTGGCGTTTGTTATAAAATAATACCGGTATTTTTACTTAATTTTATATAATAAGAATCATCAACAAAAACGATTAATAAAATATATTATAAATATTTCAAAACTAACAAAAACCAGTTGTTGGGCTTCGAACCCGGTACCATTATATTGAGACCAGTACTTTACCTATTACGCCATGCCAATTCAACTTATCCCGTAATAAATTGCTAAATAACTGTAACAATTCACATGCTATTATTAATTTGTAATTTACAAAATATTGTAACTATTTGCTATTAAACTAATGTTCTGAGTTTTTTTTTTTAATATTATTTATACTCAGTTATGCATTAATAATAAGTATATAACTTTCATAGGCGTTGTGTTACTATGGAATCTAAATAAATTTTGAGTTAACCCATTTTAATTATTTTAAACAAAAAGATGGAAGGTGAAACCTTAGTGAATGTATCCGAATTTGATGGAGCTGATATTAATAATAGAACTTCGTGATACCTGTTAACTTTCCTTTCAGTTAAAACTGGTTTCATTATCAATTATAACACTAGAACATCACTTTATAGTTTTGATAATAATGTTGCCATACTGTTTCACCGTGTCAAGCATGTTAATTATAAACGAGCCAGCCACCATCATATTGGCTTATATAACGTTTTGACTAGTTTTTTCTTGGCTTCATAAATGAATAATATTCTTAAAATATTATTCTATCAATATATCATAAACGTTTTAAAATCGACCTAAAAATATTATTTATGAAAAATGAATTATGATTTATGATATGGCAAGCTCACTCAGTCTATTGTTTGACAAGTGTATGATTTTTCCTATAAATTCGGAATATATTAATCTAACAAAAAACGCGACGTTTTCATGATAAAACCATTAGAAGCGTGTATATTTTTACAGTTTAAACTATTTTACGTGTGAGTGCTAAAAAGTAAAAATGACTGTGGACGGCGATGAAAAAGTGCCAAAGGCTCGCGTGTTCATGGACATTTCGATAGGAGGTTTGCCCTCCGGTCGATTGATCTTCGAGTTATTCAACGATATTGCTCCTAAAACCGCGGAGAACTTTCGTGCGCTATGCGCTGGAGATATGGGGGTCGGTAAGAACACCGGCAAACCGTTGACGTATAAGGTAAATGGAAAAACCTATGTTACAATAAATTGCGACTAAATTACGGGCCGCTGCTTACACTAACCATTTTTAATAGAAAGTTTAGCGTATTTCTTTAACATATTTAGATGGTGATATGTGCTTGTAATCAAGTAACAAGATAAATCTCCAACCTTAAATCTAGATCCATGAGACTCCATGACCTTCGTGCTCAATAGACTAATATAATAACTTTGGTGTTATTCTATAACTACACACTCTACATTAGTCTATAATAATAGCAACCCATACAATTATGTCCCACTGTCGTATGGTGTAGGCCTTTATTCATGCATGCTGGCCTAATGTTACCCCGATTAGGCCAGCCTGTGGTGAATCAGACATATCTTTAGATTTTCTTCTAAGACATGTGGGTTTCCTCACTCGGCCATCACTGCATGTTCATTTGTCTTCACTTTCATCAAATTAATAATGCTACTCATCACCGGCCTGAGGATTGTGCTAGGTGGTGTGGATTGGAGAGGCCTATATCCAGCAGTGGACTGAGATAGGCTGATGATGATGACGATGAATGTGGCTATATCAACAGCTATTTGCTGTGTTTTGTTCCTTATTATACTCCTTGTTATATCACATTTATGTCAACACTTGCATCTAATCTGCTCTCATCTGTTGCCCTTCGAACTCAGTAACTTAGTCTATACATATTATGAGTAATTATACAGGTCACAAATTGTAAAAGAGATGTCTTCTCTCATGATAAAGGAAAGGAGACCTCTATCAATACAGGAGAACCGAGCCCACACCCAGCAATAGGATAAAGAGTTGTTATTATTATTGTTAGCTGTGATTGCCTGTAACTGAGAGAGCACCTAGCACACTTTCTGTTCTTCTTTTTAGGGTTCCGTACCTCAAAAGAAAAAACGGAACCCTTATAGGATCACTTTGTTTTCCGTCCATCGATCTGTCAAGATCCTTTTTCTCAGGAACGTGTGGAGTTATCAAGCTGAAATTTATATCAAATACTCAGGTCTACTGTCCCTTAAAGATGTGAAAAAGTTAAACTACTAAGCCAACACAATCAAAAGATACAGCCATTTATGCCGCAAATTTCCATAAATTTTCAACACTCGCATATAATAAACTTATTTTTATGTAGTTTTATGTGTATCTTGTTGGCAATCCTAAATAAATTATAAAAGCAAAACTAGATTGTATGGATAGGCTGATGAGTAATGGTTTATCTGTTTTATGCAGGGAATGGTGTTCCATAGAGTAGTTAAAGACTTTATGATCCAAGGAGGTGACTTTACTAATGCTAATGGGACAGGAGGAGAGTCTATCTATGGTGGAACTTTTGAAGGTAAATATATATAATTTACTAGCTGTTGCCCGCGGCTCTGCACGTGTGGATGTCGGTTATCGCTGTTAAAAGTATAATACCATAACCTATCTCTGTGCCAAATTTCATCCAGATCCGTTCAGTAGTTTTTACGTGAAAGAGTAACAAACATCCATCCATACTTACAAACTTTCACGTTTATAATATTAGTAGGATGTGATTTTGTCAATTAGGTTACATAAACTGCACCAATTAACAGTTATGAGCTAATAGGACTTGTTATTTAGGTTATTGTGAACCACTATTTGTGTTGCTTATAACCTACAACATAAGAGTTATAGGCATTATAATCTAAGTGGTAAATAACAAGTATAGAAGTCCACCCAATGGTTGCCTGTAATTGATCACTTTTGGCAATAACACTGTCATCAATTATTTTTGAAGCATTTTATTGGTTCATAATTTTGTGTTATTGTGTATTTTGTTCTGTAATAGAACCACACAGATGTTACTGCATCAGGCTGATTGATTGATATTATTTAATATTTTCAGATGAGAGCTTTGATTTGAAACATGACAGGCCATATCTATTGTCTATGGCAAACAGGGGCAAAGACACAAACGGTTCTCAGTTCTTTATGTAAGTTATATGGAAAAGGGTAAGATAATGATAAACCAAAATGGTAAACATTAATTCAGAATTTAAATAATAGTATAAACTGCCATTATTTTTATTGGGAAAAATAGAGTATGCCATCTCTATTTTTATCAATAAGTAAGACAGGGACTGTATGAAAGTTGCATTGCAGTACTTGCATGGTGTTAATCAACCTTAAGCCCTTAGGGAGGTTCTATTTCTATTTAGAATTCTACCTATTGCTTGTTTATGGTTAATGGGTGGAGAACAGGACAAATAAAGGAATCTGACAGGTCATTTGGTCACTGTCAACTCCAACTGCACAGATATAGATTAAACTTGCAGAATATATAAGAACTTTTTTGAATTTAAAATAGAATGCGCTACTATTTTAAATGCAACAGCCAATTCAACTATTAGTTGTCTGTGTCATGTATTTTCAAGAGTGGAATTTATAAAAATATTTGCAGGCTTCATTCCTGTTTTAAAAAATAATCTTAACCCAACCTATTTATGGAGAATGATCAGAATGCTTGTACAAAACTGGTTACAGTTAAAACAGCAGCATAATTTAAAAAGCATGAACATATTTATGTGCAATTTTATTTGTGGAATTTGAGGCTATTTTCAAAGTAAATTATGACTTAATTTCAAATAGCCACTATATAAGGATTTTTTATTATTTTACTGCTAAACGGTTGTTTATGGTGCTGCTGTCAATTACTGTTTCATTAATTTATTATGCTACTAACAAAGCAGTGACGTAATAAGTTAGTATCAAAATATTTATGGAGAAAGCAATGCTACTACATTCCTATGGCTTATCAACTCCAATCATTGCCATAGCAAAAGTATAGTATTAAACAATAGTATTGCTAAGGGTATTTATTGACAATTATATGTTTACCAGTTTGTATGATATTTAATCCCTAATAGTATGTCTGTGTAGATACTCTACAAGTCTAGACATTACGCAGCAAGAGTGTGGTGTTACCAGGATTCTGCCGCGCCTTTAGTTCAGATGCATCAACAAATGCTTGCCCCACCAGTACTGTGCTGCAGAGGTGCAGGTCTGTGATGGGAAAATTTGCACTACGAACGTTTGCAGGCAGCAAGAAGAGCAACCAATAACAGATTGCCGTGCAATTTTCGGTCCATTCCAAGAGAAACATATTCCCATTGTTAGATATTTTTATATCAGAATCCCTAGTAGATTATGTTTCACGAAAGAAATCCCACATTGAATTATCCCCTGTTTATATTAACTTATATTGCTTTAGTTTACTTTATATTGTTCAACATAATTTATAGCCGGTTTTAAACGCTGTGGAAATAAAATATGTATTACAATTCTCGAAGATATATGTGTAATACTTCTGGAAAGCTTCTGGAATCTCGTGGCAAAACAGCATTCCTTTGAAATCAATTAGGACTGGATGGAGTCTCACTGAGGAATAAACGCTAGTACTGTATATATTCTGTGGGATTTGTTTCGTGGGACGTTCTGTAGTTATCTCAGTGAGAGACATGCCCTCCCTTATAAAGTGACATATGAATCTTGTTGTGTATGCGTTGTGTAGAGATCGCTGCCGGCCGTGGCGGTCCCCGCTCCGCTCGCCCGCTATCATTCTTGTTGTGTTCTGTGTGTTGTAGAACAACACAGCCGGCGCCGCATCTCGACAAGTGAGTTACCTTTATTATTTATATTTTCTTACTCTAATCTAAGGCCCTACCATGATATATTTATAGTGATCCAATTTTCATTAGCCTATCTTTAAGGTTGTCATTATATCTAAATCGCTAAAGGTCTGGTCTATTTATGGTAGAATCATTGATATCCAAAAAACCCAAGACACATAATCAGCGTCTCTAAACCGTCCGCATTGTTGCATCTATTTCAAATAGTATCGCGTCGAGTCACTACAGTACAAATTCAACTTTATAACATCCGCATAAGGTTGAATGTAAAAAAAAAAGTTTTTATTTTTACTATAACTACTAGCGACAGTTTTGAATGTTTCTTTCATTCGAGAACGTGTATTTTGACTTTTTGTATATTAATAAGAATAATAATAATATATATTGTCTTTTGTGACAATTATGAGCAGTGACATTACACGGACGTTTGTATAAGCAAGTTACCAGAGCAAGCTAATAGCACGATTAATAGTACCGCTATAGGTGAAACAATAAAAACAAAGCCACCGATAACTGTCACGACTGTAGGTAACCTTATTTCTATGTATTTGTAGTAAATTAATATTCCTCAACCGATTGCAAAGATAAATACATGAAGAATTGACGCTTTAGCGGGCGCGAGTAAGCGAGATGGAATGTTGATTTCATGATTCAAGTTGCAATGCAAACAAAGATAGCATGTTATTTATTTTGTGAAACTTTTGTACAAAGTAAACCTTTAGACAAAAACAATATACAATTTGCTTTACAAAGCTTGCATCGTTTAAATAAAACCCCTAGTCTTGCGGTTCGAATATTACCTACATTATCCCCCCACTCTTGTCATTAAAAATATACAAATTAAAATCCCCCTTACCTCCTTACACGCACTAAGGCCCAACTGAGTGGCCAAGTGCGGCAAACACCCCGTCAAACTAACTAATTATCTCCCTTGCCCCCTTGAATTCAGACTGCCCTTCTTCTTCTTATCGTTTGGTTAGTGGCCAACCTGGTGTCAGAGTTATTGAGATCGCCCATATTTAGGCCTCTGTCGTGATCTAACGACTAATAGCACCTCTAGACTGCCCTCTATAGCTGTCAAAGTCGAATCATATGCATGATACATATGAACGTCATGTTAAAACAGATGTCTGCATTTTTTTTCCTAAAGCCAATTCGCTGACAAGAGTAAGGCTCAAATTGCTATCAATGGCTTTATTTTTATTGTTTACAGCGTCATCCAAAAAGTTTTTTAATGTACTGTCCGCGACCCGTGCCCAGCAGTGGGACATAATATGGGTTGCAATTATTATTACTGTCCTGTATTATAAGGGAGCATCTCCTTGTCAGTGTGCACGTAGTGTTCGGGCAAGTAGTGGGCGGCGCGACGCTGGTGCGGCAGCTGGAGGCGCTGCCGGTGGACCGCAACGCGCGCCCCCTGCAGGACGTCTCCGTCACCAACTGTGGACAGCTCGTGCGTCTGCAAGCTGGTGAGCATACACCAAAGATTTTTTTATTTTTGTTAAAAATGGCATAGGAAGGTAAACAATAACCGCCATTCATGGAATTCAGCAATTCAAATTCAAATTCGACTGCACGGTTGGTTCAGTGGCTTAAGTGGTTACCTCGCCATTAACTACTGCGTGATCCACAAATGTGTGATCCACAAATGGTTGGCCCGAGTCTGGGTGTACTTTGTGCCCGTTAATTGTATGTTTGTAAAGTCCTCCGCGACACAGGGTTTGCCCTAGTGCGGGAGCTGTCTTAAAAAAAACATTTTTATTGTTAGTCACAGGTGCAAAGTAGGTTCTTATAAATGTTAGTAATGTATCACTGTAACATACCTAAGCGGTGTACAATCTATATAAAATAATATAATTAATAGTTAATTAGTTTACAAAATTCATATAATTAAATTATAAAATTATTATCATTAAATGTCATTTATCAATTCCTCAATATCGTCAATTATTACATTTTATTACATTAAATAATTTTACATGTCAGTTACTTATACCTATTTATGTCATTTAAAAATGGCAATGTCAGGCAGACTGTCATGCCTATCGAATCCAATCATTCTTCTTCCTATCGTTTGGTTAGTGGCCAATCTGGAGACGAGAGTTATTTAGGCCTCTGTAGTCGTGATCTAACGACAGGTAATCCTCCGCAGGACGGAGTAACACTATGCGGTCATCCATCTATAGGGTTACTGTACCCTTGGTGGTTTAACCCGCTGATCGTTCACCGAAAAGCGAGTGCACCTGGATATGAGCGCCTTTTCAAATCATTTATTAATATCTAATCTAAATCGCCCATATAAGCCTTTGTCGTGTCTTCCGAAGCACGAAGACACTCAGATGAAAATACCACTATATAGTCACCCGTCTGGTTTATTCCCGTTGAGTAACTCCCAGATATGTAACAGTGTGAGTCATTAGAAAATAAATTCATAGGCGTCCATAGGCTACAGTAACTGCTTACCATCAGGCGGGCCGTATGCTTGTTTGCCTCCTTGGTAGTATTTTAAAAAAACCCATTGAGTAACACTGACATATTGCAACTATTTTTCCCAATAAGTCTCACCAAATAATGCCAAAGTGTAACAGTGTGACTTAACAAGAAAAATTATTCCCTCTGAGTCACACTGTGTGTGACACAATGACACTTTTTTCTCTCGTTGAGTAACACTGTTTAATAACCTTGTGCCTGTATCGTGTGTCATAACATACCGTTCTTTGTTTTATGCAGCTAAAAAGCGTAAACAAGAAAAGGAGGTGAAAGAAGAAAGCGATGCAGAGTCTGAGCGTTCTCACAAGAAGGATAAGAAGAAGAAGAAAGATAAGAAGGAGAAGAAAAAGAAGAGGTATTTTTCACTTGAATATTAATACTATGGTCATAACAGCGTGCATAGGGAACACTAAAAGACTTTCCCTACGCAAGCTGTTCGTTCGTATGGTATCTTACCTGTGGGCTCAGCAGTAATGAGTATTTAGATAATATCACGTCGGGGTCACCAATGTGGGGATGATATGATGTTGTGGTTTAATTCAATGATGCACATATTTAAATATATATAACTTTTACTGGTACCAGATTTGACAATCTATGCATGTCTTTGCCCACATTGTCGTAAAACTCTAACCTAAAATTGAAATACATTAATAATTATTGTCTACGCCCTCAGACGCCAATCTGAGCCTTCAGAGCCTGAAGAAGGCGAAGCTCCAGATACACCTTCTCATCCGTTAGTGACCACTTCCAAGATAGATCCTCGGGAGATACCCGACGTGCCTACCAACAGGTTTCTGATGAGGGGTGGGAGGGATACTGACGAGAGGAACGATCCGAGGAGGGACCGTGAGAGGTAATGTGTTACTGAGCAGTAAGGTAAAGTCTTGCAGGTAATATAGTACCGTTTTAAATGTAAAGAAGTAGTTTGAGTGTTCAAAAATGAACATGTAACATCCAAAACAAATCTAAATTAATTGTAGTTTAAAAAGGTATATAATTTAGAATTAAATTACGTTTGATTTTTTTTTTAACACAAAATTAGTCACAATTTAGTATTATTAGTAAAAATATTTTGTGTATTTTTTTCTTTCAGTTTTTGTCGATTTTTAATGTAAGTTATTTATTTTTGTATGTGTTCCTTTATGAGTTTAATATACAGAACACATACAGTCATACATACACATACAGATTTTTCGTAAACAGTAATATTTTCAACAGTCCTAATATTATATTTGGTATTATTTAAAAGTTTAAACTAGTTTTTTTAAATTACCTTCTCGTAAATAATTGACACAATATTACAGAGGTTCTTACACCAAAATAAGATTTTGAAGAAGACAAGATAGATAGAACTAACACTAAGCCAACTTATAATTAATTTATTTTATTCCCGATAGATCTACTTTCATGCTTACTTTTCTTACATTTTAACTGCAAATGTTGCATATCCTCGATCTTATCCCGAATAATACAGAACGAATAATTACTGTATTTTACCAGCGATTTGTACCAGCCAACTTTCGGCGGCAGACATGTTGATAGAATCCTTACAATGTATAAAATAAAGTCACTGCCCGCTGTCTGTCTGTACGCTTAGATCTTCTAAACCACGCAACGAATTTTGATGCGGTTTTTACTATCATTTAGATTATTTTTTTCGTAAGATTTTTATCTATACTTCATACATGTGTATTGTAATAGAGAAATCCAAAAAATGTGAAGGTGGGTCACTATTTTAAGAAAAAATATATTTTTCGATTGCAAATAGACATTAACACATCTAAACACGCTGCCACAAATTCGCTTTTTTAAACCAGATTTTGAATTTGTGCATGTTTTAGGATGAGATATCGCGAGAGGGAGCATCGTTCTTACACCCGCAGCGGTAGAGTGATCAAAGGGAGGGGAGTGTTTGTAAGTAATACGAATAAAGCTGTTATGTTTAGGTGGTGGATAAAATCGGGAGGTACAATCGCCTGTGACACTGGTTTTCACCTATAGTCTATTTCACAGAGCATGGGTACTGTAATATTTGAACACACTTGAAGATCAATGAGAATGAAAGACGATTAAATTGAAACCTATCGATTGAATACCCTGGGCTCTTGACCATTCAATAAGTCTATTGGTTAGAGATTAATGCAATCATTTTCTTTCATCTTCATCGTAAAATCTTAAAAGTCACAGTACCCATGCTATGTGAAATAGACTGTACAGGGACTTCAAAATACGTCCTATTTCTGAGCTATTATTAAGGCCTTTAGACTGTATAATTCCATAATTATTTACAACAAATTATTATTATTATAATCCGTCGATTGTGAAGTTAATAGTCAATATTATAATATGTTATGATTTTACTGTGTCTATTTCTATATTATTTATTTCGCGTCTCATAAACGCAGAGATAAATACCTTCTAGACTAACATATATATAAACTAGGTTAGTATACGACTTAAGTAACTATATTAGTAAAGCTTCATTTGCACTTTAAGTCACTAATCGTAGACCATGTTAAATCTTACATAGGTATACCATATTGTGTTTAATAAATTAATGAAAATTCTGAGAAGTAGTGTCAATATTGCCGATCGTATAAGCTATTTTGTACTCTGTGTCAATATCTTTAGGATATTATATTGTTTGTCGTTGGCAGCGTTACCGCACCCCGTCACGTTCCCGGTCCCGCTCACGATCCGTCACGCCCCCGCATTGGAGGCAAGCTCAACGGCGTATCATTAAGCTATCTGAATTTGAGGTAAGGCATGATTAATTGGTGGTGATATATATTTAAAAAAGATGATTTTTGTGTATAAATTTTAACAAAATCGGCTGATTTACAGCGTGCTGAACAAGAAAGAGCTGATAGGGACCACCAAGAGGCAACTGAACGAAAAAACCAAGCTGAAAAACAGAAAAGTCGTGAGTATATCAGCAGTTAATGACGTAGGTATATTATATATCTATGTATATGATGTTGAGAACATAATAAAATTGTATAAAACAAATACATACCGAAAAAAGTCTGGTATAGAATTTTTACTTCCAATTCGGTCTAGGTGTACGTAATTAAAACCACTGATGGTGTAAACGGCCGTCGGTATTATAACTCCGCTGTATTTACTATTATGGTAACCAAATTATTTTTTAATTTGTATGCTGACAACATTAAGATTTTTACCATTCTGCTGACAAAATAATCTTTCTGCTTCAGTTGTACTTACACTGGCCATGTACAGTCAGTGTCAAGTGCAACTTTAACATACATACATATCATCACACGCCTGTGCCCCGGTGGGGTAGGCAGAGACTATGGTACGCCAATTGCTCCGATCCAAATATACTTCCTTCGCCTCCTCTACATTCATCAACCTCTTCATGCATGAACGTCGATTCTGGTAACTTTTAATTTGGCCCTTTTTTAGCAAATCACCTTCTTGGTCGAAGTATGGTCTCCTAGCGCAGCTCCTTCCGACATTAGGACACTTTTGTAAGGCTAAAAAACGCGTGAATTAAGTAGTTGGTCACTCGGAAGATTAAAATAAAAAGACTTTTATTGACTGGCAGAATGACGGCGTGTTTAATTGTAATATAATAATCTACTTATTTTAGTTTTACATAAGTATTTATAACTAATTATTGCTAACTTAACATAAACCTTAACTAGAGGATTTGGTGGGGAGAGTTGTGTTGACGAAGCTGATATTAGCTGAGTCAGGACACTTAACTCCTCCCTCCCTAGGGGAGAAATTCTCTAAAGGCAACTCAGGTGTCTTGAGAGAATTTCGGCAACATACCATGGTATATGGTATAAATTTATAAACAATGATTGCTATTGCGAAGCCTATAATAATTACGTAAATACTTATTGTCCATACACTGCTTCTATCACTAACGACACACGTTTGAGTCTCACTGACACTTTCACTGTATTTCGCACGGTTTAATAAGTCTTTGACGTCACCGAGGTCCACACCCCGAAGGTCCATCTGCTTGGCTGATGTAATGTCCTGACGTCGCAGCTCAGGCAACTGTACTGACGGTAGACTGTAGATGATGGAACTTGCATTGGTTGGTTTTCTCGATCTGCACCTGGTATTGGTGACATTCGCTGTGCTTATGCTTCAGTAGCATAAGCTGCTCTATGCAGTTCTCCGCAGGATACTGTACGATGTCATCTTCGGAACATAGATATCGTAGATCGTCAATCTCCTTACAGTCGTAAACTACGGACCTGTATTTCATCCTGTTCACTATAAGGTATGGGTATTTGGGTATAATTGTAAGGGTATTATGAAGGATATGGGTATAGATCGGAATAGGAATGATTTTGTAATAAATATATGTATTATTGTGCTTTAGCCAATAAGCTATTTTATTTGATTCAACAACACTTTGTGATAACATTACACCTAATTCAGAATTTGATGAGTCAGTGGTCAGTTTCAAATGTTTAGAATCGGTAAACTGTATCAAAGATGCATTATTTAGCGGTTCCTTGCAAGTTGCATAGCTTTTCTGTATATTATCTAATGAGCTAGGCATCCTAATACATTTAAAATCTAAAATTCTATCTCTATTTTCTAAGTACGGGTTTATAAAAGACTTACTACTATCGGAATCTATAACAATTTGGGACAATGGCTCGTCAATATTGCAACCCAAAACATTATTGTCTTCATTGCTTGATACCTCAATATAAAAGTTTTGAATTGGCTCACTATCACGAGACATATGCGGTGGCATTTCTAATTTAATGTAATTATCGTAACTAATTAATGGATCAATATTTGCATAATTTATTGATTGTTTAAAACACGTTGTTTGCATCGTAACATCGGTATATGACCTCATCCGTGCAAACTCAGCATTATGCGCCGGAGACGGCGACGACGGAATGTGCTGATTCGGCCACTGCGCTGACCTACTTTCTTGCGGCCATTTATTTGTATTAATTTGCGACAAAATTATTTTAAAATCATCCCAAGAATCAATTTGTTCATGTTCGCCTATTATTTTAGCTGCCTCACCCGAAAGCCTACTGGTAATTATATGCAATAAATATTTATTTTGTAATGTACCACCCGAAAATATTTTAAAAATGTATTCGCACTGTCTAATAAAAAATTTAAGCTGTCGTGCATCTCCATTAAATCTGGGAATAAGTACTACAAATTCAAATGGAACTTCAGTGATTTGTTCCATTATATTATAAAAAAAAAATACCTAACTAAAATATTCTACCACGAGAAAGGTATCGTAATAAAATGGTCCTAACTAAAAAGTAACCTATTACAAGAATTATATCGTTATAGGAAACATAATGTTATCACGGCGTTGTCCAATCCCTAATAACACAATATATTTAAAACAAAGAGTATGTATAGGAAATAGAAAGGATAGTGAAGAGTTTTACTCACAGTTCCGTAGCTACTCCCATCTCCTTGCTGGATTAGTATATTCACCAACTGCTGAGTCTCCCGAGTGTAAACTTAATAAATTTATTTGTTCGGCGATCTCTGCTAAACCGTTGAGACAGAAGTCGAACCTGCACTTAGTAAAGTTGGATACAGTACAGACCGACTGCAGAGATCCTACCGGCTGCGCCAATTAAGTAGTTGGTCACTCGGAAGATTAAAATAAAAAGACTTTTATTGACTGGCAGAATGACGGCGTGTTTAATTGTAATATAATAATCTACTTATTTTAGTTTTACATAAGTATTTATAACTAATTATTGCTAACTTAACATAAACCTTAACTAGAGGATTTGGTGGGGAGAGTTGTGTTGACGAAGCTGATATTAGCTGAGTCAGGACACTTAACTCGTGCAACGTCCGAGAGTCAGAACTCCGAGAACTTAAAAAAATTAATTATTATCAAATATTTTCTTCAAGTTTTTAAAATTCGTTGATATTTTCAGGTGACGGTGAAGGAACTCCAACTAAGCCGCCATCGGAGAAAGAAGAAGGAGAATTAGATACAACTCAAGGATCAGAGCCTTCCCGACATGACAAGATAGATTATAACGCGCTGGACTTCGAAGAGGATATAGAACATGATGGTAACGTTTACAGAACAATTACATATGATAGACTCCAAGACGTACAGTGGTGGACAAATTTAAACCCTGGAGTGGGAGTTCAGATGGCACAATTGATAGTGCGCTGGGCTGGAACCTGACAAGCGCAGGTTCGAATCCCGCTCCGGGCTTGACTTTTTCCATACTGGTTTAAATATATTTGAGCTAATTGAATAGCAAAATGATAAAAATATTTAATAATTACATGTTATGTCAAAACACTGTGTCGTAGTTCAATCGCGATATTCTATCGATACAATGGATGTACAATGTCGATAGTTGTGATACGTCACTGCTTCTGCTTGCTGTTGCTTTATCGATTTTCGATCGATGTTATATCGTGACTGAATCGCTATGTAAATAATACACACGACGTTATAATTAGCTAAATCGTAATTAGTTGCATATTATTATTACAATACAGTGTTCCTAATATTAACTTATGGTTAGCAGTATAACATAAACCATTTTAGATTTTTCCGTACACTGAGAACATATACATATATTTTTATATATTGACAACATTATTATTCTATATACTAATTATATATTTTATTACCCATATTATTTTATTTTAGCACATTAATATATAGTCATTAGTAATAATTAAAAACATAATTTAATACGCTGAAATTGCGTTGTTTATAAAGCGTATCGTCTTTGGCATTAAATCCGCCATTGTAAGCATATTTTGTGTAATAAATTTATAAGTAAATATTATTATAAATAGTCGCAGTTCTTACCGTATTTGCAATTCAACCCTTCGCTGCCTCCTAATCGATCCCATACCCACGATCAATCACATCGAATTTGGCTACATGCGAATATGTGAGGGTAGGTAGGGCAAGAATATACCTACTGCATTTTTAGTAGGTGTAAATAAAATCGACTGCTTAGTTTTTAAAATGTTATATATTATGAAATAAATGTTTACTTCAAAAAGTATTATTATTTTCCTTTTTTTTATTTAATTCGTCACATATTGTACTAGTTTATTATAGTACAAATAGTGTATACAAGGCATATGCGCACACAGAGACGGAGGCGGGGCACAAGCGCAAGCCGGTCGAGGCGCCGGAGCGTCGCCGGGACGTGCGCGACGTGCGCGACCTGCGCGACCCGCGCGCGCCGCCCGATGCGCGCGCGCACATGCTCGCGCTCGCGCTCGGGGTCAACCCTAAACACGACCAGCAGAGGTATGTTACGTTTTAATCACACGTGTCATTCGTAAATGTATTATATATAAAATAAATATACCAGTCTTAATAATATAGGTACACAATTACATGTACTAGTTGTATGGAAACCGAGTAATTTTGCAGTAAGTATACATTTAAAAAATAGGGCTGACAACTGCTAAAATTAATTAATAAAAATAATAGCAACCTATAATTGTCTCACTGCTGCATTTGGGTTCATTGTCAAGGGAGGAGAGGATTTGGACCTTAATGACCACATTATTGATTCATCAACCCCACTTGCCCAAGCCGGGTTGATGAATCAGTAGATGTGGATTGAGGTCCAAACCATCTGCTCTCTGCATGATGATGGTTGATAGTCGAAACATGGTGATATTATTTATTCGTTCTTTTAGAGACGCTCGTGACTCCCGCGACCAACACGGCCGGGAGCCCCGCGAGTTCCCAGCTCGCCGACGTGACGGACCCTCCTCCACGGTCAACTACGCAGCTCCTAAGCTATCATCTGCCATCGCTAACGTATCTGAAGGTCTCGCTAAAACTAGCCAGGAGGACAAACCCAAAGAGGGCTATGACCCTTTTAGTCTACTGAGGAGCACGTTTACTAGAGGTGGTGACAAAAGGGAACCGAGGTATGTCAAATTTTTTGCTCAAATTGAAGGAATTAGTTACCTTCACACTTAATGTGCCCTTTTAACTCATTCTACGTCCTGTAAAAGCAACCAAGTGGATTATCTCCTACTTAAAGGCCCACCCATCTAGGTCAAGTTTTTAGTTATATCGCATCCTTAGTACGAAACTGGCTTAATTTCAGAAATGTCACTGGACAATTTAGAACCTTAGCTGTTGAGAATAAGATGTAAATTGCAAAACAAACACGCTTTAACTTAAGTCATTTTTCCACTATGGGTGCGATATATGAATCTTAATTTAAATAAATTTCCATTAAATTTTTTTCTTCAGGAAAGATGAACGTCCAGGCCGAATTGACCGTCCAGAACGCCCAGATCGTCCAGAACGCCTAGATCGCCCAGAACGCCTAGATCGCCCAGAACGCCCAGATCGTCCAGAACGCCTAGATCGCCCAGAACGCCCAGATCGATTTGATCGCCGTGACAAAGATAACAAAGACCGACGTGAAAGAGAGAACGAAAAAGAGAAAGAAACAGATGAAAAGCGAGATAAAGACAAAGACAAAACTGATAGACGCGATAAAGATAAAGAAAGAGATGATAGGCGAGAAAAGGATAAGGAAAGAGACGATAGTAGACGTGATAGGTATAGGAGTGAAAGGGATAGAAGACATTCAGAACATAGAAGAGATGATAAGGACAGAGTCGATAAAAGAGAGAAGTCGGAGAAACGTGAAAAGTCAGAGCGTAGAGACAGGGAGAAGTCTGAAAAGAGCGACCGAGATAGAAGCAGGGATAGTAAGGTTGAGAAGAATAAGGAAGAAGAAAGAGATAAAAAGAAAGAAGATAATAAAGATAAGCGGAGGAGACGCTCGCGTACACCATCACCTATCAAGGAGAGGTAAATAATTTGTTTGTTGATATTACAATTAAAGCACATTATAATATATCGTACAAATTGGTCCAACACAATTGGGGAAGCCATGATTATTTACACAAAGGCATCATGCAAGAGCCCATATCCTTGTTTTTTCACATTTTAACTAAAATTCTGTTAGGAAGACATTATTATTAATTTAAATAAACATAGCCCTGAAATAAGGCACTATTAACTACTTACGCACTAGGAAAGAATGTCATTATTGAAGATTTGTGCCACATTCTCCTCACGAAGTTTTGCCCCACGTAAAAAAGCCGTATTTGTCGTTTTAGCCCCAAATGTAATATTTTTGGGGCCAAAACGGAATAAAATTCGGCTTCTTTTTTAATAATTTTTAAGAAGTACTTTTTCCCCTCCTATTATCTGCTATAAGTCGCCTAGACTATAATCAGATTTGTGGAAGGATATTGGAGTTTGGCGAGAACGGGGCCACTGCCCTATGTCTCCTTCAAGTTAGTCATTTAGCACCTCGGCTCTTTTGAGTCTTCTGATATAATTAGAATCCAAGAGCTCATGGAATAGCGGCTTAGGATGAGCTGCTAGTCGGACTTTGTATTTGGCTGTGTAGCGCATCACTGCATTCAAGATGGCTGGAAATTCAAATTTAAATTCAAAATCATTTATTCATATAGATCACTTTGTGACACTTATGCAGGTGGAAAATGCCAAATGAGACGTCAGCTAATTTGCCTACTGCCGGTTTCGCTGACTGAACAGACAGGGGTAGAGCCACTCTTTTCAATCGCCAGATATGTGGTTACAATTTTGTTTGTGTTACAATTAGTGCAGAAAGTGATGCAACCAAAAACACCATACAAACACAATAGGGTGATAAACTGGTAGGATAGAAAAGATGAGTGTCTGTCGGTTGTCTGTCGGTAGCGGGGGGGATTTCTAGGTACTCGTGGATTTCTGCGTTGCGATTAAATCATTTAGTATACCAGCATAGGTTTAATTTACATGGGGCAAAACTTCATGAGGCGAATGCGGAACAAATCGTATTGCATATACTTACTTTATATTGTTCCAATAGATGTTTATATCATGTACCTTTGTCATAGGTCTAAGTCCGGCGATCGCAAACAATCTACAACAGAAACACGCGAGAAGAGTGGAGAAAGAACTCCTCAAGATGATGACAAAAAGAAGGTAAGCAGGTGTCATTTATCGTGAGAACATTATAAAATACATTCCCATCTATCGCGTTGCCAAATTTCATTAATATCCGTTTAGCTGTGAAAAGGTAACAGATAAACACTTTTGCATTTATAATATTAGTAGGAATGTAGTTAGTAAGCTATGACCAAAACAAACAAACTAGAAGCCTAGTGTGGGTTCGATCCTTCGGTACAAATATTAAAAAAATAAAATTTATTAACACGCCCGACTTGCATTTGGCCGGTGTAGTAGCTTTAATATTAATTTTAAAAGCGTGATATATAAATAATATATAATTTCAAAGGTGCTAAAGGCACATTATAAAATAATATTTTAATACGTTTAGTGGCTAAGTCTCCTCGGCGTGTTGTGGGTTCAATCCCCACGCGGAATAAGACTGTGTGATCCACAAATGGATGTTCAGAGTCTGGGTGTACTTTGTTTCTCTGAATTGTGTTATATTCTGCCGCGGCACAGGGCTTATTTCATCATGCAGGAGGTGTCCTTTAAAAAAACAGAAAAATAAAGAATGAAAGGAAGGAATCTGTTACAAAGTTCTTGGTTATAAACAATGCGAAAAGCTGATGATAGTGCTAGGTAGCGTGCGTTTGGGAGAGGCCATATACGTCCAGCAGTGGACTACCATAGGCTAATGATGATGATGAAACAAAGTAGAGGGCTTTTTAATTGGATATATCATAATTGGAATATTATAATTTCGACCGTAAGCGATACTAGTATAATGTTAACACAGGAGGAGGAAAGGATCGAGGCTCGCAAAGAACTGATGGAGATCGTTCGACTTATCAAGTCCAGGCAACGGGACCGCGAGAATAAAGCTGCAGGTAACTCTTCACTGCCTTAGTGCGGTTGGCTGTGTTCCAACCTGGGTTTGATTCCCGGATTGGTAAAAGTGGTATTGAGTTTCTCTGTTGAGAAACGCAGATATCAGTACGGAGTCTAGAATTGCGGACACATTTAGTGAAGTGGGTGTTGCATAAAACACCTCTACCTCTCCCTCGGGGAAGAAGAAGCAATATTAGGTTTGGTAACAGTAGCTCCTACCTCCCGAGTTTGCTCGCTACGGTAAACAAATACAAAATCTAGTATTTGCTCTATGTTCCACATTCTATTCAGAGTTCCCGGATTACGGAAAAACTTCTAGCTCTTGTGTTACGAAATTTATTTAATATTATAGAGAAAGAATATTTAATTTTATAATAATATTTTATAATGTTTATACTCTGGTCAGTTACACTTCTAGTAGACATGCTATTTTTTTTTTCGTATGATGCTTTATTGCTGAGTTATGAGCCCTTAAAAATTTACTAAGAATGAAGTCATCAATTTTTGGATGCTTATTATCTGTATCATTTAATTAAAAAAATAAAATAAAAAGTATTGTTTCTTATAGTAAAATAGTATTTTTTTTTAATTCTTAATTAGTTTTTTTAACGACACCAAAAGTTTATTGCTGAGTTATGAGCTCCTAAAATGTTTTTGTGTAGAATTAGTACATTTAGTAGTAGCTTTAATTCAAGTTAAAAAAAAAGTATCGAAGTTACTTAAACATCGATTTGAAATTTACACTTTTGGTGTCGTAAAAAAAACTAATTTAGAATTTAACAAAAAAATTAAAACTTCAACTTTTTTACTATAAGAAACAATACTTTTTATTTTTTTTTACAAATAATTGATACAGATAATAAACATCCAAAAATTTATGACTTCATTCTTGGTAAATTTTTAAGAGCTCATAACTCAGCAATAAAGCATCATACGAAAAAAAAAATGGGTGTACAAATCTACGTATACTAGATGTGTAACTGACCAGAGTATAAACAAAAGTCACGACCTAATTTTTTTTTGGTTGTCCGCTTGACGTGAAATGCCCCAAAGATAATCTACCCTAAAGATGCGTGCAAGATCTTTAGGGTAGAAAAGGGAGTAGGATGAAAAATGTTACGACTTAGGGGATGATGTATTATATTGTTTTCTCTCCAAAGAAGCTAAGAAAAAGAGAGAATCATCTCACTCCCACGGGGAGTCCGACTCAGAAGATGACAAGAGCCGTAGACGTCGCCGCTCCTCCGATAGAGAACGTAGGAGACGCAGTAATTCTAGGTAAGAATTTAAAAATTTACAAAGCTATTTCATAAACATTATTATGTTATATTATAGAAATGTTTTAACATTTTTTTATATAATCAATTACAAAGTTTAAAAGAATTATTGTTCGTCTAAATTGATCTTTGGTTCGCTTCAGTTTATACGCTATATAGGTGAAGTAGAGTTTCATACCACCATCGGTGAAAAGAAATAGGGTTGGCAGATTAAACTACATAAATCAATATGTATGACGTGTTGAGTTATGTGGTTTATTCTGAAAGAAAGAAAGAAACATTTATTCACAGCTCGCACAATAAAAAAAAAAATACAATCATACAGGTAATAGAGATATACATACATTAGAACAAATAAAAATAATATGATAATACAAAAGAAAAGTAAGATATAAAATGTATGTGCGAGCCTGAATAGGCCACCATCTCAGCAGATGGCGCCTCCATGGTGACGTCACTAGCGTTACATACATACAATATAACAAAATATAATTATACAACAAAAAAACTAAACAACCACTAAAAAACTAAATACATTAATACAGACAATTAAGGCACAATAAAAATAAAATCAAACCATAAACAAAACTCGCAACCACAAACATCGATGCGTTCCTTCGATGTTTTGCGAGTTTTGTTATTGTTGTATTCTGCCAACCCTAGATTTGTTTTCACCGATGGTGGTATGTGCCTATGATATATCTGGTGCTCCCTCCTCACAGAGGCCGGCAGCCCAGCGCCGAGGGTCGGCGGCGCCGCACCGGGGAGCGTCGCGAACGCAAACGATCTTCATCCGACCGTTAACTAGTTACTAACTAACCACTACTTATGTTTTACCACTACTGTTTCGACTCTCCAGCTATCTCACTCTTCCTTCCTGAGCCTCTAGACAAGTGGCATAAGCGATAGTCGAAACGAAAAGTCAAAAAATAAAATGTATGGAATTTGACGTGCGTCTACGATTTAATGTCGTAAACTTACGTCAAATCCCATTCATTTTCTTTTTTGACTTTTCGCTTATGCCACTTATCTAGAGGCTCTGTAATGTATGAGATAGCTATAGACTGAATTGATAGTTGCTAAAACGAATATATTAAGGGAGTGACTACTTTAGCATGTTCTAAAATATATTTTTAGTTGCTAGGGTTAGCATAGACTTTATATATGTGACAACTTTATTCATCAATTTGCTTTTTAATGTTGACAAAATATATGTTTTTATTTTCTTGAATATATTTAAAACGGTTGAAATTATAAACTAGATTTGCATTAAAATCCAGTTATATCCAAAACCATCCAGAAACGACAGATCGTCCAACAATTTATTCAATAACAACATTCACTTGCTCTAACGCCAGTCGGTTCTACATCATCCGCGACCTACAAGTCCTATGACAAATTTATCTTTTTTTTGTTTTGTCTCGATTCGATGAAGTATCACAAATAGTCCATGCTAAGCCTACAGATACAATATTGTTTGATATATTACCCACGGTGTCGTTTAAATAAATCTGACTTGAAGATACATAAGAATTCAGTGTACCTTTTAAATAATTAAGGTTGACGATATAATTCTAGAATTATTTGTATTCAATTAAGGGATTAAATAGTTTTGGTTGGTAAGCCATTGCATTTTGATTTTGTTTTAATTTTTCACTGTTCTATAATTTTAAATTTTGCGTATGTCATTTGGCGTTGGATTGTGTTTCCCATTGTTATTTTTTAATCACAGTACTGGGTGTTAGGGAAACGCTCTCGAAAGCAAAAACTGGTGATTGTGTTGTAATGCTTCAGACAGTAAGTAAAGATATTTTTTAATTAGAACAGGGGGCCTACTATGAAGTGTTCGGTGCCTGACGTATCTATTAACACATATGGTAGGCCCACTGATAAATATAGTATATACATAGAGACATACTATGTTATAGTAACCGGCAAACATTTTGAGCAAAAAACAGCTAAGTAGGTGAAAGTTCGCATATGTACTATTGGCGCTCGACTATTCATAAATACATACATATTATAAAATAAAGTCACTCCCGCTGTATGTACGCTTAGATCTTCTAAACTACGCAACGGATTTTGATGCAGTTTTCACTATCATTTAGAGTATTTATTCCGGAAGGTTTATATGTATAATACATGCATAATTATAGAGAAATTCAAAAATAAATGAAGCAAAGCGAGGGCGTGTCGCTAGTGTATAAATAAATTTTTAATAAGTGGTCAAGAGCCAACTTTGTCAATAATAATACACTGACGAATTAACCAATCGCGTGGACCTGCGCTATATTATACCCCGTACCTAAAATCACGTATTGCGCATTATGCAGGATGTTTGCTGGATACTATAACATTACTTCTCATATCCTAATCATAAAGTATTGTAAAATATTCTTTTTCTTTTAAACGTTTTTCTGCTATTCAAAAATCCAACTCGCTTATGTATTAGGTATGTATACCTACCCTATTTTTTGACGATTGATATATTGTACCAAAATATTGCTAATTATAATCGGCACCACCAGATATTGAGTTATTTAATTTAATCGGGAAACCGCAAAAAGAGTTATTATAATTAAATATCGAAGTTAATGTGTTAATTTTAATTCTTAATACTAAATTAAGGCATTGATCATAATTCGGTACACTATAGGACACAAAAACTGCATCGAAGTACAAAATGATTTTCAAATAAAAATATTTACCTATCCAATATGCAAACATGTCCAGTAATGAAAAACTGCCCACCCTGACACACGCTGATTAATTGATGCATATTGGTTTCATGTGAGTGTGTGTATCCGTGCTTCGGAGGGCATGTCAAACTCTGTCCCGACTGTTAACAGTCGTAAGATCACGACAGAGGCATAAATACGGGCGATCTAAATAACTCTGTCACCAGGTTGACCACTAACCAAACGATAAGAACAATTGATGCAAAGGCTATAAGTTAAATTCCATATTGTGATGCAGTGGATGTGTCCGCCAGTGTAGTAAATATATTTAGCGAGTGGACTGTAAGGGTCAGATTACACAAGCGGGGGCAGCGTCTTGGTACTATAGCATTTGCGTATAAGAAACTAACTGCTCGGTGATGGCCGCTGCCACCTTTAATGTGAACCAAGCCTTATACAAAAACCAAGTTTATTTTGAAATGGATAACATTTAAGTCGTAAATCAGCGTAATGCTGTGTTTGTGTAATTCCTGATGTCCGATTTCATTTATGTCTTGTCACTAAGTATTGTAGGAATGTTAATATTTTCTCATAAGAAAATTGTAGTTAAGTTTATGTCATTAAAAATGTATTTCTTCAGTAATGGTTTTATTACCCATAATTATCGTGTTTTTACTCCTGAGGACTGACTCAGGAGTCATCAATCAAATCAAATTTGATTGATCAAAATGAATCGCTATAATGACTCCATAGTACTGACCATGGAGTCCTTATAGCGATTCATTTTGATCAATCATCCTTTTAAATATTCGATTTTTTTGAAGAAGATGTCAAACTTTACCTTGCTGTAATAGATCGATTAAAATCGAATATATTACAGTAAGGACACCATGCCATGGCGTCCTTCGTATGGGTCGCGTAGCGATTGGATAGTATGTTTCCACCTTTATTGTTACTGTTACTTGACATTTACAGGACCGCTCTCAGAGGTAACACTCTTTAAAGAAGCTGTATTCATCACGATTTGTTAGAGGTAATACAATTTTCAACGATGTAATAATTTTACTTGTAATGAAAATACATACTGAAATAAAACTGTTCTGTACCTAGTTGAAATATTTTTTATCGATATAACCTGATTTTAGTAACTGGATCGTCTACCGAATACTTAAAAAATGTTTCAACATCTACAGTATTATTTTGGATTCATGTGTAACGTGAATCATGCTTTACTATATTGTTGTAATTAGATAGAATTCTAAACTTGACTTACATTATTAGACACTTATTTAAGAATGAACCCTACATTTATATAATTCTTTTTTTTACAGACAGTATGAAGAATCACTTCATTCAGAGCCATCCACATCACAAAGTACAGACGAATTCGTTTTGATATCTTCAGGAAGAGGCACACACATTCTTTGCCGCAGAAGCTACAAGTATAATAAAAAAAGAGATAATAAAGATGGATCATCAGTTTGGCGATGTATTCATAGAAAGGTTTGTAATGCAATTATAGTTACTACTAAAGATAATATAATCAAAAGAGAAAGTGACCACTACTGTTAAATAAATATTGAAATTATTACTTAATATATTTTGTTTTATTTTCCTATGGATCAAGAGGAGGTAACGTATTTACTTTTGTCATGTCATAAGTCATGAAAATTAAGCTTTATTTTTTACTTTCTCTGTCACGACTCTTAACAGTCGTTAGATAACGACAGAGGCCTAAATATTTCAGTCGTTATATTTTCTCAGAAGAAAATTGTAATTCAGTTGATGTCAATAAAAATGTATTTTTTCAATAATGGTTTTATTACCCATAATCATCGTGTTTTTTACTCGAGGACTGCCTCAGGAGTAATCAAATCAAATTTGATTGATCAAAATGAATCGCTATAATGACTCCACAGTACTGACCATGGAGTCATTATAGCGATTCATTTTGATGTATTCCTCGTAAAGTTTGACATCTGAAGATGTCATGCTATGGCGTCCTTCGTGGAGAAGAAAGCGACATCATGCTGTCTTCACCGCATTGCACTGGAACTGGGAACATTCTTAAGAGGAAATGCGGTGTGTCTATTCTCCATAGAAACGCTCTCGCCTGTTTTCTACCTGGTTTACGATCTTAAAGTAAACATTTTTTGCAATAAAATTAATATCAACTTCTTGTATGCTCCTATGTTTTCCTTTTTAATGATTCATTATATTTATAAGCACTAGAAACCCTTAAAAATGCTCAAAATAACCATTTTAGACGGCTGTCAACATAGGCCTGGTGTACAAATATGACAACTTTTATTGAAAAAAGGAAAACATAGGGGCACATTTTATATCCTAATCATGCAGTTTACGAAATATCTTTTTAATTGGTCTAATAATGGAGGAGGAAATAGGCGAGAGCCAAACCTCGAATTACGACTTTTTACTTATGCTGTTTAGTCGGATATGCAAGTTGTCCCTGTCGCACAAATCGCGCGGCCGAGCGGTCGCAAGCGACAGCGATAGTTTATTCAAATACCTAATATTCAAAAGTCTCTCCGCCCGCATTTCCTCTTAAGGTGTAAGCGTACTATCAAAACGCAATGCGACCCGCGTGTTGAGCCGAATCAAATCGTACTATGGTCTTCTGGAATCACACTATCAACACCACAGGTAACACAGTGTACAAATAAAGTCCTGCGTGTCGTCGTATTGGGTCACGTAGCGATTGAATAGTATGTTTCCACCTTTATCGCTACTGTTACTTGACATTTACGGGACCGCTTTCAGAGGTAACTCCCTTTTTAAAGAAGCTGTATTACTTTTCAATCACGATTTGTGAGGTAATCAAATTTTTGTCTGTGTAATAATTTTACTTATAATGAAAATATATACTTAAATAAAACTGTTCTGTACCTATTTGAATTTTTTTCTATCGATATACCCTGATTTAGAAACTGGATCGTCTACCGAATACTTAAAAAATGTATCAACCTTGCCCCGGGCGTGTCCCGGCCGGGGCACGGTCGAACATTTACAGTATCATTTTGTATTAAGTAGGTGAACGTGAATCATGCTTTACTATATTGTTGTAATTAGATACATATAATTCTAAACTTAACTTACATTATTAGACACTTATTTAGGAATGAACCCTACATTTATATAATTGTACATTTTTACAGATCGTAATGAAAAATCATCTCATTCAGTGCCATCCACATCACAAAATACAGAAAAATTCGTTTTGATAACTTCACGAAGAGGCAAACACATTCTTTGCCGCGGAAGCTACAAATATAATAAACAAAGAGATAATAAAGATGGATCATCAGTTTGGCGATGTATTCATAGAACAGTTTGTAAAGCAATTATGGTTACTACTAATGATAATATGATCAAAAGAGTTACTGACCACTGTTGTTAAATAAACATTGAAATTAATAATATATGTACCTATTTTGTTTGTTTTTCTTATGGACCAAGAGCCGGTAACGTATTTACATCTGTCATGTAATAAGTCATGAAAATTAGGCTTTATTTTTTACCCTCTTTATCATTCGTAGAGGTTTGCCAGAAGAGCAGTTTATTATTCTTCAGGTTACTACAGTTAGTGTGTGAATTTTCATGACTTAGGAAATTAAAAATGTTAATTCGTTACGGGCCCTGCCTTTATTATAAAAGACAACTCCCGCACTGGGGAACAAACCCTGTTTCCTGAGGAATATTAGATACAAACATATTCGTATTCTTTTGACTGTATTATTCTTAGAATTATATAAAGTATCTTTACCGTTTCTCTAGTTGTCCTAGTAAGTACTATCATGCTCATGCTCTGCTTAGTTTGGTAGTAAATGACCATGTCGTCCCAAGATTTGATTCCACGGTTGGTTCAGTAAGTTACCTCGCTATTTACTATTGCGCGGCGTGTTGGGGGTTCGATCCCCAGACTCGACAAAAAATTGTGTGATTCATAAAATTTGTGTCCCGAGGCTGGGTGACGGTGTACTTTTAAACTAGGCAAAGAATGAGCATAATAGTACCAGTAGTATGTAATTCTAAATACCTACATATTATTCATAATTTACACCAAGACTAGATTGTATAAGTCCTGGGTGGGAATTAAACCCACGACTTCTGGCTTATATATAATACTAGCAGTTGCCCGCGGCTCCGTCCGCGTGGATGTCTGTTATCGCTGCAAAAAGCCTATGTGTTATTCCAAATTTGTCTGTGCCAAATTTCATCCAGATCCGTTCAGTAGTTTTTACGTGAAAGAGTAACAAACATCCATCCATCGATCCATTCTTACAAACTTTCACATTTATAATATTATTAAGGATTGTATAAGCCAGAAGTCGTCGTCGTTATATATAATATTGTATGATTGTGTGATAAACACAAATATCTGTCCTGGGTGGGAATTAAACCCTCGATCTCTCTGGCTTAGCGGTATTAACCACTAGACCACCAGGCCAGTTGAATCGAGTCAGTTGTGTGTATTATGTGAGGCAATATTACAATATTTAATGAATTAAACTTTATAGTACCAACTTAACATTTTTTTATTCCTGTTCGGAGGGCAGGGAAAGACCTGACAATGCGACCTATCTGATAGTAATTAAATAAAATCTGGTACTCGCGCACAGGAACAAAATTACCCATTGTGTGTGTGTGTGTTAATACATATACTTACTTATATATTATTTTTTATTCCATTAAAATTTTATTACTAGGTATATATAGATATTTACATTTTTATTTACAACAACAACTATAAATCTAATAATAAAAACAACACAAAAAAAGAGGGGGAGGGCTGCTTAGTAGGCGTCGTAAAATTCCTCCGCATCGATGTCTACTGAAAACGTGTCCAGGAGACTGGCAGCATTGCCACGCTGAATGGCAATGCTTATTCTTATATATTGTTTATCGTCTTATTTTTTAAGGTAGGTAGGTACGTTAGGTACTCGAAGACAATATTGCGATTTGGGTATTTTTTCAAAGTAACTTGTGCATTTGCTTTAGAGAAGCACCATTTGGCGAAGTGGAACTACTATTGATGACCATAGATAGCCAAATAAAATAGGAAATATTTTGAGTATCGAGAAATAAAAAAGGTATCTACCTTACATCATGCCCTCACACTGGAAAATACAACAAAAAAATAGCTGTAAAAAAATTACTGACTAACTGATTATAGTCAGTCCCAAGGCTAGGACCATTCCTACCATCTACTAAGTATTTAGCTAGCCCCCGACTTTAAGCTGTAGATCAGATATTTTTAGTTATTTTTCTCTGAATTAGGTTTATTTTTTCTATTTATAAGTACTTAAGTAGGTAGTTATTTTTTGTTTATATAAAGGAAACTCCCGTACTAAGGAACAGGCCATTTTTTTGTTTATAAAAAGAAAACTCCCGCACTAAGGAACAGGCCCGTTGTCGCGGAGACCTTTACAAACATACAATTCACGGACTCAAATTACACCCAGACTCGAAGCTAATATTTAGTTAATCGATGCCGCTGGTTAAATGATGATGAATTTATGATTCATCACACGCCTTTGTGACGAGAATGGATGAGTTCGTGACAAGGTTGGTGATGGTGTTCCATTCAGAATTTGTACAGTTAGTAATAAGAGATGGGTTTACAAACTGGACTTCATCATCATCATCTCAGCCAAAAGACGTCCACTGCTGGACATAGGCCTCCCCCAAGGATTTCCACAACTCTCGATCCTGAGCCGACCCTGTCCATCGGTTGCCCGCAACCTTAACCAGGAAAATAATGGATAGGTTTACAAACTGGACTTATTTGTAAGATTATTATAGTTAATAAGCGAGTGTGGAGCATTGACATAACGGTAAGAATGGATGGGTTCACTGTTTGTCTTTTTCGCACGCTTTTGTCACAAGAATGGATGAGTTTGTGACAGGGCTCGCGAGATGTAGGTACCACACAAAATTTTAAAGAATGTGTCCAGTCCGTAAAAATGGATGAGTTTATGAATTGGACTTATTCGTAGCAGACATTTTGTAAGACAAAATAGGTCTATACTTATGATTTGTGTATTTAAGTGATTCATACTTTATATAAAAGCTGTAGGTACCTATATGTTATGATATTGTTTTCAAAATATGTAATTGTTCTTAAATATTTTATGAAATAAATGTTTCTTTTGACGACACGCGTAACTTACCGACTAGGTTTTTTTTGGGTTTGAGTTTGAAGTGGTGTAAGCAGTGGTATTATAGAGTATATGTAGTGCAGTGATATTTGAATAAATTATATTGTATTAATAATTAATGTCGGTTGTTTTATTAAACTTATAATGAAAATACTAATAGTTTTTAAAATCAGGTTATATAGATACCTACCTGATTTTAGAAACTGGATCGTCTACCGAATACCTACTTAAAAATGTTTCAACCTTGCCCCGGGCGTGTCCCGGCCGGGGCACGGTCGAACATCTACAATACCTATCATTTTGTATTAAATCATTAATGTGTAACGTGAATCATGCTTTACTATATTGTCGTAATTAGATAGAATGCTAAACTTGACTTACATTATTAGACACTTATTTAGAAATGAACCCTATATTTATATAATTCAATTTTTTACAGACCGTAATGAAAAATTTAATTCAGAGCCATCCACATCAAAAAGTATAGATGAATTCGTTTTGATAACTTCACGAAGAGGCAAACCCATTCTTTGCCGCGGAAGCTACAAATATTATAAAAAAAGAGATAATAAAGATGGATCATCAGCTTGGCGATGTATTCATAGAACAGTTTGTAATGCAATTATAGTTACTACTAATGATAATATAATCAAAAGAGAAAATGACCACTACTGTTAAATAAACATTGAATTTAATAATATATTTTGTTTAATTTTCTTATAGATCAAGAGGCGGTAACGTATTTACTTTTGTCATGTCATAAATCATGAAAAGCTTTATTTTTTACTCTCCTTGTCACGACTGTTAACAGTCGTTAGATCACGACAGAGGCCTAAGTATGGGCGATCTAAATAACTCCGACATCAGGTTGACCAATAACCAAAAGATAAGAAGAACAATTGATGCAAAGGCTATTAGTGTTAAATTCCATATCGTGATGCAGTCGATGTGTCCGCCAGTGTAGTAAATATATTTAGCGAGTGGACTGTAAGGGTCAGATTACACAAGCGGTGGCAGCGTCTTGCTACTATAGCATTTGCGTATAAGAAACTGACTGCTCGGTGATGGTCGCTGCCACCTTTAATGTGAACCAAGCCTTAAAAACATATTTTTTTGAAATGGATAACATTTAGTCGTAAATCAGCGTAATGCTGTTATGTGTTATTCCTGATGTCCGATTTCATTTATGTCTTGTCACTAAGTATAGTAGAAATGTTAATATTTCCTCAAAAAAAAAATGTAATTCAGTTTATGTCAATTATATAATATTTTTTTCGGGACAACTCACACATCGCTATCTGATCCCAAACTAGGCAGAGCCTGTACTATGGTAACCAGACAACTGATAAACAAACGTACCTATATATTTCTAAATACATACACATTATAGATAAATTACACCAAACTCAATAAAAATGTATTTCTTCAATATCTAATGGTTTTATTAGGTACCCATAATTATCCTGTTTTTTTACTCCTGAGGCAGTACTATGGAGTCCTTATTACGATTCATTTTGATCAATCATCGTAAAGTTTGACATCAGAAGATGTCATGCTATTGCGTCTTTCGTGGAGAAGAAAGCGACATCATGCAGTCTTCACCGCATTGCACAGGAACTGGGTACATTCTTAAGGAGTGCTGCCTGCGTGTCGTCGTATTCGGTCGCGTAGCGATTGAATAGTATGTTTCAACCTTTATCGCTACTGTTACTTGACTTAATTCTTGGTCCTTTTCTCTTTTTAGTTTATATTAATAATTTGCCTTTCCATGTACAGGATTTATGTGACATTGTACTATTCGCAGATGACACGTCACTTATATTTCAGGTAGACCGTAAAGAATCAAATCTTGAGACTGTGAATGGTTCACTTGCGAAAGTTCTGGACTGGTTTAATGCAAACAATCTACTGTTAAACTCAAAAAAAACTAAGTGTGTTAAGTTTACCATGCCCAATACTAGAAATCTTACATTAAGTAATATAATTTTGAACGGTGAATCATTAAATTTCGTTGAATCTACAGTGTTTTTGGGTTTGACTTTAGATCGCAAGCTTCAGTGGGGTGCTCATATATCGTGTCTTGCAGGGAAACTTAGTTCCGCAGCTTTCGCAGTAAGAAAAGTAAGGCAGTTTACAGACATAGAAACAGCTAGGCTTGTTTATTTTAGTTATTTTCATAGCGTTATGTCTTATGGAATACTACTATGGGGAAAAGCTGCTGATATTGAAACTATATTTATACTCCAGAAAAGAGCAGTACGCTCTATTTACAATTTAGGAGCACGAGTTTCACTTAGAGAAAGTTTTAAAGAAATAGACATTCTGACAGTTGCATCTCAGTACATTTTAGCCAACATCATGTTCGTTAAACAAAATTTACACCTGTTTTGTAAAAACAGTGACATTCATTCAATAAACACAAGAAACAAACACAAACTTGTTGGTACATATCACCGCCTACATAAAGTCCACAATTCCTTTGTGGGACTCGGGGTACGTTTTTATAACAAACTACCTCTTGAAGTTATGAACCTATCCTTACACAAATTTAAACTAGCGGTAAAAAAACATCTTTTAAGCAAGGGTTATTACACTATTAATGACTTTCTAAATGATAAAAAGTCATGGGGTTAGTTGCTAATTTTGATACAGAATTATATAAGAATAATAACTACAAATTTATAAGGAGACGTTTTGTGATCATTATTGACTTTCTATTTAGTTTTTTTATTTTTATTATTATGTCCTGGATTGTCATGCTCACTGAAATGCCATTGCTTGTGGTGTCGTATTGGCCGGGTCATTTCCTTCCCTCTAATATGGCGAAGGAAATGATGGCTGGTCCGTGCGTCATACTCGTGAACGGGTGCTACTTGGGGTGGCTGGTCAATCTTGGCATGATTTATTTTTAAATAATAAAGATATAGGTTTTAGATTCTTATTAAGAACGCAATGTGATCTCGACACGTTTCTATCTTATACATACAAAAGGAAAGGATCCCTCATTGCCATACAGTGGAAAGCTAAATTCATTTTTTCCCTTCATTGTTTCCTTATTAATTTTTTTTTTTTACTTAAATTTAATTTTGTATGGAATATTGGGTTCCGTCCCTTTTTGTTAACACTAATATTGTAACTCATACCAAATTGTAAATGTTATACTCTGGCAATTAAAAAGAGTGGCCCGAGTTTCTTGCCAATTCTTCTCGAGGCCCAACCCTAGTCAGCGAATTGGCCGTAGGAAAAAAAGTATGCTGGCATTTGTTTTTATGACGTTCATAAGTATCATGTATTTGATCTAAATGAATAAATGAGTTTGACTTTGACTTTGACTATTTACAGGACCGCTCTCAGAGGTAACTCCTTTTTTAAAGAAGCTGTATTGCTTTTCAATCACGATTTGTTAAGAGGTAATACAATGTTTGCATATTATGTAAGACTGTCAATACATACTGAAATAAATGTTCTGTACCTGATTGAAATATTATCTATCGATATAGGTAATCTGATTTTAGAAACTCGATCGTCTATCGAATGGTTAAAAAAACGTTTGTGACCGCGCTCCTCTACTATCTTGTTTTTTTGTAATTAGATAGAATTCTAAATTTAACTTACATTATAAGACACTTATTTAGGAATGAACCCTACATTTATATAATTGTATTTTTTAACAGATCGTAATGAAAAATCATCTCATTCAGTGCCATCTACATCACAAAATACAGAAAAATTCGTTTTGATTACTTCGCGAAGAGGCAAACACATTCTTTGCCGCGGAAACTACAAATATAATAAACAAAGAGATAATAAAGATGGATCATCAGTTTGGCGATGTATTCATAGAACAGTTTGTAAAGCAATTATGGTTACTACTAATGATAATATGATCAAAAGAGTTACTGACCACTGTTGTTAAATAAACATTGAAATCCCGCCACCGACAGGGAGTTCATCCACACATTTTAGAACCTTTATCGTGCCGCACTGTGCGGTTTCAGAGGAATTTCCTCCCATGTACGATTAAGTTGTGGAATGAGCTTCCTGCCGAGGTTTTCCCGAGAGACTATAGCATGGGGTTCTTCAAGAAAGGAGTTATAAGGTTTCTAGATGGCAACGCGCGAGTGATACCCCTGGTGTTGCAAGCGTCCATAGGCTACGGTAACTGCTTACCATCAGGCGGGCCGTATGCTCGTTTGCCTCCTTGGTAGTATAAAAAAAAATATTAAAAACAAATTAAAATTAATAAAATATTTCTTTTGTTTTTCTTATGGACCAAGAGCCGGTAACGTATTTACTTTTGTAAAATTAAGCTTTATTTTTTACCCTCTTTGTCATTCGTAGAGGTTTGCCAGAAGAGCAGTTTATTATTCTACAGGTTACTACAGTTGGTGTGTGAATTTTCATGACTTAGGAAATGAAAAATGTAAATTCGTTACGGGCTCTGCCTTTATTATAAAAGACAACTCCCGCACTAGGGAACAAGCCCTGTTTCCTGGGGAACATTAGATACAAACATATTCGTATTCTTCTATTATTCTTAGAATTAGGTATATAAAGTATCTTTACTGGTTGCCTAGTTATCATAGTAGGTACCTACTATCATGCTCATGCTCTGCTTAGTTTGGTAGTAAATGACCGTGTGCCCCAAGATTTGACTCCACGGTTGGTTCAGTTAGTGGTTACCTCGCCATTTACTATTGCGCGGCGTGTTGTGGGTTCGTTTTTTTGGGCACAATTTTTTGTGTGATTCATAAAATGGTCCGGAGGCTGGGTGTACTTTTAAACTAGGCAAATAATGAGCATGATAGTACCAGTAGTATGTAATTATTATATAACATATTATTCATAATTTACACCCAGACACGAATAATAATATTGTTCATCACACAAATATCTGTCCTGGGTGGGAATAAAACCCACGACCTCTGGCTTAGCGGTATGGGTCGTTAACCACTAGACCACTATGCCAGTCAAATCGAGTCAATTGTGTGTATTAAATGAGGCAATATTGAAATAATTTTTGTGAATTAAAATTTATAATACTTAATAGCAATTTTTTATTCCTGTTCGCTGGACAGGGGAATACCCGACTATGCGACCTATCTGATGGTAAGTGAGAGAAAAATATTTTACTCTAATGAGGACCGAAACTAGGACTGAGGACTACCCACTGAATGTTAATATATATGTATCGATATCTACATATATTGTTTAATCGACTTCATGGCCTCTGATAAAAATAAATAAATAAAATAAAAACGTTTAATTTCGAGTAGGTATTTTACACTCATATATTGTTAAAAACAAAGGTACTTAATCTATGTTAGTGTGAAAATTTAAATATTTATTTATTATTTCGTTACAAGCTTTGTGCTCGAAATACATCTATGCACACAATGAGCAATTATGGGGGGAATCATACCTGCCCGCTATCACCCTCAGAATGAAATTGGAGCTGGTCCGCAATCTGCAGCAATTAAAAGCAAGTGATTCTCAATTAATCTTATTTTTTTAGGTTGGTGGGTAAGTATGATACTCGAAGACGATTTGAAATATTTTGTTTGGGAATGTATAATTGCCAGGCGCACCCATTTTTATTAAATCTGATGGTGGGATCCTGGGGATATCGAGGGTTAAGTACTTAAAATATATAAAATATAATAATAATAATAGCAACCCATATATGTCCCACTGCTGGGCACGGGTCTTCTCTCCTCTATCAAGAGAGAGAGAGAGGGTTTAGGCCTTAATTCACACACGCTGGCCTAATGGGGGTTGGTGAATTAGACATGTCTTTAGAATTTCTTCTAAGACATGTGGGTTTCCTCACGATGTTTTCCTTCACCGTTAGCAGATGGCGAATCATTTGATTAGTAGATACATATAAACTCCACAAAGTAAAATTTCCACTACTACCGGTACTGCCGCCCGGGATCGAACTCATACCTCTTGCGTGCAAGTCGGTTACTTTCCCACTCAGCCACCACCGCATATATAAGTATTATATTATAATTTGGATATTTTTCAAAAGTTAATTTGCTTTAGAGAAGCACCATTTAGCGAAGTGGAACTGCTGCTGATAACCATAGATAGCCAAATGAAATAGAAAATGCAGTACCTATCTAATAATGATCGAACGAAAACTAAGTACAAAAAAAAATATGTGAAAAAATTAATAACCGACTTTAAAAATTACTGACTTATTATAATCGGTAGGTACCAAGACTATACCATTTCTACCACCCATTATTTAGCTAGCCACCAACATCAAGCTGTAGTTCAGATATTTTTAGTCTTGTTCCTAAATTAGGTTTATTTTTTCCATTAATTTTAATATAAGTAGGTAGTAAGTATTATTAGTTTATAAAAGACAACTTCTGCACTAGGAAACAGCCCTTTTGTCTCGACTATTCTGAGTTCTTAGTCTCTCTCTAACGATTGTTCGTAGAGAGAGTAAGAACTTAGAATAGTTTCACGGACACAAATTACATCCAGACTCTCAATCAATCAATCAATTTATTTATTCATTACAGTTTGGGTATTACATCATGATATGTTTACAAAATGTTGCTTAATTAGTATCACCAAAGTATGCCTTCCATAATGAATATTTTAATAATAATAATTTAAAGTACCGTAGTTAGAGAACAAATAAAAGAATGTTATTAATATAGATGAAATTCAACCCCTAAGGGGATGAAAAGGGGTTGCCAAGTTTTTATGAAACAACGTGTTTTCTTGGCCTTATCACCTCCAAACTTATCCGTGCGAAGCCGGGGCGAGCCGCTAGTCAAACATAATTATTATTTACTAGCTGATGCCCGCGGCTCCACCCGCGTCGATGTCGGTTATCGCTGTAAAAAGTAGCCTATGTGTTATTCCAGACTATAATCTATCTGTGTGCCAAATTTCATCCAGATACGTTCAGTAGTTTTTACGTGAAAGAGTAACAAACATCCATCCATCCATTCTTACAAACTTTCACATTTATAATATTAGTAAGGATAATTAGGTACCTAGATTTTACTTTCGTCTAGTACTTACCTTTCTACAGTCCCACCATAAACACAGATATCAATTTTTGTTCTTTGCGGGTATCGAATCTACAATAGGGCATGCTGTGGTAAATTATGGGCTGACTAATAAACCACAACGCTATTTGTGCAATGATTAATATTCTGAAGCGGATGGTAACCGGTCCGTATGTAGGTACCTATTTACTATTGATTGATGTATGATTCACTTAGAGGCTTCTTGAGCTATGCCGCCATTTCCGGACCGGAAACAATCTTTGGCAGGTTGTCATGTTTTGGACGGAAACCATCCAGATCACATCTGGATGGCTGATACTCCATGACTTCGTTATAGCGATTTATTGTCAAACTTAATTTTGAAATTGATAAGATGTCAAACGTCATTGTTTGGAAAAAAACGGGGCAGTCTTTGGAGACTGCCGACAGAAGTGAAAACTAAGTAACTTGTGAATTGTATCGTCGAGCCATTAGATTATTATTATTTTTGGTTTGTCTCATGGAAAGGGTTCGGTGATGATGACGCGAGTTCTATGATTTTCGATCACCTAAAAAGTGCTCAACGCGCCTAAAGAAGTTTTCACTTCAAAAAATTACTATGAGCGTTATAATATTACCGCATCCAATACAGGGATAAAAAAAGGCTGTTTTAAAATAAAATAGCCTTTTTATATATCTACTATTATCTACCCCACTGTGCCGGACATATCTGCCGTATGTCCGACGATCTGTGGGCAAAGACCACAACCAGATGGCTTCCACAGAACATTAATAAACGGCGCGGCAGGCCCAGGAAAAGATGGTGGGATGAGCTTGACTCCTACCGTGCTGACTAGCAAGTGACCAATGGAAGAATGAAAGGGAGGCCTTTGCCCTGCAGTGGGACAGTAATGGCTAATAATAATAATCTACCCCACTTAAATACTAAAATGGTTAACAAGCACACGTCCCACCGGCCACCTGATGGAGAGCAATTAACGTTACCTATGCCTATAGGCGCTTGACATGCCAATGATATAAGCATTTTTTTTATTAAAGACATCTCCCGAACTGGGAGTAAGACCTGTGTGAAATTACACCTAGACTTATTAGCACGATTTCATATGAATACGATATGACAGAGACAGTTATATTACTTGCATCGAAAACCTCGGCGTTGCATTCAATATGGAAAACAAAAGACGCTTGAACATATGACCGGGGTCTTACATTGTTTTGGTATCACATTTTCGTTTTTATTGTTCATCTAGCGGAACACATATATTATTATAGCAATGATAATACTTATCTACTACGTAGGTTCTTCAGTCTGTAGGTACATACAGAAAGTTGTGTTCATCGGACCGAAGAACAGATTTAATACCTAAGTCTATTATTGTTTGATGGCGGTGATTGTGCTTGACTATCTTCGATTGAAAGCGGTTCAAGTGTAACAACATTATCGGGTTCTTTGGCTAGACTTTTTTGTATGTAATTAAACAATTTTGACTGCCTTGGTGGTCCAGTGGCCGCAGTATGCGCCTGCTGTGCACAAGGTTGTGGGTTCGATTCCCACACAGGACAAAACTTTGTGTGACCCGCAAAGAGTTGTTCTGAGTCTGGGTGTAACAACACCTAACTTTGCGTTTTTTATAACTAAAGTTTTATTTTACAATATATACCTACTTACTACATAGACAATCATATACATATTCATGGCAGGTATAGGCGAAGTCTGATAGTACTTAGTTTATTCAGTATCAGTAATAGATTCAAGTAGGTACAATAAGTTTTAAACCATTTAATATTTGGTCCCAATAATCCTTGCTAATATTATAAATGTGAAAGTTTGTGAGAATGGATGGATGTTTGTTACTCTTTCACGTAAAAACTACTGAACGGATCTGGATGAAATTTGGCATAGAGATAGATTATGGTCTGGAATAACACATAGGTTAGGACATCCACGCGGGCGGAGCCGCGCGCAACAGCTAGTGTATGATAATTGTTTAAAGTGGATATATGGAGTATATTTTAAATATTTTAACGGGCCATATTTTAATTTAACAAACGCACAATACATTAAAATCGATTGTATTTGGTAAACGCGGTCCCAGCGACACTTTCCGCTTTCTTCTTTTTTATTACTTACCATAATCGTGCAGGAAAAACTACACAATGAAATCAGCTAATAACATCGTGAGTTTTATTTTTTAATTTTTCCTTTTTTATAAATAAATTTAGGGTGTTTCGATATTTTACTAATACCAAAAAATAGCATTGCATATTGCCTTATAAGCTTATAAATATGTACTTTATACATCCATACATAGATACATTACCATTAAATGAGTAGGTAGTTAGGTATCTGTCTATATTCCTAAAGCTCCGCCTTGCAAAGAGGCCTTTCGGTGCCCAGCCGCTTGCGTCCAGGCGCTTTTTAGTAGAAGTATTTTGTCTTACTTACTCTTTAGACTACCCCTCACGAAACTGACCGTAGCTTTATAAACAAAACTATTGACATTCATGTTCCTTTGAGAGATAAATGAATAAATTAACTTCAAACCGGAATGTAACAAAGTAACTGTAGTAATTCAAGTTTATTCAACAAAGGGAAAATTGAATCAGTCGCATCAACTCTTATTATTTTGTTTTCGTGTGAGCCCCTAATATTCATATTTAGTAACTTAATCTGCAGAGGAAGGGTTGACGAAGTGATAGGGGCGAATTAGTCAATTAATTCATTAGGGTAGTCCTAAAACTGAATTATAACTAAAAATACTTACGTAGTTACCTACATACCTAGCTATATTTTAAATATATATTATCACATACATACGATTTGCAACCAGAGCTGGCTCTAGGAGGCACTTGCCCTGGACAATAATGTACTTAGGTATATGGCCGGCCAGATAAAAGCCTTCTAATTTTGGAAAGGAAAACTTCTTTAAGCGCCTTGAGCACTTTTGAAATGAACAAAAATCATTGAACTCGCATCATCGTCATTCCATATTCAAAATTAATAATCTAATAGCTCGACGATACAATTCACAAGTTAGTTTTCACTTCTATCGGCAGTCCCCAAAGACTACGTCCCATTTTTTCATTGTAGGAATTTAAAGTAAAATTACCACTTCGTCATCTATTAAGTTCCGAAAAATGTTCAATTATTTCGGGTCTTGGAAACTCCCGGTCACTCCATACGAACTCCCGGCCGGTCCATACGACACCCACTCGTTTCTGCAGCGTAGGCTTGAAGCTATTTTTGCCTTTTTTAATGCATGATAAATTTAACAAAATATCTCGAAAATCCAATAATATCTAGAAACTCAAATAAGAATCTTAATCATGTCGATCCTACTAATATTATAAACGCGAAAGTTTGTAAGTATGGATGGATGGATGGATGTTTGTTACTCTTTCACGTAAAAACTACTGAACGGATCTGGATGAAATTTGGCACAGAGATAGATTATGGTCTGGAATAACATATAGGCTACTTTTTACAGCGATAACCGACATCCACGCGGGCGGAGTCGCGGGCAACAGCTAGTACTACATAATTTGATTAAACACGCTAAATAAACAATGCTTGACATTAAAACTTAACTATTCCTTATAAAAATAATAAGGTAATATAGACTTAGACCCACTCATCTTTGAGCCAAAGAAAGGGGGAGAGGGAACTAGAAATTAAAGGGGGTAGTTCACCTTACCTTCAACCATTATAGTTTGTGGACGATGTAATTTTAACTGAAAGGCATTTATTTATTCATTATACTTAGGTAATATTAATAAACAGAATCCGTTATTTAAACCTATAGTTTAAACATACCTACTGAACGTTTCTTACATTAACGTAAACGTAAGAAAATTCTAATAACTTAACGAAATAAGTTAAGTACATACTACCTATATAAGTTTACTTATATAATTAAGTACACTTTATACTAAATAATATAATATTAAAACACTAAAACTACATTTACAATAAAGGTATATTTACACAAATTATAAATAAATTCTAATAATAAGATATACACAAATACATTTTATACATAAATTTTGAATATAAATAAGTTTTGGTTTCGGCCAATGACGAATATTCGGTTTCGGCTTTCGGCAACATTTAGTTGAATACTAATTCATTATTGTATTAGTGAATTCTTAGTAGGTCAAAAGATCGTAAAACTTGTACTAAACTAAATCAACTTCTATAATTTACCCGGTATCTGCTCGTATTTATTGTGTAATTACCAAACTTACCAAGGTATTTACTGAAAGTTGTACCTATTAATAATTTTTATGCAATATTTGATAAATAACTCAGTTATAAAAATTATAAACTTACTGTTTTATTTTTATATTATATTATATAGATACTTATTAAGTAATTTAGTTATATTTATTCCATAATAATGTATCGAATATGCAGAATGGCAACCTACATTTGATGAGCTGTCAAGTGTCAAATGACATTATTTGTATAGTATCTATGCTCAGACTAATAGAATAAGATAGACGGAGCGTGTAGAACACGCGCGTGAAGCCGCCAAAAGTCATACTAAATAGCAATGTCATACGTTTTCGTTTTCGTTTCTGTGTCGCGTGCGGCAGCCTACTGACGATCGGCTCGGTTACGAGCTACATAGCGGTAGGCACATAACGCGTAACCTTGAGCGAGTGACGGAGGCCTGGTTTAATACGGCGGTTTAATACGGCATTATAATAATATTTTGTCAAAACGTGTTTAGACGTGCGTACTCACTAGCGGCTCAAATCGACTGCGCGCGAAAACGAAAACGTATGACATTGCTATTTAGTATGACTTTTGGCGGCTTCACGCGCGAGTTCTACACGCTCCGTCTATCTTATTTTATTAGTCTGAGTATCTATGATTAATTACCTTTTTTATTTGTAACCCTAGCGCGCACAAACTGTTACAATTACAATCTGACTTTAACTTTTAACAAGTGCCTTTTGAACTTGATTTTTGTGTGTTGTTTGTAGTTAGGTACTTTGTTCTGCTTATATTCTAGGACAATTCAATATCTACCAAGCAAGTAAGTTTGTATTTTGTTTGTTTACATAATTTTGAAGCAATGTTTTTGTATTTCGAATTCGTATAATAATACCTATAGGTAGATAGCTAGTTAATATTAATAAGTAATTCGCTTTGCTTACGAACTTAAAAGCTTTTATATACCTAGCTGATATTTGATAAAATTTACAGCTCACGTAATTACGCACGCGCGAAATTCACGCGGGAAAATGTACGAGTTAAACAATGTGCAATAAACGTTCGGTAAATATGTTTCTGGGAATCTCGTACCAACATGGTTATAAATATTTTTCAGTAATGTAAATAATGTTTCAATATTTCTAATGATTATATAATATTATTTGAGTGACGTAATTCCGAGCCGGCGTGCAGTGACGGCGGTGGCGTTTAGTGCGATGATGTCAGAATGCACAACTGTAACTAACCTAACCTAACTTATTAATGTTGACACTGGCCGCCCCGCGTCGCTCATTGACGTCGTCGTCGACAATGCCGCAATTCTGCACAATAATGAATTCTCACCGTGACACTATTCCATATCAAAATACTATCTATATACTTTCGTTTTAAAACTTGTTTTGTTGTTATGAGCAAAAATTTTCAAGAAGAAACTTTGAAACAAATCTACCAAAACAATTTATTTGTAAACTTTACAGCGTCACTTTCAGTGTCCATTGACGTTTGTATATTGTCCAACGCGCGACAGATAGGTGGTATGTATACTGCGGTGCGCACATTCCCACCAATGTACCTCGTGACATAGTTTAGATGCAGCGCGCGTGCTTCAAAGCGGAAGTATAATGCCATTATCGATTTGCTTATGACAGAAATGCGTTGAATGGACAAGGTTCTGACGGGGTGGCGAGGGGGCAAGGGGCGAGCAAAGCGCGGGCGGGGGGCGGTGCCGCGGGCGTGCGGGCCGGAGCGGGAGCGTCAGTGCGCCGGAGGCAGCGGGCTGCGCCGTACGTCTCCACGCAGCCCGCTAATCGAAAAATTCGAAGTGTTGTGCAAATGCTTGTGTTTTTATGGCGGTCACATTACTACGAGTGTTGGTGCTGGGTGTGATCGCGGCGGCCGCCGACGGTTTGTTATTTATATGTGTCATTTGTGATGGTTGTTGTAGCGTCCACGTGTTTTCGGCCGGGAGCGAGCCGCTGTTTACGGCACGACCGGCGCATGCGCCCGGCTTGTTTGCGTCGCCTACGGCGGGTCAAACACCGGCCTAACTTACAGCCTACTCGTACCTACATGTTTTTGGTCTGTCAAGTAAGTCTAGATATAGATCTGCAGCTGTGGGCCCCAATAAACAACTTCAAGTCAAGGTAATCGACACAACTTGTTTTCACACGATATCATTATTGTTTTAACGAATATCGCCTGAGTTTACTGTTATTCGTCTGTTCACTCTTCACGGATCCTTTATTTATTCGTTGTGTTATGAATATAATATAATATGTTACGTCTTAAGAATTCCATTCACTTTTAATTCTATTCAAAGTTTCCAAGAAGTTTGTAAAGTGTTTACCCAAGAATAATAGTAAATAGTAACTTGATACTTATTGTTGTGCGGCCTACTTATTGGAATTCGCGTAGGAATCACTAAGGTTTCCAATTTTCTTACAATTCAAACTCAAGGACAGCAGTGTTGATGTGTGTTGCGTAGCCTGTCATTGGGTCACCAACACAAAAACGTAAATAAGTGTTGAGCGTCTTTTTATTTCGGCGCAATATGTTGTAGGTATATAAAAACATTGTGAGTGTTTATAGTTTTGCTCCTGGTTGAATCTTATTAGATCATTTTCCGAGTTTTCCACTTTCGGTGATCTCCAAAACGTTAAATTTCCTGTTCAGTACGTTGACGTCAGTGCCCTTAATAAGATTCATTGTTTTCGTGATACCAGGAACACGAACGTTAAAGAATAAATATATAACTACGCACAATTCGTTGATATTTATTTGTTTTTTTGTAACGATCACTATAACGATATTCATCTACATTTTCTAATATCTTCTTTCTGACAAAAATTGTGACAAGGAAATATTTTTTTCTTTTACTTTTACTATCCAATAAGTATTATTCTTTTATCAATATAATTATTTGTGACGAGTGTTTGAACAGAAAATTCAATCAAGTTTGCAAACTTGAGCAAGCTGGCTAGGATATTTATATTTTTTTTATAACCACGTACAAAATTTTTAACGTGACTTTACCGAGTAAACTTGCAATAGAACATTGGAATAAGCACACGTTTTCGCGTGTACGTAAAGCCCTTCCCAAATAATTAAGTTACGGCAAAAACAAAGTTTTTTAATTATCTCAACGAAAGTTGAACAAACAAGAAGCCTTTTTTCATTACGAAATAAAAGTTGAGTAGGTAATGATACAATGTTTGTAACCTTGTAATTTGTAACATCCTTTACATAACCAAAGGTCTCGTTAATTAGACATAACAATGTCAAAGGACAATTCATTGACCCGAAGGCCCTTAAATGTCCTTAAGTTAATTTGTTACCGAAGCTTTAGAGATAATTGCTATGGAATAGCTCTACTATAAAATTAGTACTGGAATCTGTAGTTAGTTCCTGACGAAGTTCTTAACAGCGTGTTTAAACTGACTTTTAGACTAATTGTTTTTTAAAAGGGAGAGCCTAGTCTAGATACAGAAACCTTTTATACATACCTACTATTGCTTAATAAGTGCAGTTTAATACAAAACATAGAGAACAACTAAACACTTACGAGTATATAAAACTACAGGCGCTTAATTGAGGATATTTTAATTATTCGTAACTTTAACAACCAAATTCTCGGAAAATTTTCAACTCGCTAAACTTAAATATCAACAGAAACAGTAATCCTTTAAAGTTAATCTTGCCAAGCAGCCTGGGGACTCGGATTTCTACGGAAACAATTGTAGCTTAGGGTTACTTAGACCTGGAAAGGACGATTTAGGAGTATGATTTAGCCCATTTTATTATTAAAATACGCAATTAGAAATTTGTTGAATGAAATACTTAAGTGTTTGAACTTGCGAGTTAACTGAAGGCGTTAAAGGCTTTGTGAATTGTATAGAAATGCTGAGATACGAGATGAAACCTTTTGTCTCTATGTCAAAGTTCTTCATTAATTTTAGATTGACAAACATTTCTGAAATATATAATTAAGGTGTGGTTGTAAGGAACAGTAAAATCTTTACTATTAGCCAAGTATCTGCGTTATGGTTTTTCTAAAACAAAGGCTCTATGCAAACACCGGAATAAATCTACAAGTTCTCTATCAAAACTAGGTCTCAGGCCGAAACCGAACATTTGGTTTATATTCAAGTTTCGGCAGAAACTGAAATGGCCTAAAACTAAAATTTAGTTTCAGTTGATTTGCGATCACCATTCACTTATGATTATCGCGTCGCGTTATCTTAGCTCGTGGATGCAGCATTATGCCAGAAGCTGATGCTAATGATAAAATATAGTTACCCGCTGATAATGTAGCTTTGTAATGGTAAAGGAATTTTTAAAATCAGTCCAGTAGTTTTTTAGTTAAATCGTAACAAAACAAACAAACAATCAAAAAATCTAGTCTTTCGTCTTTATAACATTAGTTTAGATATTATTTACTATTATTATTATTAAGGCTTAAAGCTTATTATTATAAGGCTAAAAGACAAAATCGCTCCGCCAGCTAGTACACCACTAGAAATCAAACTCACTGTTACGTTAAATGACGTCATAAATATTGATAGGAATTATTGCGCATACGCATCGGAAACAATGCAATTAATACTTCATTCATATTTATTGAATTTATTGTGAATAGTTCAGTTGATTGGGAGTATTTATCTTGTGTACTCGCTTATAAAATTGAGGCTGCTGTAATGCTTGGATGAAATTTAGAGTATATATTATAGCTATTTAGATAATGTGTCTAAAGAAAGGTATTTTTTAGTTATCTACCTGCTGTTACTATTTTTATTTCTTTTAATTTAAAAATGTTTTAAGCTAGATTATAAGGTTTGTTGGTCTTTAGATTTTATATAAGCATTATAATTTACAATAGCTAAGTAAATATGTGTGACTATTCTGTGTTCACCAAACGACAAAAACTTTTTTTTTTTTTTTTTTATACTACTTTGGTGGCAAACAAGCATACGGCCCACCTGATGTTAAGCAGTATCCGTAGCCTATAGACGCTTGCATTACCAGAGGTATCAGTTGCGTGTGTCTAGTGAGAAGAATACCATTAACATTATTATATACAATCGAACCTCAGCTTTAGATAAATAATTTCTGTAACACTGTTCTCTATGGCAAATTGTAACCTTGAAATAATTTTCTCCTGTAAACATTTTTGTAACACATATGTCTTGTAACTGCAATAAATATATTTTTATTTAATTTTTAATAAAAAGAAAGATAGGGCGCCATACAAGCGAGCAAGATTGGGAAGGCCTCTACATTCAGAAGACCACAGCTAAAAGTACACAGCAGTGTAGTTGTGTTCCTGTGTGTAAGTACAGGTATCCAGCACTTATTTAAGGATGCGTTTTGAAAACTTATACGATAAAGATACTCCATATTAACAGTGGTATAAAAAATGGGCCAGCAACATCGGAAACACGCACGTGATACCTCTGGTATTGCAGGCGGTGGCGGCGTATGCTTGTTTACCACTTAAGTAGTATAAAAAAGAGCATATTATGCTGCATAATTATGCTCTTTACGGTAGGATTGCAAAGCATTGTAAGATTGCAGCGACTGTCATAAGGATGACGGATTTTCATACACACTTTCATCCCTCATTTCAGTAACATAAAATTTGAATTTTCAACAATCCTGTCTTGGCGCTTACCTACAGCGTAAAAAGAACCAGCATGAAAACATTCACAGTCCTAGCCCTTTTAGTTTCAGTTGTAGACTGATGCGTCAGTCAGATTCTTCTTCATAAATAGATAGATTTACCTTTGTGTCAAATTCAATGTTTAAAATTCAAAGTTTCAAACATAAAAGCAGCTACCTACTTATTTAATAATCCTTGACATTAACCTATTATCATCCTGTAGATAATGCTAATACCCACCTATCCTCCTCGGCTAGACGTATTGATAGACAGAAAGATAATTTTTATCTAACAAAAGTAATTTGTTTGCAAACGTTGGAATAACATAGGTCCGTAATTGGTAGACTTTCGTTACTATGTCAATAGGAATTAGTTTTGCTAGATTGATTGTGATGAGTTTATTAGTTTATGTGGGTAGACATCGATGATTTATTTGATTAGGTAAAGATAAGTTATAAAAGTTATTGTATATCATGCAACGCGATAGTTTAAAAGTTATTAAAGATAAGTTATTATAAGAAAAATGAATTTGATAAATGAGGGTTATGTAATATTATTGGAAGGTGAAGACGTTTTGTGGCGTTCGCGGATAACTGACATTTTAAAGGTATCATTTGCGTGTTTCCCTCCAAATGTTTGGAGGAGACCCGTGCCCAGCAGTGGGATATTTATGGGTTGAAGTGTGTATTTGCGTGTTGCCGACCCATGTTTTCACCATTTGGATTTTACACATGGAGTATCCCGGAGATAGAAAAACGTTTCTTTCAAAACGCGTCCCTAAATGAGCGCTAGAGACATATACTCACACACAGGAACATAACTGCACTGCTGTGTATAATTATTTGGCTGTGGTCTTCTGTAAGGTGGAGGTCCCTTCCCAGTCGGGCTTGCTCGCTAGTATGGTGCCGCTCACAACCCTCCTGTACCTTGTTTGCCACCTAAGTTTTAAAAAATAAATGAAAAAAGTGGCTCTGATTTCATAGTAATATTATATGAGACCTATCTAAGAAAAAGTAAAAGAGATATACATCTGTTCTATTGTATCCTTCTTATTAAAAAAGAAAGAAAAGGCATGCGTTGTATAAATATATGTATACAAGACAAATAGAGTTCTAGTCCTTAACTGTCCTCGTCTTAGTCCCGAGGAAAGTAAAAATAAACATGTCGTGGGTCTTTCCCACATTGTGTCCTGAAAATAGCACTTTGAGTTAATTATTGCAGTAACAGTAGATTTAAGTTAATGTGCGATTGATGGAATTCAAGCCTACAACCTTTCAGGCTTCGCTTCGCTCTAAAACCTAAGAATAGCTTTTTAAATTACCTATTTAAGAAGTATCTAGAATAATACTATATAGTGTAAGTTTAGGTGATGATGAATGGTAATCTTGTATTGCAGTTATAAGAACTTATCGTGACAACTTAAAGCTATTTATTTTCGATCTTAATTTAAAATTACGAAAATATCAACTATAAGTTTATTTGCAATTGCCACCTTTTTTACTTCTTCCTTCATTTCAACGATGAACGATTTTAGTCGTATTTCTTTTCAATATTTGACGGTTGCATAAAATTGACATACATTTTCAGTAGTTTTTTTTGTTTTTGAACTTTTTGTAAGTCAAGCCTCGCTACAATAAAAATAAGAAATTAATTTGACGGATAGCAAAGAGTTGGCATTCCGATATCCTTAAGCCCTGTAGCCTATAAATAGTTGTATTCTCCAATCAGCTGTTCCTGGCAACACATAAATTAGGAGAAGCTCAAGGTCGCCATAATTGCCATAATAGCTATATATTTACCTTCTTAAGGTTAAATTCAGTCTAGTCTGATTTGCTGTTATGGGCTTAGTGCATTTAAAACATCGTTAATATGCCTCAGGACTATGTCGAGTTCTATTAAGTTGATCCAGTGCGGGTTTGAAGAATTCAAGACTGAACACCGGTACGAAGAACAGCCATTCAAGTATCCGAATACCGACTATTGTTCTTCATCGCAATGTTTCTTCATAATTTATTTCTTCTCCAAATTCTCAATGTTCAACACCAAACCAAAAAGCAATATTGCAATCGCAAACTTCGCCTGGGGCAGTACTTTAAGAATCTTGCGTCATCTAGGGTGAATCTCCGTGGATTTAAACATTTCTATCATACATACTAGTGTTACTGGTGCGTTATTTCTAATGACAAAAATATATTTTGTTTATTAACAAGGAAAATCTTGACTGCAGTAGTCACATAATTTAGTGTATAGTCGGAATTGTTCCGAAATATGTAACACTATATTCAAAAATGCCTTAGTAATTAAATCCTCCATGACTGCAGCTAAAACTATAGACATCGGACCTAAAGCTTTAGATGCAGCACCAAAGGCTCCTCCTATGTAGTGCGTGATCTAACCTTGTTCAACAAACAAAAAGTCCCCATAAAAATCTTTATACAGCTTAATCACAACTTTCACAAAGCCATTAAAACCATACATTTAACAACAAGAACAATAAACTAGCAAATATTTTATAGTGCCAACTTAATTTCTTTCTGGCTCATAAATTTGAGCTCTATCTGAATCAACCTTAACAAAATGGCAAACACATTGAATAGGTAAATAAAGATTTGAACCAATTTTGTCGACTTAATTCTATATCGATTTCATCGATTTGCCCTACTGAAGATGCTATTATTAGAAAATAGGCTTTCACGGTTTGTGTTTGAGAAAACGGTATTACGATCGTGAACATTATTTGGGTACTTTGATTTTACGATATTAAACTTCGTTTTATGTAAAAATTGTTATGAAGCCGGTACAGTAAGGTAAAGTAATTCAATTAATTTTGAGATTGACATTGTTTCAATGGTCGCTTAACCAGATTTTATAGTAAATGAAGCAATAGATGAGTTTGGCACAAGACTGGAATAAATGGCGCGCAAAGGAGGAGGTCTGAACCCAGCAGTAGGTAGATAAAGGACATAAGGGTTGACGATGAAGAGAAGGTACACATAAAAACTACATACAGTACACAAAAGACGGAATGCATCAGTGTTCAGACCTATCTATAAGCCGCCCAAACAAACGACTTACTTGATTTAAATTTTATTAATGAAAAATCGACAAGTGCGAGTAGTGCTTAGCGCTGTGAGAGTACTGTGCTATTGGTCTATTGTATTTTGTTTTATGTAACATAACTACAAATTTACGATATTAATTATGTATTTGTGTTGTGAGACTTAGTTTCTTGCCAATTTAAGGTCAATACGAAGTACCCATAGCTACATAATATATATTATGTATTATCCGTTTCTTTTGATTGCATTAACTTACACGCTTTTACGCCGTAGACCCAAATATTTTATATTAAGATCATCTTAGTAGATATCATGACCTTTATAGACGGATAATAAAGTAATCTTATGAGGGTCCCGTTATTTTATTAGGTACGGAGTCCTAAAAAGGATTAGCCACTTTACAATAACGTAGTATTAAGAAAATCGTAATAAACACAGATAATATGTTAAATCTGTTACAATGAATGATGTGAGTAATGGCAGATAGTAATTCGATTCGTTTACGAGCACGGGAGGCCGCCATTTTTTACAATATGCTAACAAAAAATACTGTTGTGAATGTCGAGGTTGATTCGTAGGCTGTAGAGGCGATGAACAGTTCTCTTGTAGAACTTCTTCAAGAATCAGTTCTTTACCATAATTCGGTTCAAGATTGTACACAGTTTTTTTATTTTCCAAACGCAAGTAAATATAGAGGTATTATGAAATTGAAACATGTTTATCTGTGGCATCACTGCTCTTAAATGGATGGATCGATGCGTTGATTTTTATTGAAAGCAATATTAAAGCTTTAATTCTTTCGACTAGTTTTAGAAAATTGGTTCTGTCGTACCATAATTAATCACAGATGTTTTTTTTTTGTTTATGTTTTAATTTTCCGCCTTGTTATAATACAATAACAGTACGGCTAGTAGATATGAAAAGTAATATATAGATATCATTTTATTTTTATTTTTTATACTATCTAGGTGGCAAACAAGCATACTGCCTGCCTGATAGTAAGCAGTTACTGTAGCCTATGGATGTATGCAATTCCTGGGGTATTTCTTACGTGTCCCCAAATTTTAACACCAGGGTTTGTTTGGAGTATCTCTAGAATAGGAAAACGTTTTTAACGATACTTGAGTAAGTTGCATATATACATAAACCTTGTGCATCCTGACAGTACGCAAGCTATAAACAACTTGTAAAATATAGCCGAGTATCGACAATTAGTTAAATCCGTAATTTGTAGACAAAAAGCCTCTGTTACAAGCACCAGCGTGGGTTTCAAATTAATGATCTATCATCTGTTCAAAATCTAAATCCCCATAATTTGTATGAAACAAAGCAAAATGCCTATTAGCCGCTAAAGTTCCACTTGCATTAACAAAATTGCCATACAAATGGAAATTCTAGCCGCATTCAGGCATAATACCAACGATTTATTACCCTTTGTCTCCATCTATCCTTAATTTCAGGCCATTACGACTTTCCAAGAAATGCCTTACTACATTAATTCAAATCACAAATGAAACAATAATTTATATCAGACACCTTCAATTATAAAATCTTGGACTTATTCGTACTTTTAGGATTAGAAGAGGATTCATCCTGAAACGTAATTAGCATTGTATTAAACACTCTTTATGGTTCTTGTAAGTTAGAAATACTATCCATCTATTACTGATTTAACCTTTATTTCAGGAATGGTAAAAAAAAATAAAGCAATTGAAACACAATCCAATTAATAACTTTTTATATAGTTTCAAACTCTCAAATGAATAAATACGCAAGCAGACTGATGGGCGATTTCATTTTAGGGCAATCTTAATTTCTGAAACACAAGTACCTATTAGCTACCGACACAATGGCATGCTCTTAAAAACCCAAATTTACTTTCCTAAAGCTAAATTGTCATGTATTTATTTCAAAACGAAACTAATTTTCACCTGAGTATTATCCTGTTGCCGAGTATTATGTACAAGTGTAAAGAATGAACCCAATCACAATTTATCAGTTTGGTATTTATTGGCAAATCTTATGAGACAAGTTAAATTACCCGATAAGAATTTTAATTATTTAAAATCAACACAAATCTCAGGTGAGGATTTTAAAGGCGTCAAAGTAGTTAATGAAAAGATGAGCACTAAGGGGGCACAGTAAGGTTAGGTGCCAAAGTGGTCCGAAAATCTGGTTTAAGTTGTAGAAGAGCAATACTAATCTTTGTTCCAATTCTCTTAAGGATAATGACCTAATTAAAAAAGGCCTATTCTCCGCTACGGAAATGAAAACTGATAAATATCAAACATAAAAAGAGTTTAATTAATAATTTAATTGAAAAAAGAGACACGGAAAATCGAGTTTTATTATCTTAAAACCTAATACCTACCTAGTTAATAAACACAAGGAAAATTGAACATAGCTTCTGATAAAGCCCTATCTTTATAAACGGCAAAATGAAATTTTGTAAAGACAATAAAGGTTTACCAGGAAAATTCTGACAAGAAAATAAGTTTCCAACAGAATTTATAAACACACATGCCATTATACACGTCTACAAGATATAATATCTTGTTTTTAACATTTCAGTCATGCTAAGTTAATACCTGCATAGATTATGTACACAGATAAATACTAAATTTAGAACATAAAAGAAGATAATTACTAGATAAATAAATACTAAAATTACTTAGATATCTATCGCAGTCACATTCCATGTAAAACAATACACAAATATTTTGATTGTATTCGGTTTAATATCATTTAGTGTATCAGCATTTTAGGCATTTATTTTGACTTTTTTTTGTTCACATTTTAATTGCAGTCTAATCTAAAATTTATAAAGCTGAAGAGTTTGTTTGGTTGAACGCGCTAATCTCAGAAAGTACTGGTTCGATTAGAAAAGATCGTGTTTTTTGTTGAATAGTGCATTTATCCAGGAAGGCTATAGGCTATATAACATTACGCTATGATCAATAGGAGCGGAGCGGATGATAATTACGGATTTTAATGATAAATGCGTGGCGAAACATTGCGTGTTGATATTGAGTAACTTATTTTGAGGCATTGTGATTTATAAATTCTTTTAAACTTTCACGATTTGTACACATATTATTACTATAATGGACAACGGGTCTAAATCGCGAAATATTTTGCAATTCGCGTAATAATAACGTTGGGTAACAAAAGAAATGAACACTATAGTAATTATGATTTATGATGAATGGAAATGTGATAGATAATCCCAATAATCTGCCTCTACTTGTCAACTCTATCATTTCCAAAAGATAAAGATTTGCAACAAATTGATGTTATGAACCTTAATTGAAAACTTGCAGATAATAATGAAGTGCCTGCACGTGTATCGTTCCTATGTAAACGTTGACATCTAATACCTACTACTACGTTACTCTGCTCATGTGACTACCTCATTGGTACCGAGAAATAAGTATACGTTTGTTGATAGTGAAAATTCCGAGTTTGTTTACCGTGAGGGACTGTCTTTGGCTTTTTCTGTTAGAAAATTCTTATTAGCAGAACGGTGTCAGAAAATTGACGGAGTGAAAAGTTATCTTTTCACAGTCGGAGTAAAAGGACAAAAAGTGCACTGTATTCACTAACCCCAGGCTTTTCAACCTCTACATAAATGATCTCGTGATTCATTTCAGCGACTTGCAGCAAATATATACGTACATGTTATATGATAAATAGCATCCAGACACAGATTTGTCTTAGATGGGAATCGAACCCTTGTTACTAAACACAAACATAACAGTCCAGCCATACTCATTATTTCTTAAGACTAGTAAGGAATTACTATCTTATGGACCTAATACAGTTCCTTGTGGCACTCCACATTTTACCAACTTTACATCTAGCATTTTACCAGTAAAGGCGTGTATTACTTTAATCAGTATTTCTTGCAGAACTTATGTAGTAGGCCTGCTTATTTGAATAAAACTGGCAATCTGCCAATATCCCGAATATTAGACGAAGTAGGTACCCAGTTACCCACTTGGATTACAGCGTATTTGTTATGATAGAATGATGTAATTGATAACGAAAATTCCAGCCTTTGTCTAAAAGCTAGATATATATATTCGGCTTTATAAATTAGTGGCTTATCACAAACATACCCACAATAGATAGGAATTAATTGTAGAAATGTTTCATGTTAATGAAACAATACAATTTGTTAAACAAAATAATTTGGTAAACGGTTAATCGGAACTGGTATAAAATGCTTTGAATGTAATTGCGGCGTAACATTGTAGATAAATATATAATTAGGTACTTGTGCTGACTGAGAGACTGATTCATCAACGTGGAGTCTAAGTCGTTGTGGCTACAAATTCAAAATTTTGACCTAAGCCTCTAGACAAGTGGCATAAGCGATAGTCGAATCGAAAAGTCATAAAAGAAAATGTATGGGATTTGACGTAAGTTTACGACATTAAATCGTAGACTCACGTCAAATTCCGTACATTTTATTTTTTGACTTTTCGATTCGACTATCGCTTATGTCACTTGTCTAGAGGCTCTAGATCCTTAAATTACGAAAATGAGTAGTAGTAGTAGACTAGAAAGGGAATTTTGGAAATTCAATCCTAAAACGTGTAAAAATACCTGATCGAAATCAGGATTTCATCGAATTGTCTATTAAAGCTGCTGTTATTGTGAGAATTTGATTGTGTGAAGTTCTACATAAAACGAAGACATCATCAATGTAAACAATTAAGATGTCAATACTTTTAACTCTTGATCTCTTACGTCCGAATACCTACACGATAAATAACCCAAGCTAATTGCTTTCAAATATGTTTATATAACTCAATAATAAAGAAGATTTTAGCATAACAATAGCTACTCTTACTACTTAAACAAATTTTTCTAATACTACGATGATTACATAAAGTTTGTGGAAATCAAAGTGGCGTGTTTTTGGAGGGGCGCGGCGGAGGTAGACGATGAGGCGCGGGGGGCACCGCGTGCGCCGAGCAAGGTCAGGGGCCCCAGCGCGGGCGCATTGTACCACGGACCTTCATACTATCCGCGCTTGTCCACGAGACTATTCACTATTGACCAAATGTGGAACAGCATATCTTATATTATAAAAATGAATCCCTATTTCCCTTTGTCACGGCATCGCGCGTAAGCGGCTGGCTCGATTTCAATAATTCTTCTTTTGTTGTGTTTGTTATTGTCAGGAGAAGGTTCTTATGTAAAAAAAAAGAAAGATGCGCTGAAAATAGTCTAACCTGGACGAAGTCGGGGCGGGCCGCTCATTTATTAAATGTATTTTTTCTAAAATTTCCACAGAAATATTAAGGTACCTAAGCAAAAAAATACTTTAAAGTTATACCCAAACTGATATTAATTCATTTATAATTTTTTGAAGTGAAAACTTCATTTAGCACGATACACATATTTTTTATAGATGAGGATCTCTGGATCTCTCTGGATTCGCGACACCGTTACGAGACGCAGCTTGACATGTCCGAAAAATAATTGAATTTTTGAATAGAGAATTTGATTTTTCGACTGTCACGTTGTTAAAGCAAAGAGGCGATCTAAGCATATTGGGTGTCTGATTGATTTATTAATATTGAATAACATACTGTATCCTTACATCCTATTAAATAAACAAAATTATTAACGCAAAAGTTTGTAAAAATATATGGATGTTTGTTACTCTTTCACGCAAGAACTGCTGAACGGATCTGAATGAAATTTGGCACAGAGATACTCGAATAGAGACATCTACGCGGGCGGAGCCGCGGGAAACAACTAGTATTAAATAAAATATGCTTCCAGCTGTTTGTCTCTATGTATGTATGCATAGTAGATCTTCTAAACAACGCAACGAATTTTGATACGGTTTTAACTATCTTTTAGAGAATTTCATCCGGAAGGATTTTGTTATACGAAACTTTATTATACGAGATAAATCCTAAAATAAGGAAGCGAAGCGAGGGCGGAGTACTAGTTAAGTAATAGAACGTGAAAGCTTTTAAAACGCAATAAAGCTTTCTCGTTGTATCAAATGTCAAAGAGAGTAGTTTAACAAAACACGGCGAACAAACGAGTTTTGATGAAATATGCATCAAACCATAATAATCGAAATAAATTAATGTAGTCGTTCGTTTATTAATTTCAGGCATTTATTTTTATACTATTTGGGTGGCAAACATGTATACGCTTGCAATACCAGAAGTATCACTTGCGTCTTGCCGACCCATTTTTTTACAGGGCTTTAAGATGGATTATGCCTGGGATAGGAATACGTTTCTTTAAAAACGCATCCCTAAATGAGCGCTGGAGACCTGTACTCACACACAGGAATACAACTACACTATTATGTGTAGTTATTTGGCTGTGGTTTGAGGTACCTCCCTAGTCGGGCTTGCTCACTAGTTACCTCTCTTAATTTTAATCCGAACTCTGAATCCAATGAAAGATAAATTGGATTGTCCTTCTTTCATATTGGATGCAGTGTTTTTTTTTACACAGAGATAGCTCGAAGAACCGAAGACTTAAACAGCCTTGTCATGCGAATCTACTAAATCTAAGTCTCTAGATCGATGGCACAGTCTTCTTCTGATCGTTTGGTGGCCAACCTGGTGACGGTGTTATTTAGATCGCCCATATTTAGGCCTCTGTCGTGATCTAACGACTGATAACAGTCGGGACCGACTTTTAACGTGCCCTCCGAAGCACGGAGACGCTCAGATGAAATACCACCCATCTATAGGGTTACCGCGCCCTTAGTAGCTTAAATCGCAGATCGTTTACCGAACAGCGAGTGCACCTAGCTATAAGCGCCTCATATGATGGGACAGTGGTAGTACAATACGGAATGACTGGCCTGTTGGTCTAGTGGTTAGTGATCTGACTGCTACGCCGGAGGTCGTGGGTTCGATTCCCACCCAGGACAAATCTTTGTGTGATAAGCACGAATGTTTGTTCTGTGTCTGGGTATAATTTATCTATAATATATATGTATTTAGAAATATATAAGTATGTTTATCAGTTGTCTGGTTACCATAGTACAGGCTCTGCCGAGTTTGGGATCAGATAGCGATGTGTGAGTTGTTCCCAAAATATTATATAATACATATACCAGGGATCTCAGATTCGATCCCTGGTTCGGATAAACCGGTAATTCGTTTTTCTATTGACAAAGTCTCTATTACAGACTGGAGTCTGGTATTGCGTCCGGTAATGCCACAATAAACTCGCCCTTTATTACATGAGATCGAACAGCTGACGAAATGTGTGACGCACCTTCATCCATCCCTTCGGTGTGTAAGGCGTGATGGTGTTACTGCGCAGAAACAGCCTGGGGTGGAGGCTACGGCAAATAGAGGTGTTTTGACGAGTTTTTCTTTATCATATCGCACTTTCAGAGGAACTTTTTTGGGGATGCGCAACTAACTATGGTAGAAATCAATACAATTATTAATATTTGCATATTATCAAAGTAAAAAGGAAAATTTGTTTTATTGTCTAAACTAATAAAGCGAATAAGAAATATTCGATTGTCGACAGAGAATAAGCATTGGCATCCAACGTAGAAATATAGCCTTTGATAATCAAAGCTGCTAGCCTTCTTAGAGCACGTTCCCGATAGACAGTGATGTTGAGGAATATTTTGACGCCCAAACAACGAGTTTTTTTTTCCTATTTTGTAAAGAGAAAAGATTTGATATTTTGTTTGATTGATATGATAATAATGACTCAAAAACTACTCGACCGATTTTAAAAATTCTTTAACCATTAGAAAGCTACTTTATTAGCGGGTAACATAGGCTATATTTTATTGAAAAAAAAAACCGAGATCTCTACGAAAACCTTAATAAATGTCCCCGCGTGCGAAGCCGGGACTTGCCGTTATGTCTTCTATGTTTCTGTTCAATTCATCCGATTACGACGAAAATCCGAAACTTTGGTAAATCGTTCTGCGAGCGCCTGCCCATGGTAAAAAAATTGCTACGCGCCATGTTTCAGCTAGTGCCTATTACGTTTTATCGTATATATCGCCTCGTACATAGTTTTCTTTTGATACCCACCCTTATGGCAAAGGCCGCTTGCTAGATCTACTTCTACTAATATTATAAATGTAAAAATATGTGAGGATGTATGGATATTTGTTACTCTTTTAACATAAAACTACTGGACGGATCTGAATGAAATTTGGCATAAAAATAAATTATAGTCTGGAATAGCAAATAGATGTCCATCCATCCTCAAAAACTTTTACATTTATAATATTAAAGTGGGATACATAATTTCTCCTACTCCGAATGAACTCTAAAGTATTAATATACTAGCGGTCCGCCCCGACTTCGTCCGGGTTACACTATTTTCAGCGCAATTTTCTTTTTTTTACATAAGAACCTTCTCCTGACAATAACAAACACAACAAAAAAATAATTACTGAAATCGGTCCGGCCGTTCAAGCGTGATACCGTGACAAAGAGAAATAGGGATGTATTTTTATTATATCAAGATAAAGACAATACAATTCCAGAGACCAGGCATTGTTATTAAGCATTTCTCGCATTACCAATGTCACCTAAATATGAAAACTAAAACTAGAAATGTTTTCAGTAAACGAAAATAACAACAGAGACTTTTAACAGGATAACTTTTAACGCCATCTTTATAAATGAACATCTAATGTGCAACTTTTCTGTTCCTTTTTTAAAAGTAAATTGCTAAACAGTTTAACTCGTTTTAAATTCGAATATTGGTTCCACGGTGTCTCGATAATCGGCTAAAAAAAGATGTGAAAAAAAAAATGGCCTGATCAAGCCAAGTCGTTGTTTAATTAATATTTGCAAACAAATCTTAAGTTTTTTGTGATTGTAGTTTTCTGTCTGACGTATTGTAAACGTATTTGAGCGGTTCGTTTGTATTTTTTATTTCTTTCTTTTGAGGAAATACGTTTTTGCGCGTAATGTATGTTAGTACGTTTGTATGTATATATTTAGTATGACTGTTTAATTTAAATCTTGCATTCAATGTTGTACGATTAGGTTGTGGAATGAGCTCTCTGCCGAGGTTTTCCTCAAAGAATAGCATCGGATTCTTCAAGAAAGGAGTTACAAGACTTTTACTGGGTCGGCAACGCGCGAGTGATACCCCTGGTGTTGCAAGCGTCCATTCGCCACAGTAACTGCTTTACATTATGCTTATTTTCCTCCTTGGCCTTGGTAGTATAATAAATACTAATAATATAAATGCGAAAGTTTGGATACATATGTCAGTCAATCAAGTCACAAAGGCTGAACGGATCTAGACCAAATTTGACTTGCAGATATAGTCTGGAACAGCACTTAGGTTACTTTTTATCCAGGAAAAATCACAGTTCCCCACAGAAATAGATCAATTTCTGTGCTGTTCCCTTAGGATTGTAGACGCGGGTGAAGCCGCGGGTAGAAAAAAGTAATGTTATTTTGAATACTTTGAATTTAATACAAATGCGGCCCTACGTATATTTCGAGTAATGGTGATGGTAAGCAGTTACCGCAACCTATCCTAGCGCGGTGGAAATTCTACTAATATAATAATGTGAAAATTTATGAGGATAGATTTATGCATGATTGTTAACACTTTCGCGTAAAAACTACTGAACGGATCTGGATGAAATTTGGCAAAGAAATAGATTATAGTCTGAAATAGCGAATAGGCTTTATCGCATCTTTTTGCTCCGATAACCTAAACCCACGCCGCGGGCAACAGCTAGTATGTAACTAGCTGTCTTCAAAAAAACGCAAAATGCTGTGAAGTCATCGAAATAAAGGCAACAAGTAGTGCAGTATAATTGTTATCAGTACCCGTCGTGTCCTCATGACCCAGTGAGCCTGTCACACTGACCTGGGACAATTGGATGCGTTTCCTGCTCACTGTCATTTTAACTATATTATTTATAAGTGGATTATGCATTTGACCTTCTGGGGTATAAAGTGAAAGTTTTGTTATGCAGTGTTATACCTACATACCTACTAATATGTATTAGGCACATGATTAGGTACAAAGTGTATTCATTAATGTTGCGGTGACGGATAATTTGACAAAACTTTTGTTTTGCCAAGGACTAATTGGTAGGCGACAATATTAATTACTATTAATTTAAAAGCAAGAATATTGTATGTATGAAATTTGGGCTTATTTATGGACCACCAGTAGTCCACGGACTTAGCTAGTCCACAGTCTTCATCATCATCATCATCAGCCAAAAGACGTCCACTGCTGGACACAGTCTTCATATCAAAGCATAAAATGAGCACAAAGTTGAGATTGGGACCTAATCCGACATCACACAGGATAAAATAATTATTTAAAATTAATTAATTTTAGTGCCTATTTATTGTTTTTACCTCTCTATCTCTATGTCTTGTGTATGTTCGAATAAACGTTTTTCTTTCTTTCTCTCGAAGAGGATCATAGTAAGAGTAACATAGTTTCTAAAGGGTAGGCAACGCGCGAGTGATACCCCCGGTGTTGCAAGCATCCATAGGCTACGGTAACTGCTTACCATCAGGCGGGCCGTATGCTTGTTTGTCTCCTTGTTAGAATAAAAAAATAAAAAAAGGTGCCGACAGAAGTGAAAACACTAGGCAAAACAGTTGTTATAAATTTTATAGCAATAAATGTTTTTTTTATTTATCTAGACGCGTTCGCGGTCTGCTATTGTACATGCATATATCGCCTCTTTGCTTTAATAACGTGACAGTCGAAAAATGATTTTTCGGATATGTCAAGCTGCGTCCCGTAACGGTGTCGCGAATCCAGAGATTTTATCTCATCTAAAAATATGCGTATCGTGCTAAAAGAAGTTTTCACTTCAAAAAAGTGCTTATGTAAGACATTAGAGTATAATATATACTCTAATACTAGTTTCCACCCGTGGGTTCACTTTCGCGCACAATTACACAGAAACAGTGATTTTCCGGGATAAAAAGCCTATACGCTATTCCAGACTACAATCTATCTATATGCCAAATTAATTTAAATCTCCTCAGCAGTTTTGGCGCGATTAAATAACAAATATCCATACATCCAACCCAACTTTAGAGTATAGATACTAAAGATATATGTAGGTACCCAATTCGTAGTACACATATGTATTTAACTAAGCAGTTATTATGCAAATGGTTGAGACCCAAATGCTAATACCGATCGCTTATGTAAACACGGCCATAAGGGACCGGCACATAACATAACAGTAAGTGGGAACAGCCTTTTCAATCCTTTGAGTTTCCGAAGACAGAGTGACTTTGGCCATATTAGCCCTTTCTGATCCTATCTGTTTAAACTCAAAGTCATTTATTCATTTAGATCAAAGGCATGGTACTTATGAACGTCAAAATAAACAAAAGTCAGAATATTTTTTTCCTACAGCCAATTCGCTGACATGGGTAGGGCCTAGAGAAGAATTGGCAAACTCTTGCCACTCTTTTTAATCGCCAGAGTATAATATTAACAATTTGGTATGAGTTACAATTTGAGGTAGGTGACAAAAAGGTACGGAACCAACACACCATACGAAAAAAGAAATTTAGGTAATTAAAATATACAAAGTTCAGATAAAGAATCTGTTTGCAGACAAAGTAGCTGATGATTTGGCATTTTTCATTCGACGGCAGGCAGTAACTCATATGTGTAAAATGATTTTGAACAAAATATACGTATGTATTTCTACAGGTCTCCAGAGCTCATTTAGGGATGCGTTTTTTTATCCTAGGGATACTACCAGGGATCCTAAAACCCGTTGTAAAAAATAGGTCAGCTACACGCAAGTGACACCTCTGATATTGAAAACGTCTATAGGCTACGGTAACTGTTTAACTTTAGGCGGACCATATGCTTATTTGACACCTAATTAGTATTTAAAAAAAATTGCGTAATTGGCTTGTGGTGAGTTTGGCCCATTCTTTTTTCTTACCGTTTAGTTAGTGATTAATCTATTTAGGTCTCTGTCGTGATCTACTGTTAGCAGTCGGGACCGACTTTTAACGTGCCCTCTGAAGCACGGATATACTCAGATAAAATACCTCTATGTTGTCACCTATCTATAGAATTGCTGCGCTCTTGGTAGCTTAACCCGCTGATCGAAAAGCGACGGCACCTAGGTATAAGCGTAATTTTGACCCACCTTTTCCTTAAATGAGCTCTAGAGATCTGGAGCCTACCCTACAAAAATATACTCAAAATAAATTAGCTTATTCTATGCGATATATTTACGTAAACCCGCTGGCCTCAATCCAAGGTATGTTATGTTAGGTCAAGGCTTGTAAAGGTGTAGTTGTTTCATCTACTTTTATTTTATAACTTTCTCTATATCAGCCTATAGTACAGTCCAGTGTTATAAACGTCACTAGTGACGTAGGGTAATGGATTCTCGGAGCGAGTAAAATAACAATTACTTAGTAGTCATTATTATGTTAGGATGAAATATTATCATCATCATCACAGCCTATCGCACGCCACCTAGCGCGATCCTCGACTTTCCGCATCGAGCTATTTCCAGCCGTTTTGCGAAGATCGTCGCTCCACCTTGCCTGATACCTTATTTATAATAGTGCCTCTCTTAATGTAATGTTGTAGGATCTATTAATGTAGATACTACTTAGTGATTTTGGTCGAATTCGAATTTGGCTACAGCAGCCAATCTATGCAAAACATAATTATTATTGTGTACAGGTGTGTGCGCTAAACAAGTGCATTCTTATTAACTCAAACTCATAATGCATTAATTCATTTAGGTTACAAAGTAACACTTCAATCAATCAATCAGCCTGTCGCAGTCCACTGCTGGACATAGGCCTAAGTAACACTTATGAAGGTCATTAATTATGCATAAGCCAGAAAGATGATGTCAGTTGAATTTTCCTACAGCTTGTTCGCCGATGTGGAGCCTTGATAAGAACTAGCAAAAACTAAGGCCTCTCTTTTTAATCGCCAGATTGTTAAAATTTTTTGTAAAATACAAGTATAGTAGCATGAAAGCAGATGCAGTCAAAACACGATACTTACGTTATTGATAAAATAAACTAATCGTGGAATACCTTAGGTGCCATTCACTCAGGTGCCATTAAAACGGGTGCCCAATATGGAATACTTCGTACTTAGTACTGGTCGTGCGAGATAAAAAAGATAGTATGGTGTAATTACATTGTAATTACTTTCCCGTAGTCCGATGTTAAGATAATCCTAAGAAATCAGACAATAACTCCAAGCTTATATTGAACGTTTTCTAACAGAACACTTCAATAACACTTTCAGTCAGAAATCAAACCCACAATCCCACGATCGGCCACATATATCAGCGCAGATTTCACAACGGCGATGCAATTAAACATAATACAATACTTATCAGATTTAGTAAATAAGCGACCAGTCAAACAACTGTCCCATGTCCTTGCACGATTTCCGCTCCGACAAGCAAGCGAGACTTTTATCATGCAAACTTTTTGGTCCACCACCATAGCAACTGTTCGTTTTATACAGGTTTTATTCCTGTCAGTATTGAGTACTGACCTTTCCCTCTGCGACCCTGCTTGCAAAGTTCAAAGAATACTATACAAAGCTTCTACCCTTAATATATTAAAAGACTCGTCTTACTTATTTGTCTGTTGAAAGGGGAAAGAATTTGTGTTAGAATATCGCCGAATTTAGACCTGTTTCGTGAGAAGTGTTTAAAGTATTATTTTTAGCTAAATATGTTGTCGGTTTGTAATATTTTAGGCTATAAAAAGCTTTGGTTATTGACAACTTATAGGTAGACACAATCAAGTTTCTTACCAAATTAAATTAAAATCTTTTCAGCCAGATCGTCATAAAAAATAACAGACTGGGTAACTCTGTTTGGGATTTTCTCTTGTTGATAATACCTATAAAATTATATTGAAAATACCTAATCGAACAAAATATGTGATTTTCTTCGTTAGCTGTTTAAACTCCCATATACGAGGGGCGAGATATTATTTATTTATCTCACTAGTCTTTACCCGTGCCTGCACTCGCGTTGGGTATTCCTTTACCACTTTCGCATTTAAATATTACATCTTTAATGCTAATAGTCTTCTGGGCACATTCCCAGTGGACAGTGATGTTGCGAAATACTATGTTGTCTAGATAATACAGTGTTCTAATTTAATTACTTATTTTTGAGTTGAAAATAATTTTGTATTAAGTGTTAAAAATGTGTATTTGTTTAAAAGAAGATAGAATTATACTTCCATTTTTAAAAATTAAAAATTAATATGGCCGTTTTACTGCCTTTTAAGTATGATATTCATGACGGAGAAGGCTGATCGCAAAGCTTTATTATTTAAGCATAATACATACAAAACGAAAATAATTCGTGTGCTCTAATGGTTTACGATCAAGGACATCGTCTAAGGCACACTTCCATTCAACATTTTTAAGAACCCTAGCGATTAGGGTTGGGCAAATATCGGTATCTAAATTATCGATGAATTTTTTGCTCACATTTTATTGATGACCGTTATGGATAATAGTTTATATCACAAAAGTTCGAAACATATTATACATACTACTTCGGCAGTGCTGCAGTATTGCGTTGCTACTACTGAGTAGGAGTTTCAGGACTCGGACGTCGGACGTCCGTAGGCTACGGTAGCTGCTTCCCACCAGGTGGGCCTACCTACCACCTGATTCGTAAAAAAACTTCTTTACCTACTTAATTATTATTTAATTAACGAACATAACGATGTATGTTACTTAATTTTCCAGTTGCCTAATACTATTGTTTTGCATGTAGATGTAGTAAAAATAACAAAAAAACATATTATGGTCATTTAGGCATCATTTTCATATTCTTATCCTATCATTATCTTATGTAAAGTGTGTTCTATAATTCATGCCATTCATGAGATATTCACAAATGATAATAATCAAAGTAATACGATAATATTTTCTACGTTTTAACATTTTAATTCATAAGTTTTTTGTTAACGTACGAGTGTTGGTTATTGAGGTTTTGAATGAATTTTTTTAGAACTTCAACAGACAATTTTAATATTGCTTCCTTCCTCTAAAATTTGATGTGTCTTTCAAGGTTTACATTATGTTATTATAAAGAGCTCAGATGGTCAGCCTGATGAGAAGCAGTTACCACAGCATAAGTACGTTGAATTTTGCCGAATCTACATCAAATATTTATTCTTAAGTATCACATGCCTAGTGATGTTACTACCTAGCGTATCATTCAAATCAATATTGTACCGTTACTTTTGCCACACAATAATATCTGGTACCAAGTACCAAAGTACGCAATACTTATCTTACCCTTCCTAAGTGGCCTATCACCAGTTTTTCATCTTGTTAGTACTACTTGATGAAATGGCATTTTATCCAATATAGATTATTGAAAATTCGTCTAGAGTAGAAAGATTACCTGCGAAAAACTGACATGTGTCAAACGATATTAAGGATGCTTATCGGGTTTTGGACTAGTAGGTAATAAATTTAATTTTTAGCCTTTTCTAAGAAATACTCAGTGTCAAATATCGGCGAAAAAAATTATAATGACAGGATTTTATAGCATTTTTATATCATACATATATTTTCATAAATTGATCAGCTTGTTTACATTAGTAGTTAAGTATGTATACTGCTAATGCTAATGAGAGTAATTAGTCACAGCAGGCTTGAATTTTAACACAATCTACGGAAACATAAATTTAAAATATAGGTATGTTCCGATGTTTTTTGATTGCCGGATTAAGTCAGCATTAAAAGCTCAAAATCATCCTTCCACCGAATTCTGCTCGCGTCCATGAGCAGTATCAAAACATAACTGAAGTAAAAAACCACGAAGGAAACAATAGATTGGTTGTTTTTTAAATACCTATAAACGCAACGCCTATATACCTACGTATAATTAAATATAATAAACATTTGACTCATAGCCTAAAACTTTATTTTACGATATCCTGTTTTAAGTATGTATACGCAGAATTACATCGCCACTAGTTATGTTAATACAATTGTAGACAGAACTGGCTATGACCTTCGACTTCATTCATCTAGAATTAAATATTTATATTAAAGTAATTAGGCTTTTGCCTTAGATTTTGCTCGCGTACTACTGGTTTGTTAAATAAAGGTTATCTTTGTACCTTTCTGCACTTCCATTTATCTCAATGGAAACTTATCACGTCGATTCAAAGCCATAGTTTTGAAGTAAAAGACAAACAAACATACTTTCGAATTAATATCAGTTAGAATTAAGATAGACATATTCAAGGCTAGGCAGTTAACTTAAATGTTAGAAAAACATCGATATACTTTTTCGTCGGTGTTAATCACTATATCGTAGACAGATGGACTGGTTTCATCAAGTAGGGGGAAATCGAGTTTGGCAAGATGGCTTTGTCTCCCATTCAAAAGTAGAAATATATATTATTTCTAACTAAATTGTGAGAATAGTATGTTAGCTGTAAGTAACTAAGTTACCTAGATTGTTGAATATTTAAGTTCAAAGATTTGAAATATCTAATAATGTTGTATTGTTTCCCGTTTCGTTTCGTCATATGATAAGGTTAAGAAAAATAATGTTGTTTTTATAAGTAGTTTTAGGTAGTGTATCATTGGTTTGCAAATCATGAGGCTCATTCAAGGTCTTTCTTTTGCATCATAAACTACACTTTATGGCATTTGAGTTCCTTTAGTGAGCCCCAGCCTCGATTCAATAACTCAAACGAGGTTAGATGAGTAATATAATAAGACGTGTTCCTTTTTTTCTTTATATTATAGTCTGTAGATCAGTTTATGAAAAGCTCTAACTGGCTTAGCATCGTGCACGGCTAAAAGCTAATGTAAATTTCAACATCCCTACTAATAATAAAAATGTGTGTTACTCTGTCTATTTGTCTGTCTGTTACCTTTTCAAGACTTAACGACTGAACAGATCTTAATTAAATTTGACTAGGAGAAAGATTAGATTAAGGACTATAGCCGGTATCATCTAGTTCAGTTATATTTTGTAGATCAGTATAAAAAAGCTTTGCATGGATTGCGTCGCGTCGTTCACGGCTTAAATCGTCGTTAATGTAAATTCATAAAAATGTAAAATATTTTAAATAGTGATTCAGTTATAAAAATAAATAAGTTTATACAATAGGTACTTACTTACTGCTGAGTTCTATAAAATAATAATAATGAAAAGTATAAAAAATAAAGATGGCATGCCATTAAAGAACTTGCGAGTTGTCGTCCTCGAAACGGCGCGGGCGTGGGAACCAACACAAATATTTTGTTGGCAATAAAATATATTGTGTAAAATTATCGTAAACGTAGGTACAACACTGTTATATTTTTGATTTTTATTTAAGAAATATTTTGCTTGGTGCATATGGTGTTTTCATATTAGAAGATAGATTTTTTACCTACGAAGACTACGATGCGCGACGAATATTTATAAATACTACTGGCCCGCCCCGACTTTGCTCGGGCTAAACTATTTTCAGCTCAACTTTCCAAAATTTTTACATAAGAAAGGTTCTTATGTAAAAATCCTGACAATAACGAACATAGCAAAAAAGCAGCGATTCATTTTTATATTATACTAGCTGTTGGCCGTGGCTCCGTCCGCGTAGCCTATATGCTATTCTATTCAAGACTATAATCTATCTCTGTGCCAAATTTCATCCAGATACGTTCAGTAGTTTTTGCGTGAAAGAGTAACAAACATCCATAAATCCATTCTTACAAACTTTCGCATTTATAATATTAGTGAGGATTACTTAAGAAATGTAAAGTTACTTAATAAACTGCACGTTTGGTTCATTGACTTAAGTGGTTACCTCGCCATTTTATTATTATATAGCAACCCATATATGTCCCACTGCTGGGCACGGGTCTCTCCTCTATCAAGAATAAGGCCTAATGCACCTGCATTAGGCCTTATTCTTGATAGAGGTGAATCAGTCATGTCTTTAGAATTACTTGATGTTTTATTTCACCGTTAGCAGATGGCGAATCATTTGATATTAGTACATATAAACTCCACAAAGTGAAACTTACGGTACGGTACTTGGTACGGCAGTACCAATGTAAGTTTCACTTTGTGGAGTTTGTGTGGGCGGCAGCCCAGGATGGAACTCGCACCTCTTGCCTGCTAGTCGGTATTTTCCACTCGGCCACCACCACCACACGGGACTAAAAAATGTGTGATTCATAGATGGTTGTCGCGAGTCTGGGGGTATTTTGTGTCCGTTAATTGTATGCTTATAAAGTCCTCCACGACACAGTGCTTGTTAGTAGCACGGGCGTTGGCTTTTTTAAAAAAAAAGTATAAATACAAAACCAAGAGATATTTAGGCGGCAAAATATCTGAACTAAAGACTAAAATATGCAATAATTGAACTATTTTTTTTTAACTCACACACCGCTATCTGATCCCAAACTAGACAGAGCCTGTACTATGGTAACCAGACAACTGATAAACATACTAATATATTTCTAAATACATACATATTATAGATAAATTACACCCAGACACAGAACAAACATTCATGCTCATCACACAAAGATTTGTCCTGGGTGGGAATCGAACCCACGACCTCCGGCGTAGCAGTCAGAGTCACTAACCGCTAGACCAATAGGCCAGTCGTTTTCAAGAACCCAGTCGTTTAACAAAGAGATCAAAAAAACTAATTTATTTTAGAATGGAAAGCCTTTTACTGGCATACCTACGTATATACTTGCAAGGACGATCTACCGTTTCTACCTTCAGGACGTCAGTTCAAATACCTTTGAACTTATAGGTTATTTCCAAGTTGAACTTATTTACAAGGGCAACTGGTACTAATAAGATACTGGTTTTAAATTTTATAACCATCTTGTTAACTTTTCCGAAGTTTATTTTGATAATAATAGTTTTAAATTGTAGGATATTAGGGGACTCAAAAGATGAAGAACGATAGTCGAATCGTAAAGTCAAAAAAACAAATGTATGGGATTTGACGTCACTCTACGATATATTGTCGTAAACTTACGTCAAATCCCATACATTTGCTTTTTTGACTTTTCGATTCGACTACCGTTTATGCCATTTGACTAGAGGGTCTGGTATGCGTTTCGTAGTCACGATCGCTGAGTTTATCGCTAACCAAATGCTTTACCAATGACAAGTAACGGACTGAGAATCGAACCCCAGGCGTTTTCCTGCACATCAATGAATAATTCCACGGTTCAGAATACGAATGTTCTTATCAATATGTAGTAGTGTTTAATTTATACAGTTTAAACTATTTACGGAATACAGTTAGTGAGTACAGTACTTACAGAGTCTTCCCATCATTTAGAAGACAGTCCTAATTAATGATTACATTTTATGTGAATTTTGTTTTGTTCGATAAATGTCAAGTTGTTTGGTGGATAAGAAGTAGAAACTCGAGTAGGCGTTATAAAGTCAGGAAGACTGACGGCATTAAAATGTTTATAAGGTACCTTCTTCTTCGACACGCTAAGAAAAAGAAGGTAGGTACTAACTTTCGCCCGCTTATTCGCTCTACACTCCTGAAGAAGGTGTTTTTTATAATATAAGATAAGGGGACAAAGACAAGGACAAACGCACACCTCACCTGATGGTAAGCAGTTTTCGTAGACTAGATGGTTTTACGCTTCTATATCCAGTCATTTCTTAGAGCTGTTACGTCAGTCAGTCAGGTTTTCTTTTTATATAGGTTTACAGATGGGTCGGCGACATGCAAGTGATACTCTGGTGTTGCAGGTGTCCGTAGGGTACGGTGTTTGCCACCCAAATAGTATAAAAAAGAAGATTATGACTTTAGAGGAATTTTCTGTCGGCGGTATGAATAAACCCATTTGGAATTATTAATTTATCGTTGGATCACTTTCAAACCTGAAGCTTGAAATTTGTGCTACTTTTCAACGTGTAATTTCAGTGCAGCAACTTTCCAACCAAGCCTATAAAGAATTTCTAAACGTATTTCACCCGTTCACTATGACAGTTTTACAACTGGACTATAAAGCTGAGTTTAATTATATTTATAGTTAGGTATTAACGGATTAACACTAGTATTAAAACCGTTGAGAATCTATCTACCGTTGTTAATTGAACGAAAAGTAGATTAAAACACCTTATATGGTTATATTAAGTATAAAGCTTAGAAAGTTTATTGAATTAAGAAGATGTCTACAGGCGCGAAGAATAAATAATTAGATGCATTAGAATAAGATGGTTTCAAGGGTACTAGTTACTAAAATTATTGGGAATGTGATGTTTTAGTGTTGACAGCACAGAAAAAGATCACGATCTCGAACTATTTTCCGTGGTTGACAGCGTCTTTGTGATTAATGTGGTTTTGTTAGGGGTTTTTTTACATAGGACTTCAAATATTTTGTGCCCTATCGTATAACACATCTAGACTCCTAGAGATTTCCTGGAGATGCGCCTCATTTTTTCTAGTTTTGAGTGCGCCTGGGCCAGAAGACTTGTTCTTTTTGCAGTCAATACTTTAATTCTTTAATGTACACAAAATAAAATACAGGATAGATAAAAAACATATAACATTATTATGTACAAAGGCAAACATTATTATAATACTTCGTACAAATACATAAATAGTATCTTGATTTAACTACCTTTCAATTAAAACGATCTTGCAAACAGTGCATCCGTGTGAAAGCTATGAAAGCCACAGACAAACAGATATACATAAATTTATACATGTATTTAACTTCGTAAAAGTTCTCTCACATTTCTCAACGGCCAGAAGTAAAAAAAAGTAAGTAATTAATCACCGAAAAGTCACACTTATCTTTACAAAGAGCACATCTAAATTAAGTATGAAAAAGTATATTTTGTTTAATGTTCACAAGAGGTCCTATAAAACTGGAGGACCTAAGTTCTCAGTTCAAGTCGTTAAGGCACCCGATTGTTCCAGATAGAGCCACTTTATCCCGAGAGGGAGGGGGTAGAGGGAGGAAAGCGCTAATGCCTTTCTTTGTTACTTACCTTTAACATAGTTCAAAACATTTTGGATTGGTGAGTTTCAGTTAGTTTTTAAGATAAAGCTGTCTGGATAAATCTTTATCCAGTTTTCTCTTTATTTGAGGGATCTACTACAGTTGGTTTTTTACTTTTTTACCTTGCTGTTACTAAATATTGTTAAATGAACTACACTAAATCTTCGAGCAAGTTATGTAGATGCATAGATATAAGATTACATTTATTTTCTTCATCTCTTTTAGTACTAACAATGAAATTATTTAAATTTTGCCTTGTTCGTTTGCGTTCAACAAAAGAGTAGGTATTTCATTTTGCAAGGGCTGTGAAAATTTCTATTTAATTTTAGCTACAAACTATCTGAATTAAAAACAGAAATAAAATAAGACCATTCGTTTGAAAGCTACATAGGCGTAAACATACAAGATCGTATCAAAAACAAAACACTTCTAGTTTTTCGACGTCAAATTCGAGTTACAATAATAAAAAATGTTTTGGTAAACGGGTAACTGCAATAGTGCATGTAAGAAAGAGACAGAATATGTTGTATATGTCTATTTTAACACAACTTTTTAGTCATAGACATACTAAGTGGGGTGCAGGTAAGGGGCGAGCTGAATCCAAGTCCCTCGATAGGTTTCTATCCATCGTCAAGCGCATTGATTACATTAACCGATCTGTATTCTAGATTTAGTCCAGTCTTCGGTTAGCTTGTATCAGCACAACATCGCGATCGTTTTAGACAAACTTTATACAGCAATGGTCTGACTAATATGTGTCAGCACTATCATGGTCATATAATATTGGATATTCTACTCATCTTATGTATTTTAATACGGATTTTGTAGCCCTAGCGGTTTAGGCTCTACGTTGATAAATTAGTCATTAGAAGATAGATTTTTTTTATTAAAAGACAACTCCTGCACTAGGGAACAAGCCCTGTGTCGCGGGGGACTACAGAAACATACAATTATAAAGAGGTAGGGCACCATACTTGTAAGCAAACCTGACTAGGGAAGGACCTCCAACTTACAGAAGACCAAAGCGGTGTAGTTGTGTTCCTGTGTGTGAGTACAGGTCTGCAGCGCTCATTTAGGGATGCGTTTTAAAATAAACGTATTCCTATCCCAGGGATACTCATATCTTAAAGCCTTGGTGTAAAAAAAGGGGTTGGCAACACGCAAGTGATACCTCTGGTATTGCAAGCGTCCATAGGCAACGGTAACTGCTTAACATCAGGCGGACCGTATGCTTGTTTGCCAATCAAGTAGTATAAAAAAATACATTTAGACTCAGGACCACCATCTATGAATCACAAAAAAAAAACCCGGGATCGAACCCACAACAGTAGTAAATGTGCAGTCAAAATTATAATAGTTTGTTTGAAGGATACACCACCCATGTTTCCTCTTTAAGTACTTTCCTACAATATAAAAATAATTCTAATAAAATTATACCTGTATTTCTCAAACGTAATAAATAAAAATAGGTGATTGACCTATTTATGAATGATCACAAATATCAATATGGAGGCTGTCCCTTAAGACTCCTTTTCTAAATATAAAATGAAAGCCCACGTCAACTTTTATAGAATTGATGTTTAAAAATAAACTCAAACAAATATGGAATATGTACTGGCTGTTTATGCGACTTTATCTGAAATTTTCTTCTTTTTTCAGTTGGAATTTCAGCCAGTACATGTAGAATGCACATGCACCGGCTAAGAATATGTTTTTATACTACTGGGGTGGCAAACAAGCATACAATCCACCTGATGATAAGCATATTATTGAGAAATGGCATAAACGGTAGTCGAATCGAAAAGTCAAAAAAGCAAATGTATGGGATTTGACGTAAGTCTACGATATAATGTCGTAAACTTACGTCAAATGCCATACATTTGCTTTTTTGACTTTTCGAATCGATTATCGCTTATGCGACTTGTCTAGAGGGCCAGAGGTGTTACTTGCCGACCTCTTTTTAACACCAGGGCTTTAAGATGAAGTATCCCAGGATAGGAAAACGTTTCTTTTAAAACGCATTCCTAAATGACCGTAGAAGACCTGTACTCACATAGACAGTAGTTATTTGGTTGAGGTCTTCTGTAAGGTGGAGGTTCTTCCCCAGTCGGGCTTGCTCACTAGTATAGTGCCCTACCTCTTTTACGAACCTAAGTAGGCCCAACCCACTCAACTTTGACTGCCTCGGTGGTCCAGAGGCCGTAGTATGCGCCTGCTGTGCACGAGGTTGTGGGTTCGATTCCCACACAGGATTTTTTGTGTGACACACAAAGAATTGTTCTGAGTCTGGGTGTAATTTGTGTCCGTTAATTGTATGTTTGTAAAGTCCCCCACGACACAGATCTTGTCTCTAGTGCGGGAGTTGTCTTTTAAAAGAAAGAAATAAGAGAAAACTACCACCGGTTTCACTATTATATTAGCTTAGTAATTAGGAATATATCCTCATATACTATGTATTATTATGTATTATAAAGAAAAAAACATATTTATTCTCACACAAAGTAACAGTCTGTAGGTGACCTATTGTTTTTATGTTAATTTAAATCGATTTTGATTGTTTTCATAGGCTCGTTTCTGAGTCATCAGGTCATCATACCGAAATTATTGATGACAATAAATAATTTTAGAAAACAATATTTACCGCTTTCTTGCATTTAGTACCTAAGTATTTTATACTAGCAGTTGCCCGCGGCTCCGCCCGCGTGGATGTCGGATATCGCGAAAAAAATGTGCTATTCCAGACTATAATCTTTCTCCGTGCCAAATTGCATCCAGATCAGTTCAGTAGTTTTTGCGTAAAAGAGTAACAAATATACATCTATACATTATTACAAACTTTTGCGTTTAAATAATAGGATGCAATTCACGGACACAAATTATACCCAAACACGTAAAAAAAATCACATAAAGTTTTTCCCCGTGTGGGAATCGAACCCACGTCCTCTAGCTTAGCAGTCACTAGACCAACAGAGGATAGTCAAGGTCTTACTATCACTATAATATTGTCATTAACTTTACTACTAAGTACTATGAACAACTTGCTACGTTTAGGACATTTTGGGCGCCCGCCACGCGCCCCCGGTCATTGACCCGGCCATAGATTAAACAACATAGAAATACACCAGTTGTGTATAGTTGATAGGTAGATAATTATCACCCTGTTGATAATTATCTACCTATCAACGTATAAATACTGAAAATATTATCCTTTCCTACTAATATTATAAACGCAAAAGTTTGTAAGTATGGATGGATGGATGTTTGTTACTCTTTCACGTAAAAACTACTATGTTTAGTAGTTTTTACGTGAAAGAGTAACAAACATCCTATGTTCTGTGAGTAAATTTGGCACAGAGATAGATTATGGTCTGGAATAGTGATGTACGTCTGGGAATATTGCCACTCCCGGAAACTTTCCACTCCCAATATGCCCGGAAAACTTCCGGGCACATTGGGAATATTGCCCAAAATTCCCAGCCAACGGTATGTTATTATTTAATATAAAAATTGATTATATACACTATTCTCCACGCTTATGTTCACTGCCTCGCCCCTTACGCGCAGTACCCGCCGCTCTCCGCGTTTCACGCGCGCTCCCCGCGTACTGCCGTCACTCACGCGCCGCGATTTGCGCAGTAGCTTCGTGTTTGTTGCAGAGAATACGTGTCTTGTTAGTGCGTGGGCCCAACGCACCGTAATATTTTGTTACAATACGTGAGAAATCAAAAGTAAACGAATATTTCAAAGGCGACAAGGATAATACGGGACGTAAAAATTATAAATGTACGTTCTGTGGTCACAGTTTTACTTTAAAAAACGGTACAAAATTTGCGCGCCATCTTGTTAATGCAAGCAAACACTGTCATTGAACAGCAACGCAGACGATATAATATAGGCACAACATTTACCACTACTAGGAGCCAAGCAAGTTTCTTGAAAGAAAACTTACATATCCACTTCACAGCAGTGATATTAAGTCCCAAAAAACATGGTTCTAGTCTTCGTGCAGAAGACCATTAAGAAGGATGTAATGCTATTTTGAGCCTAGTCAGCACTCAGCAATGATGCTGCTGCTGCCAATGAAATAAAAGAACTCTCTGACTTTAAATACCGAAATGGACGTTATGTAAAAAATATAATTTGGCAGGCTGCTAATTTTATCGACCCAAAAGAATGGTGGACCACCTTTTTCTCAAATACACCTTTAGGTCCTGTTACAATAAAAAAATTAACAGTACCATCTACTTCAGCATTGGTATTAAGATTTTTCATTTTCTATATTATCTCATATACACACTCGAAAAAGAAACAAATTTACAACAGAAAGAGAAGGAAAAAATATAGCTATATAGCTCACAAATGAAAGGTTATGAACGAAATTGTTTCGATATATCGCGCCAGTGACATGAAATCTGACGTAAGTTTAACAGATATCAACAACGAAGAAATTAATTCAATAAATAATTCAGATGAAGACTTTGATATGGATTCAATAAGTGATTCAGATAAAGATTTTGATATGGAACCATTGGACTTTAGGTCAGTCACAGAAAAATTCGAAGAGGATGTTTATTCTTTTATATTTACAATCAATGATGAAGATGATAATTAATTTACAGTAGATATTAAAGAATAAAAGAAAAAAATACAAAAGGAAAAGTGGGATTTGAGTTTGTATGAAAGTTCATCCTGTTTAAATACTACTACTACCTGGGATTTTAGGGTTTTCGAAAGTTCTACAACTTGCCGTATTGAACTCTGTTTTTTTTGTTAAAATTATATTCTATGCCAATAATTCAAGTTACGAACGTAGTTAAATTAAAAGATTATTGTTTTATATAGTATTTTTTTACAATTCGCGTTTTTGTTTATAACATAGTTTGTGATCATAAAAGTTTATTTGTTGGATACCGGGGTATAAATACATTTTATATAATATATTATTTAAAATTATGGTTGCGTTATAATACAATTGAAACATTTTTTTGTTGAATAAGAAAAATGAAGCTATCTAGTAAAAACGGTTTTTTAATTCCTTACTTTCCTAAAATTTATATAGGATATTACGACAATTAATAAAGACAGCCAAAAAATGCAAAAATCTTATTTAAAATAGTAATGATTGGCTCTTTATACTTATCCAAAGTTCGATGCCGGCAATATTCCCAAGCAACCTTGGGAATATTGCCAGCAACGAACTGGAAACATTGCCGGGAATATTGAAATGAACTGGGAATTTTCGTTAATATGATATTTTATTGCCTGCTTTTATTATAAGTATATAAGCTATAATAAACTAAAGTAAATGCAATATATCTTTCGTAAAAAAAAACAAAAATTAACCAAAATTCCCAAAATATTTCCAGTTTGGGAACATTGCCGGCAGCGCTGCCGGCAATATTTCCAGTCCTTGGCAGTGTTCCCGGGCATGGTACATCACTAGTCTGGAATAACACAGGGTACTATCGCTTTTTACAGCGATAACCGACATCCACACGGGCGGAGCCGCAGGCAACAGCTAGTAAATAATACATCCAATAAATACTGTAAGTGTTATTTCATCTTTCTGAAACATTCGGCAAAATTCTTTTATGTAAATAAAACCGTTTGTTTAGAAAACTTTGTTACCCAATGATTCACAAGCACAGAAAGGTTATTACTTTCCGTGTTCAATCTCCGCAGTTGGGTCGTCATAGAGTAGATAATTTTAATCTAAATAACTGACACGAACTATAACCCCAAATACTGTAGTTTATCTGGATCAAATGTTTGTTTCGAGAGAAATATATAATAGGTTATAGGTACATACATAATGTACATATTATTATTTAAAAAAATATTTTTTGTTGTAAGAAACTGTTCTCTAATCCTACTAATATTATAAACGCGTTGTGTTGTGTGTTTGTTACTCTTTCACACAAAAACTGCTGAACGGATCTGGATGAAATTTTGCACAGAGATAAATTATTGTCTGGAATAGATACTTTTTATCGCGATAACCGACATACGCCCGCGGATACAGGCAACAACTAGTATACCATAAAATGGAGTAATCCTAGATTAGGTGGTCTATGTTTTTGTAGTCCACAGTTAAGTTTTCCGGATCTGAGGGTTGAAGTTAAGGCTGGGGGTTGTTCAGCGGTCAATACGTGAATTACAATGCGTCTTTGTGTTTTTACGTCTGTGTTTTTAGGTATTTTTTTAATTGCCCACAGTGGCAAATGACTCAACTGCCCATCTGGCGGTGAGTGATAACTGCCGCTTTGCCAGAGACTCAGCCAAGTCGCTGTGTGTGTGTGCAAAGTTAATATTCTCTTCAAACCACGTTTGAAAAAATTACACGTCGGAGCACTCATGTACGGATATGTAAGATGGCGAGGATTGCAATGTCTAAATCATCGGACTTTTAGTAACAACCTTAAGCGAATTATTTTCATTACTATGTCAATCGATGGTCGCGTCTACACCATAATCTTTGGCCGCCAAACGTCACGCAGTTGATCGTTAATGAAGTAATTTTTTTCTAGTGTCTTACGCACGAGTGTAACACCGATCGGCCTTGCTCGCCAACCCGGACGAATTAAAAAGCACCATAAAATACTATAGCGTAGTATTGCAAATGTCTTATTAAATTCGCTTAGGTTGTGAGGCACTGAAGGGTGTAGGGCAATTCGCGCCACTAGCCTGATAATTGTTATGTTTTCTATTTATATAATCTGCGTATCGTTGTGGTTCGAACATTGAGCTTCGGCCAAGGCGGTATTATTTGTTGTTTTGAAAGACTATAGAATTTTTAGGGCCTCTTTTTAGCAAAACATTTTTTACGTTGTTTCCTCTTCAACAATTTTTTTACTGTTAGAAAAGGTTTAAGAAAGTATTTTATGTTAAGTTACTACGATCCTTTTGATGTGATGTTGATTAAAGATTTCGCTAAATCTAATACTAAAATGTAACGCAGAATTCATCATGAGCTTGGCTGAAAACTTTTGAAAATAAAACTCGGAAGAGTAAGCTCTGCTGCTTGTTTTGTGGAAAGTACCCTGCCTGATTATTGATAAAAACTTTACTATGTTTAGATGTAAAATGTTATGCCAGTAGGTAAGCTTTCTTCCCTGTGCATACTATACCTAGTTATCTGCTTGAGCTATTTTAAGTTATCCACCCTACTACCTATTAGCACGCCCTTCGGAGGTTTACAAAACTATTTGAATCCAACAATTTTAAACTAATTTCAATATATTCTAAATGCTCTCTACATCCTAAGTATATCTACCATTTGGTATCATGTACCTGTTTTGGTACACGCGGTATATACAACAAACCAGTACCTAACTATTTAAACATTCTGCTAAACAACATCACTCTCGTCTAATTCTTCATTAAACATAGTATCTAGTTTCCCCATCTTGGCACTAGATCAAAGCGTTTGACTTCATTCATTTAATTTAAAACTTTTAAGAAAATACTTTTCAATCTGTCTAAACTTTGTCGAAATAATGTAAAATGTTTATGTACTACATGTCACATCATTATATGTTAAGTGTTTGGAAAGATTAGAAGAATTTAGTAGTGTTAATCTTCATCGAACTGACAAAACAATTTCTGTTGTCTAGTTTTCTACTGTAAACAGCGATGAATTAATATCAGGTAATTTAATTCAATTGACAGCAAAGACAGTCATAGTAGATAGACTAAGATAAAACGTGCCTTTACTTTACTGAACAAACGAATAGCGGAAATCGAGAGTATTTCACTTAGTGTTTTTGTTCATTTTTGTTGACTCTAACAAAAATGAACAAAAACATTAAGTGAAATTTATTATTAAGTTCTAATATTATTATAATAAGATTTGCAAATCTTATTCTTTAAGTAAAAAAACAAGGTCCTCACAACTGTGAGGACCTTGTTTTTGCACTTAACGACATATCTGTACAACTTTTCGTGCAAATAAAATGATTTGATATGATGTATTTTACTCTAACGTTTCCTTAACGTTTCGTTAGCTAAGTTCAGTTTAGTCCCATGTAATAGAAGGTTACATACTTTCAAATTCGAAGAACCTCACCCTGGCAGTCGTAAAATTACCACTAAAGCACTGAGACAAGTTATAAACAAAATTGATTTCAAAAAAGATTTCACTAAGGCATTTGACACTGTTTACCACGTTATAAATTTAACTTCGGTGGTGTTCATGGGTAATATTTCAATATAAAATCAATATTACCAGTGGTCCGTAGTGGATCGAACGACATATTTTATTACAACGTAAAAGACAGTTAAACACACGTTGGGAGACCTTGACTGACTTTACTATTGATATTCAATCATTTGAATTGTTAAACGGCTGTCTTATCGAAGCCTATTTAGTTTGTTTAGTTGCAACGACATTTTATTTCCGACTTTAAAAAAGGGATAGATCAATTTTATGAGATTAGAACATTGTAGAACATATACTTAAGACTAATTTTATTTTATTTTCAGAGACACACAGAATTTGATTTAGTTTCAAACAAATTTAATGTATAAGTTACGAAGTTCGGAATAGAAAAATTGTCGATTTCATGAATATATTTCCGAAGGTGATTTTCTTCTGTTTATTGTTTCTTAACAAGTTCTTGTCAAACACTATGACTTGAAACCTTGTGTCATCTGTTTTATAGAAAATGTCTTGTCCCAAATTGTAATTATAAAGACCCGAAGCTATGTATACAAAATACTTTTAAAGGACGCTTAAGATAATCGAGAATCTTCACAGCGTCAGTCTGACCACAAACTTGATATAATTGGATCCCCTCTTAACACAAGAGCCTCTTGTTTTTGTAGAAGACTTCATAATAGTACTGAAATGTTTGAAAACTTTGATAGTACCTACACAATTTGGGGTATCTTTGTTGTGTAAATATAATGCGGGGAAGTATGTTAGGTCTTCTAATAATGAGTTCGTTTGTTTATACGAAATATGTATAATAACAACACGCAAGAGATATTGCGAGCGCCCATAGGCTGCGGTAACTGTAAACTATCAGGCAAGCCGTTTTGTTTTTCCTCATTTTTTCTTTTTAAAAACAATGGCCGCACTAGGGGGGACAATTCGAGACATTTACGAATCACACAATATTTTGACCCATATGGGAATCGAACCCATGACCCCCGGCTTAGCAATCAGGGTCACTAGACCAACAGGCCAGGCTTTTTTACCACCTAAGTAGTATACAAATCATAACCCTCCTTTCGGCTTCCCCAGAGTCGGGTTAAAAAGGGTATCATCCGGGCATTGCCGACCTTTTAAAAACCATTGCATTCTTGAAGACCCCATGCTATAGTCTTTCGGGACAACCTTGGCAGAGAGCTCATTCCACAGGCAATTGCCCTAAAACCGTACAGAACGCGGTTACTGAGTTCCAAAGATAAGGGTAACAAACTTGCAAAGATGTACTCGATAATTTATGATGACATGTATAATAATTGTAATAAACAACGCCATTACGTTGGCATACGTCACGCTGCGTACAGAGCGTTGTCTGCGCCCGCGCAGTGAGGCCCACCGTGCGCATTAGTGACTGGGAAACGTGCGACCGCGCGCCGCGTCCGTGGTCGTGAGGCTCACAGTTTATTTATATACATAATTTTGGAAGTACGAGTAGTAGTATCAGTAGTACGGAAGTTTATAAATATTATGGGGGAGATTATGACTATGTAATGGTAATATAGGCAGTTGTGTGTGAATTACCCACACGCCTAGGATACCGTGATGATGTACAAGTAAAATGTGCTAGCAAGCGCATTTTAATAAAATAGAGATGAGTTTTCGCGCGTTTTCGTTGGTATTTGTTTTGTGTGCGGGCTGCGACCGCCCCACTCCGGAATAAATAAATAAATCTAACTACTTAGGTACCTAGTTTTTCACTATCAACAAATATTTATAATACATTTTTTTATAATACTTGGGTGGCCAACAAGCATACGGGGCCCTTGCAGTAACGGAGGTGCCGTCACATTTTTTAACCGACTTCAAAAAGAGGAGGTTATCAATTCGTGTGTATTTTTTTTTTTTTTTTTAATGTTTGTTACCGCATAACTCCGTCATTTATGGACCGATTTGAAAAATTCTTTTTTTGTCTGACTGGACATACTTCCAGTTTGGTCCCATTATCATCAAAAGAAAGTTCCGATGATGGGATCCATGAGGAATTGAGGGAACTCCTCAAAAGTTATAGGCACACATATACACAATTTCAATATTTTTAACAACTAATCAATCATTTGCATTCAGAAAGTGTAATTTGGTGAAGTAAAACTGATGAAGAAGACCACAGATGGCCATCTGAACTTTTCAATAATAAGTATTTTACTGATGGCGATTAGATAAGTTTCGGTTATTGTTGCTAAGCAACTATTAATAAGAAATAATGACGTGAATGAATTGAGTGCGGATTGCACAGATTAAATATTGCTTTTAATACCTACTTGACCTGTGTTCAGCCCGACGCTCAGTCGATTTTATTCGATTGTAACAAACAAATATCTGAAAATTTTACAACTTGCCGTACTGAAGTCGGTTTTTTTTGTTAAAATTATTTACAGTAATATCCTTGGAATAGGAAAACGTTTTTTTATAACGCATCCCTAAATGAGTGCTGGAGACCTGTACTCACACACAGGAATACAACTACACCGCTGTGCGTAGTTATTCGTCTGTGGTCTTCCGTAGAGTGGAGGTCCTTCCCCAGTCGGGCTTGCTCGCCAGTATGGTGCCGTACCTACCTCCCTTAAACATACCTACATAGATTTATAGTTTATACAGATTTTTGCGAATTCGTGTAATTTAGGGCAAGGTATTTGTTGGGGACCAAACCCACTTAGATTTTTTTTCGATTTACATTGGAATTTAACTTCTGTTTTTTTTTCAAATACCTACTTCTATTAGTATAATAAAATATTTTATGCGGTCTAGTAAAGTACAATATCCGTTGATGACACACTAAACATGTTAGGCGTTAGGTAGTAAACACGTGACAGGTCTGCGACTCTGCGCACGCGCACAGGGGCCCCGCTTCTGTTTATTTGTTGTTACTGTACGTTTGTACGTTTTACGACGAATTTATATTGATTCTATGTTAATAGCTTTTGTATTTAGCTATAAATATGTCGAAAATTCTATAGATATCAAGTGAAATCTTCTTTATAATTCTCATGTCACATACCACAGATTACTAAATAGTTACCTACTACATAACACATACTCCTCCAAAACAACTTGAACGATGTTGATGAAATTTCATATGTTTATTCAGTTTAGTTTGACTGCCTTGGTGGTCCAGTGGTTACAGTATGCGCCTGCTGTGCACGAGGTTGTGGGTTCGATTCCCACACAGGACAAAACTTTGTTTGGCCCACAAAGAGTTGTTCTGAGTCTGGGTGTAATTTGTGTCCGTTAATTGTATGTTTGTAAAGTCCCCAGCGACACAGAGCTTGTTCTCTAGTGCGGGAGTTGTCTTTTTATAAAAAAAAAAAAAGAAAAAAAAAATTATTGTGGCGACAATTTATATATATTATTTTTTAATGATTTGTTAAAAAATTAATACAATGCTTAATTTTTACCCTTCTACCACCCTTTTACGACCCTCGGGATGGTTCAGGGTGGTGACATTTGTATTCTTAATCCGTCACCACACGGACTGTTGCTACCTATTATCCTTTTGTAAAATTCTAGCTGTTATTTTTTTAAACTGTGTTATTTTAACAGCTACAAAATATATTCTGTTTTGTCCAAATTATGTTAAACGGGTCGTAGCTGGGGTACACATCTAGGTAAAACCTGACCGACCCAGTTACAATATATTACAATATGCTACGTAGCCGGAGGGATATCGTTGTCCTTTCCGGGGATCGTATCTTGCTGCGCAGTTTTCAAGGTTTTAGTGGATATTTTTTTAACTCATGAAAAAAAAAAAATTGAATTTCGGTCACAGCGGCTAATCTTAGCGGAGACTTGCCATCTGCACGTGAGATATTATAGTGTACAAGTGTGTGCGCAAACACAAGTGCACTCTTTATTCCCTCACTCACATAGTCCGATGGGATGGAAAATCCGACACAACCGGAGAATCAGGCGTAGGATCAACGGCTTTACGTGCTTTCCGAGGCACGTGGGTGTAAACACCGCCAATTTCTAAACTTCCAAACCCATTATCGATTTTTAGCCCGATCCGGGAATTGAACCCGGGACCTCGTGATCAGCAGTCTCACACATCGACCACTGAGCCACGGAAACAGTCAAGTTTTCATACTACATAGGTGGCAAACAAGCATACGGCCCACCTGATGGTAGCAGTTACTGTAGCCTACGGACGGTTTTATGATACAATTCCCTTGGATAGAAAAGCATTTCGTTAAAAACGCATCCTTATGAACTCTAGAAACCTGTACTCACACACAGAAACATAACACCGCTGTGTATTCATTTGGCTGTGGTCTTCTGTATTGTGGAGGTCCTCTTCAAGTAAAAAAAACACGTGACCATAGAATTTGTAATTGTTATTCCGATACCTATGTAAGTGATATTTTTGCTGATCGCGTGTCAGCAACGCATCGTGAATAGATCGATGAATACCACCCCTTTGGCACACAGGGGTGGGTTTTAAATATTATCCGAGGACAAAGTTCAAGGATGTTTCAGTATGATTGATTTACGTACCAAATGTATTCGGTTATTTTTCCGCTTTGATGATTAAATAGGTAATTAGACGTAAAAGGTCGGTTAAAAATGGTAAAGCGTTTTCCCATTACACGATAATTGTAAATAATTTTATTATGTAGGTAGTAGTTTATATACAGGTTGTTTGTTTCCCACCCTAGGGGCAATATAGGGCCTACCCTTTCGTTTTCTCTTATTTAACAACTTAAATCCCTTAATGGTTATAAGGAACTAGGGGTCGCCCGCGACTTCGTCCGCGTGGTAATTTGGAATATTTTCCCCGATTTTGCAACATATCTCACTACTGCTCCGCTCCTATTGATCATAGCGTGATGTAATATAGCCTTCCTGGATAAATGCACTATTCAACAAAAAAAAAAAATCAAATCGAACCAGTACTTTTAGAGATTAGCGCGTTCAACCAAACAAACAAACAAACTCTTCCGCTTTATAATATTAGTATAGATGTGATAGTACCTACCTAACTTTGTTAAAATGAAATTTGGCATGGCAATACATAGGAATGACTGACCTGTTAATCTAGTGGTTAGTGACCCCTACTGTCAAAGGTCGTGGGTTCGATTCCCATACGGAACAACACTTTGTGTAATTCAAAATGTTTGTTCCGAGTCTTGAATTTGTGTCCGTGAATTGTATGTATGTAAAGTCACTGTCCTCTTGGACACAGGGCTTGTTCCCTAGTTCGGCAGTTGTCTTTTTAATAAAGAAAAAAAAAGGGGAAGGACATTAGCGACATAGCGTACTTACTTTTTTATCACGATAAATTCAAATAATTTATTTGCCATAAATAGGGTACATAATAGATGTTACAATAATAATAATACTTTTTTTTACTTATTAATTTTGCTGTCCTGGTGGTCCAGTGGTCGCAGTATGCGCCTGCTGTGCACGAGGTTGTGGGTTCGATTCCCGTACAAGACAAAACTTGGTGTGGCCCACAAAGAGTTGTTCTGAGTCTGGGTGTAATTTGGATCCGTTAATTGTATGTTTGTAAAGTCCCCCGCGACGCAGAGCCTGTTCTCTAGAGCGGGAGATGTCTTAAAAAAAAAATTATAATGTAATAATACTCTGAAACTATCACTCGAGTGAACTTGGAAAGCTGTCGAATATACATAGGATTACATCGTTTTACAGATCATTACACGAAGCCGCCGTAAAGAGACATATGTAATCCTTACTTAAACAAAATTCTAAGGTTGTAGGTAAAAAACACTTCGAGCTAAACGTCGTGTCACTTCTGTGATAATTTGTTACCCAATGGTCTGTGGTCTTTCAAACAGGGTAACTTTTGAAGAAGGTGTTTGTTGAATCAGTCAAGAGTTTAGCTGTGGGAGCGTTTATTAAACAGTAGACAATAGAAGACTACAACATGCTCCTGCCAAAGCCAGTGGCAACAGAGTAGCAATTCAAAATATTTAAAAAAATCACCGTAATACAAAAATTGTCTTTCACCTGATTCGCTGAACAGCCCGCCTGCCCCTCTAGACAAGTGGCATAAGCTGTAATAGAATCGAATAGAATAGAAAGTAATACCGTTTATGCCACTTATCTAGAGGGGCAGGCAGGTTAACTTTTTTCTTTGTACTTTGTAAACCCTAAATTGTAAATGTTATGCTTTTCTGATAACGCTACTATGAGAAAAGCATAATAATATATTTACAATTTCCATCTCAGCCATAAGACGTCCACTGCTGGACATAGGCCTCCCCCAAGGTTTTCCACATCATTCGGTCCTGAGCTGACTTTGTCCAGGTTGCCCGCGACCTGGTAAAGGTCGCGGGCAACCAAATTACAATATAGGGTGTAAGAATTAAAGTGTAATTGAAAACAATGAAAATTGCATCAATACAGAACTATATAATACTCACCTTTTGGATGTAATATCAAGAAGTATCAAACATTCATTTGTTTTAGTTTAGGTAAATAAACTTTCAAACTAATTCACAAAACCTTTTTCCAAGAGTTTTGGTACTCTTGGAAAATGCGACGTTAGATTCGAAGCGTCGAACTCGTAATTATGTGAATGTGTTATTATTTAATGGATTCAAGTGTTTTAATGCAAGTGTTTTTATATTTGTACAATGTTTTGAACACTACAGACGTTTCCTTATTTTCTTTTTAACGTAAAATATACGTTTTTAAAAGGTAGGTCGCTGTTTTAACAGCTGGTACTTACCCATTGGATACATACTGCATTTCGTTTTTAATTTTCAAGGACTGCTAAAATATAAAGCATATTAAGTAAGGTAGGTTATTTATTTAGTTGGTGTTATAGTTAAGTAGTTGAACTAAATAAAAAAAGTGCAGAAATGCCTTGACCCGATTTATCAAAAATGGCAATAACATTTTTCTATACCAGGGATTTAACTAGACTGATAGACTGGCGTAAAGCTGTTCACAAAGGTATAGAAGAGTTTAAACACTGTCTTAAAGACCTTGACGCCAAACGCCAGCAACGTAAAACTCAAACCCAAGCCCTCTTATGACTATACTTATAATGCGCAAGGAGAGCTTCACTGCGCTTTGTGTGACCGTCTTTTTAAGACGAAATTCGGCTTTGCCACGTCCGAGCACATGAGCGGAGACGTATGACCGTGAGTTAGTAAGGGTCGCCGTCGACGGATACGTCTAGGAGGACATCATCATCATCATATCAATTTTTATGATCCAAAACATCAAGACTGATGCCTTAGGTATTTCAAGGGTACGCTATGGTAACTGTTACCATAATCTATACATACAAATAAATAAAATTGGAGTGTCTGTTTTTAATATTAAAATAGTCTCTTTTTTACTAAATGCGTATGGATGTATACACGGTAAATATACCAAAATAACAAAACCAATTAAAACCTCCGTAAATCCGTTTTATGTTTGTAATCTGGATTATTTTTATCATCCTTGAAAAAGTTCATGTCTTGAAAATGATTTTCAAATAAAAATACGCATGATAATTGTTTCAGCAACACATACTGACAAAAAGCATAGTTATTTTTGCTTCAGTATATTCCTTCTACCACCTTTCGTCAAGACAGATTATATATAAATTAGAACTATAACTAAACTCAAACATATAAACCTACCTTTTTAATTACCTTTATCTTGTCGCCAACAAATAGGTCAGCAAAATAAATTGTCTCGAACAAAATCCGTAAAAAATCACACCTTAGTACAGTTGAGCAAATTATCTATAAGGTACAAAAACAGTAATTGTCACCGCGTTCAATAAAGCTATCGGATTATTCCTATTGTTGGGACCTAACTAAGCTATCAGATAGACAGGCTGAATGAATCGTTTCTTGTGCTTCTAGGTAAGTAAATACTTGTGAATTTGGCAAATAAGTTTTTTCCAAGAATTAACGCAAAAAGTTTGGACTTGGATTATTTAATTGTTAGAGGTTATGTTTTCGTCTACTGGTTCTTAAGATTCGCGTGCGCTATTATAAAACATGCCAAATAGGAGGTCAGTTGATTTGCCTATAGCCGGATTCGTTGACTAACAGAAGGGGTAGAGCCTAAGGAAATAAGTCTGTTTGCTTTGGGAAGTTTAAAAAATAAGCGGCAAGAAACAGATCGTCGCTTTCACTTTATTAGTACGTTAGTAGTACGACAATCCGACACAAATGTAGAGATCAAGCCCAGGACTAATGGCTTTACGTGCTTTCCGACGCACGGAGGGCCATAGCTGTATTTTAGAAATTAGATACCCATTTTACGAACTGACCGCAGCTGATCTATCGATCCGAACCCTGAAACTTTAAGCAGTTATCGTAGGTTACAGACACAAAGGGATCAGAGATACTAGATCTGCCATTACTCACTAAATACTTTCTCTTTAATTTAAAGTTCTGAAGGATTCTAAGAAACGAAACTTCTTTACATTTCATAGTTAAACCAATTCGCTATAATGTTTACCCTCGCACGCGCCCCCAAATATTATGATGTAATTTATCTCTACATCAACCTTTATTGACGATATAAATCTAATTTGATCTGGCTTTGATATTCTTTTTGCTAAAATGACGAGGATTTTCTTGAAGGTATTTTTGGTTCAATGTTTTAGCTATACTTACTAATATTAATGTTAAAGTGTGTTTGTTGGTTATTTATTTTCACGTTATGATAGTTGGTTAGAATTAGAGCATGTAATTTTAAAGCTACTTTTGACATACCATGCGAATAAAGTCGCAGGTGACAGTTATGATGTTTAGAAGTCTTACTACGAAAAGGAAGACAGAGTATATATACGAAAGCAACACAGAAAAAATGTGACTTTGTCAAAATAATCTAGATTTTTCGCTAAGACTGTTATTTTCCCGCAACTGTCTTTTTGACATTGTCATTGTTGAAAACATCCAAAAGTCCCTAACAAGTTAACCATGCGAGTGCATTTCTGACGTACCTTGACCAAATGCCGTTATTAACATTTTGTTACTTTTTTACAATGAATAGTAGTGCTTGAATAATAGCCAAGTCCTTTACTTTTCATCAAAATAATGTAGGTAATAAAGTCCCACCCAAACACCTTAAATAATACTTCCTTATTTAATTTAGTTTCCAACATTATATTAAATAATTTCCACAGCATTATTAAAACAAAATTATATAAACCGCACACCACTAAAAATAGTGAAGAGGCAATTTAAATAAGTGCTCTTGGGTTTCCCGCGTCCGCCATATTGGCGCAAACGTCAAAAGTTCGTTCACTCCATGCGACGGTGATGCAGTTAAAAATGTATCTATTTAATCAGCCTGGTCTAGTTCAGGTAAGTTTTTCACTTTGATTCTGATTTTTATTTTGAAATGTTATATGGAAAACGTATCTAGCAAGGTTATAATATGCTTTAGGGTACCTAAAACTTGCAATATATTACGTATTGCAAGTTTTACGTTAGAATCTGAAGAGATGTTTTTTTATTTCAAATCTCACTGAGAATTTCCAAGTGGCTATTTCGGTTTCAATATTCGATAAAAATATTTTAATTTTTTTTATGACGCATAGCATAAATAAATTTTATGAAGGGACTAGTGGACCTGGCAGACGTCGTCCTGCCTGAAAAAGCTGAAATAGCGACAGCAGCGCCACCTACCGGGTCCAATTGTGAATCTAAACCATACAGGGCCCTACCCGAACACACACACAAAATTTCATCAAAATCGGTCCAGCCGCCTAGGAGGAGTTCAGTCACATACACACGCACACAAGAAATATATATATAATATTTTATGAAGGGATGAGCCTAGTTTAGGGCCCAATAAATGATCAGTATTATATTTTTATTGTAATAAATTTCTATTGAATTTGAATTCTGATTGAAATATTTTTTTATTATACATTAAAGTAGCTTAAACGAATTTGACTTTGACACACAAAAGAGAATAAGTACTATAAACATATCAATTGGTAGAAAAGACATCTAAAAGAAATACTTTATTTCCCTGAGGAGTAGATGGCAGCCGCGATTCTACCCTGATCGCGAGAATTACTAAGCATTTTTCTTCGCTCCCTTAAGAACGGTGAAAAACAAGCTTTGATGGATTACATTGTCAGTATCTTTTATGGTACGGTGACGAGCGAGACCTCTGATTTTGATAAAAAATAACATCTATACTAATATTATAAATGAGAGAATTTGGATGGACAGTAACGGCTCAACGGGTCTGAAAGATATTTTGACCGGCCTGTTTTGTCGCACAGAGAACCAGCATTGCCATTCAACGTGGCAATGCTGCTAGCCTTTTGTGCACTTTTCCAGTTGACAGTGATGCGGAGGAATATTATCACGCCTAAACTCTTCCCTTTAGTTTTCAGTATTTAGGTTTAGTTAGTTGAAATAAGTAATATTATAAACTTATTTAAACTAAAATTCGATATTTTAGCATTTTTGATATGCATTTAGCTCAAATGTATTTAAATATTTGAAGCAGTGTGGAAACAGTTGAGCCCAGAGCATGATTCGAACATGCGCCTTTTAGGTTGCCCAGAGCACCACCAATGAGTTTGTATTATTTAAACTAGACCTAAATACGGAATTCTTGTATGTAGCATGGTCATTTTATTTAATAAATAATTAAGAATAGATCTATATATTATTAGTAATTAATATATATTTCTTACCTTGTATCACACAAATTAAGTTGCCTTTCGGCATAAAAGACGGAACATAGAAGTCAGATACGAGTATATATAACGTAATAGTGTATAGAGTAATATTCAAGTATTTTATTGTACGTATTCATTATTGTTTATCAGAAATGTCGTTGGTGAATATGGGATAATATATTAGTAGTGGAATATATTTCTAATAAATATCAAGAGTATTTATAACAATGTTTGCTTATGTTTTAGTCTTTTACGTTTGGTAATGTTTTTGTTTTAGTTTTGCAAGAATAGTAAATAATACGAGTATATATATGTAGCTAGTCGGTACTTAGCCTAGATAGGGAAAGAGAGAAGCGTGGGTAATGAAATATGAATATTAGAACGCAGTCAGTTCCAGTGCCTCCTCTGGAATTCTATTCATTTTTTAAATTTAATTTACGAGTAAGTAGGTGGCAAACAAGCATACGGTCTGCTTACTTGCGAGTTGCCGACCCAACAATTTTGAACACCAGGATTTTATGATAGAGTATCCATAGGATTTTATTGGTAACTTGTATTCACACACAGGAATACAACTACACCGCTGTGTGTTGTTATTTGGCTGTGGTATTCTGTAAAAAGAAGTCCTTTCCCAGTCGGGCTTGCTCACTTGTATCGTGCACTTTCTTCTATACTTATAATCATTTTACTCCTTCATTGTATAATTTGCGTGTTGCCGACCCTCTAACCCTGGGATAGTATAAGGGATAGATACTATATTATACTTCCTTACAGTTATGTTTATAGCTTATGCCATATCGAAATGACACCTAGAATGCGAAAAACATCAAAAAATACTATCAGTCTAAAAAATGTTAAGTAGCTTAATTACTATCTCTTTCTGTATCATTACGTTCCGCATTATCTATCGCATTCTTACTTTAAATCTATAAGCAAGTATGCACAAAAACATGAAATCAAAACTGAACGCCGCGCCGCCGCCACTCATTATGAAGGTACCTTATCTTTCTTTACAATATTATTGGTTGCGTATGACTAGCACAATAGTGTCCTATTTATGTCTTTGAGAAAGATTAATATCTGGTATGTTAGACGAGTGCCAGACGTACCACATTACCATACTTATTATTATTTCGTTTTATGTAGGGATGTCGATACAAAACATACAGTTTCTAATCCCATATTAATATTATATATGCGAAATAAAATCTGTTTGTTTTTAACCTTAACACTACTAAACGGCTAAGCTGATCTTGACAGTTAGTTATTATTAACTAATTTCTAAAACAGTGTCACTACGTTACACTTACGTTCGTTAGACATTCATAGAAAATGTATGTAAGAGTTTTATGATGTCTGGTCTGGCAGCCAATACGTGCTATTCACGCTACGTGTCTGAAGATATAAATGTTCCTTTAATCAGAGTGGTCAAATAACACTCAGAGCCGTTGCACACCACGTTATTTTTACGCGTTTTGCTATCGCGCGTTGTCAACGCTGCTAATACTTGAAAAGGGCAGGACAAAATTATAATATCGCGTTTGCAGCGCGTTACAGTTGCGTGTAACGCGCGTAAAAAAACTTGTGCAAAGGCTCTTAGCGGTATAGTCGTGTGAGTATAGATTTCTACCGCTCATTTAGGCTGTGTTTTCATCAAAGATGTGTAGCGAGGAATGTGTTAGTTATAACTAAAAGAATCACTTTATTTACCTAGCTTCGCTCCGCTAAAGGTAAACGAAGCGATTTTATTGGTTCTAACTTCTAACTCACATATTTCCGGTGGAAACGCAGGTTTAGTTTTTTTAACAACGAAAAGTTTGCCTATCCCAGGGATACTCCATCATAGACCTCGGTGTTGAATTTTTGTGACGGCAACACGCAAATGATACCTCTGATATTGTAAGCGTCTATAGGCTACGGTAGCTTTTTTGCCACTATATAAAACTTGTGAGATCCCGCTTGTATAAATTATTGCCTATAAAACCTTTAAACTCTACATAGATAGAATATAATACTCAAATTGACACCTTTCAAGAGATAATTGGTAACGACTGACCCGTGACGATTTCGAATTGAAATTCAGGGCTCGAAATTTAGGGTCGTATTAATTTGCGTATATTTATGAATGAGGTAATAGAGCACCTCTTTTTAATCCCGAATTCAAAACATGGCAGTCATATGAATATTCAAATTAGGCATAGGCAAACAAGCATACTACTTCTTTGCCATCTAAAATAAAAATAGGCTCTATATACGCTTGCAATACCAGAGATATCACTTGTGTGTTGCCAACCCATTTTATTTATACCAGGGCTTTAAGATGGTAATATCCCTGGGATAGGAATACGTTTTATTCAAAACGCATCCCTAAATGAGCACTAAGAGATCTGTAAAACTGTTTACGGGTTTTGTTTTACCCGCAATGAAAAATAATCCTGTATTGCGGATGTTTTTATTTTAGACTAGCTGTTGCCCGCGGCTCCGCCCGCGTTTATATCGGTTATCGCTGCAAAAAGTAGCCTATGTGTTATTCCAGACCATAATCTATCTGTGTGCCAAATTTCATCCAGATCTGTTCAGTAGTTTTTACGTGAAAGAGTAACAAACATCCATCCATTCTTACAAACTTTCACATTTATAATATTAGTAAGGATTTTTGCTACCATGACAATCCACAAAGCCACACAAAGTTCTGTTCACTTTAGAACAATAGTTTGCACACAATATTCAAAATGGCGAGATCACTTAATTCACACGTGCATCTGGCTGGTTTACATAGCCCACTGAAGTTAATGAGTATTACTCAATCGGGCCAAAACAGCCGAACGTATCGGTGTGAAATTTGGCACAAAGATAGATTACAGCATATGGACTATAATCTTAATGTCCACGGGAACAGTATTTGTTTTCATTCCGGAAAAAAAATACTGTTCCCACGGCAACCTCGTCCGGAATACTTACTGTCAATATACGTCATCGAACTATCCGTAGGAAAATTTAGCTGTCATCATCTTTCTACCTTATTCATAATTTATGACCTTCATAAGTGTTACTTTGTAACCTAAATGAATAAATGAATTTTGAGTTTGCATACATACATACATTATCATCACGCCCGTCTCCCAGTGGGGTAGACAGAGACTATGGTACTCCAATTGCTTCGATCCAAACATACTTCGTTCGCCTCCTCTACATTTATCAACCTCTTCATGTCCTTTTTTGCATATATACATACTTTCTGAATACCCAACTTAGATATATTTCAGTTCAATCAATCAAATAACTAGCCACTGTATGATACACGTACACTACCCGTAGTATGACCGTTGTAAACAGGAAGCTATTGCTTACCTTTCTCACATATCGTTATACTTCAGTGTCCTATTGCTCTATGTATTATGTACGCTTTGAAATATGATATTCACTATCTTTATGAAGACCACACAGAATCCAATTCTAAATGTTTATCTGTTTAACCCAACAAATATCTAGATGCGTAACTTAATGTGTCGTTGTTGCGTATCTCGCTCCCGGCTGTGTATACGGTATGTGTCGTTGCTGCGTATCTCGCTCCCGCTGTGTATATGGTTAGATCTTTTAAACTGCGCAACGGATTTTGATAATGTTTTTAGTTATAGATAGAGTGATTTAAGAGGAAGGATTTTATGTAATACATGCATCATCATCATCATCTCAACCCATAAACGCCCCACTGCTGGGCACGGGTCTCCTCCAAACATTTGGAAGGATATTAGCCTACTATACCACGCTGGCCAGACGGGTTGAAATAGGGTTTTATTTCGAGTTTTCCCTCTCTTCTGGTGGATTTTGTCTGCTAGACTTACTCCCTTAGTCGACTCTTACGACATCCTCGGGATAGAAGGGCGTAGTGACATTTGTATTCTTAATCCGTCACCGCACGGATAAATAATACATGCATAGTATAGTAAAAATAAAAAGAGTTACTCTTTTTTTATACTACTTGGGTGGCAAACAAACATACGGCGTAGCCTATGGACGCTTGCATAATCAGAGGTATCACTTGCGTATTACCAACCCATTTTTTTACACCGGGGCTTTAAGATGGAATTAACCCCAGGGTTACTTCCAAAAAAAGGTAAAACTGTAAGGTGGCTCGCTCGCTAGTATTGTGCTCTACTTCTTTTAGAATTTCTCTGCAAGAACTCTGCCTGTACCTTACTTCTCTACTTCATCTTCACTTACCTCTCTTATCCAACTCTTTGAGACAGCAGATGACTCGTCTCTTTCATTCAAGTTCAAGCTGCCAGTATATGGGTTCGATCTCCACACGGGACAAAAAATTGTGTAATCCATAAATAGTTGTTTCGAGTTTAGGTGTACTTTGTGACCTTTATTTGTATGTTTATAAAGTTCCCCGCGACACAGGGCTTGTTTGACAGGGAGCTTTTTAATAAAGTAAAAGATGATTATATTGTTTTAGTATTTGACAACCCTGAGTTTCGATGTCCACTGCTTATAAGTTGTATATGAATCGGTAGGAATAGTTTATTGTTACCCAGCCCACTATTATGAGCTATATAATAGTTTTATCAGGCCTCCGTCACTCGCTCAAGGTTACGCGTTATGTGCCTACCGATAAGTAGCTCGTAAGCGAGCCGATCGCCAGTGGGGCTGCCGCACGCGACACAGAGCGCACACAGCACGTTTCCCGCTCAAAACGCATACGACATTTATGTACACTACGTATATTAAGTTAATATTATTAAGTTTTGACTAACGACACGATGGTTAATTATTGTGAAGTCGTTGGATGTCATAGTCAAAAGAAAAATAAAAAAATGTCTTTTTTTTATTGCCGAAAGATGAAGAAAGGTACGTTACGTTATTTGAAAGTAGGTACGCATTTCAGCTGGCTTCAGTTAGTAGTACCTAGTAATTTTAAAATGCATCTTGCGTGTAGGTACTCTTTCTTAAAAATCTACGAAAAAGTTAGAAAGACAACCCTACCGCATTCGTGCGATGACGAGCTTGCACGTGAGTCGCACGACGGGCAACACAATCTCGACTCTTTGTTCACGTACTTATGGTATATTTCTTTTCGCTGCGAACAGCAGGTATTATTATTAAGAATTTGTAGGCTATTATGGCGTAGGTATTTTCGGTTTTGTATGGGAGTGATGTATCTGTTACGTAGTAACTATTAAGTAATCTGTGGTTTTATATCTATTATATCTGTTTGTCATATAAAAGTTACTGGTCGTATAGTATTGTTGACAAAAATAGTTTTTTATTGGTATCTTATAAATCTTAGTTCTTATAGTTGTTTCTACAAATAAGTTTGTTTTTCCGTTAGAAAAAAAAGGAAAGTTTTGATTATGTGGTTACGAATGGTTAAAAGGGGGTGTAACATCTTTTTATGCACTCAACCGATTGCGTGAGCAAAGACATAAGTGATTACTTCAGATACTTGTTCAGTTTCTTAGATTATATACATACTAAATACCACAAAACAAAATGAAGTATGCTGTCAAAAAATGGCACCGTTTAAAAGTGTCTACAATTGACCGATCGCGCGTACAACAATTGATTTATGAAGCGTGAGCTGCACGCACACAGTGATACCGCAGCACGCACACATTGAAACTGCGGCGGGGCCTCGTACGGGACACTCAATCTAGTATGTATACGAGTATAATCTAAGATCAGGGTGCTAAGGAAGTGAGCATACTAAAAGTCCACTATACCTGTATACGGCTTAAGGCATCCTAATGAAATTTGACAAGGAGATAAGTAGTACTTAAGGAAGGACATAGGGTATTTTTACTGTGATACAGACATCCACGCGGGCAAAGCCGCGGGCATAAGCTAGTAAGTATATAAAAAACTAGCTGTAGCCCGCGTCTCCGCCTGCGTAGATGCGGTTATCGCTATAAAAAGTAGCATATGTGCTATTCAGGCTATTCTAGACTATAATCTATCTCTGTGCCAAATTTTATCCAGATTAAGAGAGGTAGGGCACCATACTAGCGAGCAAGCACGACTGGGGAAGGTCCTCCACCTTACAGAAGACCACAGCCAAATAACTACACACAGCGGTGTAGTTGTGTTCCTGTGTGTGAGTACAGGCCTCCAGCGCTCATTTAGGGATGCGTTGTGAATTACTCGAATTCCTATTGCAGGTATACTCCCATCTTAAAGCCCTGGTGAAAATAAATGGGTTGGCAATACGCAAGTGATACCTCTGCTATTGCAAGCGTCCATAGGCTACGGTAACTGCTTAACACCAGGCAGGCCGTATGCTTGTTTGCCACCCAGGTAGTATAAAAAACAAGATCCGTTCAGTAGTTTTTGCGTGAAAGAGTAACAAACATACACACAACAATACAAATCTTTCTTCTTTATAAAATTAGTATAGACAAATAGACATTCACATTTATAACATAAGTTTGAATTAAACCAACCAGACAATAGTGTCTGCAAGTCTTTTGTTCATAAGTCATTACCTTCCCCAATTCTCTACGGAGCTGACGCATATGGCCTAGACGACCCGACCTGAGCCATCAAAGCTAGCTCCAGACTAGTGAAAGTGAGGTCAATGACCGTACCAGCTCATTGTGGTGAAGCTAGACGGTATTGTGGTGAACAATGGCTGTCTGGGCCCTACTCGGTCAAGGCGGTGATGACTGTATGGCATTTTCTATGGTTTGAAAAAAAAAAAAGATTTTTAACTGATGTAAAGTACATTAGCCTATAGACGCTTGAAATAGAGAGAGAGGGTATCAATTGCCGACTCTTTTTTAACACCAGGGCTTTAAGATGGAGTATCCCTGGGATACGTGAACGTATACGTGTCATCAAAACGCTTTCCTAAATGAGCGCTGGAGACCTGTACTCACACACAACTAGTAATTTGGCTGTGGTCTTCATTTTGTAGTTTCTTCTCTGGGTTTGAGCCTAACTAAACACCTGGTCGTTCAGAAATCCTTGCAAACTAGTGAATAATATGTAGGAACCATTTACAGAAGGCCAATTTACTACTACAAACAAATTATCATTTTATATTGAGTTATATTAATCTATACTTTTTTAATATTATAAAGCTGAAGAGTTTGTTTGTTTGGTTGGTTGAACGCGCTAATCTCAGAAAGTACTGGTGCGACTAGAAAAAATCTTTTTTTTTTAAATAGTGCATTTATCCAGGAATGCTATAGGCTATGTAACATCACGCTATGATCAGTAGGAGCGGCGCAGTAGTGAGATATGTTGCAAAATCGGGGAAAATATTCCAAATTACCACGCGGACGAAGTCGCGGGCGACCCCTAGTAACTTATATGCGGAGACAAGGTCTTATGTTATTTATTTATTTTAATTTTAAGAAAGACAGCTCCTGCACTGGGTCCTGTGTCGCGGGGGACTATATAAATATACTATTTACGGAAACAAATTACACCCAAATTCGTAACAAACATTTAGGAATCACACAAAGTTTTATCCCGCGTGGGAATCAAACCCACGACCTCTGGCTTAGAGAAGCACTTACCACTAGACCAACAGCTCATTACAAGAAATACACAGCTATATTACAAGAAAGGTTATTTTTAATGTAAAAGTGTTTTTACGCTTAGTTAAAGAATTTTGGAACGAAGTTCCTTATCGCGCGTTGTGAAAGGGGGCTAGATGGAAAAAAATCTTAAGAAAAGTTGTCACGACACTTTTTTGATTTTTTTATTATTTTGGCGAATTCTCTAAATGGCCAATAATAATATGTCAAATTTGTGTAAGGAGGTTTTTGATCTAAGAGTAAAATAAGTAAAAAATAAATTAAAAGTCAAATAGAAGCTTAAATTATTTTTTTTGAATTATATTTGAATTTCGACCACGGGCGATCACTAGTATAAAATTATTTCAAGCATGTGTAGATAACTCTGTAAAGTACTTCGTTTCTATCTGGTATCCCACGACACCACTCGGTTTTTTTTTAATACTTTTTATCCACAAAACAACTTTTGACATTTATCGAACAAAACAAAATTCACATAAAATGTAATCTTTAATTAGGACTGTCTTCTAAATGATGGGAAGTCACTGCAAGTACTGTACTCACTAACTGTATTCCGTAAATAGTTAATAAATACTGTATAAATTAAACACTCTCACACTACATATTGATAAGAACATTCGTATTCTGAACCGTGGAATTATTCATTGATGTGCAGGAAAACGCCTGGGGTTCGATTCTCGGTCCGTTACCTGTCATTGGTAAAGCATTTGGTTAGCGATAAACTCAGCGGTCGTGACTACGAGCGCATTCCAGGCGTTAGGTGAAAGCCCCTATTGTCGGCCAACTGAACATATTTTTATTTTTTGTATTTTTTGCATCGATTTAAAAGTGTGCTGAGGTATTTATTACTGTACTTATTATATTGGTGTTACATTACTTAAATTGTATTGTAATCTTTGTAAGCTTTGAAGGTATATAAGTAATGGATTTCAAGTTGAATTCTTTACGAAAAGGGGTAGAACGGGTTATTTATTAATAATACTTCGGTTCGCTTCGAACTCTGAGTGTACTCACAATGAGTTGTGAGTACATGCCCGATTTGGTTTATCGTCTAACTTAAAAAATATTTTTGTCTTTCAAATTTCCAAACGAATACTTGAGTTATCACCACACAAAAATTTATACATACAAACGCCGGCTTGTTCCAGTAGACTCGAAGAACTTCGCTCGCTCGTTCAATTAGCTGCTTGTCCTGGTTTCGCACGAGTAGACAATTATTTAGTTTTCTTAGGGTCCCTTAGAAAATAACTTTTTGTTCTACTTGGGCATCAAACCTATAACACGTCGCGCAGCAGTAAAAAGCAATGTAACTACTTAAGACACTGCATCAGTGGTGCATTGTTAGTGTATGCGACTGCTGAGCTATGGTCAGGTCATAGCTAGTCGTGAGCATCCTCTTGTCAATTAAAATTACAAAGAAAATTTCTATGGAATCCTGCTCGGTATATACAAATCGTTTCGCCTCCAATAAAATTAAACTTAATTGAAAAATATTTGTCAATATGTATTTTTTATATCTTACCTATACTAACCGGAGATAAATAATCAAAATCGTGTTGCTATAAATGTAATGTTACTTACAAAATGTTCTTTACAAATAATATAAACAATTTTAACGCCTCATTGACACCAAACATCTTAGTTCAATTTCAAGAAAGATTGAAAAAAACCATGCACACAGTACTTAGCATCTAACAAATCATGAAGTTTTCCTCGTTTGCTTATCGTTTTGTCTTCTTCAATACAATCGACGTCGAAGTATTGACGTTATTGTAACCGTGTCGAATTTCTCCATTAAAAGAACCATTTCGTTTCGATGCATTAGTATTTTCCTAGTGTTAAAGCAATAAAATTTCTGATGTCTGATTTAGACGTTAACTAAGTGTTATTTACGCCTTATATAGCTGAATGGCGTGTTAGATTATTTTATGAACATTAATCGTATGTAATTAGAATGCTAATAATATATCGCAAACTGTTTGCAGCCATTGTGGTGCGGCTTAGGAAGTTATTGCTACTTAAAAAAATCTAATGTCAAATCGAAGATATTCTTTTATTACGCAAGTGCTGATTTTAATCAACCTCTGTTTAATATGATCAAAATGATACTATTATTTTGGTCTACAGTGCCACAAATATACACACAGACATGAAATTAATAACAGTCCTCGGTTATAATTTCCAAATTTAAAAAGTGCGCTACCTAAATAACTAAATTAAGCAATTCAGCCACAAATAATGATCTACTCAGTGTAAACACATCTTAAATGTTCACAAGATTGCGAATCTAGATAAACTGTGTAAGACCTTTTTTATTTTCTAATTACATTGGTATTCGCACGCTTCAGGCTGACTGAAAATTGGACGAGACGTTTTCTCTCTCGTTTTGCATTCCAACGTATTTTAATAACGGTCACTTTGTTTTTTTTTTGTTTTAGATTTGAATTAGGAATACGGTTATTCGTGATAGAGATTTTTATTAGACGGGCCTGTTGGTTTAATAGTGACTCCGACTAAAACCGGAGGTTGTTTTCCATTTATCGTATACTCGTATCGTAGATTTCTACCCAGTAACACAAAAATACCACTCAAGCTATATTTATAAATATAGTTGATGAAAATGCTAAATAAAATGCACCTGCACTAAAGTGCATTTTATTCATAGTCACTATTCAGTCTTCAAAAAGTCAAATCTTTATATATAAAAATGAATCCCTATTTCCCTTAGTCACGGCATCACGCGTGAACGGCTGAACCGATTTCAGTTTTTCTTTTTTTGTTGTGTTTGTTATTTTCAGGAGAAAGTTCGTTTGTAAAAAAAAAGATGGTTGCGCTGAAAATAGTTTAATCCGCACCCGGACGAAGTCGGGACGGACCGCTAGTTAATTATAAATAATGTTTTAGTGTCCAACAGAAAAATACTATTCAGTAAAAGCAAACTTGTATATTTAACTCAGCGTTCCATTTTACTTCACAACCCCTTCCTTACGTTACTCGCAGCCCCTGAAAGCAGCTAGTTTTCGAGGTTACTACACAAAGAGGTAGTGTAGACAGTTTCATAACCAGCGCACTACGCCACTACAGCCTTCGGGTCGCTATTAACAGTGCATTCACCCCTGCCACCCAGGTGCAAGGCAATATTGCGACTGGTTAATATTAATGTTATGCTTTAGAAAATATTATGGACATATTTTGGTTTATTATAAGTTGAAGGAGATAAGTCTTAATTGCATTTAAACAAGCAACAGATGTATAAAGTCCTTTTTAACACTTTACGATCTACCTACACTTAATATTAAAATACGGAAGAGATTGTATTACAAATGCATCCAAATTTTGATCAATTTACCACGCAAGCAAATTTTGGGCAGAAGTATTTATGGCGTGGTAGTTATCTAACTTTAAACACCGAGTAGAACGTGTGTCTCAATCTCCACATGACACAAATATTTGTGAGATCTACAAATAGTTTACTGCATGGTTGATTCATATAGGTTACACTGTGACACATATGCAGGTTGGAAACTGCTTAATGAGCCGTCAGCTAATTTGCCTACTGTCGGATTCACTGACTAAACAGATAGAGGTAGAGTTAGAAAAAGAACCGGGAAGAAACTCCAGATAGTTATATGTAATTTGATGTGTTAAAATTTAGTACAGAAAGTAACGCAACCAAAACTCTATGAACATAATCGATTAAAACTGGTATAATAGTAAAAGTGAAGTTTCTTGTCTATAGATAATGCCTGTAATGTCGAACATGCTCTAGAATTTTGAGAGTCAAAATTTAATTCAATGATTCCTATATAGTTAGTTCGATAGCTACACTTTAGTTAAATACAATAGTGTATTGAATTTTTTTAATTAATTAGTTTTCCGTAGTTAGGTTTAGTTGGTTCGAATACGTTTTTAATATTATTCTTGTATACTTATAGCATATAGTCCTTTACTGAAATAAAAGTCATTCTTATTTTAAACAATAATAAAAAATAGTGTAAGTACAATGTAGATACTAGATATAATGTCGAGAAAATAAACCTATACCTGCTCGTTTATCTGTCCACATTCATAAGCCACCAAAAAAGAAAAAGGAACTCCTGTACAACATTGTAACAACACTTCTAGACCTACTATTTGTACCGCCGAGTTATCTGTCAACAAAACAAGAATAATATTAAGTCAATGATTTGCTAAAACAAAATAAATTGTTTAAACACGCTGCAGAAGTATACATTTCTTAACAAAATATAATCATAAAAGTAAAGACGTGGTATAATAAATAATACATGATATTTACCTATGTAATCTGTCCGTATAGTAATTAGTAAGTACCTGAGGCTTACAACATGTTTGCTTATTAAATTATGTAAATGCGCGTTGTTACCTGAGAATGCGTAAATAACTCCATGTTATTTCAGGAACTGATATGTGGAAATTACATTTTATTACGATGTGTACGTTTAAATAGGTAGACGGTATCTCTACAATAATCTGCACTATACTTCTTCTAAAACAGGGTGTCGTAAGAGTCGACTAAGGGAGTATGTCAGGCCGACAATATCCATTCCAAGAGAGGAAAAATTCGAAACAAAACCCTATACCAATCCGTCTGGCCAGCGTGGTATAGCAGGATAATATCTCTCTAAATGTATGGAAGAGACCCAGCAGTAGGACGTGTATGAGTTGAGATGATAAAAGTCGTTCGTTTATATGTAGAACGATATCTACAAAACACTCTTTTAGTATACAATGACGTAAAATGCAAAATTTTTGTAACAAAAAAAAAATGAATAATCTTTTTTGAAATAAACTTTTTTAATAAAAGAAAGAAAAGGGTTTATAAGTAATAAATTTAAGCTACAACTAGAAGTAAACTAAACCAATCATGCCTTACAAAGGCTTTCAATTTTTAATAATAAAGGAGCGCCCGACATTTGGCACATTCACCTTATACAGGTGACAGGCAAAATGTAGGATTTATTAATGTTATTATTTATTGAAAAGGGCGCAATGCCAATTTTGAAAAGTTGCTAAAGTAATAGTATTTTATTTTTAAGTAACAAAGGCGAAAGTATTTTTTTAAATGTAACTTAATACAGATTTGTTTTGTAATTTCTCGATTTTTACGTTGAAGTTGAAGGTCATTTAGAAATACATTTCCCTACCCCATAAGGCAGTTCGTTTGCTTGTTTGCCGCCAAAGCAGATTAAAAAAATTGTAGCGCTGCCATCTGGATAACATTAAATTGCCATGGCTATAGTTCAGACTTTAGACAGATCCTGAGCATTTCTTTCTTTACAGTAATACCCAATACGAAATTATGCGGTCCTAATTTTTGTTAAAAATGCATGCTATGCAGTACGGGTCTGCTGGAAAATCTATTGTTTGAAAAAATCCTTTTACATACATAGATGCATACATATCATCATGCTAGTCTGCCAGTGGGGTAGGCAGAGACTATGGTACGCAAATTGCTTCGAACTAAACATACTTCAGTTGCCTCCTCTACATTCATCAACCTCTTCATGCACGAACGTCGATTCTGGGTACTGTAATTTGACCCTTTTTTAGCAAATCCTCTACTTGGTCGCAGTATGTTCTCCTAGGGCGGCCCCTACCGACATCTCCATTCATTCTTGCACGACATACCTCTTTTGTTATTCTTCTTTTATCCATCCTAAATGTCCAAACCATCTTAACATCCCCTTTTCAACTTTTGTCACTACATCTTCTTTCAATCCACATCGTTCTCTTATGTCATAGTATTTTACCCTGTCTAGCATTCCAAATAAATTTATAAAAAATGTATATAAATTACTTTAAAACGCGTATTATTTCTATTTATCGCGTATATTTCTTGCATCACCATGTTATAGTAGGTATTGTAAATCGCATTCTTCCGCTTAACATAACACCCATGACGGATATATTCACGAGAGAACATCAACCAAATTTTTCAAATCTTAACCAACAGTTATTATAAAATCTCACAGTGTGAAAAAGGAACAACGATATTCAGTCATACTGCTATCTCTTTTTTACTTTTCCTTTTTTTCGTGTTATTTTTACCTGCTTGTGAATGAATCATTTATTTGTGAGGAACGTAAATTAAATACCTTTTTTTGTTAGTATTTATTAAAGAGCGTTGTCGATTAAGGGTTTTAGCCGTTAATACTTTAAAAGGCTTCTAGCTGTCGTAATCGTTGGGAAAAAGTTTGTGATTTTGCTTAATTTGACGGATTCTTGCTTTGGTCTTATTATTTAAAGTGAAAGTATCTTACTTTTTTTTTAAACGACATGAAAATGGAGAGACTTTATAAAAACAAGTACGTACAAAAATTTACTTACTTTTACCTGTATTTAATGACATTTATGAATAGGAAATGTGGATGTTGTTTGTTACTCCTTTACGCAAAAACTACCGGACCAATTTTGTTGAAATTATACAATGTTATAGCTTAAGCATCAGAATTATACATAGGCAAAAAAAACAACATCTGAATCTGCGATCATAAGATTGGTATTAAATAAACTAAAATAAAAGCTACCATTTAAGCTAACTTACTACACACGACTAAGCGAATGAATGAAAGATCGATTGAATGAACGGCGCTAACAAAGGAACGAATCATGTAATTTTGTTATAAACTTTTATTGCTCATAGATTCGTTAATAACTGATTCGCACGTCCAAGCGTCCCACAATAATGTAGTGTAACGTATTACCTTTACGAGGATAATTGAGATATTTTGTTGCACGCACACATATGGAATATAATGGATATTCTATTGTAGGTATATGAACTGTCGATGTGTTAGTTTGTGTGGTCGAACTTTATGTGGTTATTCATAGGGTTGTCGAAAATAAAATATAGTAATTATGTATTTTTCTCTAGATAGAGGAGACGGGCCCAGCAGTGCGACGGTGGGACGTATAAAACCTGTTTAGTTTTTCCAATAAGGAATCCAATTAGTATCTAACTTATTGTTTATTTTAATTAATTGGAAAAACTAAACAAGTATTTATCAGTTACAAAAGAAGTCAAGACGTATTGATTTTTTTTTACTAGTACGTATCACAAATTTTATAAAACATAATTTCTGTTACATTTTAATTTTTTTAAGTACTAAATTTGAAGATTCGTAAATAAATATATTTGACTGGGTTAATTTTAAAATAATACAAAAAAATATTACCTACATACCTGATTCGCAGGTGGGCACGAGTTTCCTCTCCTATATCAAGCTAAGACGCTTTTGGCCTTAGTCCTCACACTAATCCTTACTAATATTTTAATTATAAATAAATGTGAAAGTTTGTAAGAATGGATGGAGTGATGGATAGATTGTTACTCTTTCACGTAAAAACTACTGAACGGATCTGGATGAAATTTGGCACAGGGATAGATTATGGTCTAGAATAACACATAGGCTACTTTTTACAGCGATTACCGACCTCCACGCGGGCGGAGCCGCGGGCAACAGCTAGTAATATATAAAAATACTGTATGCGGCGGTGTAATAAATTATTTTAATAATCTTTTCTTTATAAAACAACACGTAAAAGAACTTCTAAAGCATAACAAGAACTAGGAAATAGATAGAGCTTCCCATCAAATTATAATCGATAATCCTTTTATATTTAAATTATAACCCTTTGACCGGAAAATTAAAGCATTAACTCGCATCCTACAGCGTTTCGTGTTTGTTTTTATAGCTTATATCCCCATAGGATCGATGGGGCGTGACCCAGAGAAGGTGACCTTTCGTGCGAACCCCAAGAATTTTATTGTCGTTCATAATATTTTATTAAATATAACTTTTATGAACTGTATGTACATATTATACCTATAATGTTTATTGTGTTGGCAATGATCGTAGATTATGGGGTAGTATGTAAAGCTGTATTATTTTAAACTACACTACTATTAAAAAAATAAAAAACCTGCCAAATTATCAAGATCCGTCCAGTCGTTTTTTTAATTCATGATGAATAAATAATGTTCACATCGATTTTTGTATTATATATTGCATTTTAGTCACGGATGGTTTAAAAATATTAATCTAGATATGGTAAAGTGGTCGTACTTCTAAACTTAAGGCGATTAATTAACTAATCCGTAACCTTTTTCTTACATAAACGATGAACATTGTAACAAAAAATCTTCAGTAAAAAGCAGCATGCAAATTTCAATAGAAAGTATTAGCATAATAATTAAACTGTGCAATAACCATTTACTTTCAAAGTAACAAAAACAAACCAAAAAAAAAATGAATTATAATTAAATTTTTAAAAATGCTAAACGTCACAAAAATACCAATGCACAACGAACAAAAAACTAGTTTTCTTTTACAAACAAAACATAACTAGATTTATAATAATATTGCAGAAAAAATAACTAGTTGTGTGAAATTTTTTTTTTGAGTTAAGCTCGCCTTTGTACATAATATTAATACCTATGTAACACTATCTGTATTTCTTTTGTGTACATTAAAGAATTAAAGAATTAAAGAAAGAATTTTTTAATCCCTAAACCAATGGTCAGTTGTGAGTGCATTCACCCTGCGCTAGGCTTTGCATGCTTGCGCGGGCGCCGGTATCGCGGCATTTCCGGAGGGGCGCTTGCGGGTTGTGCGGTGGGGAGTACGAGGGAGGGGGGAGTCGTGGAAGAGCCTTAGCTTAGGAATGTTGGTCAATACTTGCATTGGTATGTGCTGTTTGTAACGGATTTCTATGTACAATCGGCAAAGTTAGCGCTGGACTACTCATTACATTTTAAACTAGTATTTTTAAGTTTACTGTGTCACTTTATTTAAGTTCAATCGTATGTATAGTGTTTATTAAATAAATAAATATCGTAACAATATACGATCGCCAACTTGGGCCATCGTACATTGTTGTGGGTAGTTGTGGAACTTAAACTGACATTTAATTAAATGTGCTATGAAAATTGGTACCTAAGTATGGGAGGAATAATTTATTTAAATACCGAAGATAGCTTGCTATGTTTAAAAATGAGTTTTAAAAATGTTTTTATAGAATTGAGTAGAAGAAAAACCTTGCAATTATACTAAATGGGTTGATATAGTAAAAAATTTATACTGCCTAGGATGAGGCGAATCGGGAATTTTTAATACATCTAATGGTATTATGATTTAAAAAAAAATCACAAGAATTTAAAATTTGAAAATTTTCAATTAAAATATTAAGAGAACCTACCTGCTATGATGATCAAGGCTGTCACTTAATTCTACAGTCCTCAATTCATCTCTATATTCTCCTTTCACGTCTCCCTTCTAACTTATATTGCTGCAGTACTAACTGTGAACAACTGACAAACAAACTTATCAATTTATAACTACTTAGCTATTTAACATGCTATAACAACTTAATAATTAAATCCAAAATACTCGAATAAAGTGTTTGACTTTTACAAACTTTATGTAAAGGAAACTCGAGTTAAGAAGTAGCAAAATCTTTCGATACGATAAGCACAGCCGATAGTCGTTTAATATCTAAATTCTTCAAAGTTTCTTATAGTCTAGGGCTGTCTCATGACATTATTTTTATACTGGGTGAATTTATATTCGTCTTTATCGTTAAAAACACGACGAGAATGTATAATTCTGGTTAAATTATTTATACATCTTGTCAAATGTAATTAGAGATTACATGACATGTTAATCATCATCACAACCCATAAACGTCCCACTGCTGGGCACGGATCTTCTCCATATATTTGTAAATGAACTTTACAAATTCTAAATAATAGTCGCAAAGTTACATTAATTGTAAATAAAATATAGGTTATTATTTTCATCATCAGCCTATCGCAGCCCACTACTGGATACAAGCCACAGTCAAATATTATTAATTATATCTGGTATCAGTATATTATAGAGTTTTATTTAGTCTTTTTTTATTTGAAATCAATAAAAAAATATTATTAAATTAAGTATAATATAAAATGACAGCCCTAAACAAGACGCCTACTATCGTAATTCTGTCAGATTGTATTTCGGCGTAAACGATTTTCATAAGGATACCTTACGCCTGAGTTTTAAATAAACTTAAAGAAACTACAAGAGTACTAAATCACTTTCTGTTTTTTGCCTTTTTAAGTTCTTATTCAAACATTATATACCTACTTATATAATCTAGCAAAAAATGTACGTCTTGATACATTTATCTCAAGAAATACTACTCCGATAATTTCAACTTGCGAAAATAAGAATAATGCAAATTGAAACAATGCTGCTCGAGTAAAAGAAAGGAGTTAAAAGCTTTCTGTAAAAAGAAGATTTTCTTCAGAAGATACGTCTTTCATATAGATGTTTAATGTGGGAAAATCATTTTTGACTACATATATTATGAAAAGAACACCTATATTTATATTTTAGACTTCTAGCTGTTTTAATTTTGACTAAGCATTAATATAACAACCTCTTTTCTATTCGAACATCGCTCGCCTGATATTTTTAAAAAAAGTCACTCATGCAAGCTATCGATTAATATATTTTTTAATCAGACTTTTTGTTTTTTTTAGTAAGCTGTCGGTCTTGCGCCTGAAGTTTTCCTATCGCATTGCTTTACCGTCCTATCGGACTATTTGGCAATGATTGAAATAAAGAATGCACCTTGCATTTGCACACAACTATGTACTGCTATGTTCTACTTAGTTAGCTAGCGTAGGCTAGCTGAACTTAGTAGATATCTATATATTAGTTAACTAATGCTCGCGTGGTAATTTGAAATATTTTCCCCGATTTTGCAACATATCTCACTACTGCTGCGCTGCTTTTAATTTTTCGTGATGTTATATAGCCTTCCTGGATAAATGCACTATTCAACAAAAAATGTTTTTTTCTAATCGAACCAGTACTTTCTGAGATTACCGCGTTCAAATTATATTAGTATAGATTTAAATATCTTTTAGAAAGACGAATCCCTCGCCTTCACATCTAAGGAACAATCCGATAAGCGCCGGGGCGCTTTAATACCAAGTCATGTAGTATTCCTTCTGAGATTGTAATTTATATATAGCTAAGATAATCCATCTCTAACCTAATTCAAGTGTCTGAGTATAAAACATTATGTCTAAAATTCTCTTATCCGTTGTTTGGCATCATGTGGCTCGAAACATAATCTTAAACGAAACATAACACGGTGATCACTTTAAAATTACATATTATATTATCTCTTTAGTCATGATGCTTGGTTTACGAGCTAGGCTAAGCTATTCTTATGATAAATCTCATGTTCTGTTATGAATATACATATAGTATCAATGCATTTATATATAGTCGTTGAGAATATCTTGAAGACCACACAGGTTTGATTGAGTCGTTGGTTCATTTCGTGTGACATTAAGGTTCAATGTTCTAGTTTTTCCAGAACCCGTGTTCACCTAATGCTGAGTGTAAGTATCTCCTAATGCTAGCCATTCAATACGATCTTAGATTTTAAGAATCTCAGTCTTTACCAGCTACTTTTAGGTGGCTAGCCAGGCGGACCAATGACTGAATTGGGCAAAATAGATTTGCCGGCAATCGGCAATACTTCTTCGTCCGTTTTGAAGTTTCCAATTCAGAAACTTTACTTCTTTATCCGTATTCGAGTAAGGCACTAATCTATTCTTATATTATAAAGCTGAAGAGTTTGTTTGTTGAATAGTGCATTTATCCAGGAAGGCTAAATGCTATATAACATCACGCTATGATCAATAGGAGCGGAGCAGTAGTGAGATATGTTGCAAAATCGGGGAAAATATTCCAAATTACCAGGCGGACGAAGTCGCGGGCGACCCCTAGTTTATTTATACGATTCGGCAAAAGTCAACAATATTAGGTATTTGTATACAATCAATCTTTAAACAAGGTTTAAAGTGTAATTAACTTAACGATAGTCAGTAACTTGGTTGTGTCCTCGGTACTATAGTACTGCCTATCTCTCATATTAACCCATTAACGTCCCACTGCTGGGCACGGGTCTCCTCCACCTCCATACACTTGCAGGGATATTAGCCTACCACACCATGCAGGCCAGACGGGTTGGTATAGAATTTTGTTTCGAGTTTTCCTTCTCTTGCTGTGGTTATTGTCTGCCTGACTTAGTCCCGTAAACTCTTACGATACCCTCGGGATTGAACGTGGTGGTGATATTTGTATTCTTAATCCGTAACCACACGGATAACTGCCTAGCTAGTGCGATGTCCTTCAGTTGTAGTTACCACTTACCATTACCAGGTGGCGCCTACTCCGGCTCGTCTGTCTGTCACCGTTACCAATAAAAACGCTTACAATAGAAATGCCAATACCTTTATAGACATACAGGTAGAATACAAGCGCGAAATACAACAGAATAGAGGCGTTCATAGCTAAGTGCACTCGCTGTTCGGTAAACGATTAGCGTGTTAAGCTACCAAGGGCGGGGTAACCGTATAGATGGGTGACCGCATAGTGGTATTTCATCTGAGCGTCTCCGTGCTTCGGAGGGCACGTTAAAAGTCGGTCCCGTCTGTTATCAGTCGTTAGATCACGACACAGGCCTAAATATGGGCGATCTTAATACCTCCGTCACCAGGTTGGCCACTAACCAAACGATAAGAAGAAAAAGAATACAAATATGTCCACTAACCGAGACACCTTTAAGGCGAGTACGGCAGCTCTATAGCAAATATTTGGCAGAATCATCACAACGTTCATAATATACTTATATTATTTATTTAAGTATTGTATTGTTATATAATATATGTGTATCATGTATGTATGTCTATTATTTTATATTATATGTGTATAAAATGACATTTATTATTGTAATATTATTGTTTTGTTTAGTTCTACGGTTTATGCACCTACCTAGTATTATCTCTGCATCACCCAAAGGTTGACTGGTAGAGAATGCCTTCGGCATTAAGTCCGCCTTTGTACACTTGTCTTTGTGCAAAAGTTTTTAAATAAATAAATAAATTAAATTTGTTAATTTTCGTACTATAGTTTCTGTAACTATAGTACTGTATAGTACTGTCGGTAAATGGATGTTAATTAGGTAAGTGAATTATAAAGGTTTTATATTTATTTGTTGTACGTATTGTATCTATTCCTGTTACACACATTGTTTTGTTATTTACCCACTGAAATATGTTATTTACCTATTATTTTTGTATGCGTGTATTTTCCTTAATCGGGATTCAAATTTTGATGGAAAATCCTGCTGGAGCTTTGACCTGGAAGTGCAGTAAGTGCACTCTTTATTCCCTCATTCTCATAAAAAATAGAAAATATTTATTTTGTCGTTACATATTACTTACTACAGAAAATAAAAAAATATATAATGGATATAAGGCAAAAAAAGACCTAGCTCAGTGATTATTTGCAACATCGCAGACGCTGCAGCGCTGATATTCTGCTTCTGCTGATATTTTTCACAGTCCGGTGGGATGGCTTTCTGCCACGGCCGGAGAGAGATCAGGCGTAGGACCACCGGCTTTACGTGCTTTTTGAGGCACAGGGTGCAAAGCACCACCAATATCCAAACTCCGGGCATGTATTGTAAAGTTCTTGTCAAAAAACCCAATTCCAATATTTGGCCCGACCCAGGAATCGAACTCGGAACCTCGTGATCAGCAGTCACACGTATCGACTACTGAGCCACTGAGGCCGTTATAGGTATAGGAATGTATTAAGGATAATAATATTAGTTATTATTGTTTCTAGTTCAATATCAGCTTGTTATTGACCCATATAATGGTACAATTGATAATAATAATAATAATTACAAACCATATATGTCCCACTGTTGATAGTACAGGGTAAATCGTATGTTAATTAAAAAATTAATTAACATTAGGGTAATTAAACTATGATTTTAATAGGAATAAACAACTAATAGGTAATAATTAAATCTATTGTTAGAATAATAAATAAATAATAGTATAATACGGAAAATTCTGGCAATAATTTCGCCTTCAGTCTTGTGTTTATATTTATTAAACGATTGAATATTTTTATTTACCTCTAGATTAACCAAATTGCTATTTCAGAGTATAATCTATCTCTGTGCCGAATTTAATCTAGTCCATCCGTTTTGGCGTAATCGAGTAACAAACATCCATCCATCCATCTTGACTTTCGCATTTATAATATTAATTGTTATTTATTATTTTTTAATACTACCAACATCAGAACAAGCATACGGCTCATCTGATGGTGAGCGGGTACCGTAGCCCAGGGACGTTTGCAACACCAGAGGTTTCATTAGCGCGTTCCCGATCCTTTAGCACTTTCGCGGACAGTAACGTAGACACAATAGATGTTTTATTGTCATGACGCCTATAGGCGTCTACTGCCCTTCAAAGTGTTAAGAACTTTAAACTCCTTTTTTGAAGGACCCCATGCTATAGTCTCTTGGTAAAACCTCAGCAGGGAGCTCATTCCACAACCTAATCGTATGTGGTAAGAAATTTCTCTCAAACCGTACGGTACAGCATGTATTTATACAATCTATACTTAATATTATAAAGCTGAAGAGTTTGTTTGGTTGAACGCGCTAATCTCAGAAACTACTGGTTCGATTAGAATTTTTTTTTTTGAATAGTGCATTTATCCAGGAAGGCTATAGGCTATATAACATCACACTATAATCAATAGGAGCAAAGCAGTAGTGAGATATGTTGCAAAATCGGTGAAAAATATTCCAAATTACCACGCGGACGAAGTCGCGCACGGGCGACCGTAGGGGTCGGAATAAAAAGGAAGAGTCAACATTAGTTTCGTTAAAGACAATCACGTGGAGTCTCCGCGGTCAATGGTTCGAGGCTTCGTGCCTTTGAAGCTACGACTACGGGCAGATGTTGTAGCACCTGTCCAAGATTCGGACGATTATTCCACCGTAATCATAGTGTAATTGAGATGAACTTTATACTTACTTGATTAAGTTGGCGGTTTGTTTGTGATGTCATGGGGTTAGCCCTTTAGTAGTCAGTTAACAAGACATGACAGGCCTGTTGGTCTAGTGGTTAGTGACTCTGACTGCTACGCCGGAGGTCGTGGGTTCGATTCCCACCCAGGACAAATCTTTGTGTGATGAGCACGAATGTTTGTTCTGTGTCTGGGTGTAATTTATCTATAATATGTATGTATTTAGAAATATATAAGTATGTTTATCAGTTGTCTGGTTACCATAGTACAGGCTCTGCCTAGTTTGGGATCAGATAGCGTTGTGTGAGTTGTCCCGAAAATATTATTATTATTATATTAATATTGTGTAGTGCCCAATGATATTTATTATAAAGAAAGATAAACTACCTTCATACTGAACGGGCTCTTTAGTAAACTGATCCCGCTCTATACTGGTCCCGCGGGATGAGTTGACTAAATCATTAATTTTATTATTTTTCTTTGGTCGACTGGACCCGCTTTTAAATCAGGCAGAATTCTATTGTAGATGTGTACAAGCGTGCGGAAAACGTTTAACGCATTTAATGCCCAGTAGAACAAATTATTTGTTCTCGTATCCAAACGCCTTCTCCTGCCTTGACTTGAATGCTAAATTCTTTTATTATTAGAAAGCTATGTTATTTGTGAGTGTCGAAAAATGAAATATAACCCTCCTTTTGGCAGTTAGGAAATAAATCATAGCACTCAGTACTAACATATGCCCTAGGAGAACATACTACGACCAAGTAGGGGATTTGCTAAAAAGGGCCAAATTAAAAGTACCCAGAATCGACGTTCATGCATGAAGAGGTTGATGAATGTAGAGGAAGCGAAGGAAGTATATTTGGATCGAAGCAATTGGCGTACCATAGTCTCTGCCTACCCCACTGGGAGACGGGCGTGATGATATGTATGTATGTATGTACTCATAATTTCATCACAAGTAGATAAAAAGGTTTACCACCCAAATACTAGGCACGGGTCAGGTAGTCTATACTAATATTATAAAGCTGAAGAGTTTGTTTGGTTGAACGCGCTAATCTCAGAAAGTACAGGTTCGATTAGAACAAATCTTTTTTTGTTGAATAGTGCATTTATCCAGGAAGGCTATAGGCTATATAACATAACGCTATAATCAATAGGAGCGGAGCACTAGTGAGATATGTCCAAATAACCACGCGGACGAAGTTGCGGGCGACCCCCAGTAGATTATAAGTACAGAAAACATAACCGTGGATGGCATGCGTCAGTTAGTTACTTAAATCAACACGAACGCTCCTAGTAGCACCATACCTTATCTCTAACTACTGGCATTGAACTGTTATTCAACCGCATTGGAGGCTAATCACCCATGAAATTGGGGCCTCTTGCTGCCATTTCTTACCATAATATATAAACATCTCGGCTATGTACTATCGTTTGTGCGATTGAAGCCCTTTTGAAGCTGAGATTGGGTCCTATTCCGACATTACACAGGATAAATTAATCATTTTGCCATCCATGTTGTTAATTGCATATTTTATTGTAATTTTTTTACCTTTATGCTCTGTATGTTTGAATAAACATCTTTCTATCTTTTAAGAAAAATCTATAGGTACTTCTGTACTAATATTATTATTATAAACTTGCTGTTGCCCGCGGCTCCACCCGCGTGGATGTCGGTTATCGCTGTACAAAGCCTATTTGTTATTCCAGACCATAATCTATCTCTGTGCCAAATTGCATTCAGATCCGTTCATTAGTTTTTACGTGAAAGAGTAACAAACAGTTCCCGAAGCCTGTGGACGCTTGCAATAATTAGACTGCCTTGTAGTCCAGTGTGCGCCTGCTGTGCACGAGGTTGTAGGTTCGATTCCCACACAGAGACAAAACTTTGTGTGACCACAGAGTTGTTCTGAGTCGAGGTGTAATTTGTGTCCGTTATTTGTATGTTTGTAAAGTCCCTCGCAACACAGAGCTTGTTCTATAGTGAGGGAGTTGTCTTTCTATAAAAAAAATACTAGAGGTATTACTATTGTGTCACCGACGACTATGCTTGATGGTAAGCAGTTCCAGTACCATGTGGACGCTTGCAATACTAGAGGTATTACTAGCGGGTCACCGACCCAAAAACGTTGCCATCAGGTCTTTGATAATAATTAATCTAGAAACTAAATGGTTAAATACAAAACTAGTGTAACCCTGATACGCCTAGTCACAAAACGAAAAACTAAATCGCTTACTCGTGCGAATACGACCTACAATAACAGATTCACATTGTTATTTCTTTGTAAAACGATCCGAACACTACACCGCTGTGTCAAATAATTTGGCTGAGGTCTTCTTTAAGGTGGAGGTCTGTCCCCAGTCGGGCTTGCTCGCTTGTATGGCTCCGTACAGCTCCTCCATTGTTATTGCACAATTTCAGCCCGGAGCCTGATACTGATAATTTTATCGGGACTAGCCACTACATCAACAGCTGGCCTGTTGGTCTAGTGGTAGTGATGCTGACTGCTAAGCCAGAGGTCGTGGGGTCGATTCCCACACCGGACAAAACTTTGTGTGCGCCATTTTTCTTTTTCTTTAAAATGACAACTCCCGCACTAGAGAACAAGCTCTGTGTCGCGGAGGACTTTACAAACATACAATTAACGGACACAAATTACACCCAGAGTCAGAACAACTCTTTGTGGGTCACACAAAGTTTTGTCCTGTGTGGGAATCGAACTCACAACCTCGTGAACAACAAGCGCATACTGCGGCCACTGGACCACCAAGGCAGTCAAATAAATGTTTGTTTCAAGTCTGAAAGTAATTTAAGTCCGTAAATAGTTTCTAAAGTCTTGTTCTCTAGCGCGGGAGATGACTTAACAAATAGTTTACTAGTAACTGCAAAAGCGCTGTAAGTTTTGCTAAACGCTGTCCCTAACACCCCACCCTAAACCCTCGACATTGAACTACTCTTATTGAATCGTTGGGCTGCGGTTAAATCAACCGTGAAATTGTTCCCGTTGACTATCCTTGTCATAACATGTACAAGCCAATTGAAGTTTTAATACAGGCGAGCAAGCCCGGCTGGGGAAAGACCTCCAGCTTACAGAAGACCTTAGAAATCTATAGGTACTTCTGTACTAATATTATAAACTTGCTGTTGCCCGCGGCTCCGCCCGCGTGGATGTCGGTTATAGCTGTAAAAAGTAGCCTATTTGTTATTCCAGACCATAATCTATCTCTGTGCCAAATTTCATCCAGATCCGTTCAGTAGTTTTTACGTGAAAGAGTAACAAACATCCATCCATCCATACTTACAAACTTTCGCGTTTATAATATTAGTAAGGATGTGAAAGTTTTGATAGATGTGGTGAGCCTTTTTTATGCTACTAGCAATTGGCTTGCCTGGTGGTAAGCAGTTCCCGTAGCCTGTGGACGCTTGCAATAATTAGACATTGACTACTGTTATTGAATCGTTGGGCTGCGGTTAAATCAACCGTGAAATTGTTCCCGTTGACTATCCTTGTCATAACATGTACAAGCCAATTGAAGTTTTAATACAGGCGAGCAAACCCAACTAGGGAAAGACCAACTTACAGAAGACCACAGCCACATAAATAATACACAGCGGTGTAGTTTTGTTCCTGTGTGTGAGTACAGGTTTACAGCACTCATTTAACAAAGCATTTTTGAAGAAACGTTTTCCTATCCTTGAGAACTCCATTATAATACTCTGGTGTTAACATTTTCGATACTTCTGGTATTGCAAGCGTCCATAGGCTACGGAAACTGCTTACCATCAGGCGGGCCGTATGCTTGTGTGTCACCTTAGTATATAAAAAAAAAAATTTTGCATTTTTCTTTAGAAATTATTGTATTATCATCGATCCTTAATGCATGTGCAAATTTTCAAATCATTGAGACGTCTTTAAGTGGGTGAAAATTGTCTTGAAAGATTTCGTTACATATATACAAGGTTTTACTATAGAGACTATAGCATGGGGTTCTTTAAGAAAGTAGTTATAAGGTTTTTAAAGGGTCGGCAACGCGAGAGATACCCCTAATGTTGCAAGCGTCCATAGGCTACAGTAACTGCTTATCATCAGGTGGGCCGTATGCTTGTGTGTCACCTTAGTATATAAAAAAAAATGTTTAAGACATTTTTAAGAGCAAATTGCATTGAAAGATTTCGTTACATACAAATGAGGTTTTCCCGAGAGCCTATATATAGCATGGGGTTCTTCAAGAAAGGAGTTATAAGGGTCTGCAACGCACTAGTGATACTCCTGATGTTGCCAACGTCCATAGGCTACAGTAACTGCATACAATCACGCGGGCCGTATGCTTATTTGCCACCTTGGTAGTATAAAAAAATGTTAATGAAAGCGTTTCAAAAAAAGGCCCTTCTAAGCGTGTGGCGTACCGCCGGTTGGTACTTATTGTATATAATAAGAACTTCTCAAAACTCCTTAGCAGTACAATGTATGTTTGTGTGAGTTATTTCATCAGTCGTCTATTTGAAACAGAAACCTCCACAGTTAGGGTAAGTAAGGGTAATTAAGAGTAATATCTAGTAATTAATCCGACAAAGAAGATCTTTACTTTTACGCTCAAATGCTGGGTATTTGTTTTTATACTTCTTGGGTGGCAAAAAAGCATACGGCCCACCTGATGTTAAGCAGTTACCGTAGCCTATGGACGCTTGCAATGCCAGAGGTATCACTTGCGTGTTGCCAACCCATTTTTTTACACCAGGGTTTTAAAATGGGAGTATGGGATAGCATTATGTTTCTTTCAAAACGCATCCCTAAATGAGCGCTGGAGACCTGTTTAACGGACACAAATTACACCCAGACTTAGAACAACTCTTTGTGGGCCACACAAAGTTTTGTCCTGTGTGGGAATCGAACCCACAACCTCGTGCACAGCAGGCGCATACTGCGACCACTGGACCACCTAGGCAGTCAAATGATATGATAGTTAATACATCTTTTTTTTTGCTTGTTTGCTGCGACTTTAGCAGACATAATATATGATATAAACACCTGTTTTAATATTTATTGTAAAGTTTATTTATATGTAAGAATTTTGGCGCCATTGCCGATATACCTATATAAAAAATACAGAGTAATTTATGTAATACAAAGTCAAGTTACACTATTTTTTATTTAGGTTATAACGTAACTGATATGAACTTCAGAACAAAAATAAAATAAATTAATACATAAAGCAGAGCGTGGTAGAGTTATTACTCTTCAGCTTTATAATATTTTAGATAAAATTGTAACTATCCGACGATGAAAAAGAAAGACAGAAGTTACTTGTAAGTGTTCTTGTCTTGATATAATCTCTGCCTAGTTTATTTTTTCTTTTTAAAAGGCAACTCCTGCATTAGGGAACAAGCCTTGTGTCGCGGAGGACTTTACAACTATACAATTGACGGAAACAAAGTAGATTCAGGACTATAATTTATGGATCACGCAATTTTTTTATCCCGTGTGGGGATCGAACCTACAACACGCAAGGCAGTCATAAAAGTCGAGGTAACCACTAAAACCACTGAACCAACCGTGCAGTCAAATCGCAAGATATGTATTTTTGTGTATTTTTTTTCTGACGTTCATAAGTGTTACATTGTAACATAAATGAATTGTACAACTGAACTTTGCAGGCACTATTAACGTCAAATTATTAACTAACTGTTTAGCTACCGTAGTTGTTGTCCATCTCTAAATTAATCCTTTTAAGTTACGACCCCCGAGAGACGGGAGGGGTTGACTTATTTATTTGTACTTGACATACTTTAGTAGGGTTGGTATTTTTCCGTTTATTCTATGTACTTGTTAATTAAGTATATAACAATAGCCTGCGAAGTCATTCGCGCTTTCATCGGCGAATATTTGTAAAAAGCAGAATAAAATAAATGTATCTGCTTCTTATGGCGTGTCGTTTGCTTGGTTGCCGCCGTAGTAGTATGAAAAAGTGATTTCTTGTATATATATTGTGCATTACTAATAAGTGCCCGTAGGTTACGGTAACTGATTACCATACTTTGTGCTTGGATTAGTAACTACTGTAAATAAACAAAGAACTAACTAAAAAATATACATTGCAAGAGCAAAAGCTTATAAAAAGGTTCTGGATCATTAAAATTGCATTTTTAATCGACTTCAAAAAGAGGAGGTTATCAATTCGTGTGTAATTTTATTTTATTTTATTTATGGACCGATTTGAAAAATTCTTCCAGTTTGGTCCCATTTTTCATCAAAAGAAAGTTCTGATGATGGGATCCACGAGGAATTGAGGGAACTCCTCAAAAATTATAGGCACACATATAGCAATTTCAATATTTTTAACAACACATCAAACATTTGCATTCAGAAAGTATATATGATGAAGAAGACCACAGATGGCCACCTGAACTTCTCAATAATAAGTATTTTACGGATGGCGATTAAATAAGTTTCCATTATGGTTGCTAAGGTAGCTAGGCAACGGAACTTCATAATTAAACAATGTAAGCTAGCCGTTTTTAAGGTTTTTGAAATTCTGCAACTTGTCGTACTGAAGTCGGTTTTTTTTTGTTAAGATTATTAAGTTTTCACTCAATTCTGAATTCTCTTCCGAGGCTAGCCAGCCGAAATGAATCCAGTTTAAGAGATTTACTTTTCCTTTTCTTTCACTCAGTATCAGATAATAAGTTCTTTTAATATTCATTGAATTAAAGTTACACAACAATAACGTCTTTTATATACATAGAGTGTAGTAACCTCTTTACCTTTCCTTTCTATTATTATTGGGATTTAACACAAGAGGTAAAACCAAAATATATCTTCAAATTCATTCGACCATAACCATTGAAAAGATAACGGAAAACTACAAAAAAAAAATAACTTCAGTTTATTTCTGCTAACACAGTTTCGTGAGTCCCACCGGAAGTCGGCCCTTATCCCCCACCCTCTGACCATCCACCCAACATTCTACCCCACCTCCACTTCGCAACGCTTCCTGCCTGAATGTTTCATGAGCAACGGACCACGTTTATTGTTAAATAAAATCGCTAATAACATTTTTTTATCAGCTTTGTATCTTTGAAAATATACATAAGGTTTACATGATTAGGGTGCATGTATTTTGCATAACATAGCCTCATTTAAACGTTTATTGTACCCCTTTTTATACCAAAATACTTAAAAAGCGATTCGGTTTTACATTTATTATGCGTATCGCGAATGAGTGGATTAACTTGGCAGAGTTTGTGTTTATAAGTGCTCAAGTGTGTGTGTTTTGTCCTATTGTACGGTAATCCGTTACCATTAGATATGGAAGGCTCTACGTAACTTCTCTCTGTATGTTTTAAGTAAACGGTGACCCATCTTCAGACTGACTGCTGCGAGTAGCTTAACTATTTGTGAATCACACATTTTTTGTCGCGATTGGGGATCGAACTCACACCACGCCGCGCAGTGGTTAATGGTGAGGTAGTCACACCAACCGTCCAGTATTCTACCTTTATATGTAACGTTCTAGCTGTTGCTCGCAGCTCCACACGCGTAGAAGTCGGTTATCGCGATAAAAAGTAGCCTGTTCGCTATTCCAGTCTAAGTATAGTCTATTTCTATGCCAAATTTCATCCAGATTCCTTCATTAGTTTTTATGTGAAAGAGTAACAAACATCAATCCATCCATCCTCACAAACTTTCAGATTTATAATATTAGTAGGATATTATTATGATAGGTCTTATTAGAATTGAGAAACAAATTATAAACAATATTCTATTGACTCAAAATCTCATACAAACATTCGCACATAAACGAATCACATTAAAACTCAATTTAAGTAAAATTTCGTCGCTAACTAGTTTGTGATCATAAACAGTCGTTAAGTGGGAGTGGTGCATCAGGGTGGGTCGGGCGTCGAACCCGTTGTAATTACCCCCTGCACACCCCACGGCAAACACGCGAACTGATAAACTAGCGTTTTTATAACTTACTTAAATGTCAATTGGGATATTGCGGTTTTTTTATTAACTAAGGAATATTGTGACAGTTTCATTAAATTATATTTTAGACTTGTCATAAAATTTCTTGTTATAAAAGATGGTTGCTGAGTTGGAAAATAACCGGCCTACTATTTAATGCTGTCGACATTTGACTGGCCAGTTGGTATAGTAGTTAGTGATCCTGACTACTAAGCCGGAGGTCGTGGGTTCGATTCCCACACGGGTAAAAAAGTTTTGAGTCTGAGTATAATCTGTGTCCGTGAATTGTATGTTTGTATTGTCCCCCGCGACACAGGGCTTTTTTCCTAGTGCGGCTGTAGTCTTAAAAAAATGAACACATTCTGTTAAAAATCTTCGATTTCCCTTCTGGTAACAGTAAAAAAACATCGTGAGGAAACTTAAATATTTTAGAAGAAATCCGAAAGCATGTTAGATCAACCAACTCGCATTAGGCCAGCATGTGTGGATTTAAGGCGTAAACCCTCTCACGTTTATTTTTAAAAGAAAGGATTCTGCACAGCCCCTCTAAACGAGTGGCATAAGCGATAGTCGAATCGAAAAGTCAAAAAAACAAATGTATGGGATTTGACGTTAGTTATCGACATGACATCGTAAACTAACGTCAAATCCCATACATTTACTTTTTTGACTATTGGATTCGACTATTGTTTATGCCACTTGTCTAGAGGGTCAGGAACTGTTTATATGACGTAGATAGATAAGTATTGAGAAAGGATTTTGAAAAAAAAAAAGCGTTTCAGTACTTAGGTAGCTCTCTATTAATATTACGAAGAGGTAAAATTTGTAATTTTGGATGTAGGAGGTAATTTCTGAAAGTACTCGATTCTAAAAATTCTTCTTCTAATAGGAAGCTACTGGAATAGCTTTAGCATCAAATAGAGAGGTGGAGAGACCACAGAGTAGACCTATGCCTAATTGCAGACTAAATGTGTCACTAGTTATAAATAAACTAAAATGATCAAAATAAAATAAAAAATCCAGCAAAAGCAAGCCAACTTTTACCACATGAAATATTTAACACATAAAAAGCAATGACCTACAATTTACTAAACCTTGGCTTCAAGTATCATCATTACATTCCTATATCCATAATACTCCATAAAACCCAATCCTATCAACATTTTCAATCTCTTACAACTTATAAATTATTTATACGTACCCAAGTATTCATCATAGCTGAAACGTAACATCTTGCAACAATTTGTCACGTGACTCTTCAGGAGGGGGGGGAATACCCTCCTTCTCTTAGACCCAGCCTACCTCCCTCCCACTCCCCACATTGTGGGTAGTCGCGATGATGGTGCATTCAGCCGTTGTTATGCTAAGAGTAACAATAGGAAAACTATGATACTTAGTTATGGTGTGCGGTTATGAAAAGAGGTTTTTGTTAAGAAAAAATGGAAAGACTATACGTGATGAATCATGTGTGGTTTTAATCTTTGTTTGTTATATTACTTTTTTCATAACTATCAAAATAGAAGAGGTTGGCACTATGGAAGCGAGCAAGCCCGACTGGAAGAGTACCTTCACCATTTAGAAGACCACAGCCAAATAACTACACGTAGTGATGTTGTTGTGTAAAGTAGTACTCCAGACCCTCTAGACAAGTGGCATAAGCAATAGTCGAATCGAAAAGTCAAAAAAACAAATGTATGGGATTTGACGTAAGTCTACGATATGATGTCGTAAACTTACGTCAAATCCCATACATTTGTTTTTTTGACTTTTCGATTCAAGTATCGCTTATGCCACTTGTCTACAGGGTCAGTTTTCATTTCGTGGTGTGGTTTTAAAGAAACGATATTTATATCCCGGATATATTCCATCACAAAACCCTATTACTACTAAGTTTTGGGTCGGCAACACGCAAAAAAGGAAAACGACTCAATTACCTATATAAATCTCTTCAGCAATTTTTATAAGGATAATTTTAAAAATTGCCCAAAGGCAACTATAAATATTATTCCTAAATTTTAACCAAAAGTTTATTCATCTGATTTTTTATTTTTTTTTATTTTTTATACTCCTTGGGTGGCAAACAAGCATACGACCCACCTGATGTTAAGCAGTATCCGTAGCCTATAGACGCTTGCATTACCAGAGGTATCACTTGCGTGTTGCCAACCCATTTTTTTACACCAGGGCTTTAAGATGGAAGTTACCCTGGGATAGGAATACGTATTTTTCAAAACGCATTCCTAAATGAGCGCTGGAGACCTGTACTCACACACAGGAACACAACTACACCGCTGTGTGTAGTCATTTGGCTGTGGTCTTCTGTAAGGTGGAGGTCCTTCCCCAGTCGGGCTTGCTCGCTAGTATGGTGCCCTACCTCTCTTCTCTTATTTTAACATCTGGCTTACCTAAGCCACCTATTTGGAACAGATTTGAAAAAACTAGGTATTAACTATAAGAAACTTGTCCTAAAGATCCTCTAAAATATAATGGACTAACCGTTTTACATCCTGGTGGATTATAGAAAGCCCGGACCAGGTCGTAAATGCAAATCACCGGTATTAGAGCCAACCCTTCGCTTAATATCGGTACGAAGGGTACCTATATTTGTTTTTTATTTCTGCACCGGCCACTAGGTAAGGCTCGTGTCATTTGTTTCGAAGTTACGTCATTGGAGGCGGGGCTGCAGATTTCACAGTCCAAAATTAATAAATATTTGTTTTTAAGTCTCTGGTCATTCCAATCCATCCAAAGGTTGCCTAGAAGAAATTGCAATCAGCGATAATGCTTCTGGCCATCTGTACTGTATTTAAGTTTTTTTTATATTATGGTATAGAATAAATAATTATTGCAACTACGACTGACCTGTTGGTCTAGTGGTTAGTGACTCTGACTGTGTATGTTACATACATACACAATCAGAGTTAGTTTTCGAAATATATAAGTACCAGCTGTTGCCCGCGGCTCCGCCCGCGTGGATGTCGGTTATCGCTGTAAAAAGCCTATGTGTTATTCCAGACCATAATCTATCTACCAAATTTCATCCAGATCCGTTCAGTTGTTTTTACGTGAAAGAGTAACAAACATCCATCCATACTTACAAACTTTCGCGTTTATAATATTAGCGGGATTATGTTACTGCTTAGTTTGGGATCAGATGCCGTTGTGTACGTTGTCCCGAAAAACATTATTATATTAACTGCTTATCCGACTGACAACGGACGCTTAAACAATTAGGTATTATGTACTAAAATATAAAATTGAACCTAAAATCGAAATCGTTACTATCCGCTCTCAGCATTCCGATACTATTTTATCTCCAAGCTTAGCGCTATAGTTTTATGATATTTGCCAACCCTATATTAGCCTCGACAATACAGGCCAGGAGCAGAAAAGAACTACTAGAGCATTTTGAATTTAGTCTTCGATACAAATGGTGTTGTAATTTAAAGTCAGTAGAAGGACAAGTTCGTGAGAATTAGGAATGTAGAAGAGATATCACTAAAAGCTCTCAAGCGCTTATCGCCTGTCTTATCACTTTGGCTGTCTAGTACAGCATTTACATTCCATCTTTTACAAAATTACTTTCCTCGTTTTGCAACTATCTATTAGCATTAGGTACTAGCTATCAGACAGTATCTTTCTATGTTGCCACCCTAGTGTATAGAAATAATGGTTGTATTTTGTATGGCAAAGCACCCCGCAACACCATTTCGAAAACAACTTCGTCATTTTCAATCAATCATACTATTTGTTTACGACCTAGTTAACTATGGATAGAATCCTCTCAATTGCGTTACGGGTTCTTCCGCATACATTTGTCTCCCTCACTCACGCTATTTCGTTCGATCTCTTTATTTTTTGTTGAAGAAAACATCGTGGGGAGTCAAACGCTTGCAAACAACGTTTACTATTGAGTTTGTGGTTCAAAATCTGATACAATATAACCTCTATACTCTGGTCAAACAGTTCTGCTAAAGCTAGTTTGGTACCACCACAATCTCTATCTTGCTTTTTCTCAACCGAGAGACGTCCTCTACTAGACCTCTCTCAAGGATATTTACGGTATTTGGGCCTAAGTTGCCGTTGTCCATCGACATCACCACAGTACCAATATATGCTGCTGCTATAGGAACACCTACATAGTAACCTATTCGTGCACTACTATGTTTTGGTTTGATCGATATGAGACTTGATGAATATAGATCAGAACAAATAAATCAAGTTCGGAAACGCGTAATTGTTGCTTCTGTTATTGGAAGAATAAGATATGATTACAGTAAGCTCAACATCCAGAGAGATTAACTTATTAAAATACAAATATATATTTCTATTTAATGCAATACAACAAAGATATTAAAAGTATAAGTAAATAGCATTGAAACACTTTCCACTGTCAATATATTGAGTCAAATAAATTTGTCTGATTAAGTAAAATTTCACACACCGTTAGCTTATAGTAGACACTAGCTGTTGCCCGCGGCTCCGCCCGCGTGGATGTCGGTTATCTCTGTAAAAAGCCTATGTGTTATTCCAGATCATAATCTATCTCTGTGCCAAATTTCATCCAGATCTGTTCAATAGTTTTTACGTAAAAGAGTAACAAACATCCATCCATACTCACAAACTTTCTCATTTATAATATTAATAAGGATTACAATGCTCTATCAGCTCTGCATAATGCAGGACATGCCGTATCATAGTGACTTGGTACGGAATAAATGGGAGGTGAATGAGTATCTATTCTGAGCTGAAAGCCGTACGGTATATAAATTGCCTCAAGTAATTGGTTGCAGCTAGACGCGCAGTTTGAACGTAAGGCAGGTCAGTGCCGAGAGAATTGGACTCGAAAGTTGGAAACTGTAAACTATGCGGATATTTTTATATTATATTGTTCTTCAAAGAAGAATGATGCAAAGTCTAAGAGTAAAGTACATACTTTGTGTAATTTATACCGTTAATACCTATATGATATTCACAGGCAGACACATTCGTACAGTTCCTCGGGAACAGATTTTTTTCCGGGATAAAAAGTAGCCTTTGTGTTATTCCAGACTATAATCTATCTCTATACCAAATTTAATCCAGATCCGTTTAGTAGTTTTTGGCGTGAAAGAGTAACAAACATCCATACATTCTTACAAACTTTCGCGTTTACAATATTAGTATAGATAATATCAGTACCTACCTACTAAAAGTGTTTTCACCTTATTGAGAATACACCCATTCCTTGTATGTACATATATTTATAATTAAATTTGTTTATAGGTAACCACAAAAATAGATCTATTTCTATGGTACATTACTATAATATTGACCAATTGTTATAAAGATTAATTTGAAAAAGCATTTGAGCGTTTATTTACTTAATTTAATTATAGGTTTCGCTTTATAGTAACTGACAGAACAATAGTTAATTATATCTTTAATTTTCAAGTACGTTTATAATAATATAGTAACACAATATCAAACATATGTTTAAAAAGGTCAGTCGTTTTCGAGGCAATTGCCAAATGTCAAAACGAAAAACAGTTGATTTAACGATTCATTTATTGTTATAAAGCAATTAAAACAAAATTAATGTCGTAAAATGGCGGACAATAAAATGTATATGGCGTAGCAATAGTCACAAAACTGATTAATTCAGTTTACAATGTTTGTTAGTATATACGAAAATAGACATAGATTATTGAAATTCAACACTCGTCCATGACTATTGTTCATTCCGGAAGTCTAGACCAGTTCCTCTTTTTACAGAAAATGTTTACTTTTGTATTCTATACGAGAACTCGGTGATAGATCTAGTTCTTAGAACGACAATGCATTTCCTTCGTCACCGAAGTTATTCAACATGTAATGTATAAACTATTTCATACTTATACCAGACAGCAGTATAAATTATCCGTGTCCTGTTATACCTCTAGAGAAAGTCTTGCTTAGACCGATATCGCTTTCTACTTAGCTCAAGTTGTTTTTTAATCTTAGTTGCACACATACGTTTAATTATCTAAATCCTTACTAATATTATAAATGTGAAAGTTTGTAAGAATGGATGGATGGATGGATGGATGTTTGTTAGTCTTTCACGTAAAAACTACTGAACGGATTTGGATGAAATTTGGCACACAGATAGATTATGGTCTGCAATAACACATAGGCTACTTTTTGCAGCGATAACCGACATCCACGCGGGCTAAGCCATGGGCAACAGCTAGTACTACATAATGAATTATGAATAATCTTAGCAAAATCAAAATGTAGATGCCAAAAAAGGCAGTTAAACTGATGATGATATAGGTTAGAGGCGACAAAAAAGTTTGGTAAGATATTATGTATGGGCACGCTACTGCTACGTAGATAGAATCTGATTGAATTGCATCTATAACAGACAGCCTTGTGTGAGGACGTTCACGCCACCTAATACATGCGTCTGGGCAGCGCGACAGTTGTTTTTGTGATCCGTGTGCCGTTACACAATTTATGTTTGTCTGTGGCGAGTTCGTAAAACCGATTTTAGTCGAACAAACACGACGCGCGATTCGGCGACCGACGCTAGATCGCTTAATTGGAGTTTTCGAGGCGACTTTTGAGGTTATTTTTAATATGCCGCGTAAATTTATTTGAATAATTATATACTTTATTGTATAAATTTAATTTAATAAAAGCTTTCTGCTTATATTTTAGCGTGTATATTTTTGTGATTTTGTTTTGACTCAGACTGGTACCTATAGATAACATTTAATATGACTGTATAAGCGTAACATTTAGATATTAATAAAAGTTTTAACACTTTCGCTATTTACGTAATAATATTATAACAATTATCGGTTGTCGATGTCGGTTATCGCTGTAAAATCTATCTCTGAGCCAAATTTCATATGGATCCGTTCAGTAGTTTTTACGTGATAGAGTAACAAACATCCATCCATCCATACTTACAAACTTTCGCGTTTATAATATTAGTAGGATGTTTTAAAGTTATAATAGCATAAAATAAAGTGTAATAAACACGTGACGCGTCTAAGACGTAAGACGTATGCCCCTAGTCAATGAATAAAACATGCATGATAAGGATAGGTGATCCGGTTTTATGATATTTTAGATTAAATAGTTTTATAGCTGACTAGCAATAGCCTATGACGGCTATGACATTGTCCGTTTATATTTGGAATTTATTTTATATATTTAAACTTTATTATACACAAAAATATGATGTAAGGTGGACTTAATGCCTGAAGTATTCTCAACCAGTCAACCCAAGGTGGTGCAGAGATAAGTCAAATTAGGTGCATATTAATAAATTTAGAATTGGACAGAAAAAAAAGATTAGGTACGGTTATTAATACATGGATCCTATAAAAATACATATAAACAAAAAAAATAATATATAGATACTAGTATAGTAAACACAAATAAATATAGGTATATATATTAAATATAATCCTTACTATTATTATAAATGTGAAAGTTTGTACGAATGGATGGATGGATGGATGTTTGTTACTCTTTCACGTAAAAACTTCTGTACGGATCAGAATGAAATTTGGCACAGAGATAGATTATGGTCTGGAATAACACATAGGCTTAACTTTTACAGCGATAACCGACTTCCACGTGGGCGGAGCCGCGGGCAATAGCTAGTAATATAATATCACTTTACTACCAGATTATGCTAAACATTTGCAATATTTTTAGGCTACCTCACCTCGTCGCTTACGTGAATAGCCCAGACGAATCCGTCCATAAATACTTAGTTATTTATGAATGGATTGGCGGCAAAGGACACGGATATAGAAATTAGAGTGTTTCTACTGCCGCTATCCGTGAAGCGTTTAGACAAGTGACATAAACGGTAGTCGAATCGAATAGTTTGGAAAGCAAATACTTATCTATATGGAATTTGAAATTTTGCATTTAATTGATTTTGCCATGGCTCTTTGTGTACTCATATCATTATCATCTCGGCCGAAAGACGTCCACTGCTGGACATAGGCCTCTTCTAAGGATTTTCACAGCATTCAGTCTTAAGGCTTAGGATATCGCCAACGACCTTGAGCATTTAAGCGAAGCAAACACGACTCTATTCTCTAGGCGAGCGCAGGTATTCAAATAGATGTACTCTTTGAATGGACGTCTTTTTAATTTTTAATAAATTAAAATTCAAACTTATTTTAAATATAACATTACCAAATTATAGGTGTATGTTTTCTTCAAATATTGTTTTTTTTTTTCGTATTATTTGATAATAATTGAAGTCATAAAGTGGTTACATCTCAACGATTTGGTGCTGATTCGATGATTTTTTTACAAACTATTTAGAATTAATATATAATTTATTACAAGACCACATTATTTTTATGAAACACATCTTGTAGATTTATACTGTAATTTTCGGCAGTCATTTGTCTATAAATGCCAACAAAAAATGGTTTCATTTATACCTCTTATTTCATCATTTTTTAAGAGAGGGGCCTTAAACTTACTATGCTTATCGGTTTCCCGCAACCTTAGAGTTTTTGTCCTGGTTAAAGGCTCACGCTGTATTTTTCAGTTGGTCGTCGCCACTCCAAAATCCGCTTCAATGGCCATCGGTGCTGTGACTATGACCTCGACCCTTTGCTGTATAATTTCAATGATAAATGATTCACCGCATGTCAATCTCGCGTTCAACTCCACATTGCATTGCATATTTCATCACAGGAAGATAGTACAGGATATGATTACGTCACGCAACCCCTCAAAGCTTGTGACGTCATACGTTATGAATAATTTATCGACACCGAGGAGTGAGGAAGAGGCTATGTATTAGGCAGTGTTTGTCATACACTGAATGATGGCTTTTATAAAAATAGAATGTGTGGGTGATGTAGCGAGAATGGTACCTTCCTTCGGACTGATAACATTGATATTCTATTTGTCAAAATGTTTTTTCTGACTTTTGCTGCCTACAGCAAATACAATTCAATAACCGTCAATATATAACTCGACTAAATTTGTAGCCTGTACCATGAAGTTGATACTATGATAAATGTGTCATATTTATTTTTGCTGGATAGTCCTAGGCTCTATGTACAGCTAGGAAGAGATCGCTTTTAGCGATAAGACCGCCCATTATCACCTATTATTACATTGTTTATCTTTATGGAAATTACTTTAGTGGACAATTAGAGTAGGTACTTGTTCTATCTATTTTTGCATTTACTCGATTAAACATCCGTAGCCTAGCACAAGTATTTACAATAGGTACTTAATAGGTGGCCTCAGTAACCATGTTAAAACTAAACCATGTAATAGTTATGAAATAAATGATTGTATTATTATTATTATAACATCCTGAAGGCACTGTTAATACGCTGATAACTGCCAACGTCCTTGAGAATCAAATAGTCATTTGGTCACTGTCGATCTGCATAGGAATGAAAGAGAAGCAAATAATTCAAAGGATAATCGGCGCACCACTGAAATTGAGTGCAGAATTGAAATTATAAAACCGCTATGTAAACATGTTATAATCAGCTAAGTATATCCCTAATTTAATGCGTAAATGTTGTATACAGTGAAAGCTATGAGCAAAACATAAAATAAGAAGAGTCTAGAGATTTCTTCTACAGGGATTTTAGTAGCTAGTAGATTTTGAATAGGTAGGTATAACTCTATAGGGAAACTAAGAACCGGACAAAATTTGAGTAGGTATAGATTTTTTTTATACTACTTGAGTGGCAAACATGCATACTGCCCAGTGCCCACCTGTTGTTAAGCAGTTACCGTAGCCTCTATATAGTATTACTATGGGTTACGTAGTAACTCTTTAGTAATCTGTGCTATGGGGATTTAGTCTCATCTGGAGGGAATTTCCGTTTCTGCCATACATATTATAGCAATCAAACTTGGCTCACATAGGTCCCGTAGTTTAAGGTCCTCCGTGGTGCTCCTTTTCATAGGTTACAAACCTATATTTTGTCTCCCGCTTTGCTATGGAGAGAAGTGGAACTTCTGATTAAATTCGTTGCGGGGTCCAAGACAGTAGGTTTAGTTGTCCACGGGACGCACGAGTGTCAAAACTCGGTGTATCAGTTGGTTACTCCGTTGTTAATGCTGGCTCACAGGAGTGGGCATGTGGGTGGGATTGTCCCGAATACCGTAGCCTCTGGATGCTTGTAATCCAATATATCACTTGCGTGTGTTGCCGAACTATTTTTTTTACACCAGGGCTTTCAGATGGAGTATGCCTGGGATAGGAAAATATGGCTTTTACCAGCCTTGAGGGCGGACAGTACGTGATCCTGGATTTGAATAGTCGAACGGGTAGCTAAAAAAGGTTCCGATTCAGCCGTTTGCTAACAAAGCTAGTAAAACGTGAATATCTTATATGTGTGAAAGGGCTAATGCCTTGTTATGTTAGGCCTTTTAGTAGATAAATAGTTTGTAAGTCAGTAATAGTTTGTTTTTTTACCCGACTACGGTCAAGAAAAGAAAGGATAATAAAGAGAGGTAGGGCACCATACTAGCGAGCAAGCCCGACTGGGGAACGACCTCCACCTTACAGAAGACCACAGCCAAATAACTACACAAATGGTGTAGTTGTGTTCCTGTGTGTGAGTACAGGTCTCCAGCGCGTTTTCGAAAGAAACGTATTTTTATTCCAGGGATACTCCCATCATAAAACCCTGGTGTAAAAAATAGGTTGGCAACACGCAAGTGATACCTCTGGTATTGCAAGCGTCCATAGGCTACGGTAACTGCTTAACATCAGGTGGGCCGTATGCTTGTTTGCCACCTAAGTAGGATAAAAAAAAGGATAACTTAAAATAGACGTCTTAAACCTGTCTTCGGCTCTTAAACACAAGTACACCGCTGACTATAGTTTTGTGCCTGTAGTCTTCTGTATCGTGGAGGTCCTTTCCCAGTCAGGCTTGCTCGCTAGCATGCCCTACCTCTCTTAAGTTTCAAGTCCCCCACGAGTCAGGCCTTGTTTCGTACTGGGAGAGTTACATATAAAAATATTCCATTAAGCAAAACCACGTGTTTAAACTAGTATATAATTCAAATATTTCCTTCTTCCATAAGGTGAACGACTTGTCAGTATGACCTCACATTTATATTACATATATATACAACATGTATAGTACATAGTACATCAATTGTGAAACAGTTGTGCGTCCACTGTATTACCAGTTTAATAAGTTGCATTGTTCGTTCTGCATACGTACGGTGACGTAACCGCGCATGCGCAGTGCAATGATCTTGATTATTCTGCGCAAGAGTACATCAACACTTTTTTAAGCTGCAGTTTTTTTTTGCTAGCCGCATAAGTTCTCTCGTAATCTTTACATATATAATTATTTTGTTCGTGTGTATGTCACTGAACTCCTCCTAAACGTCTGGGTCGATTTTAATAGAATTTTGTGTGTGTGTTTGAGTGAGTTTCAGGGTGGTTTAGATTCACAATTGCACCCGGTAGCTGGGGCTGTAACGTCTGTTAGGTCATATTATGGTGTGGTATTTTGTTTGATTGTTTGTTACGATGTAACTCAAAAAATACTACACCAATAAAAATAAATATTTTACCATTTGAAAGCGTAAGTTATAAGCGGGTCACATAACATATGACAGAATTACTACGAAAAATAAATAAATATGCGAAGTCGGTTTTCTATAAATTTCTCGCAAGAATCTGTAGGCTACGGTAGCTGCTTACATTACTTACATTAGGCCGTATGCTTCTTTGCCACCCAAGTAGTATAAAGAATAGTTCTAAAACATAGCTGCCTTAGTGGTCTAGTGGTTAATAACTCAGATTGCTAAGCCGGAGGTCGTTAGTTCAATATCCACCTAGCACAATAATTGTGTGGTGAGCACGAATTGCTGCACACACGAAGTTCTGTGTCTGGGTGTAATAATTTATCTATGTATGTATTTAAGAATGTATAAGTGTGCTAACCAGTTGTCTGGTAACTCTAGTTCTGGATTAGATAGCCTCGTTGAGTCATCTAAAGATATATTTTTTTACATACATAATATCATCACGCCCGTCGCCCACTAGGGTAGGCAGAGACAATGGTACTCCAATTGTTTCGATCCAAACATACTTCTTTCGCTTCCTCTACATTCATGAACCTCTTCATACATGAACGTCGATTTTGGGTATTTTTATTACAATTAAATAATCCGGTGCTACAGCTGAGAATCAGCGCTACAATATCATACTAATATTATAAACGCGAAAGTTTGTATGTATGGATGGATGGATGTTTGTTACTCTTTCACGTAAAAACTACTAAATGGATCTGGATGAAATTTGGCACAGAGATATATTATGGTCTGGAATAACACATAGGCTACTTTTTACAGCGATACCCGACATGCACGCGGGCGGAGCCGCGGGCAACAGCTAGTATCTCTATATACTCTTAACTGCAGCATAATTATGCTGAGCTGTGGCCTCACACAAAACTGCGCCATTTTTAATAATTATTTGTTACATGTTCTTATTGTGTTTTTGCTTTTGTTTTTTTTTATTGTCCTCCATATTGTTATTGTACCCATATTCTTTAATATTTCATTCTTTTTTTAAAATGACAACTCCCGCACTAAAGAACAAGCACTGTGTCGCGGGGGACTGTTACAAACATACAATTAACGGATACAAATTACACCCAGACTTAGAACTCTTTATGGGTCACACAAAATTTTGTCCTGTGTGGAAATCGAACCCTCGTGCACAGCAGGCGCATACTGCGGCCACTGGACCACCAAGGCAGTTTTCTGGTCTATCATTGTTTACTTGTTTTGTGTGCGCTAATTAACGTTCATTCTATTCTATTCTAATCTTCGTTCGTTCAGTTTGGCCGGAATCCTAAAAAAATATTAACTGTTGCCCGCGGCTCCGCCCGCGTGGATGTCGGTTATCGCTGTAAAAAGTAGTCTATGTGTTATTCCAGACCATAATTCATCTCTGTGCCAAATTTCATCCAGATCCGTTCAGTAGTTTTAACGTGAAAGAGTAACAAACATCCGTCCATCCATCCATCCATACTCACAAACTTTCACATTTATAATATTAGTAAGGATTTATTTAAGTACTTTGAAAACAAGTACCTATTTGTTAATGGGTACTCTAAGAACGTATCTCTACGAACAATAAGTAGGTACTTGTACATAACAGAGTGCATCATTCAGAAGCCTGTAGCATGACGTAACTCAGTGCAATGATCTTAATAAGTTCGCGACAACACTTGGTCAACATTCTTTTTTTTCATTTTGTGTTTGTACTTACTGAGATTTTGTACGCACTCTTTTTAATCTTATTTTAGTTATGAAAGCGATGATGTTTTATACTTTGAGTATTAAAGATATGCTTATGTGGCTTAGTGGTGGTAATCTTGCCATTTTCTTCTGCATGGCGCGTTTGTACTAGCGTGTGGGGATTAAGGCTTAAAATCCTCTTACCCTTCCACTATATATACCTACATAGTTATAATAGCAACCCATATATTCTATTGCTGGGTACGGGTCTACTTTCCTCTATGAAAAGAGCTAGGGCCTATCATGAGGTGATTAACGTGAGACGGTCGAGCGAGAAAGGACAGAGCTATACAGCTATATAGTTCCGTCTCTCTCTCTTACTCGAACGTCTGTATTATTATAGTGGAAACTAGGGGTCGCCCGCGGCTTCGTCCGCGTGGTAATTTGGAGCGTACATTGCCCCGATTTTGCAACATATCTCACTACTGCTCCGCTCCTATTGATCATAGCGTGATCTTATATAGCCTATAGCCTTCCTGGATAAATGCACTATTCAAAAAAAAGTTTTTTTTTTTACCAAACTAATTATATACCTACTATTTTAATAATTTAGTTAAGGACCGTCAAATTAGGGCTCCCAAAATCCCGTTACTATAGCTAAATATTTATGTAGTGGAAAGGAAGTATATGCAATCAATTATTTATATCTGATAATATCGTAAAAACCACTTGACGAAGATGGACTTAAGCCATTCGCGAGGGTAGGGCTGCCACAACCAAAAATATATGGCAATAGTATTATTTTCTTAGTCGATCAGTACAGTACGAGAGTAGTAGATTATCTGCAATCGTAGATTCTGAGCAAAAATATAAGTATTTGTAAAAAAAAATAAGGTTATATACGATAGGAACCGGCCGTGCGACTGGATTATTATCATCATGATCTTAGCCAAAGGACGTCCACTGCTGGACATCGGCCTACTACAAGAATTTTCATGCTGAGGCTTGCCCACGCTTCGTTTTTGGACCTTTATGTCCCAAGGTAACCATCGGTTTTGCAAGCCATGTGCCTATTGCGACTAGATAATAGTTTCATAACACATTATTAAATGCATTGATTGTGGATCCTTCCAATGGCACTACATCACAAATTCACAATATCACGTGCTAGATGCCATCAAGCGATAATGAAATGCACTCCTTCAGTGTTTATGCATGTCACCGCACCACTAGTCAAGCGCGGTGGCGAACATTTATTATCGGTACCAACCCTATTTTAGTATTATTTTATTTTATTTTTATATTTACAAGCATAACAAAAGATTGCCGCTCGATTTTATTGCTCGACTATAAGAAATGTAATTTTATAAGCCTGACTATAAGTACCGACATTAGCTAGATTGGCGGGTTAATGTTAGAACTAGCTGGACGTTGAGGGCGAAGTTAATAACACCACTTTTTATTTATGGTTGTAACTTTTTTTATTAGTTCTTAACTTAGGTGTTACTTTTTAATTTGCAATAATTATGCCTACACATTAAGGTACTACTATTTTTGACCCCGGGCTATCAGATGTTGATAAAATTGAGCTCATATCCTGGCCTTTCCAACGGTCTTTGTTCAAACATTTCGCCGATCTAGGTTCATTTTAACGTTAAAGTATGACAAAATATATTTTTGCATTATGATTACTCAGGATGGGCCTACCAAATATGCCCAAATAGTGGCCACGGCAAACCGATGCTCCAAGTCTAATATCGATATAGCTACATACTTTATTAAGTGTTCCTGTGACTTGCAACTTTAACGCAAGTTATGGAGAAACTAGAGAAACGATATCACGGTCATACCGATTAACATTCTAGGACAAACATACCGTCTATGGGCCATTTATACCTACCCCAGGTCTTCCAGCTCTCGAGCAACTTAAGCAAGTAAGCTGGAATGCCAATTTTTTTAGTAATGGCAAATTGTTAAATGTAAAAATAAAATAAATCGAGTTGAATTTGAATTAATGATAAAAATAGATTGCCCTTAATTTTCCTAATATAAGATAGTCCCTAATTCAAATAACAGAAAGGGACATCAGTTTGGTTGTCTTTTCACTTCATTGAACTGAAATACGCTACGTTTTTTGAGTGGTAAACTTGTGTGAACTATATGTAAATACAGGTTTTCAGAGCCCATTCCATATCATTATCAAAGGGAAATTCCATCATAAAACCCTAGTGTTAAAATTTTTAGTTCGGCAACACGAAAGTGAATGCCTTGGTGGTCTGCTCGCCTGCTGTGCACGAGGTTGTGGGTTCGATTCCCACACAACAAAACTTTGTGTGACTCACAAAGTGTTGTAATGAGTCTGGATGTAATTTGTGCCCGTTAATAATTATGCTTGTAAAGTCCCCCGCGACACAGAGCTTGTTCTCTATAGCGGGAGTTGTCTTTTAAAAAGCGAAAGAGAGAAAAAAAGTGATTCCTCTTGAATTGCAAGCATCCATTACCGACGAGAACTGCTAACCATCAGGCCGTATGCTTATTTCCCACCTAGTATAAAAAGAAATTGACTACGGTAATTCCTAATTGCACAACACGAGCTCAAAGTTAAGCCCGTGAATATGCAAAAAGTATTTACAATTCTAACTATTATCCAACAGCTAATAGACATTAGTCACATCTGCATGTACCGTTGTGGAATGTGACCCTCCATTTAATATTCCTACAAAATTCCAACCGGCTAGATATATACACACATGCATACAACCACGATGAAACGCCTGCAACATTCCTTCCACTGCTGTGCGAAATGTCCATTTATCGATGTAGGTCAGTGTTGTCGCACTCCTTACTCTTTATCCTTTCTATTATCCGTCTCTCTCGCACGGGGACCGGCCGGCCCAAGTATTTATTGAACGAGCTAGCCTGTTAGACACTGCAAGTTGCATTGCTTGTAATATGTGTCTATTATCTACTATGGCATTCATTTTAGAGTTTTACATTTTATAGAGTTCTTTGATAGTAGAAAAGGGAGGTTTGTTTACTGTAATGTTGGGGATTTTGGGAATTCAGTTACACAATTACTTCGGTTGACGTACATATATCAAATAAAAGTAACAAATGATATATATAAGCAGTTTAAAATATATTTCTTTTTCTTTTCTTTTTAAAAAGACAACTCCCGCACTAGAGTACAAGCTCTGTGTTGCGGGGGACTTTACAAACATACAATTAACGGACACAAATTACACCCAGACTCAGAACAATTCTTTATGGGTCACACAAAGTTTTGTCCTGTGTGGGAATCGAACCCACAACCTCGTGCACAGCAGGCGCATACCGCGGGCACTGGACCACCGAGGCAGTCAAGATATTATTACTAAACATATTATCTATACTTTTCTATGGATGAAAGAAGAATAACGAAAGAGGTATATCGTGCAAGAATGAATGGAGATGATGATGTAGGAGAACATACAGCGTCCAAGTAGAAGATTTGCTAAAAAGGGCCAAAGTAAAAGTACCCAGAATCAACGTTCATGCATGAAGCGGGTTGATGAATGTAGAGGAGGCGAAGGAAGCGTGTTTGGATCGCAGCAATTGGCGTACCATAGTCTCTGCCTACCCCAGTGGTGGACGGGTGTGTTGATATGTTTGTATGTAGGTATCTATACTTCTTTATATAGTATAAAACAAAATATATATACTCTCAATTAGGTATACTCAGATTCAATGTCGAATGCTTCGACAAACCATTGACTTTTCATGACATGTTATATTTGTTTTGACATGTTATTTAATAAATAAAATTGTAATTAGATTTAAGTAATATTCAATATTGTATTTTAATTTATTAATGTAAACATTCAAACACAACGTAAGCTGTTTATGAATAAATAAATGTCAGAGGAGAAGTTAATGTTGTTGTTCAGATATCAGATTGACAAACGTAATAGTAAACAATACATTGTTTGTAAGCTTAATAAACCGTACACCTCATTGAAACAGGATTCGAGGAGAAAGACAGAGATAGCATGTTAATGAGTGAGAAAGAAGGGTTTATGCGGAAGAATCTTTGACGCAATTGAATGTTCTGTCCATAGTTAACTAGGTCGTGAACAAATATGATTGATTGAAAATGACTAAGTTATTTTGGTGGGGTGTTGTTTAGAGTACGAGTATTCTTTTGGATTGTACATAATACAAATACTTAATAATAAAAGATGATTGTTGAATTACTCTAGACATACATAATATATTTCTTTGTATTGTTAACAATAGTGTCTATGTGGTTGTGCCTAATTCTGTTAAACCCACGTCGTAGTTGGCGTATTTTCCTAAACATCTACAATAATGAAGCTTTAGAAAAAGGTGATTTTATTTCGGACTAGTCAAGCGAATATTTGGCCAAATAGAAGTATTACGAAGCTAACAATTTACCTTCAGATGGTATTTTTTTTGTTGGTGTTATCTTTGGCATCATAGCTTCAAAACGGATGAACCGATTGTTTAGGCGCTCATAGCCAGGTGCACTTGCTGTTCGGTAAACGATCAGCGGATTAAGCAACCAAGGGCGCGGTAACCCAACAGATGGGAAACCGCATAGTGGTATTGCATCTGAGCGTCTCTGTGCTTCAGAGGGCACGTTAAAAGTCGGTCCCGACTGTTATCAGTCGTTAGATCACGACAGAGGCCTAAATATGGGCAATCGAAATAACTCTGTCACAACTCACCAGGTTGGCCACTAACCAAACAATAAGAAGAAGAAGAACAGAGTGTAATTTCTGGTTGGTACTTGGAAATAAACTACGGCTTATTCATAGTCAGTCATTGTGGGCTATTTATTCTATTCTTTGTTTGTGTATGGGTCGTCAAATACTATTTTCACCTGTTGTTTTCTTTAGATTTTCAAAATTTAAAACACTTCAATACGTAAAAGTTAAAATATCTCATCAAACCATCCACAAAACCTTTTTCTACGACTTAAATTCCATAATCGCCCACAAAATCCATCTTAAATAGAATAAATATTATAATACATCCCTTATTTATACTCCAAAGAAGTTCTTCCGCACAATCGAAGTATTTTATTTGAGTGCGTAACACAATTGTCCTCCGATACAAAAAGTAGCCTTGACCGAATTCGGCCAACCCCGGCAAATTGTTATGGGCCTGTAATAGCCGACGTTATGGCGGGTTCAGACGTGTATAGTACGCGGGTAAAGTTAGACGAGGAGTGAGTGTGCAAAGTTAGCTGTAAAGTGATCTTGTAAGTTATGTCCAGCAGTGGACTGCGATAGGCTGATGATGACGATGCTTAGTTTAAATTTATTATCTCGTGAGGATATGCCATTGATGTGATTGAAATTGTCATTTAATTTTAGTCTTATATAGGTGTCTAGTTTCTATAATAAATTGTCAGATTTGAAGTGTTGTGATGAATTAAATGTGATGATAAACTTAAGTTTTGTTTTTAAATATGGTGTTCCGTAAAGTGTTATTGTTTTTGTGTTGTCCTTTCTTCTGTGTACAAGGTAAATAAGTCAAATTTATATAATAGTATAGCCGCCAGCCTTTTGGGCACATTTCCGGTTGACAGTGATTCGGAGGAATATTATTATGACGCCTAAATCTAAGCCTTTTATTTAATTAATTAGTTGTTTATTTAGGTTTAGTTAGTTTAAATAAGTTTTTTCATATTATTACTTATATAGCATTTATTTACCATAGATCTATATTGTTTGTAAATACCTTATTATCTGAATAGTATAGCTAGGTGTGAATATAATGCAAAAATTGCATATTCTCTTTTCTCTGTCTTTTTATCTTATTCCAACATTGACAAATTGGTTCGAGATAAATCACAAACTGGATAACATTTATATTTATGATTTATCTCTTACAACTGTTTTGTCAATGCTTAAATAAGATTTGAGCTCCATTTTATATTTAAAGCAGCAGACCAAATTTTTTTTTTTTTATAAGACTGAACTAATTTATTTTCTGTTGCAATTGTTGAGGTTTTATAAACTAAGAGCAAGTGGTATAGCTACCGCTGGCACTAGTAAGGAGCTCATTATGAAAAACTAATATTTTCCTTTTTCTTATTATGAAAAATCGTAACAATAGGAAATCGTTACAAAATATTCTAAAAATGGTCTCTGCCTACATCTCTAGAAAACCGTCCTAAATCTATCTCTATCTAATCTACCTATACAATTATAATATTATCCAAATTTTCTGTACCATCCATGATAATTTTATAAGTTAAATCAAAAAGCGGACAAAACTGGTAATAAAAATTCAACACATTTTTTCAACTCCGGATTTTTGAATAGCGTCGCACGTCGTAGTTCTAGAATGAATGACCTGATGCTAATGTGATTTTTTCAATTCAATTCGATTGATTTCAATATAAAAAAATACGTATATTATAACAATTTTGAGGTTTTCCTTGGCCCCAAACCAGACTAACATATAAACTTTGCTATTTATAGCATCGAACTCCACACTAACGGGACAGGCATTGTTGGTCAGGCTAATACAGATAGTATTTTCCTATTGTCTGCTGCTGTGAGCCAAAAATCTTGGTCAAGGAAGATAGACTTATTGCGGAAATTTTTAGGAATTAGGATTTCAATTAACTACTTTTGCTTTATTAACTTTAATATTCTCTTCTGTCCATCCAAAGGTTGCTTGGCAGAAATTGCTTTTAACGATAAGGTCGCCCATTGCACATAAATGTGTAAAATAATATCTGTATCATAAATGTAAGGTTTCTAAAGGGTCGGCAACGCGCGAGTGATACCCCTGGTGTTGCAAGCGTCCATATGCTACGGTAACCGCCTACCATCAGGCGGGCCGTATGCTTGTTTGCCTCCTTGGTAGTATAAAAAAAAAAGGTTACAATTAAGAGTTTTCTATTCTATTCTAACTTGTCAGTTTATATTAAATAAAGTCTATTAAATAAAGAATAGCTAAATTATAAACTTAACTTATAGTTGCTTCCTCTTACAGTGTTACATAAAGAAGTATAGAACCAACCTCTAATAAAGTTATTTCAGAGTTACTTGCTTCTAAAAGTTATATGTTTGTCAACTTATAACATTATTGAATCTTGTATTACAGTTCACAAACGTTCCTGACGAGCAAACAATCTTATAAAACTAAAACTTTATACATTTTTCCCAAGTTTTAGTAGGTAGTTGACAACGGTATTCAGGTCTTGTAATTTTGATCGTTAGCGAGTTGGTCGAGTTAAGTTGTAAGTGCTGTATTCGTTTGAACCTAACTTTATGTTGGTAAGTTGTGAACACGTTTGCGTGATGGAAAGTCACAATAATGTGGTGATCGTGATGAGAATAATGGGGAGTACACACGGATATAGTAATGATTTGTTATTTTTACATGAATAGTTTATTAGGTTTTGGTACTTGAGTGTAGTGATTTTAATTGGTTCTTGTATTTGGGGAAGGGGCTAAGAGATTGATACTGTGTCAGGGTACCATGAAGTGTTAAATAGTGAGTCGTTTTAGCTAGAAATAGGGACGGAGAGCAGCGTTTATAACTCCGTCCGTCTTTTTCTCTCGAACAAGTAAGAAAAAGGATAAAGAAAGAAAGAAAAACGTCATGGTAGGGCCCCTGTTCACAGTTCTTATTAGAGCTATTGTGGATACTTACTCGGACTTCATTTCGTTACTGAAAATATTAATGTTTTTTGCTGGGTCCGGTTATCTAACTTGAGACAATACGATCTACAGTATACACACGCTTATGTCGATTCATCATCATCATCATCTCAGCCAAAAGACGTCCACTGCTGGACATAGGCCTCCCCCAAGGATTTCCACGACTCTCGATCCTGAGCCGACCTTGTCCATCGGTTGCCCGCAACCTTTACCAGGTCGTCGGTCCACCTTGTTGGAGGCCTGCCCACGCTTCGTCTTCCAGTTCGTGGTCACCACTCTAGAACCTTTCTGCCCCAACGGCCATCAGTATGTCGATTACGCCATATAAAAGCTTAATATTATTGAAATATTGTCCCAAATAATATATAACAAACCCTTTGTCAATGTATTGTATTGACTGAATTCATACAATATATTATATTCTCGTTTTTATTTCACCGCCCTTTGTAATGGCGAATTCTTTGAATCAGAACGTATAAAAACATGAACAATTTTATATAAAAGAAATTATTTAAGAACAATTTTCCATATAAGAACGATGATATTTACGCATCACAACTCATAACACATTTGTATTTTAATAAGAGAGGAACGTTTGAATGGTGCCTCTCACTCAACAGTTTTGACTAAGTAATGAATCATATCGACTTTATTATATGTACTAATTTACTATGAATATGATATCTTTGGGAATTTGGTATTGGTGCATCGGAAAGGGTATTCCGTAAGAGCAAAAACTGAGACACCGCAAAAACCGAGCCACCGCAAAAACCGCGCAAAATCTGGCTGTCAGATTGAAAATCGGTATTCCGTAAGAGCCCTCTTTGACGTTTAGTCAATAGATTTTGCCGTTTGCCATCGCTGTTTCTTAGAGAATCAGCCGGCCAATCGGCCACGACTAGTGATGGGTTTCTGTCCGGGCGTTTTGGACGTAAATAAAAAAACATATTTGCCGATAAATGTCCAAAACGTCCGGACAGAAACCCATTACTAGCCACGACAAATCAGACCTATCGCTATCGCTGCTTCGTCTTACCTCAACTGATCCTCTAGACAAATGGCATAAACGGTAGTCGAATCGAAAAGTCAAAAAAACAAATGTATGGGATTTACGTCAAATCCCATACATTTGCTTTTTTGACTTTTCGATTCGACTATCGCTTATGCCACTTGTCTAGAGGGGCTGGACAGAATTTTATATTAGAGCGCAACAAATCCTTAGTCTAATTTGTTCTCATATTGTCCTAATTATCAGTACCTAAAAGGCATGGATAAACTTTTAAACTAGAGGTAGAATAGGTACTACGTATTGAATTAGGCCGTTTATGTATATTGTGTAGAAGAATTTGCAAACATCGGAATCACGGACACAACGCACCTACACCCAAAAATTGGTAAATCCGTAGATGATTGCTACGCCATTCGCATAGCACAAGAGCACCCAAAAAATGAATAATGAAAGTTCTTACACCCTTTTGTTTTACATCAAAAATTTAATAGTAACACAAAACACTGCACGGTTTGTTTAAAAATGTACCTTGATCCGTCACCATAAACTTGAAATTTGACAACTAACTTTACATATTTATTACGCGCAGTACTTTTTCTGTGAGGGTTACAATTACCTTTTACACGATAATGAACCTTGTGTCCTTGTAATACAGTTGACAACAATACTGGGTAAGGTTTCACAAGTCCACGAATTACGATAACCCCTAGCCTTGTTCCAAAGTTCGTGAGATTTTACGTCTTGTAATTAATAAATAGAAATGACATCATATTTGAAGTGTAGAACAAAACTACATATATAATTATAATAAATATGTTTTATTAATTTACATTGATAGTGCTTATTACTAGTGATGTAATATATATTGTTACATTAAAGTTGTATTTAATACCTACTACGTAGTAACTCTTTAGTAATCTGTGCTACTACTTTTTTTCCTTACCTATTTTTTTTCCCTCCATAATGTCCTGTGTAGTATGTTCGAATAAACGTTATTCTTTCTTTACTTTGATGAACACGAATATCTAAATCTAAACAAATATTATAAAGAGGAAATATTTGATTTTTTGTTTGTTTGTTTGTTTCGATTTAACTCCAAAACTACTAGACCGATTTTAAAAGTTCTTTCACCATTAGAAAGTAACATTATCAGCGGGTAATATAGGATATTTAATATAAAAATACAGGATCCCAATAAAATAAAAAAATGTCCACGTGCGAACCCGGGACGTGCCGCTGGTAGACTATAAAAAGCCTGCATTATTATTAGTCAAATAAAGTTACTTATTTGGCAGCCGATGGATAAAGTCAGCTCAGGACCAAATATTAATATAATTATATATTATGGAAATAGGAACTAGAAGGATTGCAGAAAGCTAAAATTGTGGTCGAATTTGGTCACCGATCCCTAGTAAAACTGTGAGATGGTCAGGAGGCTATCGGAGGAAGCATGTAGCATGTACCGGGTGGTTCACAGTTCGGAAGACGGGGATGCTTGGATATGGGTCATATGTGGTCGCGAACCTCAGCAGTCTTCTTCTTATCGTTTGGTTAGTGGTCAACCTGGTGACAGAGTTATTTAGATCGCCCATATTTAGGCCTCTGTCGTGATCTAACGACTAATAACAATAGGGACCGACTTTTAACGTGCCCTCTGAAGCACGGAGACGCCTCAGCAGTGGGAAACAAAGACGATATTGATTGTAACTCCTTTTGCCCTTCAAAATGATTCAAATTGGCCTGTTAGTTATTCAGATTAACTCATTGAAATATACATACTATTCAGCTAATACTATTAATAGACGTAGATTAATGATTAAATAATTTGTCTACAATAATATTATTGCTAATGTTTTTATGATTAATCGTAGGCACCTATCAGCTAACTTAATTTGACCAAACAAAAAAATAAACCGTTAAGACTACCAAAGTGTATAATGTTCTTAAATCATAGCAACTTTTAAGGAGTTGTCCTTCAAAAACTAGGTCTAATCATTATGTAAATGGCGATTGTATCTAGATTTTTCTATTATTACTTATTGAGTTATTTTATTTTAGTTATTATAGTTTGACTGCCTTGGTGGTCCAGTGGCCGCAGTATGCGCCTGCTGTGCACGAGGTTGTGGGTTCGATTCCCACACAGGACAAAACTTTGCGTAACCCACGAAGAATTGTTCTGAGTCTGGGTGTAATATGTGTCCGTTAATTGTATGTTTGTAAAATTAAAAAAAATATTTAATCATAGCAACTTCTACGGAATTGTCCTTCAAAAACTTGGTCTAATCATTATGTAAATGGCGATTTTTCTATTATTACTTATTGAGTTATATAATATGTAGACTATCGTTTACCTTTTGCATAATAAAAAAAACAATGTTACATAATAGGTAGATACGTATGTCAAGGTAAGTACCTATTTCCAATTTTTATGTGAAAACAAATTGGCAACACTAAATATTCAAAACAAAATACTTCAACTTGTACTCATCACGTGGTGAGCGTACGTGCGAGTGAGATAAAAAACAAATAAAGGGCGTGTAATAGAGATAGAGATAGATAACCTTGACCTGCGCAGTAGATGCTAGTAGCGCTACGCTGCGGTATTTTATGGAACTACAACATTAATAATAACAAAAATGGCGCGGAAACGCAGTTGTATACCTAGTTGTTATGAGTTTTATTTTTAAACGCAAATAAAGAAATTAATAATAACTTGTTTTCGTTTCTGTCAATGGTAAATGATGGCTAAGTGAAAGGCCTGTAAAGTTGTTGTTATAAGACAAACTTTTGGATAAAATTTTGCCAAAATCCGTTTTACCTTTACTAAGTTGAATAAGTTTTTGATTAAGAATTCTGTTTATGTTGTTGGCTAAAGTAATACGTCAATTTCGGATTACTCTAGTTTCTAGGCGTAACTTAATACGGTGTAATAGTAAGAAAGTCGTAGTATGCACAATCGCAGGACAGAAGCTAAGTAGCTTCACTTTATCTATTACTATTCCCCTTCTGTATCACTACGTTCCGTATTATCTATCGCTAGCGCTCAAACATGGGTACAAACTGAACGCCGCTCAATATGAAGGATTTAAGAAACTTACGCTAAATTTAACCAAAACTTTTAAACTGTCTGACATATCTCAATAGTTTTAAATTTAAACAATTAAAAAAATAATATATACAACATACATTTGAAACCATGGGAAATTTGCAGAGCAATTTCTATGCTGTCATCAGGCCGTTTTCTTTAAAAGGGTAGATAGAGTACCTACTCACGATTCACGTTTTGATATATTATGTTTAAATGTAAAATAACACTTTTGACGTATAAACTCAATTTGATATTTAAAATTCGAATTACCTACAAAGATACTCTTTCAGTCCGCTTCTTGCAGTTTCATTTTTGAATAAATTTGTCGCAATTTGACGCTACTTTCATTTATCTATTTTCTTCTTTTTCCACTACAAGTAATAAGAGTTTTTTTCTTTAAAATTATTAATTATATTCTTTGTTAATATTCGCTATAATTTGTATTGAGTTACAAAACTCATTAGTTACCAATTTCCTCTGTCTACTCTGTGGTCTCTTTTCCCGCCTTTTTACTTACAAACAAAATGCCATTTAATTTTCTCACTACAAAGTTATAGCTAATTATTCTAATTATCTAGTTTATTTAATATCCGTTCTACGTCTGCTTGTTTTAGAACATTTTTGGATTTCATTATAATATTTTGGTAAGTTGTGTGCCAAAGTAAAATTGAATAAACATTATTTTCTCAGCCAGCTCCATCCTTTTTGGGATTAAGTTTTTTATACTACTAAGGTAGCAAACAAGCGACTTTTGCTATGTCTATGAGCGTTCGCAATATTAGAGGTATAACTTGCTTGTTGGTGACCCAAAAAATTTACACCGGCGTGGTAGCGGTAGCTTATACAGATCGATCATCTGTATAAGCTACCGCTACCACGCCGGTGTAAATGATTATCGGTATACCGTAGAAGTGTTCAGTTAGTTTAAAACCTTGGAATTACACGAGGTAAGACATTAATTTAGTTCGCTATAATTTCTCTTTACTTCTTACGAACTAATAAACTATTGGTAAGTCTCTAATTTTATTTTGATCGACTTTGAAAGGAGTTCCTGCAGTAAAGGGTTTGTTTTGTTTAAATTATGTATATCCATTCTTGTTTTATATTTTACTTTTATATTCCCTTCTGTTTTAAACTGTGTAGGTACTTATTTATTGAAATTGTGTGTATTTAAGGGCCTTATTAATAAAAAACTAAACTGTGTTGTTGGTATAAATTAATATAAGGGCTATTGACTATTACTTCAATCCAATAAAGAAGGTCTTTGGAAATTAACTTTTTAATTTATATAGATAATTGAAACATGTCTGTGAAACAGAAGATACGATAAAATGGAGGATAAGGCACTTCTCATTAATCACTGTCTTCAATGTTTCTATAATAATTGAGATGTGCAAGAGCAGCAGACAGAAGAAGAGTTAGTTACAACATTTTGAAATGTACACTATAAGACGTACATAATCAAAAACTTTAGATTTTTTTATCGGTGGGGCAGTGGTAAATCGTACAACTGCTTTACTGAAAGCTCTGGTTCGATTCTCGGAGACCTAGGTTTTTTTTTTATACTACCAAGGTGGCAAACAAGCATACGGCCCGCCTGATGGTAAGCAGTTACCGTAGCCTATAGACGTTTGCAACACCAGGGGTGTCACTCACGCGTTGCCGACCCTTTAAAAACCTTATAACTCCATTCTTGAAGAACCCCATGCTATAGTGTCTTTTCTTTTGATAAATGTTCAATAGCAGCTCAAAATCTAAAGATGTGCCTGATAATAGGTACATTATAGCTATCGATACTCTCCTTCGTAGATATTTTACTCCATCACCTTATGTTGAATTTGTGTCTTCTACAGATGTGCCGATAACCTGGTGGTCTTCGCCGCGGGCGTCCTTGTCGTGCGTGGTACCAGACGCCGAAAAGATTCCTGCCAGGCGTCCGCCGCCCCCCCTCAACGCTGATGACGGGACGCGACCGAAGCAGCTCTACTCGTGGCGGAGGGGAGACGAAGAGTTAAGACGGTGAGTCAGATGTAAAGATTTCCTTTCAATTCCTTTATTTATTCATTTAGATCACACCATTCAATAAATGGGAATGGAATCAGGAAGTTTAGTACTGTACCTACGATTTCAAAAGGAATTTCCTCCCACGTACGATTAGGTTGTAGAGTAAACTCTCTGCCTAGGTGCCTAGGTTCAGATTATTTTTTATTTAAAAAAGACAACTCCCGCACTAGAGAACAAGCTCTGTGTCGCGGGGGACTTTACAAAAATACAATTAACGGACACAAATTACACCCAGTCTCGGAACAACACTTTGTGGGCCACACAAAGTTTTGTCCTATGTGGGAATCGAACCCACAACCTCGTGCACAGCAGGCGCATACTGCAGCCACTGGACCACCGAGGCAGTCATTAACAGAATTAGCATGGGGTTGCTCCAAAAAAGGAGTTATACAGTTTTTAAAGGGTTAGCAACGCGCGAGTGATACCCTTGGTGTTGCAAGCGTCCATATGCTACGGTCACTGCATTATTTTAAAATTAGTTTGACGGGGTGTTATCCGCACTTGGCCGCTCTGCATTTTTTTATACAACATAATAATATTATGGCGACATACATGTGTTCGGCGTATCGAAGTCTATGGACGCTAGCAATACTAGAAGATACAGCGAATAGTGCACCTGCGTATTGCCGACGCTTCATCTTACACCAGCGTTTTGAACTAAGGAATAAAAAAAAGTTGTTTTAAGAAATGTTTGGTTCATAGGGCACTGGGCACTTATCACACACACACAAGAATTAAACTACATCACTGTCTTTCCCCATTCAAACTTGCGTGCTTGTATAGTGCTCTCCTTATCTTACGCCAAATAGCATCCATGTCCATTGCTGGACATAGGCCTCCCCTAAGGTCCTCCACATCGTTCGGTCCTGACCTTGTCCATCGGTTGCACGCTGCGTCTTCCAGTTCGTGGTCTCCACTTTAGAACCTTTCTGCCCCAACGGCCATCGGTTCTGCGAGCTATATGCCCTGCCCATTGCCAAATAGCATACGATCAGGCTAATGGTACCATCAGGCTGCCCATATATGCTTGCAATCAAGTCAAATAATTTATTCATTATATTACTTACTTTTGTCCGTGTGGTGACGGATTAAGAATACAAATGTCATCACCCCGTTCCATCCTGAGGGTGTCGTAAGAGTCGACTAAAGGAGTAACAACAGGCAGACACAATATCCACTGCAAGAGAGGGAAAACTCGAAACAAAACCCTATACCAACTCGTCTGGCCAGCGTGGTGTAGTAGGCTAATATCCCTCTAGGTGTATGGAGGAGATCTGTGCCCAGTAGTGGGACGTTTAAGGGTTGAGATGATGATTACTTACTCATTTAGGGATGCGTTTCGAAAAAAACGTATTCCTATTCCATTGTAAAATAAATGGGTCGACAACGCGTAAGTGATACCTCTGGTGTTGCAAGCGTCTATAGGCTACGGTAACTGCATAACATTAGGCGGACCGTATGCTTGTTTGCCACCGAAGTAGTAAAAATAAAAACTTTATTTTGTAGGACTTGCTTCATTACTGTTGATCAGCCAATTTCTTCTTGTAGGTACAATATATATTATAATGTCTAGCTGATGTTAGATTGTATGATTGTTTCAGGGTACTAAGCAACGGCACATTGGAGGTGTCGCGCAAAAAGGATGGTAGCAGTGAGGGAATCTACCAGTGCTCAGTCAGGCACCACGCGGGCCTCGTACTGGGGTACCCACTGCACCTCAAATTCGCTTGTGAGTACGATCGTTTATACTTTTTATTGTTAAAAATATTTATTTACTTCTTGCACAAATTAAGTGTACAATGGCGGACATAATGCCAAAGGCATTCTCTGTCAGTCAACCTTTCGGTGATGCAGAGAAAACTAGGTAGGTGCATTTAGTAGTAATTTTGATAACATTTAGTAAACCGACATATAAATGATTCATACATAGACAATTAATGAATACATACCGTACTCAATACATATATTAGTATGATATATTAGTATGATATGATATGAGTATATATAAAATATAATAAAATAGATAAAAAATATAAACTTAATAAGAAAGTTAAGATGATTCTGCCAAAAAAGTACTGGTTATTCATGTTCTGATCGTTTGATATTTAGAATACTACGCAAGCCACTTGTTAAAAAAAGTAAAAGGAGTTAATATTGCCAGTTAAAATAGGTATGTCATTACAATTAGAATATGTCTTTACAGAAATTACCTAAAAATATATTAATATTCGCAAACAATACACAATAGCCTACCTATTATGTACTTTTTTGTAAGTACATACCTACCTATTGTTTGCCAATCCTTACTAATATTATAAATGTGGATGGATGGATGGATGTTTGTTACTCTTTCACGTAAAAACTACTGAACGGATCTGGATGAAATTTGGCACAGAGATAAATTATGGTCTAGAATAGCACATAGGCATACTTTTTACAGCAATAACCGACATCCACGCGAGCGGAGCCGCGGGCAACAACTAAATTAATATATTTTAGGTAATTTTTGTAAAGACCTCCACGATACAGGCTCCAAGCCTAGTGTGGGGCTCAATGTTTATATCTATTTTTGTATTGTTTTTTTGGATGAATAAACTTTATTATTATTATTAGACAACTAGCGACATAGCAAGTAAAACCGGTACTAATTGTGATTAGTTCAGATTTTGGTCGCTATAGCGTTAGTTGTCTGTATACCACAGAACACTAGTTTAGTTTAGTATACTTTACGCTAGTATTAATAAATTAGAGTGCAATAATATAACGTTATTTTTATCAAAATAGAAACTACGTACTTATATAGAAACCTAATATTTATGAACGTTATCACAGGATCGTTTTACGAAGAAATAACAATGTGAATCTGTTATTGTAGGTCGTATTCGCACGAGTAAGCGATTTAGTTTTCCGTCGTTTTGTGACTAGGCATATCAGGGTTACACTAGTTTTGTATTTGGCCATTTAGTTTCTAGATTAATTATTATATTAATTTAAGAGAGGTAGGGCACCATACTAGCGAGCAAGCCCGACTGGGGAAGGACCTTACAGAAGACCACAGCCACACACAGCGGTGTAGTTGTGTTCTTGTGTGTGAGTACAGGTGTCCAGCGCGCATTTAGGGATGCGTTTTGATAGAAACGTATTCCTAACCCCGGGATACTCCCATCTGAAGGCCTCTGGTGTAACAAAATGGGTTGGCAACACGCAAGTGATACTTATGGTATTACCTTTTATTAATCAAGACGTCCACTGCTGGCCATAGGCCTCCCCCAAGGTCTTCCACATCATTTGGTCCTGAGCTAACCTTGTCCATCGGTTGGCCGCGACCTTTACTTTGTTGGAGGCCTGCCCACGCTGCGTCTTCCAGTTCGTAGTCACCACTCTAGAACCTTTCTGCCCCAACGGCCATCGGTTCTGCGAGCTATGTGCCCTGCCCATTGCCACTTAATTGAGGCAATTCTTCGAGCTATGTCGGTCACTTTGGTTCTCGTACGGATCTCCTCGTTTAAGTGCTTTAAAAATATCAATCCTTTATTTGATCGTATAATACAATTCAGAACGGATTATTTGAGATTTATATCTTACTAGCCCCCGGTTCCCACGGGTACAATGTTTTTCATGTGTTATTCCCGTTCCAGACTTAAATCTATCTCTGTGCCAAATTTAATTTAGATCCATTCAAATGTTACGGTGCGATTGAGTTACAAATATTCATCTATCCATTCAAGCTTTCGCATTTATAATAGAGGTATAAGTAGGATTACAATTATTCGATTTTAGAAAACGTAAATCTTGAGTGCTGTCGATAATATGAGTTTTATTTCTTATTAATCTATTATATACTAATATTATAAAGCTGAAGAGTTTGTTTGTTTGGTTGAACGCGCTAATCTCAGAAAGTACTGGTTGAAAAATTCTTTGTTTGTTGAATACTGCATTTATCCAGGAAGGCTATAGGTCAGCTTAGGACCAAATACCGCGACAATCTAGGGAAGGGCCACGTTCACCAATGGTCGTATTTCGACTAAGATGAGGATAATGTGTTTCAACATCAGCGAAGCAGTAGTGAGATATATTGCAAAATCGGGGAAAATCTTAAACTAACTTTATAACTCCTTTCTTGAAGAACCCCATGCTATAGTCTCTTGGGAAAACCTCGGTAGGGAGCTCATTCCACAGCCTAATCGTACGTGGTAAGAAATTCCTCTGGAATCTTATGGTACGGCATGTTTGAGGTGCAAGGATGTGAGGATGAACTCCCTGTCGGTGGCGAGAGGTGCGTGCATACTGATGAAAAAAGTCCTGTCTCTCTAGTGTCGTCAGGTTGGCATCTTTGTATGTTCCCACAGCTGGACTAGTCCAACTATGGCGTGTGGGTCTGTTCCCACACGAAGCTGAAATTATTGTTAGCTAGTATAGTTTGAAGTAACAAAATAAATCATAATAGGAACTGGTTATAATGTGATCGAGTTGAAAGTTCATGAATATTCCTACAAACTTAATTATCTACAAAGATATTGTTTCAACTTCAGTCAGAAAGACTAGACGTTATAGAAACGTATTTATTTAAGTGGATCGGGTTTGTTTGTTAGGGTTTCATGTATTCTACAAACTTGCTCTATTAGACTACAAAATAAATACTACGAGAATAGAAGGCGTACTTCGTGACTGGTAGACTATTGACACGAAAGGAGAAGGAACACTCCCTGATCAAAAATCAATTATGTACTTTACATGTAAGAAAGTCAATATAAGGCTAGATAGACCTATAAATTATGCACATGGACAGTTATCCTTACTAATATTATAAATGTGAAAGTTTGTAAGAATGGATGGATGGATGGATGGATGGATGGATGGATGTTTGTTTGTTACTCTTTCACGTAAAAACTACTGAACGGATCTGGATGAAATTTGGCACACAGATAGATTATGGTCTGGAATAACACATAGTCTACAGCTACTTTTTACAGCGATAACCGACATCCACGCGGGCGGAGCCACGGGCAACAGCTAGTCTTAAATAAAAATAAATTCCTATTTCTCTTGGTCACGGCGCGTACGACATCACGCGTGAACAGCTGGACCGATTTCAGTAATTCTTTTTTTGTTGTATTTGTTATTGTCAGGAAAAGGTTCTTATGTAAAAAATAAGAAAGTTGCGCTGAAAATAGTTTAACCCGGACGAATTCGGGGCGGGCAGCTAGTTTGATTATATAAATAAAGCTGACGTACATTTGTAATGAAGTGGAGTTGATGGCTGCTGTAGCAGAAAGGCTCTAGAATAGTGGCCATGAACTGTAAGTTGCAGCATTGGCCGACCTCCAATTGTAGACCGGCGATGTAGAGAAGATTGTGGGTTGCCGATAGACAAGGTCAGCTCAGGACCAAATACCGCGACATACTAGGGAATGGCCACGTTCACCAATGGTTGTATTTCGGCTGAGATGATAATGATAATAAAACAAAGTATAAGTTCTATTGCAAACGAAACCATGAATCTAAATCTACTACTAAGCAGAAGAGAAGGTACCTATTTAATTTTGTACCGACTATATCAACACGATAAAAGCACGTAATATTCCGTTGAAACCAGCTATCGGTACACCGTGTACCAGTTTTTTTTTTATACTACCTGCCAAACAAGCATACGGCCCGCCTGATGTTAAGCAGTTTCCGTAGCCTATGGACGCTTGCAATACCAGAAGTATCACTTGCGTGTTGCCAATCCATATTTAACACCAGGGCTTATGATGGGACTATGTCTGGGATAGGAATACGTTTCTTTCAAAATGCATCCCTAAATAAGCACTGGAGACCTGTAACTACACCACTGTGTAGTGTGTGTGTGGTCTTCTGTAAGGTGGAGGTCCTTCCCCAGTCGAGCTTGCTCGCTAGTACGAAGTCCTACATCTTTGAAACCAGTTAATTTAAATGTAGGTAGGTTCGAAAGTATTCGCTAAACATTGGGAAACCTGAAACAGGTGTCACGTGTCACATAATATTAAAAGTTTTTACAGCGGCATTCCTGATTTCAGCGAAACTCACATATTGAATTATTTCAGTCTATACGAGTGGTGTTATACCGCGCGTCCCTTTTTTTATACTACCAAGGTGGCAAGCAAGCATACGGCCCGCCTGATGGTAAGCAGTTACCGTAGCCTATGGACGTTTGCAACACCAGGGGTGTCACTCACGCGTTGCCGACCCTTTAAAATAATATATAATAACTCCTTTCTTAAAGAACCCAATGATATAGTCTCTTGGGAAAACCTGGTCTCTTGGGAAAACCTGGGCAGGAAGCTCATTCCACAGCCTAATCGTACGTATTAATGAACATTATTCTAAAGGCATGTCTGAACCACGACCTTGGATTGGTACCACCCTTTTACCTCTCTTGATGGAGGATAGAAGAACCTTGGGACATATTTAGCTGGCTCTCTCTTTTATGATTGCTGATCCTGTCTGACATAACAATTCACAAATCAAAGTACACCCAGAGTCGGGACAATTATCTGTAGGTTAACGCAAACATTAGTTCACCGTGGGATCCCCTGGCAAAAGCCGTACGTTATGTGTATCCTATTACACCTTGAATTCATTACTGTAAAAATAAAAACCTAACATTACAATATACCATTTTTTTTTTAATACAGAACATCATGAGGCTTTAGAATAAGTTAGGTGAGGTGGCAATACTTCGCTTAAAATAAATACTTAAATAACTTAAATGTTGCCATCCATTCAATTACGGGGACGCCTTTGATTAAACTTAGATTAAATGTTAATTTATAAATTTGGAAACATACGAGTGGATATTTGAGGCGTGTCTGTAATGGCCTACTTATGTTAAATAATACAACTGCTTCATAGAACATGTAAAAAAAAAACAATTTTACTTTATTCTTTAAACAAATGTAGCTAAGTAATAGCCCGTGATTAAAATAGGTCTAAACATTATTATGTTATAGATGCTTTTTATAGAGATACAAATTATATAGGTATACGTAGAAATACAAAATGTTCGTTTATTAACTAGAGTAGATGGCGGGACGAGCTTGTTGCGTAGAAAGGACTGCCCCTCTAGACAAGTGGCATAAACGGTAGTCGAATCAAAAAGTCAAAAAAAGCAAATGTATGGAATTTGACATAACTATACGACATTATATCGTAAACTTACGTCAAATCCCATACATATGCTTTTTTAACTTTTCGATTCGACTACCGTTTATGCCACTTGTCTAGAGGGTCTAGGCTATTTGACCACAAGATCGGGTTGAGTAGAAAAAGAAAAGGGAGGCCAGGCCTTTGCTCTGTAGAGGGACAGTACAGGCTGAAAATAATAAATACTAAAATATTAGTAGAATAGCTGTTCTACCTAAAACTGTACCAAAATATTTAGCAAACAAGTATTTCTTAGAAATAAGACATCATTCAGATTCTTAGAAACGTATTATAGGTATCGAGATATTTCGACTGAACCATAAATACTACCCGACACGCCGGCTTTATTTGGAATAAATATGGTATTACACGTCAGAAATGTATTACCTAAAAGTTGTACTAGTAAATCTCTTTTGACCCATTTTTTGACATCAGTGCTTTAGGAGGTACTTAGTGTGCCTGGGATAGTAAAACTTTCCTATTAAAACGCTCCTCTAAATAAGCGCAGGAGACCTGTACTCACACACAGGTACACAACTACACTGCTGTGTGAAGTATTTGGCTGTGGTCTTCTGTGGTCCTTCCCCATTCGGGCTCGCTTGCATTTTGCCCTACCTCTCTTATACCTTAAGGAATGCCTCTTTCGTTCATTATGAGTTATTTTTTGTCACGCTCTTTTCGGTATAGTATCTTGGCAAATAAGCTTGTAAACTATTTGATGGAAAATATCTAGCGTAGCTATACTTACATATATTATCTCTCTCTCTTTCCGACTATTTATCCCACATGGTGGTGAGGTCAGTCCATTTCGTGTGCTTACTCCATTTTGTCCTATCCGTGACGTCATCTTTGAAAACATTCATGCCCTCATGTTCTGCGCAATACATTAGTCTATGTGGTCTTAGGCCTTCCCCTCGGTTTGTTCTAAGAACGGACAGCTCTGTAGCTATATTTATGTTGTAGAAGGCACGTGTGGTCTAGCGGTTAAGGTGGTCATGTGTTAATCACACGGTTGGTTGGTTACGCGGTGGTTAAGTTGTGGTTTTGACTCTCACATGAAAAAAAAATTGTGTGACCTACAATGAATTGTTCCGAGTCTGTGTACTTTGTGTCGGTGACTTATATGTTTGTAAAGTCTCTCTTGACTCAGGGAATTGTTCCCTATCGCGTTAATTCTTTGTAAGTTAAAAAATAAACCCAAGGAGAGCACGGCAAAAACAATAATCGTCACAGGGGACAAAATTAAAAAACACCTAGTAGTAGTATAAAAAATGCTTTTATGAAAAGGCCAGCATGAAATTTAAACCAGTATGTTTACAGAAATTAATTGTGGAAAACTTGGAGTTGAACACCTTTGAATTTGAGCGGTACACCGCTGAGTTTCGCACCAATAAATCTTTTATTTAACTCAGTTTCGCTTGATCAAACCTTTCTATTGACAAGCTTTCAATTTCACCAAATCTGCGGCTTGATATTGATACTTAGGATTTCCGTCAAGTAATAACTATAGACGGACCCTTCGTTAGCAGTTCGTGAGGACAGAAAAGTAACTCACTTTGTTGTGTTGCGTCAAGTTGCGTTTACGATAATTTGGTATTCTATACAATTCCTGAAATTCCTAAAAGCTAAAGTGGCAAACTTTTGCCCTGCAGTGGGATAATTTAAAGAGAAAAGAGAGGTAGGGCTGGGGCTCTACCTCTCTTTTCTCTAGTTTAGTATGGTTACTAGCGAGCAAGCCCGACTGGGGAAGGACCTCCACCTTACGGAAGACCACAGCCAAATAACTACACAGTGGTGTAGGTGTGTTCATGTGTGTGCGTACAAGTCTCCAGCGCTCATTTAGGGAGGGCGCATATAGCTGTAGTCTTTTGTAAGATGAAGTTCCATCCTACCTCTCTTAAAGCAAGCAAAAGTGTGTCTATTCCGAAATAATATAAATGTAATGGATGGCCAGTACTAAAATATCTCTCACTCTCTCTTCCTGACTATTTATCCCACATGGTGGTGGGGTCAGCCCTTTTCGTGTTCTTTTTCCACTTCGCCATATCTGTGACGTCGTCTTCCAAAACAAAACAGTACTAAAATATGTTGTCACAAAAAAAGGTTTAATCAATTTTATGTCACAATGTTGTTTTCGAATAAAATCAGACTTGTTTTGTTTTGATAAGCATCACTTTTTATTATTAGGGTTCATGTTATTTCTTTGTGATCCCAAGTTATCACCAAATCTGTTTGTACAATTTATTCAAATTAGTTTGATACTATTTATGTGAGTTATCCGGTTAAATGTGGAAATGTCCATGACGCCAGCGCCACCGAAATTATGTAAAATAATAAACATATACTTAGTTTAAGTAGTTATTTGCTTCCTTTTGATTTTTCTTGTTATAAGTAAATCAATTTAGGTTTTTTATTTTAGAAAGGTAGTTGTTAAGGGCATTTACGTGTGGTGACGGATTAAGAATACAAATGTCACCACCGCCTTCTATCCCGAGTGTCGTAAGAGACAACAATATCCCCCGCAAGAGAGGAAAATCTCGAAATAAGTCCCTATTCCAACCCGTCTGGCCAGCGTGGTATAATAGGCTAATATCCCTCCAAATGTTTGGAGGAGACCCGTGCCCAGCAGTGGGACGTTTATGGGTTGAGATGATGATGATGATGATGAGGGCACTATACTAGAGAGCAAGCCCTGCTGGAGAATTACCTAAACCCTACAGATCATCAGGGCACGGGTCTCCTCCATACATCTGATAGGATATTAGCCTACTATACCACGCTGGCTAGACGTGTTGGTATAGGTTTTGTTTAGAATTTTCCCTCCCTTGCAGTAGTTATTGTCTGCTTGGCTTGCTCCCCTTAGTCGACTGTTACGACACCCTCGGGATAGAACGGGGTATTCTTAATCCGCCACCACACGAACAACATACAGATGGCCACAGCCACATAAATAATACACAGTGGTGTAGTTGTGTTCCTGTGTGTGAGTACGAGTTTCCAGAATTTATTTAGGGATGCATGTTTAACGAAACATTTTCCTATTCCAGGGAAATTAAATCATAAGTGTATAATGGGTCGGCTACACGCAAGTGATACCTTCGGTATTGCAAGCGTCCATAGGCTACCGATAGCTGGATGCGAGAAGCCGAAGATCATGTCATGGCTACGTCCAGGAGTGGACTGCGATAGGCTGATGATGATAGGCTTCGGTAGCTTCTTACCATCAGGCGGGCCGTGTGCATGTTTGCCATCTAAGTAGTATAAAAAACATAAATACATATAAATCCATATATTATTATGTAGAACGAGACAACGCTGGTCTAATACCAGTTTTGTCTCTTTCTAGGTACACATGTACCAAAGGAGGACGACAATATTATTATTATTAAATAATGTTCTCTTCAATCGTGCTTTGACTGCATCAGCTTGCATGTTACCATACTTGTATTTTACAAAAGATTGTAACTATCTGGTGACTAAAAAGAGTGGCCTGAGTTTCTTGCTAATTCTTCTCATGGGTCCACGTCAGTGAACTAGCCGTAGGAAAATTTAGCTGACATCATCTTTCTGGCTTATTCATAACTAGCTGTTGCCCGCGGGTCCGCCCGCGTGGATGTCGGTTATCGCTGCAAAAAGTGGCCTATGTGTTATTCCAGACCATAATCTATCTCTGTGCCATTTTTTTTTTTATACTACAAGGTGACAAACAAGCATACGGCCCGCCTGATGGTAAGCAGTTACCGTAGCCTATGGACGTTTGCAACACCAGGGGTGTCACTCACGCGTTGCCGACCCTTTAAAAACCTTATAACTCCTTTCTTGAAGAACCCCATGCTATAGTCTCTTGGGAAAACCTCGGCAGGGAGCTTTCCACAACCTTATCGTACGTGGTAAGAAATTCCTCTGGAATCTTACTGTACGGCATGTTTGAGGTGCAAGGATGTGAGGATGAACTCTAACTATGATGACTAACTCTAACTATGGATTCAAACGGTCCAAGCTGGTATCCAGGTGCTCCCGCCCAAAGGTGGCAGCAGTACTCCATGTGGGGCCGGACTTGCGCTTTGTAGAGCAGCAGTCTTTGGCCCGCGGTGAAGTACCACTTTGCCCTGTTGAGCACACCTAGCTTTCTAGATGCCAGCTTAGCCTTGTTTTCCAAGTAATGGCGGAACTGGACGTCGCTGGAGATGTCGACGCCGAGGATCCCAATGCTCTTGGATATTGTAAGGGCTGTGTCTTGGAATCGTGGAGCCATAGCAAATGGGGCTTTCTTAGCGGTGAACGCGCAAACTTGTGTCTTAGTGGGGTTGAATTGGACTAAATTTAGTCGTCCCCAATCAGAGACTCTGGAAAGAGTGCTACTGATTTCAGACACAAGTTTTTCGCGACTTTCATTCACAGTGGAACGAGGGATATTTGCGCGGCCTGTGTAAAAAGTATCCCCGGTGCTGTCGTCTGCATAGCAATGAATGTCGTCGATAGACAACATGTCATTTATATGCAGCAAAAACAACGTCGGGGACAGCACAGAGCCTTGCGGTACGCCAGCATTGAGCAACAACCGTCAACGACAGTTTGTATGCTTCTGCTGGACAAAAAGCTGGCAATCCATTCGCATAGTCCCTCGGGGAGTCCGTATGATGGTAGCTTCGATAGAAGACTCTGGTGCCAGACCCGATCGAACGCCTTAGCTATATCTAGGCTGACCGCCAACGCCTCACCTTGACTCTCGATGGCTAGAGCCCAGCGGTGCGTGAGATACACTAGAAGATCACCCGTTGAGCGACTGTGGCGAAAGCCGTACTGTCGGTCGCTAATTAACTCGTGATCCTCTAGGTATCCCAAGAGCCGCCGGTTTATAATTCGCTCCATCACCTTCGAGAGAAGGGAGGTTATATAGCTATAGGCCTGTAATTCGACGGGTCTGATCTATCGCCCTTTTTGGGCACCGGATGCACATTGGCGGTCTTCCACGAAGACGGAACTCGCCTACTGTTGTACGAGAGTCCGAAAAGACGCGTTAATACAGGACAAAGCTCAGGGGCACACTGCTTTAGCACCACTGCCGGTATGCCGTCTGGCCCACTCGACTTATGAACGTCAAGAGATAGCAACTTCCGCCGGACCTCACGCTGTGTTATGCTGATTTCCGGCATGGCGATACCACACCACGGAATCGTGGGCGGTACGGCTTCTCTGTCGTTCAAAGTTGAGTTAGAGGCAAAGAGAGCACCCAAAAGATCGGCTTTCTCCTTTGCACTATAGGCCAAATTATTGTCCGGCTTCCGTAGTGGGGGCAAGGACGACCGACAAAAGTTTCCCTCGGCAGCCTTCGCAAGCGACCAGAAAGCACGACTCCCAGAGGGATGGCTCGCTAGCCGTTCACCAATTCTGCCGACGAATTCGAATTTGGCCCTGGCAATTACTCTTTTACTGGCCCTCGAGGCAGCATTTAGTTTGCGTTTCACATCAGAGACGCTGGGGTCCTTTTGAACTCGAGCCGCAGTCCAAGCCCTGTAGGCAGCTTGTTTAAGAAGACTAGCTTCTCTACAAGGCCGATTGAACCACGGTCGTTTCTTAACCCCTGTAACTGGCACGACCAGGTTTGGAATGTAGCATTCCATACCCATAAGAATCGTGTCAGTTACAGCAGTTGTGCAGGACTCAACTTCATCCAGATCCGTTCAGTAGTTTTTACGTGTAAGAGTAACAAACATCTATCCATCCATTCTCACAAACTTTCACATTTATAATATTATAAGGATTTTTGATCTTCATAAGTGTTCTTTGTAACCTAAATGAATAAATGAGGAATATTTATTTCAGTAAAAGACTATATGCTATTTGAATGTTGAGTTTGAGTTTGAATTGTCATTTTTATTATCAAACCGTCAATTTCAATGTTAGACGTTAGTATAAAGTGACGTAGCTGTTTTTATGGTAAACTCCGTTAATGTTATCGTAAATACGGAATGACTGGAATACTAAAATAATATTTTATCATGAATTATTCAACGGGCCCTTAGAGAAACATAAACGTACCCCTAGTGTTCTGTCCGGTCCTGAGAAGATAAATACGTTGCTAATAAAGTTATTTTATTGAATAAAAATTTTAGTATAAAAATTATTACAATTTCGTAAATTAATTTTCTCAGTATTTCTTCGCAGAATTTGTTCCATTTCCCGTGGGCATTTTAGAGAATCCTTTCTTAGCGAGCACAATCATAAACATAGATTTTTTTAAAACAACTTTTGCATTTTTTGTTTTTCCAGAATTTGATTTACCAGTTAAAAATCTAAAAGGCGTAAAGCTATGTTATATTCTCAAATACTTATTTACACAAACAATATACATTTTTTACACTTTATACATCAAACTAAATTTTAAACTTACAAGGTAAGAAATATATAAAATAAAAATAAACGAAATAGGAAAAAAATAAAATTCTTAGATTATATACATACTAGATACGCAATCCGGTATCAAACAATGGCACTGTTTTACCGAGAGCTGCACTCACACATAGGAACACAACTGCTGTGGAGAAAGGTGGAGGTCCTTCCCAGTCGGGCTTATTAGCTTTTTTTTTTCTCTTAAAAAGACAACTTCCGCACTAGAGAACAAGCTCTGTGTCGCGGGGGACTTAACAAACATACAGTTAACGGACACAAATTACACCCAGACTCAGAACAACTCTTTGGGAGTCACAAAAAGTTTTGTCGTGTGTGGGAATTGAACAACCTTGTAGCAGGCGCATACCACTGGACCACCGAATCAGTCAAGTAGGCTAGTATGGTGCATACCCGCCGCCGCCCTACTTGGTGGAGATATCGAGTCAACCCTATCGATATCTCCATTCATTCTCACACTATATACCTCTTTATCCAAGTATATTGCTGACTCGCTAGGAGTAAGTATAAATCGCGGGCCCTTCTTACTACGTAGGCAAATATACGGATATGATCACAAAGTCTGATAGCTTATCTTTAACTTATATATCTTACAGGTAAAAGTAAATACGAGTGTAAATCAGTGGTAAAGGATCCCTGAAAATAGGTTAATAGATTCATAAATAACAGATGTCCTTCCTGCCCCTCTAGACAAGTGGCATAAACGGTAGTAGAATCGAAAAGTTAAAAAAGCAAATGTATGGGATTTGACGTAAGTGACTTACGTCAAATCCGATACATTTGCTTTTTTGAGTTTTAGATTCGACAACGGCAGGAGTATTCCGTAAGAGTGAAAACCGAGCGACCGCGAAAACGGAGCAAAATCTGGCTGTCAGATTGGAAATTGGAGCTAAATCTGGCTGTCAGATTTAAAATCGGTATTCCGTAAGAGCGAAAATCGACCCTTTTTGACGTTTAGCAATCGTGTGTGCCGTCACTGAGCAATCACAACTGTCAGTTTGCCATCGCTGTTAGAGACTCCGGCCATTTATGCCACTTGTCTAAAGGCTCTGAAACTATCTCTCTAGCTAGGATAAACAAATAATATTAATTGACTGGCCTCTTGGTCTAGTAGTTAATGACACTGACTGCTAAGCCGGAGGATAAATGTTTGTTCCGTGTCTAGGTGTACATCGTGTCCGTGAATTGTATGTTTGTAAAGTCCCCCGCGAAACTAAACTTATTTTTTTTTAGAGTGGCTGTTTTCCAACATGTCAATTATAAGACAATTAAAAGGTATCAAATTCGTTTAAATTTGGAGTACCATCGATACCTAAAGCTTTTTTTTGTTTAAAAAAGACAACTCTCGCACCAGGAACGAAGCCCTGTGTCGCAGGGGACTTTAAAAACATATAATTACCAGACGCAAAGTAAACCCAGACTCGGGACAACCATTTATGTATCACACAATTTTTTTGTCCCGTGTGGGTATCGAACCCACAACACGCCGTGCAGTGGTAAATGGCGAGGTAACCGCGTAAGCCACAAAACTTATTGTGCAGTCCTGAAACTCACATTACAAATAATATATTACTATTCTCTATAAATAACATATTTTTCTTAATCTTTCCAGATTTAGATAAGCAGTTCTCGGTGCACCCCGAGAACTCAACGGCATGGGTCGGGCAGCCTTACGTACTGAGTTGTGATATCAACTCAGGACCATCAGCCTCCGTGTCATGGCAGAGGGATGGAGAACCCCTGCCTCAAAGTAACAGGTAATTACTGAATCAAATATTATCTGCCCAATTATATAATTAAGAAAGAAGACAAGTTTCCTTTATACTGAGCGCAAGAGGTGCGAGTTTGATCCCAGGTGGCATTACCAATATGAATTTCACTTTGTGGAATTCAGCTGGCGCCTCATTTGATTAGTACATATGTTTATATGTACTAATCAAATGATTCGCCAGCTGCTAACAGTGAAAACATCGTGAGGAAGCCCACATGTCTTAGAAGAAATTCTAAAGACATGTCTGATTTACCAACCGGCATTAGGCCAACGAGTGTGAATGAAGGCCTAGACCGTCTGAGGCTCTTGATAAAGGAGAGGAGACCTGTGCCCAGCAGTGGGACATATATGGCTAGCTATTATTATATACTGAGCGGCGGCGTTCAGTTTCGATCAACAAAAAACCCTTTCCTTAACCTAGGTAATTAAAATTTCTTATTTCTCTTACTCTCTTCTTCTCGTTCTGCTATGACCAAAAGCTGATATCGATAGGCCATGTATAAGCATCTACTCGATATGTGTGATAATCATCGATAGATACTTATCGTAGCTGCAAAAATATCTTCGTATGCGGGAAAATTGCGAATTGGTGGTTAGTTCATTTAATCTCTTTGGTTTCAGATATTATGTGCTGAAGAATCAGCTACTTATACTAGACGTGAGAAGAGAAGATGCTGGACTATACAGGTATGTATGAGATTTACAGATAGGCTCTATAATAAGATCACACGCAACCGCACGCAGACGTAGGGCAAAAATAGCTCCGTAAGCTTTGAAAGAAAGAAAGATAAAAAAATGCTATTTTTTCTACACATAAACATAAAAATAACGCAAAACACATACTAATAAGACTTATTGTGTGGTGTACGATCGATGTCGTCGTTTGATCACTTAGATATAGAATGTGTATGTTTTATTTGTTAAACAATACGAATAAATAAAGTGACAAAGTAAAATCTTAATCTTAACTAATCCTTACTAATGTGTATCGATGTATGTATGTTTGTTACTCTTTCACGCAAAAACTACTGAACGGATCTGGATGAAATTTGGCACAGAGATAGATCATAGTCTGGAATAGCATAATTATAGGCTTTTTATCGCGATAACCGACATCTACGCGGGCGGAGCCGCGGGCTACAACTAGTATTATATCGAGGAAAGGTTTGATTTTTTGTTTGTTTGTTACGATTTAACTCAAAAACTACTAGACCGATTTTAAAAATTCTTTCATTATTAGAAAGCGGGTAACATAAAGTACACCCGTGCAAACCTGGGATGTGCCTCTAGTCATAAAATATTTTAGTTCAGCAGTCCAAATCCTTAGATTAAGAGTGGCCGATTCAAGCGCCAACTTGGTCATTCTATTCTACACTGTTACTATACACGATAGACTTCTTGTAAATGATCTAACCAGTAAACTATAGGCTGAACGATCATTCTTATGCATATCACATACATTATTACATAGCAAGTACATAGTTAGGCATTCAGCAAGTGTTCGTGAATATAAATAATGAACGGCGTCTTTCCTACAATCGTTTATCATCAACAATCTTACTGACGATTTATAGCATACTCACATAAATTCTCATGGATTTTCTAGTCACGATTTTTAACCGACTTCAAAAAGAGGAGGTTATCAATTCGTATGTATTTTTTTTTGTTACCGCAGAACTCCCTTATTTATGGACCGATTTGAAAAATTATTTTTTTGTCTGAGAGGACATACTTCCAGTTTGGTCCCATTTTCATCAAAATAAAGTTCTGATGATAGGATCCATGAGGAATTGAGGGAACTCCTCAAAAATTATAGGCACACATATAGCAATTTCAATATTTTTAACAACACATCAAACATTTGCATTCAGAAAGTATAATATGATGAAGTAAAACTGATGAAGAAGACCACAGATGGCCACCTGAACTGCTCAATAATAAGTATTTTTGGGATGGCGATTAAATAAGTTTCCATTATGGTTGCTAAGGTAGCTAGGCAACGGAACTACCACCTATACCAGTAGTAGCATTAATTCTTTGTTTATGCTTCCATCTCTGCCCAGTGATATAAATAAAATAATTATAAATCTCAAACCAACAAACAGTACCGGTTATGATGGCATTTCAGTTAAAATATTAAAATATGTTTCTATTAAGTTGTCTTATATTTTATGCCATGTAATTAATTTATGCATTCTTCACGGTGTATTTCCATCTGCACTAAAAATAACACTGATAAAACCACTATTTAAAAAAGATAATAAACATGATATGAGTTGTTACAGACCTATTGCTTTAGTTCCAGTGATATCTAAAATATTTGAAAAGTATATTCATGAGTCTTTGTCCAATTATTTTGAAGTCAAGAATTTACTTGTTGATGAACAGACAGGATTTAGAAAGAAAAAAGATATTAATTTAGCTATTTTTAAATTTCTTCTAAAAATCATGACTGAAGTAGACAATAAAAATCAGGCTTGTGCACTCTATATGGATTTAACAAAGGCTTTTGATTATGTTGATCACCAAACGTTATTAAATAAACTCTATGCTTATGGTGTTCGAGGCAATATACTTAATCTTATAAAATCTTACCTCAGTGAGCGAAAACAGTTGACACAAATTACTCGCTTATGTACTAGTGAGAAAAGGGTAGTCAACTACTACTCGAGGCAACAGAATGTTGAATTTGGAGTCCCACAAGGCAGCGTGTTAGGACCATTGTTGTTTATCATCTATATCAATGACTTCCCTAAAGCAGTTAACCATGAGACTATTCTTTTCGCAGATGATAGTACCATTCTATTTAAAGGTAATAATAAACAGGTGGTTAGTGGCGACATTATTGATACTCTGTCTAATAGTAAGAATTGGCTAACTTTAAATAACTTAAAGATGAACACGGAGAAGACTAAAATAATGGTTTTTAGGAATAGAGTTAATAGATTAGGAACTTTAGATATTGAATATGATAATATTATTATTGAACAGGTACAGAACACAAAATTTTTAGGCATAATTATTGATGACAAACTCAATTGGAAGAGCCACATTGAAGCTTTGTGCAATAAAGTTAGTCAATACTCTTACGCTTTGAATATGTTAAAGAAAACGGCAAACAGATCCACAGTTTTGACCGCCTATCACGGATATGTAGCTCCTATAATGAAATACGGTGTAATATTTTGGGGAAATTCTACTGACATTGAAGATGCATTTATAGCACAAAAGAAATGCCTAAGGGCCATTTGTAGTTTGCAGACAACAGACAGCTGTCGACCCTTTTTCATTGAACTGAATATTCTGACATTACCATGTGTTTATATCCTGGAAATTGTACTTTTTGTTAAAAAATATATAAATATGTTTCCTAAATTAAAAAATAAAAGGCATAATTTAAAAATCAGTGTCCCATCTAATGCAACCACATATTTTAATAGAAGTGTATTCTGTATGGCCCCTAGAATATATAATCATTTGCCAAAGTCAATTTTAGAAGAACAGAATATTAAAATCTTAAAAAATAAGTTAAAGAAATTACTGCTAGAAAAATGTTATTACAGTGTGAAGGATTATTTGTGTGATAAATTATTGTGAAATGTAGTGTGTATTTTTTTATATTATTTGTTTGTAATTATTGGGTATTTTATTAATTTCGTTATATTTTATGATTTAATAACATTATTAGTTGACAAAATGTGTAATAGATATATGATTATTTGTCTTTTAGTTTTATGTAGATCTGCGTATTATTATCCTTTTATTGCATGTCGCAAGACTAAATACAGTGTTGCCAATTTATACCATGTAACATCCCATTATACCTGTATTTGCAATTATAATAATAAATAAATAAATAAATGAACTTCTTAATTAAACAATGTAATCTAGCTGTTTTTAAGGTTTTAGAAATTCTGCAACTTGCTGTACTGAAGTCGGTTTTATTTGTTAAAATTATTTATCCTTTTATTCTATACTAATATAATACATACTAATATAATAGTATTATTTGGTCTGTGGTCTATGCCTCTAAATGCCAAGCGACATCGCGGTAGACCCAGACGGAGATGGCGGGATGAGTTTAATTTATTTAACCAAGACTGGTCCTCATCGGCTTTAGACAGAGAGAAGTGGAAGGAGAGTGGGGAGGCCTTTGCCCTGCAGTGGGACAGTACAGGCTAATAATAATAATAATAAAATAATAAATAATAGTAAGCAACTACTATAACAATACAAATAATGACTGTTAGAGTAAGGAAAAGAAACAGTAACATATTAAGAGAGATACGTCACCATACTAGCGAGCAAGTCCCACTAGGGAATGACCTCCACCTTACAGAAGACCACAGCCATATAACTACACACAGCAGTATAGTTGTGTTTCTGTGTGTGAGTGCAGGTCTCCAGCGCTCATTTAGGGATGCATTTTGAAATAAACTTTTTCCCATCCCATCTTAAAGGGATACTTCATCTTAAAGCCCTGGTGTAAATAAATGGGTCGGTAACACGCAAGTGATACCTCTGCTATTTCGAGTGTCCATAGGCTACGGTAACTGCTTAAACATCAGGCGGGCCGTATGCCTGCCACTCAAGTAGTATACACATCTCATGTATTATTTAATACATAGTGTTTTTAGAGGTGCTCATAGCTAGGTGCACTCGCTGATCGGTAAACGATTAGTGGGTTAAGCTACCAAGGGCGCGGTAACCCTATGGATGGGTGATCGCATAGTGGTATTTCATCTGAGCGTCTCCGTGCTTCGGCGGGTACGTTAAAAATCGGTCCCGACTGTTAACAGTCGTTAAATATGGGCGATCTAAATAACTCTGTCACCAGGTTGGCCACTAACTATAACCAAACAATAAGGAGAAGATTTAATACCCGCGGTAAGACAATTCTATCTGAAGCTTCCAAAAGCGAGGAAACCCCATAGATGAGTGATATCTTTATCTCAGAGTGTCGGTGCTTCGAAAGGCATAAAAAAATCGGTCCCTTATCATCCATTACCGATGGCTACACATATCTACCCATGTTTAATTCACCCATTACCCATGTATTAGCAACACTGCTAAAATCCTGACTTCGTGCTGCTACTGAAATTTTCTAGCAGAAAATCCCAATATCAATTTGTCCTATCGAACCGGCTGGCTGATTCTCTAAGAAACAGCGATCGCAAACTGACAGTTGTGATTGCTCGATGACAGCACACACGATTGCTAAACATCGACTCGGTTTTCGCTCTTACGGAATACCAATTTTCAATCTGACAGCCAGATTTTGCTCCGTATTCGCGGTCGCTCGGTTTTCGCTCTTACGGAATACCCCTGCGGGTATGATTGGCTGTAAACACAATAAGGCAACTCACATGATCATTACGACGCAGTCACCTATACAACTCAGGTGGCAAGCAAGCACAAGACCCACCTGATGGTAGGCAGTTATAATAGGCAATAAACCATGCAATACTAGAAGCATTACTCAAGTTACATTCACATTAAACTTACATGTCGCATTGTGTTGCATCAACAACTACATTATGGCAGTAATAATGTATCAAAAATCATCTGTGTCCACAGTCGGTGCTATTTAATCGAAACGTTGAGTAAGAAAGTATAAGAGAGGTAGCACACGATACAAGTGAGCAAACCCAACTGGGGGAGGACCTTACAGAAGACCACAGACTAAACGATCTTTAAACTACTCCTTGTATTTTGCACAGACAGTACTCAACCGTTCCCGTGGATGGAGGTCTTATCTATACTAATATTATAAAGCTGAAGAGTTTGTTTGTGTGTTTGAACGCGCCAATCTCAGAAAGTACTGGTTCGATTAGAATTTTTTTTTTGTTGAATAGTGCATTTATCCAGTAAGGTTATAGGCTATATAACATCACGCTATGATCAATAGGAGCGGAGCAGTAGTAAGATATGTGGCAAAATCGGGGAAAATATTCCAAATTACCACGCGGACGAAGTCACGGGCGACCCCTAGTCCATAATACAGGTCTATACCTAGCTTGGAAACCAGGCTCCCATTACCTAACTATTATTACTCAAAACTGTAAACTAAATAAATTGTAAACAACTTTTTTGGGATTTTAATAAATAAATATTATTTAAAATATGATTCCACACAGTGGTGTAGAGTGATGTAGTTGTGTGTGAGTACAGAGCCTCTAGACAAGTGGCATAAGCGATAGTCGAATCGAAAAGTCAAAAAAAACAAATGTATGGGATTTGACGTAAGTTTACGACATTATATCGTAGACTTATGTCAAATCCCATACATTTGTTTTTTAGACTTTTCGATTCGACTATCGCTTATGCCACTTGTCTAGAGGCTCAGGTGTCCAGCTCTCATTTAGGGATGCGTTTTCCCATCCCAGCGATACCTTATCACAAAACTCTGGGGTTAACATTTTTGGGTCAGCAACATAGCATGTTGCTTATGGTAACTGCTTACCATAGACGAGCCGTATCTTCTTAGTTTATGACATCTCCCGCACTAGGGAACTCGCCTTGTATCGCGGGGACTTCACAAACACACAATTCACAATCTCAAATTACACCCAGACTAGGAATAAACATTTATGAATCGCATAAAATTTTGTCCAATATTGGAATCCACGACCTCCAGGTTAGCAGTCAGGTTCACTAACCAACAGGCCAGTCACTATCAGTGACGACATCAACATACATTTTTTTTTTCTTAAAGAGACAACTCCCGCACTAGAGAACAAGCTCTGTGTTGCGGGGGACTTTACATACATACAATTAACGGACACAAAGTAGACTCGGGACAGTCATTTGTGGATCACACCATTTTTTGTCCCGTGTGGGGATCGAACCCACAATACGCCGCGCAGTAGTAAATGGCGAGGTAACCACTTAAGCTACTGAACCAACCGTGCAGTCAATTTCTCCTTCTTTTCTCCAGATGTAAAGCAACAAACCCACACGCGAACAGGACGAGGGTCAGCCACGGCGGTAGACTGCAGGTGGAAGACTACACTGCAGAAGAAGTGGAGCCGTCTCTGTTACCAGTGGAGTATGACAGTAACATTGCTGCTGGTAAAGGAAAGACGGTCACACTGCCTTGTCCTGTCACTGGAGTACCTAGACCTAAGGTACTGTTTCATCATAAACAACCCATAAACGCCCCACTGCTGAGCACGTGTCTCCTCTAAGTATATAATAATAGCAACCCATATATGTCCCACTGCTGGGCACGGGTCTCCTCTTCTCTATCAAGAGAGAGGGTTTAGGCGTGAACCCTCTAAACACGCTGGCCTAATGCGGGTTGGTAAATCTGACATGTTTTAGAATTTTTTGGCATGTGGGTTTCCTCACGATGTTTTCCTTCACCGTTAGCCGATGGCGAATCATTTGATTAGTACATATAAACTCCACAAATTGAAATTTACATTGGTACTGCCGCCTGGGATTGAACTCGCACCTCTTGCGTGCAAATCAGTCACTTTCCCACTCGGCCACCACCGCTTCCTCTTCCATATATTTGAAGGGATATAAGCCTACTATACCACGTTGGCCAGACGGGTTGGTATAGGATTTTGGTTTGAATTTTCCCTCTCTTGCAGTGGATATTGTCTGCCTGACTTATTTCCCTTAGTCGACTCTTACAACACCCCCGGGATGGAACTGTTACTTTAGAATATTTTTTAAAATTTATTTATAAATAACTCCCGCATTAGGGAATAAGCCCTAGGGGCGGGGGACTGTACAAAAATAAAATAAAGTTATCTACCCCCAGACTAGAACCAAACATTTATGAATCTTACAAAGTTTTATTCCGTGCGGGATTCGAACTCGGCTTCGCAGTCAGGTTCATTAACCACTGGACTAACAGGCCAGTCATTCAAATATCAGTGTCATTTTTAGGTTTCATAGGTGAAATTTAAAAAAAAACACCAATGAGCTACAGCTTTCAGTGCTTTTAATGATGCCCTTAAATGCTGTTGCGACTGCCTTGTTACTGCAGTGCGTCGGAAATGTTTGCGCAAGCTCGTACAGACGAGTTTCACGCAATTATACGCAAAAAGACAGCCTCTCTACTAAGAAGAGTGAGAGACAGTCGCAACAGCATCCTAAGAACTGTTGCGGAGAGCTACAGCTCTCCTATTTTAAAACAGTTTATTCGTAGATTAATAAGTACTAACACTAGCATGTAAGTCGTAATGTTACTAACATATTATATGGAATTGTATTTTTTCTGAAATAAACTTATTATTATTAAAGAAACGTTTTCCTTTCCCAGGCATACTTACATAAAAAACTCATGTTGTTAAATTTTTTTTGTCATCAGACAAGGATACCCAACGTATTCTAGTTCATAGAGTACGGTCGCTGCTTTGAATTAGGCGGGCCGTATGCTTGTTTGCCAGTAGTAGTAGCTCTTCACCAATGTGTATTCATCGAATTTGCCTCGTTCTGCCCTTTACACAGTTCGTTTTTGGTAATTTTTTCAAAAGCATCTATAATATTTCTTTCTACAGCTAATATGGGAGTTCACTGCGCCTGGCGAGAGGACCGGCGAGTTGGAGCATATAGACGATGTGCTGACACTGAACCAATTAGACCTGGACCAGGAAGGCGTCTATACCTGCAGCGTCGAGGGGCGTAGTGACTTGGTTAAGGTGAGCTTTCTGTACTTGCACCATAATTCTATCTTTCATAATTTAGTAAGACGGCATCAACTGGAGAGATTATACAGTGGAAAGCTAAATGCATAAATTATTTTTCCTTCATTATTTATTGTTTCCTTATTTATTAAATATTTTAATCTAAATTTAATTTTGTATGGTATATTGGTTTCCGTCCCTTTTTGTTAACACTAATATTGGCGATTAAAAAGAATGGCTCGAGTTTCTTGCCAATTCTTCTCGAGGCCCTACCCTAGTCAGCGAATTGGCCGTAGGAAAAAAGTAGAATAGAAAAGAATAGAAAACTCTTTATTGTACACCAATTACATTTTGATAACAAACATTATTTATACTTAGTTATGTACAATGGGCGGCCTTATCGCTAAAAAGCAATTTCTTACAGGCAAAGTATGCTGGCATTTGAAGATTAAATATAATCTAAATGAATTACCAACGCATGCATGCTTTCCGAGGCACTGAGATCTCAGTGTGTTTTTAACCGACTTAAAAAACGAGGAGGTTATCAATTCGTGTGTATTTTTTAAATGTTTGTTACCGCAGAACTCCGTCATTTATGAACCAATTTGAAAAAATCTTTTTTTGTCTGAGAGGACATACTTCCAGTTTGGTCCCATTTCATCAAAAGAAAGTTCTGATGATGAGATCCATGAGTAATCGAGGGAACTCCTCAAAAGTTATAGGCACACATATAGCAATTATAATATTTTTAACAACAAATCTAACATTTGCATTTAGAAAGTGTAATTTAGTGAAGTAAAACTGGTGAAGAAGGCCACAGATGGCCATCTGAACTTCTTAATAATAAGTATTTCACTGATGGCGATTAGATAAGTTTTGATTATGGTTGCTAAGAAAGAAAAGAAAATCAATTATTAATAAGCAAATGTAATGTAGCGAATAAAAACTGGTACATTTGAACTGAACTGATGATAGAGCCGGATGCTAGGCAACGGAACTTCATAATTAAACAATGTAATCTAGCCGTATTTGGGCTTATTTGAATGGTCATGAGATGCACTTTAGCTGTAAATTATCAGATTAAAAAGAACCTGCTTTAAGGGAGGAAAAGTGAGATAAGAGTTTTTTTTTTTTTTTTATACTACCAAGGTGACAAACAAGCATACGGCCCGCCTGATGGTAAGCAGTTACCGTAGCCTATGGACGTTTGCAACACCAGGGGTGTCACTCACGCGTTGCCGACCCTTTAAAAGTTTGCATGAAAGTTCATCCTATTTTAATACGTATGTCAGACTAGGGGTTTTAAGGGATTTGAAAATTTTACATTAAAAAAAGGGGTTTGAAGGTATTTGAAAATTTTACAACTGTACCGTACCTATACCGTACTGGAGTCGGTTTTTTTGTTAAAATTATTTTAAATCTACCCATCTACAGATTGACATTGCTAGGTATATATTATGTAATTTAGACTAACTTTATTCTCTCCTTTCACAGACTTTCAACGTAACAGTAAACATACCAGTGAATATCACAGTGGCTCCTTCTTCGAAGCAAGTCTTCAGAGCTAGTACCGTGAGGTTCAACTGTACAGCAGTCGGACACCCAACCCCCATTGTAACGTGGTACAAGAATGGCAAGCCACTGGTTTTGGCTGGAAGGGTAAGTTATTATAATATTTGATTGCCTTCGTGGTCCAGTGGCCGCAGTATGCGCCTGCTGTTAACGAGGTTGTGGATTCGATTCTCACACAGAACAAAACTTTTTGTGACCCTCAAAGAGTTGTTTTCAGTCTGGGTGTAATCTGTGTGCGTAAGCCCCTAGCGACACAAAGCTTGTTCTCTAGTGCGGGAGTTGTCTTTTAAAGAGAGAGAGAATATGAAATAACTGTTGGACAATCTGTTGCTTACGTTGATTCATATTTTGAAGAAAGATAAGTTACCTTCATACTGACCAGCAATCAGTTTTGTTGCGTTATTATTACACGTACATACTTATAGGTTTATAATGGATTTCAAGTATGAATGTGATAGAAAATATTAAATGTAAGATATAAAAAGAGACAACCATTAAACGACTAAAATCAAATGACTACCTACCTTTTTAGTCGGCAAAACTTTAGTGCGATATCTATCTCTTTATTGCTATAAAATCATTGCTTACGTTGCAATTTAATGATATATTTATTTATTTGTTTTAGATTGTGGTGCGTCCGTCTGCAAATGATGACAAACGAATGGAGCTCCTTATTAGGAGTGTCACTTCTGAAGATGCGGGTAGGTTAATTTTTTATCATCATCATCATCTCAGCCGAAAGACGTCCACTGCTGGACATAGGCCTCCCCCAAGGTCCTCCACAACTCTCGATCCTGAGCCGACCTTGTCCATCGGTTGCCCGCAACCTTTACCAGGTCGACTCTTACGACACCCTTATTAGGATGGTTCGGGGTGGTCACATTTGTGTTCCTAATCCGCCACACGGACAGGTTGTATAATATTGAATCTTATATATAAAATTCTCGTGTCGTTTGTAGTTAAACTCCTCCGAAACGGCTCGACCGATTCTAATGAAATTTTGTGTGCATATTCGGTAAATCTGATAATCGCATAACATCTACTTTTCATTCCCCTAAATGTTAATGGTAGTCGAGTCCTAATTATTTTAAGATACTCTTTGTTTGGGGTGAAATTTTTAAAAAAATCTAAAAATTACCCCTACTATTTTAGTAGCAAAACAACGTTTGCTGGGTCCGCTAGTATTTAATAATAATATGTATGAGTGGGATTGGCTACAATTGGCAAAAGAAACTATCATGGAAAAAGGAAGGGAAGGCCTTTGCCCTGCAGTGGGACAGTATAGGCTAATAATAATAATAATATTATTATTAGCCTATACTGTCTAAAAACGCCTATTTTACATTTAGAGTATATCCCAACTTTTAAATGATGGCAGGCGACGTTTTATCCCAAAATCATTGTAAATCAGTCCATTGAACACCCAATCCCATAGCCCAAAATTATTTGATTTCACATGTTGCAATAGCTCTACACTTACCATAGGCATGTCATGGCTGTAGTGCAATAGTGCAGCTGTAGCATGACTATGGTAAGCGTCTCATCCCATTTTAAATTAAAATTCTCTAAGGGCCTCTGCGTGTTGGATCTTTTTCCCCGCGTAAGCCTTCCAAAGGCCCGGTTATTCTCCTTGAATGATGGGAAAATACCCGTGATAAAGAGAAACATAATAATATTATGTATGTGTATGACCAGGTATATACCAATGCTTCGCGCACAACTCGCACTCGTGGCGCTCGTCGTGGGCGCTGCTGGAGGTGACGGGCGCGAGCGCGGCGGCCCCGGCCGGCGTGGCGTGCCGCGCGCGCGGCGCCCGCCACGTGCTCGTCACGTGGCCGCACGTCAACGGCTCCATGGCCTACACCGTGCAGATCTCCACGCCTGGTAACACTACCTTTTACATTTTACAAGAAAAATAGTTATTGTTGATAAAAAAAAAACAGTTTTTGCTACCAAGGAGGCAAACAAGCATACGGCCCGCCTGATGGTAAGCAGTTACCATAGCCTATGGACGCTTGCAACACCAGGGGTATCACTCGCGCGTTGCCGACCCTTTAGAAACCTTATAACTCCTTTCTTGAAGAACCCCATGCTATAGTCTCTCCGGAAAACCTCGACAGGAAGCTCATTCCACAACTTAATCGTACGTGGAAGGAAATTCCTCTAAAACCGCACAGTGCGGCACGATAAAGGTTCTACAATGTGTGGATGAACTCCCTGTCGGTGGCGGAAGGTGCGTTGATAAAATGAAAAACTTATTATATAAAAAACAAACAAAATTACCAACGGTAGGCCACCCCACTATAAGTACATATGAGTACACCAGTCAGTCAGTCTTTGACTGCCTCGGTGGTCCAGTGGCCGCAGTATGCGCCTGCTGTTCACGAGATTGTGGGTTTGATTCCCACACAGGACAAAACTTTGTGTGACCAACAAAGAATTGTTCTGAGTCTGGGTGTAATTTGTGTCCATTAATTCTATGTTTGTAAAGTCGCCCGCGAGACTAAGCTTGTTCTCTAGTGCTGGAGTTGTCTTTTAAACCGAACAAAGTCTTGGTCTAGTGGTTAGTGACTTTGACTGCTAAGCAAGAGGTCGTAGGTCCGATTTCCACACGAGACAAAACGTTGTGATTCTGATTGATATTTGTTCCGAGTCTGGGTGTAATTTGTGTCCATGAATCGTATGTTAGTAAAGTCCTTCGCTATGCAGGACATGTTCCCTGCTAGTATAAAAAACATCAGGCCGATATACATACTACACCGTTTTTAGAAAAGAAAAAATACTATAATATAAACTCTTATTGAGATAAAAAACTATAAAAGACAGAAGAGATAGATGAAATTAGAGATGAAAAATTTTGAAAGAAGTAGGACACCATACATGCGAGCAAGCCCGACTAGGAAGGTCATCTACCTCACAAACAAAATAATGACTACACACAGCAATGTAATTGTGCTCTTGTGTATGTATACAGGTTTAAAACTTTCAGTTTCAGGTAGTAAGTGGTATACAAATTGACTGCCTTGGTCGTCCAGTGGTCGCAGTATGCGCCTGCTGTGCACGAGGTTGTGGGTTCGAATCCCACACAGGACAAAACTTTGTGTGGCCCACAAAGAGTTGTTCTGAGTCTGGGTGTAATTTGTGTCGGTTAATTGTATGTTTGTAAAGTCCCCCGCGACACAGGCCTTGTTCTGTAGTGCGGGAGTTGTCTTTAAAAAAAAAAAACTAAATTATGTGAAACTTTTACTTTAAATAAAAAATAAATAAATTTGATCACATAGTATATTTTGTTTTTGTAACAGGAGGCCCTTCGTTACCGAGCAAACCGCATACCGACACAGAACAAAACATTATTGTTGACGAAGCCTTAACTCCGTATAGGTTTCAGGTAAATATACATTCTTTCTTCTCAAACTTTATAGAAGGTATAGTGCAAGTCCACATATACGTATATATTTATTCATCTACAAACTTACAACTATTATCATAAGTTCAAACATCCTAATGCAATGGTGTCGTAAAAATAGTAGCTTAAATATAAATTAACATTTCAATTATATATCTAACCTACTTAATATTAAAAAATAAAAATATTTAAGTAATGTATTATTCACTAACCTTTTTTTAATGTTATATTTGTTTATTAGGATCTATTTGACTATTGAATCCAGCATATTCCATTCAGCACTTAATAAAATGCAAAATATCTACCGAATATATTTACACTAATTAAAAAATAAAAATAAATACAGTTATATTAAATATCATAATATGTGATTCACTATGTGGAGTCACATATTATAATATTTTTGCTATTATAGCAAACATGTTGCACATTGTAGCAAACTATATACAATATAACTTTTGTGAGTACACTCACAGAAGTAGTAAATATATGTATATATATTATACTGTGTACGTTATTAATTGTATGAATTGCCCGGGTAAAAGGAGTTTTGCTATTTAATATATGAACTACTAGCCGCTTAGTTCGCATGGGTGGTATTTCCCGGAGTCCCGTAATATATTTGTCAATAAAATATAAATGATCACACTCACAAATAACGTCCCTCTGGCCACATGGTCCTACTGCCTTTGTCCTACCGATCAGACCACACGAACTTTTTTTTCCGGTTGGTTCGATTAATCGGATTACAAGGAATTGTTATTCCGCTTCGTCCTACCGATCGGACCACATGAATTTGTTTTTCCTATTAGTTCGATTAATCGGACTACAAGAAATTGTAATTCAATAACGTGGCTTTCTAATGGTAAAAGAATTTTTAAAATCTGCCTCAGTGATTGACTGCCTCAGTGGTTCACTGGCCGCAGTATGCGCCTGCTGTGCACAAGGTTGTGGGTTCGATTCCCACACAGGACAAAACTTAATGTGACCCACAAAGAGTCTGGGTGTAATTTGTGTCCGTTAATTGTATGTTTGTAAAGTCCCCCGCGACACAGAGCTTGTTCTCTAGTGCGGGAGTTGTCTTTTTAAAAATAATAAAATAAAATCGGTTCAATAAATCTAGAGATTACCCCCTACAACGCAACGTCACAAACTCACAAACTTTACCTCTTTATAATATAGTAAAGATAACTGTGCCAAATACCACACCCCTCTGTGCACGCTATGTAGGTAATTAAAAAGAGGTACAATTTCTTTTCTTTAAATTTTTATATATAGATTTGTGCTTGCAGGTCCGTGCTTACATCCTAGCGTCTAGCATCAATAAGAACATCGCTAGTGATATGTCGGAGAGCGTCACTTGTCAGGGGCAAGGCGGTAAGTAATGATTATTTACGAATTGAATTTGCAAGCCTCCATAGGCTATGGTAATAGCTTACCATTAGGCGAATTGTATGCTTGTTTGGTAACTAAATATATAAGAAAAACTCTGGGAAGAGCTCTCGATAGGTTACAATAGGCAAATTTAATAATGAAATCTCTAATTTAAAATCGGTCGGTCCTCTACAACGATTTCTCATCGAGTTGGTGTTTCTTTTTTTTTTATACTACTTGGGTGGCAAACAAGCATACGGCCCACCTGATGTTAAGCAGTAACCGTAGCCTATGGTGGTATCACTTGCGTGTTGCCAATCCATTTTTGGACACCAGGGCTTTAAGATGGAAGTAACTCTGGGATAGGAATATGTTTCTTTCAAAACGATTCCCTAAATGAGCGCTGGAGACCTGTACTCACACACAGGAACACAACTACACCGCTATGTGTAGTTAGTTGGCTGTGGTCTTCTGTAAGGTGGAGGTCATTCCCGAGTCGGGCCGGCTCGCAAGTATGGTGCCTTACCTCTCTTAAAATAGTAGTATAGTATAATATTGGTGTCTTTAATAATAAATAAATACATTTGACTATAGGGTTCCTCAGGGCAGCTTTCTTTCTCCGTTACTTTTCTCAGTTTTTATGAATAACCCCTATTTATATATATATTTATTGTGCGTATCATCTTTATGCTGATTAGGGTGGAGTGAACTTGAAAAAAAAATTTTTTTTTTGGAATTTCACTTTTCCTGTGTCATTAACCGATGACCGTACATAAAAGCTTTATTCATGCTAAAAATCAAAAACCCTACGACTTTATTTTGAGGTGGCGCGCTATGAGGGTTATTTGAAAAAAAAAGAATTTTTTTACGTCTATCGTGTACCTCGTCAATGTTATTGTGTATGTATATGTAATAAAACTTATATTACACGTTACTTGAAAGGGTTAACTTGTTCGTCTTTGCATAGTTTTCTTAAACTTTCTCATTGAAGTGGTTACGACAAGAGTAAAAAAAGTCTGATTATTCGTCAATAAAATGCCAAAAACTCAAAAAGACTTGCAATGCCAAAAACTCAAAAAGATTTGAATTGTTTGGCGATCCAATAAAACTAAATGATAATGTGTTAATACAGGACATTAAAATGGAGTCATAACTTTATTAGAAAAACATCTGCAAAGTCCTTTGCAATAGTTTGTGTACTTGTTACATGCAAATGAACTACCACTTCATCATTTATTTACCAGCCTTGATGGTACAACTACAGGTCCAAACAGTTTTTCTGGGACCATAGGGAAAATATTAGAAAAAAGCCAAAATTGTCAAAAAAATAACGGTGTTCGAACGCATTCCCATAGAATTATTGGATTTGAATAGGTACTAATACCCTTAGCAGTTTAGCACTGATGAAATATTTATATGAAATATGCTCTGCCATTTAGACAGGTACGATCCCACAAAACTTAGCCAGCAAAGATCCTGGTAAACTTACACATTCACGGTGGTTGACTTGCGCTAATAACATTCTTCGTTTATATGTTGGAACAACAAAACCTTCTAAATCTTTAAAAGATCTTGCAACTTTCATAATGAAAGTCTATGCACCAACTTGGTTTGACATTAAAACAAAATCTTCTTGCAAATATGGTCAAATTCATATCTTTTATATGATTCAAAGATGTTTGTATCTACCGGATGACCAAAAAAGCGTTGTTATAAAATCTATTCAGAGAAATTCCTTCTTTGCACATCCAGAAAACATACTATTAGCAATGTTACATGATGATGAGTCTCACATTAGGGAAGGACACTCTCACACTATGACTTCGTAGAGTTTAGGAGGCAAGAAAAGAGTTTAAAGGAAATAAAGTAAGAGAATTTCAACTCTCAAATCTTAAAATCGATGCATCGAATTATTATGATTTGATTGACTGGTCAAATGAAAAAATAACAGAACCTCCGATGTCCATGAAATATAGTGACGCAGAAATTTCAAGCGTGATTTCCTCAGGTGGCAAATTATTTGAAATCGAAAAGTATCCTTGCCACACTCAGGCAGTAGAACAGTGCGTCAAGCTCGATACTAAGGCTTCTTTATCTGTTTGTGAGCCAGAGGCAAGAGATGGATTCATTCGCACGAGGATAAAGGCAAGGCAAGACATACCAGTATTTCACACAAAATCACATTATTTCAAGCAAAAAGAAGAGTCTTTAGCTTCAGCTTCCGAATGTTAAAATGCTTTTATTTAATATATTTTGTATATTTATAAGTACAATACTTAATTTCAAGCTTCGATATTTTCATTTTGATAAATAGTTTGTCTCAAATAAAAACTTTATAAAAAACAAATTTTGTTATTTTTTTTAAACGTAGGAACGTGAAATTTTATTTTTATATCTCTAAGAATGTCGATCATCCATTGGTGATACAGAAATAACAAATTGCCAAAAATTTTTTTTTCACTCCACCCTAATGCTGATGACTTACAGTTGTACTCAGAAGCAAACAAAACTAATGTATCACCAAAAAGGCGATATCAGCCAATTTACCCACGGCTCGTGCGCTGATCTTAGAGCCATGAGAATAACTAGTAAGAAACTCAGACCACTTCTTTAATCATCTTTAATCGCCAGACAGTTACAATCTTTTTTAAATTACCATTAACTATAGTAGCTTGCAAACTGATGAATTTAAAACACGATACTTTGATAGCAAATTAAGTGTTCTAAAATTGTCCCACTACTGGGCACGGGTCTCCTCTCCTCTATCAAGAGAGAGAGAGAGAGGGTTAAGGCCTTAATCCACACACGCTGGCCTAATGCGGGTTGGTGAATCAGACATGTCTTTAGAATTTATTCTAAGACATTGGGTTTCCTCACGATGTTTTCCTTCACCGTTAGCAGATGGCAAATCATTCGATTAGTACATATAAACTCGACAAAGTGAAATTTACATTGGTACTGCCCGGGATCGAACTCGCACCTCTTGCGTGCAAGTCGGTTACTTTCCCACTCGGCCACCACCGCTTATTATATGTATAAATATATCTTAAACAAATCTTAAATAAATAAAATATTCTTAGAAAAATCCTTTATATTCTAAGCATGAAAGACTTTTTAACATGATTATTTTATTCCGCAGTACCAATTAAGTTTGCGCGTTTGGGAGACGACATCTTAGTGTCTTGGAAGCAGTTCGCGTGGCAGACTCCTGGCGTGAAGCAGTGGATCTTGCAGTACAAGACTGAGAACAGCTCCGAGGAATATAATATCACTCTTGAACCAGCTGTTACCAACTACACCATCACTTGTAAGTAGTATATGACACCCCTGGTATTGCGATACTATAAGTCTATGTAAACCATAATTGTTGTCAGCTCAACTTAGCCACGTCCCTTGAACTATTAGAATGTGGAGGCTGTCACATATCTCCAGCGAAAAGGGAGGATCCTCCTCACAGGCTAGGTGATGTTGCCTGGCGAGCTGCGGCCCAACGGTTAGTCGTTGAGCGTTGTATATATCGCGCCCGCAGGAGAATATTGACTTATGATGAGATACGCCTATTTTGCAATTTTCATCTTGTGCTCCAACAGTTAAGGTTTAGAATTGTCCAATAGCATTTTTCAACTTACGCCTCTTTTCCACTGATGGTGCGATATACTGAGTGTTTGTGTAAACTTCGATATCGCGATTCAGCTTCTTGAACATTTTGTTCGACGGTTGCGTGTTTCTAGAAATAGTGACATCTGTGTTTTTTATGTTGAACTTCGTTGCTTGTTGTGGCGTTATTTTATTGGCCTCATAGATGGCGCCACAAGATCATACCTATTTAATTAGGAAGACGCGTCCGTACTGCCTGAACTGCACTATCTGAAGGGCATACTTCAACTGGTCATACTATAGTATTACTAGTGTGAACTGTTTTGACCAAATTATCATGTTATTTTATCCACAGTGCCATCTCCTGTGCCGCTGCAGGTTCGAGTGCTGGGCACGCGGCAGCTACCCTGGCTTGCGCAGAACCTGACACTGGTACCCTGGACGTCCACTACTAGCGCCAGCCATGATCTTGACGCTGGGTGAGGTTCTGTTGGCTCCATCATCATGTGATGATTTTTTTTGGACCCACACTGATAATTATTATTAATAGATATAGAATTCTCCGTGTGGTGATGGATTAAGAATACAAATGTCACCAACTCGATCCATCCCGAGGGTATCGTAAGAGTCGACTTATAGAGTCAGGTGGTTCACTAGATAGAGGCGCAAATGCTTTGTTTTGTCTTTTGCAGATAAAATTTAGTAATTTTCTAACCAAAAACTTCATAAACTCTTTTTCTTATGTAAGTGATCGCTACTACTATTTTTTTAAAATTTATTAGATTCTTATAACTTTTTTAACAACAATACCTACACGTCTATTTACCCTCTCATTAAAAAAACACGCGATGCTGCCCATACCAGTTAACAATGACTTAAGACATATACGCTCAAGTATAATAATTTCCATTTATATTACAGTGACATGATAGCCAAGATAGATAAAGTAGAAATAACGGAGCTGGGATCGAGGGAGTTCACGGTCCGCTGGCAGTGCGACGAGGCGGAGACCTCACCGGAGACCTACATCTACTTAGTCTGTATCACGAAGCAAGATCAAAAAGAGGAGTGTGTTGAGAGGTAGCTAACTAACTATACTTACTTATTACTCATATAATTAATAATAACAATAATCGTTTATTGCTTCATTTTGGATTCCTCTTTATTGTACATCAATTACCTTAATGATTATAATAATAATGTCCTCCTAACCGAATTTCGGTCACGGCGTCTTATCTCAACGGAGACTAGCCATCTGCGCGGGAGATTTTATAGTGCACAAGTGTGTGCGCAAACACAAGTGCACTCTTTATTCCCTTACTTTCCTATAGAACGGCAATCCGACACGGCCGGAGAGAGATCAGACGTAGGACGAACGGTTTTACGTGCTTTCCGAGGCACGGGAACGTAAACACTACCACTTTCCAAACTCCGGGCATCTATTGTGAATTTCTTAACAGAAGCACCCAATATCAATTTTTACCCCGACCTGGGAATCGAACCCGGGGACCTCGTGATCAGCAGTCAAACATATAGACCATGACTGAACCATCGAGGCGGTTACATAAATTATACAAACATTATTTCACACAGTTATGAAAATATATTTTTTGCGTTTGATAGCTTAATACTTGATTATTATTATACTAGGGGTCGCCCGCGACTTCATCCGCGTGGTAATTTGGAACGTACATTTCCCCGATTTTGCAACATATCTCACAACTGCTCCGCTCCTATTGAACATAGCGTGATGTTATATAGCCTATAGCCTTCCTGGATAAATGCACTAACAAAAAAATAATTTTCGAATTGAACCAGTGCTTTCGGAGATTACGGCGTTCAACCAAACAAACAAACTCTTTAGAGAAAAAGAAAGAGTTTTCTTTATATCAACTTTTGCGTTAATAATATTGATGTCCGTTTTCTTCCAGTCGCAACACGTGGATGAAAATGGAAAGTCTCTGGCCGTCCAGCGAGTACTCCGTGAGGGTGAAGGCACTGCTCCCTTCTCGGCCCAACCTCGACACAGAGTTCACACAACCCATACAAGTGAGCACGCAGGCTGAAGGTAATTAAACATTGTGCATTATTCTATACTAGTTTTTGCCCGCGGCTTCGCCCGTGTAGATGTCGGTTATCGTGATATGCTATTCTAGACTATAATCTATCTTTGTGCCAAATTTAATCCAGATCCATTTAGTAGCTTTTGCGTGAAAGAGTAACAAGCATCCATACTTACAAACTTTTACATTTATAATATTAGTAAGGACTAGTGTCCGCCCGCGGCTTCGCCCGCGCATACATTCGCTCGAGAACGAGAGTTTTTTTCCGGAATAAAAAGTAGTTATGTGTTATTCACTATAATCTATCTCTATGCAAAATTTAATCCAGATCCGTTTAGTAGTTTTTGCGTGAAACAGTATCAAACATCCATACATTCTTACAAACTTTCGCGTTTATAATATTAGTATAGATTCTAGTACTACCTTATGCCTAATAAATTCTGCTAGACAGTCAACTTCTTTAACGCGGCGTAAAGTGCCAAGAGCCGACTTATAAGTACTATGCAAGGGTTGTCAGAACCAACGATTTTTTAAACTGCTAGCATACGGCCCGGCTGATGTTAAACAGTTACCGCAGCCTATAGACGCTTGCTATACCAAAAATATCACTTGCGGGTTGCCGACCCATTTTTTTTACACTAGAGCTTTTAAGATAAGTATCCCAGGGATAGGAATCGGATTCTTTCAAAACGCATTTCTAAATGAGCGCTGGAGACCTGTACTCACACACAGGAATACAAATACACCTCTGTGTGTAGTTATTTGGCTGTGGTCTTCTGTAAGGTAAAGGCCCTTCCCCAGTCGGGCTGGCTCGCTAGTATCGTGCCTTCCTCTCTTACAATATATCATTATAATAACGATATAATTTTATCTTTATCGTACACATGCAAAAACGAGCAAACAAATACAACCCTGGTGTTTATTTTTGGGTTGGCAGCACACATGCTGGTAACCACTCAAGCAACTTTACAGAGTCGACGACGCACTACTAATACTTTTAGTGTTACAACTGCCGCAAGCGTCCATAGGCTACGGTAACGTACGTACTGTTCGTATGCTTGTTTCATCATCATCTCAACCCATAAACGTCCCACTGCTGGGCACGGGTCTCCTCCATACATTTGGAAGGATATTAGCCTACTACACCACGCTGGCCAGACGGGTTGGTATAGGGTTTTGTTTCGAGATTTCCCTCTCTTGCAGTGGATATTGTCTGCCAGACTTACTCCATCACTCGACTTTTACGACACCCACGGGATGGTGACATTTGTATTCTTAACCCGTGGCCACACAGACAATGCTTGTTTACCTCCTTAGTATATAAAAATACTTTTTAACATTATAACTGATTATAATCATCTATTTCCCAGGATCTGAGCGCATCAAAGACTTAACCTACAAGGTGATCAACGGGTCTACCATCCGCGTATCGTGGAACAGTGTCCCTGACAAGTATACCGTGTACTATAACCATGAATTGAAACTACCCATCAACCAGTGGCCCAGTCAGGAGACTATAGGGAACACCGTCTTAGTAAGTACATGATAAAAATTGCATTTTAAAACTTTTGAGTTAAGCCTCGTATTCATGTTAAACATTTGTTTAGCAACATGGTTGCATAAACATGTTGCCGAGTTGCTGTCAACATATTGCAGGCAACACTTGTGTTGCGGAGTTGATCACGCCATGATGCAGAGTTGACGGCGAGGCCCGGCGAGCAAAAACATCAGTTTATCAACAAACGTTGACGTGTGTGGACGATTTTGCATCTGTTTATAAACATGGCTAAAGTGTGGAGCAACAATAAAATTATACAATTTCATAGAACACAGCAACACTATTTCCTCGGGCAACATTTTAACGCAGACTGTCTTGTGTGGACACTTCATATTGATTTAAACAATGTTTCCAGTAGCATTCTCGCCGTTCATCAACAACGTTGATCAACTGTTGCTAAACAAATGTTTACCATGAATCGTTCGTATTTAAAAATGTGTGCACGTGCAAATTTCAGCGTATACGAAATATTTTCTTTTTTTTTTAAAAAGACAACTCCCGCACTAGGAGCAAGCCTTGTGTCTCGGGGGTCTTTACAAACATATAATACACGGACATAAACAACATCTAGACTCGGAACATACATTAATTATGGATCATGCAAAGTTTTGTCCTCTATGGGAATCAAACCCACGACCTCCGGCGTATCAGTCAGTGTCACTAACCACTAGACCAATAGTCCAGTCATATAAACCTCAGTAGGTATACAAGTTAATAATTTTGTCTACACTATAAAATGGCAAAGGTGCAAGTTTTCATGCGTCAAGAGTGTAAGTGTAAAAGAGTTCATACGCGCCGAAAAAGCTATACTAAATTCAGAAGAGATCCATGCTTACAAGTATTGGTGAGGATATCCAATTTCTAGAACTTTTAGAACTTCCAATATGAAAACACTAGCTGTTGCCCGCGGCTCCGCCCGCGTGAATGTCGGTTATCACTGTAATAGTAGCCTATGTGTTATTCCAGACCATAATCTCTCTCTGTGCCAAATTTCACCCCGATCCGTTCAGTAGTTTTTACGTAAAAGAGTAACAAACATCCATTAATCCGTCCATCCATCCATCTATCCATCCATACTTAAAAATTGTCGCGTTTATAATATTAGTAGGATTGAAAACTAGACTAGATACTAATATATCAATACTCAACGCCTCAAAATTAGCTAGGTAACCAATTTAACCATCCATATAAGCAAAATGTTCAAAAACAATACTGTTTCAGATCACCGGCGTGGACTTATCGAAGGAGTTATACGTAATGGTTTCTGGCTACGAGCCTGTTGGACATAGCTCCGTCTTGCATATACCTATACAAGTGCCTGGTGAGTGCTAATCTTTCTTTAATTGCTAAGAGCCTCTAGACAAGTGGCATAAGTGATAGTCGAATCGAAACGTCAAAAAAGAAAATGTATGGAATTTGACGTAAGTTTACGACATTAAATCGTAGACTCACGTCAAATCCCATTCATTTTATTTTTTGACTTTTCGATTCGACCATCGATTTGACATATAATAATTATGTATCTGTCTAGCTTCGGTGAACGAAAAGGCCTGATGGTATTCCATCGTGTGCGCTCGTTTTCATTTAGTTTCATTTTATACTAGTTGTTGTCCGGGGCTCCGCCCGCGTAGATGTGATGTCGGTTATTGCGAAGTAGTTATTCTAGACTATAATCTATCTCTGTGCAAATTTCATCCAGATCCGTTCAGTATTTTTTGCGTGAAAGAGTAACAAACATCCATACATTCTTACAAACTTTCGCGTTTATACTATTAGTAAGGATGTAGGGAATAATTCTTGTATCACGACAGATGCGGTGCACAAGCATTATATGTTTATCAACTAATTGAATGTCCCGTATGAGTATATGATGTACTAAGGCAGCTCAGGACTTGCTGTAGAAGTCTCTGCGGATGCCTATGTGTAGCAGTGAACGTCTTTTGAGATAATGACGATGATAATTGAACTGACACCATGCAGCGCAGTGGAAAATAGCGAGGTGAACACTTAAACCACTAAACTACACATGCAGACAAGCCCTACATGTTCCTATGCTCCCCTCAATGGTTTTAAAACGGAAAATATTCTTCTTCTTATCGTTTGGTTAGCGGTCAACCTGGTGACAGAGTTATTTAGAGCGCCCATATTTAGGCCTCTGTCGTGATCTAACGACTGTTAACAGTCGGGACCGACTTTTAACGTTCCCTCCGAAGCATGGAGACGCTCAGATGAAATAATACTATGCAGTCACCCACCTATGGTATTAGCTTAATCCGCTGATCGTTTACCGAACAGCGCGTGCACCTGGCTATGAGCGCCTCATAATATGACGGAAAATATTAAAGCTAACTTATTTACAGAAATAAAATTCATTTTTTACACTTAAACATAAAACTAATTTTAAACTTACAAGGTAAGAAACAGACAAAATAAAAAAAAAACAAAATAGAAAACAAAAAAAACTGACTAGCGTCTATTAGTCGTTTCGCTAGATCGTAAAGGAAACGAGCTCTCGGACCTCCTGAACCGACCGTCTCTACGGCTCAAAAATATGATTTCCAACTAAAGTACTGTATGTACGCCGTTTGAGGGTCTCTGCAGCTGCGGCAACAGCGCCAGCGCATGCTACTGTACTTGGAAGATGTAAATGTGCAAGGGTGTTGACGCAAGTTGCATCCCACACTAATGGCCTGCCCATCTTCCAAGGCAGTAACGACACATTAGGTTCAAGTACTGCTGGTACGCCGGCGATAACAAGAGTCTGAAGGATAATGTAAAGCTAATTTAATTGTTCCAGAAGCGAAAGACCTGCAGTATATCTTCACCAGCTCAGGAGTGACCGTCACGTGGAAGGGGGAGGGAGCTCGCGTGGTTCGGTATTCACAAAACCTCACACAGTCCCTCGATAAGTGGCCCAGTCTCAACGTTACAGGCGACACTGTACATGTAAGTATTTTATTTTATTTATTGCGGTATAGGAAACAGTACTATAATTACAATAGGAATGAAACAATAATGTTAGCAATGTCTCCAATTAAGTTTCTAAAAATTAAAACACTAAACGGCACAGGACCACTCAATAAAATTATGTAACAAAGTCAAAGTCAAACTAATTTATTCATTTAGATCAAATACATGATGATACTTATGAACGTCATAAAAACAAATGCCAGCATACTTTTTTTCCTACGGCCAATTCGCTGACTAGGGTTGGGCCTCGAGAAGAATTGGCAAGAAACTCGGGCCACTCTTTTTAATTGCCAGAGTATAACATTTACAATTTGGTATGAGTTACAATATTAGTGTTAACAAAAAGGGACGGAACCCAATATACCATACAACGAAAACAAAATTTAACCAATCTAATAATAGTACCTATGTTTACACGAAAGTGACCAAACAACCTAAGGAACAACTTCGCTAAAATATTACTGAGGTAGTATTCTGTTTCTGCTGGTAATCTTATTCCAGAGCTTTTTTGAAAATCGTTGTATTGGCAGCTTCTGAGGTTTGTTGCCACCTTTTTTATTTCTTCGGACACTAGCCCTTATACGCATAGCATAAGGTAATTTTTGCGGACGCAGTAATTTAAAATTACATATTTATTAATCTACTGCACCCAAAAATACGTGCCTAGGTCTTGTGGCGTGAATTAGTAGAGGCCTATGTCCAGCAGTGGACTGAAACAGTCTGATTGATTCATCGTCTCAACCCATAAACGTCCCACTGCTGGGCTCGGGTCTCCTCCATAAATGTGGAGGGATATTAGCCTACTATACCACGCTGGCCAGACTGGTTGGTATAGGGTTTTGTTTCGAGATTTCCCTCTCTTGCAGTGGATATTGTCTGCCTGACTTATTCCCTTAGTCGACTCTTACGAAACCCTCGGGATGGAAAGGGGTGGTGACATTGTATTCTTAATCCGTCACCACACGGACTGTCTGACAGACTGCCTGTCTGATTGATTGTTTGACTCAAAATATATTCATTTTTATTGATTTTACATATTATTTTTTATTCGCACAGATCACGGGACTTGAAGATGCTCTCTCCACGTTCGTGATGGTGGCCGCTCCGGGCCAGTCAGGGAGTCAAGTGCTCACTGTGCCCGCCAGACCGCCTGATCACTCTTCATTTTACCTCAGTGAGTATATACGTACTGAAATACATTATATTGTTCACTACTGGCGGGAAAATATACTAAATAACCTGTAAAAGCACCTCCAAAGATCTTTATAATTATTTTTTTCTATTTGTTAGACAAATATCGGATGATATAGAGTAAAATAATTGTTGATACTTTAACAAAATATTTTGTTTAAATTATAATTCGTGTTTGGCCTGAAGAGGACAATGCTCATTAAATATTATATATGTTATAGATATAGGATAAAATGCTTCTATAAATATTTTTTAAATAAATATTATCAAAAAGTAGCGCTTTTGACTTATTTCCTTTGCCCCAGAGTACCTGTCACCGCTATTACATCGATCATCCTAGATACATTACATGATTTTGTGTTGTCTAACTCTCTATCTCATTCGGTAAAGAATTAATTTTATCTTTTATATTGCGGACAAAAGCTAGACTTATTTCCAGCGCAATAATTAATACCACAGAACTCAAAATCAATTTTTCAATAAGGCCATACCGTGCCATTTATGCAGGTTGATGAAAAATTACAAATTCGTCAGCTAATTTGTCAACTGCCAGATTCGTTGCTCGAACAGTCAGGGGCGTAGTCTAACTAAGATCTGGCAAGAGATTTTTGTAATCAAACAAAACAAAAATTGGTTTGATATAAAACATTATGAAATGTCTTGTCAGTTCCAGCTGAACATAGTCTCACCAAAATTAATGTTTAAATATTTTTTACGTTGTTTTAGGGTATTTTATTTACTGCTGTAACGCTTTAGTTAAGAGTATAAATGTTATTATAGCTAATCACTTTCGAACACAGCAAAATGGTGTTTAGTTTTATATTAAGGTTTAACGTTTAATATTCTGCACTGTATGTTTTTACAATAAAATAGTAAAATAGTCAGTATTTAATTAAGTCGTAGTTCACATTAATTTATACAACAGTGTAAGTATAATGTAAATGTCTGGGGAATATAGCTCTAAACCTGCCCGTCTAGCGGCCCACATTCATCACTCGGCACGAGGAATAGCTGATAATAATCCAGAACTACATCAATATATTTAAGACCCAGACAATATACACAAAGAAAAAATTATTGATTGATCTCTTGAGACAGCATCGCACATACATGAAAGCACATATATATTGAATCGCCAATTAAAAATCAACACAAAGATCAATGCTGTCATCATCATCATCATCATCTCAACCCATAAAAGTCTCACTGCCAACATTAGGACGTTGTATGGGTTGAGATGGGGATCTCCTTGACAAGGATGAGGATTTGGAGTAAAAGGGGTATTTGATCACTATACCACACTGGCCGGAATAGACGGGTAGGTATAGGGTTTTGTTTCGAGTTTTCCTTCTCTTGCAGTGGATACTGTCGGCCTCACTTACTCTGTTAGTCAACTCATACGACACCCTCGGGATGAAACGGTGTTGACATTTGTATTTTTAATCCGGTTACATACATATTGCTGTATTTGTGCAGATTTATAATGATATCAAATGAGTCGTCTCACATATGATACTCTATGTCCCACCATCAATTGAGTCCCAATTATGACGTAAGGTATTTTTATCTTTGTTTGTATTACAGGTGTGGGTTTCGGCTGTGGTGCCTTGATTTTATGCGTGGTGATCGCAGCGGCTGTCTGTATCTGGCACAGAAGGAAGAGGTCTCGGTCACCTGTCAGGTAATTTACAACTTTACGATTAAATTATTGAGGTACATTTTCGATCAGTATCGGCGCTTTCTATACACTGGAGAGCTAGTGATAATATTATACTTAGGTAACTCAAAAACTCTTAAATAGAAAAAGAACTCAACTTGAGCCGATTTTTAAGACAATTGAATGTAGTTAATATTTTTTCAAATAACGAAAGCATTGTCAGTGATCGAGGTTTTCCCAGAGATTTCTGGATAGGAGCTCTCCAAAACGTTGTTTTCGAGAGACCATACATAGGCTACGGTAACTGCTTACCATCGAGGGTACATGTTTTTATTTTTTTAGGTCACGACGAAGGAACATGTCTCCAGCAGAAGGACACGAAGAAGAGGTAGCAGAAATGAAGGTACTTCCCAACATTTTAAAAGTTTCATTCTTTAGCGAGGCCTAAACCCTCTCACACTCTTGATTAAGAGCCGTGCCCAGCAGCGGGACATTATATTGGTTGAAATTAATTAAATTGAAATTATTTGTCCAGAGAAATAGCTCTGGAGTATAAACATAACTAATTGTTTTATTATTAATGACGATTCATTTCGACAGAACGTCACGGGTCAACTCGCGAACGGTGGCGGTTCCAAGGACGCAGGGGAACCACTTCTTAATGGACATGTTCATATAACCGAGAACCCTAATGTGAGTATCCTGTAGTATTGCTTTAGTTACGTAAATTTTAACCTCCTCTATCATATGTAAAATATGATAGAGGAGTAGGTGTATAACATCTATTATTATTAATCCTATCTTCAATTTTAGCTTTCTGCTTCTATAATTTTCATTTTCGAGAGCGTTACCCTTCCACTCAATAGATCTGATTAAATAACCTTTCAAATTTGAAAACTTAACATCGAAATGTGTTTAAATATTTTTAGCATTTTGCTATGCAATTAGCTCAAATATACTTAAATATTAAAGCAATGTGGAAAAAGACGAGCCCGGAGCAGGACTCGAACCTGCGCCTCTCGGGTTCCGGCCCAGCGCACTACCAACTGTGCCATCCGAGCTCCTACTCCAGAGTTCGAATTTGTCCACCGCTTGTTTACGTCTTGGAGTGGATGCTTTACTATTTAAGTATAAAGTGTTTAGTTTATAATTATATGTTTATCCAGCAGCCATCAAAAACACCAAACGGCCGAATGCGAAAAGGCCGTCGCTACGAACCAACCTTCGACGTGGCTCGATACGAAGAGCCAGACACCACTTTAGAGACAGTCCTCGATGACACCACCTCTACCACCTATAACTTGATGGACACATCCCGCAGGCCGGAGTACGACATGTCGAGGTCGTCCCACGACCTTAGCGCCAACAACTCCTTCAACAAGCTACCAGATGATAACATGAACTCAGAACTAACACGAAGTACAGACTTTCAATTAGACAACAGCAAAATTCTACCCACCCTTCAGCCTAACGGTTGAGACACCCTCCACCACTCCCCCCAAGAGAATTATAATAGGGGTAGGCGGCCCCTGAAGTCTTTCAGACTTCTCGCGTCAATTCGAATGGTGTTGCTAATAATTAAGTCATGGATTGAGATTGTGTACAGATGTCATTTTTTTACTAGATAGACACAGTAAAATGGATATACGAATATAAATAAGGATGGGTAAATAATTAAAGTTTTTAGTAGTTAATAATGAGGCTTGATTGTCCGGATTGCGGGTTACGCGAGGATAGCTACGTGTTTCGTTCCTAACGTTAGAATTTATTTTTAATGATTGTAAGGCTGATATTACTTTGATAAACCATAGTACGGGTAAATAATTTAAGTGTTAAAAATGGATTCCGGTGGAAAGTGACATAATAATTCTGACCACGCGGAGGTATTCTCGCATAAGCTGTGCATAGCTTCGCAATAGAAAGATCACACCCTATAATTGTTATATTATGTATATATAAAATGTTTTATGGCAACATGCACATGTGTTAAGCGTTGTTTACGGCCTGAGATTATGCGTCCGACAATAATGTAGGATCGAGACCGTCTTGTGACGGCGCCGGCGCAGCGGTGGGCTGCGGACACGACAGCCACGACCACTCGGGTTGTGTATGTGTATGTATACAGTGCCTCTAATAAGTACCTACACAGACCATACTAAATAGTTTTCACCGTTAGTGCAACTTTATCGTACAAAATATAGACCAGAATAAGTAAGAGTGTACATAACAATAAAGTATTCTATCGATGTTAAAATGATAATTATATTTATTTTTTCTCTGATTTTTTTTTCATACAGGTCATAGACAAAGCCTCAGATGCTAATATCCTTCACAATATACATTCCAATTTGTTTTACCCATATACATATTATAATTTTACACACATCACCTAATTAAATTATGCGCAAACACGCAAGTTTAATATATATTTCTGTTACTATTTTTAATGCAGTTTTTACACAGTTAAACCCACAAAGTTCTTTCTAAATACTTACTTAAAACCTAAGAAATCGAGTAGATAGAATAAAAATAATTGTAAAATATATAAGAATATATAAAATAAAAAAAGAAATAATTTATTACAACGAACTATGACTATTTTAAATTGACAAAATAGTTTATAAAGTTAAATAAATCAAACGTTATCGTTATAAAGTTACTAAAGTTATTGCACGTTTTGTCCTTATGTTTATAGCTATAACATGTTTAGCTTACGTCACGTTACAGTTGAACAATGATTTGGTCGATTGCAATGCATAAGACACTATGTACTTCCATCTGTTACCTGTTTTACTTGGTATTTTTAATAAACTAACCAAATGTTTCGTCCAAAATATACGAAATGTACATGTATTAATTTTTCCGTATTACATTTCTTTTACTATTATAACTGTTTAGTTACACTTTTATTCCTCTTTATTAAAAAAGTGGAGCATTCATTAATTTATACAAATTACATTATATTGAATTTATTTCATATATTCTTATGGGTTAATGAAACCAACACTAGTTTTCGTTACCGAAACTGTTATCCTGCCTATTATAAATAAAATAAATAGAGTTTATGTCGCCAAAACTTGTTATAACGTAAGCTAAACATAAATAGCTCTGTACTTCGTTGATCATTATTCCATATCACAATGATATCTACCTCATTTTATTCGTTGTAGGATTATTTTAGATGTTAATGAAAATTTAATGTTGAAACATTTGTTTTCTACGTAAGCCCAACGAGATGGTTAACGGCACTTACTGGTTAGTTGTAGTGGTGTTTTTTTATTTATTTATTATTAGAACAGTAAGATTTCCACTGATTATTCGTATTGTATTTTTTCTCTTTTTTATTACAATGTCTTAAAATAAGTTTGACTGGTTTGCTCGGTAGCTATTTTGACGTTAGTTTTATTTTTACGTTATATATTTTTTTTGTTTTCCAGAATATATTTCACTTATTAACTGATTTTAAATGTAATGTTGATTTAAAAAGATTTTGTAAGGAAATTTAAACAAGTAGGACAATCGAAAAAACCTAGATTCAGCCTGCTTTATTTCTAGCCAAAAATCAGACGCCTATCTTTAAGTATATATTTATATATCTATTTATGTCTCGAGTTAAAAGCACCTAGGTACAATTTATTATACTGTAGGGTTAAGCGGCCAACGTGTTCAAAGTCAAAAAATAAGGAATTAGTTTCATAATTAGTAATAATAACAAATATAATACTATTTCCATTCTGTAAATTTTCTCTTATTGATGTTGCAAATTATCAGTAGTAAGATTTTGTTTGTTTTTTGACTTAGGCATTAGGCCGCTATTGTAAATATTATAAAATATAGACTCAGTTTAAATATTAAATTGGAAAGGAAAAACGCCGACTATGTACCTGAAAGAATTCAATTACACTAAGCTAGCTAGACTTAGGTGTAGTGTTAGATCTTTAAAAAATCTAGAATTTTATCTTTGACGCTAGGTTTTGTCACAGGGTCTAAGCTTCGATTTTGACTTCTTGCAAACAATTACGCGCTAATTTTTCTTTTTTTCTCTAGTAAACTCAGTGTATCGTTTAGAATGTTACAACGTATCCATTAGGGCTCGACAGCGACGTAGTGCGCCGGTTTTCATTATTTTTCTTACACTTAATTAAATGTTTTTTATTTTTCTTTATAACAGTATTGATTTGTGGCGTGACAGGATTTCGCTGTTGTCTTTTCTATGTTTTACCATCACTAATTAGCAGTTTTATTACTAATACAGCTATGTCCTAAGGATTAATTATAGCCAAAAATGTATAACTTCACGATTTATTGAATCGCCTATTTCATTTTTTATCTAAGTTGTATAAAGTTTTTAAAAATAAAGTTACATTTAAAACACAATCGCTTCGGTGACTATTTTAATAAAATAAAAATAAAATTTTCAATGTTTTTATATAAATAAATGAATAATAATAATAATGAATACAATATTACTCTAACACCAAAAATATTTTTCTGTAAATTGAAAATATTGTAACATACTGTTTCGTAAAATAAGATTTTTATGGAGGAGCAAAGGAACTTAAAATAAATCCATTTTATAATGAAATAATAAACGTTGAATGTTTAAGAATTATAAAATATTAAAGATTTGTACCATTTAAATGAATTTATAAATTATGCATCTGATTTTATACAACTTAAAATGAAATAGGTAAAATATGAATGTTCAAACATACCGTAGTTATAAAGTAAGAAATATTATTTTTTACCATAGGATTACAAACTAGTTAACATGTTTAATATAACTTATTTTTATTTTTTTAATCAATTCGATTTTGATGTTCACTCGTGGTTGTGTTATTAAATAATTTAACCACTTTATATTTGAAACTGTTGGATTTATTATTATTTTTCTATTAATAAAAATGTTTGTATTGTGGAACCAAAACAATTGAATCGTCGACGCAATAACAGATACCTGAATAATGTACAATGTTTTTTTGTAACTTATAGTATAAACTAATGCATGCATTTATATTACATGTTTTTGTGTTTGATTTATATATTTATCGGCATTGAAATGCACGTTGTTATCTTTGTGAATTTAACAGTAATAAATCAAAACGGTACCTATGATAATTTAAGTTTTTTTGAGTTGAATTATAAAATCAAACCAAAAGAAAAATCTAAAAAAACCAAGTTTTTTTTGTTTAAAAATAATATGTGACGGGCGATTTTATGAAGAAACTGAAAAAAAAGTACTCGTATAAACTGATATAGTCTTTATATACTTGGATGGTCCGCTAGATGGCGGTTACTGAGTTAAGGAACTGACATCTATTGGGCTATACGAGTAGTAAATTTTAATAGTAATTTATAAAACAAATGCATTCGATAGTTTTTTACTCATCTATAATTCAAAACAAGCACAAGTTCTAGCATAAGAATCTTTATCTTATGCTCATTAGTTTAGGATTCAAAATTGCCAAGTGAATTATAAAATCTTATCATTACTGTTTGAAACTGTTCGCATTACTATGTCAAAAGCACATCAACTGTGTAAGAAAAATGATTATTTTGACCTAGTATGTATGCTGTATTATATTCTGAATCAGAATAAGTGTTTTAGTGCTAATAAATAAATAAATCAAACATCATAGAATATAAGATTTATAACAATAGTTATTTCCGTACACCAACTATGATTTCAATGTTATATATATATATTTACGTTTTTACATTGGCTTGTCCGTCCTTTGAGTGAAAATATAAGTAAAATAATTAAAAGCCTGATATTGTGCCTCTGATGATAATTTTGAATCTCATTTCGCAATATATTAATTGTAAAATCATTAAAATGGGGATGGTTTAATATCGAATCTATATTTAAGAAAATTTAATAGTCATCTAGTTCATATTGAATTGGCATTTTACACATTTTTTATAGAATCGCAGAAACTATCAAAATTGAGAATTGCTGTCTTAGAGTACATACATTTTATATTTGTTTTATTTTATCAAATATACATCGAAATCCACTCCTGCGTCACTACTGGTGCCTAGATCAGTGGTGGTTATTTTATTTTCAAATGTATGATATTTTTTGTCATTACATGTAACGATTTGAGCCAACCATCCCCTATACTTATGTTTTTTTCACATAACTTGACAATTAAAGCGGGTAAACCATTCCATATATTTATTCAATAGACACATTATTTTTACTAATAACGCACATTCCATATTGACTGCAATAGACCACACACCCACAGATTCTTTTTATGTAATTTTTCTTTGTTTTTATTATTATTATTTTACTATACACACGTGTTACATTAAATTTACATTATTATGTAACATTGCGAATGTTACAATAGATGACCAATTTGTTACAAAATATTGATAAACTCATAGATAAGCAATAATTATAAAATGTTATTCAATAGCCAAGTAATTTGTTATATGCACATAGTAGTTTTTTCTGCAATTACAGGGTGTTATTAAGAATATTTAATTAAAATATATAAGAAATGGACAAACGTTGAAAATATTATTGAGAAAATTTAAAATTTAATACTTTCTTCTGAAAATACATATAAACCTAACTTTAATGAGAAGTATTTCTATAACACCCTGCATGTACCTTTAACTCAACAAGCATGTTACATGCGAACGCATATGTGTAACATCGTGATTACTAGTAACTGTAAAGCAATAGAATAGTATTGTGGTATTTGTTGTATATATCTACCTAACTATATATATGTTGTTCGTATTCCGATTTAAGATTTTTTGCTCTGTTCAAATATTTATAAATGTAAGTTAATATAATCATGTTTCAGTCGTTTTGTTATCAAATGGTTTATATAAACAATAGACTTATAAAAAGGATTGCCCAAAAGTAAAAAATAAAATCGTTTTATTAAAAATTGTCTGACAATTTTATACGAGTTTATAAATTATGTCAGGATGCAAAATCTATATGTTCAAAATACGTATTAATGGAAATAAGTTACAGGTAAAAAAATCTAGATACGTAAAATGTGCATCACTAAAATCTTATGATGCGGAACAAAAATATTTTTCAGCATTATTAAAGTGTCCTTTGCTTACAAAACGACGAATACTATATATAAACTACAAACCATCAGTGCTTAGACTCATATTATTCGTATGAAGTTGATTTAGTAGCATGTACTTAGTTATACGCGTCCAAATATTTAAAAAGAATTAACATAGTTTTCAAGACTAACAACAGTTTTGTGAAATTGTCTTTTAATTGATCCTGTTTTATAGCTTTATGTTATTGGTTACCTTTGCGACGATACTAAGTGGTGGCTTACACACACTAAAACCGTTAATTTAAAAAAATATCAGGGGACCAATACCTCTGTAGCATAAATTTTCTTCTCAATGTATTTCTCATTTTAGATTAGCGTAAGCGATGCCTGCTTTTTACGGCTTTTGGATACAGATCATAAGTATAGAGCCATTTTAAATAGACACCATCAATGTTACCTAGCAAGTCCATTTTTAAATAGATATTCGTCGCTAAATAACTTATTATATTCTAACACCAAGTGCTAAGGTAACAAGTAGATCAATTAACTGTCAACGAATGATAATAATATTTGTCATCATTAATTATAATTGTTTTATTGTAACATAAGTAACAATTGTGTTAACTTATATGTTACAAACTAACGCACTTGTGTCTATGCGGAGCAAAGCCGTCTTTAGCCAAACCCATGGGTATAAGAGATTTTAGGCCCTTTTACCCCCTTTACGGAACTGATGCAAATACAATAGTAATTAAACCAATTTCTCGTTTTACAAAAATAGCGAGAAGATCCAGTGGATTACTATTGTTTTTACCATTAGAATGCATTATCATTCTTCATTTTGTAATTTAAACTTATTAAATACGACCTTATTCACAAACATTGAAATTGGAACTCATATTGCGGTTATACATTTTCTAAAAATTATTAAATGGAGAAAATAAAATGGAGAATGACTCTATCATACAACCTTTTATTGTCAACATCTACATTCTAATAGGAAAGTTGGCCAATACTATATAGGCGTCTCGAGAGGGCAGCTCTTCAAGTACAGGACCACTAGAAAAGTTTCATACCATAACGTTTTTTAACAAGGGTATCTTGTTGGTCAAAGGTTTTACTTTGAACAGGATAATCAAAAGCTTCCCATGGACAATAAAGTCATGGTTCCCTCGACTGTTTTCACTTGGAATAATTTGGGTTGACAATTAGAAAGATTTATATTGTGATCGCTTAGTTAATTGATTACTTAAATACATTGGTAGATATGGGTTATGGCAAATCGTTTCGCAAAAGTAATGTAAGTTTTTAATTCGTTGCAAAGCACCAATAGCATTTCTACAGGAGATAATTTAAGGTGTTGTTATAAATAAATATTATACAATTTTTAAAAATTAAAGACCATTGTGGTGGCTCAATTTCGATGTAAGGTAACTATTGATAGCCACAATCCAGTGCTTTTAAGTCAAATATTTTGTATAATAGGATTTATTGGGATATTTTAATAGGACTATGATTTTGTAATTAATATGTACTTGAATTCTCTGTAATTTTGAGTTTGCGGATGATACGTCACATCACATTTTTAGGTTATTTTTAATAAATATAGTTTTATTGTAGTATGTATAAATTTTATTCGATTATTAAAATATCTCAATGTTCAAAATTATTGTAAGGAATTATTCAAAATATATTGTGGGGACATGATGTTACATTTTTCTTTTATACTGTACTTAACATTTTGAATACCTACTGAAAAAAAAGGAAATTCATGATATTGGAAAAAAACATTTTTGTATTTCAAATTGAGCATTAAGTTTTAAGATTGTAAAAGCGGTTAAAAACTCGTTAATACTCGAGTTTTTCTACAAGAATATCCTTTGAAAAATCCCGCGTAATATTTTTATTTCTGCAAGATCATGTACCCACAAAAGTTAGTTATAAAAAAAGAAATAATATAACTGAATCTACCTCAACCAAATTACCCATTAATATTGTTTGTAAGTGTTCTTTTGAGTCTTATTATTACTAATAAATACTGAAATGTAGTGTTTTTATAATGATACTATTAGTTTCAACATCCACATTTTGATATGGTAATTATTGTTACCGCACTATTGAATGGACAGCGGATTGTTGACATGGTATTGTATGAAACGATATTAAATTTGAAAATAAAGTATATATTTGTGTTTTATTTTGATAACTAGGTCGCCCGCGACTTCGTTTGCGTGGTAATTTGGAATATTTTCCCCGATTTTGCAACATATTTTACTACTGCTCCGCCCCTATTGATCATAGCGTGATGTTATATAGCCTTCCTAGATGAATGCACTATTCAACAAAAAAAGATTTTTTCTAATCGAACCAGTTCTTTTTGAGATTAGCGCGTTCAACCAAACAAGCAAACAAACTCTTCAGCTTTATAATATTAGTTAGTATAGATTAGCTTTGTCATGTTCGTGTGTGTGTCGAATCGAAGAAATCGTTCAGAGTTTTGATCACTGGTAGACCACACTGCACATGGTCACCTGTGGTAGCTGTCGACACTGCGTCGATTGTTGTGGTTTTTATTTCCACATTAGTGTAATCCATAAATTTTTGTCCAGGGCCTCTAGACAAGTGGCATAAGTGATAGTCGAATCGAAAAGTCAAAAAACAAAATGTATGGGATTTGACGTAAGTTTACGACATTAAATCGTAGATTCACGTCAAATTCCATACATTTTATTTTTTGACTTTTCGATTCGACTAACGCTTATGCCACTTGTCTAGAGGCTCTGAGTCTGATTTCATATTCTTCGTGTCTATCAAATGTATGATGGTCCACTGCGACACAGGACTTGGTCCCTAACGCGGCCGTTGTCTTTTGTAACCATGTGATACGCACTCCTGTAGTTGGCATTTTACCTATCATAAATCACTACCTCCGGTGTTTATTTTCGGGAGCGTTTACCTTCCAGTAAATCCATTTATGTGCCTATCAAGCAATTTTCTGCTTTCATTTTATGACATTTTACCGCTGAGGGTGCAATGTATAAATTGTTTCTAGAACCTTCCAGAATATAAGAATTAATTCGAGGCTCAATAAAACAACACAAATCCAATAAGTAGTAATATATTTTAGTGTTTATTGATGAGCTGGACGAGTAGGCTCTGGCGGCAGAGACGAGAGACTGCGCCCTCGTCGCGCCGCCGCAGCTTAGCAGCCAGACGAGCCAGGCTGAAGCGAGAACGTGTTCGTCCTTCACGACGACTGCCTGTCGTGACAAAATGTTATCATAGTTATTACCTTTTTGACTGCACGGTTGGCTCAGTGGCTTAAGTGGTTACCTTGCCATTTACTACTGCGCTTCGTGTTGTAGGTTCGATCCCCACACAGGACAAAAATTTGTGTGATCCACAAATGGTTGTCCCGAGTCTGGTTGTACTTTGTGTCTGTTAATTGTATGTTTGTAAAGTCTCCCGCGACACAGGGCTTGTTCCCTAGTGCGGGAGTTGTCTTTTTTAAAGAAGAACAATAAAGAAGAAGAACATGAGAATGCTACTTTCCGAGGCTCCGAATTTGTGTCAATAAGTTAGATTTAGGAATAGCTGATAAAACATGGAACCCATTATTGAAAAACAAGCATATATGATGCTTTTGCCACTAAAATGATGTCTCTCTGACTTAGCATCACATATTATCTGCTATATACATAAAAGACCATATAAAGTAATATAATTGACTGTCTTGGAGGTCCAGTGGCCGCAGTTTGCGCCTGCTGTGCACGAGGTTGAGGTTTCGATTCCCACACAGGACAAAACTTTGTGTGACTCATAAAGAGTTGTTCTGAGTCTGGGTGTAAATTGTGTCCGTTAATTATATGTTTGTAAAGTCCCCTGTGACACAGAGCTTGTTCTCTAGTGCGGGAGTTGTCTTTAAAAAAAAAATTGACAACTAACCTTCGGCCACTCTCTGCCATGCCTCTCTGTCTACATTAACCATGCCAGTAGAGGCGCTTCTGCCCAGTGTACCTGATTCCTGGGTTCCCGACGAATGGGACTCTGCCACGTCACTCTCGCAACTTATTCTGCTCGACCTAATTATAAGAAAATAATATACTGGCTGGAGAAGTCAAAGTCAGTCGCCTCGAATTTCAAAGGTCGTAAGTGTGTAGACTTTACCAACTCAAATAATTGTGTGGTTTTTTACTCCATATTAAAGTGTTTTGAGCCTATAAGATTTTAAGTGGGTGCTCAAAAATAAGACATTATTACTTACTATAAACAGACTTATTACTCTATAATAATAATATCTGTATAATAATAATATATGAGACTTGCGAACTCGCAGAAGAAAAAATATGAATGAAATCAGTAAAGTCGTTTTTAAGTAATGGCATGACCAAGAGAATTATGCATTTTTTATACTTGTATAAATAATATTTATGGTTCATATTTGTTTACATACCTGTCCCCAGGCCTCAAATCGCTAGCAGAACTTGTACCTTCCCGCCTCATAGGCACGGTAGAAAATAAAAACCTCTCTCTAGCCGCCTTAATCTTTGCTGCTCTCTCTGACAGCTTTGCAGCTGCAACATCATAATCCACAGACGTTGGAGACTCTACAGTGGAAATAGATCTCCCAAATAAACCCGGATTTCCTGATAAGTAGCTGCTCAGACTTGGTAGCGTTGTGTCAGACACTTGACTAAAGACTGGAAAAGATTCTGAGTTTGAAGACGTTTCTGGTAGATTCCTGGTTAGATCTGGTACTATTGTGTCTGTGCTTGCCGTTCCTGTGATAGTTTCCTGACTGTCCTCTATATTTTTTGGTATGGGGGTTTCAACCCTGGACTGTTCGGGGTGCAAGGCGTTTGCACTGTGAGATTTGAGGACACCGTCTAGGCTGGACGACGGTACTGGTGTAAGACGTTTCTCTACAGAAGTCTGGTCACGTCTGGATAACTGACAAGCGCTTGCTGACTTCTGGACTTCCCTCTCCAGGAATGGGTTATTTCTGAAAAAAAATAAGTGTTACTAATTCATAAAATATTTTGCCTATTTGTTTTAAAAGCGGAGTTAATAAACTAGGCCAATGCCCACCCGACAGTGGAATGAATGAAAGGGGATTGTAATAGATCGTAGAGGGCATATTTCCGAAAGCAATTACCAGTATTTCTATTCTGGTTCTTAGATATTAGATATTTATATTGTGCCTAATTAAGCTTTAATACTTAAAATATTAGTTTTTAACCGCTGATGCATAGACACATCAGTCCGTGTCTGAAAACTTTCATAGAGATTTTTTTAAGGAAAATTTTATTTAAAATTTGGGTTTTAATTTTAGTAAGCTTATTTCAAGAAATCCAGCCACGCGAATTTTCATTGTCTTTTGGCCAGTTACCTGATATTAACACCAACAGGCATATCGGGAGGTCTGCGGCGTTCAGTGGAAGGTGACCGCCAGGCAGGGGACGATGCTCCACTGCTGACTGGCGATGTACCTGTCATTTTAATAAAGTTCTTTATACATTCACCTCGAGCCATACTGTGAATGCTACTTGTATCTTTTAACTACTGAATTTACCTATTATGTCTCACTTAAATTCTCGAAATAGCTCATAAAAACATGAAAAATTATCAAATTATTTTACCTTCTTCGTTTATCTTTTTGTTATATCTTTGTATCATAATACGAATAGAAGGTGCCGTCTCTTTCGGTTGTGGTTTCCTTTGAGATGAAGGAGAAGATGGCAGAGGAGGTCTCGTTCTCTTTTTAATTTCTTCTGAGTCTTGAAGATCACCAGAACTTTTAGAATGGGTACTCTTCTCCTGTTTTACTCTTTCAGTTTTAGTATCCTTCTTTTTGCCTTCAGTTCTGTGACTGTGTTCTGATGATCTGACTTCTGGAAGATCTTCAACGTTCACCGGTATAACAGCCCTAGGGATAGTTTCACCACTACGAACGACTGGAGAAAATATTTTCCTTGTCGTTTTGACGATAACTTCCGGAGAATGGTCGCGGTGTTCTGATGCTTTGAGTTTAAGGACGAATACCTAAAAATGTACTAATATTATAATATCATAGCTATACTAAAAAGATATAGTAATATCTTGTGTTAATTATCAGTTAACATACAATTGGAATGCGTTGACGTATTCACGCTCTTATTGCTAGATCCCGCACTCATATCTCCCACATAGCGATACCCACCTTCACTCTTGTTGGGCTTGCTTAGGCTTAATTATGTACTTATATGCTGCTGTATATTGATATTTCTATTGATGGCAAATGTTTATTCAGAGAATTTCCGTTAAATGTATGGGTAAAAACTTCTATTGGGCTTTTAGTATGACTTTTGTTTATACTTACTTCACCTTCAGAATCTGAATGCAGTGAAGTTGGAGGTGTTCTTGGCTTTTCAGATGCTCTTCTCGGCCTCTTCCTTCGTCTTGGTATTTCAACCGTCACAGTATCCACTTCATGTTCTGTATCACTCTCAGAAGGTTTTGACTGTTCCCTCTCTAATCTCGCTCTAGATTTTGACTTCTTTTTACCATTACTTTTTTCTAAATCTTTAATTTTAAAATCATCTTTTGATTCTTCAAAACTATCTCTTTCTTTACTCTCTAAGATTTTTTCTTTCTCATTAGATCTAATTAATTTGGGACTGTAACGTTTGTGTAAAATTATTTCTCTGTCTATACTTTTCTCACGTGCTTCACTGTCAGAAATCTCTTTTTCTTTGAAATTGCTGGAACTACATCTTTCTATTTCTTGAATCGTTTTTCTAATAAATATCGCGTCCTCCTCAATACTAGGTTGTCTGCTTATCTTCCTTCTATTTTTGTTCTCAGTTGGTTTGTTCTGAAATAATATTTACTTTTATAGGATTTTAACACAATTGATTTAATCATGAAGAATGTGTGTGTTACCTGTTCTCTAGTTTTGGGACGGGCTCCTAATGATTCTTTGGAGTTTATGCTGCGAGTATCTGAAAGGACAACTGTGGAAATTGTGAGGCTTAGTTTATATCTATCTTAATGATGGAGTATTATGGTCATCAGAATAAATCAAACTTAACTGGCATTATATTACCTATAATAATATAATAATATGAGGTAGATATTATTATATTATTATAGGTAATATAAATCATGCTTGAGTCATTGAGTCATTTTAAAAGCAAAACTTAAGAGGAAACGCGGTGTGTCTATTCTCCATAGAAACGCTCTCGCCTGTTTTCTACCTGGTTTACGATCTTAAAGTTAACATTTTTTGCAATAAAATTAATATCAACTTCTTGTATGTTCCTATGTTTTCCTTTTTAATGATTCATTATATTTATAAGCACTAGAAACCCTTAAAAATGCTCAAAATAACCATTTTAGACGGCTGTCAACATAGGCCTGGTATACAAATATGACAACTGTTATTGAAAAAAGGAAAACATAGGGGCACATTTTATATCCGAATCATGCAGTTTACGAAATATCTTTTAAATTGGTCTAATAATGGAGGAGGAAATAGGCGAGAGCCAAACCTCGAATTACGACTTTTTACTTATGCTGTTTAGTCGGATATGCAGTTGTCCCTGTCGCACAAATCGCGCGGCCGAGCGCTCGCAGAGCGACAGCGATAGTTTATTCAAATACCTAATATTCAAAAGTCTCTCCGCCCGCATTTCCTCTTAACACCGGGAATAAAGCTAAGCTTTGTCATTTAAAAATGTGTTGAGGACAATAATAGCAGTCTATAAAACTGCCAGAACATCCATAACAGTTGACCTACCCCCCAATATGATATGAGCGGATTTATATATAAAATTCCATTACAACATTACTGATTCGTCTTTCTTAAATGATATAATATATTTCTTACTAACTAGCAAAAACCCTGTACAATCATTATAATTAATAAATTCTAATCGATTATTCTACTCACCAGCTCCATTAGGCTGCAGCACTGCTGTACCAGTAACGGCCGAGCTGGTCTCACATAGTAACCTGGCCTCAGCCTGCCCGTAGGTATAGATTGGCTTTTGAGGAGTGTGCCGAGGAGACACAGCCATTAATGGTGCCGCTGTGCAGATCTCCTCATCTTCAATCTCGACGAGGACTGCCCCGCGGCTTTGGGGCCCATCGCATTCATCAGCTCCATCGAGCTGAAATGAACGACATTTTACCAAAATATTTACTTATATCAAAGCATCGTCAGTATAGTTTTCCATCTAAATCATGGCTTAATGTTGTAATAAAAATCATGATAATCTAAGAAAATACCTTCAGAAAAGATTAGTTTTTAAAAAGGCCTACAGGTATTTTTTATTAAAATTTATAAAAGATGAATAAGTACTTACAGAATGTTCTCTCTCATACTCCGAATCAAAGTCATCGACATCATTTACACTGAGACTAGACGCGTGAAGCCTGCCAGAACCAGTGCCTGAAGGAGCAACGCTACCATCTGATTGCGTTCTGGTGAGCGTTGCTTGCGGCACTTTGCTCGAACGGGCACGAGCTGCTCGGAGTAACGCTGACGTTGACGCTTCTGGAGCTATGCCTCTGGATTTCTCCCATTCATGGAGTTTACGGGTAAAAGAACGGGAGATTCCTGAAAAATAATATTAAATGTAGGTTTAGTGCCTTGGAAATATTTAAGGAAAAAGGAATTATAAAAGGCAGAGCAGGTCTTTTTATACAACAACCGTACAAATACCTAGCGAGGTTATTATTGCGACATTTTTTGTTTTGCTGTCACATATTTTCAAAAATTTCTCAACAGTTCAAAAGCGAGTGTTTATATAAGAAAGAAAGAAAGAAAAACATTAATTTCGCTCTCAAACAAGAAGTAGTATAACAAAGGTACTTATTAAAACAACTAGCCTAGTTGAGGCGAAAATGGTCTTAGCTCAGCTATATAGCCGCTACGACGAAAGACGTAGCAGCGCTGGTATTGTGTTAAAACCAAAGTGACGCACGGGCAGAAAGCCGCCTACATACCTTTTAAAATAATTAGATATTAATTAATTAAAAAATAATAATACAGCTACATTCTTAAATACATTAAGAAACAAACAATAATAAAAGACATTAAAAAAATTAAAAAATATAAAACAGGTGCATGCACAAACTTATTTTATTTTGTTGTTATATATTTCGAACACTAATATAATAGAACGTTTAGTGCTGCGGTGGTACAATCAAGATAAATAACATTTTAAATTGACTGATTCAATGATAAAAATATCGTAAACCCAAGCAGAAATTTACCTTGGAATTTGAATAATCCGGTGGAAGTTTGTACCAGAACCTCATCAGGTTTCGCTTCCTCCTCCCATGCTGGCACCGAATTGGTCTCTTTCATTCGTTTCCATTCATCTGTGGGTAAACAATATTATGACTGCATGTATAACTTATGACTTTGCCCATGTTTAGTTATATTTTACCGTTTACTGATTGAATTTGTTCCAATTTAAATGAAAAAAGCTTTCTACACTTAGTTGTTTTAGCTCGTTATTCGTTGGTACTCAGTCAGGACAAACAATTTTATATATATGATAATAAGGTTTTTTTTTTATTCTACTTGGGTGGCAAATAAGCATACGGCTCGCCCGATGTTAAGCAGTTACCGTAGCCTATGGACGCTTGCAATACCAGAGGTATCACTTGCGTGATTTTTTTTACACCAAGGGTTTAAGATGAGAGTATCTCTGGGATAGGAATACGTTTATTAAAAAAAATGCATCCCTAAATGAGCGCTGGAGACCTGTACTCACACACAGGAATACAACTACACCGCTGTGTGTTTGGTTGTGGTCTTTTGTAAGGTCCTTACCCAGTCGGGCTTGTTCACTAGTATGGTGCCCTACCTCTTTTATTATACATAGGTATGTTCCTTTAATCTAAATTTAGGCGTTAGTTTGTAATACAATACACTAATTATTAGCTTATATAATTTACCCCATTTTTTGAGGAAGTCCTCGCTGAGGTCCTGTCTTGCTGGCACTGGCAACGGTTGCTTGACACCTTTCTTAAGCTTCCACTCTTCTAATTTCTTTCGGAAGTCAGCTGATAACTGTTCTTCGGTAGCTACTGGACGAGCTCCTGAAATGCCAAATTAGAATTAGATAAATGACCCAGAATAGTTGTCTCACAGCCTCAGCAAAAGAGGAAAAGAAGATGATAATTACCCAAGAATTCTTTTAAACCTAATATTCTTCTTCTTATCTTTTGGTTAGTAACTGGTGTCGGAGTTGTTTGGACAGACAAATCCTGTACACGCGCTAAGATATTTGTCAGAAATAATAAACTCAGATGTAGATTCCTTCAGCATAAGATTAGTTGAGGGCCCGCTAAATGATTAGTTTACTTAACGGGCACAGCAGGGCGAAGTAAGGCTGTGGTTTCACTGAGGCTAAGCGGACCGCGATTCACCAATTACAATAATACAATTACATTGTTTGAAATCCACACACATACCTCTTTTCACAGCTTAGCCCCCGCTCCGATTGGTGAATCGCGGTCCGCTCCGCCTCAGTGGAACCGCAGCCTAAAAGAGGGCTCGGCAGCGTCCGGTGCTCTTTCTATAGTAGCCCGAGCGAACAGGCAAGTGGAGGTAGGTGTCTCCACATCACAGAGATATTATATTAAACTCACCAGCGTATAACTTGCCTCGTCTATCAGAGAACTCTCTTCGAAGACGTGACTGTAATGCGGCGTAATCTCGTGCGATTTCATCTCTCACTACGCTAGCTTCACAACCGCTGCTAAGACCTTCAGTTTCTGTAACAATATAATATAGATGATGTTAGAAATATATGATTTTGACTGTACATATTGTGGTCTAGGGCAATCCATAAAGTAGTATTTGTTCCGAGTCTAAGTGTACTTTGTATCCGTAAATTGTTTGATTGTACATTATTAAAATAAAATAGTTAGCAGGACGGACTGCTAGATACTTTTTGTATATATAGACGCCACAGTTCACAACAATACCATAGTCCAAGGATCTCTTTTCATACTTTCGTTAAGAGTTATTTACACTGTGACAATACTATAATAATAAAAAACATTAAATTTGTCTTTAAACCTGTCAAATGTATACCGAGTGAGAACGTCAACATGGGACCTTTCCATGAATTTCCACTTTAAAATTGCTTTAAAGCATTAGTTTTAAAATGAACTGTACCAGATATGGCTTGCGATAACACAAATAAAAAAAAATGTTATGTGGAGAACTCATAAACATTTGAAATAACGTTAGTATAAATAATTTCAATCACGCTTTTCCCCCCCTAATGAATTGGTAGAGGTGTATTACTCTCCAGTTTTGCTAGCTATCGTAGCCAGGAAACTTGCAATTCAAGGACATAACACGCTAATTATCAAGCCTCTAATTTATACTACTTAAGTGGCAGATATGCACACGATAAATGGGGCATCAGGTCAACACGCACAATAGGCTGCAATCATTACGAAAAAATATGTCCCAGGTTTATTATGAAGAATTAGTAATAGTAGTAAGATTATTTTTGTTTTGTGGATGACTCTGGAAAAAGATAGAATATCTAAAAATAGGTTTCTCTGACCACTGGCTACCTAAACTTACGTAGATTTGTGACTCAAATCAAATTGTAACTATCTGGAGATTGAAAAGAGTGCCCTCAGTTTTTCTGTCCTTTCCTTAGGCCCTATATCTAAATATTGTGTAGTTATTTGGTTTTCGTCAGGATAGGTAGGGCACCATATCAATATGACGCATTACCTCTTTTACACTTCAAAACCAGTGAACCACTTGGTATATTTACAGTTCCACTTACATTTTTTTCTTTTTACAGGATGAAAAAACTTACCAATGCTTAACCTTTTCATAGTAATTATGTTTGTCTTTTTTTATGCTATAGTAAGTACGATTTATATATATTTCTAAAGGTGGTAACGAAGCATACAGCCCATAAGTAATGGCCGGAGAGCATTAAAATATTATTCAAACAAAATTTAGCTTTGTGGAAAACGGGAAAGTCAAACCATATTAGGCCATAAGGCGATCACAGTACCCTCAGTGGTACAGTATATTATATAGGAATATTGATTAAGTTTTTCTATTTTATCTTTGGATAGTAGATACTCGTATTTTTTTTCTATTCTAAGTAAGTACTTTTGTATGTATTGTGTGTTTTATTTCACATTAAAAACAACTGCTTTGCCTATCCGCAAAAGCAAAAGCATTTTTTTTATTTTTAGGTTCTGTACCAAAATGGTAAATCGAAACAATAAAAAATATATTTCTATTCTTTATTGTTTCGATTGGGGGAGGCCTATGTCCAGCAGTGGACGTCTTTTGGCTGAGATGATGATGATTGATTCGATTTATTAAATATATTATTATATTATATTATATATTAGTTTATAAATTATAAACGATATCGGAACCAATTCGCACTTGTCTGGTTTTATTTTCTTTAATATTTTTCAGTCATTCTACGGAAATGAAATAATGAACACAATATCAGGTATCCAAGATTTGTTTGGAGATTGTCGCTTGTCTTGCATACGGACCCATGCCGTTACAAATTACGAGTTAGGCGGGCCATCGGACAGGGACGGCACATCGACGAAGCCACCGTCTCGGCCACCAGCTCCAAAATGCGTATGCACTTCGTGTCCTTGTGAATATATCGATGATGTCATCCAGTACGTATATGTCTTTTAAGACAAAAAAAAATTTATAGTATTTAAAACTAGCTTTCGCAAATTTTAACCAAAAAAATGTTAAACTGACTTGTGTTACTTAGTTAGAGCAAATTCTATTTTTTTAAATATCTCTTTCTATATACCGTTACCTAAGCATATGGTCCGCCAAGTGCGCGAATTGTTTTTTATTTATACTACTTGGGTGCTAGGTACCAGAGGTATCACTTGTGTGTTGCCAACCTCCACCTCACAGAAGAACACAGCGAAATTTCTGCAAACTGAGGCGTAGTCGTGATGCTGTGGGTAGGTGCGTTTTAAAGAAACGTTTTCCTATCCAGGGATTAGTTACTTAATCATATATTTTTTTATACTACTTGGGTGGAAAACAAGCATACGGCCTGTCTGATGAAGCAGTTACCATAGCCTATCGTCGCTTGCAAAACCAGGGGTATCACTTGCGTGTTGCTAAGCCATTTTTTAGACTATTGCTTTAAGATGGAGTCATCCTTGGCATAGGAACACGTTTCTTTCAAAACTCATTCCTAAATGAGCTCTGGAGGCCTGTACTTACACACAGAAATACAGCTACACCACTGTGTGTAGTTATTTGGCTGTGGTCTTCTGTAAGGTGGGTGGTGGTGGTGGTGCTTCCCCAGTTGGGCTTGCTCGGTAGAATAGTGCCCTATCTCTCCTACTTTCTCTTGGTGTTACATTTGGGTCGGCAATACGCAAGTGATATCTCTATCATTGTAAACGTCCATAGGCTACGGTAACTCCTTACCATCAGGCGGGCCGAATAACTGCCACCTGAGTAGTAAAAAAATACATTTATTTTTGGTTTTATTATACTACTTTACTATATATAGAGCTAATATTAAAATATTGTATCTATTGCAGACAAATTTCGGTGAATACAAGGACAAGAACACAAATGTTGAATTCGCAGTACGAATTTGTGCAACATGTGGTACTATTTATTTATAACATACTATCATTTATTTATTTATTGAATAAAACGGTACAAAGTCCACTTATACTATTCACAATATTTAACAAGTTTATATGATTTACTAGCTGTTGTCCGCGGCTCCGCCCGCGCGGATGTCGGTTATCGCTGTAAAAAGTAGCCTATGTGTTATTCCAGACCATAATCTATCTCTATACCAAAATTCATCGAGATCCGTTCAGTAGTTTTCACGTGAAAGAGTAACAAACATCCATCCATCCATTAGTAAGAAGTAAGATAATGTACAATAAAAGTTATAAAACAATCCACATGAACGTCTGTCTCGCATAACTTCTTCTTCTTCTTATCGTTTGGTTAGTGGTCAACCTGGTGACAGAGTTATTTAGATCGCCCATATTTAGGCCTCTGGCGTGATCTAACGACTGATAACAGTCGGGTCCGACTTTTAACGTGCCCTCCGAAGCACGGAGACGCTCAGATGAAATACCACTATGCGGTCACCCATCTATAGGGTTACCTTGCCTTTTTGGATGCTTAACCCGCTGATCGTTTACCGAACAGCGAGTGCACCTTGCTATGAGCGCCTAACTTTAAACATTCTGATAAAATCTTTCTTCTATCACTCGCAAACACATCACTCTCAGGGTTGGTGTCGAGGAATCAGTTTAATACATGAAGAGTGCGGGGCAAGGGAGAATTCGCTCTAGCCACTGTTCTGCATGATTTTGCAAAGTTAGATGCACAAAACTTCATATACCTGCTCCAAATTAAAAATAAATGTATACCTGTATCAGGGTTTTTGGAAATTCTATCCCTAAGGGCATAAACTAAGGGATAAATCGTTTCATGGAAGTTCGTTATTTCCAAAATAAGAAACGTGTAATTTCTTAAACCCGCTTTTATTTTTAGGAACAAAGATTCATAACCCTAAGACAGTAAAAATAATAAAAATGTTTAACCCATGCGAAGCAGAGGCCGACTGCTAGTAACGTACATACATATCATCACGTCCGTCTTCCAGTGGGGTAGGCAGAGACTATGGCACGCCAATTGCTTCGATCGAAACATACTTCCTTCGCCTCCTCTACATTCATAAACCTCTTCATGCATGAACGTCGATTCTGGGTACTTTTAATTAATGCAAGCTAGTTATAGATGAATATAAATTTCAGTTGAACATAATAATAGAGCGTATGCTCTTTATCATTGATAATGTAATTATCAGCCTTACCGAAGAACCAGAAAACGTTAACCGAAGAAGAGAACTTGAGGCTGCTGTAAGTACCTAGATACTTTTAACATTTTCAACCAAACGATTCTCATAGAGTGTAACTGGTCAATTTTGGAAATGCTTTATATGTTGATATTCAAATTGAAACTGTTTGCTAACAAATGGACAAGTATTGTGCTGTTTAGCTTTACTGAAGAGTCTAGTTTCTATGCCACCAATAACAACTAAAAAAAGTATTTTCACTTTGCTAGTTAGCAAATCAGCGCTGTCATAGAGCACTGTTCTGGCGGCGAGACTGTCACTAGCGACTTTATCTGCATAAACCTTTATCGGAACTGAGAGGACATATTTTGGAGCATCAGCTATATTAATCAAAGTGTATAGCTTTGATTAATAAGGATAAGCCTTTGAAAATTTAGTTTGATTTGCCTCTTTCAGGTTGTTAGCAGATTAAACAAGCTATGACCAGGCCAGCCATCTGCTTTTTTTGCCTCTTTAGTAATATAAATCTTTTTATTTATTTAAAAATGAATTCCTATTTTCCTTAGTCACGGCATCACGCGTGAATGGCTGGACCAATTTCAGTAATTCTTGTTTTGTTGTGTTTGTTATTGTCAGGAGAAAGTTCTTATGTAAAAAAAAAGAAAGTTGCGCTGAAAATAGTTTAACCCGGATGAAGTCGGGGCGGCCCGCTAGTATACATATATGAAAGAAACTGTCCAATATTTAGCTTTAGGTTCGGCTTCAGACGGTTAATGTCCTGGTATTACAAACGTCAAACAGGCTATGTTAATTACTCAGGCAGGCCTAAAGGAATTAAAATCTGCTGTGTCGTTAATATTTATTTCTTACACGCTTCACAAAGAAGAAAAGTAAAATTTTTATAAAATACCTTACAATAAGGTATTTTGCTAGTCCATTATCTCTAGAACAGAAGTAAAGATTTGCCAGTTGTAGATTAATATAAAAATATTATTGCGTCACCTCTCTTACAGTTTATTCAAGCAAACAGATTTGATTCGAGTGAAAATATTGTTCTGAAAGAAAAGTCACTTGTCAAGATTCAAATGGCCATTTCTCTCCCAACAGTTGATAAAGAAACAGAGAAAAGAGAGCTTGAAGCGTCCAAAGAAACTACCAGTTCAACTCATCCATCGAACCTTGCAGGTCCTTCACCAAAAAGCCCATCTCCTTCACAAATAAACAACTCACCATCTACAGAAAATCCTGGTTCTTCGTCAAAATAATTAACTGATATACTAAAATGAGTTATCATTTTATTAGCTCCACCAACAGAGTTACCTTATGCATACTAGTCGCTTCTACTCAGGCAGGAGGTTGGCAACAAATTGATTAATATCAAACGGAAACTTACTACCCCTGCCTCTTCATCCAGAAGATATTTCTCAAAAAGGCTTTACATCTATCCCTTATGTATGAAAGATTCGGGGAACTTATGTAAGTGAATGTTTTAATTCTAAATATATACATAAGCGAATCAACCACAACTTGTTTTACCTAATCAGTAACTTTTTGCACATTGAATATAATAAATGTTTTTCTACCTATGACTGAGTTTGTTCTAGACTAATATAACCTTTAGACATAGATAACTCTTATTATCTATGCGTGAGTTAGACTTGTGTGTGTGTAAAATGGTTTTGGTGAAAGAGTCAGTGGTTTTGGTGAAGAAGCTGATGATTCAGATAGATGAGCTGAAGACAAAACATATACCTTACAAGCATACATTTGATATCACTGACATATTATAGTTAGGTATATCTCATGCTTGAGATTATTGAGGTGGATAATAATATTAAAAGCTCGAGAAATATCAAAGTTTAAAATACCTTTGTTACAATACTCATTAGCAATCCCACAGTGGTTATAAAACTTTCAGATCTTTTTCTCGGTCGATAGCTTGATCAAACTAAGAGTAGCCAACTGGCAAATCTGTTTTATTAGTCTTGCTTTACTATAATGCAGCATCATCAAATTTCAATAAAATAATAGTTACTAAATTTTGTTACAGTATGTACAAACAAACAATAACACGCAAAGTATACTGGTACAAAGGAAGTCAATAAAATCATCGCCTTCTCTTCTGCCAAGATCATCAACAGCTTCTCCGTCACAATCAAATGATTCTTTACTAAAATCGGCACCAACTCCAACACAGAATATATCTTCTCAAGCTCCTTCTACATCCACATCACAGCCTTCAGAACTAGCAAAGGCAGTTAATAATCAGTCTGGAATATGTGTTCTTCCACCAAACGCAAATGAATGTTTCTTAGATGAAGTACCAAAATGGCAAAGACTCATAGATGACGTTAAAAACGATTCAATTCCTGTTCCGGATCAAACGAGCATTGTTTCATCTACAGAAAGTGAAACACAGGGAAACCGTATTTGTCCTAATTGTGACGAACTAGGAACAATTTGTATAATTCGGTGCCCTCATGAAAAAAGCAATAAATGAATCGAGTGAATATTACCTATGATATAATTTATTTACAAATATACATATATAAATGAAAGTGAAGTGGCACAGTGGTAATGCATTGGTTTTTTGTAGTTCTAGTATAAAAAGGTTTAGTAATAGTTGTAAAACATTTGTAAAACGTATATTTGAATTTGTAAAAAATATTAAAACGTTATGCTAAATTAAGTGTGGTCTCTCAGTTCTTACACTTTTATTAGTCATTATCATACTTTATTTATATGTGATCTCTCAGTGACCATTGAAAGACATTTGTAATTATATTTATTTAATTAACAATACGTTTTGTTTAATTGGGAATACACCTAAATATGTCTGTAAACTACACAACTACCCAGATACAGAAGATAGTGTGAGAACTGAGAGACCACATAAGGTGGCCAGCTGACTAGCCTGTTGGTGTAGTGGTTAGTTAGTCATTAATAGTGACCCTGACTGCTAGGCCGGAGGTCACGGGTTCGATTCCCTTACGGGACAAAATTTTATTTAATGCATAAATGTTTGTTTAGTCTAGGTGTCACTTCTATCCGTGAATTGTGTATTTGTAGGGTCCCTCGCGACACAGGGCTAGTTCCCTAGTGCGGGAGTAAAAAAAATTTTTTAGAATGAATTTCACAATTTCCAATATTCGTTTTGCAAATGTTTACAAACTTTTATTAAACCTTTTAGTTGCTAGAACTAAAAAATACCACGTGGTCACTCAATTCACACACACACGCATGCATTCGACAGTCTTGCAGATGTGCTGAGATGCACGGATCTAGTGCAAAAATGCTCAGTTTCTATACTGCAATTATATCCAGAATATGGCAATACGGGATAGCTGGCAAAACATGAGTATCATTACATCTATCTACGAAAAAAACTATGTTTTTTTTAGTTTTTTTAAATTTCCGTTGGATGCGTAATGAAATAGGCAGACAAGCCACCCACAACCAACCTTTCTAAAACCACTATCAGCACTATATTGAAGGTTCCAAATCAGAATTATTGCTAAATTAAAAATCTTGCCTTGCAGAAGTCTAATTAACAAGTTGGTTTTAATAGGTCCTATGCCTACGAATACGAAAAACATCACGTTTTCACTTGCCACGGACCAATGTTGATATATTTTCACTTCATTCCTTCCCACGTATAATATCCTGCATTGTGTATGCTTGTCAATTCAGGATAACTTGTCTGTTGGCCGTAGTCTTACCCTTAAAAATTGTTTCATTCACACTTGCTTTAGATTTATACTATAATGAGCAATAGATAAAAACCTAAATATATTGTCTCAACTGGATGGATTATGGTGTCAATATTTTATGCGCGAAATTAAAATGTACGTATTGATATAAATTATATATGTGTAGTTACACTGAATATACAATTATTTTATGGGCTTTTATATATACTCTTTGTTTGCATATGTATTCTGTGGTGGTATGTTAAACACAAAGTGACTTTTACTTCACACACGCCAAAACAATATTATTTTTATAATTGAAAAATATGAATGAACTGAGTTAATCTGGTATAAAAGGGGCGACGAGAAAGATTCTTCGCGTACTAAGGTATGCTTAGACAATGAAGTTGCAATATCAGGAAGTATGGCCTTGCGCCCATTAAAATACATAGATCGATAATCTCTTTACCACCTACCGCAGGATCAAAATTAGCTATTAATGTACTAAGCATACAACTACAGCTATCTCATTTTTAGGTTCATTATTGATATCATATTCTAGATAACAAATTCCCATGAACCCAAAAGAAATTCCTTCAGGACAGTCAATAAATTCGAAGGAGGTAATAGGTGAGGCAGCCGATGCAAATTCTGTGGTACCAACAAAACCTTTACATACGAAGATTCCTCCACCAGTTTCTGTGAATATAACAGAGAAGCCACCATCAATTTCACAATTACCTATAAATCAGTTAACAGATAAACCCGTTAGCTCGAGAGTCACCAAAAATGAGATAACTAATGCAAAAGCTGCTGCTACATCAAGAAATTTGCCTACTACGACCTCTCAAGCAAGGTCGTCAACACTATCCAAAACAGAAGCTGTCCTCAGATTATCATCTGCTTATATTCCTCCATCAGCTTCTCCAGAAGTAATTGAAATAAAAACATTTGCTCCACCAAAAAATGTATCTACATTTATTATTCCAACGTCTAATTCAAATGAGCATCAATTACAACCTCCCATCACAAATACACAAGATTCTTTGATATGCCAGCACCAAGCAGATTCACAAGCAAACAAAAATGAATCTGTCAATATCAGTATCGTTACCAGTAACCAAACAGCGATAAACTCCAGAAAACCTGATAAAGAACTTGATATTGAGGATGGAAAGACTCTAACAGCTAAATCTTCGCATATGGAAATTAAATTTTCCGATAGCCATGCCAAATCTGCCCATATAAATCAACCAAACCCACCATCTTAAACATCTTCAGGTGTTGCTGTAATATACGCTTGTAGTATATCAAGATAATATACCTGTTGTTGCCAGTCAGCTTTCCCAAAGGTTGCTGATATAAAAACAATGCTGCATGATAACAACTACTGCGTCTAATTTGACTACTTAGTTAGATTTTTTCTGTCTAAGTACATGGAAAGCTACGATAATTTTCAAAAATGCAAATAACCTTGAACATTTATTGTAGTGTTTTAAACTGAGGTAAGAGCGGATTGCAGCGGCATCTACAGAGAAACTTCATGCTTATTACAACTGCTAGGCATAAAATCTGAGTTCTTTAAATTTAGAAAATAAATAAGTCGAAAGTATTGACGTGTTATTAATCGTAGATTAAAATTCCGTACGGTTTGTAAAAAGAAACCAATAAGGTGTAACTTTGTCTGGCATAGCTTCGTATGTTTAATAAAATTCTACTTATGTTATTAACTTGAAACGTGGATTACTTTTCGATAATAGCAAAACTAAATTTATTTATTGCAAATAACCTATACCTAGTTTACTTAATTTTTTCCAAAATATATGAGATCCAAATGGGAAATCGAAATTCGGGGCCCTAAGTAGAGCTTTTCAACAGCCACCTGTGGCCAGCTTTGAAAATGAAAGTACATAAGTTATGTTCAATGTCCATGTCATGCCGGTACCGATAGTTGTTGGAAATGCTACCGTCGAAGTTGTTGATGAATATATGGCAAATATTGCAGTTAAGTAAGTCCAACTTCGAGAAAGAGGTCAGCCGAATAATCCAACTTAGCTGGCCAGCGTTCGGGAAATTACGGTACATATTGTTGTCATAATACCTCAGTGCCTTAAGACGAAGGTCTATATCCAGTGATGACTTACGGTACTTCAGTACCGTAGTCTCTTGACTGTTGGCCAAGAATAAGCTCAAAGTCGCTCGACGACCTGTGGACAAAGCTATGCTTAGTGTTTCTTTGCGTGATAAAATTCGTATTATGGAGATCCGCAGACTGACCAAAGTCAGCAAGTAAAAGTAGCAATGAGCAGGCCTCATCACTCGAAGAATCGATGAATGATGGGTAAAAGAAAGGTTCACGAGTGGCCACCCACAAGGTGACGACCTGGTCACAGCTGCAGGCAGTCACTGCATGCAGGCCGCTCAAGACCGGCCTTTGTGGAAATATATGGAGGAGGCTAACGTTCAGTAGTGGAAATTAACAGACTGAGAAGAATAACTTGTGCATTTGTTTGAACTGCTGATGATGACCACAGATGGCCAAATGAAATAAGAAATAATTATTGAGATATATGATATATAAAAAGTCTTAGAGATAGCGCCCACGAGCAACTTTATATCCGCAACTTATTTGTCTCATCACATCAAGTCTCTATGCTAGTATGAGAGTTCGCCCACGTAGCGACGCGACAGCCAGGAGACTTTTCATACTAACCCGTAGACAGAGAAACCTACTAACCCATAGACTTGATGTTATGAGTCAAATAAGTTGCAGAGACAAAGTTGCTCGTGGGCGCCCTACCTTACAACAAAAAGGTATAATAGGTATCTAACTAACAAGCGGGGCCCACTGAAAAGTATAAAGTAAAATCCCCCATATTATTTATAAAGAATTGAACCGATTCAAAAAAAAAGCAGAAAATAACTGAATTACATAATTGAATTCGGTGCTAGGTAGAACTTATTTTTTAAATATCTTTTTTTAGAAAAATGTTTTAAACTTATATTAGGTACAGACGTATAAAAAATAACCTGAGAATAATTCAAAACGCTTAGGTACTCTATGGCTTACCGTTAGGAAACGTTTGCCATATTTGACATCCCAAGCAAAAGACATCAAAATATAATAAAATAGTGATGATGAAATAAAATGATATAGGTATCTGTTTAAAATGCACACTAACCAACATTATAAACAATAATAAATAGTGACTAAATCATGAAAGACGAAGAAAACTATTACAAAGTGTGATGAATAGAAACTGTGGGTGTTCGTCCTGCGCACAGGCCGGTACATAAATCCATATTATTTACTTTTATCTCTATTTTCAAAAGACAACACCCGCACGAGGGAACAAGCTCTGTGTTGCGACTTGACAAATATATAATTCATCATCTCAACACGCGTCATTGCTGGGCACAGGTCTACTCCATAAACTTGGAAGGATGTTAGCCTATTATACCACGCGCTGGCCAGACGGGTCGGTGTAGGGTTTTGAGTTTTCCCTCTCTTGCAGTGAATATTGTCTGACTTACTTCCTTAGTCGACTCTTACAACACCCTCGGGATGGAGGGATGGTGACATTTGTATTCTTACTCCATCACCACATGGACAAAATTTATAAACGTTTTAGTAGGCATTAGTTAATAATATGCTTTGAGTTTTTAGATTTATTGAAGTACTTAATAACATATCCAATAATAAGCTATTTATGCATACATAAAAAAATATAAATTTAGGCAGGTACAAGAATCTACCGTATAAAAAATAACGATTATATTAAAAATGTATTAAGTGTACAATAGTTTTCGATCATCATCATCAGCCTCTAGTCTACTGCTGGACAGAGGCCTCTCCAAGTGCACGCCATCTAGCTGTTAAAGTTTTCAATTTCTTTTTACTTTATTTCGTCTAGTAACATTATCGACGATGACGATTTTATATCTTAATGTTACTAATGCGAATGTTGGGATGGCTGGATGTTTGATGCTCAATCACGCCAGAATGATTAAACAAATCTGGATGAAATTTGTCACAGTGATAGATTATAGTCTGAAATAGCACAGCGGTGACTTTTATCATAGAAAAATGCACGGTTCCCATGGTATAGATTTGGTATTATTTTGGCGGGCGGAGTCACAGGCAACAGCTAGCTTTTGCTAAGCTTTTGCCAAACAACACATATACAATATAATTAAAGCAGCAGCGAATTTGCCTATACTTATAACTCAGCAAGTTTACAACAAACCGTAGGCACAGTAAACAAACAGTAGGTTATCTAAGGCCGCCCGCCGAGTTATTAGCCTACTCTTGCGTTGATACCCAGGGTTGTTCATACGATAGGTAAGCGAAACAAAAACAAGTGTCAAGTGGCCGACCCGAACGCCGGCCAAAAAAATGCGATGTACACACAAGTATATAAGTCGATCGTCAGACTACCGGAACCATATTTGGATTGAACAACACATCAGACAATAGAAAAAATAATAGTTTCAAAAGTAATTAATTTGCAATATTAATTATTGTGAAATTGCCCTTATTACAACTATACCTACGCGAAAAATATGTTTACCTAAACGATGTTTCGTACTCAATCCTCTATTTTATAGTAAAACAAGACTTCTTAAAATAAACTTTAGCTCTAAACATAGTATTCAGAAAAATGCGACTCGGCTACGCTCTTAATAAAGCAAATAAACTGTGAAATAAACAATACAATACCATATTTTCTAATAATATTTAAGTATAAGTAGGTACTTATATTTCTGGTTGAGTAGGAAGTATGATAAGTCCGGGTTTGCAAAATCATTATTGAGGCACCCGAAAACACTACAATATTTTTTTCCCCTTTTTGAAGTCATGATACTCGTAATTTACGACAAGTGTCCGCCGCCCGCGCCGGCGAGAGTTGACGAACGCAAGCGGTCATGTAGCGTACGCGCGTGCTCACAGTCGCGCTGCACAGCTCGCACTGCCCCACCTTATTGCCCTTTATATTATGCTAGCGTGTGCGTGAAATCGCGTGCCGACATGGCGCGCGGCGCGCACGCACACATTCAAACCGAGAGCGACACGTTTGTATGAAGATGTTTTACTGTTTGTTTACTGTGCCGTAGGTGAGGTAGCTAGTGCAAGAGCTATTGTTACATCAAGAACTTTATGTATAACTCGTTCACCAGTTTCATCATAATCAGTTGAAACACGAATTGTTAATTTAACAAGATAATCAAATGCTTCATCAAGAATTTTGTCAACTTTGATTCCTTCATCAGGTTCATCTTCTACGATGGCAAAAGAATCTCTGACAAGCCACCCTCAAGCAGATTCTCATCCAATTAAATATGATTCTGAAAGATTATATACAGTTCATAAAAGCACTCAAACGACCTCCAGTCGAACTCATCATATAGAGAAAGATAAAACACTGACTGAAATTACATTTTCCGATGCTCCAATAGAATCGATGGTCGATTTATATAATTCAAATACAGCGAACGCACAAACAAGTGTTTCAGCTTTATCTACTTTGGAATCTGATTCTATATTTGTTCCGCCGCATTTTTCTCCAGAGATGATTAATATACAAGCAAAAAAAAAAGTGTATGATTCCGAACACAATCCAGAATACAGTCAACGGTTTTCTGAATGTCCGTGTTGCCAAAAAGATAGGAAACGAACACCGATAGCAAGTTCATCGACAAGAGAACAACAAGTGTATGATCCCGAACACAGTCCAGAATACAGTCAACAGTTTTCTGAATGTCCGTGTTGCCTAGAAGATAGAAAACGACATAGAACACCGATTGCAAGTTCATCTAGAAGAGAACAACCGCAACTTACCCGATGTCACTGCTGTGTTGAACGAAATAAAACACGTTTATGTGAATGTAAACATGTTAATAAGGAATAAATAAAACGAATGCACTGTCTTATTGTTTTTTGAATACTTAATATTAAATTGTTATCAGACAACAATTTGTCATCATAATCCATACTAATATTATAAAAAGTACAAATAACTCTGTAAGTTTATTTCTTTTCAAGACTAAACGGATCTTAATGAAAATTAGAAAGAATTACTTTTAACCACGATAACCGACATCGGATCATGTAGGCGGAGGTAGTACCTAATAAATAAACCTATGGATCCGAGACGTGGTCGTTCACTATGGGCCTAATGTGAAGGCTCAAAGTCACCCAGAGAGCAATGGAGAGAGCTATGCTTGGAGACCGTTCCCTGCGAGACCGAATCAGAAACGAGAAGATCCGTAGGAGAACTAAAGTGACCGACATAGCTCGAAGAATTGCATCAATTAAGTGGCAATGGGCAGGGCATATAGCTCGCAGACCCGATGGCCGTTGGGGCAGAAAGGTTCTAGAGTGACGACCACGAACTGGCAGACGCAGCGCGGGCAGGCTTCCAACAAGGTGGACCGACGACATGGTATAGGTCGCGGGCAACCGATGGACAAGGTCAGCTCAGGACCGAACGATGTGGAAACCCTTGGGGGAGGCCTATGTCCAGCAGTGGACGTCTTATGGCTGAGATGGAGCAGCTACCTGCTCAAGTAGCTGCTCCATCTCATCTAGCTTTAAGAAACTTTGTAACCAATTAAAGTAAAGTTGCTTATCTTATACCTTTTACAAATATATTTTTCTTCTCTCTTATCTTATCTATTTATTTGAAATGTAGCGCGAAAACAGTCGGCTCAGTCAACAGTCAAGTCAGTTTGACTGCCTTGGTGGTCCAGTGGCCGCAGTATGCGCCTGCTGTGCACGACGTTGTGGGGTCGATTCCCACACAGGACAAAACTTTGTGTGACCCGCAAAGAGTTGTTCTGAGTCTGGGTGTAATTTGTGTCCGTTAATTGTATGTTTGTAAAGTCTCCCGCGACACAGAGCTTGTTCTCTAGTGCGGGAGTTGTCTTTTAAAAAAGAAGAAAGAAAGACGATCACGTCAATTTACGTAACAAAACTATTTATTTAGGTTCTTATTCCAAAGCTTTTGCATTTAAAAACTTGGGCACATCAATCAAAATGTTATAATTATTATAACTCAGATTATTTTCCTAATAAATATTCATATAATAAAAAATAGATGCCAAATGTTTTGTGCAATATAGCGTCATAAGATACTCAAACATGGCCGCTGTCATCCACACATAAAATATAGCAAGTTTATTTTGCAAAAGTAAAATAAAGAAATATTTATTTAAAATAAATATTTTTTATTTGCAAAAAACTAAGTTTCACTTAGTTTCTTGCAAATAAAAAATATTTTAATCTGTAAGCTGCCTTAACCAATACATTTCATATTTTATTATAACTACTGTCATGTAGCCAATTCTATGTATTCAGCAGATGGTAGAATCCAGGTGTAAATAATGACCTTAGATTTTACAATGAATGCAAATATGTCATATAGATAGGAACTAAGACGTTGACCGATTTTTATTGCAGGCATCGGTCAATCATTTATTTAAGAAGGGAAACCTCGGAGTGCTCTTCAATTAGAAATAAAATTCGCTTTACTTCATAAAAATAAGTATTTCCAGTTTATTGTACTTATATTCTTCTGTCCGTGTGGTGATGGATTAAGAATACCAATGTCACCACCTCGTTTCATCCCGAGGGTGTAGTAAGAGTCGACTAAAAGAGTAAATCTGGAGAGTGACTGGCAGAAAATGCCTTAGGCATGAAGTCTGCCTTGTGCAATTTGTTTGCAGGAAGTATAAATAAATAAATCCGGTTGTCAGTAATTGGGTTGGTATACGGTTTTATTTCGAGTTTTCCCTCTCTTGCAGTGGAGAGGGAAAACTCGAAACAAAACCCTATACCAACCCGTCTGGCCAGCGTGGTATAGAAGGCTAATAACCCTCCAAGTGTACGGAGGAGATCCGTGCCCAGCAGTGGGACGATTATGGGTTGAGATGATCATGATGATGATATTCTTTGTCTTTGTTCGTTTGGTTAGTGGCCAACCTGTCGTGGCTATTAACAGTTGGGACCGAATTGCGTGCACTCCAAAGCACGGAGACGCTCAGATGATATACCACTATGCGGTCATCCATCTTGAGTTACTCCTACAGCGGGCGCACGCGGCTGCAAATGTATGTAACCATGGTGCTATTACATTTTTTCAATAACATTACCAATCGTAATTCTTATTAATAGTTGCTTAGCAACAATAACCGAAACTTATCTAATCGCCATCAGTAAAAAACCTATTATTGAAAAGTTTAGATGGCCATCTGTGGTCTTCTTCATCAGTTTTCTTCACCAAATTACACTTTCTGAATGCAAATGATTTATTAGTTGGTAAAAATATTGAAATTGCTATATCTGTGCCTATAACTTTTGAGGAGTTCCCTCAATTCCTCATGGATCCCATCATCAGAACTTTCTTTTGATGATAATGGGACCAAACTGAAAGTATGCCCAGTCAGACAAAAAAAGAATTTTTCAAATCGGTCCATAAATGACGGAGTTATGCGGTAACAAACATAAAGAAAAAAAAAAAAAAAAAAAAATACACACGAATTTATAACCTCCTCTTTTTGAAGTCGGTTAATTATAATATTATCTAATATCTACAATAATATCATCTTTATTTGCGGCATTTTTATTTAATTTTGATTCCGATGGAAATTTTATTTCTCAACAAATTATTTATACTAAGTACCTACTTATATCGAAATTTTTCTTCGTTGCAAGAGATATCTAAATATTTACAAAGGTTGCTTTTTCACCCCTATCGCTAATTTCCACCCACTAATTTATTAACACTCATCAGTTTATTCTTCTTAATTGATCCATTGATCGATTTCCCCAATAAAAAAGCCGTGAACGTCTTAGTTCCTCACTGCCTTATTTTTAAAACATAAAAGCCTAATAATCCGTCAGTAAAATAAATGTCTATTTCTGACCTCTAGCTGTCTCTTTGACAGACACATTATCACAGACAGTGACTGTCACTCCTTTTTTATTGTTTGACTTATCGTTTGCCGTATTTGAGAATTCAAAAATACACCCATAAGCATGGAATAAAAATATATTTAATATTTTGGTATTTATAAATACCACAATGTTTTACTACCCATAATCTTTTACATTCGTTTAATTTGCAATAAATCTCGGAAATATGAATAAACAAAAGAATATAATACAGCGTGTGTTTGAAGCAAACTGTGGCTGCTCAACCTGCCTCCGGGAAGGTACCTGTATACTTCCATCCTAAGAAATAGTATCTATCAGTATCAGTGACCATCAGTTACGTGCACACACATTTCGATAGAGGAGGGAAAAAGAACTCACCAAAATAAACGTAAATCAAGTATTCTTGATTGAGAATAAGTACTTGAGATACGCCTGTTTTGCAATTTTAATAATAATTGATTGAACAGTTAAGGTTCAAAATTGTTAAATGGTATTTCTAAACTTACGTCTCTTTTCCACTATGGTGCTATATAAATATCTTTAGATCATAGAAAAATAAAACTAAAAAATGTCCTTATGGGCGGCGATGCCCAGGAGAAAGAGACTAGAGACGTCACAACATGGTATCTAAATTTTCATCATCATATCAAAGTCCACTGCTGGACAAAACCTCTGTAAGGGCATGCTACTTGGCGTATGTCACATGAAATGGGTTACAGAATTCAATTTTCTTGTCACCAAGAGGAAAAACAATGTTTAGGAAATAATTTATTTCACAATTTTTACTATTTTTAAGTTTTTTTTTATTTTTCAGTTAGGCGCAACCGAGAACGAATACAGGGCGTTCTCAAATACCTCGGAGCGGTTGGCGCCATTAGTGTGATCTTGGTTAGTTGATACTCATATTGTTGTAAATAATTATAAGACAAACTATGCGTTTTGCGAGGTACTTTTTTATTCTTTGTAGTACTTAGGTGACTGAAGTTTGATAGGCGGTTTTGTGTGTATAATCAAAAAGAAAATAGCCCAGGCGAAGATGGGGTAAAAACTATTTTTTTAAAACAAAACTTTAGCTAAATTCGTTAGAACCGTTTTCGAGATACACGAAATATAATCTATACTAATATTATAAAGCTGAAGAGTTTGTTTGGTTGAACGCGCTAATCTCAGAAAGTACTGGTTCGATTATTTTTTTGATTTTTGTTGAATAGTGCATTTATCCAGGAAGGCTATAGGCTATTTAACATCACGCTATGATCAATAGGAGCGACGCAGTAGTTAGATATGTTGCAAAATCGGGAAAATGTACGTTCCAAATAACCACGCGGAAGAAGTCGCGGGCGACCCCTAGTTAAGTATTTATATACAAGAATTGTTTGTTTAAAGTTTTGAGATTAACATTTGGTGTGTCTGATTTCAGTATCTATTTAAGGGGAAGATGCAAAATGCTGTCTGCAAACAAACAATAGATGGGACTGCAGATCCGTCCTGTTCCTGCGCGGACTCATTCCTATTCCGATTCATCCGATGTGTTTTAAATTAAAAAAGTATAATATTCCATAAATACACAACCAGCCAGCAACAATATGTGAAATAGTAGATTTTCCACTTCAACACTTCTTCAGGATGACCAGAAAGAGAACAGCCATCCACAAAGTCGTTAACAAGGAACCACGTTAATCTGAATGTCCTAATAGTAATTAATAAATTAATCGATCAAATATTTTATTGCTTTATTATTTACTAGCTGACCCGTACCCACTTCATTCGACATTTTCGGGTTAATGTATAGCCTACTAGCTGTTGCCCGCGGCTCCGCCCGCGTCGATGTCGGTTATCGCTGCAAAAAGTAACCTATGTGTTATTCCATACCATAATCTATCTCTGTGCCAAATTTCATTTAGATCTGTTCAGTAGTTTTTACATGAAAGAGTTACAAACATCCATCCATCTATCCATCCATCCATCCATTCTCACAAACTTTCACATTTATAATATTAGTAAAGATGACACTCACAAATAACTAGTCTTTCTATTGAAAAAGGAATTCTCAAAATCGGTTCAGTAGATTCAGAGATTACTCTCTTATTACATCACAATCTCACAAACTTTACTTTTTTTCTATAATAGTATAGATAAATTTCATAATACAACACAATATTCTGTAGAAGAAGGTTTGAGTCGGCCATGTTTACAATTTTAAACAAAAAACTACTAATGAATCCTACTAATATTATAAACGCGAAAGTTTGTAAGTATGTTACTCTTTCACGTAAAAACGAACGGATCTGGATGAATTTTGGCACAGAGATAGATTCTAGTCTGGAATAGCACATAGGCTTTTTATCGCGATTATCCACGTGGGCGGAGCCGCGGGCAACAGCGTGTAGTGGATATTTTCTTAAACCTAGATATTAAAATTTTGAATTATTGAAACATTCTACTACGTAGAGACTTTTCCGCTTTGGGGTAACTGCAAATATCTAAGAATATTCTGTGCCCCCTCTACCCGAGATAATTTAGTAGGGTTGCCACTTTTGTATCTCTTTCGTAGGTACCTGATATTTAAAATTCACATACAAATAGGAGTTTCGATTGGAGCCAATAGGACCCAATTCTATTAGGGCTGGACTTAACATAAGTTAAACTATAGACTCCCCCCCCCCTATTGAGCAGAAATGGCTTAGCCCTTATCCATATGCGCATACACTTGTGCATTATAATATCTCCTTCGCGGATGGCTAGTCTCCGTAGAGGTTAGCACCCGTGACACATTATATTCCAACTTGCAATATGTATTTAGCTGAGATTAAGACAAAACATTAAAACATCGTGAGGGAGCCCACATATCTTCGAAGAAATTCTAAAAACGTGTCTGGTTCATCAACCCGCATTAGGCTAGCGCGTGTGTATTAAGCTATTTGATACAGTAGAGGAGATCCGTGCCCAACAAAACATAATATATGGGGTGCTATATTATTAGCTTTATTATTATACAGTTGAAGGTAGTAGCCCACGAGCAACTTTGTCTCTGCAACTAATTTGTCTCATCACAAGGTTAGTGTGTAAAGTCTCCTGGCTGTCGCGTCGCTACGTGGGCGCACTTTCATTCTAACCCATAGACTTGAAGTGATGATACAAATAAGTTGCAGAGACAAAGTAGCTCGTGGGCGCTCTCCCTTATTCGTATTCTGAAGGCTTCAGTATATTTGTCATTGTTTGACACTGACATCAGCGTATGCCATCCGCTAGCACAAACCAGCAAAATACATGATGGATTAAAATCAAAAAGTAAATAAATATTTGGTAGTGTGCCGTTTACAAAAGAAATAATGTTTTACAATACGGTATTCTTAACGTCACTTGATAAATAAAAGCAACACGAAGTGAGACCATGATAGATAGAAGTAAACAACACTAACAAAACGGAAGGTGCAGCGTATAATGTATCAGGATAGAAATGGACTGTGATTGCTCAGTTTGCCTGCTGGAAGGTACTTAAATCCACAATCTCTTAGTAAGTATAGTGACACACCTACGGCAAGTACCTAAATAATTATGCTTGTAATAATATAATCAAGGATATTTAAACAAAGATATATTTAAACAACTCTGCGTAAAAATAACGCAACAAAACTGAACGCCGCCGCCGTTCAGTGTAACTGCGTTCAGTTATGTTGCGTTTTTATTACGCGTACTTACTTGTAGGTGCATGATAGATTTCAAGTATAAATGCGATAGATATATAAAGAATGTATGATACAGAAGGAGATAAGCTTTTAGCCGACTTAAATCAAATGACTACATTATTGTGTATGATATAAACTTCTTTTTTATTATATTATTGCTTGTAATGCTTTATATCTATGCTAATTAATATTATAAAGCTGAAGAGTTTGTTTGTTTGGTTGAACGCGCTAATCACTGAAAGTACTGGTTCGATTAGAAAAAATATTTTTTTGTTGAATAGTGCATTTATCCAGAAAGGCTATAGGCTATATAACATCACGCTATGATTAACAGGAGCGGAGCAGTAGTGAGATATGTTGCAAATCGGAGAAAATATTTCAAATTACCACGCGGACGAAGTCGCGGGCGACCCCTATATTTTATAAGATAGATAAAATATTGACTGCCTTTGCCCGTTAAACCCGCAGCATAAGCAATAGTCTCACCCCATATTAGGTACATAGGGAATAACATAGCTTGCAAAACGTGGGATATATAAATATATGTACATACATATATTATGTCCTGTGCAGTTAGCTAATCTCCATTGTGATTCGCCACCGTAACTGAATGCGGTCTGAAGAACTACGTCTACTATTAGAACATTAAAAATTATAACTAAAATATTTTTTTAAAATTTCTTTTCAGTTTTTTTATTTGATGCTTTTCAGCCGGCCGCCTACGTTTATACCGATCGAAAATAAAAGAAGCTTTCAAACTTGTTGGGGTTCTTTGTGGCCTTCTTTTAGTTGTGGTAAGTGACGTTAAAGTTAGGGCAGAAATGTTCTGGTGGACCACGTGCTTTGGTTGCCACGCATCATAGTCTCACTTTACTTGGTGCGCGCGCATCATAGTGCCACGTTACTTGGTGCGTGCGCATCACAGTGGCACACGGTCCTTTGTATCACAGTGTAACTTTGTGCTCGCCCATCGTATGTACCAAGTAACGTGTGAGACTCAAATCCTTTTTTATCTCTTACATATTTGGATTTTAGAAAGGTAGGGCACCATATTAAAGAGATAGGGCACCATACTAGTGAGCAAGCCCGACTGGGGACAGAAGACCACACCCACGCAGTGTAGTTGTGTTTTTGTGTGTGAGTATAGATCTCCAATGCTTATTTAAGGATGCATTTTGAAAGAAACCCATTCCTATCCCAGGGATATTCCATCTTAAAGACCTGGTATAAAAAAACAATGTGTCTGAAACACGCAAGTGACACCTTTTGGTAATGCAAGTATACGGTAACTGCTTAACATCAGGCGGCCGTATGACTGCTTGCCACCCAAAAAATAAAAATAAAAGCTTTTGTATCGCCACATCCAAAGGTTGCCTGGCAGAAATTGCTTTTAGGGATAAGGCAGTCATTGTACGCATAGCAACGGAGTTAGTTGTACAGAGCCTCTTGACAAAAGTCAAAAAATAAAATGTATGGAATTTGACGTGAGTCTACGATATATTGTCGTAAACTTACGTCAAATTCCATACATTTGCTTTTTTGACTTTTCGATTCGACTATCGCTTATGCCACTTGTCTAGAGGCGCAGGGCCGCTATTATGAAGATTCGTTTTTAAAGAAAACCATTACATATATTTCTGTAGAATTTGGTAACAGTGTACAATTAGACTAAACCTACAGATAGAAACATATTCCACACAAATTCATACATTGGTTTTCCTAAAAAACTAATCTTCATATAGCGGCCCTGTACAGCTATCTCCGTTGCCGACCGTACATAAATGTGAAAAATATTTTTTAAATTTGAAATTGGTGTACTCTATTCTATTCTATGAGGGCTTGCTAATAAATAGTAATATTAAGACTTTATTTCTTTCAGTACGTGTGGAAAGGAAATGAATTATGTTGTGACTATGAAAACACACAATGTACAAATTCGAATGTTTTAGTTCGTTTATCAGCTACCGTTTGGGATCCTGTAGTAAGGTACAGTACCAAAAGCTGTGTTGTTTCCAAGGTTAAACTAAAACTATTATCATAGTAGTACTTAGAATAATAATATAACACTATTTTTTGGGACAACTCACACACCGCCATCTGATCCCTGATCCCAGAGCCTGTACTATGGCAACCAGACAACTGATAAACATACTTATATATTTCTCAATACATACATATATTAGATAAATAACATCCAGACACAGAACAAACTTTTATGCTCATCACACAAAGATTTGTCATGGGTTGGAATCGAACCCACGACCTCCGGTGTAGCAGTCAGAGTTACTGACCACTAGACCAACAGACCCGTCATCATCATCATTAGTCATTGCTGGACATGGGCCTTAAAATGGCCGCACCGCCATCAGTAGATTTGGTATATATAGAAGCGATAGACGCAATTATTTGGAAATACTGCATCTACCTGAATAGGCATCTCTCTTTTTTCATCAAAAGTTTCGAAATATAATAATAAAAAATCATACTTATGACTGCACGGTCGGTTCAGTAGCTTAAGTGGTTACCTCTCCATTAACCACTGCGCGGCGTGTTGTGGGTTCGATCCCAAAAGGAGAAAAAAAAAATTGTGATCCATAAATGATTGTCCCAAGTCTGGGTGTACTTCGCGTCCGTGTATTGATCGTTTGTAAAGTCCCCCGAAACAGGGCTTGTTTCTTAGTGCGGGAGTTGTCTTAAAAATAACTTATCTATGCTATCCCTAAGGCTCCCAAGGACCCAAGAGTCTACTCGCTAACAGAATATTGAGGGTTTGTTGTTGATCATTTCTGATCAGCAAACCCGTAACCCGCCTTTAAAATTATAATAATACTAGCTGTTGCCCGCGGCTCCGCCCGCGTGGATGTCGGTTATCGCTGCAAAAAGTAGCTTATGTGTTATTCCAGACCATAATCTATCTGTGTGCCAAATTTCATTCAGATCCGTTCAGCAGTTTTTAAAAGAGTTACAAACATCCATCCATCCATTCTTACAAACTTTCACATTTATAATATTAGTAAGGATAAATGATGTCATGGTTAGAAACTAAGCCCGAATCGAGAAAAACACATTCTGTTCCGACAAATTTAAATAATAGATACATAAATGTGGTTATGGTAGGAGCATGATGATGAAGAAAAGCAGAGTAAAATATAAATAGTTTACACATCACCGTTTTTACTGTTATGGTTGTTTACGTTCAACCTGTTCTCCTTGAGCCTCTTTGGGTTAATCCGACATCTGGTCTTATACCCGTAGATACAATTATCATCAGAAAAATAGTCATTAGGTAATCTGTTTATGACTGAAGAGTGGCTCGAGTTTCTTGCCAATTCTTTCCGAGGCACTATGAATGGCATTTGTTTTTATGACGTTAGCTAGTATAATGTATTTGATCTAAATGGATAAATGAGTTTGACTGCTGAGCTCTTTCCATAAATGTCAACCTTAGAAAAAGCCATGCAACTGATGTGCGTTTTGCAAATTAAAATGAGGTTCTAATTGGTGCATATTAATAAAGACAGTCAAAAAAAACATGCGGCTGCCCCGCATGTAATTTGTGAATTGTATCGTCGAGCTTATTATTAAATAGATTAATATTTTTGAATATAGAAAGCGTTCGGTGACGATGACACGAGTTCCATGACCTTTGTTCACCCAAAAAAAAAAAGTGTTCAACGCGCCTATAAGAGTTTTCAAAAATATTGTATATGCAGTCTAAGAGCCGAGCTTCTCTTTGGTTTCGCAAAGGGCTTCCCCAATAAGCTCTGGAAACCTCATTCATCCAGAAATAACCAACTCCACCCTGGTAGTGTTATCCATAAAAATTGGTTAATTATTTATTGATTGCGATATAAGAAGCATACAATAATATAATTACAATAAGAAATAAACAATAATGTTAGCAATGTCACCAATTAAGTTTCTAACAATTAATTATATCTGTCACAAACCACAAAATGGAGATAATATGTTCGAAGTAGGAAAATTAAACCGAAAATGCAGCGTTGTTTATCTTCTCTTGTTTTTAAAAATATTAGATAAGTATACAAAGTTATTTTATTACTATACCTAATGGACAACGGGTCTAAATCTCGTAAAATGTTAAAATTACGTGGTTTAGACCCGTTGCCCATTATAGTAATACTATTTATATGTAAATAATAAAACTTAGCTCTAAGTTAAATGATAAAAAGATTTGTTCCAGATTCGTCATCTTCCAAATTGGTCATATTCCAGATTCGTCATATTCCAAACTCGTCACTTTCCAATCTCGTCATATTCCAGATTCGTCATATTCCAAACTCGTCATAATATGTACAATCGCCTGCATAATTTATAGATATCCTCTATGGTGAATCACGTGAATCTTTTTAGATTATCAATAGACTAACTGTTACCCGCGACTTCGTCCGCATGTGTTTTTTATTTTTAAACAACTCGAACGCCACCTTTTGTATCTACTGCAATTTTGGTAACTGAGGATAAAATAGTCCATACAAACGGAGATGGATAAAAATCTAATCTTCATATAGCGACCCTGTACAAACAGGGTCGCTATTTGAAGATTAGATTTTTAAGAAAACCAAATATTATTATAATAGTATATATTATATATATATATATATTATAAATGTGAATACTTACTTAGTTAAAAAAACAAAAATACGTTTATAAAGCGAATCGAACTAAAAAGGTCAAAATAAAGTAGCTGTTCAAATTAATGACGATGTAAGCAAAAGCGCGGGGTGTTTTTTTGCAATATTTTTATAATTACTCCACTTTTACAAATAGCTATTATTGATATATTTAAAACATCCAACGCTTTTTCTTACATGTTTATTAATTTTAAAACATGAAACTACCAATAAGGCCGTTTACCTATGAAAACTTCTTGCGAAGGTTTATACGTATAAACCTTTTTTTGAGTTGTAATTTGCGGCAGATGGCGGAATTGACAAAATTTATATAAAATCTACTTTTAGTTTTTTTTCCGTTAATATTTCCTATATTTTAATAGCTATTCTGCTATTCCGGAAATACGAATTCAAGAAATCAAATATCATTAAAATCAGGTCAGCCGAGTTGTAAATGGTGTAACTACTAAGTACAATCTGACCTGATACTAATCTTGAAAAACCTTTTCACGATTTCATATGACTGTACAATGACAAGTTGACGTAATGACGAATCTGGAATATGACGAGATTGGAAAGTGACGAGTTTGGAATATGGCGAATCTGGAATAGGTATGACCAATTTGGAAGATGACGAATCTGGAACAAATCGATAAAAATGACAAAACCTGTCACTGAATGAACGCCAAGAGGACGCACGATGATGAAACGATGTGCAAACAATAAAGCAGACTTACTCATGATCGAAATTGATGGCGAGATGAATTTCGATCATGAGTAAGGCTATACTCATCGATGGGTATGAAGGGGCTAACTAAGGTACAATGGTAGGTAGTTAAACTGATGTTCATGTGATTCTGTTAAAGGTGTATACAACAGGCAATGACAGATTTCTTAAATCAACTAATGAAGGTATTTGTGAAATTCTTCAAAAATGTAAGTGTCAATTATTTTTAGCAATATAAGTAACGCCTTATTTTAAGAATACTAAAACGGCATGATCTTACTTTACACAAGTCTTTAAAGTAATGACTGACAATTTAAAGTATCAATTATCATATATTATAACCTAGGGGGGACATGCAAACCGAAACCGTCAGTGATACTAACCTGTAGAACGGTTATAAAGAAGAAACATAATTTAATCCCATTATAATAATTAACAGATATGAAAGATGCATTGCTTTTTATAAATAGTATATCTAATTCTTGCAGAAAATCGAAATAAAATGGCTATTAAAATTAATACTAATACATATCTTAGCAAACCATTTTATCGTCATTCCACTTTGCAGATTTTAAGCTTGACGTAAAATCAGAATTTTCGACAATGAAGACTAACTTAAAATATTTATTTCATAAGTACTGAATTTTTAAAAGGTATACACATATTTCATATTATTTATTTTGTTGAAAGTTTTCAGTATTTACTAATAATATTGTTTACATAATTCTAGATTCAATTTAAATGCCTAGAAGTTTTAAAAGGCTCATGTTTATTATAGGCCATCTGTAGGGAGAATCCAGCAGTGATTTTAGATGAGCTGTTAACGCAGTCGACTCCGTTAACAGCTAATTGCATATTTAAGAATTGCATCGGTCTGCTGTAAGTTCATTGGACATTCATTGTAGTTACAGCAGACACAGGATTCATCGGGCATCGCAAAGTCCATTGAAGTTGTTTGTGACGAATATTTAATACAGGCAAAATGAAACATATGTCGTACGTATAATAATAAGATAACAATAAAGTCTTTAATGTCCGAACGTCTAATCATCGTCTTTTATTTAGTTACCCATTAAATACCCCAAAAAGATATGCACTGTTTCTACCATTCAATAATACCAATAGCGGTATGAATAGTTGAAATATCGCATATTTTCTCGGCTATCGCTGCCCATAGCAGCAGCGAATATGGCTTATAATTAGGCCTTTAGACGGCGCGAATCTTGGCTTATTCGCCCTAATATTCGCGCGATTCATTCGTAATATATTTGTTTGATAAAAGCACAAATGTTAATATATTATTATGAAGTTATCAGATAATATTTAGGAAATAGTGCATTATTTTATTATGCGGGTGAAATTGAGTATTTGCGCTAAAGTTTTTAATCCAAACAAGCACTGTTGTACCATTATCATGCTTCTACAGGTAATATACTATTCAGGATTAGCGCAGTATGTGTTTTTCTTTCATATAATCTTTGTAACTACGTAAATAAACTTAAAACTATACATTAGCCGGCTGAATCTAGCTCGAAGTTCACATATTTACTTTTTACTCAACAATATAAATATTTCTTAAATGTAAAACGCTTTTTTATTATACATATAAGCAATTATTAGTGCGTGAACTATAAACCCTAAAGGCCTATTCAGATATAAGCCATATTCGCTGCAGCTTTGTGAGTATGCTGTGAATAGCGAAACGTTATGAATTTTAATCTTTCGCTATTCATAGCAGTAGTGCGTATCGCTCATATCTAAATAGGCCTTTAGCAATGCTATTCTTGGTATAGTAAGATACCGAAACACTTCTAAATTTGTTATTATTAGAAGATAAAAATAAAAAAACGACGATGTTTTAAGCTTATTTCACTGTGTAGTTTTTCTGCACAATTATAGAAACCTAGTTGAAAGTGTTGTTAGCGCTTCGCATACCAGAGAAAAAACCATGTCAGTGTATTGTGCATTTGTAAAATTAAAATATCGTCCATTAAAATATTGGTGACAAAATATGCCATCGTTTAAAACTTATTTTACTTGAATCTATGACCGATTCTGAACTAACTACTTTCGGGTTTTGCCTGTACCATGAATAGCATTTTTATATACATAGGTAATTTTATTTCGGACTAGTCAAGGGTGACTCTCTCTCTCTCTCTCACTCAACCCATAAACGTCGCACTGCTGAGCACGGGTCTCCTCCATGCACTTGGAGGGATATTAGCCTAGTATACCACGCTGGAGTATTCCCTCTCTTGCAGTGTATATTGTCTGCCTGACTTACTCCCTTAGTCGACTCTTACGACACCCTAAGGATGGAAAGGTGTGGTGACATTTGTATTCTTAATCTACTACACGGACAAGGGTGACTAGTCCGAAATAATTAACATTGTAAGTAAGAAGAATAATTTTGAATCGACCCAGTTTACCATAGTATTGCTAGAAAAGTATGTCAAATGTATATCATATATCATAACTAGTTTTAAATATTTCAGTCATTTAAATCGGGTTGTAAGGATTCTCCTACATATCTACGATGCGTTTATAAGGACCTATAATAAAGTAAGTGAATCGTTTTCCATGAGTAATCATTTAGTAGCAATAGCATATCACATCAACTTAACACAGCATCACATTTTCTCCAAATAGGTAGGTAGGTCTGGGCCTAAAGGATTACAATGTCATTTTATGTTAGGTCTCATGAAAGAAGGGAGAACTTTTTGCTATAAATATTAGTCACAATTTCCGACTTGTATCAAATACTGAGCATTTCTTAGTATTTATTAAAGTCGGAAATTGTGTTTGTCGACGAAATATCTAATATATTACAGTATATAAATAAAATAATAATAACGAAATCAAAAATGATGCATTTTTTTATACTACCGAGGAGGCAATTACCATAGCTCATGGACGCTTGCTACACCAGGGGTTTTACTCACGCGTTGCTGACCCTTTAAAAACCTTACAACTCCTTTTTGAAGAACACTATTTGGGAAATTCGATTGCAAATACGCAATTAAAGTATTATACTTATATATGTACTTCGTTTACAGGCACTTGGCATAGATGATACAAAGCCGATATTAACAGACGAACTTATACAGGCTATAGAGAAACCTGATAATAGCTATAAAGTATCTACAGAAGTATATCTACCGAATGACAATAGTAATAAAGCGGTATGTGAAGAAAAAAAGTGCACCCAAAAGTCGTATTTTAGTTTCGCCGGATTTTGAGAAAAGGAATGCTTCATCATCATCATCATCTCAGCTAAAAGACGTCCACTGCTGGACATCGGCCTCCCCCAAGGATTTCCACAACTCTCGATCCTGAGCCGACCTTGTCCATCGGTTGCCCGCAACCTTTACCAGGAAAGCTAAGCTTAAAGCTTTTTAAGGAATGCTTATTTTAAATCAAAATAAATAAAGTACCTTTACAGATATGGTACAATTTTAGCGAAGATAGGCTGTTGGGACATTTACGTTTAATTCAAAATTATTAAGAGTGTTGATATCAGACGTCAGGACGTATCCAGATACTTCAGAAACTAATTTCATGTTTTACGAACTTGTAAACAACAGTTTATAATCGCCTAAAGTGTGCTTAATTTGAAATGGTTCTAAAGTACTTGTATTCTGTTTTATTTTAGATTAGCTGTTGCCCGCAATTCCACCCATGTCGATTTTTTTAGCCTGTATTGTACTACTGCTAAGCAAAGGCTTCCATCCCCGTCTGTACATTGCCTTATTCCACCAATCCTTCTCATATGCATCTAGGTCGCCACGCCAGCGTTTTCTAGGTCTGTCTCGGTGGCGATGCCGATCTTCAGGTATCCACTGTGTGACGACACGAGCCCATCTCTAAGGATGCATACGAGAAATGTGTCCCGCCTACTCACATTTAAGTTTGGCAGATTTGCCATCGACATTAATGATAACTGTCTCCGAGCGTATGATGGTATTTCGATGTACGATGCATTCAACCAATTAGTCGTGAAAGATAACAGACAGTTACTTTTATATTTATAACACTTATAAAGACAAAATATTCGCTTTTTTTGAAATGTCGCGATCGCCTTAAGGTAAGCAATATTAAGCGATCGTCGGTTATTTTATTATTTAGATATTATAATGTTAAATACATATTCTTTAAAAGTGGTTGGTCGGTATAGCGACGATGTTCCATTCACGCTGCCTACGTCCGAACTGACCTCAAATATACTTGTTTATATCTATTTGTCAGCTCTGTGGGTAGCAACCACGAAACTAAAAGATGGTTCATGGTACCTAGCAACTGAGGTCTTATGCGACCTACAACAATAAATCGAGATAATTCCCGACAAGTGTCCCACGTGATTTTGGAAATTAGTTCTCGAATCATGGGGACAGTGCAATTTTGCTAGAAAATTCATGCTTAAAATACTGTTTCATTATAAATTATTAAAAAAAAACATGAAAACAAATACAATATTTTTAGAAAGAAAGAGTTCCATCATTTTTATCCAAATGGTGTCGCGTCTAGTCTACAAAACAAGTAGGTACGCATTACGTCGCATCTCATCGCAAACTGCCACATAGGACTGCTTGACTGCCGCGTAAGTCGCATTAACAGCGTCACGTTAAAATATAAAAATAATGTTTGGGTCAGCAACACGCATGTGATTCCTGCGGTATGTTGGGAGCGAATAGGCTACGGTACCTTACCATCAGAAGGGAAGATATTGTTTGCCACCTAGTATAAACGGAAAAAAGAGTACGGTATTCTCTGTGATTCATCAGTATCATAGCCGATAGCGGCTCCATTCTCACCGTCCACTGCTGAACATTGGCATCCCTTTAAGGATTAGTACAGCTTTCCCTTTTTTTTGGGTTCGTGGCATTCGGTCTTGAGTTATCTCGTTCATATGTTGTCCACATCTTTTAAATAGGTCTGATATTTAAAGATATCATAAATTTACCAAAAACCAAGAAGCTTAAATCCCATCTTGCCTAAAACCTACTTATAGGATTATTCATAAGGTTTATCATTATATTAAGACCTCCTGGGATTTTATTTCTATGTTAGGCCCATTTTAGATAAGTTTTACATTCTCTTTGGGTATCATTTGGGGCCATCATAAATTTACTACAAAACAAAACGCCATCAAAACGCCAAATATATAAATAGTGTAATATATATTTTCATCTTTTACAAAACTGTTAAACTTTACTTCAATAATGCTTCAATAGGCTATAATGAAACGTTTTATTTAAAACCAGAAAAAAATATGCGATTTACTAGTGCTATGTCTTGTGGGTAAGATCCTGAGTCTGACAAAAGATGCAAGCAGTAAAACGATTTATAAATTGGGAGGAGTGCGATGACGATGATGACGGTAAAGTATTACTTATAGGTAGCCCTCTAGGCAAAAAAATAACGCTTCTTCTATATCGTTACATTAGTGTTTTCTACAACTATGCAAGTGTGTCTATAAAGCTAATGATTATGGTTTGCCTAATGGTAAGCAGTTACCGTTGCATATTGACGCCTGTAGTACCATGGATAACACTCCTATATGCCAATGAAACTGGGCGGGACACATTTCTCGTATGCATCCTGAGAAATGGGCTCGTATCGTCACACAGTGGATGCCTGAATATGGGCATCGATGCCAAGGTCGATCTAGAACGCTGGTGTGACGACCTGGATGCATATGAGAAGGATTGGTGGAATAAGGTGATGGACAGACAGGAATGAAAGTCAATGGGGGAGGCCTTTGCTTAGCAGTAGGACAGGCTTACAAAAAAAAATTGACAAATAAATTACTCTGAGACACAGAGAGAAGTATCCTGGTCATCTAATTGGATGGGAGTTGAAGCCTTAGCCTAAATCTTGGTAATCAGGATCACCAATACGCCAGTCGTCCAGTTATTATTATGACACAAAATTATCCACTGCTGGACGTGGGCATCTCTAAAGAGTTCTCCACTTAGCTGGGTTCTCGGCTTCTCGCATCCAGCTGCTTTTAGCCACTTTGCGAAAATCACCTAGCCTAAAGGCGTCCTACACTAAGTTAGCGAAAACCATCTAGCCTGAAGGCGTCCCACACTAAAGTTGACGAGCCACGAGTCCAATTATACGTGTATGTAAACATTGGTTGGTGGTGGATTAGGACCCTTTCTGACATCACACAGGATAATTTTCTGTTTTTGTTTTTGTATGTCTATTGTTTTTGTCTGTATCTGTTATCCTGTGTATGTTCGAATAAATGCTTTCTTTCTACTCGTCTGTCAGGGTTAGTTAGGATGTTGTACCTCTATATCAGTGTGTAAAATCTCTAGAACTTATTACCGTGTCAAAGCGCTTGAATGAATCATGCGCGACACATACTCGTAGCTTGATGGCTACACTTTTTAGCATTTTTGCTATAAAATTAGCTTAAGACGAAGCGTGGGCAGGCCTCCAACAAGGTGGACCGACGCGACGACCTGGTACAGGTGCGTGCAACCAATGGACAAGGTCGGCTCAGAATCGAGAGTTGTAGAAATCCTTGGGGAAGGCCTATTTCCAGCAGTGGACGTCTTTTGGCTGATATGATGATGTTGATGATATTGAGCATCCCTAAATGAGCGTAAGAAACCTGTACTGACACACAGGAACACTACTATACCGCTGTGTATAGTTACTTGGTTGTGATCTTCTGTAAGGAGGAATGCCTTCCACAGTTAGGGTTGCTCTTAGTATTTTAAGCAATGTGAAAAATTCGAACTCAGGAGTAGCAGTCCGGATGGCACAATTGGTAGTGCGCTGGGCCGTACCCCAAGAATTCTATTTAGGGCTCCACTTTTTCCACATTGCTTTAAACATTTATTATTTGGTTCTCGCTTCGAGATTCATATTTTTCACATTGAATTAACAATATTTGGTATTTCCAGAAGATAGCGGAAGACTTTCAACATACTTAACATTTGTAGCTGTTGTGGTCTTTCTACTCATCGTCTTAGTTAGTATATTCAATATTTTATTTTATGTCATAGGTACTTTAAGATTAATCAACTACACATGCATATGTGTGTAGTTGCTCATAGACAGGTGCACTCGCTGTTCGGTAAACGATCAGCTGGTTAAGCTATCGAGGGTGCAGTAACCCAATAGATAGGTGACCGCATTGTGGTATTTCATCTGAGCATCTCCGTGCCTCGGAGGGCACGACTGGTACCAGTCGTTAGATCATGATCGAGGCCTATAAATATGGGCCATCTAAATAACTCCGTCAACAGGTTGGCCACTAACCAAACGATAAGAAGAAGAAGAACTGCACATACTACTTTAAATTAAAAAGATCCAAGTTTTGCCAAGCAAATGTACTTACATCGTTTTATTTTTGGAGATTAAAGGCAGCTTGGCTACTCATTTATAGAAAACAATACTTTCTACAAGTAGGTTCACTCGTCTGGTGCGTAGAAAAACGCATATGGGAATAGTTCATACTTAATATATTATCATAAATAAAAATACGCTTATCGTGACTGCCACAGATATAGATACACATAGATAACGCAAGTATCACAGTTTGTATTGAAATCAAGCGTGCCGACTTTTTAACACCTACTGTGACGTCACAGCCGAAATTTAGTGACGAGAAATCCAAACCGATTCAAAGACACTGATGCCGCCAATGCTCCTCCGGCCGCTACGATTCAATCGATTCAACTGGAGCCGCCGCACTGATTATCTCACTCTTACTCATATTTTTAATGTCGTTACTACTTGTTCTGAGTCTGGGTGTAATTTGTGTCCGTTAATTGTATGTTTATAAAGTCCCCCGCAACACAGAGTTTGTTCTCTAGTGCGGAAGTTGTCTTTTTAAAATATATACAATATACATATACCTAGATTGTTGTGATTTTGCATATACCTATATATCACTTATCATTTTTATTTTTATTTAATTTATAATTATTATATATTTCTCATAATAATTACTTCTTTCTAGACCTCACACTAATATGCACACACTATGTTTCATCTCTGCATTACCCTATACCTAGGTTGACTGGCAGAGAGAATGCCTTTGGCATTAAGTCCGCCTTTATACATGTTCTGTATATTAAGTTCTAAATAAATAAGATCGTTTGTCACTGCCGCCACTAGATTTAATCAATTCACGTTCTTCTTCTTCTCTAATATTTACTTCGAGTACTCCCTTATACTGTTTTATTTGCGGTAATACGCTCTCGAATTTTCACACCATTTTTGTATTTGTTTTTGCTGTTCATTTGTACTTTTATCTTGTATAGATACAACGTGATTTATTTTTTCTTGTGCATTATTTATTTTAGTTAATAATTTCTTTTCCATTTCACTTTTTCCTTTTGATATGAGTAGTTCATGGACATCCTGTAAAGTCAAATAAGTTATAGTTGTTTATTATAGTAGCTGATTCCTAGTCTCTCTCAATCCCTGTTTCCGCTGCCATTTCCACTTTAGTTCCGTTACTTACACGCTTTCGCTCAAGTCTTCCACTTTTGCTTCTAGCTTACATTATACCGTTAGTCTTTTCTTATATTTGTAGGTACACATTTACACGAAAAATATATTTTAACTATACCTTTTCTAGTTTTCTCTACCTTGGCAATGATGAAGGATTTTGCGATATATCTTTATTCTGTAAAGCACAAATAGGTGTATGTCATATATTTTATACTTTATTAAATAAAAATATGTTACACATTTAATCTATTCACTAACCTCATTTTCATTGTCAATGAGTTGTAGTATATCAATAGTGGGGCATGCCGTTTTTTTCAATAATCTCAACTTTTTCCCTTCAATGAAACTGGTGTTTTCAAAATGTTCGGAACAAATAGCTGTGTTTCGTCGGGAACCAGTCTTTTCGTCCGGTGGCCGCAATCCATTTTTCTTTTATATAATTCGTCGGTCCGATATCGATTAAAATCGATTATTGATATATGTTGTAAAACGAACAACACTAGTCGCTAGATTTGACAGACGAATGATAAATTGCCTGTATCACGAAGTCGAAGCGATGCGCGACAGTATCGCTTGTTGTCATATTCATCGTCTTTTAACACACAACGTCAGTTCCAACGCTCAAACCAAACACGTCAACGTAATGTGAATATTGTTTTACTTAACGTTAATCTATAGTTACTTAGGTATATCCTTGAAATCACAGCTCTAAATACATAAAAAATAGTTTTAAAATGAATTTACGCATAATATAATGTTAAAATAACTTACCTGTGATAAGAAATATGTTCCTGTCTTTGGGTGCTCGAAATTTTTGGGATATTGCAGTAAATTATCACGCAACGAGGCATTTTTTTAGTTTTTGCGGACGACCGGCAGCGACAACAGACGCGCGCGGACTGTAAGTTGCGGCGACCAACCTTGACGCTTTGTCGGGGTTCGGACACGCGAAGTACGTGCATTTGCGTTATCTATGTGTATCTATATCTGTGGTGACTGCAGAACAGCTACCCTCTTTGGCATAAAGCGAAACATGACTGACTGCAGTCCACGATGACTTTACAGTAGGCTTTGTCAAGGTCATTTTTATACTACTTTGGTGGCAAACAAGCATACGGCCTGCCTGATGTTATGCAGATACACAGAAACATAACTACACCGCTGTATGTAGTTATTTGGCGGTGGTCTTCTATAAGGTGAAGGTCCTTCCCCAGAGGGCATTGTTTGCCAAATTGCTAAGTAGTATAAAAAAAAAACTTAGTTATATCTAATGATGTTTCCTTTCAGTGCCTGTCCGGAGAGTTATGTAAAAATAAACAGCCCAAAGATCCTTGTATGCAAACTATTTGTTCCGTCCAGGAGATTATTCACAAGTATAAATATCAATTTGTTTTTCATCTAAATTAGTTTCATCTAAATAAGTTAAATCTAAATTAGTTTCATCTAAATTAGTTTAATCTAAATTAGTTTCATCTAAATTAGTTTAATCTAAATTAGTTTCGTCTAAATTAGTTTCATCTAAATTAGTTTCATCTAAATTAGTTTCATCTAAATTAGTTTCATCTAAATTAGTTTCATTTAAATTAGTTTTAAGATCTTCGCCCAAGGCCGCTGGTAGTACTGAAGCCAGCACTGACTGGCACTGTGACTAATGGTATGGGCAAATTATTTTGTCCAACTCCACGTTGAGATGCCGAGATTTTTAGCAAAGAGCCGAACTCAGCAGCGGCATATAGCATTAACATATGTAGCTATCTGATAGTAACTAAGAAGTTTTAGGTTCAATCCATGTAAACTCTTTAGTTTACATGGATTGAACCTAAAACTTCTAGTTCTTTAGTTTGCATTTAGGGTCTTTACCCTAAATGCAAACTAAAGAACTAGAGGTCCAATCTACCTTGGGCCTCTAGTTCTCACTGATAAGGCCTGTACAGTCATTTCTTCACACGACTCTTGAGTTACATTTGAGAGAACACACAGAAACTGGCACAGTTTACACAGTTCCAGTCCTGAGCATAATCTAGGGGTACAGCAGTCTGGAGAAAAGTGTTACAAAACTTGATAATATGACGAAATTAAATACCAATTAACAACGAAGCAGTGGAGGCCGAGTGGGAAAGTAACCGATTTGCACGCAAGAGGTGCGAGTTCGAACCCGGGCAGTACCAATGTAAATGTATGTGAATACTAATCAAATGATTCTCCGTCTGCTAACGGTGAAGAAAAACATCGTGAAGAAACTCACTTAGAAGAAATTCTAAAGACACGTCTGATTCACCAACCCTCTTTCTCTCTTCCTAGAGGATAGGAGACCCGTGCCCAGCAGTGGGACATATATGAGTTGCTTTTATAAATACCAATTATAACTTTATTATTAACTTTATTACAGCTTTATAAGTCGGGTTATCAGATTAATTAATGAAATAATTGCCGCTTTCCAACACTTCTTCAGTGATGTAAGCGATGGTACCGGTAAGAAGAAATCCAAGCCAGTGACACAAAAACAATCTAAAACGCAAAAATAAACAGGTTAGAAGATGAAAGTTTGAAGTTTTATTATCATCGTAACTTTTCGTTGCCTTTTGTATCCACCAGTCTGTATTAGGGTAGCGTATGTGGATTAAGGCTGAAATCTTCCTAGTTGTCTTGGTAGAAGAGAGACAGCACATTCCCAGCGGTGGGACATATAAGTTACTGTTATTAAACTTTCGTTAGACGGTTTACGAGATAGAAAGCGACAAAAGCACAAAACGTAAATAATAATTTGCTGCTTGTACCTAATAATTGGTAAGGAGTAATTTCTAACAATACTTGAAAAAATGGAAAGTTTTTATAATTATATTTTGCATTTACAGTTGCACATACCCAAATTTGTATTAAACGAAATTACGACTCAGGATTATCTAACAAAATTGAGACTATAAAAGAACCTGTCAATATTTACCACATAGCAATACAAACAAGTAAACTAAGGAGTCCAAACTTATCCTAATTTGACAACAATTTCAGGGAATTTAAATCTGTCCAGTCTAAAGTTAAAATAAATAGCCTTTACAGATATGGTGCATTTTAGGAGAGGTTGAGCTGCTTGCACATTTACGTTTTTTAATATGTAGGGTAACAAGAGCCTCTAGACAAGTGGCATAAGTGATAGTCGAATCGATAAGTCAAAAAAGAAAATGTATGGGATTTGACGTAAGTTTACAACATTAAATCGTAGACTCATGTCGAATTCCATACATTTTATTTTTTTACTTTTCGATTCGATAAGTCAAAAAAAATGTATGGAATTTGACGTAAGCTTACGTTATAAATAACGTAAACTTATGTCAAATCCCATAGATTTGCTTTTGTGGCTTTTCGATTCGACTACAGTTTATGCCACTTGTCTAGAGGGGCACATGTATAGCTATAGCTGTGCTATAGCCATAGTATGGCGCGGCGGCCGACACACAACTTTACGTAAGTTCTAAGTCGCGCGATTTCACAGTATAGCATCTGGTGACCCTACCTAGTTAGTAGATAGTATGTGTTTGTTCTAGGAGATCGGCACTTTGTGTTGAAAGCGTGTGAAGATCAGCTTTTACTTGACTAAAATGTGCTTTTGTAATGGTCTAACATTATATTGGTGTTTTATTTGCTTTTTTATTACCGTAGGTTGCTTTTAAACATATAGGATATTTGGAATGCCCTAGGGTAACTAGCTTTGTGTCAAAAACTCAAAATTCATTTATTCATTTTAAGGGAGGTAGGGCACCATACGAGAGAGCAAACCCAACTGGGGAAGTACCTCTACCTTACAGAAGACCACAGCCAAATAACTACACACAGCGGTGTAGTTGTGTTCCTGTGTGTGAGTACAGGTCTCCAGCGTTCCTATCCCAGGGATACTCCCATCTCAGAACCCTGGTGTAAAAAAAACGGGTTGGCAACACGCAAGTGATACCTCTGATATTGCAAGCGTCCATAGGCTACGGTAACTGCTTAACATCAGGCGGGCCGTATGCTTGTCAGCCATCCAAGTATTATAAAAAAAGAACATTTAGGTTACAAAGTAACAAGGACATAAATTAATGAATAAGCCAGAAAGATGATTTTGGCTAATTCATATAACATTTGAGGAGTTCCCTCAATTCCTAATGGATCCCGTCATTAAAACTGCATTTGATGAAAAATGGACCAGATTGAAAGTAGGTGCTGATATTCTTTCAAATATATACTAAATAACTATAAACTTTTATCAAATCAGTTCATAAAAGACTGAGGTATAGAAAAGACAGAGGAGTTTTGATGTAACAAACATTTAAAAATTTGCACGAATAGGTTTCTCTGTCAACGCACGGATTGGTAAGATTGGTACCTAATCTTTTTTGATATCAGTTAAAACCTGAATATATGTACATATACAGATACTTATAATTGGATTTAAACAAATTAGTTATGGCTGTTCTGAGCCTGTGGCATTGACCTCTAATAATACAAGTACGTCTTCTTGTTCATTTGATTGTTGTAGGTAAAATTACATTTATTTCATAAGATATTTACATGAATAGTTATTAAAATTAAAGTAACCTAACCTAACCTTTTTTTTTTAACCTAGCCTAGTCGCATGTAGTGACGCGACAGTCAGTAAACATTTTTGTCCACTCTGGAAACAGGCCAATGCGCGGCGGGCGTCGCGACCGGTCGCGTCAATACGTGGCGACACAGCGACATAGACAATAAAGTTGTTAGGCAATTAATACTTGTAGGCGGTATTCTGTGACCATAAATCGAGACAAACCTAGCCACAGGTTCATAAACCTTATACTACTCTTGAACCTCTACAAACATCGAAATATGACAAAATATTGCGAGTGAGACAACTGGGCAAGTGAAATAAGCGAATGCATGGAGATGAGACGGGTTGTACGCAACTCGCACTGTGCGGACAGTGCGAGTTGCGTACAACCCGCGGGGGTATAGTAATACGCAGTGCATTTCTAAACACGACTTGGAATTTACCATAGCGGAGCTTTTAATAGCATAAATTTATAAAATTACTAAGTATTATACTTCTTTTAAAGAATGAGAAGGCAATATTGAATACATAAAATACCATCATAATGATACATGGGGAATATCTATAGGGTTGTTTTAGCATAAGGTCCCCTTCACACTAGCGTTTGTCCTGCGTTTCGGTCAAAAGAACTTTCTGTTCATGAACTCTTTTGTGTTGTATTACTTCAGGCGCTTGACTACGACTCAATGCATAAGGGCGTGGGTAGTGGGGAGAGGTCAGATGCGAACAGAATTGTACATGGCACTGCTGTTACGCGGCGCATGCGTCGCGTACTAGCGCAGCGTATTCATATGCCCGCAGAGACGCAGCGTCAAAGCGACGTTTATCGAACGCCCACGCTGAACAAACGCTAATGTGAAGGGGCTCTTATCGTCATTATAAATCAGTTTTACATTCTCTTTGGGCATCATTTGACGTTAAAATTTGACGCTGATATTTGACGACATAAAAAAATACCATGGCCATAATTCAACAATAAAATTACAAGTAAATAAAAAAGATGATATAAAGCCTGATAAAAATATGTGTGGTAATAATGGCATAAGTTTGCCAAGTGGTTTATCCTGCGGGTAAAATTCTGAGTCACGTAGAAGATGTTCAGAATAAAACAATATAGTGAGGAGTGCGATGATTGGGATGACGATGAAGGTACGGTACTTCAATCCTCTAGACAAAGAATTAGCACTAGCCAATAATATGATCAAGAAAGATAAGCTACTATATATTTGCTTATAGATTTCAAGTATGAATGCGATAGATAATAAAGAATGTAATGATACAGAAAGAGTTAGTGATAGATGAAGTGAAGCTTCATTTCATCTAACTGTTAACGGTAACAATTCTATCTACGTCTTTCTTACCATAATATCATTGGTACTAGCACTATTGAAGAAATAGAATATAATGGCTACAAGACAAAACAGGACCTAGCTCAGCGATTAATTGCAACATCGCAGACGCTGCAGCGCTTATATTCTGCTAGGACCCCTTAGTGAAGGTATTCGACACCTAGCGGAGCAGTTATATTAGAAGTCTAGTTTGAGTCTTAAGGCTATAGCGCAATGTTATACAGCCCATAATCTTTCTTAACAAATGAGCTGTAAAGTGCAAAAAGAGCGATAGCGAGTTCAAAGAAAACCATTTTTCGTCTTTTTAATATTGGTATAGATTTATATAAAACTTTTTTTATAAAGAAGCTTATGGCCCACATGATAGTAGGCAGTTACCGCCTATGGACGCTAGTAATTAAATACCAGAGGTGTCACTTGCGTGCTACCGCACCAAAAATATTACCACCAGGGTTTTGTGATGGATTATCCCTGGGAGATAAAAACATTTCGTTAAAAACGCATTCCTAAATGACCGCTAGAAACCTGTAAGCCTGTAGTATTATCTTCTTCTTATCGTTTGGTTAGTGGTCAACCTGGTGACAGAATTATTTAGATCGCCCATGTTTAGGCCTCTGTCGTGATCTAACGTCTGTTAACAGTCTAGACTGACTTTTAGCGTGCCCTCTGAAGCACGCAGACGCTTAAATGAAATACCACAATGCAGTCACATATCTATAGGGTTACTTACTGCGTTCCTGATCGTTTACCGAACAGCGAGTGCACCTGGTTATGACCACCTCTGTAGTATTATAATAATATATGATTTGATATTTTTCAGATGACCCTTGCTTGATGTTTTCAGATGAACGTGGATGGTCAAACTGTTTGCCACTTATGGCTGTTGTGGCATCTGTCCTCATCTTTTCAGTTAGTATATACGAATGTCCTATTTCAGCACTTTACCGTTATTAAAAATTACTCATTGTACGCAAAGTCGCTACTATTTTTTATAACTATAATGGACAACGGGTCTAAATCGCGTAATATTTTAAAGGTTTTTTTTTTTTTTTATACTACTTGGGTGGCAAACAAGCATACGGCCCACCTGATGTTAAGCAGTATCCGTAGCCTATAGACGCTTGCATTACCAGAGGTATCACTTGCGTGTTGCCAACCCATTTTTTTACACCAGGGCTTTAAGATGGAAGTAACCCTGGGATAGGAATACGTATCTTTCAAAACGCATTCCTAAATGAGCGCTGGAGACCTGTACTCACACACAGGAACACAACTACACCGCTGTGTGTAGTCATTTGGCTGTGGTCTTCTGTAAGGTGGAGGTCCTTCCCCAGTCGGGCTTGCTCGCTAGTATGGTGCCCTACCTCTCTTATTATAGGTTTTCATACCTTTTTGTTTCCCGACGTTTCGGTCGAATTGCACCGACCGTGGTCACGGGTTGACTGGTGCGCCGACTTCGTTGCGAAGCGAGAGGTTTAGTAACTACTATCTACCCTCCATTAATCAGCCAATCGCACTTCACTGCTGGTCATAGGCCTCTCCCAAAACGTGCCACAGCACATGGTGCTCATCCAGTCCGTCCTAGTGACCTTTTCTAGACCGTCGGTCTACCTAGCTGCCTTATGTTTACCCTTGCAGAAGAGTATTTAACAAGCACTACAAGAAGATCTTTTTATCTAGTCTGATCTTGGCAACCAGCAGTAAGGTTTAGGTATGGTTAATAGCATGGAAATTGTACCACAGACTATTGAATGCAGCTACTAAAGAATATACCCAGGATCGCGACGGACACGGACCAGAAACAACATTTGTAGATCATACCATTTTTTTTGGGATCAATCTAAAATACACCTTATGTTTTGTTGTGGTGAAACGGCGAATGGCGAACTTCCACGTTCACCACTAGATAATCTGTGCAAATACTGCAGACACTGCTACCCATTCCAATCGTCCTTGACTAACGTAGCAAACAAGCATATGGCCCGCCTGAGCAGCCGTTGCTTATAGACGTTTGCAATACTAGAGTCGTTAAAGTAGTTACGACAAAATCTGAACGGGTTTAATTTTTTTTTTACTTTCAGTGCTTCTTAGGAGAGGTTTGTAAAAGTCCCGAGACAATAGAAAATCCATGTGTACAAGCTCTTTGTAGCATACAATATGAGATAGTCAGGTACATATGTTTATATTTATTTAATAATGCTGTTCTAAGCTTGGAAAATCTTTTCTGTACAATTTGAATGAGTAGATTCTTAACAGCCCGGCCACGAACACGCCGCTGTAGAGGCAGCGGCGAGAGTTGGAAACTAATGTACTTAAACGTTCTGTGATACCACGAGGTATTGCGCATGGCGGTTTTAGAACATTTGTTGCCGCCGCCGCTCACCGCTGCCGCTGCCGCGCGAAGTCATGGCCGGGCCGTAAGCCAGGTTTCAACATTGCGATACTGCTCACCTAGTGCTCGCATTGAGCATTCAGTCAGTCAGTCAGGCAACGTTCAAATAAGCTCGCGAGGCAAACACTTCTCCACATCACAAAGCTGCCGCGCGCGGCACTCCTCGCTAGGCAGTCTTGTGATGTGATGTGATGTTAGCCAATGGGTATCAAAAAGGTGGGATTAGAAATTATTTTAATAAGTCTGTATATGTTTATTAACCTGATGAGAACTATTTGTGCAAATAACACGCGCAAAGTAAATTGTACCCTACTCAGCATTTTTATTATGCTGGCTTCTTCTCCCTTTTGAAAGACTCTAGATCATACTACAGCTACAAATATGACAAATAAGAAAATTATTGAGACTTATTTTTTGATTTCAGCATTATAAAAGCATTTGGCACCTTATGTTCTGAAATATTCGCCGCTTTCCTTAACTTCTTCGATGTTGTAAGTATTGATAACTCTATTTTGATATAAATCAGAGAGTGAAAGTAATGATTTTGAAGGTTTACTATTGATGACGAAGAAAGATTTACGCCACACTGCTCTAACCATGACTAAAGTATAATTCACCCCTCACTTTAAATCTGCCCCTATATGCCAATCAAACGCATCAATTATAGTAAATATTGTAATAGCATTGTATGACTTAAAATTAAATTATTTTTACTAACAGCCCACTAACACGAGCGGCGGCGGCGAGCGGTGAGAATAAATGTACTAAAACGCGAGACGCCGCAATTTAGAACATTTATTGCCACCGCCGCGCCGCTCGTCGCTGCCACTGCCGCGCGAAGTCGTGGCCGGGCCATAAGTCCCTGTGCGTTTCTGTAGAAGCGGTCCACAAAACTACACATTACGCACCACAACGCCTTAAAGTTGATAACAATAATATTCTCGGTCAGCGCTTTTACTCACAATGTCCTCCGCCTTAGTAGATTAGGGCTTCAGGCGACGCATTTATTCTATTTAAATCATTTATTTTGCCACACATAACAAAGTATATTTAGTCAATACGGAAGCGTTCTGTGATGCGACTCGCAGGGTTCCACAGGAGCCCTAGCACAATTGTTATTGTAATCCGTCGGGGTTTTATTCTTTGCACCCTCACATAACTATCCTCATCAGCCCGGTTCGTTGCCTTTTCAGGCATGGGGTTCGATGGGGGAGAAGAGGAGTGAGCTGGTCGAGTAGGTTGCGCGGCGATGCGGGGCGATGGGGAAGCTGTGCGATGCACGCGTACAGCGCAAACAACACATTTTGAAGATAATATTGAAGCTGGTCAGATCGTAGAGAAGGTGGGCAGCTCCACACCAAAGGTGTGCAGCTGTCCTCCTTGCACTTCCCACAGTACGTCTATAAATTGTGCAGTGATTGAGCTCTATCTTTATGCATTGCTATAGTTTGGCTTGACCTGACGGCATTGACGACACACTTGACACGTCTGAATAGGCGAACAAATCTGGTCAAAAAAATGGTGTAAAAATATAACAAATATTCATATTTTTTCAATCATTAAGTCATTAGTTAGTTCTACAGTGCATTTTCCTACTTATCCTCATGAATTGAAAATTGAACGTGAGAGTATGGTTAGTCTAATCAACCCAGACTGCTTTAGAAGGCTGAAAGGTTGGTTAAGTTACAGTTGGTTGAGAACACCAGCTGTCGACGCATGCGCAATAACTTTAAAAAACGTACACAGCCGTACACTAGTACAAATACTAGCGGCTACATTTTGTTTGGCACCTTGGCGAAAACATATTCCCTCATTTATAATTAAACATAACAAAATAGGTTTTGATTACATACTCGATTCTAGCAGCCGGATCTCAGGCTTGTAGATTTCATTGTTAAAGTCGAATTCTATGACGTGGTAAATCTTCCACAGATTGGCCCTGAACGAAACAAATTACAAACCGTGTGCTGCAATTCAGAAGAAACATTTGTGGCGAAAGTATCCCCTAGCGCACCAATCGAGAACAAGCCTGCCACCCCAACAAGATCAATAAAATCATCGGCATCGGTCAGTGATCCGAAACCATTCAGTGATCCGAAACCATTCAGTGATTCGGGACCACCTACCCCAGAAACACCGAGTTTATGCGAAAAAGAATCATGTAGCATGCGACCTCCAGCAGATCAAAAACCTTCTTCTAAGTCAACTAAGTCTACTAAGTCTTCTAAGTCTTCTAAGTCTAAAAAGTCAGCATGTGATTGCCCTAAATAACGATAAAAATTACAATCAAACTTTTCGTTTAATTTTTGTTAAAACCATCTCATTATCTTAGTCAAAAGACATATATTATTAAACATTAAAGCCTCATGGTAAACATTTGTTTCGCAACATGATTGCATAAACATGTTGCCGAGTTGCTGTCAACATATTGCAGGCAACACTTGTATTGCGAAGTTGATCACGCCATGTTGCAGAGTTGACGCCCGGCGAGCGAAAACATCAGTTTATCAATAAATGTTGACGTGTGTGCAACTTATAAACATAAAACAATGATAAAATTATGCAATTACAGAGAAGACAATAACTAATTCCTCGGGCATCATTTTGCTTGTGTAGACAACCCATATTGATTTAAACAATGACTGACTAAATGAATGAATGACTGCCTCGGTGGTCCAGTGGTCGCAGTATGCGCCTGCTGTGCACGAGGTTGTGGGTTCGATTCCCACACAGGATAAAACTTTGTGTGACCCACAAAGAATTGTTCTGAGTCTGGGTGTAATTTGTGTCCGTTAATTGTATGTTTGTAAAGTCCCCCGCGACACAGAGCTTGTTCTCTAGTGCGGGAGTTGTCTTTTTAAAAAAGAAAAAAAAAAAAAGAATGTTTCCAGCAGCATTCTCGCCGTTCATCAACAACGTTGATCAACTGTTGCTAAACAAATGTTTACCATGAATACGATGCATAAGTCTCACGCAAAGATTTTGACAGCATTCAGTACTGAACTGACCACATCCATCGGTTGTCCGCAACCCTTACCAGTTCAGTTGGTCGTGGTCGCCACTCAAGAACTTTTCTACCTCAACGGCCATCGGTTCTGCGAGCTATGTGCCCTGCCCAATGCCACTTTATAAAAATATTTAATAAATGAAGGGATATACAAGTTTCCAGCTTATTATCTCAAATATACTTAAATATTAAAACAATGTGGAAAAAGACGAGCTCGGAGCAGGACTCGAACCTGCGCCTCTCGGGTTCCAGCCCAGCGCACTACCAACTGTGCCATCCGAGCTCCTATGGACGTATTACATACTCGATTCTAGCAGCCGGATCTCAGGCTTGTAAACTTTGTAAACATATGAAGGAGCTCGGATGGCACAGTTGGTAGTGCGCTGGGCTGGAACCCGAGAGGCGCAGGTTCGAGTCCTGCTCCGGGCTCGTCTTTTTCCACATTGCTTTAATATTTAAGTATATTTGAGCTGATTGCATAGCAAAAATGCTAAAAATATTTATTATCTCAAATTCTGAGGTTGAAAACTTTTTATTGCTCATTAACTCAGGGTTAAATAAAGATTTTAATTTAAAAAAGCATCAAAACTGATTGTATACCAACCACACTTATTGGGCAGCAACTTACGGAGCTGATGGTTCCAGACAGGGCTGAAGCCCCGACTGGCTGACAAAAGTTTAAGAATCAGCGTATAAACGTCTTCAGCTTGTATTTATTATGTCTAAAATGGACTGACAGGAGCGTCTACAAGACCCTGAGGGTCGGTTCATATATGACGGAAAATGCGTCGAGCGTATCATTGGTCGCATCTATTCGTTTGCTCGATCCACTAAAGCATCGTCGGATGATTGTGAAAGGTTGAATGTTTTATTATATATTTGTCTGTTCTGGACGTTCTGGTGTTACGCGACCAACAATACGCGACGCATTTTCCGTCAGATATTAACCAACCTTAAAATTATCACAATCGTCTATACGAAACATAGTGAATAGAAGCTCTTTCCTTATGAAGCCTATTTATAAGCGCCATCTAGAACAAGTCAACGGTGTACAAAGAAAACTTCTCACTATAAACTTCTAATATCATGGAACATCAGACATTTGAGCTAAATAATTAAAAAATATCGCTTTGACATTATTTGACATAATCATAAATGAAATTGTCAAAATTGTATCACATTTTTTAGGTTTTTTTTAGAAAATTATGAATCGGTATTGAAGTAAATTGGAGAAGCTAACCGAATATGAGAAAACAGTCATTGTGATGGCATTTAAAACAATCACATAGAAAAAAATGGAGAGATACTCTGCAGTATCTGTTACAGGTAAATAATTTATATTTTATTTATAGTGAGAATTTCTACAATAGTTATGCCTGCAGCGCTGAAAAACCAGGTCGGATTCTCGGTTTTTTTTAACCAAGAGTTTTGCGAGAGGGATGTAATTTTTACCACATTATTTGGAGGGAAACAATGTGTGTCTTGACCAATCTATCCTTTTATCATCATCTCAACCCATAAACGTCCCACTGCGGGGCACGGGTCTCCTCCATACATTTGGAGGGATATTAGCCGACTATACCACGCTGGCCAGACGGGTTGGTTTTGTTTCGAGATTTCCCTCTCTTGCAGTGCATATTGTCTGCCTGACTTACTCCCTTAGTCGACTCTTACGACACCCACGGGATAGAATTGGGTGGTAACATTTGTATTCTTAATCCATCACCACACTGACCTATCCTTTTATACTATACATATTATAAAAAGGTTACGTTTGTGAGTTTGTGACGTTGTAGGGGGTAACTCTGGATCTACTGAACCGATTTTGAATTTTTTGTATTCTTTTACCAATAGAACATCACGATATTTGTCAATGCCATAGGCTATATTTTATTCAAAGAAAATTAAGGGTACATCCCTACGAAAACTACGTAAATGTCCTTCTGTACGAAGCCGGTACGTGCCGCTAACAATCTATATAATAACTGGCTGACCAGCAAACGTTGTTTTGCTACTAAAATAGTAATATCGCTATTAAAAATTGTGGTTGATGGTAGAAGAATAAATATTTAGGGTTGTATGTATTTTTTAATGCTGTATCATAAAAATATAAAAAAAAAAAAATTAGGGGTGGACCCTTAACATTTAGGGATGCAAATAGATGTTGTCCGATTGTCAGACCTACCCAATATGCACACAAAATTTCACGAAAATTGGTCAAGCCATATCGGAGGAGTTTAATTACAAACACCGTGTCACGAGAATTTTATATACATAATAAGTACGTGAAGAAAATACTATGTATACCCCATTTCAAGCATATAGCGATCACGGAGGAGTGTGAGATTACGGTCAATATATATAACCTATGGGCGTCTTTTTATTTATTTATTTAAAACTTCTTGCACAACATAATGATACAATGGCGGACTTAATGCCAAAGGCATTCTCTACCAGTCAACCTTTGGGTGATGCAGAGACAAAACTAGGTAGGTGCATTCAGTAACAATTTAGGAAAACTAATTTAACTAAATGCTTTTACTGCTTGACATTCCAAACTTTTCGCTTAGCTCGTGTTTCTCGCGTAAAAATCGCCGAGGTGGAGCTTGTATTCTCACTCGGAATATCCACAGGTATAAACCGGTAACTGGATTACACAGCTACTGTGATGAGGGCATTATTGAAGTAGCTGGTATAGAGCTTATAGATCAAAAGTTTTTAGTATTTTGCTTGTATAGACCGCCTAAAGCAGCTCAAGAAGATATTGACATATTTTTTAAAAAATTTACCTCGTTACTAACTAAATACTGTTATAAAAAATATAAGATAGTCATATGTGGGGATTTTAATATAAATATCCTTAATAAAACTAAAATATCGATAGATTTTTTAAGTACACTGACATCATACAATTTAAAATGTGCATTTAAGGAACCAACCCGGTTAGTCAGTGGCACCTGTATCGACAATTTTGTCCACAACATTTATAGATCCAAAGCTAGAATACTTGAATTAGCACTATCCGACCATACTGCTCAACTTCTTACCTTTCCAGTAAGAACTAATATTGCCTTTAAGCATTGGTTTGTAGCGAGAAGGGACCTACGTGAAGACAATAAAATAAAGTTTAAAGAATGTATAAACTCACTAACTTTTTGCGAGTGTTTTGAGAGTACTGATCCGATTGAGTCATTTAATAGCTTCTATGACACGTTTCTTTTATTTTACCGTCTATGCTTTCCTTTAGTAAAAAATAAAATTAGTGTTCAAAAGCGACCCAGTTGGATCTCTAAAGGTATCAAGAAATGCTGTCAACGTAGAAGACAACTTTTATGGCGATATCGGAAAAAACAAACCGAAAAAAGTAAAAATGATTTTAACGCTTTATCCTCAAGGCTCAATCGTATTATTAAACTTACCAAAAAATCTCAGAATGATCATTACATAGGTACAGCCAAAAATAAATCGAAGGCTACATGGACGCTTATCAATCAATCGAAATTAAACATTCCGAAAAACGAAATAACACATATAAATATAGATAATGCCAACGTTATTAGTGATCCTTTACAAATAGCCACTTCATTTAATAATAATTTTATAGATCAAATAGATAATGTTAGTAACAAAAACAATATTAACAAGTCAATAAATATTTCAAAATCAATATTCATGAGTCCAACAACACCAAATGAAATAAATACAATTATATTAAACTTGAATAATTCAAAAAGCACTGGTTATGATGACATATCAACATCAATATTAAAATATTTATCATCTAATATATGTGTAGTACTAAGCCACATTATAAATTTATGCATTTTCCATGGTGTATTCCCCGACAAACTTAAGTTAACAATAATTAAGCCATTATTTAAAAAGGATGATCCACACTCCATGAATTGTTATCGACCTATTGCTCTAATACCTACAATTTCGAAAATCTTTGAAAAAGTCATATATGACAGAGTATATGGATTTTTTGAAAAAAATAACTTATTTGCGGTAGAGCAGGCAGGTTTTAGAAAAAACAAAGGCATTAACATGGCTATTTACAATTTTTTGAAACTAGTTACGGACAATGTAGATAAGAAAATACCCGTCTGTGCACTCTACATGGACCTTACGAAAGCCTTTGATTGTGTAAATTACGATACATTGTTAATGAAATTGAACGGATACGGAGTAAGGGGAAACGTCTTCAACCTAATCGCATCATATCTGTCCAATAGAAAGCAATGTACGCAAATAACGCGCCTAAGCTCGAAAAGCAACACGGAAACACATTATTTGTCAGAATATAGGTATATTGGCTTAGGAATTCCACAAGGTAGCGTAATGGGACCATTATTATTTAATATATATATCAATGACCTCCCAAAAATAACAAAACATCCCACAATTTTATTCGCTGACGACAGTACGATAGTATTTACTGGTAAAGACAAGTCATTTCTGGAATCTGATAAATACGATACTCTTGATAATGTAATACAATGGATGACATCGAATAATTTAAAAATAAATCAGACTAAAACACATATTATAACATTTAAAAATAGAATTTCTTCACTTACAAATCTTAATTTAAACTATAAAGGTGAAACGATACGTGAAGTCGATACGGTAAAATTTTTAGGATTAAACATAGATAGTAATTTGAATTGGAAAAGTCACGTTGAGGGCCTGTGCTCTAAACTAAATTCTCAGTCATACGCACTCCATTTACTTACTAAAAAACTAAACCAAACCGCAGTACTAACGGCCTATCATGGGTACGTTGGAGCTATATTGAGATACGGGATTATGTTTTGGGGTAATTGCACAGAAATCGACCGAGTGTTTATAGCCCAAAAAAAGTGTGTAAGAGCTATGTGCAAACTCCAAACACTAGACAGTTGCAAACCATATTTTCAGAGCCTCAAAATATTAACTGTACCGTGTCTGTACATTTATCAATTATTATTGTTTGTCAGATCAAATCCAGATATGTATGAAAATTATAAAAGTAAGCGACTCCGCCTTAAAGTTACTTGTCCTCAGCATAAAAGTACATTGATGGATCGCAGTGTTTTCTGTATGGCACCTCGAGTTTATAACCACTTGCCTAAATACCTACTTGAAATCAAGAACTTTAATACTTTTAAAAATAAAATAAAATCATTTCTATTGGAGAAAGCTTATTATACAGTGGTTGAATATTTAAAAGATAATATGCACTTAAAATCATGGATTTAATATACATATATATTTCAATTAATTAAGTTTATATTTAATTAATTAAGTTTGCATTTAGTTTCATTAATTTAATTAAGCACTGTACTTGGTCATTATGATGTATTATGAATGATGTAATAATAAGATTTAACTATGACATTTTACCTACCTATAACATTATTTTTTCATTTGACATTAATAATTAACAATCTGTTTTCTTATTGTACCAAAAAATATATTGCATGCTATGTGGCAGAAAATGGAGGATGATTTCACCAACATAACACCATTGTAACCCATTATTCGCAATAAATGACTTTGAATTTGAATTTGTATAAATATTTTTAGACAATAGATAGATACTAAATATATTATATGATAAATATATTCCAATAAACATAAAAATAATAATAATAATAAGTATACAAAAATATAATATAACCAATAAATTAATTAATAAATAATATCAAATTAATGAGAGTTTGAAGATGATTCTGACAAAAACTTGCTATAAAGCCGGTTTACTCTAGCCTTAAAAATGTCACGGTTTGGGGACATCCTGATTTCGTTAAAAATGTCACGGTTTGGGGACATCCTGATTTCAAGAGGGAGCACGTTCCACAGAAGAATAGATTGAATGTTAAAGGAAGAATGTACAAGACTTGAGATATGAAGAGGACAAAAAAGAAGTTCCTCTAGTATTATTAATTGCTGTTTATAATATTATTGTTGTTACTTTCAGAAAGTGAATATTCCGCGTTCTCTGTTGCCAGGAATATTCTAGTCATAGTATTATGCGTTATTATCTTGGTTAGTACCTGTTTATTGTTTTATTTATCTGTGGTTTAAGGTTAAGGGGCACAAGCGGGTGGGCGATGAATAATGTCAGCTAAGGGCCGAATGTTGAAGTAATTTTTGAGGGAGGCTAATATAATGATGATGAAGGGGTACAACTCAGAGAAACAGCTTAATAATACAACAAACGATCATGGGCATTCGATCAAAAGGGATTTTCCAAAATTGGCTTCGAAACTTGCTGTTAACTTGTAAGGCGATTGGCACACTGCCGCACTCTACGCTGCGACAACGGAACAACAACACGGCACATGAATGCGTTTTCATGTGTTGTAATACGCATATTTCAATGAAAAGTGTTCAAACAATAGAAGAACACGCACTTCCGCGATACGCAGCGTAATGCGGTGAAGAGTGCCAATCGACTGCCTTAGTGGTCCAGTGGCCGCAGTATGTGCCTGCTGTGCACTAGGTTGTGGGTTCGATTCCCACACAGAACAAAACTTTGTGCGTTAATTTGTGTCCGTTAATTGTATGTTTGTAAAGTCCCCCGCGACACAGAGCTTGTTCTCTAGTACGGGAGTTGTCAAAAAAAAGACAAAAGAGAATGAGAATCGACTAATAGTCGACAACCTTTTGGAAAAACGCAACACGGTTCCTTTTTTACCCACTGGTAAAATTAACTTTTAGAAAAGTAAGTCAAAGAAAGATATATTAAACACAATTGAATGTCACGAAAAATATCTAGGTATATAAAATTATCACTAATTTTGCGTTTTTAATACAATGAATGCACGTGCGGCTAGTAGCTAAAGATGATCACCAGATCACTAACACTGCGCTCAGAATTATTCAATTTCCACTTAAGACAAAATGTTGCTACATGCCTCCTCAAATGAGGTAGTCCACTTAGAGCACCTGTCCGAATATCACCTGCGCGAATAGCACCTAGCCTAGTCCACGAAGAGCACCCATCAATATTTTTGGTAGGTGCTCTTCGTGGATTCAGATTTATAATAATACTGATGGGTGCTCTTCGTGGACTAGGCTAGGTGCTATTCGCGCAGGTGCTATTCGGACGGGTGCTCTAAGTGGACTACCTCGCTCAAATATTTGTTCCGTTAATCTAAGCGAACATTTGTAGAATCTAGAATTGTCTGGTACTCTTATAGCAATTGGTACGTCACTATTACGAAGGGTAGGTGCGATGCCACCTCCACCTTCTTATTAAAAAGAAGCTGCTCATGAATTTACATTTGCAGTACTTGCCGTTAGGAGAAAATCCAGCAGAGTTTTGTGATGACCCATCGCTGTGTTGTGCTTATAAAAAAGAACCAATGCTACAAACTCAAAACATCGTGTGCTACATGTGTGCTGCCTATAATCTTATAGCTAAGTATGTAATAATAGCAACTCATATATTTATGTCCCACTGCTGGGCACTCCTCTCTCCTATCAAGAGAGGGTTTAAGCCTTAATTCACACGCGCTGTCTTAATGCGGGTTGGTGAATCTGACATGTCTTTAGAATTACTTCTGAGACTTATAGGTTTCCTTAAGATATTTTCCTTCACCAGCAGATGGCGAATCATTTGATTAGTGTATATTAACTCCACAAAGTGAAATTCACATTGATACTGCCCGGGATCGAACTCGCACCTATTGCGTGCAAGTCGGTTACTTTCCCTCTCGGCCACCACCGTACCGTATGAACACTGTGTTTTAATAATAAGCTTTGGTTAATCAGGCTTTGCATACTGGATAGCGAGCATTCAAGAGAGGTAATTAAGCCTGGCTGGGGACCTCCACCTTAAAGGATACCACAGCCATATAACTACACATAGCGATGTAGTTGTGTTCCTGTGTGTGTGAGTACAGGGCCCCAATTTGCTAACTTACGGATCAATTGAATCTCAGTAGCATTATGGTATTCTGCTAATTAAATAATCTTCAGGTCTTAAATTATTCAGCAGAATACCAAAATGCTAATGTTGGAAAACCATTGGTCTTAAATTATTAGCAGAATACCAAAAATGCTACTGGGATTCAATTGAGATTCAATTGAGCCATCCGTAAATTAGCAGATTTGGAGCCCAGGTCTACAGCGCTCATTTAGGGATGCGTTTTGAAAGAATCTTTTAATAGCAAACTGATATCGATGCGGGCATAGCCCCAGCAGCAGCTAGTATTCTCTTATAATAATAACTAGTGACTTTGTCTTTTTTAAATATATACTACTTAGGTAGCAAGCAAACATACGGCCCACCCATCATAAAGCCCTGGTGAAAAAAATGGTTTGGCAATACGCAAGTGATAATAGACGCCGTTGGTTGGTTGGTTGCCGAATGGTTTGGCAATAGACGCCGTATGCTTGTTTGCCACCTAAGTAGTATAAAAATGTCAGAAAATAAGTGATAGCACTCAGTACTAACCGAACCACACTCATCACTCACTCAAGCTACTATAATAAAAGTTATATTTGTGTTACAGAGCATTCGACAGAATTTGTGAATATTTATCTTTCTTTGCGTGTCTTATTAGTGAAATGCTCTATGAGGCAAAATTACAAGTGAGTATTTTTCGTATTTGTATTAAAGCTCTTCATATATAACGCTACAGAAGTCTTCGATACTAATATTGTATACCTTTTTGTTATCGAACTCTGATTGTTTCTCAGAGCCTCTAGACAAGTGGCATTTATAAACGATAGTCGAATCGTAAAGTCAAAAAATAAAATGTATGGAATTTGACGTGGGTCTACGATTTAATGTCGTAAACTTACGTCAAATCCCATACATTTTCTTTTTTTACTTTTCGATTCGACTATCGCTTATGCCACTTGTCGAGAGGCTCAGCCCCTCTAGACAAATGGCAAAGGCGGCAGTCGATTCGAAACAACAAAAAAGTCAATGTATGGGATTTGACGTAAGTTTACGACATTATATCGTTAATTTACGTCAAATCCCATACATTTGCCTTTTTGACTTTTCGATTCGCTTGCCGTAAATGCCACTTGTCTAGAGGGGCAGATAAGTCATGTCGATGAAACGCTTTGCGTAGATTTGTGTAGCGTTGTATCTGAAGGGCCTTATATTTACTTCTTCTGTCCACCTTCTCCATAATAAGGATCTCGTGAATGAGTAATTCGTCAATATGCTGATTAAATCTCGGAAAGTTGGGCGAGATGGCAATTTCAATTTTTTTTATTTTTGTTGTTTGCTACTCGCTTATATGCGAGTAGATAAAGTGGTGTCCAATCATTTGACAAAAAACAAATGACAAATTTTCATTTATAAAACAACGTTTGTCAAAATCATACTTGATAAATTTATAATTTTACAAACTATTGTTTAACAAACTACTCATTTGACAAATTATTTACTAGACAAAATTTTGTTATGTCAAAACTTCATTTCATATAATGGATTATTTTTTAAACATGTAGTAAAGCAAAACAACGTATAGCATAATATAATAACATTTGACAAAATGCATTTGGTTAGGTTAGGTTAGATCTGCGACCCCCTACGCCAGAACCGAATTCTATTTATTTCGCTTAGTTAAGGCAGTGCGTATTTTTTTGTTTTTTTTTCAAATGAACATTTTTAAAATAATGTTTTAACAAGTGGAATATTTGCGAAGTAAAACATTTGCGAAACCTGTATTTTGTCAAACGATTGTTTTTTAAGTAATATGTTTTAGAAATGAAAGTTTGTCAAATGATTAGTTTTTCTAACGTTGTTTTTAAAATGATGATTTGTCATACGTTTTTTGTCAAACAATAGTAAACCGCATAAAGTACAATCAAGCCAAAAGTGACGATAATGGTAGGTATATAGTTGTTTGTCATTATAGTCAAAGTCAAACTCATTTATTCGTTTAGATCAAATACATGATACTTATGAACGTCATAAAAACAAATGCCAGCATACTTATTTCCTACGGCCAATTCGCTGACTAGGGTTGGGCCTCGAGAAGAATTGGCAAGAAACTCGGGCCACTCTTTTTAATTGCCAGAGTATAACATTTACAATTTGGTATGAGTTACAATATTAGTGTTAACAAAAAGGGACGGAACCCAATATACCACACAAAATTAAACTTAAGTAAAAAAAAAATTTAATAAAGGGAAAAAAAATAATTTAGCTTTCCACTGTATGGCAATGAGGGATCCTTTCCTTTTGTATGTATAAGATAGAAACGTGTCGAGATCACATTGCGTTCTTAATAAGAATCTAAAATCTATATCTTTATAATTTAAAAATAAATCATGCCAAGATTGACCAGCCACCCCAAGTAGCACCCGTTCACGAGCATGACGCACGGACCAGCCATCATTTCCGTCGCCATATTCGAGGGAAGGAAATGACCCGGCCAATACGACACCACAAGCAATGGCATTTCAGTGAGCATGACAATCCAGGACATAATAATCAAAAAAAAAAAAAAAAACTAACTATAGATTTGATAGTATTCATCTCTAGGGAGATCGTTACAGGATGGTATGATTTATTATATGTTCTACTACCTATGTACGTCACTTAATTTTACTCATTTAGGGATGCGTTTTGAAATAAACGTATGCCTATCCCAGGGATAAAGCCTAGATGTAAAAAATGAGTTGGTATCACGCAAGTGATACCTCTGGTATTGCAAGCGTCCATAGGCTACGGTAGCTGCTTAACATCAGGCGGGCAGTATGCTTGTTTTCCACCCAAGTACCTAGTATAAAAAAATGTGCCTATATTTCTTTTTTCAGAATAAATGTCTATAACCGTAAATATAATTTGTTACAGTTTTACAGGCTGTTAAGGCAATTAGATGGAGATGATTTGTGTAAGACTGTGTGTTGTGCTGCAGTAAGTTATCTTTACTCCTTTACTTCCTTACATAGTTAGTAGTAGAACAAATTCGCTTTCCACCTCTGTCTGTCTGTTTATTTGCTAACAGCTTATAAATTACGCAACAGATTTTAATGCAGTCAAAGTCAAACTCATTTATTCATTTAGAACAAATACATGATGCTTATGAACGTCATAAAAACAAATGCCAGCATACTTTTTTCCTACGGCCAATTCGCTGACTATGGTAGGGCCTCGAGAAGAATTGGCAAGAAACTCGGGTCACTCTTTTTAATCGTATTTGGTATAAGGTACAATATTAATGGTAGGGAAAAGGAACGGAAACCTATATACCATTCAGTTTTAGTTTTCTTTTCACTATCATTTAGATAATTTCTTCCATAATTATATTTTAGGAATTAACCTTAAAAATGATGCTTAGTTGTGAAGTTGTGACTAGTTAGATTCATTTGCTACAGGGTGATGCGACCGCTAATAATGGTCGGGACCACCGGAGTCGCTGTTGTCGGTGCGCCAAAGGCAAATTCAAGATGTATTAATTGATTCAAGATGTATTATAATATATGTATATAAAAAAATTGTTAAAACTGCCGTTATAATGCTATGTTTTCATATACTTCATTAAATAAAATGAATGTCATTTTTTTAAAGACAGCTGTTTTTTAAAGACCCTACAGAACAAGTTCTGTGTCCGTTGGGCACTTACACATATAATTCTGTAGCGTTGTGTACGACTGCCTCGGTGGTCCAGTGGCCGCAGTATGCGCGTTCTATGCACGAGGTTGTGGGTTCGATTCCCACACAGGACAAAACTTTGTGTGACCCACAAAGAATTGTTCTGAGTGTGGGTGTAATTTGTGTCCATTAATTGTATGTTTGTAAAGTCCCCGCGACACAGAGCTTGTTCTCTAGAGCGGGAGTTGACTTTTTGGAGAGAAAATAAATTAATGGACGCAAATTACATCCAGACTCGGGAGAACCATTTATGAATCGCACATTTTTTTGTCTCGTGCGGGGATCGAACCCACAACACGCTGCGCCGTAGTAAATGGCGAAGTTACCACTTAGGACAGTTAAGTCATACGTTTTGTAAATATCAAGATACTTCTGTCACAACTGTAGTGCATATAAGGTTCTAGAGTGGCGTCCATGAAATTGATGACGCAGCACGGGCAAGCCTCCAACGTATTTTAGAGGTGATGGTGATGAAGATATCGCAGTTATTATATCCATAAGTAATAATACCAAAAAACAACATGAACCACATTTGAATTCAATAAAAAAAATGTGCTATTGTTATTGATGCTTTAAGCAGTTGCTATTATGCCCTAGTCAATGTTAAATAAACCGCTAAGCTGAAAACTAGAAAAATAAAATCAAACAAAAATATCACACTTCATAATCAAACTCCAATAACTATAAAATATATTTTTACGGCCTCAATCGTAAAGATAATCTATGTATATAACTGATTTATTTACGGTTGAACTATTTCAGTGGTAGGTTTTTATGTGAAGTGATTTACGAAACCAATATGAGGAATGACATGCGGATATGTGTCTTGTTTGCTCTAGTTTTGGTGAGAAATCTATTCATCATATTAATACTTAGATATAGTCATACATATTTTTAAGCTTTTTTAATGATTGGCTCCAACAAACTGTTTTATAATTAGATATTTATAGTATGTGTCTTAATTTCTTTGCTGAAATTGAACTGGGCTTTTCATATCTGTCGCATGTTAGGCGACCGACGAGCTTATTATTATTATTATTATTATTATAAACTCACGAAACAGTGGTACCTCTGAACGGCAAGCAACATTGCCGTAGACCCCGACGGAAATGGCGAGATGAGTTGGAATCATTTATTAAAGACTGGTCCTTAACTGCTAGATAGAAAGAAGTGGGAGGAGTGTATTGAGGCATTTATCCTGCAGTGGGATATATACAGGCCAATAATAATAAATCTTCATTTCGTTTCTCAAGAACATCAGTTTTTCCCCTAATTATAACTTTAAATGCACTTACTTTATTTATCTCTCTACTACACTTAAAGGTAGGCTGGTAAAGAATGCCTTTGACATAAAATACGCTCTTATACTTTATTTATAGATATGTTTTTATAAATAAGAAAGTAAAAAGCTCTGAGCAACTGATCAACTCGTTTCACATAGAGATAATAAAATTAAACGGTCGACGAATAATATTGGCAACGTTATATTTTATGACATAGTAAAAATACATTATCTAATTGATTTTTGTTCAGAATAATAAAATAAATGAATATGTAAGTTAGCAGAATCCGCAGACATCGGCAAAGAAGAAGTAGACAAGGTGATAGAAGATGAAATTACGCATAAGTTAAGTGATGACCTGCTGCAGAGTATAGAGAGAAAATTCCAAGTTGATCTACAGAAGTAAGTGACTTATTTGAAAGAGGAAATAACGTAGTATTATTGTTCATACAGTCCAGATTTCAACTCACCTAATTATTGTAGCTTATGAACAGTAAAAATATGTACCCTGGATTTGAGCTGGCTTTCGAAATTTTTCATATTATATTATAATCACATGATCTAGGTACATTTATCAAAGATGATAATGACACCAGGATCAGGTAAGAACCTGATCCTGTTGTGTCATCACATCACATGATCCTGATCATCACTTAGGTGGTGCAAGTGGGGATTTTGTTATGCATTTCAAACTTTCTATGACAGTTAACGTCTATACGTTATGACAAGACATCTATAGTGTCTACAGTGCTGACCACGAGAAGAAAAGCCTATGGTACTTGTTAGGTCATCTCGTACAATGGAATGCAGTTTTTAAAGCGTTTCTATATCTCCAGATCAGTGGACATGGTGTTGTTGAAGATAAAGCTATTGCTGAAAAATGGCACCACACACATTCAAGACAGATTGAGCGAGTTGCAGCAAATGATGACAGTCATAAAGACCAACGGAGAAAAAGAGGTAATATTTAAAAATTGTAATAATTGCAAATGCTAAAAATATCATAATTGACAACTTTTTGCCCGTAGTTTTGCTGGCATGAATTTTAACGGAAAAATGTAATCTAAATCGAAACTATCCATACACATTGACCATTGGCCAGCTAGACAAGCGGTATAAACTATATTATATTGAATCTCTATGTGATATTCTGATGTATAATCTATGACACTATAAGAGGTTATAAAAATCTGTTCAGTACAAAAAGTAAAGTAAGGACAATGCCTCAGAGACAAACAAACAAACAATATATAAAAACGCAAAAGTTGAAGATGTATGTTTGTTGTTGTGCATACATCTACAATTATTAGTAGGATTTAATACAATACATGTAATATGTTATATTTCATGTTTTACGAAAGCAAGCTCTGTGAGACATAATCAAATAAACTTTGATGTATATATCGCATCAATACTTGAAAATGTAATCCTATGTGTAAGCAGAGTTAACTTTAAACAATATTATGACCTAATTTTGTCAAATATTGATGCTAATATCGTTATTACGATTTTTTTTGTTGTAACAATTTCAAAAACGCATTTGTTATAAGTATTTTAGGACAACGTACACACGGCCATCTGATTCCAAACTAGGCAGAGCCTATACTATGGTAACCATATATTTAGTAAATATATAATTACAAATAAATTACATACATACATAATGATAGATGAATTACATACAGACACAGACAACTGTGCAGACAATCGAGCTTATCACACAAATAATTGTCCTGAGTGGGAATCGAAGCCACTACCTTTGGGTTAGCAATTAGGGTCAACTCAAATCAACATTAGACCTATCAGCCCCTCTAGACAAGTAAGCATAAACGGTAATCGAATCGAATGAAATTTAAGTAAAATGTGAGATTTGACGTCAGTTTACGATATAAAATCATGTATGCCTCTTGTCTAGCTAGCAGGTCACACACATTCAGCGATTCATTTTTATATTATAGATAATGCAAATATTAAAAATTATCTATAATATAAAAATGAATCGCTGAATGTGTTGCTAAGTGCAACACTCGAGAACAGCTGAACCGATTTCACTAATTCTTTTTTTGCTCTGTTCGTTATTGTCAGAAGAAGGTTTGTATGTAAAAAAATAAGAAAGTTGAGCTGAAAATAGTTAACCGGGGCGAAGTCGGGGCGGGCCACTAGTATTTTTATAAATGTGTCTATTTAAGATTTGTCAGCGTCAGAGTTTGCGTTCTCTCACTAAGCTCTTTTCTCGTTTTTTCCCCTACATACCTCCGTATGGATTAAGAATACAAATGTCACTACCCCCTTCTATCCCGAGGGTGTCGTAAGAGTCGACTAAGAGAGTAAGTCTAGCAGACAATATCCACCGGAAGAGAGGGAAAACTCGAAATAAAACCCTATTCCAACCCGTCTGGCCAGCGTGGTATAGTAGGCTAATATCCCTCCAAATGTTTGGAGGAGACCCGTGTCCAGCAGTGGGACGTTTATGGGTTGAGATGATGATACCTTATTAACATCAACAAACCTACCCTCATCCAATAATCTGCTTCTTTTTTTTGTCTGCTTGCAGAAATGTAGTTAATTAAACTGTGGATTTCCCAGCATTTTTGGCGGAGACCTATGACTAGCACTTGACGTATTATGGCCGTAATAATGATCATGATAAAATAAAGAGAGATTGGATTACAAAAAACTGTATTCCAATTAATTTTGTCACAAAGAATACGGGCCTAAGAGTTTTTTTTTTCTTTGCTACAGCTAGATGACTGTCTCACCGCAAAACAAAACGACACTTCGGCACTTGCTGAGAAGGCTCTGCATCAAATGGTGGTCTGTGGATACGCCCTGATCGGTCATGACCCTGCGCAAGCGGTCCACAGGGTGCTGAGTCTGAAGAACATGATACAACTTGGGATAAAACCGGTAAAATTAAATTGAATTACCTATAAGATAGGTAGGGCACTATACTAGTGAGCAAGCCCGACTAGGGAAGGACCTTACAGTAGACCACAGCCAAATAACTATACACAGTGGTGTAGTTGTGTTCCTGTGTGTGAGTACAAGTCTCCAGCACTCTTTCGGGGATACGTTTTGAAAAAAACGTATAAAAAAAACCTGGTGTAAAAATAATTGGTTGGCAACACGCAAGTGCTACTTCTGGTATTGCAAGCGTCCATAGGCTACGGTTACTGCTTAACATCAGACGGGTCGTATGCTTGTTTGCCACCTAAGTTAAAATAAAACCTTTTTTGACAATGTGGCTTTTCAAGGCTGATGTTAAGAGAATGCCTATGCAATATTTTTAATACGTATTTATTTTTAATACTGTTATTTCCGATACGATTGTATTTGACGCTTGTAACAATTTTTACTATGAAATTGACATTATGCGTCGCGTCGCCGCCGCTTAATACAATTCCTAGGGTATACTCACGTGTAACCGACCAGCCTCTCTAGACAAGTGGCATAAACGGTAGTCAAATTGAATAGAATCGAAAGCAATTGTATGGGATTTGACATAAGTTTACGACATTATATTATACTAGCTGTTGCCCGCGGCTCCGCCCGTTTAGATGTCGGTTCTCGTTGTAAAAAGTAGCCTATGTGTTATTCCAGACCATAATATATCTCTATGCCAAATTTCATCCAGATCCGTTTAGTAGTTTTTACGATTAACAATCCATCCATCCATCCATACTTACAAACTTTCGCGTTTATTATATTACTAGGATCTAGTATAACTGCAAGGGTCTTAGCAAGTATAATTGCATAATCATTTCTTGGTTTGCTTAGTCTGTTCCGCGTAAAAATACCAATGATAGGCATATTTGGAACTTATAAACATAAAACCAGTTCAGATGTTTCAAATACGTTAGCATATAAACTATACAATATAGAATTCTGTTGGCATATATCCAATAAAAGTTTCGGTGAATTTGCTTCGTTAAAGTAACCTTTCCGCTTTGACCTTTTGAGGCTGGCGTACGCATAATTGCTACGATTCTGTCGCATCGTCACGATTCACCACTCCGCAATGGTTCAGGGTGTGTGAATTAAGGCCTTAACCCTCTCTCTCTCCCTTGATAGAGGAGAGAAGACCAGTGCCCAGCAGTAAGACATATATGGGTTGCTATGCTATTATGTTTTTCAAGTAATTTTATTTACCTAACTGGAACTAAAGCTTTAGAGTGTCAAATTATTGTACAGTTGTTAGTTGTTTTTTTTTTTTTAAGACAACTCCCGCACTAGAGAACAAGCTCTGTGTTGCGGGGGACTTTACAAACATACAATTAACGGACACAAATTACACTCAGGCCCAGAACAACACTTTGTGGGTCACACAAAGTTTTTTCCTGTGTGGGAATCGAACCCACAACCTCGTTCACAGCAGGCGCATACTGCGGCCACTGGACCACCACTATTAACTATTCTGTGGTTAAACTCATTTTTCCTTAAAAATAACTGAGTTGCGGCTTTTGTTGTTCAATAGCAAAATACGATTAAGGTTGTAATGAATGCAACATGTTGTTTATTATTTTATATAAAATTATGATTCTGCATACTGAAAATTGCATCTTATTTAAAATAAACAAGTTCATCGTAAACATTGTTGATCAATTTGTTTGTAAAACCAAATATTTCTTGAAAATATGTGTGTTTCTGAGAATTCACCTTATTTTTATATACTTCTAATGCGGCAAATAAATTAAACATTGACACATAGGAGTGGCACAACACAGCTGTGTGTACTCATCCGGCTGTGGTCTTTTGGAGGTCCTTTCTCAGTCAGGCTTGCTCACTAGTTTGGTACCCTACTTCACTTCTCAAAAAAACTCTCGCTTCTCTCAATTATTAACACATTTTACAATAATATTGAATTTTCAGATACATGACCAGAAGACAGAAGTTCACGAGCTACTGAAGGTCTGTGGGCATGACCACGATACGCTGAAAAAGGTCATCAAATGCGTCATCTCCAAGGTGAGGTTACTTCAATGGTACCGTCAGCAGCATAGTGAGAAATTGCTGAGTTTTTATAACATTTAAGCCGTAAAATACTTGAAAACAGTCTTAATAATTTTTAAATGTGCTATGATATCAAGATATTTTAAAGTATGATAAAAAGTACTTTCAATTATTATGATTCAATATAATATAATATTAGTGGTACGTCCCGAATTTGCACGGGTGGACATTCATTTTTGTTTATGTAGAATAATTTCTAAAATGGGTCCAGATGTTTTTTAGTTTTCCCATTCGAATTCGGACCGCGTCTCAAATTCGTGGCAAGAACTTATAACAAGAAACCGGATTAGCAAAAAGCTTTTTATAAGGACAAAGAAAATTATGTATTAGGCCTTGAAGACCTTAACGCTAGACTCAACCTATGCCCACTTACGATTGGGTATACTTGTACGTAAAGATTAGTTCACTGTGTTTTGCGTGACCGTGTATTTGAATCTAATTTCGATTGCGCGAGTCACGTCCGGGCACATGAGCGAAGACAGATTGCCGAGAATTGACAAAGCGTCGGTGTTGACGGATATGTCTAGGGAAACATCATCGTCTCTTTTGCCTAATATTTGGAGCCAGCGTAACAAGTCTTCTGCTTCAATACTTTTGTTTTGCACTGACTACTATTCTAGCCTTTACATCAAGTATAGGTAAATTATCTTAGAGAGATTTTTGCATTTGTAGTTGTGTACGGTCAGCACATAAGGAAATAAATAATTGAGAACTTTTATATTTTTTATACTTTTTATAGTCAGTTACACCAACTGCATCAAATAACATTAAACAATGATAAGCTAGAGACTAAAATAGTTAACAATCATTACATTATTAATCTTCTTCAACTCCAGACATTTCACTCTCGTTCTCATCCCCACTTTCATCAGATGAATCATTTGTGTTAACAATAATTCGTTCTGATATTATATCTAAAGCCTCATCCGTGCCTTGAAATTTGTTTTCCTCTTTAATGGCGTGCAGGCAAACAGAACCATTTTTAAGAACCTGAACAATATAATTATTTAGGTAAAATTTGACATTCACTGACTTTTTGACTTTTGACAGTTAATATTATATTCTTCTTAAAATTGTGCCGAACCTTTTTTGGTCGTACAATGAAATTCAAATCTTAAATTTAGAATCCCTGTTAATAAACATAAACAAATACTACTACAGCTGCAAAAATCTCTCGAAACGAATTTTACCATACGATGCCAAAGTTTACCTCGGGCATATATCATCATCGGAACATTTTTATTTAACAATGTTAAAATAATAAAATATTGATCAAAAAATATTTCACAAAATAAATACTTAAATAATAAAAATGTGACAGACCTTATTTGCTGACCGTATAATGGAATTCAAATTTCAAATTTTGAATCCGTGTACATATACGAACACTACTACAAATACAAAAATCTCTCTAAGATAATTTACCTATAGTTCATTAATGTTTTCTGTCGTCGTAGTAATTTATTCATTTCCTATCTATCTATTAAGCCAAAAGATGTCCACAGTTGGATACAGGCCTTCTCCAAAGATTTCCATAGAAAGAAAGAATATTTTTATTTGACAGTAATAATATAGAAACACAAACAAACAAAATTGTCAAAAAGCAAAACTTAATTATAGGAACATAATAATATGTATTATGTCTCATGTTTACACCAAAATGGGATCCAGCTCAGCATAATGCCTGGCAGTAATGCTAGTCGCTGATTTTCAGCAGCATCATTAAGCAGTCATTGACCATTAAGCATAGCATTTAGCCCTGAGCTTTCCTCAACCATTGGTTTTTCACAACCTTCACCAGGTCGGTCTACCTTGCTAAAGGCCTGTTCACGGCGTGTTTTGGTCGCTACTTCAGAACGTTCATTCATTATCCCTATTATTGAATATTATAGTTATTATGGGAACACTATAATGCGCAGCACCTTTTGTTGCTGACCGTACATACAGAACAGTTTTTAAACGATTCCAAAAACCACAATTAGAACGACCTATAAACACATCAGTAGATTTATGCCGCGTCTATCATTGGTTAGATTTAGAGTATTTTTTGCACTGAATTAAATAAGGAGTATTTAATAAATGCTTGGTATGGTATTGCAGTATATTTAATTCTCCGCAGCTCAACGTCTAGGTGCGTATGTTGCTTGCGGAATTACGAAACGATAACATTTGTGTTTTGAAATGTAGGTAGATAGGGATAGCAGCAGTGATGACAACCCGGCAAACTTTTTGACTGCCTTGGTGGTCCAGTGGCCGCAGAATGCGCTTGCTGTGCACAAGGTTGTGGGTTCGATTCCCACACAGGACAAAAATTTGTGTGACCTATAAAAAGTTGTTCTGAGTCTGGGTGTAATTTGTGTCCGTTAATTGTATGTTCGTAAAGTCCCCCGCGACACAGACCTTGCTCTCTAGAGCGGAAGTTTAAAAAAAACCTGTACTCTCTATGGCATCATGACTTTAACGCTTACTGTGAATTTCTCAACCAATCTACATTTACCTAACCTAAGAAATAATCCTGAAGCATTAATGTCTGGAAGTCATACTTACGCTATTTTATAAATATACCAATTACAAACTCCGTTTAAAATATTCTATAGTCTGAAACAACCATAATCATAATTATCCTATTGTATAAACTAATGCAATAAAATCGTATGAAACGGAAGAGTGAACCATTGCAGTTGGCACTGTTCATAGACCTTGAATTTTTGCCAATTCCCCAACAGTATTGTTCGATACAAATTATCTTAGGGAATGTTGGATTACTAAATATACGCAACATTAGACGCATATACACGTATAAAAAACACAAACATCGGAATATTTTAATTCACGAAGATCCTACTAATATTATAAACGCGAAAGTTTGTAAGTATGGATGGATGTTTGTTACTCTTTCACGTAATAACTACTCATCGGATCTGGATGAAATTTGGCATAGAGATAGATTATGGTGTGGAATAACTCATAGGCTACTTTTTATAGGGTTAACAAAAATAAGATTTAAATATGTGTTATGAGAATAACCACATTCATTTCAATTTCATTTCAAATTTTCTCTAACATTGTTCGTATAGATTTGTCTCCATTTTTCGTTCCATCCATTCCTGGCAAGCTACATTTTTTTGGAAAAGCCTGTGTAAATTTTCATCTGTATATAAAGTCTATGGTATTTTTTATACTGCTAAGAACAAAAGACGCATGTATCTGTCACGACCTACAAAATAGAATAGAATAGAAATTTATTTAAAAAAACAAAGTATGTACATTACATTGTGTAGTTCTGATACACAACATAAACAATAGCATGTAACAAAATGGTAAACTTAAATAACAAAGTTGTTTAATTTTTATAAACTAACAATATTAATAATATTTACCAATTGGCGGTATAAGTACAAATAAAAAGAACTTTACCTCCCGTGCTAGTCAAAAGACTGTGTTACGGCAAGGTAATGATTCTCATTAATTAACTATAGTATGTAATATGATTGACATAAGGACAGTTTTCTATTGACCGTGGCAATTATACCTTAATATTTAAAACTTAGGCAGCTCAGTAAGAACTCATGGAATAATTATCATCCTCATCCGTATGTATGATGTATTCAGACCGCGGAGTGCGTAGAGCGTGGTTGCGACTCAGTGCCATTCGCAAGTTCTTAGCTTCATAGTGACTTAACCTAACCAAGATAACCTTAACGACTGTGTGATTTTATACAGGGCCACACGTATATACCGCATTGTTTATCTGCTTATATTCATCTGCATTAACCTTCTTCTTCTTATCGTTTGGTTAGTGGCCAACGTGGTGACAGAGTTATTTAGATCGCCCATATTTAGGCCTCTGTCGTGATCTAACGACTGTTAACAGTCGGGACCGACTTTTAACGTGCCCTCCGAAGCACGGAGACGCTCAGATGAAATACCACTATGCGGTCACCCATCTATAAGGTAACCGCGCACTTGGTAGCTTAACCCACTGATCGTTTACCGAACAGCGAGTGTACCAGGCTATGAGCGCCTCATGCATTAACCTATTTGCTCGATATACCTCGCGCAGCACAAAGTTGATTGCTGATAAACAAAGCACTCAGAGAAGTACCATCCCTCCCAGACAGTTCTATTCGATTAGACTACCGTTTATGCCACTTGTCTGTGAGCTGTACAGCTATTTTTAAGTGTTTACCAGCATCAAGTCCCTATACATATATATTGGAAAGAAGAATAATATGACTGACAATGCATCTTATCTTAATATTTCAAAGATTTCGAACATCAACATGCATCACATATTACAGAATCAATTACAGTAACACTTAATATAGGTCGAAACCATAAAAAAAATTCGTAAACACTTCTGAAAATTAGTCATTTCCGTCGACTGAAGTAAATATGTTGGTGAAATCTGGCATATGCCCACAGTTTATATATTTTCAGCTATCAATCTTTCAATAAGTTCTAAATGTCTAATATGACGATAGTTATTTTAGGTTCTGCAAAAAAAATATGCTTTCAAAATACAAATACAAATAAATCAAGTTTTAAGCTTTAGCTAACAATCCTTTTGATAAATGTTATTATTAGCTCAAGAGACACGCTATAAGATAGGTTAAAGTCTGTATAAAAATTTAGTAAAAATGGTAGTAGATATCTATTAATATATTTCCAAGAACATTGTAATGCATGTGGTGTATTTCTTTTTGTGATATCGGTGCTAATTTGTCAAAATAGAGCAAAGCAAAACTCTCAAACACGCTCATAAATTTTATTGATACGTCCAAACTAAATACACGGCAGAATATTTTGTCCTGCCACTGTAGACAAGTGGCATAAACGATAGGCAAATCGAGTAGAAAGCAAATCTATGGGATTTGACGTAAGTTTACGACATTATATCGAAAACTGGGTCCAAACCATGACATGTTAAGACCTAAGTAGTTCAAGTGAGGAAGAGGGACAGAGCTCTATAGCGTTTATAGCTCCGTCCCTCTTAGGGTCAGCGCAGACAGAGAGGAATAATCCCCGCGCGGTCTCGGGCATTTTCTTTACGGATCGCGTATGATTCCCGCATATCTTCGAGGACGCGCGAGCATTTTTTGTCAGGTTCAAGGATTTATGCACTTTATTTTAATAATTTTAAAGTTTATTTTCAAGTGCGTTAATAAAATCCTTTCCGCTGCACTCCGTGCCGTCTGCGCTGAGCCTTACTCGCTCAAAAGACTCATGCTTATCACGTGATGGTACGGTCCCTGGTATCGCCATCGCGTCACTCACTAATGCTACATACATAGCCTGCAGTGTTTCTATAAATTATGTAGGTATGACATCTATAATATAAAAATTAATCGCTGAATGTATTGTTAAGCGCAAATCTCGAGAACAGCTGAACCGATTTCGCTAATTCTTTTTTTGCTATGTTCGTTATTGTCAGAAGATTCTTATGTAAAAAATATACTAATAATATTATAAAGCTGAAGAGTTTGTTTGTTTGGTTGAACGCGCTAATCTCAGAAAGTACTGGTACGATTTGAAAAAATCTTTTTTTGTTGAATAGTGCATTTATCCAGGAAGGCTATAGGCTATATAACATCACGCTATGATCAAAAGGATCGGAGCAGTAGTGAGATATATTGCATAATCGGAGAAAATATTCAAAATTACCACGCGGACGAAGAGTACTTCCCCATAAATCATATCAATTTATTCTCACTTTGCGAGAAATAAAGACAATTTGTATTCTGTCATACATTAAAAATTACCATTACAAGTCATGTTATGAGCACTATGTCAACTTTAAATACTTATACATGTTTTATAGCTATCGGCACAGTGCCAACATCTAGAAATTCAGAATGGTCTAGCTACGCTAATAAATATAGCATAGAAATTTAAAATATTTATATTAAGAGAAAAATTACAGACGGCTTATGTCTAAGTAATAAATATAAGCAGTTTAATGGAGATTATTTTTTGTAACATTAAAGACATGCAAATGCATATCGTTACGGATATCGTTTTGGATATGGTGAGCAGTAGCGTAGTCTATATCTTTATATGCCTTGGTGGTCCAGTGGCCGCAGTATGCGCCTGCTGTGCACGAGGTTGTGGGTTCGATTCCCACACAGGACAAAATTTGTGTGACCCACAAAGAATTGCTCTGAGTCTGGGTGTAATTTGTGTCTGTTAATTGTATGTTTGTAAAAACCTTCCCAATCTCAATAGTCCCCCGCGACACAGAGCTTGTTCTCTAGTGCGGGAGTTGTCTTTATAAAAAAAATAAAATAAAAAAATAAATATCTTATATATAAAAATGAATCCCTATTTCCCTTTGTCACGGCATCACGCGTGAACGGCTGGACTGATTTCAGTTATTCTTTTGTTGTGTTTGTTATTGTCAGGAGAAGGTTCTTATGTAAAAAAAAGAAAGTTGCGCTGAAAATAGTTTAACCCGGACGAAGTCGGGGTGGGCCGCTACTACGCTTATCACTTGTAAAATCGTTGGCAATCTAATAGACCTAGTCTTTCCTGCTGCTAGTGCAGTGATTCTTCTAGGAGCTTTACAGACGTACAATTCTCTAAAGCCTAGAGCAATCACAAACCAATAGCAGGAATACAACTCTATCCAAGAAGTGCTACTTAATTGCGGTTTTGTAAAGGATTTTAGTACATAGTCCTCATTTTTATTTAGCTATAAGAATGATGCTTTTCTCCGTTTTGTTCATATGAATGTCACCCAAAATGTGTTTAATTAAAATTATTTTTGTTACAGTCACCAAGAATAAAATCAGCCATGATGGACGTAACTGGTAAGCTAATCGATGGAGTAGTTGGTCTCACGAAGTTGATGGCACATGGAGCCATGCACGAGGCCTGCCTCATAGAAGTAATAAGATCCATAGAAGATGAAGCTTTCAAACTCGTCGAAGATGTCAAAAGATGTGCTTATCACAACAACAGCTATGTAAACGAAATGAATAATTTCATGAAATTAAACAATGCTACAGTTCTTGATATACCAAAAAAAGATAGAGCAAGTAAAGATGCAAAAGTTGACAAGAATGATGCAAGAGACATGACAGATCTTATAAGAAAGATGTTAATAGATAATAAGGTGCAAGATTTAGATGTATCATTTAAGAATAAACTACAAAAGTTAACTAACGATTTAGCAACGGTTGATGCTAATCGAATTGACAAAAATCTTCCATAAAGTATTAATAAACAGTTGAGTTATGTAATAACGAAGTTTCATTGTATTTAATAAATTGTAGTTATAGTACAATTGGATTGTTTGTCGTTTAACTGCTTATCAAAAATGAACTCTAAAAGCTATCTCGTTAAGAGTCAAGAGCTCCAAAAACCATGCCTAAGTGGTATCAATTTTATTTTGTAAAATGTTTATTGGAGTGCCGTTAGGATTATATTCTGGAATCCGGGTCCAATGAACGGATTTTATAAAACATTTTGGAAAGTATTGTCCATACTTAGTACCAAAATGTTTACCCATTTATTTTTCCCGTCATTTTTTCCACTCATAAATTTTGTATATTTTATTTTATACTACCAAGGAGGGAAACAAGCATACGGCCCGCCTGATGGTAAGCAGTTACCGGAGCCTATGGATGCTTGCATCATCGGGGTTATCACTCGCGCGTTGCCGACCCTTTAGAATAACTTTGAAATATAGATACATTAAATTAATAAATTAACAGTCAATGTCATTTATAAACCTGGTGTTACATAAACCTTTGCTTTTTATATACTACCCACATGCTTAGAGGTAAGTTTCGTGCTAAAACTACTAGGTAAACCTTTTTTGATTATAGTCTAATTATGTGTCTCGTAATTTCAAAAACTTACTCTGATAAAATCACGCGCGTTTACTAATCCTACAAATATTATAAACGCGAAAGTTTGTAAGTATGGATGGATGGATGTTTGTTACTCCTTCACGTAAAAACTACTGAATGGATCTAGATGAAATTAGGCACAGAGATAGATTATGATCTGGAATAACACATAGGCTACTTTTTACAGCGATAACCGACATCCACGCGGGCGGAGCTGCGGCAACAGCTAGTACTACAATAAACACGTATATTTTGAAAGTACCACGCAATCTGCACCAGTTTTAAGCCACCACAAATCATTGTCGATATCAATATCCACAGATCAAACCGAAATTATAACCATTTCAACACTCATACCACTAATCGCTATGTATGCAGCCGGCTATATACGGCTAAGTAAACAAAGAGGCAAATAGCCGACGGCCGCTATCTCCACACACCATAAACACTCCTTGGTTTCGTAAGAGAACTATTTTTAATGTTTAGATATCGTCTACAGCAAGGCATTGGCCATACTCGTATCTATGTGAAAATCGTTTCAGTTTTATTGCGAATTATTGCGGTGGATATGGAAGAATTTAGGAGAGGTAGGGCAACATACTAGTGTACCGTATAGATAGGTTTGACTGCCTTGGTGGTCCAGTGGGTTCAGTATGCGCCTGCTGTGCACGAGGTTGAGGGTTCGATTCCCACACAGGGACAAAACTTTGTGTGAATAACAAAGGGTTGTTCTGAGTCTGGGTGCAATTTGTGTCCGCTAATTGTATGTTTGTAAAGTCCCCCACGACACAGAGCTTGTTCTCTAGTGCGGGAGTTGTATTAAAAAAAAAAAAGAGAAGATAACCACAGCCAAAAGACTACATACAGTAGTTGTGTGTGAGTACAGGTTTACAGAGCTCATATTTTAAGGATGATTTCAAGAATTTCAATTCTCATACATATATAAAAATTGTTAAACATTTTATGCTTTCTTGATCTACCGGCTTAAGGTGCAAAGTCCGTAAGTGAACCAAGAATTTTAATAAATAGGAAATATTGTTTAGTCCTTAGATTATATACATACTAGATTCACTCAATCTCTCTCTTCGGACATCCCGTATTGACAAGCATCGCTTACGCCGCTCCGCCAGGATTTCGCTGTGTGCGTGCCGCAATATCACTGTGTGCGTAAATCTGTTGTTATACATGCGCGCGGTCAGTCGCGGTCTGGTCAATTCCCACCTGTACAAATTTATTATGTCTCCCGCTTTGCTATGGAGGGAAGTGGAAACTTTTCTTTCTAACTCCTTCTATTTAATTCTGATTAATTTCGTTGCGGGGTCCAAGACAGTAGGTTTAGTTGTCCACGGGACGCACGAGTGTCAAAACTCGGTGTATCAGTTGGTTACTCCGCAGTTTATCCTGGCTCACAGGAGTCACAGCGGTGGGCATGTGGGTGGGATTGGTCAATTCTCACCACTTAAAAACGGTGCCATTTTTTGATACCAGAGTGCGTATCTGTTTAATGATTATTCGTCACTCGATCTTACACATTCTAAGATAAATCTTCCCATCCTACTCTCACAAACTTCAATCTCATTATCTATTTTTAGACAGGAATACGTTAGACGTTTCAATCGTAAAAATAGTCAACAATTTTTCATTTTTTGTTACGTAACGATGTACGTCCAAGAACCATACATTTGACGATCAAAGAAAGGTGACATAATTTGCAATAATTATCTATGTGTTACTAAGGTGAATGCCCTTTGACTTTTTTTTAATTATGCGTATTTTTGGCTAGCGGCCAAGATTTAATGCGTTGGACATGTGTATGGTGGTTCTAATAAGTGTGTCGTTGTCAAAGTAGAGAAACATTTGGTTTTTAAGATGAGCAATAAATGTTATAATAATAATAATAATAATAATTTTTTTATTTATTCTTTAGGAAGTACAGATTATGTTAGTAGTTGGGATCCTCTTTTAAGCAACTTAATGCTTGTGTTAGAGGATACCGCTCTTCTATAGTTAGTAACATTATAAATGTACTTATTATCTATGTAATCTTACATAATGATGTGTAATATAGGATTTTATATTATTAAGAACGTATGAGTATGGGTGTCTGCGATTTTAAGCGTATGTATGTGTATGTGTGTGTGTGTGTGTATGTGTGTGTATGTGTATGTGTGTGTATGTGTGTGTATGTGTGTGTTTTGTGTGTGTATATGAATCGGTGTGAGGGTGTGTGTATGATTTTTAAATGTTATTAAATATTTAACAAATTTTAACTAAAAATGTTATACGCATATGTAGTCATATTTACAGTATATTTTGGAAATTATCAGATGGTAAGCAAGCACTATGATAAATATTGACTGTAGCTTTCAATATGCAACAAGCACTAGGTGCATCACTTGCACGTTACCGACCCGGGAAAAACATTTCTTTTTTATTTATAACTGTAAGCTGAGTTCATTTGATTAGTGGAATTTAGTACCCATCTGATGGTAAATCAGTTATAAAAGTTTCTTTACAATTGTAGCACCAGGACCGCCGTGGCACAATTGTATACAAGGTGCATACAGCCCGCCTGATGTTAACTCATGCGAGAGATACACGGGTATTTCGCGCACGATTTAACATCAGGCGAGCCGTATGCTTGCTTGGCACCATAACCCAGTTTTTTTACATTTTCAACGACAGAATGCAAGTTTCCCAGGTTTGCCCAGAATTATTAAATAACATCCGGTAATTAAGCCCACACGTTAATAAGATTTCTTTGATAGTTAAAACACTTAAATAATCTTAAGATTACTCATCTTATACACTCGTAAAGACGTCTCTTAAAAGATAAGATTTAGTATGGCGCTTCAGCATAACTGGTGACTGGTGATATTATAGCAACATTATGTGAGTCACATGTTTAATACTGTTTGCCAAGTGTAACAAAAGGGCGTGGTGATATAAATTTAAAAAGGCTTACAGCCGAATATTTTTTTTGAAAAACTAGTATATAATCTTACATAGATTAGATCAAATGAGTGTCCCATTCCACAGAATACTTAAGACCCCTCTTTCAAAAAATGATGAAAAAGAGGTGTAAATGAAACCATTTTTTGTTGGCATTTATAAACAAATTACTGCCAAAAAATACAGTATTAATCTACAAGATGTGTTTCATAATATGGTTTTGTCATAAATTATATAGTAATTCTAAATAGTTTGTAAAAAAATCATCGAATCAGCACCAAATTATTGATATGTAACCACTTTATGGCTTCAATTTTTATCAAATAATACGAAAAAAAAATATAAATCTATAAATTGGTAATGTTATATTTAGAATAAGTTTAAATTTTAATTTATTAAAAATTAAAAAGACGTCCATTCAAAGAGAACATCTGTTTGGCGAGCGAGGGGAAACCGCGCTCGCCTAGAGAATTAGGTCGTGTTTGCTTCGCCCAAATGCTCAAGGTCGTTGGCGATATCACAAGCCTTAATAGAACAGGTACTGAGAAGCATCGTTTATGCGGCCCCGCCGTGAATTCGCTGTGTGCGTATCACGATATCACTTCAGATAGTAGGACCTTCGATCAAATTAATTGAAGAAGAGTAAATTATAAATAAAAGGTAAAAAAACTTACAGCTATATTTTCCCTAAGCTACCTAAAACTCTTGATTAGTTTTCGTCAAGGTCGTGGAAAATCAAAACTAATATTAACAGTACCTAAGTAATAAAATATTTGCAACTATAAACAATCTAAGTAATAAAATAATATTATTGGTAGCGTGAGTTTGAAGAGTAAACAACTAATACACTTTAGGTGCATGTTATACTGTTTTGGACACCATTTCCTGGGAACATTCACAACAATTATTTTGGTGAATTTCTGACTATGATGGTTTGTAAGGAAACGCGTGCATGATGTTTTGTAAATATATTCTTCAACAAGATGCAGCTTTAATAAAAGCTTATTTACTTTCTATATTCACATCTGTAATACGTATACATGTAGGGCTGAGGTTCGAGGATCGGGGATTGAAAGTCGAATCATGGTCATGCAAAAAATGAAATCGGTAAAATCGTTGTCAGTTGCTGTGCGTGCTATGACTGCACGCACGAGCAACTTGTGTCTCCGCAACTTATATGTCAATCACTTCAAGTCTATGGGTTAGTATGAAAGTGCGTCTTACAATTAATTATGTAGCCAAGATCTATACCTCATTAGTAGGTAAAAGTAAGGCAGGGGCATCTTATTAAGCGATTTAATCGTTTGACAACTTTTTTGTCTCTGTCGCTGGCACCGGGCGTGCACTTGCATTGCAATCAATAGTCGGAGCGACAGTTGCGTTGCCGGCCTGTCTTCAAAAAGTCTCCCGACTGTCACGTCGCTGCATGCGCGCACTTTCATACTAACAAATAGCCTTGATGTGATAAGACAAATTAGTTGCGGAGACAAAAGATGCTCAGGCGCGCTACCTCTAGTAGAAATAGCAACCCATATATGTTTCCCCTCCTCTATCAAGAGAGCTGAAATTATTCCCTGATGCGTGTTGATGAGAATTCTATTAAGAATTCTGCTGAAGTTTTCCCAAGGGACTATAGCCTGGGGTTCTTCAAGAAATAAATTATATGGTTTTTAAAGGATCGGCAACGCGCGAGTGACACCCCTGGTGTTGGAAGCGTCCATAGGTTCATACGGTAACTGCTTACCATCAGGTGGGCCGTATACTTGTTTGCTACCTTAGTAGTATTAACTGCCTCGGTGGCTCAGTGGTTGACGTATATGGCTGCTGATCACGAGGTGTCAGGTTCAATCCCGGGTGGGGCCAAAAATTGTTATTGGGTTTTTCTGTCAAGAAATTCACCACTGATGCTCGAAGTTTGAAAATTGGCGGTGTTTATACCCCCGTGCCTCGGAAAGCACGTAAAGCCGTTGGTCCTACGCCTGACCTCTCTCCGGTCGTGTCGGATTGCCGTCCCATCGGACTATGAGAGTAAGGGAATAAAGAGTGCAATTGTGTTTGCGCACACACTTGTGCACTATAATATCTCCCTCGCATATGGCTAGTCTTCGTTGAGATTACCCGCCGTGACCGAAATTCGGGAAATTCTCAAAATACATTCTTTGATTGGTATTAATAACTATTTTTTTAAATATAAAAACCCCAGTTTGGGTGAAGGCCTCCTCTAATGATGACCATTCCTGTCTATTCTGTGCTGTTTGGTAAAAGCTATCTCGTTAAGAGTCAAGAGCTCCAAAAACCATGCCTAAGTGGTATCAATTTTATTTTGTAAAATGTTTATTGGAGTGCCGTTAGGATTATATTCTGGAATCCGGGTCCAATGAACGGATTTTATAAAACATTTTGGAAAGTATTGTCCATACTTAGTACCAAAATGTTTACCCATTTATTTTTCCCGTCATTTTTTCCACTCATAAATTTTGTATATTTTATTTTATACTACCAAGGAGGGAAACAAGCATACGGCCCGCCTGATGGTAAGCAGTTACCGGAGCCTATGGATGCTTGCATCATCGGGGTTATCACTCGCGCGTTGCCGACCCTTTAGAAATCTTATAACTTTGAAATATAGATACATTAAATTAATAAATTAACAGTCAATGTCATTTATAAACCTGGTGTTACATAAACCTTTGCTTTTTATATACTACCCACATGCTTAGAGGTAAGTTTCGTGCTAAAACTACTAGGTAAACCTTTTTTGATTATAGTCTAATTATGTGTCTCGTAATTTCAAAAACTTACTCTGATAAAATCACGCGCGTTTACTAATCCTACAAATATTATAAACGCGAAAGTTTGTAAGTATGGATGGATGGATGTTTGTTACTCCTTCACGTAAAAACTACTGAATGGATCTAGATGAAATTAGGCACAGAGATAGATTATGATCTGGAATAACACATAGGCTACTTTTTACAGCGATAACCGACATCCACGCGGGCGGAGCTGCGGCAACAGCTAGTACTACAATAAACACGTATATTTTGAAAGTACCACGCAATCTGCACCAGTTTTAAGCCACCACAAATCATTGTCGATATCAATATCCACAGATCAAACCGAAATTATAACCATTTCAACACTCATACCACTAATCGCTATGTATGCAGCCGGCTATATACGGCTAAGTAAACAAAGAGGCAAATAGCCGACGGCCGCTATCTCCACACACCATAAACACTCCTTGGTTTCGTAAGAGAACTATTTTTAATGTTTAGATATCGTCTACAGCAAGGCATTGGCCATACTCGTATCTATGTGAAAATCGTTTCAGTTTTATTGCGAATTATTGCGGTGGATATGGAAGAATTTAGGAGAGGTAGGGCAACATACTAGTGTACCGTATAGATAGGTTTGACTGCCTTGGTGGTCCAGTGGGTTCAGTATGCGCCTGCTGTGCACGAGGTTGAGGGTTCGATTCCCACACAGGGACAAAACTTTGTGTGAATAACAAAGGGTTGTTCTGAGTCTGGGTGCAATTTGTGTCCGCTAATTGTATGTTTGTAAAGTCCCCCACGACACAGAGCTTGTTCTCTAGTGCGGGAGTTGTATTAAAAAAAAAAAAGAGAAGATAACCACAGCCAAAAGACTACATACAGTAGTTGTGTGTGAGTACAGGTTTACAGAGCTCATATTTTAAGGATGATTTCAAGAATTTCAATTCTCATACATATATAAAAATTGTTAAACATTTTATGCTTTCTTGATCTACCGGCTTAAGGTGCAAAGTCCGTAAGTGAACCAAGAATTTTAATAAATAGGAAATATTGTTTAGTCCTTAGATTATATACATACTAGATTCACTCAATCTCTCTCTTCGGACATCCCGTATTGACAAGCATCGCTTACGCCGCTCCGCCAGGATTTCGCTGTGTGCGTGCCGCAATATCACTGTGTGCGTAAATCTGTTGTTATACATGCGCGCGGTCAGTCGCGGTCTGGTCAATTCCCACCTGTACAAATTTATTATGTCTCCCGCTTTGCTATGGAGGGAAGTGGAAACTTTTCTTTCTAACTCCTTCTATTTAATTCTGATTAATTTCGTTGCGGGGTCCAAGACAGTAGGTTTAGTTGTCCACGGGACGCACGAGTGTCAAAACTCGGTGTATCAGTTGGTTACTCCGCAGTTTATCCTGGCTCACAGGAGTCACAGCGGTGGGCATGTGGGTGGGATTGGTCAATTCTCACCACTTAAAAACGGTGCCATTTTTTGATACCAGAGTGCGTATCTGTTTAATGATTATTCGTCACTCGATCTTACACATTCTAAGATAAATCTTCCCATCCTACTCTCACAAACTTCAATCTCATTATCTATTTTTAGACAGGAATACGTTAGACGTTTCAATCGTAAAAATAGTCAACAATTTTTCATTTTTTGTTACGTAACGATGTACGTCCAAGAACCATACATTTGACGATCAAAGAAAGGTGACATAATTTGCAATAATTATCTATGTGTTACTAAGGTGAATGCCCTTTGACTTTTTTTTAATTATGCGTATTTTTGGCTAGCGGCCAAGATTTAATGCGTTGGACATGTGTATGGTGGTTCTAATAAGTGTGTCGTTGTCAAAGTAGAGAAACATTTGGTTTTTAAGATGAGCAATAAATGTTATAATAATAATAATAATAATAATTTTTTTATTTATTCTTTAGGAAGTACAGATTATGTTAGTAGTTGGGATCCTCTTTTAAGCAACTTAATGCTTGTGTTAGAGGATACCGCTCTTCTATAGTTAGTAACATTATAAATGTACTTATTATCTATGTAATCTTACATAATGATGTGTAATATAGGATTTTATATTATTAAGAACGTATGAGTATGGGTGTCTGCGATTTTAAGCGTATGTATGTGTATGTGTGTGTGTGTGTGTATGTGTGTGTATGTGTATGTGTGTGTATGTGTGTGTATGTGTGTGTTTTGTGTGTGTATATGAATCGGTGTGAGGGTGTGTGTATGATTTTTAAATGTTATTAAATATTTAACAAATTTTAACTAAAAATGTTATACGCATATGTAGTCATATTTACAGTATATTTTGGAAATTATCAGATGGTAAGCAAGCACTATGATAAATATTGACTGTAGCTTTCAATATGCAACAAGCACTAGGTGCATCACTTGCACGTTACCGACCCGGGAAAAACATTTCTTTTTTATTTATAACTGTAAGCTGAGTTCATTTGATTAGTGGAATTTAGTACCCATCTGATGGTAAATCAGTTATAAAAGTTTCTTTACAATTGTAGCACCAGGACCGCCGTGGCACAATTGTATACAAGGTGCATACAGCCCGCCTGATGTTAACTCATGCGAGAGATACACGGGTATTTCGCGCACGATTTAACATCAGGCGAGCCGTATGCTTGCTTGGCACCATAACCCAGTTTTTTTACATTTTCAACGACAGAATGCAAGTTTCCCAGGTTTGCCCAGAATTATTAAATAACATCCGGTAATTAAGCCCACACGTTAATAAGATTTCTTTGATAGTTAAAACACTTAAATAATCTTAAGATTACTCATCTTATACACTCGTAAAGACGTCTCTTAAAAGATAAGATTTAGTATGGCGCTTCAGCATAACTGGTGACTGGTGATATTATAGCAACATTATGTGAGTCACATGTTTAATACTGTTTGCCAAGTGTAACAAAAGGGCGTGGTGATATAAATTTAAAAAGGCTTACAGCCGAATATTTTTTTTGAAAAACTAGTATATAATCTTACATAGATTAGATCAAATGAGTGTCCCATTCCACAGAATACTTAAGACCCCTCTTTCAAAAAATGATGAAAAAGAGGTGTAAATGAAACCATTTTTTGTTGGCATTTATAAACAAATTACTGCCAAAAAATACAGTATTAATCTACAAGATGTGTTTCATAATATGGTTTTGTCATAAATTATATAGTAATTCTAAATAGTTTGTAAAAAAATCATCGAATCAGCACCAAATTATTGATATGTAACCACTTTATGGCTTCAATTTTTATCAAATAATACGAAAAAAAAATATAAATCTATAAATTGGTAATGTTATATTTAGAATAAGTTTAAATTTTAATTTATTAAAAATTAAAAAGACGTCCATTCAAAGAGAACATCTGTTTGGCGAGCGAGGGGAAACCGCGCTCGCCTAGAGAATTAGGTCGTGTTTGCTTCGCCCAAATGCTCAAGGTCGTTGGCGATATCACAAGCCTTAATAGAACAGGTACTGAGAAGCATCGTTTATGCGGCCCCGCCGTGAATTCGCTGTGTGCGTATCACGATATCACTTCAGATAGTAGGACCTTCGATCAAATTAATTGAAGAAGAGTAAATTATAAATAAAAGGTAAAAAAACTTACAGCTATATTTTCCCTAAGCTACCTAAAACTCTTGATTAGTTTTCGTCAAGGTCGTGGAAAATCAAAACTAATATTAACAGTACCTAAGTAATAAAATATTTGCAACTATAAACAATCTAAGTAATAAAATAATATTATTGGTAGCGTGAGTTTGAAGAGTAAACAACTAATACACTTTAGGTGCATGTTATACTGTTTTGGACACCATTTCCTGGGAACATTCACAACAATTATTTTGGTGAATTTCTGACTATGATGGTTTGTAAGGAAACGCGTGCATGATGTTTTGTAAATATATTCTTCAACAAGATGCAGCTTTAATAAAAGCTTATTTACTTTCTATATTCACATCTGTAATACGTATACATGTAGGGCTGAGGTTCGAGGATCGGGGATTGAAAGTCGAATCATGGTCATGCAAAAAATGAAATCGGTAAAATCGTTGTCAGTTGCTGTGCGTGCTATGACTGCACGCACGAGCAACTTGTGTCTCCGCAACTTATATGTCAATCACTTCAAGTCTATGGGTTAGTATGAAAGTGCGTCTTACAATTAATTATGTAGCCAAGATCTATACCTCATTAGTAGGTAAAAGTAAGGCAGGGGCATCTTATTAAGCGATTTAATCGTTTGACAACTTTTTTGTCTCTGTCGCTGGCACCGGGCGTGCACTTGCATTGCAATCAATAGTCGGAGCGACAGTTGCGTTGCCGGCCTGTCTTCAAAAAGTCTCCCGACTGTCACGTCGCTGCATGCGCGCACTTTCATACTAACAAATAGCCTTGATGTGATAAGACAAATTAGTTGCGGAGACAAAAGATGCTCAGGCGCGCTACCTCTAGTAGAAATAGCAACCCATATATGTTTCCCCTCCTCTATCAAGAGAGCTGAAATTATTCCCTGATGCGTGTTGATGAGAATTCTATTAAGAATTCTGCTGAAGTTTTCCCAAGGGACTATAGCCTGGGGTTCTTCAAGAAATAAATTATATGGTTTTTAAAGGATCGGCAACGCGCGAGTGACACCCCTGGTGTTGGAAGCGTCCATAGGTTCATACGGTAACTGCTTACCATCAGGTGGGCCGTATACTTGTTTGCTACCTTAGTAGTATTAACTGCCTCGGTGGCTCAGTGGTTGACGTATATGGCTGCTGATCACGAGGTGTCAGGTTCAATCCCGGGTGGGGCCAAAAATTGTTATTGGGTTTTTCTGTCAAGAAATTCACCACTGATGCTCGAAGTTTGAAAATTGGCGGTGTTTATACCCCCGTGCCTCGGAAAGCACGTAAAGCCGTTGGTCCTACGCCTGACCTCTCTCCGGTCGTGTCGGATTGCCGTCCCATCGGACTATGAGAGTAAGGGAATAAAGAGTGCAATTGTGTTTGCGCACACACTTGTGCACTATAATATCTCCCTCGCATATGGCTAGTCTTCGTTGAGATTACCCGCCGTGACCGAAATTCGGGAAATTCTCAAAATACATTCTTTGATTGGTATTAATAACTATTTTTTTAAATATAAAAACCCCAGTTTGGGTGAAGGCCTCCTCTAATGATGACCATTCCTGTCTATTCTGTGCTGTTTGGTTCCAACCTTGGCCGGCTGCTCTTTTCACCTCGTCCTCCCATCAATAGGAGGACATATCAGTATAAAAAAGGTGGGTTTCTTCATGATGTTTTTCCTTAACCGTTAGCAGATGGTAAATCATTCTGATTAGTACCAATATAAATCTTACAAAGCGTAATCCACATTAGTGGGTAATCGTTTCTATTTCTTGCTTTCTATTGAAGCTAAACTATTGTAATACATATTAGTAACAACACAGCTCACAGCGCTGGTATTGTAAGTTATTTTAGTAATATTCGTCATACATTTGTCGATATTACTAGTTATTGCTGGGTATTACCGATCGCGCGTCATCAGAGGCCCTGACATACATTAATCAATATATTTGTACAGTTAATTTTTGTATTCAAATGTGGATACGATTGGAAAATGTATTTAAGGTTTGTTATTAAGAAAACCTCTTTTAATAATTATGATTTTTAATCGACTTAAAAAAAGAGGAGGTTATATTCTTCTGCTTCGTATCGATGGTACGATAAATAATTAAATTGTTGAAGCCCAGAATTAGCATTATTAGCAGTGCATGTAGTAGGGCACAAAGAGCAGGACAGGAGGTGAGATATTGTTTGCGGGTCCATACCGCATTCGGGTTCGGTACTTCAGAGTTATATTATGCAGGATTGACAATGTTTGCTAAGGTTTTAAAATCGCTAAACATACATCTCAACCCACAAACGTCCCACTGCTGGGCACGGGTCTCCTCCAAACATTTGGAGGGATATTAGCCTACTATACCACGCTGGCCACACGGGTTGGTATAGGGTTTTTTTTCAAGTTTTCCCTCTCTTGCGGTGGATATTGTCTGCTAGACTTACGTCCTTAGTCGACTCTTACGATTACGAAGGGGGTGGTGACATTTGTATTCTTAATCCGTCACCACACGGAAAACATAAAGCACACAAAATAGCACTTTTTGCATAAAGGCAGGAGTGTTTCACACTTTCTGTCGGAAAATCCTATTATCACTTTAACGGACCGAGAATCAAACGCACTATCACTTTGCCATTAGTCTATACATTTAGGCCACTTTCGCCAAAAAGCTTACAGTTTCATAAAAACCATTCTTTCAACTTTTTTTAAATTTCATATACCTACTATAGTAAAATAAATATTTTTATTTTTTGCTTTTATTCAATTTGAGATAATTGACATTTATTTACAATTAATGTACAACTAAACTGTATTTACACAAATTATAAATAAATTCTAGTAATAAAAACAACACAAAATAGGGGGTAGGACTGCTTAGTAGGCGTCGTAAAATTCCTCCGCATCGGTGTCTACTGAAATTGCCACGCTGAATGGCAAATTAATAAATTAATTATTGTAGAATAGTTTCTACAGTTCCTATTTTTACGCTTCTTAGGTAAAACCTAAGATAGTAAGGAAAAACTGGAATCTCTTAGAATTGTTAGATAAGCTTTTACAGTATAACAGAGAGATACGCAGCTACGCACTAATGTAAATTTAGTATTAGGTATATTCTCTATCAGTCACTTTATCCGTCGATTTAATTTTACCCAAAATACAAAAGTACCTACGTATATATCTACGCAACAGCTTCATTTTACGAGTTTACGGCACGTTGCGCGTTGGAGACAATGTAAGTAAGAATAGAAATCAAATATTAAACGACTCTTGTTCATGTACAACATGTTCACAGTTTTGAATTTCAAAGACTGTAATGACGTGAGCTTTTCACAGCTTTACCAAACGATAAAAATAAGATCTATAAAAAATGGTATTTTTATTTTATTTTTTGTGTGGTTAATAGCAAAGTTGATGTCAAAATTTGAAGTCACTTCAAAGGTGTGATACAATAAGCTTCTTGGTACAATAAGAGTTTCATCTGCTAGTAGGTATATAATCGATTTGCGATCAGAAAAGTATTTATTTTTGCTAAGAGTTTATTTTTAATTTTAGTTAAAAATGCTAACTACATACCTACTCAATAATACTAAACCTATATCATTATAATTATGCCTTAAAAACAAAGAAAGAAACGCTGCTTGTTGTCTTCCAAAATTACAATACATTTATTACATATAAAAAAGATAGGAAAGTAAAACTAAACATAGCACATACCTGCATCGGTGAAGAAGGCAGAATGCCGGTTAGGGCTGGAGGGAACCGAAGCAGACGCAGAGGTGAGGAAGGCCCTCTTCACCTTGGTCCACTTGGAGGCACGGGGGGGTCGGTGCTGCGGAGGACGAGCTCCGAGCTCCAAGGAACGCTGCTTGCGAAGCACGGGGTGGGAGGGCTCAGATTCTGCAATAGAGATTCACCATAATATGTTTGATATTCAGTGGCGTGTTTAATTTTGTTTTCACGCTTTTAATTAGGGCAGCAGGTTTGGAATGTGCTTTTGTTTATATAAACTTGTTTTTTATTACTTAAGTCATTTTGAAGAAGCATTTTGTTATTTTGGAACCCAGTATCGCATATATCGATGAATAAATGTATTATTCTTGTATTCGATTAAAAAAATAGAATCATATTTAAAATATCCAGCCCAAATGGGATTTGTTGAGTGATTTAATTGTAATTTTGTAAAAACAACTTGCAGTGGTTTATGTTTAGGCGAATTTAGAACCGTGTGTGTTTTGTCAAATATGTGGGCTTAGCCCGCATGCCTGTTTTCTACTGTTGTCGATAATACAAGTAATGAAAGGAACCATTGAAAACACCACTGGGATGCGTCATGAATAATAACATACAGCTCTGAAAACACTTCTCTTTAGACGATGCAAAGCTCCGAATATTTATAAATATTACAATGGAATAGAAGAGATAAATAAAGATGAATACGACAGTATAATAAATGTGCTTAATGATCTGGAAAAGTCATTTCGTAATAATGATCATAGGCGTCATGACAATATAGACTTAATGGTATTTGATGACAAAGTACTATGATGACGTGAATACAATAAAGGCAGAAAACGAATAAAAATAATATTGATGCTGGTATATAAGTATGTATAAGCTGTTAAGGGCTTATGTAGAAATTAGTTAAAGTAAAAATATGTGAGCAACCTTCTGTCCCCACCAAATGCTCTTGTTAGCAATATTGATAAGTTAACAATAATCTATACTAATATTATAAAGCTGAAGAGTTTGTTTGTTTGGTTGAACGCGCTGATCTCAGAAAGTACTGGTTCGATTAGAAAAAATCTTTTTTTTGTTGAATAGTGCATTTATTCAGGAAAGCTAGGCTATATAACAACACGCACACACAATCAATAGAAGCGGAGCAGCAGTAAGATATGTTGCAAAATCGAGGAAAATATTTCAAATTACCACGCGGACGAAGTCGCGGGCGACCCCTAGTAAGTTATAAATAGTCACTTAAGTCTTATTTTAATCGATGATTATTTTTCTTTTAGTGATTATACTGTTACTCTGCCAGATTAATGAGTTATTTTTTAGTCAAAATCCCAGTATTTAATACTTAATTCGTGCTCGAAATCACAGAATATCTGTGAATCGTACAAACGAGTACGGCTACTGACAGTTGTGATTGCTCGGTGACGGCACACACAATAGCTAAACGTCAAAAAGGCTCGGGTTTTCTCTCTTACGGAATACCCATTTTCAATCAATCTGACAGCTAGATTTTGCTCCGTTTTTGCGGTCGCTCGGTTTTCGCTCTCACGGAATACCCCTGCCGGAATTAATTCGCATTACATAGCTACAGTGTTTAAGAGTATAAAGGCTACAATCTCAAACCTTTCTTTCATCGCAAGCTGAATCAAAACAATCGCAACATTAGATACGTCTGTTTGTTCTTTTTTTAAAAAGACAACTCCCGCACTAAGAAACAAGCCCTGTATCGCAGGGAACTTTACAAACACACATAGTAGAGAGGCCAATGCATTAAAAAAAAGTTTTCGTAGGACTGAAAAGGTTTATAGCGACAAGTGGTATCGTTGGAATCGGCATGGTCTGCTGATACTCAAACTGATTGTTGTCGCTTTCTAAAGTGGTGGAGGGGGTAGCTATGACGTCATTTGTGACGTCACTCCTGGTTTTATATTTTGTCGATTATTGCGGTAACTATTCATCCGTTTTAAACAATATGGGTATCAAATGACAGGTAATTAAATTCCTAACAAAACATGCAAAGCAACTTTTATTGTAGATATTATATTTTTAAGGATATTTTATAAAAAACGGCAAATATGCCGCTTTTTTTTTTTAACATAAAACGTTTGGTGCGCAATAAACCTAATTAATATAAATATTAGACCAACACTTGCTCAGTAAAAAAAATAGCTATATTATCGTAGTATACAATAAACTTTGAATTTTGTAAATTTCTGTAAAAACAACAAAATTATGACGAAATTAAACGCCGCCATGCCCAGCGCAAAGACGCGAGCCGGCGAGTTGTTTCAGCGTCAGACGCTTACAAGCGATGATTCTGATGATACGTACTTACGTACATTTGCCAAATCATTGCCTATGTTAATGTAAATTTCAGTAAGTCATGGATTTATGTATTGAAAATTAGTTGATTTTATTTTATGTATTAAAAATCAACACAGGTACATAGGCAAACTTAATGTCAATAACATTTTCTACCAGTCAATCTTAGATTGTGCAAAGATAATAATAAAATCCATGCAAGTGTTGTAAAAAGAGCTTATAGCAAAAATGCTAAAAATATGTATTTAAATCATTTAGGTACGTACTAACATATTTAACGCATATAGACCGAAAACGCTCATTGAGCGACAAAAATAATTGTGTGTTCATTTACGCTCTAACTCTGTCGTGAAAAGGTTGCATCGACTATAAGACATTATAGGTTTTCTATGTTGCCATATCGCGTTGTGGTCATATACAATAATAATATTCAAGATAATATACCTATGAACTTCGCTATGTGGTCTTTCTGTGTTTGCCACTATACGTCATGAGTGTTTTAGTTAAACCAATAACACGAATGTCGCGATGTGAATGTTTTTCAGTTACCGCAACCAATTGTGATCTGTTTTTTTTTTACTTATTAAGCCTTTTCGGTCCTTTAGCGAAACATTTATTTTATTACAAACTTAACAACTATCATTTGTACATAACATACTAGCTTCGCGGTGCCGGCGTGTTAGAATACCACTATTCCTAATCATCTCGAGGGTTTCACAAAAAGGGAAGGAACATGGTGCTCTATAGGTATGGGGGGCAGCAGCGCCATCTTCAACTATATTACCTATCTAAGATCAAAATGCGGTCATCAATCTACATTTCAGGCATGGTGATTATTCGCAAAACCCCGTTAACGACAGACACAACACTACCACGGCCTCTAGTCACCGATAGCCCCGCTAATCCTAGCAACGGTAGTGATCAAGGGTACGGCAGGGCAGGGAATATTAAAAATCCTCGACAGAGAACCGGCTACCATCCCCAACAAGGACTGGCCCTAGTGATATACAATGCACGCACATTGTGATCTGAAAAAAAAGATGAGTTGGGAGAAAAACTAGATTAAAATATAGTTGGACTATCTGAAGTCCTTGAGCAGGACTCGATACTACTTGAATCTTGTTCTACTACCGGGAGGACAACTGTTCCTTGGTGATATCGAGTTTATCGTCCACAAGTCCATCATAAACAACTCCTTACCATCGGGCGGGATCCGTATGCTCTTTAGATAAGCAAGTAACGCCAAGACCATCGAAAATGTGTCGACTAGGGTAGCGTATCTTGTGCTTAAACACCAACAGGTATTCACTGAATTCACGATGACGAATTCACGAATATATTGGCTAATATAACTATACAATACAATTTTATTATATGAATAGTTATTAAAATGAAAGTAACTTTACCTTAACTACCGCGAATTATTAATTATTCACAAATTTATATGTAGGAGACAAAGATTAGCAGACTTTATGGAAAATTGTTGAATTTAATGAAAAAGCCTTTATTTCATGAATTCGAAGCCACAAGCGACTTTATCCTGTCATTGAACAAGCAAATATTAGGGTGATGTATCTGTTATCAATGGGGTAAGAGGCACACTAAATATTAACTAGACCTTAAAAAGTCGGTTGATGAAGTCTAGGTACCTACGTGTTGTAAATGTTCAGCTTTGGTAAGTCCACAATCACTTTTAATGCCTAGAAAACCATAAATGACGGGTTTTCGGGACAATCCCACCCACATGCCCACCGCTGTGACTCCTGTGAGCCAGGATAAACAGCGGAGTAACCAACTGATTCACCGAGTTCTGACACTCGTGCATCCCGTGGACAACTAAACCTACTGTCTTGGACCCCGCAACGAATTTAATCAGAAGTAAATAGGAGGAGTTAGAAAGAAAAGTTTCCACTTCCCTCCACGGAGGACCTTAAACTACGGGACCTATGGGAGCTAAGTTTGATTGCTATAATATGTATGGCAGAAACGTTTAAATGCACGGAAATTCCCTCCAGATGAGACTAAATCCCCATAGTAGGCCACTCCAGACGATACATGTAAGCTGTTCAACATAATAGTACGATCATTATGCCAAAGACTACACTCCCAGAGTAGGTATGTGATGAGCAGACTGCTCCTGATCGGAGCCAGGTGTTGAGCATTGACAGTTCGGCGAATCAACTAGCTTAAATGAGTATAACTTGCTCCGAAAGTTACCATGACCCGTAAGAAACTGAGCGACACTGTGGATCAATCTCCTCAACCTTCAAATGACGGGTTGGCAGTTTAAGTGGTTGTAGTAAAGCTTTTAGAAAAAAATATCTTAGCTCAAACTCTCAATTTATGAAGGTTTAGCTCAAAATGAGAGCCCCGTATTTCAAGTCTTTCAGAAGCTTTTTAATTCCGTAATCGTTGAATGAACCTAGTCTAAAGTATGGAAGATATGGATAAGAGGAGTAGAGCATCATACTAGTGAGCAAGCCCAACTAGGGAAGGACCTATACCTTACAGAAGACCATAACTAAATGACTACACACAGCGGTGTAGGTGTGTTCCTATCGTTTCGTCTACTATACTATCGTTTTAACGAACGTCTTCCTATGCCAGGGAAATTGCATTTGAAACCCTGCTTAATTTTGGGTCAGCAACACGCTAGTGATACCTTTCGCATTGCAAGCGCCCTTAAGTTACGATAACTGCTTACCTTACGCTTGTTTGCCACCGTAGTTGTATAAAAAAATGGACCAGAAGAGTGGTGGTTCTTTTCTTTAAAAACCACACCGTAATAAAAAACTAGACCCATTTCGCTTCTTAACCATATCTACAAATTGCTCTCCCAGGGTTATCGTGATTTGTCAGTAATTCAGATTTTTAATAAAAAAAAAAATCAACTAACTTGACTGCATAAATCCATGAATTACTGAAATTTACATTGACACATGGCAATGATTAGACAAATGCATGTACCTACGTACATAAATCATCGCTTGTAAGCGACTGACGCTGAAACAACGCGCCGGCACGCGTCTTTGAGCCCGGCATGGCGGCGTTTAATTTTGTTGTTTTTACAGCAATTTACAAAATTCAAAGTTTTTTGTACACTACGATAATGTAGCAAATTTTTTACTGCCCAAGTGTTTGTCTAATATTTATATTGATGAGGTATATTGCGCACCAAACATTTCGTGTTCGGAAAAAAAACGGCAAAAAAGTTACATTTTTTAAAATATCTTTAAAAATATAATACCTACAATAAAAAATGCTTTGCATGTTTTGTTAAAAATTTAATTACCTGTCATTTGATACCCATATTGTTTAAATCGAATGAATAGTTACCGCAATAATGGACAAAATCTAAAACCAGGAGTGACGTCACAAATGACGTCATAGCTACCCCCTCCACCACTTTAGAAAGCGACAACAATCAGTTTGAGTATCAGCAGACCATGCCGATTCCAACGATACCACTTGTCGTTATAAACCTTTTCAGTCCTACGAAAATCGTAAATAAGCGACTTTTTTACAATTGGCCTCTCTACTAACAATTTACGGACACATTACATCCAGACTCGCAACAAACATTTTTGGATCACATTAAGTTTGTCCCGTGTGCGTAGCAGTCAGAATCACTAACCACGACACCAACAGGCCAGTCAAACTTAATATCTTGTGCTTGTATCATAAGAAATATAATCACTAAAGTTACGATATGTAACAAGGAATTACGACCTAATTTGTGATACACAAAATATACATTGAAGAGCCCGGAGATTGCAGACCGTTTCATTTCGGCGTTAGTTTTTTCTAAGTGCGCAGTTTATAACAATTGATACTTTTTTCTTCTTCTTTAAAAAGACAACTTCCACACTAGAGAACAAGCTCTGTGTCGCGGGGACTTTACAAACATACAATTATAATAGCAACCCATATATGTCCCACTGCTGGGCATAGGTCTCCTCTCCTCTATCAAGAGAGAGAGAGAGGGTTTTAAGCCTTAATTCACACACGCTGGCATTAGGCCAGCGTGTTGGTGAATCAGACATGTCTTTAGAATTTCTTCTAAGACATGTGGGTTTCCTCACGATGTTTTCCTTCACCGTTAGCAGATGGCGAATCATTTGATTAGTACATATAAACTCCACAACAACTCTTTGTGGGTCACACAAAGTTTTGTCCTGCGTGGGAATCGAGCCCACAACCTCGTGCACAGCAGGTGCATACCGCGGCCACTGAACCACAGCAGTCAACATCATATTAATTAAACAATCAACTGAACTATTAAAACTTTGTTAATATATCTAAAATACTACCAAGTAAACACTACTTACCAAGTTCTTCAGAAGACGGTATGGTGAGGGTCAAAGCCGGTGGTGCATCACTATCACCTCCGTCACTTAACGACCTTCGTCTCTTCGGCACCACGTCAGGTGAACTCTTGGACCCTCTGTTGGTCTTCTTCTTAACAGACTCTCGATGCGTCTGGATGATGTCACGCATCTTGCCCCAGGGGCTTTTGTGGAGCTTGTTTGGTGAAGGTGAGGTGGAGCTATCGTCCTTGGAAAAGAGAAGATTTTGAGATACTTCGTATTTTACCGGTGACAAAGGTTTTTTTTCGTTTTTTAAAAAAGACAACTCCCGCACTAAAGAACAAGCTTTGTGTCGCGGGGGACTTTACAAACATACAATCAACGGACACAAATTACACCCAGACTCAGAACAACTCTTTGTGGGTCATACAAAGTTTTGTCCCTGTGTGGGAATCGAACCCACAACCTCGTGCACAGCAGGCGCATACTGCACCCACTGGACCACCACCGAGGCAGTCAATGAGGTTTGAATTTTATGCGTAATTAGTGTTGTATCGCCCGGTTTTGTTATACTGTTGAGTGTTAAAAAGCATACTATTACGGCTCGCCAGTTACGCAGTGTTGTTAACCTATGGATGCTTGTATTAAAAGACTGAGTCGTTATAAGGCTTATTGTGATAGAATAATTGATATTAGATACAAAGTTAAAGTTCTGCAACGCGCGAGTTATGCCTCTAGTACTTCAAGTATCCAAACTGTAGTAACTGCTAACCTTTAGGCTTAGGTCTTATAAATCTTTGTCTTTTTTATTTTTTAACCCGTTATGTCCTACTGCTGGACAAAAGTCTCTCCATCTCCCACAATTCGATGAAAAATGTACTTTACCTAGTCACCAAGTCGTGTTAAAAGTACTTTATATACAACACATCTTCAATCACACAATACGCATCACAACATGGGAAATATCAATAATATAGATTTTAGTTTATTTTTTAAGTACTCGACTTGTATCTCTAATTATGTGAACCACCCATTGAAAACCAGCGCGAATAGCTGAATGGCAGTTCATTTATTTTTTGTTTGTATACTTACTATAAAATATAATAGTACCTCAGACTAATATTAGTCTGAGAATTGTACCTATTGTAAGTATGTTTTATTTATTTATTATTATCCAGAATACTTACAACTATAATATGACATTAACTTTGCCACAAACATAAACCTCCTACGGTTTATCCGTTTGTAGGCGAGTCGTTTGAACATTTTAGCAACTTACATAGCCTTATAAACTGTATTTTGTATATAAAACTGTTTTAATTTGCGGTGGAAACTATTTGAACCTTCCTTATAAAGTAATTGTAACTCTTCCGGAATTTTGTTGAGAAAGTATGGTACCAAATACTGTGCAACCCTCATTCCGTACACATTATTGAAATGTGGCAATATGTATTTATTTTTGTACGAGACGGATCTCAAAAAATCAGGTCTTATTTTGTCAACAATCAGCTCAGGCCTATTGACCTCAGTGAGAGTTAATAATTCAAAATCTATACCTAAACAAAAAATTAATATTTCTCTCTCTCTCTCTCTCTCTCTCTTTCTCTCTCTCTTTCTCTCTCTCTCTCTCTCTCTCTCTAAAATGTCTTTATCCAGGAATTGAATTAGACCTTACCTGACCAAGGCAGTCGTTAAGTGCCTGCTAGTGAACAAAAAAAAGTTTCTGTGCTATCGCTACATTCTAATGTATTTCAAATATTGTTAGACTTGGCACAATTTGTAGATTACCTACTTTTAGGTCCCATGTAATGATTGAACCAACAATAGCACAGCACAAAAGTCCAATCACTCACTGCAAAGGACAGTGAGATGAAAATAACTTATGATAAGAAAATTATAATAAACGTTATACTAACTTGTGGAGGCAGATGCAGGAATCTGCTGTCACCATCGTCTCTGATATTCTTGCGAACACCTGAAACATTTACGACAGTTATAGAACATAGTCAGGCAGACTATGGTTTGGGTTCCATATTAAATTTCGAAAGTCGATGATACGATTTTTATTATATCGCACTGTGTCGATAATTCAGTGGTGCGATGTTTTTGAACGCAATGTGATCTCGACACGTTTCTATCTTATACATAAAAAAGGAAAGGATCCCTCATTGCCATACAGTGGAACTCTAAATTCATTTTTTTCCCTTCATTGTTTCCTTGTTAAAAATTTTTTTACTTAAATTTAATTTTGTATGGTATATTGGGTTCCGTTCCTTTTTGTTAACACTAATATTGTTACTCATACCAAATTGTAAATGTTATACTCTGGCAATTAAAAAGAGTAGCCCGAGTTTCTTGCCAATTCTTCTCGAGGCCCAACCCTAGTCAGCGAATTGGCCGTAGGAAAAAAAGTATGCTGGCATTTGTTTTTATGACGTTCATAAGTATCACGTATTTGATCTAAATGAATAAATGAGTTTGAGTGTAAAAATACGTGCCGCGGCGCCGAATACACCCGTCTACATCTCTCGCCTGCACTACACCACAAAGGCGGAAGACATAGCAGACTACGTGCGCAAAAAGACGAAATACATGCCGAGAGTGCAGGTGCTGGAGTCGCATCGTAATGTCAAGTTAAGGCATTCGTAGTACGAGTAGCGACTTGCTACCTGCACCTCGTCATGAAAAAGGACTTTTGGCCGCAGGGCGTGGTGTTCCGTCGCTTCCGCGGACAAGTACCACCCGAACGCACAAAGACTACGCACGCACTACTACGAACGCACAAGAGAAAAAGTGCAAGTGAAGCTTTGCTAACATAGTTATTTAACTCTTATACTAACCCAAATTGTATGTTTATATGTATGCTAGTCTATAAGGTATCTCTGTGTTTATGCGACACGAAATAAATTATTATTATTTATTGGTGCGATGTAATGTTTGTGCGAAAAATCATGTAGTGAAAAAGCCTACAGCGATTGTTCATTCGTTCGGTAATTTATTACTTAGTTTAATAGTATGTCAGTTCGTGTGACTGCCTTGGTGGCACAGTGGTTGATGTGTATGACTGCTGATCACGAGGTCCTGGGTTCGATTCCCCGGTTGAGTCAAACATTGATATTGGGTTTTTCTGTCAAGTAATTTACAATAGTCCCTCGGAGTTTGGAAATAAGACTTTTCACTGACGTACCTCGTAAAGCCGTTGGTTTTAATTAGGGATTAGACTTTAACTGTCCTAGAAAGAGTTAAACTAAACCTATTTGTTGAAGGGATTTTTGTCTGTATCTTATTTTAACTGGACAACAAATATTTTATCAAAGAAAATGATTTTTTAAAACATATAACAGGTTTTTAAAAAATATGGTTATTACTTTCAAGATTTCTTTGACATGAAAAAATATTTTTATTTATCCGGTCAGATTTCATAGAAACAATTTATTTAAACGATTTATTTCATTTGAATATATAATAAAATAAACTACATAAAGTAAAAGCGTCCATTTTCTGAGATGTACTACTGAGAAACATCGTTATTTCAGGTATTCGTAATATTTTTACGCTCTTGAGGAAATTGTTATGGGACAATTTTCGTGGAACTCACATTATAATTATAGCACACTTACTCCCTCCCATAAAACTAACAATACTCTAATTTCAGTGGTATTTATACTCTAGGTTTTAATGATTTTTTTGCCCACGTTATTAAAACTCAAAGTTAAAGTACTTTCATATCTTTTTTTATTGATCATATCTATACTAATATTATAAAGTTAAAGAGTTTGTTTGTTTGGTTGAACGCACTAATCTCAGAAAGTACTGGTTCGATTAAATATTTTTTTTGGTGAATATTGCATTTATCCAGGAAGGCTATAGGCATAACATCACGCTATGATTAAAAGGAGCGGAGCAGTAGTGAGATATGTTGCAAAATCGGGGAAAATATTCCAAATAACCACGCGGACGAAGTCGCGGGCGACCCCTAGTAAATAATACTTCTAAAACAACAGTATTTGTTCCCTGACTTCCTAATTCGGTTACATGAGTAGGGCCAAGAGAAGAATTGGCAAGAAACTCTGACTAATATTCGCCTAAAAAATAACACTGTACTGCGATGGTAAGCATTAACCGTAGCCTTTTAAGCTATGGTAACATCATTACTACCATTATAACTACTAATAATAATACCATTGAATTGCCTCAATTATTAGCCAGCTAAGTGTTATAGGACCGCAACGCGCGAGTGATACCCCTTGCCCCTCTAGACAAGTGGCATAAACGGTAGTCGATAAAGCAAATGTAAGGGATTTGACGTTAATTTACGATAGGTATAATGTCGTAAACTTACGTCAAATCCCATATATTTGCTTTTTTGACTTTTCGTTTCGACTATGGTTTATGTCACTGGTCTAGAGGGTCTGAGCCTCTAGACAAGTGGCATAAACGGTAGTCGAATCGAAAAGTCAAAAAGCAAATATATGGGATTTGACGTTAGTTTGTGACATTATAACATAAACTTACATCAAATTCCATACATTTTATTTTTTGACTTTTCAAATCGACTACCGTTTATGCCACTTGTCTAGAGAGGCTGATGTTGCAAGGGTCTATTCACTCGCAACACTAACATCATTTACGCTTTGCCAACCCTATAAAAACCTGTATAAGTTCACTACGTATACCGCAGAGAATAAACTGGGGCCAAAGCAGGAAAACGATTATAATAAACGTCGATTCACAATGCTTGTCTGCTTCACACATCTTACAACAGATTAAGAATACATTACTCATATATAAATAGATAGTAGCGCATGTTTTTCATCGCGTCCGCAATAGTTTACGCAGAGCTCGATCAAAGAGCCACACACTAACTATAACTATAATAAGCGTTGAGTATGGAGTGAATCAGACTTGACAGAATAAGGTCATGCATTTACTGAAACTGAACATTATTTTAAATCGGACTAAGTATACTGAATTAATTTTCATTTTAAGATTCTAGATACATCGGTTTCATTTGTGCCCTTTACGTCTATTGCAGATGATTTTTGATGCAAGGTCTAAGAGACATTGTAATTGGTGGCTGAACAGGAACAAAGAATGACATGCCCTGCCACAGGCCTGACAAGAAAAATATTTCATACTAGCTGTTGCCCGCGGCTCCACCCGCGTGGATGTCGGCTATCACTGTAAAAAGTAGCCTATGTGTTATTCCAGACCATAATCTATCTCTGTGCCAAATTTCATCCAGATCCGTTCAGTAGTTTTTACGTGAAAGAGTAACACACATCCTTTTATCCATCCATTCTCACAAACTTTCACAATTATGATATTAGTAAGGATACTAAAGTGACAAAAAAAGCTAATTAATTTGACTACATGGTCGGTTCAGGACAATTATTTTTTTATATACCTACTACCAAGGTGGCAAACAAGCATACGGCCCTCCTGATGGCAAGCAGTTACCGTAGCCTATGGACGTTTGCAACACCAGGGGTGTCGTACTCACGCATTGCCGACCCTTTAAAAACCTTAAACCTGTCCTGTGTAGATACCCAGCATCGGAAAAACCAATACGCGCATAACATCCGATCGACTGCACAAAATTAAATAATTCTCTTTTTTGGGTTTGTTATTGTCTGGAAAAGGTTTGTATAAAAGAAAAATTTAGCAAATATTTTTAAAAAATGGCGTTACGAAGTTCGCCGGGTTAGCTAGTTTTGAATGAAAATAACAAAAAAGCACACATCCGGGACCTTTTTATAACACAGTAGGTATAGCAGTAATACCTGGAATAGGCATCACTATTAGGTTACAAGATTTTAACAGAGTATTATCTCCATCTCAGCCATAAGACGTCCACTGCTGGACATAGGCCTCCCCCAAGGTCCTCCACATTATTCGGTCCTGAGCTGACCTTGTCCATTGGTTGCCCGCGACCTTTACTAGGTCGGCGGGTCCACCTTGTCTACAACTGAATTAACTTAATCGTTTGATTCTTTTTATAATTTGGCCGAATTAGATATACTTAGTGTGTATTTTATGTTGATATACAGCCCTTGTTACACAGGATTTGTACCCTAAGGCCAACTTAACTTTGACTGCCTTGACTACTGGTCCAGTGGCTACAGTACCTATGCGTCTGCTGGGCACGGTTGTGGGTTCGATTCCCACACAGGGGCAAAGCTTTGTGTAACCCACAAAGATTCTTCTGGGTGTAATTTGTATCCGTTAATTGTATATTTGTAAAGTCCCACAGTTATTTTTAAAAAAAGCGTTTTAAAATACATAAAACAAACATGAACTTAATACAAAACAAATATCAAAATATAATTACCACATACCGGTATCCACTCTCAATTCTTCACACGAAGAGTTAGGTGTAAGCGATAAGGCGCTTCCTGGGGTCAAACTGGCGGAGTCCCTGGGCTCAGGGTTGGTGAGCGTGGCTGTTGATGGAGAGGACCCAGCTAAAGCCACAGCCCCCACCATTGCCCCGGCAGCCACAGCGCTTGCTGCACCACCTATGGCCACTGCCGGCCACTGAGCTTTTTCCCACCTGGAGGGTAATTAAATATGTTATATTACAAATTACAATAACAACAAGCCATATAAACTAGGGGTCGCCCGTGACTTCGTTCGCGTGGTAGTTTGGAATATTTTCCCCGATTTTGCAACATATCTCACTACTGCTCCGCTCCTATTGATCATAGCGTGATGTTATATAGCCTATAGCCTTCCTGGATAAATGCACTATTCAACAAAATTGATTTCTTCTGATCGACCCAGTACTTTCTGAGAGCGCGTTCAACCAAACAAGCTTTATAATATTAAGTATCTATACTTAATATTACGAGTATAAAGCTCATTCATTATGTCCCACTGCTGGGCAAAGTATTTTTTTCATTGCATTTTTGAATCGAACTCACACTTCAATGCATACATTTAAGCCTACGTATTTTTATACATATTTAAGAGAGGTACGATAGGTTAGTACAAGTTTCCAGAGCTAATAAGGATGCGTTTTTCCTATCCTAGGGACTATACTTTGTTAACATTTTAGGTTGGCAATATTCAAGTAATAAACGGTATTGCAAGCGTTCATAGGCTACGGTAGCTGCTTATCAGGCGGCTTGTTTGCTACCTAAATATGTAGTATTAAAAAATGAGTTAGTTTTTTCTAGCTGTTGCCCGCGACTCCGCCCGCGTGGATCTCGGTAATCACTATAAAAAGCCTATTCGCTATTCCAGACTATAATCTATCTCTGTGCCAAATTTTATCCAGATCCGTGCAGTAGTTTTTACGTGAAAGAGTGACAAGTATCCATACATGCAGCCTCACAAACTTTCACATTTATAATATTAGTAGGATTACGTGTGTGTGTGTTTCTTTCTTTCTTTCTTTATGTATGTACAAACACGAAGCAACGTTCCTTCCATTCTAATTGGAGTATTGTGTTTATGAGTGTAGTGTAACAATAAACCATGGTTTATAAAGAATCATCTGTATTTAGGTCGATGTACCAAATACGTATTTTTAACGGGAAAAGCACCTAAAGATTGCGCGTGGTATTTCACGCTTTTAAATTACATAGGTACTTTTTTTTTAAAGAGGGGAAATGCTTTACGCACGGGAAAGAGAGGCGGTTATGTCAGACTCTCCGGCTCAAAGAGGGTAGGCGGCCGACATACCGACTAAAACTCCCCTGTGCACCTACACCCGCCTTCACGGGTGGACCACCGGAACCTGATATGACGTCAGTGGTCCACCCAGCGGCTCCATCCCCAGTGTCCGCGCGTACCGGGGACACAATGCAAGATATTTCAATAAGTTAAAAGTAATATAGAAAAAAATTAAACCAACTTCATAAAGCGAATAGTAACTAAAAAATAAGTCGGTGCCAAGCTAAATATTAGGTGATAGGAGTAAACCTAGCCTTAGCACCGACGTTAATCTGTATTCAGTTATTTTTCGCTTTTTGAAGTCGGTTTTTTTTAATTTCATACTAGCTGTTGCCCGCGGCTCCGCCCGCGTGGATGTCGGTTATCGCTGTAAAAGTAGCCTATGTGTTATTTTAGACCATAATCTATCTCTGTGCCAAATTTCATCCAAATCCGATCAGTAGTTTTTACGTGAAAGAGTAACAAACATCCATCCATCCATCCATTCATCCATCCATTCTTACAAACTTTCACATTAGTTAAATCAAATTTAAAATAAGGAAATAGGTTATAATTAAATTTATATTGTCAAATGGAAAACAAACAAAAACAATAAGTCACAAAATAACAAAAAAAAAGCTACGTTAAACAACATTTTCCTGCTGACCTCCATATTACGTAGGTTGAAAATTATAACATTCAATGTAATTAATATAATTGAATTTGGTTCCAATTTCAATTATACAATTAATTCAAAAAATTTAATTAATTCAAGGAGATTAGGGTTTTTTTTATATAGAATGCAACACCAACCTTGTCGATGCGAGTAAAAAGATGACTTCAATATTTTGACATAAACTGTATGGATTTGCACCTCTATATGTTTACCTCAGTGCATAGGCTATGCTATCGGCCACCGTGACCCAAATCTGTCTGGACATTTACTTAGTATTCATTCGTTATCAAAAGCGTTACCTATGTTAACTTATGAGTCTTATGACAAATATTGCCAATGTTATACCTGTCCTAAAAGCTGTATGTATCTCTACCTGATTAGATTGTTTTATATATATATCCTACTAATATTATAAACGCAAACGTTTGTGAGTATGGATGGATAGATGGATGTTTATTACTCTTTTACGTAAAAACTACTGAACGGATCTGGATGAAATTTGGCACAGACATAGATTATGGTCTGCAATAACACATAGGTTATTTTACTTACTTTTTACAGCGATAACCGATATCCACGCGGGCGGGGCCGCGGGTAACACCTAGTATATATATGTATAGAGATCAATCTTTATCGAGAATTCAACCTTTTTAATAAGCTACTTTTCCGATCGACAATATTATGGCGAAAATTGTTTGCATTTGCTGTCTGAGTTTTTAATTGTAGCCCTGTCACTATGACGTCTAATAAACACAACTTTTGCCTTTTGCGGTCAATCGGAAAAGTAGAAATAATAAATCAAATAATTTACCTAAAAGCAGCTTTCACTCTCGTCCACTTTGAAACCTTTGACTTCTCCATTTCTTTCAAAAACAATCCTTCAGACCTCCTTCTCAACGGAGTACCAGGAGGGACATCACTGTCATCTCCTCCCGCAGACCTGGACCTTTGCTTCCTCAGCAAAGATCCGCCAAATCTCGAATGGGTCTTCCATTTAGACCCCGATCGCTTCATACTCCTTCCACCCATTATCATGGAGTCAAAGATAATCTGACCATATTCACATTCAAACTCAGCATCTAATGCCTCGTTGATCAACTCCAACTCTTTGCTTTCTGATTTTAGTTTTTCACATTCATGATCAATCTTTTTATGGGCAGAATGTAGTCTCTTCAAATGATTGACATCTTTCAATCTTCTTAATATTTTTGTATTGTGTTCTTTTAATGCAACGAATTGGTCTAATAGTTCCAGCAACTTTTCTAATTGATCTAGGGCATCAGCGGTTTCTTTCGTTCTGTAGGCTACCTCCTTTCCTCGTTGGGAAATAGCATCATTTTGGTCCTTCAACCGTTGGAGCATGCACATACATAACGTTTCAGCGTCTGGCGGTTCTCCATCATTTAAGGTCCAGTAATCATCAGGAGGGCTCGGACCTGCTGTACACGGTGAAGATCCTTCAGCATCAGAAGGAGTCTGAGGAGATTTGACCGACAACGACTCTGGTGGTTCTCCTCTACGTCGCTTATGCAGAGAAGTTCCACTTGGCGGCAATTCAGTCAAATCTTTCGAATCTTTTCGTTCAACTTTAGTTTTCTCATCATCGGCAAGGCTGGTGACGTCACTGTTCTCTTTTAGTGACGACATGGTGCAGCGGTTAAGTGTCGGCGAGTGTCTGGACTATTTATATATGAAAATAAAGACACGTGCATCGTCCGGCGGCGAAGCACGACAGTTTAATACGGAATGCATTTTTCTTGATATCTATCGGTGAAATATTTCAATCCGTCCGTTATAAATAATATAATGTATATGTTTTAGGAACACTTATCGAATTTATCACAATACATATCGATACGCACGTCTAACAAAACACAGATTCACATACACACACTATAGTTACGAGTAAATTATATTAAAGCTTTTGAAATATTTTCATGTTGTTTAACATTAAAAATAAATAGCACTTATTTTATTGTAGAATTAGCTTATTGTATAATAAATAGCATATGAATATAATAAAGAAATGTTAATTATTAAAATATAATCAGCGCCGCCCAACGCGTATGCGCACGTACGGCGGGCGGGCGGCCGCGCACTGCCGAGCTTTGACGATCGCCGGCGGAAACACCCGAAACAAACCGAACACGTATTTTTAACTTTAACATTCCTTACATTGTTGCCGATTTAAAACCATCTTTATTCTATTGTAATAAGGTTTATATGTGAAGTAAAATGTAATTTTGTTGTAATAATACATTCTTAATGTTAATGCGGCGCTTCCGAGCTGTAAGTCTATTAACCCATTTATGAAAAAGGGACTAAAAATTTGGGTTTTCTTGTCTCGGGACTTAGCTGGTGTTTTTGAACACTTTTTACATACTTAAGTATAAAATTGTTTGTTTTACAAACAATTACGTATTGTGGCATAATTTTTTTTATGCTTCTTGGGTGGCAAACAAGCATACGGCCTATCTGATGTTAATCAGTTACCGTAGCCTATGGACGCTTGCAATACCAGAGGCATCACTTGCGTGTTGCCGACCCATTTTTTTACACCAGGTCTTTAAGATGATGAGATAGAAAAACGGTTCTTTCAAAATGCATCCCTAAATAAGCGCTGAATACCTAATAACACAACTACACCGCTGTATTCTTTTGCTGTAGACTTTCAGGCGGGCCGTAATCTTGTTGGCCACCCAAGCAGTATAAAAAGTGCTCGCTCGCATGGTGCCCAACTTCTCTTTTTTTTCATAAACATAACTAACGGGATGTTAGCTATGTTTCTGTGCCTCTGTAGGAAGATATGTGTCATACCCACATTATGCCCGTAATACGAGGCTATAATACTATTGCTATATACTACTTTTAACACTTTTAGTTCATCAGGGGATCGAAGCACACCTGGTAGATTGACGACCAAAAGGATTGCTGAGATTACCTTGATAGGGTAGTTGGAGGACTGCGTAACATGTCACGAATTAAGAGAAGCCTTTCTCCAGCAGTAGACTAAGGTAGGGCGCCAACGAGCAACTTTGTATCTGCAACTTATTTGTCTCATCGCATCAAGTCTTAGGGTTAGTATGAAAAGTCTCCAGGCTGTCGCGACGCTACGTGGGCGCACTTTCATACTAGCCCATAGACTAGATGTGATGAGACAAATAAGTTGCAGAGACATGCAGAGACAAAGTTGCTCTTGGGCTTTTATTTATTTATTATCGTTTGGTTAGTGATCAACCTAGTGACAGAGTTTTGAGATCACCCATATTTAGGCCTCTGTCGTGATCTAACGACTGATAACAGTCGGGACCGACTTTTAACGTGCCCTCCGGCGCACGGAGACGCTCACATGAAATACCACTATGCGGTAACCCATCTATAGGGTTACCGCGCCCTTGGTAGCTTAACCCGCTGATCGTTTACGGAACAGCGAGTGCACCTAGCTATAAGTGCCTCGCATCTCTTGGGCTTTAATCAGACTGATTGAATAATCCATTTGTAAAAAAAAACAACAAAAAGTTTTATATCATCAAATAAATTATAAGTACTGGCATAACATACTATCTTTTTCCTTTCCCAAATGTGACAAGTTTTCAAATACAGAAAAAACATTAGTATTTCAGATCACATTCAGAAGAAACAAAGAAATCAGCTGTAATGATACAATAGTTCTGTGATTTTTTTTAGCTTTTTGTATGTTTTTTTATCATCAAAATTCTGCTTTAAATCTCAATCAATAATGACTGTCTTGGCGGCGGTTGGCTAGAATTACGTAAGTATTTTAATTTAGTTTTGTAGAAATTAAGTTTTAAAGATGTCATAACCGGCAGCTGTGCGATTTGTTTTAGATTCACATGTGAAAGTGTGCATTGTAGTGTAGATCTTTGAATTTCAACACTACATTGGCAAGTGACCCATAAACGTCCCACTGCTGGGGACGGGTCTCCTCCATACTCTTGGAGGATGTTAGCCTACTACACCACGCTGGCCAGACTTGTCGGTATAGGGTTTTTTTACGAGTTTTCCCTCTTGCAGTGGATATTGTCTGCCTGACTAACTCCCGTAGTTGGGACGGGGTGGTGTACATTTGTATTCTTAATCCATCACCATACACATTGACTAAACGAATTTGAATATGAATGAATAATTATCAGTTGTTTTAAAATCATCCACCAAATGGAGTCAAATAGGGCTTCAAAGGGTGGACCACGCCCGATAAATTATACAATACGTGTATCACAGTTTTCCAAAATGATCCCCCAAACAGTCTAATAGGGCTTCGAAGACCATGGCGCCAATTTCAGAGCCCCACGAAATAAGGTGCCGTTAGTTGTGGAGATTTGCGAAAAGAGAAATCTACTGGTCAGACTATTTTTTTTTTCTTTAGCAACTGGTTGCCATTGTGGCCGTAGGGTAAATCTGTCAGGCCAGCGGACTGCCAGCCACTTTCAATGAATAAACCCTATAGAGCCCTACTGGTGTTCTATATATATAAAAGAATAACCTAACTACGGAAGCTAAAGAATCACTCAACTCACTTATTACCGACTTTCATACAAACTTTCAAAACCTGATGAAACCTCGGGAAACAGCTAGTTATTGTATATCAATAGCATCTTAAAAGTTCCACAATGTCGACTTCCTAGAATATAGAATTCCTGCTATATTTTTTTCAAGGTGACCCTCTTGGTGGCAAGTCGCCGCAGCCGCCATGGAGCAAGAGGAGGAGAAGAAGAAGAAGCTCAACGACGATGTAATAGCATTTATGCGCAAACGCAGTGAGACTGAAGCTCCACGCTACACCGCCCGTCTTAAGACCTATGTTGATATACAGCAAAAGTACGTAGTGTGGCCATCTACTGATTTATTAATATAATTTAATAATGTGCCTGTTTGTAGTAAAGTGAATCTTTGAACAATATTTGCTATAACATCTTTGACAGGCAACGGCGCGCAGCTGCGGCCCGGCTCTCAGACCATGGGTATAGGAAGGCCACCTGCCGAAAGAAGGTGGAATCTGAGGCAAAACAACAGCCACCAGAGAACTCGTATGTCTTAGTCTTTATTAGATTTTGACCAAACTTAGGCGTAGTTAGACAATTCTCAAAAGCACAAGTACTTAGAACTTAAAATTACTATCATGCAACCTACATATCGCAGAATAATATTTAAAAAAGTAACTCTACAAAAAAACTTGTCTGGGTACGCCATTAAACGTTTCTCTTGCTTATAATACATTATATTATGCTTATTATTTTTGAAAATTAATATATTATTATATTATATTTATTCTTATTCGCCAAAGCAAAAATAACGTCTTTTAAAGGTATTCAATTGGTAAGCAATCAACATTGAAATACGTGAAATTTTCTGGGCATGTTATATGTCTGATAAATGTTATTTTTGACTAAATCAATGTAATTTTGGGGAACCTGGTTTTTTATTTACAAAAACGTGCAAAATCTAAGGCCAAAGTATTTATTTCCAAACGAAACTTTATCTGTATGCAAGAGTAATTCTGTGAATTTCACTAATGAATTTCAAGGCAGTTTTGTAACTGTTTTCTTGTCCTTTTGACAGAAAGGGTTGCCTGTAAAAAAAATACTCTGACCTATCTGACCAAATGGTAAGTGGTCATCTTGTAATTTGTTTATCAAACAAATAAGGTGACCACTTTATGCGCCAATCGTCCAGCAAAAGTTTTTATTTGCAGATGCCCTAATTATTCCCTCAGACAAGGCAATGACGAAGATAACGTGAGCAGAAGGTAAGTTGGGTCTTGGCTCATAGTTACGTATCCATTACATAAGCCTATTGATATGAGCCGTACCCAGCTTCCCTTCGTATCATGGAGAATTACTCGTATAGTTATTTGGCTGTAATGTTCTGTACGGTGAAGCTCCTTCTCCGGACAGGCTTGCTCGTATGGTGCCTGAGGGGAGGGTGCAGATCTAATGATCAGAAAGACGGGTGCTCCAGGGGAGGGGGGAGGTCGGGTCGGTTTATTGCCAGTCTATTTAAGAGAATAAAATACTTTTAAAGCCACACACAACTTGCAAGGCTACCCATTTAATTATAAGGTGGTTAATCCAATAAATTGAATGGGCAGCTATGATCTCTACAATATAGTAGTTAAATGTTCATCCAATTTATTACAGGGGCGGCCGTGGTCTGGCCGAGAAGGATATGGGCCGCATGAGGTCATCTTCACGGTCTGGTTCAGGCGGAGAACCATCTGAACGCTGTTGTAGACGTCGTCGCCGCCGCCGCCGATCGGTATGTATCGGTATAGCTTGTATTGTAAAAATAGTTCAGAATAGGATGGCGCTCCTTTTGTTTGCATGTATCAAGGGTTTTCTTAGCTTATTCGCGTACATCAGTTTAAGGGAAAAATTGGTAGAAATGCTTACAGAAGATTGCAGCTGCTACGTATACTGGATGAAAGAAAAACGCTCCCGATTTGAAAAACAATAGTGTTGGAGATCCAACTCTTACTCTAATATGGACAATAACCTCAAATATCTGACAGTTTCCAATACCCCGCAGCAATTTGAATCAGCGTGGCCTTGTCTTGTGTCAAATTATTTTTGATAGGTCAGTCTGATCTGCTCTTCGCCTCGCCGTCTTTCAATATCACAAAACTATGGGTACTTATTCTCCAAAAAATCATAAGTATATCGTACGATGCATCACTCAAAATATCAACAACCAAATTTGAAATTTCATTGTCCAATGCCAATTTTTTTCTAAATCATTATTAATACAAATAATTGTTATTTATAGCTTTTTTTAATCGCCATTTATTACATTATATAATCCAATAGCATACTTATATATTCCGATAAATGTAACTCGTGTAAAACAATTTAATTTCGACCGATATACCACCCAAGTGTGATCGAACCGATTGCAGCAAAGTATTTGAATGCCTGCAGCGTCGTCGTCGCCGTCGTCGCAGAAGCCGCCGCCGCCGCCGCCGTCGTCGCAGCCGCAAGCGCCGCCGTCGTCGCAACTGTTGCGGGCGTCGTTGCGGACGCCGAAAGCGCCGTAGCCGTCGTCGCCGCTAGCAAGTTGAGCTACCTAGTCGGACAGCATATATCTACATCAACCACGCGAATGTATCTGTTAAATTTTTCAAGTTGTGCTGTTTTGATAAAAGGTTATTTTTTTAAATGTAAGTTCTTGTTTTTAATTTTATATGCTACTTGCTCACCTATAGTAGTGTCCATCAGAACCGAGTATTCTATTTGTTAGATTTGTTTGATAAACATTTTCGGTTTTGGTATTTTATCTAGCAAGCTAAAAGGTCGAGTGAAATTTGTCGGATTTGTTAGACATTCTCATTTTCATAATGTCCTAGGCGTTAGGTACGAGTGATGTTCAGGCGCAAAATGTCCTATTCGCAATACGTCCTCCCACGTGCATCACCTGTTGATTTTTTTAACATAGCACTTAGTCCACTTTAATCAAAACAGCACCGTTTTAAAAATTTAACATGCATAATACAAGTCGTGGTGATATATTATGTTGATAAGCTAGCTATCTCAAGTTGCTTAGTAGTGACGCTGTCGCCAGCGTCTTTAATGGCGCTGGTTGCAGGAATAATACTGATAACAGCGCCTGTTGCGATGAATGTGGTGTACTGCAGAAAAAAACTGCTGAAGCTGGGAGGGCTGGTTGCGGCAGTTAGGTTTAAAAATTCTGAGAAACCAATTTAGGTTTCTATTGATTGTGTATTGCTATAAATTATTTTATTGCATTCTGTCGGTTTGGCTGCTAATTGGCGCACCAAGCCTTGTTCACAGAATCAATGCCTGATGGCGTGGCATCGCGGCATTTTTTTTACCTTGTATGTTGCTAATTTGACAGCTTCCTTATTCGTTTTGAAATCCACTAGTCGTGTAGCGGGCGGGCGGGCTATGGTGCAGTTACGCTCGAGTTTTCTTAAAAGATAAACTTCACTGAGCTGTGTCAGCTAACAAAGAAAGGTTTAAGTTTCTTTACGTTCGATTTTGGACAAGGCTTTTTTAATGCGCGCAAACTGTTTGATTTATTTTTTAATAGTCCATAATTAGCAAATTTGTCAATATGCTCGTCGGTCATTTTGCTTATGCATGTACCTACTTACTAGAACATCCACACGCCTATTGACCAATAATTACTAAATTAAAACTGCAAAGAAACTGTTGTGTGTGGATGATTCCTGAAGCAAACGAGGGTTCTTAGGATCTGTGAATTATATTTTTGGTATTGTTTTACTGTTTAAGCACGATGGTGTACGAAGAACTTAAAATCTTGTGAAATACCGTTTTTGGCATTCGCGACGGAAATTTGCGGCAGCAAAATTTAGCAGAAAGTTTTTCTTTTGAGACGTTTTGCAAAAGGGACATTTTGCGATATTACTTTTGAGTGGGACATGTTATAGGGAAGTTTTTTTGATTGGGTAATTATACGTAATGGACGTATTACGGATGGGACATTTTGCTTTATAGACTAATTGTAAAGTATTTATAGTAGAGTGCCACTAGGTTTATACTTCGAAAGCCCGTGTACACTGACCGGATTTATGATACACAAATCTACACTAAATACTAAAACGTTTACCTAATTATTTTTCCAATCTAAATTTATTTCAATTTCAAAATTACCTACCTGCATCAAATTATATAACGCTGGTAAATTTTTAAAATCACGGATTTCTACTATCAAAGAATGCTACTTGTTTGAAACATGCATTGAAAGTAAAGTTGAATGTTCACTCCTAGTTTCCCTCACAACTCTAAACAGTTTAACTCTCAAATGAAAGAGCTTGTTTCAGCAAGTGTTCTCCAAGATTCTAGAAAATAGATTTATAATAATTATTTTGAGCTAATCGTTTTTTTTGTTAATGGAAATGTTTTTTTTTATTTAGGCTTTCAACAATGCAATCGAAAAAGTTTCACGAAAATCAATTCACTGAAACTTGTGCTGAGATTTTTATATTTTTGTCCAACGGCACTCCACTACTATTAAAAAATACAATTCAAAGCTTCAATTGTAAGAATGGGACATTCAGAGCTATATGCGGATGGACCATTAAATTTGTTAAAATGCTGATAAGGAATGCGTTTTTACGTGCAACGCTATTGGTTATCGAAATCTAATGGCAAAATTTTTGTAAATTTTGTATTGCCGTCAAAAAATATTTTAAGAGGCTCGAGCAGTACAAAAAAAGATATTTTCATTCTTTCAGCGCCGCCGCCGTAGACGCCGTAGTAGGTGCCGCCGCCGTCGTCGTCGCCGCAGTAGACGCCGACGCCGACGTCGACGCAGTAGGCGCCGACGTCGTCGTCGTAGTAAGTGCTGTAACCGTCGCCGCCAAAGTAAACGCCGACGCCGACGCTAACCTGAGGTACATGGATGATATACATATTTATACACATGTGGTTCACATTAACATCAAACCGAGTGACCCTCTCCTTTCAAAATTTGCTCGATGTCTTAAAAAATAAAATTGTATGGTATTGTCCCACGAGTAAGTTAATATTCGCAGTTATAGGTCCCTTCCAGACATTTCTAGTATTAAAAATTTTGACATTTTACACTGAGTAAAGGGAAACTTTATCAAAAATGAAAACTGCTGGTAGTGCTGGTGATTTCTAAAAAAGCACTAACTCGAATCAAAATTTAAAAATGATTTTACATTCGTTGTACATCATCTTGCTTTAACAGCTTAATACAATCGCTGCATCTGTATATAACAATATTACAAGTGACTGAATCAACGGTCAACGCGCGCTACAGCGTTTTAATAAATGCACATCAAGAATCACTAGTCACGACTACCACATTTTGATTTCGAGAGCGTTTCCCTTCCACCCAGTGTTCAGCCATAATTAAGTTTGTCTGACTATTCCAAAACGCTTCATAGTGGTTGTTACTAAGCAAGTGTTGAATGGTAAATAAAGAATGCAGCTTGCTCTACCTACCCTTTCAGAAAAACTGGTAATTTTTTGTTAGCCTCATGTTTGATTTTATGAACATGTGCACCAAAAGAGCTATGGCTGCTTAGAATTACTACAGCCGGCAAATTGTTAGATCTGATTGCTATGAGCCGCATTATGTATGATTTCTACACAGCTCGTTTGTTAAAAGCTTTATAAATCTGAGCCACATAATGCATTATCATGCATAATAACGCAAAATGGCTTTTCTTTGCCAATGTGTTGTTCCTATAACTATGCTACGTCAGCTACAGGTAATATTGACGATAGCATGTGCTGTGATGACTGCACTGATAAAAAATATTTTGCTTAAAAAATAGCTAGTCATTTGTCGGGTACAAGTGATTCACTATTATTGGTCACAGCACACGTGATACCTCTGGCATTACAATAGTCATTACATAGGCTACGGTAACTGCTTATCGTATCAGGCGGGCCGTATGCTTGTATTTCTTTTCCAGTGCTGAAAAATTTGGTCTTTTTTTTTCTTTTTCTATGTTTTAGGGATACTTCATTAGTGTTGCGTTGCGTCATAGCAACGCTGTGACGACGCTGCGTCCGTTTCCCATTCCATGTGAGATGCCACACTACAGCGTCGTCGCAGCGCAAGTGTAGCGTATACAAATGTACGAGGATCTGCTGCGACGACGCAACGCAACGCACAAATGGGGCATCTCCCTTATGTAGTACATTACGAGTATATAGTTGTTATAACCGAAGAGTTATCAGTAGTTTAATGTATTTTTACTCTTACAGCGTTGCCGGCGCATTCGCAAACGCATGTGTTGCCGGCGCCGAGACAAATGTGGCACACGCCGTCGCATATGTCGCAAACGTTGCATACACCGTCGTAAACGTTGTCGAATCAAACGCCAACGTTGTCGTTGCCGAATCAAACCCAGGCCTTGTCGTTGCCGTCCCCGTCCTCGATGTCGTTGCCGAACTAAACCCCGACCTTGTCGCTGCCGTCCCCGTCCTCGCCGCCCCCCTCCTCGCTGTCGTTGCAGTCGCCGTCCCTGTACTCATATCCGACGCAATCGATGCAGGTGTCGCCAGTAATGCTGCTAACCACATCGAACCTACATACTACCTGGCTGGCCAAGAAAGGATCATGCTGCGGCGAACTAGCCTAGTGATTTTTTTAAATTGTGCTGTTTGGATTAAAAGTTTTTTATTTTTTATCATTTTTTTACTTTAACTATAGTTAAAGCACAAATACTGACTTATTGAGTCCAAGGCTCAATTTACACCACCATAGAATGGCAGAGACTTTTTGCAACGAAATTGTACAACTTTATCATCAATTTTATAACATAAAACTAAATAGGTTTAACCCTTTAGGTCGATAATGACCATTTTCTTCAAATGGCCACTTTCCGAAATGACTACGTTCTTGAAATTACGAATCGATGAATGAAGCCCAAGGCTCATCAATATACACCGCCGGAATGGAATGGAATGAAAGCGTTAATTTCACCTCATGACGCGAGAAGGCGAATTCACCTTGAGGTGTTGTCTAGATCTTCACTGCACTGCAAAGTCAAAGTCAAAGTCAAACTCATTTATTCATATAGATCAAATACATGATACTTATGAACGTCATAAAAACAAATGCCAGCATACTTTTTTTCCTACGGCCAATTCGCTGACTAGGGTTGGGCCTCGAGAAGAATTGGCAAGAAACTCGGGCCACTCTTTTTAATTGCCAGAGTATAACATTTACAATTTGGTATGAGTTACAATATTAGTGTTAACAAAAAGGGACGGAACCCAATATTCCATACAAAATTAAATTTAAGTAAAAAAAAAAAATTTTAATAAGGAAACAATGAAGGGAAAAAATGAATTTAGCTTTCCACTGTATGGCAATGAGGGATCCTTTCCTTTTGTATGTATAAGATAGAAACGTGTCGAGATCACATTGCGTTCTTAATAAGAATCTAAAAACTATATCTTTATTATTTAAAAATAAATCATGCCAAGATTGACCAGCCACCCCAAGTAGCACCCGTTCACGAGCATGACGCACGGACCAGCCATCATTTCCTTCGCCATATTAGAGGGAAGGAAATGACCCGGCCAATACGACACCACAAGCAATGGCATTTCAGTGAGCATGACAATCCAGGACATAATAATAAAAAACAAAAAAAAACTAAATAGAAAGTCAATAATGATCACAAAACGTCTCCTTACAAATTTGTAGTTATTATTCTTATATAATTCTGTATCAAAATTAGCAACTAACCCCATGACTTTTTATCATTTAGAAAGTCATTAATAGTGTAATAACCCTTAAATTTGTGTAAGGGTAGGTTCATAACTTCAAGAGGTAGTTTGTTATAAAAACGTACCCCGAGTCCCACAAATGAATTGTGGACTTTATGTAGGCGGTGATATTTTATGTAGGCGGTGACCGACTCCCCGTACGCGCCACTTCCCGCGGATTCCACAGACGGCGCCTACAGTAGCTATAGACTACAGGCCCGTGTTGAAAAAAATATGGGTCATTTGAACCACCAGGTGACCTATCTAGAACGATATAAGAAGTTTTTAGAACAGTTTCTTTTGATAACAATTGTATTTTACAATATCATGTTAAAAAAAAAGTTCCCGTAACGATGAAATTAAGATAGGTAATTATTGATATACTTACATTCAAATGAACAATCATTTTTTGACGGCATTATTTTTAATAGTACTTTTAGAGTGCTAGATAATGTTTTGGAACCGAAGCCGTACTTTTTCAAATCACCCCCTAGACCACGGAAAGAGAGGGGTCTCCCCTCGATTATTTCTCCTTGTCGCATGATTTTTGTACGGCATTGCGGAATAATGGATTAGAAGCAGTATTGAAATAGTAGGAAACTGATGCCGTACAAAATCAAATTACCAAATTTACCCTGGAAATTGTCAGAAAATAAAATAAAAATTCCGACTTTGTGGCGCACCATATTTTTACGGCACTACGCGTTTTATTATTATTTTTCATGGATCTATCAATGGTAAGAATGCCGTACAAAAATAAATGACCAAAATGTACTCACTCTACCTGTACTTTTAAATTCTCACCTGCACTCAGTTGGACAGCTTACAAGTGACGGCATAGTGCTGAATCTTATTATTTTATGCTCTTTTATCGTTGTAGATAGGTCACCTGGTGGTTCAAATGACCCATATTTTCAACACGGGCCTGTAGTCTAGGGAAGTCTAGGGAAATAGTTCTCGAGAATGCGCGAGGATTCCCCGGAAGACGCGCGACCTTTTTTTGGCTCAAGGTTAATTATTCTATGTAGGTACCTACAATTTTGTTGCAAAAAGTCGCTTCCATTCCATTCTGCGGCGGTGTAATTTGAGCCTTGGGCTTATTTTAAGGTAAGAGGTCAGTTTGTGTGTAGCATTTTAAATCTAAAATGACTACTTGTCAAAATGTCCACTTTCCTGCAATGACCTTTACCTACTTGCCACACTTTTAACCTGCTTAATATTAACCTGCTTGCCGAAAAAAGTTAAATATCCCAGGTTAACTAAAGTATCGGAAAAATTCACCAAAATAAAATGCAAGATTTTATTAAATAATGGGTATATATATAATAATACTAGCTGTTGCCCGCGGCTCCGCCCGTGTGGATGTCGGTTATCTCTGCTAAAAGTTTAAATTTCATCCAGATCCGTTCAGTAGTTTTTACGTGAACGAGTAGCAATCATCCATCCATTCGTCCATCCATCCACCCATCCATTCTCACAAACTTTCACATTTATAATATTATCGTGTCGTATCGTATATCATATCAGTATGAAGGTTTATCATTGATTAGGTCCAGTACCAATTAAAATATATTTTTTTATTCTATTTTTACTTTTATTATTATCTATTTATTTATTGTTCTAAACTATGAAGTCAATATACATTTCGCAATACCTTGTGTTGCTATGAAAACTAAGGTAGGCGCTCAGAATATTATTGTTATTTATATTTAGTGTCTGGGACGGATATGGTAACTACAGAACTTTCAGTTTGTCATTATATGGATTAGGTTCAGAATGACTACTTTCCCAAAATGACTACTTTCCTAAAACGTGTCTACTATATCAAAATGACTACTTATTTTCTCAAAACGTCAACTTTCCAAAATGATTTTTTTTTCAAATTGACCACTTTTCTAAATGACTAGATTTTCAAATTGACCACTTTTTCAAAAAAACCACAGTGTGCTATATATATTATTATGCTAGCAGCCCACCCCGACTTTGGTCGGAATCAATATTTTTTACCCTTTTAGGAGTCAAATTTGTTCGTCTTTCCTAGGCTCTTGTAGGCTTAGGTCTTGAAAAAACGTAGTGATTAGTTACTCTGTGGTCTTGAATCACACGGCGTAGTGCAATCACCACAGGTTACAATTTATATTGGTTTGTTTGTAAAGTCTTTCGTGACACAAGGTTCCATAGTGCAAGAGTTAGCTATTTTTTAAGAAAAATAAAGTCTTCCTTGCTGCAGTTCATTTACGACCAGCTCTACAAACCAAAACTCGGGATTTTATTCTGATGCCCACTAGCATAAACACAACACAATCTAGATAAATATACTGAAATAACATGCACTTTCTCAGAACTCACACTATACATTAGGTTTACTGCCAGGCAATGCAATTAAGTTCACCTTTGTACTGTTTTTCTAATATATATTTATTGTAAACTAGCTGTTGTCCGCGGCTCCGCCCGCGTGGATGTCGGTTATCGCTGCAAAAAGTAGCCTATGTGTTATTCCAGACCATAATCTATCTGTGTGCCAAATTTCATCTAGATCCGTTCAGTAGTTTTTACGTGAAAGAGTAACAAACATCCATCCATCCATTCTTACAAACTACATTTATATTATTAGTAAGGATTGTAAATATTTACGCGGTAAATAAATAAATATGTGATGTGAACGTGTGACTTCAGCTAGAATTTTATTTCATTTTTTTTTTACATGTTGACATTATTCTTTCGGCATATTTTAAGAATGAATTAACGATAAATTGAGTATAACAAGTCCACTTTATATAAAAAATAAAATACAAAACATATATTTAAAGGCACGAACAAGCACTTTGTTATACTTATACTTATTACAATCTAATGTTATTATAAGACCTAGGTTTTCTTTAGTGAGCATTGAGCACCTTAATCTTAATTAGGTACTTCTTAAAGGATGCACCTTTTCAAATATACACAATATGTGGTTGTTTTTTGTGATGACTATTAAACTATTTTTGTTGAAAACCGGCTCGGCCGTTCTAACAATTTAATTAACAACAAAACTAAACTTGCCAAATAACATAATTATAAAATATCACAACTCAGCCTTATTCTTTGAGCCTTAAACCTTAACTAAAATATCGTCCAACCCTTTTCTATGAAGATCAGGAACTGTAGCTTCTTCATGAGGTCTGCCTACAGGCAACAAGAGTTCTAATCTTTCATTCAACGGCCTGGAGAGAAGATCACGAAGGCGGGCGTTGCAGTTCAATGGAGTGGATGTTAAAGCCACGAGACCACAGTACTGAAATGGAATAAATTAACTTTTTAACTTATGCAAATAAAGAATGAGATTAGAAGATGGTCCGATATACGAGCCAGTCTAGAGTAAAAAAGATCTATCAACGTACTTTTTACAACAGTTTTCGGGTTCCTAGAAAAATCTTGATACATAAATAGCTATTAATCACAGGAGTTTACATCATAAGTTACCTGAATAGCAGCCAGAAGTATACCAGCAGCTATCGCTGTACTAATTTCGCTATAATAATGCATCTTCTTCTTGCCATCTTCTCTCCAAGAGTACGCCTGCCTGAAGACCAGCACCAAGGCTGGAGCATCTGACAAATAAGGCTTTACAGGCTTTGTGGCAAATGGCTTTAGGTCCGTGACCCATTGACGAGACATTCTCTTGTTGTAGTTCAGCTCTTCCTCTTCTTCTACGATGATTCTTATTGCTTCTTTGATCTCTGGGTCTTGGACTACGACAAAAGTCCAGGGTTCTGTGTGAGCTCCTGAAGGAGCTGTACCTGAAACCAAATATACTAGAATATATCGATGGCCCTTATATCGTATTTCAAACCGAAGATTATCTAATATATAAAATTCTCGTGTCGTAGTGTTCAAATTTGAACTCCTCCGAAACGGCTCGACCGATTTTCGTGAAATTTTGTGTGCATATTAAGTAGGTCTGAGAATCGGACAACATCTATTTTTCATCCCCCTAAATGTTAAGGGTGGTCCACCCCTAATTTTTGTATTTAATTTTTTAGATAAAATTATTTGTTTTTATTTTTTTGTGATTCAGCATTAAAAAATACATACAACCCTTAATATTCACCCCTCTACGATCAACCCCTATTTTTTAATAGCGATATTACTATTGTAGTAGCAAAACAACGTTTGCTGGGTCAGCTAGTCTTAATATATATATTTCTTGTGTGCGTGTGTATGTGACTGAACTCCTCCTAGACGGGTGGACCGATTTTGATGAAATTTTGTGTGTGTGTTCGGGTAGAGCCCTGGATGGTTTAGATTCACAATTGGACCCGGTAGGTGGCGCTGCTTTCGGTATTTCAGCTTTTTCCGGCAGGACGACGTCTGCCAGGTCCACTAGTATTATTATATTTTTTGTAAATCATAAACACTAGAGTACAAGTTACCTAGAAAGAATACAACCTGTAAATAATTCAAAGACAAAAAATAAAATGCGAATGACAATAAAATTTAACTGACAGTACAATTAGACGAAAGAAAAGCTTTAGAATTTACAAAATTAAGAAAGTTATATTATAAATTTTAAGTATGTCTCAAACTAATATAATAAACCCAAACATTGTTATGAGAATAATAATGCTCATAGCTATGATTACAATATGTTATACAATCTACGAAGAAATAAATTTCATATCAAAACAAAGAAACCAGCTAACAAGAACATACTTGTACATTGAAAAATTGAATAGCGAAAGTAACACAGAAATCAGAGAAATAAATTACGTTAAGAGAAGAATATATTTGTTAAACAGAATGAAAATAATGTCAAAAATAAAGCAAATAAACTTAAAGCAAACTGTGCACAACACAGATATACTGGGACCTGTAAATAACTCAACACGGATTATTGTCATACAAGTACACTCGAATTTGTTTATATTGAAGCAGCTTTTGGAATCCTTGAATGCAGCAGACTCAATATCTAATACCCTCCTCATTTTTTCACACGATGTGTTCAATATTGATATTCACAGATTCATTCACAATGTTCGCTTTGCCAGATACATGCAGATTTTTTACCCTTTTTCTATCCAATTGTATCTCAATAAATATCCTGGTAAAGAGCGCACATGCAATGGACAAGTTTGCAAACAATCCAAAATCCCAAGAAACCCTATTGCTGCCCAAAAGAAGCTTCACTGGTGGTGGCAATTGAACCAAGTTTTTGATCACCTTGCAATCACGAGGAGTAACGCAAAATCGATTCTTTTTTTGGAAGATGACAATTATGTAGCGGTAGATTTTTTAAGAATTATGAGATCCTTAGAAAACGATCCAGCGAAATTGCCTGGTCAAAGGATAATTAGTTTGGGGTCACGTGCACCTGATGTATCTTTGTATACTAGTAACACTTCTGTCAGTTTCAATTTATGGGCCGACAAAATTACTGATATTGGCATTGGGTTCGACAGGGGTGTCTGGAAGTATATCAAATCGTTTAGTTTTTACTACTGCTACTACAATGACTACAGTTGGTATAACACTCTAAGGTACATAGGATCCAGGCATAAGAACGCTAGTCTGTACTATTCGACTGTTGATAGTCCCAGGGTGTTTCGTATAAAGTTATGTGATAAAAATAACAATAATTGTGACTTAGATCATAAATTGGAGAAAGTGAAAAAAATGGTTCAAGTTCTTAATAAAACTGTGAATTCGTCGATTCACCAAGATAAAATTTTGAATATAGTAGGAGACATCAGTGTGAAGCCACTTGGCCATTTCAGTGATGAAAGAGATCATGCAATGTGTATGTACTTCAGCAGAAATTGTTTTTGGTATTAAAATTTTATAGTGTAAATAATTTATAAGTACATACCTACATTACAAAATATACTTTGTTGTCTTCAGTTTTGTTTTTAAACGTTAGCTTAGTGCAAGCAGCGTAAGGTCCGCCTGATGGTAAACACTGACCCGTAACCTAGCGATGCCTAAAAAAAATTCATGGCCTTAAGCATTTTTTCGTAACCTAAATAAATGTCGAATGTTTCCTACCTAATGAAAATACCCACATTATATGTTAGAAGACATTCTGAACATATGTCTGATTCACCAATCCGCAATATGCCAGGGTGTGAATTAAGGCTTAAGCCCTCTACATAGGAAAGAGAACACCCGTGTCCAGCAGTGGGACAAATATGGGTTGCTATATTTCAAAGCGAAGAACCTAAGCAACTGACTAGTATTACCAATTTTCTCGACCGTTAGATTCGCTAATCGCAATTTAAAGTTTATCTTTCGACCTGATTTAGTTTCGCTGATAAAAATATTTATATTATTCGTACCTACAATGATAACTCGTCTATATTTCTTTAATATCTTGTTTTGCTGCTTATACATAGTCTCCTTTCTTCTAATCAGAATCACCGAATGGCTGCACGAACATCTCAGTATTAAGTGTTTTTTTTTCTTTTTTTGGTTTTAAAGACAACTCCCTCCCGCACTAGAGAACAAGCTCTGTGTCGCAGGGGACTTTACAAACATACAATTAACGGATACAAATTACACCCAGACTCAGAACAACTTTTGGTGGGTCACACAAAATTTTGTCCTGTGTGGGAATCGAACCCACAACCTCATGCACAGCAGGCGCATACTGCGACCACTGGACCACCAAGGCAGTCATTACATTGATTCTTACCACTGCGTGGTAAGGTTCAATCCCTACTTGGGCAAAAAAATGCGTGGTCCAATAATCCGTGGTTTTTGTTTGTATAGTTCCTGAGCCGTTCGACAAAAAACCTTAAATTTTTCAACGGCTAACCCAATCTAAATGAAACATACGTATCTGTATGTTTTACTAGTCATGTTTAAATGCTATTTGTTATTGTTTCATCGTTGATTTAAACTTATTTAATTGGGTCTGTGCTAGCAATGTTTCATACAAATTAGTCAAGCAGTTTTATAGCTATGAGCTTTATAATGTCCCTTATACATAACTACCTGTTTCGTTACATAAGTATAGAAACGCTTTCCCGCTTTCCCGTATAAAGACGTTGATTGAGTCTAAACCTGTATAGACTTGCAACTGGTTATTTCTGTGGCATTTTATACACTATAAATAAAGTGTTTGACCTGGCAAGAATCTACTTATGATGTCGGAATGAACTTTTTTTTATACTACCAAGGTGGCAAACAAGCATACGGCCCGCCTGATGGTAAGCGGGGCGATAAGATGAGGCGTCACTCACGCGTCGTCGTCACTGCCGACCCTTTAAAAACCTTATAACTCCTTTCTTGAAGAACCCGATGCTATAGTCTTTTGGGAAAACCTCGGCACGGAGCTCATTCCACAGCCTAATCGTACGTGGTAATTCCTCTGGAATCTTACGGTACGGCATGTTTGAGGTGCAAGGATGTGAGGATGAACTCCCTGTCGGTGGCGAGAGGTTCGTTGATAAAATGTGGCCGTGGGCATCATCTCGAACAAATCCTCAGAACACAGCCCATTGTACAGGCGGTAGAACACAACCAGGGAGGCGAAGTCTCTCCTTAGACTTAGAGGATCAATACCGCCTGTGAGCTTAGGATCGTCAACAATCCTCACAGTCACTGCGCGTCTTTGGATTGAATGAAAGGGTCCAAGCTGGTAACCAGGTGCTCCCGCCCAAAGGTGGCCGCAGTACTCCATGTGGGGCCGGACTTGCGATTTGTAGAGCAGCAGTCTTTGGGCCGCGGTGAAGTACCACTTTGCCCTGTTGGGCACACCTAGCTTTCTAGATGCCAGCTTAGCCTTGTCTGAACTTATATTGTAAAGAAAAAACGTATGCCTATAGTACCACGCCTATTCCCCAGAAGGTGATAGTAAGAGTATTTCATTACCAGGTTTATCCTATGTAATATGATCTTACAAAGGTTGCTAAGGTAGACTACCAGGGTGTTATGGCATGAATAAGGAGGACTATGTCCAGCAGTGGACTGAAACTGGCTTAATGATTGGTTGATGTCATAGCAAGTGAGCCTATTATCTTACCCAAAATTTTGGGTAAGGCGCGCACTAATCAATTTAGCTTAACTTATAAAAATATCGCGTTACTCTTACCAGCAGTTTTTATTAAGTTATCCACCACCTCTGGTGGGATCGGCTCCGGGCTAAATGCCCTGACAGTTCTTCTCTCAGCCATCAGCTCATAATACTCCCTCGATTTTCTGAGGATCTCGTCATCTGTCCTCTTGAGTGGCTTGTAAGGTATGTGGGCAATATCTTCAGGGATAGCAGAACTGAGAAAGTCAGGGTCATCATCTTCATTGTCAGGAAAGTCTCGAGCTGGAAAGATGATAGGTACTAAAATAAGTTTAATTGCACGGATTGCTTTGCTTTAGTAAGTAGTACATGATTATTTCTTGAGTGCACAAACTAGTTGGAAAGTGCCATCGAACAAGTTTTGGAAAGAAATTCTATTATTTATACTGCCGTGTGGTGACGAATTAAGAATACAAATGTTACGACCCCGTTCCATCCCGAGGGTGTCGTAAGAGTCGACTAAGGGAGTAAGTCAGGCAAATAATATACACTGCAAGAGAGGGAAAACTCATAACATAACCCTATACCAACCCGTCTGTCCAGCGTGGTGTAGTAGGCTAATAGCCCTCCCAAGTGTATGGAAGGGATATGAGCCTACTATACCACGCTGGCCAGACGGGTTAGTATAGGGTTTTGTTTCAAGTGCATAGAGGAGACCCGTGCCCAGCAGTGGGACGTTTATGGGTTGAAATGAGATGCTCTCCAAGTTCAACAAAGGAAGTTTGAGTATTAAATTGTCTTTTACGACAATCCGACACGAATGAAAGTAGATCAGGTGTAGGATAGGACAGGCTTTGCGTGCTTTTCGAGACACGTGTCTTCTCGGAAATGGTCACTAATCTATGGACTGGCTGCAGCAAGCTTGTTTAACTTTACTAATCAATTTCGCTCAAATGACCGTTATTTTTATACTACTTGTGTGGCAAACAAGCATACCGCCCGGCCCACCTGATGTTAAGCAGTTAACATAGCCTATGGACGCCCGTAATACTAGAGGTATCACTTGCGTGTTGTCAACCCATTTTTTTACACTAGGACTTTAAGATGGAAGTATCCATGGGATATGAATACGTTTCTTTTAAAACGCATACCTAAATGAGCGCTGGAGACCTGTACTCACGCACAGGAACACAACTACACCGCTGTGTGTAGTTATTTGGCTGTGGTCTTCTGTAAGGTGGAGGTCCTTCTCCAGTCGGGCTTGCTCGCTAGTATGGTGCCCTACCTCTCCGAAATTGATTACGTAGTTACAACCCTTTTGATCTGTTGTAATTATGATATGAAATTATTATTGTACTATTGTTCTTGGCAGCCAGATATAATGAGAATCTGTTTTTAGCGTAACTACCTAGATAACCTAGACTACGTTATAGTAGGAACCATTGTTTATTATATATCCAAATATTTATGAAACAGTTGTTTAAATAGAAGCTCTGTATTCGCGTACAAGTATAAAATTAGTTTAATTACTCTGAATTAGATTCTGTGATGGCCAAGCCCTGTTTATATTGGGACCAATATTATGGCTGATATACCAACGTGTGGATCGAAAAATACGAGCCAAACTTTTGTATATTGGCTCAAATCTTTATAAGTATCTGTAATTGGAATTATAGGTATCTAAGAGAATAAAATTGTCAAAAAGATGTTATAGGTGAGTGGTTAAAACTAGGTGCCAATTTTTTTATTAATTTCTTTTTTAAATTCAACGTAAAAATACTCGCATTCGGTTGAAGATTGAAGCCAAAAACCCGATAGATTCAATTTTATGATCATCATCTCAGCCAAAAGAGGACGTGTTTTGGCTGAGATGATGACTGCTGGACATATGCCTGCCCCAAGGATTTCTACAACTCTCGATCTTGCCTGAGCCGACCTTGTCCATCGGTTCCCCGCAATTTAATTTAAGATCAGTTAATAAGAGTTTTATTTATAAACAGTACAAATCTTTATTAGATAGTTGGAGGAAGAGCACAAAGGTTTTTTGGTTCTTGACCAGATCAGCCAAGCCTTGTTTATATTGGGACCAATATTGTGCCCAATACTTACACCAATGTCTATAGATCGAAGGGGAAAAATAATATACCTAACATTTACGACGGACACATTGGTATGTTGGCTTAAATCTTCAAATTATCTGTGATTGGAATAATAAGTAGTTTGATTGCCAAAAATGTCGTATTCAGAAGTGGTTACAACTACCAATATTTTTTCTGAATATAAGGTAAAAATTTGTGGAATCGGTTGAAAATGGAAACCGAAAACTCAGAAGAATCAATTTAAAATCAGTAAATACAAGTTTTATAATAAAAAGTACAAATCAACTACTTACTAAATCATTGGCGGTATGGCATGGAGATTTTTTTACTTTTCGTCGACCAGGTGAAAAAAGTTCGGCATGACGTAATTACACAACAACATTCGACTTTTTTTGTCATTTATTATGGTTCCAATATCGTTTCTGATGATAACTCAGTCAAACGGAACAAGAGATTATTTTCGTTTCTTACTAAATATATATGGATAAGAGGATTGCATGCTGTTGTATGATCAATTTTTAGAGAGGGCACCATACTAGCGAGCAAGCCCGACTATGAAAGGACTACAGCCAAATAACTACACACAACGGTGTAGTTTCGTTCCTGTGTGAGTACAAGCCTCCAGCGCTCATTTAGGTATGCGTTTTGAAAGTAACGTATTCCTATCCCGTGGATACTTCCATCTGAATGCCCTGGTGTTAAAAAATGGATCGGCAACAGGCAAGTGATACCTTTTGGTATTGCAAGCGTCCATAGGCTACGGTAACTGCTTATCATCAGGCGGGCCGTATGCTTGTTTGCCATCCAAGTGCTACAAAGTCTGTTACTTTCCTTCTCAGCTATCACAATTTCATATCACAACTATTAAAGTTCATTAAAGGCTTTTCCTTTTATTCTTTTTTAAATGATAAAAACATTTACAAGAATAGTTTTTAAAATAAAAATAACTTAATCTAAACTACTTACAAAGAGGTCGTAGTTCTAAGGAAAGGTGCCCAAAAGATTGGCCACATTTCCACGATGGATCACAAGAATGCGTAGACCTAGTTAGTTAGTTAGTTTAACGGGGCTTTTCCGCACCTGGCCGCTCTAGTGGGCCTTTGTGCGTGGGGTTCCTTATGGCTATTCCAACCACCCCAGGTTCTTCCAAAAGGCCAGCAGGCGTCCTAAGTCGCCGCAGGCCTCCGGTAGAGTGCCCGGTTTTCTGAGAGTAACCTAAGTAACTAAGTAGACCTAAGTAAAGGCCAGCCTTAGGACCGTAAGTAGGTGAACTCAAGTTTTTAAAATATGTTCTTTCATTTTATAACTCCACGTGTAAAAAATCAACGGAACGGAGTAACAATCGGTTTCGTTATCGTACAAAATAAGTACAAAGTGCAATGGGTTGCCGAGGGGTTAACACAACGATACTATCCAATAAAAACGTGATTTTGTGGTCACTGGTTTGGTAAGAACGTGACTACAATCTAAACTAATCATATAAAGAGGAAAAAGTTGTTTGTTAAAGTGTTTTTTTTACTACCAAGGTGGCCAACAAGCATACGGCCCGCCCGATGATAAGCAGTAACCGTAGGCTATGGACGCTTGCAATACCAGAGGTATCACCCGCGTGTTGCCAACCATTTTTTTTACACCAAGGCTTCAAGATGGGAGTATCCCTGGGATAGGGATACGTTTCTTTCAAGACGCATCCCTAAATGAGCGCTGGAGACCTGTACTCATACACAGAAACACAACTACACCGCTGTGTGTATAGTTATTTGGCTGCAGTCTTCTGTAAGGTGGAGGTCCTTCCCCAGTCGGGCTTGCTCGCTAGTATAGTGCCCTACCTCTCTTAGACTTGATTGAACTTTAAAAAATAAATAAAATCTAGATAAATAAATTAAAAACGTCTAAAAATGTGTTACAAGGTTAAAAATGTATTAAAACATGTCAAATATAATCTATACTAATATTATAAAGAGGAAAGATTTGTATTTTTGTTTGTTTGTTTGTTTGTTTGTATGTAATGGATAAACTCAAAGACGACTGGACCGATTTTAAAAATTCCTTCACCATTAAAAAGCTACATTATCTGCGAGTAACATAGGCTATATTTTATTTAAAAAAAATAGGGGTAAATAATGCCAAGACCTCAGACAATCACTGACTGCATTAGTAACGCCTAATAAACGCCTATAAAATAATTGCTATTTCATTTTTTGTAGGCGCTAACATTTAACAATACTTTAATTTAGGTAATCAGGAAAGCAGCAGAGAAAAGAAAACACTCCACCTAATCTGTCTGGTCAAGATAAACTCAATAACTACCCAATAAAATTTAATACGATTTTCACCAGGTGATGGCGTAATTCTTCCATTATAGTTTTGTGAGTGTGAATTGGCTGAAGTATTACGATGATAGTTAAACGACTAGGCAAAATCTTGCCGTAGGAGGCAATGTCATTCCTAAATAGATCTAAAAAAAAGTGTATGATACTATGTGTCTATCTGCGACCACAAAAATTACTCACAGCGAAACGCGTGATCGGCCTCTGTCTCATCGGAATACTTAACTGATATATATTTTTAACTGAATTTTAAAAGATGAGGTTCCCTAAAATAATTGCATTGTTTTTTTTTATCCCTAAACATCGTTATTTAAGGGCCGATTTGTAATATTCTTTTTTAAGTGATCGACAAAGCTCGAAAAATTGCCTCAATTAAGTGGCAATGGGTAGGGCATATAGCTCGCAGAACCAATGGGCGTTGGGGCAGAAAGGATCTAGAGTGGCGACCACGAACTGGAAGATGCAGCGTGGGCAGGCCTCCAACAAGGTGGACCGAAGACCTGGTAAAGGTCGCAGGCAACCGATGGACAAGGTCAGCTTAGGACCGACTGATGTGGAAAACCTTGCGGGAAGCCTATGTCGAGCAGTGGATGTCTTATGGTTGAGATAGAACTACTTTTGTGGCAAACAAGCATACGGCCCAGCTGATGTTAAGCAGTTACCGTAGCCTATAGACGCTTGCAGTACCAAAGGTATCACTTGCGTGTTACACGTGTTACAACCCATTTTTTACACCAGGGCCATAAGATAGGAGCAGAGTATCCATGGGATAGGAATACGTTTCTTTCAAAATTGATCCCTAAGTGAGCGTTGGAGTCCTATACTCACACACAGGAACAGAACTACACCGCTGTGTATAGTTATTTGGCTGTCGTCTTCTAAGGTGTTGGTTCTCTGTAAGGTGGAATTCCTCCCCTATCTGAAAAAATTCTCTTAAAAAACATTTTGCAATTGAATGGATAGTTTTTCATATTGTTCTCATTAAAAAAAACAGTTCTGGTGATCGGATCCGTAGGGAATTGAGAAACCTCTCAAATACTATCTAGGCATACCGCAATGAATCAAACAAATGCATTCAGGAAGCATCAATTCGTTAGTGAAACTAATAAAGTATACTGCAGATGGCCAACTTCTCAATGATAAATAATTAGTCGATGGAGATCAGACATAATGTGTAATTAAATGACTGTAACTAATCACATTCAATGAGCAAATTAAAATGGTACAATTAAACTAATATGATTATACAGCTGGATATAGGCACCGAAACTTCGTAATTAAACAATGTACAAAAAAATGCATGGTTTCAGAGATATACATAATAATAGATACCTACATATATATCGAATTTACGTTGAACTCTCACCAATATGGTCGACTATAATAAATAGGGTTCAGTTTACTGGTTTTTTATTCAGTTTTGTTCCGGGAGCTTATGTAGAGTACTATATCTCTATTAATAGAATGATGAATCAAAAATAATCAAATAACTATGCAGTGCAATTTCTGAAATCCTTGAGCACTACGGTGGACCATTATGCCCTTTAGGAATTTAATAAATGTTTAGCTCACCCAAACTGTGTAACAGTATCTATCAGGTTCATCATATCAACCCATAAATGTCCCACTGCTGGGCACGGGTCTCCCCTATACACTTGGAGGGATATTAGCCTACTACACCACGCTGGCCAGACGGATTGGTATAGGGTTTTATTTTGAATTTTCCTTCTCTTGCAGTGGATATTGTCTGCCTGAATTACTCCTTTAGTCGACTCTTAGGACACCCTTGGGATAGATAGGGGTGGTGATATTTTGTATTCTTAATCCGTCACCACACGGAATCCTATCAGGTTAGAAGTGACCAATTTAAAACGAAATGTATGGATGCAGAAATTTCTACAGGGCATAAGCTAAGCACAGAAAAGCTATGCGATAGGCCATAAGATTGTTCACGTTTGCGCTAAGACAATTTGAAGAGCAGAACAATCGTACAAACAAGGAATATTTCTTTATGAAATTTATTAATTGCAGAACCTTAATGTTCAAAAGAAAAATGTAATGGACAAATCAACAAACGCACAGTTTAAATCACTAGACACTCAGATAGCTATTACGATATAGGCATCCGCTAAGAAAGGTTTTTTAAAATGTAACCGCTAAAGATGACAATCAGCCGATGAAAGTTTGTAGTTTTCAGATTTACAGTAAAAGACTGAACACGCGAACGAAGTCGCGGGTACAGCTAGTATAATATAAATAAGTATCTAGGTCATGTACGACAGCTTTTGCACTATCTCAGTTCAACCAGTCGAAGATAATCCGTCCTATAAACAACATTTATTTAGGCCTATACAAAGTACTATCCTACTAATATTATAAACGCGAAAGTTAAAACATGGTAACAAAACTACCTTGGTGGTCCAGTGGCCGCAGTATGCGCGTGCTGTGCACGAGGTTGTGGGTTCGATTTCCACACAGGACAAATCTTTGAGTGACCCGCAAAGAGTTGTTCTGAGTCTGGGTGTAATTTGTGTCCGTTAATTGTATGTTTGTAAATTCGCCCCGCGACACATAGCTTATTCTATAGCGCGGGAGTAGTCTTAAAAAAAAAACTAAACGCTACTCAGCATGAAGGTAGCTCATACCACTGGCTGTGCCCCAACTATCAAAATGCGTCATAAGGTACCAAATTACTTATTATTTACAATGCTAGTGTAATTATTTGTTATCAGCATATTTTGTTGAAACTTCCGTTTTTCGTTACACGCCAATTGATGCCAATTGCATCCTTAATTTATCATAGCATTATGGCCATGTCACAGCTAAATTATAAACTTGGCTTTATTACAAAATACCTATAATGCTATACTGGGTAATATAAAAATAGAAAATCACGAAATAAATTACTTAGGTACGGTCGGCAACGGAGTTAGCTGTATACACAATGGTTTTCTTAAAAACTAATCTTTATATAGCGGCTTTGTACAGCTAACTCCGTTAACGTGTGTACATGCTAAAGTTGAGATGGATCTGATGATAGATATGTTTCTTACTCAATCATGCCAAAACGGCTGTAAGGATTTGGATGAAAGTTTGCACAGAGATAAAATGTAGTCTGGAATAGCACATAGGCTTATTTCGAAGAAAAAACACTGTTTCCGTAGGAGTTTTGCGCGGACGAAGCTGCAGTAGACAACGAGTAATTAATAAATTATTTATTATAGCAGCTAAAATTTGTTCATTCCTCCAGCAGCTACTAAAATGTCCATCAAACTGGCTTTGGTCTGAACAATACATATATATGTCTCGAATAACAGCCAAAAACTAGCAAATCACCTGAAGTGTTTGCGATAGAGTAAAGCGAGATTTTACTCTTAAATTGTGTAGCCCAATATGAAAAGTTCTTTCACCTTACAGTATATATATCTCAATGCACCTTACAGTTTTTTCTGATAGACTGATTTTTTGCTTTCTGGAATCGCTTCATTCTTTATAGTGCAGAAACACGCAAAAGTATTTCTCGTGGGCTTATAGGCTAGAGTTAATGGTTGTTTGCTTGTTCGTCGCAAGCAGTACCAACTAAAAAAGGGAGAAAAATAGACACTTTGTAAAACTTCAGATTGTACAAATTCACTGCGACATAAACGATAAATATTTACATACATCGTATACATATAAACATGTTGTATTATAATGATGATGTCTGGTGACTGTTTCGAATTCGATCGATGTGTACGATTACCGAACAATACAATGATCTCACCTTGAATGGATCGATCCTAGCGTGTAGTGGGGCAGGTTTGCCGTCGCGGAAAGTCTTCGGCCCCGGTCTGCATCCTTAGCCTTGTGAATATAAATGCGAAAAAGTTATATACCGCAGTAGTAAGACTGCAGCTTAGTAAAATTCGACTACACATATTGCGGTGAAGGTGTGCAACACCACGCTGAAAGTTGTGGGTTCGAATCCTACTCGTATATGTTTATATATATTTTTTTTTAAATTTTATTTTAATCTATCTGTACCCGTGGCTCCGCTCGCGTATAAGTTATTTATCCATCCCCAGGATACCATCTATCTCGGTGCCAAATTTCATCCAGATTCGTTTAGTAGAACGGATCTGGATGAAATTTGGCACAGAGATAGATTATGGTCTGGAATAACACATAGGCTACTTTTTATAGCGGTAACCGACATCCACGCGGGCGGAGCCGCGGGCAACAGCTAGTATATATATAATCTGAATCTCGTAAACGGCTATAAAGATTTTCATAAAATTTAGTATGCAGAGGGTTTCGGGCGTGATTAATCGATCAAGCTAAGAAACATTAATTTCCAAAAAAAAAATACCGAGCACAGCTGTCATCCAAGTACTGTTTTTGAATGATATAACAAGATAACTATGTTGAATTTCAGTAATTAATAAATATTGATCAACAAGTCTTAATAACACGATGTATGTAATATAAACAAACAAACAACATTTTTCTACCATTTATAATGACTAAAGACTATGACAACGTCGACAAAGCAACATGGCTGACGTAGGAATAATTACGTGCAAACTAGACGTGGTAGAAAAATATCTAGAAGAAATGTCATGGCCTTAGATTACGAGCATAAACATCTATACTAATATTTGTTTGTTTGAACGCGCTAATCTCTGAAAGTACTGGTTCGATTAGAAAAAATATTTCTTCGTTGAATTGTGCATTTATCCAGGAAGGCTATAGACTATATAACATCACGCTATGATCAATAGGAGCGGCGCAGTAGTGAGATATGTTGCAAAATCGGGGAAATGTACGTTCCAAATTACCACGCGGACAATGTCGCGGGCGACCCCTAGTACTAAATACACAGTTCGGCATTAAATATTGGCACTGATATGAGAATTAACCCGTAGTATTAAAATATTCGATGATACCCCGAGGAAAGATTAGATTTTTTGTTTATTTGTTACGATTTGACTCAAAAACTACTCGACTAATTTTAAAAATTCTTAATTTATTTGAAATATACATTATCAGCGGGAAACATCCCTACTAATATTATAAATGTGAAAGTTTGTAAGAATGGATGGATGGATGTTTGTTACTCTTTCACGTAAAAACTACTGAACGGATCTGGATGAAATTTGGCACAGAGATAGATTATGGTCTGGAATAACACATATTTTTACAGCGATAACCGACATCCACGCGGGTGGAGCCGCGGGCAACATCTAGTAAGCTATATTTTATTGTCTAAACTATAATATATAATATTATAAAAAGGAAAGATTTGTTTTTTTGTTTGTTACGATTTAACTCAAAATCTACTTAACCGATTTGAAAAATTCTTTCACCATTAGAAAGCTACATTATCAGCGGGTAACATAGGCTATATTTTATCGAAAAAAAAATGTAATCCCTACGAAAACTTTACAAATGCCCACCCGGGCGAAGGCGCTAGTAGTAAATAAAAATGAAGTACCTATTCCATATTGGGCACCCGTTTTAATGGCACCTGAGTAAATGGCACATTGGGCATCTACCGATATTTTTCGCAGATGCCATTAGTGGAACATATCGATATAAAAATATCGGTAGGTGCCCAATGTGGAATACCTTAGGTGCCATTCACTGAGGTGCCATTAAAACGGATGCCCGATATGGAATACTTCATAAAAAAATCCAAAAGAAAGTAACACAGTATCCTTCTTACATCATCATATAATATCAAGCCGAAGTAATGGTTTATTAAATTCGCTATAGAAAATCTTATAAGTAGAACATGTAGTAATGAAATAGAGTAGCACATTATACATTGTTTATCGATCCGCCTCTGCAGTTACCTCGGCTAGCGTTCCTTATAAATTATGTATGAACATTGATTTTCTAACGCGTTGACTGAGCTATAACAATACTCGAATGAAAAACAAACATGTCTGATGTATAACTTCCGTACAATATATAAAAAGTGTTGATATAGTTAGTATTATACGAGTATAGGTGTTCAGTTCTGTGCATATTATAATACATATTAGGGGTCCGCGTGGTAATTTGGAATATTTTCCCCGATTTTGCAACATATCTTATTACTGCTCCGCTCCTATTAATCATAGCGTGATGTTATATAGCTTATAGTCTTCCTAGATAAATGTAATATACAACAAAAAAAGAATTTTCCAAATCGAATCAGTACTTTCTGAGATTAGCGCGTTCAACCAAACAAACAAACTCTTTAGCTTTATAATATTAGTATAGATATAAATATACACGACTAGAGAGAGATCAGGCGTGGGACCAACGGCTTTACCTGGATTCCAAGGCACGTGGATGTAAACACCACCGATTACCAAACTTTGGGCATCTATTGTGAATTTCTTGATACTCATTATAAATTTTTCATCCGACTCGGGAATCGAACCGGGGTCCTCGTGATCAGCAATCACACACATCGACCACTGAACCATCGAGGCAGTTACACTATATGGGTGTCAAACAAGCATACGGCCCGTACCGTTAGCCTGTAAATACTTCATAGGTTGGCTAGTCGAAAGGCATCGAAAGGCGATGAATTGCCTTTCGGTGGGACCCGCAAGGGTATTCCGTAAGAGCGACAACCGAGAGACCGCGAAAACGGAGCAAAATCTGACTGTCAGATTGAAAATCGGTATTCCATAAAGCGAAAAGCGAGCCTTTATGACGTTAAGCAATCGTGAGTGCCGTCACCGAGCAATCACAACTGTCAGTTTGCGATCGCTGTTTCTTAGAGAATCAGCCGGCCGCTTCGCCGCGCAAAACGATCGCCAGCTATGCCTATGGCCGCTTGCAATACCAGAGGTATCCCTTACGTGTTGCTACTACGTTACGAGTATCTCTGGGATAAGAAATCGTTTCTTTCAAAACAGTATCAATAAATGGGCACTAGAGACTTGAACTCACATAAATACATCGCAAAAAATCTAGTTAAAAGTACTAGGAAATAACGATACTGCACGAACAAGTTAAAGAATGTTGAGGAAGCGAAGGTGGGTTTGAGTCGAATGAATTTTACACTAGCCGCTACGACAACGACGCAAATATGCCAGTCTAACCGGCTTCGACAAAATATTTGTATTTTACACGGAAATACTAGCATCTAACCTTATTAAAATGGAGCAGTTGTTAGACTTCTTAGGCTTATTACTACTCGTATCGACTGTCATTAATACCCTATAACTCTAGGGACTAATGTCACGGTATAACATGCTCTCGATCATGAATATTTTTAACCGACTTCAAAAAGAGGAGGTTATCAATTCGTGTGTATTTTTTTTTTTTTTTTTTATTATTTTTTTTTTTTTTTAATGTTTGTTACCGCATAACTCCGTCATTTATGGACCGATTTGAAAAATTCTTTTTTTGTCTGACTGGACATACTTCCAGTTTGGTCCCATTATCATCAAAATAAAGTTCTGATGATGGGATCCATGAGGAATTGAGGGAACTCCTCAAAAGTCATAGGCACACATATAGCAATTTCAATATTTTTAACAACTAATCAATCATTTGCATTCAGAAAGTGTAATTTGGTGAAGTAAAACTGATGAAGAAGACCACAGATGGCCATCTGAACTTTTCAATAATCATCTGAAATTTACTGATGGCGATTAGATAAGTTTCGGTTATTGTTGCTAAGCAACTATTAATAAGAAATAATGACGTGAATTAATTGAGCGCGGATTGCACAGATTAAATATTGCTTTTAACACCTACTTGACCTGTGTTCAGCCCGACGCTCAGTCGATTTTATTCGATTGTAACAAACAAATATTTGAAAATTTTACAACTTGCCGTACTAAAGTCGGTTTTTTTTTGTTAAAATTATTTAAAACTCAAACTCAAAATTCATTTATACAAGATTACAAAGCAACACTTATGAAGGTCATAAATTATGAATAAGCCAGAAAGATATGTCAGCAAAATTTTTCTACGGCTAGTTCGCTGATGTGGAGCCATGGAGGCATTTAATTCTAACACACACATAGGCACATAGTACACCTAGACTCGGAACATACCTTTATAGATTAAACAACGTTTTGTCCGATTTGGAAATCGAACACACAACACCAATAGCGAGGTGCTACCACATACCACACGTGCAGTCATTACTATTCTTTATTATGCTATTTAAAATTGCTATTTTTTACCAGTTGTTTAATATTAATGTCATAATATTTTTAGTTTTTGAGAGGTAGTTCACCATACTAGTGAGCAAGCCAAACTGAGGAAGGATCTCCACCTTACAGAAGACCACAGCTAAATAACTACACACAGCAGTGTAGTTGTATTCCTGTGTGGGAGTACAGGTCTCCAGCGCTCATTTAGGGATGCGTTTTGAAATAAACGTACCTATTCCTATTCCAGGGATACTCCCATCTTGAAGCCTTGGTGTAAAAAAATGGGCTGGCAACACGCAAGTGATCGATACCTCTGGTATCGCAAGCGTCCATAGGCTACGGTAACTGCTTATCATCAGGCGGGCCGTATGATAATCAACGTAAGATTTAGTCAGACGCGTCTATCTAACAAAAATAAAAACAAAAATTATCGTTCAACAATATTATTATCACCAAAATTATTGGACTTTGTCTATTTTATAGATATTATATAGATAAGATTGTTATTTACGATATGTGTCATTGACATCCGTTCGTTTACATGTTGATTGTACATAATTGGTATTTGAATCCGACCGGCTGATTCTCTAAGAAACAGCTATGGCAAACTGACAGTTGTGATCGCAAACTGACAGTTGTGATTATTCGGTGACGGCACAATCTATTGACTAAACGTCAAAAAGGCTCAGTTTTTGCTCTTACGGAATACCGATTTTAAATCTGACAGCCAGATTTTGCTCGGTTTTTGCGGTGGCTCGGTTTTTGCTTTTACGGAATACCCCTGCGGGACCTTAGCATGGCAGTCGTCGTACTCAATTTGTTCAAAACCTATATGATGCCTATGTTCAGCAGTGGAGTTTGGTCTTTCAGCCATCATGTCAGCCAAAAGACCAAACTGGTAATGGTACGAAAGGATTTAGTGATTATTAACACGCTTTAATTCTTAAGTTTCATCATCATCAAAGTCAAAGTCAAACTCATTTAGATCAACTACATGATACTTATAAACGTCATAAAAACAAATGACAGCATACTTTTTTCCTACGGCCAGTTCGCTGACATTTTTAGTCGGTGTGTACGGCCAGTTCGTTGCTTTTCAAGTAAATTCTTTGTATAAAAACATCCTGTCAATAACAACATAATTATAATTTAGGAAATTGCAAAATAAAATAAACAAGGTTATATTATTCAATACTATGTGACTATGTTGCCCGCGGATCCGCCTGCATGGATGTCGGTTATCGCGTTAAAAAGTAGGCTATGTATATTCCAGACTACAATCTATCTCTTTGCCAAATTTCATCCAGATCCGTTCAGTAGTTTTTGCGTGAAACAAACATACATTCTTACAAACTTTCGCGTTTATAATATTAGTAGGAAATACCTAGGTACTTAGTGAAACCCAGTTTTGTCAATGTTTATTATAATGTTTGTCTGTTGCTTCTCTAGGTGGCGTTGAAGTAAATACGATAAGTACCTACCTACACACACGACAGTTCCGTAACATAGCCAGCTACACCTGAGCTAATTCCGAATATCTAATAATAAAGTTAACATAGTAACTAATATAAATAATACTAATAATAACAGCGGACTGCGATAAGCTGATGATGGTGATGAATAACAAAACTATCTTGCTCTGAGATGCTGTGTTTTTTATTTAAATATCACTGGGATCTAGTCAACTTGTATGTGAATAATATAAGCGTAAAGAAAATTTCGTTAAAAATATTGCATACCTTAGAATTCTCCATTATGTTATTGAAGTCTACCTATCTGTCTTGGGTTATCCTATTAGTATTTTTATGTTATTGATTTATCGATTTACAAACAGAACGAAAAAATATCAGTTCTTAATCAAAATAATAAATAAACCTTTCACTCTGTCATCTCACAAAACCTCATGCATTCAGACAAAATCATTTTCAATTATTTCGACGGCTCCTAGGTATACTGAGTCAACTATACTTCTAATAACTTAACAGGAAGGCGATAAGAAAAGCTCATATGTAGTTATATTAAAATTGTTAATACAACCAAGAAAAAATAACTAATCAAAGTGAATTAAATGTTATTTATGGAGATATTAATTTTATTTTTTACAGGTAAATAGGAAATGATTTAATTGTTGTTAATATACTAAAAGTGCAATTCTCAAAATTTGTTAGTTGACTCAGTATACTTAAGAGCCATCGATTTATTTATTTTCATTCATTCGGCAAACATATCCAGTCCAGGACTTGACTCTAGAAGCGGTTGATTAGTATAAATCTTACTTAAGGTGACGGATTATGAATACAAATGTCACCACCCCATTTCATCCCGAGGATGTCGTAAGAGTCAACTAAGGGAGTAAGTTATGGAGACAATATCCACTGACAGAGAGGGAACCTTAACCTCGAAATAAAACCCTATACCAACCCGTCTGGCCAGCGTGGTATAGTAGGCTAATATCCGTCCAAGTATATGAAGGAGACCCGTGCCCAGCAGTGGGAAGTTTATGCGTTGTGATTGTGATTCATTCCAGGGCTGTCCTACATCTGGGTACGGGAATCAGACATCGCTAACACCCGTCGGTGCCCGGCTAGACAGTTTATAAATAGGTCTTGTATTATTTTGTGCTAAATTCATTCATAGCAAAACTACTTTTGTTGAAAAAATAATAACATAACTAAACGTAGTAAGTAAGTACTACCCACGCCTTTTTCCCGATGGGGTAAGCAGAATTAAGATATATTACACTTATGTTTTCCTATATGTTATGTCCCGTATTATAAATAAATATCCTGTACCTATGTACAATAGACTTCAGGCTGATAGCTGCCGAGCTGATGTAGTGAGAGCCCACTTTACTGCCTCTGCGTGAAGTAGCAGTAAAGTGGGCTCTGTCACTAATTATACATCATCATCATCATCATCATCTCAGCCAAAAGACGTCCACCGCTGGACATAAGCCTTCCCCAAGGATTTCCACGGGGAGATCCGTAGGAGAACCAAAATAACCGACATAGCTCGAAGAATTGCCTCCGTTAAGTGGCAATGGGCCAGGCACATAGCTCGCAGAACTGATAGCCGTTGGAGCAAAAAGGTTCTAGAGTGGCGACCACGAACTGGAAGACGAAGCGTGGGCAAGCCTCCAATTATACATACATATATTAACATAATTATATATTATGTATTTGATCGATCAGTGGTAGCCGAGTCGGAAGTAACTGATATACTCATGAGGTGTGAATGCAATCCCAGGTGGCTGTATCCAGCTATAGTATAAATTTCACTTTGTGGAAGTTATACGTTCTAACTAAATGATTTACCATCTGCAAACGTACAGAAAAAACATCGTGAGATTCATGAGTAAAAAGGAGAAATTCATCCAACAGGGAGTTCATCCACACATTTTAGAACCTTAATCGTGCGGTTTCAGAGGAATTTCCTCCCACGTACGATTAAGTTGTGGAATGAGCTTCCTGTCGAGGTTTTCCCGAGAGACTATATAGCATGGGGTTCTTCAAGAAAGGAGTTATAAGGTTTCTAAAGGGTCGGCAACGCGCGAGTGATACCTCTGGTGTTGCAAGCGTCCATAGGCTACGGTAACTGCTTACCATCAGGCGGGCCGTATGCTTGTATGCATCCGGTAGTATTAAAAAAAAAATGCAAGCATCCCCCAACCTGCTTTGAGTCAGCGCAACTTGTTTGCATTAAGACCTAAAACTCTCTAAGCTCACTTGACAGAGAAGAGGCTATCCGTGCCCAGCAGTGGGACATATACATATAAGTTGTTTATGTTTATCTGATATAATGTAACTAAGGAAGAAGCAGTCTTATAAATAGCTAGCTGCCTACACAGCGACTAGCTAACGTGAAACTAATTTTAGATCTTTATATTTCTGGTACAGTTGGTATATTTTTCTCTTCGATTCTGATGGAAAGTATACAGTGGCGTGACAGTGGCAATGAACTGAGGACCATTAATTTCCCTCCCACTGCTGTCGAAAACGTCATCGTCAGTGACATACTGTAACAATTATAGCTATAACTAGCTGACCCAGCAAACGTTGTTTTGCTACTAAAATAGTAATATCGCTATAAAAATAGGGGTTGATCGTAGAGGGGTAAAAATTAAGGGCTGTATGTATTTTTTAATGCTAAATAACAAACAAAAAATGTTGTCTAAAAATTTAAATAAAAAAATTAGGGGTGGACCACCCTTAATATTTAGGGGGTTGAAAAATACATGTTGGCCGATTCTCAGACCTATATGCTCACAAAATTTTATGAGATTCGGTCAAGCCGTTTCGGAGGAGTACGGGAACGAACATTGTGACACGAGAATTTTATATATAAGATTTGACTGTACGTATAGTTTAGTGGGTAAGCTGGCTACCGTGCTCAGTGTTGTGGGTTCGATTTCACACAGGACATAACTTTGTGAGATCTATTTATTTTTCTTAAATGACAACTTTTTTTGAAAAGGTGCTCCGTGTCACGGAAGATAGTACAAACATACAATTAACGGACAAGAAGTCTAGACAACCTATGTATCTCACAATTTTTTGTCCCGTGTGGGGATCGAACCCACAACACACCGTCCGTAAATGGCGAGGTAACCACCAAAGCTGCAGTCAAATCTCTAAGTATAGTAGTCGGCAAATCGGTGTAGTTTGCGCATAAAGCCTTAGACCAAAAATATTGCCTACTGTTAAATTGCTATCTTTATTTAAAAGTACCGTTTCGTCCTGGCTTGGCACGGGTCGACATTTATCCGGTAAATATAGCCTATGTTACAAGCTGATAATGTAACTTTCTAATGGGAAAGAATTTTTAAAATAGGTCCAGTAGTTTTTGAGTTAATTCGTTACATATAAAAATACAGATCTTTCCTCTTTATAACATTAGTGCAGATTGACATACGCGCAATAATGCCCCTAGTATTGCAAGCTTCAATACTACGATAACTGCTTACCCTCAGGCGGGCCGTACAAATCACCGTCGACGGGCCATCATCGATATAGTATAAAATAAAGAAAACTAGATATGTTCTTCTTAATATATAAATTACATATCACGTTGTTTATCCGCTATGGACTCCTAAACTACTGAATCGATTTTAATAAAATTTTGCACACTGTGTGCAATTTTATCCAACTTAAAATATAGGATATTTTTTATCTCGATAAGCGCCTTTAAATTAACCCGGGTAAAGTCGGGCCGCTAGTATAATACATATATATATATATCCTTACTAATATTATAAATGTGAAAGTTTGTAAAAATGGATGGATGGATGTTTGTTACTTTTTCACGTAAAAATTACTGAACGGATCTGGATGAAATTTGGCACACAGATAGATTATGGTCTGGAATAACACATAGGCTACTTTTTGCAGCGATAACCGACATCAACGCGGGCGGAGCCGCGGGCAACAGCTAGTATATATATATATATAGTGTCAGGACTTTTGCTAGATAAATGTCTGAGATAAATCTCCAGTGAAGCTGCGAGAGATCTCGCTGCGTCCTTAACCCGTATCTGTTATCAATAATACTGCAATTGTTTATAAATACAATAAACAATATTATATATACTTACAACTGTTTTGTCTTGTTGTAAAAATGAATACATTAGTGATACTGTCATCGAAGAAATTCACAAATACATACGAAACTTGTTTTTAGGTCAATCGATTTGTTTTATCTAGATTTCGCTAGTATTTTATTAAGGCAGTTCGATGTTTTGTTTTCAACAGTAAATATAAATTTATAATAAATCTATACTAATATTATAAAGCTGAAGAGTTTGTTTGGTTGAACGCGCTAATCTCAGAAAGTACTGGTTCGATTAGAAAAAATCTTTTTTTTGTTGAATAGTGTATTTATCCAGGAAGGCTATAGGCTATATAACATCACGCTATGATCAATAGGAGCCGAGCAGTAGTGAGATATGTTGCAAAATTGGGGATAACCCTACCCCTAGTGATATTATAATGAAAAGTGAAACATCGAATGTCATGATCCCGTAAGCTTACTAATACTAATCACTTAATAACGAATGCACGCCACCACGAAGTACTTTACACCAAAGCCTTGCTATCTCGAATAACCTAACATCTAATATCACCAAAACGAAGCACTTGACAAAGAGCAATACAACTTTTAATAACGATAGATTGTTGTTTTGAAGGATAAGGTGGACCGACGACCTGGTAAAGGTTGCGGGCAACCGATGGGCAAGGTCGGATCGAGAGTTGTGGAAATCCTTGAGAAAGACCTACGTCCAGCAGTGGATGTCTTTTGGCTAAGATGATGATGATGATGAATTGTTGTTTTTAGGTAACGTTTGGTACGGCACCATATAAATGAGCAAACCCGTCTAGGGTCTACCCTATTAGCTCTAGCTTAAGCTTACAAAAGACCATTTCCAAATAACTACCTACAGTAGTGCAGTACCTAATCTTTATATGCATATTTATCTTTTTAAAATAACGTTTTCATTATCCCAGGGTAAAATCCAACCCAAATGAGTAGATGGAGAGCAGAGTGAGAGCAATACAGTTTTTTCCTTAGAGTAGGTACGTAATATATATGTCACCGGAAAATAACAAGAATCGTAAGTTGATCAATTTCCTAGGTAATTGATCAACTCTCGGAAAATAATAAACGGCAGTTGAAATTTATTATTTAACGTAGGTATGTATTTTAGTAAATTAATTAATTGATCATCCGACGAAGGCGAGGTGTGCGTTGATTGGTTGAACGACTCACGTACTTTTACACCGCTCCAAGTGAAAAAATCAAAAAATGTTATTCAAATGAAGAATACAATCTTGCTAAAATTTTAGGTTAGGTTAGGTTTTTTTTTCTCTATTTCTAAAATAATGGAAGTGTTTGTTAACTCTATGAATAAACACTTGCCAAATGCTTGTAATTAATGCCGTCGACCAATCAGAGAATAGTGTATTAAATGACGGGCAATTGTGTACCGTTAAATAGTACACTGAGCAACGATTTGCTCATTTGTGGATGATTTTACATACATCACAACCCATAAACGTCCCACTGCTGGGCACGGGTCTCCTCCATTAATTTGGAGGGATATTAGCCTACTACACCACGCTGGCCAGACGGGTTGGTATAGGGTTTTGTTTCGAGTTTTCCCTCTCTTGCAGTGGATATTGTCTGCCTGACTTACTCCCTTGGTCGACTCATACGACACCCACGGGATGGAATGGGGAGGTGACATTTGTATTCTTAATCCGTCACCACACGGACGGACACGGACGGATGATTTTACTTGTAGCAAAATAGTGAATTATTAAATTACTGCCAGGTACCGTAAATTGATCAATTTACTAAAATTCAATACGTTAAATAATACATTTCAACTACCGTTTGTTATATTCCGAAAGTTGATCAACTTCCTCGAAAATTGATCAAGTTACGATTCTTGTTATTTTCCGACGACATATATACGAGTAATATACTCAGACTAATAAAGTAAGATTATATTACATATGTATAATCAAAGATCCGCCAGTCGTGATATGCTGACGCCGGCGCCGTCTAGTAGAAAAAGCGTTGTGATATCTGTGGTTGTGACTAATGCATCTCAACTGATCTCAACATTTAATTGCAAAAATTATAAGTAATTTTGTATTTTAATTTATGAATCATCTTTAAAATTAGTAATAACTTAATTATCGTGACGACCTTGAGAGAGATAAACCAACGAAATGGAACCAGGTAGATAACTTATATTTATTATCATAATAATATAATTATAATCAGCGTAACAGCATTGTTATTATTTATATTATACTAGTTACCACCCGCGGATTTGCCCGCGCATACAATTCCTTCGGAAAAATATTCGGGATAAAAAGTAGCCTATGTGTTATCCAAGACTATAATCTATCTCTATGACAAATTTCATACAGATCCGTTCAATAATTTTTGCGTGAAAGAGTAACAAACATAGATCCATACATTCTTACCAACTTTCGCGATCAATAATATTAGTAGGATTTAGTTATAATCTGTATTGGCGAAGTTCATCAACTTTTAAAACCGTATGGTTTGGAAGGCGCAAGCGCAGCGGCACGCATTCGCAAACTTGTTAAGGTTGAATATACGAGAGGTCGCAAATTGAAATTCCACTCATACTGCTGGATTGAGCATTGTATGTCAAGGAATAAGCTTAGTTGTTTAATACTATTTCTAACCTTGAGGACAAGCTCTAATACAATGCTAGGCTCCACGTCAGCGAACTAGCCGTAGGAAAATTAAGCTGACATCATCTTTCTGGTTTATTCATAATTTATGACCTTCATAAGTGTTACTTTGTAACCTAAATGAATAAATGAATTTTGAGTTTGAGTTTTTGAGTTTGAATATTTACCGTTTTGATCACAATGCCTAGGTACATTATACATTATCCTGGTAGAGATCGCTTTGAGTGATAAGACCGCCCATTGTACAGTTGCTCATCTTAGATTTATTTTCTTTTATTTTATGTTCAATCTTTTTGGTGTACAATAAAGAGTATTATTATTATTACTATACCCTCGTCGTTCTTGGCAAGTTATTTGAATCTGCGCCTTTGCGTTAGTAGCTCAGCACGCAAAAACATAGGAAATCTGAGGTTCCTAGCTAAGATTTCCTTATGTAATCTATAGCTTGGAATGGTAGTAGTAACAGAAGCAGGGATTTGCAGCTTAATCAAATATTTTGGGTTCATAAGAGATTAAAATCTTACAAAACAGCCAGGTTCCATTATATATAGTCTCTGACTCATACCACAGAATCCTACTAATATTATAAACGCGAAAGTTTGTAAGTATGGATGGATGTTTGTTACTCTTTCACGTAAAAACTACTGAACGGATCTGGATGAAATTTGGCACAGAGATAGATTTTGGTTTTTTTTTTCTTTTTTTTTTTAAAAGACAACTCCCGCACTAGAGAACAAGCTCTGTGTCGCGGGGGACTTTACAAACATAAAATCAACGGACACAAATCACACCCAGACTCAGAACAACTCTTTGTGGGTCACACAAAGTTTTGTCCCTGTGTGGGAATCGAACCCACAACCTCGTGCACAGCAGGCGCATTCTGCACCCACTGGACCACCGAGGCAGTCAATTTTCGAGGCAGTCAGGTTTGGAATAATACATAGGCTTTTTACAGCGATAACTGACATCCACGCGGGCGGAGCCGCGGTCAACAGCTAGTACTTAATACAGCTAGTACTTAATAGTACCAGTACTCGTACTTTTTATATAATGTTGTGTAGAATTTTTTGACCCTAAGATTCTTGTTTCCCCTAAGATTATTGTTTACCCTAAGATTCTTGTTTCCCCTAAGATTCTTGTTTCCCCTAAGATTATTGTTTACCCTAAGATTCTTGTTTCCCCTAAGATTCTTGTTTCCCCTAAGAATATTGTATGAGTACTTTTAACCGTCAAGAATTTGTTAAAATAACGCTTTTTAAAATAGAATCAAACGAATATCGGGACATGATGCTGAATACCACTTATCGATCGCTCATCTATAGCCTGACCTTACTGACGACGGTTGATTTACGGAATTGATCCACGCATTAGTGTTCAATTACTTATCTAGTCCATCCAGATGATGTTTATAGCTCATTACTAAGCCACATGCCAGCATTCGACCTTTTTGCTAAAGACCTCAAATTGTAACTCATACCAAATTGTAAACATTATACTCTCAGGATAAAAAAGAGAGTTTTTTTGCCAATTCTTCTCTAGGCCCTGCCCTTGTCAGCAAATTGACTGTAGGAAAAAATATGCTGACTTTTGTTTATTTGACGTTCTTTGATCAAAGTCCTTACTAATATTATAAATGTGAAAGTTTGTGAGTATGGATGGATGGATGGATGTTTGTTACTCTTTCACGTAAAAACTACTGAACGGATCTGGATGAAATTTGGCACAGAGATAGATTATGGTCTGGAATAACACATAGGCTACTTTTTACAGCGATAACCGACATCCACGCGTGCGGAGCCGCGGGCAACAGCTAGTTGTCAATAATGCCATTTACCACTGCGCGGCGTGTTGTGGGTTCGATCCCCATACGGGGCGAAAATTTGTGTGATCCATAAATCGTCCCGAGTTGGATGTACTTTGTAAAGTCCTCCGAGACACAGGGGATGTTCCCTAGTGCGGCAGTTGTCTTTAAAAAAATCTGCTTACTATGAGGGCTGTATATTTGTTTGCCTCCTAAATAGTATAAAAAAGTAATAATATAACAATCGGTGTGAGTTCCTGTAGTAACTTATTGTAACTGGAAGCCTTATAGGAACAAGGTTGCGAATTAAAATGAGATTTATTAGTTGTCAACCCATATAAATTGCAGACAAAGAGGATGAACTGTATGTATGTACTCTGAAATTGAATGGTTAGTGAAACAAGCATATTATTTAAGATATTATTGCCTGGGTGGTGCAGGTGAGATGATTATAAGTACGACTGAGGTGCAAGGATCCTGGGTCCGTTTATTGGTTTTCTGTCAAGGAATGCATATTAGTGTAAATTCCAGATAAGGGTCGCTTATATTTAAAGCAATGTATACGAGCCCCAATACGTAAAAAGTGCTGGAAAAATTAGAACTCTTGAGTAGGAGCTCGGATGGCACAATTGGTAGTGCGCTGGTCCTAAACCCGAGAGGCGCAGGTTCGAATCCTGCTCCGGGCTCGTCATTGAGCTAATTGCATAGCAAAAATGCTCAAAATATTTAATAAAAGGTCGCTAAATTAGTATTCGAATTGGAATGTTCAGTATCAGTCTGAAATCTAGAACTTGACCTGGAGCAATGGACTTTATATCTCTCTTCTAAAATGCAAGCTAGTGAAATACGAACATTTCTGCCTACCCTTTGAAAGAAAAACCTAATGTTATGTCAAGTAATACCACTACTGAGGCAAAAATATTTATGTAAGAGGCACATAATTATATATTACAAAGAATGTTATGGTAACTACTGATGGCACACGTAGTTATTACAATTGTCTACAAAAAACAGTCAAGTATAAGTCAAGTACCTACGTCGTTAAGTGATGAAAAACCTATGACGCATTCATGTAATACTACGTAGGGTCATGGTTATGGGCAATTAAAAAAAAGGAATTCTATAGAAAAATATTTATCTATGGTTTCAATTACTTAATGACTCCTTAGAAGCGGAAAGCGAGAAGATTTTTATACCATTATGGCTGTAAACAATAATACTTATTTTTATAGTAGGTACCTAAGCTTCCGTAGAATATTTAATAATATATATGGATAATGGATATAATGCCAAGACCATCACTAGCGTTGTCATACTAAAAAGGTACAACCTAAAACTTGTTATTTAAAAAAAAAACAAATCGTTCCATAAATGACGGAGTTCTGCAGTAACAAACATTCAAAAAATACACACAAATTGATGACCTCCTCGTTTTTGAAGTCGCTTAAAAATGAAACCGATTTCAGTAAAATATCATCCAATTTTAGATTGTTCAAAACGTGCTTTATCGATTTCGATAAAATTTAATTGGGACGTACCCGTTGAAACCAAATTTCTTTTTGGTCAAATTGGTTTAGGCTTCTTTGATTAATCGGTGATCATACATAAAAAAAGATTTCAATGAATTAAGAACCTCCTCTTTTTTGCAGTCGTTAAAAAAATACGAAAAATCTCTTGTTGCTATTTTGGCGGCAGCGCTTCTCGAAAGAGCTCGGAAAACTCGACAGCGACGACGATGCGACGTACACATACCCTTATAGGGACGCCTTAGAAAATTTAAAATGCCTTGCAATAATTATGTTTTGTTTATATTGGTATCTCATAATAATTAATTCTATAATAATATAATACCATTTTTTTCTATTGTAGTATAGGTACCTACATAGCATGACTACAGTTTATAATAAAATATTTAGGTTAAGTCACAATAAATAACTCTACGAGAAATAGATCTAATCATTGTTAAACATGCAATATAATTAATTATGTTTTACTAGCGACGCGCCCTCGCTTTGCTTCGGGTTTTTTTATTTGTGTATATATAACATACATGTTTTATACATATAAACCTTCCTCTTGAATCACTCTATCTATTTAAAACATCATCAAAACCCGTAGCGTAGTATTGAAGATCTAAGCATAAATAGGGATAGATAGACAGCGGTAAGCCACTTTGAAGTGATAAAATTAATTGCACGAGTGAACGAGCGAGCGAAGTGAGCGAAGTTAGTCGAGTCTACTGGAAAAATGTGGCGTTTTTATGTTTAAATATTGGAAGACGAAGCGTGGGCAGGCCTCCAACAAGGTGGACCGACGACCTGGTTAAGGTTGCGGGCAACCGATGGACAAGGTCGGCTCAGGATCGAGAGTTGTGGAAAACCTTGGGGGAGGCCTATGTCCAGCAGTGGACGTCTTTTGGCTGAGATGATGATGATGATGATGATTGGCTTGACGATAACTTGAGTATCGTTTATCGAACGTCTGAGTCGCGTCGTTAATTTTAGTTGACAAATTTTTAAGACAAAATTCATTCTTTAAGTTTAAACATGAGCCGAATTTTTCTGGAGGTTGCGGAGATACAAAGGGTTAGACAGGGAGCGCGAATTCACATTCATGGAGAGAAAACTACTAGTTATAATAAGTTCATTATCATTATTATTGTACATATAACTTAGTAACTACTGTAAACAAAACGGCAAGTGAATTGCAGTAGACCTTGACGGGGAAGGTGGGCTGAGTTACGATACGACTCATTTACCGAAGACAAGTTCTAAGGGGTTCTAGATAGAGAGAGGTGGAAGGAAAATACGGAGTCCTTTGCTCTGCAAGCAAATATAAAAAAACAAGACAACAACAATCTTTTTTTGATGTTAAAAAACCAGTAATATACAAGTACATTAACTAATGACATTTTAGCAATATAAATAGCTACAACAAACTACTATTTATTGTTTTTTTAATACTTTTTTAATGGTGTTGGTTTATAGAATGTAAATCCAAAAATAAATGGTATGATTTAAGATTTTTATTTTATTTTAATATAAGGTGGGTACCTATATAGATTTAAGATCTATATTATATTAAAATAAACTACTGTAACCGATACTTATGGATTGCACATCGATTGTATAATAAGAAGTTATCCTACTTAGGTAGGATAATTAACGTCTCTCTTTTTATTAGCCTATTCGTTATTCCAGACTATAATCTATATCTATGCCAAATTTCATTTAGATTCGTTGCAGTAGTTTTTACGTGAAAGAGTAACATCCATACATACGAGTACATCCTTCCATCCTCACAACGAATTAGTATTTTTTGTGAATATTTAAATTAGCTTATGAAAATTATTTAATAGTAAAATTTATCGGTTCGCTTAGCATAATTACCCGCGTAATTACAGTGTGATTAGGTATTCTTTATAATTTATATTTACAGTGTAATTAGGATTGAAATCGGATCAAAAAATTTACTAAATATATATGTAAGGTCGATAACCTTAGGTACTACTCGTAGAATGATAAATATTTTAAATAGTACGTACTGTAAACACATGTAAAAACTATTCTTGTTTTTGTATTCGGGTCATTTGAAAATTACAATAAGAAAAAATAAACTAACCGACTTTCCCGCTCGTTCCAATTCGCGCCAATTTTTCCTTTTTCGCCGTTTCATTATAATACACTTCCAATTTATTTTTATGAAATAACGTAAAAGCAATAAAACAAACTATCATTGCAGTGTACACGATAAAACAATTCTTCTCTAATGTCCATATTGCTAACGAAATAAGATTCATTTTACAAATAAAAAAAAGTTTCTTTATCACACGTGTTTACTCGCTCGCCATGCGCGCGCTACTGAACTTTGTTTTGTTGTCATGTGTAATTACCACAGTAGAGCTGTACTTAATAAACTCATTGACATTCTAAATTCAACTTTATTACATCGAAATACGATGCTTGATTAATTATAGTGTGTGTAATTATATGTGTTGGTATGTTGGCATCCTGCAGCTTCTTTTTGCCAACATTTGCGTCCTTGACTTTTTTCGCTGCGGCCAATACTGGCGAATTATTTGTACTAACTAGAGTTAGAATAGTTAGATATATCGGGTTTATTTGCGCGTTAATCAAGAAATAATCCTTACTAATATTATAAAATGTGCAAGTTTGTGAGTATGAATGGATGGATGTTTGTTACTCTTTCACGTAAAAACTACTGAACGGATCTAGATGAAATTTGGCACAGAGATAGATTATGGGTCTGGAATAACACATGGGCTTTTTGCAGCGATAACCGACATACACGCGAGCGGAGCCGCGGGCAACAGCAATATAAGATAACATTTTTAAACAGAACACATCGTTTAAGTTAGTGGTCGTTAAGTGTTGGTGATCTCGAGGTCCCAGGTTTGATTACCGGGTTGGCCCAACAATAGATAGTTTTTCTTTTGAAGTTTAGAATGAGCTATGTTTACACCTCGTACCTCATAAAGCACGTAATGCAATAAGTCCTACACCTGATTTCTCTGTAGTCCTGTCATATCGGAATATGACAATAAGGGAGTGAGTGTTTCTGTAGTTACGCTCATACTTGTGCACTTCCATCGATATTAGCCACCGTGAAATTTAGTTTGTTGTTTACTCAAAATTTAGTAAGAAGGACATTTAACTAGTTATAAATAGTTACCTACCTACTATTACCATTATCATAACTTGTTTTTTCCGAATTGGTGCGGTGGGTGAAACCCATGTCACGGTATACAGTGTCCATGTGTTCTGTGGTGAAATTAACTGATAAAATGCTCAATAAGCTATTAGACTTAAATAACTGTTCACTTAGGTAGGTAACTAGGTACGTATCAATCAATCTGTTTCCATCCACTGCTGGATATAGGCCTCTCCTAACTCACGCCACAACACCCGGTCCTCCGCCTTCTAGATGGAAGGAGAAGAAGGATGCTGAGGTAGACTGGATGTGAATCCAGTCTACCTCAGCATCCTTCTTAAGGTAATTGGTCCATCTAGCCGGCGGCCGTCCAACCTTACGTTTGCCAAGTTGTTGTCTCCATCCCAGGACTCACTTGCTCCAGCTACCATCAGTCCTTCGGCACGTTCTTTGTCGGTACGTACCTACTTAGGTTAGTAAGTAGCATGATTGTAATTCCCACGGCCCCTAGTCCCCGGCAGCCTCGCTAGTCTTGGCTACGGTAGCGGTCAAGGTAGCGGCGAGGCAAGGGGTGCTAAGAATCCCCGGCAGAGATCCGGCTACCAAACCCCTCAACGACGACTGGCCCTGGCAACATACAATGCACGCACGTTAAGGTCCGACGAAAAGATTGTTGAGCTGGAAGAAGAAGTAGACAAGTTGCACTGGGATATAATAGGCCTATCTGAAGTCCGAAGACAGGGGGAGGACTCGATAGTACTTAAATCCGGCAACTTGTTCTACTACCGGGAGGGCGAACAGCTGTCCCAAGGTGGTGTCGGGTTTCTCGTCCACAAGTCCCTCATAAACAACGTCACTACGATCGAGAGTGTGTCGTCAAGGGTAGCGTACCTGGTAGTCAGAATCACCAAACGGTATTCACTGAAGGTGATACAGGTTTACGCTCCGACTTCGGCGCATCCAGATGACGAGGTTGAGGTTATGTATGACGATATCGTCAAAGCCATACATACCTCCCCAACTCACTTCACGATTGTTATGGGGGACTTCAACGCAAAGCTGGGCACTGGAAAATGCGAGGAGTTGAAAATGGGGAATTTTGGAGTAGGGCAGCGTAACCGTAGGGGCCAAAGATTGGTGGACTTTATGGAGAAAGAAGGACTCTTCATGATGAATTCTTTCTTCAAAAAGCCGCCACACAGGAAATGGACCTGGATGAGCCCAGACGGTTCGACAAAAAACGAGATAGACTTTATCCTGACCTCGGACAAGCGTATATTCAGTGATGTCTCTGTGATCAACAGGGTTAAAACCGGCAGTGATCACCGAATGGTCAGAGGCACACTGAATATTAATGTAAGGCTTGAGAGAAGTCGAATGATAAAGTCTACGCTCCGTCCAACGACTGCCTACATACAGAACCCCGAACATTTTCAACTCGAACTACATAATCGCTCTCAGTGCCTAGAACATTGCGACACAGTGGACGATCTAAATGACAGAATGGTGGAAACTGTCCAAACGGCTGGAGCTAAGTTTGCAAAAGCTCGCCGTAAGAATAGAACTCAAAAACTCTCCGATCAAACTCTCAATCTCATGCGGGTACGGCGCGAAATGAGATTGCAGTCTTCTTCTGATAAGTCAGAATACGCGCGGCTCAATAGACAAATTTCTAAAGCCATACGACGCGACATACGCCTCTTTAACACATCACGTGTTGAGGAGGCTGTATTGCGAAATAAAGGCTCAAAAGTCTTTTCAAGAGTTTTGTCTATTGGGCAGCGACAGTTGACCAAGTTGAAGACCGAATCAGGCAAAATCGTTTCGTCCAAACCCGAGATATTGAGAGAGATCGAACAGTTCTATGGACAGTTATACACCTCCACTAATAGCCCTGTCAACATCATGGCAAAAGATCCCAGAGCCAAACTAACCCGACACTATACCGAAGATATCCCGGACGTCAGTCTGTACGAGATTAGGATGGCCTTGAAACAGCTTAAAAACAACAAGGCGGCGGGTGATGACGGAATCACTTCCGAGCTTCTGAAAGCGGGTGGAAAACCGGTACTTCAAGTCCTTCAGAAGCTCTTTAATTCCGTTATCCTCGAAGGGATCACGCCTGAGGCATGGACCAGAGGCGTGGTGGTTCTTTTCTTTAAAAAAGGAGACCATTCCTTATTAAAGAACTATAGACCCATCTCGCTTCTGAGCCATATTTACAAGCTGTTCTCCAGGGTCATCACGAATCGTCTCGAACGCAGATTTGACGACTTCCAGCCTCCCGAACAAGCCGGTTTCCGAAAAAGCTATAGTACCATGGACCATATCCATACGCTGCGCCAGGTTATACAGAAAACAGAAGAATATAACCGGCCCCTTTGCGTAGCGTTCGTGGACTACGAAAAAGCTTTCGATTCTATCGAGACCTGGGCGGTGCTACAGTCCCTCCAGCGGTGCCACATTGACTATCGGTACATCGAGGTGTTGAAGTGTTTGTATAGCAAAGCCACTATGTCTATCCGATTACAGGACCAAAGCACAAAACCAATCCAACTGCAGAGAGGTGTGAGACAGGGAGACGTCATTTCTCCGAAACTGTTCACCGCTGCGTTGGAGGACGTTTTCAAGCTTTTGGAGTGGAGAGGATATGGCATCAACATTAATGGCGAATACATCACTCACCTTCGATTTGCCGACGACATCGTGGTCATGGCAGAATCGCTGGAGGACCTTGGCGTCATGCTCAGAGACCTCAGCAGAGTTTCCCAACAGGTGGGCTTGAAAATGAATATGGATAAAACCAAGGTCATGTTCAATGTCCATATCACGCCCTTACCGGTTGTTGTTGGGAATGCTACTCTCGAAGTTGTTGACGAATACACATACCTCGGGCAAATAATGCAGTTAGGTAAGTCCAACTTCGAGAAAGAGGTCAACCGAAGAATCCAACTCGGCTGGGCAGCGTTCGGGAAATTGCATAACATCTTTTCGTCCAAAATACCTCAGTGCCTTAAGACGAAAGTCTATAACCAATGTGTGTTGCCAGTGATGAATTATGGCACCGAAACGTGGTCTTTAACTGTTGGCCTCATGAATAAGCTCAGAGTCGCTCAACGAGCTATGGAAAGAGCTATGCTCGGTGTTTCTCTGCGTGATAAAATCCGCAATGAGGAGATCCGCAGACGAACCAAAGTTACCGACATAGCTCTTACGGTAAGCAAGTTGAAGTGGCAATGGGCAGGCCACATCGCTCGACGATCCGACAACCGATGGGGAAGAAAGGTTCTCGAGTGGCGACCACGTACAGGAAAACGCAGTGTGGGACGACCTTCCACTAGGTGGACAGATGACATCATCAGAGCTGCAGGAAAGCACTGGATGCAGGCAGCTCAAGATCGGCCATTGTGGAGACATATGAGGGAGGCCTACGTTCAGCAGTGGACATTATCAGGCTGAGATGATGATGATGATGATGATTGTAATTATAATTTTAAAAAACGACACGACGCGACGGTTTGAACTCGTCATTTTAACTAAATAGTCAAAATAGAGGCAGTGAAAGTGTTTTTCGAAACAGCGTCTTTCGCGACTATTTCATTCGAGTCCATGAGCTTTCAAACCTGTGAGGCAGTGGAAAAATAATTCGCTGCAGCGGGTTTGACGCATTTGGTGCACATCTCAACTGGTACACTATGCTCAAATGGTGAACTTAGCAACTGGTGCACTTCTCATATGGCACACTTCGCAGCGCACTTCTCAATTGGTGCACTTCACAAAAGGAGCACTTTTTATGATGAATGAAGATTTGAAAAATTATCTAAAATTAAAGAATCTTTGGTTTTGCGTAGGTAATTTTCTTTAAATTATTTTGTTGATTGTATTTTTAAGAAAATTACCTACGCAAAACCAAAGACTTTTTCATTTTTAGTTATTTTTTCCAAATCTCCATTCATCTTAAAAAGTGCTCCTTTTGCGAAGTGCACCAGTTGCGAAGTGTGCCACATGAAAAGTGCACCAGTTGCTAAGTTCACCATTTGAGCATGGTGTACAAGTTGAGATGTACACCAAATGCGTCAAACCCGCAGCGTGTGTCGCAACAGCAGCATTCGAAACATCATACGACACCCAAATAGAACATATAATTTGTGTCGAATCCCTTTAAACGGAGATAGGTATCTATCCGGATTTTTTTTAGCAGCATCTCCGTTACAGGAATAAGCTTATTTTTATAGTTCTTTTATTAAAGATAATTGATATTCAAGATGGCTTTATTCAATCTAATTTTACTAGTTATTCTATACATTAATTGAAATTTATTTATCAATCAAGTAACGGAACGAAATGGCGCATTATTTCCCAGGGTGGCTATAAACGTTTATCTAGTAGGGAGGTCGAAGGTCAAGCTGCAGTAGAGTAGTGTATAATAAGGTCACGAGAAAATGTAGTGAAACACGGAAATTATTATGAAGATGAACGTCGCGTAATGTGAAGTGCGCTGAAGGAATAGGTATAGATATATATATATATAGAGTGTTATGGAAAAGTTAATTATAATATTATAGATATCGATTTGTATTGCACCTAAGAATAACGGTATTTGTCGCTAAAGACATATCGCATCCTTAGTTCAATACTTAAGAAATGTAACTGGGCAATTTTGAACGTTAGCTGTTTGAGAGTAAGATGTAAATTGCAAAAACAATACGCTTTAACTTAAGTCATTTTTCCACTGTGGGTGAGATATAGTCTGGCTGAAGAAAATGTATAAGAATAGTAGTTTCCACCCGCAGCTTCCCCCGCGCTTACATACCCACGCATTGTGTTTTGTAAACCCTGATTTTGTGTTATCATAACAAAACACCATGAGGTTACTAAATGGAAATTAATAACTTAAATTTCATCACCATCATCATCATTTCAGCCGAAAGATCTCCACTACTGAACATTGAATTTTTTTTTAAGGCAGCTTCCGCACTAGAGACCCAGCATTTAGTAATCTGTGACCCAGCTCTGTGTCGCAGGGGACTTTACAAACATACAATTAACGAACACAAATTACACCCAGACTCAGAGCAACTCTTTGTGGGTCACACAAAGTTTTGTCCTGTGTTGGAATCGAACCCACAACCTCGTGCACAGTAGGCGCATACTGCGGGCACAAGACCACGAAGGTACCAAGAAGGAACTCCCTCAAAATGTCCACATAGGTATAGTTTGATCTTGTTTTAAAGAAACTTGACATCTTCCGCCCACTGCCAAAATATCCTAAATCGGTAATAGCCTTTATTATGTAGTAATAAGCCTTGTAGGTATCTAAGTTTGTAAGGATTGAACTGGTTATATGGAAAACGTTTCTTTCGAAACGCATACTTATCTAAATGAGCGCTAGAGACCTGTACTCACACATAGAAACACAGCTACACCGCTGTGGGTAGGTAGTAGTTATTTTAGCATACGTTTGAGTATTTAGGCACATTTTAGCATGCAGCGGTTGCTGACGCGACAGAGTAGGCTATTATAGCAGTAGGTATTGGTAATTTTCTTCTGAGTGAAGTATCTATTACGTAGTAACTCTTTAGTAATCTGTGCTAATAGTACCTACCACGCTTTCCGAGTCATGGAGCGGTCTGTGTGTTTAGAAAATGGTCAGTCTGGTATAACGGGATTGGTACATTTTTTTGGCCTTAGTGCGTATTTTACGTGCTAAATGAACGTCGCAGATCTAGTCATCTACGCGGATAGCACTCGCTACAAGCCTTGCATAATATCTGTCGATAATTTATTAAAATCGAACAGTTTAAGCTCTACACACGTATTTCTTAGGCCTTATTTTGAAACAATACTAAATATGTGATACTAAAAAGAGTAGGTTAGCCAATCACAGACCACGTATTTAGTCAAACCATGTTTTATTTAAATGTTGTATACTAGTAAAAGTGTGTTAAATCTTTACGCTTGCTTTGCAGCAGTGTTTCGTAACCGTTGGTCCGTTGTCCGTAGACCACTGGAGGTCCCTAAATACACCTGAAGTGGTCCATAAAGCCATTGTGGAGGCTGTCACACACCTCCAACGAAAAAGGGAGGATCCTCCGACCAGGCTAGGTGATCGTGCCTGGTGGGCCGCGGCCCAACGGTTAGACGTTGGGCGTTGTATATATACTGAGTGTCTGTGTAAACTTTGATAGCGCGATTCAGCATCTCGAACATTTGTTCTACGGTTGCGTGTTTCTGGGAATAGTGACATCTGTGTTTTCTATGACGAACTTCGTTGCTTGTTGTAGCGTTATTCTATTAGCCTGATAGATGACGCTACACCATCATAAAATAATTCTTTACTCTATTTTGTTAAAAAATCTATTTTTGTTTGCTAAAATATTTTTACCTAATACGTAGGTACCTACTCACAATATTCTTGCTATATGTACCTACCTACAAAGAAAAACGTAATAGTAATTTATATTCATCATCGACACAGGTGGGCCGTATGCTTGTTTGCCATCTAAGCAGTGTAAAACCCTTCATCATCACTGATACTCTTAACTCCTAAACATATCTTTAAAAAATATAGCTAAGAACCATCTCGATCATGTTAGCTTTCAAACAAAAAAAAACTGCATCAAAATCCGTTCACTCGTCTGGGAGCTATGATGCCACGGACAGACACACAGATGCACATATTATAACACAGACCTTCTCTTTGGTCGTGGGTTAAAAATAATTATAACCATAAGTAGTACAAAATTATCAATTGTCTCAAAATGCAATAATTTATTTTAAGTGTTTCATGCACCTTTCTGCGTCGATGACTAATATAGTATTGTCCCGCTCACTCACACTGAAATTATTATCTTTTTATTGAGTAGGATTTGTCGCTAAGCGACGATATCACCCTGTAAAGATAAACAGAAAAAAACTAATAACAACTTTTACCTTGATACGTATCCGCATAATAATGTAGCCTTTTCACATAATGGAAAAGCGACAATAGAATTGCACATGCCAACATTATTTTTTTACCAGAATCGAATACATTAATTCTATTATTTTCATTGCAGACACACTCCATTAATATAATGATATACATCATCACACATCAGTCATCATAATTAGGTGATGCAACCTTTTTCTTAAGATATGAAAATTTCTTCGATGGAGTGTGACCGGAACGAGGCTATAAGGCTATAGTTAAAAAGTGCCTATTTAGATTATAGTCAATCCATGGTTCTTTTATAATTTGTGGCTGGATAGTTCTAAACAGAAATCTATACTAATACTAGCTGACCCAGCAAACGTTGTTTTGCTACTAAAATATAGGGGTTGATCATAGAGGGGGAAAAATTAAGGGTTGTATGTATTTTTCAATTTTAAATCATAAAACATTAAAAACAAAAAATGTTGTCTAAAAAATTAAATAAAAAGTTTAGGGGTGGACCACCCTTAACATTTAGTGGGATGAAAAATAGATGTTGTCCGATTCTCAGACCTACCCAATATGCACACAACATTTCACGAAAATCGGTCGAGCCGTTTCAGAAGAGTTCAATAACGTACACCGTGACACGAGAATTTTTATATATTAGATTATAAAGCTGAAGAGTTTGTTTGTTTGGTTGAACGCGTTAATCTCAGAAAGTAGGTACTGGTTCGATTAGATATATATTTTTTTTGAATTGTGCATTTATCCAGGAAGGCTATATAACATCACGCTATGAGTTTCAAATTACCACGCGGACAAAGTCGCGGGCAACCCCTAGTTCTTAATAGCCACTCTTTTAAGTACATAATTTACATTTCTTTACTTGATCTAAGTGCGGTAAGGGCAACTCTAACTATTGAAATATTCCCTAAAATGTCATTAACCCCAACATTTACGTAGTTATTTACATAACTTATTTAGTACTATTGTGTAGTGATATAAATAAAACATGACACAACCGGTAAAGTTCATCTAAACCTAGGTCACCAGCATCGATCAGAATAATAATAACTGATCTTTTTAACCGACTTCAAAAACGAGGAGGTTATCAATTCGTGTGTATTTTTTTATGTTTGTTACTCGTACTGCAGAACTTCCTCATTTATGGACCGATTTGAAAAATTCTTTTTTCGTCTGAGAGGACATACTTCCAGTTTGGTCCCATTTTCATCAAAAGAAAGTTCTGATGATGGGATCCATGAGGAAAATTATAGGCACATATATAGCAATTTCAATATTTTTAACAACACATCAAACATTTGCATCCAGAAAGTATAATATGATGAAGTAAAACTGATGAAGAAGACCTGACCTGCCACCTGAACTTCTCAATAATAAGTATTTTACGGATGGCGATTAAATAAGTTTCTATTACGGTTGCTAAGGTAGCTAGGCAACGGAACTTCAAGTCTCAAGCGCTCATTTAGGGATGCGTTTTGAAAGAAACGTTTTCGTATCTCAGGGAAACTACAGCATAAAGCCCGAGTGCAAAAAAATGGGTCGGCAACACGCAAGCGATACCTCTGGTATTGCAAGCGTCCATAGGCTACGGTAACTGCTTACTATCAAGAGGGCCGCTTATTTGCCACCCAAGTAGTATAGAAAAACTGTATATGTATTTCACATATAAATCTTCCTCTTGAATCAATTTTTCTATTGCTGAAAACTGAATTAAAATCCGTTGCGTCGTTTAAAAGATCTAATCGTACAAACAGCGGGAGCGACGTCTGGCGGCAGATTTATGTTCTCAATCCTACTAATATTATAAACGTGAAAGTTTGTAAGTATGGATGGATGGATGGATGGATGTTTGTTACTCTTTCACGTAAAAACTACTGAACGGATCGGGATGAAATTTGGCACAGAAATAGATTATGGTCTGGAATAACACATAGGCAACAACACTTTTAACAGCGATAACCGACATCCACGCGGGCTGAGCCGCGGGCAACAGCAAGTTTTAAATAAAACAAAAACTATTTGACATTTGTTTTAAATAAAATATTAAACGACAGAATAATAATGCGGATTTCATATTTTAAAGATTATGTCATCCAAATGTCTTCCGTCGGGTTGCACGCACTGTTCAAAACGGAGCCTCGTGTTCCGCGCCACACGCTGCGCTGCAGTAAACTTGGTTTAATTGTGCAGATTTCTCAACGAATGTTTTGTTTTAAGCACGAGAGTTCGAGGATTTATTAATGTAAACTCTCTCTTTAAGGCCTGATCAGAAAATCAGCGCTGCAGTATAGAATGCTGCAGCACAGAGCTGAGATTGGGACCTTTTCTGACATCACACGGGATATACCTACTTCTTAAATCTTTTTTGTGTTCTAAGCGTTTTTTGTGTTGCTATTATGTGTCCATCTTATGTCTTCCATCTGTTATCCTGTGTATGTTCGAATAAATTCTTTCTTTCTTTCTTTGAGGTAAAAAAACCATTGGGGTTAAATCGGGGGACCGCGGGGGCCACGGGATATCCCCAAAGCGGCGGATCAGTTTTTGAGGTAAAGCTTCCCGAAGCAAAGACATCGAAGCTCTGGCCGTGTGTGCTATGTAATAAAGAAGAAGAATCTGACTGACTAAGGTATCAGCGCATAACTTAAGCTACAAGGGCTTGGTAGGACCATGAAAGTTTATACGTAGAAGTGGTAGAAGTAAGAAATGATTTTTGTTCTCCTAAGGTGGAGAAAAAGGGGGATAAATTTGTATAAAAGTCTTTTAGTCAGTATTTTTGAATAACTTATGAAAATTAGTGTTTTGGCACAGAAGAGCGAAGCTAGGACTGGCTGCTTGTATACCTATATAAGACCCTACACAGCTGACATGACATAGGTTTTATACATCTCTGTATAACCCTTGAAGGAAACTAGAGTGTAAGTAATACTCAATTCAAAACAATACAGTTCAATGACACATAAACTAAGCTTATCTTTATTCTGTGACTACAATAAGGTCAACAAGGTCACTTGTATAATTATTGTACATTTCGTTTTTTAACTAAGTTGAGGTCGAAATCCAATTTAAATAATAGTGCCTACTGGTTATAGTTAGATCATTATTTCATAATGTTTTGCATAATAACCTTGATTTTTGCACGCAAAGTTTAATAGTAGACTATGTTTTAACGTTTTTGTATGTTTCAACTCGCTAACCTCAAGAACTAAACGTTCGAATTGTAATGATATTTCAAGAAAGGGGAAGAGAGCACATTACAGATGATCACAGCTTAATTAGTAGACAATCTTGTGTTGACTTGCTGACGACTTGGATTCAATTTATTCGGACACAGTGTCGGAATTTACACTTTTTTTTCACTGTAAATTCGGATATTAAAGTAGATTAGTACAGTCAGAAGAAGGAGAGGTACAGTCAGATAAAAACGCGTTCTTAAAGCAATTTTTTTAACGCTTTTTTCCACATATTATATTACTAGCTATTGCTCGCGTCACCGCGTGTATGTCGGTTATCGCTTTAAAAAGTACCCTATGTGTTATTCCAGACTATAATCTATCTCTCTGCCAAATTTCATCTAGATCCGTTCTGTAGTTTTTACGTGAAAAAGTAACAAACATCCATCCATCCATACTTACAAACTTTTACGTTTATAATATTAGTAGGATGAAACTGTTTTTTCTCACTGTACTAAACACATTAATAATATTATGGTGTCCCAATTGACAGCAAGTCGTTGTGTTCCTGAGCGTGAGTACTAGTTTCCAGTAGGTGATGCTCATTGAGGAATGCATTTTTAATGAAAATGACGTTTTTTTTCCCAGGCATAGTCTATCTCAAATCCTGGAGGTTTAATTTAACTAAGGCATTGAATATCTATTGGTACCAATAGCGCCTTAGTGATTAAGAGTAATATAGTTTGTCTTGCATCAGAAAATATTGCTAACTATTTTATACTAGGAGTTTTGTAATTTATCTCAGAGAGTTATGAAAATTAAATATGATTTACATTGGTATCTATATTTAATATTTAATTTAAATTGGTATATTATTATCTTCTTTAAACCAATCTCTTAATTTATTGGTATAATAATGATTATAATATATTTTGATATATACTTATAGGTTCTTTAATTTTTGATTTTATATAATTTAAAAATGTAAATATTATGTTGAAAAAGTAAATAGAATAAGTAATAATAATACTTACCACTGGTAATAGATACATACCTATTTATTTTCGAATTTCTATCTAAGAAGCGTTACCCAAAACCACAAAATACTTAATAGTACAAGTACACCATAACACAAAATTGAGGTGTTACATATACCTTATTTATATTTACCCTAGAAATTACCTTATAAATGCTCATTACCCTAGAAATGGGAAATGAAAAAGAGGTCGACAACGCAATAGATGGGAAGAAAAAATTAAAATAAGAGCGGATTGAAACTGGTCAAGAGTTGAATCAGTGGATCACCGAACTCCGGGACATAATCCTACAAAATTATAAAAGCTAATGTATGGAAGTTTGTTACTTTTTCACGCAAAAACTATTAAACGGATCTGGATTTCATTTGGCATAGAAACAGACTATAGCCTGGAATAACACATACGCTACTTTTTATCCCGAAAAAAAACGAATTCTTTTCGCGGGCGAAGCCGCGAGCCGAAGCTAGTATATTATATTATAACATAATAAAAGAAAGAAGGAGAAATTCTATATATAAATTGGGTTTCGGGATATAAAGGCTATTGAAATTGAAATGAGATTAATGCAGTGGAAATGAGAGTTTTGAGGAATATGTGTGGAGTCAGAATGATAGACAGAGTAAAAAACTGTGACATAAGAGATCGATGTGGATTGAAAGAAGATGTAGTGACAAAAGTTGAAAAGGGGATGTTAAGGTGGTTTGGACATTTAGAAAGGATGGATGAAAAAAGAATAACAAAAGAGGGATATCGTGCAAGAATGAATGGAGATGTCGCTAGGGGCCGCCCTAGGAGAACATACAGCGACCAAGTAGGGGATTTGCTAAAAAGGGCCAAATTAAAAGTACCCAGAATCGACGTTCATGCATGAAGATCAACCTCTTCAGAATGTAGAGGAGGCGAAGGAAGTATGTTTGGATCGAAGCAAGTGGCGTACCATAGTCTCTGCCTATCCCACTGGGACACAGGCGTGATGATATGTATGTATGTATGTATGAAATTGAAACATACCACAGAACAGCGTACTCTCTTAAAAGATACACATTAAGTTTACAAAACTCCTAGTAAAAAATGGTTAGCAATATTCTATGACGCAAGATTAACTATAATGTTCTTAAATACTACAGGCGCTACCAAAGCATAGAATATATCTATTGGTATTACCAAAGGGAGACCCACGGCGTCACGATACCTTCTCTGCTGTACCTACTAGGGTAGAAGATAACTGCCTCATTAAAATCCTCCTCCTCTCCTACAGGATATCTATGATTTGCTATTTTTTTTTTTTTTTTTTTTTTTTTATACTACTTGGGTGGCAAACAAGCATACGGCCCGCCTGATGTTAAGCAGTATCCGTAGCCTATAGACGCTTGCATTACCCGAGGTATCACTTGCGTGTTGCCAACCCATTTTTTTACACCAGGGCTTTAAGATGGAAGTAACCCTGGGATAGGAATACGTATCTTTCAAAACGCATTCCTAAATGAGCGCTGGAGACCTGTACTCACACACAGGAACACAACTACACCGCTGTGTGTAGTCATTTGGCTGTGGTCTTCTGTAAGGTGGAGGTCCTTCCCCAGTCGGGCTTGCTCGCTAGTATGGTGCCCTACCTCTCTTATATATTTTCTTTGAGCTATAAAAATATCGTTACTAATATAGTAGAATATGTATAGTAATAGAAAGAATGTATGAATAGATGGATGTTTGTTACTCTTTCACGCAAAAACTACTAAATGGATCTGGATGAAATTTGGCACAGATATAGATTATAGGCTGGAATAGCATATATTATATTTTATCGCGATAACCGACATCTACGCGGGCGGGGCTGTGGGCAACAACTAGTCTTAACATAAAGTTGTATAATAGTAATTCTAAAACAATATGTTTGTATCTAAAGAATTGGAAGACGGCTGATGACGGCTCAGGACTGAGTGCTTTGGAAATCTTTGGGGGAGGCCTATGTCCAGCAGTGGGCGTCTTTTGACTGAGATAATGAAAACAATGACTTTTTTCTGCGTTTAAAAGTAGTAGCTTTGTGCCAAAATTCATCTAGAATGGTTTAGATGCTTTGGCATGATTGAGTAAAACCACCTGGATACCAACTCAGGCCCTTTGATTAATCCAAAGACGCGCTGTGAGGATTGTTGACGATCCCAAGCTCACAGGCGGTTATGATCCACTAAGTCTAAGGAGAGACTTCGCCTCCTAGTGTGTGTTCTACCGCCTGTATGGACTGTGTTCTTAGGAATTGTTCGAGATGATGCCCACGGCCACATTTTATCAACGCACCTCTCACCACCGACAGGTAGTACATCCTCACATTCTTGCACCACAAACATGCCATACCGTAAGATTCCAGGGGAATTTCTTACCACGTACGATTAGGCTGTGGATTGAGCCGAAGTTTTCCCAAGAGACTATAGCATGGGGTTCTTCAAAAAAGGAGTTATAAGGTTTTTATAGGGTCGGCAATGCGTGAGTAACACCCCTGGTGTTGCAAACGTCCATAGGCTACGGTAACTGCCTACCACCAGGCGGGCAGTTTGCTTGTTTGCCACCTTGGTAGTATAAAACACACACACATCTATAATTATCCATCCAAACAAGTAATATTACAAACTATATTAAAAAGCGCAAATAATACTTACCTACTCGTAGATACCTACTTTAAGTGCAATAACGTCTGGAATTCGTATAGTAGGTATCAGTAATTCATTTTTAATACATACCATGTTTATTATCTAAATAAAAAACGAGCATAGGTATTATTATTCACGATCCCAGGTTATTACGAAGACTTAAGAGACCTTTACACTGTCCGTCATAATAAAATACGAATCGTGTCCGGTACGGACAATATTGACTTTTTGATGTGAAACATCTATAGCCGCACGTAAAACCGATTTCTGGCGTGGCGACGCATGATAACGATTTGAAATAAATTCGTAATTTTTTGTATTTAATGAAAATAAATGTTTATTCAATAAATAGTCATCGTTATCTGAAAAAAAATCGATCGAGTGATATTTTATTTTATCATTATGACATATTTAGTTCCTATCACAATCTGTTTTTTTCTGCATATTACTTTAACGAAATAATGTCGATGTTTCACATCTGCCAGGCGTCCCGTGATGGCTCACATTTTTTTGATTGATTGATTGAATATTGATTTTTTTTTACTACTTAGGTGACAAACCTTGTGTACCAGCATCGACTTATTAATATATTTAATGGAGTCATACGTTGAGGGTAAAAGTTTTAATGACTTATAATTAGACCAAGTTGTTTATACGGACCACCTGATGGTAAGCAGTTACCGTAGCCTATGGACGCTTGCAATATTGTAATGCAAAAAAATAACACCACGGTATTATTGGAGTATCCCTGGGATAAGAACACGTTTCTTTATTTTTATATAGCGATCCGCCTTCGTTTCGGTTTAGTTTATTTTATTTTATGTAAATATTGCAAATCAAAATACCACGTACAAGTCTTTGCATTTTTTAGGTTAAAAGATTTTTCAACATCGGCCGGCTGATTCTCTAAGAAACAGCGATGGCAAACTGACATTGTGATTGCTCGGTGACGGCATAATCTATCTCTAAACGTCAAAAAAACCTCAGTTTTTGCTCTTACGGAATACCCCTGCGGTTTTGTAGATCTAGAGATTACCTACCTGTACAACCTTACATACTCACAATCTTAACGTTTTTTATAATATTAATATATCTAGGTACTTCATAATTATTACAAATATTATCATTACATTATCTCAAAATCGCACCAGTTTTAAGCTACATTTACAATTTTGTGTCCCTTTTTGCTCTCTAGTAGGTAAAGGTGGGAGACCTTTACTTACTAGAGAGCAAAAAGGGACACAAAAAAGCTATTCGTATTTTATAATCTAAGTTTGTATTCGTCGGATATCCATCAAGTGTATATGTTACGGTAAATCTGATTAATTGAAAATTATTAATATTTTTACAAAATTATTAATAATATCCACATGTTTTGGTAAATGTGAATAATAGATCGAAATTTATTACTTTTAGTAGTAATTATTAATAATTCACGACACATATTGGTAAAAGTTAAAACCTAACCTAACCTAACCTATCCTAGGTTAGGTTAGGTTAGGTTTTTATTTATTTAACCTTATGTGAGCCGTAGTCAAGTGTAATTATTAATAATTCACGACACATATTGGTAAAAGTTATAAAATAAATAAAAACCAAACCTAACCTAACCTAACCTTTATAGGTTAGTTTAGGTTTTTATTTATTTTATAATATAAAAAAAAAAAAAAACCTAACCTAACCTAACCCCCCGCGCCTCTCGCACGTCGCACACACCGCCCCGCCCCGCAATCCTTGGCCACTTATTACATTTATCACTACTGGGGTTAAATTATTAATAATAACCGACAAATGTGATTAATTTATCAGTTTAACCTCGATTTTCGGTAATTATTAATAATAATAGATAATTATTAATAATCTTCAATTATTCACTCTTACCGTAACATATATAAGTTTGTATTCGTCGGATATCCATCAAGTGTCATTGCACTTGTTCCATCTAAAACTTAGGCGGACATTACTTTGGAACCAGCAACAGAGTACACAATATTAACACCGCACTCTTCTCACCATTACATGTAATATTATTATTTATTTATGCTCTTTGCCATTAGTATTTATAAGCTTAAATTCACACATCCATTACATTGTCATGCCATGTTTCGTGCTTTTAAGATAATTGTATGTTAGTTAAGTATAGAATTTATGTATCAAACTGTATTATTTTTTGTTATTGTCTTAGTGTAGTTATTAATTTCGCAAATTTATATATAGGCCCCAATCCCAATGCAATCTCTGGCCCAATATTCAGAAATTTCAGAAGTAGGGCGTGGCGAACACGTGTTACGACGTGGCGTCTGTCAATTTGACAGAGGATGGCGGCACCGAGGCACTACTTTGTCTATGGTCAGAGCATCGACCACAAAGTTTATAACTTTCTGCGCCCTAATTGACTCTGCTAATTTAATGTTATAAAAGCCTAAGTATAATATTATGTAATTATTTATTTTATATTATTTATTTTTATTTTGTGTATAATTTATGTGAGTTTGTATAATTTTATTTATTTATTTTTGTTTGTGTTGTCTCTGGGCCTACCTGAAAACCAGCGCTGCGGCTTTTATAATAATAATTAGTCGTAGCATTATGCTGAGGTAGGCACCATTTTTTTGGCCTGCAGACCAACGAAATAAAATTGTAATGTTCCTGTGTAAATGTCCTGTCATTGCAGTCCATAAATAAATGTTTTTTCTTTCTTTCTTTTTCTTTCTTTCTAAGTGTATAGTCAACTTAAGTTCAAAACCTTTGCTTTGACGTCATACAAAGATCGAACCGGTTCAAAATTCCGTCGCACACGCATAAGACATGGCGGACGTGACGTACATTGCCAAAATTCATTTAAGTAATGGTTTTGAAACGGTTATTTGTTGTGTTTGTAATTACTAGGAATGGGTTATGTTTATGAAGGTTTATGGTTAAGTACGGTCTTCAAAGGTCAATAATTTTTTCTCCAATTAAGTAATCGTTTGTTTTTTTTATATTTTCGAAGGTGACACACAAGCCAGGCAGTGGCCCAAGTGATAGGAAGAGGTTACCGCCTTTTATTGACCTCAGCTGTGCCAGGAACACAGCCAAGTCACTGCCAACCCTGACTGACTTGATGGTCTAGTGGTTAGTGACTCTGACTGTTTAGCCTGAGGTCGTGGGTTCGATTCCTTTGTACAAAAAATTGTCTGATTCGTAATTCGTGTTCCGAGTCTGGGTGTATCTGTGTCCGTAAATCGTATGTTTGTTAAATCTCCCGTGACACAGGGGCTTGTTCCTAGTGTGAAAACTGTCTTTAAAAAAGAAAAAAAGATTTTCCTCTCCTTAAACCTTGTTTGAGAGTATGTCATATGTAACTAAGGACCGATAGTCGCTGGAGCAAGCCAGTCCGCGACTAAACAGATGGATCGATGACCTGCTGAGGTAGACTGGATGAGAAAGGCGGAGGACCGGGTGTTGTGGCGCGAATAAGGAAAAGCCTATATCCAGCAGTGGACTTAAACAGGCAATTTTTTTTAAATATTCTTACTAAGGAAGCCCTGTATCGCGGGAGACTTACAAACATACAATTAACGGACACAAAGTACACCCAGACTCGCGACAACCATTTATGGATATATCAATTTTTTGTCCCGTGTGGGGATCAAACCCACAACACGCCGTGCGTAAATGGCAACCACTACCACTGAACCAACCGTGCAATCAGTTTGAAATTTGTTTGATTGATGTCGTATTCTTACTAATTTAAAGATGACATAAAATAATGTTTTTGTATTTACAAGCTTTTACCTGCAGCTTGAGGTAGTCCTAGGGAACCCGTCAGGATTTCACCCATCTGGATTCCGTGTTTTTAACCAAAACATGGACCATATCCTTTAAATATCAAACTTAACTATAATATCGTAAAGTTTTATCAAAATTCGTTCAGTTGATCACGTGAAGGAGACAAACTTTTGCATTTATATGTTAGTAGGATTATACATGAGAAACTACTAGCTGTGAAGTTGGTCTTTTCATCTTTCGATCTATTTCTTTTGCTCTGTCTATTCTTTTCAGTTAATTTTGTCTGTATTGTCTTTTCAGTAAATTGTTGAGGCGCTCATAGCCAGGAGTACCTACTCACTGTTCGGTAAACGATCAGCGGGTTAAGCAACCAAGGGCACGGTAACCCTATAGATGGTGACCGCATAGTGGTATTTCATCTGAAATACCACTATGCGGTCACCTTCTATAGGGTATATATTATATACAAATACGCTCAGATGAGCATCTCCGTGCTTCGGAGGGCACGATAAAAGTCGGTCCCGCCCGACTGTTAACAGTCGTTAGATCACGACAGAGGCCTAAATATGGGCGCTCTAAATAACTCTGTCACCAGGTTGGCCACTAACCAAACGATAAGAAAAAGAAGAGTTGTGTGTAAGAAAAACTGATTTTATGATGTTTATTATTAGGCCGATTGTATACTGACTACTGACATAATATCTCAGTGGTATAGCGCTAGTGCGTACTAGTAGGTACACTGTCCTGTGTCGAGGTCTTGAGTTCGATGCCCAGGTCGCGTGGAAATGAGTTATTTAAACGAAAATATTCGGTATCCTCATCAAGGTGATGCTAAAATAAATATCATAAACAGTTTTAATCGTAAAAATATACTTCTTTGTAAAGCTTATTTATATATTATTCTTAAGGTTTTATTACTTCAGTATCTATAGCTGTTACTATATTATTATTAATACATTGAACCCAAATCAAGGTAGGCAGACCAATTTATTCGTTTTTTTAACGATTTCTTATGATAGTCATTGACATTGATACTTCAAAATATTTTTCATTGAATGCACCAGTCACAAACTTGTTCCTGTTTTAATAAATTTTAACTTGATAATAATTATGTTTAATTTTTTTTTATACGACTCGAAATCAACCGTGACTTACGTCTTACACTATTAGCAGAATAATCTTAACGAGTATAGTTACTTTATTAAGACAATACTAGCGGACCTGGCAGACGTTGTCCTGCCCGGAAAAGCTGACATACAGCCTACCAATCAAATCTAAAGCATCCACACACACACACACAAAATGTCATTAAAATCAGCCGAGCCGTTTAGGAGGAGTTCAGTGACATACACACGCACAGAAGAATTATATACATATGTATATAAAGAGGTACGTAGTTTGATATTTTTATTATATTTTATTTATAATTTTGTATTTTATATGTGTATATTTATGTATATGCTTGTATATCTGTGTCTATGTTTGTATTTATATAACTCTTATCTTGGATAATTGCACCTACCATATTTTATCTCTGCACCCCCAAACGTTGACTGGTAGAAAATGCCTAAAGGCATCACTCTGCCGTCGTACAATTTTATTATCTGCAAAAGTTTAAATAAATAAATATGTGGTGGACAGCACCACCTATATCATGTAGGTAGGTACTTATGTCCTGTTTAAATTCGAATAAGTTTTTTCTATGTATTTCCAATTTTATTTAGTTTGATATTTTATTATATTATTGTAATCGCTTAGCCGGTTTTCCACGCCATTCATTCTTTTGATGCTAACTGCTGAATGTCGTAAAATCATTGGGGTAGCCCTATGTCCAGCAATGAATGTCTTTCAGCTGAGTTAATAATGATAAGAAAGAAAGAAAAAATGTTTACTTAGTCAGCCAAACACAAACAAGAAGAAAATAAAACAAAACAGAAGTAACAAATAAATCATAAAGTCAAAGCCAAAGTCAAACTCATTTAGATCAAATACATGATACTTATGAACGTCATAAAAACAAATGCCAGCATACTTTTTTTCCTACGGCCAATTCGCTGGCTAGAGAAGGGCCTCGAGAAGAATTGGCAAGAAACTTGGGCCACTCTTTTTAAATTGCCAGAGTATAAAATTTCGTTTGGTATAACGTAAATAATCACAGAATACCTATAAGTTACGTACGATTAAGCTGTGGAAAGAGCTCCCTGTTGAGGTTTTCCCAAGAGACTACAGCATAGGGTTCTTCAAGAAAGGAGTTATAAGGTTTTTAAAGGGTCGGCAACGCGTGAGTGACACCCCTGGTGTTGCAAAGGTCCATAGGTTCGGTAACTGCTTACCACCGGGCGGGCCGTATGCTTGTTAGCCACCTTGGTAGTATAAAAATAAAGTTACAATATTAGTGGAAACCAATATACCATGCAAAATTAAATTTAGATAAGTTTTTAATAAATAAAGGAACAATATAAAAAAAATCAATAAATTTAGGTTCCCACTGTATGGTAATGAGGGATCGTTTCTTTTTGTAAGTATAAGATAGAAACGTTCCGTTCCTGTGTGTGCTCTGTCATACCAAAAGGGGTCCAGTTCAGCATGTGCTAGGTTATTTGGACCTAGTGCTGGTGTTCTGCTGAATCCCTAGGTACGTCCTACGTAAATAATGATTATGGACGTTGGTCTAAAAAAATAAAAGGAAAACAAAGCTCTTATTATGAGCTGGTTTAATAATTTAGTATCTATTTAACCAGTTTTTACTAACACGAAGATTGTTTTAGGGCAATCACTTTTTACACCGGTATAAGTACTTACCGACCTTCAATGGATTATAACGTTTGACGGTTGTATTACTCGAATCGAACATCATAATTAGGCCAGCCGTTTAGAAAAAAATGTACATAAAAAACGAATGATACCAATGTTGTTACGATAGATGATAGATAGATGACCACCTTGGTTGGCCAGTGGCCGCAGTATGCGCCTGCTGTGCACGAGGTTGTGGGTTCGATTCCCACACAGGATAAAACTTTGTGTGACCCACAAAGTGTTGTTCTGAGTCTGGGTGTTGTTTACGTTAAGTGTATGTTTGTAAAGTCCCCCGCGACACAGAGCTTGTTCTCTAGTGCGGGAGTTATCTTTTTTCTAAATAAAAGAAAAAAAAGATAGAGATAGATATGTATACCCGTCAATCGAGTAGGTAATATCTGTTGACAGGCCCTTCTTATAAAACAAAAGTACACAACGCCGTCACTCTTATGCCTCTCTCTCCGGTCGTTGCCTTCCTACCAGACTATGAGAGCGAAGGAAAAGAAAGTGCACCTGCGTTGGGCTTTTAAATATATTTCTTTTTATACTACTTTGTTGGCAAACAAGCATACAGCCCGCCTGATTTCCTATTCCAGGGATACTATATCTTACAGGCCTGGTATAAAAAAAAAGGTTGGCAACACGCAAGACTATTATGGTATTGCAAGCGTTTGGTATTACAACTGCTTAACATCAGGCGGGCCGTATGCTTACTTGCCACCCAAATAGTATAAAAAAAATAATTCTGCACTCCGGGCGTGCCGATAGAAGTGAAAACACTAGGCAAAACAGTTGTTATAATTTTTATAGCAATAAAAGTTTTTTATTTATTTATCTAGACCCGTTCGCGGTCTGCTATGTTTACATGCATAATATATCACCTCTTTGCTTTAATAACGTGACCGTCGTAACAAGATTTTTCGGATATGTCAAGCTGCGTCTCGTAACGGTGTCGCGAATCCAGACATTTTATCTCATCTAAAAATATGCGTACCGTGTTAAAAGAAGTTTTCACTTCAAAAATATATACATATACTAGCTGTTGCCCGTGGCTCCGCCCGCGTGGATGTCGGTTATCGCTGTAAAAAGTAGCCTATATGTTATTCCAGAAAAAAAGAGTAACAAACATCCATCCATCTATCCATTCTTACAAACTTTCGCATTTATAATATTAGTAGGATATATAAATCTTATAATGAGCGCAAGCGTGATGAGCTCATTTTATTTATCAAGCTATACCCTGACTTTTTAAAGGTTAATATGACGGGACGGTGATACGGTCTGATCACCAACAACGTGACACTATATCCTTATAGTGCTAAATTAGCACCTACATGTGTATTCACTGAATACCTGTCCATTTTAAGACAAACAGTGAGTAAACAAATCAATTGTTTTAATGACAATGCCAAACAAAATTGACACTTATAGACGTACTATGTGGAAGGGTATTAAGGTCAGTTTTGCTTGGTGTTTTCATGGTACTTATGAACTTTCAGGATTATATTGTATTGACGTATTTACTTGTATACAGAGTGTTATAATAGTATGGCCATATTATAGGGTCATGGAGTATACGTATATAAATAAGTGTTAATCTCTTTTTTTTCAATATTATGTTTTTGTTTCGTGTTCTAGTGTATGATTGTATTGAGGCGCTCATAGCTAGGTGCATTCGCTGTTCGGTAAACGATCAGCGGGTTAAGCTACCAAGGGCGCGGTAACCCTATAGATGGATGACCGCATAGTGGTATTTCATATGAGCGTCACCGTGCTTCGGAGGGCACGTTAAAAGTCGGTCCCGACTGTTAACAGTCGTTAGATCACGACAGAGGCCTAAATATGGGCGATCTCAATAACTCTGTCACCAGGTTGGCTACTAACCAAACGATTAGAAGCAGATGATTGTATTCTTGTCGTTTATAACATTTTTGTAATAAATAAATATTTATTTCTTTCTTTTTTTTATAAAGAGAGGGAAGGCGCCATTCTACCGATCATACGAGGTGTAGTTGAGTTCCAGTGTGTGAGTACAGGTATCCAGCGCTCATTTAGGGATGCGTTTTTAAAGAAACGTATTCCTGTCTCAGGAATACTCCCATCATAAAGCCCTGGTGTAAAAAAATGTGTTGGCAACACGCAATTGATACCTCTGGTATTGCAAGCGTCCATAGGCTACGGTAACTGCTTAACATCAGGCGCGCCGTATGCTTGTTTGCCACCTAAGTAGTATAAAAAATAAAATAAAATATAATATAACCAAACTTTCTGAAACATGCTGTATATTTAGGCGGGTCAGGTGTGAACACTATTAATACCTAATCTAGCAATTTACTGTGAATATTTGTAATAAATATCAATTAGATAACAGGATCCTAGATTTTAAGTTTTTTATTAATTAAATAAATTAGCTTTAGAGCTAGTGTTATAAGAGACGAATGCGACATTTAGAACATAACTGTAATCACTTTAATTTTTTAAAAAGACAACTCCCGCACTGTGAACAAGCTCTGTTTTTAGGAGACTTTACAAATATACAATTAACAGACACAAATTACACCCAGACACAGAACAATTCTTTGTGAGACACACAAAGTTTTGTTTGAGACCACAAGGCCATTCAATTTTTACTGCCATTATTAGATATTGCCAACTTCTCCGCCCACGTGGATGTCGATTACCGTGGAATAAAGTAGGTACGCTATGCCGTTCCCCAGGATAACCATCTATATCCTTGCTGAATTTCTTTAATATCCATACAGCCGTTTAGTCGTATAAAGGTAACAATCAAACTAACAAATAAAATTCTCATTTATAATATTAGTATATTAATAATAATAATATTTATTCAGATAACAGGGATCCTTGATGTTAGTAATTATTCTTATGAGCTTTGTTAGTCTTATTATATTTCAATTAATTCAATCAAAAAAACAATTTCAAATTAGTTCATAATAATATTTACATATTTTAATGGCTTCGTGCCCATGGGTGAGCCCGCCCGCGCATTTCTATGATCAGTCTATTATCTGATCATAGTCCGCATGAAAAGCCTCAACCATGGTGCATGTAAGTCCTCGACAACTATTTTCAGGATGCTATTGTCACTCCCTCTTATCCTTATCATCAGAGATGTGACTTTTTTACGTATAATGGCTTAAAAGCCGCCTACTTCATTCTGCGTAAACATCTCTGACGCACTATAAAAGCGAGGGAGTCCCAACATCAACCTGAAAATATTATTATATTGGATACGGATACGCAGGGTATCCAGCGATCTTTTGGTACAGGCCATCCACAGACATTCACATCACATTAACTACTTTCAATTTTTTTTCTCCCTTTATTAAGCAAGCCGAGAGAACCCTTACATCCTGACCCAATGCATGTTGGTGAATCAAACATGCCTTTAAAATTTCTTCTCAAACACGTGGGTTTCGTCACGATATTTTTCCTCATTAGTAGATGGTCTTCTCTATCGGTATCACTATTGACAGAGTGGTCGTGGTCATCACTTTAGGCGCCACTCTCTGATGTGGCTCTGATGTGGCGCCTTCCTCGTCCATTCATGCAGTGATGATGAGCCATTTATTGCCGCTTTTATTGAAGTATGCCATATTGGGCACCCGTTTTAATGGCACCTGAGTGAATGGCACCTAAGGTATTCCACATTGGGCACTTACCGATATTTTTATATCGATGTGTTCCACTAATGGCACAGGTGTCATTAAAACGGGTGCCCAATATGGAATACTTCCTTTTATTTGGTCAGTCCACCTCACAGGCGACCTTCCACGTGGCCTGGTACCCTCATCCTTTCCCTGGACCCCAAGTCGTAGATGTACACAAGGAGTAGATGGTAAGTAATTTAAATAGTACGTATGATGATGATGATTCCTCCTGGCCGTTTTCAGCCTTGGTGACTGGTTTAATCTCTAATCTTCTGCGGGGAGCCTTCGTTCATGCGCTCGGACGTGGCTGGTATATCCCACTTTGTGGGTGAATGTGCGGAGGCAGGTGGAACATGTTAGGGTATTATTGACATAATTGTATTCGTAAACTCTAGGTGGTTTGGCTTTACGAGCATCTCTCTTGCTGTCAAGACTTGCAGTTCTTGCTGACTCGAAGTCTCGAACGCTATCCTGAACTAACTTTCTCCATGTGTCACGATTTTCGGCATAGTGCTCCCACTTGTTGACATCAATGTTACAGCTTTTCAGGTGTCGTATAAAAAGGTGTAGGGTCAATATGCACATTTAAATCTTTCCGGTTCCGACTGTAAATAAGGATCTTGCGATGCGATAAAAGTTCATAATAATATTTACCTAAATAGTTTTTGTTACCAAATTTCTCGATTAATATATCAATAACAAATAAAACGCGAGGATATCCAGATTATAACAAAAAGAGCTAAAATATTTCGCGTAAACATGAAGGTTATGTTATTATTCTTATTAATACTAATATTGACACAAGTGCCTGGGTGAGGAGATATAATGGTCAGGGAAGAGATTGCTATTAGATACTGTTATACTGTTCTTTCTTTGCAGGGTAAAACAGTTATTGTAACACTCTCCACTTCTTAACATATCTATCTACATCTACATTATATAAATTATATATTAAAATTTGTTTTTTATGTAACGAATAAACTCAAAAACTAATGGACCGATTTTAAAAATTCTTTCACCACTAGAAAGCTACATTATCAGCGGGTAAAATAGGCTATATTTTATTAAAAAGAAATCACGGGGGAATCGAATATAGTATAAAACAAAGTCGGTTCCCGCTGTCTGTCACTCGTTATGTCGCTTAAATTTTCTAAACTAGGTATGCCGTGCGAAGCCGGTGCAGGTCGCTAGTTAGTCATAATGAAAACAATTTATTGTCATCTACAGAGTAATAATTATCCTAAAGAAAGCGGTGGTGGCCGAGTGGGAAAGTAACCGACTTGCACGCAAGAGGTGCGAGTTCGATCCCGGGCAGTACCAATGTGAATTTCACTTTGTGGAGTTTATATGTATCTACTAATCAAATGATTCGCCATCTGCTAACGGTGAAGGAAAACATCGTGAGGAAACCTTATTATTAACCTTATATATTCTTAGAAGAAATTCTAAAGACATGTCTGATTCACCAACCCGCATTAGGCCAGCGTGTGTGAAATAAGACCTAAACCCTCTCTCTCTCTTGATAGAGGAGAGGAGACCCGTGCCCAGCAGTGGGACATTATATGGGTTGCTATTATAATCATACTAAGCTAATTTTGATCGCGGCGGTCGGCGCGGCGGCTGATTTAAATCTCGTCGGAGATTAGCCATATTCAAGTGAATAAGCGGTTACGCAAACACAGATGTATTAACAGGTGTAATTAATTATACTTATGTATAAAACAGGTCACAATTGGAGGCTCTACACTCGAAGTTGTTGACGAGTATGTTTACCTGGGACATACAGTCCAGTTAGGTAGGTCCAACTTCGAGAAAGAGGTCACTCGTCGAATCCGACTCGGCTGGGCAGCGTTTGGGAAGCTACGTCATATCTTCTCGTCTCACATACCGCAGTGTCTCAAGACGAAAGTCTTTGACCAGTGTGTGTTGCCAGTGATGACATACGGATCTGAGACGTGGTCGTTCACTATGGGCCTCGTGCGAAGGCTCAAAGTCACCCAACGAGCAATGGAGAGAGCTATGCTTGGAGTTTCCCTGCGAGATCGAATCAGAAATGAGGAGTTCCGTAGGAGAACCAAAGTAACCGACATAGCTCGAAGAATTGCCTCCATTAAGTGGCAATGGGCCGGGCACATAGCTCGCAGAACTGATGGCCGTTGGGGCAGAAAGGTTCTAGAGTGGCGACCACGAACTGGAAGACGAAGCGTGGGCAGGCCTCCAACAAGGTGGACCGACGACCTGGTTAAGGTTGCGGGCAACCGATGGACAAGGTCGGCTCAGGATCGAGAGTTGTGCAAAACCTTGGGGGGGGCCTATGTCCAGCAGTGGACGTCTTTTGGCTGAAATGATGATAAAACAGGTTCCAGTCGAAAACCAGCGTCAGGTCTCGAAGATCTGACTAATGCTGAACTGGACACCTGATTGCTACAACTATGAGACACATGCACTTTGTTTTATGTCTAGTTTAGGATAGTTTTAAGAGAGGTAGGGCACCATACTAGCGAGCAAGCCCGACTGGGGAAGGACCTCCACCTTACAGAAGACCACAGCCAAATAACTACACACAGTGGTGTAGTTGTGTTCCTGTGTGTGAGTACAGGTCTCCAGCGCTCATTTAGGGATGCGTTTTGAAAGAAACGTATGCCTATCCCAGGGATACTCCCACCATAAAGCCCTGGAGTAAAAAAAAATGAGGTTGGCAACACGCAAGTGATACTTTTGGTATTACAAGCGTCCATAGGCTACGGTAACTGCTTAACATCAGGCGGGCCGTATGCTTGTTTGCCACCTAAGTAGTATAAAAAATAAAAATAAAGTTTCTTAATTTTTTAGTTTATCATCATCATCATCTCAATCCATAAACGTCCCACTGCTGGGCACGGTTTTCCTCCATACATTTGGAGGAACGGGTTGGTATAGGGTTTTGTTTCGAGTTTTCCCTCTTATACAGTGGATATTGTCTGCCGGACTTACTCCCTTAGTCGACTATTACGACACCCACGGGATGGAATGGGGGGTGGTGACGTTTGTATTCTTAATCCGTCACTACACGGAAAGTATTTTTATTACATATTTTAGTTTATATATGTATAATATTACCTCTATGTTCACATGTTACATGTCTCTAATAGTAGCAATTAACGTTTCTTTCTTTCTTTAGGTGTACTCTTGACTCCCTCGCTCTCATAGTCATTCTCATCCTTACTATTATAAATGTGAAAGTTTGTAAGAATGGATGGATGGATGGATGTTTGTTACTCTTTCACGTAAAAACAAATAGGTACTTGTTTTCAAAGTACTTAAATAAATCCTTACTAATATTATAAATTAATGTGAAAGTCTCTGAGTATGATTGGATAAAAAACTACTGAACGGATTTGGATTAAATTTGGCACAGATATAGATTATGGTCTGGAATAACACATAGGCTACTTTTTGCAGCGATAACCGACATCCACACGGGCGGAGCCGTGGGCAACAGCTAGTAGTAACAATATGGATGCGCGATGTTTAGAAATTAGAGGTATTTAACCTCTAATTTCTAAACATCGCGCATCCATATTGTGAGTTTCTTGACAGAAAACCCCAATATCTATTTTTGGCCAGACCCAAACCTAAATACAGACAATTATAATTATTGCAAATAGTCATTATAGAAATAGTTTGTAAAAAATATTAATTTTATCGATGATGATTTAGTTCACAAATTGGTGTATTAATTAAGACTGCGCACGCGCGTCCATTTAATTAATACCATTAGCCTAATAAGTTAATAACCTTTCTTAGTTAATAAAGCTGGTAAAATCCAATCTATTAACGTAGACTGTATACATCTCGTGACGGTGAAGTAAAACATCGTGAGGAAACCCACGCGTCTTTGAAGAATTTCTAAATGCATGTCTTTGTTTTTGAAGTATCTTTGCTCTCTTAATAGAACAGAGGAAACCCGTCGTCGAATAGTCTCTGCTTACCCCAATTGGAGACGGGCGTGGTGATATGTATGTATGTCTATGTCTGTATAGGTGTATAGATTTTCTAGTTTACCAGAAAGTCCAAACAGTGTATTGAACACGCTGAGTTAGGTACGGGTCTCCCAGACAGCTGTGAACACAGACTCAATACAAAAGTCTAGTGTTTCAAGATGTGGGATTGACAACGCGGGATTAAGTCTTCTGGGATTGCAAGCGTCCATTATCTACGATTACTGCTTACGATCAGTCGGACCGATGCTTCAGTGTTACGGTGGTAGTATGAAGAAAGTGCAAATAGGTAAAGAAAGGAAGAAAGAAAGAAAGAAAGCAAGAAAGAAAGAAACATATTTATATAGGTAGATTTTTTATTTAAAATTGTTTTTTACTGAATGTAAAAGTTTCTTTGTAACTACAATAGCAAATTAAAATCAATTTACAGTTTTTCTTTCCAGACTGGATGACGTACAATCATAGAAAAACATTACAGTACATTACACCCACTTATTATATCTATTATCTTTCATTATATATATGTGTCTTCTGTCACAGTTTAGATAAAAAATAGTTAGTTGAGCTGCTTAGGTATTGTAATAACCAAGCATACGGCACTACTAATAGAAACAGCCAATGTATTTGTAGCTTATAAACGCTTGTAAAGGCTAAAGTGCTTTGAGTCAAACAAAGGTGCAACATATTCAATACAAATTTAAATAAAACTTCCTTACTGTTATGAATAATTAGATCATGAAACGATATAATTTAAGCAATCGAAATAACTCTGTCAAAAGGTTGGCCACTTATCAAACGATAAAAAGAAGAAAAATATTTAAAAGTTATTACTTAATATAAAAATCAATTCATTCGTTGAGTCTTCAAGCCATCAAAATTTATCTAACACCCTATTCTGAGTTGAGAATGAAAATGTCAAAGTAAAAAATCATTAATTCATTCTTCTTAAGTAAATCTATATTAGTTTGCTGACAAAGTAGAAGCCATTAGACAAAATTGCAAGAAACTTGTGTAAAAAAGACATTGTTATATTTATTTAATTTTATATTTTCTTTATTCGGGAAACAAACAGATACAATAGAGAAATAATAAACAACACATAACCCAAAACAGTTTCCACGTGTTAATTAACTAATAGCACCAAAACAATATTACAAAATAACATTACTGATATAAACAAGAATAATGTGACAAATTGTAGTAAACTAATATACCTATATATAATATTTGAATATGAGTTAAGTACCACGACTAACAGGGAAGCACGACCATGAGCTTCACACAATAACAAAGCACCTCTTTGCATTTATACAAAAGGTAGAAGCATTACTTGGTTATTTGGAACTCTTAGTAAAATAAACTATTATAATTATTAACTAACTGTACAATAGAAATAAAAATAAACCAGGGTTTATTAGTTATTCATTAGATTAACTAGCTATAAACAAATTTTAAAAATAATTGGCAATACAGAGTGCGCAAGCTTTTTTATCTTATACTGTGGCAATACCTAGTATTTTTTATAGTTGATATTAATTCTATTGAGTTGAGTAATGACCTGGTGATCTCTGTTGTATTGTAACTAGTAATCCTCATGTTAAACCATTATAACATTATTAATCTATCAAAGTTATCACAATATTAGTCTACTCACGGTGACTATGTAATAAATACGTATAACAGCGTCTAGTCTTTACCTAGAACAATACCACACCTAATTCTTTTTTTTTTTAAGACAACTCCCGCACTAGAGAACAAGCTCTGTGTTGCGTGGGACTTTACAAGCATACAATTAACTGACACAAATTATACCCAGACTCAGAACAACTCTTTTTGGGTCACACAAAGTTTTGTCCCCGTGTGGGAATCGAACCCACAACCTCGTGCACAGCAGGCACATACTGTACTGGACCACCATGGCAGTCAAAATTTCACTGACTAGACCCATTTAAATAATCCTAGTATATCCTACTTTAATAATTATAAATTTGAAAGTTTGTAGAATATGGATAGATGTTTGTTACTCTTTCACGTAAAAACTACCGAACGGATCTGGATGAAATTTGGCATAGAGATAGATTATAGTCTGGAATAGCGAATATCTATCGCGATAACCGACTTTTTATTCACGTGGGCGGAGCCGCGGGCAACAGCTAGTAATATTATAAGTACGAAAGTTTGAGTGGATAGATGGAGACAACTGCACGGTTGGTTCAGTGGCTGCGCGGCGAAGCCTATTGTGGGTTCGAACCCCACAGACGGGACATAAAATTGTGTGATCTCACATAAAAAAAAAACAATGAACTATTGAATGTATAATATTATATGATCTCATTCTACTCTAAAATGTAAGCCTATAGCCTGGAGTCAAGTATTTTATGAATAAAGGAGAGAGCCTGGAGATCCGTCACACAGGTCCTGAACCTATTACGGACTCCAGCTCTCACAAGGTTCTTAGCTCTTATACTTACCTAAGCTAAACTCTTTTTGTAAAGTTCTACATTGTAACCTTTGAGAGAAAAATAAACATATATTTAGCACGTTGTGAATGCGAACAAAGTGTGCGATAGAGACAAAGTCTCAGTAAAAAAACAAAAGACGTCAACATTGACATTCTACAGAGAAGGCGGGAAATTTAAATATTACAACAGTTGTCCTGTGTCCGTTAATTATGATACAGGGCTTGATCCTAAAACAGAACGTATCAGAATCGTTCCATTGGACTGCGTCAGTAAAAGTAAATATCAATGGCCAATCTGACATCCAGTGTCAGACTGTGGATTGATATCAAGCATGTTTTGATAGAAAAACCCAATATAAATAAATCAGCACCTATTACAAATATTTCCTGTTTTAATTATATCCAATTAACATTTTTATCAGCATATTTTTTGTAGCGCATATATTATTATCTAACTAGGGGTCGCCCGCGTGGTAATTTGGAATATTTTCCCCGATTTTGCAACATATCTCACTACTGCTCCGCTCCTATTGATCATAGCGTGATGTTATATAGCCTATAGCTTTCCGGGATAAATGCACTATTCAACAACAAAAAAAATCTAATCAAACCAGTACTTTCTGAGATTAGCGCGTTCAACCAAACAAACAAACTCTTCAGCTTTATAATATTAGTATAGATGAAGTCTTAAAATTATAGGAGTTGGTTAACAACTTATAATCATATCAATTCTTTGTATAATTCTGATGTAGGGGTAATAAATACGCAACCCTTTGGGTCAAAGTCCGTATGTAGAGTAAAAGGATGCATTTGGTATGATTACGGAACATGACATCGTGCAGTACGGTTTCATAGGAATTTCCTCCCACGTACAATTAGATTATTGAATGAGCTCCCTGCCGATTTTTTTCCCAAAGACTATAGCATGGAGTTCTTCAAGAAAGGAGTTATAAGATTTTTAAAGAATCGGCAACGCTCGAGTGATACCCCTGGTGTTGCAAGCGTCTATAGGCTACGGTAACTGCTTACCATCCGGCGAGCCGTATGCTTGTTTGCCTTAGTAGTATAAATTAATAAAAACATGGCACTCCGTGTGGTGACGGACTAAGAATACAAATGTTACCACCCCCTTCCATCCCATGGGTGCGTGTCGTAAAAGTTGACTAAGGGAGAAAGTCAAGCAGATAATACCCACTGCAAGAGAAGGAAAACTCGAAACAAAACCCTGTACCAACCCGTCTGGCCAGCGTGGTATAGTAGGCTAATATCCTTTCTACTATAAGGGGAGACCCGTGCCCAGCAGTGGGACGTTTATGGGTTGAGAATAGGCAGAGATATAGCCCTGTTCCATCATGGCACAGGGCTATATCTCTGCCTATTCTACCGGGGAACAGCCATGATGTTATAGGTGCAGGTGGTACTTTTATTCTTCTTCGTCTTCTTATCGTTTGGTTAGCGGCTAACTTGATGACAGAGTTATTTAGATAGCCCATAATTAGGCCTCTGTCGAGATCTACCGATCGTTAAAAGTTTACGTGCGGTCACCCATTTATAGGGTTACCGCGCCCTTGGCAGCTTAACCCACTGATTGTTAACCCAACAGCGAGTACACCTAGCTATGAGCGCCTTATTGTTCTTAATTCTTTATTGTAAACACGAAAGAACATAACAATATACTTAATTTTATGTACAAATGTGACTCATACACATAAGTTCCATTGTAAATTTAATTTTATACCATGTTCCACTAATGGGCCACGATATACGAAACAGCCTGTTCACTATACAATTTTCCGCACGACCGTACGACCAGTAGTACTAAGTACGATTAGCTTATCCTACTAATTATTATAAAGGTGAAAGTTTGTAAGTACCTATGGATGAATGGATGTTTGTTACTCTTTTACGTAAAAACTACTAAACGGATCTGGATGAAATTTGGCACACATATAGATTATAGTCTGAATTAACACATAGGCTACTTTTTACAGCGATAACCGACATGTACGCGGGCGGAGCCGCGGGCATCAGCTAGTTTATCAATAAAGTAAGTATCGTGTTTTGACTGCATCACTTTGCATGCTACTATAATTGTATTTTACAACATATTGTAACTATCTGGCGATTAAAAATAGTGGCCTGAGTTTCTTGCTGGTTCTTCTTGTTAAAATAAAATGTCAATTGTATTTTTAAATTCCGCGCCTTCACTAGTTCTCTATTTATGCTCCATGGCACACTGTTTTGTTTTTCATACATCTTTTATTTTCTTGTTTTTGAAGTCATAACTTCTTTTAGCACGGTACGCATATTTTTAGGTGAGATAAAATCTCTGAATTTGCGACACCATTACGAGACGCACTTGACATATCCGAAGATTTTTTTTACGACTGTCACGTTATTAAAGCAAAGCTTTGCTTTAATAACGTGACAGTCGTAAAAAAAAAAAGAGGCGATATATGCATGTATATATAACAGACCGCGAACGCGTCTAGATATTAAAAATAAACATTTATTGCTATAAAATTTCTTCAAGAAAGGTTCTTCAAGAAAGGAGTTATAAGGTTTTTAAAGCGTCGGCAACGCGTGAGTGACACCCCTGGTGTTGCAAACGTCCATAGGCTACGGTAACTGCTTACCATCAGGCGGGCCGTTTGCTTGTTGGCCACCATGGTATTATAAAAAATAAAAAAAATTGCAAGAAACTCAGGCGATTCCCATTCTGCTACCACCACTTTTATTATAATTACGCTCATTATGTTATTAATACTTTAAAGGATAACAGGTATTTTCAATATAACACAATTTGTGTAATATTTTGAAGGTTTTCACGACCGACGTTTCGGTTGAATTGCACCGAGATGTCGGATAACAAAAGATAGTATTAATAATATTGACAGACATGTTGGTTTAGTGGTTGGTGACCCTGACTGTTAAGCTGTTCGATTCCCATACGGGACAAATCTTTGTGTGATCTATAGATGTTTGTTCCGAGTCTGGCTGTAATTTGTGTCCGTGAATTAATCGTATTTTTGTATTGTCCCTCGCTACACAGGGCTGTTCCCTAGTGCGGGACATGTATTTTTTTATACTACATATGTGGCAAACAAGCATACGGCCCACCCGATGTTAAGCAGTTACCGTAGCCGATGGACGCTCGCAATACCAGAGGTATCACTTGCGTGTTGCCATCCCATTTTTTTACACCAGGGCTTTATGATGGAATTCGAAAAAGCATCCCTAAATGAGCGCTGGAGACCTGTACTCACACACAGAAACACAACTATACCACTGTGTGTAGTTATTTGGCTGTGGTCTTCTGTAAGATGGAGGTCCTTCCCCAGTCGGGCTTGCATGCTAGTATGGTGCCCTACCTCCCTTAAATGTATTTTTTTTTAAACCGAAAATGAAGCCGAATATGTGATCAAATCTTGAAAGTTATTATTTCTTTTTATCTCTCTCTTTCTCTTCCCGAACATGAAACAGGGTGACATTTTTATTCTTCATTTGTCACCATTTGTTTTCTTAATCTGTCTAGTACTTGAGTTTGACTTTGAAATTTGGCATGTAAGTAGATGGTAGGTATGGTTCCTTAGGAAGGATATAGATTATTTTATATCGCGATAAGTGACGTCCACATAGTAGTACAAAGCGATATTATATCTTACTAGTTGTTGCCCGCGGCTCCGCCCGTGTAACTATAAAAAGTAGCCTATGTGGTATTCCAGACCATAATCTATCTCTGTGCCAAATTTCATCCAGATCCGTTCCGTAGTTTTTACGTGAAAGAGTAACAAACATCCATCCATTCATCCATCCATTCTTACAAACTTTTACATTTATAATATTAGTAGGATTATTGAACCCAAAAACAAAACACTTCCTTTTTGCAGCCATTATGCATTGGATGTCAACTGTTACTGACGTCAAACCAAAGTCACTATACCAGTTCTTGAAAAGAATTTTAATTGAGGTATTAGTGTTCATATTTTATTGATACTGGTACTCACACAATCCTGTGACAATTTCAAGTTTATTGATGCTCTAGGGCTGTCAAAATAAATCTTAGTAACATATTTATTTTTGCTGCCAAAAGTATTTTATTAGCTTCACTAAACTTGTAACTTGTGTGTAATTAATTGTTTTTTTTTTAATTTATTATAAATAATGTCCTCCTAACCGAATTTCGGTCACGGCGGCTAATCTAAACCGAGACTTGCCATCTGCGCGGGAGATATTATAGTGCACAAGTGTGTGCGCAAACACAAGTGCACTCTTTATTCCCTCACTCTCATAGTCCGATGGGACGGCAAATCCGACACGACCGGAGAGAGATCAGGCGTAGGACCAACGGCTTTACGTGCTTTCCGAGGCACGGGGGTGTAAACACCGCCAATTTCCAAACTCCGGGCTTCTATTGTGCATTTCTTAACAGAAAAACCCAATATCGAATTTTGTCCCGACTTGGGAATCGAACCCGGGACCTCGTGATCAACAGTCTCACACATCGACCACTGAGCCACGGAGGCAGTTAAATTTATTATACTACCTGGGTGGCAAACAAGCTTACAACCCGCCTGATGTTAAGCAGTTACCGTAGCCTACAGATATATAGCTTAACATTTACCTCTGGTATTGTAAGTATTGGAGAGGCGTATGTCCAGCAGTGGACTGCGATAGGCTGATGATGATGATGATTGTAAGTGTTTGCTTTCAATACCAGAGGTATCACTTGCGTGTTCCCGACCTATTTTTTTTACACCAGGGCTTAAAAATAGAGTATCCCCGAGATAGGAAAACGTTTCTTTCAACTTTTTTGACTGCCTTGGTGGTCCAGTGGGTGTAGTATGCGCCTGCTGTGCACGAGGTTGTAGGTTCGATTCCCGCACAGGGACAAAACTTTGTGTGACCCACGAAGAGTTGTTCTGAGTCTGGGTGTAATTTGTGTCCGTTAATTGTATGTTTGTAAAGTCCCCCGCAACACAGAGCTTGTTCTCTAGTGCGGGAGTTGTCTTTTTAAAGAAGAAGAAGAAAACGCATCCCTAAATGACCTGTACTCTGCAGTCATTCACTTTAATAGTATTTACTTACAGTGCCAAATATCACAGTCCGTCGTATGGTTACAAAAAGTCTTCACGCATTCTTATATAGATAGAATTATACTATAGAAAAACACATTAGATAGTCTACCTGTAACCGTTGACGTCATATAGCTGAGATAATGATGATGAACCGTAAGTAATGGACGATGGTAGGTACTTATATTTTTGGCGATATTATCATTACAATTATTGTAATTATCGTGCAAGAATGAATGGAGATGTCGGTAGGGGCCGCCCTAGGAGAACATACAGCGACCAAGTAGGGGATTTGCTAAAAAAGGGCCAAATTAAAAGTACCCAGAATCGACGTTCATGCATGAAGAGGTTGATGAATGTAGAGGAGGCGAAGCAAGTATGTTTGGATCGAAGCAAGTGGCGTACCATGGTCTCTGCCTACCCCACTGGGACACAGGCGTGATGATATGTATGTATGTATGTATTTTTATATTAGTAATCTCTCTAATAAAACAATCGAGGCTCAATATTTTTACACTGTTTTAACAATAATCTGGCGGCATGTGAGTGTCCCCGTTAAGACCAAACAAAAACCCCTGCAGTTAATAAATATTTTTCGCATTTTTGCTATGCAATCAGCTCAAATATACTTAACTATTAAAGCAATATGGAAAAAGACGAGCCCGCAGCAGGACTCGAACCTGCGCCTCCCGGATTCCGGCCCAGCGCACTACCAACTGTGCCATTCGAGCTCCTACTCCAGAGTTTTAATATTTAAGCCCCTGCAGTTGTTTGGTCTCAACGGGGACACTCCTTTGAGAAAAGGTAGGTAATGCCCCCATTACCTTCCTTTTCTCAAAGCGTTTCGCCGTATTTCTGTACTCTTACTAATTGGTCTGGATACTGCCATTATGTTCATATTTTTAGATATAATATCAATAGATATATTTTAGGATAATATGATACGACACATTCACAAGTAAGGGGTGTAGGTAGAAGCAAGGCAAGCAAGTAAGATCTTTTAAACAACAAGTTAGGGACAATTATAGGAGGTTTATTTTTCAAAAGGTCAAAATAAAGATAGAAGATGGTCGGACCGATGCAATGTCCATTACTAAAACGAAAAAAGCAAATTACTTTATTAAAGAATATTAAAAATACTTTTTTATGAAAGGTTATTTTAGATAGATGAAGGTTCTAAAGGTAGAAAGATACAAAAAATAGAATTTTGACCCTCGTAATTTATCAAACATTCTCCTAATATAATCCTCTCACTTTTGAGAGTGAAAAATCCTTGAAATATTTTTATTCGTTATCTTATTACGTGAATGTATGATGAATACAATTATATATAACTTAAATGTCTTAATATCTTTGTTTTGTTTTGTTTATTTTTCATTCAACATTAAATAAAATTTTTGAATTTTATTTACATTGTCGATTGTGCATTGATAAGTCGTTCGGCATTGAACTTCATAATAAGTTAATATTAGTTTTTGTTTAATATTGTTTGATTTAATTTTGTTTAAAAGAGAACTTCTGCATTACGGAACGAGACCTGTGTCGCGGAGGACTTTAACGTACAGTAACAAATTCAATTCAATTTTCCGGGGACGCTATCCCTCCGCGGAAGATTGCGGGTGAAAGGCTCAATTGGGCTGGCCTCGGTCTATGGCGGCATCTGGCGCTCATGTCAGCGCCGACGTCGTTCATTTCGCCGGCAATAGATCGGATCAGCGAGGAGACTTTCTTTTCTGACCCTTGTAGCCGTAGGAAAATTTTGCTGACATCATCTTTCTAGCTTATTCATAATTTATGACCTTCATAAGTGTTACTTTGTAACCTAAATGAATAAATGAATTTTGAGTTTGAGTTTGAAACAAGCCAGCATAAATGGTAGTCGAATCGAAAAGTCAAAAAAGCACATGTATGGAATTGAACGTAGGTCTACGACATTATATCGTAAACTTACGTCAAATCCCATACATTTGATTTTTTGACTTTTCATTTCGACTACCGTTTATGCCACTTGTCTAGAGGCGCTGATCCGCTCCACTAACCACTTAAGCCACTGAACCAGCCATGCAGTGTTTTTAAAAATGCATTGTAAGACCTTTTATACACTACAGATTTTTGCATCGATAGCGCTATGAAAACACCTTGAAGTCTCATCATTTCGATGCAGTAACACGTGTAAGAAACACGTGTTTGCATCGATGCAAATACTTATAGTATGTAACCTCTCTTAAATTCATTCTAGATGTTAATTAAAAAACAACAACATTGTCCGAGCCAATTATTTTTTCAAGGTGGTTGTCAGTTCAAGCAGCGAATTTGGCAGTAGGCAAATTATCTGACGGCATATTTTTAATATTTATTATTAAAATTCATATGAATATTTTACTTAGTATTAAATGGCGTAATAGTTGGCATAGGTCAGCTCAATAGCTGGTGTGGAGAGACTGGGGCAGCAGAGTCTCACCCGCACCCTTCCGCGGAGGGACAGTGTTCCCGGTGCGCCCGGACGCTGTCAGTGGGGAAGGAGCCCGCGTGAAGCGGGCAGCCGCTGGGGGGACCACTGAAATCATATCAGGTTCCAGTGGTCCACCCGTGAAGGCGGGTGTTGGTGCACAGGGGGATTTTAGTCGGTATGTCAGCCTACCATCTTCGAGCCGGAGAGTCCGACATAACCGCCTCACTACCCCAGGCAAGGCGGTATGCGTAAAGCATTTCCCCTCAACAAAAAAAAAATGTCAGCTCAATAGCTATACCAAAACACAAACTATGAGCGTTAAAAACCTTATTTGAGTAAACGAGGTAACCAACTCAGATAGGTATGGTAAAAAAGTATGTAACACCACCCGTTTAAAATGGATTAGCAGTTTCTTTTGTTTACCGTGAGAGGTTGTTTTTACTATTACTTGAATCTGTGAAAAAAAAAACGCGAATTTAGTTAAACGATGCTGACAAACTATGGCAGTTACTTGAAACACACAGCTGTAGGTAATAGACAAACAACAAAGTATTATAAGATTTTATTAATTTTTAACACTAGACGACAACAAGCATACAGCCTAACACCAAGGTTATGCTGGGATAGGAACACGTTTATTTAAAGATAAAACTTCCCTAAATAGAAGAATGACAAGGAGGTATAATATCGTGGGAGAAGGAATGGAGATGTCGGTCACCCTAGAACATACGTGATAAAAAAGGTCCGAATTAAAAACACCAAGAACCGACGTTCACGCATGAAGAGGTTGATGAATGTAGAGGAAGCGAAAGAAGTATGCCTTGATCGAAGCAATTGGCGTACCACAATCAAAGTCAAATTAATTTATTCATTCATTTAGATCAAATACATAATAGTCATAAACGTCATAAAAACAAATACCAGCTTAAGTACACACAGCAGCGGAGATAGCTGTACAGGGCCGCTATATAAAGATTAGTTTCTTAAGAAAACCATTGCATATATTTCTGTGGAATTTAGTAACAGTGTACAATAAGACTAAACCTACAGATAAAAATATATTTCACACAAATTCATACATTGGTTTTCCTAAAAAACGAATCTTTATAAAACGGCCCTGTACAGCTATATATCTCTCTCTCTCTCTATAATAAGTAATAGTCATATAAATAATAGTCTCTGCCTACCTGTATATCCTATACTACGAACAGGAACACGACCCACTGTCTTTAGATATTTGGCAGTGCTCTTCAATTATGGTATGAGAACTAAACTTATTTATTTAGACATTTGATTTTGACCCTACGCTCTGTATGACCACATTATTTAGTCACAATCAGTATAAACAAGTAATAAAAAGCCTATAATTTATTCTACGATAGTCAATTACCAGGACATGGATATACTATAAAAACTAAACATATTTTTTTACCGAATTACGTAGGTAAACATGAAAGCCGGCTCATAGTAAAACCAAAACTATGAGTTACATCGTGTAATAAAAAAAAATACAACCATAAATTTTAATTTCAACAACACATTATTTACTCATGCCCAATTATATTATTATCTATGTTGATAATAGCCACAGTTTAGGAAAAACAACTGAGCTATCTCAACATAGAAATAAACTGTATATTTACGTCTACAAAGCTACATTTTTTCAGCAACTTCGCATTAGTTACTCAGAAATAAAAAAACATGCATGTCTTTGGGGACTGCTGATAGAAGTGAAAACAAATTAACTTGTAAATTGTATCTCTGTTAAAAAAGACAACTCCCGCACTAGAGAACAAGCTCTGTGTTGCGGGGGACTTTACAAACATACAATTAACGGACGCAAATTACACCTCTCAGACTCAGAACAATGTGGGAATCGAACCCACAACCTCGTGCACAGCAGGCGCATACTGCGGCCACTGGGCCACCAAGGCAGTTAAAGTATCGCCGAGCTATTAGATTATTATTTTTTTAATATGGAAAGCGTTCGGTGATGATAATGCTAGTTCCATGATTTTTATTCACCCAAAAAGTGCTCAACCTACCTAACGAAGTTTTCACTTCAAAAACATTTTATCTGACAACCCATATCGATGATAAAATTATATAAACGAACTAATTTGTGCACAATACAGAAGAACTTTGTATTCCTTTACTCTCATAGTCCGATGGGACAGTAATTCGTCATGACAATGAATGATGTGGAATGAGCTCCCGCCGAGGTTTTCCCGAGAGACTATAGCATGTGGTTCTTTAAGAAAGGAGTTATAAGGTTTCTAAAGGCTCGGCAACGCGCGAGTGATACCCCTGGTGTTGCAAGCATCCATAAGCTACGGTAACTGCTTATGATCAGGCGGGACGTATGCTAATTTGCCTCCTTGGTATTGTGGTTACTTAAGTATAAGAGGTAGGTTTTGCCTGCCTCCGAGGCTCAGTGGTAGATGTGTGAGACTGCTGATTACGAGGTCTCGGGTTCGATTTCCGGGTCAGGCCAAAAATTGATATCGGGTTTTTCTGTTAAGAAATTCACAATAGATGCCCGGAGTTTGGATATTAGCGGTGTATACACCCCCACGTGCCTCGGAAAGCACGTAAAACCGTTGGTCCTACGCCTGATCTCTCACCGGTCGTATCGGATTTGCCGTCCCATCGGACTATGAGAGTGAGGGAATAAAGAGTGCACTTGTGTTTGCGCACACACTTGTGCACTATAATATCTCCCGCGCAGATGACAAGTCTCCGTTGAGATCCGCTGAGACCGAAATTCGGTTAGGAGGACATTATTAGTATGAAAAAAAGTGTTAGGGAAAAATTAAGCACAGGATTGTTGGCCTATCGTGCTCTCCAAGGCCCGCTGGCGTTTTCTGTTAGAGCAAAAACCGAGGGACCGCGAAAACGAAGCAAAATCTGGCTGTCAGATTGAAAATCGGTATTCCGTAAGAGCGAAAACCGAGCCTTTTTGACGTTTAGCAATCGTGTGTGCCGTCACCGAGCAATCACAACTGTCAGTTTGCGATCGCTGTTTCTTAGAAAATCTGCCTGCTGGAGTTTATTTTCTTTATCTAATAGATAAAATCCGCGCGCAAGTGATACTTCCGATATTGCAAGCGTCCATAGGCTAGGCTAGCGGTTACCGAACCGCTTAACATCAGGCGTTAAAGATGGATGGATGGATTTCCGTATGTTTGTTTGCCACCTCAGTAGTATAAAAAAAGCAGTTGTTTACATAAACAAAGAAACAACATTACCACGACATTACAGTTGTTTATGTAAGGCCAAACTTCATTGCGTGAGTATGTCACTGTACGAGTACCAAGAATATTGTTTGTAAAAAAAGCTCAAAGAAAATGCACGTGTTTTCTGATGTAGCGCGAGTAAATAACAATTATTTTTCCTTAATCCTACTAATATTATAAACTGGCTGTTGCCCGCGGCTCCGCCCGCGTGGATGTCGGTTATCGCTGTGGCCTATGTGTTATTTCAGACCATAATCTATCTCTGTGCCAAATTTCATTCAGATCCGTTCAGTAGTTTTTACGTGAAAGAGTAACAAACATCCATCCGTCCATCCATCCATCCATCCATCGATACTTTCAAACTTTCGCATTTATAATATTAGTAGGATGTGAAAGTTTTTGAGGATCTATGGATGTATGGCCATCCATACATCCTCACAAACTTTTTCTCAAAAATTTTATCCAGATCCTTTGAGTAGTTTTAAAAAAAGAGTAACAAACATCAATTTATTTGTTACTGGATGAAATTTAGTATAAAGACAGATTATAGTCTGGAATAGCGGATAGGCTACTTATTATCGCGATAACCGATATCTACGTGAGCGGAGCCGCGGGCAACAGCTAGTCTTCTAGGTAATCGGGATTGTTTTAAACCCCTTACGCAAGCAGAGGTATTTGTGTTCTGTATATTTGTTTCGTGGAAATCGGTTCAGCCATTTTATAGTTATGAGCTTTTTACCAAAGACATTTTTAACACACGTCAAGGGTTTTTAATATCAAATTATGAATTAATTAATGTATACCGGGTTTTGATGTTTACAATAAAATCTGGTGTGACGATCTCCATGCTTACACACATTGGGGGACCTTTTCTTTTATTTAGGAAATAAAATCACTTATATACGTGAATGTGCTTTTAAGATATTTGCATTTCACTCAAAAATACTCGATCAAATTAAAAAATATATATACCTTTAGACAATAACTAGCTGTTACCCGCGGCTCCGCCCGCGTGGATGTCGGTTTCGCTGTAAAAAGTACCCTATGTGTTATTCCAGACCATAATCTATATCTGTGCCAAATTACATCCAGATCCGTTCAGCAGTTTTTACGTGAAAGAGTAACAAACATCCATACTTACAAACTTTCGCGTTTATAATATTAGTCGGATAATAGTCGTCTAGACGGATTTCGATCACGGCGCGGCGGCCAATCTCAACGGAGATTATAGTGCATTACGCATATTATAGTGCACAAGTGTGTGCGCAAACACAGGTTCACTCTTTATTCCCTTACTCTCATAGTCCGATAGTACACCAACCCGACACGACTAGAGAGAGATCAGGCGGAGGACCAACAGCTTTACGTGCTTGCCGAGTGACAGGGATGTAAACACCACCAATTTCCCAACTTCGGGCATCTAGTGTGAATTTCTTGATAAAAAAACCCAACATCAAATTTTTGGCCTGACCTGGGAATCAAACCTTGTGATCAGCAGTCACTCACATTGACCACTGAGCCACAGAGGTAGTTTTCCTTTAGATAGTTGAAAAAAAATTGAAAAAAAATATTTTTAAAGTCTACCCAGTCGAACCTAGGACATACCGATAGTAGTAGTAGTAATACGGGTCACCCGCGACTTCGTCCGCGTGGTAATTTGGAATATTTTCCCCGATTTTGCAACATATCTCACTACTGCTCCGCTCCTATTGATCATAGAGTGATGTTATATTTAGCCTATAGCCTTCCTGGATATATGCACTATTGAATAAAAAAAGATTTTTCCAAATCAAACCAGTACTTTCTGAGATAAGCGCGTTCAACCAAACAATAAAACTCTTCAGCTTTATAATATATTAGCATAGCAGTATTTATCAGGAAGCAGTCTCTAGGATGTTTATCCAATCCTTCCCTTTGCGCATGAAAAAGGTGAAAGTTCTACCTACATTTCCTTTATGGACTATCTCTCTCTTACATAGTACCTACACAGTGAAAAGACAAGGAAAGAAATACATGTCTTCTTTCCTCATTGTTCTTTATATGGTCATAAAGAAATGGTCGAGCCTATCTTTAATGACGTGCACGCGTCATCAAGTTTTGGTGTCAAATGACAAACAGTTCGTTACCTCGATTTCGAAATACTTGTCTGAGGTTACCAGACGAGTTTCTCGATGTTGACGTGACGTAGGACGTGACGTCACACATCATAACATATTTTTATAAACAAATGTAAATAGTAGATTTTGAGAAAACGCCGGGACTCCCTTATCTATGTGGCTTTAAAAATACCCTTTTCAAATTTCTTTTGTTTTTAAAAAAGACAACTCCCGCACTAGAGAACAAGCTCTGTGTCGCGGGGGACTTTACAAACATACAAATTACACCCAGACTCAAAACAATTCTTTGTGGGTCACACAAAGTTTTGTCCTGTGTGGGAATCGAACCCACAACCTCGTGCACATCAGGCGCATATTGCGGCCACTGGACCACCAAGGCAGTCTATTATATAGTGTATTATAAATTATTATAATAACTAGTGGCCAGCTCCAACTTCGCCTGGGTTAAACTATTTTCAGCTCAACTTTCTTTTTTTTTACATAAGAACCTTCTCCTGACAATAACGAACATAGCAAAAAAAGAATTAGCGAAATCAGTTCCGCTATTCTCGAGATTTGCGCTTAGCAACACATTCAGCGATTCATTTTTATATTATAGATATATTAAAACCCATGGCGATTGTTTTTTGTTGTTAGTTATAAAATACTATATAAAAATAAATAAGTATTATATATATAAATTAAAAAAAAACTTTATATAACTAACTAAATATAACATACTTATTAAAAATAAATAAGCATTGCCATTCAGCGTGGCAATGCTGCCAGTCTCCTGGGCACGTTTGTAGTAGACATAGATGCGGAGGAATTTTTCGAAGCCTTTTTTTTTTTTTTTTTTTATATACTACTTGGGTGGCAAACAAGCATACGGCCCACCTGATGTTAAGCAGTATCCGTAGCCTATAGACGCTTGCATTACCAGAGGTATCACTTGCGTGTTGCCAACCCATTTTTTTACACCAGGGCTTTAAGATGGAAGTAACCCTGGGATAGGAATACGTATCTTTCAAAACGCATTCCTAAATGAGCGCTGGAGACCTGTACTCACACACAGGAACACAACTACACCGCTGTGTGTAGTCATTTGGCTGTGGTCTTCTGTAAGGTGGAGGTCCTTCCCCAGTCGGGCTTGCTCGCTAGTATGGTGCCCTACCTCTCTTGTCCTAGCCTATTAATAATTCTTCCCCCCCAAATTTTTGTGTATTTTTATAACTATAATTTATTTTCATCATCCATCCATATCAGCCATAAGGCGTCCACTATAATTTATTTTAATTCGTCTAAATATAGTTTTAGTGTTTAATATTATTTTATTAATTATTATAAATGTACATAAATATATTGTGCAAAAAGTGAATTAAATAAATAACACTTACAGCCTTACAAATAAAACAATGTTATATCACATTTATCTCATTCTTATACGAGGTATAGTTATACCAGTTATAAATTAAGAATAAGTCAAAAATATTTTTTAACAAATAAAGCAGGTATAACTATTCATCCGTTATGTCAAATTGCACAATTTGACAACAGCACCACCAAAGAGAAACTTCATAAAAAAAACGTATTTTGTCTATGACAACTGAATCTATTTGTCAACAAAACCTTTTTCGACAGTTTTAATTTTTAAATCTCAATAATCTCATTGAAATTTTCCAGAAGATGTTTATAGTATGTGGCATGTAAATGTCATCGATTTTTTTCTTTAATATAGACTGCTGAGTCAAACTGTGAATGTCCACAGCATCTTCTTGCACTTGAAGGAACAAGAAACGAGTAGGTAGTTAAATTTGTGAAACTCATAGAACAGATTTACTTACATGTGTGAATATCCAAATGTTCTTACCTGATTACGTCCCCAGTATCTCAAAGCAATCATCAATTGTAGAATCAGGGGGGAGAATAGAAGGTAATCCGGTGGATTACCTTCTATTCTCCATATTGAGATATCTACCAAATAATTTATCCAAATACATATATCATACCACTTTTAGAAAATCGACATTTTATTTGACTTTTCTTGCAGCCTGTATTAAAACAATTACGTTATTTACTTGTTCTACTTCTTCTATTGCTTATAAATCCATTTTTTGAAAATATAAACACGTAAACAAGCCTGAATCGTAGTATTTTTATGATTATACTAGGTTTATACTAGGGTATGGGCGCATATAACTTCAGAATAACGATTGTATGAACAGAAATGTCAGCGCTATACTTGGTATAAGTTATTCTTTGTTTATTTGTAGACATTTTGCTAATTCTCTGTTTATTTTCGAGTATAACTGTTATACCACGTTTATTTGTAAGGCTGTTAAAATATTTCTTATTTTAAATTTTGATTATTACATTTAATAGTCAAAATTTAAACAAAAATTGCGAAGTCACCAGCATTAGAAAGAGACAAAGCTGCTGTTTGGCGTCACTCTCTCGTAATACCATAGTAGTTCTATATTTATTTTATATATAATTTATATAATATTTTCGGGACAACTCACACATCGCTATCTGATCCCAAACTAGGCAGAGCCTGTACTATGGTAACCAGACAACTGATAAACATACATATATATTTCTAAATGCATACATATTATAGATAAATTACACCCAGACACAGAACAAACATTCGTGCTCACCACACAAAGATTTGTCCTGGGTGGGAATCGAACCCACGACCTCCGGCGTAGTAGTCAGAGTCACTAACCACTAGACCAACAGGCCAGTCAAATATAAGCGTTATGAAAGATTTACTAAAACAGTTATTTAATAAAGGAGTTAGTCTTTACTAATATCTATTTAGTAATGACAAATAATTTAGATCATTGTAATGCGCACATTACTTATGTATATAAATTTTATTTTATCAACAAAAATAAACTACTAATACATTAATAACTAATAACCCTCCATCGCTGACAAAACACACATTTTTTTTTAATTTTTTTTCTCATTTTAAAAAGACAACTCCCGCACTAGAGAACAAGCTCGCGGGGGACTTTACAATCATACAATTAACGGACATAAAATACACCCAGACTCAGAACTATTCTTTGTGGGTCACACAAAGTTTTGTCCTGTGTGGGAATCGAACCCACAACCTCGTGCACAGCAGGCGCATGCTGCGGCCAATGGACCACCGAGGCAGTCAGACATTAAAATCGCGGACACAAATTACACTTTCTTTGTTGTATTGAGGGGACAAACAAGCAATTACCTTAGCTCATGGACGTTATCAATACAATTTTATCAGTCAATGAAGATAAGTTTTGTTTACCGAGTGGGAAAGTAACCGACTTGCACGCAGGGTACTTGCCATCCGGGATCGAACTTACACCAAGATTGATCCCGGGTGGCAAGTACCAATGAAAATTTCACTTTGTGGAATTAATATGTACTAATATTCTAGTGATTTGCTAACGGTGAAAGAACGGCATCAATGCCTATGGTCCTCATCAGAAAATATCCTGCAGATCAATTTCGACCAAGATGCCCAATCATCTACTTTCTTTTTTTTTATACTACTTGTGTGGCAAACAATCATACGGCCCACCTGATGTTAAGCAGTTACTGTAGCCTATGGACTTGCGTGTTGCCACCCCATTGTTTTTCATCAGGGCTTTACGATGAGAGTATCTCTGGGATAGGAATACGTTTCTTCAAAACGCGTCCCTAAATGTAGAATGGTGCCCTACCTCTCTCTACATGTACGTCATAATATTATAATGCACAGATGTATGCACAAGTGCACTCAGAATTGCCTTGCTTTATATACAAGAGTTCAAGAGCAGGATCAACAGGTTTACGGGGTTTTTGAAGCACGGAGAGTTCTACTTAGAAAACGATGTTCAGTTTACGGACTAACCGCAAGTTTGCTGAACTCACTAATTTAAGGTAACGGCACCTTGATCAGTGGTATTTTCACCAAAACTCGAAACAGCATCGAAAATTAAGCATTTACTATACCTTTTTGGGTGTTTTGTTATATTTATCAGAAGCTTCTTTTATTTGACTATCGAAATAGACTAAAGATTTGACTATAGGACCCTGATTTGTATTAAATAATAAATAAAATATGAAAAAAGTCCGTAGCCCCTAATTCCGATGTAAAGATCCTAATTCCGATGTATTTGGTTTCTAATTCCGAGGTAACAAAACATGGTGTTCAAAAAAATCCCTATCTACTTTATAAAATATATGTTATTTTTCTTTGAATCTTTATTACCATGGGGAATAAAGTTTGTATGAAAGTTCATAATGTTTTAGTATTTTAAAATTAGGAATTTGGGATATCGAGGTTTATGAAAATTCTGATACTATTTACAGTTGCTTTTTATTTTTTATTAATCAATTAGTTTTGTATTATAATATAAGTACTATTACGTAGTTATGACACAAAATTGCTTTTAGATAATTTTCGAATGTTAATCTTGTCAAGTTTCGAAAAAAAAAAATACTAGATACGTTTGTATCACTGATTTTATTTATTGTAAATTAAGAGACGGCCAGGATTTATTGTAGGGCACCATATTAGCGAGCTAGTCTGACTGGGGAAAGCCTCCCTCTTACAGAACACCACATCCAAATAACTACACACAGCGGTATAGTTGTGTTCCTGTATGTGAGTACAAGTCTCCAGCGCTCATTTAGAGATGCGTTTTGAAAGAAACGTAGTCCTATCCCAGGGATACTTCCATCATCAAGCGCTGGTGTAAAAAAATGGGTCGGCAATACGCAAGTGATACCTCTGGTATTGCAAGTGTCTGCTATGCTACGGTAACTGCCTAACGTCAGGGTATGCTTGTTTGTCACCCAAGTAGTATAAAAAACAATGATCAAAATATAAAAGATATCTAAAACATTAACATGATGCAATTATGTCATGTTACGAGAACACTATGAAAATAATTTTACAGACAAAATAACTCAATTTACATTAATTTTATTATTGGACGTTCCATTAGAGTGAAAAAATGTTGAAATTTGTAATATCAATAACCAAAATACAAACTTCCTAAATCAAATTTTATTCAAAAAAATAAAACTTTATGCTGCAGTGAATTGTGAACAGCCTGTATTTTACTTATTTATACCACGGAATAAGGTGTCCATAGAACTTAATTCCGATGCACTATACATCGGAATTAGGTTTCGTACTAAAATATCCTCAAACGTTTCCTAATTCCGAGTATTAAAAACTAAAACATTTTTGCATAATTTATATACAGATTAGTGTACAATTGTAATATCTGCCTAAATATGTATTTCACTTGCTAAGAGTTACATTTAATTGTTAATAAACTTAGATTTTTGGTCTTGACTTTCTTATGCAACGAATTAACAAAATACCAAAATTTACCACCTTTGATATGCTATAATTAATGAATGCAATGCAAAAGTGTACCACGTAATTAGATCTTATATTTATTGACTACTTAAGTTAGTAAATATAAAGTGTGAAGTGCCTAATCCTAAAAACAATCCTGAAAACACAAAATGAAACCAAGTCTATGAAATCCTTATTCCGTGGTATACATCGGAATAAGGAACTCGCTAAATTTTATGGCACCTAATTCCGCGATATTTTCAAAACGTATTTTCACCTTTATTTATTTAGTAAAATACAAAAAGGTAATGTAATACTAATAAACAATATAGTCCTTTTACTAATTAAACGCAAAGAATTACACACACAGTACCAAAACAACAAGAAAAACGCTATTTAAAAAAACTTGGTATTTACGTGCACAGGGTGCCAAATGTATGAAGAGTTTGTTTGGACCGGCTATCGTTGCGAATCTTATCGATTATCTTAAACATCTTATACTTTACACCTTACCTTGGATAATATATCCACATGTAGATATATTATCTACTAAATAAGAGATGTTCTGGTAAAAAACAGCTTGTAAATCGCAAGTAAATGCCGTTTTTCTAAATACCTCGGAATTAGGTGCCAATTTCAGAACCCATCGGAATTAGGTGCCGTTACCTTACCGTTTTTTTTTTCACACAACTCCCACACTAGAGAACAAGCTCTGTGTCGCGGGGAACTTTACAAACATACAATTAACTTACACAAATTACACCCAGACTCAGAACAACTCTTTGTGGGCCACACAAAGTTTTGTCCTGTGTGGGAATCGAACCCACAACCTCATGCACAGCAGGCGCATACTGCGGCCACTGGACCACCAAGGCAGATTCATACAAATACTGAGCTACACGCCCCTTACTCTTTTAATTATTTAGCAGAGAACACAGATTCGGACAAGTTGTACTTCACTACAAAAAACAAAATTTAAGTTAGTGGCCAATCTGGCTCAGATCACCCTGCATATGCCGTGATTTACCTAACGACTTTATTTTTTTTTATACTACTTGGGTGGCAAACAAGCATACGGCCCGCCTGATGTTAAGCAGTATCCGTAGCCTATAGACGCTTGCATTACCAGAGGTATCTCTTGCGTGTTGCCAACCCATTTTTTTACACCAAGGCTTTAATATGGAAGTAACCCTGGGATAGGAATACGTTTCTTTCAAAACGCATTCCTAAATGAGCGCTGGAGACCTGTACTCACACACAGGAACACAACTACACCGCTGTGTGTAGTCATTTGGCTGTGGTCGTCTGTAATTTGGAGGTCCTTCCTCAGTAAGGCTTGCTCGCTAGTATGGTGCCCTACCTCTCTTAAATAATGAATGAATGAAATGGAATCATTAATGAAGACTTACCCTTTTTCCTAGGTGCTCGAATCACTAGATTAGTAGATATATAAAATATAATCTTAATTAAAGTTGATCTGTGCGTCACAGATGACCGAATGTTGTCTATATAGGTATAACGTTTAACGTTGAACCGCTCAGTATAATATACGCGCGTGAACCTATCGGTCCGAAGTGCCAAGCGGTGCTAGTGTTAAAAAAAATTGTGCATTATTATTTTATTTTTCAATTTTGGAAGTGATTTCGTATTTTTGGATTTAGGTATGTAGTTATTTTTATATTTATGAAAATTTTTATTTAGTGAAAAATTATGTAAATAAAAATAACTGATTAATTATTTTGATTTATTACATAATTTTTATTTTTTATTAATAATTATACTCATTATGATTGTTGTTTAAAAACACATAATTATATATTAACCAATATCAAAAGTTATTATTTTTTATTATTTTATTTTAATTGTAAAAATAATTAAAAAATATTTTTAATCAATTAATTTTAAAACTTAAATTAAATTATGTAATTCTAATGTATGGCTCCCAACATTTGCGTTAGTCAAAATCAATAAGTGATGGCGCAGTGGGAAAGTAACCGGCTTGTGGCAAGTATGGTGTGAGTTCAAACCTGTCCGACAGTATCAACGTGAATTTTAAATGACTAATTTACCATCCACTAATAGTATACAGAAAACATAATGTTAATTAAAAATAAATTGCAATCTTTATTAATATTATAAAAAATCAGATTTTGTAAGTTTGTCTGTCTAAAAACCTTAACGCAACGTAGCATTATAACATTGTTTTATATTATTAATACTTTGTATCCTAATGTTTTTACGGAACGGCAAATATTTATAACAAATTATGTAGCATATTTTCATTAGAATAATTATATTAACTTTCCCAATAATTAATATCAGAAAGAGTTACATCACTATAATCTAGCGGCTCGTCCCGAATTAGCACGGGTGGACACTTATCCCGTAGTTTTTTTTCAATAAAATATAGCTTATATTACCCGCTGATAATGTAGCTTTCTAATGGTGAAAGAATTTAAAAAATCGGTTCAGTAGTTTTTGAGTTTATTCGTTACATACAAAAATACAAATCTTTAATATTAATATTAGTGTAAGATAGCTTCACCTAAAATTTATAGACCTCCTATTTACCGCAGTACCATCGTGTAAAGAATTAATATATTACACCTTATACTATGGTAGTACTCAATAACTCGATATTGTTGATCAATAATTATCGACTTAGGGAATCCCTATTGAAAAAATACCCTCACCATGTATAAAATACCCAATAAAGATATCTTATAGTTGGAGAGCCAGTAACGTATTTACTTTTGTCATTTCATAAGTTTAAAATTCACAAATTAAATCTTATTGAACTGCGGAATAAAAAAAGCTCTGCTGGCAACCCTCTGCGGCCGGGGTGCTTAACCATTTAGTTTTTTAATCAATTAATCAATGTCTTTATTTGTCAGAATATGGTTTATACAACGTGTTATACAATAATAATAATAAAGTATAGCATAGTCTGCCATTGATGACGTACAGTTTTACCGCCGCCATCCACTCTCTGACGCTGGCGGTCATGGACCGTGCCACGGTCGGCAGCAACAGGTCTACGCCAATGACTGCGACGACTTATTCGTCAACTCGATCGCGAAAATCTCGTCCACGTGGTCGAGTTAGGAAGATTTAATTCTACCTATTATTTTATTATGCATCTCGACCAAGTATATACATACAGCTAATCGACTTGATTGCGTTATTGCGTTGTGGGTTCGATCCCCACACGGGACAAAAAAATGTGTGATCCATAAACGGTTTTTCCGAGTCTAAATTTACTTTGTGTCCGTTAATTATATGTTTGTAAAGACACCGTGACACAGGTCTTATTGCTTAGTGGCGAAGCTGTCTTAAAAAAACATGCGGGGCAGTCAAAAAACTAAGTAACTTGTGAATTGTATTGTCGAGCTATTAGATTATAATTTTTGAATATGGAAAGCGTTCGCTGACGATGACGCGAGTTCCATGATTTTTTTCACCCAAAATGAAGTTTTCACTTCAAAAACAGAACAGTTTATTTTAACCATTGAACTATTGTTTTAATCACAAACTATGAAGTGAACTTTACTCGTGTATCAAATATTTACTTTGAACAAAAACCCTGACGCCTGTCAAAGTTGACATAACTAATATTATCAAACAAAATTACCCAGAGTTACCCAATAACTAATTAGAAGTATGATACATTGTTTGTATTTGAATATCATTATTATTCGACTAGCTAAACCCAGCTACGCGTCACAGCTACGCTTAGCTGTAGGTCAGTCTCTACTTGGAACGGTACGTCCTCGAATTGTGTTCACAATTTTGTCGGGTTTGAGTGAAAGTACCGTTAAAATCGGTCCAGCCGTTGCGGAGATTATCCGGAACAAACATACAAAGTAAAAATTTAAAACAATGTAGTTAAGTGCCGTGTGACAACACCTTTCTTGAAGAACTATAATTTTATTTATTTATATAAACCAGAGGTTGCCTTTTGGTCGACATTCTTTCTGCAGTCCTTCTCCGTATGACCTTTAACTGTGCTAAATTTTACACTCCTTTGTGAGCACAATTATGCATAAAAAGGGGTACAAAAGCTTTTCTTCACGTATATCATTATACTTATATTTATTTTTATTTTAAAAGAACTAGGGAACAAGCTTGTGTCGTGAGGACTTTATAAACATACAATTACGTACACAAAATACACCCAAACCTGGGACAACCAATTATGGTCACACATTTCTAGCTAATGTGGGATCGAACCAATAACTTGCCACGCAGTGGTAAATAGCGAGGTAATCAATTAAGCCACTGACTCAACTGTGCAGTCAGAATGTATTAAGGAATATAAATTTCTTTCTTTCTTTCTATTACTAGCTGTTGCCCGCGGCTCCGCCCGCATGGAAGTCGGTTATCGCTGTAAAAATCATAATCTATCTCTGTGCCAAATTTCATCAATATCCGTTCAGTAGTTTTTACGTGAAAGAGTAACAAACATCCATCCATCCATCCATACTTACAAACATTTGCGTTTATAATATTAGTAGAATTCGTAGCGAGTGGCGACCCCCGGCACCAATCCGTGTGCGGTAAATCCATATAAAGTGTCAGAACGTACAAGAAATAGGTCGGTGGCAGCATTTTTTTTTATACGACTTGGGTGGCAAACAAGCATACGGCCCGCCTGATGTTGAGCAGTTACCGTAGCCTATGGATGCTTGCAATACCAGAGGTATCACTTGCGTGTTGTCAACCCATATTTTTTACACCTTTAAGATGGTAGTATCTCTTGGATAGGAATACGTTTATTTCAAAACGCATCCCTAAACGATCGCTGGAGACCTGTACTTACACACAGGAACATAACTAAACCACTGTGTGAAGTTATTTGGCTGTGGTCTTCTGAAAGGTTGCTCACTAGTATGGTGCCCTACCTCTCTGAAAATTTTGTGGTTGTCGTGTGTTAGGCTCAGCGCAGACGGAACGGAGCGCAGCGGAGAGGATTTTATTAACGCACTTGAAAATAAAACTTTAAAATTATTGCAATAAAATGCATAAATGCTTGATCCTGACAAAAAATGCTCGCGTGTCCTTGAAGATACGCGGGATTCATACGCGATCCGTAAAGAAAATGTCCGAGACCGCGCGGGGATTATTAATATATTGTCTGCGCCTAAAATTTTGTGGTTGTTGCGTGTTAACCTTATGCGGCCACAGTTAGAAGATGATCGAATTCCTGGTGACACCAGGAAATGTTACATAAGATAAGGTATCTATGTCAAACAACAAATCCAATGCCACATAGTAGTTTACATTAGTTATTAATACAACAATAAACTATCAATAATTTGGATGTTTACAAAACATATTAATATATAGACCTTGTTATTATTCTTTTTTTTTTGTTACTCATCAAGAGAATAAGCTGTGTCGCAGGGGACTTTAAAAACATACAATTAACGGACGCAAAGTACAACCAAACTCAGGACAACCATTTACGGATCACACCATTTTTTATCCCGTGTGGGGATCGAACCCACAATACGCCGCGCAGGGTAATTTAGAATATTTTCCCCGATTTTGCAACATATCTCACTACTGCTCCGCTCCTATTGATCATAGCGTGATGTTATATAGCCTATAGCCCTCCTAGATAAATGCACTATTCAACAAAAAAAAGGATTTTTCTAATTGAACCAGTATCTTTCTGAGATAAGCGCGTTCAACCAAACAAACAAACAAACTCTTCAGCATTATAATATTAATAAATAGTATAGATAACAATACTATTACAACATGTTAGTTGTAAGTTTGACTGGTCTATTGGTTAATGACCCTGACTGCCACGCCGAAGGTCGTGGGTTTGATTCTCACACGAGACAAAACTTTGTGTGATCTTGATCTCGAAATGTTTGTTTCGAGTTTGGGTGTAATTTGTGTTCGTTACTTTTTTTTTTAAGTGCGGGTGTTGTCTTTTTAAAGCCAAGAAAAAAAAATAGTAATCCATTATTTTAGATCTAGACATGGACACTTTGCTATAATTGAGAGGGTTTATATCGTATTTTTAAAATATTTATCAGCACTGGCATTAAAAAAATATATACATATAAGTACCAAAATAAAATTTAGTTGAACAAAAAAAAGATAACATGTACATGGTTTGAACGTACGAGAAAAAATGGTACCAAAGTATACGTCCAGTTCCAGTCAGTAAATTGGCTGTAGGAATAAAAAGCTGACATTTGTTTTTTGTGACGTTCATAAGTATTATGCATTTGATTTAAATGTTTAATTAAATAAGTAAGACTGACTACCGTAGCTGTAATATTAATATTATTCACCTTAAAATAGAGAATCTGGTAAGATAACTAGACATTTTAAACCTTATAATTATCACAAGATGTCAATTGCCGAGCAGGCAGTGCAGAAGCACAAACTACATTGGCATATAGGTGAAAGCGATTAATTATTATAATTTGACTGTGTGTTATTATGATCTTCTCGATACAGGCTTGCCAAGTGAGAGGATCACCAGTAATGTTACTGATATTTTAACTCCAGCATTTGACTAGACTATACCTAATTTATTTAAAATTGTGATTTAAATGTAAAAAATCTGTGTCAAAATGCTGAAACAAATATTTTTTCATTTTTCATTTCAAAGGGAATTACTCTCGCGAACAAAAAAAAACTTATATTACTTGGAGTTATTACCCGCGATGGTACACAGGTTCATCAGGGCACTGAACTCGCTCAGCTGACGCGTGGCCTTGACCCTTGACCCCATCAATTAGGTAATGCATATAAAAATGAAGAAAAAAATATATAAATTCATTCGTTCAAAAAAAAAACAAAATATTTTTGAAGAAAAAAAAACATACAACTAAATCACTTGTATTTTTTCTCGGAAGAGTTTTCCTGATAAAATTAATGTCCTTCTTACCGAATTTTGTTCACGGCAGCTAATCTCAACGAAGACTAGTCATCTGTGCGGGAGATATTATAGTGCACAAACACAAGTGTACTCTTTATTCATCACTGTTATGGTCCGATGGGACGGCAATCCGACACGCCGGAGACAGATCAGCCTCTCTAGATAAGTGGCACAAGCGATTGTCGAATCGAAAAGTCAAAAAAGCAAATGTATGGGATTTGACGTAAGTTTACGACATTATACCGTAGACTTACGTCAAATCCCATACATTTGTTTTATTGACTTTTCGATTCGACTACTGTTTATGCCACTTGTCTAGAGGCTCAGGTGTAGGACCAATGGCTTTTCGTGCTTTCTTTGATACACAGTAAGGGAGATACATTATCCTTATTCTTTGTGACCAAGAATTTTGTGCTAGAAAAGTACCCCACAACAAAGCAACCGACGCACAGAATATCAATAGTACTTGGATGACGACCGACAGGTATTTTTTTTTTAAATTAACGTTTTCTAAAAATGAAACCTAGCTAGATCGATTAATGAATCGCCCCCGAAACTGCTATATGCAAGGGATATAAAATTTTATGAAAATCGTTGGAGCCGTTTCCAAGATTCAGATTATATATCTATACTAATATTATAAAGCTGAAGAGTTTGTTTGGTTGGTTGTACGCGCTAATCTCAAAAACTACTAGATCGTTTTGGAAAATTATTTTTTTGTTGAATAGTGTATTTATCCTGGCTATATAACATCACGCTGTGATCAATAGGAGCGGAGCAGTAGTGAGATATGTTGCAAAATCGGGGAAATTATTCCAAATTACCACGCGGACAGTATTATATATATAAAAGAATTGTTCGTTTAAAGGTATATTATTAGATTATCCGGTACTTATAACAATAATATTGACAATTAGTAACAGTTATATGTACGAGTACATTCTAGAGTCAACAAAAAAAGTCAAACAATATATTACAATGTCCTATCGACGACTGTTAAATAAATACTTATTAGTTATTACTGTGTGCCCGACTTTTGTAATGCTTTCTAACGGTGCGGGTTACTTTGTTCATGTGTAATTATAATGAGTATCTATATTCCTACATGTTAGTCATCGTAGTTGCAAAATTGTATATATTAACGGACCCGGCAGACGTCGTCCTGCCTGGAAAAGCTCACATACCGATTGCAGTGCCACCTACCGGGTCCAATTGTAAATCTAAACAATTTTCGAATCTACCTAAAGACACACAAAAAATTAAAAACCTTTCAGCCGTTTAGGAGAATTTAGTGACATACACACGCACAGAAGATTTATATACATAAAGACTAGTGGACCTGGCAGACGTTGTCCTGCCTGAAAAAGCTGATATACCGAAAGCAGCGCAAAATCAAATTGTGAATCTAAACCATCCGGAGCCCTACCCGAACACACACACAAAATTTTATCTAAATCGGTCCAGCCGACTAGGAAGAGTTCAGTGACATACACACGCACAGAAGAATTTAATACATTATTATATACATAGATATGTAGTATATGGCTCAAAAAAAATGACTAAGTCTCGGTATCAAATAATTAACTAATCATAGTAATAGACGTCCAAAACCGATTTTGGTCGCAGCGGCCAATCTCAATGGAGATTAGCCAACTGCTCTGAGCCTCAAATCAAATCCCATACATTTTATTTTTTGACTTCTCGTTTCGACTATCGCTTATGACATTTGTCTAGAGGCTCAGGATATAATATAGTGCACAAGTGTGTGTGCAAAAAAAGGTTCCCTCAATTTTCAAATTTCAAATTCCTTCACAGAGTCCGCTGGGAACGCAATCCACAAGACCAGAGAGATATTAGGCACCGGACCAACAATAACTAGAAAAAATCTTTAATTTATCAAAAAATCACAACAATCAATTTTTTTTCTAAGTCGATACAGTATAGGTACTTAATATAGCAGATAACATAATTTAATATAGGTACTTATTTAGCTATAAAATAACATGACTGCATATATTTTAGGAATTACACATAGTTCATAATTGAATATTGCCAACCTAAAACATCGATTGACGTAAACGACATATATGAGTGAACAAAAAAATCTATTAGCACTTGAAATAGAAAATATTCCACAAACCTAGCCACTGAATCAGATTATACGCGTTAGTCATACTACTAACTAAAATCCATCTTTGCTTCGAGGATGTAGCTTTTTTGTATCTATGAACTGACAAACAAGCATACAGATCAACTGATAGTAAAAAGCTACCGTAGCCTTTCCAAATCAATATAATTATTATTATACTAAGCCCATTGCACACCAGTCTACTGCTGGAAATAGGCTAAGTTCATCGATTTTAATACGAATTTTAACTTTGATGCTAGGTAATAAAGTTGTCATCTTACGAATTTCAAGTTAATATGAATATAATAGGCTATAAATACGTTATAGAGTAACAAAGACAATATAGTAAGGACACTGGCGCATTATGCCAAAATAAATGCCTACCATACAGGACCGATTTAGTTAGCCAACAAGTACGGGCTGACAACATACCCCCAGGGGTATTCCGTAAGAGAGAAAACCGAGCGACCGCTAAAACGGAGCAAAATCTGGCTGTCAGATTGAAAATCGGAGCAAAATCTCGCTGTCACATTAAAAACCGGTATTCCGTAAGAGCGAAAACCGAGCCTTTTTGACATTTAGCAATTGTGTGTGCCGGCACCGAGCAGTCACTGTCAGTTTGCGATCACTGTTTCTCAGAGAATTAGCCGGACAGGCAAGCAAATTCATGCTGACGTGACACAGACAATTTTCAATTGCCCGCCAAATCGTAAAACAATTGACAAATGAATAAAATACATACTAAATATTATAAGCAAAGAGTTCTTTTTTCAATTTATTTTTATTTTTTTATTATATTGTTTAGAAGTGGCCAGTTCTTAAAACTTATACTTATACTTATACCCCTGCTATTCCGTAAGAGAGAAAACCGAGCGACCGCTAAAATGGAGCAAAATCTGGCTGTCAGATTCAAAATCTGAGCAAAATCTGGCTGTCAGATTAAAACTCGGTATTCCGTAAGAGCGAAAACCGAACCTTTTTAACGTTTAGCAATTGTGTGTGCCGTCACCGAGCAATCACAACTGTCAGTTTGCTAACACTGTTTCTCAGAGAATCAGCCGGCCGGGCAAGCAAATTCATGCTGACGTGACACAGACAATTTTCAATTTCCCGCCAAATCGTAAAAACAATTGACAAATGAATAAAATACATACTAAATATTATAATATAAGCAAAGAGTTCTTTTTTCAATTTATTTTTATTTTTTTATTATATTGTTTAGAAGTGGCCAGTTCTTAAAACTTATAATGCCGCCCTCGTAATCTAGACAAGTGGCATAAACGGTATCTATTAAAATTGATTTGAATAGAAATCAAATGTATGGGATTTAACATAAGTTTACGAAATAATGTCGTAAACTGACGTCAAATTCCATACATTAGCTTTATAATGTATTCGATTCGACTACCGTTTATGCCTCTTGTCTAGAAGGGCAGGTCCTGAGTGGTGGGTATTATGATATATTTTGATATAATGCAGCAGTATCTTTGCTACTAAGTCTCCCTTACATTATGGTACGGCCCCTGAAGTATCAATAATGGAAACAAAAAGATCTCTTTACAAAACTATAAAACCATGTAAGTACACGCGTGAATTTCTTTGTTAGGTTTTCGGGACAATCCCACCCACATGCCCACCGCTGTGACTCCTGTAAGCCAGGATTACCAGCGGAGTAACCAACTGATACACCGAGTTTTGACACTCGTGCGTCCCGTGGACAACTAAACCTACTGTCTTGGACCCCGCAACGAATTTAATCAGAAGTAAATAGGAGGAGTTAGAAAGAAAAGTCTCCACTTCCCTCCATAGCAAAGCGGGAGACAAAATAAATCTGTATAGGTTTGTAACCTATGAAAAGGAGCACCACGGAGGACCTTAAACTACGGGACCTAAGTGAGCTAAGTTTGATTGCTATAATATGTATGGCAGAAACGTTTAAATGCACGGAAATTCCCTCTAGATGAGACTAAATCACCATAGTAGGCCGGTCCAGATGATATATGTAAGCTGTTCAACATAATAGTACGATAGTAATAGTCTTTGTTAGGTTTAATAAACTAACATTTGTTAATTGCAATCATTTAAATAAGCGCTAGTTTTACATTTGTGTTACATTCACGTTCAAATATGAAATAAAATAGGTAGAATAAGTTTGCACAATATTGTATGTCAAATTTTAAGAGTTAATACGCAAATATAATTTTTAAATGGTGTGAATTGGCAATGGGAGTTGTTTTATTATAAAATAGACTGAATTAATTATTTGATTGTTTTATTTTATAGACACAAAGGAGATTAATTACCCAAGGTTAATAATATTACTAGAATAAAAATAAGTAGTTAAAAATTCTTATACATATTCGTTCAGACCAACTTCGGTCACACGGCGGCACGGAGATTAGCCAACTGCGCAGGACATCATTATAGTGCACAACTGTGTGCGCAAGCATAGGTACACTCTTTATTCCCTCTCTCATAGTCCTGTGGGACGGCAATCTGACACGACCGGAGAGAGATCAGGCGTAGGACCAACGGCTTTACGTACTTTCCGAGGCGCGAGGTATACACCGCCAATTTCCAAACTTCGGGCATCTATTGTGAATTTCTTGATAGAAAATCCCAATATTATTTTTATGGCCCGACCCGGGAATCAGACCCATGACCTCGTGATCAGCAGTCACACTCGTCGACCACTGAGCCACCAACGCAGTATTAAAAAATCATAGTATAGTATTAACAATACAGGCATTATGTAAATATTATATTATTATGGCGCGTGTAGCTTAATTCAAGGAATGTATTCAATGTGTGTGAAATAAACCTATTTATTTTATTCATTAATTAATTAGGTACTTAAAAATCTACAACTACATCTTGCTGTTCACCGACCCGTGTTATAATTATCTCTTCAAAAATAATAAAAAAGTATAGATTTAATATTGAAATCATCATCATTATCTCAGCCAAAAGACGTCCACTGCTGGACATAGGACTCCCCCAAGGATTTCCACAACTCTCTATCTGAGCCGACCTTGTCCATCAGAAATGAGGAGATCCGTAGGAGAACCAAAGTAACCGACATATTTTGAAGAATTGACTCCATTATGTGGCAATGGGCCGGGCACATAGCTCGCAGAACTGATGGTCGTTGGGGCAGAAAGGTTCTAGAGTGGTGACCACGAACTGGAATATTGAATTATTAGGAATTAATTTTATAATAAAGCTACTTGAACTATCTCTCTCTCTCTCTCTCTCTCTCCCTTCCTGACTATTTATCCCACATGGTGGTGGGGTCAGCTCTTTTCGTGTGCTTTATCTATTTGAGCTATAGATTTTAAAATATGTATATGTATAAAAGATTTTATGTTCTTTAAATGAATCACAATGGCTGAGCAGAATATTATTTAACTTATAGTCACGTGTAAGCTTTGCACGCGAATGTTAAAGTAATGTAATTAATAATTCAAGTAGGCACGACAGTCTACATACTCTACATGAAAGACGACGCCCGACGACGCGCGACGCTACCACGCCGCGACCTGCGACGGCTTGTATCTATCTGATATACGGCCCGGCCACGGATTGACGCGGCAGCGGCGAGTGGCAGCGGCAACAAATGTACTAAAAACGCGCGACGCGCCGTACGCGGCGCCTCGTGGCGGCCTAGAACGTTTTATACTATACGCAAAGACTCGTGGCAGTCGGTGCCATAAATCACTTTTGTAACATGGATGTGCACGCGCAAATTACTGGACTATCGATAATACGGAATGCAAGTGCTTCATCGATGCACAAACATGGGCTCATTAAAGTGTTAATCGTTATTGAGCATTTCTAAACATATATTTACACATCATGTAATGAGGGTAATTAGAAGTAATTAGATAATAGGTAACCCTTGAGTAGTGGTTTTGTATAAAACACCAAGTTGCTGGTACGTGATAATCGATATATCGATAAACGCACGTACACAAACAACGCGCATCTCTGTGTTTGTGTGACGTCATCCATAAACAGTGCAAGTGTGAGAGAGAAAATGATATGCGCTGTTTCTTTTGCACGTTTTATTGCTCTGCCTGCCTGCACGAGTGGTTGCGTTTAGAATAGTTTAGATAGTAAATTAAATTTGTACTCATCGCTCGCCGCCACCGCTCGCCGCTACCGCTCGCCGCCGCCGCTCGTGTTCGTGCCCGGGCTGTTAGCCATAAAAGCGTAACAGACGGAAATTTTATATATTAAAAATGTCAACATAGAATTTCGATCCTAACTAAAATCTTTTTATAAATGAGCATAAAAATAATTTTAACAGAAAAAAAACATGTTCAAGCATTCATTTTAATTAAATACTTTTTTTATTGCTTTAGGTCTAGTATTTTTAACCTGACAGACAAAAATGGTTATAAAAGATATCTATAATCTTTATTAACATGAGACGAAATGATTTATATACCAATGTTAAAATACATACAAATGAAATTCTTAGAACTGGCATCACATACGTAAAATAAAAAATATAATATGGTCAATAGCCAGGCTAGTCTATGCCACGTAGAAGCAGAAAGAGTGGAAGCAGAAATATGGCTACTAGCTTACACACAGGTTTTTTTTTAAATTTTCTGTGGTGTCAGCATGCTGGCAAGTGCCAAGCATTGACATAGCAGTGGGACACAGCATTACAATGCCAAGTATTCCTACAGACACTAATTTTACGGGTATAAATTCGAAAGTAAACCTATTTGTTAGTTTACCATTTTATGACTAAACGCCTGAACGGATCCTAATTTAATAATGTTACATAGCCTATAGCCTTCCTCGATAAATGCACTATTCAACAAAAAAAGATTTTTTCTAATCGAACCAGTACTTTCTGAGATTAGCGCGTTCAAACAAACAAACTCTTCAGCTTTAAAACAAACTCTTCAGGCTATATAATATCACGCTATGATCAATAGAAGCGGAGTAGTAGTAAGATATGTTACAAAATCGGAGAAATGTACGTTCCAAATTACCACGCGGATGACGACGCCGGCGACCTCTAATCTTTATATAAAAATGTTTTTTTTTTATACTACCAAGGTGGCCAACAAGCATACGGCCCGCCTGATGGTAAGCAGTTACCGTAGCCTATGGACGTTTGCAACACCAGGGGTGTTACTCACGTGTTGCCGACCCTTTAAAAACCTTATAACTCCTTTCTTGAAGAACCCCATGCTATAGTCTCTTGGGAAAACCTCGGCAGGGAGCTCATTCCACAACCTAATCGTACGTGGTAAGAAATTCCTCTGGAATCTTACGGAACCTACGGCATGTTTGAGGTGCAAGGTGATGATCACTTGGGTCTGGAGCGATTTCAGTAATTCTTTTTTTGTTGTGTTTGTTATTGTCAGGAGAAGGTTCTAATGTAAAAAAAGAAAGTTGCGCTGAAAATAGTTTAACTCGGACGAAGTCAGGGTGAGCCGCTAGTTAAAATATAAAAGCCTTGACAGAAGTGTAGTAACATCATATTTTATGTTAAAGACTAGCTGACCCAGCAAACGTTGTTTTGCTACTAAAATAGTAATATCGCTATTAAAAAATAGGAGTTGATCGTAGAGGGGTGAAAATTAAGGGTTGTATGTATTTTTTAATGCTGAATCATAAAAAAAAAAAATAGGTGTGGACCACCCTTAACATTTAGGGGGATGAAAAATAGATGTTGTCCGATTCTCAGACCTACCCAATATGCACAAAAAATTTCACGAAAATCGGTCGAGCCGTTTCAGAGGAGTTCGAAGCCGAACACTATGACACGAGAATTTTATATATTAGATTTAATTTAATCATTATTCCGAGGGTAATATAATTCTTTAAAGCGGGGACTGATCAACGAAGTCAGTGGTGTCGGGCCTCATTCACTTAGTATTCAGTAAGAGTACAGACGTACAGTCCAAGGTGTTCCTAAACAGTGCTCATCGACACTAATAATCCACATTTTGTGCAAAAGCTTGCCGTTTGGTTAGAAGATAATCTTTATATATATTAGTACGTGTGTATGTCACAGAACACCTCCTAAACGGCTGGACCGATTTAATTTAATTTTGTGTGTGTGTTCGGGTACGGACCCGGATGGTTTAGATTCACAATTGGACCCGGTAGGTGGCGCTGCTGACGACGTCTGCCAGGTCCGCTAGTGTAGTGTAAATTATAAAAGTGATTGTGCTTAGAATATCTTGGCATTGGATCTTGATGGAGTTAAAGAGGTAAGCTCAGATAAATATTTAAAGACGCGGTAATTTTTTATCGCGTTGTTTTCGTTCTTAGCCGACAGGAAACTAAAAACTTGTAGAGGTAGAGCACCATACAAGTACGCAAGCCCGATTGAGAAAGGCCCTCAACCTTACAGAAGACCACAGCCAAATAACACACGGCAGTGTAGTTGTATTCCTGTATCTGCGTATAGGTTTCCAGACCTCATTCAGGGAAATTCCATCACAAAACCTTGGTATATATAATACTAGCTGTTGCCCGCGGCTCCGCCCGAGTATATGTCGGTTATCGCTGTAAAAAGTAGCCTATGTGTTATTCCAGATTATAATCCAGATCCGTTCAGTAGTTTTTACGTGAAAGAGTAACAAACATCCATCCAGCCATCCATCCATCCATCCATCCATACTTACAAACTTTCACGTTTATAATATAAGTAGAATTTTTGTTGGTAACACACAAATGATTCCCCTGGTATTTTAAGCGTCTATAGGCTACGGTAACTGCTTACCACCAGGCGGGCCGTAAGCTTATTTGCCACCCAAGTAGTATAAAATAAAGCTAAATGGATTAGGTACCCTGGTTTACCTCTTCTTCCCTTGGTTCCGAGTACAATAAAATATAACATACCAAAGTACTATTAAATTCATCACTTCAACCCATAAACGGCCCCCTGCTGGGCACAGGTCTCCTCCATACATTTGGTGGGTATTAGCCTACTAAACCACGCTGGCCAATCGGGTTGAAATAAGGTTTTGTTTCGAGTTTTCCTTCTCTTGCATTGGATATTGTCTGCCTGACTTACTCCCTTAGTCGACTCTTACAACACCCATGGAATAGAACGGGGTAGTGACATTTGTATTCTTAATCCGTCAACACACGGACAATTTTTTTTATACTACTTGGTTGGCATACAAGCATACGGCCCACCTGATGTTAAGCAGTAACCATAGCCTAAGGACACTTGCAATACCAGAGGTATCACTTGCGTGTTGCCAACCCATTTTCTGACAGGCTTGAGGGCTTTAAGATGGAAGTAACTCTGGGATAGAAATACGTTTCTTTCAAAACGCATCCCTGGAGACCTGTAAAATTACCATTAAATTATAATTATATTAATGTGAATAGTCTTACTTTGTAACTTATTATTTTTTATATCTCTACATAAGTCTCTGATAAATGTATTTGGGTTTTGCAAATGACTTTTTTGACCTATAATAGTGGAACTAATAATTTATTATGCATGACTAGTACGGCATCATTACGCCTTTGACCTCGAAATGGTAAGTTTAGCTAGGCTATGTAAGATTATGTACAAGTAATGTAAAAAATATTTAAAATATTTTATTATCATCATCATTATCTTAGTATTATCACGGCTACTGTGTGTGTGTGTGTGTGTGTGGTGGCAAACTAGCATACGGCCCGCCTGATGTTAGGCAGTTACGGTAGCCACCAGGGCTTTAAGATGGAGTATGCCTGGGATAGAAAAACGTTTCTTTCGAAACGCATCCATAAATGAGTGCTGGAGACCTATACTCACACACAGGAACATAACTACACCGCTGCACGTGTGTAGTTATTCGACTGTGGACTTCTGTAAGGTGGAGGTCTACTATAAAGACCTGGTGTAAAAAAATGGGTCGGCAGCTTTCAAGTGATGTGGGTGAGAGGTCAGGGGATTGAGCCTCTCACCCGCACCACACCGCGGAGGGACAGGGTCCCCGGTGCGCCCGGATACTGTCACTAGGGATGGAGCCCGCGTTAAGCAGGCAGCCGCTGGGTGGACCACTGACGTCATATCAGGTTCCGGTGGTCCACCCGTGAAAGCGTTTGGTGGAGCACAGGGGGGTTTTAGTCGGTATGCCGGCCGCCTACCATCTTTAGGCCGGAGAGTCCGACATAACCACCTCGCTTCCTCAGGCAGGCCGGTATGCGTAAAGCATTTACCCTCTACAAAAAAAAAGCTTACCATCATGCTTGTCTGCTACCCAAGCAGTATCAAAACAACTCAAGTTGTTTACGAATTATATTCATCTTGTATTATTACCTAAGTGTTAATCTCTTTAGTTTTACAAACACAATTTTGCTTGCCTAATGGGTGTTTACACCTAAATTATATATTTATCTGTTAAACTTGTCCAAGGTTTATATTTTTCCTGTATTGTTATGTATACGTGCGGAAATTTCCTCTAAATCTATTATCTTTAAAAATCTAAAATAAATAATTAAATATGTCCGTCCGCTTTAGTATTTAATATTCACGATGACATAGGTCGTAGGTACATCGACCCAATGACGTATAAATATTAAGTCTTTTCCCAAGGTATTTCTTGTTTGTTCTATTTAGGCTGTTTTACAGTTTTTTTTACTGACATAGATAAATAATAATGAAGCTATTTACATAGAAAACAACTCAAACTCATTTATTAATTTAGGTTACAATTGAAAGTGACAATAACAAATGAATCAGGAATTAAATTTAAATTACCTTCGGCTAGTCCACTGACAAAAAAAACCGCCAGAGCACAGAATTAGAGGTATTCCTCGAAGCGCACCCATTTTGAAACGCACCTAACGAAGCGCACCTAAAGTATTCCTCGAAACGCACCATTCAGGTGCGCTAAGGAAATCATAGCGCACCTGAATGGTGCGTTTCGAGGAATACTTTAGGTGCGCTTCGTAAGGTGCGTTTCAAAATGGTGCGCTTCGAGGATCAGAATTATACTTTAAAGAAAAAATAAAATAAACTGCAAATTGGAGATCCATTTTCTCCATATATTCGCTATAATGTATGTATACTGTCGAATAATAAATCACGTAAAAATAAAAAACAAAACGAAGTCGACGCCGTTATTAAATAAGTATCTAAAGTACAAATTTACTTTCTAAGTTCTTCCCAAGCAGGTGCAGTAGAAAATATTAAAATTTTCAGTATAGAAGTCGCGTCTATTCGTCATATCTAATATTTGAGAAACGTCCGGTGACGGTCGCACGTTTCTCAAACATAATAATATAATACAAATTATATATTGGGGAGCTCCCTCAACGTTACCCTTGACTTTTATTCATACAAGTAGATTCAATGTTTCTTTGCGGTTTAGTTATTACAAGTAATAATTTGTTATTTAAGTGCGACTCAAAAATACATAATATTAAATTTGTCTATCAATGAGTCATGGATATGTGAAGGAGATCTACAATCACCATGGAGATATCTAATGCATGTAGACAAGGTTTGGGAATTGAAAAACAAATTAAAATAATCGGGATATATTTTAATTTGTTTTTAAAACTCCAAATTTAGGAGTAGATAGGTACAGTTGGTGAATAATATTTATTTGAGAAAGCGCTAAATTAGTTACCACATTCTGGCAAATAAATAATTTAATGTATTCATCCATTCATTCATATATATAGGTACTAGTTTTAAACTCAAACTCAAAATTAATTTATTCATTTAGGTTACAAAGTAACACTTATGAAGGTCATGAATTATGAATAAGCCAAAAAGTTGATGTCAGAAAAATTTTCCGCTGACGTGGAGCCTTGAGAAAAACTAGCAAGAAACTCAGGCCACTCTTTTTAATCGCCAGATAGTTTAACGTTGTCTCTAGGCTGCAAGTGCAGCATTTTTCTTTTAAGAAGCGTAGCCTACTATAGTATAACCTGCAATACGTATTTACATATACCGTATGTTCGAGTCGCATTCTATAAAAAGACCGTTCGTCCCAACTACGACATCGATGAGACGATCGGGCATAAATTTAAATTATTCCAACGACGACGATGGAACGAACATTATTATATTTTTGCGTAATTTTTTTTTTCTCACGAAACAACAACATAATTTATTTGACAAGGAGTCTCCTTGGCGTGTCATACTCATTGATATGCCGATACCTATGAGTACATTATGTTAATTACGACATTTACATTATTTACTATTTGTTTGTTTATTTGTTCATCTTCCGTTGTTAGACACTCACAAGTTTAGAGTTCAATGTACATTTAATAAAAAAATATACATATTTGTAGTGTTTATTAATAGAATTTTAGTGTCCTATACATTTGGATGTAATTTTAATTTTTCTATTCCATACTACTAAGAAGGCAAACAGTTACCCTAGCATATAGATGCGAAGACCAGGAGTGTCCTGAAATACAGACTTTTTTTGTCTAGTTTAGGCATCAGTCACACAGTATTACTTAGGTTTTTATGTATTATCCGTTATAAAAATGTATTTCCATATTGTGGTCAGAAATTGGCGTCTCTTGAAAAACCTTTGAAAGCCTTACCTAACCATGGCGGGGAGCTCATTCTTCACACAACTTAAAAAATCAAACCCTAAAAAAAATTGCCACAGGTTTTAACTAACCTACTTCAGGCAACAGTCTCTCACGCATAAGTAGGTCCTATTTTTAATCATTTGTACCTATAATTAATATTATACACATTGTGATGAGAAAATAAACTTTACAATTATTATAAACTAGCTGACGCAGCGAACTTCAAACCGCCATTTTTTTTAAATTTTGTTCTCTACAAACATTGTCCTGACAATAACAAACACAAAATAAAGAATTATCTAATTTGGTGCAGTCGATCGGAAGTTATGCGCGTACATATGTACATTTGGGGGTTTCATTTTTATTTATCTTATACATATATAAAATTCTCGTGTTACAATGTTCGTTCCCGTACTCCTCCGAAACGGCTTGACCGATTCTCATGAAGTTTTGTGAGCATATTGAGTAGGTCTGAGAATCGGACAACATCTATTTTTCATCCCCCTAAATTTTAAGGGTCGTCGTCCATATTTTTTTTGTCATTTTTTTTGTTTTTAATGTTTTATGATTTACCATTAAAAATACATACAACCCTTAATTTTCCCCCATCTACGATCAACCTATATTTTAGTAGCAAAACAACTTTTGCTGGGTCAGCTAGTATAGATATATATTCCTTTGGAACTCAACTATTGTATAGGCGGTAGAATAGGTCATCTGGGTTGGTACCTCTAAGTACTTAGTAATGTGTACATTTAAAACTATTTTGTGGCAAATTCAAGGGTATTGTAGTGAGTTAAATGATCGTCTCAGGGTCGTCAACACGTAAGTAATGTTTCTAGTTTTGCAAATGTCCGGAAACTTTTTAAACTTACTTAGTAAGTATATAAATGGAGACGAACACTTGAATTATGGAGGACTTAGATATTTTATTTATACTACTTGGTTGGCAAACAAGCATACGGCCGGTCTGATGTTAAGCACTTACCGCAGCCTATGGCCGCTTTCAATACCAGAGGTTCAATCACTGTGTTGCCGACCCATTATTTTTACACCAGGGCTTTATGATGGGAGTATCCCTGGGATAGGAATACGTTTCTTTCAAAACGCATCCCTAAATGAGCTGCATGTAAATATTTAGCTGTGGTGTTCTGTAAGGTCCCTCCCTAGGCGGGCTTGCTCTCAAATATGGTTCCCTACCTCTTATAATAATAAATGTCCTCCTAACCGAATTTCGGTCACGACGGCTAATCTCAACGGAGACTTGCCATCTGCGCGGGAGATATTATAGTGCACAAGTGTGTGCGCAAACACAAGTGCACTCTTTATTCCCTCACTCTCATAGTCCGATGGGACGGCAAATCCGACACGACCGGAGAGAGATCAGGTGTAGGAGGCTTTACGTGCTTTCCGAGGCATAAAGGTGTAAACACCGCCAATTTCCAAACTCCGGTCATCTATTGTGATTTTTTTACAGAAAAACCCAATATCGATTTTTGGCCCAACCCGGGAACCGAACCCGGGACCTCGTGATCAGCAGTCTCACACATCGACCACTGAGCCACGGAGGCAAGCAAAACCTACCTCTTATACTTAAGTAACCTCAATACCTATAATAGTAGTAACAAATTACTACATAAGCCACTGCTCATCCGTAAACAACAAAATGTAAATAATTAGCAATTCAGATAACATTAAAATTACATCCAAAAAGTTATGTAAATACAATAGGTGGAATATAAAAAGTATCAGCTATGATATTAATATCTCATTATGTTTGTTTGTAGTAACAAACATATTTCCTAGTGTCTATGGGTGTGTACGGTTTTTTATCGGAAGTCGTGAATAAACCACGAATTGTTTAGTGAAGTATTCTTTGAGTGTCATCAATATTTATCATAATAGGCTTTATTATTAGATATCTATAAATAAACTTGCAGAAATAGTCATCAAAGGCCGGCAACAATAATTATGTTACTTTTGTATAAATGCAAGTAGGCAGTGTAGCTTATGTTCTATCCTACTAATATTATATTATATTACATATATGCGAAAGTTTGTTACTCCGTAACGCAAAAACTACTAGATGGATTGTAGAGACATTGTGAATAGAAATAATAATAATAATATTTTCAGGACAACTCACACATCTGATCCCAAACTAGTCAGAGCCTGTACTACGGTAACCAGACAACTGATAAACATACCTTTATATTTCTAAATACATATTATAGATAAATTACTCCTAGACCCAGAACAAATATTCGTGCTCATCACACAAAGATTTGTTCTGTCAGTCACTAACCACTAGACCAACAGGCCAGTCAAATCCGATAGAATACTTACATGGGCGAAGCCGCGGCTAAAAGCTGGTACCTACTTAAATATACCTACTCTCTTACAAATTATGTGCATCGAAATATAAATACATATATGTAATGTCGCAGAATATTCGGAGAAAACAGATCTTTGCGATAATCCCAGGTCCAGATAGGAATCTAACAAAGAATTTCGTAATCATCCATCCATCGTTATTTTCAGGATCATTACAGTAAGTCACGAATAAATGCTCCCGATGCTCTCCCGTTTTTTTCTTCTTAACATTATGATAGCAAATATGTACATATATTAAAAATGTATTATCCAAAGACGCGCTGTGAGGATTGTTGACGATCCCAAGCTCACAGGCGGTATTGATACACTAAGTCTAAGGAGAGACTTCGCCTCCTTGTGTGTGTTCTACCGCCTGTACAATGGGCTGTGTTCTGAGGAATTGTTCGAGATGATGCCCACGGCTACATTTTATCAACGCACCTCTCGCCACCGACAGGGAGTTCATCCTCACATCCTTGCACCTCTAACTTGCCGTACCGTAAGATTCCAGAGGAATTTCTTACCACGTACGATTAGGCTGTGGAATGAGCTCCCTGCCGAGGTTTTTCCAAAAGACTATAGCATGGGGTTCTTCAAGAAAGGAGTTATAAGGTTTTTAAAGGGTCGGCAACGCGTGAGTGACACCCCTGGTGTTGCAAACGTCCATAGGCTACGGTAACTGCTTACCATCAGGCGGGCCGTATGCTTGTTTGTCACCTTGGTAGTATAAAAAAAAAAAAAAAAAAAAATTATATTGTTGCGGCCCAAAACACGGCCACATTGACCGTGGCTAACGTTTTATTACTCATGATATCACACAGCTCCGTTTTTCTAATAATTCTCTGACATATTATTATTGTTTAAGAACACAATTCACAGACAGTTGAATCTAGCATGGGAATAACATTTGTACGATTTTTTTATAACCCGACCAATGAAGAGATGCTATAATATCCTAGCAAAATATTTTACTAGTCCTATTCTCTATATCTGCTATGTTTATTCTTTAAGTCTTTATTTATTCATTAACAGACAAAAAACCCTGCAATCTTGATATAATAATAGGCACCTACGTGTACGTGCTTTGAAGCACATTGTATAGCTGCGGTCAAAGTGCTAAAATCGTCCAAATACAATAATTTGTCTTTGTTAAATAATGTCCTCGAAAATTACTCGTGACTTTCAAGGGAATTCCCTCGTAACATAATTAATTTGACATAAGTGCAAATATTAGATCAAAGTTTGATAATAATAAATTATTAATAAAAAAAAAACCCGACATTATTATGCTGCCTTGTTTTAGTAGCTAATACAATCTTTTAAAGCAACATAATTAATAATAATAATATGTTTTATTAACATAAATATTATCTTAAAAAAACAGATCATGCGGAAATAGTTATTTTCGCCGTGCGTTGCTTTAGTAAGAGTGGTATATTCGCGAATATTCCCCTAAGGGCTATTGCTGCAGACCTGCCACTTTAAACATGAGCAATTTAATCGCTTTATATAAGCTAAATGCTGCTACTAAACCTTCTACACGACACTTAAAACCACTAAACACGGTGATTTGAGTCAATTTTCGAAAGGTCAACACAGCAACGAATGCTACACTTCGCACACATTTGGATGCCGGTGGCATCTATTTGGTTCATTGTATCATATATTACGAAGAGATCCGAACGCACAGTCGCCAAAACGATGCAGCAACGCTTATCACCGATGACACCGTCGCAAAATCGCTGATCACCGATACTAACAGTGCTTAAAGCTATACCCATAGCAAACTGTGAATATTACTCTTCATCATATACCTATTCTTACACTTATTATGTTTTTGTACCAAATAATAATAATACCTAGCATTGTTATAGTCATTATTTGGTATTTGTTAAGAATTGTTGTAAAAAGTGTTAATAGTGGCTACGTTAACGCCTTTTTAATGTCATGAAACAGATGAACTTGTCATCTATTTTAACTTCTGACAATATTATATATGCCAACGTAACTTTATCTGGAGTGTACTACGTGAAGTCGACAAATGCATTATAATGGTACTAGCTGTTCCGGTTATCGCTGTAAGTAGCCTATGTGTTATTCCAGACCATAATCTATCTCTGTGCCAAATTTCATCCAGATCGATTCAGTAGTTTTTACGTGAAAGAGTAACAAACATCCATCCATCCATCCATCCATACTCACAAACTTTCACATTTATAATATAAGTAAGGATTCTGGGACAGAACATACAGTACTTTTTTGTACGACAACAGAAAAACACGCGGACGAAATTTAAATATTTACATTTTTTAACACATTTAAATTTACCAAAAAATCAGAAACAAAATCTTAGAGTGTTATAAGGGACAGACTGCTGACGCAATCATTTTGTGTCTGCATAAAAATAACATGCAAATTCAGTAATTCAATTTTAATTGACAGACAAATTGATTGATATTGTGATAACCTTGAAAAAATAATATATTATGACGACTGACAGACTAAACACGTCAAGAAGGGGTCATTTAACACGTTTTTTTTACATCACGTGTAATAGTATCACTCAGAGATATGTTAACAAAATCCATGAAGACTTTGAAAAACCATATTTTTTGCCTTCTTATTCAGTCTAAGTTGGCACGGTCTAAAGATAGCACGACAGGGTGATAGGCCCGTCCCCTCTCACCATATTGTATGAATTGACTATTGACGATATAGATGAGACAAAGTAAGCCCTGTTGTTATAAGATCTGCCGTATGCTTATTTGCAAACTTAGTTATAAAGATTATTACTTACTTTAATACGCATAATTTGTACACTTATTGTAGGGGCAGGTACAAACGCATGGGTTTAGGGAATTAAAAACAAATTATGTCAAGTATGCACATATTCACCTTCATTATATTTGACTATCTCTCAGCCATAAGACGTCCACAGCTGGACACAGGCCTCCCCCAAGGTTTTCCACATCGTTCGATCCTGAGCTGACCTTGTCCATCGGTTGCCCGCGACTTTTACCAGGTCGTCGGTCCACCTTGTTGGAGGCCTGCCCACGCAGCGTCTGCCAGTTCGTGGTCGCCACTCTAGAACCTTTCTGCCTCAACAGCCATCGGTTCTGCGAGCTATATGCCCTGACCATTGTCACTTGATTTAACTAATCTTATTTTATATAATAAATGAGAAGTGAGTTTGTTTGTTACGCTTTCGTAACTTAATATATTTTTATGCAATTTGGCAAGAAGATATAATGGTATTCAGGGGCAGCAGCAAAATACAGCTAATAACTTATTAAAAATGAAGTGTCAATAGTTAAACGATTGAGAAACTACCTACTTAATTAAGGTATGAAAAGTAAAAATAAAAAATCTAACAAAAATAAATCAGAACGTTCATAGGCCCTCGGTAACTGCTTACCATCAGGCGGGCCGTATGCTTGTATGCCACCTTGGTAGTATAAAAAAAAAAAAAAAAACGTTCAATATTGAACCTATGAGTGTGACCACAAAAAAAATAAACAAAATTATATATATTATATTGTATATTGCAAAGAGGATATTATTATATATATTATATTGTAGCTCAAACCAAATTGTAAATGTTATTGTATAATGTTTCTTGTCAATTCTTCTTCGGTCCTACGCTAGTCAGCGAATTGGTCGTAGGAAAAAAAATGCTGGCATTATTTTGTTTTTATGACGTTTATAAGTATCATGTATTTGATTTAAATAAATGAGTAAGTGAGAGAAATGAGTTTGAATTTGACTTATTGTTTCAGGCTATTGAAAGATGGTTGTGGGAACGCTACAGCATGTTCCAAGTAAGGGGCGAATATCTATTATGAGGATACAAAACTTTACAGTACGAAAACGACGTAAGTATTTTTTATTACTTAAAATAATTTAATGTAAGTTGAAAGGTGGTAATGACCTTATTAAAGCCTTTTAAACGTTGTAATGTTTTTGATCTTGTAAGTTCAAAATAAAGTATGATATAGTAATTGACTGCATCGTTGGTTCAGTGGCTTAAGTGGTTACCTCGCCATTTACCACTGCGCGGCGTGTTGTGGGTTCAATCTCTACACGGGACAAAAATTTGGTGGGATCCATTAATGGTTGTCCCGAGTTTGAGTGTACTTTGTGTCCGTTAATTATATGTTTGTAACGTTCCCCGCAACACAGGGCTTGATTCCTAGTGCGGGAATTGTCTTTTTTAGAAAGAGAAGAATACATGTTTTTCAAAATCCTCCGGCTTATTAAGATTGACCGGCCTATTGGTCTAGTTAGACGATCTGGTAAAGGTCGCAGGCAACCGATGGACAAGGTCAGCTCAGGACCGAATGATGTGGAAAACCTTGGAGGAGGCCTATGTCCAGCAGTGGACGTCTCATGGCTGAGATGGATACCAGTAAAATACCAAAAAAAAAAAGACGCACGGGTACCTGCCTCGTAGCCTATGAATGCACATAAGTAATACCAGGGTTTCCACTTGAGAGCAAACCTGAGAAAAATAGAAGTAGGGTACTATACTAGCGAGCAAGCCTGACTGGGGAAGGACCTTACAGGAGACCACAGCCAAATACACAGCGATGTAGTTGTGGTCCTATGAGTACAGGTCTCCAGCGCTCATCGCAATCTCAGGAATACTCCATCTTAAAGCCCTGGTCTTAAAGAATGGGTCGGCGACACGCAACTGATACCTATAGTATTGCAAGCGTCCATAGGCTACAGTAACTGCTTAGACCAGACAGGCCGTATGCTTGTTTGCCACCCAAGAAGTATAAAAAAGGCTCTATCTTATGATATAATGACTGCCTTGGTAGTCCAGTGGCCGCAGTATGTGCCTGCTGTGCACGAGGTTGTCGGTTCGATTCCCACACAGGACAAAACTTTGTACATACAATTAACGGACACAAATTACACCCAGACTCAGACCCAATTCTTTGTGGGCCATACAAAGAATTGGGTCTGAGTCTGGGTGTAATTTGTGTCCGTTAATTCTATGCTTGTAAAGTCCCCGCGACACAGAGCTTGTTCTCTAGTGCGGGAGTTGTCTCCAAAAAAAAAATTATATATAAACTTCCCTATGATGCCACTACAGGACTATTCCAAAAAGTTCTAATATCATCATCAGCAACACAACACTGTCCATTTACTTTTAGACTTATCTTATCTTATCTTATCTTGTGACGGGGCTGTCCTTGCGGCCAGCGCACTTCGACCCTTGGGGTCTTTTGTGCATGCCCCTACCTTACCGCTCACCCTACGTCTTGGTCCCTGAATACTTCCTACATGAGTTTCAGTATATCCTTGACGGGGGCGCGCCTGTAGTCCTCTGGTTCAGGGTATGCCAGTCCCAGAAGGCTCATTCTTCTTGAGGCCAACGCATGGCACGTGCATAGCAGGTGCCGCATTGACTCCTCTTCTTCACCACAGGTCCTGCATGTCGGGCTATTTGACAGGCAAACTACTTTTAGACTAAACAATCTTTTATTTTTCTAGATTCGGTGATCAAATTGGCCTACGGTTTTCTACTAGTGGTGATAGCAACAATCACAGCTGCAATTAACCCGATACAGTTAGTGACTGATTATGTAAGTGATATTTTTTTAAGTATTTGAATAACACACGCCGGTCACCGGTTAACCTCGCCCTGTTAATATAGATTTGCCATTCCGTTTGGTGCATAACGTTGAATAACGTGTATTGAAGGTATATAGCAATTCTTGTATTAATACAAATTAATATCCCAGGGTTACTTCCATCTTAAAGCCCTGGTGTAAAAAAAAAAAATGGGTTGGCAACACGCAAGTGATACCTCTGGTAATGCAAGCGTCTATAGGCTACGGATACCGCTTAACATCAGGTGGGCCGTACGCTTGTTTGCCACCCAAGTAGTATAAAAAAAAAAAATATATATATAATTTTGAGTGTTTTTTTTTCTTCTATTTTCTTCATCTGTTGTACACTTCATAATGCTCTTCAATCAATCAATCAATCAATCAGCCTATCGCAGTCCACTGCTGGATATAGGCCTCCTAACACGCGCCACAGCACACGGTCCTCCGCGTCCAGTCCGTCACAGCGACCTTTTTTAGGTCGTTGGTCTACCTAGCTGGGGGCCGCCCTACCTTACGCATATAATGCTTTTATACTCTTATATTTCCTCTATCACTATTGGTTTGCTGTTAGAAAACTTAACAATGAGTTAAGCTCGCCTTTGTACATGGCTTTTGTTTAGTATTTTGTTTTGTTACCATAATTTGTGAGCAATAAAGAATTAAAGAAGTGTCTCTTTAACAGCTTTTTTGATTTGGATCAAAATTTGTATTTAGACAAACTATATTTTCTGAAAAATGCGAGGCAAGTACTTTAGGTTAAAAAAGCAAGTTTTTTAAGTGTAAGACATGAATTGTGTATAAACTATTATGTATGGTGTAATTTAAAAAAATATTGCATGCCTTCCAAAGGTGAATATGTCGGGCCACTTCTGTATTCTGTCATCTATCTAATCGAATAAATATCTTATCTTATTTTATCTATGAAAATGGAGACAGAAGATCCTACTAATATTATAAACGCGAAAGTTTGTAAGTATGGATGGATGGATGGATGTTTATTACTCTTTCACGAAAAAATTACTGTATGGATCTGGATGAAATTTGGGCCAGAGATAGATTAACACATAGGCTACTCTTTACAGCGATAACCGATATCCGCGCGGGCAGACCCGCGGGCATCAGCTAGTTTAATATATTTAAAGAGTAGTAGTAGTAAGGCATACAATTGAGGACATCAACGTTTTAGCTGTTTTCTAAGAAGAAAATAACTATGAAAATATGTATGCCTGACCCTCTAGACAAGTGGCATAAACAGTAGTGGAATCGAAAAGTCAAAAAAATAAATGTATGGGATTTGACATAAGTCTACGATATAATGTCGTAAACTTACGTCTAATCCCATACATATGCTTTGTTGACATTTCGATTCGACTATCGCTTATGCCACTTGTCTAGAGGCGCTGACATGGCAATGGCTGTTTTGGGTTTTTTAAAATCAAATTTACACTCAACATTTTTGTACAGTTATAGTCACATTTTGTAACTAAAATAGAATTAAGTGATCCATTAATATTATCTAAATAGCCCTCGACTACGCAGATTAATGCGAAAGATACGAACCTTAGTTAGCAAATAGAATATATTATCATTCCCTTATTTAACATAAGTTTATTTTTAAACTAGATATACGCAAATATGTCCATTAAGCTATCAACAGTTCATTAATTACTAAAAAGAAACTTGTTTGAACCAATTAAAATTAACTTGAGAGGTTGTCAATTTTATTTTGATAATACCTACGTTACCACCGTCAGTATTTTTTGTACTTATATGGCAAAAAAAAACAAATAAATTTAACTATATAGGTATACTTAAAATTGGTCACATTTTTTGATAAAAAACCTTTAAGTACCTACTTTGTCAATTAAATGTTACTTGAATGATTGGTTAACGTCGCGCAAGTAAAGTAGGTAGGTACCTATTGTAGAAATAATTGCTAGATGTCTTTGCCTAACGTTAGCGACGATTTGACTCTAAAGTTGACTTTAACCTTTGACATTTATTATTAATAATTCTTTTTATTTATTTAATTGTTTAACTCGCAGCATATATATGTGACAATAAAGTGAACAATTGATATGAAAGGATTCTTATATACATGCCACATACGATAACGAGCTAACACAGCATTCACAGTTTAGACAACATAATTACTTAGTTACTTGTTTTACAATAATTTTAAAATTAGAATTAGAAGAAAACAAAACAAAATAAAATTTGGATATAAAAATAAACATTTACTAGCCTCACAAAACTTTAAATAAGTATAAAGACAAAGAAGAGAAAAAAAAACAAACAAAATTCTTTTAAAAATTATTTTTTTTATAATTTTATTAATTAATTTTGTGCTACCTACTAATCTATGCGTTGGAAACAGCAGAATATTTTGGTCATTTTTATTTCACAACAACTGTTTAGAATATTCTTACAAATAAATGCTTTATTATTATTACTCATTTATTTATTTAGGTTTCAAAGTAACACTTATGAAGGTCATAAATTATGAATAAGTCAGAAAGATGATGTCAGCAAAAATTTTCCTACGGCTAGTTCGCTGACGTGGGGCCTTGAGAAGAACTAGCAAGAAACTCAGATCTACTAATAGAGGGACAGCATTTTCTATATAAATAAAATGTATGTTGTGACTTTAATGAGCAGTACACTGCTTCTGCAGCAGCAGTATATGCGCCCAAGAGCTTCGTACTGTCCGCTGGAGCTTGATTATGTTTAAAGAACGACTTCAATTAGAGTTATTATGCCCTAATGTAGTTTTTACCTAAACTTAACTACTAAAATTCACTTGCAAAAATTGAAATTTGTTTATTTAGAACTTTATATACCTACTTAATGTACAATGGAGGACTTAATGCTAATGGCATGAAATTACTATTACAAAGTACACTCAGGTTCGGAATAATCATATTTTGGATCACGTAACTTTTGTTCCTCTTTGTGGTGACAGATTAAGAATACAAATATCACCACCCTGTTCTATCCCATGGGTGTCGTAAGAGTCGACTGAGGGAGTAAGTCAGGCAGACAATATCCACTGCAAGAGAGGGAAACTCTAAACAAAACCCTATACCAACCCGTCTGGCTAGCGTGGTATAGTAGGCTACTCGTAATATCCCTCCAAATGTATGGAGGAGACCCGTGCCCAACGTACCCGTGTTGAATTTTTGTTAGATATGTGGGCACAGAACCCACAACACACCGCGCTGTACCCTAAACTAATTCACACGTGTAGCAAATTCTCTCTTGGAAACTATTTACAACTCTAATAAAAAATAATAAGGACGATATTTAACTATCACTTACGAAGCTCGAACACTGACCCTTATCGACAATCCTTAAAGTATCTGTTTATATTTAACTTATAAACATATTAGTAAATATATAAAATGATCATTAACGTATTATTTAACATAAATTACTGTCATTACAAGAAATTATCGCCGCATTACATTGATTAAGATAACATTATTAATTAATATATTAGTTAGATAATAAACCTTGTACTTGAACCTTCGTGGTATTTTTTTATATGTATGTATTAGCATAACATTAGCATCATTCGTTTTTGCCCGGAAGAGACTAGTAGAGTTATAGCTATCTACTAGATCGACGTTTTGGCAACTATGTGTATGTTATGTCACTAAAATGAAGAAACTGGTAGTAAGGTAATAGCCACTCTTCACAAGTGGCATAAACGGTAGTCGCCTTTGATTATAAACATGTCTAGATAGAGAGTTCGAGCGTCTAAACGCCACAAAATATATATGGGGTATTCGATGCGACTACCCTTTGATTATTAACATGCATTTAGGAATGCGTTTTGAAAGAAACGTATTCCTATCCCAGGGTTACTTCCTTCTTAAAGCCCTGGTGTAAAAAAATGGGTTGGCAACACGCAAGTGATATCTCTGGTAATGCAAGCGTCTATAGGCTACGGATACTGCTTAACATCAGGCGGGCCTTATGCTTGTTGCCATCCAAGTAGTATAAAAAAAAAATGGGGTATTCCTCGAAGCGCACCCATTTTGAAACGCATCTAACGAAGCGCACCTAAAGTTTTCTTCGAAACGCACCATTTAGGTGCGCTATGATTTTCTTAACGCACCTGAATGGTGCGTTTCGAAGAATACTTTAGATGCGCTTCGTCAGATGCGTTTCAAAATGGGTGCGCTTCGAGGAATACCCCAAAATATGTATACATGTTAATAATCAAAAGGTAGTCGCATCGAATAGTATAAAAAAAAGCAAATGTATGGGATTTGACATAAGTTTACGTCAATGTCGTACAGTTACGTCAAATGTCATACATTTGCTTTCTATTCTATTTGATCCGACTTTCGTTTTTGCCACTTGTCTAGAGAAGCAAGACTATAACCTCTTTATAGCCAATTAATTAAAAATTCGTAAGATATCATATATAAGGTTGCCAAATTAACATTTAATTAAGATCGAGGATAATTTGCTATAAGAACGTCTTGGTTCGACCCCAGTTCTGAATTTCGGCCTGATATTAAGCATTTCTTGTTAGGAAAACCAATTCATCGTCTGTGTAAAAGTTGACGAACAAATAAATCTAAATCTCGCCGAGGAGAAGATGTAAATAACGAGAGTAAAATCGCGCGCAAAACGAGTAGCCTGAGGCAGAGTTATAGAAAACATTTTATTAATTCATTATTTACAGAATTAATAATAAATAAAATTATTTTATTTTATTTATAAAAAAAAAAAAAATACATAGTGTTTCTTAATATTATCTTAAAGCTAACAGTGTAACATAAATCATTTTAGATTTTTCCGTACACTGAGATCCATCATCGTGTTCTCAAATATGTAGGGTATACTATACAATACTATAAAATAAAATTAAACATTAAGAAGGTAGACTATAATACTTTTAACCAAGTCTCGATACGGCATGAGCGATATCGGAATGCAGAAAACATACGGGCGAACATTACGACTATGTAATTTAAATTATATATTTTTATTTTTTAATATCTAATACTAATTTAGATAGGAAATAGTTTTTTAATTTGTATTTTATATTTGTTTCTGTTATTTGGGTTTTTATATTCATAGGTAGATCATTAATTAATTTAGGTGTTTGATATTGTAGACTTTGTTTTCCGTAAAGATTACAGTAGCTAGGTAACGTATATGTTATTCTAGATGCACTGCGTGTTTTCTTTTTGTGCTGAACAATATTTAGGTAATTCTTATTAAAAAAGTTTTCTTTAAGTAATATATACTTAACCTGTTCATGTATGGGTAGTATTTTGCAATGGTAGAAGAGCTGGTTTATGTCTCCTTCAAAATTATTTTTTACTTTAGCAGGCACGATAGATTTTAATATACGTATCTGCAAACTATATATTAGATCTAGATGCGATTTATAAGTCCTTCCATAACTACTTAAACCGTAATAAATAGTTGCTTCTCCAAGAGCTTTATATAATTCTAGTATAGTGTAATATGGTATTTGTTGTTTTACTATACAAATGCAACACATAATGCAATACTGTATTTAAATATAATAATTAGCATGAATTTAAATTAATATTATATATCTTAATATAAATATTAGCAAAATAATTTTAAGGAAAAGATATCAACGAGCGAGGCTCTGTCTTTAATTTGGTATAGATATAGATTATAGTCTAGAATAACACATAGGCTACTTTTTATCCAGAGAAACATCTCTATTTCCGAGGGATTTTACGCGCGGGCGAAGCCGCGGGCGGATGCTAGTTATTTATAATTGTAACTTGATTTCGAAAGTAATGAAAGCTCTACTAAGTGCTGTAAGGATTTTAGTAAACATAATTTAGGTATTGGTATCTATAGATACTGCATCAAGTTTAAACATGACCACATTATTGTGGTTTAACAAACCCGCATACATACCCGGGTATTCCGTAAGAGCGAAAACCGAGCGACCGCGAAAACGGAGCAAAATCTGGCTGTCAGATTGAAAATCGGTATTCCGTAAGAGCGAAAACCAAGCCTTTTTGTCGTTTAGCAATCGTGTGTGCCGTCACCGAGCAATCACAACTGTCAGTTTGCGATCGCTATTTCTTAGAGAATCAGCCGGCCGTACTGCATAACACGGCGAATGTCTAAAATACACCGGCTAAATAGTCATATTCAAGTTCAAAACCTAAAAAACTAGTTGGTCTATAAATTATAACATATTAACCAATAAATAACACTGATATAATCATTATTATTCAACGATATTTTAACAAAAAATATATAACTTTATCTATATAATAATATAAAGTAGCAGATTTTAATTAGTAAAATATTCCCTTACTTCTTGTCTAAGTGGTTTTGCTGTTGAAAAATCGTATCTATTTTTAATTGTATAATGTTTGTTTTTCTTTGATCTCTATCTTGTCTGGCTTTAAGCGAATATTTATCATTTAATTATTTATATTTTTAATTTATTCATTATTTTAGTTCGACTAAATTATCTATACATTAGGGTACATTAAGCATAGGTTTAATTTTAAGTTTTAACTTAAAATCTAGTTATCGGATGAAGTACTTTTCTTGTTCAAGTTTTATTGTTTCTTATGTTTATTTAATAACTAGCGGCTTGTCCCGGTTTCGCACGGGTGGACATTTTATTAAATTTTCGTAGGGATCCTGTAATTTTATCAATAAAATATAGCCTATGTTACCCTCTGATAATGTAGTTTTCTAATGGTGAAAGAATTTTTAAAATCGGTCGTATATTTTTTGAGTTAAATCGTAACAAACATACAAACAAAAATCAAATCTTACCTTTTTATAATATTAGTTTAAATAAATGTTTATCTCTTATTTTATTGTATTGTGTATTGTTGAGTAAATATTTTCTTTATTCCGTAAGTAATAGTTATTATGTTTATTGATATCGATATATAAGCTGTTCGTTTGAGGGCAGAGGGCTACCATAAGCTTCGCAGAGCCGAAAGATATTTTAATATTAAGTCATACTAATATTTGAGATTTTTTCCTAGCTCTCACCAACAACTTACTGACATAACAAGTACTAGGTATATTTTTTGCATATCTACTTTTTTAATTTACGATTAGTTTTATTGTTTCTCCTGCGTCAGTAAGTTACAGCTTAAGACAGTACAGCTTAGTCATTTTATAACAAACTGTAGCACCGCTACACTTGTACTGAATTACATAATATGTTTTGTTTGCTATCCAGTACACAATTTTTATATCCTTACTAATATTATAAATGTGAAAGTTTGTAAGAATGGATTGATGGATGTTTGTTACTCTTTCACGTAAAAACTACTGAACGGATCTGGATGAAATTTGGCACACATATAGATTATGGTCTGGAATAACACATACTACTTTTTGCAGCGATAACCGACATCCACGCGGGCGGAGCCGCGGGCAACAGCTAATAAAGTATAAACGTTAATCGTAACTTTTTTATATTACGTATACAATAACGTATTATGAATCAAGAGAAAAATATACATGTGATAGTGTTATTTGTATAAATTTAAGTAGATACAAGTCTCCAGTGTTTATTTAGGAGTGCGTAAAAAAACAAAAGCATACCTATCCCAGGGATACTCCAGCATGTATTTAAAGCGCACATAGCTTATCATAAGTCGTATGCTTGTATAAAAAATGCTGGCATTTATTTTATGAAGTTCATTAGTATCATGCATTTAATCTAAATGACTTGACAGTATAAAACAAACAAAACTTTGTACCTAACGCAATGGTGTAGTTTTCTTTCTCTCTTTCTTTTTCTCTTTTATAAAAGACAACTCCCGCACTAAAGAACAAACTCTGTGTCACGGGGGACATTACAAACATACAATTAACAGACACAAATTACACCCAGACTCAGAACCATTCTATGTGGATCACACAAAGTTTTGTCCTGTGTGGGAATCGAACCCACAACCTAGTGCACAGCAGGCGCATACTGCGGCCACTGGACCACCGAAGCTGTCAAAAGTTAACCGAGCCCGCGCCGATATATAGACTAGCTGCCATTCTCCAAACTGTGACAAATCCATAGCCGATTTCCTTTTTTTCGCCCGTTAAAATACTGGTCTCTTCCCATGATTAGTTGCTCTGACGCACATGAAACACAGTTGTTTTTTATTAACCAATATTATCTTGACGCGGTACAACCTGTTTCAATAAAGGATACTATTATATCTTGTGTGCTAGTTTCTGTATACAAATTATACTTGAAATTATGATTTTAGCATAATCGTTTACAGAAATACTACGAGTAGCTACGTAGCTACATAGATAAACGGTGACGTGATTTAAATATACATAGGTACATCGATATACAACTTTTACGAGTATATGTACTAATCAAATTATGATTGCCATCTGCTAACGGTGAAGGAAAACATCGTGAGGAAACCCACATGTCTTAGAAGAATATATAAAGACATGTCAGATTCACCAACCCGCATTAGGCCTAAAACTCTCTCTCTCTCTCTTAATAGAGAAGAGGATATCCGTATATGGGTTGCTATAAATTATACATCTTTTGAAGCGGTGGTGGTCGAGTGGGCAAGTAAGCGACTTGTACGTAAGAGGTGCGAGTTCGATCCAGGGTGGCAGTATCAATGTGAATTTCATTTTGAGGAGTTTATATACTAATGATTCACGATCTGCTAACGGTGAAGGGAAACATCGTAAGGAAACCTAAACAACAAATCCTACTAATATTATAAACGCGAAAGTTTGTAAGTATGGATGGATGGATGTTTGTTACTCTTTCACGTAAAAACTACTGAACGGATCTAGATGAAATTTGGCACAGAGATAGATTATGGTCTGGATTAACACATAGGCTACATTTTTACAGCGATAACCGACATGCACGCGGGCGGAGCCGCGGGCAACAGCTAGTGCAAGCATAATATTAAGAATGTAAAGGATTGTAGTTTGTATCAGTTTATTTATCTGTCAATATATAATTAAACATACATATAAACACGTCCATCTTCTATTGGGATAGACAGAGTCTATGGTACGCCAATTGCTTCTGTGCAGACAACTTATTTCGCTTCTTTTACATTCATCAACCTCTTAATGTATGAACGTCGGTTCTGGGTACTTACTATATTATAAAAATGTTTTTAAAATATATTAATTGGTCTGCAGGGACCGCCCTAGGAGAACATAATACAATAGAGGATTTGCTAAAAAAGGGCCAAATTAAACGTACCCAGAATCGACGTTCATGCATGAAGAGGTTGATGAATGTAGAAGAGGCGAAGGGAGACTGTTTGGATCGAAGCAATTGGCGTACCATAGTAAAGACTATGATACGCCGATTGCTTCGATCCAAACATTCGTGAAGATATCATGTATACATGTACATATAATCATTGCGAAAGTGTCTTCAGTAGCGTATTAATAATATAATTATAATTTAATGAAACAGTTATTGCTATAATAGGTTATTTATACCTATTTAGAACAAAATAATAATCTTATTACACTTATTACTTACCTATTAGGTATAATAAATTATAGCACGTATTATTTAATACTTAATTTGATTTTGGAATAATAAATGTTACCTAACAAATAATTTTATAAAATCTAAATGATTGGTGGTTAAACTTTATAGGGTCATGGTATGCAAGGACGGTAAGCTTCGTACATTCTTTTAATGATTTTACGAGCGAGGTTATACCTAATATCTTGTGAAATATTTATATTTTTATTTTAACATAGTATCATGTCTTTTTTTCAAAAGGGTAGGCAGATATGTGGCTGTGTTGCTACATAGTATTCCTTTTTTTCAAGGTAGTAATTAAATAAGAGATGCTTCTGAAATTATAAACAAAATATAAATTAAATAAAATTTTCTCACACTATTCTTCTTCCTAAAATTTCAAAATCTTTTCTTAAATTTGATTTAATCTTAACCATAATTATATTAAAATATATATGTATCACTAGCTTTTATGCTTGAAGCTTTGTCCACAGAGATGATGTATACTATTATTCTGACGTATTGGCGTCTGAATAAAGGCCTACACCCTCTCTCTCTCTCTCTTGATACCCTTGCCCAGCAGTGGGACATATATGGGTTGTTATTATTATTATGATATGCTCAGACGTATAAGAAGTAACATTGTAAAATTTCATCAAAATCCATCCAGTAGTTTTTGCGTGAAAAAGACGAATTTATGTTTTTATTTTGTTAGTGTACATTTAATAATAAAATAAGGTTATCAGCTGCCCTATAAATAACACAAAAGTAGTACAGTTTTATATAATATACCAGGCTATTCCAGAATCCGGAAATATTATTGTCATAATAAAATTACAACATTTTGAGATAAAAGAACTGTTGACCGAAATTTCATAATTACTTATCAACTTTCTCGGCAGTTGATAAAAATGTGATAATTTATAACTAAACTATGTCACTGGGATGTTACTAATATCTATACGTAATTATCATATAATAATTATATCTATTTCCGCAACATCATTCAAATGTTATCTATGTCATAAATAATAATTTAAAAAAATAATATACGCTTCATTGATGCATATTCTTTAAAAATGGCTGTACCGATTTAGTTATTTTTGTTACTTATAGCTTATGGTTTAAATAAGGTTTTAAAAGAATTGAAAGCGTCTATAGGCTACGTTAACTGTTTACCATCAGACAAGCCATAATCTCTTTTGCCTACTTCCAAAATCTATACAACCTTACTTTCCTTACTAATATTATAAATGTGAAAGTTTGTAAGAATGGATGGATGGATGGATGTTTGTTACTCTTTCACGTAAAAACTACTGAACGGATCTGGATAAAATTTGGCACACAGATATATTATGGTCTGGAATAACACATAGGTTACTTTTTGCAGCGATAACCGACATCCACGCGGGCGGAGCCGTGGGCAACAGCTAGTATATTATAATATCAGCCAATTTACCTACTCGATTATGATGGATTCGAATAGAAAGCAAATGTATGGGATTTGATACAAGTTTACGACATAATTTCGTAAATCTACGTCAGCTTTCTTTTCTATTCGATTCGACTACCGGTTATGTCACTTATTTAGAGAGGCTGTTGGTCTAGTGGCAACTGACTCTGACTGCTAAGGTTGTGGGTTCGATTCCTGACATAATATGTGTGATTCATACATTTTTGTTGTGAGTCTGTGTGTAATTTGTGTCTATGAATTGTGCGTTTGTAAAGTCTTCTGCAACGCAGGGCTTATTCCATAGAGCAGGATGCGTCTTATAAAAAAAGACGTGTGGCACTCAGGGACTGCCGATTTTACTTTACTTTACAGAATTATCTAAATCATTTTATTTTATTCTCAATGATTCATAAAAATATATAATAATAATAATGAATACTTGTAAAAATTCCTTAAGACTCCTTATAGGTACTATAATCTTTTTCACATTAATATTCTCTTAGATCAAAACCTTAAATAAATTTGACATATTAATATTATTGGCCGTTTAGAGAATTCGCCATTAAAAAAGTATCACCGCTGCGCCGGTCGGAGTGGGGGGTGATAGGTTTATTATTTTCGTTACGGAATTTCTGGATTCGGTCTCCACGCCCAAGGTCCGCGATAGAAGCAATAATATATAGTTTAAAAAATGCATACTATGGCAATGGCAATATTTTTCCGGCACTAACTAAACTCTTTTGCAAAGTACACGTGTATGCCTTAAGGGCTTTAAACACAGCTATATCACTATCCAACATTATAACGAGCACACGTGGACTTAAGTAATCTAATGCTTATTAGTCGACTTTTTTGCCTAAAAAAATGTGGTTAAATGCCAACATTTAACTTGTTTTAATTGGTAGAGCAAGTAAGTTTTTTACTAATTTATTCTGAAACATGGTAGTACACGTGACTATTATATAACAGCAAATGAAAAAGCCATAAAACATTGTTATATCAATTATAAAAAATAATACTGGTAACTTACACGTTGAACAAAATTCACAGACGTTTTTGTCTGCATAAACCTATCAATTTGTAGAGATATATAATTTATAATATGATTTTGAATCTAAAAAACAATTGTATACCTACGTAGTTAGACAATTAAAAGTTTTGACTGAACATTGCTTCGCTTGTAGTAGTAGACTGACTGCACGGATGGTTCGTGGTTACCTCGCCATTTACCACTGCACGGCGTGTTGTGGGTTCGATCCCCACACGGGACAAAAAATTGTGTGATCCATAAATGGTTGTCCCGAGTCTGGGTGTACTTTGTGTCTGTTAATTGTATGTTTGTAAAGTCGCCCGCGACGCGACACAGGGCTTGTTCGCAGTGCCAAGAGTTGTCTTTAAAAAAAAAAAGAGTAGACGACTGCTGTGTTTGTAGATGCAGGTTTAATCATGGAGTTATTAGATTTCTATGTTTTTAGACATCCGAAAGTTTGCAATAGATTTACACTGTATGATGTAGCATTTAACATAGAGCTGGCGAAATATAAATATCACGCAGTTTTCACATTACACACTTAATTGCTTGTGTCATGTTATTTTTGCCGGGATCTTACTCTACGTAGCATGATCTACATTTTCCGTAGACAATCCTATCTAATGATATGAAAAGTATGTGAGCAAAATTTCAGACTATAACCCGCAGGCGCGAAAACCGAGCGACCGCAAAAACGGAGCAATATCTGGCCGTCAGATTGAAAATCGGTATTCCGTAAGAGCGAAAACCGAGCTTTTTTGACGTTTAGCAATCGTGTGTGCCGTCACCGAGCAATCACAACCGTCAGTTTGCGATCGCTGTTTCTAAGAGAATCAGCCGGCGGGTTTTTATAATTGTGCAGTTGGAACCCTTTCTATCTCCTTGCATGTACCTGTTACCTGTCTCTGTCAGTACGGTCTGCACTTTCGTGTCGTCTGCTATTTAAGTATCCATATCGCTCTTTGTTATAATAAAAAATGACTTTTATTAACATTACTGTACATACCTATCAATCAAAATGATTATATTTATTTTTGAAATGTAGTTCCAATGCAGCCAACATGACAATATTTTGACAATGACAGCTGCAAAAAGCAGACCATACCTCAGAACACACAACACAACTAACTAAAGCATTATTGTTCTGAGGACCATACTGGATTCAATATGTGGCCGTACATTGATGTATCAATCGGTTGGTCATTTAGTTTCTACTTTTATTATTATACTGATTAGTTTCATCGCCTAGCTGTCGTCGTAACGTCGAATGGCTACAAAAGTAGCCTATATGACTCTGCGATAGCTTTATTTTTTTTATTCTAGAAGGAGGCAAACAAGCTCACAGCCCACCTAAAAATGTAATGTATTTTTGACCTCAATTAGCCTAGAATAGCTAGACGTAATTTGATTTCAAACCGCAATGATCTTTTGGAAATTATACTAATAAACAAAGGATTCATAACTATTGAATTGCCAAAGCTATAATTTTAAGTCAGTCAGTGTACGGTAAATGTGTAGGTAACCCAAAATTGTATCATTGAAAACGGTTATGATCTTTCTTATTGAGGTGAATGAACCTTATTTATGATTAATAGGATTTTTTTTTGTTTGAAAATACAACTAAATGACCTTTGTCTCTTTGAGAACATTACAGTTGCTTCTTTACCTTAGCGTCTCCATAGAACTGGCCGCTTTAAAATGTATTATTATATAATGCAATCTAAATAACACCTGGAATAGAGTATAACGATGTAATGCTATAACGATCATCTATAATGCATATGTGATGTAGTAGAATTAACATGCAATAAGAATGATGATGCCCACGGCCACATTTTATCAACGCACCTCTCGCCACCGACAGGGAGTTTATCCTCACATCCTTGCACCTCAAACATGCCGTACCGTAAGATTCCAGAGGAATTTCTTACAACGTACGATAGTTGTCGAGGTTTTCCCAAGAGACTATAGCATAGAGTTCTTCAATAAAGGAGTTTTAAGGGTTTTAAAGGGTCGGCAACGCGTGAGTGACATCCCTGGTGTTGCAAACGTCCATAGGCTACGGTAACTGCTTACCATCAGGCGGGCCGTATGCTTGTTTATCACCTTGGTAGTATTAAGAAAAAGCGTTTTCAGAGCCAGGTGTACCAAAAACCAGAAGATTTTAAGCTTGTCCCCTTTAAAGATACACATACACTCACACAGGAGACATTCAGAAGTCTTGGGAAAGTGTACATTGAAAGGGATCTAAATAAAAACTGCAATAGAGACCAAGGGCCGTAGCATGCAGTGTTAAACGAGAGTTTTTCAATCGAGAAAGAGGGACAGAATTATTCTCGCTATATAGCTCTGTCTCTCTTCCTTGATCGAAAGACTTACTTATAGTTATTTGGCTGTGGTCTATCCTTATTTAGGCATGCTCACATCTCCTTTTCATAATAAAGTATGATTACCCAAAATTCAAACTCAAAATTAATTTATTCATTTAGGTTACAAAGTAACACTTATGAAGGTCATGAATTATATGAATAAGCCAGAAAGATGATGTCAGCTGAATGTTCCTACGGCTATTTCGCTGACGTGGAACCATGATAAGAACTAGCAAGAAACTCAGGCAACTCTTTTTTTTTCTTTTTTCTTTTAGTTATCCATCCATCCATACTTACAAACTTTCGCGTTTATAATATTAGTAGGATTTCGTAACGTTTTTCAGTTATATTGTGCCATATAAGTCTCTTTTTCCTTTATTCAGGACACCTAAACCCAATTGTCATTAACACAAAAACATAATTATGTATAATAACGATTGCATTGTGGTACGTATGTGCACCCGATGTCAAAGGTCCACGATCAAGTGTACTGTCATAATGTTAAACTTAGCCACGTGTCTGTGCATAATCTGAGGCATTGTTCATACTAGATATATTATGCGAAACGTGATCGTTCAAGTAAATAAACTACGGTGTTAAGGTTTTGTCGCAGATTTGTACCACTGTGTGGTTCGTATGGAAAACCGTTTTTATTGATAGTTTTTTCTCGCGGCTCCACTCGTATTAAGAGAGGTAGGGCACCATACTAGCGAGCAAGCCCGACTGGGGAAGGACCTCCACCTTACAGAAGACCACAGCCAAATGACTACACACAGCGGTGTAGTTGTGTTCCTGTGTGTGAGTACAGGTCTCCAGCGCTCATTTAGGAATGCGTTTTGAAAAAAACGTATTCCTATCCCAGGGTTACTTCCATCTTAAAGCCCTAGTGTAAAAAAATGGGTTGGCAACACGCAAGTGATACCTCTGGTAATGCAAGCGTCTATAGGCTACGGATACTGCTTAACATCAGGCGGGCCGTATGCTTGTTTGCCACCCAAGTAGTATAAAAAAAAAAAAAAAAAAAAAAAAAAAAAAAAAAAAAAAAAAAAACCTGTAAATGTCGGTTATCGCGACAAAATACAAGAGCATCATCCTAGCAAGCAAATGGCTGGGGAATGACCTTAACCTTTGGTTAAGAGAGGTAGGGCACTATACTAAGAGACGTAAGGCACTATACTAGGGAGCAAGCCCGACTGGGGAAGCACCTCCACCTTACAGAAGACCACAGCCAAATAACTACACACAGCGCGCAGAGGTGTAGTTGTGTTCCTGTGTGTGAGTACAGGTCTCTTGCGTTTATTTAGGAATGCGTTTTGAAAGAAACGTCTTCCTATCCCTGGGATACTCTTAAAGCCCTGGCGTAAAACAACAATGGGACGGCAACACACAAGTACCTCTGGCATTGCAAGCGTCATTACCTCGCCATTTCCAATCCGCAGCGTTTTGTGGGTCCGACAACATAAAAACTAGTCTCGCACTACGGAAACAAGCAGTGGGTCGCAGAGAATTTTACTAACATACAATTGTCGAACACAGAGGACAACCAGAATCAGGACAGCTATTTAGTAAAAAAAAAAATATGCATCCCCTACAATTTTGTCCCATGTAAGGATTGAACCCGCAACGCGCTGCTTAGTGGTTAAAGACTTAAGCCATTGAACCAACCGTGCAGTCAAATATAGTATTATATAATTTAATAATATTTTCGACGAATCACACATCGCTATCTGATCCCAAACTAGGCAGAGCCTGTACTATATATTTCTAAATACATATATATTATAAATAAATTACACCCAGGCACAGAACAAACATTCGTGCTCATCACACAAAGATTTGTCCTGGGTGGGAATCGAACCCACGACCGCCGGCGTAGCAGTCAGAGTCACTAACCACTAGACCAACAGGCCAGTATATGATATTGCATTTTTTCATATGCTAAGACATGATAATATCACACTGGGGTAATGTAAAAAATTCACCAAAAAAACAGTCAAGATTTAATACCTCACTATTAATTCGATACGTATCTAAATCCCAATAACCTACCTGGCCTTAAACAAAAACGTTTAAAAGATTAAAAGTGTTTATTAGTTTGTTTAATTTTATACTTAGGTACTTCACTGTCAATCAATCAGGAGATTTTTTATAATTAACATACACCTATATCATTTTTATAGCGATTTTGATGAGTCTAAATAAATAAACAACAATGCATCATGCAGTCGAAATAATACTTGACTATGGCACAATAAAATAAATCTGACGCAGTAAAAAACGTACGCAGTAATAATAGTTGGGTAAAAAATTCATGATGGCGGGGATTAACATGCAAATTTGAACTTGGAATGTGTGTATCATTCTCAGACTAATAGAATAAGATAGACGGAGCGTGTAGAACTCGCGCGTGAAACCGCCAAAAGTCATACTAAATAGCAATGTCATACGTTTTCGTTTTCGCGCGCAGTCGATTTGAGCCGCTAGTGAGTACGCACGTCTAAACACGTTTTGACAAAATATTATTATAATGCCGTATTGTGTAGTAAAACGTTGTAAAAATACTTCAGAGCGGCTCAAATCGACTGCGCGCGAAAACGAAAACGTATGACATTGCTATTTAGTATGACTTTTGGCGGCTTCACGCGCGAGTTCTACACGCTCCGTCTATCTTATTCTATTAGTCTGAGGTATCATTATTTTAATATCTTTCGTTTTTACATTTTTTCGAGACATTTTCTTCTCTAAAATATAAATTATGTTCGAACCTACCTTTTTTTAGAGAGGTAGATCACAATTCGAGAAAATCATTCTAACGGAATACCACAGACAATTACCCTTACCAGACACTATGGTACGCCAATCACCTCGATCCAGACATACTTCTTTCGCTTCCTCTGCAATCTCTGCCTACCCCAAAGGGAGACAGGTGTGAAGATTTAAATGTATATAACTGCCTCCTTGGCAAACATGTGCTGATCATGAGGTCCCGGGTTCGATACCCGGGTCGGGCCAAAAATCAATATTGGGTTTAGATGGGCATCTAAACCCAATATTGATTTTGGAAATTGACGGTGTTTACACCCCGTGCCTCGCAAAGCACGTAAAGCCGTTGGTCCTACGCCTGATCTCTCTCCAGTCGTGTCGGATTGCCGTCCCACCCGACTATGAGAGTGAGGGAATAAAGAGTGCACTAGTGTTTGCGCATACACTTATGCACTATAATATTTCCCGCGCAGATGGCTAGTCTCCGTTGAAATTAGCCGCACGTGACCGAAATTCGGTTAGGAGGACATTATTATGCATGTAATGTACCTATTCCCTTACTAATAAACTACATACTATTACGATGACAACGTTTCAAATAAGTAATGTATCTACAATTAAACTCAAAACTATTATCTTTAGGGGTTAAGGTAAAGTCGCCAAAGAAACAAAAAGTCAGAAAGTACTCGTAACAAAAAATCCAAGTTAATTGACAGTCGAATGATACATTTTTTGTTAGTACAAAGTTCCGTATGATGGGTGTGGTCGTAACATATACGTCATACGAGAAAAACATGTCCACGTAATTAAACTACAGTTAATATACTTAAAGTTCAGACTATAAGGCGTAGGTACAGGACCTGTTCATAATTTCCTATGTAATTACAGACACATTGTTCCTTGCGTAAGTTCTCTGGCTGATAAGTTACGCAAGAAACGTAATAAGTACGTGCATAAAAAGCGGTGGTGCCCCAGTGGGAAAGTACCAGACTTGCACGCAAGAGGTGTGAGTTCGATCCCGGGTGGCTAGTACCAATGTGAATTTCACTTTGTGGAGTTTATATGCACTAATCAAATGATTCGCCATCTGCTAACGGTGAAGGAAACATCGTGAGGGAACCCACATGTCTTAGAAGAAATTCTAAAGACATGTCTGATTCACCAACCCGCATTAGGTCAGCGTGTGTGAATTAAGGCCTAAACCCTCTCTCTCTCTTGAAAGAGGAGAGGAGACCTGTGACCAGCAGTGGGACATATTTGGGTTACTATTATAAGTATGTGCAAATGATTAATTCAAGTAATCAGGTGAATTCAATATTTAACACTTAAGGTGAGTATAGGCTAGAGTAATTACTTGTAACAGAACAACGAGCCGCTCTATGATATGTTCTAGTGTATCACACTTCACGAACCAGACGTCGAGCACGCTTGCCGTTTTGTTACAACAATAATTGTACAAACCAACGAGCGTATTGGCGTAACATTTCGTCGAGCCTTGTAGGTCCGACCTTTCAAGGAAGAACGAACGCGGTACAACCAAATAAATGCACACTCGCTATGAGCATTACGCCGAGCATTCGCAGGAACGTTACATTACATAGAAATGCTCGAGAAAATGCTCTAGTCTATATTCAATTTTAGATTATATACAAACTAGCAGTGCCAGCGTTTGGGGGGCGGTAATGCGACGCCCCTAGGGCGCAGGGCTTGAAGAAGCGCCGAAGACACCTCTTCAAGACTAAGAACAAAAAACGACGAAAGACAAACTAAATCAAGCCAAAAAATATATATATTGATGATTAATAAATAAGTAGTAATGAGAGAGTTAGGGCACTATACTAGCGAGCAAACCCGACTGTGGAAGGACCTTAGAGAAGACCACAGCCAAATAACTACACATAGCGGTGACGATGTGTTGCAGTGTGTGAGTACCTACAGGGTCTCCAGCGCTCATTTAGGAAAGCGTTTTGAAATAAACGTTTTACTAACAACACGCAAGTGGCTCTGGCATTGGTAACTGCTAACTATCAGGCGGGCCGTATGCTTGTTTGCTAACCAAATAGAATAAAAAATTAGGTAGGTATTGGTAATTTAATTGATTCATCAATATTGATTGTAAATATTACAATACTGATGAAGCAATTTAAAAAAAAGTCAATGAACTTACAGGTCATACGAGTTAGTGAATATATTTTTAATTTTAAAACCGTTTAGTTTCCATTATAACGCATATAGAATTTCTATAAATATCTGTTTATCGGTAGTTTAGCACCAAACACGGAAATTTTACACTACGGTGTTGTTTGACCTATTGATTAGACAATGTTACTGTAAACAACATTCATTCATTCAATTTTGATATTACTAAGCAATTAGTAATGTTTTGTTAGTTATCTTTGATATGGCTACAAAATAAAATAACTTATAAGGATTTAAATGAAACCAAATTACTGCACGGTTAGAGCAGTGTGCGGCGTATTGTGGGTTCGATATCCATACGGGACATAAATATTGTTATTACAAGTCTAGGAGTTCTATACTCTTCTAAATATGGTCTTCTAAGTTTTATGTTTGTAAAGCCCCCCTTTGGCCCAGAACTTGTTCTTAAGTGCGGGAGTTGCCTTTTAAAAGTCAATAAAACAATCATTTTTTAGATTGACGTCACGAAATTATCAACAAAGGTATTTGAGAACATTTTATTTGCAGAATTAACTTTTACGCAAAAAGGTATTTCTGCAAATAAAATTTAAACACTAATTACAGTCAATTTACAAGAATACAATAAAAAACGTCAAACTATTTAGCTTTTAGATAATTAAGAAATCTTCAACAATGGCAGGTTATCATTGTTTGGAAAAATATATTTAAATATCTTAAAATAAATATGCTATTTTCATCCAATGACGTGGTTTATTGTGACAAAAAATCATAAGTGTGGATTAAGACTAAGAGGTTTAGGTATTTTGATATATATGTTACGGTAAGAGTGAATAATTGAAGATTATTAATAATTATCTATTATTATTAATAATTACCGAAAGTCGAGGTTAAACTGATAAATTAATCACATTTGTCGGTTATTATTAATAATTTAACCCTAGTAGTGATAAATGTAATAAGTGGCCAAGGATTGCGGGGCGGGGCGGTGTGTGCGACGTGCGAGAGGCGCGGGGTGTTATGTTAGGTTAGGTTTTTTTTTAATAAATAAAAACCTAACCTAGACTATATAATAAACTTAATTTAGCTTATAAAACTAAACATCTATCTAACTATCAAATTAAAAATAAAATTAAAGTATGGCTTCAGAACTTGGAATATAACGATATTGAAAACCTATTCCTAATCGTGAAATAGATTTCAAAACAAAACACATGCACACACGCACACACACACACACACACACACACACACACACACAAACGCTCGCGCGCGCGCACACCAAATATAGATATAGTCTCTCTTTATCACGGGTATTTTCCTATCATTCAAGGAGGATACCCGGGCCTTTGGAAGGCTTACGCGGGGACATAGATCCAACACGCAGAGGCCCTTAGAGAATTTTAATTTAAAATGGGATGAGACGCTTACCATAGTCATGCCACAGTTGCACTATTGCAGTACAGCCATGACATGCCTATGGCAAGTGTAGAGCTATTGCAACATGTGAAATCAAATAATTTTGGGCTATGGGATTGGGTGTTCGATGGACTGATTTATAATGATTATCGGATAAAACGTCGCCTGCCATCATTATTATTATTATTAACCTAGGTTAGGTTAGGTTTTTATTTATTTTATAACTTTTACCAATATGTGTCGTGAATTATTAATAATTACTACTAAAAGTAATAAATTTCGATCGATTATTCACATTTACCAAAACATGTGGTTATTATTAATAATTTTGTAAAAATATTAATAATTTTCAATTAATCAGATTTACCGTAACATATACATGTTGATCGTACGACCCGAGGCATCTCAATCGGTGACATCAGAAAGAACATGTATTTGTCATGTCGACTGTTAATGAAAAATAAAAGAATAAGAAACAAGTAATTTAAATATTAATACATTTTATGCATATAAGCATACTAGCTTCCATCCGCACACACGCGCGTACAATCCTATCCTCAGGAACAGAGTTTTTTTCCAGGATAAAAAGTAGCCTATGTGTTATTCCAGGCTATAATTTATCTCTATGCTAAATTTTATCCAGACCGGCAGGGGTATTCCGTAATAGCGAAAACCGAGCGACCGCGAAAACGGAGCAAAATCTGGCTGTCAGATTGAAAATTGGTATCCCGTAAGAGCGAAAACCGAGCCTATTTGACGTTTAGCAATCGTGTGTGCCATCACCGAGCAATCACAACTGTCAGTTTGCGATCGATGTTTCTTAGAGAATCAGCCGGCGCGGCGGCCGTTCAGTATTTTTTGCGTGAAAGAGTAACAAACATACATCCATACATTCTTACAAACTTTTTTATAATATTAAGTTTATAATAGGATCATCAAATAATGCCGTGACACGTTAGTTTTTATTAAGGGTAATCGCATAAAAGAACAGAAATTTTTGATGTGATACAATTAGGCAGGATCAATTAAAATTACGTAAACAATATTTTTAAATTTTACACACATTTGTTTTATTTTGACTCTCGATTATGACAATACGGAGGAGCTTTTGGCTGGCATTACTTAATCCCACTTTTCACATTCCGAGCAGGCACTCAAAATCTCACACATACACACACGCATTCACATACAAACACACACATACACACTCACTTAGACACACACAACACACTCACATACACTCTATCATCATACTACACACTAACATGTTAAATATTAGTACTTTTTTATAAATTAGTAAAATAGGCTACACCGCACTTAATAAATAGGGGGGAATCACTGACGTCTGAGATACAGGAGTCATCCTAGTTTAGACGCCAGAGGATTCATTATATGTGAACGCATCTGCCTAGACTATACATTGTATACTTAATTTAACAAAATTATGTATTCTCTCTGAATGTATTAGGCTTATGAAATAAAATATTATTATTATTATTTTCTTTTTAAATAATATTTTTGTCACAATTGGAGTTTGAAGGCTGACATTTTCAAAACTATCTAGTATTAGTAACCGCGCAATACTTTGGTTCTAGAGTTTTTGAAGGCAATTGAAATAGGTCCCTAAAATCCTAGTGGTAACTGATTTGTCTCTTGGATCATTCGCCTACCAAATTTCATGACGTTCCGATTAACGATACTAGAGTTATCGTCGAACAATCATTTATACATACATATATCATTACGTTACACTTTAATATTTTATTGTTACTCTTTCCTTAGTATACATCGTGTATAATATTATGTATTATATGTATTTTATATATATAATTTATGATTCATAATATATAGAAATTATTATTTATAAATATTGAGTACGCCATCAACTACCGCTAAATCCTACTCACATATCCATCCAAAGGTTGCCTGGTAGAAATCGCTGTTAGCGATAAGGCTGCCCATTGTACAGACTTATTTATAAAAAGTTTTTGTAAAATTATTGTAAATGGTGTACAATAAAGTGTATAATAAATAAAAAAGTAAAAATAAAAGCCAAGTTGTCTTAAACAACTTGGCATTTGGTTTTGGTCTAGACTCGGAAAACTTCGCTCGCTCGCTCAATAAGGCTTACCGCAATTTAAATACTGTCACTGGCCATCTTAGAATACAGAACAATTTGAATTCTAAGCTGGCAATGTAAGAAAAAAAATATCATTTATATTTCATAGAAATAAATAGACAAACATAATAATTATTAAAACACAAAAAACTATCAATGTTAGAAACAGCTAACATAATGTTTTTGATTAGACTAAGATCAAAAAGTTCACGGCTATACTACTACGGCGTCATAACTCATATCTTAGATACTTATTAGTTTTTTTAATAATACATCAACATAAGGACGAACAGAAAATAGACAAAAAAGTAGAAATAAAAACATGAAATTGTTAAAAGTCAAAGAGATGCTCCTATCTCAAATTGTAACATACGCCAACAAATATATAAAACTAGCTGTTGCCCGCGGCTCCGCCCGCGTGGATGTCGGTGATCGCTGTAAAAAATAGCCTATGTGTTATTTCAAACCATAATCTATCTCTGTGCCAAATTTCATCCAGATCCGTTCAGTAGTTTTTACGTGAAAGAGTAACAAACGTCCATCCATCCATCCATCCATATTCACAAACTTTCACATTTAAAATATTAATAAGGAAGAATCACTTAATAAAACAAAGCCAAATGAATAACTAAAAGGCTCAGACTAATAGAATAAGATAGACGGAGCGTGTAGAACTCGCGCGTGAAGCCGACAAAAGCAATACTAAATAGCAATGTCATACGTTTTCGCGCGCAGTCGATTTGAGCCGCTAGTGAGTACGCACGTCTAAACACGTTCTGACAAAATATTATTATAATGCCGTATTGTGTAGTAAAACGTTGTAAAAATACTTCAGCAAATCTCAAAAAGAGTTCTGGAGTATCGTTCCATAGGTAAATAATTTTAACATTATAGATTTCTTATTGTTTTCGTAAATATTTTAGTTACACAAACTAGGAACACAAAACCTCTACCATGTTCTACAGTGTTGCCATTCTTAGCATATCTTTTTCCCTAAAATATTTTGCAACGTGTTAGTGGGAATATAAAACAATATTAATCAGTCTATCGATATACTATTTAAAATAAATCTGAATGATAGTTGGGGATCCACGCGAAAAAAAAAAGAAATTGTTGTTTGCATTTAGCGAGTAATTCCGTATTTTTGTAGTGATTTTAAGAGGTACCTAGGTAGGTAGGTACTTAGATAATGTTTTTCTATGTTATTCAGATGATGATCAATTAATATTAATATAATAATAATAATTGATCATTTAAATTCATAAAATAAGTAGATATGTTAGGTTTATGATTTATTTAAAAAAAAGTATTTACATCCTAACCACGGCTGTGAGCGGCGGCGGCGAGCGGTAAGAACAAAATTTGTTCTTACCGCTTGCCGCTAAATATTTAATTTTTTTTTATACTACTTGGATAGTAAACAAGCATACACCATATACTCGTATATACATTTTTTTAGATACAATTTTTGCCAGTTTTGTTTTACGAGTAATATGTTTTGTATTTTATGTTTGTTTTTTTAATATAATATTGTATTTTGTCTTAATATGTTTGTTAACAGAAACCTTTTTTTAATGTAACATAATGCTAAGACGTATGATGTTTTATTTAAAAAGATTTATTTTATTCGTCAGAAATTAAAGCATGTAGTTAGTGTTTATTGTTACCTATTTATTTTGAAATATTAATGTAAAATAATTATAAATAATAACATTATTTAAACAAACAATTTGAAGTATAATTTTTAATATTGATATTGCATATTATTATCACGAGTTAACAGTTTTGTTTCAACTTTTGTTGGGAGTATTTCATTTGCTGGCAACATCGTTTTCCACGTCACACGACATTGACAGCGCTTTGTGGCTTCACTGATTTGTTCTACACGCTCCGTCTATCTTATTCTATTAGTCTGAGCTAAAAGGTATATTGATGACTATTACAATATATATTCACCAAGTCTAACTATGTTTTGAACTATCGACCTTTAAAGTACTCGTCAAAGTAAAGAATTGTCATTATCGTACAAAGGTAGATACCGTTACAAAAACACTCAACACTTTCGTCTTTTTTTACTTCTCTAAATACATAGTAATAAAATTAAGTCGCCAGCAACCTCTGTGTGAAAGGCCTTCAGTTAATCGGTTCAGCTTCAGCAGTTCAACTACAATTAAAGTGATAGTAAAATAAATGCAAAATATTTTCCTTCCCCAACTTAGACCATATTTGGTCAGAAATAACATAAGCATGGAAGTGTATAGATCATATTGATGGATGCCACACACATCTTTTGTTTTCCTAAGGAGTAACGTAAAGGTGTATTCTTACCAAGGTATACCCCTCTACGTAACTCTATCAGATAGTATATCACGAAGTATCTGATGTTTTGTTAAAACTCTTTACCAACCCTGTACATATTATAAACTGGTTGAGAGACTAAACTTTTAATAATATAACCTAAGGATTCGTGGGTTCATCATCTTCATCATCACCTCAACCAAAAGATCCATTGCTAAACATACAATAACGCATCCCCTAAAGATTTCCACAGCACTCGATCCTGGCCTGACGCTGTCGCGGGTAACACGTGAAAAATAATATTAGGTAAATTACTATACCAGTGAATACACGAGTACATGTATAAAAACTGATGACTGAATGACCCTTCAACGCAGAACTTCAAACCGCTGGTTCTGCGACTACAAACTTGAATCCTTCCGAAAGTGAGCACTAAGAAAGGATTTTGGTAATTCAATCTCTTAATGCGTTGATTTTTTATTATTACATCAATGCCTAACGGCCGGCTGATTCTCTAAGAAACAGTGATGGCAAACACTGACAATTGTAATTGCTCGGTGACGGCACAATCTATTGTTTATACGTCAAAAAGGGCTCTTACGGAATACGGATTTTCAATCTGACAGCCAGATTTAGCTCGGTTTTTGCGGTGGCTCGGTTTTTGCTCTTACTGAATACCCCTGCGGGTATAACAATTATTTAACCTTTTTTTTGTAGAGAGGAAATGCTAGTTATTCAATAAACTAAAGATTTTCCTCAGTTGTGTACATTATCAACGGAACTCTAATACCTGATGAATTCACACATTTTGTTTTTTTGGAACAGTTTTTTTTTCTTATTCTCAGTGTGACGTCTATGATATTGATGTATGCGAATTAAAGATAATATTTTACGATCACATTTATGTTTTTAAGATCCGTTAATTGTAATATCAATAGCAAGATTTATTGTATTTATGATTTTAGCCAACGTGAGATATTTAACAGGAATTTAAATGATAAAAACGATTAGATTCTAGAATTTTTTGTTTAGGATACAATATGAAATAAAAAAGTGACGGTGGCCGAGTGGGAAAGTAACCGACTTGCACGCAAAAGATGACAATACCAAAATGAATTTCTCGTTGTGGAGTTTATATATACTAATCAAATGATTCATCATCTGCTAACGGTGAAAGAAAACATCGTTAGGAAACCCATATGCCTTAATTCTAAAGACATGTCAGATGGGGGTTAGCAACACACGCTAACCTAATGCGGGTTGATGAGCCCGCGTTAGGTTAGCGTTTGTGACATAAGGCCTAAACCCCCTCTCTCTCTTGATAGAGGAGAGGAGACCCGTGCCCAGCAGTGGGACATATATGGGTTGCTATTATTATTCTTACTAATATTATAAATGTGAAAGTTTGTGAGAATGGATAAATGGATGGATGTTTGTTACTCTTTCACGTAAAAACTCCTGAACGGATCTGGATGCAATTTGGCACAGAGATATATTATGGTCTGGAATAACACATATATGCTACTTTTTGCAGCAATAACCGACATCCACGCGGGCGGAGCCGCGGGCAACAGCTAGTAATACAATATAATTGTTACACCGAAACATAACTTATTTAATGTCTTTCCCAATTATATCTGTATGTCTATCTATCTCCTTCTTATATATCATTAATGTCTTCGAGAAAATGCAACAGACATACTGAGTCACTTTCGCATTAATAACATTAGTAGGGATATGTTTCTTCAAGGTGGGTCACATGTCCAAACTACACGTATATTCATACAAATTGAGGTCATTGCATACAACCTTGTACTATTATGTATTCTGTGATATAATGCTTAATACGAGTCTCGGTCAATACGTGGCATTGTGTTTCCTGCATCTATGCAACTAGATTTAACGAATACACAAAAACAAAATCAATATATTAAAAATATTAGCGTGAAATGCACTTTCTAGAAACTATTTGTAATAGTACAACTCCAAATGGGATAAAATAAGGGATGAGGGGTTGTATGGAAGTCGGTCATTTTCAAATTTAATATCATATCGCTGCTTCTGGTTAAAAATAAATTTACTTGCATCGGGGTTTAAAAAAAAATGCCCTGAGAAGGTAAAAAGGTATTTTTGTAAATTGAACCCCTAAAGTAAATAAAATCTTTGACTCGGGTGCAATCGGGCACTTTTATTTTTATTTATCACGATAAAAAGTAGCCTATATGCTATCTCTATATATATATCTATCTCTGTGCCAAATTTCATCCAGATCCGTTCAGTAGTTTTTGCGTGAAAGAGTAACAAACATCCATACATCCATTCTTACAAACTTTTGCGTTTATAATATTAGTAAGGATGACCTTAGTTAAAATTATGTACCTGATTAGATAGGTTACTCATATGTTTTATATACATATGTATATTAGAGGCTTGAAAACACAATCATTAAAGTATTAGGTGCAATTATTTATTTTTTTGGTTTAAAAAGACAACTCCCTCGCAAGGGAACAAGCCCTGTGTCGCGAAGGACTTTACAAACATACAATTAACAAACACAAAGTACAGTACCCAGACACGAATCAACATATAATGAATCACACATTTTTTTATCCCGTGTGGGGATCGAACCAACAACGCACCGCGTAATTGTAAATGGCACCAATCAAAAAAGTTAATTTCTTTAATATATTTCTTATTTCTGATCGACACTTCGCGTGACCAAAATGCTGGCCTGTTTCTTGCACAGAGAATCAGCATTGCCATTCAACGTGGCAATGCCGCCAGCCTTTTGGGCACTTTTCCGGTTGACAGTGATTCGGAGGAATATTATGACGCCTATACTATTGCCTTTTATTTAAATAATTAGTTTTTCATATTTAGGTTTAGTTAGTTTAAATAAGTTTTTAATATTATTCTTGTATATATATAGCATTAACTTCTTATTTTACTTAAATAAGAATTGTTATTAATTTTCTTTTCTTTATTACAGATGTTGGACATGCGAGAAGGGTCATTTATTTATAACATGTGGGAAGCTCCCACGTACCCCTTAATGGTTGAAGTCTGGATGTTCAACTACACAAATGTCGAGCAGTACCTCACTGGGGTAGAGAAGGTAATGAGAGTGAAAGAAGTTGGACCTTTTACATATCAGTAAGTACTACACCCAAGAGCAATTAGTCCGACTCGTTTACACAAATCTAATTATATCTCAAATCCTACTAATAGATGGGATGGATGGATGGATGAATGGATGGATATTTGTTACTCTTTCACGTAAAAACTACTGACCGGATCTGGATGAAATTTGGCACAGAGATAGATTATGGTCTCGAATAACACATAAGCTACGCTTTTTACAGCGATAACTGACATCCACGCGAAGCCGCGGGCTACAGCTAGTCTATTATATAATTTTATAATGTTCGGAACTGTTAGTACGTCGACACACCACACTAATGACGTCTACACACGGGTCTACTTTGCCATTACGGCGAGGCTTAAACTTGCTGATAACAGGATTCCAAGACGTTGATAAGCGGTATCCATCAGATCATTTTCAACAAATTCAATATGCAACGTTTCTCAAATACCACCACTTATTTCCTGTCTCCATTGTTAAATCAACATTAACAAAACAAACAATAACTTCCATGTTTTTGTTATATACTTATTTACATAATATATATTCTGACATATACATGGAATCACTAATGACTTGAAATTCTTTAGCCTTCTTAAGTAGATACACTTCATAATGATTTTATTTAAGTCCTACTTCCGCTAGAAGACGGATAACTTCCTAACTTAATCATAAATTAAGTATTTTATGTGTTATAATATAATATCATTATGTTAATTTATGATATTCTTTATTAAAAATGACACATAGCAGAGGTTAAATACTTATTTTTGAAATGCTTTGTGGCGAGCCTGTTACAATATCGGACACAATAACCAATTTCGGAGCAACACTAAGCATTTTTGTCAAAAACTCACCAAAACTAAACCGAAACGAGGATCAAACCTGGACATTTGCATTACTGAGACAATCATCTGATTAAAAAAATGACTAAAACCACTTTTAACTAAGGTATCATGTCAAAATACAGCATTCAAAAAAAATCATCAAAACTTAAATTTTAATGTAATTTATTCACTAGGTGTTGCCCACGGCTCCGCCCACGTCGATAAATCGGTTATCGCAATAAAAAGCCTATTCGCTATTGCAGACTATAATCTATTTCTATGCCAAACTTCATCCAGATCCGTTCAGTAGTGTTTACGTAAAAGAGTAACAAACATCCATCCTCATAAACTTTTACATTTATAATATTAGTAGGATTTAGATTACTGGAACTATCAAGAACAGTGCATTATGGTTTTAATATCAATAGTAGCATCGTTTATTCTATTGCATACTTATGATGCAATAAGTCCGTTTAAAAGATAGCTTTCGGGACAATCTCACTCACAAGCTCACCGCTGTGACTCCTGTGAGCCAGGATTATCAGCGGAGAAACGAACTGATACACCGAGTTTTGACACTCGTGCGCCCCGTGGACAACTAAACCTACTGTCTTGGACCCCGTTACGAATTTAATCAGAAGTAAATAGGCGGAGTGAGAAAGAAAAGTTTCCACTTCCCTCCGTAGCAAAAGATAGCTAGCAGTAAAATTTGTTAATTCTTTTTTTAACTCTGTAAAACAACAATGCTACATTCTGAAAAAGAGATCAATTTCGTAAAATATAGGCAGACTTTAATATGTATAGCCTGCAAAATAAATTTAATAATTTGTCGTTTAAGTTGATGTATGGTGGAGACCCGTGCCCAGCAGTGGGACGTTTATTGGTTGAGATGATGATGATGTGGTTTAAAATTAGAGATTTAATTTATTTTAAAGGTGCATTCATCAATCGTATAGAGGTGTCATCGTCCTCTTAAAAGATCATCATTCATATAAACTGATACAGTATTGTATTATTTGATCACGATTGTGTATAAGCGTCAGGTTCAGTATCATCCTACTAGTATTATAAATGCAAAAGTGATTCTGTTTGTCTGTCTGTTGTTTTTTCACGACTAAACAGCTAATCTTAAAGATATTTAGCAAAAAGATATATGGTACCATGGGGAAGTATAGTGTACAAAGCAGATAAGCTACCAGAGTCGCTATATAAGGATTGTTTGATTCAAGAAAATACTGAATATATTTTTAGGAGATTTACTATGGTTATTAAAGAGTGTAATTGTTTATTTATTATTTATTTATATCAGAAATATGATTCCATACATTGTGTTAATAACAGAGACTTATAAACTATGTTACTACATGTAACTGACCTACCTAATACAAAATAGGACAGTCTAGTTTGTTAGCAATGACCTTCAGGAGACTGTTAGGGCTGGCTCTCACTCTTTCCAACAATGACGCAGCACGCTTGCGTCTGATCGCCGCGAAGCTGTCTGCGCGAGTCTCAGCAAACATGCCTGACGCGCTGCAGAAACGTGCCAGTCCTAGCAGCATCCAGAACGCATTGTTATATTGAAAACGAAGAGCATTGACGGCTTTCAATATACAGCTAGTCCACAGACTACAGGTGTAAAAAAAACTTTACAAAACTTCATAAAAATATATTTAGTACTTTCTGAAAAAAATCAATGCTTATAGAGCGACCCAAATGCCAGCGCCGTACGTGAGGGTTTCGAAAGAGAAAGAGGGATGGATTTATTCACGCTGCATAGCTCTGTCCTTCTTTTTTTTATACTACTTAGGTGGCAAACAAGCATACAGCCTGCCTGATGTTAAACAGTTTCCGTAGCCTATGGACGCTTGCAATACCAGAGGTATCACTTGCTTGTTGCCAACTCATTTTTTTAACTCCAGGGCTTAAAGAAGAGAGTGTCCCTGGGATAGGAATACGTTTCATTCAAAACACATTCCTAAATGAGCGCTGGAGACCTGTACTCACGCACAGGAACACAACTACAACGCTGTGTGTAGTTATTTGGCTGTGGTCTTCTGTAAGATGGAGGTCCTTTCCCAGTCAGGCTTGCTAGTATGGTGCCCTACCTCTCAATTATCTCCTCTTTCTCGCTCGAAGTACTCACGTGACCACTTGGTACCTTACCTGCTTAGGCTATTTTTGCGATAACTTACAACTACGCGGGCGGAGCCGCGGGCAACATCTTCTCATTCATATAAATGAATACAGTGCTGTGTTACTTGATCACGATTGTGCATAAGTGTCAGGTTAATATCACCATTATCTTGTGTATCGTTAAACTTGAACTGTATTTTAATGAGCTTGTATCTCGTGACGGCTTTGTTAGGTAAACCATTGTAATTTTTAGAGTGAAGTCTTCTTCAGGCGCGTTGAGCACTTTTAGGTGAAAATAAATCATGGAACTCGCGTCATCGTCATCAAACGCTTTCAATATTCAATAATAATAATATAGGCGAGTCACCGTATGCCTATTTTTCATTTATATTTCGATGGCGACGTTTTATCCCATAATCATTGTAAACTAGTCCATCGAACACCCAATCCCATATCCCCGAAATTATTTGATTTCACATGTTGCAATAGCTCTACACTTGCCATAGGCAGATCATGGCTGTACTGCAATAGTGTAGCTGTGGCATGACTATGGTAAGCGTCTCATCCCATTTTAAATTAAAATTCTCTAAGGGCCTCTGCGTGTTGGATCTATGTATGTCCCCGCGAATTCTATCTGTTGTCCTATGTATGTATGTTCGAATATACGCTTTTCTTTCTTTCTAATCCACACACGCTGATTCGAAGATATAAATAATGTTTAGATTTTTTACTAACGTATTATTTTGTTTGCAGTGAAATTCGGACAAATAAGGACATAGTGGTGGATAAGGAACGAGGAATAGTGACAATGCGCCCTCAGATGCACCTAGAGTTAGACAGAGAGAATTCTATAGATGACCCTCTCAATCTCAACGTCACCGTTCCTAACATTGTTTTAATTGTAAGTATATAATATAATAATATATAAAAATTATCCGTGTGGTGACGGATTAAGAATACAAATGTCGGGTGTCGTAAGTGTCGACTAAGGGAGTAAGTCAGGCAGACAATATACACTGCAAGAGAAGGAAATATCAAAACAAAACCCTATAAGTACCAACCCGTCTGGCCAGCGTGGTTAGTTAGTTAGTTTGACGGAGCTTTTCCGCACCTGGGCGCTTTAGTGGGCCTTTCTGCGTGGGGTTCCTTATGCTATTCCAACCACCCCAGGTTCTTCCAATAGGCCAGCAGACGTCCGAGGTCGCCGCAGGCCTCTGGTAGAGTGCCCGGTTTCCTAAGAGTTCGTATCCTATGGTGGTAGCGTGGTATAGTAGGCTAATATCCCTTCAAATGTATGAAGGAGACCCGTGCCTAGCAGTGGGACGTTAATGGGTTGAGATGATGATATAATAATAGCAACGCATAATAATATGTCCCACAATCCGTGTGTTGACGGATTAAGAATACAAATGTCATTCTATCCCGTGGAGGTCGTAAGAGTCGACTAAGGGAGTAAGTCAAGCAGACAATATCTACTGCAAGAGAGGGAAATCTCGAAATTAAATCCTATACCAACCCGCCAGCGTGGTATCGTAGGCTAATATTCCTCCAAATGTATAGAGGAGACCCTTGCCCTATAGTGGGGCGTTTATGGGTTGAGATGATGATGATGATAATATATGTCCCACTGCTGGGCACGGGTCTTCTCTCTTGATAGAGTGATCTCTCTCTTGATAGAGGAGAGAAGACCCGTGTGTGCGTTACACACGCTAGCCTAATGCGGATTAGTTAATCAGACACGTCTTTAGAATTTCTTGATGCGATTGCGATGGCTGACTGACAGTTGTAATTGCTCAGTGACGGCACAATCTATTGACAAAACGTCAAAAAGCCTCAGTTTTTGCTCTTACGGAATACCGATTTTCAATCTGACAGCCAGATTTTGTTCGGTTTTTCGGTGGCTTGGTTTTTGCTCTTAGGGAATACCCCTGCCGGTCAGGTGTTTAGTCGTGAAAAGGAAACATAGGTACATAGATAGATTTACGCATTCGTCCGCGTGGTAATTTGAAATATTTTCCCCGATTTTGCAACATATCTCACTACTGCTCCGCTCCCATTGATCATAGCGTGATGTTTTATAGCCTATATATAGCCTTCCTGGATAAATGCACTATTCAACAAAAAAAGATTTTTTCTAATCGAACCAGTACTTTCTGAGATTAGCGCATTCAACCAATCAAACTCTTCAGCTTTATAATATTAGTATAGATTAGTAGGGATTTTTTGTTATTTAAATAGCAGGAAAATAAACTAATTATGTATGTACCTACGTACCTAAATAGTTTATCATACAACTTAACGATAAAATAGCCTACAAGTATAAATTAAAAGATTTTAGAATTAATTAGAATTTACATACTTTAAAAAATCTCAAGCTCGTACTTAAATCCGTGTAACTATTAAACTGAAAACGAAATAAAATGAACTTTATGATTAAAGCACAAGGTTGTTTTTCTATTGTCTCGTCATGGTAAATTAATATTTGAGAAAATATAAATGGGTCATTTAATATTATGTAAATATGCTAAATCTAATGGTTTATTTTAATTATTCAATTATTTTCGGCAATTTGTTAGCATCTAGTCTTGTTTTCACACTCACTTGACAGCTAACTAACAAAAACGTTGTTGTTCTATTGAGTAGGGTTGTCACAAACGATATTTGAAGTATAATAATTGCATCCCATATTTGGCCACGGGATTCACTGCTGGGTACGGGTCTCTTCGTCTCTATTGATAGAGCTAAGAGGGCTAAGGGCTTAATCCATACACATGAGATATGCATTTAGTCTTTTTTATATGGTATATGTGCCTGGTTATGTTTTTCTTTACCATAGCATATGATTTCAATTTAATAACTAACCAAATTATAATGATATTGTGGCACACTTACGCCAAATTTTATGATGATCACTAGGTAAGGCGTAAAAATAAGACAGAAATATCACATTATTATTTATTATTATTAAAAATTAAGTACTGAGTACTTTTTTTTTTTCAAAAAAATTTCAAATGAAATTTACATCTACTTTTTTGTAGTATATTTTATAGAAAATTTATTTACTGACATTACACCCAGAGGACAAAAAATCGTGCTCATCACACAAAAAAATGTCTTGGGTAGGAAACGAACCAACGACCTATCAGATGCTAACCACTAGATAACTAGACCAACAGTCCAGGCACTATTAATTAAGTTAATTTTATTTCGTGACATCCTTGATTATAACTTATGATATAGTAGGTATTTGTAAACAAAATCCGTTTATTCATTATAATAGGCTATATTAAATGAATACGGAGAAGTAAGAACTAATAGGTACCGGTACCAGTTAGTAAAACAAGTTAGACCTACATTTAATCGTTTAGACGTCTGATACAAGATCTTAATCATTAATTTTTACATACAAATATTATATAATCAACCTTTATGGTGACTATATTAGGTATAAGTCTAGAGTTTTATAAGGTCAATACCATTATAAAAGTTCAAAGTGTTATGTAACTTAATATATAGGTACCTAAATATAATATTACCTATCCTTACTAATATTATAAATGTGAAAGTTTGTGAGAAAGGATGGATGGATGTTTGTTACTCTTTCACGTAAAAACTACTGAACGAGTCTGGATGAAACTGGTACAGAGATAGATTATGGTCTGGAATAACACATAGGCTACTTTTTGCAGCGATAACCGACAACCACGCGGGCGGGCGCCGCGGGCAACAGCTAGTATTAAATAACTGGATAAACAAATACTAGTGAATCACTTTAAAACTAAAATAAATATAATTACATAATAATAATGTCCAAAAGTCATCGGCCCAATAACATATTCATTATCAGACGATATAACAATAACATACATTTTATAGTCAAAACTTATGATAACGAATATAGAACGGTTAGAAGTATACGGAAGAAATAAATCTATTTATAATGATAAGTAACGGAATTGTACTTGAAATCATGGATACGACTTTGTCTAGGACGGTTTGATTGTGTAACTGATTATCACAAGGTCCTAGGTCCGATTCCCGGATCGGGGCAATAACAGATATTGAGATTTTCTATCAAGAAATTAATTATTTCGGGCTATTTTACATAAAATAGCCCGAAATTAGGAAATACACGATGTTTACATCCCCATTCCTTAGTAATCGCGTAAAAGTTGATTCACGTTACACCGGCAGAGGTATTCCCTAAGTGCAAAAACCGAGCCTTTTTGACGTTTAGTCAATAGATTGTGCCGTCACCGAGCAATCACAACTGTCAGTTTGCCATCGCTGTTTCTTAGAGAATCAGCCGGCCGGCACGGACAAGCATGAATTACTTAATAAAAAAATATATACTATAGATGTTCGACCGGGCCCCGGTGTAACGTATTTTTTTTTCTTTTTTATTTATTTATTTAAATCATGTTGCTTCATATTGGTTTACAAGTATATTATACCACGAAAACCATCAAGGGCTTAACTGTAGCATATCATCATTTACGCGATTTCTAAGGCGTGGATGTAAACTAAGCCCACTTCCAAATTTCGGGCTATTTTACTTTTTTTCCACTGCTTGATCTCTCTCCGGTCGTGTCGGATTATTTCGGGCTATTTTACATCAAATTATGAACTGCTTGATCTGCGGTCGTGTCGAATTGCTGTCCCATCTATGAACAAAGTGAGGGAATAAAGAGTGCACTTGTGTTTGCGTACACACTTGTTCGCTATAATACCATCCGCGCAAATCGCTAATTTCCGTCGACTGCTATTATATAACTTATTCTCTTTCTGTTCCAGGCCATCAGTACTCTAGCAGCTGACAGGCTAGGCTACATACCTAACGCAGGTGCCTACATCTCCATGACAGCTCTCGGCTCCAAGGTGTTCAAGCAGTTAAGTGGTCACCAGTTACTCTGGGGCTATGACGATCCCCTGGTTACCATTGCTAATGGATTATTGCCTGGATGGATTGACTTCCGAAGACTAGGGATTCTTGATCGGGTTAGTACCTTTATATGGTTTTTTTTTATACTACCAAGGTGGCAACAAGCATACGGCCCACCTGATGGTAAGCAGTTACCGTACCCTATGGACGTTTGCAACACCAGAGGTGTCACTCACGCGTTACCGACCCTTTAAAAACCTTATAACTCCTTTCTTGGTATGCCTATACTAATACGAAAAAGAGTTTTTTTTTATACTATTTGGGCGGCAAACAAGCATACGGCCTGGCTGGTGTTAAGCAGTTACCATAGCCTATGGACGATTGCAATACCAGAAGTATCACTTCTGTGTTGCCGGTCCATTTTGTTTACACCGGGGATTTACGATGGATTGTCCCTGGATTGAAAAAGGATGCTTTCAAAAACATCCCTAAATGATCGCTAGAGACTTGTACTCACACACAGAAATACAACTACACCTTTGTGTGTAGTTATTGGCTGGGGGTCTTCTGAAAGGTGGAGGTCCTTTCCCAGTCGGACTTGCTCGCTATTATAGTGTCCTATCTCTCTTATTGGTTATATATGTTTGTAATGATTAAACTCAAAATATACTGAACCGATTTTAAAAATTCTTTCACTTAAATAAAGCTAAATTATCAGAATGTAGCATAAGCTATATTTTATTGTAAATAATTGAGGGAAATCTTCCTTTTTCAGATATACGCAGACAAAAATGAATTATCCGAGGTAGAACTTAAAGATGTGTCAAGACGGTACTCTCTGAACAAATGGGGTAACTCCAGTGGTCTTAAAGAACAAGGATACAAAGAATGGAATACCAGGTAAAAAACAAGCTTCTCCTTAAATTAATTTCTTAGTGATCATCAAGTAGAATAAATTCGGCCGTAATTAGAGGAATATCAAAGAAGTAATAAGTGGACTGCATGAAATATTGAATGCACAAAGCTTACATGTTTTAAACCTTTTGGCACTACACGACGTGTTGTGCATTGGATTCGCATATGGGATAAAAACATATTAGGTATGTGATTCCCAAAACTGTGGGTGTTCCAGTCAAAAGTGTGGGTGTATTTTGTGTTCGTGAAGTCAATACTTGTAAAAAACTGCTATAAACAAGAATTATTACATAGAACATCGGTTGTCTTCCATATAAAAAAAATCAAGTGACTAAAAAACTGTTCTAATTCAAAATCAACTCCTTTTTATTTTTATACTACTTAGGTGGCAAACAAGCACACGGCCCGCCCGATGTTAAGCAGTTACCGTAGCCTATGGATGCTTGCAATACCAGAAAAATCACTTGCATGTGGCTTACCCATTTTTTTACACCAGGTTTTTATGATGGGAGTATCCCTGGGATATGAATACGTTTCTTTCAAAACGCATCCCTAAATGAGCACTGGAGACCTGGACCTGGCTCTGCTGGACTCCTTATACATTTCCTTCATAAAATTCATGCAATAATTAAAAGCTTTAAAATTAACAATTTACATAATTTTTTCAGCATACCATGCAACAGAATCACGGGTACATTTGAAGGGCTCATGTTACCGGCCAACTTCGAGAAGGGACGTAACTTCACTATATTCAGAAAGCAAGCTTGCAGGTCCTTCCCCTTCCACTTCACAGAAGGCAGCACTTCGGACTACGGTTTTACTACTTATAAGTAAGTTACAAAACATATTTTAGGAGTAGAAAAGATGAATAAACTTAAAAGAAGAATCATAATTTTCATTTTTCGTGCATTGTCGTCCACTCCTGGACAAAGGTTTCTGCAATTCCAGACTCCTCCGGATTTATACTAAGCATCTCTGGACATCGTCTCGTGTTTTGACTGCATCAGCTTGCATGCTATCATACTTGTATTTTACAAAATATTGTAACTATCTGGCGATTATTATTGACTGGCCTGTTGGTCTAGTGGTTAGTGACTCTGACTGCTACGCCAGAGGTCGTGGGTTCGATTCCCACCCAGGACAAATCTTTGTGTGATGAGCACGAATGTTTGTTCTGTGTCTGGGTGTAATTTATCTATAATATGTATGTATTTAGAAATATATAAGTATGTTTATCAGTTGTCTGGTTACCATAGTACAGGTTCTGCCTAGTTTGGGATCAGATAGCGATGTGTGAGTTGTCCCGAAAATATTATTATTATTAAAAAGAGTGGCCTGAGTTTCTTGCTAGTTCTTCTCAAGGCTCCACATCAGCGAACTAGCCGTAGGAAAATTTTGCTGACATAATCTTTCGGGCTTATTCATAATTTATGACCTTCATAAGTGTTACTTTGTAACCTAAATGAATAAAAGAATTTTGAGTTTGACGCAAAATCTCAATATCAGTTTACTCGACTCAAGCATCGAACCTAGTATTAAAGAGTAGCAGTTGACTGCGTTACAGAGGCATTGCGCCACAGATCATTATACAAATTACAAAAATAAATATTAATACCTTATTATAATAATCATTGTCTGTTTATAGGTACAACATGGATGGTAACGCATTCAGTAAAAGTTCTCCTTATGAGTGCTCATGTACTGAAAATTGTCTACCTGAAGGATTAATTGACATCAGTAGTTGCTACTATGGTGAGTTAATAGATTTGCTATTAAAAACATAACAACAATAGGCCAAAATAAATGGAGCTAGAAGTCTAAACTTTGAAATAAGCGCCTGACGAAAGAGTATCTATATTCTAGTATTGCTACGGCAAGTTTTATAGTGTCATGTGAAGGCAATTGAGGGCACTAGTTCTGTTTTGTTCTGTTAAAAATTGTATACATGGAGACCCGTATATTGATAACATACATTCCGAAAAAACCAATTAGTCTGATATGTGGACGAGAAGTAATACTAAATCTAAAATGAAATATTATATATATATATAAAATGCTCGACGGTATAACCCAAAGACACTTGTTTAACACAAAAGTGCTGAAATTATAATATCATTTAGGCGGTTTTATAAGGCCAGTGTATCCACAAAAATACATCTTTTTAAAACGTATTGTCAAAATTTCTACACGTGTCAACTCTGGACTGAATATACAAAGAGGTCTCATGATAGCATTCGTGTTCAATATAATAACATTTTTAGACACCTCATGGGGCTAGAGCGACATTGTAGCGCCTCCGGGATGTTCACGGAGGCGAGGCTGAACACCTTTAATGCCATTCAGAGGTACAGGATCGCATCATTCATGGCCAGAGTGGATACGTGTAATAATATAATTATAAGAGGTCTAGCAGACCGTCTGCATGCGTCGAGCACGTACAGGCGATGGCTTGAAATAGCTGCCTGATATTGTGATATTTTAATTTATATTTATTTTATTCTATTCTCATTGTTTATTATTTTATTTTATTTTTAATTTAATGGAAATTTTAATTGTTGTTTTATGGATTTTTCTGCAATAAATGATTATTATTATTATTATTATCCTCTGACTCAGCTGAGTCAGTACAGTATGAAAGCTAACGTAATCGTGAAAATTCCAGGGTTCCCCATCACACTATCAAAGCCACATCTCGTGGACGTAGATCCTGCGGTGCAAGCGCAGTTTGAGGGAATGACACCTGATGCTGAGAAATATGCATCATATTATGAGTTGGAGCCGGTAAGAAACATTCATGACTAATAAAAAAAAAAATTGCAGGACGACTTTTGGCTGAGATGATGATGATTGACTAAAATTCTACAATATATTATTTTTATGTACAGAAAAAATGGGTAGCTCCATAATAATCCGTAAAACAGGCATCTCTTCTTCAACTTGTAGGCACCAAATGCTGAGTCTAAATCACTCACCTTTGGAGAGCACGTTAAAAGTTGGTCCCGACTTAATAACCCTGTCACCAGACTTTCTACTAACCAAACGATAAGAAGAAGAAGAATAAACGCCATCATCTTAGACTTTATGCATCCAGTCTCAGAGAGTAGCAAGACTCAATAAACATATAGAAACACACATGCCCTAGCGGATATATTCAAAATTTATATTTGATTTACCATCCAACATCAATGGCTAAAACCCTCTCAGGTCATGGGTTATAGGAGACTATTCTTAAAAATCGCTGTTTGGTAAACGATCAGCGGGTTAATCTACCAAGGGCGCGGTAACCCTATAGATGGGTGACCGCATAGTGGTATTTCATCTGAGCGTCTACGTGCTTCGGAGGGCACGTTAAAACTCGGTCCCGATTGTTAACAGTCGTTAGATCACGACAGAGGCCTAAATATGGGCGATCAAAATAACTCTGTCACCAGGTTGACCACTAACTAATTACCTCTTACCTATAACTTAAGCGTGTGGATGTATGTGTTAGTTTAAGTTGGTAAATAAATAAATAAATAACTAAACGATAAAGAAGAAGATTCTTAACAATTTTGGGTTTCAATTAATATCATCGCCTTTCTTTTCACAGACTATAGGTGCACCAATAAATTTCGCGATGCAGATTCAGGTCAATTTAGCAGCGAGGATGTCTCCAGGAAACCCCATCATTAAACCTGTCAAAGACAAAATCCTACCTATAATGTGGCTGAAGCTGGTGAGTTCTTTTTTAATTCCTATATTAAAACCTTTAACCAGGGTGTTGACATAAAGTATTTTTCGACCACTAAACTTTTTGGTATCCGAATGAGTTGAAATTTGGTATACTTACTCGTATGTACCTAAGTCCGGTGATGTAATATCATGGTACCATGAAGCCGGTCTGGTGATGCAGTTAGAAGTTAGCCTTGGAAGTAACATTTGTTTAAGAGAGGTAGGGCACCATACTAGCGAGCAAGCCCGACTGGGGAAGGACCTCCACCTTACAGAAGACCACAGCCAAATGACTACACACAGCGGTGTAGTTGTGTTCCTGTGTGTGAGTACAGGTCTCCAGCGCTCATTTAGGAATGCGTTTTGAAACAAACGTATTCCTATCCCAGGGTTACTTCCATCTTAAAGCCCTGGTGTAAAAAAATGGGTTGGCAACACGCAAGTGATACCTCTGGTAATGCAAGCGTCTATAGGCTACGGATACTGCTTAACATCAGGCGGGCCGTATGCTTGTTTGCCACCCAAGTAATATAAAAAAAAAAAAAAAAAAAACATTTAACAAATAAGAAGATTTATATGGATAGACAACGAAAATCAATAAAGACATGTGTTTAAATATACATAATAAAAAAATATATAATCTTGTTTTTTCCAGTTCTGCAAATCGCCACCACAAGAGATTATCACGTTGCTCCGACTCCGTCTCGTCATCGGCCCACCTTTATACATCACTGTCCTCATCTTAATCTTCATTGCCGGCTTTATTCTCGGCGCTCAGGGTTTCTACAGAATATGGAAGCCCAGATACAAGATCATACCTCCGACAGAAGCTCCCGCGCCTATGATCAGGAGGAAGAGTCAAGAAAGGAGAAGAAGTAGCGTCCATGAAAACATAGCTTTCAAGGATGATGATGAATTGGCTAAAGAAGCCGTTTCATTATTAGCTATCAATGAAGAAGAAAGTGATTTTGTTGAGTTAATAATTGACGATAATGAATTAGATTGAATTCAATGCAGACTGTAACAAAATGTGGTATTTTTAAAATTATTATAGATAAACTTTGATTTTAAAATGTCTTAAATGAAGATATAATTGAAGAGGAATAACTGCTATTATTGTATGTTATTATAAAGCAAATTTTGACAGTATTGCATTTATTAACATGAGTTTTATAAGTAACTCTTTCATATAAACAAATAGTAGAATTACGTGTTCTTTCTGTTGCTAAGATACAATTTTTGAATAAATTAATTATTCATGAAGTTACTAATTAAAGCTTTTTTTTATAAAAATGCCATTATAATTTTGTTATGTATGGATGAAGTGTAACACAGATGAAATGTGCAATAATATGATATGCGATGCAATTGCCAAATAATACCTCAACGCCATTAAAAAAACAACCTCCATTTATTAAATGCCAGTGATTACAATAATATTAGATTAAGTAAAGTGTAGATTTTAAAAGACAATGATAATTTTGATTATATTTTTCGAATATAATTTTAAAAAATGCATATGGTTGTTTATTTTTAACGATCATTTGCAATATTTTATATTTTTTTAATAAATAATAAAATAAAATAGATATAAAATAAATAAATAAATAATTTGACATTTCTTAAATAGAAAGTAAATTTGTAAGCGCTATGCGTCTGTCACCCGGACATTATTGTCAGGGGCTATGTTATATTGTATTATTAATAATGCCCGGGACTTAAATGACATATTTATAGTTTGCCATTTACATTAATTTAAGTAATATAAAAGCTGCAGGCGGTTTTATACGCGGTACGTAGATTAAAATAGCTCAATTATTATTAATAAATTATTATTTTAATAATTTGCTCAACTCTTTAGTGTAAAGGTTTTAGGGACTTAGGGTTATATTATTTTGTAAGAAGCGGTGGCTATAAATGCTCAAAACTAATGTTATTTATATAAGTAGGTTTTGAATTTCTATATTTTTTGCAAATTTTTATTTAACTTACCATTTGTTTGTTTGTATAAGTTTTCAATGGCATAACTAATTACAGAAGAACCATATCTGGCACCGAATTTGATCAATAAAGAAATACTGTCACATTATGAAAATATAATTTTTATAATGAAGCAGTATTTCTTTATTTGAGAAGACGTATTGATACATGATGAAAATGGCATTTTCACGGATAAATCATAGTTGATACGTTTAAATACCATTTTTGTCGTATTTAGTATTTAGAGCATAATCTTGACCACACAATGCTTCTTCTAAACTCAGGTTGTTGACAGTTAGGTATATTTATCTGGGTAATAAATTAAATAATATGCCGACCACTAGCAGCATATCTCTGTCGCTATAACTAAGTAATACACATTTTTATGTAGTTTTGACTTTTGACAGTCTGTTGGCACAAAGCTTGTAACTAACATAATTATGCGTTTATTTTGTAATTTTAATTTATGTCAATAATTTACATACAAATACATACAGGGTCACTTTCTTTTGCAAACAATGCAAAATTCTTATAGTTGCTGAGCAATACATCGGCAATAAATGAATTAATATAATATAACCTTAAATGTTACACTTTAAGTGAAAAGTGTAACATATAGCCAAACTTGTTACTTTACTTTATTATTAAGTTATAGAACTATAATTATTATTATACTCTAGAGTTATAAGTATAAGGGACCGAATAGGTTATATAATGTGATATTATTTATAATTCTAGTAAATAATCATGTAAATAAATGTAAATATTTATTATAATAGACTGACGGTGAATTGTTTATACTTTTATAAAGAATTAAATAAAAATATCCAATTTATTCCTTTTTTTTATTTATAATAATTACCATATCTTTTTATATATTTTACATCTTATTTATAATTAAATACTTATTTATTGTACAGTAAGTTGTTATAAAAATATATTTTAACTAATGAGTGTCGTCATTAATACTCGTAGCTGAGCTCGTGTCGGCGAACACTGGCATGAACTATGCTCACGTGGCCGAATGCTTCTTCTTTACAAGGTAACTCGATGGAGTTGGCTTAGATAGGGTATACTAAACTATGCAAATATAATCTTAACAATTAACTATGCTTAGTTAAAAGGAATTTAAATAGACATTCACACGATAATCAATATTCTAATTAAATCACAGTTATTTTGAGTGGTTACATGATGAAATAAATAAAAGAATCTAAACATTAATCATCTGATTAGTAGAATAATAATTTCTCTATACATACAAAACCCAAAAATATACAAATACTCATACTTACTTACGTATTTTATTTACATCTCAACCCATAAACGTCCCACTGCTGGGCGCGGGTCTCCATAAATTTGAAGGAATATTAGCCTACTATACCACGCTGGCCAGACGGGTTAGTATAGGATGTTGTTTCGAGTTTTCCCTCTCTTGCAGTGGATATTGTCTGCCGGACTTACTCCCTTAGTCGACTCTTACGACACCCACAGGATGGAATGGAGTGGTGACATTAATTATGTTCCTAATCCGTCACCATTAAAAACGGCGGAAACGTATTTTATTTATAAATATTTATTTAAACCTCATACAATCCATCTCAGTCAAAAGACGTCCACTGCTGGACATAATGCCAGAGGTATTATTATTATTCGGTCTTATATTACCGCAAATAATTGCATAAAATTAATCAAGAATACTGTTATTTATATTACACACGTGTTTACGATATTTTAAGAACAAATAATATGTTATACATAAAAATATTTTAGTTATATGTGCTGATGTAAGATTATTCTACTAACAGACGAATTTTAATTTAATTATAAAGAAATAATACTAGCTTTAAGTCCTTTATACAGGTAGGCTAAAATAAATTATAATGATACTTCTAAAATTTAAATGTATTAAAATTATAAATTTAAAGGTACATTTAACTTGGTATATTTAAAAATTCCTTAACAGCATTAATAATATTTATCGGTAACTAAATAACAAAATACTGTAAATTTAATTAATCTAAATAAATATCAAACTTGTTAACCTTAATAATATTTACATTTATAACAGAGACTAGAGAATATTATGTACAATGTGGTAAAATAAGTCAATTTAATTTATCTATAAATTATAAACGTTATGTGACACAACAACATAACATAACCATAAATAAAATCTGGGATTTAATGCATTAACAACTTTATTATAAAAATAAAATTAGTCGGTTCGATTCCCACACAGGACAAAACTTTGTGTGACTCACAAAGAGTTAATCTGACTCTGGGTGTAATTTGTGTCCGTTAATTGTATGTTTGTAAAGTCCCCCGCGACACAGAGCTTGTTCTCTACTGCGGGAGTTGTCTTTTTAAAAACTAAAAAAAAATATTTCATCGACCCTGAGTCTTTCGAGTGAGAAAGGAATTATACACACTATATAGCTCCATCTCTCTTTCTCGCTCGTACAACACTCACGTTTTAACATAAATGCTGATATAAGACAATCTGATAGGGCATTTGTGACGTAACAAAGTTAGTCAATCTGTAATAACATTTATAACTTAAAAACTCTGGTGGTGGTACTATATGATGTCGTGACACATATCATACTTAGGTATGCTACTATCGTCACAACTAACAGGAAACAAATTATTGTCACAACTAATACATAGTATAAAAATAGCCCTTAACGTATTGTCATGGATGCTTATCACCTTTTAAATCAACCGATAAAGCTAGCTAACGCTTTCGCCAAGTCATCTGGCAATCCTTTACTAGCTAGCATACACGTGAGTGTAGATCCATGACACGTAATGTGCCACGTTGGTGTAGACGTCTGGCACGCCACGTCTGGCACATCCTGACCCGAAGGATGTCAGGCCGCGGAGTTCCCACCGACCGCCTGAACGACACTGAAGAGGCCCGCCACTGTCTCCCTGAAAACAGAATAAAAATGCGTAAATTTATGAATACATCCTTACTATAATATTATATATGTGAAAGTTTGTGAGTATGGATGGATGGATAGATGGATGTTTGTTATTATTTCACGTAAAAACTACTGAACGGATCTGGATGAAATTTGGCACAGAGATAGATTATGCTCTGGAATAACACATAGGCTTTTTGCAGCGATAACCGACATTAACGCGGGCGGAGCCGCGGGCAACAGCTAGTACATAAATTATCACAAATCTCCCACTGCAGTAGGCACAGATTTGTCACGTGTATATAATAATACATTTATTTCCAATAAAAGTTCAGTTCATTGGTTAACATTGGGCCCAAACTAGGTTAAGCTTGGGCACCGTACACAGTTTTTGTTAAAAGTTTATGCCAAGGATTCGTGACATAATTTATTTCCGTTGTATTGTGCTAGTTTTTCGTTCACTTATTGACAATTTAACTTTTTAGAGCTATTAATATTAACAATTATAATATGAACGAATTTAGCAAAATAAAGAATAAGGTACATAAAATAAAAATAGAGTATAATTTTATATTAATTGCTTCGATTTAGACATACTTATTTTGCTTTCTCTACATTTATCAACTTTTTAATACATAAACGTCAGTTCCTGGTCCTTTTAATTGGATCTTATTAGTATGTCGCACTCTGGGTTGATGTAAATGGGTGCGGTCTATTTGGTAGAAACTTGATACTCGGAAACCTATTTGGGATAACTGACTTCGCAGAAACTTCTTTAGTCGATCATTTATTAGGCATAAAAAATATTTGACATAAATATTTTTAGGCATAATGTGCTTATGACCGAATTTAGAATGGCATACATTTAAGATAGTAGAATTTTTATTGTCATAATTACCTTTGGCATAGTTAAAATTTTGTATAATTTCATTTAGCATAACGTTCATTTAAAGCACAGATTATTTGGCATAATTTGACTAGGCATACTATGAAAATCATAGAATTTCAATTAGAATAATATAGATTGGGTTACTTTCTTCTTTAAAAATGCGTAGGTTAGGTTAGGTTAGAACTGTGACCTCTTATGTATTATATTTATATATATCCAGAAACGAACATGCTCTCATGGGCAAGGATATAAAAACCAAATAATTATTATTAAATCAACTTTTATTTATTACAATTAAAATAAATAAAAATGAATAAATAAAAATGATAACGCCTGATTAGAAAAGTGTTGCAATAATCATAAAATATGATTCTTGCTGTAAGCATTATGCGAAATGATGGTTCTACTTTTAAATAGATAAGGATAAGAAATATATGCCAAAAGATGAATATGGTTTTGAACTTTCTGCGATGTGATGATTATACATTGTGATTATTATGGATACCAAAATTATGCGTACAGATGATTCTGACTTACAAAATTATGGGTTTCAATGTATGCTAAATGAGTTTATGCCAAACGATATTCTGCGAAAAGAGTTTATGCTAATAGTTGTTATGCAATATAAAATTATTACTTCAAAAGTTCTACTATAATAGGTGTACCCGATGTAAATTCGTATATTCACCTAGGACGGGCTCTACTGACATTATTTAGTGAAATCTCAATACATTTTCGTTCAAAATACCTCTTTTTAATCCTTCTTTCGTTTGTTCTTTTATGCATAAAATAGCACATATTATTTTTACGCCTTTGGGGCAATATATCAGATGTAAATATGCGATAGTTTGTAAGGATGTTTGTTACTTAATCACATCAAAACCGCTTAACGAATCAGAGTAAAAATGGAACAGAAATAATTCGACTTGCAACAAATAGTATATTCGGCAGTATACCAAATACCGAATATTCGGTGAGCCCCCTGACCGAATAGCCGAATATTCGGCGAGCCCCCTGACCGAATAGCCGAATATTAGGCATAAGTATTCGGCTGGATTTTTGCGCAAAACTTGTACAGAGGTGATTGTTTCGCGCTCGTTTGTTCTAATGTAGTACATTACTCCCCATGCCGTCTGGAATAGCACATAGTCTACTTTAAAAAAATACAGTTTGCTATATAGGTACCTACTTGTAAGAAAATATGCCAAAACAACTATCTTGCTTTCATTGTTGGATTCGGATTCAATAAGGAAAATAGTATATGAGTATCAAAATAGTACAATTTTCCTGTTCTTTGACACCTTCGTTAAAACTATTTCTTGGAATCATAAAAAAAGATAAAGTTCTTGGATACTTTTATAAAATAAAAAAGTACTCGAAACATGAGCATGACTTATTTACTATAGATAATCAAACGAAGTTACCTAATCTTCAAACTCGTGACCTCTACCGACGTAAAAGTAACATCAGTATTTGACCATTACGAGTATTACTATTCTACAATGGTGGACTACAAAATAATCATAAAAAGACAACATTTATTTGAGGATTTACGAGTATAAATGAACCCGTAGTCAGGTACACGCAGTGCAGATCGATAAAAGATTGAAGTAGGATATTATTGGGCATTCTACCCCACCTGCCGTTCCTACGGCTCACTTCGTTCGCCTTCGTCACTCTCGGTGTGGTAGAATACCCAATAACATCTATCATCCTACTATAACTAGCTCTACATATCAACCACTTAAACGTTCATTCATTATATCCCCCTAACAATGACTCTCATCTTTGAAATATAATTCTTGTAAAATGATTACGACTTCATTTTATATTCAAAGTTTACCGAATCAACTACACTCAGCAACATGTGTCAAAATAAATACCATCCCAGATATGATATGTACAATAGTTACAAAACTCGACTATACTCATTCAGACATTATTGGTCTACGGTTAGCTTAAGAGCAGAAGTGGTCTCGGAAATGGCTGACGCCGGTTTCTTTTATTGTGGAAACAACATAAATGATAGTGCGGCATGTTTTTCATGTGGCGTTGTCATTGAAGATTGGGAAATTTATCAGGATCCTTGGATGCAACATGCTATACACTCTCCTCAATGTTGTTATTTGAATTCTGTGAAAGGAAAAAAATACATAGAATCGGTCAATTATAACAATTTCAGGACAGGTAACGCAGTGAAAGATGAAAAGTGATAACTATATAAACCAGAATACATAAAATTCGTAATCATTTTGTTTCCGACAGTAATCATGAAATTTGTAAAACAACCTCAGTCGTTGCATGTTAACCCAATCTGTGATGATTTTATTAAGACTGATTCGCGTCATGGAGAATTATTGCCTAACACAGTGCGCTGTATCATTTGTGGACCGTCGAATTGTGGAAAAACCAATTTAATTATTGGTCTCCTTATACATGAAAATGGTTTGAGATTCAAAAATGTGTATGTTTATTCAAAAACCTTACACCAACCTAAGTACCTTTTTTTAGAAAAAGTTTTACAACATGTACCAAATATTTCACTTACAAAATATCAGGAAAACGAGGATGTTATAAGCGTACAGAACGCGAAACCCAACTCTGTTATTATATTTGACGACATTGCTTGTGAAAATCAGAGTAATGTGCGTGATTATTTTGCAATGGGAAGGCACAAACACATTGATTGCTTTTATCTAAATCAAACGTACAGCAAAATTCCTAAACAGTTAATAAGAGACAATACTAACTTAATCATACTGTTTAAACAAGATGACATTAACTTGAGACATGTTTATGAAGAACATGTTAATACTGATATGACATGGTTTGAATTTCGTGAATTGTGTTCAAAAATATGGAGTGAACCTTTTAATTATGTTGTTATTAATAAAGATTGTTCCAAAAATAACGGTTGTTACAGAAATAAATTTGACACCTTTGTAGTCTTTGATTGACTACGGTGAAACAACTATTTAAGAGCTTTACATTGTTGATAACATTATTCTTTAAACAGCTCTGTATCTATCACAGTGTGTTTTAAGTAAAATGGAAACATCATTAAAAAAACAAATTGTTGATGCTGCAGAAGCAGTGAAGAAAAAAGTGCGAAAGATGAGAGAATTTGAGGCTGAGAATAAGCAAGCATTAGAGACAGTCTTTCAGCCTGTAACAGAACCTCTCAATATAATAGCCAACACCAGTAAGCAAGCTGCTTTCTTGAGTTCAAAACAAGATGAGGAAACCGACATTCCTTTCACAAATGAAACTTTGCTGAAAGAATCTTCTACTAATATTGACGCAGAAGAGATTGAATCAGATATCGATAGTGATGAGTCATATCAATCATTAGATAATAATCAAGACCGTAACACTTCTTCCTGGTCAGTATCTTCAGAGGCACTTACAGATATTCCATTTGGTGTTCGAATGGATCGCGGTAAATTGATGTTGGGCTTAGATTCTATAACGTTCAATGATGATTTTATCATCGTAGCTGAACGAAAATTCCGAAATACTCCAGGACTAAAGCAATTGTTATTAAAAAAGGATGTAGACTTAAGTTTGGTAACAGAGTCTGATCTGAAGCATTATAAGTTAATGTTAATTGCTACAAATGCACATCGACGAGACTTTGATGCAAGAAAGCCAATAAAAAGTAACAAAGGACAAAAATATTTGCAAGTTATTAAACCTCTTTTTAAAGTGTCAAGTACAATTCAAAGCAATCAGACAAAGGGGAAAGGCTTAAGGCCTTTGACAAAAATGTGGAAGAAAAATGTAGATTTTGTATATTGGGATGATCCTAATGAATTAGTAGATAGGTTAAAGTTATTGATTGCATCTCGGGACGCTGGCAACACCGGGCTTGACAATGAAATTATATCTATTATAGAAGAACTGCGTGAAAATAAAATTATTAATAATTAAGTATTAAAATAAATATTATAAAGTTCACGTTTCATTTTATTATCAACCTTTCGATACAATAGACCTTAAATATGAATGTAGATAAATTTGGACACTTTATTCATAAGAGGATGCGTTTGTCAGAATTATTTGAGTCCAACGAAAATGCATTAATAAAATCAGATACCGGAGACTTTGACTTAAAAAATACAAGACTGAGAGGGGTTAAATTGCCTGTAGAAACAGATGATGCAGTCAACAAGGATTATGTAGATAAATTGAGTGATCGTACAGTAAAGGAAGTTAATAAGCTAATCGGTTTGCTGCGTATACAAATCATGAAAGATGTGCAAATAACGGTACAAGCTACTTTAAAAGAAAATGTATCTTCGATTTTAGTCCAGTTGGAAGATAAGTTTTATACTAAAGCAGAAGTACAAAATCTACTGGTAAAAGCTTCGCGATGACAAAGCAAGAAATTGTAAATGAAATACACAAAGCAGCACGAAGAAATTTTCTTAGACGTTCTGTTACTTTAAAGGGAATAGATGACTTATGGCAAGCCGATCTAATGGATATGCAAAATTTGAGAAAATTTAATAAAGGTTACAATTTTATCTTAGTGGTGATTGATGGTTTTTCGAAATACGCTTGGGCAGAACCATTGAAATCGAAAACTAAGCTTGATGTAACTCGCGCATTTGAGCAAATACTAGCAATCAGTAATAGAAAACCAAACAATTTACAAACAGATTTGGGAACTGAATTCTATAATTCAACATTTCAAACGCTTATGAAAAAGTACCAAATTAACCACTACTCATCATTTTCTACCAAGAAAGCATCGATCGTGGAACGCCTAATTAAAACATTGAAAAATAAATTATACAAACAATTTAGTCTGAATGGGAACTATAAATGGTTAGGTTCAATATTAGATGATACTTTGAAAACCTATAATAATTATAAACATAATACTATAAAATTTAAACCAATCGATGTAAATAAATTTAACGAAGCAATAATACAAGATAACATTAAGAAAGCACATAAACATTTGACAGTTCTATGTAGACCCAAGTTCAAGGTAGGTGATAATGTTCGTATAAGTAAATACAAACATATTTTTGAGAAAGGTTATACTCCGAATTGGTCAACAGAAATATTTATTATTAGAAAAATTAATAACACGGTACCAGTAACTTATCACATTGAAGATCAACGAAAACAACCCATTAGGGGATCTTTTTATGAACAAGAATTACAGAAATCGCGATATCCAGGCATTTATCTCATAGAGAAAGTACTAAAAAGGAAAGGAAGGAAAATATTTGTTAAATGGTTGGGTTTAAGCAAGGAAGAAAACAGTTGGATTGATAAGAATGCAATTGTGGATTAAGGTTGTGATTATATATAGTTACATATTAGAGTAATATTTTATTCATTACAGTCAGGACTATGCAAGGTAGTGGACTAGTGAATAGTGTAATTAATAATCTTCCTTTTGAACTTCATCTGCCTGGTTACAATTACTGCGGACCAGGAACTAAACTTCACAAACGACTAGCACGAGGTGATCGAGGAGTTAATAAGTTAGACGAAGCTTGTATGCATCACGACATTGCATATACAAAACATACAGATTTAAAAAATCGTCACAAAGCTGACTTACAACTTCTCAACATGAGCAAGCAAAGGCTTCAGTCTAAGGATGCAGGAAAAGGTGAGAAACTAAGCTCATGGTTAGTAAGTAAAATAATGAAAGCTAAATTAAAGGCTGGCTCTGGAATTAAAAGTTTCAAAAGCTTGGTTTCGAAAATAAGATCACAAATAAAAAAGCTTAAGCCTAAAGATAAGAAAACTCTAATAAATGTGGCTTACGCAGCTGCAAAAAAGTTATATCCTAAGATTCGCCATCAAATTCGGATACCACGAGTAATACCAATACCAAAAACTGGAGGGGTTCTACCTTTAATTCCAATATTCGCTGGTTTATCAGCTTTGGGAACTTTAGCTGGTGGTGCAGCTGGCATTGCAAAAACTGTCAATGATTACAAAGCAGCGCAGCAAAATTTCAGAGAATCAGAACGTCATAATAAAGCAATGGAGGCTTTAGTGCTGGGAAGAGGATTGTACATCAAACCATATAAAAATGGTAAAGGATTGTTTATACAAAATTCAAAAAACTAAAAATTAAGCTACCTAATAGACCTTTGAGTAATATAGACATTCAAAAGTATGCAAGTAACATTCCTCACTTTCGAGGAGTCTACATGAAGGATCAATTACCGAAAACGCCAAAGCGCTTTGAATGTGGGGTCGTTAACTTAGACGATTCAAAGAACCAAGGAACGCATTGGGTAGCTTATGTTAAAGTAAACAACTATTGCGAATATTTTGACAGTTACGGAAATTTAAAACCGCCAACGGAATTATTGTGTTATTTTAGAAATTGTAATGTTTTTTATAATTATACAAGATATCAAAAATTTAATACAGTTAACTGTGGTCATTTGTGTTTAGAATATTTATGGTCTTTTTGGAATAAAAAATATTATAAAATGTATGCTTTTTTTTAATTTCAATCATTTCCAAGATGTCTCTCACATTGTCGATAACAGGAAACTCCTCATCACTATCTACTTACTATTCGAATACGTTACAGCTGGATGGAGACTATGAATGTGCTTTGTTACATTTTTCAACATTCAATTCTATCCCTAATATTGACAAAGGCAATAATAAGTTATATTATGGAAAAAACGAAGTTATAAAAATTCCAGAAGGCACCTACGAATTGCAAGATATCCACGATTATTTAAAATCTGAAATAAAAGACGCATCCATCAAACTCAAGTGCAACAACAATACGTTACAAACAAGGATCTACTGTACAAAAGATATAAATTTTAATAAACAGGGATCTTTCAGTACACTGCTAGGGTTTAATAAGCAGGTCTTAAAAGCAAATAAATGGCATGTGTCACCGTCTCCAGTCAACATTCTACCAACAACCGTAGTAAGAATTGAATGTGATATTGTTAGCGGCTCGTACATAAACGGCGAACCAAGCCATATTATTCACGAATTTGCTCTCAACGTGCCACCCGGATACAGGATCATAGAAATTCCTAAAAACGCAATATATTTCCAAATCAATCAAAACAATATCAGTTGTATACACATAAGGATACTAGATATAAATAACAACCTAATAAATTTACGTGGTGAAGAAGTACAGCTGTATTTGCATCTCAGAAGAAAAAATGATAGACTACAATAAATATGTGCCTAAAAGAATTACTAATATCAGTTCTACACGAGCTATCCGCGAAATCAGACCTCAGTCTATCAAGAAAATAAAATTAACAAAAGAGAATAAAGCATTTCTTAGAGCAATCGGATTATTAAAATGAATATCTTAGATGTTTTGTCCGCTCCAACGTACGACAATGCCATAGAAGGAATTGAATTTCACTCTTACAAGCCGTATGTAACAAGTTTCAACAGAAATGATGAAATCCGCATACCTATCAACCAACAAGACTTGTATATATTACCATCAGCTAGCACCCTATATTTGGAAGGCACTGTCATTGTTAGCAAAAAGGACTTAAAAGACCCAGCCACTAGTATTAATTTCACGAACAATGGTCTACTGTACCTTTTTCAAGATATTAGGTATGAGCTGAACGGAGTCGAGATTGATAAAATAAAAAATGCTGGTGTAACTACAACTATGAAATCATTAATTTCAATGAATGAAAGTGAGTCCAAGATGTCTTATGCATGGGGCTGGAATATTGACGGTGTAAAAAATATTAATGGTGGTAGTTTTGCTGTTTCTATACCGCTCTGCAATATCCTCGGATTCGCGGAAGATTTTAAAAAAGTAGTAATAAATTGTAGGCATGAACTGGTATTGCTACGAAGTAACACTAATTTAAACGCTGTGAAACTAAGCACTGGGGAAGTGGTGGAAAATGTTCTAATCAACAAAATCATATGGCGTGTACCGCACGTTAAAGTATCAGATAAAGAAAAAATTAATTTGTTAAAACTCTTAGAAAGAGATCGACCGCTTCAGATGGTATTTAGGAACTGGGATCTTTACGAATATCCAGCTTTACCTAAAACTACCAAGCATACTTGGTCTGTCAAGACCTCATCTCAAATCGAAAAACCAAGATACATAATCATAGGTCTACAAACAAATAGAAAGAACAATGCAAGTTCTGACATGTCGCAATTCGATCACTGTCATATTCGTGACGTTAGAGTGTATCTGAATTCAGCTTATTTTCCATACGAAAACCTAAATATAAGTTTTTCTAATAACAAAATCGGTTTATTATACGAGCAATACGTTAGATTTCAACAGTCGTATTACGGACGACGTCCAGAGCCCTTGTTAAGTGAGAAACAGTTTAAAGATCTGGCTCCGCTGTTTGTAGTTGATTGCTCTAGACAAGTTGATAACTTGAAGACAGGCCCAGTTGTGGATGTTAGAGTAGAAATCGAGAGCGATAGAGAAATACCTGATCAAACTACAGCTTACTGTCTCATTCTCAACGATTGCATTATTGAATATAAACCACTGAGCAACATCGTGAAGAAGTTATCATGAACGCGAATATCATTTTTGTTGAACTCCAGGGATTCAAAGACTTAAATAATAATTTTATTGTAAAAGAAGTAGCTATTGCAAACCACGAACACACGCAAACGTTCCTGGTTAAACCGCCATATTCGTTTCATTTCCTTACTCGAGAAGAAAAAAAGCAAGTGAGGTGGTTAGAAAACAGTCGAGGAATTTACTGGAGTGAAGGCTACATAGACTATAGAGAGTTTCAGCGAATCATTTTACCATATTTAGAAAATAAAAAAATTATAACCAAGGGATTAGAAAAGATTAAGTGGATTAAGACCTTGTGTTATAATTGTGACGTGATCGATATGGGCGAAAAAGGGTGTCCTAATTTATCAACCTTGAAAGAAAAATACTGTAAAAATGAAACAGAATATAATTGTGTGAACCATAGACTGAATTGTGCCTTGAATAATGTTTTATGTATTAGGAAATGGTATTTTGATAATAACATGTCTTCATTTAATTTTTTTAGTTAATAAATATATTTGTGAATTTATATGTCTTTTATTATGATTATTTATTTCAAGATATATAACCTATATAGATAAAAACTGTTAATTAGCAGTAGTAAAATAATGCAAGTTTATTTAAATTTCATTTAATGATAAGTTGTAGGTATACAATTATTTCACTGCAGCTAATTATAAATTTTTATATACCTAATGAGGGATTATAAAATAAAACGTAAGTAATTTATATTTCATAATATTTTTATTTATTCTTTAATCGTAGGTACTTATATAATTGCGTAACTAATACTTAAAATTATGTGATGGATAATATTTCAAAAACAAGTTTTACGTATATATTTTAATCATTTACACAACTATAATAAACTTAACTTAAAAAATGGAAATGCTCTAACTAGTTAATTATATTACTTACTTAATTTTATTAACACTAAACACTAAGATATATTCTTATAGACATTTTCACAAGATTTTACGGTTAACAAAAACCATCGTCACACAGTTTTTTTGAAATTTTGTTTATTAGGAATAATGTTTCGTCCATAATATTGTCCACTACGTCACTAACCACATATTGAGCACATATCACTATCGCCTCCTCGTTATCACTTAAGGATTCTTGTAGATCACTGATGTCCGTCACTTTGACCTGGATCAATCTGTGTCCTTTTTTCTTCTCATTATTAATTACATATGACTGGCACTGCTCTGATGATTTCCTTTTGGAACAATCCCGTTTTGCTCTCGGCTTCTTGCTCATAGGACCTTGTTGTTCTGGTGATTGACAGCTGTAGCTCGGCGACGGTAAACCCTGAGCGTACTGAGAGAAATTGATATCAGGAGAATAATTCATTATTATCGATGATCTGAAACAAAGAAAATAATAATTAAAATTTTATTATTTTATTAAAATCATGAGGATAAACTCATAATCATAAGATTCACAAAATATACTTACAAATTACTTGCTTTGAATTGATGTGACCACTACAACAAGCGACCGCTTGATGATTGAGAATCTAATATTATTATAATAACGAGTGAATAGTGTAACATAAAACCTGTGATGCAATTTCATATTTCGTTCAACAAGTTTGAACTTGTTTCTTGTGGACAATGAACATGCCTACCTAATTAGTGTTCTATTTCACACGTAATCAGGAATGGCATTCCAAACTTCAATTTACTTTATATGCAGTTTAATTACTGAGAAACAATAATTTCATGTTTTTACAGGTTGGAGCTTGTATTTTTTTTTTTTTTTTTTTTTTGCTTGACATGTAGGAATGGTAGGTATTACACAAAAGGAATGAAAATGAAAAGATGTTACATAATATTCATAAAAGTTTATTTTTAAAATAATTGATACAATAAACTTACATAGCTAACTATTATTAATAATATTATAAAATATAAGATTTATATAGGTAGATTACTATAGTTATATTTTATAATTAGATATATTTGGGACACCTAATTTTATCAGTTAGGACCTACGAAATATTATTTATTTATTAATCTGCACATTTACTTAGTAATTAATAAACACAATGTTGCTTACAATAGGTATTTTAAAATATATAGACAAATACATAAGTACTTTACCTAAATATAGTTACATTTCCCCAGGCTAAAGTAGATACCTTATCAGATAATAGCAACCGTTTATCATCATTGCTTGAAAGTGCTATTTTATTTACACTCTGTGTAAATATTTCATGTTTTATTGACCTAAAGAGTAAATTCTTTTTACGGATTACATTACAATTGTACAAAACATTTTTATAATCTTTCATATGTAAATCTTTTATTACACTTTTTTTTGTTCCTTTTGCTTTCTTTATTGTTTTGTCCAATGTTTTTATACAATAAAGCTTTGAACGCAGCCCTACAAATTCTTTAATTATTTTGCCTCCCATTTCGTCCTTAAAAAGCCCTGGAATTTTTTTATTGATAATTGGCAAGCTAAACTCGTTATCAGCATCGTAATTGCTGGTATCAAAATATCGAAGAAAATGTTGATTAATATCTTTGTAAAAGTCATTCGTATTTACATTATAAACTAGACTATCAGTGTCAGTATAGCATAATTCAACACGATTACGATAAAAAGGTTTTATTGTAGAATAGTGGAAATCGTACATATGGCTCTTAGATAATTCTAACACAGCAAACCCTATGTATATTGGTTTATTAAGAATAACACGTGAAGGTTTAATTTGTATTGCCACCAAATCATCTGAAAATACAGAGGCGCTATGAAAATATGGGCTAGCGATTAGCTTTTCAGCACAAGCTGTTTTTTTTGTTTTATTATTTGAGTCACACCATTTGTTTACTAACTTTACATCAATTCTATGCTCATTATTTTCCAGGGTTTTTCCAAAAATACTGTTGTTTAATAATTTGAAAAAATCTTGTTCAAAGGTAGATTCGGCCTTTTGACGTAACTGAGTGTTAAGATCAATATATTTCTTTAAAAAATTACTTTGTTTAAATACGATACCGCGATGGATCTTTTTTAGTATTAAACCATGTCGTATGCATGTTTTTAAATGGATGTAATGAATAACATAGTGGTATTTATCATACAAATTTGGTATTAGTTTTTTATTTTTACCACCAGGCGCCAAGCACTTTTCTGGACAAAATGGAAAGTCGTTGTGTTTAGTGTGTAAACTCTCAGGGTATATCAAATCAACTTCAAGAATATAACCGTATTCCGCGGTATCACTAATATCTGTCAAGTTCAAACGTAAATTATTTATTTCATCGCTTGACATAAATCTAAAATCTGAATATGGCAAGGATTGACACATGCTGTAACCATATAAATTGTTACAGTCTAAATATACGATGAATGAATTTGGACGAGTTGGATCGTAAGAATCTAAATATTTATGATTGGCTTTGACATGTCGTTTGAAACACATACAAACGCCACCACGAATACCTTTTTGTATCATTCTAAAAATGTCTACATCGCTAATCAATTCTAACTTAACGCTTGTTTTTAAAAGCATTGCATCGAATGATAGACTTGGTGCTGTAAGGTAAAACGCTGGATCGAGATTATAATACCGTTTACAAGTTTTTCTAAAATTTTCAAACACATCTGCTAGCAATAACACGTCGGTTTTAAGATATAAATCTGTGTACATACCCATATTTTTAATATTAAACACAGACCAAATAGATTGCGCGTGTTCATAGTCTTCATCTGTAATTAGTTCATTTGACAAGGAGTTAAAAAAATTGGTTTTATTAGGCAAACACGTATCTTCATAACGATTCCATTGTGACATATAGTCATACGGATACACTCCTTTACGAGTAAGGAGCTCAAATTGTTTTTTGTCAGGAAAATAAGATTTTAATAGTTTAAACTCTTGTTCTTTCATAGTATTAACCAATTTTTCTAAACTAGTTCCTAAAAACTTGAAAGAATCTACAAATCGAACCTGTATACTTTCCTCCCTCGAAATAGGAATGAACTTTGTGAAAGAAATATAGTTTTCTTTTGTTTTAGGGATTACTTTAATAGACCCAGGAGCTTCGCCCAATTCCTTTATGAAAAGGTGACAATCATAACCAGATAAATTATGAAAAAAAACTGGCAAGAATGTTGGTAATTTATATTGTAAGTTACAATAACTATGAGCTGCGCCGCGATATTTACCAGTCAAATGACAATGGTCCCGAACCCTATCACCAATCAATAAATGGTCACAAATATGACAAGTTACCGCGTTATCAAATTCGTGTGCATTATTATCGGTGAAAATCATAGCAACTTGATTTTTTAAAATATTATAAATTTTTTTTGTCTCTTTATAAATAGAATTTACAAAATTTGATACACAATCCAAACCACGATAAGAAACGTAACGATTGTAACTTTTGTCTAGCGCGCAAGTAACATGATAAGCGAAAGCAACAGGAACATGTCGCTGACGTGTTACAGTGCTCGCTTTAGTTGGATCAGGGTCACAAGACTCGTACCGTTCTAGCATTGTTTCAAAGTCTGCGTATATAACAAAAGGTACAATTTGCTTTCTGTTAAAGTTTTTAAATTGTATAAAGGAACCCTGTGGAGGTAGTTCCGTAGCGACACCTCCACAAGTATGCGAATCAAGATCATCGTATGTATTAAAAAATATTAAGCAAACGTCACACAGGTACAATTTACCGTGATGTTTTGTAATTTGATGTTTAACAAGTCGCGGTAAATCTTTGATTAGACAGTAATGTGACAAATTATCGTTTTCTAAATAAAGTAAATGAATTACCTTTTTCTTTAAATTATTTGATTTATAAAGGGGACCTACTACATTACTATTTTTTAACCCATAAATATAAACACAAATTTTAGGATTATTTACTTCGAACTGGGCAATATCTGAGAAAGTCAATGGAAATTCTATGCTTTCTATATTTAACACAGCCCGGAAATCAGGGTAAGACGATACTCTTTCAGGGTGACTCTTGGCTGGGTATAAAGCGGCAACAACTGACCATAAAAAACAATACTCATCATTATTTCGAATATTTACACATGCTTTCTTCGATTTTATACTATCCGGCAACTCGATAAAGCCTGAACCGCGCAAAGGTTGATATTTGTTAATGTTTACTTCTAAGTGAGAACTACTCAAGAATGTCCAGCCACTATCACGATCCTGGAATTCTTCAACCTTTTTTGTTAAAACGCTTTTAACTTGGGATATTAAGGTCTCATATTCATAGTTTTGATGAATTGTATAATTTTTTGTACAAAAGGATTTCATCTCTTGAGAGTCATTTTTAAACATTAAAAACAAAGCAAAATACTCAAAGTTAATTTTCACGCAAGTATGTCGTTTAAGAGATAAGTTTATTAATGACTTAATTTTTTCCTGAATGCTGATTAAAAATGAAGTCAAAGAACAGTTCTCATTTTGATTAACAATCCTATAGGACGCTATGCGATTTCGAAATGCAGAATTTATTAATTCAACACCATCACAGAAATTAGAAATATTTTTGTTTTTGTGAATGGTGCTGCGTAAGTGACCTATCCAGCGGCTGTGCTCAACAGATGTATTACAAACAGTACAGAAAGGCATTTTCTGTGTATTATTAGGTTTAATGTCCCCGTAAAATAGATCAAGTTTATATTAACAACACAAACAAAAGACACAAATTATCAAAGACTTATTTGTAACAAAGCTATGGTGTCCCAAATATGTTTTACAGTTAACCTAAACCTAGTCTAGCCTAAGAATAAACAGATAGCAAAAATATAAAATAACAATAATAATATTATTTTAGCAAAAATATAAAATAATAATAATAATATTATTTTATATTTATGTTGTCACTGTAAAACACGGGCTCAGAGTCTTGGAATACTATATGAGCCCGTCTCATAAATGCCTGCAGCGCGTCCCACTGCGGCGTTTCTTTGCTTAATTGCACTTTAAGAGCTACTAGAGCTTTTTTCCACCGTTCAAGTGGAGCAGTGGACGCTGCATCGGTCTTATTATATACTTTTACCTCCACGTAAAAGTCACCCTCTGTGTTCACCGTCCGCCGCACCTTTCCGTTCGAGACTCGGCTCACGAGAGACGACGTGAGGTCCTCGCAGGTTGCCGGCGCGCGATGCTCGCTATCCTCTAGGCCGAAGAGGTCCGAGCTTTGTTGTTGTTTTTTACTGTAAAAAAGAAAATAATATAAGTATATTATCATTACAATAACAGCACCTTGAAAACGTTCTATCAAAAAAGAACCAAAGGAATAAAGATTATGAATCATTGGATTGTGTTCCTGGTTTTAAGTATAAAAATAAATCCACTACTAACGTTTAACAATCTTATTGGAATAAAATACACAAATACCTAACGACAAGCAATAATAGAAATTACCTTGATTTAGATTCCGACTGCGGCGAGGTGGAGGTACTCTCGGAAGCCTTGCGCTTTTGTGTTTTCTTTTTTGGCTGCACCTTTGCAGCCTCAGGTGCGCGACGTGAGTATTCAGATTCGGAGTCAGACCTGTAATCGAGTACACAACAATTAATTTCAAATAAAAAAATCTGTAATGAAGATTAGAACAATTGAATGCTCGACATAGAAACACAAGGACATTGAAATAACATAATTATTTAAAAAAATACTTACGTACATTTTATGGAAGTATTCGAAGTATTCGTAATTGATAATAAACTTAAGTAGAACTTGTCACTAGAAGACGCTGGAGCGAATGTGAATTTTCATATAAATTAATCGAATTTAAGTAAAGAAAAATACCATGTCAGCAAATTTAATCTCATTGCAAAATTATACCTTAAATCTTAGCATTACAATTGTATTACTAACTTATGTCAGTTACGTCCATTTAAATCATAATAGGTATTGATTCCGTCAAAGTGCAATTTTATCGTGAGAAATGAAATATAAAACCACCATTTGTCCGACACCGACAAAGGTGCCGTTAGGTACCGGGCTTATGACTACTATTTATTTAATTTCTGTATGTTTGTTTATTTAAAAAATAATTACAAGACATCATTATGCACGGTTTTAAATAATAGATTTTTGAGACACATTATTTAAGTCTGTGAAAAAAAATCTGGACAAATATTCGGTGATTACTTTACTAGACACGTTTATATAATTATAATACTTAGGGTACTAACGCATGCTAAACGAATTTATTATCTTAATTATTGACTTATAGGGAAAGGGATTGCTATAGGGATTCGAACCCGAAACCTAGAAATATATATATACACAAGCCTATTTGCTACCAGAGGTATTCACAATTCTGTTTGCAGAGTCGAACTTAACCAGTACTTTGATAATATAGGGATAACGTTTTATGTAGCGTCATCAATCAATAAGTTGCATTCGAGATAATTTATGTGCAGAAAAGTTTTGAACGGATACGCGTACCAAAACTAGTTTATTACGTATGTTGCAGTCAATCTGCAAAATATATAAATCCATCAACTATAATAGAAATATAAGTATAGTATATTAATTAAGTCGTATAGTAGAAGTTGTATTTATATCTTACAGTTTTGATAATATAAGTAGTATTTTTAAACAATCACTTAACAAAAAGTTAAAAAAGGTAGTTAAAAAAATATTTTTATACACATATTTATTTATTGTAACTACAAATTCATAAAGGTCATAATTATTACAATAAAGTAATTTCCAAGATGAGTGTGCCGTACCAAAACTGAAGTACCTATTTTATAAACATAGGAAGTCCTGTATAAGACAAATTTAAACAATGTTTGCAACAAGCGCTGTGCTTATCTTGCATATTATACAAAGGTTCGCATGGAAATTACACACACACACACACATGTACACCCACATACATACCTAACATACAACAAAATATGCGCAGCAAATTATTGCTACTTGCAATTTTGCAGTTTCACAAACTGTAAAGGCTCATTTACACCCACTCCTAACAGTTGTCTGATACGGTCGATTCCGACGCCGTCAGGTATTTTATGAACGAATACAATGTAGGGAAACTGACCGGACTTACACACAACGGACCGCAAATATTAATGTAAATGCGCTCTAATTCAACGGTTGGATAGCAATCAGTACAAGACGTGACTTGTTCATTAACGTGTAAGTAGTATCGTCTGGGTGAATTTATTAAATTAAATTTCGGATGTCCTCGGTACCAATCTGGTCGCATAAACTGAGTGTGTGTTGAACCTTGGTGGTAATGCGCTATCTCTTACTTTGTGGAGAGACATGAGACAATCTGTCCTGAAGTTTAGTTTAATGTATACGGTAGCCTAAAATTCAGATGTCCTCGGTACCAATCTGGTCGCATAATCTGAGTATGCGTTGAACCTCTGTGGTAAGGCGCTATCTCTAACTTTGTGGAGAGACATGAGACAATCTGTCCTGAAGTTTAGGTCATCGGTTCAGACAGACGACGCATTTACTTGTTTAATAAAAGTGTAAATTTTCATCTATATGAAACGAAATTAAATTAAAATTTCGGATGTCTAGCCATGAGAAATATAATGTGTGTGCACCTATGGGTATGCGCTATTTCTTACTTCTGTGGAGAGACATAGTGACAATCTGTCCCAAGTTTTAGTTTAATATATACGATATCCTAAATTTCAGATGTCCTCGGTACCAATCTGGTCGCATAAACTGAGTGTGCGTTGAACCTTTGTGGTAATGCGCTATCTCTAACTTTGTGGAGAGACATGAGACAATCTGTCCTGAAGTTTAGCTTACCACGTTTTATGTAGATTTAAATTAGGAATAAATTCAGTTATTACTCTTTAGTAGAAGTAATAATTTCAGGTCTTTAAAGTGGTGAAATGTGTAGTGAAACTATGAAAGAATGACAGTAAAGTAGTGTAGTGAAACAGAGTTTAAACCGTTTGGATCTATAAAGTGATGAAATGTATAGTGAAACTATGAAAGAACGACAGTAAAGTAGTGTAGTGAAACAAAGTTTAAACCGTAAATCTGCGTTTGTTAATCGAGGTAAGTGGTTGATATGTAGAGCTAGTTATAGTAGGATGTTAGATGTTATTGGGTATTCTACCACACCGAGAGTGACGAAGGCGAACGAAGTGAGCCGTAGGAACGGCAGGTGGGGTAGAATGCCCAATAATATCCTACTGATTGACGGCTATGGTTCTAACAACGGCGCGTAAAGAGCGTGGCCGCGATTTTTTTTTTAATTACTTGGATGGTAAACAAGCATACGGCCCACCTGATGTTAAGCAGTAACCATAGCCTATGGACGCTTGCATTACTAGAGGTATCACTTGCGTGTTGCCAACCCATTTTTTTACACCAGGGCTTTAAGATGAAGGTAAACCTGGGATAGGATCACGTTTCTTTTAAAACGTATCCTTAAATGAGCGCTGGAGACCTGTACATTGAATTTGCTTAGGAGGATACATTGAAAGTCAGTCCCGACGGAAGCCAACTCCTACCGTGCTGCTTATAAAACCACTTTGCTAGACCCGGGTATGAATTTGGCACCTCAACGAATCGGCAAACATTAACACAAACTTATGACGCAGAACCGACAATGCAGATTTTACGTGCAATTAACCATAGGTAATGGACTAGTGAAAAACAATTGAGTTACAGGTTAAGAAAAAAATGGCTAGTTCAATATTAAGCTAACTTTTTTAATCCTCAACGCAGAGACAAAAATACGATGACGTCATTTTAAAACTGTTTAAATTTTATATGATGAAATGCTTAGGATTCACAAATGAATTCCATTGAGAAATGTAGTTAAATAAACAAATGATTTTAATGTTGTCTATCGTTTGAATAGATACGAAAAAGTTGTCAGTAAATAAGACACTGATAGTATAAAAACTGCTTTTTCTTTTTTTTTCTTTTTTAAAAGACAACTCCCGCACTAGAGAACAAGCTCTGTGTCGCGGGGAACTTTACAAACATACAATTAACGGACACAAATTACACCCAAGGCTCTCTGCTCTGCAAGACTTGCATGGTATTTGGTTTCCACGGTGTTTTGCAAAGCTAACTTGGGTCTCATGCAATTAATGCAATGAACTAAAGTAAAGAGCAGCATGTATCAATATATGAGTGTAACGGGTAGGAGGATAGAGAAGACTATCTCGACCGAGACAAAATACTAAAGAAGTTTTGGAAAGAGTAGATAATGAAAAACAGTAGATTTCTACCGTACTGTATAATAATAGTATAGGTGTACGACGTCACGATTCATATCAAATGAAAAAATAGACTGAACACGAGAAAAAGGACAGCCCAGAGAACGAATATGAACAAGATATAAGAGCAGGTGAAAGTTATAACATAAGGTGTATATAGAAATATTTAGATTAAAGTTTCACTGAGAAAAATAATGTTTTAAAATAAAAGAAGAACAAGTTAATAATCAACCAATTAAACAAAAAAACTATTAAATTTCTTTCCGTAAGTTCTATAGAAGAATGATTTACGCCTGAAGCTATAGACATATACAAGGATTATGCCAGGTTTTGGTTGTTGTCATAATTGGAACTGATGACCTGTACAGTTTTTTACAGAATTTTGTAATGATTAACGTGGGGATTTAAATTAACAGTTATGTTTAGAATTTTCCAATTATGACCAACATTTTAAATAGAATTTATAACAGAACCATTCTAAATTGCTTAAATATTTAGATAACAATCTAAATATTTATGAAGATGGCAATCTAGAAATGTAATTGGTACAATTAAAATTCCTGGTTGAATAACATTGATCGGTTCGGAGTTAAGTCACGTTTTGTGAGGTCGGTATCTTACTATATACCTACTTACAAGTAGTATCTGGTGAACCATATTAGAATGTGAATAAAATGATAATTAAAGTATAAGGACTTTTTCTAAAAGTACCTAATGTTTAACATCTATTTTAGGTAGGAATGGCAGTGCATTAGAGTACTATTACAATGAAGTTACACGCATAGGAGTAAGTCAATTGCTTTATTTCGTACTTCGGTATAAAGTTGAGCTTTTCTTAACTAAGTTGAAAGAAAAACGCGTTTTACTTACCCGATTTCGGGACAGTGCCACTGACCCTTTTGATTAAATTTTTGAACATTTTCTATGAAAATCACTTTGTTAAAAAAAGTTTTATGAAATGTTTTTATAAAAAATGCTCAAAAATTAAATTAAATTCTTAAATTAATTCAAAAGACCTCAGAATTGAACCGATATATCCTAGTGGCCCTGCAGTTGCCCTGAGCAAATTTATAAGTCCTAAGCGACGATAAATAAAACTAAAATCAATGCACTTACCACACATGCTCCAGTACTACCATCAGTACTCCCAGCACACAAATGGCCATCATTCAGTGGCAGAGTCAAGCTGTATCTATCCCTGCAAATATGCAGCGGCAGGACAGGCACTTCAGCTTCCAACAACACATCAGTTAATGTCCCATTTGTCTGTTCCCTCCCCCATCCAGTCGCGTAACATTCATCTTTAAAATCTAATCTATTATTATCGTCAATAAAAGGATCTATTTCTTCACCAAACATCAATTTCTTATCACTTCTATTAATATTTACTTTGTAATCATCTTTAAGAAGTCTTGTTCTAATTAGTTGGACTACACTATCTAGTGTGGCACTATCGTAAATAAGATCACTGTTTCCTCTTTCGCTGTCAGATTTACGCAGTTCTTCTCCATTTTGTCTATCAGTATCTCTCTCAGAATCATTAGATACCCTTACATTGTATCTTAAATTCTTATGTTTCTTATTGACAAATCCTGAAAATATATTTTTCGTTAGGTTATTTAACTTTTCTAAGTATTTCACAGCAGTATCGGGGTTTGGTTTAGCAGGCTTTGATTTTCGCTTAGTTGGTTCAGCGGTGGATTCAGGACGCATATAAAACGAGTTGGTGCTTTTTACTGTGTCGAAGTTGGTGATAGGAGGCTCAAAAGGAGGTAAACAGATGGTCCGAATTCGACTGCTTTTGCTTACATCAGCTGGTCTGGTTAACTTCATTAATGCTGGAATGATAAAAACAGGGAAATTAATTAACAAGTTATGGTGCCACACAAAGCGAGTTTTGTTGTACGTTTAAAACCATCTTTTGAATCATAGTATCTATTTTACAAAATTTATCGTCAGCTAATTTGTTGACAACCAATTTGTTGTCAAGATCTGAGTCACGAGAAGAATTGAAAATAAATGAATAAGGTTTAATCTAGTCTAGTTCTTGCATACAACCTTCATCGGTCCAACAATTAAATGGTGTCTGTTAAAAGACTGTTAACTAACTTACAAAAAGTCAGTATAATGTATTTCTGTTAAATTCCCGCATTTTTCACTATTAGCGATGACGACGACCTCTTCTTCCTCTTTAACATGTCTTAATGGTGAAAAGTAGAAATATAATCATTTTTTTACCAATATCATGCTGGTAGTTATGAAACCGATGATGCAAGACGATCTTCTCAATAGGGACGTATGCACCCTTCTGCTCAGCGCGGTCCCATTCACCCAAAACGGCAGTCCAGAGCGCTGGCACTGGCAGGTTAAAGAGTTCACTGGAAATATTCAAAAAATATATTTAGTGTAGTAACTCTTTCTGAAACATCACCAAGATGGACTTCTCGGTGGCAAACAAGCATACGCCTGATGGTAAGCAATGTAGCTTAAGGATGCTTGAGTGTATTGCGTACCAAATATTCTTTGATGCCAAAGTTATGTGATGGAGTAACTCTGGGACAAGATAACACTTATTTAAAAAAATGCGTGTAAGTACAGGTCTCCAGGGTTAAATGACTACTGGAAAACTAAACTCATGCGCAGAAACATACCCTACTATGTAATTACTTGACTGTGGTCTTTTGTTAGGTTCCGTCCTTAGTTGGGCTTAGTCGTTTGCTTTTTTTATAAGTCTACATATATGTTATTGTCATTGATATCCGACGGTAAGTAGTGTCCGCCGCTCATTGACTTTAGCCATACCAGGGACGTAACTGAGTCGCTGCCTAACGTGAAGCTAGTGCTCTAAATAACCCTAGAGAACCAGCTGTTCTTCCTTATACTAGAGTAGCATTATACTGTTGAAATAAGTGCTAGTAATTATAGTGTCATTGGACACTAAGCATTAATTTAGCCGCTACATAAATAGTATTTATTTTACTTCATTTTTTCTAAAATGACGTCATTACAACTGAAATTAAAAAAATAACGCGTTAAACCGATGCTTTATGAATGCTTAGACTGTATAAAATTATTTAATTACAGGCAATAATCCTTCCATAATACCATTAAAAAGTGTCGGTGCCATTGTTAATGTGTTAGATAACAATAGGTATTACTTGTGTATGCAGTGGGCGGTGGTAAGCAGCCACATAGGATGTACCAGCACTCCTCCGCACCAGTGGCCGATCAGACCGTAATTTGGATGTAGCAGCTGAAGAGATACCTGGAACAGGCAGTAGTTTACTTTTCATTATATACCATACTTAATGATACAATTGCACAACATCCTCTCAAACTTTACACAACTTACCATGGACTCATTGATTAATTTATTGATAATAGCAATAAGAATAATCTTGCAGAAGGATTGAGGTTGCGACAGGATATTGAAAATCGGCACAGATTTTTTTATTTACAACTTGGGTGAAAACCAAGCATACGGCCTGCCTGATGCTAATACAATGTTATAATTAGAAGTGTGTGCGCAAACACAAGTGCATCCACTAATCCTTCATTCTCATATCATCATCCTCTCAACCTATAAAACGATCCACTGCTAGGCACGGTTAAGGGAGGGAAATCTCGAAACAAAACCCTATACCAACCCGCAGGGGTATTCCGTAAGAGCAAAAACCGAGCCACCGCGAAAACCTAGCAAAATCTGGCTGTCAGATTCAAAATCGGTATTCCGTAAGAGCAAAAACCGAGCCTTCTTGACGTTTAGTCAATAGATTGTGCCGTCACCGAGCAATCACAACTGTCAGTTTGCGATCACAACTGTCAGTTTGCCATCGCTGTTTCTTAGAGAATCAGCCGGCCGTTTGGCCAGCGTGGTATAGCTGGCCAATATCCCTCTAGGTGTATGTATGGAGGAGACTCATTCTCATTTTCACATAACTGTCTCAATATAATTGTGTTGTTTCTTTGTGATGATTTTTTCTATACCTTCGGATAAAAGACAATTTACGTTTGATGTGTCATGCTATGTTTTGATAACTGACCTGCCATGGCCAGGCTCCTCGCTTGGACTCCCGGCCCTTGATGATGCGGAGCTGTCCTGGTGTCCTCTCCCGCGGTTGTCGAGTATGTCGGCGCAATGGTACACCACAATCTGAAAATAAATCAACATAATCATCAATAATATTATAGGTAGGTAGGTATGAAAAATATAAAACTTTATATAACTAAAGTATAAAGTAAATAAATAAATAATCCTTATAACACCCTCTTAGGTCATTGTTTTGGAGAAAAGACAGGACTGCTACTCAACATTTCTTGGCAGAAAAATTCAACGACACCCAAGACTGCCTGAATTTCAAGCTTAATAATATCTGATATCAATACTGAGCCGTCGGTCGAGGTATTAAGAAATAATATCTATCTCAATATTAATTTTGCATACCAATATTATAAATTAAAAACACGCTACGTTCAGAAATATAAGTCTTAATTGAAGAAAATCTCTGATCTAAACTAAATTTCTAGTCAGTAATAATAAAAATATTAAAGTTGTAATTCATGATTTTCATGTTATGACGCCATACCTGGACAATCTAGACATCACTGAAGATTATAGCCAAATTACACTCAGTGGTGAAGTTGTTTTCCCATGCAGTAAATATACATAGGTCTACAGGCTAATTCAGAAAAAACTTTTTTTTTTAAATAAAGTATTTTTATCTGAGCTTTATGTTAGGTTCTAACACAAAACTCAATAATGGAAGCGTCCATGAGGTAACTTCTTACCATAAAACAAGCGTTAAGCTTACCATTAGACGAGTTTAAACCCTGTCATAATAATATTATTGCTATAAAAATGTTGACACAACTAATTCAATACAAATTGTGTTGGAAACAATGTCTGAAGCACCAAGTTTTTTTATGTTTTTGCTGTTGTAATGTGAATCATATCACATTGAGTATGAGGAACGAATGATTACACACGCGATTGTTCATGGCTCGTCAGTTGCTGGGGTCACACTGCACAGGCGTACAGCGGAAGCGGTTTTTTAATATTTATATTATCTGTATGAAACTTGATTGACTGACTCGTTTGCTGTATATAAACATAACATTTCTGTTTTTGTTTTTTTACACATAAAATTAGTTATCATAGGGCCACTTTATTTAAAAAAATAATAGCCCATAATACCTACTCGCTGATATCGGTCCAAAAGTTTTGACTTAATTTATTACAAACAAAACTATAAAAATAAAAATCTTTTGTCTTCATAATATTGGTATTTTGAAATTCCTAAGAAGTTCAGAAAAAGCTTATTCGCGGTTCATATGGGTCAAGATAAAAAATATTTAAGAGTACGATTGGTAGCCCTAGTTAACCCCTCCCGATATGAAATCATGATTTAAATTATTATTATAATAATAGCACCAAACGGCACACTGCTAAACACGGATGTTCTCGTCTATTGTTTTAAAAGACGAGAGAACACCGGCCGGCTGTTTCTCTAAGAAACAGCGATCGCAAACTGACAGTTGTGATTGCTCGGTGACGGCACACAAGATTGCTAAACGTCAAAAAGGCTCGGTTTTCGCTCTTATGGAATACCGATTTTCAATCTAACAGCCAGATATTGCTCCGTTTTCGCGGTCGCTCGGATTTCGCTTTTACGGATCGTCGCTTGGATTTCCCCTGCCGTGTGCTGTGAAGGTTTTGGTTTTGGTTAAATCCACAAACGCTGCGCTGTAGACGTACCTTTACAATTTATTCAAGACTCAAGACGATTCAAGATCTAAACATGAAATTACAAAAACGCCAACACGACGGTGCTTATATTTCCGCTAAACGCTCTCATTACAACTGACGCTTTACTTTTTTTTTCATACATCTAATACACGTTTTTCCGCAACACATTTCTTATGCAGTCAAACAGAAGTAAACAATACAATACTTTATAGACATGACTGTCATGACAAGAGAGCATTGTTGATATTTTATTTTATTATTTAAGTACCAAATTTTAAAAAAATATATAATATTTTTCCCTATTAGATGAAGCTGACTCAGCGAACTATTAGTAATATCAGCACATCAAACGAAGAATACTTATTCAAAGATACAAAGTACACAAAGATTCAGGACAAATATCTGTGGATCAAAAAAAAACTATTTTCCCGTGTGGTAATCGAACCCAAAACACATGGTGTTAGTAGTGAAGTGACTAGCTAAACGTGTGATCAAAATATATTATTAAACTAGTTCCGCCCTTGACACGACTGGAGAGATCAGACGTAGGACCAACGGCTAAACGACATAAAGCTTTACGTGCTTACCAAAGCATAGGGGTATAAACACCGCCAATTTCAACTCCGGGCGTCTATTGTGAATTTCTTGACGGAAAAACCCAATATAGGCTCGACCCAGAAATCGAACCCGGGATCTTGTAATCAGCCGTCAAATTGAAGTATTCCATATTGGGCACCCGTTTTAATGGCACCTGAGTGAATGGCACCTAAGGTATTCCGCATTGGGCACCTACCGATATTTTTATATCGATATGTTCCACTAATGGCACCTGCGAAAAATATCGGTAGGTGCCCAATATCGAATACCTTAGGTGCCATTCACTCAGGTGCCATTAAAACGGGTGCCTAATATGGAATACTTCGTCAAATTCATCGACCACTGAGCCACAGATACAGTCATATCTAAATAGATAGATATGTACGGAAGGACAGTAAATATTCATAATACGGAACGTTTCATATTTGTCATGTCCACAGTGATTACCCAACTATGTCATAAAAAACGGTGTAATGTGTTAACACTTGCGTGTACACGTTACTGTGTTTGCACAGTAACACGTTACTTAATGAGATTTGTTCCGACTATGCGATTTTTAGTCGCACAGTGTCAGTTGGGCATAGGAAACAAAATTAGTATAACGAAATTTGAATTTTTTTATAATCATTTGATTAGTTAAACCTTTCTAGGTTGATGATAAGTGTACAATTGTAGGTTTTATATTTTGGTAGCACACACTGGTACACAGTCAAACCTTATATTAAAATTATTTTTTAAAATACTATTAACTAAATAAAAAACTCTCAGGATCAACGGACATTGTGGTTCGTAAATTCAGTTTTAAGTGATAGAAATATAAAATATAAGTTACGTAAAAAGGTGTCACATAACTTAGAGGAAAGGGCTTTAATCTAAACTTTGTCTATACTATATATTAATATTATAAAGCTGAAGAGTTTGTTTGTCTGGATGAACGCGCTAATCTCAGAAAGTACAGGTTCGATTAGAAAAAATCTTTTTTTGTTGAATAGTGCATTTATCCAGGAAGGCTATAGGCTATATAACATCACGCTATGATCAATAGGAGCGGAGCAGTAGTGAGATATGTTGCAAAATCGGGGAAAATAACCACGCGGACGATGTCGCTGGCGGCCTCAAGTAATAATTATATCACAAAAACACATATTTAAGACAGGTTTTTTAAAATCTTAATTATTATAAAGGAATTTTCGTCTATAATGACGATGTCAATCTCATTGTACCTTATTCTAAACTTTAACTATCTCATAGTTTGTTGACTAAAGTTTGTCTGCCTTGGTGGTCCAGTAGTCGCAGTATGCGCCTGCTGTGCAAGAGGTTGTGGGTTCGATTCCCACACAGGACAAAACTTTGTATGACCCACAAAGAGATGTTCTGAGTCTGAGTGTAATTTGTGTCCATTTATTGTATGTTTGTAAAGTCCCCTGCGACACAGAGCTTGTTCTCTAGTGCGGGAGTTAACTTAGAGTAGGTAAAGACAGGTTTAAAATGAGATATTACGTCTGTTCGTAAATTTACATGTTCTGTTATGTTTTAAAATTCATGTGCAATAATTATACAAAACGCCTGTACTACTTACTACCTAGACTTTTGCTGATTTTAGGAGCCGATATTAATTCGAATATTGAAAAATAACAATCTTATAACTAGGTAAATACTTGTTTTAATTACGCATTTGACGAGAGTGATGTAGCCCTACATCAGAACATACGTGGCCATATTAAAGGGTGACCATGTTAACGCCTACAGCATTCTACGATAATGATCTTGTTTTATGTCATCTGATACATTATTATATTAAGATGGAAAGTACACCAAATATTGTCGCTCAAAACAAACATGGTGTTAAAAAGTGAAACTATTACGAGAAGTGAATTAGTTATGTTTTGTTAGCTCTTTGGTTAAGTGATCGCTTTGCATATTGTGTAGGTGGTTAGAGACGGTGCACACTGTAGGTATAAAGCCAGAGCCTCTAGACGACAGGTAATTTCTATACGCCCAGTTTTCTAAAAAAGAACTGCCCCTCTAGACAAGTGGCATTTACGGTAGGCGAATCGAAAAGTCAAAAAGGCAAATGTACGGAATTTGACGTGAGTCTACTAGAGAAAACTGGGCGTATAGAAATTACCTGTCATCTTTTATTACTATTAAGAGAGGTAGGCTATACTAGCGAGCAAGCCCGACTGGGGAAGGCCCTCCTCCTTACAGAAGACCAACTACACACAGCGGTGTAGGTGTGTTCCTGTGTGTGAGTCAAGGTCTCCAGCGCTCATTTAGGGATACGTTTTGAAAGAAACGTACTCGTATTCCTATCCCAGAGATACTTGCATGTTAAGCACTGGTGTAAAAAAATGGGTTGGCAACACGCAAGTGATACCTCTAGTATTGCAAGCGTCTATAGGCTACGGTAACTGCTTACCATCAGGCGGGCGGTATGCTTGTTTGCCACTCAAGTAGTATAAAAAAACTATAATGGACAACGGGTCTAAATCGCGTAATATTTTGAATGTTTTCATACCTTTTTGTTATTTGACGTTTCGGTCGAATGGCACCGACCGGTCAACCCATGACCACGGTCGCGACCGTGGTCATGGGGTGACTGCTGCAGGTACGGAACGATGGGTTTAGTAACTACCCTCACTTGGTCTTAGTTTTTATAATGTTCGACACACAACTAATGACGTCTACACACCTGACATCGTCTTTTTGGTTTTCATTCATCCATTTCATGTCTATTCATAGCTTATGACCCTTTCATAATCTACGATATTGAAGGAAAAACAATGAAAGATATTAATTCCAAAGTCAAAATATAGTAATAATGACATATCAGACTAGTTGTTTATATTAAACTAGTTGTTGCCTGCGGCTCCGCCCGCGTAGATAATCTATCTCTGTGCCAATTTCATCCAGATCCGTTCAGTAGTTTTTGCGTGAAAGAGTAACAAACATTCATACATCCATTTTTACAAAGTTTCGCGTTCATAATATTAGTAAGGATAATACTACTAATAAATCAGCAAAGCTACTGCCAGATAAAAAAAGCTATCGAGTTTCTAATCATATTGTTACATACAGTGCACATATAGCTTTATGGTGGCTTATCTAACCTTACCGCTCATTTGTAACTTAAGTATCCTTAAAATACGCAATTTTACATAATTACAAAATTTCTTTAATGATAGGCCAAAATTTCTGTGCAAATTAAAACGTCATGTAATATTATTAAAACTAACAATTTTTAGTTATAGTTTTTACTTCACTTAGTTGTAACCTGCCACCGTTCAAATTTGACACTTAAATTTTTGTATACACAGGCAAAAATCGATTTATTAATTATTTAAATAGGTACTTAATATTACTTGAAACTGAAATAAAAAATATATCTCCTCCATTATTCTAAATTTTAAGATAGTTACGTGCTACCGCTGACATCAGTTGTTACGTTTTAATGATAAAGGCTACAAGATATTTTTTCTTTATTATTATTTTAGTTTAAGCTTGAGTTTTGGCTGTAACTATGAAAAAATAAATTGTGCCGTAAACCTATGTCAAATGCCATATATTTGCTTTCAACTGTTACGTTTTAATGTTCTATTCAATTTGACTACCGTTTATGCCACTTGTCTAGGAAGCTTTAATTATACTAATTTCCGCCCGCGGCTTCGCACAATATCACGGGAGTAGCTTTTTTCTGGGATAAAAAGGTGTCGGCTATTCCAGATTATAATCTACCTATATGCCAAATTTCATCCAGATCCATTCAGTAGTTTTTACATGAAAGAGTAACAAACATCCATCCATCCTCACAAACTTTCACATTTATAATATTAGTAGGATTAATAGAATAGGATTTAGTAGGGTAATTTATAATATAGACTAGTTGTTGCCCGCGGCTCCGCCCGCGTGGATGTCGGTTATCGCTGTAAAAAGCCTATGTGTATTCCAGACCATAATCTATCTCTGTGCCAAATTTCATCCAGATCCGTTCAGTAGTTTTTACGTGAAAGAGTAACAAACATCCATCCATGCATCCATTGACTGCACAGTTGGCTTAAGTGGTTACCTCGCCATTTACTACTGCGCGGCGTGTTGTGGGTTCGATCCCCACACGGGACAAAAATTTGTGTGATCCACAAATGGTTGTCCCGAGTCTGGGTGCACTTTGTGTCCGTTAATTGTATGTATGTAAAGTCCCCCGCGACACAGGGCTTGTCTGCGGGAGTTGTCTTTTTTTAAAAGATTTAAAAAAAAGATCCATCCATACTTACAAACTTACAAACTTTTGCATTTATAATATTATTAGGACAACATGAGTTAAAATTCATCAAAAGCACAAACTAATGCATGATCTTGACACTTAACGCTCTATTATCTTTAAGTAACAATATAATAACAACTTCAATATAATACAGACATGCGGTCGTTCTGTCAGCGACCTCATCAACATCACATCAGCGTAATGATGCACTTTCTCTGTGCATGCGCGCGCGCACCAATCTCGACAATATGGCCAATCGATTGTGTAAGCGGTTATATCAAACTTATTATATCGTTACCTTTAAAGGGCTGTGATGTAATACGTAGGTAATAGGTTGAAGAAACGACGTCTCAATAGAGTAATTATTAATAATAAGATGCAGAGGTGCGCATGCAAACAAGCATACGGTCCGTCTGCGTAGCCTATGCAATACCAGGGGTATCACTTGCATGTTGCCAACCCATTTTGTGAAAACTTCTTTAAACGCGTTGAGCTCATTTTGGGTGAACAAAAGTCATGGAACTCGCGTCATCGTCACCGAACGGTTTCCATATACAAAAATAGTAATTTAATAGCTCGACGATACAAGTTACTTAGTTTTCACTATCTATCGACAGTCCTCAAAGACTGCCCCGCATTTTTTTTTACACCAGGGCTTTAGGGTGGGAATATCCCTGGGATAGAAATAAGTTTCTTTCAGAATGCATAGCTAAATTGTCGCTGGAGACTGTACTTACATACAGGAACACAACTACACCGCTGTGTGTAGTAAATTTGGCTAGTGGTCTTCTGTAAGGTCCTTTCCCAATCGGGGCTACTCGCTGGTATGGTGCCCTATGTCTCTTAAAATTTTCGATAATGCAACTTTTTTTTTTAATGTATATTTTAATACTACTATTATGGCAAACAAGCATACGACCCGCCTGATATTAAGATGTTACCGTAACCTATAGATGCTTACAATACCTACTTGTGCAGTCGCTTTTGTGTTACTAATCCAAAAGAATTAAACACCAATCTTTTGAGATAAAGTATCCCTGGGATACAAAAACGTTTTTTTTTAAAACGCAACCCTACATAAGTACTATAGACCTTCACTCACGACAAAATAAAAACAACTACACCACTGTAACTGTTGACTGCCTCGGTGGTCCAGTGGCCGCAGTATGCGCCTGCTGTGCACGAGGTTGTGGGTTCGATTCCCACACAGGACAAAACTTTGTGTGACCCACGAAGAATTGTTCTGAGTCTGGGTGTAATTTGTGTCCGTTAATTGTATGTTTGTAAAGTCCCCCGCGACACAGAAGTTGTTCTCTAGTGCGGGAGTTGACTTTAAAAAAAAAATGTAGTCCCTTCCTAGCCGGATGTGCTCTCTTGAGTAGAACCTACCCTTCATCTCACACCATATGCAGTTGCTGGAATACTTTAAATACGTAACCACTTAACATTACTCCAGCTACTAAATTCGGCTTATTTGAGCCGGTATTTCTCCGAAACAACAAATAAAATAAAACCTTCAAAAATTGGGGTCATCAGAACGATAGCGAGGTACAGAAGGTAGCGACTAATTGCTCAGATGATACTGATAACGTTATTACTGATAATCTTGAGATGATGCCGATGACTTTGTTTAATTTAATGATGCTGTATATTCGTAATGGATTCTATGAAGTTTACTGATGTTTTTTTACTACAAAGGTGGCAAACAAGCATAGGGCCCGCTACGTTTCTTATCGAACCAGTACTTTCTGAGAATAGCGCGTTCAACCAACCAACCAAACAAAAACTCTTCAGCTTTATAATATTCAAAGTCAAACTCATTTATTCATTTAGATCAAATACATGATACTTATGAACGTCATAAAAACAAATGCCAGCATACTTTTTTCCTACGGCCAATTCGCTGACTATGGTAGAGCCTATTAGTATAGATAGGGTCGATGACTATGTATGAGCCTCACGATATCTTTATATAATAATATATTTATGTCTGAACTTTTTTATAATACTACTTGGCTCGCAAATATACGGCTCGCCTGTTTTGCTGAGAATGGCGAGGTGACTACTTAAACGTCTAAGTCACATGTGCAGAGTTTATGGTAAGGTAAGGTGTTGGTAAAGGTCCATAGGCTACGGTAACTGCTTAAAATCAGACGGGCCGTATGCTTGTTTGCCTTCTTTTTTTTCTTTGCCAGGCATTATGCTAAGCTGGATCCCATTTTGGCATAATCATGAGACACATAACATACCTATAATTAGGTTCTATTTTTTTTTTCTTTTTGTCAATTTTTGTTTGTGTGTTTCTTAATTATTGTCAAATAAAATATTCTTTCTTTCTTTCTTTCTTGGTAGTATAAAAAAAGCAGTGAATAAGCTGACACTGGCTAACGTATATAACAAGTTACCTTACAAGGGCCTTATAATTTTAATCGTAATTGTACCTTGCTACACAAAGACGTTTAGATTATAGACTAAACTGTGAAACTTACGTCTAGAAATCAGGTTCTAGTTTTGTAATAATAAATGAAGAACTTTTACTTTCCTTCATATTTTCAAAGCTAGCATGCTCTCGTCCATATAACTCGAGCTATACAGTTTAGCTGTAGAGTCTTAAGGTGTGAGTGATAAATTTGAGGGGTACTATGTATGTAGTCAAATTGGCACCAGTTTTTCGGATTGATGTAAAGTAAAAAAAATAGGCCGGTAAACACGAAAGTTATACCTCTGATATTGCAAGCGTCTATAGGTTACGGTAACTGCTTAACATCAGGCGGACTGTATGCTTGTTTGCCACAAAAGTAGTATAAAAAAAGTAACAGAACCGATCCAATGAAATTTTTACAAGTTCAGATTTACCCAAAACTCGTTCCGGCTTTTTGGTAATCTCTCTTAGTCTATCACTCTCTCTCTTTCTCATTCTAACTCTCTCGTCTTGCATCTTTATCGAGATACAGTTCTATTAATTTAAAAAAAAAATTATACTACTTAGGTGGCAAACAGTGGTATTGCAAGCGTCCATAAGCTAGCTGTAGTACAAAAAAAAGAAATGAATCTGTATCTATACTAATATTATGAACGCGAAAGTATGTAAGAATGAATGGATGCATGGATATTTGTTACTCTTTCACGCAAAAACTACTAAACGGATCTTGATTAAATTTGCCATAGAAAAATTATAGTCTGGAATAACACATATAGACTACTTTTTATCCCGGAAAATACCAAGGGATAGTACGCGCGGGCGGGAGCTAATAAAATATAAAAGAAAAAATGGCGGTACATTGTACATGATCATTCGCTGCCTCTCCCAAGCTGTCTCTCCAAGACATAACTACTTAGAGTGTACCTCTAGATTCATCGCAACGATTGTACTCGTACAAACAGTACAAAGAAACAAGACGTCGCTCATTGAATACCAATCGCATACTTTATAACTATTAGTATTTAGGAGACGGAAGTTCACAATGTCACTGACAGCTCATCAATCATTACGGGTCATCATGACGATCTGCTTTCTCTATTATGTTGTAGGTATTGAGATATTCGACAAATTGAGATCTGTGTAACTAATATAGTGGGGAGGTGGCACCATACCAATGCGCAAGCTAAAACTAGAGAACGTTACAGTTCTACCTAACACAATCTTGTATAGAAAATTCTCGTGTCGCGGTGTTTGTAGTTAAACTCCTCCGAAACAGCTTGACCGATTCTCATGAAATTTTGTGTGCATATTGGGTAGGTCTGAGAATCGAACAACATTTATGTGTGGTCCACCCCTAATTGTTTTATTTAATTTTTTAGACATTTTTTTTGTTTTTATTTTTTTGTGATTCAGCATTAAAAAATACATACAACCCTTAATTTTCACCCCTCTACGATCAACCCCTATTTTTTAATAGCGATATTACTATTTTAGTAGCAAAACAATGTTTGCTGGGTCAGCTAGTATGTATATAAAATTTTAGCGTCGCGGTCTTTGTAGTTAAACTCCTCCGAAACGGCTTCACCGATTCTCATGATATTTTGTGTGCATATTGGGTGGGTCTGAGAATCGGACAACATATATTTTTAGATATTTTTTATGATACAGCATTAAAAAATTCATACAACCTTAAATTTTCAACCCTCTACGATCAACCCCTAATTGTTTTTACTTAATATGGCAAAACTTTTTTTTTTTATATACCTACTACCAAGGTGGCAAACAAGCATACGCCCGCCTGATGGTAAGCAGTTACCGGGGTGTCACTCACGTGTTGCCGACCCTTTAAAAACTTTATAACTCCTTGCATGCTAAAGTCTCTTGGGACAACCTCAGCAGGGAGCTCATTTCACAGCCTAATCGTACGCACAGCTAAATCATATTTTATTTAATGAGAGGTAGGGCACCATACTAGCGGGCAAGCCCGACTTGGGAATTGAGGTCCTTCCCTAGTAGTTAGTTATAAGGTTTTTAAAGGGTCGGCAACGCGTGAGTGACACCCCGGTAACTGCTTAAATAAATAAATAAAAACTTGTACTTTTAGAATAGGACGCGCGATGGTTGCCGATTGTAAAATTGTAGAGTGAGCTCTCTCCACAGAGATAATAATAAAATTAGCATTGAATTTTTTTTTTAAAGACAACTCCCGCACTAGAGAACAAGCTCTGTGTCGCGGGGGACTTTACAAACATACAATTAACGGTCATAAATTACACCACTCAGAACAACACTTTGTGTGTCACACAAAGTTTTGTACTGTGTGGGAATCGAACCCACAACCTCGTGCACAGCAGGCGCATACTGCGGCCACTGGACCACCAAATGTCATCGCATCATTGCGATATCTATTGACACTAATCCTGGATCATATCATACCAAAGGGCCTATTTTAACTTTCGATATCATCAAAAGAATTGTATTCATTACATTCTAATTAACAGTAATACAGCTCAACGAGATAATTAAAAACAGAAAGTATAAAAGAAAGAAAGAAAATTTCTTACAACGGAAATTACCAATATCCAATCAGAGCTCCAGTGAGTATTTTAATTGATATTGAAATAATTGTCAAGTATCCATACTTCGATACTAATATTATAAACGCGAAAGTGAATCAGTTTGACTGTCTTGGTGGTCCAGTGGCCGCAGTATGCGCCTGCTGTGCACGAGGTTGTGGGTTCGATTCCCACACAACACAAAACTTTGTGTGACCCACAAAGAATTGTTCTGAGTTTGAATGTAATTTATGTCTGTTAATTGTGTGTTTGTAAAGTCTCCCGCGACACAGAGCTTGTTCTCTAGTGCGGGAGTTGTCTTTTTAAATTAGAATTTATAGTTTGCTTGTCTTTTTAAATTAGACATTTTGCAAGGAAGTCAATGGTATCCAGAGAAATGACGTAAGGTTATTTTTACCATGATAACTAACATCAACGCAGGCAAAACCGCAGGCAACAGTAGTATGATAATAAAGTACCCACTCCACTTCAACTACACTACTACTGTAATTAATTGCATTAAGTAATTAATCATCGAAGCTGTTTAATCATTCACAAAGAAACCACTATCAATCTCTCTGTAATATGTAGTATGGTTCTTTAACGGAAAAGGGTGTGACACCTTGCGATTTCGCTGGAAAATTAATTCGATACATCGTTTTTTTATACTATTTATGGACGCTTGCAATACCGGCAGGGGTATTCCGTAAGAGCAAATACCGAGCAAAATCTGGCTGTCAGATTGAAAATCGGTATTCCGTAAGAGCCCTTTTTGACGTTTAGTCAATAGATTGTGCCGTCACTGAGCAATCACAACTGTCAATTTTGCGATCACAAGTGTCAGTTTGCCATCGCTGTTTCTTAGAGATTCAGCTGGCGGGCTGTAAGATGGGAGTATCTCTGGAATAGGAATACGTTTCTTTCAAAACGCATCCCTAACACACACACACAGGACCGCTGTGTGTAGTTATTTGGCTGTGGTCTTCTGTAATCTTTTATTGTTTGTTTCAAGTCCCAGTAAGCTTTGTACCCGTGAATCGTATGTTTGTAAAATCATCTTTGAAACAGACTCAGAAGACTGTTTAAACAAAACTAATTGTCACTTTATAGCATGTTGCTGGGATGAAATCCTTACGGGATGGGCATTATAATTGTTCTAAGTGAGTACTTGTGATTTCAATATTTATAAAACTCCTTGATAAATGCGACTTACTCCCTAGTACAGAAGTCTTTAAAAATAAGCTTTCATCCGAGAAAGAGAAGAATTTCGTGAAGGGAAATAAATTTTACTTCGCTTAGTCAGAAAACTGCGATATGTGTTGTTTTAACCCTGACTTCCTCGTTGGTCTTATTAAAGGGGACCTCACATAGTTGCTAAACATGTGATACAATCTCTTATTAAAAGTATACCATTATTTCAGTAATTAATCGTTCCACGTAAATACAACCACGTAACTTAATCTTCTGAATTGATTTCCCAATAAAACACCACGCAAAAACCACACACAGATAAGAAGAAGAAGAAGAAAAAAGAGCTAAGAAGCTTTCGAGCAAAACTCAAAAGTATTGGCTCAAAAGAAAGAATCTATTTTGACAAACCACTCAATCATTGTCGCAACCAATCACCTTATTTATACAAAATATAAAAGAATCGAATTATAAAAGAATGGCGGAGAAATCTGTGAAAAAGATAAATGAACTAACGAAAAAGGTTCAAATGTTTTTGTTAAAGTAATTACTAGGATTACTGTTGTTTCGTAACAACAGCTATTAGTTACGTGACGACAACTTCATTGAACATGAACCGGATGTTATCGTCGCACCATGGACAATGTTGTGATTAAGACATTATAGTTGACTAGTTGTTGCCCGCGGCTCCGCCCGCGTGGGTGTCGGTTATCGCTGTAATAAGTAGCCTACGTGTTATTCAAGACCATAATCTATCTCTGTGCCAAATTTCATCCAGATCCGTTTAGTAGTTTTTACGTGAAAGAGTAACAAACATCCATCCACCCGTCCATTCTTACAAAGTTTCGCATTTATAATATTAGTAGGATAAATCAGGCTTTTTAGAAGCTTTTTATATAAAAGCTTCAAGGCAAACCTTGCAAGCTGAGACCCACTGCCTATTATCCAACGGAGTTCAAATTTGGTATCCCTTTGTACCTTCGATAATAATGCAATATTACCATAGATCTGATCTGATGATGCAGTGACAGTGGACATAGGAACTGGTCAACAACACAAGATAATCCGCCCGTGTTTGAGCTCGTTAGATTTGTCCTAACGAGTATTATATCCCTAGATGGTGTCCAGGGTGTGATGAAAAGTCGAAAGGTGGCTTTTAGAACTCTTGTACGAAACAAGGTATACTAAAAAATGAATATCAAAAAAGGTTTAATGAATACTATTTCGTGTCCCGAGTATTTTTTCCAACAGGTGTCTACTGCCAGATGAGATAAATAGTCAGCCCTTTTCATGTCCTTCTTTCACTTCACCCTATCCGTGACGTCATCTTCCAAAACATTCATTGTTTTGGAAGATGACGTCACGACGTTATCAATAAACAATAATAAATTTGGTTCTGTCAAGGCGTGATGGAAGAGGACTCATCATACGATCTTGGCAGATGTTTTGTCCATCTCCATATACATTATGTGATTCGATTAACCACATACCTTAAACTTTCGCTTTAAATTATAAATTTCTAAAATTGAATAGAATATTAATCAAATCAATTTGTCGTTTAACTGTTCAATGATTTAATATCATCAATTATCAATTACGTTTATTATAAAACAACAAAACGGTCATCGAATGACAATCACGAAGAAAGTTTCGATTATTTCAAGTTGCAGTCATCGTTACGGCACAGTTGAGTTGAGGTTAGAACTGAACAATATTTTGGCAGTTTTTTACGCGTTTTAGCTTACGTAAGGAATAAATTACGCGTCTCTAGCATATTTATGTTATGTGGTGTTATGTTGCCCGTGATTTATTTGTGTCCGGTTTCGTTTTGTTTTGATAACAGGGATCAATAAAAAAATAAATTATGTTGTTTCTTTTTATGTAGTAGTAATTATCAAGATGCCTGACGAATTTTGTTTCTATTTCTCGATGAGAATTGTTGAATAGCTGAACTGTAATCACACTTACCTTCTAAGCTTCGACGTTAACTTTATTTTGTAAATTGTTTAACTGTCTATAATAATTATTATTAAAAGCCCATAAAAAAAAAAACAAATCTTTCTTTCATATTATCCCAATGCAGGACAAAGGCCTCCCTATTTCCGTCCACTTTTAAAGTCTAAAGTCGCTAAAGACCAGTCTTTAAATAACTGTGTATTAAAATATTTTAATTTCATTACGCGGCTCAAGAAGCTTAAAAATCTACGTTACTAATTATACTTATTGAAAATCATTTCGCTTGGATACAGATTAAGTTTCTGATAGCATCTTTGGTAGACAACCAGGTACCAAGACGAACTTGTATACCATCAAAAGCAAGTAAACAGTGGACAAGAAACTAGTCACAAATCAATTTTAAACAGTTCAAAAACCCGGACTTCGCTTCAACACCTTTAAGCTTTTTCTTGAACGATAAAAAACTGATGAACAAACACACTAGCGCGATCGCAAATCGAATCGTGCGCATATCGATACCGGCGCGTGATCGGAAAACATCGTTGTTAATGCTTTCCATCTCGCTTACATCTCTCTTCCTACCTTTTACTTTTGAGAAAATATATATTGCTATAGTATTAGATTACCTAAGGCTATCGTTCTGATGCAGAGTATTATTACTAGTATTATAGGTTCGATGACCGAGGAAGTGAATGTGCAAATATAATAATATTATATAGTAAATGAAAGGGCGTATATCATATATCGGAAGGTGGATAAAGCATTGGAAATGTACACGGAGTTTTTTTTTAATGGGAATCGTTTACTAAATGTTTTAAAGACTGCCTCAGTGAAACAGTAGTAGTACATAATGACTGTGATGCGGATGAAACGAGTCGATCCCGGGATAATATCGATATTACTTAAGTTCAAGTGAAGGTTATCTCGCTACTTACACCACACTAAGTGATGAACGTTGGATTCCTATACGAGATAATAATTGGAGAATTAGACATCGGGATCGATTAGATGGTACAGGATACCTTTTTGTGTAACTGAACGAACTGCATTATTTTAGTGCTGGAGCTGCATTCAAATAACTTGAAAGTGACATTGATTTTTGTATCGGATATATTATGGCAATAGATGAATGATGAAGCGGTGGTGGCCGAGTGGGAATGTAACCGACTTGCACGCAAGAGGTGCGAGTTCGATCCCGGACAGTACCAATGTGAATTTCACTTTGTGGAGTTTATATGTACGAATCAAATGATTCGCCATCTGCTAACGGTGAAGGAAAACATCGTGACCACATGTCTTAGAAGAAATTCTAAAGACATGTCAGATTCACCAACCTGCATTAGGCCAGCGTGTGTGAATTAAGGCCTAAACCCTCTCTCTCTCTCTTGATAGAGGAGAGGAGACCCGTGCCCAGCAGTGGGACATATATGGGTTGCTATTATTATTATAATATTATTATTAATAGATGAATAATGAGCAAAATTGAAGGGAAAAGCACAACAGTTCTCATTGCACACATACATATTGTAACGCCCGTCTGCCATCGGGGTAGGCAGAGACTATAGTACGCCACTTGCTTCGATTGATGTGTGCTGTATCCATGAGGACAACTCTAACAAGATATAATAAAATATGGTATTTTGTCCTGTCATAGTCCAAAATAATGATAATGATAAATCATTCATGGTCGTTACGCTATAAAAGATGACGTAATATTACACTCATGGCGTATGCACCATGACACCTGCATGCACGTGTTACATGTGTGACGCAATGGAGTTTGGCGCAAGATATAAGCTTGTATGGACTTTGGTCTAGCGGTTAGTGATCCTGCTAAACCTGACGTCGAGGGTTCGATTAAATTAAATACTTATCTTAATTTCATTCTTTTCGTTACCACTAATATTGTAACCTATACCAAATTGTAAATGTTATATTCTGGCGATTAAAAAGAGTGACCCGAGTTTCTTGCCAATTCTTCTCGAGGCCCTACCATAGTCAGCGAATTGGCCGTAGGAAAAAAGTATGCTGGCATTTGTTTTATGACGTTCATAAGTATCATGTATTTGATCTAAATGAATAAATGAGTTTGACTTTGACTTTGATTGTAGAGACACATGGCTTGTTCTTAAGTGCAGGAGTTGTCTTAAAAAGAATGAATTACAAAATATGAAGGTTAATAGAAACCATTTTGAAAGCGTCTTACCGAGCTGATTGTACGTGTATATAAAGTAGGATACAAAATAATGACTGCACATTTGGTGAAGGTTACCTTGCCACCAATACCACGATAAGTGCTGTAGGTTCGGTTCCTACAGCGGACAAAACTTTGTGTGATCGGAATAAAATGTTTGTACTGCTGAGTCTGGGTGCACTTTTTATCCGTGAATTGTATATTTGTGGCTTCACTTTTCTAGTCTGGGCTATAATGACTATACTACTATACTAATAAGAACGTACAAACATAAACGTACGGTTTCAGAGGAATTTACTCCCACGTACGATTAGATTGTAGAATGAGCTTCTTGCCGACTTATTTGCGAGAGACTATATTAAAGGGTACTTCAACAAAGGAGGAGCTTTTTAGGCTGAACATAGCTGATCAATACCCTATAATCTTGTAACATACCTTGTAACATACCTATGATTCACAATAAAGATATTTGATTTGATTTGAGTTATAAGGTTTTTAAAAGATCAGCAATGCTTGAGTGATACCCCTGGTGTTGCAAGCGTCCATAGGCTACGGTAACAACCATCAGGCGGGCCGTATGCTTCTTTGCCTTAGTTGTATAAAAAAAACCGGATAAAAAATGTTTAGCCCAAGTGATATCATGGTCAGACGCTAGTAACTCCATAAGCTTACAAGCTCGCCACCTCTCATAACACTCACCAAACAAAAATAAATCCGAGTCACGTTTCCCAGTGAAAATGAATTCCATTGCGCATTAAGTACGTGGCATACATACAATTATCTATACAAACCCTTCGTTAGTTACGCGTTTACGTAACATAGGAAGTGTCATGGGAAACCAGAAGCGGTTCTGATTGAATATTAAGGGGTTACGACATGAAAATAATAGTTATTTTGTTGTATGATAACTTTTTAGTTTGTTTAGTTTCAATACATCATGATTTATTTTATTAACCGACTTCAAATGTTTCTGTGTATTTTTTATTTTTTTTAATGTTTGTTACCGCAGAAATCAGAAATCTTTTTGTCTGGGAGGACATATTTCCAGTTTGGTCATATTTTCATCAAAAGAAAGTTCTGATGATGGGATCCATAAGGAATTGAGGGAACTCCTCAAAAGTCATAGGCACATATATAGCAATTTCAATATTTTTAACAACTAATCAAACATTTGCATTCAGAAAGTGTAGTTTGGGGAAGTAAAACTGTAGCAAATGAAAACTGGTACATTTGAACTGAACTGATGATGAAGCCGGAAGCTAGGCAACGGAACTTCATAATTAAACAATGTAATCTAGCCGTGTTGGGGCTTATTTGAATGGTCATGAGATGCACTTTAGCTGTAAATTGTCAGATTAAGATGAACATTCTTTAAGGGAGGAAAAGTGAGATAAGAGTTTGCATGAAAGTTCATCCTGTTATAATACCTATGTTAGACTAGGGGTTTGAACTTGCCGTACTGAAGTCAGTTTTTTTTTTGTTAAAATTATTTTATATTTGGCTGTGGTCTTCTGTAAGGTGGCGATCCTTCTCTAGTCGGGCTTGCTCGGTAGAATGGTGCCCTACCTCTCTTAATCTTTGTTAGCAAAAGCTTAACAAATTATTTCATAATTCAATAAGTAATTTATTATTAAGTTACTGTTCAACAACTTCACACACCATTAAAATGTAATAAAGCCATTTTCAGACTAAAACTTATAGAAATATACAATTTGTTGTTAGAAATGAGTAACGGTCTCGCTCGGTGTCATCGGGCAGACGTCGAACCCGCGACCTTGCGGAGAAAGTTAAGAAACTAACATCTAGCGTTACTTGAGGGCAGATTGGTTGCATTACGTTATACGTTCTATACTATCTGGTAATTGGAACTGTTGTTGTAGAGTTAACGGAGTACATGTAAGACTTATGTAGCTATAGGACCAGTAGTCAGTGACTTTTATTTTGCATTTTTTTTAAATCTTCTTAGGTGGCAAACAAGCAAACGGTCCACAAAATAATACAATTTATTTGCGTGTTGCCGACGCAAAAATAAACACCAGGGTTTAATGATGGTATTTCCCTGGGATAGGAAAATCATGACCTGAGAATACGTCCTTATTGGATTGTGATTTATTTGGATCTTAATTTAGATTACGTAGATTAATTGAGATAGATTAAAGACAATCTGAATAAATTTTGTAATAATATACGAAAAAACAGCAAAACAAATAACTGAATTACGAATTGAAGTCGGTGTCACTCTCGCGATTTATTTTTAGCTTTATTAACTCCGACTTCAATGTGTAATTCAGTTATATATTGCATCTTCACCTTTTCGTTTTTTTTTTTAAATTGGTTTATCTATAATATAAAAATGAATGGCTGAATGTGTTGCTAAGCGCAAATCTCGAGAACAGCTGAACTGATTTCGCTAATTCTTTTGTTTGTTGTGTTTGTTATTGTCAGGAGAAGGTTTTTATGTAAGAAAAAAATAAGAAAGTTGCGCTGAAAATAGTTTAACCCGGGCGAAGTAGACCCGCTAGTTTTTGATATAACTTTAAATTTCAATGAGAGTCCGAAAGGCTTCCCGCTTTTATTTGCTTGAAAACCACAAACTAAACGATTCGTGTTAGCTACGTACTCCATAAACATTCAATGTATCATAGCAATAAAAAAATACAAATACAACTTATTGGACGAACGGTTCGTTCAACAATTAATCCATTTAACATCTACACAAATTTTATAACCAATTACCAAAAATAAAATCAGGTCAGATAATAATACCGCTACGAATGTAACGTTAGCCCACATGTGGGCAAAATTGATGTCACGTGGACATAATAGCGTCTGCGGTCAAGGGTGTTTCCTACTTCTTGTTATACTTTTACTTTTACACGCACGCGAATGAACTAACTACACACTACCTACTTTAGTAGTGGCGATCTATATAGATTCCGTGTTTCTGCACGCGATGTTATAGTTATCTTTATGTCATGTTCTTGACAGGAAATAGCTTTATAATATCACGCCTTTTGCCAGGAAGAGGTTGGCAGAGATGTATTACATTTTTTTTTAAAGTCTAGGTTTTCTTATCTACTAGGTAATTCATGTATCGCGAGATAAATTGAAACATCGACCTAACGTAGGTATACGTTAGGTTTATCCAGGAAGGCTATAAGCTATATAACATCACGCTATGATCAATAGGAGCGGAGCAGTAGTGAGATATGTTGCAAAATCCAAATTACCACGCGGACGAAGTTGCGGGCGACCCCTAGTAATTAGGTAAATATAATGATACTAAGAAAAAATACAAAAAAAACGAACCTACGTTTTCTAGGGATAACAAACGATGGTTTTTTATTTTTTATTTAAGCCTTAAAATGTAAATGTATTATATAGTTATACCTACCTCTATTATATAGTTTATATTATTATCTAGTAATGTTCCACTCTGTAATAAAATCTTACATCGTCTATTATCACAAGATGAAAATTAAGAAACAGATGCCTAATAGTATAATTGCAAAAGTAACTCTGTTTGTTTCTTATTTAGTCTGTAACCTTCTAACCACTGAACGGCTAAAGGGATCTTTGTGAAAATTGGCATGGAGATAAAGGGTATGCTGGGGTATACCTACTGGTATTTTTTTTCTGCAATAACCGATACTATCGCGGGTGGAGCCGCTGGTTACATCTAAGACGTTAGTAGTTACACAGGCGTATACACTTAACACATATAAATAAATAAATAAATAAAATATCATCAAACCTAAGTCTATATAAAAAAAAAGTCTATTTGCTTAGTAAGCTTTCAAACAAACCAATTCTAACATTTATATCAAACGCAATCAGTACCTACATTTTATTTGACTGGCCTGTTGGTCTAGTGGTTAGTGACTCTGACTGCTACGCCGGAGGTCGTAGGTTCGATTCCCACCCAGGACAAATCTTTGTGTGATGAGCACGAATGTTTGTTCTGTGTCTGGGTGTAATTTATCTATAATATGTATGTATTTAGAAATATATATGTATGTTTATCAGTTGTCTGGTTACCATAGTACAGGCTCTGCCTAGTTTGGGATCAGATAGCGATGTGTGAGTTGTCCCGAAAATATTATTATATTATATTATTTAATAACCTGTTCTATAGGTTCATAGGCTACGATATTTTCTCACAAGAATTGAAATATTCTTGTGTAGCTTCACACAAAGCTCACGACAATTCCATCAAAGACATGTTATTTTACACCTAACAGCATAATAATATATAATGAGTGTAGTAAATATTATTTAATAGTTGAATAATAGCATGCTTATTATTGTTTGACTCTCGCTGTAGAAGTAATGACTCAATTCGAGTTACGTTAAGTATATATTATTAAACAAGTGTTTAGTAGTAGTACTCCTAGTACTGGCAATAAGTTTAATATTACAATGCCGCGTGTTGGGATAGACTGTCTTCTTAACAGAAGGTGGCGTAAGAGTAGAATGTACAGTTCGTAAAAGTTAGTCCTGTTTGGTAATAGTCGTTAGATCGGCAGAGGCTTTGATGAGGTGCTTGTCGAAGATTTCCCAAGAGACTATAGATAGCATGGGGATCTGCAAGAAAGTAGTTAAAAGGATTTTAAACTAGCTGTTGCCCGCGGCTCCGCCCACGTGGATGTCGGTTATCGCTGCCACAAGTAGCCTATGTGTTATTTCAGACCATAATCTATCTGTGTGCCAAATTTCATCCAGATCCGTTCAGTAGTTTTTACGTGAAAGAGCAACAAACATCCATCCATCCATCCTTACAAACTTTCACATTTATAATATTAGTAAGGACTATCAGTAGTGCGTAAGTGGTGATGCAAACTTCCATAGGCTACGGTGACTTCTTGCAGTTACTGTACAAGCATACTTTTGTTTATAATAATAGCAACCCATATATGTCCCACTGCTGGGCACAGGTTTCCTCTGCTCTATCAAGAGAGAGAGAGAGGGTTTAGGCCTTAATTCACACACGCTGGCCTAATGCGGGTTGGTGAATATGGCATGTCTTTAGAATTTCTTCTAAGACATGTGGGTTTCCCCTCATGTTTTCCTTCACCGTTAGCAGATGGCGAATCATTTGATTCGTTCATATAAACTCCACAAAGTGAAATTCACATTGGTACTGCCCGGGATCGAACTCGCACCTCTTGCGTGCAAGTCGGTTACTTTCCCACTCGGCCACCACCGCTTTTGTTTGTTTCCCTACAAAATAAATTATAAAATGGAAAAATATAAGCATACGAGTCGGATGGTAAACAACTATAAACATTCATAATGCCAGTATGTGTGTTGCTTATTAAAAAAGGTAAACAAACAGCTTTGGTAGTCCAGTGGCAGCAGTATGCGCCTGCTGTGCACGAGGTTGTGGGTTCGATGCCCACACAGAACAAAACTTTGTGTGACCCGCAAAGAGTTGTTCTGAGTCTGGGTGTAATTTGTATCCGTTAATAGTATATTTGTAAAGTTTCCCGAGACACACAGCTTATTTTCCAGTGCGGGAGTTGTCTTTTTTAAAGAAGAAGTATATAAGACAAATTCAACACAAAGCTCTGAAAATTTAAAACCCAGCAGTGTTTCCAGTTTTCAAAGCTTTGAGTTATGAGTACACAGCCTTAGTTGTAACACATACTGTCATCAACATCTTCATAACTATTAAACAAATAAACAGTGCGAACAAGGAAAATATAAACAATAGTAATTCACAAGCGTCTCTAGTGTTTTGCAAACGCATCTGTCATTACTAATGTGCAAGAAACTTGCTTGCTTGCTTAGTGAAAAGTGCACTCTTTGTTCAATGATGAATGTATCGAATTGATATTGATTCTAAGTATCAATTGTTAAAGTTTTTGTGTGAAAGGACTTGAGCGGGATATTAGATGGTGTGAAAATGAAAGCGGTGTTATGTAATTGTTGAATGGAAACTAAATTGTTTTGTTAACCTATATATGGATCATTGACACAGCCATGTTGTTTTTAATGGAGCTATAGTGCTTTGTGTGCTAAATTTGTAAACAGAGTATGTGATGCAAGTTGGGTTCTTATGTGCTGTTTTACTCGAGGGTAAAAGAGCACGATTGGCTCCAAGAGTTAATTGTAATATCAGAAGTAAGAAAAAAAAAATATCATAGTCGTAGATTATTCAACGGTGAAGAAAATCATCGTGATGAAACCCACATGGCAGAATCACCAACCCGCATTGGACCAGGTCTGTGTGAATTGCAGAAGTACGCAGGTATTAGGTATGAATGGGTTGCCAATTAAAATTTAATATTATTTATTATTTAGAACTTTATGCACATCGTGTACAATAGTGGGCTTAATGCCAAAGGCATGCTCTACCAGCCATCCTTAGGGTGATGCAGAGACAAATGAAGTAGATGCAAGATAACAAACAGCGAAAATAAAATTGAACTAAAACAGAATATAATAAAATTTAACTTATATAAATATGTACTCAAAATACTATTACATAAACTACATATGAAAATAAATATAACCGATTCATTAATAATATTTATATTCGACAAGCAATTTTGTAACATATTTCTAGGACATCTGTGAACGAAACTTCTGTGAAAAATGGTTTGTTCCGAGTAGTAAAGTTCTCAATAAGTAAATGTTTTAATAACAAATTACTTTCAAGCTTTTAGAGAGTTACAAAAAAAATGTGAATTACTTTATTTCAATTTCGAGATTCAATTAAGAACTACTTTTATTTTCATTTGGCGTTCCGCGATCTTTTCTCCTAATCTAGCAGACAAACTTCAATTACATCACGTCTACTTTACTCAATTGTCCTAATGTATTATGTTTTAGTAATATAATTACTTTTACCAGTAATCGAACGGATTGCACTTAAGTTGACACGTGAAAGTGGCACTAATTCTACAAAGTAAATTGACTATTTTGATACTAAAATCGGGTTGACTCACGGACTTTTAGTGTTGTTCTCTTGGAGCTTTATGTTGTGAGCTATTGTCGGTACAAGGTACAATTATTTGTTCTTTACATACTCACTCAGTACTTCGTTCTATAAAGAACAAAGTACCGGGTGAGTATAATATAAAGAACAAATAATTGTACCGACAAGCCAATCACAGGTCAGGTCAAGACAATTAAAACCTATGAATACATTTACAGGACACAATGCTATTGTCGGTACAATTATTTGTTCTTTACATACTCACTCGGTACTTCGTTCTATAAAGAACAATGTACCAAGTGAGTATATAAAGAACAAATAAATGTACCGACAATAGCATTGTGTCCTGTAAATGTATTCATAGCTTTTAATTGTCTTGACCTTGATTTAATTGGGGTAAATTGAATTTTAACTTTATTAATAACTGTGTAAATTCCAAAGTGTCTTCATTTTTATTTTATTTTAATATAGATAACTTTTTAACTTGCCGTTTTCGCATTACATGACATTTGCTACTTTGCGGTGATACTTTGTGCTTTGGATACAGAATAAAAGGCCTGAAAGGTTAAAAGCTCTGATAAACTTTTCTTCAACAATCTACCTATCGTAATCAACTTCACAGAGTAATGAAATTGCAGTCATCACTATTTGCGATTTCGTTACTCACTTGGGACGGTACTTTACAATGCAGTTGCAATTTTCTTTTATACTACTTGAAAAAATAGCGACTAAATGACCGCTGAAAACCTGTACTCACACACAGGAACACAACTACACCGCTGCGTCCAGTTATTTGGCTGTGATCTTCTGTAAGGTGCAGGTCCCCAGTCCGACTTGTTCGATAGTATGGTGCCCTACCTCTCTTAAATTGCCATTGCAATTGTTGTGTTAATTATAATGTTACATTTATAAAATAGCTGTCGTGAGATGCAATCTGTGTACGAATATAAAAATAATGGAGACCCAAATATCGATCAATTAAAATTTTAATAGCACCAAACTCGCATTTCCGTACAACCAGTAGTTTCTAAATCTCAAATCAAAAATATAAAGTAATACGTATTGATCACGAAACGGTACGAATCGAACGGACCGAAGTGGAACGATGCGAATCGAGAAATTGATCTATTGTGACGTCATGGGGCCCAATGCGCAGGCGTCGATGTTTTTGCACCGCAGCTTTCCTCGCAAACATTTCATGTTTCATAATAATTGTAACAGTGACAATGAATTTGGTAATTCCCTATCTAACAATGTTAAACACTCAACACAATAGATGTTTTTGTTGTTCACCATTTTGTTTAGTGTTATCCAATAACAGCCTTTTGTGTGTGCAAACTTAACTGTCAGTTTGACAGGTGTACGGCCATTGAAATATAGATCGTTTGTTATTATTGTGTAACTTACATAGATGAAAAGGTTGATTTATATACTAGATATGATAATGACAGTAGGATTAAAAATGATATTAGCTAGCTTTATCATCTTAACCCATAGACGTCATACTGCACTGCTGGGCCTGGGCACGGGTCTTCGCCATATATTTGGAGGGATCCAAATGAAGGAGACCCGTGCCTACTATACTACGCGTGCCCCCGTAATATAGCGCGGGTTGGTATTCGAGTTTTCTCTCTGTTCCAGTGGATATTATCGGCCTGGCTCACTCCCTTAGTCGATCGACTCTTACGACACCTTCTGGGTGGAGACATTTGAATTTTCAATCCGTCACCACACGGCCATAGTACTACACAGTGCATAGGTACTTATCGAAGGCATAAAGGCCTGAATTCTTATTTAAAGGATTGGTGTAATAAAGCAATCGACATTATATTGGTGGAGTGGCCTTTACACTTCACAGAGGAACAGAAGGCTAGGAAAAAATATAAATGATCCCTTATTAATCCTTAAATAAGCAGATCCTATTCTATGCCAGTCAGGCAACTAGTGAACATACTTATATAGTTCTAAATACATACCTAAATATAACATAAATTACATCCAGATACAGAATATAGTATCGTGTTCATCACTTTTTTTTATACTGTCAAAGAGGCAAACAATCATACGACCCGCCCGATGGTAAGCAGTTACCGTAGCCTATGGACGCTTGCAACACCAGGGTTATTACTCGCGCGTTGCCGACCCTTTAAAAACCTTATAACTTTAAGATATGCCCTCAGTGGGAATAGAATCCACGTCCTCTGGGTCTGGGCCACTAACCACTAGACTAACACTTTAGGCCAGTCTTATCATCATAGTACTTAAATAATAAACATCATTCCAATATAATATTATGTTTTGTCTTGTTCAAATCGTCGGTTTCACTTTTCTATTCACAATATTTACAGCGTTCCCGTTGGCTAGCAAACCAGTGGTTTTCCCTTTAAATTATCACAGATAATAATCTCGTAATAACTGCTGATCAGGGCCCAGATACTTTAAGACAAAAATAATATACGTATCGAAATCACGTTACTAAATTATGTTATACGACGGAAGCACTCAATAAGGAGTAAATTTATCACGTTTTTGCATTTTCCATTGATTCTTCGCTCCTTTTGGTCGCAGTGAGATGTTATAAAGCCCAAAGTCTTCCTTGATAAATGAACTATCCAACACAAAAAGATTTTTTAACCAAGTAGTTCCAGAGATTAGCGCGTTGAACCAAACAAACAAACTCTTCAGCTTTATAATATTAGTATCACGTTACCCGCATGTTGCTAATGCAAAAACTTTTAACACCAGGGATCCCTGAATATCCCTAATCCCTATGGGAGAGGTAAATGTTCCTTTAATAAAAACCCGTCACTAAATTAATAGGTACTGAAGACCTCACGCAGACGGACAGTAGTTTTTGGAGGTCCTTCCTCATTCGGGCTGACTTACATGTATACTGCCCTACGTCTCTTAATCTGAGTTAATTAACGTTGATTTGAGGTATTTAATTATTTTTACACAGGTGATTGCTTTTGGGTAAAAATTAATGTTTCGGGATTTTTGGAAATTTCACCCCAAGGGATTTAAAATATGTGATGCACGGTTTTATGGAAGTCCGTTATTTCTAAAGTAAAAAGCGCAATTTTTTTTATACCTGGCTACCTAATTTGAAATCAAATGATGGCCCTCTGTTGGTTGTCCTAAGATATAAATATTATAAAATGACAGAACTCAAACACTATAGGCACACAATAAATAAGAGATAAAATCAAAACTTAATTACCACAGTAAGTACACACTTTTATTGTTAACCAGAAGCTAGAGTTACTTAAGAGGATAAAATCTTCATTAGTTGCTATAAGATAACTAATTACACTTATAATTTAGATTAAAATAAGATAACTTAAAAGCAAGAAACGTATTAAGTCTGCTCACTTTTTGTGTCAGAAAACACTTAAGAAATTTAGAAAATCACAGGACAGGAATAAAGAATCAAAAATGATTTATAGTTAACAAAACTCTGCCTGTACTGTTTAAAACCAGAAAAAGGCCAATCTCACTACGATGCATAAAAAAACACAGGGCAAGAATAAAGAAACAAAAACAATTTATAGTTTACAGAAACTAAAATCTTCTTGTCCTTATAACCTTCTAACCTTGAAACCAGAAAAGGTCTCAATCTCACCACTATGCACTATTACTTTCATGCAGCAGCTTACATCACGATTTACCCCAATCAATCTTCTTGAACATAACACTGATTTCACTGGATCTTGAGTGTAATACTCGTAAGGATCCACCCAGACCTATCTCAATTTTTATCTGACTTATAAAGACCCTCATGTAACCACACCAGTCAAATCCGCAGCAGAGTTCACCTATGAAAAGTTTTGTCCTGCACGGTTTGCTTCCAGCGTTTCATCAATGCTCACTTTAATCGAAGATTCTTGGCTTGGCTGCGTCCTTGACATTGCCGAAATTAAATAACAGTCATTGGCTTGCCAAAAAATGTTAAATTCTTTCACTTCATTCAAAACATAATATTCTTCATGAATGGTTGTCGGATCCGTGATTTCTTTATTTGGCCTTTCGCCGAACGTTACCTAACAATCAATAAAAAATCAAAGTTCCATATTGATGGTCATCAAAGAACTTTGATTTTTTAATATTAATTTGTTATCTTCACCGGCGGTTTCAATCTCGTAATATGTCAATAAAATAGCCAATAATGTCAATAATAATATCATACGCCGGGATGATGTACCTCCCTACCTCACCTACATATATAGCAGTTTCAACGCATACTCCTTCATACTTACAAACAACTTTTTCAAACAACGTTTTTTCTTTGAAAACCCCATATTTCACACCCGCAAAGATAGAATGGAAACTATTACATTCTAATCTTTGCGGTTTTAATCATTGATTGAGACAAATTAAGTGTACTTAAATATTGAAAGTTTTGTATCCGATTGTCAAGAATCGAATGATTTATTAATGAATACAGTAAGTAAATACAAGACCTAAAGCTCTAAGCCTCTCTTAACAAATTGCTAACTCATTCACGTTAATTTCAGAATTGAATGACAAAATATAAATGGTTTTAGTGGATCCTGTTATAAGATTAAGATTAAAAAGATTATTTTCTATGTGAAGTTTATTGTTTTATTTATCTTTTAATACATACACAGCTACATCTAGTTCAAGGACTATATCTGTCTCTTTGTGTAGACAATTGCGATGTACCATTTTGAGTATTTTATTAGTTTTGAAGTTTAATATTATTTACTCGCCAACTTTAACTCTTTTTTACTTTGACGAGCTTTATATAGAGTAAAAGCTAAGGTTTATATAATCTCCGTTTCGAAATATATGGTAGGTATTATAATAGGTACATGTATTTCAGATAGTTTATTATCAAGCATTTTTTGATAGAAAATCCCAATAACACCTAACTTGGAAATTAAATCTGTGTCTACAGAACTGGTTGCCGTTTACACGTTTTAACATTACCACTGCGGTACCGAAGCAGTCAAAGTTAATCAACTGGCGGATATAAAGTGTGAGTTAATTCATTATATAAAGGTATCTTGATAACATTCTTTTATTGGCATGGTGTGAATCTTCTTTTAATAACAAGAAAGAATCCACTGACTGATGCGGACGTGTCAATGTCGATACGCCACTCAGAGCTAGCTTTAGTAATTTTGGCTGTAGTACCTGTACGTTTGGCCAAGTTAGCCACTTATATTTTTTTAACTTTACATGTTATATCTACCCAAGATTTAACATGGTCTACAGATATTTGAATATAATCGACTGGCCTGTTGGTTTAGTGGTTAGTGACTATGACTGCTAAGCTGGTGGTCGTGGGTTTGATTCCCACACGGGACAAAACTTTGTTGTTTCGGATCTGAGTGTAATTTGTGTCCGTGAATTGTATTGTATGTTTGTAAAGTACCCAGCAACACAGGGCTTGTTCCTTAATGCTAATAAATAAAACAGTGGAGCTATTTTGTCCGATAAGGTCGAAATCTCTCAAATAAAATATTAATAATGATCGACTGCCAAACGAATTATGAACTGTACGTATAGGTACTACAGCCGAAACTACTAAAACTAGAAGTCTTAAATTTTGCACAAACCCAGTGGTTCCACGGGAGTAGCGGGCAAGCTAAAGATTTAAAATTGGTTTACCAGGGCTGTGAGGTATTTTGTATTAAACTTTTTGATAAATAAAGAACCATAACAGCTTAAACAGTCAATGACAGTAAATTACTTAAAACAAACGAGTAAGGATCTACGATCCTTAAAACATGTGGAGGTTTACAACGAGCCTATAAAAAAACTCTTACTTTCGTCTATCTCTTCTTTTATAAAGACGGTTAAAAATATAGATTTGTCTCTTACCTCTAGGGCTGTACCCATCACAATTGTCCATTAATAAAGTCACGATGACAATTAAAACACAGGAGGTAACACGCGTCATAGTCATAATTTTACACGAGATCAATTATCATTATCCACCATCCACGCACAATTTACGTTATTACGCGTAAATTACGCGACGATACGTATCGATATTTAACGATTCATAAACATCACTATTAATCATTGTAACGGCCAATAAAAACGCGGTAAAAGTCTGCGGTACAAATTTGAAAAAAGAATATTTTGAGACGCGTGCGGTCGTGACGGTTTCGGTTTTAGAAATGCTCGGAAAAAAGTGAGCTCTGCGCTTGCGTCGTTAATAATGACTAACGATTGTATTTTTACTTTTTTCCGTAGTGCGCCGGCGCCTAACCCCCACCGGGAAAATGGTGGGGATTGACAACATTGGGGTATTTTCATAGGAAGGAAATGAGCAGTGACAACGTACTTGATTTATACATCATACATCATGTAATAGTATTAAGTACTGTATTTAAATTGTATGCGTGCTTTGAATGTTGAATCGAAAGTTTCCTTTATAAAGCCACATAACACAAAACAGTTTCGTAGCAATGTTTAAAAACCACACAATACAGGCAATAACTTCGTACATTTAAATAAAGAGTATGTGTTACGAAATATGAGACAACATAAGACGAACAGACAGCCATTCTTTCTACACTAAGCGTAATTTGTATTATAATGCAAACTGTACGTGTTGGTTATATTTTATTTTCTTTTCTTGTTGGAATATCATTCGATATAACGAGGAAATAAGCTTTAGTAAAACAAAAGTTTCTAGTCAAAAGCTGCTTTTCTCGTTACAACGACTGACGCTTAATTAGCACTTAAAAACGTTGATACTTTACATTATTATTAAGTCTCTCCTTGTCACGAGTATTTTTCCATCATTCAAGAAGGATCCCTTTGGAAGGTATACGCGGAGACATAGGTCCAACACGCAGAGGCCCTTAGAAAATTTTAATCTAAAATGGGATGCGACACCGTAGCCACACTATAACTGGCCTATAGCAGTACAACCATGATATGACTAGAGTAGGTGTAGAGCTATATACTTACATTATTTATTAATAATTTTATATAACATGCAAAAATAATTAGCTGTAGAGCATTCTATAGAAAATATTCTAGAGGAAAAAAGTTATACAATTTTATCGATTCATTTTTGACTTCACCTTTAAGTAATTTTGTTAATGCCTAATCGACGAACCATTTTTTTTTACTCTTCCCGGACGCTACGATAGTGTCCCTGTTTAAACAAAGTTTATACATAAACTACCTGTTGCCCACGGCTCCGCCCGCGCGGATAACTATGTATTATTCCAGACCATAATCTATCTGTGTGCCAAATTTCATTCAGATCCGTTCAGTAGTTTTTACATGAAAGAGTAACAAACATCCATCCATCCATTCTCACAAACTTTCACATTTATAATATTAAGTATAGTAAGGATAGTCTGACTGTCTCCAATTAAATTCAAGGTACTCAGTTTCTTGCTGTAAAGAGCTGATGTCCATGAGCCGTTGTTGCCATTAACGACCACATTTTTTTTTACCAGATCTTAGTTTAACATGTAGATAATGCGTTTTAATATGAAAATTACCACCATCCCAGTGGCCACCGCTTTTGTGAGCTATGTTTAGGGCACACACATTGCCACTTTATTGAGGAAATCCTTTGAGCTATATCAGCCAATAGACAAGGTCAGTTGAGGCTGTGAAAATCCTTGAGGCCTGAGTCCACCACTGGACATATTTTGGCTGAGATAAGGATTAATATAGGTATTTAAAAATATTAATGTTTTATCTGCTTATAAACGTATCGTAAATTTGATAACTTTTCTAATGAAAATTGTTAATAGAAGCAATATGAAATTGCTTTCAATAAAAAAATGAAATCATTTATTCATATAGCCACACCTGACACACTGTGACAGATGAATGCCTACTACCGAGGTCGCTGACTTAAGATAGGGGTAGGTCTTAACGAAAGAACCGGCATGAAACACAAGCTAGTCTTTCCAATCGCGAGATATATTATTACAATTTGATTCGTGTTACAATTAGTGAGCGCAGAAAGTGATGGAATCAAAAACCCCATACAAACACAATTGAAAGAATACTGATAGGAAAGATAAGATGAGTGTCTTGTCTATCGGTAGCTTTGAAGACACACATTCTTGTTATAAACCGGGCAGCTTTTTAATTGTTTTTAGAATATTATAAAGAACTTGTTTTGAAGAACTATTGAAAGGAAGTTGAATATCAAATGTTGGTAACCAATGTCTATAGAGAGTGAAATGATAGACGCGTGCGCAGCTATCGGCTGCATTGCGCAGACGCAGTCGATGAGCGACCTCAGCGTCAACAACACGTGTTGCGTGTTGTTTTGTTGTTGTTTTTTTTTCTATTGGCTGTACGGATGAATGATGCAGCGGTAAAAGTGATTGCCGTCGTCAATGCGCTGAGTGTAGGTTTGAAACTTGCACGGAATAAATATTTGTATATCTGTATTATAGGTAGATGAAAAGAGTTTGACTGTAGTTTGGGATTTGTATTTCCTTACAAGCTAAACGCGTACATTTATTTTTTAAAGATGGAAGGTAAGAATTGAAATAGTAAAGTGGCCATCTATCGATCAATGTGTATGTTAGGTACTTCAAATTCCCACACATTATTAGCTCCAGGTATCTCTTATTTGATGACGTAACAAGAGAGGGTCAATGAGGACTTTCAACATATTTAGATATATTCACCTGTATGGTACGGAGATACGGAGATAACTGTACAGGCCCGCTATATGAAGCTTTAATTTTAGAAAACAAAAATATATTTTTATCTGTAGATTCATTTTTTTAATAAACCAATGGTTTATTAAAAAAATGAATCTTCATAAAGCGGTAACGTTAAAGCTATCTCCGTTGCCTTGTGGAAAAAACTTGGATTAAATTTAACAGATTCCGGACTATGAAGGACAAGTTTTCTTAGACGTATTGGCCACACATACTGGCCCAGCCTATGATATTTTATAGACGCTGTAGCGAATGCTATGATGCGATTTCTTGTAGAATTTTCCTTACTTTTTATTTTAAATCATAGTAATTAATATACACTGGCCCTAGGACTGATCCCTGTGGAACTCTATCTTCATTTTTATTTACCTACATAAAATCTTGCGTTGCCTTGGTTCAGTAGAAATTTTCTATTGTTCACGTGCAAAACTTTTATTGGAAATACTGAACAAGGCAAGTTCTTCTTTCCTTTGAATAACATATTACCCTTATGGCAAAATAAATGCGATCAAAAACTTGTTGGACATCTAGATATATGACGCAGATTTACATTATGTCATGTAGTTTTTCAAAGTTATGACATAGATACTATATTGTGATATAGACTTGGTGCACTGGTTCTCTAGTTGAATGTAGCTTACTTAATCTTAATAAAAAATATGAGATTGCATTTGTTTACAAAAGTTTTTAGATTTGCCTGAAACGGAAATTTCTGCATTTATTTAAAATTACAATAATCGTCAGGAAACATGAATTATCTAAAATCATGTTTAATCTTTTGATTATTATTAGGCCAGTTCATAACTCTCTGGATATAATATTATTATTATTAATAATTAAGCATCAAATTCTCATCGTTATAGCGACATCTAACGTCTAACGTAGAAAATACGTGAGAAGTCTGAGGTCCAAGATGCGCGCTATCTATCGAGAAGTTGACGTATCAAGCAACTAATCAATAAAATCGTAACTTGCTTGCTTAATAGTTCTACAACTTGCCAATAGAGGCGCTGCAGTTGCGTGCAATAATTGCATTACGGTTATATTTATCCGTCTCTTTCTCTCATTAAGTAATATTTTTGGTTAGAAAGAGACAGGCAATCATGTCAATGGAACGTAACGTAAACATAAGTTGTCAGTTGTTGAGCTAAATTCCACGGTGGCGGGTTACAAAGAGATTTTTAGTTTAAGTTTTAATTAAAATTTCGTGTAGACTTAACAATATTACATAAAAAATAATTATGTAGGTCTGTGTATACTTATAAAGTGTTATTAAGTGTATCTTTGTGTAACTTTAGTCTGTTTTCTGTGATGTCAAGCTGTTAAAGTAACGGTATTGTGTTGTGCTGTGAACCACTGGTTTTGTATCATTTTGAACACACCTAGTACAAGAAGCTCGTTTTTGTGGACAAAAGTACAGGATGCAACGTCACGTGTGATTTTTGAACGACCTTATTTACTGTAAGTTACCTAATTACTTATTTATTACATCTATAGCCCTATAATTAATCATAATTTTTATATAATTAAGTATATAAAGTTATGCGGTATACATACCGCTGTTTAAATTTACTTAATAAATATTTTTTTAAATTTATTATACCTAATTTTTTTTTACTTCGAATTTTGCGGCGCCAATATTGGTTGTATTTTCTACAAGGTTTATTTTGCATTTAGCACTTTTAACAGGATATTAGGGTCAATATTTCTCACCTATGAATCATAAGCATAGAACAGCAGACTTCGGAGTTAAGCAAGCGGCGACCTTGTTGCAAAGGTCCCCATTTGCCATTCTCCACCGGTTTGTCACGCACATAAATTTATTCACAGAGAAAATACCTAAATGTTTATTAATTTATTCATATTCATGGCGTAAAGGTAAATTTACTATGATCAGTAAACAATACGTTTTAGCTAGATTTAGCACCGTTTTGACGACAGCTGGAAAGTTCGCATACCTTTTAATATGCCTAATAAATCTAATAAATATGGTATTATGAATTAAAATGTATTTAATTCATAGTAGAGTAGTAGTAGGCAGGTAGGTATCTGCCTGTCCTCTACCTTATATTATTTTATAAGAACTTAAAGTTCCTAACCAGAACATTTGCAAACGTGTTTTTTTGTGAATACGAAAGAGTGTGAGGCAGGTCTAAATAACTTATCCTTTTTGGGTAAAGTTCATGATCTTAATGTCTACCACTCCTTGTATGCAATTTGCATAGGTAGGTACCAGAATTATATACCTATGTGGTACACCTATTCAAATTCTAGATTATCTTATGTGGGTGGTATTATCTGGTCTCCTGTACCTACCACTAATAAGAGTATGAATAGATTAATAAGAATTAAAAGCAAAGCTTCCAACTTGCTATAAGTTTAGCACCATAGTCATACAGTTGGTGATTAGGGCTTGAGTTAGTTAGTCAGATTTTGGCAGAAGAGCAAATTAATCCTACAAATAATATGAAAGCGAAAATAATTTGTAAGCATGTATGGATGTTCGTTACTCTTTCACGCAAAAACTACTGAACGGATCTGGATGAAATTTGGCACAGAGATAGATTATAGTCTGGAATAGAACATAGGCTATCGCGATAACCGACATCTACGCGGGCGGCGCCGCGGGCAACAACTAGTATGATATAAAGCCTTTGGATTACTTGTAGCCTATGTGGCAAAGTAAAAGCTTTTATAAATAAAGATTTTGAAATCCGTGGTGACCGTAAATTCTCTACTCATAAAAATACCTATTGACAGACAGGGAGGGATCTTAGTGTCGAAAGTTGGCAGGTACGAATTTTTTTATTAAACCTCATTAAAATCTGCTACACGGCCGCCAAACCCTTTCTCAGTATCTCAAATGACTATAATTAAATCCTGCTTTGAAGTATTACAAAGACCAACAACAGTACCTAGCTATGTAAAGATTTTCGCGGAAAGTCGGAACTAATGTTGAAACCGGCCGGTGTTGTGCATGTAGGTAGAAGATAAAAGGTTTCATTGTTCCTTTAGAATGGTTGTCGAACCAGTCCGGTGGGTTGTCTGAAGAAAGTGAACAGGCATTCTTGTTGCTATCTGGGTTATCTGAATTTTAAGCTTATGAAAAATTAATTGGTTTTTGTTTTTATCGATTAAGTACCTACTAGAACTCTATACAAACATGTAGGTATATAGTTCTAGTCACTTTCGGCGGTATCACCAATTGTAACTCTCTAGCGATTTAAAAGAGTGATCCGAATTTCTTCTTATTGCTTTCCTTTGGGTCTACCCCTCTTTGTCCAGTCAGCAAATCTGGCAGTAGGACAATTTGGTGACGTACCTACCTAGGTATTTTTCATCGACCTGCAAGTGTCTTGGTGTAACTTAGGTAGGTAGGTAAATTAATACTTAAATGATTTTAATTTTGGCTTTTATCGTACTATACTAAACTTGTAAAGTCGAGCGATTTTTTCCTAGATCGGGCAAAGTTTTTTTCTGTAAAAAAAACTTCCTTGTCATTAAGAGAGCCTCCGGCGCCTAATCTCTCGTCTCTGACATTGCAACAACCATTTGTGGATTACACCAATTTTTATCCCATGTGGGCATCGGACTCAGCGGTAAAACGCCAATCACTTAATCCAGCAAACCGACCGTGCAATCAGTAGTAACAATTAAAACCGCCGGCCCTTGCAATAACAGGCCTACCACCATTATAAAAATTGCCATTTGATCTAAAAAGTTCAAAACGACATAAGAAACTCATTATTATACAAACGAAAATCGTTCTTAACACTGTACAAATAGGGCACATAATATTAGCTAACGCCACAGTAGCTACACAGCGTGTCTGCGACTATAATCAAGCCTCTTAACGAGCCCTACGCCACCATTACAGTAAAGCTTGCAAAAAATTGTGTCTCTGTGTTCTGTTGATGGGTATTAGATAATATTATGAGGCGGTACAGGCGGTAATTTCAACATTAAACCTAGGTAGGGATTATCTGATCGCTGCAACGATGTAAATGACTTCCAGTTGTAATTGAAACGTACAGTGCCTGAAGGGGTAAGCAGAGGCGTATGAACACCCACGCTTCGCCATCTTAGGTTCCATCTTTTGCAATTATTACATTCGGCAAAATTTTTATGCATGGTAACCTGCCATTTACCACTGCGGTTGCTCCAAGTCTGTTCCGTTAATTGTATGTTTGTAATGTCCTATGTAATACACAGCGAGAGTTGTCTTTTTAAAAGAAAAAGATTATTATTACAGACACCAAACGTACCGCTTTGATGACTTTCTAACTTCCACCTCAATAACAATGTCCTACCCTTACACCAAACCCAAGATGGCATTGGCTGCAAACATAAGTACAAGCTGCTACCGGTCCAATCAGGTAGTTCTGATATTAAAGAGTTATTTGATTATGAAACCCTAATCATTACTTGAAAAGATTTAACGCACAAAGATCCACCAAGTGCGGAAAACGCCTTGCCAATCTAAGTCTCTTCGATTACTCATAGTCTGATAAGATTTCATTCCAGCACGACTAAGAGTCATCAGAGGCAAGACCAACGTCTCTTTTTTTAAAGACAACTCCCGCACTAGAAAACAAGCTCTGTGACCGCGGGAGACTTTACAAACATACAATTAACGGACACAAAATACTCCCAGACTCAGAACAATTCTTCGTGGGTCACACAAAGTTTTGTCCTGTGTGGGAATCGAACCCACAACCTCGTGCACAGCAGGCGCATACTGCGGCCACTGGACCACCGAGGCAGTCAAATATCAGTCTATACGTGCTTTTCGAAACACGAAGGGAACTCACCCATCATCCTATACACTGACCGCGGCAGGCTTGCTGCACCCACAGATTTTATCTAGCCTCGGGCCTCTCAAAATCGGGAGCGAAGCTACGTTAGTGCTAGTACAGTAAATATTATGATATTAAAGCCCAGGTGACGATGTCTCGCTGGCCGTATGACCTCTATCTATGAGTTCAACAATGGGGCTCTGAACGCAATGATATACGCTGTCTGTTCACACAAAAGGTCATGTAACGAGTTCCAAATACGTTTTGATGTAGATTTTATTTGCTTTTATATGTGTGTTGTAAATTATCTCTTAACGTTTCTTAACAATATCAGGCTACACCATTTACATTTTTAGTTTATTTTCAAGAAGATAACTGTTACACTATGCAAGAAGCCAACATACATACAATTACACCTAGACTCGCAGCAAACATTAAGTGGATTACACAAATTTTATAACACGCTAGGCAGTGGGAAATGGCGATATAATCAGATAAGCCACTGAATAAACCATGCAACAGCATTGATCTTGTCTTTTGGCCTATCATTTTGGCCAGCTTTATATGTAATGAAAGAAGAGCCTATTGTTAAGACGCTGATTGTCAACGTACCTACTTGAATTAAATAGTCATTTGGTCACTGTCGTACACACATCTGCGTAGGAAACCACCGCTGAAATTGAGTAAGTACAGAATTGAAAAAAAAAATACTAAATAAGTAGTAGAATAATTAAAAATATAAAACAACTATATTTTTAATCAAGTTACAATCAGCTAATATCTAATATTACCAATTACATTTAATAAATAAACGAGACATTAATTTTTTAATATATTTTAAGCCTTGGCATTATTTTTATGTATTAAATATATTTCGAATACATATATGTCGTATATATTGTAAAAAATAACATATATTTACAATTTTTATTGTGATAAATGACACGGATTTTGCTAAAAAATCCTTTAAGCTATTTATCTGTTATCAGCTCTTTAATAGACACACACACGTGTTGTAGTGCTGGAGTATAGGAACGGCAGTGCTTATTTAGGGGAAGCGGTTCAAAGAACGTTTTCCTATCCAACGGATACTAGTAATACAAAACTCTGGACTGTTCCAAGAATGTAGACTCGACAATGCACGAGCTTCTGATGTTTTAAGAGTCCATAGGCTACGGTAACTATGTACTATATGTAGTATAATAGCAGATTTCAAGTCACGATACACAGAACAAAATTAAATATTAACATCATGCAATACAGTGATAAAAATAGAATTGAAATATTCACCGGCGTTCAAAGATCGTGATACAATCAAATAACGGTAGCTTAAGGGGACAAGCAGAGATAGTAATGTAACGCAATGACCGAGATTCGGTTGAAGTAGATGTCTGCATAATTAGCGCGGGTGTTGGTGAACCGGTTCATATCTATATTTGCTTGATGTTGAGTTGTGTGCGATGGTGTGTGGTGGTGTGAAATGCAAAGAAAATGTTTTGATGTGGTTATTTGTTAAACCATTAAAGTGTTTTTGCCAACAAACCTATCTTGATTTTAATGACAAAATTTTCGAAATTGCTTTTTATCGGATTCTTACTTTATAAAATAAATTTTTGTTTCAAATTTCAGCTAGCCAGGCGTATTAGTTTTGGCTATACATTGATCGTCAGTCACGACAGTTTTATGTGTATAAAACTGTCGTGTCAATCTGATGATAAGCAATTACAATTATTATCCGTACGTTGCCGACTAAAAAGCTTTTAGGTCTAGAATTTTCTAGTAAGTACTCCTTCTCTTGTCGTACTGTTAGAGAACTCAATGTGCCCAACTTTTTATATATATTTATATTTGTCAAGTAAGAGTAAAACCAGGCAACTCTGCTTGGTTGCACTACAGAAAACCCGTACGCGTCATATTATATAATTATTGCGCCACTTAAATAATTGCATAAAAGATAAATGCTAGCCCCTTCTCTGTATGGAAGGGAATGGAATTTGTTTTTTAAAGGAAATTCTCGGCGTTTAGTTTAGGAACTATACTGTATTGGCCAGAAATTGTGGAAGACTACAGTATGTATAGGTTTTTGAATGTGTGTGTGACTTGATGACCTGAAAAGCCACTTTGAAAAGGGCATGCAGTGTAGTTAACAGTAAACTTTTCGTTCTATTAATTAACAATTTGTGTTCAGCACCGATTTTAAAGTATCGGCCTTGTCTCTAGTCATCAGAATTCATCATTAAATGACTAAAAACCTGTTATACCTGAGATATAATCAACTCGTTTGTGGGTAACACAGCTTTTATACAAATGACTAAGTCGTGAGGTCACTTGAAACGTGTCTTTTAGCTGTTTTGTATATGCTTACCCTGCTTTTGTGGCATTCCGGCAAATTTCGCATTATTTACTCTGAGTAAATCTGTGAATCTTACTGCCTGCTAGTTTGACCGGTTGCATTTCTTATTCACTACTTTAGCGAACTATTTATCAGTTCTACACATTACGATTATGTAAGGGTCTCACTCAACGCGCTTCTGGAGTCAACTTGTGGACTAGATTTGTTTGCTGATGAGTGGAAGATGATTTTGTCGGAATGTATGAGGTTTTGTGAGATGACTGAATGAAAGGTATTTTTTGTTTCTAATTAATCAGTGTAATTGATGTTTTTTGTCGTCTGATTATATAAATAAATAAAATAAATAAGTAACTACATTTTAATTATAATATAGACATGAAATTCTGCCGAAGTTCGTCAGTTTAAGACGATTTATTATAAGTACTCTATATTGTCACATTGCACAGTGACTCCGGTCGATTCGAAGTTGCACTTGCTCAGAATATTATCTGACTACTTACTAATATTTAACATCTTCAAAACTATAGATTGCAATCATCGTATAATACCCAAGTTTCGCCGGTTATGTTCTGTATAATTGATGGCAAGTATATTGCTATAATATTGGTACAATTCCAGACTTTTGGCAGATACTATTGGCGCTTCAAATGTATTGGAGAAATGGAGAAAGGTACACATAGAATAGAATTCTCTTTTCTGTCTTGTATTGGCAAATATCAGGTTGATTGAACTAGTCGAGTAAGTGTACCAGATTCTTTTTATTCTGTATACTGACGTTGGTAGAGAGACGATCTTAAAACAGTGGCTGGCAGTAGTAGCTCGAGCGAGAAGCCGAGGACAGCGCCAAGAAGCGTATACTTTTTTTATTTTATACTGCTACAAACAAGCTAACGGCCCGCCTGATGTCAAGCAGTAACGGTAGCCTTTGGACACTTATAGTATCAGAGGTATCACTTGCGTGTTGCCGACCTTCTTTTTTACACCAGTGCTTTAAAATAGAATATCTTAATTTATTTTAAGAGAGGTAGGGCACGATACTTAGGAGCAAGCCCAACTGGGGAAGAACCTTCACCTTACAGAAGACTACGGCCAAATAACTACACACAGCGGTGTAGTTGTGTTCCTATGTGTGAGTATAGGTCTCCAGCGCTAATTTAGATGTGCGTTTTGAAAGAAACGTATTCCTATCCTTGGGATACTCCCAGCTTAACACAACAACATGCAAGTGATACCTACCTCTGGTTTTGTGGGTCCATAGGCTACGGTAACTGCTTAACATTAGGCGGACCGAATGCTTGTTTGCCACCTAAGTAATATTAAAAAAAACTCGGGAAAGGAAAACGTTTCTTTCAAAAAGCACACCTAATTGACCGCTGAAGACCTGTACTCACACACAGAAACACAACTACATTGTTATGTGTAGTTATTTGGCTGTGTTCTTCTGTAAGGTGGAGGTCCTTCCCCAGTCGGGCTTGCTCGCTAGTATGGTGTCATACCTGTCTTACACTTGCCTATATCAAGCAGTGGTGTCTGATCTAACACTGTGTTCAATATCTACCCAATCCAAGCGTAAAACTTAATTTTATATGTGAAACCAACAGTTAGGTATGTCTACTTAACACACTTCGCAACTTGTAAGCTGCACTCTATGTAATTAAGCGGATAATTTCTGCAAACAAGTTTATTTACGTAAAACTCCGTTACCTAATAGGTTTGCTTCTAAGATATCTGTGGCTAGGTGTCATTTCTAGTTTAGAAGTTTGACAGATCAATCTGATTACATCTATATAAACAACTAGGGGTCGCCCGCGTGGTAATGTGGGATATTTTCCCCGATTTTGCATCATATCTCACTACTACGCCGCTCCTATTGATCATAGCGTGATGTTATATAGCCTATATATATATATCCTGACCGTATTCGGCCACAGCGACTGGCTATTAACTATTGAGAGCCTCGTTGATGTGCTCTCATATGACTGACGTAACCGATCTTTGCAACGCATGTACGACCACATACGCTACAGGTCAGTACCCCTCCGACATAGTTATAGTGTATGGCCTCGGGTATTCGGGCCTTGAGCTCGTCTCGTTTAGCATCGATATAGCCTATTATAGCCTTCCAGGATAAATGCACTATTCAACAAAAAAAAAAATTTTTTCTAATCTAACCAGTAGGTACTTTCTGAGATCAGCGCGTTCAACCAAACAAACAAACTCTTCAGCTTAATATATTAGTATAGATACTAATGTTATAGAGGTTTATCTGTAATTTGTTATCTTCAAAAAAGGTTTTTACAGGGTCGGCAACGCGCAAGTGTACCTCTGGTGTTGCAAGCGTCTTTATGCTACTGTAACTCCTTGCCATCAGGCAGGGTGAAGTAGCAACAATATTACCAAAGATCACTGATTTTCTATACTAATATTATAAAGAGAAACGATTTGTATGATTGTAATGTATAAGCTCAAAAACTACTGGACCTATTGAAAAAAAATCTTTCATTTATATAAGGCTACATTATAGAAAGTAACATAGGCTACATATCAATAAAAAAAATGACTCCTACGAAAACTAAATAAATGTCCATCCGTGCTAGTCTGTACTTAATTTTATAAACAGGTAAAGTTTGTGAGGCTGTAGGGGGTAATCTCTGGATCTGACCTTTTACCAATAATAATCAGAATAAGCCACGTTATTTGTGATCATAGGCTATATATTAACCCGCAAAATGCCCAATGAAGTAGGCACAGGTCGACTAGTCTTTCTTCTATATATATATATTTTATATATATATATATATATATATATATATATATATATATATATAGAAGAAAGACTGTTCATTCATGAAATCAATTGCTGTTCGTTAGTCTCGCTAAAACTCGAGAACGGCTAAACTGATTTAGTTAATTTTGGTTTTGAATTATTTGTGGAAGTCCAGGAAAAGTTTAAAAGGTGAGTTAATATGAAAAAATGCTTGGAATATAGTAAAAACAACAATTTCGCTTTTCCATAGAAACTATTCCTATCTGTCAAACATTTGATGTTCGTCCCGTCGTTTAGAAATCAAATTAAATTTAAAAGTGAAGTTTTATTTATTGATTCTGAGGCGGTACGAAGTTTGCTAGGTCAGCTATAGTCCTTAGTAATATTATAAATGTGAAAGTTTGTAAGTATGGAGGGATGTTTGTTACTCTTTCACGTAAAAACTACTGAACGGATCTGGTTGAAATTTGGCACGAAGATAGATTATGGTCTGGAATAGCATATAAGTTACTTTCTATCGCGATAATCAAAAGGCGGGCGGAGCCGCGGGCAACAACTAGTAGGCTATATATTTACCTGCAAAATGCCTATCGAAGTGGGTACGGGTTAGCTAGTTGTTAATAAAGTAACAGCTACTCTTCTCTATTCACCGTATGTTATTTAAAATTTGTACGACTCTAACTTTCTTCGACTACTTAGGTACCTACCTACCTCTTCATAAATATAATCGATCTTTTTGTTCTCAATGTATTGTACTGTAATGCAACGATACCTTCACTCATAGTTGTCGTTATAAACCAACTATCATTATATATAAACATAACGTATTATTACATAGCATTTAGTCTTATTCTCAGAAAGAATAGGTAGAGATGTAATGTGTTCTCTGCATTATTGGTTTAGTGACCACCTCGCAATTTGCTACTGCGCGGCGTGTTGTGGGTTCAATCCCCACACGGGGTAAAAAATTGAGTGATGCACAAATGGTTGTTGTTAGTCAGGATGTACCTACTTTGTGTCCATTAATTGAGATATTGTAAAATCACCGCGAAATAGGGCCAATTTCTAAGCGATAGAGTTGTCTAAAAAAACTCCTTGACTAGGTACGTTGATATTGCGTAGATATTTCTCAACCTGAAAATCTTAGTGTCACTTAACTACTTACTGCGTTACCTGACAATCGATCTCAGAACATCGGTACTACAGTCTTTTAAAGGTTTGTACATTCATCACAAAGTAAATTTGTCTAGATCTGTGACGAATTAACGAAATTTACACATACTTTTTTCTATGGCTAATTTACTTTAACATTGCATATAACAATTGCAACATTGAATATATACTTACCTATCTACAAAAAAAAATCACGTCATTTTAAAAATCTTCAGTTCAATATGCCTGACTGCCTTCGTGGTCCAGTGGCCGCAGTATGCGCCTGCTGTGCACGAGGTTGTGGGTTCGATTCCCACACAGGACAAAACTTTGTGAGACCCACAAAGTGTTGTTCTGAGTCTGGGTTTAATTTGTGTCCGTTAATTTTCTGTTTGTAAAGTCCACCAGTCTAGTGCGGGAGTTATCTTTAAAATAAAGATTTAAAATTAAAATAAGATATTCGTGACACTTTTACAAAGCTCTAAGAGGTAAGCCATTGATAAGTTACCGGACCATATACCGCGTAGTCTTGCCATACATATTTATTGGCCATATTAATATCTACCTAGGTACTGTGGAGCCCCGCCGCTGCCGATCTTTCTTCTCCTCTGCTTACTTTATGGGGTGGCGTTCGCTTGGTTTAGGAAAGGCATGCGACGGATGCTCCAGCTATAATTCCTTCTTCACTAATGAAACCACTTTCGACTTTTACTTCATATATTGAGTTCAACTCGTACTTAAAATTATTACATACTAGCTGTTGCCCGCGGCTCCGCCCGCTTGGATGTCGGTTATCGCTGTAAAAAGTAGCCTATGTGTTGTTCCAGGCCATAATCTATCTCTGTGCTAAATTTCATCCAGATCCGTTTAGTAGTTTTTACGTGAAAGTGTAACAAACATCCATCCATCCATCCATACTTACAAACTTTCGCGTTTATAATATTGGTAAGGATACCACATGACTCCACTACTTGGAAGCCAGGTCATGACTCTCCACGTCAACTGATTCAGTCTCAACTTGACATAATATTTTCTTTAACATTTAAATATTTAATCACATTTGCTTTTCTTAATGCCAGAGGATGCCATTTACTATGGTCACACGGCCAACTAGTGACTACCAGTAAACCTCTACAGTACTTTAAGTTTTTACGGAAACGAATTCACCTCTCACCCACAATTAGTTATTAAATAAGAGTAAGAATAAATTCTTCATTGTGCAACAAAACAGCTTTCAAAATGCGCTTGTGCGTTATTGAATAGGTGAATTCAAGGTTGCCAAGATTCTCGACGTCTTGAGGCATACTAATAGGAAATACTATGCAATAAAACGATTGGAGTAATCAAGGAAATATGCCAATAGATTATATATGGAAACGAAACATTGTTTTAATGTCAGAGATAGGTCACCTTCGTAAAAATTAATTGTATAAAAATTATCGGTGTTCTGTCTTTTGTTTTCACAAGAATTTGATTTGCCTCACTAATGGTAAGCAGGTTCACCATAGCTAAATAAATAATATTAGCTAGCTAGCAATGCCAAAGAGTGTAACAGAGAAAAACATTTGGTGGTGGGCAATCTTATGCCCCCAAATACCTAGTCTTATGCTACCTTTACCTATGCCATAGCCTCTTGAAACCTTTAAATATTGGTACGTGGGAGAAATTATAGGCTCTTAGATGTGAGACTGACTATCTATCTGTAGCGAAAGGTACGTCACATTTGCGTGGGCGTCATGCTTAACAATTTCTCGGGACACGAGACACTCAAGGAGGCAAAGTCTTCTCTTAGGCTTACAAGATCAATACTGCTTGTGACTTTTGAATTGTTTTGTAAAAAAGTCCCGCTTAGTCAATTTTACCTCTTTGTGAACTGGGAATGTTTGTTACGGGTCTAGGTGTATGATATGTCAATGAAATCTATATTTGTAAAGTTCCTCGCAACATAAGGCTTTGTTTAATAGTATGGGAGTTGTCTTTTTAATAAATTACAGAGAGGCAGGATACCATACATGAGAGCAAGCCCGACTGGAATAGGGCCTCCACTAGTTATTTGGCTGAGGTCTTCTGTAAGAAATCCTCAGCCAAATAACTACACACATCGGTGTAGTTGTGTTCCTGTGTGTGAGTACAGGTTTCCAGCACTCATATAGGAAAGCGTTTTTAACTCGTTTTCCTATCCCAGGGATACTACATCTTAAAACGCTAGTGTAAAAAAATGGGTCGGTAACATGCAAATAATACCCCTGGTATTGCAAGCGTCCATAGGCTACGGTAACTGCTAACCATCAGGTGGGCCGTATGCATCTTTGCTACCTAAGTGTATAAAAAAATCCAAGTAATAAAGCAATTATAAGATTTATTAATAAAATGAAAAAGCGTTATAAAACCTTTTTAAAAAGTACGTAAATAACTGTAGCATCTGATTACTTGTCCATTGTCATATATGTATATATACTAGTTGTTGCCCGCGGCTCCGCCCGCGTGTATGTCGGTTATCGCTGCAAAAAGTAGCCTATGTGTTATTCCAGACCATAATCTATCTCTGTGCCAAATTTCATCCAGATCCGTTCAGTTGTTTTTACGTGAAAGAGTAACAAACATCCATCCATCCATCCATCCATACATCCATCCATCCATCCTTTCTCACAAACTTTCACATTTATAATATTAGTAAGGATATGTAACGTGAAAGTACAATATCAAATAACAGATAATATAATACCGAGTAATCCTGGTACTACATTACTTATAATGTCATTCACACTGAAACGCACTCACCATGAAGCTTTATTAAAGCAAAATACATAATACATTACTTACTTCAAAGATTACATTTCTAATGACGTAATTACTTTAACAATAAATGTTATGTTATTAATTGTTACTTAACTACGTGATTGCTACAGTTCAATGTTATCGTTTGCAAGAGTTTATGATATTGTGAAATTTATATTAATTATAATGGATTGCAGAGAAATGACCCGTCTGTTGATAAGGATGACTAAGCATCACTCTCTCTGTGGTGTTAGACAGAGGTGTTAGTAACTTAGGAGCTTAGCAAGGCGTACATACCTATTACAATTAAAGTGTACTACGTGAGCTCGACAAATGAAAGTGCTGTTTTTACACGCTTTTTATTAGCTTTACCTGTATGTTTGTAACCACAGAAATAGATTTGTAACCGACTTCTTTGGGCGCGATTTTGACCCACTATAAACGGCCAGATTTCATTCAAACTTTGTAGATTTATCGAGGACCGATGACAATACACTAATTTGATAAAATTATAAATAATATTATTATTACTAAAAAGTCAAAAATAAATAATAGTTTAAAAAAACTAAAAAACACGCTTTTTATAGAAAACCGAACTAAAAATAGAAAATAAATTTTAATAATTTTAAATTAAGATGAAATTAAGAATAAAAAAAATATTTAAAAAAAAGCGTGAGGTGCATGGTGTCAATAGTTATAAATATTTTCATTTTGATAATATCTTAAAAGCACCCCACTTTTTTTTTAATTTTTTTTAATTCTTAATTTCATCTTAATTTAAATTTATTTTCTATTTTTTTATTCGGTTTTCTATAAAAAGCGTTTTTTAGTTTTTTTTAAACTATTATTTATTTTTATACTAAGTACTTGTATTACTATTTATATTACTCATTGGTCACCTTTTCTTTTATTTTTAGACAGGTACATAATAGCAAGCTGCATACTACTTGCATATTAACTATTTCTAACTCAACTACTTCGTAGCTTTAATGGTTCTTTGCAGACCACGTTCCGCATTCAACTATAACGTTGAAACAAAAGTAACAAGATTATTTACAATGTTTTGAAAGAGCAATGTAACTAAACAGTAACATTTTTACGAAACAATTACTTCACTCAACTCGCGTAATTGCTGAGTAATTCATGAGATATTAATATGTTTGTGATGCATTACTTTCGTTTGCACGAACACACGAAGATTTAATGCCGGTAGCGTTTGAAACGTTTGACTGTCAAAATTGTATAATCAATGTGATATTTTACAATATTAGTATCATTTTTAACCGACTTCAAAAAAGGAGGAGGTTCTATGTCCGACTGTATGTGTTTTATTCATTTGTGGACTGATTCTCAAAATTATTTTTTTTATTTCAAAAGTCAGGATTTATTTCACAAGTCAGGATCTGATGGTGGATTCTCAGGGAAATCGAAGGCAATCCTCAAATGTTATAGGTATTGAAAATGTTTTGAATATTTTTTACTTTTATTTTATATCACTAAAAAAATGAAAACAAATAATTAAACCGACTTCAAATAGCTAAAAATAACTGAATACAGATTGAAGTCGGTGCTAGGTTCATCCTGTTACCTAATATTAAGCTTGGCACCGACTTCAATCTGTATTTTTAGCTTTTTGATGTCGCACTTTTTTCAACGATTTTATACAAATTGACTTGGTCCACTCCCGCAAGCAACTTGGCTTGATTTCGTTTATTTTATAATTGTTGTCTACAAATGCAGGCGTGGTTTATTGGTTAGTGATCATAACGATCTTTGACACTGCACAGTGTTTTGTAGAATCCATCTCAACTTACGCTGGACAAAAAAAATACAATCCACATATGATTATTTTGTATTTCAATCTTTTAAAAAGTCGCCGCGGTATAGAGACCTTTGCGATATGCACACAAACTTTACAAAATCCTTAGGTACTAATATTATAAATGTGAAAGTTTGTAAGAATGGATGGATGGATGGATGTTTGTTACTCTTTCACGTAAAAACTACTGAACGGATCTAGATGAAATTTGGCACAAAGATAGATTATGGTCTGGAATAACACATAGACTACTTTTTGCAGCGATAACCGCGACGACATCCACGCGGGCGGAGTCGCGGGCAACAGCTAGTAGTAATAATAATAGTACACTGTTTTTTATCAAAAAAATATATACCTACCTAAAATCAATGAAGAATAATAATAGGCTTATGTAACATGTGCTTAGATAAATACTCTTTATCCAAATTAGGATCAATTGGTGTTATCACAAACCACATGCTACATAAAAGGTATAGGTAGGTACTTAGTATGTAATTGTACCTATTGTAATTTACATTTAGCTTTCAAGACTTGGTAATTTCTAGTGAAACTGTTGTTTGTTAGCAGATCGAGATATCTATAAGGCAATCGTACATTTATCAACTCTGATGATCTTTAACCTAGCACGTCGTACTACGTGCTTGCAATCTGTGACACCTTGTTTGATGTCTAGATTATTTATTTAATTTAGTTCTATGTGAAATAGAATAAAAGTATTAAAAATTGAAGTATTACGTAGGGATCGACAACTACTAAATTATAAAAATAAACAGTCAGGGTTAGTGTTGCTATGACAAACAACAACCGAAACTGAGTCTTGTATTATAGATGGATAGAAAACTTTTTATTACACCATTTATTTTATAATAATAATTACTTAAAGTCTCTTGAAGAGAAGTCAGGCGAGGCAATAAGCGAGCTACAGAACTGAAGTCCTCACAGAATCTTATAGAAGACCACAGCGAAATAACTACTCACAGTGCTGTGATATCCTATAAGTCTATAGTGCTCATATATACGTTAAAATACGATTTTATATCCCATAACAATACCCGGGTGTTAAAAATTTTAAGGTTAACAACACATAAGTGTTGTTCCGCGTATTGCAAGCATTTAGACTACGGTAACAGTTAACAATTAGCAGATTTTTTTAAAAAACACCGGTAAGAATATAAAAAAATTGAGTACCATACAGAAATGGATGGATGAATGGAAGCATATAATAGCAACCCATGTATGTCCCACTGATGGGCACGGGTCTCCTATCCTTTATCAAGAGGGTGACAGGGTTCAGGCCTCAATTCACACACGCTGGCCTAATGCGGGTTGGTGAATCAGACATTTCTTGAGAATTTCTTCTAAAACATGTGGGTTCCTTCACGATATTTTCCTTCACCGTTAGCAGTGTCATTTGATTAGTACAATAAACTACACAAAGTGAAATTCACATTGATACACCCGGTATCGAACTCGCACCTCTTGCGTGCAAGTCGGTAACTTTCCCACTCGGGCACCACCGCTATGCCAAATACTTCGAAATAAAAATTTTAAAGTTGAAAATCAGTTACGCATGAGTATGGCACCTGTTGAGCAACCAAAAACTAACACAAGTAAACATGTATCATCATTTAACATGGCCGACTTAACAAACAAAAACGGAAGAGGTATTGTCCGAACACTTTCCTTTGCTTCCTTTACCTATTATGAAACAAACAACACTAGTCTATGGGCCGTGACAACTAAAATGAAGCGTACAGTTACACAACACTAGAAATTTTGTCTTCTCTTTTCAAATTGTTTTTCAAAAATACTACTATAGGTTTTATTTGTGAAAGTATAGCATTTGAAGTTTAGTATAAAATAAATAAGGAACAAAACTAATTTAGTAGTAAAAGTTTGGGCTTTGCTATTATTACAGCAAAGGCAAATATGAGGAAACCCACATGTCTTAGAGCTTTATCATACTGGCGCTATGGCGATTTGCGTGCGAGTTCAAAGAGGGATATCACAGTGAGAGGTCGCTGTGAGTGCGCAACGAGCTCGTCACAAGTTTGCAACTACACTAGTGTCTTTGATAAAACTGAAAAGGGCCGGGTTGTGGAACACCAGCGTACAAAATGGTGTCGACGGCTCTGAGCCCCTAGACAAATGGCAAAAACGGTAGTCGAATCGAAAAGTCAAAAAAACAAATGTATGGGTTTTTTTTTTTTTATACTACTTGGGTGGCAAACAAGCATACGGCCCGCCTGATGTTAAGCAGTATCCGTAGCCTATAGACGCTTGCATTACCAGAGGTATCACTTGCGTGTTGCCAACCCATTTTTTTACACCAGGGCTTTAAGATGGAAGTAACCCTGGGATAGGAATACGTTTGTTTTAAAACGCATTCCTAAATGAGCGCTGGAGACCTGTACTCACACACAGGAACACAACTACACCGCTGTGTGTAGTCATTTGGCTGTGGTCTTCTGTAAGGTGGAGGTCCTTCCCCAGTCGGGCTTGCTCGCTAGTATGGTGCCCTACCTCTCTTAAAATTTGACGGGGGTATGGGATTTGACGTAAGTCTACGATATAATGTCGAAAACTTACGTCAAATCCCATACATTTTCATTTTTGACTTTTCGATTCGACTATCGCTTATACCACTTGTCTAGAAGGGTTGATCGTGGCAAGCTCGCAGTGCGCCCGCAGCGTCTTCGCGGCATGTGTACCGCACTCTCGCTGCATTCTCGACTCACTTTGAACTCGCTCGTAAATCGCTAGTGTGATAAGACCCTTAGAACTTTAGTTTCCTAGAAAAAGTTCTATAGGTCATGTCTGATCCACCAACCTGCATTGAGTCAATGTATGTACTAAACCCTTTCAGCTCTCTTAATAATAGAGGAGGGAAGACTAATGCTCAGCATTGGGACATACATATACATATTATTGTGTTTAAAAAATGCACAACTTTGACTGCACGGTTGGTTCAGTGGCTTAAGTAAGTAGGCCTCGCCATTAACCACTGCGCGACGGGTTGTGGGTTCGACGAGTCAAAATATTGTGGGGTCCATAAATATTTGTAACGAGTCTGGGTGTACTTTGTGTCCATTAATTAAATATCGCGAGGGACTTTACAAACATAGGGGGCTTGTTCTCTAGTGTGGGAGATGTCTTTTTTTTTTTAAGAAAAAAAAACTTTTGATTAAAAATTGGAGATTGTTAATAATATCTAAGACATTAAATTTACGCAATATTTCGTGGTCATATAGAATAACATCCTTGTTTTGAAACTATAGTAGAAACAAATATTATGTAGGAAGCCATATAGTTACTTACGCATGACTCTTAGATGTACCTACCTATGTGAAAAATATACTTAATTACTATAACAAATTATTTTTTATTCCGTGTCCGTCCATTGTTGTCGATGAATATCATTGAAGTGATTGTTCTTCTAATTAATTGTTTAATTTAATACTTAAAACAAACTTTGTTAAATTAGCTTCACACGTTTACAGTACGACAGTGAAAAGTATGGACGTCGGCATTGTTTATAAACTTCGCAAATACGAGAATATTTAATAATTTGTTATTTAATAAAGAGCTGTGTTTTATCTTAAAAAAATACTCTATATTACCAGACTTGGAAAAATTTAAATATGAGGTCTCTAGCGCTCATTTAAGGATTCGTTTTAACGAAACGTTTTACTATCCCAGGGATTTTTACACCAAAGCTTTAAGGTAAGGTCTGGTGCTTAAAGCTACGGTTACGGTAATCTGCTTATCATCAGACAGGCCGTATGTTTGTTTACCACACTAGTCGTACAAAAAAAAACATTTTGCTCCATGTGACCCATATCATGCTGCGCAGTGGAAAATGATGTGGTGACCAAAATTACTACGCCACACATGCAGTCAGTCACTAAAACCCTCGCTTAATAGAAATATCTGAATAGTTTTGTATTTTTTTTTATATCATATAAGAACACTTTAGTTCTGCACTTGAGACTTTGTTTCTTAGGCAAGTAACACAGCCATTTTTTTATTTTTTTATTGTTTTCTCAAATGATGTCTCCTTCCGAAGACGGTAAATGCTTATCACCAGACAGGCTGTATGCTTGTTTGGTGATAAAAATACACATAACGATAATAGCCGATGTACACAGTTTTAATCGTAACACATACTATATTTGATTACAACTAGGTAACCTGCTTCCCACCATTATTCAGGGTATGCTACGATCAATATAATATACCCTTGTTTTCATAATAATGTCTGTTAACACATAACACTAACTAGGTAGTTGGTATGTCAGAAATTTAACTCCAAATAGTCCTACGTAGAATTACAAGTCATGCCAGTTTAATCGAACAAAAATAAGGGAAACCATCTCACAATTTAACAGCTTGTCCTGACATATTTTCGAAAAAGTCTCTTAGGAGGATACACGACTATCTGGTAATTATAAAAATCCAGCCTATCATAGTTCACTGCTGGACATAGGCCTCCCCTAACACGCGCCACAGCACATGGTCCTTTATCTTCCTCATCCAGTCCGTCCCACGCTCGTCTCTCGTCCCAAGGTCGGTTTACCGGGTTTACCTAGCAGGATGTCTTTCTGCAGATGTTAGATACATCTGCCAGATTGCCACTTCAGCTTACTAAGTCGGCAACTTTGGTTCTTTGTCGGATTACCTCTTTATGAATTCTAACCTTCAAAGAGACTCCGAGCATAGCTCGCATCATAGCCCTCTGTGCGACTTTTAATTTGTGGACTAGTCCCACTAAGGCCCTGTACCATGGCAACCAGATCTTCTTCTTATCGTTTCGTTAGTGGTCAACCTGGTGACAGAGTTATTTAGATCGCCCATATTAGGCCTCTGTCGTGATTTAAAGACTGTTACCAGTTAGGACCGACTATTAACGTGCCCTCCGAATCGCACCTTTGGTCGTTAACCAGATTACTGTGAATATATTGATAAATTTCTAAATATACATATACTTACATGTTATATTATTGGGAGTACGTCTTTGTCCAGCTGTGGACGTTTTTCAACTGCTACCATGACCATGACACACAACAAAGAATATACCAAATCTGTGTGTGAATCTAAATTGTAGTGAAAATCAAACCCACAATCTCTGTCTAAGCAGTCAGGGTCAGAAACTACTACACCATCAGCCCAGTCATTATTTTTATATTAATATTTATTTCAAATGCACGAATTCCAAAAATCGTGGTTCGAACGAAGTGATCTCGATATCGATGTAAGTGCGACTATAGCAATGGCGTGTTATGATAGTTGACAGAATGACAGTCAATGCCCTTGCGTGAATCGGCCATCATGCTTCAATTAGAGAAAGAAATCGATATAAACGATACAAGTCTTCATAACATAACATCATACCTTATCCCCTGAAGGTATAAACAGCGATGTATACCATCATTTCGATTTTAGTCTCCGGCGGAGACATGTAAATCTATATTAATTTTATAAATGCGAATGTTTGGATGGATGGATATTATTATATGAGAATGTTTCAACGTTTTTTAAAGACAACCGCCGCACGGTGCTCTTTGTCACGAGGGACTTTTACAAACATACAATTAACGACTGTCTCGGTGGTCCAGTGGTCGCAGTATGCGCCTGCTGTGCACGAGGTTGTGGGTTCGATTCCCACACAGGACAAAACTTTGTGTGACCCACAAAGAGTTGTTCTGAGTCTGGGTGTAATTTGTGACCGTTAATTGTATGATTGTAAAGTACCCCGCGACACAGAGCTTGTTCTCTAATGCGGGAGTTGTCTTTTTATAAAATTAAAAAAAAAAGGACACAAAGTACTCCCAGACTCGGGACAACCATTTATGGATCTCATAATTTTTTGACCCGAGTGGGAATCGAACCCACAATACGCCAAGCCAGTGAAGCAACTGTGTTCTTAAAATCACGACGTTTGTTCCTCAATCACTCCAAAACGACTAACTAATGTACTTTTATCATTCAAAATATATACATACAGATAAATTACACCAAGATACGGACAAAGAATCGTTTACATCATATAAAGGAGAATCGAACCTGTGATTACTAGCGTCCTTCGTCTTAGTTAAATAGTCAAGGTCACTAACCACTAAATTAACAAGTCGGCCAAATAAATTAATAGAATTTTTCGTTTTGTTCCGCATTCGCCTCAAGAATTTTTGCCCACGTAAAAATTCCGTATTCGTCCTACATTTTATTCCGTTTTAGCCCCATAAGTATTACATTTTGGGCTAAAACGGAATATAATGTGTCCTACATTACACACTACATTAGAATACGAAACAAATCATTTTTTCTTATCAAAGCTAAACATTAACTTTTACCGCTGCGCTCGATAGTCTATTCAAACATTAAAGTGATTGCTGTGATTTGTTTGAGCACCACTTACTTGCTACCTACTTGAAATCAATAGAGTAATTTTCTGGGGGCATGCAGTACAAGAACTATCAGATCACTTACGCGTTGCTGTAGTAATAGTAGTAGGTAGGTTTAAAAGAGATAGGGCACTATGCCGGTACTAGGGTACTACGTTGGTCCTAAGCCTGATCTCTCTTTGGTCAAATCGGATTGCCGTCTCATCGGACTATGAGACTGAGGGAATAAAAAGTGCACTTGTGTATGCGCACACACTTGTGCACTATAATATCTCCCACGCAGATGGCTAGTCTCCGTTGAGATTAAAACCGCCGTGACCGAAATTCGGTTAGGAGGACATTATTACTCAGTATTGTGGTTATAATCTAAGAACAGTCTTTAGACTAGTTTAGACTTATATTGAATGGTTTATCTATCGAAGGGAAAAAGAACCTTAGATCGCAAAAAAGAACTTGTAAATCAACTTTTCTCCCTAAACAAGCCTCTTGGCAACATTTCTTAACATATGTATGTGTGTTATTCAGTTCCTACACAACCTGCTTCTATTTGTATACGTATTTAGCTGTAAATATCTTCAATATGCAGTTTCCTAGTACATTAAGTCTTGTGGTGATAGATAGGCTTCCTGCTTGTGCTTTATGTAACAGTCGTGATGCTTTTACATTTATGGTAGATGTATCTCAAGAGCTATAAAAAATAATACCTTAATGAAAGTGTTTTGTAATGAGGTTTTCTCGAGATACTATAGCATGGAGTTCTTCAAGAAAGGAGATAAAGGTTTCTAAAGGGTCGGCAACGAGCGAATGAACACGTGTTCATAGGCTACAGTAACTGCTTACCATCAGACGGGCTGTAAGCTTGTTTGCCTCCTTGGCAAAAAAACACAAAGTTTCCTCCAGTATAGGAATTGAAACTACAACACTGATAACTGATTATAAATGATCTATACTATAATAGGGGACGCACGCGACTTCGTCCGCGTGGTAATTTGAAATATTTTCCCCGATTTTGTAACAAATTTCACTACTTCTCCGCTCCTATTGATCATAGCGTGATGATATATAGCCTGGATACAACCAGGACCAGACAGGACAAACTGGAACCAGTATTTTCTGGTTATACGGATGTTTGTAACTCAATCACGCCAACGTCTAATTTTTAATCCATTTCTTTTCCCTTAAAAAACTCTGTTGGCATTGAACGCGCGGGCAAAGCCGCGGGGAGAAACTAGCGATAAGTATGTCATTATAATAGCGAGCCATATATGTCCCACTGCTAGGCACGGTTCTCCTCTCCTCTATCAAGAGAGAGAGGGCTTAGTCCTTAATTTACACACGCTGGCCCAATGCGGGTTGGTGAATCAAACATGTCTTTAGTTTTTTTCTTAGATAGGTATGTGGGTTTCCTCACGATGTTTTCCTTTACCGTTAGCAGATGGTAAATCATTAGATTAGTAGATACATATAAATTCCACAAAGTGAAATTTACACTGGTACCACAGAATACTTAATAGTACAGGTACTGGTACTGCAACCCGGGATCGAACTCACACCTCCTGCGTGCAAGTTAGTTCCACTGGGCCTCCACCGCATTCATTAATATTAATAAATTACATTATTATTAAATTGACAGTAATTAATCATTTTGTTATTGTTTTGTCTATTTAAACTTTTAAATTATATTATTATTACAATAATTTATGTAATGTTCGTTATTAAATTACTTAATAATCATAATGGTCATTACGTAAAAGCTTTATTACGAATGTTAATTATTAAAATTTAATAATAGTGATGTTATTGTGATACATCACGTTTTTTAAGTAGATAATACCATAATGGCTCTGAGTTTATTTTGTTTTGTTACTATTGGTGTTTGATTGGTGATAATATTACTGAGTTTGATAATAATTAATTAGTTTTGGCTCGCGACTCCGCCTGCGCGTACGATCCCACAGTAACAGTGTATTTTTTCGAGATAAAAAGGAGCCTATGTGCTATTCCAGAATATAATCTATTTCTATGCAAAATTTCATCCTGATTTATTTAGTCATTTTGGCGTGCTTAAGTAACAAACTTTTGCATTTATAATATTAGTGTAGATACCTGTACTATTAAGTAAGGTGTAGATCATTATGCCCTTTATCTCCACTGTTATATTCGCTACATTTAAATTAGCTCTGCAATGCAACAAAAATATTCAAGCAAACTGCCTCGGTGTCTAGTGGTCGTTGGATGTGACCGATGATCACGAGGAGGACCTCGTGATCATCGGTATTCCCGTAGCGGCATCGAACCCAGGAGGGTTCGATGCCGCTACGGGACAAAACTTTGTGTGATTCATAAATGTTTGTTTCGAATTGGTGTCCGTGAATTATTACTCGTATGTTTGTAAAGTCTAAAAAGAGTGGCCTGAGTTTCTTGCTAGTTCTTCTCAAGGCTCCACGTCAGCGAACTAGCCGTAGGAATATTTTGCTGACATCATCTTTCTGGCTTATAATTTATGACCTCCATAAGTGTTACTTTGTAACCTAAATGAATAAATGAATTTGGAGTTTGAGTTTGAGTCCCTCGCAACAATGGGCCTGTTCCCTAGTGCGGGAGCGACCTACATAGTGCAGTGCACTGCGGTTCTTGCAGCTATTACCTACCGGGGCCGTGCACTATTCCGATTGACCTGCTCAGCCATTGTCCGTTACAACACAGTCATTATCTTACAGTTATACATCACCAGACACCAGCTGCATATGTCGCTATTGTCGATACGGAAATAAAATTTACAGCTTTTACTTGCTTTTTTGTTGTTGCAAAATGTACCGAATGTAACAGAAATATTATGATCATTATATTTTGTTGTAGCGCATAAACATCCGTGACAGTATTAAATAAGGAAGGGAGTATGTCTGTCTGTCTGTTATGTATTCGAAGATATACCACAAAACTGATTGTTCTGAAATGTTGCCTAAAAATCCTACTAATATTATAAATGCGAAAGTTTGTAAGAATGGAGGGATGGATGGATGTTTGTTACTCTTTCACGTAAAAACCACTCAACGGATCTAGATGAAATTTGGCACACAGATAGATTATGGTCTGGAATAACACATAGGCTACTTTTTGCAGCGATAACCGACATCCACGCGGGCGGAGCCGCGGGCAACAGCTAGTATACAATAATGTTTACTTAACAGGAACGACTTCTTGAATAGACGAATGCGAGAACAACATGCTCTACCACAGGCCTAACACGAGAAATATATGGCAACTCATATTGGCATACTGTACCTATATTCAGAAAAAAATCATTACTATTTACTAAAATATATTTAATAGTTATTGCCCGCAGCTCCGCCCCCGTAGATGTTATGGTGGTAATGCGATAAAAGTAGTCTATATGCTGTTCCAGACTATAATCTATCTCTGTGCCAAATTTCATATAGATCACATAGTCACAAACTTTCACATCCTTACTAATATTATAAATGTGAAAGTTTGTGAGAATGGATGGATGTTTGTTACTCTTTCACGTAAAAACTACTGAACGGATCTGGATGAAATTTGGCACAGAGATAGATTATGGTCTGGAATAACACAAAGGCTACTTTTTGCAGCGATAACCGACATCCACGCGGGCGGAGCCGCGGGCAACAGCTAGTTTATAATATAAGTAAGTAAGTAAGAATTACGTGGTGAACCTGGAAATTCATCTCCTTTCTCTATCGCTATCTTTTATTCTTCTTATATTTTAGTAAAAGAAATAGATGAGTTATCTTACATTACATGCAGACGAAACCGTGGATGGGAAGCTAGTTCTTCATATCCAATTGATAAAAATATTTTTAGCCTCCATAAATTTTAACTATCTTCTATAATGTATTGATACCTAATGTTTTTTTATTACATCCACGATCGGAGGTTACCAAATCTAATCGATTGTTTTCACTCATATTAATTTATATCGGACTTTTGGAGATCGATTAGCCGTGGTCTTGATTAATGATGCCGCTTTATTTGTTGTACTAGATTCTTTATAATCTAGGTAACCACATTGGCCGATAAAAGTACAGAATGACTTTGAAATATGTTTTTTATCAAATAAATGTATGTGCACTAAATCAACTCCCGTACAGACTAGTATTCGTCAAAGTTATACGCTAAGAACCTTTTTTATATTATTTGGATGGCCAACAAGCATACATGGCCCGCCTAATGTTAAGCAGTTACCGTAGCCTATGGACGCTTGCAATACCACTTTTTTTACACCAAGGCTTTAAGATGTAGTATCTCGCATTGGTACCTAAGTAAGCGCTGGAGACCTGTACTCACACACAGGAACACAACTACACCGCTGTGGCTAGATTTATTATTTAGCTGTGATTTTCTGTAAGGTGTGGACCTTCCCCAGTCGAGCTTGCTGCTAGTAAGGTCTCCTCTACCTCGCTTAGAAAATCAAATTATAGGATTTCAAATAAATTAGATCCCTCTTTCCCGACGGACGGACGGATTTTTGACGGATTAAGAATACATAAGTCACCACCCCTTTCCATACCAAGGGTGTCGTAAGAGTCGACTAAAGGGAGTAAGTCGGGCAGACAATTTCCACTGCTAGAGAAGGAAAACTCGAAACAAAACCCTATACCAACCCGTCTGGCCAGCGTGGTATAGTAGGCTAATATCCCTCCCAATGCACGGAGGAGACCCGTGCCCAGCAGTGGGACGTTTATGGGTTGAGATAATGGTGATGAGATCCCTCTTCTTAAAACTAAATTCTTGATTTAAAAAATTTTTGCAAGTAGAATTATCATTTTATTCTAAGTACACAAAATTCTACATAATATTGATATGAATGTAGTACAGTAACATTAGTAAATAGAATATTTTATTCGTGGGAGACTGTTCAACTGCCTTCTGTAGATGTAGCCTACGTTGTTATGTAACTTGTTTACCTCATCTTACGCTTACATCTCGGAGCGATGACCAACTAGTATCACCTGGCAGAACTGATGACGTAGGTTTAAACTTCCCTACTGGTTTTCTTAATATTTTTTCTTTTTTATCTTTAGATAATTATGAAATAGCTTGTGAGGCTTAATAGTGAACTTTAGTACTTAAATGCAACTTGATAACATGTTAAGTAGGTACATACTCATAATATTGTAGGTACGGTGGGCAACAGAGTAGTGTTTTAGGAAAACCAATCTATGAATTTGTGTACATCATATTTTTATTTGTAGATTTAGTCTAATTGTAAACTGTTACCAAATTCCACAGAAATATATACAATGGTTTTCTTAAAAAAATAATCTTAAATAGCGGCTCTGTACAGCTAACTCCGTTGCCGTGTGTACTTATTGCCGCTAAAAATAAGATCTCTTAATTCAGTTTGTGTTACTCAAATATGGCTTAATTTATTTTTGCAATTTACATAGAATTAACGTAATCATAATCATCACCATCTCAAGCCATAAACGTCCCACAGCTAGGCCCGTGCATGTATTATTTATAATATTTATTCGGCTAAAAGCCGAAAGATATCCCATGATGAAATTTACTCTAGGTATCAAGCAAGCATTTTCTGGCAATTTTAAAATTTGTTAAATAATCACTTAAAATTCCTTAACGTTAGATTAAAAATGTAAGGTAAGTATACATAAATTAACAACATTAATACAGTTACAAATATTATGTACAGTGATAATATTTACCTAATTATTCATTTAATAGGCCGAGTTATATGATTAAAATGCTTGAGAACATTTTGATAACTTAATGATGTCACTAACGCATGGTCCATATCCCACATACCAAGGCCAAACGCTTCTAATTAAACAAATTATTTATAAGAACAATATAAAACCACTCAAGATTACCCTTGAAATGTTAAAATACAATGCGAAACAAATTGTAATGTTGGAAACAAAAAGTTTGAATGTGTATGTAATTCTGTGTCTATCACGCTCACACGGGATCGCATCGACAACGAAATATAAGGGCTATAGCAGACGTGCAGTTTTAGCATCGGCGAACTGTGATTCTTCTTCGGAGCTAAATGCTGCGACCAAACATTCCACACCGCCCACTTAAAAACGTCAAACATGGCGATTGAGTCGATTTTCGGCAGCTCGACACAGCAACGAACGCAATCATTCGAATGCCGGTCGCATCGATTTGGTTCATTGTTTCATATATTAAAGAAAGAAAGAAACAATATTTATTTAGTACTCAAACAAAATCAAAAATACCAAATAAAATAGCTTATAGGTAATTATGATATTATGTAACCAAAATAATGTTAAGCTTAATAATCTTGTTTAAGAACAAAGCTAACTGCTAAGCTGAAAGGCAAAGCAGAACTGCTCCTCTAGACAAGTGGCATAAATGGTAGTCGAATCGAAAAGTCAAAAAAGCAAATGTATGGGATTTGACGTATATTTACGACATTATATCGTAAACTTACTTTGCTAACACGAAGAGATCCGCAACCGAATGCAGAATCGCCAAATCGCGATGCAGTATCTATACAGTCGCAAAATCGCTGATCGCCGATTCTAAAAGTAGCATGTCTGCTTGAAGCCTAAAACGCAAACTGTGCCGCTTTATGACGTAACTGTGCGAAACAGTTATTGTGCAACGCATTGTTCTAAAGATCTAGTTCGGTTTTTGTCAGGTACCGCGAGGCGTTTTTAGTCAATTATGTGAAGTATTTAATGGTTTAACAGTTGGTGTTGCAGGTTAAGTAATTACAGCTTTGTAAGAGTATCTAGCAATCATTCGAAGAAAGTAAATTGTGGAGTAAAAATGTGAGGTTGTGATAATATGAAGCAAGATACAGTTCAGTATTAAACAATCTGTTATTAGAACTGTTGCGTAGTTTCGTTATTGCTTAATGTATAAAATTACTAATTTTATAAAGTGTCATTCTATACCACACAAACGTAGGACAACTTTGTAAATGTCTTGCACTGTGGAAGACGATTTCACGATTAAATATCACACTGACTTGTCTTATAATTTCAAATTTGATGTTGTACTCTCTTGAGCAAAAGGGCGGTAGGCTTATAAACTGATATTATTATTGTATTCTTTCGATCATAGAGTTTGTAGCGGCCGTAAATAAATTAATTTTGAGTACCCATATAAAACTGAAAATATTACCGCGTGATCACGACCTGACCTTAGATAAGATCTGAATTGCAAGAGTGCGAGTCTGGGGGCATGCTCTGAACCATATCTTGCATTTGTTTTCAAGGCTAAGCAAGGTGTGGTTCAGTAGTTAGGAACAACCAAAGACGAGAGTAAGCTCCGATAATATTTAAGAACAATATAGTGTCGCTCACAAAGCTTACGAGTTTGCTTTAGCCAGTTATTACTGGTCACCGTGAGCTAAGGTGAGATTTTTTGTAAACGAATGTCTGTGTGTAAAGCTTATCATGCCATCTCTATTTTTCTCGACAAGTTAGACAATGACAGCATGTCTTTTAATACTTGTATGTTGTAAAAAGCGCCAGATTACGGAGTAGTTGTGGTTGTAGCCGTGCAAAAACTTACTATCACTACTCCGGCTTCAGTTACGACATAGCAGTTCAATCGTTTACCACCATTACATTTCAGAATCAAAGTAATAGCCATTTTCGTAACTATAACATTGACATTAGAAACTTGTTCGCTTTTTATTTGTTTACATTGTTAGAATGATTATATTATTAAAGTTCATTCATTGTTTATGTCTTTAGTAATTAATTATACAAAAAGTATAAATCAGACATAATGACTGCACATGTGGTTTAGTCGTTAAGGTAGATACTTACACCGTAGCGTGTGTTGTGGGTTTGATTTCTATACGAGTCAAAAAATAACTGTTTACTATTTTAAACCCGTATAGACCCAGCTGGACAGGGCAAAGGCCTACCTACTTTCCTTTAACTTATTTTTGTCTAGAGCCGCAAAAGACCAGTCTTCGGTAAATGAGTCTAACTTGTCCCGCCATCTCCGTCTGGGTTTACCGCGATGTCACTGCCATTCCGAGGTATCCACTGGGTAGTAAGTTTGGCCGATTGGTCGTCTGACATATGACTAGCGCAGTTCCATTTCAGCGTTACAGTTTTCCAAGTAAAACTATCTGTTATCTAAAACAATGTTTTGGGTTTAGGTGTAACTTAGTGTCCGTGAATTACGTGGATTAAATGTCTTAAAAAAAAGTTATTTTTCGTTAAGTTGTGGCTGATCATGAAGTTAGTGAAATAAGTACCCTATCTGTACCTGTGAGATCTACGTCTTAATGTCTCAAAGTCGACGCTTTCGTGATGCTTCAGGTATTGCAATCTACGATAACAGGTAACCGAATTTCAATACTAATGTCAAGGCGCTCATAGCTAGGTGCACTCGCTGTTCAGTAAACGATCAGCGGGTTAAGCAACCAAAGGCGCGGTAACCTTATAGATGGATGACTGAATAGTAGTATTTCATCTGAGCGTCTTCGTGCTTCGGAAGGCACGTAAATAGTCGGTCCCGACTGTAAATAGTTAGATCACGACAGAGGCCTAAATTAAGGGCGATCTAAATAACTCTGTTACCAGGTTAGCCACTAACCAAACGAGAAGAAGAAGACTAATGTACCAAAATTCAAAACAAAAATCAATATGACTTAGTAGTCGTTATGGGATACAGCAGTTAGGATACGTCAGCTAATGGATATGCCAATCTTCACACGACATTGCAACCTCATATATCATAATATATTATACAAAGCCTGAGAAGAGTAATATTTTCTTTCAGACTGTGAGAACGAGCAATTTTCTTATGAGAAAATTGACATTTTATTATGTTTGCACATACCCGTGGAATTTCGTAAAGAGTTCTTTATTTATATTTCCACGCTCTCAGCATGTCATAATCCTAAGAAAACAATCCAGAGATTCTTCTTATCGCTGATAGGGGCCAACCTGGAGACTAGTGTTTTTAGATCACCCACATCCAATGGCCGATCAATTACTATATGTTGTCCCGCATGGGAATGGAATCCACAACACTTGGCGCTATGTTGAATAAATGAGGAAACATTAGTTTCCACCTGCGGATTTGCTCGCGCGTTTTATCCCGCGATAACATTATTTTTCTGGGATAAAAAGTAACTTATGTACTATTTTAGACTATATTCTATCTCTGTGCGTAGTTTTTACGTGAAAGAGTAACAAACATCTACCCATACATCCAAACTTTCGCATTTATAATACACTAGGTGTTGCCCGCGGCTCCGTCCACGTGGATGTCGGTTATCGAGAATAAAGTAGCCTATTTGCTATTCCAGATTATAATCTAGCTATATAGAGCCTAAATCCTACTGAACGGATCCCCGTTCACTAGTTTTTACGTGAAAGAGTAATAAACATCTATACATGTACATCCTCATCCAGATCCATTCAGAAGTTTTTACGTGAAAGAGTAAAACATCTATACGTATGTATCTATAGATGTTTTACTCTTTCACATAAAAACTAGAGGATAGAGGAGGATGGATGTATATCCATCCACCATCACAAACTTTGAAATTTATAATATTAGTAGGAAAATTATTACTTACTTAATATAGATGAATGTTATTTTCTTTAATCTCGAGTTACCACCAAATTACTCTTAACACTTAACAATTTACGACAAAACGTTGACATTATTAAACCTTTTTATGTTATGTAACTAAACGTTATACCTCAATGGTCTTATGTAAGGTGGATAAGCAGCTGCATCAACAATTAGCTGATTCTATTGTACCTACCGATAACGATTGTACATATACCACCTGTACAGATTAATAGTTACCTATGTCATAAGGTAATGCCATATAAGCGGTGGTGGTCGAGTGGGAAAGTAACAGACTTGCACGCGAGAGGCGCATGAGTTCGATCCTGGATATGAATTTCACTTTTTGTTTTTTTTTTTTTTTTTTTAAGACAACTCCCGCACTAGAAAACAAGCTCTGTGTAGCGGAGGACTTCATAAACATACAATTAACGGAAACAAATTACATCCAGACTCAGAACAATTATTTGTGGGTCACACAAAGTTTTGTCCTGTGTGGGAATCGAACCCACAACCTCGTGCACAGCAGGCGCATACTGCGGCCACTGGACCACCAAGGCAGTTATATGTACTAATCAAGTGATTCACCATCTGCTAACGGTGAAGGAAAACATCGTCAGGAAACTTATGTCTTAGAAGAAATTCTAATGACATCTTTAATTCACCAACCCGCATTAGGCCAGCGTGTGTGGATTAAGGCCTACACCCTCTCTCTCCTGTGCCCAGCAGTGGGAAAGAATATATTTTAATTTATTTTATTAGTCTTATTATTTTACACAAACATATCATCACGCCCGTCCCTCATTGGGGGAGGCAGAGGCACGAAAATGGTACGAAAATTGCTTCGATACAGATAAACATCTTCATCTTTACGAATGTTTGAATGGTAGAACATTATATAAGCGAGCAAGCAACAACTAGGAAAGGACCTTACAAAAGACTACAGCCAAATAACTACACATAGTAGTGTAATTGTGTTCCTGTTTGAGTACAGGTCTTCTGCGCTCATTTAAGGAAGCGTTTTGAAAGAAACGTTTTACTATCCTAGGGACACTCCATCTTCGAGGTCTGGTGTAAAAACATGGGCCGAAAACACGCAAGTGGTACGGTAACTGCGTAGTATTAGGAAGGTCGTATGTTTATTTGCCACCAATATCTATGTATACTAATATTAAAAAGCTAAAGAGTTCGTTTGTTTGGTTGAACGCGCTAATCTTAGAAAGTACTGGTTCGATTAGAAAAAATCTTTTTTTTGTTGAATAGTGCATTTAACCAGGAAGGCTATAGGCTATATAACATCACGCTATGATCAATAGGAGCGGAGCAGTAGTGAGATATGTTGCCAAATCGGGGAAATATTTACCACGCGGGCGACAAAATAGCAAAACATACCTGAACAGTAGTTACAAGGCAATAATTGTCTTTAGTCCGCTAGGTTAATTACAGGTCAGCCGCCATGACCGTTCCACCTCAGAATAATACCGTTGAATCGTCCCTATTAACTAATTGATAGGTTGATCGTGGTCCTTGGGTATTGTGAAACATAAATGCTAATAGCAGGGCAACGTGTTTGTAAGTATAGATGGATGGATGGATGTTTGTTACTCTTTCACGTAGAAACTACTGAACGGATCTGGATGAAATTTGGCACAGAGATTGATTATGGTCTGGAATAACACATAGGCTCCTTCCTTACAGCGATAACCGACATCCACGCGCGCGGAGCCGCGGGCAACAGCTAGTACTTCATACATACTCGGCCAATAATCATACGGCACGCTTGAGGGTAAGCAGTTACCGTAGCTTATAGACACTTGCACTACCAGACACTTGAAGACTTGCAATACGAACAAGGAACTGATACTGCCAACCGGGATCGAACTCTTATCTCCTGCTTGCAAGTCGGTTACTTTCCAACTCAACTACCACCGCTTTTTTAGGGTTCCGTACCTTGAATGGAAAAAAACGGAAACCTTATAGGCTCACTTTGTTGTCCGTCCGTCCGTCTGTCTGTCAGGACCCTTTTTCTCAGGAACGCGTGAAGGTATCAAGCTGAAATTTATATCAAATGCTCAGGTACTGTCTCTTAAAACTGTGAAAAAAACAAACTTCTAAGCCAACGCAATCAAAAGATACAGCCGTTTATGCCGCAAATTTCCGAAAATTTTCGACACTCGCAAAGGAATCAAAACCTACAGGGTACTTCCCGTGAACACAGAATCTTGAATTTTGGTACGAAGCAACGTTATAGCACAGATAAAGGAAAAATTTCGAAAACCGAAAATTGTTAGTTACATCATAATAATAAAAACACAAAAATACAAGTTTGTACGGAATCCCCGGTGCGCGAGTCCAACTCGCACTTGGCCGGATTTTTTTAAAACTAGTTTTATATAATTGTTTAATTCACACTTAAATACACGAATTAACTGCACTACAATTACCTACGGTGTGATAAGTTCACGCCTCTTAAGCAAGTATGCCGCGAGATCAAAATTTCGTAATCGCGGCATATTTAGTTGATTTCATTTGAAATTCACACATTTTTTGTAGGTCAATGTTTATTTAATATTAATTGATTTGATTTTGTCGCTTTTATCATATTAATTGGTCGTGGTTTAAGAAGGCAGAGAAGTATCTCTGGAATAGGAAAAAGTTTCTTTCAAAACATATCCCTATAAGCTAGTTTTTTAAATGTTATAAATACAGATGGTATCGAAAATAGAGACAAAGCTACCAGTGGTAAAGGCTCCAGAAACAAGAACCTCCTTATGATAGGCAACTTATCCAGAAGTTTTATTAAGTTTATTATAATATATTATTATGTCCTTTCAGCAAGGTTTTTTAGGGTTCCGAAGTAAAAAATGAACCCTTATAGTTTTTACTTTTAAATAATGATATACGTTCCCCTCCTTGGTTAGTTTTTTATTTATTTTACTAAACATTTACAAACGTTTTATTTTTTATTTTATGAGAGGGAAGGACCTCCACCTTACAGAAGACCACAGTCAAATAACTACACACAGCGGTGTAGTTGTGTTCCTGTGTGTGAGTACAGGTCTCCAGCGCTCATTTAGGGATGCGTTTTGCAAGAAACGTATTCCTATCTCAGGGATACTCTCATCATAAAGCCCTGGTGTAAAACAATGGGCTGGCAACACGCAAGTGATACCCCTGGTATTGCAAGCGTCCATAGGCTACGGTAACTGCTTAACATGAGGAGGGCCGTATGCTTGTTTGCCACCCAAGTAGTATAAAAAAAACTTAAATATAACATTAACAAAAAGATAATAGGTATAGCGTCATAGGATTATTAAGACAATAGTAGGTACCTAAGTAATGTTTACGTTATTTTACAATAGTGTTATTTATTATATGATTTTGTGTTTTTATATCAGTTAGTTCATTGTGATTAGGTTTGCAAAACAGTTCATTAATTTCCTGCATCATTCGCTTGCGATACTCATAGACGCTCGGAAGATTAGTTACAAGCCACTTGGTTCAAAGGTAGGGAATATCTAATATATAAAATTCTCGTGTCATAGTGTTCAACTTTGAACTCCTCTGAAACGGCTCGACCGATTTTCGTGAAATTTTGTGTGCATATTGGGTAGGTCTGAGAATCGGACAACATCTATTTTTCATTCCCCTAAATGTTAAGGGCGGTCCACCCCTAATTTTTTTATTTAATTTTTTAGACAATTTTTTTTATTTTTTTGTGATTCAGCATAAAAAAATACATACAGCCCTTAATTTTCACCCCTCTACTATCAACCCCTATATTTTAGTAGCAAAACAACGTTTGCTGGGTCAGCTAGGAAATATATAATATTTTTGATATTTTTGTCTTGATTTTTTTTTTGATCTTCAACAAACTTAAAAGAGGCACCAGGCAGGGGCGTCTACGGCGCACCTTTAGGGCCGTCGCCCTACCTAGCACCCCTCTAAAGCCGGCACTGATAATATACCTATTACATAGTGGTTGTTACGCGATATAAATGATAGTTAAGTTTTCGTCTTTTTGTGTCGATAGTTTTCTCATTTTTAGTCCAGTTTTTCGGTTAATTTAGTGCGGCTATATTCTAGGGTGGTTTTACATTCGTCACAAAGTAAATTTAAAAGAAAATTATGTGATAATTGTCTAGTACTGTGACGAATTTACAGAATTTACACACATTCTATTTTTGTGGCAAATTTATTTTGTGACGAATGTAGGTACTACATGTACTACAACCTATATTCTGGACGTATTACACTATAAAAATGTACTATTTAGTGTTGTGTTTGTGTTGGTGGCTAGTTTTTTAAGGTGTTTGAGGAAGTGGTGTTGGCAGTTAAAGGCACTTTCTTTCATTTGTTGTAATTTTTTAAGCAATTGGCATTGCGCATGTTGTGCTCTTGGTATTACTATTTGTATTATATCACTGAGGTGACGAACAAGCATGCGACTTACTGTTAACTATGACTGCCTCGGTAGTCTAGTGGCTGCAGTATGTGCCTGCAGTGCACGAGGTTGTGGGTTCGATTCCTACATAGGACAAAAGTTTTTGTGACTCACAAAGGATTGTTCTGAGTCTGGGTGTAATTTGTGTTAGTTAATTGTATGTTTGTAAAGTCCCCCGCGTCACAGAGAGCTCTAGTGCGGGAGTTGTCTTTTAAAAAAAAGAAAAAAAAAAAGCTATTACTTATTAGTAGTAACTGTTAACTATTAGGTAAGCAGTTACTGTGGACGCTTGCATATTATTTCTGTTCATTACTAACCCTAAAAATGCAAGTGTATAAAAAAGAAAGTTCAAGTAAAACTTTTATATTCCCGACTATAACTGATTGCGTAGTAATTGTTCAAGGATTATTCGTTAAAGATGTTTGTGTATAGCCACCCAATATGTCGAAAGTTTTATATTGTGTGCAAAACGATCGTTTTAGCTAAGTGTGAAACGTGGGAATCTCTGTTTTACGTTTACAATGTAATTAAACCTTGAGGACAGAGTAGCTCCATCCACCGCAATGGGTAGAATTACAATGTGACACTAGCGTTGATGATGTTTTTCTTAGGCACTTTAGTTAGTTAAGCTACTTATATAGTACTAGCTGTTGACCGCGGCTCTTCCCGCTTTGATGTCGGTTATCGCGATAAAAAGTATGTGATGTGCTATACCAGGCTATAATCTATCTTTGTGCCAAATTTCATCCAGATCGATTCTGTAGTTTTTACGCGAAAGAGTAACAAACATCTATACCACAAACTTTCATATTAGTAGGATTTTTTCAACATTGTTCTTGATTTTTATATTTGTTTAAAATCAATTAGTGCAAGAAACAAAAGTCCAATGCCTGCATATTCAAAAATATATTATACTAGTTGTTGCCCGCGGCTCCGCCCGCGTGGATGTCGGTTATCGTTTTGAAGCCTATGTGTTATTCCAGACCATAATCTATCTCTGTGCCAAATTTCATCCAGATCCGTTCAGTAGTTTTTACGTGAAAGAGTAACAAACATCCATCCATCCATACTTACAGACTTTCGCGTTTATAATATTACTAGGATTTATTCTACCGAACGGCATGTCATCGGATAGTTTTCTGCTAGTCCCTTTTTTGGGTGTCATATATTATGTAGTACCTACTAGTATATAATGGATCATCATCATTTTTATCACCATCATCTCAGACTGATGACGTCCACTGCTGGACATAAATGACACCTACATGACCTTGAGCTGACATTGTCCATCGGCTGATTTCAACAAGACAAATTATAGTCTACTAGCCGTTCAGTAGTTTTTACGTGAAAGAGTAAGAAACATCCATCCATCCATCTATCCATTCTTACAAACTTTCACATTTATAATATTAGTAAGGATATTCAATGTATTGTATTTTTGTTACAGACTATAAAAGATGGAGACAAGATGGAGTTATGTCATCGTGTGGGCGACTCTCTGCTTCACATCAGCCAGTAAGTATAGTATTAGTAATTAAATCTACTGTAGGTATAGTTATCGTTAGATTCTTACAATATAATTTCAATCAATCAATCAATCAATCAGCCTATCGCAGTCCACTGCTGGACATAGGCCTCTCCAAACACGCGCCACAGCACACGGTCCTCCGCCTTCCGCATCCAGTCCGTCCCAGCGACCTTTTTTAGGTCGTCGGTCCACCTAGCTGGGGGCCGCCCTACCTTACGCTTACCGAGTCGCGGTCTCCACTCTAGGACACGTTTGCTCCATCGGCCGTCGGTCCTTCAACATAATTTGATGAGCATTAATTAATTTATATGTGCACAATTGGCTACTTGACAGTTGTTATAATAAAATATGAAATGTATTGGTTAAGGCAGCTTACAGATTAACATAACTTATACATAATTTTTATTAGCAAGAAACTAAGTGTAACTATTTTATTTTTGCAAAATAAACTTGCGATATTTGTCTGTGGATTACAAGAACCGAAACGCGTTTTTCCAAGAAAAATATATTTGTAAGAGGTATAGGATAGGCAGCAGTAAACTAAAATTAAAATACTTTTTCAAAAACTGTAAAATAGCCAATTAGAGTAAACTATTGGTGTAGTTGTAATACGTCCACAGTGATCAATTTCATCTGAGTAATAATGTTACCAATATTACTCGTATAAATTTGTTAATTGCAGAATATGAAACAAAAATCCATTGCACCCATAATCAACCACGTACGATGTACCACCGTACGGTGGGCAACGGAGATAGCTATACAGAGCCGCTATATGAAGTTTAGTTTTTTTAGGAAAAGCAATATAAAAATTGTGGGAAATATATTTTTATCTGTAGGTTTAATAGTCTAAATGTTACCAAATTCCATAGAAAAACATACGATGGTTTTCTTTAAAACCTAATCTTCTTCTTATAGCGGCCCTGTACAGCTATCTCCTTTGCTGTGTGTACGCCTATGACAATAAATACTCTCCCCTCTGAAGTCAGGATGTCCACCAGCCGTTATGTATTTAAGACTAGGGTTCGGACACTACTGTTGAAAAATTTTGCAGAATCATCACGACAATAAGTACATATATCCTTATATACATATGTATATATTTATGTAAGTATATATTATATATATTATTAATATATATATTTTTTTAATTAAGTATTTATATTTAGTGAATATATATATGTCCTTCCTTATTTTTGTATTATAATATTTCATTAGTATATAATAATTGCTTCTTTCTAGACCTCAAACTAATATGCACCTACTATGTTTCATCTCTGCATCACCCTATAGGTTGACTGGTAGAGAATGCCTTTGGCATTAAGTCCGCCTTTATACATGTTTTGTATATTAAGTTTTAAATAAAATAAAAAATAAAATAAAATAAATAAAACTAAAGCGCTCCTGTGTTCCTTTGTCATGTGTATTGTGGAGCCTTAGTGACACTCGAACCTTCTTTTTTCACGGTGCCTCTGCATCTACATTATTTCCTCTCTCTTTAAAGAGAGCACTTTCTTGTGGCTTGACTGTAATAAATAGACACGCCAATTTTTGGGCCGCGAAGCTTTCCTAGAGTGGAGACCGCGACTCGGTAAAGTAAACGTAAGGTAGGGCGGCTTCGAGCTAGGTGGACTGACGACCTAAAAAAGGTCGCTTGGACACACTGGATGCGGAATGCGAAGGACCGTGTGCTATGGCGCGTGTTGGGAGAGGCCTATGTCCAGCAGTAGACTGCGATAGGCTGATTGATTTAAAGTTTTCCTACTCGTAGTATATTAAAAATGTCAGTTACTTACTGCCTTGGTATATCTACTAAACAATAACAGTGTTATTCAAAGCGGAACAAGCTATTAGCGCGGCTATCGAGCGGAACATCGTTCTATAGATTTTAACACTTAGACGTGTGGTTTCTTTGTGTACCTATTGTATAATCTAGGTTTCTGGGGCGAAAGTTTTTTGACTTTTACCTTTGAATTTATCTATATTGCTGGTCCATCGCAATCTTTTTTTTTATCAACGCACCTCTCGCCACCGACAGGGAGTTCAACCTCACATCTTTGCACCTCAAATATGCCGTACCGTAAGATTCCAGAGAAATTTCTTACCAAGTACGATTAGGCTGTAGAATGAGCTCCCTGCCGTGGTTTTCCCAAGAGACTATAGCATGGGGTTTTTCAAGAAAGGAGTTATAAGGTTTTTAAAGGGTCAGCAACGCGTGAGTGACACCCCTGGTATTGCAAACGTCTATAGGCTACGGTAACTGCTTACCATCATACCACCAAAAAAAAATATATATATATTTGCCTGGCCATCGGTCAATTTGACCTTTAGGGCTCTGTCCATGCTGCTTTCTGCCCCAGTGGCCATCGCTTCTAAGAGCTACTCGTATATGCCCTGTCCGATTCCTCATGGATTCAGTCAGCTCAAAACTGTATGCTGTGGTAATCTTTGGGCGATACGATGTCCAGGTGTGGAAGTCTTCGTCTAAGATGATGGTGATGATATTGGTAGTAGAATTTATACCTGTCAGGCACATAGGACAGGTCTCTTCGATGGGTTTAGAAGCAATCAAAAAAAAGGAAATTGATCATATTAACAGCAGCAAAATTAATTGCAAGCAAAGAAATGTGAAGCGTTGATCTTCATACTCGTATCACAACTAGATAAGTTTTTGTGATAAAATGATCAACGATCGCAGTATCAGCCTGGAACCTGGAATTCTATTAAGGGCCCCTTTTCCGAAATTAACGTTTCTAGATCGAGTTGTTTTCAGAGAAATCAATATATTAAAATTCGCAAAAAAATATATAGTACAGATACATGTTTGATCTAGTGACTTTTTTGGTTAAAAACGCAAAATTTGACTTTTTGCTCGATAAAAAAGAAGTCTGAAGTTAAGTCGATTTTGAAAGTATTTCAAGTTGTATGAGACTTGGGGGAACGCAACTTTTATGAAAATTTAACATTTCATTTACTAATCGGGTTTGACAAGGATATTATTGGATAGATTTATAAAATTGCCCCTAATTTTTTTTATATGAAATAAATACGTGAAAAACTGCTCGCGCGCGACGCGAGCACCGCGCCAGTGTCCTGTCGGACGTGATCGAGGGAGGACCTACGCAATTTTTGCTCGCGACCACATTATCGTCGCCACAATATAATACGTCACAATATAATACTGTAATGTTTTTCTCTACACAGAGTAGCGAAGTCAGTATGACTAGAATTTTGAATCTTTAATGAAAACATTCACCTTTACATATTTATACATACTAACTGAGGATCAGAATGGCGCAGCGGTAGTGAGGCTGCCTTACGGACTTAGGGTCCCGGGTTCGAATCCCGGTAAGGGCAAATGTGCATGGACATTTGTTTCCGAGTCATGAATGTTTATACATAATAAGTACCTATACATAATAAGTATTTACAAAAAAAGTATATATGTATTATATCAACTATCTGGTGTCCACGATACAAGCCAACGATATTTATTTATTGACTAGTTGTTGTCCTCGACTTCGTTTGCGTGGAAATTTGAAAGAGTATTATATTAAGAGCGTATTTACAAAATAGCGCAGCTACAGATTAGGTAATTAAAAAAAAAAAAAAAAAAAAAAAAAAAAAAAAAAAAAAAATTATCGGTCGACCGGCCGTGGAGTGCGCGTGTGTGCGTGATCCTCGCACACATACATTGTTCGTGAAGTATATTCGGCACAGTGCAGGGTGCGTAAACTTTATTGTTATATTACGGTAAGATTTTTGGTGATATAATATTATTGTTCATTTGTAGAATATGTTATTATTAGATTTATTATTACATTAGAGAAGTAAAGGAACACATTGGCATACCATATCTATTCTAATACATATTATTATTATAAATGCGAATGTTTGGATGAATTGATGTTCCTAAGTACCTATGGAGCTTTTTCTTGCTTGTTTCTGCCTGGGGTTGTAAGTGCGGGCAGGCCTCCGTCACTCGCTCAAGGTCACGCGCTATGTGCCTATCGCTATGTAGCTCGTAACCGAGCCGATCGCCAGTGGGCTGCCGCACGCGACACAAAGCGCGCACAACACGTTTCCCGCTCAAAACGCATTATTCCGATATTTACGTACACTACGTAGGTATATTAAGTTTTAACTAACGACACGATGGTTGATTATTGTGAAGTCGTTGAATGTCATAGTCAAAAGAAAAATAAAAAAAATACTTTTTTTCATTGCCGAAAGATGAAGAAAGGTACGTTACGTTATTTGAAAGTAGGGACGCATTTTAGCTGGCTTCAGTAAGTAGTACCTAGTAATTTTAAAATGCTTCTTGTGTGTAGGTACTCTTCCTTAAAAAATTACGAGAAAGTTAGAAAGACAACCCTACCGCATTCGTGCGATGATGAGCTTGCACGTGAGTCGCACGGCGGGCAACACAATCTCGACTCTTTGTGCGCGTACTTATGGTACATTTCTTTTCGCTGCGAACAGCAGGTACTATTATTAAGATTTTGTAGGCTATTATGGCGTAGGTATTTTGGCTTTTGTATGGGAGTGATGTATCTGTTACGTAGTAACTATTTAGTAATCTGTGGTGCGGGTGAAGCCGTGGGTGGAAACTAATGCCATAACATGGTACCTAGCCTACAAAAAAGTAGGTAGTAGGTACTACTTTTTTGTGGGCTACTTTTTTGTAGGCTAGGTAAGTACAAAAAACAAAAATGATCATAATATTAATAGACCACAGCCAAATTATTTATTTATTTAAAACTTTATGCACAATCGCACACAAGCGGACTTAATGCCATAGGTATTCTCTACCAGTCGACCTTGGGTGATACAGAGATGAACATAGGTAGTAGGTGCACTCAAAAACAAAAAAAAAATGGATAAGACAAAGAAACAAATTTAAGATAGTAAGGATATAGATTCAACAATATCTAAAAAAATATAATTATAATGAATATATATGCTGTGTTATATATAATATATAAAATAAATATAAGTACCTACTTACATAAATAAAATTTATAAATATAAACAAAATTGTTATGAAAGTGTTAGACGTACTAATTACGGCGATTTATCAGCGAGAAGAGCCCGAATCTTTACTTAAATTACTACACACATCGGTGTAGTTGTGGTCTTGTGTGTGAGTAGTATAAGTACTCCAGGGCTCATTTAGAGATGCGTTTTGGAAGAAACGTTTCCTATCCCAGGGATACTCCATCATAAAGCCCTGGTGTTAAAAAAATGGGTCGGGAACACGCAAGTGATACCTTTGGTATTGCAAGCGTCCATGGGCTACGGTAACTGCTTATCATCAAGCGGGCCGTATGCTTGCTTATCATAAGGTGGTAGAACAAAAAAAATGCTTATTAAATTTGCATATTAGGTAAAATTAAAATAGCTACCTCACACTCCCATAGATGCTAATACGCCATAAATCGATTTAGGTATAAACCTACCTACCTACCTACCTACTACCAAAAAAAAATAGTTGACCTCCTATTCCCGAGACCTACTGAATATACATACAAAATTTCATAAGTATCGGTCAAGCCGTTCCCGAGGAGTTTTGTTTTGATTATTTATACTGTGGCGTGCTCGCCCGCCGCCATAGGTCACCGGAGTTCATATCGCAACGGCTCCTGTGCAACGCGGGCGCAAGCCGTCTCCGTGCGTAAAATGCCTAAACTTTCGGGAAAAGGGGCCCTTAAGAACAGTATATGGCTATATACTTCGCACGTGGTAACTAACATAGCTGTATAATCGCGGGTATGATACACCAAGCATTGTAAGTATATATGTATAACTATAACTTCATACATTTCAGGGTCTGCAAACATGCTGCCAATATTCACACACGATATGAACAACTTGGCGTTATCAGAGAGCACACCAGTCGGAACAGTAGTCTACAGATTACAAGGAATTGACCCTGAAGGTTCACCGGTCAGTACAAACATTTTATTCTTGCAGTTGCATCTGCGTTAAATTTAGATTAGACGCGTCCCGTTTATTATTATTATTGCCATGCTCCCCTTGGATCGTAGCGTGATATTACCTGCCTCAAGATTCCATTTGGCTATTCCATTTGGCTATTAAATGCATGTTTTTTCATATTTGAAATGTAGTTTTAGATATTAGCACATTCAAAGAAACTTTTCAGCTTTATTATGTTACTAGCTGTTGCCCGCGGCTCCGCCCGCGTGGATGTCGGATATCGCTGAAAAAGTAGCCTATTTGTTCCAGACCATAATTTATCTCTGTGCCAAATTTCATCCAGATCCGTTCAGTAGTTATTGCGTGAAAGAGTAACAAACATCCATTCATAGAGCGCATCAATGTTTACTTGCTCTTTATCTGTCTACAAATGCATGTATCAACCAGAACTTTAAGATCGGTATTAAATTTCTTAGGAAATTTCAGCGTAACGTCAGTGTAATACACCTTTGCTTATCCCATAGCGTACAATTGTGTGATAGTATTATGTCATGACTGTAGTAGCTAATTCAGTAATTATTTCAGGTGAAGTACAATTTAGTGGGCACAGACAAGTTTTCAGTAAATCCTCTAACCGGTGACGTCACGTTAATTAAACCGCTGGATAGAGAGGTATGTACTATAAATAATATTTATTTAAGACTAGCTGTTACCCGCGGCTCCGCCCGAATGGATGTCGGTTATCGCCTATGCGTCGGTATAAGTAGCCTATGTGTTATTCCAGACCATAATCTACCTGTGTGCTAAATTTCATCCAAATCCGTTCAGTAGTTTTTACGTGAAAGAGTAACAAACATCCATCCATCCATTCTTACAAACTTTCACATTGATAATATTAGTAAGGATGAGTAACTATCAACCTTATTATAATTATTACAAGATGTGAATTCAACACACTCGTCAATTACGCCTCTTTTTTAATTGGGGAGCGAATTTGACATAAAAAAGAAAACTGTGTAAGTAAAAAAAATCTGTTAAAAATCTGTTATTTCCTACCAAGCTCCGTTGCTCATCCTGTAAACTACCAATGCTTATTCACTTTCACTCTATCGTGTGTGTGTGTTCAAGGCCTTCCTGGTGCTTGATGGTAATAGATTACCGTAGTCCATGGACTCTTTAAGTGGCAGCCAAACTAATTTCAAATGACCTTGAGACTCTGAATGACCTTATGATGTCTTAAGACTACTCTAGACGTGACAAACCGAGCGTCGGCGTCGTCGTGCTAATTGGCGTAAACTTGGCTTATGTCTGGTAGTAATATGATAAGTAACTAATTCAACATATGCAAGAATTTGCAAAATTGAAAATCTTCTTAGTGATGTTATAGATCTTAATTATGAGTAAAAAAATAAGATCCTTGATTCCCTACTTCGCTGTTTGCCCGCAGGGGTATTCCGTAAGAGCAAAAACCGAGCCATCGCAAAAACCGAGCAAAATCTGGCTGTCAGATTAAAAATCGGTATTCCATAAGAGCAAAAACCGAGCCTTTTTGACGTTTAGTCAATAGATTGTGTTTGCAATCGCTGTTTCTTAGAGAATCAGCATTCAAGTTAGTTTGTGAATAAGTCACTAAGTTTATTTTTTTTTCTTCTTTCTTTATCTATATATCTCTTTTAAATATACAAGTGGTGTTTACCTATACGTGATTGTTACATTGTTATCAGTTTTAAGCCATGTATTAGTTTAAGTATTAATGTAAACAATTGTTGGTGAACCTTAATAAACAAAACAAATAATGATGATGACTTGTTTTCCAGATACAAGACACACTTAAGTTCCTTGTTACAATAGAAGACGAAGATCCAGACAAGATACAAAACCTGATACAACCCCAACCAGTCACAGTTATTATACTCGATGAAAATGATAACATGCCAGTTTTCAATAATGTAAGTAAACCTGCCAACATAGCTCAAATAAATACCGAAGAACCGATAGCCACTAGGGCAGAAAAGTTGTGGAGAAACTAGAAGAAGTAGCATGGGCTGGCTTCCAACTCGATGGACTTACAATAGTAGGTCAGCTCAGGACCGAATTCTGTAAAAATCTTGGTAGAGGCCTATTATTTCTTTTTTCTAAAGACAACTCCCTTACTAGGTAACAAGCCCTGTGTCGCGGGTCTTTACAAACATACAATTCACGAATACAAATTACACCCAAACTCGGGACAATCATTTATGGATCATACAAAGTTTTGTCCCGTGTGGGAATTGTGGCTGGGCAGTCAGGGTCACTAACCACAAGGCCAGGCCAGTCGAACTTTCAACAGAGATGATGAAGTAAACCAAGTGTAATAAGTTTATAAAGTAAACTGATGTGATGACATAGCCTTATGATCACAACTTAAAGCGAATTCAAGTTTTTTTCTTTTACTTTATGGTAAAAACAAAGACAACATAGTCTCAGCTTACCTTTTCTTTCTTTTTTCTTTGGGTTTAAAAATGCTACAGCATGCAACGCAAATATAAAAATTCACGAGTATATCTGTGGCTCTTTGACGCTCTCGAACTTGAACTTTGTTTTATCAGATATAACTTTTTTTTTATACTACTTGGGTGGCAAACAAGCATACGGCCCACTCGATGTTAAGCAGTAACCGTAGCCTATGGACGCTTGCAATGCTAGAGGTATCACTTGCGTGTTGCCAACCCATTTCTTGTCACCAGGGCTTTAAGATGGACGTAACCCTGAGATAGGAATACATTTCTTTCAAAACGCATCCCTAAATGAGCGCTGGAGACCTGTAGAACTGGAGAACTTCCTCAGGTTTCCATTAATATCATTGCCACATGTCAGTTACTAGTGTTTGAGACAGTTTATTGATTCGGCATTGAATTGGGGCTCACAGAACTGGGAAGTGGCCAATTTACCAGATTCTTCTAATGAAACTCCGGGAAACAGAAATTTTCGAGCTATCGCCAAGAATTTGTTGCGGCGGTTCCTTCAACTTCCAAATATTGACTATCGGCAATACTACTTAGAACAAGTCTCCAACAGTGCGACAGAGATACCTGATGACCAAGAAACGCTAAATGTTTGTATCTGTAAAGTTTATGACCACATTATATGTACATAATACAACAAATATTTACGTGGTCGTGTATTTTTGGGCTGCTTGACTACTTGGGATTTATTTTACATCCCCGTTCTACCACAACAAACACACCTATGGCTCTTATTATCATCTCGACTGATGTTAAGCTATAAATTCAGTAGATGGAATTACATTCTTAAGTAGTGTAAGATGAAACTCGATAGTTTCATCTCATACTGCTTATGTTACTATTATTATAACAGTTTATTTACACTCAAGATGACATTTAAAATTTTAAATTGTGGTAACCCTATTTGTGTCTAATTTCACTAACACAAATCGATCACTGACTGGTTAATTGGAATTGGTTCAGCAAGTTTTAGAAGCACGCAAAATGAAAAAAATAATGGAGCACTGGAGCACGAATAATGGAGACGTGATGGCTCCATATTCTAAACTAACTTATGGAAAAAGATACCTAGTCACTTGCAACTTAAAGACTTTTATTGATCTGGACATATTATATACTCTAGTAGATTGTATATGCATTAATAGCTGCTGTTATCACACTGTATTTATGTTCAGGGTTGAGCATAACTGAAGTGGCTTCACAAGTATGATCTAGAAGTAGTACCTACTATTAATAGAGAGTTTAAACTTTAGCTTCGTGCTGACTTTGGACAACCCTATCAGCTTAATGTAAAAACTTCTTTCAATTACAAAAAAAAAAAAAGTGTTTATTAGTGTGAGAAAAGATACATTTTATACGTTTTATACATCTGCCAACAAACTGCTGTGCAGTTTGTTGGCAGATGCAACTCCCTTGGCACAATACATTTTCTCCATTTTAATTTGATGTTTCTTGATTGTGTTATTGTTGTTCTTAGTTATTGTCGATGTGGTAGTCATTCTCGCCCTAGATGTTATTATAATAAGGGTCGATATCTCGTACATTGAGTTACATATCGCATCCTTAGTAGAAAACTGGCGTAACTTGAGAAATGTCACTGGGCAATTTTGAACCTTATCTGTTAAGAATGGAGATGTAAATTGCAAAACAATCACGCTTCAACTTAAGTCATTTTTCTACAGTGGATGCGATATTTAGTTGAGGTTTCATTTATTGTAAATATGACGGCTAGAAACAGTTATACTTGCATACTTCTTGACCTTACTTTACTATTGGTAAGATTTTTTTACGATTATTCCTGTAATCAATTTTGCTGCTAAAGTATATATAGTAAATATGTTTTAATGTATTATAATAACGTATTTCATAAAATTAACTTTTAAGTTTTACCGTTTCTAATTTCCATATCAATACTTTCAGAGTCCATATCAGGTCAGTGTACCAGAAGACCAAGAAGTGGGTACAACAATTATTTCGAATATCTTAGTGGAAGATACAGATACCGTAGGTCACAGTTTGGAGGTTAGCTGTCTGCCTAACGAACAGGTAAGAATACATAATCAATTAAAAAGTAAAAAACATTTCCTTGGGTCCATTGATGCTGCCATAACTTTAAATACTTGATTGTAAAATTTGAGTAGCTTGAAAAGTTGCGAAACCATGTTAGCTTTGACCAATTAACAAGAAAAAAATATGAAAGAAAGAAAAACAATTTATTTTTCCAAGCAAATGACGCACAACACACATGAGATCATTCTGTCAAATTCAGAGGAGAAGCAAAACATGAGGAATTTTATTCTTTTAAACTTTCACGATTTATACACATATTATAACTATAATGGACAGCGGGTCTAAATCATGTAATATTTTAAAGGTTTGCATACCTTTAAAATATTACGCGATTTAGACCCGTTGTCCATTATAGTTATAATATGAGGAATTTTATCCAGCTTCTGGCCTAAAATTGTAACTCAATCCAATGCCATTGGCGATGGATTACTAAATAGTAAATCAATAAACACCTTCAAATACCTTACGTCAAATAATCAATTAAATAATTATCACTATTCTAGTCTCCAGATGCCTGTGAAATTTTCGATATTGTCAGCGTAAACTCAACCGCTTACTTTTACAATGGTTCGTTGGTGCTAAGAAAACCACTGAATTACAACGAGAAACAGTTCTACAAGTACACCATGCATGCTACTGTAAGTATAAGTGTTTGAGTATGAGTCTTTTGGTTGAAATCCAAGTTCTAGTAGATGCTAATCCTTTCTTAAAAAATGCTCTAAATTCTTTATGAGGTGTTCAATCATTTTTAGCAGACACTTTTCTGTGGCACGATAATGATCAATTGCTTATTTATTATTAAATTTAGAAGCAATGGATTTTTTTACATCTTCATGCAAATTCAAATTAATTTATTGTGGACCATAGGTGTCAACCGGAAAAGTGCTGGCGGCATTGCCACGTTGAATGGGAATGCTGATTCTCTGTGCAAGAAACAGGCCAGCCTTTTGGTCACGCGAAGCGTCGATCAGTCGTTTTTAGTGATGTTGTGTTCCTCTAGTATCGTCTCATTATTCTCATAGCAGTTAATTTAAGAAAATATTAATTTATTAAAACTTTCCAGGACGGAGTTCTCAATACTTCAGCCCACATTGAAATCAAAGTAATAGACACGCAAAACTCACCCCCAGTGTTCATTGGTTCTTTGAATGCTGCTGTATCTGAAGATGCGCCGGTCGGCACTCTTGTTCTCACCATCAAGGCTAGAGATGGGGACAGAGCACAGCCTAGAGATATCCGTCTGGAACTTATTAACAGTTAGTATACTGCAAATTTTATATATATATTTCTTGTGTGCGTATGTATGTCACTGAACTCCTCCTAGACGGCTGGACCGATTTGTGTGTGTGTTCGGGTAGGGCCCTGGATGGTTTAGATTCACAATTGGACCCGGTAGGTGGCGCTGCTGTGGGTATTTCAGCTTTTTCAGGCAGGGCGACGTCTGCCAGGTCCACTAGTTTTATATAATTAAGCAGTGTGACTGGAAAATTACTTTCTTACCATACTGTGGACTGTGAGCTAAGTCCTCTGATACTGGTAAATTCGAAATACGTGAGCAGAAATAGTAAATTCAACATTATTATTATAAAGAAAACTATTTAATCACCAGATCCCATGGACTTCTTTATTTTGGAGAGCGGCACTGGTAGACTGAGAACTGCTAAACCATTGGATAGAGAAGCATTACGGGAACGTTCTGCACCAGTCAACCTTACTGTTCGAGTGAGTACAATACAATTATCATTTACATTAATAAAATCGGTTACTAAAAATAAAATTATTATTTTTCCCATGAACAAGTAAAAGTGGTTTAACATTTTATTTATTTAACTATTTTTACTGGCTCAGTGGTGTAGTTGTAATAATTATGTTAATCGCCGTGCTAAAATCTCATGTTTCTCCCGAATTGGGCTCTGCATTATCGGAATTTTCTAATTGAAAAATTACATTAACGGATTGAATTTTGGAATTGTGTCCGGTATATGACATGAGGTTTTACCAGGCTACCATGAGGCCTTATATTGCAATGTGGTTATTATACATTGCTGTGTACCCGTTTCGAAGAAATGGCGTAGTAATATCAATATATTTTTTCTAATTTAGAGCTTTTAGCTGTCAAATACTTTAATCCAAAAGGTATTATCTGTATTTTCAGGCATCAGAACTGGTGAATGGCATCCCAGTGATTTCCAATCTGACCTCGACCATAGCCACCGTGACCATCACCATAAAAGACGTGAACGATGAACCTCCCGGGTTCAACTCTCGTGAATACAGCGTTGAGATACCCGAGAGCCTTCCTATTGGAACACCATTGCCAAACTTGTCAATGGTGGTAACCGACCTTGATTTGGTAAGTTCAATTAAGACTAGCTTTTGCCCACAGCTGCTGCCACGTAAGTCTACGGATCCCATATTTAAGAAAGGGGATCTTCTGCTATAAATGCTGTTCTATGTAATAATCTATAACATTGTTAAGTTTTATCAAAATCGGCCCTGTAGTTTATGCGTGCAGGAATAACAAACATCCATCCTAACAACTTTTCACGATTATTACAATAAAAACAAACCTTTTCAATCAACAGAAAAATAATTATTATAGATCTTGCTTTGACTGCACATACGTGCCTCGTGTGTGGTTTATGTAAGACTAGCTGTTGCCCGCGGCTCCGCCCGCGTGGATGTCGGTTATTCGATCTAAAAAAGCCTATGTGTTATTCCAGACCATAATCTATCTCTGTGCCACACATCCAGATCCGTTCAGTAGTTTTTACGTCAAATATCCATGATTTGACTACCGTTATTCGGTAGGTCACCTCGCAAATTACTCCTGCGCGACAATGACCACATTGTGACACGTTTAATTTCAATGAAGCACCTAATCCAAAAATAATTACTACAAATCTGCTGTTCTTTGTTGTTTGATGTTAGTGATAGTAAAACCCCCATAACCCCTCTAGACATTTCATTGAAAAGAAAAAGTTGAAGTCGTATGTACCTACAATGATGATTTATACCTAAATTTCTCTTCACGTCGTAGTTAAATTAGATATAGGTAATTAGAACACATTAAAAATCATATCAAAATTGATTTTACAGATTAAACTGCTGAGCCGTTGAAATGTTAACTTTATATATATGATAAAAGAACTTAAATTTGTTTAGCTAATTAAAATAAAATGCTTCATAAACGCAATATTACTTAGGCAAAAAATGGTTTCATTTACACCTCTTTTTCATCATAATTTTTGAGAGAGGGGCTCTCAAAAATTATGATGAAAAAGAGGTGTAAATGAAACCATTTTTTGTTGGCATTTATATACAAATGACTGCCTAAAAATATAGTATTAATCTACAAGATGTGTTTCATAATATGGTTTTGTCATAAATTATATATTAATTCTAAATAGTTTGTAAAAAATCATCGAATCAGCACCAAATTATTGTGATGTAACCACTTTATGACTTCATTTTTATCAAATAAAACGAAAAAAAAACACCAATATTTGAAGAAAACATACACCTACAATTTGGTAATGTTATATTTAAAATAAGTTTGAATTTAAATTTATAAAAAATTAATAAGACGTCCATTCAAAGAGTACATCTGTTTGTATACCCGCGCTCGCCTAGAGAATTAGTGGATGGTGAGTTGTGTTCGCTTCGGCCAAATGCTCAAGGTCGTTGGCGATATCACAAGCCTTAAGGTATATAAAGATTAAGACAAACAAGCGTGATCTTGCGAATTGTGATTTATGTTTCACGGACCACGTATATTTTTAAACTATTTTAGGCTCGAAATAGAAGGCTATATTAAAATTACTTTCGTTTGGCCTCACCCCAAGCCGAAAAATCTTCGACATGAGGTTTGTTAACTAACTACATAATATAAAAACATAGTAGCTTGTTATTTTTTGTGACTGTGTAATATTTTAGCCTTGTATTTTATCATAGTAGCCGACTATGAACATCAAGAAGTTAAATTTCTACCTTATATTTGACCTATATATTTGAAATATGTATGTAAGTATTAGTTCACATATTTAAAGAATAATGCACATAGCAATTAAGTTAACAATATATTTTGCCAACAATCTATAGCAAAAAGGCGGTGTCGTGGGACAAAGCTAGCATGTGCACTTAACCCTCTACCGCATACAAACCCACATATGGTTCAGAAACTTTAGTTTTTTTTAAATGTTATAATGCTTATTCAATTACCAAACACATTGCTTACTTTAAGATTAATATGTTGGCAATACAAATATAATATTTGTTGCCTGTGATCTAATGTCAATTCAGTTATAAACCCACTTTTAAAAGGCGGTTAAAACATGGTGATATTATTGTTCTATTTCAATAATGTTTCTGTTACTTTTTTGCCTATTTCCCTTGAGAGCTTTTTTCCATGAATCCATATATGGTTTCGCATGCATTCTAACCTAACTTAGCCGTTTTTCTGCAATCCAGATATGGTTTCTTATGCAATTACATTTTTTTGTGTGATAGGCATGGTATTGTTCATCTTTGGTTGCAGAATGGATCCTGCTCCCCTTTATGGCTCTTGTAAGCATGTTTATCCCATACCTGGTGATGGCATTTGAATTGATGATGACTTAGCTTCGTATTGTGACTGTGAATATGTTTCTCCTAAATAATTTCAACGTCTCGGGAGATCTGTTGTTACCCCGAAACTGATAATGATTCTTCTGATGATGAAACTAACCCTCTACCTGCCACACAAAAATAAAGAAAGCCATAAGCGAATATTTTCCCATAAGGTGGATATGTGTATTGTAAATCCATGGGTTCTTTGGCGCAGAAATAATAAACAACATGCCCATTTGATTTTAAGTATGTATGAAAGGAGTTATAAGGTTTTAAAGGGTCGGCAACGCGTGAGTGACACCCCTGGTTTGTAAACGTCCATAGGCTACGCTAACTGTTTACCATCAGGCGGACTGTATGCTTGTGTGCCATCTTGGTAGTATAAAAAAACCGTTTTAGAACACTTATGCAAATCTGGTAAAGCTGTAAGTGCTTGAAAAAGAGGACGTCCTGGTGATCATAGTAGAGATGGAACGCCTGTAAGTTTTACTAGCCACGGAAGTCCTGCTCCATCTAATCCAATAAAATAAGGAAATTTCTTCCCAGACATCAACATCTGCTATTAAACGCCGTAAGAACTGACAAAATAGAGTAATATATGACAAAATAGAATGTAGAAAATCTATATTTTTTCTATGTTATAAAGACAAACAAAATTGTTTATTATTAAAAGTAAATTTTTATTCTAGAAAAAAAAAACCTTAAATGCTCAGATTATTTCTTTATTTCATACAAACCCATATGTGTCAGTAGTAATTTAGATTAAAATTTATTTGGGTGCATACGAACCCATATATGACCTTATTTTTATTTTTAGATAAAATAAGTGTTTTATTTTTAAATGTTATCTTTGTACTAAATCTTATCCCTAAATAAAGCCTAAATACTCATCATATATTTTTTTAATCATTTCCTTCATAATGCTGTAGAGGGTTAAATAACCAATAGCGTGGATGCACCTCCCTTGGCCTGCCAAAAAGATCAGAAGTAAACTATTGCGCATTTTTCAAAGTGTGTTTACCTTCTTTGCTGTCGTATTCTTAGCAAGATTTTTATATTACAGTGTGTTATAATAATATTGTATTTGCACTGTTAAGTACATATCGTTTTTAATTAGATTAAGACATTTTATATCTACCAAACCGCATTAGGCCAGCGTGTGTAGATGAAGGCCTAAATTCCGAGTCCATCAGTGGGACATATGGGTTGTACTGCCAGACATTTTAACCACTATAATTTTGTCGACTGGCCTGTTGGTCTAGTGGTTAGTGACTCTGACTGCTACGCCGGAGGTTCGATTCCCACCCAGGACAAATCTTTGTGTGATGAGCATGAATGTTTGTTCTGGTCTGGGTGTAAATTATCTATAATATGTATGTATTTACAAATATATAAGTATGTTTATCAGTTGTCTGGTTACCATAGTACAGGCTCTGTCTAGTTTGGGATCAAATAGCGATGTGTGAGTTGTCCCGAAAATATTATTATTATTATTACTATAATACCATAAAGTAAGAAACCATAGATGTATTAACAAATTAAAATATCGTTAAACGTGTAATGTGTCATGTAATGTAGAATAATATTATTGTTATAAGACTAGTAAAATTTAACCTAAAGTATGGCTATGGAGAACACTTGAATATGGCAAACAGAAGACTAATGAGTGAAGAAGATACCTGAGATAGAGCGCTGAGAAAACGATTATTGAATAAATTCTTAAAACATGTCTGATCACCAACCTAATTGGGTCAGCGTGTATGGATTTAGGAATAAATACTCTCAGTTTTCATAACAAAGAAGAGAAGTCCCAACAACGCCAAATTCCCAGCAATGGAATATAATCTAAGGGTTGCCATTATTTTTATATGCATTAGGTATTACATTCTAAATTCTTAGATGTCTTACATTATTTAGATATTGCAAATTGTAAACTACAACTGCTTGTATACTTTGAATTTGTTAAACTCAATGAAACTTCTGTGCTAGATCTATCTAGATCAACTGTCAACATTCTGTTATGAGAGCCATCTAACGAAATATAAACGCAAAATGCATTCCTTATCATTATAAGATGTGTGTATATATGGCCATAGATGTCTCTGCGAGTATATTATTATATTTCCTTTTTTATATTTTATGATATTTCTTTATTTAAATTAATTTAATATATTATTATGTTGTTGTTGTTGTTACGTACTATCGACTGATTGTATTTATATGAAATATTAGAGTATTTTGCAAATAATTTTGTCGAAATTAAAATAAAAACATAGATATAATATTTGCATGAAACCAATAAAACATATCTGTATTATATAAGACATTGTATATAAATGTATTTTAATACAAACTTTCTGTTTTTGATGATGTTATTTATGATATATTAAATAATATTAAACATAAGCGATTTAGAAGTACTGTCAACTTCATTTACAAAAACCTGTGTGACTAACATAGTGGGATATTTGCATACCTGTCATTTTATACATCAGAGTACGATTAAAGAGCCAAACTCACGATGAAGTCGAGAACCTCTTTAATATAGAGACCACACGTCGTGATAAAAACGTGGACCTCAGATAGAGAGATGGAATGTTAGTAGGGACGCCAACAGAGCGAACACTTCCTTTATTTGCCCTGCAGTCGGACAATAAAATAAATAAGTGACAAACAATCGTATTAATTATATAAGATTGCATGATAAGCAATAGCCAAAGCTATCAAAGGTATTAGGTACACATTTGACAATCAACAAGCTTGGGGAAGCAAGCATCCGTCACTAACCATGTAGAGTAAAAGCCAAAGACGAAGCTCGTTAAGATCAAATACATGATACTTATGAATGTCATTAAAAACAAACGCCAGCATATTTTTTTGCTACACCCAATTTGCTCACTAGAGTAGAACCACGAGAGAAATTGGCAAGAAACTCGGGCCATTTTTTTAATCTCCAGAGAATAAGATTTACAATTATTATTATTACTATAGTAACACAAAGAGACCAGCCAATATACCACACAAAATGAAATTATGTAGTTAAATAAAAAATATTTAATTTAAAAAGAAAATTAACAACATACCTAATAATTCAAAAATAAAATTAACATGTCATGTCTATTTGATTAGTATAAGACACATTGGCTAGTGTGAATACCAAATTGACTATAGTATACTACGTATAGACTGTAACGATACACTTGAGATTCCCAGGCGTTTGCATCCCGCCTGCACTGTATTTGGCTATGTTAATACCATCACAGTACACTCTATAACAGAAATAGTAGCGCTGAAATTGTGCACTAAATATGACACACAGGAATATATGAATATAAATATATGACATACAGGAATGCGCTGAGATCCTTGAGAGATTATAAGCTAATAGTGTGCAACGAGCGCTCTCTTCTTCTTCGCTCTCATAATTCGATGGATTGGCAATCCGAAACAACCAGATGCGACATCAGGCGTAGCACCAACGGCTGAACGTGTTTTCAAAGCATGGAGGGAGAAGGATTCTTATTCTCGCAAATCTGTCGATCTATAAGATACTTAGCTACGAACTCCTACAAACACAATATTTTTTGTTGATCAGTCACATGTGTAATGTTTATTAAAATAATGAACAAACTCTTCTTCTTAATTCTTTATTGTACACACACACACAAGAGAACATAACAATATACAAAGAAAATATCATGTACAAAGGCAAGCTTAACTTATGAGTTTTCTACCAGCAAACCTTAGAGTAGCAACGAAACAAAACAGTTCGAGAGCAAGATCTTGTAACGATAATAACATGTTTTTGTATTTATATGTTTTAGATTTTTGAAGTAAAAACTTCTTTAAGCGCGTTGATCACTTTTGAGGTGAACAAAAATCATGGAACTCGCTTCATCAGACAAACCAAAAATAATAATCTCTCGACGATACTATTTACAAGTTACTTAGTTTTCACTTCTATCGGCAGTCCCCAAAGACTGCCTTTTATACTTCTACACTAATAATTCCCACATTAGAGAATTATTAACTCCTGTATCATGACGAATTAAGATAAGTTTTACAAGCATTGACATCACTGACACAAAGAACAGCTAGAACGATCACTGAACCAAGAGGCCACCCAAAGTCAGGTCTACCTGATAGATTAGATATACTATTCAGTCTTAAAAAATAAATTTACAGAACAGAGAAAAAAATTGCAAAGAGCAGCAACTCAAAAGGAAACAATTATAGTTATGTCAACTTACAAAATGTTTTGATATAACACCTTACCTTACACGTCCATAAAAGTTAGTTTATCGATATTAATATATAATATTATTATAAAGAGAAAAGATTTGCATTTCTGTATGTAACGAATAAACTCAAAAACTACTCAACCGATTTTAAAAAGTCTTTCACCATTAGACAGCTACATTATTAGCTGTCAACTAGGTAACTACTAATATAGGCTTTATTTTATTAAAAAAAAAACTACGGGATAACTGTCCACCCGTGCGAAGCCGGGACAAGCCGCTAGTTTGATATAAAACAGGACACTATTATCAGAACTGATATTATCACCACCCAATTTTTTCTGGACAACTGAAGGTTAATGTGTTTAGGCCACTGTGTGTGAATTAAGATCTAACTCTTCTCTCCCTCTCTTGATAGAAGAGAGGCGACCCGTACCAAGAGTGACAGACAGAGACATATGGGTTGCTGTTATTATCATTATCTGAGGGTTGACGACCTACCCGCTACCCAATCATGTTAGCTTATGCCTCCGCAATCAAATCGAGCAATATGCTGCATTTGATATCATAAAATATTCCTCTCTTAAAATTTATTTAAAGAATCCAAGTTAAGTAAATCCTATTATAGCCGTTACAGGAAAAAAATATAAAATTAACTAAACAAAAACTTTCCAGGGTCTAAATTCAGTCTTCAGTCTCCGCCTGTCAGATGAAATGGGCGCCTTCATAGTGGAACCCTCGACGGCTACCGGCAGCGCATCGGTTACTCTCAGACTTAACTCCAGCCTGGACTACGAAGATCCAAACCAAAGGAAGTTTATTTTAGAGGTAAGATATATACTTTTAATAGGTAAGGATTTCACCAATATGGTGAAAAATCTTGCTCGCCTGATGGTAAGGAGTTCTAATGATCTATGGCCGCTTATAATGCTAGATAGATAATTCTTTATTGTACATCATAAAATTACAAAAGCTTACTTATAAATACCAAACAGTCAATAATCTAGCACAATGGGCGGCCTTATCGCTAAGTGCAATTTCTTCCACTTCCAGGCAACCTTGGGATGGACAGGAATGATGGTGTATGGTGTGCTAGTTACATTTCTTAACTATTCCTTTCCTATATAATAAGGTAACGCTGTACCTAATACACACAATCACTCCAGCTACCAGTACAGCACTTCTCAAGCTCTGGAAACCCAGACATTATGACTGCGGTCTTCTGTAAAATAGAAATTGGTACTAATCTCTAGTTTGGTGGCTTAAAGTAAGCTATCTTTACTATACTGACTATTCTCAGAGGTGGATATTATCAGCCTTATTAATAAACGAGGAAAAGAATAGGTGTAACTTTAATATATAAACCCTCTTTCTGTCATCAGCAATGTAACATTCGAAAGATGAAGACATGCTTTGTCTTCTTATTTTGAATGTAATAGGCGAGACAAATTCGTTCATGAATAAAGCGGTATTTCTTTAATTAGACCTTTTCAAGATATTCAAAGTAATAAAGTTCGAAAACAAATCGATGTAAAGTCGTCATGGCGAGGCTTCTGATTTCGGCTTTCTTAAAATCCCCTTTCAAATAATCATTTATTTATTTATTCAGAAAACAAACGGTCATACACAAACAAAAATTTTGAAAAAGATGAGTACAAAAAGACCTGTAGTTTCATTAATTTAAACACAATCAGAGTAAAATAAAAACATCGAAACATTTGGTAAGGTACAGCACTATTGTAGTTGCATATTTTTATACAAGAATTAACAATATATATAATATATACTGCATACATAGTTTTGTTGTTTAGGTTACTATTCATTTTAATAACTATTCTTGAAAAGTAATATCTTTCTATCTATCTATAATCATGTATTTATATTCCAGGTAATAGCTGAAGAGTTGCACACATCTCCACGCCTATCGTCGAAAGCTAGCGTGACAGTATCTCTGACAGACGTAAACGACAACGCGCCTCAGTTTGCCGATGAACCGTACTCCGCCACCGTAGCTGAGAGCGCGCCTGCTGGTACCAGGATCACAACCGTCAGGGCTACGGATAGGGATACTGGCAGGTAATATCATTTTCCATATCATATATATTTTTTTATTACTTATTATGTCCTATCCTCACGTAACACACAAGAATAATGTTTTCATAAGAAAAAATATGCTGCAGAACCGACAATCGTTCGAGACCGCGATTCGACAAACGCAATGTAGGATACCCTCAGGTTAGGTGAACTGATGATCTTCGCAAAGTGGCTGGGAGTAGTTGGATGCTAGAAACCAAAAACCGTGCCAAGTGGCTTATGTCCAATAGTGGATGCTGATGATACAAAAGGAAATAACCGAAAAGTACATATTCTATTACATAGATAAATAAAATTCTTTATTGCACATCACATATTGCATTACATAAAAAAGACAACTGGTACAGCAATTAAATGAAAAAATTAAAACACGGGTAGTTTCATTGTCTTGTCTCGAAATCTTTCAGACATACACATTTCACTGCTTCATCACTGCACGTTTAGTGATAAGTGTTCAGATACGTCATATACCTAGATGTGTAAATTCGAAGTCTCGATTCTGACTTTAATGCATTAAAGTCAGACCCGAGACTTCTAATTTAGTGGTTACTTTAATGTATTTCCCTTATCGTGTTTCAGATTTGGTACCGATGGTATAGTGTACCAGCTGTCCGGTAACGGTGCAGAGCTGTTCCAAGTGGACAACAGAACCGGAGTCATCACTGTAGCGCCATGTGCTACGCCTGGACAACCTCCCTGCTCGGACTATGAGACCAGGAAAGACTACTTCCTTCAGTATAAGGTAAGAGATTTTTAGGTGATTCTCACACTGTGCTGAACTCTCTGTGACAGGGGGATTGACTAGGCATGTGTTTCGACTTCGATTCGTTTTTCGATTGCATGAAGCACAGACACAGCGACCTACTCTAATAATAGTCAGTTTCATATCATCATCAGTTAAAGTCGTTGAATGCTGGACATAGGCCTCGCCCAATAATGATCTAAAATGTAGGTAGGTACTAACATAGATATTGCAATATCGTGAGCGGTAATATCGCAGTCCACTATGGGCCTATATGCAACAACATAGGCGTCCCCAAGAGTACGCCACATGACACGGTATTCGGTCTTTCGCATCCTCTTCATCCTTATTGCTTATACAAAGTTTACATTATATTCCACAGGCGACTGATGACGACGGCTCTGGTCAGATGACGGTGGTCTCCCTCCAGATATCGCTTACTGACTCTAATGATAATCCTCCAATCTTCTTAACACCGGTCTACAAAGCATCTATTGACGAGGATGCTGTGAAATTCGAGCCAGAGTTGCAGGTAAGGACAAGTTAAAGATTAGAATTGTTAAGATACAGGATTTTACTGCATATTAATATGGAATAAGAAAACTAGCTTAAATTTAATAACCTATAGATATATATAGAAAACTAGCTTAAATTTAATCACCCTAACGTTAACTGGTGAAAAATGTCGCCTTTGGACATATTTGTCTAGAAAGTTTTAAAACGTGGGCAGGCCATAAAGCTTTGTATTTAAAAACATCGTACAGATTACAAGAATAGTCATTAAAATAAATGCAACTTAACCTAAACTACTTACAAAAAATCAGATTTAAATTTAAAGGTTTCAAACGTTTTACGTGTTTATGGAACTATTTCACTGAATCATACCGTGGCTCCAGTAAGCCAGGATTACCACATGGACTTCTTGCAAACATCGACCTAATCAATCAAAAGTAATCGGGTAAAACTTAACCCTCTTGCCTCGGACGCTGCAACGACATTAATCGGAGATGTAATACCTTTATTATTTTTATGTTCAATTACTTCCAGGTCCAAGCTCGCGACGTAGACGTTACATCCGATATTCGCTACTCGATCATCAAACCCGCTACTCATCCATTCTTGATCGACGAGACCAACGGCAAAATTTCTGTGCGGCCTGATGCAGATGGAGTCACGCCACCAGAGAATTCAAACAAGATTATTTTGACTGTTCTTGTGAGTATTAAATTTATATATAATATTATACCTACCTTAGTATATACTAAGGTAGGTATAATATTATATATAAATTGAGACTGAGGCGCTCATAGCCAGGTGCACTTGTTCAGTAAACGATTAGCGGGTTAAGCATCCTATAGATGGGTGACCGCATAGTGGTATTTCATCTGAGTGTCTCCGTGCTTCGGAGGGCACTTTAAAACGGTCCCGACTGTTAAGAGTCGTTAGATCACGACAGAGGCCTAAATATGGGCGATCTAAATAATTCTGTCACCAGGTTGGCCACTAACCGAACGATAAGAAGAAGTATATACAACATGTATACCTATATTTTGGTAAGGGTCGGCAGATACTACAATCTTCCTTTAATGTTGACATACTCCATTTTCTTCACCTATTCTCATTAGGTTATTCGATTTACGATATTCTCTGCAGACCATTTGTAAATCGCGTATCAATTATTGGCAAAGCATAAGCTTGTAGTTATGTTTGCAGCCAATCCTAGGAGCCTGGTTCCCTGATCCCCGATTTCCAGAACGAAAATAGTGTTATTGGGTTATATTATTAGAAAATTGATAGTACACAGACAGACATGGATGATCGATGTTTCGCGTGACCAGGGGTTAGCTTGGTTGTTGTTAAGAGAATGTTTCTAGCCTTTTGGGCACGTTTCCTCTTTACACTGGAATATTATGATCACTAAGATGGTGTATGTTTCCATCTCAGCCATAAGACGTCCACTGCTGGACTTAGGCCTCCCCCAAGGTCCTTCACATCGTTTGGTCCTGAGCTGCTTTTGATATATTGGTCCTTAGTTTGGTTAATAAGTGTTTATATTAATGTTTGGTGTAGGCTACCGATGGAGTACACAACGGTACATGCAAAGTGGAGATCGTCGTCCGAGATGTAAACAATCACGCGCCAGTATTCGACACAGATAAATACGATGCTGATATATCTGAAGATGCACCTATTGGTAAGTATACTATCCATATAGTTATTGATAGATCTCTTATTGCAAGAGCTGCGCTTTTACTGCTTCCGTGGCTCAGTGGTCAATGTGTTCGACTGCTGATCACGAAGTCCCGGGTTCGATTCTCGGGTCGGGCCAAAAACTGCTATTGGGTTTCTCTGTCAAGAAATTCACAATAGATGCCCGGAGTTTGGAAATTGGCGGTGTTTACACCCTCGTGCCTCGGAAAGCACGTAAAGCCGTTGGTCCTACGCCTGATCTCTCTTAGGTCGTGTCGGATTGTCGTCCCATCGGACTATGAAGGTGAGGGAATAAAGAGAGAGATTAGCCGCCGTGACCGAAATTCGGTTAGGAGACATTATTATTGCAAGAGCTGATATCACCGCAGTAGAAGTAGATGAAGCTTTACAGGTCTATCTAGTCTTTTGAGATTAGCCTGTAAGGAAATCATTATTATAACGACCGTCTCATTCAGGTACTGAAGTGGCAGCAGTCCGTGCCACAGACTTGGACAGCGGCATCAACTCGGAGCTCAAGTATTCCATACAGAAGGGTGCTCTAGATGCTTTCGCTATCAACAACGTGACAGGCGTCGTCACTGTCGCTTCCAAACTCGACTACGACAAGAGAAACACTTATAGAATACAAATTGTTGCTACTGATTTTGGTAAGTTATTGAAAATTGCTAAGCAATTGAAAATGCCCAAGCATCAAAAGATGCTCCTACGAGTTTTATTTCAAGTTTTGCCTAAACACCGTTGAGAGTAGAGAGCCAAATAATAAAAAATATATGAAAGTACTTATGCAAAAATACAAATTCGCATGCTCTATGATTCCTGTTCTTTTGCAGAATATTTTTCAAACATGGAAATAGTTTGTACAAATATATAAAACTTAATAAATAGGCAGCCTAAAAACTAAGTTTTTTTTTTGTACTACATACTTGGGTGGCAAACAAGCATACGGCCCGCCTGATGTTAAGCAGTAACCGAAGCCTATGGACGCTTGCAATTTGCTAATTACTTGCGTGTTGCGGACCCATTTTGTTACACCCTACCTCTTTTAAAAGTTAATCTCAGGTTTCATTTTTCCTGCAGTTACCTTGTTTAATCAAATCAAATTTATTATAATTTATTTCTTGTTAGGTATACCAAGTCAAACAGGCACAACCGAACTAACAGTACACGTGATGAACGTGAACGACAAGCCGCCGTACTTCACGCCGCAGAGTCAGCGTGCTGACGTGTCAGCAGACGCGCCGCCAGGCACACACGTGCATCAGCTAGTCGCTGTAGACCCTGACGTCAGCGATACTGACAAACTGGTGTATGACATGTCCGAGCAATTGTTAAGGGCTGTAGATATTAATGGAAAGGAGGTAAAGATCAGTAATTTTATCCTCACAAATTCAAATTCAAAAACTTTATTGCTGAACACTGTACATTTTTCAATAGGCTCTTATATTATAAGTTGTTGGGTGAATTAACAATTCACTATGTTCGACCAATCCTCCAAAGTTTGTAAGTATGGATGGATGGATCTTTGTTACTATTTCACGTAAAAACTAATAAACGGATCTGGATGAAATTTGGCACAGAGATAGATTATGGTCTAGAATAACAACTAGGCTTTTAACAGCGATAACCGACATCTACGCGGGTGGAGCCGCGGGCAATTGGGATTGGTGACTCCCTCACTGATTAGCAGATTATTAATAAATTGAATTCGTACAAATAAATTTTACTAAGTGAATTAACGTGTACGGAAAAAAATGTGTACGGTATTGGACTCACACTACATGACTGTGTTACAAGTTAATTACTTTCACCACTTGGTTATAACTATTGGGTTCTTATTAATATTTAAATGCTTCGTTCTTTTTCATAATATTGAAGGTTAATTTTTACAAAATGTAAAATGCATTTTTTCAAACCATTTTTCACAGGTGTCAGACGAAGGTATCTTTGGCTCTTGGTTCACTGTGCAGCCTGACGGCAAAGTAATAGTGTCTCAACAGTTGGACCGCAGTCGCGCCGCAGTACTGACACTGCCTGTCAGGGTCACGGATACTGAAGCACCTGTTTTGCAGCAGGCTGATGGTAAATATAACCTCTTTACTGTCCTTCAATCTCTTTCTATTCTAAATTAGTATGGCTACTTCCGTCATCTTCATCTGTATCTTCTGCAATATTACTTGCCCCTCAGAGGCTTAGGCTCTTCTAAATGTAATAGTAATAAAGGTAATCCATATAATTATGTCCCATTGTAGGACACGGGTCTCTTTTTCACTATCAGAAAATTTAAGAGGGATTCAACTGAAATTTACACATGCGGGCCTAATGTGGGTTATAAGAATAGTAGTAGTAGGATATAAGAGTTTTTTTTTACGAAATTGTCAACCACACATAGTGAAATTTTAATATATACTGATGGCCGGCATTGGTCTTCCACCTCCCTGAAAACAAATTGGTTAGGTAAGTACTGGCCACTTTAATTTACACAATTCTTATATTAACATTTTTTGTACAGGTGAACTAATAATAACTATTGTGGACGTGAACCGTTATGCGCCAGTCTTCGCCCAACCATCATACCTTGAGAGCATCGTCGAAGAACAGCCTATTGGTACCACCCTGGGCACTTACATGGCCACTGATAAGGAGACGCCTATAGCAGCAATTGTTATACAACCTCCAAGTCCTTATTTCCAAATAGACAATGTCACTGGTAAGTTTGATTAGCAGTTAAAATTTTGCGACAAAAATTTATAATCTATTTTTAATTTTATAATTGTATTCTTTTTTTAACTCATAGACTCTCCTTCTCATTTTATATTTCTCCTTTTTCTCATGCGTCTTTTTGTTTTTATTTCACCACTTTTTACTACACTCTCACAAGTCCGTCCATCTTATCTTTATCTCTAGTTTTCTCCTTCTCTTTTCTCCCCCCACCTCTTACTTTTGGCTCATTTTCCATTTCTCCTATTCTTTTATTAGTATTTAACACAGGACTTCTTACTTTATAAACCCATCTACATCATATACCAATCACCTCAACTCTTACTCTTCCAGGCGTAGTAAAAACTTCCCAACGCATAGACTACGAAAAAATACACACAATAAACTTTACTCTGGTCGCCTTTGATTCTGGAGTACCTCAGTTAAGTACAGCAGCTGGGGTCACTGTAACAGTGATCAATGCCAATGACGAGGAACCAGAGTTTTCTGAGCCAGGGTATGAGGCTGCCGTTGAAGAACACGTGGCTCCCGGCACCAGTGTGCTGAAGGTGACCGCCATTGATAAGGATGAAGGTATGTTGTATTTCACAGTATGACGAACATCTCTCTTTCTCTTTCTTTCTCAGCCTAAAGACGTCGACTACTGTGTAAATGATGAAATATACGCAACAATTTTAAACAGTGTGCGTATTTTATGCCCACTGTTTTAAGACGTTGATTGTGTATCTTTCTTTTTGTATATCAAAGCCTAGAAATCAAGGTCAATCAAGAATGGTGGGTAGGATAATTGGAACGAAGTTCCTTATCGCGCGTTGTGAAAGGGGACGCTAGACGGAAAAAAATCTTACGAAAAGTTGTCACGACACTTTTTGCTATAGTAAGCTATTGTAAGCTGTGCGGCGTGCGCATGTTTCTCTGTCTGTTTCTCTCTCTCTCTCTTATAGAAAGCAAGCGAGATAACATTATAATAATATATTTATATTAAAATATTAACATTATTAATTAAATTATAATTAAATTATTTATTCAACATAATAAAAAATAAAATAAAATCATGTGTGTTATGTGGAACTTTGTTCCATCCGGGTGTCCCTTGACACCTCTCAAGATTTTTAATTATTTTTTTCAGGTGAGTATGGTGATGTTCGCTACAGCTTGTCGGGTGATTCATCACTGTTCACCATCGACCCTATCCTCGGAGTGATCACTGTGGCTGACGGTGCTGTGATCGACCGAGAAGCTATCACTGACATATACATGAGAGCTGTTGCGAGTGATAATGCACCTCCACATCTTAGGAGGACTACCAGTGTGCCTGTAAGTTATCTTTTAACCAATTATGTCTGTTATCACTACTGGGCACACATATGCTATCGTAACTGCTTATCATTCAGCATGCAACATGCTTTTTGCCATCCTCATCTGTCCGTCTTATTCAACCTGTCCGTCCTGTACATCCTGTCCGTTCCATCCGTCCCGTCCGTCTCCTGTGGGAAACCTGCGTTACCTATTTAAAATTGCTATGAGGGCTGTAGATTTCTACTTCTTTTTCCTGAGCCATTAAAAGTTTGATTTGTTTTTTTTGAGAAACAGCTGATGATCAAGCTTTTACTTCCAGGTGCACATCAAAGTCGAGGATATCAACGACCAAGTGCCTGCCTTCTCCCAAAAAGTTTACAAATCCACCATAGCCGAGAATCTTCAGCTCAATCCCCCGGCTGCTATCCTTCAAGTGCTGGCTGAGGATAAGGACGATGGGATTAATGGAAAGGTGCAATATAGAATCGTGGAACAGAGTGAACCAGGTAATTATATTAGCCGTATCTAAGGTAACAAACACACAGTTTGTCTGATGCTGACAAGTTACATAGAATAACAAACACATCTAATAACCAACTCTTTCATATGTTATGGCACTATAGCTTTCGCCCACAGCTCCTTCTACCGTATTGTATATACATGAAGTGTAGATTAAAGCACTAGATGAAAAAAAAAATGTGACACTGCTCATTGATAATACCAAAAACTGCATTTTGATGTATAATGCAGATGCAAATAAAGCAGTCTATAGAAGTATGTAATTCTAGCTTTAAGTTGCCTTTGTGGAAGATAAATAAATAAATATTATTATTATTATTAGTAACTGTTTTTGTGAAATAAATAATGGTTACTATGTATGTCAAAATGACCAGTGACTTCGCACATTAGCAGCTTAACCATATTCTTAGACATATTCTTTCCAGGCGTGTTCACTGTAGACCCTGCTAACGGCATCATATACCCGTCGAAACCAGTGATGGGGAACACCACGTACCACCTGACGGTGATCGCGACAGACCAAGCAGGAGCTGGCCCTAACTCAGACGTTGCTAGGGTGGATATTACTGTGCTGAGTGTGAACAGGCATAAGCCTGTCTTCGTACATCCGAGTCCTGAACAGAGGCAGCTGGAAATACCTGAGGTAACTGTTGTCTAATATTCTTTAAATGTTAAAAGGAACTACTTGTTTTGAGATGCAAAATAGTGAATATTTTAATAGAAATGTATGTTGTCTAGTCTCCTTACTACACCATGAAGTTATTGAAATAGAGGTAGATACATACCACATAGTTCGTAACACTTTCACGGACAGTAACGTAGCACAATAGATGTTTTATTGTCGTGGCGTCTATAGGCGTTCACTGTCCTTAGAAGTGTTAACATATAAAACAAATATACCTCTTTGAATATCTTTAAAAACGAAAATTATACAACTTTATACTTCTTGTTAATTTAAACATCTTTTTGGCAGAATGCAGCGCAAGCAGATTACCTAATAACCACAATCAAAGCTACGGACGAGGACTCGGGCGAGAACGGGCGCGTGTCTTACTATCTCAAGGAGAACAATCAGAACGTTGGTGAGACGGCTGAGTTCAGCCTGGATAGGGACACCGGGGAGCTTAGGACTAAAACTTTCCTCGATAGAGAGCATAAGTCCGAGTACCAGGTCAGTTCATCAACAGTTTTAGACATATTTTGCATACCAACCTATAAAAAAACCGCAAAAAATAGACATCTGATGGTAAGCAGTTAGTTACTGTAGCTAGCAATATTAGAGTATTTACGAGTTGCTAATTCTGAGCCATTTGTTTTTAAGTCTTACATGTAGTACATGAATTTCACTATCAACAGCAGATACCTAATATATATGATAAAGAAATGAAAATCCTTCAATAACTTTTCCGACTAATGCTCAAAGGCGTGTATATTTTTATTAATTTATGAATCTTATAGCTGTTTTCAAAAATGACCAAGAATGTCCACCCAATTGTTAAGTAGTAACAGCCGCTTCTGAACTGCAGTAATGTCGTCGAAGATAGCCTAATTGTTACCTATGAGGATAGTGTTTATAAAATCTCAACTTTCTCATTTCCAGCTTGTAATAGTCGCAGTGGACAACGGCACTCCCGCCCAATTCGAGAGCCTCCAGCTGCTAACTGTGGTCCTCGCTGACGATAATGACAACGCGCCGCGCTTTGCAGCTCCTCAGCACCAGTTCAGTATTAGGGAGAACTTGCTGCCAGGAGTTATTATTGGTAAGAAGCACCACGCAACAGGCCAAAAAAACTTCAGTTTAAGACTTATTTTATTTTGTCAAGCATTTAACCACCGATCATAATTTTTCAGTGAACTTGACTTAATAATTATCTCGTATTTAATAGTTTTATATCATGCTACCCTCTTTTGAGGTCGACAATTTTTAAATATTTTCAATATATTTCACAGGTACCGTCAAAGCGATCGACAAAGACTCTGGTGACAATGGAAAAATATACTACCACGTGCTTGAGGGCAATCAAGAAGGTGCTTTCACTGTGGACAGAACGCAAGGCATTATCAGAGCTAACATTAGCTTTGACAGGTAAGAATTCCAAATAAAAAAAAACTGGTTAGAATACGGAAATTAGCAAATTAAATGCTGGTGTTGAAGAACACGAGAATGGCGTACGATAATCTTCTTCTTCTTTTTTGGGCGAATCCAGCTGGAAAAAAGAGGAGCAAAAATCATAGCTGATCCCAGGGACCCACCCCCTATACGGGAAACTAAAATAAATGTATATCTGGTATTATGGTAATAGGTTTGCTCTATATCACACGTAACCTCGTATGAAAGCCAATTAAAAGTGGGTGTGATACAGCATTTAGACAGAAGACGTGATGTTAATTTATGCTTTTCAGGGAGAAACAATCAGACTATTCGTTTACGGTATACGCGAGCAACAACCCAATACTCGAACACGCGGCTGCTATCCTCAATTCTGTGGATAACAGCACTGAAGGTCAAGAGTCCAGCGTCACCATCGTCAAGGTCAGAGTGTTGGACGAGAATGACAACGAGCCCAAGTTCCAGCAGAAGGTTTATTATGCTGGTGAGGAATTTCGATATCTGCTTAACCTGCAAGCTATGATAGCGACTTTGGCTTTCAAATAACCTTATTTCGCAGCTTACCTTTTTTTTTTTTATGTTCATTGTAATATTTCTCTTTGCCACGTAATTTTTCACTAAGAGAAAAAACTTTAAAGACAACTCAAGAGAGAGAGTGGGGGGAAACGATTAAGAAAATTCTAATTAAAATAAATTTGGACTACATTTTATATACAAGTAGATAGCCTACTCGTATATAAAATGGCCAATTTTATTTCATTCTCTTTCTCTTTTGATAGAGGAGAGGAGACCAGTGCCCTGCAGTGGAACATATATATGGGTTGCTATTTTTTTTTCGACTGCTGGTAGAATAGACATAATAGAAAGACCATTGCTACATGGCCAGTGGCAATCCTGTGAATTTATGAAAATTAATGTCAGTTATCTATCTATATATCGAATAAGGGAGTAAGTCAGGCAGACAATATCCACTGCTAGAGAGGGAAAACTCGAAACAAAACCCTATACCAACCCGTCTGGCCAGCGTGGTATAGTAGGCTAATATCCCTCCAATTGTATGGAGGAGACCCGTGCCCAGTAGTGGGACGTTTATGGGTTGAGATGATGAATGTCAGTTATCTCTTTCAGGTATTAAGCATACAGCGCGAATTAACGAGCCAGTTCTGTCTGTGGTCGCTGATGACCCTGACTTAGATGAGAACGGAACCTTGATCTACATGGTAGCCGCCTCCAACCTATACAAGTTTGGTGCTGAGATCTCCAGTGGAAGTGTGGTACCTTCACCCTTCAATATTAGTCAGGATGGTGAGTACTACCACAGATAATATAATACTAGTACAGATACCCCATCCCATACAAAGAATTGGTTCCCTGCTAACTCGGGCTAACCGTGCGGCTAAATTTTTACTAACTATACGACACTAGATGTCTATATCCAACAGATTACGTGCATACACAAAAAATCAACAGATGGCGACACTTTATAACCGAATTTATTTATGTTAAAGAAATTATATTCTTCCCAAAAAATAGTAGGCATCTACACCGACCATAAAGGGTAGGTATCGCTTATTGTCTCGGGCTCGGGCCACGTTTACTCGCTCAAGGTCACGCGCTTTACGTACGAAATATACACTTATTTTGACTGTTTGCTTCCATATTTAACTAGCGCTCCGCCCCGGTTTCGCCCCGGGCTAAACAAGTTTTTTGTTGATGGCTTTAATTACGTATACCTATAAAATAAAATGTTTTTTTTTAATTATTCGTGAAACTATAATAAACATTTTTTTTGTTTTGTCAGTTCAAATTAACAAATAAGTATATTATACCTACCTAGCATCTATCAATTCAGTACCTACGAGATGAGTCGAATTAGGGTAATAATAATATTTTCTGACAATTCACATACCATCTGAAACCAGGTTTGGCACAGCACAACAAACAGAGCTCATCACACAAAGATTTGTCCTGAATGGTAATCGAACTCATGACCCCCCAACTTAGTAGTTAAGAGTCACTAACCACTAGACCAACAGGCCAGTCAGGAGTAAGTATAGCATTCTGTGGTATTCGTCCAACAGTCTGGTACTGGGTTCGAATCCCAGATTCATGTCCAATTTTTGAAATTAGTTTTTTGTAGATGGTTTTAATATCAGATAATATTTTTTTAATTATTAGGAAAAATATAATAAAACTGTAATTATTAAGTATCAGTTCGAATTCACAAATAGGTAATTTTCTCACAGTACGATAGTCGATACCTTAGCACCGTACGGAGGTACCCGTATCCGGCCGAACCGGGTTCGAATCCCAACATCGGATACACTTTTTGTATTTTGTATTTGTTTAGTTTTTAAAATATTGAATCCCAACATAGGATACACTTTTTGTATTTGTTTAGTTTTTAAAATATTTATGATAATAAATCTTAAATTTTTGTTCATAATTTTGATAACGTAAGACATTTTTAAAGTTTTTTTGTTGAGAGAAAAAATATATATACCAGTATTATTTATTTTTAACCTAACTTTATATATTTTTATACCTAGTATGACCCAACAGTAAAATTTTAATTTATAAAAATCTGAAAATGCATACAGCGCCAGCGCCATTACTCACAAGTCACTCGCAAGTTTCAACTTCTTAGTAGTACAAAATACTGCCGCCAGGACTACGACGACATTATTGAATTTTGAAAATATATAATTGTAATTTTGTTTTATGAGCCCTTTATTTCATTTTCCTATGCTAGTAGGATTTCTTAAAATATGTATGTAAATGTTTCAGGCTATATTTCTTCCAGGTTTGAATTTTACATAAACGTAAATAACAAATCGATATATGTAACTCCATTTATTGGTATTTATTCGTACTAATTTTGATTTGTTCCTGATGAGACCCCATGGACCCCCCTATACATTTAGTCCATTCGAATTATGGCTTGTGATATTGCCAACAACCTTGAGCATTTGGGCGAAGCAAACACGACTCTATTCTCTAGGCGAGCGCGAGTATACAAACTTTTAATAAATTATAATTCAAACTTATTTTAAATATAACATTACCAAATTATAGGTGTATGTTTTCTTCAAATATTGGTTTTTTTTCGTATTATTTGGTAAAAATTGAAGTCATAAAGTGGTTACATCTCAATAATTTGGTGCTAATTCGATGATATTTTTACAAACTATTAAGAATTAATATATAATTTATTACAAGACCATATTATGAAACACATCTTGGCAGTCATTTGTCTATAAATGCCAACAAAAAATGGTTTCATTTACACCTCTTTTTTATCATTTTTTGATAGAGGGGCCTTAAGAAAATAGTGATTCATCGTTGTCAGCTCAGCTTAGCTACGGCCCTTGATCAATTAGATCAGTATTATATTTGTTGCTATGTTGATAGACGTCTAGGTCACTCGCAGAAACAGAAAATATATTTTTTTGGGTAATTTTAGGCTTTGTGTCTTAGTAAGTCAGGTAAAGAATGAGTCATCATATTGTATACTAAATCATGTAATATTTTGAAGGCTTTCATCTTTTAAATTACGTTACTAAAATTATTTTTTCGTTTGATTAATTTTCAGGAGTGTTAATGACAGCACATTACATGTCGGAGTACAACCAGGATCGGTTCGTGCTGGATATAATCGCGCAGGAGATGGCTCCACCACACAGGCAGGCTAAAGCACAAGTCTATGTGAGTGTTTTATATTAACAAAGTCAGCAAGCATATAATATGGTTCGCTTGATGGAAGGCATATTACAATAGCTCATTAAATGTCTGACTAGATGATTATTGAATGATGTGTTGCTGAACTTAAGTCATTTAATTTTGCTGTGATTTAAGCTTGCTTATCACCAATATAGGTATATTACAGATATTATATTTGTTTTTAGAAATACCACAGCACTTTCGCGATAGAAAATAATCCATCTGTCACGGGAGATTTTACAAATATACATATAGCAAGCAGTTCACGGACACAAATAAACCAGACTTTTGTTTCGTGTAGCAAACGAAGCGTGGATGGTGTTGGTGGCCAGGTCACCGGGTACCAACACTACGCTTCGTTTTCCACACACTGACTAAATTCAAGACACATGCTGTGAATTTTTCTATGAAGTTTTTTTTCTTTTTTCTGTACTTATTTATTAATTGTTACGTATGTATTTTAGGTGTGGATAATCGACCGCTCGTCGCTGATCCGCATGGTGGTATCGCGCAGGTGCGGCGCTGGTGCGGGTGGTGGCGGCGCGGCGCGGCGGCTGGGCGCGCACGCGCACGCGCTGCTGGTGGCGGGCACCAGGCTGCCGCTCGTGCATGCCGACCGCCGCTATGATGACTGGTAACTACGGGTTTTTTACTACCTAAATTAATAATGTTAAAGTACTCGTATTTGCTATGAAGGAAAGTGGAAACTTTTCTTTCTAACGCCTCCTATTGACTTCTGATTAAATTCGTTGCGGTTTATGTTTATTACCGCAGAACCCCGTCATTTATGGACTGATATGAAAAACATTTTTTTTTGTCTCAGAGGACATACTTCCAGTTTGGTCCCATTTTGATCAAAAGAAAGTTCTGATGATGAGATCCATGAGGAATTGAGGGAACTTCTCGAAAATTATAGGCACAAATATAGCAATTTCAATATTTTTAACAACACATCAAACATTTGCATTCAAAAGTATAATATGATGAATTAAAACTGATGAAGAAGACCAAAGCTCTGTCTGATCATCTGAACTTCTCAATAATAAGTATTTTACGGATGGCAATTAGATAAGTTTCCATTATTTACTAATGAAGCTTCATGAACAAAATTACATAGGCGAATTCAATGCCAATAGCATTTTTAATCAGTCATATTATTATGTGATTATTTTTGCAGGTGCGAAATCCATCTACATGCAGTAGACCCGACTACGTACCAGGTATTACCGGTGGAGAAGGTGTTGGAAACCATCGACTCCAAGTACGATGAGCTCAAGGAGGTATACCAGGAGTATGGTGTTGAGACACTTATCGCAGCCAGCGCTACTTCTAAAGGTAATATAAACATAATAAGTATTTAGATTATAAACATTCAAAAAGTTAGAAAATTTCTCCAAACTTAAGACCTTATAATAAATCAATTAATTTAAATAAACATGTATCTTTAAAATTATTAATATAAATTGTAATAATTGACAAAACATGACATTGAAATAATTTCATTATAATTAATATTAAATAAATAATCTATACAATGGTAAATTTAAGAAGGACATTGCATTAATTTAATATCTTAAAATACACTTTCATCTAATTTTATATGTATATTTCAATGACAGTTTTGATTTTTACCACCCATAATTTGTATACATTTTGCATGCCTTACGGTAGAATCACTTGAAACATGTACATGTAATAACACCTTTTATTGTAACAGTGTTTCTTGCAGAAAATAAATGATTTGATTGATTTGAAAAAAAAAAACGGAATATATCTGTTGAGACTGTTTATTTTAGATAGGAAAAATTATCAATTAAAGAAAATATATAATATAATAAACCTCTCTTTGTTTATGCCATGTTTTCGATTATCTTCTTTTTGCAACAATTAAAGAAAGCCAAGAAAAGGAAGATGTTTTATAAATATACTAGGGGTCGCCCGCGACTTCGTCCGCGTGGTAATGTGGAATATTTTCCCCGATTTTGCAACATATCTCACTACTGCTCCGCTCCTATTGATCATAGCGTGATTTTATATAGCCTAAATATAGCTTTCCTGGATAAATGCACTATTCAACAAAAAAGTTTTTTTTTAAATCGAACCAGTACTTTCTGAGCGTATTAGCGCGTTCAACCAAACAAACAAACAAACTCTTCAACTTTATAATATTAGTATAGATAAATATCCAAAGAGAAACCTTTGGATTACCCGAGAATTCTTTCTTGCGGTACCTCGGTAAATTATATTATAATCCCCGTAGTTCCATGTAGTCAGTGCATTTCAGACATCTAAACTCTCCAATGGTTTGTGTTTGTGGTTGATAGGACAGACAGCCAACCTTTTATTTAGATTCATTTTTAACGCTTTCCGTCTACTACAAATAATTACCCTAACCGAATTTCGATCACGGCAAATGGTTAGTCTGTTGCGTAGGAGATATTATAATGTAAATGTATGTGACCAAACACAGATGCGCTAATTAAGTAGTTGGTCACTCGGACGATTAAAATAAAAATACTTTTATTGACTGGCAGAATAATAATAATCAACTTATTTTAGTTTTACATGAGTATTTATAACTAATTATTAACTTAACATAAACCTTAACTAAAGGATTTGGTGGAGAGAGTTGTGTTGACGAAGCTTATATTAGCTGAGTCAGGACACTTAACTTTATCGGTTCTGGTATTGGACTTTCATAATCCGAACGACCGGAGAGAGATCAAAACTTACATTGGTTAACTAAAATGTTTATCGCTTCCAGCACCTGACAGTTTCGACCCTGCACTAGCTGCGTTAATAGCACTGTTGATCGTGTTATTCACCGGCATCGTCACATTTATAGTTGTGTGCGCATGTCTTAAGCATTGGTAAGTAACAATGGACTTTATAAATAGTGAAGTAAGGTTTAAATTTGCTTAGTTGTATTTATCACCTTATTCCGTTTTAAAAACATTTATAAAATTTGCGAACCATTTTTCGATCACTTGTTGGTAATGAAACTGAGATTTGGCATACTTGTGTAATTATGGAGACAATTTAGGTATCATAATCACAGTCGGCATTTGGTGGTGAACACTGAAACAAAATAAGATAGTCCCGCCGTATATGGGCTCATTAGAAGTAAAATTTCAGATGATTAGATCAGTAAAATCTGTATCACAATAATCAATAAAACTTTGAGGTAAAATACCGATTTTCTAAATTATTAACTTATTTCATTGTGAGTGCTAGTATCAAGACATAAAGCTATCTTCATTGTATCTTGGTTTGTTGTTCTTTGTCAACTTGATATATTTACTTTTTTACAGGGTTATTGCCCCACCTTCAATGCAATCAAGCAAAGGTGACAGTTTAGCCAGGAGACGAATACTCGAAGAGTTGTCTACTACGGAGAATCCATTATGGCTGGAGACGAAGTTAAGGCCTTATGAGGAGCAGGAGCTCACCATGAACGTGTTTGGTGATCAAGAACAGCATATAGTGGAACCTGCTCCAGTAAGTAACAACATGATGAATTCTTCATAGCAGTTTTTCATTTGGTCTGTTGGTCTAATGTATTAATACCTTGGCCGTTTCCATCCCGAGGGTGTCGTAAGAGTCGACTAAGGGAGTAAGTCAGGCAGACAACATCCACTGTAAGAGAGGGAAACTCGAAACAAAACCTTATACCAACCCGTCTGGCCAGCGTGGTATAGTAGGCTAATATCCCTCCAAGTGTATGGAGGAGACCCGTGCCAAGCAGTGGGACGTTTATGGATTGAGATGATGATAGTGACCCTGACTTCTGAGCTGGTGATCGTGGTTTCGATGCATACACAGAACAAAACTTCGTGTGATTTCTAAATGTTTGTTCTGAGTATGGGTTGTAAGTTGCGTCTGTGAATTGTATGTTTGTAAGTGACCCCCGCGAGACAAGGACGACACCTAGTGAGGGAGTTTTTAAACATCAGAGTCAGTTTACTACTGGAACTTTTTGTCACAATCCCAAGTTTTTAGTTCGTCTTCCATATCCCTTACACATGCAAAGCGCTTCCTTCAGCTGATTTGTCTAGTTCATCTAATGGTGTAGTGTCAAGATTCGATTTTTGGTTCAGCCACAAAATACGACTGCCGCATTATTATTATTAGGGAACAGATGTTGCGAAGAACTTTGGAAGTATTAAACTACACCTAGATTTGGAACACCAACAAAACTCAACGCAGTGTAAAAGGAGGGTTGAACACGTACCATTGCATCAGAGATGTAATTGGTCTAGATCCACGTGGATGCAGCAACAGTAGACCTACATTTTCACCCCCTAAAAGATTTCCAATAATTGTTATTCTACTCTGTATATATAAGTATATTGATTGATTGTATTGATTGTATTATTCTACCAGACGGACAACACGTACGCGACGATCCAGGGCAGCAGAACAACAGAGAGGTTTGGCGACTACGCCACACTCGCTGGAGACTCACCTACTCCAGCCGAAGCTGCACTGGGATTCCAGGTATACTTCCGAAGCAGTTCATGAAAAATTTAGTTTTAATTATGTTTTTAAACCTACTCGTATTACATTCCACTGGTGGACAAAACCCTCTCCCATGGTCTTACACACTTCTCTATTAGATGTTAAATCTACTTAGTCCTTCGCAAACGCATCCAGCTCATCACTCCAGCGTTTTCAAGGCTTACCGTGACGACGTAAGCCTTGAAACGACGACGTCCGTCTACAGGTCTTCAAAATAAAAATCTTTTTTTCTATTTTACAGGGCAGTACATTTAAGCCACCGTCACCTGACACTCCGGAACCACCACCCAGACCTTCAGGGTTAGGAATACTCTGATGGTAAGCACATACTTTTGATACAAACAGTTTCTAAAACAAATAAAGGATATTACAAGTAAAAGCATACACAAATTAACACTTACCACTTAATTTACACACTTACACCTCTATAAACCTATGTTTCACAAATAAAGAGATTTGATTTGATTTGATTTAGTAAACGTTAGGTAGCGAGTGAATAGTTACGCAATGCTCTGTCCTCTTCTATCAAATTTCAAATTACTGTTGACAGAAAGAGAGACATCGAAGTGTAACTATTCACTCGTTAAACAAGTTTATTAATAAAGTGGTCAGATTATACTCTCAATAATGCAATACAGGTATGTGCCTATTGGGTTTACCTACTGTAACTTATCTATAATCACAAATGGGCAAAGCATCAAGTAATTTACCATATAAACCATTAGGGCTTTTATAAAAGTTCCTCATTTAAACCTTATGACGTCGACTTAGAGTCTAAAAACAATTAGAAATAACTGGCGTGTAGTACCTACTAATATTTCTTCTTGTTGCAGACGGTGTCACACAAAACTGGAGAGGAATTATAAATATAAGTGTAAATAATAATTATAGTATAGTTAGTGCATGTTGGCAATGTATTATAATAATAATAATTGTGTAATGACTTAGAGATCGAATATTCGGATACATATTTGCTTAACGTTAATATTTGGCCACCATTTTATAAAGTCGGCGTTTTAAAATAATTCCTTAACTAATCGGATGTATTTTTTTATTATAGCCCCTGTTCAAATATGTGTGCATGTTGATATTGTCGATAAAAAGTGCTTTCCATAATATCCAACATTTGAACGTTATGTAAATATGCATCCGAATATCCGATGTCTATAATCTATTCGCATTAAGAATATACTGACTCATTATTGTCACCCAGTTTAGCTACATTTATTTCTATAGCATGAACAGTTGAAGTTACAACTTCAGACAATACGAAAGCGTATTTTTAATTAACAACGATCTAATTGGTCAAGAAGCGGTGGTGGCCGAGTGGGAAAGTAACTTGCACTAAGAGGTGCGAGTTCGATCCCGGGTGGCACCATCTGCTAACGGTGAAGGAAAACATCGTGAGGAAACCCACATTTCTTAGAAGAAATTCTAAAGACATGTCTGATTCACCAACCCGCATTAGGCCAGCGTCTACAACCTCTCTCTCTCTCTCTCTCTCTCTCTCTCTCTCTCTCTCTCTCCTTCGCTCTTAATAGGGGAAAGCAGAATCGTACCCAACCCATATAATATTATATAGGTTGCTATTATTATTATGATTACCTATATAATTGGTCAGGGGGCGTGGCTAAGCTGAACTGACAACTATGAGCCACCATTTTCTTAACGTGAATAATAATAACTCACACATAAGACTGTCTGCATACTGTTTATATTTTGTTACCATTTTATATTCTATATATAAATTTGTGATACATTGACAACGTCCATAATATGATGTATTAGTAAGAAATTATTAAATTTTATACGTATTTTAAAGTTAGAACTTTCACAGACAGACTACAGACTAAATGCTAAGGTAACAGCTGACCGACTTTGTCATCTAGCTACCGTATTACCGTACACTCGCATGTATTATCGACAACATTAGCACTCGACCACTCATAGAGTATTAACTAATCAAATTCAAAATGGTTTATTCCACATTACAATAATAAATAATATATAAACACAGAAAGATAGAAACAACAGAATATATAAGATTACACACAGAATTAGGAAGAAAAAGTGGAAACGGTGTGGGCACAGCTAGAGCTGGTTTTAAGCCCACCCGGAGTCAAAAGAGGATAGAACTTAGAAGCTAGAACAAAGATAATCAAAATAAAACACAATAAAAAAGTATGTATATAGATAAAAAATAAACAATATATAAAGAGGGGAAAAAAAAAAAACAATCTACGAAACAATAAACAGATGTTCACCGCTGCACCGGTTCGGTGCCGGGAAGTGTCGCTTATTAATAATAATAAAAAATTAGGTATATTTATATCAAATCTAGGTTAATGTATATATATTAATCATTTATATAATCATTCATATAACACAATATGGTAATAACCATTAGGTTGTGGAACAAGCTCCCTGACGAAGTTTTCCCAAGAGACTATAATATAGGGTTTTAAAAAAAAGGAGTTATAAGCTTTTTAAAGGCTCGGCAACGCGCGAGTGGCACCCCTGGCGTTGCAAGCGTCCAAAGGCTTTGGAGACTGCTTACCATGAGGCAGGCCGTATGCTTGTTAGCCACCAAGAAAAAAATATTTTAATTAATCTTGGCCTTAAAATCGCTTAGTTAAAGTGTTATGAATGGTCAAGCGCTAACATGGTTGATAGTACATATTTTATATAAGAGTAGCAACCCATAGAGTGAAGTAGCGGTATAATATTTGTGTAGAAAACGCTTAGCACGTATCAAATGTCACGGTATAGTGTGTATAGAACATTTGCCACATATAAGATGCCGCTCTCTTTCTAAGGCTAAGGCAGACTTGACGGAAATTCCGTCGCCGATCTTACGCAGAGGAACGCCACTACATTCAATTGCATATAAATGACTATTGGTATGTGGGGCTAGTTTCCGCAATGTCATGGCGAATTTTGGTATTTTGCATGCGGCCAGGGGATCACTCCATCCACCTCAACTCGTCAAGGAAGGCTAAAAGACGGTATATAAATGACTAATAACGGGCACACTATGCGGAAGATAGGTCACTCCGTCAGCGGTTGATTTATATGCATTTTATTCCGCTGTGAAAGATCGGCTACGGAATTTTCTAGTGTGGCTGAGGGTCTTTTCATATCTGACGGAAAATGCGTCGAGCGTATCATCGGTCGCATCTATCCGTATGCTCGATGTACTAACGCATTTGGTAAGTGTGAAAGGTTGAATGTTTTATTATATATTTGTCTGTTCTGGCGTTACGCGACCAACAATACGCGACGTATTTACCATCACATATGAACCGATCTTTAGGCCTTTGATTGTCACTCTTATAGGCAGCCACTATAAAGTACAGTTGCATGTATGAATGTCAAAAAGCTATACCTATGTACGAAGTTTTGTATATCTTGAATCTCATTAAATCTTAGCCAATCTTTAGAGTAAACTAGTTTAATAATCTAAATTATTTCCTACTCTTCACGAATAATTACTGCCATATAAATATATTGTAAATTACAAATATTGTACAAATTACAATATTACTTAGATATATATTATTACTATTAAAATAATAGGTGATTGTAATAAGAACCTGACTGTGGATTTTTATTTAATAAATTAATGGCAGCTTTCTTTATTATTAAGAGTATATAATTGACAAAAAACGGTTTGAATGCAATCAAAATATTTATGGATATTTTAGGACGATCTGTAAGCCGATTTGCCGCCATCTTGAAAAACGGGAATATTAAGAACTGATTTGCCGTTCTATTTATGAAAGCAAGAACCGATTAGCCATTTTACAATTTTAATGAAAATCGGTCAACAGAATAATAAGGATTAACTAAGTCCCTTCTATATTATAAGGTACTTATGCGTACCTAACATTTATTTTTATATAATTATATAGATAATAGTAAAACTTAATCATATGTGTCAAGGTTATAAGCGCGGGCGCTAAAACAAAAGCTGTCTGGTTACTATTATTTTTCGAATTATGTATATTCAAATCATCATTGGTTTTACAAAATGATCGACCAATTTTGATGTGGTCTAATGCATTTCATTAGACCACATCAAAATTATAAGTACATGAAATAAGGGCTTATTCATTTATAAAATAGCTTTCAATTTGAATAAATCTATCGATCGCTGATGACGACACAGTTTTATGCATAAAGGTCACCTTCACATCGCATGCACTGCTGTACTGATGACATCATACGGATCCAAACGCATCAAACTACGTCATCGGGACAATATACGCGGCGGATACGGTAGACGTACTATCAACAAATTTGCTAAACAGTAATTCAAATATATTTAATCATTTATTAATCGCAATACGGTATAACATCGCAATATGACACAGCGGGTAAACTAAGTAAGAAAATAATCTCATAAAGAATATTAGTCAAGTAATTTTAGCTCTTTAGTTCAAAATAGCTAAAGCTAAAGCACGGTTATATTGTTCTGAGTGGTTTAGCAGCAACTTTGTTGATAGTACGTACCAACGTATTAAAAAACCACCTTATTTACACAAAAAATAGAGAACGATACGGCCATGTGGTCGCGTAACTTTAGGTGGACGTCTATACGTGCACGAATTTTGACAATAAAATTGACAAGAATAAAATTATGTAAATAACAAATATGCAAATAAATCTTTACAATGCAATAAATATCGGTGTACTGGAAAGGGTATAAAATGTAGTTGTTTATAATTTTACAGCCTTACAAATAAACGTGGTATAACAGTTATACTCGAGAATAAGCAAAATGTCTACAAATAAACAAAGTATAGCTTATACCAAGTATAGCGTTGACACTTCTGTCCATACAATCGTTATGTCGAAGTTATACGCGCCCATACCCTAGTATAAACCTAGTATAATCATAAAAATACCACGTTTCAGGTTTGTTTACGTGTTTTATATTTTTTTTAAGTTTCAAGAAATGGATTTAAAAGCAATAGAAGAAGTAGAACAAGTAAATAACGTCATTGTTTTAATACAGGCTGCAAGATAAGTCAAATAAAATATCGGTTTTCTAAAAGTGGTATGATGTTTTTGGATTAATTATTTGGTAGATATCTCAATATGGAAAATAGAAGGTAATGCACCCGGATTATCTTCTATTCTACAATTGATGATTGCTTTGAGATATGGGGTTACGTCCCCGTCAGGTAAAAACATTTGGATATTCACACATGTAACTAAATCTGTTCTATCAGTTTCACAAATTTAACTACCTACTCGTTCCTTGTTCCTTCAAGTACAAGAAGATGCTGTGGACATTCACGGTTTGACTCAGTAGTCTATATTTAAGAAAAAAATCGATGACATTTACATGCCACATACTATAAACGATCATCTTCATGTTATGGAAAATTTCAATGAGATTTAAAAATTAAATCTGTCGAAAAAAGTTTTGTTGACAAATAGATTCAGTTGTCATAGACAAAATATGTTTTTTTATGAAGTTTCTCTTTGGTGGTGCTGTTGCCAAATCGTGCAAATTGACATAACGGATAAATAGTTATACGAAAGTAATACCTGCTTTATTTGTTAAAAAATATTTTTGACTTATTCTTAATTTATAACTCGTATAACTATACCTCGTATAAGAATGAGATAAATGTGATATAACAAATTTTTATTTGTAAGGCTGTTAATGTATTTCATAACAATATTTCCATAGAAACTATTTCAGTTTAGTTACTATACAATTATTCAATGATCCAAGAAAGATTTTTGATTTGGCAATGCTATTGCAAACGAAATGAAAATTAAAAACGATAGTAAACTAAAATTTGACTACGTAGAACAAGACCGGAGAAGACCAGTGTTCAGCTTTTATTCCATAGTAAAGCAATGGTACTTTAAAGTTTGTAAGTACCTACGGTATTTTAAATTTCATTTGCTTCTGATCGTTGGGTAGGTATATAAATATACGTGTTATTTTTTATACCCTTTCCGTGTAATCCGGTATATGCAATTTATATTATCATAAAAAATAAGGAATTGTACTCAACGCAAAATACTTTGTATTTCCTATTTTATTATTTAAGAATGGTGATTTATCTAAATTTATAATAAATTAAAGTTCATTTACAAAACAAAAATAATAGTCATAAGTTAAGTATTGAGTTGTAAATAGTATATTTTTATACCTAAAAGTATTATTTAACAACGAAAAAAATAAAGAGATTGTCTATGATATTTATTTGTTGTTCATTATTCCTTGCTCATTTGTTTGTAGACACAATTTTTTTATACTGCCTACATCAAGCATACTGGCCGCCTGATGTTAAGCAGCTACCGTAGCCTATGGACGCTTGCAATACCAAAGGTATTACTTACGTGTTGCCGACCCATTTTTTACACTCGTGCAATTCTTGTGCAATCGTGATCTGATGGCGTTGATCCTACACTAACCAGAGCCACATGGACATTGTGTATTGCCACGGCACCTGATTTTACAGGTCTCCAGTGTTCTGGATATGGTTTTAATTTAACATTTATTTTGCCGAATGTTTATATTTTAACATCCAGCAACATTGCAAGCGTCAAAAAACTACGATTACTGCTGATCATCAGGGTTGTATGCTGGTTTGTCAACTGAGTACTTACTATAAAATTTAAAAAAACTTGTGAGTGTAAGTATCGATGGAGTTGATCCAAAAAAAAGGTGATCTTAATTAAAACACAAATTTATGTAGTAATATTATAACACTTATGTAACGTATCCATTAAACTTCTGACTCTGTCCAAATATAGTGACAGTTTTGTGTTCAAACACTCTTCAAGCTCGATCAGAGAAGAGTCGTAATACTTATACAGGTCACTCATGGCTAATTGCTTTAATATCATCAATCTTTCAATCACTTCGTCGTATCTGTCGTTCTGCATCTGAGAAAGAATCATAGGTACATTGTTTATTCTATCGCGAAGAGAGATATCAATAGTAGACTACAGATTGAGCACTATTAGAAGGTGATGAAATTTCTGTGTGAATGGCTGGTTTGGGAACAGGCCCTGTGTTACGGATTACAAACACAATTCACAGATACAAAGTAAAGGTTGTCTGGTAGGCCAGACAGTATTGAACAAAGGTAGGCCTTTGTTCAATACTGTGCATAAATTATTAAATAAATAAACATATTATTATAAACCCAAACGTGAAACAACCATTTGTGCATTACAAATTTTTTACAATTATAATCACAACATTCCCTGGTGGTGGCCGAGTGGGAAAGTAATCGACTTGCACGCACGAGGTGCGAGTTCGATCTCAGGTGGCAGTACTTACCAATTTTACTTTGTGGAGATTATATGTACTAATCAAATGATTCACCATCTGCTAACAGTGAAGGAAAACATCGTGAGGAAACCGACATGTCTTTGAAGAAATTCTAAAGACATTTGAGATTAACCGCAAGTTGCATTAGGCCAGCATGTGTGAATTAAGGCCTGAACCCTCTCTTTCTCATAATAGAGGAGAGGAGGCCTATGCCCAGCAGTAGTAATAGTAATCCATATATGTCCCATATGTGGATTACTAAGGTACAGGCGCCGTATAAGGCCCACTTAATTTTAAATTACTGTAAATTGAAAAAATACAGGAGTTAAGATAAACTACTGATTTAAATATGTAATGTGTTTATTAGTGAAACGTTTTAAATAAACATTACTCTTTTTTGTACGACCGCAACAGAGAAAAAAACATTTTTTTAAACATAGTCAATGGGCCATCTTAAGAAACTAGTAGCCCAAGACAGCCCGTTTTTAATTACTATATATCTATATAATATCAAAACTAGCCAACATTTTTTTGTTACAAAATAATTATAATATGCAGTCTTGTTTAAAATTAAGTGTTTTATATTAATTAATCAGACAAAAATTGGCCTTGGGCCTTCTTATATCTATAGAAACTTGGAATGACTCAAAAACAAAAAATAAACGCTTAATCTAATAATGGTATATATTTTGAGATCCATCTGGGTTGTTATTAACTAAATAATACTAATAATATCCTCTAATAGAGCATTTTTTTTCCTATGAGGGCCATATTAGGAATATAGAAAATTATTTTTTATAAAAAGGAACTAAAACTTAGTAAACCTTAAAAAGTTATACAAAAAAAAAATTCAAAAAAACAAAAATGGCATCGTAATCGACAGTAAATCTTCATTAATAAATATCTTTGATTTTCTCTTAAACTAATAACAATCAACAATTCTTCTCTTTCAACAACAATCTATAATCTATATTACTTAGACTGTACTTCTAAACTCAAAAGAGTTAAGAAGTACAAATTGGGCATACGAAAATATCGGTGTCTTCTTTTGTCAAACCTACGCAATCTTCATGATACCACGCCAAACACACTTTGCATTGACGCATATCAGCAACTCTGTCCATCTCACAAGCTTGACAAAACCACGCCTCATCATCAGCCGTTTCAGTGTCCCTCGTGTTCACTTTTTTCTGTTTTTTCGCCTTTTTTTCTTCTGTATATAGTGACTGAACTTTTTTAGTAGATTTGCCTGTACGTTTTTTTTGTTTCAGCTGTCCTTTAATAAGCATTGTTTTTTTCTTTGGTTTTTCTGATTCATTCTTCTTCTTAATGTTAGTTTTAATTTTATCTTTGACAACGTCAAATAAGTCTTTTGTTACTTTTTGACCGATATAATTTAAAGCTTTACGCCTTGGTTTATTCTTTATTGTTTTAAAATTTGGTGTAGGAATTTGTGTATGAAATGGTGTCTTAACGCCTTCTTTGCCAAGAGTTTCTTTAATTTTAGATAGCGATAAGTTATCATCAGAATCCTCAGATCGTTCCTGTTCAGGTCCAATATATGAATTAGTGTACTTTTCTCTAGTCTGGGGATTGATATTTTCTTCTTCTGATTCGGATGACGACGTATAAATGTTAATATGTTTCGCAGGATATTGTGAATAGGTGAAATCCAACATTCTTTGATCAAAACTTTCTTGATCGGATTCGTTTGACGTAGAACAATCCAACAGCCGTTGAGGATGCATATTTATACCGGAGGTACTAGGAATAGGTGATTGAAAATTTCTGTCCGGAATATTCAAAACAGGCAGTCTGCAATGCTGTTCTTGAAGTAGAGAATTATTCTCAATGGTAGATTCAGATGAAGAACTATAGTCTACTAACTTTCCAGGAATACTAGAGGAATATTTTGGAATATCTAACTTATAATGTTCTGCAAGTTCATTTTCTGACAGATCACCAACAAACTGTGATAAAAGTGATGGCGACAAATCTTGCAAGTTGTCTTCATTGTCTGTGACACCTATCTCAAAGATATTGTCTCGTCTCGAGACTACTAATTCTCCGAAATCAGTAGCTTGTTGCATTGGGGAGTCATCTTGAAGCTGTATACCAGGTAATTGCGTTAGCGCTGAGGGGGCGTAAGCTTCTTGCGGGATTGCATTGGGATCAAAAGGGTATAGACCGGTGGCTCTGAATCCGTTGATTATGTTTTCTTGCGTCGTGCACCTGGGCCATACTTTAGTAAAAATCTTGCTGAACCGCTGTTTTGTAAGTTTACGATCTGGATATTGATAGGCGTACAATAACACCTCCTCATCCCAATGATGCTCGTAAGATTTGTTAACCGACTTATCGAGGGGTTGCAACTCGTGCGTTGTGTTCGAGGGTAAACAATACAACACAATGTCTTGTTCCTCTGCTTCATCTACGATCCTGGCATCTAAATGAGAAGAAGCTCCATCGAAAATTAGTAAACATTTTCCTGGACATTTATACTGACCCAGATGTTTAATGAAGTCCACGAAAAGCTCTGTCGTCATACTTCCTTTAGGTGCCATTTTCACTAAGCTTCCTGCTGGTAAATTGTCACAAAATTCTGGCTTTAATCTTTTACCTTTGAATAAGATCATTGGGGGCACTACATTCCCCGTTGCATTAACACACATCGCGATTGTTACATTCTCTGCATGTTCATTAGATATGAAATGCACTCTTTTAGTGCCCTTTTCAGCAAAAACTTTCTGCTGATGATGAAGGTTTAATCTACATCCCTTCTCATCCATATTATATAGACGTTGTGGATTATTTGATATATCCAACTCGGAATATATTTTTTTGACAGCTTCAAAGTGCTTTTGAACAATGTACTTATTGAGTTTTTGTGCTCTGCCGGGATTCATAAATTGAGCTTTACGAAGAGATATTTCTGAATTGCGGTTTAGGAAACCTCTCAGCCATTTCTTACCTGCAATATTTGTTTTGTCACTGAACATATTTTTTATATCATTTGCCCTACAGAACTCATACGCTTGTTTTCGAACAAGTTTGGGGGTCAGTGGCATACCTACATGAGCAAGTCTTATTATTCTTTTAGCTAAGTCCTGTTCTTGTGTTTTATTAAGAATAGGTGGTCTACCAGTTATCTTTTCTGTTTTGCCGGATTTTAAGTGATTTCTCAATGTACGCCTGGGAATACTATATGCTTCAGCAGCTGCTCGCTGTGACATCTGTCCTCTTTTTACTGCCTTAAGGGCCCTTTTAAGCTGACTTTCTGACCATTGGCCTCGTGGTTTTTTTCTAGTTGGCGCCATTTTAGTGAATATTACCCTATGGAAGAAAAACTTCGTTAACATCTTAGATACAACCACAACAATACATTATTCGACATGGTATTTTGAGAACTATGTACGTAATTTTAAATCAAAATGTAAGTAATTTGAATTTTAAGTTTATAAAAAAAGCAAATTTAGTAAATCTAGTTATAGAAATGTAAAAATATTCCAAATATTATGATCATTGAAATACAAAATGTAACATTCGATAGTCCAAAGAAAGCCCGGGCCTTCTTTGGTAATCATGTGGTGGGCCACCTATGGAACTTTGCCATATGGCAGTGAAAATCATGTAAAAATGAAATAACATCAATAAAATATTAAAACAAACCGTAAATTAAATGTTAACACTGTTATTAATAAGATGTATTAAGTTGAAACACAATATTACTGTATTTTACTTTATAAAAGGAAAATACTTACGTGAGTGAGGTTATAAACGTGCACTGCCTAGACGCATCACCGACAACTGTCAACTGTGTTCAAAATGGCCGCGCGAGATTGGTGTGATGACGTTTGCCATTCGTTTAAAAATGCTTTCACAAGTTACCCGCGAAATTTAAAATAGTTCTGGTCATCGAAAAGTGTATTTTTTTAAAGTGGGCCATGTTATGACCTGGGCCTTCTTCGGGAACAGTACCTTATTATAAAATTCCCTGTGGCTGTTGTAATTTCTAAAACTTTCCCAAAACAATAAGTCACAATTGCATGCTTCCAGGCTACGAGACTACAAAAAGCTCTAGACATGAGTATGCATGTTACCTGGAGAATACATGGTGGAAATAAAATTTCACTCTTCCAAGCCATATTAATTACTGTATAGATATGAAAGTTATTTGAAGCTAAGTAAAGGTTACTTACATATTGCACTAAGCATTGTTGAGCATTTGTTTCGTTGCCTGGATTCTCCGTATCACATAGGTTGACTAAATACCTGTAGCCTTTACGCCATTTCACTATCTGTAACGATTTAAATTCTTTAGATATCTACATCTCGATAAGGTAGGTACACTTTCACATTAATATGGTATATATCAATACTTAAATGTCTTCCAGTGCTGTTGCCTAGGGTTTAAATAACCCTCCCAGTTACAATATCTATTTTTTACACAAGAAAGACATCTTGGCTCCTCAAACAATCTCCTTCTTTTGTGTCCTTCCCATAACTCTGATTTTATTTACTCATTCTTTCCTATACCGTCTATACTGCTTTAAAATGCTCTCACTTAGAAATCAGGACATCTTGATTTACCAACCGAAATTTCATAAAAGCAATGTGGAAAAAGACGAGCCCGGAGCAGGATTCGAAGCCCTCTCGGGTTCCGCCCCAGCGCACTACCAATTGTGCCATCCGAGCTCCTACTCCGGAATTTGGCCACCGTTTTTTGCAAATTAATACCTAGTATGACTTCTTTTGAGGAACACATCGAGTTCCTATTCACTCTATTTTATAGGCTATAATTATTTATAAGCTTCTTACCTGCTTTTCCAATTGTTCTACTTCAAATTTCTTCTCATCATCTCTGGAGGTGCCTATCCTAAGGCATTCGAGCTCGTTCTCGTGATAGAATCGCGTCGATCTTCTGATATATTTTCTGTGAATATACAGGCACTTCGTCCACTGAAATTTTAAAACCTGATATGAACCAATTAGTGACTGGCTACTAACGCCTATCTTTTATACAAAATATAAATAAAATTAAGTTATTAAAAAAATCGTGACAAAAAATAGAGAGTTACCTTCTTATTCCCATCAGTCTTGAAGCTGTGTTCTTCATGCTTGACCATCTGCATCCTGAACTTGAGGGAGACGTCTAGCCGTTTAACCTGGTACTCATCAGCCCAGCTGCTCATGAGTCTCTTATCATCTCTCTGCAGTACTCTCGATGCGTTAGCATTTAAGTCATACTGCTGAATTATGGATGTCGTGTTTGCGACCTACGGAGATAGAAGCGTACTTTCAAATATAGTTTTGATTATTTTTTAAATTATAGCCTTAAATGCAAAGCGTTTTATCAGCCATGCAATTATTTAGTGTGATATTGACCACTATATTGCGATGTAGCTGCCAATTTTCTAATCACCGCTGCTCAAGCAAGGAAGACATTGCATTGCAGAAAGCTGTATATTATGCCTAGAACTCTAAGTGGAAATCACAAGAAGAAAGAAGAATAAAGCCGCCCATTGTGGTTACATTTTTTCACTCTTTAGGTATATTATTTTCTGATGAACAATTATCAATCTATCTTTCAAACAGCGATGGTGTTAATTGGTACTGTGACTACTTCCAGCAGTAAATTATCGCAGGCTTATGTTATGTTTAGGCTCCAACAAGATTAGAAAAAAAAGCAACTTACCTTACAAGAATTTTCCCATGACAAAAGTAGAAATACAAAACCAATAAATTGCAATTTCATAATTATTTGTTCATTATTATTAAATTAATTCGTCAAAATGTATTCAATCTGATGCGATTCAGTAAAGACACACACGTGTTGTGTGTTTTACGTATTTATCTTTAGCTATAGCAACCTTTGTAATGGTAGCAAAATTATTTACATAACGAATAAGAAATAAAATCAATAATATAGCATATTTTTTCGGCTAGCTTAGAGGCAAATGCTGTGGAAATTCGTGGAGAAGGCCTGTGGACATTATTCGGGTGTGATGATGATGGTGATAATAATATATTTTTAACAAAAGGTTGGGTAGAAGAATAATGCCAGGAGTCCCCATAATGATATGAAGCCTCTTTCACTATATAAGTTTTGCAAGGCAATTATCATGCTATCTTTGTTTCTCTTGACGATGCCCAAAAAAATGGCTTTTGAAACTTGTCATTGTACCAATACCTACCATCCTTACTAATATTATAAATATGAAAGTTTGTGAGAATGGATGGTTGGATGGATAGATGGATGGATGGATGTTTGTTACTCTTTCACATAAAAACTACTGATCGGATCTGGATGAAATTTGGCACAGAGATAGATTATGGTCTGACTGGAATAACACATAGGCTACTTTTTACAGCGCTAACCGACATCCACGCGTGCGGAGCACATACTAAAACTACTAAACGGATCATTAAAACAACAGTAATAGGATACACCTATTACAATAAAACGTCAATTTTATTCACAACAACGACATCAAGCAAGCAAACTCGTAAGTAAAAGTTAGTAATAACTATAAATAACAATGAACAAATGGACGTGCATCTACACGAGTGTAACATACACGAGGCAGTATAATAGAAAATCGGGAAAAACCGAAACAAGAATCGGAATCGTTTAAATTACGGTAATTTACCGTTTTTTCTTGTATTTGCTGACTGTACCGTTGGAGCTTGAGCGATAACCTGTAGGTTATCTTGCGATTCAATTGCTCTATCAACAAACATAACACAAGGTCGGATGTTGCAAGTTATGTGCAGAATGCATCGCATGCATGTCTTCCTTATTGACCAACGTATCTTGCAATGATAATGGGTTTCTGGATGTTATGTGGAATTCCAGATGATTATTAGTTATTACTGACTAGCTGTTGCACGCGGCTCCGCCCGCGTGGATGTCGGTTATCGCTATAAAAAAAATATATAATCTATCTCTGTGCCAAATTTCATCCAGATCCGTTTTGTAGTTTTTACGTGAAAGAGTAACAAATATACATACATTCACAAACTTTGACATCCTTACTAATATTATAAATGTGAAAGTTTGTGAGAATGGATGGATGGATGTTTGTTACTCTTTCACGTAAAAACTACTGAACGGATCTGGATGAAATTTGGCACAGAGATAGATTATGGTCTGTAATAACACATAGGCTATTTGCAGCGATAACCGACATCCATGCGGGCGGAGCCGCGGGAAACAGCAAGTTTATAATATTAGTAGGATAATAGGATATATTGTGGCTGAGCTCAACAATATATTTAGTTGTTTGTACCTAAATGTGTTAAGTAACTCGTATATCTTCGTCTTAGACAGTCGCCCAGAACTTAACCACGAATTTAGTTCTATTAGCAGCATCTATAAGCTGTTTTATCGTGCAAGTATCAGGGCATGGAGGACACGATATTAATTGTCCCATAGTTTTCAGAACAGCACCAAAACTCGAAGATTATTCGATTATCCATTAATCAATCAATCTGTCTGTTTAAGACCACTGCTTCTAATTCGCATGCTAACATCTGGTCCTCTGCTATCCAGTCTATCCCAGCACCATTCTTAAGGTCATCGGTCCATGTCCTACCTTACCAACGATTACCAAATCTAGGACTTATTGGCTCCAGCGACCATTGGTCCATATTATTTTTATTGTAGAGCACGTAAAGTCTTACGTCTGATCTCTCTCTGGCGGAATGCAGTCTATCGGACTATGAGGTTGAGGAAATACAGAGTATACCTACTTGTGTTTGCGCACACACTTGGGCACTCATATAGTCGTCGAGACCGATTTTGGTCACGGCAGCCAATCTCAACGGAGATTAGCCAACTGCGCAGGACATATTATAGTGCACAAGTGTGTGCGCAAACACAGGTGCACTCACTATTCCTTCACTCTCATAGTCCGATGGGTCGGCAATCCGACACGATCGGAGAGAGATCAAGTGCAGGACCAACGGCTTTACGAGGCACGGAGGGGTCTTGCTGTGTTTTTAGAAAATGGTTACCCATCTACAGACTGACCGCGGCAAGCTTGCTTAACCTTGCAGATCTATTGATCTGGGCCGCTAACACTTAGCTACGAGCCACCTGGGCACTATAATATATCCAACGTAGATGGCTAGTCTCCATCGAAAATCAAGACTATGATGGTAAGTAGTACCGTAGTTAGTTATGTAGGTTTGCAACAACAGGGGTATCACCCGTGCGTTGCCGACCCTTTAAAAACCTTTTACCTTCTAAGCTCTTTTCTAGAAGAACCTTATGATGTTTCATATTCAAAGACAACTCCCGCACTAGAGAACAAGCTCTGTGTCGCAGGTGACTTTACAAACATACAATTAACGGACACAAATTGCATCCAGACTCAGAACAACTCTTTGTGGGACACACAAAGTTTTGGCCTCTGTGGGAATCGAACCCACAATCTCGTGCACAGCAGGCGCATACTGCGGCCACTGAACCACCAAGGCAGTCATTATTCAGATATCATTATTGCATGAAAGCAACGCGTTGTTGCTTGAATGAAACACAATAATAATAATGTTATAATATTTATTACAAAAATAAATTGTCAGATACACATTTTTCAATAACATTAACAACAAAATGGCGCATTAGTTATACAATTTTTATTATTTTCAACAAACAATTGTACTTTGCTTACGTATTAAATATTTAAATTGATCATCGAGCATTTGACATTTTGGCCTAGACAGATATTATTTTATGTAAAATTTATTGATGCCGAGCATGAACTTTCGCAAACGTTTATATGGCAGCGAGCTTTGCAAAATCAACTTCTTCAATTATTTGAAAAAAGAAATAGCAATTTTAGTCTCCGTTAAGACTTTTGATAATTCAGTACTGTGCTTAGTTACTTATATTCTCTAACGAATGACTCAGTTCAAGCCAAAATCAAGCACAACATAATACCCACATAATATTCGAAAAGCCTACGAATTAGAGGTTGGTTCGTTAAGCCACCCATACGAGAAATTTAGAAAATCTACAATGTTTATTTCACATATTATAGTAAGCAAAAATGTGTGAAATAATTAGCTTCATTAATAACCTGTTTAAAACTAAACCCCAAAATACAAATGCATGACAATCATAATACATTTAGTTACATACAACAAATAATTCAATTACATTTATTCAAATTAAGTTACATTTATGAACTTAAATTCAAATTGAATTACATTTATTTTATAAACTATCACAGTGCGTCTGTTTACCGATATTCAACTATTTTATATTTACAATAATATCTTGTTTTACTTGTTTTAATGAAGTATTTTTCTATAAATAAGTTGTAAAACTATTTTTGATCGCGTGGTACCTACCTATTAGGTTCGAGTGTGAGTTTAGGTAGGTATAATTGGTTATATATGAATTACATCTATAAATCGAAAAATCCGAATAGTAATATTAAATCGTCAATTGAATAATATTATTCATTTATTTTAATAATTTTATGTTTAATATTTTTATTATTCATTAAAATAAATAATGGAAATACTTCACATTTCTTCATATAAGATGTAAAACAGGATATTATTGTAATAAAATTATAATAAAACACAATTACCAATCACATAACCCAATTTCATTCGTTAACAAAATAATTTAAATATTTCCTTTTTTTATCCTAATAAATTTTGAGTCATGATTTTGAATAGACAAAAATGAGAGAGTTTCATGTATTTTAAACAACAGAAATAAGCAAACTACAGAATAAAATAAAATGTGCTACTTACTAATAATAATTATACACGTAGGTATAATTTATATTAATACTTTAAAGTGTAAAAAAGTGCATTTACTTTTATTTATTTTTGATAAATAAAACGAGAATGAAATTTACTCAATGACAAATTTAAATGTAATTTTATATCTACTTAATTAAATAGAATCAATTCTAAAGTAATCGACACAATGCTACTTAGCGCGACGAGCCCATGAAGCGCATCCACGTAGTGCGCTAAGTAGAAAAAGTAAATACTTAACATGCCTTTCCACTTAGCTCACTATACCATAGATTATATTTATTATAATCCTTTTGGTGGAATTAATAACATTTCATTAGAAGTGAGATTGCATTAGATTTAAATTGGTAAATTAGTGCGCTAAGTAAAAAGATTATTACTACTACAGGCTATTTTAAATTAAATTCCTTATTTTATCTAGTTTATTCAATTCGGTGTGTGTGTATGTTATAAATATCGAATTAGTCAAATTTCATGTCTGAAATTCGTCAATATGCAAAATATATTGCAACAACTGGCACTACTGTTTTAGCTATATCATTTTCTTAAATTTTATAATAAACCAATGTAAACACTGAACCAGATCGGTCCCACAACAATAATATGACTTTTGTACTTCTGGTTGACTATTCCGATAGTAATGTGTGGGGTTCTTTAGGCTGACCGCACATTGGCTTATACATATCGCATCAACGATTGGAGATACTTTTTACTATTCAGCGTTCAGGTAGCTAAAGCCCAAATTACCGCACTTTAAACATCTCTAGTTGCTAGAGTCCATAATTATCTGAATGACGAAAAGGCTGCTGAAGCTACTTCCCTATAAATACTACAGACAACATTAAACGAAAAACCAACTGAAAAAGCTGTAATAATTAAATATTTACTTCTTTGTTCATTATGGGCGTTTGAACAGACACCTAGAGCATAAGCTACTGCAGGTAAATTGAGTTACTGCCGGACACAGTTTAGACGAGATTGCTAGTTAGTAGTTCATGTTCAGGGCTTGTATAAAATAGAGCAAATTTCTAGTCATGAGCGGCCAGCCTTATAGTGCCTATAGCCGAATTATATGCAATAACCAGACTTAATATTAAACATCTATAATATAATTAATATTCAATAGTCATTAACTATTTAGTCACAAACTACAGTCGCCAACTAATAAATATCAATCTCATTAATTTCACTCTTGGTTAAACAAATTAACCATTCAGTTTAATTTATTTTCTATTTAACTAATATGACACATGATACTAACGTGAGATTGTTCATCCCACATTTGAAGTTGATAGTTGCAGAAACGAAATTGAGAAAGCCAGAGATTCATTCAAAAACTAATATTTATGCATTTAAATGTTTCATTAATTCGAATAAGCATTGGTTTTAAATAAGCTTTATGCAAGCGTGAGGAATTCATCGTTTTTGTCGTAAACAAAATGATATTATTTCGTTTCTTTTTAATATGTATGACTATGCATCTAGCTCGGGTCGGGCAGTCGATGCAGCGTACCATCGATATGGTGCACTCTCGATACAGCCTTTCATCGATTTTGTGTACTGTCGATGTAGCGTACCATGATTTTGTATACTGTCGATGTTGCGTACTATCGATTTTAGCGTACCATAAATGTTGTGTACAGTCGATGTAGCGTACCATGATTTTGTGTACTGTCGATGTAGCGTACCATCGATTTTGTGTACTGTCTATGTAGCGTATCATCGATTTTATGTAATGTCGATGTTGCGTACTATCGATTTTGTGTACTGTCGATGTAGCGTACCATGACTTTGTGTATAGTCGATGTAGCGTACTATGATTTTGTGTACTGCCGATTTATTACCCCGTCGATTGAACATTCTCGATAAAGCAACCGTCAATGAAGTGACTTTCGATATTATGAAGACCCAGACCCATACATTTCTGACTTCTATGGTCATATAGTTGCCGCAAAAATCAACTTCAAAACTCAAAATCCTATTGTTCCGAACTTAAACAACTAAAGTACTGCTCAATAGTTTCCCTTTCCCTGGTGAGAGCCTGTTTCCTCAGGTGGTTCAGTTTTCTTCTGGCATGGGAGACCAGGTCGCGGTATGCCTTCTTCGTGTGCTGGATATCGTCTCGCACTCGATGTATTTCTTCCATTGCGAGACGACGCCAGCGCTTCACTCGGGGGGTTGACTGAAGTAGAAAAAGGTTTTGGTCATATTGGGAACGCACTTAGTTTTAGATTAGTAGGTCTTTCGTTATATTATGTCGGTATATTCACTACTCTTGTTCTTCTTAGCGTTTGGTTAGTGACCAATTTGGTGACAGAGTTATTTTGTTTGCCTATATTTAGGCCTCTATCGTGATTTAACGACTGTTGACAGTCGGGACCGAATTTCAACGTGTCCTCCGAAGCACTGAGACGCTCAGACGACATACCACTATGCGTTCACCCTTCTATAGGGTTACCGCGCCCTTGCTTGCTTAACCCGTTGATTGTTTACCGCACAGCAAGTGCACCTGGCTATGAGTACCACCTTTATAAGAAATATAATCTATAGTCTATTCCACATAGCATGGATACTGTGACTTTTAACATTTTACGATGAAGATGATAGAAAATGATTGAATCAATCTCTAATCAATTGGCTAATCGCATGATCAAGAGCCTAAAGTATTCCATCAATAGGTTTTAATTTAATCGTCATTCATTTTATTTGTTATTTATCTTCAAATGTCTCATGTCACAGTACCCATAGCTAGGTGCACTTGCTTTTCGGTAAACGATGAGTGGGTTAAGCTACCAAGGGCGCGGTAACCCTAAAGATGGGTGACCGCATAGTGGTATTTCATCTGAGCGTCTCCATGTTTCGGAGGGCACGTTAAAAGTCGGTCCCGGCTGTTAACAGTCGTTAGATCACGACAGAGGAGAGGAATATGGGCGATCTTAATAACTCTGTCACCAGGTTGGCCACTAACCAAACGATAAAGAAAGAAAGACAGTACCCATGATATGTTAAATAGACTATAATAATAATATACGCACCTCACAGGGCAAGCCACACCCCCGCACCATCTTCTCAGATTTCTTCAGATAATCCTCGCTCTGAAAACACACAATAGCAAATTTATATTATCTATCAATTAAACTCAATCAAGTACAAAACATTCGCTCCGATGAACTAACAATCTAGAATGAAAATTACCGTAACTGACTGAATATTATTATATCAAAGGCTCGATTGTATTTATCAATACGATTGACTGACGAAGAGATCTTGATACAAGCATCTATTAAATTAGGAGCCTCCTTTTAGCTCTTTTGATAGAAGACGAATGAGATGGCCAGTAGTAGGACATGGGTAGTTATTATTCTCAAACTCAAACTCAAAATTCATTTATTCATTTAGGTTACAAAGTAACACTTATGAAGGTCATAAATTATGAATAAACCAGAAAGATGATGTCAGCAAATTTTTCCTTCCTTTAATAATCCATAATATATTGATATGTGATATCTCAGACTATTGGTATGTTGTGACAGGCTCGGTGGTGTAGGTGTGCTGCTGATCACGAAGTCTCAGGATAGATTCTCGGGTAAGGCCAAAAATAGGATATTGGATCTGTCAAAAAATTCACAATAAATGCCCGAAGTTCGGACATTAACTTTGACAAACCCGTAACACGAAAAGTACGTATTACTCGAAAATGGAATGGAAATGGAAAATATTTACGCACACACTTGTGCGCTTTAAAATCTCAAGCACTAGTCTCCATCGAAAATAAGAAGAAGAAGTCGAAATTTGGATACATCACAGAACAATTGAAAGAGATGACACAGTCCATACAGTGACTTGACATAATTACTGCCCATGTACAAAAAAAAAAAGAAATTGCAACAAAATAATTGGTAACCTTATTAATATGCATACGAAACACGATCATGTGGCCTAATAAGAACTTGTGATGGCTATCTCCACTGTAGATGGCTGCGCGTCGGGCATCATGCTCTATCTTCTTCATGTGGTACTCGAACTTCACCCAACAGTTGGACGTCTGGAAACAAAGAAAAGCAGGTAACCAGAGCCTCTAGACAAGTGGCATAAGCGATAGTCGAATCGAAAAGTCAAAAAATAAAATGTATGGAATTTGACGTGAGTCTACGATTTAAAGTCGTAAACTTACGTCAAATCCCATACATTTTATTTTTTGACTTTTCGATTCGACTATCGCTTATGCCACTTGTCTAGAAGCTCGGGTATCTATCATTAACATCATAATCATTGACTGGTCTGTTGGTTTAGTGGTAAGTGTCTTTGACTGCTAAGCCGCAGGTTGTGGGTTCGCTTCCCACAAGGGACAAAACTTTGTGTGATTCATAAATATTTGTTCTAAGTCTATAATTTGTCTCCGTGAATTGTATGTTTGCAAAGTCTCCTGCGACACAGGGCTTGTTCTCTAGTGTGGAAGTTGTCTTTTTTACACAAATCCTACTAATATTATAAACGCGAAAGTTTGTAAGTATGGATGGTTAGATGAATGGATAAATGAATGGATGTTTGTTACTCTTTCATATAAAAACTACTGAACGGATCTGAATGAAATTTGGCACGGAGGTAGTTTATGGTCTGGAATATCACATAGGCTACTTTTTACAGCGACATCCACGCGGGCGGAGCCGCGGGTAACAGCTAGTAAGTACATAAACAAAACAAACTATCAAATTAACAGGCATTCATATTCCTAGAATACCTTGAAACCGCAGTATATATTGAATGACCGTCTCGTCTCGCCCGTCTGAGCCGTGGCCAAAAGTAGCCTCATTACTAAAACCATTTTGGAACTTCAATCATTGCTTCATAAATTAATTAAAACTATTAAATTAGCAGGTTTATTTCTTATTACTGAATATTACAGCTTAAATATTGAATATTTATGTAGTTTTTGATGGCATCTCTGCACTCATTACTACGTATATATGGCGCCAGGTAATAAGTACCTATGGCTGCCGTGCTTGTGGTCTCAAGTTAATCTATACTAATATTATAAAGCTGAAGAGTTTGTTTGTTTGTTTGGTTGAACGCGCTAATCTCAGAAAGTACTGGTTCGATTAGAAAAAATCTTTTTAGTTCTTCTTAGTGCATTTATTCAGGAAGGCTATAGGCTAGGATAGGATCAATAGGAGCGGAGCAGTAGTGAGATATGTTGCAGAATAGGGGAAAATGTTCCAAATTACCACGCGGACGAAGTCGCGGGCGACCCCCTATATTAGTATAGATTGAAGTAGACATGTAGATAGATATTACGTAAAAAAAACTATCACACTTTCTCGCTGAAGTTTATCTCAAATGCGCCAGCTGATTCTTTCCTAAGCTGTGATTACCTACGTTCAAAATATAAATACAATTTTCGCCACCGGTGGACATGACGAAATTATAAATAGATGCAAGGTTTACAGAACATTATTGAAACCATGTTGATATGGACCACGTTAAATAATATCTATTTTATTTGAATGACGTGGTGACCTCATTGCGGGGGCCATTAAACTATCGGGTTACTAGCGTTGTAAGGGTGTATATCCACTGTTTGATAGCTAAAAGTCATGTGTATATTTTAGGATAGACAGGACTATGCAAGAGAATGACTAGCATGTCGTTCTTCAATACGCTTGTTTGCCTCCATATAAAAAAGCGATAAACCCGACTGGGCAGGACTTCTATATTAAAGAAGACCACAGGCAAATAACTACACATGCACCAGGTATTGCAAGCGTCCAGGCAACGAAAATTACTCATCAGGTGATGACGGATCCATTACCAAAGAAAACTGAACTCAGGACCTGGATTTGAGGACCTGGATTTAGTCTAGCATCTCTAGCACGGCGTTCTTATTCACTGCTATTGCCTGTACAAGCAATCCAGAAGACCAAGTAAATAAATATGCATTCGTCACAAAACCAAAGAGCCTTCACACGTAAAATTGATTTTTGTAGCGATAATTTCGGATTACATGCATTGAAGTCTAAGCGAAAATTATTGATATAAACTCACATGAACAGTTTATTGGTAGGTGTTAATTGTCATTGAGTTGTTGTACATTTTTGGTCCAACGAGCCGTAGGCTTGATATTAGAAACGATTCTCAAACTAGGGCATCATCCCTGTATTGCGTCAGGTTTTGAGAACATTTTTTTTTTATAAAAGATAATTCCTGCACTAGAGGACACGCTCTGTTAATGGACACAAATTATACCCAGACTCAGAACAATTCTTTGTGGGTCACACAAAGCTTTGTCCTGTGTGGGAATCGAACCCACAACCTCGTGCGCAGCAGCAGTTGCATACCTACTGCGGCCACTGGACCACCAAGGCAGTCAAACAAATTGATTAACAGCGCAATTTACGCAATTTGTTTTGTAATAAGTAACATAAGTATGTACTCGTAATTTTACTTTTTTAGATAACGATTTGTAAATATCGTTTTTATGTTTTATAATGGGATGGTTTGAACTCTCATCCGACTGCGCAATATTGAGCGAGAAGTCCAATTATCTTCACAAATCGCGTTACTCTACTACAAGTGCAAGAAATCGCTGTTTCTAAGACCACACTATACTGTCGTCATTGCCAAGGATTAGAAATTGATTGACGTAAGAATACCGACACATTGTAATTATTTATTGAAAATAAACTATGTACATACTGATATATTAATATATTATTATCTACATAATAGTACATGGTGCCGTGGGATTCCATGGTAATAGGACTACACGTGTGGCGTAGTGAATAAAGTACAGCTACGAATATTGTGGGAATCATTCCCACACTACACAATCTTGACAGTAAATATAATTATAATCCCATATGTATGTATGGCTTTCAGATAACTTTCCAAGTTTGAGTGTGCTTCGTGTCCGAAAAATATTTTGTTTAAAAAATCACGGACACAAAAGACACGCTAACTAACTAGTATGACCTAGACATAATAAGAGAGAGAAAGATTTATGGAAAAATGTGGATTAGACAGATAGTATTGGAGATTTGTTTTTTTTTACACTAGTTAGGTGGCAAACAAGCATACGCTTGATGTTAAGCAGTTACCGTAGCCTATGGACGCTTACAATACTACAAGTATCACTTGCGTGTTGTCAACCCATTTTTTTACACCAGGACTTTAAGATGGAAGTAACCCCGGGATAGGAATACGTTTCTTTCAAAACGCATCCTGAAATGAGCGCTGGAGACTCATACACAGGAACACAACTAGACCACTGTGTGTAGTTATTTGGCTGTGGTCTTCTGTAAGGTGGAGGTCCTTCCCCAGTCGGACTTGCTCGCTAGTATGGTGCCCTACCTCTATTAATAATTTAAATTTATTAAAGAAAACTGCAACGTGGCACAAGGCTAGCTTCCTAATGAGAATAATAATATTTTCCGGACAACTCACACATCGCTATCTGATCCCAAATTAGGCAGAGCCTGTACTATGGTAACCAGACAACTGATAAACATACTTATATGTTTCTAAATACATACATATTATAGATAAATTACACCCAGACACAGAACAAACAATCGTGCTCATCACACAAAGATTTGTCCTGGGTGGGAATCGAACCCACGACCTCCGGCGTAGCAGTCAGTGTCACTAACCACTAGACCAACAGGCCAGTCATGAGAATGATTTTTAAATAGAAGAGTTGAAGATAAGAATAGATATTTTTCTAATTGTACTGCCTCTCCAGCTGCTGATAGGACCTTGTCGTTTTTGTAAGATGTATAGAAATGGATATAACTATTGTTCTCTCATATCTATATACTACACGTCTATACGTCTTAAAATAAATGACAGGAACTACTTATGTATGTATTAATGTAACGATTAAAACAATTTACACAACAACTATGAACATAAACAATTTGATAATGCCACCAATGTTACAGTTCTAAAATATAACAGCTGTACATACCATGTCTACTGCCATACTACCTACTTACTAAACAACTCAATTGCCTGCCCTGCTAAGATAAACAAATACAATTGTTTATTCCTATACAAAATAATTACAATTATTTCTCACTTTTTTAAAATTAAGACAATTCATATTTAGAATAATCTAGTGGCCAGTACTTTTTTTCAAATTGAGAATTGAAAAAAATACTTTGGCTTTATTTTCCTAACATATTTTGTACGCCATGAACAATGGGTAGATAATAGTGTTGTATTTAATTTATGAAAAAAAAAACTCTTAAATAACGGACTACCCTACCCTATTGAATACTTAATTATCGACTTGCTGCACTGCGGCAACTTGTTTCGCAAATTTTTGCTTGTTTCGCGAGTTGCACCAAATGGCGACCAAATATTAATAACATATTATGAACTATGTTTTACTAACGGTGAAGGAAAACATCGTGAAAAGGCCCACATGTCTTAGAAGAAATTCTAAAGACATTTCTGATTCACCAACCCGCTTTAGGCCAGCGTTTGAATTAAGGCCTAAACCCTCTCTCTCTCTTGATAGAAGAGAGAAGACCCGTGCCCAGTAGTGGTACATATATGGGTTGCTATTATAACTATGTTTTACTACATTAAACTGACGAAAAGAACCATAACCGTAAATCAAACTCATTAATTTTGCTGAGAAGGAGAGAATCAATAAATATTTATTCTAAACTCGTAAGTCATATATTAATTCATACATTGTAGTCAAAGACAGATAACACAAGGCAGAACTTGTGTCTAATTTTGATATATAACTAACAGAATGCCTGGCCAAACACGTGCTAGCCATAATGTATGAATTAATCTAAAAATCTGGAAACGTCTTGAAGAGATCGCTTTTAGCTATAAGGTCGACCAAGGTGACTGCCGTTTCTTTTGATGTATTGTTATATGTTTTTTTAGACTTCTTGGATGGCAAACAAGCATACGGCCTGCCTGAGCAGTTGCCATAGCATAGACACTAGCAAAATCAAAAGGTATTTTTTACACCAGGGCTTTAAGATGGAGTATCCCTAGGATCATTTATTCATTTAGATCAAATACATAATACTTATGAACGTCATAAAAACAAATGCCAGCATACTTCTTTCCTACAGCCAATTCGCTGACTATGGTAAGGCCTCGAGAAGAATTGGCAAGAAACTTGGGTCACTCTTTTTAATCGCCAGAATATAACATTATAACTGACTGGCCTGTTGGTCTAGTGGTTAGTGACACTGACTGCTACGCCGGAGGTCGTGGGTTCGATTCCCACCCAGGACAAATCTTTGTGTGATGAGCATGAATGTTTGTTCTGTGTCTGGGTGTAATTTATCTATAATATGTATGTATTTAAAAATGGAAATATATAAGTATGTTTATCAGTTGTCTGGTTACCATAGTACAGGCTCTGCCTAGTTTGGGATCAGATAGCGCTGTGTGAGTTGTCCCGAAAATATTATTATTATTTACAATTTGGTATAAGTTACAATATTAGTGGTAACGAAAAGGAACGGAAACCAATATACCAATTCAAAACGCATCCCTAAATGAGCGCTGGAGACCTGTACTCACACACATGTAGTGTGTAATAAAAAATATTCTATATCTATCCAATCCAAGGTAGATACAGCTATTATTTTCTAAAACTGTGGCAGTTTATAATGAATGTTTATCGTTATTTATAGTTAATTATTGTGTATAACCTCGAGACGTGCATTTTTATGAAGTAAACATTTAAGTTTTATTGAAGAATGCAGCAGTGGAATGTTTTCGCGATTGCATTTGATGTTTGCAGGCGCGGCAATATAAGACTATATTTATGTAAACACTTACCTGTTGATTAGGAAGAATTTAATCTCTCAAAATGTTTTGCCAATCTAGTCGTACGTGATTATTATTTAAATACATTTTGCATCCTTATTTGGCGATGTTGAACTACTTTGATGATACATATTATACTGCTATAGACAATAGGCTGATAGTCATATTATAGTGCACAAGTGTATGCGAAAATGCGTGTTTGGCAAACAAGCATACGGCCCGCCTGATGTTAAACAGTTACTGTAGCCTATGGACGCTTGCAAAACCAGAGGTATTACTTGCGTATTGCCGACACATTTTTTTATACCAGGGTTTTAAGATGGAGAATCCTTGGGATGGTAATATATTTCTATCAAAAGGTATCAGGTACTCAAATAACACAACTACACTGCTGTGTGTAGTTATTTGGCTGTGATCTTCGGGAGGTGAAGGTCCTTCCCTAGTCGGGCTTGCTCGCTAGTATCATGCCCTACCTCTCTTAAATGATTGCATCTCGCTCACTTGTATGCCTTTAAATCAATTCAAAATTCATCTAAACTCATAAAAAAGATTTGTCTCACATTTGTCTGCTTTATCTAACATCTCAGTATTGCCTATAACCATTGTTTCATACGCATAAGGGTCAAAAGCGTAACGGTCATACAGTTTTCACCCAGTAATAATAACAGTAAAAACATATTGAAAAACTAAATGAAAATAGGATAATGTTTGCGTACAAAATAACCGTGAAATGGTTAGCTGAGTGTGTTAGATATAGTATATCGTTTATATTATTTATTTATAATGTAATTATTATCATCATCTCAACCCATAAACGTCCAACTGCTGGGCACGGCACGGCAGGGGTATTCTGTAAGAGCGAAAACCGAGCGACCGCGAAAACGGAGCAAAATCTGGCTGTCAGATTGAAAATCGGTACTTATTCCGTAAGAGTGAAAACCGAGCCTTTTTGACGTTTAGCAATCGTGTGTGCCGTCACCGAGCAATCACAACTGTCAGTTTGCGATCGCTGTTTCTTAGAGAATTAGCCGGTCGGTCTCCTCCATACACATGGAGGGATTAGCCTACTATACCACGCTGGCCAGGCGGGTTGGTATATGGATTTGTTTCGAGTTGACTTTTGTAGTGGATAGTGTTGGCCTGACTGACTCCCTTAGTCGACTTTTAGGACACCCTCGGGATGGAACGGGGTGGTGACATTGGTATACTTAATCCGTCACCACATAATGAAATTATATTTGAAATTACTGATTAAATATTATATGGCAATGGGCCGGGCACATAGCTCGCAGAACTGATGTTGAGGCTGAAAGGTTCTAGAGTGGCGACCACGAATTGGAAGACGAAGCGTGGGCAGGCCTCCAACAAGGTGAACCGACGGGTTCCCTATCCATTTGCCTAAAATTTTAAGACCTAATATAACTTAGCATATTTTTGTTAGGCATAATTATATTTTCGCATAATATAATTACGCATAACAGCTTACGCATAATGTTTTAGGCATATTTTTTCAAACCATAACAATGATTAGGCATAACTTTCTAATGCATAAATATATTAAGCATAAAGTTCTATAGCATAACTTTTTTAAGCATTATATCCTAAAACATAAATTTATTTACGCATAATTACATTAAAACATATTTTTATAGGTATAACATTGAAATAATTATTAACACCTAGAATATTAGACACTATACAATACTGCTAACACGTTTATACAATATTGCTCTAATGAAATTTGTAGGCACTTGATATTGTAGGTAGAATAGAAATTATTTTTTATTTTTCTAAGAAGACGGTGGTGTCGTAAAACTATTGTGTCACTAAATGTATTATTGCAAAGTTGTAATTTTGATGATTAATTTAATTGTTTTTTTTAGTAATTGTAATAAATAAAAGTTGATTTAATGATAATTATTTGGTTTTTATATCCTTGCCCATGAGAGCATGTTCGTTTCTGGCATAAGAGGTCACAGTTCTAACCTAACCTAACCTACGCATTTTTAAAGAAGAAAGTAACCTAATCTATATTATTCTAATTGAAATTCTATGATCTTCATAGTATGCCTAGTCAAATTATGCCAAGTAAAAAAGATGAGTATACTTCTAAACTAGTATTTTTACAAGCAATTGCTAAAAATATACACCTAAAATAAATAATTATACATAATTAAGGACCACTGTTTCAATAAATTAACTTCTATCTGAGAAATAACCGCCATATTTATTCTCATAATAGGTAGAAGTTAACTAATATATTCTTCAGATAAAAGTTATCTCGCGATTGAAAAATCGTTTAAGTTACATAATGTTATGTATAATAAATAATTTGCATAAAAATTATTTTTGTTATTTACCTATATTAATTATATGCTTAAATATTATTATGCTAATAGTCATTAGGCCTACTAACGTCATGCTAATAGTCATTAGGCCTACTAACGTTATGCGAATCTAATTTATACCAACACAAATTAGTCTTTAACATGATTGTGCCAACATAAAAGGTATGCCATAAAAAATTAGGCCGAAGTATTATTATGCCAAAACAAATTGTGCCAAAATCGTTATGCCGAAGTATATTAAGACAAAGAACATTATGAGAAAAGAAGGGATCCCGAACCGACGACCTGGTAAAGAGTTGTGTAAATCCTTGGGCACCCCCAAGGATTTACACAACTCTACATAGGCCACCGCCTATGTCCAGCAATGGACGTCTTTTGGCTGAGATAATGATGACAATGATCATATTATCTCTTCACTTCTACTCCAGCAGCAGAGCTCATTACATATTAGTTCAGTTTATTTACAACTGCCGCACTATGGATCAAGCCCTGTGTCGCGGGTGACTTTACATACATATAATTAACGGACACAAAGTACACCTAGACTCGGCCGGCTGATTCTCTAAGAAACAGCGATCGCAAACTGACAGTTGTGATTGCTCGGTGACCGCACACACGATTGCTAAACGTCAAAAAGTTTTCGCTCTTACGGAATACCGATTTTCAATCTGACAGCCAGATTTTGCTTTGGGTATGGTTTTCGTTCTTCGGTCTTCGTCGTAGTCTTCGGTCCGCCATTATGCAATACTAGGGGTCGCTACGCCGCGACTTCGTCCGCGTGGTAATTTGGAATATTTACCCCGATTTTGCAACATATCTCACTACTGCTACGCTCCTATTGATCATAGCATGTTTTATATAGCCTATAGCCTTCCTGGATAAATGCACAATTCAATAAAAAAATATTTTTTCTAATCGAACCAGTGCTTTCTATGATTAGCGCATTCAACCAAACAAACAAACAAAAAACTCTTCAGCTTTATAATATTAAGTATAGATGTGTATATAGTTTAAATAAATAAATATCCGAATCACAGGTAAGCGTGAACGTGGCTCGGGTTTGAATCTGCGACCGGCTATTTGGCACTCCTACAGTTTCCCCATTCGTTGCTACATATCGAAATACTCGATTATTATTGCGCTTATGCACATTTACTTATCTTCCTTACAAGTAGTAATAAAGGTAAATGGGTATAAAGCTTTTAGGTCAATTATTGAGTTCTATAGCCACTGTCCATTTCTGGTTTTCTCGGACAGCCTCTTAATTTTCATGCAACATCTCTTATTATAGGAAATTCCTAATTTGCTCACTGCTAAGAGCAAAATGTTGCAATAAATTTTCCTAAGGCGCTGGAGACTAAGGGGTCTTCCAGGACAAAACTTGGTATTTATAGTATTATCATCATCATCTTCCTCTGAAAGACGTCAGCTGCTGGATACAGACCTCCTCAAGTATTTCCATTGCATTCGATCCTTTTTTTTGTGAGCAGGGAAATTCACATCGCGCCACCCGGGGAAGCGGGTCGATTATGTCGGGCTCTGAGGCCTAGAGAAGGTAGGCGGCTTCTTCACCGACTAAAACCTGACTGCTGATAAGCTGACCGACATTCAGTCCTGAGCTGACCTCGTCATCAGCATCTCGCAACCTTCACTAGGTCGTCGGTCTACCTCATCTTTATATTATTATGTAAATTCCAATTTAACAGCCTGACCACGAACTCGTCGCTGTAGCGGCAGCGACAAAGCCGTGGCCGAGCTGTAAGTATCCTAGCCACGGTCAGTGTTAACAATTTAGTATTTCCACACCTTTTGACTTCGACACATATTTTGACTGCCTTGGTGGTCCAGTGGCCGCAGTATGCGCCTGCTGTGCACGAGGTTGTGGGTTCGATTCCCACACAGGACAAAACTTTGTGTGACTCACAAAGAGTTGTTCTGAGTCTGGGTGTAATTTGTGTCCGTTAATTGTATGTTTGTAAAGTCCCCCGCGACACAGAGCTTATTCTCTAGTGCGGGAGTTGTCTTTAAAAAAAACCTTTATATTACAATCAGTAAATATATTCCCTTATATAACACCAGCTTCCGCACGTGGCTTCACCCGCGCGTTCAATCCCACGGGAACATTGTTATTTTCCAGATTATAATCTATATCTGCGTCAATTTTCATCTAGATCCATTCAGTCATTCTGGTGTTATTAAGTTACAAACATACATCCATCTGTCTATCCATCCAAATTTTCGCATCTATAATATTAGTATATGTTTACTAATATTATAGATGCGAAAATTTGGATGGAAACAAATGTGTTACCATCTATAAAATAAAATAATGACCAAAAGTTATGTCCTCTATAAACCGCTGGCAACGGCGCGTGAATAATATTATACAATAATGCACCAATTAGTCATCACCCTTGAATAGTGCACAGAGTCAAGGTTGTGGTTATATTGCATAATGTCATCCCAATAGGATGACCATAGATTTTACGAAATAAAATGAAATTCTCTTATTTAAAGTCTGAAGTAAAGTTTTATGTCATGACCAAGTAATATATTAAATTCATGGGAGAATGCTAAATTATTTTCGATGCATAATAGAGGTATATGACAAAACTGTTGCATTCTGTTACGTCAGAGATTAAGCTCAAAAACTGAACAGTATAAGAAAATAAAGCTAAGTAATTTTAAATTATTTTTGATGTGAAACATCTATAGCCGCACGTAAAACAGATTTCTGGCGTGGCGACGCGTCGCCACGCGATGACGTCATGATAACGATTTGAAATAAATTCGAAGTTTTTTGTATTTAATGAAAATTTGACTGCCTCGATGGTCTAGTGGTCGCAGTATGCGCCTGCTGAGCACGAGGTTGTGGGTTCGATTCCCGCACAGGACAAAACTTTGTGTGACCCACAAAGAATTGTCCTGAGTCTGGGTGTAATTTATGTCCGTTAATTGTATGTTTGTAAAGTCCCCCGCGACACTTTTTTTTTTTTTTTTTTTAACTGTTGTTTTCTGCATATTACTTTTACAAAATAATGTCGATGTTTCACATCTGCCAGGCGTCCCGTGATGGCTCACATTTTTTTCCATTCATTTTTAACTACATGTATTAATACGATACGATCTATGTACCTTTAAATAAGTACTTGTAAAATAATAAAATTAAATAGGTATACTTATTTAAAAGCTCTGAATATATTCATAAAGATAATTAAGAAATAAGTAAAAAATAATAGTTAAAAAGTAAATAGAATTCTCTGATATCATCGCGCAGCAGCAGCGCTGCAGCGGCACTGATCCTATGTTTTGAAATTACATCACCATTTTATCAAAAATAAAAATTATTAACAAATCATTGTCATGCATTCGTCCAATCTCCGTTTTCAACAAGGCGTGACTTGTTTTGATAGTTATTTATAACTCAATTTCCTAAAACTGATACTAAATATAAAACTTATTGGCAACCCATTACGTTCGCTCACGGTATTACTCATTCTCTCGAGTGCATAATGCAGTTATAACAATAAATATGTCTAAAGCATATATACTATCAATATGGCGACCATCATGTATTACAAATATATTTTAAACAAGGAGCCCACCCCGACTTCGCCCGTGTTAAAATATATTCAGGACATTTTTTTGGGTTCGTTCCTGAGAGCCCCGGTTCCTGAGGCACCCGTTCCGGAGGGACCCGAATACGATAAATATAATTAAAGTAGATTTTTATTATTTTCAACTTGTAGAGACAACAAAAAAGTAAAAATGTAGGTATGTGTTTAAGATGAAAGTAATTTATTTGAAATCAAAATACATTTGAAATAAATACTCCATATTATAAGTACATTTTTATGAAATAAAAAGTAGGTAAATGTAATGGTAATGTAAACAGAACATAAAAATATATTTTAAAATTTATTATAGACAACGATAACTAATTATTTCAAAAATTGCACAACTGGGCATAAAGGGTTGCAAATATTTACCTGAGCGAGCAAGAACCAGTTATTATAAACAATAGAACTACCGCGGCCGGCTGGACTAAATATGTATGAAGTGCGTGTCGCTGTCGGGGACTTAAAGGAAGAAGTGACGATCAATTACGACCCAGTACAACAAATATTTGAAAAAAGAATGCAGAATTAAAAAAAAGGGCCCAAGTAAAGAAATGCCATCATACCAATCTTTGAAAACTTCACTATACAGATCAAGGAACAAGGAATTGCAAGTTCCTAAAGCTACATTTAGTAAACCAACTGATGTTGTTTTACCTAAAAAATTCAAATGTTACCTCTTGATAGATTATGCTAAAGACAACAACAGAATTATTATATTTATGTCACCGAAGGGCCGAACTAATCTAAAAAATGTGAAGGATTATTTGTGTTATGGCACATTTGATTGTTGCCCTATACCTTTTAAACAGATTTACACTATACATGGAGTATAAGTAACAATAATAATCTTGATGAAACAAACATAGTTCCCATACTTTACGTACTTCTTGTAGGTAAGTCTGCGAGCACTTATAGTACAATGTTCAAAACTATTAAAGATAATTTGCCCGACTTCAACCCCAAAAAGTTCATTCTGGATTTTGAAGCATCGGCAATAAGTGCTATTGAGCAAGTTTTTCCGGAAGTCGTTATACATGGATGTTTTGTTCATTTTCAAAGGAGCGTGTACAGAAAGGCAAAATCATTGGGATTACTAGAACACGAAGAGACCTTATCTCATGTGCGAATGTGTATCTGCCTGGCATATCTTCCGTCACATGAAATAGAAGATGGATGGGTGGCTGTGATGTTATAGGTAATTAATTGAAAAGACTGATTTTTTATCTAAAATTTTGACACTACTACTTTATGTTGTTTATGGATATTTTTTATGTATGGAAGAGACCCGTGCCCAGCAGTGGGACGTTTAGTTGAGATGGTGATGATGATGGTTTTTTTTAATTTTGTTGATTATTTTTTAGTATAAATGTTTTTTTAGTTAGAACTAGATTTAACAACGTTAACATAATATTAATATACACAACTTAAAAACTATTTATTTTTTTGTAAATTTTTGTATTGTAAGAAAATAATGATTTTATAATTATGTTAAAAGTTTATTAGAGTGTTAATTATTTACTATACTATCAACATTATAAAAATAATTTCTAAAAGTAAAACACTTTCACACTTTTAGTTTTAATTGTCATAATATATTCCATCGCGTTTCTTTAACTTTAATTTGATTACTCTAAAAAAGTATTTAATTATAATATTTGCCTTAACTAAAGTTGTATTTTATTTTTTTTCCTAATCCTTAAAGATAAATATTATTTTTTTAGTAAATTATCAAACTTTATTAAACATCTTATTTGCGGACAGTACTTTTTACCTAAACTACTAGTTAATTACATTTATTACGATAAAAATGAATCGGGTCCCTCCGGAACGGGTGCCTCAGGAACCGGGGCCCTCAGGAACGAACCCATTTTTTTTTCGTAAGAACCTACAAAGTATTGGAAAAGTTTTTAGGAAAGATAATTAAATCGGTCTAGTTATTCTCATATTATTGCGTGACCAAAGGAAACAAGGTTTTTTTTTTGTATTTATATCCTCATCAAAACCCATAAACGTCCCACTGTTGGGCTCGGGTCTCCTCCATATATTTGGAGGGATATTAGCCTACTATACCACGGTGGCCAGACGAGTTGGCATAGGGTTTTATTTCGAGTTTTCCCTCTCTTGCAGTGGATATTGTCTACCTGACTTACTCCCTTAGTCGACTCTTACGACACCCACGGGATAAAATGGGTGACATTTGTATTCTTAATCCGTCACCACACGGAAAGGTCATTATCCTACTTATTTTAATACTGATACCTCTGTTGACGCTTAATTTTATGGTATTCCGCAGATGCAAAGCGATGACACCAGGACAGCTTTATGTATTTTGCTATTACGTGATGAGCTTTTAGACGATACACTATTGACTTGGTAGTGAATGCAATTTTAAAAAATATCGCGAGCTCGGTTGGTCTCAACAGAGACTAGCTTTCTGAGCGGAAGATATATATTAGTGTTCAAGTGTACGCTAACAAAGGTGCGCTCTTAATTCATTCACTCTAATAGTCAGGAGAGAAAATAAGAAAGAAAGAAAGAAAACACATTTATTGCCAAAACCAAAAAAAAAAAAATGAACATGAGTACAAAAAACAATTACACTCTATAAATGTATTTGGCAAAAGGAACGGATTCAGCAAAGTTGAGAGCCACAGCACTGCTCAACGCTGGTTTTCAATCCGACCCTTTACAACATTTATTAGTTATAAGCGGGATCGCTTTGATTAAAATTTAATATGTACACACATGTAAATAAAAACAAAAAATACAAAAATGAAATAGCTGTTACAGAAAGAAGTAAACATTATAATCTTTGTAATCTCTAATTATATAAAAACACAATATATATATATACATATATATATAAAAAAAATATGACAAATATAGTTTAACGGAGTAGGTACTCCGATTGCTTGTACAAAATACGTTATTTTATTATATTTAAAATAAAAAAAATATTTACCCAATATTTATTATAGTCAGACCAGGGAATCGAACCCGAGACCTCGTGAACAGAAGTCGTACTCAATGACCATCCAACCAACTAGGCCAAATAAGTCCGTACCTATATCATCAAGATTAAAACAGTAGCTACCATAATCATTTAATGTGACCAATATCAGGGTCACAAGATGCAGATGATGGTGACATTGACATTGTAAAAGAAAAATGTACTGGCTGGCATAGAGACTATAGGTATTTATAGCACAGCACTTTACAAATTTGTTGATAGCATTTATCAGTGCATCGATGATGTAACTTATAGCAACCTTTCGCCTTCTCATGATTTCAACTTGTTACGATAAATGGCCACTCTAATTGTTTATCAATTAAATACTAATCGATTATAATGTTATCTGATTGAATCTTGTTAAGTATTCATATCCTGAAGCAGCAAGAATTAAAATATGGTATTTTATTGTATTTTGTGTGCAGTCGATGGATAAGAAAGAACAGCGTTATTCTGCAGTGAGTAAAAAATTATGGGCTTTTTTTTTGACGTAATTTTAAAGTCAAGGTCAAAGTCAAACTCATTTATTCATTTAGATCAAATACATGATACTTATGAACGTCATAAAAACAAATGCCAGCATACTTTTTTTTCCTACGGCCAATTCGCTGACTAGGGTTGGGCCTCGAGAAGAATTGGCAAGAAACTGGGGCCACTCTTTTTAATTGCCAGAGTATAACATTTACAATTTGGTATGAGTTACAATATTAGAGTTAACAAAAAGGGACGGAACCCAATATACCATACAAAATTATTACTACTTAGGTGGCAAACAAGCATACGGCCCGCCAGATTTTAAGCAGTTACCATAGCCTATGGACGCTTGCAATACTTTAATTATCTTTTCACCTATTTAATGCTTGTTTTTTTATAGGTTTAAATCATTTATTCTCTTAAAAGACAAAAAAGCCACTTACAAGAGAATATAAAATATACATTTTGTAATCTTATTTTAGGTAACCGTCACCAAAGTATATATAAATATATAGTATAATATATTATAATTATTTTAGGTAGGTATCTGCAATGCTCATTCAGCTTCATTAATTTACACCGGGTTATAGCTGCTATGTAATATTCATTTCTTTGCATTAAAAAAGCTATATGGACATGGCATCTATACGATAGATTATCAAAATATCCAGTAGTATTATGTCTTGAGTAAATAATTACATATTCAAGTAATAAGCTATTAAATATAAGCATTTATTTAGGTAGTGTACACTAAGCACTTGTAGAAAAGTGGCACTCAAAGAAAATTTATTACGCAGTATACTGTCGATGTGTCATCTGTTTGATTCCTAAATGTCATTATCAAAATGTGACAGTGAATATCCTACTGATCCACAATTTCTGTCTTTTGTATTGGTACTTACCTTAACCTTATTATATATGAATGATAACTCAAATTTAATTAACTAATTTATTTTTTTAATTATATCAATTAATTTACAACTAAAAGTATATTTACACAAATTAGAAATAAATTCTAATAATAAAAAATACACAAAAAAGGAGGGAGGACTGCTTAATCGATGTTCGTATTTATGAACTAATTACTCCTAACTATTAATTTAATCAAAACATTGCATACGTCTCCATAGTTACAATTTAGAATTAATATAATGTGAATTCATGTGATACTAATTTAAATCTGTTGGTAGCATTTTTTTCGTTATAGAAACATTTTTTTCTATAACGTCCATCTTATTATTTTTTAGACAAACTAGTTTATTTAATTCTTAATTTCGGTAAGCATAAGGTAGGGCGGCCACACCTAGATGGACCGATGACCTAAAAAAGGTCGCTGTTACGGACTGGATGCGGAAGGCAGAGGACCGTGAGCTGTAGCGCGTGTTGGAAAAGGCCTATGTCCAGCAGTGGACTGCGATAGGCTGATTAATTGATATTTAATTCCTTAATATTTATTATTTACCTACACAAAGACACCCTACATCGCTAACGAACCCAGCGAAACAAAATCTTGCATAACATAAAATATTCCGCGAAATCAATTCTCTCACGTGTGGCCACCGCAGTATGACGTAGTGAACTTTGGCAGTAGATCAACACAGCCGGTGCCAATAACGACAGATAGATTGACGAGCCTACTACTGAATTTATGGTTTTAATTATAATATTATTGTATAATCAAATAATTTAATTTCATTTATATAGGTCACCCTTCTTACTTCTGTCTACCCTTCCGGACAATAGACGTGAGTACTATTTATGTACCTATATAATCTGTATACCTATATAAAAGGCAATCGTTACTGACTGACTAATGATGTATCAGCACAGTGCACAGCTCAAACCACTGAATTGCCGGCTGATTCTTTAAGAAACAGCGATGGCAAACTGACAGTTGTGATTGCTCGGTGACGGCACAATCTATTGCTCGGTTTTTGCTCTTACGGAATACCGTTGCTCGGTATTCCGTTGCTCGGTATTCCGTTGCTCGGTATTCCGTTTCTCGGTATTCCGTTGATCGGTATTCCGTTGCTCGGTATTCCGTTGCTCGGTTTTTACTCTTACGGAATACCCCTACGGATTGCGCTAAAATTTAGTACGCAGGTAGTTATTATGATGTAGGCATTCGCTAAGAAAGGATTCATAAAACTTCACCTTCTAAAGGGGTTAAATAGGGGATGAAAGTTTGTATGAAAGTCCGTTAATTTCGAAGTTAGAATCTTCAAGTTTTGTGTTTAGGCTAACGACATCTACGCAGGCGAAGCCGCGGGCAGAAGCTTTGAGAACCTCTGGTTTTGCAAGCGTCCATAGGCTACGGTAACTGCTTACCATCTTGTAAGAAGTGTGCTTGTTAGCCATAAAATACTATATAAAGGCGTAACTAGTGCAGGCATTATCTGCAGTTAGAAAGAAAGAAAGAAGTTTTAATATGGTATTATTTTAAAATAATTAATAGTCGATTTGTTTCGTTATAATGACATTTTATGTGTTAAATTTAACATAACATAAATTATAATACTGTTTTATGATGTGCTAAATGCCATTAATGTCAGTGTAACATTATTATGCATAGCACATACCTATCAGTATCTTCCTTCGTAACTACAACTAATTTATACAAATTAATAATAATACTATTTAATATAACCCTTATAAGTTCCACGGCTGGATGGCATTTCTGATCTATCAACGCTTTTAGTCTAAAAGCGATGGATGGATAGTGTCCTTGGGATAGGAAAACGTTTCTTTTCAAAACGCTTATCTAAATGAGCACTGGAGCCCTGTACTCACATACTGGTACACAACTACACCGCTTTTTGTAGTCATTTGGCTGCAGTCTTCTGTAAGGTAGAGGTCCTTCCCCAATTGGGCTTGCTGACTTGCATGGTGTCCTACCTCTCTAAGGTAACAAACAAGTAAACAGTCTTCTAAGTGGTAAGCAGCTACCGTAACCTTATGATTTATAAAATCAGTGCAGATATTATTATTATTTTTTTTTATACTACCAAGGTGGCAAACAAGCATACGGCCTGCGCGGCGTATTATCTCACACGACAAACATTTTGTGATCCATAAATGTTTGTCCCGAGTCTGGGTGTGCTTCGAGATCGCGGCAAAGGGCTTGTTTCCTAATCCTAAATATGTATAATATCGTAAAAAGGCCGTATGCTAGTTTTCCACTTTAGAAGTATAAAACTTAGCTCACATAAGTCCCGTAGTTTAAGGTCCTCCGTGGTGCTCCTGTTCATAGGTTACAAACCTATACAGATTTATTTTGTCTCCCGCTTTGCTATGGAGGGAAGTGGAAACTTTTCTTTCTAACTCCGCCTATTTACTTCTGATTAAATTCGTTGCGGGGTCCAAGACAGTAGGTTTAGTTGTCCACGGGACGCACGAGTGTCAAAGCTCGGTGTATCAGTTGGTTACTCCGATGTTAATCCTGGCTTACAGGAGTCACAGCGATGGGTATGTGGGTGAGATTGTCCCGAATTTAGAAGTATAAAGTGTTAGGTTGCTGTTATGCTCTCTCTTCTATAAGCTGGTAGTATTTCTTTAGTCCAGTTGTTCCAATTGTAGCAAGAAATCTATTTATTTCCCTCCATCGCGATATAAATACAGCAATATTCAAAGGCAGACTGTAATTAAGACCGTATCTAGTTCCATTAAACAGTACCGTTGCCAAATCCTAAACACCGAGTCATTCAGTCTGCGCGCGCGCAAGTAGGCTATGATGCTATGGGATCTATGCATGCATATACATTTTATACATTCCGACGTGCAAGCATTCGGTTTGCATTATTTGCCTCGATAGCGAATAACATCTGCTATACAATAGGGCTGGCCAAAACCTAGTCTAAAGAGGCCAAAACCAATCTGATGAAAATAAATCACATTTTTAATACGCATACAACTTATTAAATATTTTTAGCATTTTTGCTATGCAATCAGCTCAAATATACTTAAATATTAAAGCAATGTGGAAAAAGGTTCGAGTCCTGCTCCAGGCTCGTCTTTTTCCACATTGCTTTAATATTTACGCATACAACTGTTTAAAAAATGTTTTATAAAATACCGTTAAAGTATTTAATCTATTTATTTCTTAATGGAACACCAACAGCTATAACATATTTATTAATTGCTTAAAACTATGACTAATATTAATGTTCTTATATGTATGCCACACAACATTCTCAATATTTTAGGTGCAAATTTTATTTCATAAATTCATTCGATCCATTTAATTTTGTTACCAACCCTACAAAATTCGCAGCCCAAGCAACTATGTACTACATACTTCGACTATTATGTTTTGATAAACAAGAATTTCTCCATGTAACAACCAAAAGCAAAACAATGCATCACGTAAAGGATATTTTCGTATCCTCGTGTATTTCTGACATATGTTGTTTAAAATCAGACATATTTGAGTATGTTATTCATGTACCGGTTCGGTGGTGATATCAAATAGTAGAATTGGCTGACCTTGAACAGTCTGAAGAAACGTGTTAGGTTATTAGTTTATATGCATCTGTTGTTAAGATTACAGACTTATATTGAAAAGTCTTGACTGCTTTGGTGGTCCAGTGGTCGTAGTATGCGCCTGCTGTGCACGAGGTTGTGGGTTCGATTCCCACACAGGAGAAAACTTTGTGTTACCCACTTTGTGTCCGTTAATTGTATGCTTGTAAAGTCCCCCGCGACACAGAGCTTGTTCTCTAGTGCGCCCGGCTGATTCTCTAAGAAACAGCGATCTTGGCAGTTATGATTGCAAACTGACAGTTGTGATTGCTCGGTGACGGCACAATCTATTGACTAAACATCAAAAAGGCTCGGTTTTCGCTCTTACAGAATACCGATTTTCAATTTGACAGCCAGATTTTGCTCGGTTTTCGCGGTGGCTCGGTTTTTGCTCTTACGGAATACCCCTGCCGGAGTTGTCTTTAAAAAAAAAAAACAGTCTGCGGTTAAGATGTATTGGGCACGTGGAAAGAATAAGTATATGGTCTCGAACGTTCGAAGACCAAATAACTGATTTTCGGGCAAAAGTCACAGCGTGAGGTCCGGCGGGAGTTGCTATCTCTTGACGTTCATAAGTCGAGTGGGCCAGACGGCATACCGGCAGTGGTGCTAAAGCAGTGTGCCCCTGAGTTATGTCCTGTATTAACGCGGCTTTTCGGACTCTCGTACAACAGAAGGCGAGTTCCGTCTTCGTGGAAGACCGCCAATGTGCATCCGGTGCCCAAAAAGGGCGATAGATCAGACCCAACGAATTACAGGCCTATAGCTATAACCTCCCCACTCTCGAAGGTGATGGAGCGAATTATAAACCGGCGGCTCTTGGGATACCTAGAGGATCACGAGTTAATCAGCGACCGACAATACGGCTTTCGCCACAGTCGCTCGACGGGTGATCTTCTGGTGTATCTCACGCACCGCTGGGCTCTAGCCATCGAGAGTCAAGGTGAGGCGTTGGCGGTTAGCCTAGATATAGCTAAGGCGTTCGATCGGGTCTGGCACCGGAGTCTTCTGTCGAAGCTGCCATCATACGGACTCCCCGAGGGATTATGCGAATGGATTGCCAGCTTTTTGTCCAGCAGAAGCATACAAACTGTCGTTGACGGTTGTTGCTCGGATCGCTTGGACATCAATGCTGGCGTACCGCAAGGCTCTGTGCTGTCTCCGACGTTGTTTCTTCTGCATATAAATGATATGTTGTCTACCGACAACATTCATTGTTATGCGGATGACAGCACCGGGGACACTTTTTACACAGGCCGCGCAAATATCCCTCGTTCCATTGTTGATGAAAGTCGCGAAAAACTTGTGTCTGAAATCAGTAGCACTCTTTCCAGAGTCTCTGATTGGGGACGACTAAATTTAGTCCAATTTAACCCCAGTAAGACACAAGTTTGCGCGTTCACCGCTAAGAAAGCCCCATTTGCTATGGTTCCACAATTCCAAGACACAGCCCTTTCAATATCCAAGAGCATTGGTATCCTCGGCGTCGACATCTCCAGTGACGTCCAGTTCCGACATCACTTGGAAGACAAGGCTAAGCTGGCATCTAGAAAGCTAGGTGTGCTCAACAGGGCAAAGTGGTACTTCACCGCGGGCCAAAGACTGCTGCTCTACAAAGCGCAAGTCCGGCCCCACATGGAGTACTGCTGCCACCTTTGGGCGGGAGCACCTGGATACCAGCTTGGACCCTTTGATTCTATCCAAAGACGCGCTGTGAGGATTGTTGACGATCCCAAGCTCACAGGCGGTATTGATCCACTAAGTCTCAGGAGAGACTTCGCCTCCTTGTGTGTGTTCTACCGCCTGTACAATGGGCTGTGTTCTGAGGAATTGTTCGAGATGATGCCCACGGCCACATTTTATCAACGCACCTCTCGCCACCGACGGGGAGTTCATCCTCACATCCTTGCACCTCAAACTTGCCGTACCGTAAGAGTACACAGGCCGCGCAAATATCCCTCGTTCCATTGTTGATGAAAGTCGCGAAAAACTTGTGTCTGAAATCAGTAGCACTCTTTCCAGAGTCTCTGATTGGGGACGACTAAATTTAGTCCAATTTAACCCCAGTAAGACACAAGTTTGCGCGTTCACCGCTAAGAAAGCCCCATTTGCTATGGTTCCACAATTCCAAGACACAGCCCTTTCAATATCCAAGAGCATTGGTATCCTCGGCGTCGACATCTCCAGTGACGTCCAGTTCCGACATCACTTGGAAGACAAGGCTAAGCTGGCATCTAGAAAGCTAGGTGTGCTCAACAGGGCAAAGTGGTACTTCACCGCGGGCCAAAGACTGCTGCTCTACAAAGCGCAAGTCCGGCCCCACATGGAGTACTGCTGCCACCTTTGGGCGGGAGCACCTGGATACCAGCTTGGACCCTTTGATTCTATCCAAAGACGCGCTGTGAGGATTATTGACGATCCCAAGCTCACAGGCGGTATTGATCCACTAAGTCTCAGGAGAGACTTCGCCTCCTTGTGTGTGTTCTACCGCCTGTACAATGGGCTGTGTTCTGAGGAATTGTTCGAGATGATGCCCACGGCCACATTTTATCAACGCACCTCTCGCCACCGACGGGGAGTTCATCCTCACATCCTTGCACCTCAAACTTGCCGTACCGTAAGATTCCAGAGGAATTTCTTACCACGTACGATTAGGCTGTGGAATGAGCTCCCTGCCGAGGTTTTCCCAAAAGACTATAGCATGGGGTTCTTCAAGAAAGGAGTTATAAGGTTTTTAAAGGGTCGGCAACGCGTGAGTGACACCCCTGGTGTTGCAAACGTCCATAGGCTACGGTAACTGCTTACCATCAGGCGGGCCGTATGCTTGTTTGTCACCTTGGTAGTATAAAAAAAAAAAAAAAAAAAAAAAAAAAAGTGCAGGTTATGAGTAACTTCAGCGGACGAGCACGCAAAAGCATTGTTATTATATCTAAACTAGTATTATAAAGGGCAAAGATTAGATTTTTAGTTTGTCTGTTACGATTTAAAACTAAAAAACTACTAGACTGATTTTAAAATTGTTCACCATTAGAAAGTTATCAACTAGTAACATAGACTATTTTGTTTTTAGAATTACGAAAACTTAATGAATGTCCTCTCGGGACGTAAAATAAGAGATTAAGACCTCTCTTAATCTCTTATCTTACGCACCATACTAGCGAACAAGCCCGCCTGGGGAAGGACACAACTACACGCAGAGGTGTAGTTGTGTTCCTACAGGTCTCCAGCGCTAATTTTGAAAGAAACGTATTCCTATCCCAGGGATAGAGTATTATGGTCTGGAATAACACATAGGCTACTTTTTACAGCGATAACCGACATCCACGCGGGCGGAGCCGCGGGCAACAGCTAGTATAAAATAAATCAATTCTATTTTAATAAAAAGTATATTAAAAAGACTTCCCAAGGGTCTATTCTTTCTGGCCCATACCCACAAGATAAGCCTGCTAGTGGGGCACCTAGCACGCTGTATCTGTGTCGACTCCAGCTTGCCCCGCTGGAGTCTGTTCCCGAATATGGCACAATATTACAATCCTTTTCTACACAACTAACATACATTTATCTTAGTTGTGATAGCTAGGAATCTAAAGGCTCATTTCGAAAAATTCAGGCAGATCGAGAGACCCAAGGGAAGTCCACGTGTGATATTTCAAGTATTGTATATAAGATATTCGTCAAGAAAACTTTAATATCGCGATTCAGAACTACAAACCAAAATGCTAATTATCTCCTAAACAGTTAACTTTTTAATAATAAATTATTAAGTAAAATTATAAAGAATTGTATTTTGAATGTATATCTATTAATAGTTTGTATAATTTATGTCATTTCTGCAAAGATATTTAAAGATTTAAGTTCGTAATGATGTAGTTGAAATTAACCAATGGCGTCGCAGCGTTGCCCGTACGTTGCAGGGGAAGTCCCAATTGTTTCTGCATTCATCCGTACAGAGCAGTATTGTTGTATACGATTTTTAACTTTAACCTAATAAAAATAGGGTCAGAAATTGATTGTATGTTTATGTATACATTATCGCTGACGATAACATTAGTAGGTATGACTTATGGCTTACTTCATTGTGGTGTTGTAGCTATTTATTTGAATGCCTAATTATTATTAGTAGTGTGATTAAGTCTTAGCTGTACTAATTATGTCAATTCTTTTTTATTTTTTGCTGTTGCTGCAATTTTTTTTATACTACTTAGGTGGCAAACTAGCATATTTTGATCTACCTGGTGTTAACCAGTTACCGTAGCTTACGGACATTGCAATACCAGAGGTATCACTTGCGTGTTGCCAACCCATTTTTTTACACCGGGCATTTAAGATGGGATTATACCTAGGAAAGGAGTACGTTTCTTTCAAAACGCATCCCTAAATAAGACCTTGAGTCCTGTACAGTGGATCACAACTACACCGCTGTGTGTAGTTATTTGGCTGTGGTCTTCTGTAAGGTGGAGATCCATCCCCAGTAGGGCTTGCTTCATCTTAAAGCCCTAGTGTAAAAAAATAAATCCGCAGTATGCGAGTGATGCTTTAGGTATTGCAAGCGTCCAAGGGCTACGGTAACCGCTTAACATTAGGCGGGCCGTATGCTTGTTTGCCACCCATATAGTATAATAAGGCTCCAAGTAAGTAGGTTAGGCCAGTGTACGTACGGCCTAAAACCTCAGCTCTCTTGATAGAACATAGAGGAGAAAGAAAAATAAATAATAGTTTAAAAAAACTAAAAAACACGCTTTTTATAGAAAACCGAACTAAAAAATAGAAAATAAGTTTTTATAAATTTAAATTAAGATTAAATTAAGAATAAAAAAAAATTTCAAAAAAGCGTCAGGTGCATGGTGTAAATAGTTATAAATATTTTATTGACAGATATGGGAGTAGATAGAGTGATTATCATTTTGATAATATCTTAAAAGCACCCCACGCTTTTTTTAAATAAAATATATTTTTTTAATTCTTAATTTTAATTTATTAAAAAATATTTTCTATTTTTTAGTTCGGTTTTCTATAAAAAGCGTGTTTTTAAGTTTTTTTTAAACTACCTATTATTTATTTTTTACTTTTTAGTAATATTATTTATATATTTTTTTATTTTTTTCAAATTAGAGTATTATCATCGGTCCTCGATAAATCTACAAATTTGAACGAAATCTGGCCGTTTGAAGTGGGTCAAAATCGCGCCCAAAAACGTCGGTTACAAACATACAGGTGAAGCTAATAAAAAGCGTGTAATAAATAGAAATGGGACATTATGACTTTCTTATTAAAGAATACTTATATATTAAAGCAATGTAGAAAAAGATGAGCCTACGAACCTGCGCCTCTCGGGTTCCGGCCCAGCGGACTACCAACTGTACCATACGAGCTCCTACTCCAGAGTTCGAATTTGTCCACCGCTTGTTAACTTCTTGGAGTGATGTTTTATTAAAGAATTAAATAAACTTACATCATTGATGACTCCGCCTTTTATTCTTCTGATGGCATCATCAGCCAACCCTGTCATATTCTGTAGGAAGGTTTGCAGGTCATTTCCAGCTCGTGCTGCGTAGTCAGTATACAGAACTAGAGCATCTGCTTCCACAGAATGAAGTTCTGTCATGAGCTGCGCATCCTGAGGGTGGGGTGCCCGGTCATAGTTATGGGGGCTTGCAACCTGTCGTTCATGGGTACGGTTAGAGACTTCCACGTAGACGACTGCTCCCTGGAACAATTTTTTATATTAGGTTAATAATGGATCATATCTTGGGACAACACACGGCCATGGGATTCGAACGGGCTACTGATATAATAATAATAATTAATTTTTATTTCAGGTATCCCATATATTTGTTAGTAACAATGTTCTTAGCCTAGTGTTAGTAATGGTACAATAATTATTTACAAATCAATCAGTTCTTGCGTGTAGACCTATCCAGTGTGCCAACAGTGGCGAGTCCCATCTTGAGGCACACGCGGTCAGGACGGCGCTGGGGCCACCGCGCATCCGCGACAACATTGACGCACAGCGCTTACGCATACGCTTACGATATACTTATAATATTTCTAAATGTATAAAAATCTATACATATTATTTATTTATTTGTTTAGTTTTTGCACATATATATTTGTACATAGGTGGACTTAATGCTAAAAGCATTATCTTATATATATAAAATTCTCGTGTCACGGTGTTTGTAATTAAACTCCTCCGAAATGGCTCGACCGATTTTCGTGAAATTTTGTGTACATATCGGTTAGGTCTGCGAATCGGACAACATCTATTTTTCATCTCCCTAAATTTTAAGGGTTAATTCCCCTATTTTTTTTTTTTGACAATTTTTTTTGTGTTTATTTTTTTTATAATACATCATAGTTTTCAAAACGCATCGCGTCTAACTTTTTTTTTACATAAGAACTTTCTCCTGACAATAACAAACACAACAAAAAAAGAATTACTGAAATCGATCCAGCCGTTCACGCGTGATGCCGTGACAAAGAGAAATAGGGATTCATTATATACGTATACGACTGCCTCGGTGGTCCAGTGGCCGCGGTATGCGCCTGCTGTGCACGAGGTTGTGGGTTAGATTCCCACACAGGATAAAACTTTATGTGACCCACAAAGAATTGTTCTGAGTCTGGGTGTAATTTGTGTCCGTTAATTGTATGTTTGTAAAGTCCCCCGCGACACAGAGCTTATTCTCTAGTGCGGGAGTTGTCTTTTATAAGAGAAATAATATATATATTTTACGACTATCGTACGATTATAAGATAAACTGCATCTTTACAAATTTAGTTAGTCATGGAGCAGTTTAATATACCTAAGTTTAAACATTGGCCTTGTTTCAGAACTTAACGTACGAAATTACAGATAAACATATTTATGTTATATTAAGTAAACATCGTTAAAATGAAAATACTTTAGACACCAATGAACGAAGTTTTTGCAAACATTACATTTTTTATTTCTATTCTGATCTTGAGATTTATAGTATAGAAAATTCCTTATAGTTTTTTAAAGGTAACAGCGATAGTGTTTTGAATTAAGACAGTTATTGTTATTATAGAAAATGGCTAATTATAAGAATTTATAATAGCTAATGGAGTGTACTAGGTATGTAAAATCGCTTGAAACTTAGTTTCCGTGATACAAATACACTAATTTTATTTCATACAAATAGCTGGTACTTTTTATTTTACAGGTATCTAAAGATTGCCTATTTTTTAGGTCGCATACGGGCTACAGGCGACAGCCACAAAACGCTGCCACTGACCTGACCCTCTAGACAAGTGACATTTACAGAAGTCGAATTGAAAAGTCAAATAAGCAAATGTATGGGATTTGACGTAAGTTAACGATTTAATGTCGTAAACTTACGTCAAATCCCATACATTTGCTTTTTTGATGTTCCGATTCGATTACCGCTTTTGTCACTTGTCTAGAGGGGCTGTTTTATACATTTTATTTGTAGCGTGTGGTGGTCATCAGTGTCAACCGAGTGTATATGAAATGTATGAAAACTATAGGAAATATGCCGGTTGCGGCGTTTTGTTGTTGTGGCCGATGGCTCGTGTGCAACGACGTTTAGAATAATGTAAAACCAATGTACTATTTGTCATTCCTAGCCGAAATTGCCAACGAGCTACAAAAAATAATACCTTAATACCACTGGCAGCAATAATAATATAGTAATATCATTGACTAGACCAGAAAAATTTCCCAACGTAATATAACAGAGCCCTTTATGGATAAAAATCGTTGATAGTACGAGTTACTACAAACAAATGATATGCAGCTGTTGGTGACAAATACAGAGTATAGTATTACACAGATGGGAATTATCATCAGTTCAGTTATTTTAAGATGACCGATGTTGTACAGTACCATATGCAGGACAAGGTCTCCAGAGCTCGGTTAGGAATGTTTTTTAAAGAAACGTTAATCCCATTGACTCTTCATAAAAACCGTGCTGTGCTGGTGTTAAAAAGTTTTCAGTCAGGAACACGCAATTGTTATTCCAGGTGTTGCAGGCATCCATAAGCTACAGTGATTATCCGTTACTGCTGGCTATCAGACAGACCATAATATGCTTATTTCTAAACAAACCTATCTACTGGCCGTGGAGAGGATTTTGTCTCCGAAACCTTACCATTTTTATCTTTTTTTTTACTGTTTAAAAAGTTAACTCCCGCACTCGCGAACAAGCTCTGTATCGCGGGGGACTTTACAAACATACAACTAACGGACACAAATTACACCCAGACTTAAAACAAGTTTTTGTGTATCACACAAAGTTTTGTCCTGTGTGGGAATCGAACCCACAACCTCGTGCACAACAGACACATACTGCGACCACTGGACTACCAAAGCAGTCAATCAGTGCTTCTCCAAAGAGCCTGAGCCTCTAGACAAGTGGCATAAACGGTACTCGAACTGAAAAGTCAAAAAAGCAAATGTATGGGACTTGACTATATTGACGATATAATGTCGTAAACTTACGTCAAATCCCATACAATTGTTAATTTGACTTTTTGATTCGACTACTGTTTATGCCACTTGTCTATAGGGGCTAAATCTGATTCTATGCTTTTGTGGTATGCTTGCCTAATAAACATGAAAACGAAGCATTTCACGGATATTGAAGTTAATGGAAGAGTGTCCACCATAAAGCTTTATTTATAAAACAACCTTCGGCGACAAAATAATAAGTAAAATCTTACGTGTTTGCTATTCTTATAAACTACATGCAATCCATGCGCTACATGTCCTTGCTACAACTAGAGGCCGACATAAAATATTATGGGGAAATTAATATTATGATGTCACAAAGGAAACCATAAAAGATGCTGCTTATTTACAGTTGATTTTAATGTTATGACGTATGTGGTGTAGTTTTTCATGCCAATATTCTGGTTAACATAAACAGTGTGCGAAATATTTTTGATGTTTTATTAGTGGGATATTGAGGTATTCCTCAGTTCACATTTCTGTGCAAATATGCAAGAAAGCTGATAGTAGACTTCTTGTCGTTCATAGACGGTGATAATACTAGAGTAATACTTTCGTGTAAGTCAATCCATCAATCAGCCTATCGCAGTCCACTGCTGGACATAGGTCTCTCCTAACACGCGCCACAGCACACGGTCCTTCCGCATCCAATCCGTCCTAGTGACCATTTTTAGGTCGTCGGTCCACCTAGCTGGAGACCGCCCTACCTTACGCTTACCGAGTCACGTTCTCCACTCTAGGACACGTCTGCTCCACCGGCCGTCGGTCCTTCTGCAGATGTGACCAGCCCATTGCCACTTCAGCTTGCTAAGTCTGCGAGCTATGTCGGTAATTTTGGTTCTTTGTCGGATTACCTCGTTGCGAATTTTATCCTTCAAAGAGACTCCAAGCATAGCTCGCTCCATAGCCCGCTGTGCGACTTTTAATTTGTGAACTAGTCCCACTGTGAGCGTCCACGTCTCGGCACCGTACGTCATTACAGGTAGGAAGCATTGGTTGAAATCTTTCGTCTTCAGTCATTGCGGTCTTCAAAGTCAAACTTATTTATATACTTTTTTTTTAATCGGGACAATCCCACCTACATGCCCACCGCTGTGACTCCTGTGAGCCAGGATTAACAGCGGAGAACCAACTGATACACCGAGCTTTGACACTCGTGCGTCCCGTGGACAACTAAACCTACTGTCTTGGACCCCGCAACGAATTTAATCAGAAGTAAACGGGAGGAGTTAGAAAGAAAAGTTTCCAGAAAAGTTTAACTATCTAAATACTTATTTAAAACATATAAAAAAGGGATTTCCTTAAAGCTTTCACTGGCACAGGTATAGCTAAATATGAAAGAAAGAAAAAACGTTATTGCAAAAAAAGAACATGAGTACAATAAACAATTATATTTGGCTAAAGAAATTCATCATTTCATTATTAAATTGGAAAAAAATGGCCTGGGCGTGAACCAAACTCACAACCTCCGACAGATTTGGAACTATACTAGACCTACTAATTAACATTGAAATCCCCGAAACTTATACTCGTAAATTGTAAAATCAGTTTTTCTCCCTTTTTTGAAAGACAACTCCCGCACTAGAGAACAAGCCTTGTGTCACGGGGAACTTAACAAACATAGTATACAATTAACGGACACAAAATACACTCAGCCTCGGGACAAGCATATCCATATATGCCACCATTTTTCAAGGGGATCGAACATACAATACGCCGCACAGTGATAAATAGCCAGGTAGCCACTGAACCAATCGAGCAGTTTACGAAGTTTCACCATAACTTTTTTTAAACAATTCAATGAAATTCTTTAGCCAAGTCATTATGCAAATAGCTCAAGCCACTGAGTAACTTTACCTTTTTTAATTTGTTTATTAAATAATAAATATATATTAAATAATTTATTTATTTATTTTTTACCACTCCCGCACTCAGAACAACTCTTCACGATCACACAAAGTTTTGTTCTGTGTGGGAATCGAACAACCTCGTGCACAGCAAGCACATACTGTGGCCACTGGACTAAGGCAATCGAACTATTACTCATTCATCTCAATAATAACCTGGCACCTAGCAACAAGAATAAGCAATCATTTAATACGTACCTAAACGAAAACATTTACTATTTGTACTACGTATACGTAGCCAGGTATATAGCTAATCATGATTTAATGTTATGCAAAGAATGCGAATGAAAAGGCTTATCAGCCGCCGTTCAGTGATTCAATAAGTAAAAATAGGTCGTGTATGTTTGTTTATATGTAGTATTAACCTGTGAATGATTCGTTTATGCAACTATTATAACAGGCAGATTGATATATTACCGTGGTCAGTGACGTTGGAAAGAGTTTTGATAACATTATTAACACAAAGACTATGGGCAAAAAAGCAAATGTATGGGATTTGACGTAATTTTACGACATTATCGAAGACTGCATGGTTGGTTCAGTGGATTAAGTGGTTACCTCGCCATGGACTACTGCGCGGCGTGTTGTGGGTTCGATCCCGGGACAAAAATTGGTGTGATCCATAAATTGTTGTCGCAAGTCTGGGTGTACTTTGTGTTCGTTAATTGTATGGTTGTAAAGTCCCCCGCGACACAGAGCTTGTTCTCTAGTGCGGGAGTTGTCTTTTTATAAAAATAAAAAAAAAATATGCCTGGGTTTAGGACATTAGTCTTCGTTCTTCGAGAAAGGTCGGCAACGTGCGAGTGATATCCCCGGTCTTCCAAGCGTCTATAGGCTACGGTATCTGCTTACCATCAGGCGGGTCGTTTGCTTGTTTGCCCCTTGATAGTATTAAAAATAAAGAAAAAAATTATTTGGTGTTGGGGGATCGTCGCATCACCTCAGGCTAAATAAAGTGGTGATCTCCGCAAATTGGCAGGGAGTAGCTGGATGCTGGACTTGGAGAGACCTTTATACTGCAGTGGACTGCGATAGATGATGATAAGTGTAGCTAGATAAGAATAACATCATGAGGAAATCTTGGTGACTTTTTGCGGGGTGCAAGGAACATCAGACTTTATACATAGGTAAGAGAGGTAGGGCACTATACTAGCGAGCAAGCCTGACTGGGAAAGGACCTCCACCTTACAGAAGACCACAGCCAAATAACTACACAAAGCGGTGTAGTAGTGTTCCTGTGTGTGAGTAGTTCTCTAGCGCTCATTTAGGGATGCGTTTTGAAAGAAACGTATTCCTATCTCAGGGATACTCCCATCTTAAAGCCCTGGTATAAAAAAAAGGGCTGGCAACACGCAATTGATACCTTTGGTATTGCAAGCGTCCATAGGCTAGGTATTTTTACTCCCGCACGGGGACGCGGGGGTCTTTACAAACATACAATTAACGGACACAAATTACACCCAGACTCAGAACAATTCTTTGTGGGTCACACAAAGTTTTGTCCTGTGTGGGAATCGAACCCACAACCTCGTGCACAGCAACCGCATACTGCGGCCACTGGACCACCGAGGCAGTCAAACGGTTTAACATCCAAAAGATTGATTTAGGTATGCAGTTATGGTACCGAATATGAAATTCGAGAGTAATTTACTTAAAGGTATTTAAGGTTGTCGTTAAAAATAAATGGCTGTTAGGACTTCATAATAGTACGGCCCTGAATATTGGTGACAGAGTTATTAAGATCGCCCATATTTAGGCCTCTGTCGTGGTCTAACGACTGTTAAAAGTCGGGACCGACTTTTAACGTGCCCTCCGAAGCATGGAGACGCTCAGATGAACTATGCGGTCACCCATCTATAGGGTTACCGCGCCCTTGGTAGCTTAACCCGCTGATCGTTTACCGAACAGCGAGTGCACCTGGCTATGAGCGCCTCAAACTCAAACGTGTGATCCACTGAATATAACTTCAGTGGATCACACGTTCGATACCGTCATAGACATTTCGTATATATAAAACAACAAACTAATAAACAAGTTATACGTGACAACAAACAAAATAATATATTGTTTACATTCTAGATAAATAATAGCTAACTCAATGTATTACCTAACAAACGGATCGGCTGGAACGGAGGTAACAATCGCCTATTGTACTTCTGATAGCTCTGTTTATCTTAGCGCTATGCCATTGACGAGGTAGGCAGAGTTCATATTACTTTATGATTAGATGAAATATGGTCTTCTTGTTTCCGGCCTTATGAATATGTAGAAATAAACATTACTTTGTTTGTTTTTATATGACTCAACAAAGTATTTATTTCCGAACATCCTGAGTCGAGTTTAAGAATGCCAAAGGTCAGCCTCGCTAACTTCTGATGATGTCCTTAAAGTGACGTATTTTAGATCTTAATTAATTTTATTTTGTAGAACACTTTATTAATGAGCAAGCCCGACTGGGGAAGGACCTTCACCTTTCAAAAGACTATAGTCAAATTACTACACGCAGCGGTGTAATGATGTTCCTGTGTGTGAGTTCAGGTTTTTTTTAAATCTTTATTTTTTAATTGGGGTTGTTATTCTATTGAATACGTAAACCCCATCGTACCTTATTCGGAATATACAACAACCTTAATATTAAAATCAAACTACATATATAAGCAACACAAACTGTGGATACTCAATCAATACAATATGTTACCAATTGCTATTTTTTTTAAAAGACATCGCCCACACTAGAGAACAAGCTCTGTGTCGCGAGGGACTTTACAAACAACCAATTTAAAAACGGACACAAAATACACAAATTACACCCAGACTCAGAACAACACTGTGTGGGTCACACAAAGTTTTGTCCTGTGTGGGAATCAAACCCACAACCACGTGCACTGGACCACCAAGGCAGTCAAATTCGCTTAAATCGTGTGAATTAACCCAACATCCATTAAATTTAAATTTAATGCCTTAACGAATATTTTTTTCTGTCGTTGAATCTTGACACATTCAGTTACATCATGATCATTATCAGTACAAGTTTTAAACGCTCATTTAGGGATGCGTTTTTAGAATACGTTTCCCAATTTAATCACAAAACCCTGGGGTTTATTTCTGGGTCGGAAACACGCAAGTGCGGGAAGAAATACAAGCCAGTCTATAAGGCGGAGGTCCTATAATACCTTCCCAGTTGATCTACTGAATATATAGCAATGGAATGTCCTCATAACTGAATATCGAACAAAGCGGCTAATCTCAACGGAGACTAGCCATCTGCGCGGGAGATATTATAGTGTACAAGTGTGTGCGCAAACACATGTTTCGTCCGATGAGCCGACAATCCGACACTACCGGTAAGAGATCAGGCGTAGAACCAACGGCCGCCAATTTCAAAACTCCGGGTATCTAAGGTAAATTTCTTGACAGAAAAACCCAATATCAATTTTTGGCCCGACCTGAGAATCTAACCCGGAACCTCGTGTTCAACGATGCAGTTAAAAAAGAGAAATATAGTTATGTTGGTCTATTGGTTACTGACCCTGACTGTAGTTTAAGGTCCTCCGTGGTGCTCCTTTTCATAGGTTACAAACCTATACAGATTTATTTTGTCTCCCGCTTTGCTATGGAGGGAAGTGGAAACTTTTCTTTCTAACTCCTCCTATTTACTTCTGATTAAATTCGTTGCGGGGTCCAAGACAGTAGGTTTAGTTGTCCACAGGCATGTGGGTGGGATTGTCCCGAATGGCCCTGACTGCCGGAGGTCTTGGGTTAGGTTTCAACCCAACACAAATATTTGTGGAATGTGCACGATTCTTTGTGCCTAGGTGTAATTTATCTAAGATATGTATGTATTTAGAAATTGATAAGTATGTTTGCTAGCAGTCTGGTTAGGCTGTTCCTATTTAAAATTTTAGTGGCAAAAGTGTTATTATTATATACACTTTTGTCACTAAACCTACCTACCTACTACTTGACCGCGGGTCATGAGGTCTTGGGATAAATTCCAGGTGAGGTGAACATGAACACCCAGCTCTACGAGTTAACAGGAGTTAGGATGTGATTCATGCAACTGGAAACTTTCTGATCTTTCTGCCTCAACGGCCATCAGTTCTGCGAGCTATGTGCCCGGCCCATTGCCACTTAATGGAAGCAATTCTTCGAGCTATGTCGGCTACTTTGGTTCTCCTACGGATCTCCTCATTTCTGATTCGATCTCGCAGGGAAACTCCAATCATAGCTTTCTCCATTGCTCTTTGGGTGACTTTGAGCCTTCGCACGAGGCACATAGTGAACGACGGCTTTGATACTAATATTAATATATTTGTTCTTCTCGTTCACTTGGAGCTCTGTGTCTGGTTACTTTACACACATACAATTCATGGACACATATTACTCCAAGACTCAGAATAAATATTTATGGATCACTCAAAGTTTTGTCCCGGGAATCGAACTTACGACCTCCAGCTAAGTAGTCAGTCACTAACTACTAGACCAACAGGCCAGTCAAAATTATTATTCAGAGTTATTCTTAGACTTAGAATTTATAAATAAGTACTTTCCATATATATTTACCTAAATATTATAATTTTAGCAAATGCTAAAATTCTAATTCAGGATGTCTTGTATAGTACAAGGTTCCTATTGCATAGGTATTAGATATTATTATGTCCCATAAAAAGCAACAAGTATTCAATTGTTAGCAGAATACTAATACTATCACACTAACTTAGGTTTAGTACAACGTGAGTAGGACTTATTCACCAACTCGACCATGAGAATCTCATCCACGTGGCCACGATTCTGAGGCGGTACGTAGTTTGCCGGGTCAGCTAGTTACTTATAATTATTGGTCTTGACTTGACAATCAGACGATTGACTGATAGACTCATCAACGTAGAGCCGCTGGAGCTTAAAACTTAAAAGACTTTATGTGAGAAGGAGAATTTTTAGAAACTTGTTTAACCCAGGCAAAGTCGAAGAAAGTTGCTAGTCATCCATTAATATTAGTTTTTTTGTTTTTTATGGTTTTCTTGGCCCGCCTGATGTTATGAAATTACCGTAGCCTATGGACGCTTGTAATGCCAGCGGTATGACTTGCGTGTTGCCAACCCATTTTTTTACACCAGGGCCTTAAGGTGGGAGTATCCCTGGGATAGGAATACGTTTATTTTAAAACGCATCCCTAAATGACCGCTAGAGACGTACTCACACACAGGAACACAACTATACCACTGTGTGTAGTTATTTGGCTGTGGTATTTTGTAAGGTGGAGGTCCTTCCCCAGTCGGGCTTGCTCACTAGTATGGTGTCCTACACTCTCTTAATTGTTTCTTTCGGCTACTTTTATCGCCATCCACGCGGACGAAGCCACGGGCAACATCTAGTTATTATTATAATATCCACAATCTAACGTTTAACCTTGACTCAAATAGTTGTCATTCCAACCAGATTCCTTTAGTGTGGGGTCTGTTATCATATCCAAACAATACATCTGATAACAAGACCTTGGGCACTATTGTTTAAGGGCTACGAACTACTACTACATTTGTTTTAATAGCTGTTTATCGTAGCGAACGTAACAATACAGCCATCTTGCAAGCATAATAATATGGATTTTTAGGAGAGGTAGGGCACCATACTAGCGAGCAAGCCCGGCTAGGGAAGAACCTCCACCTTACAGAAGACCACAGCAAAATAACTACACACAGCGTAGTTATGTTTTTTTTTTGTAATTTAGGCACTTAGGGAGTGCCTCAATTACATACATAATAACACATAGAAGTACAAATTATAGTATTTTCCGATATTCATCTCAACCCATAAACGTTCCACTGCTGGTCACGGGTCTCCTCCATACATTTGAAGGGATATTAGCCTACTATACCACGCTGGCCAGACGGGTTGGTATAGGGATTTGTTTCGAGTTTTCCCTCTCTTGCAGTGGATATTGACTGCCTGGCTTACTTCCTTAGTCGACCCTTACGACACCCTCAGGATGGAAGGGGATGGTGACATTTGTATTCTTAATCCGTCACCACACGGATTAACATTTAATCCTACTAATATTATAAACGCGAAAGTTTGTAAGAATGTATGGATGCAAGTTTGTTACTCTTTCACGCAAAAACTACTTAATGGATCTCGATTAAATTTGGCATAGAGATAGATTATGGTCTAGAATTACACATAGGCTTCTTTTTATTCCGAAAAAAAAAACTGTTCCCGAGTGATTGTACGCGCAGGCGAAGCCGAAGACGGAGGCTAATAAGCTATAATTCAGTTTCAAAAACTAAATACTGATCTTGGAAATCGACCAAACAGCTTGTACAATAGATTGATTAATATTTCGACCATATATTTAACTTCGTATGTTCAACATTTTCCACTGAAAACTTCCACAATTTGCTATCAATCCTATTTGTTTATTTACGTAAATAAGGCAAGGCTGGCACACACTGTCATCATGTGTCGCTTCCAGTACTAATGTGCACCTGTGATTATAATCCTTACTAATATTATAAATGTGAAAGTTTGTAAGAATGGATGGATGGATGGATGTTTGTTACTCTTTCACGTAAAAACTACTGAACGGATCTGGATGAAATTTGGCACAGAGATAGATTATGGTCTGGAATAACACATAGGCTTTTTGCAGCGATAACCGATATCCACGCGGGCGGAGCCGCGGGCAACAGCTAGTGTTATAATACAATATTACATTACATTTAATAGCTAGAACCATTTATTGTACGGTGTTTAATTCTATATAACTAGCATTAGTTTATCTAAATCTACTGATATGTATCTAATGATTATTTTAGATAACATTTCTATATTTTCTTTTTCAATTTAGATTCAGTGGAATAGTTTAAGCTAATGCTTTTTACGTAAAATATGCACTACGAGTTGCAAAATATAGTGTGCTATAGGTACCAATAGGTATTTAACAACAACTGCTCTACAAAAATCATCTCAACCCATAAACGTCCCACTGCTGGGCACGGGTCTCCTCCATACATTTGGAGGGATATTAGCCTACTATACCACGCTGGCCAGACGGGTTGGTAAAGGGTTTTGTTTCGAGTTATCTCTCTCTTGCAGTGGGTATTGTCTGCCTGACTTACTGCCTTAGCCGACTCTTACGACACCCTCGGGATGGAAAGGGGTGGTGACATTTGTATTCTTAATCTGTCACCACACGGACACTCTACAAAAGTACTTTTGACAAATAAATCAAATTAAAGAAAACATGCGTGGAAGTCTTTGGGTACCGCCGATAGTAGTGAATAAGTAACTTGTGAATTGTATCGTCGAGCTATTATATTATTATTTTTGAAAATGGAAAGCGAGTGCCAAAATTTTTTTGTACATCCAAAAATTTAGAATATGGAAAACAGTTAGGTTAACGCGAGTTCCATGTTTTTTTTCACCCAAAAAGTGCTCAACGTGCCTTCTAAAGAAGTTTTCACTTAAAAAATGTGTCTTACCGTGTTGCGTAGGTCAGTACAGCTGTTAGCTAACTGAATGAGAGAAGTAAAGCCGAAGAAAAGAACTGGCAAGAAATTCAAGCAACTTATTTTAATTGCCTTCACACATCAAGAATAATCGAATAACAAATTTCTGCGACGATTTTTTTTCTTTTCTTTTAAAAAAAGACATCTCTCGCACAGTCCTGTGATGCGATGGACTTTACAAACATAAAATTCAGGGACTCAAATTACACCCAGACTCGGCACAAACATTTATGGATCACACAAAGATTTGTCCCATGGGGGAATCGAACCCACGACCTCCGGCGTAGCAGTCTAGGTCACTAACAACTTTTCTTTTTTTTTTTAAGAAAACTTCCGCCCTAGGGAACAAGCTCTGTGTCGCGGGGGACTTTACAAATTACACCCAGACTCAGAACAATTTTTTGTGGGTCACACAAAGTTTTGTTCTGTGTGGGAATCGAACCCACAACCTCGTGCACAGCAGGCACATACTGCGGCCACTGGACCACCAAGGCAGTCACCCATTTACAATTCTTACATTTTTACACTCATAATACAAAGTCGAATTTATTTAAATAGGGCAATGAAATCTGCAGATTGACTTTGTACTATTGGATACACAAACACAGACAAGGTTGCTATCATTGTGTTAGTAGTTAGTCATGCACGTCATGCATGCATTGCTGACGTCATATGCACTGTCATTATAATCTCTGTATTGTTAAAATCCGTTAATAGATTCTTGTTAAGCAAACAAATATACAAATAAGTCTAGGGTATTGTTTACGAAATGCAATGCCGCGGTGATTTGTGAGCCAAGGGCAAATATTTTCGTTTTAACTTGATCTCTTACGTATTTATAAGGATGCAAATGTTGCAAAATAGTTCAGTAAATGTGATGCCGTCCGCTGGATTATGAAGGCTTAGGTTCAGGTTCGATTCTTGAGCAAAATATTATTGTAAGAAATTTTCAGTTCTAAGTCAGTATTGTAGCATCTTGTTTTTTTAAGAAAAATAGTTACTTATTTAATCATTATAAACATAGAACAGATTAAACGCTGTAAACATTATTACTTATTTTATAATTGTTTGAAGACTAAATTGTTTATGCAAAATTATGTTATTTACTTGTAACTTTTCTCTTTTCCTCTTCAAAGAACAAAACGTAAGTTGCAATATTGCCAGCTGAAAAGATTTTGAAGCACTGAGTAATACTTAGAACTTTACTCAAGTAAGCATTGATCATTACTTGTATATAGAATATCATTTACTTTAGAAATTACTTAAGAACAAGTAATGACTTAGTCAAGAAATTACTTAAGAAGAAGTAATCACTTGTTTATAGATACGGGTGTTATTAGACTAGTTGTCTGATTTCTTGTTTAAGAGCGAAATAAATACTTTTTCTTTCTTTCATTCCATACAGTTCAAAATAATCAACATTTGTGTCGTTTATAAAAAAAAATCCTTAATTTTATACGGAGTGGACGTTTTACAATAAAAAATGTTTTTGATTGTTTATTTCTCTACAGTAAACGTTTTATTATTGGATATAAAACTAGTTTCAATGAAAACATTGCGATTTATATTGTAATAAGACTATTTTGCACTTATCGTGACGTTTATATAAACTATAAAAAACATATATAAATAAATAGCATTGTTGACTACTTAGTTTTCTGGACGCGGCATTATAAATGCATACGTTACCTATCGGCCGGCTAATTCTCTAAGAAACAGCGATGACAAATGACAGTTGTGATCGCAAAATTGACAGTTGTGATTGCTCGGGGACGGCACAATCTATTGACTAAACGTCAAAAAGGGCTCTTACGGAATACCGATTTTCAATCTGACAGATGGATTTTGCTCGGTTTTTGCTCTTACGGAATACCACTGCGGGTCTCACTATTTGGCTTTGTTTTTGTATGATACCGTGTATCTATTGCATACAAGTTATTGCCCGCGGCTCCACCCGCGTTGATGTCGGTTATCGCGATAACAAAGCCTATATGCTATTCCAGACTATAATCTATCTCTGTGACAAATTTCATCCAGATCTGTTCAGTAGTTTTTGCGTGAAAGAGTAACAAATATACATCCATACATTTTTACAAACTTTCGCGTTTATAATATTAGTGGGATTTGATCGGAGTTTTGATAGAATTTATGTAAGCGGTCCCACTAGGTGGACATATGTATGATATTGTTAGGTGTTACGATTAAAATGACTATTAGATATCGGTAGATTACTTATTTCTATCCACTGGCAACTTAGTGTCGCGTCGGTAAGTTGCGCGCGCTGTCAAGATATAAAACGGAGGGTCTTTTTGGGTTTGAGTTTGAAGTGATGTAGCAGTAGTATTATAGAGTATATGTAGTGAAATATACATATGTAGTGCAGTAATATTTGAATAAATTATATTGTATTATTAATTACTGTCGGTGTTTTATTAAAATATCATCAGAGCTGCAGGAAAGCTCTGGATGCAGGTAGCTCAGGCCGATCCTTAGCATTGTGGAGGCATATGAGGGAGGCCTACTTTTAACAGTGAACGTCATCAGGCTGAGATAATGATGATGATGATAAATGGTATGATAATGGTTATTTGTGGTGAGTAATTCATCTGGCTATCGTAACTATGCAGGTATCTATAGGCATCTAATAGATGTAATATCTGTGGTATCACTCGTGTGTTGCCAACCAAAAAAATTGGAACCCAATGGTTTTTGTGATAAGTTATCCTTGGGATAAGAAAACATTTTCACAAAAACGCAACTTCACTACTTCTTGTAGTAATTTATCTGACCATCAACCTTACAGAAGATTCTTCCTCCTTCTTCCCCAGTCGGGCTAGCTCACTTGCATGACACCCTTTAGTTTATCATCAATACTTCTTCATATATAAAACAATAATATATAAAACAAAATCCATGAAAATCGGTCCAGCCGTTCTCGAGTTATAAGTGTTCGAACAAACCCGAACCATAGTAACTATTTAGTAATCTGTGCCCGAACACTATAACTCGAGAACGGATGGACCGATTTGTATGGGTATTTTAATTTGTTGGATTTGTCTCAATGTCTCCAAACTGAATAGCAGAAAAACTTTTGAAACAGTATTTACATAAAATAAAAAACCGAAGCAAGGGTGGATCGCTAGTTTTTAATACATCATTAACCCTTTCGCTGTCCAAAGTTAGACACAATAGAAAATGTTTATTTTTCTTTTCTTTTTAAAAAGACAACTCCCGCACTAGAGAACAAGCTGTGTGTCGCGGGGGACTTTACAAACATACAATTAATGGACACAAATTATATCCAGACTTAGAACAACTCTTTGTGGGTCACACAAAGATTTGTTCTGCGTGGGAACCGAACCCACAACCTCGTGCACAGAAGGCGCATACTGCAGCCACTGGACCACCAAGGCAATCTATTGTTATGTATCACATATGGGCAAGGGAGGCCTGAAATATGTACCTTAAACTAGCGGGTCGCCCAGACTTCGTCCGGGTTAAACTATTTTCAGCGCTTAATTTTTTCTTACATAAAAACCTTCTCTTGACAATAACAAACACAACAAAAAAATAATTAGCGAAATCGGTTCAGCTGTTCTCGAGATATGCGCTTAGCAACACTTTCAGCGATTCATTTTTATATTATAGGATTATAGATTCGCTCAAATACATACCAAACAGTACAAATATAATTTGGCATTGATTTAATTACCCGCATGTCTTTTTGTTATTGTGTTGTTCATTATTATTGTGTATAATACAAACACAGGTGTAACCCACATAGACGCACACTGTGTAACCTGGTTCCCACAGTAACCTTCAACATGTTGCGCATAACTTTGTTTTTCTTTCATTTCAAGATCATTTTGAAAAATCGTAAAATTTTATTACTTTAACTACTTCGTCGTACTGGTTATTTGGAATATTTTCCCCGATTTTGCAACATATCTCACTACTGCTCCGCTCCTATTGATCATAGCGTGATGTTATATAGCCCATAGCCTTCCTGGATAAATGCACTATTCAACAAAAAAAATTTTTTTCTTATCGAACTAGTACTTTCTGACATTAGCGCGTTCAAACAAACAAACAAACTCTTCAGCTTTATAATATTAGTATACATTCCTGAGTACAAATGTCACCACCCTGTTCCATCCCGATAGTGTCGTAAGCGTCGACTAAGGGAGTCAGGCAGGCAATATCCACTGCAAAAGAGGGAAAACTCGAAACGAAACCCTATACTAACCCGTCTGGCCAGCGTGGTATAGTAGGCTAATATTCCTCCAAGTATATGGAGGAGTCCCGTGCGCAGCAGTGGGACGTTTATGGGTTGAGATGATGATACATTCCTGAACATATCTAATTAGATAATATGTCCAACAAGCATCGGACCGCGACTCCGCATGTTCAAATTCAAATCCAAATTCATTCATAAATCAGTCAGTCAGCTCTTATTTGTCCTGACTGACTGATTCATCAACGCAGAGCCATAACTATGTACTAGAGCTACGAACTTGAAATTTTTCACAAATTAATGTCCCAGTGTTCTTAGCGTTTCGATGGCAAACATCATTAAATTGCGGCCCAAAATTCAGCTACATTGGCTGCATTGTCAGAGGCAGCCATCAAGTCCTCTTGCGTACAGGTGTTAGGGCATGCAGGACATGATGTGAGGTGGGCCATTGTTTGGGTTACACCGCACGAACAAGCCAGATCTGAATCGTCTGTAAAACCCCACCTGAACAAATTTACCTTGCTCCGGCCGACCTGAGTCCGGAGTCTATTTAAAGACTTCCAGACTTGCCTCGGCAATGTATGTCCGGGTGGAAGATTTTCAGACATTAGTAAGCATTAAAAACGTTTATTGGAATTGCAATCTCAAAACGGGTATAATATGTCTCAGGGTTGACAACAAGTTTTTTATTTTTCAACTTTTTTTTTCAATTCCCGCACTAGAGAACTAGCTCTGTGTCACGGGGGACTTTACAAACATACAATTAACGAACAGAAATCAACACCCAGACTCAGAACAATTCTTTGTGAGTCACACAAAGTTTTGTCCTGTATGAGAATTGAACCCACAACCTCGTGCACAGCAGGCGCATACTGCGGCCACTGGACCACCAAGGCAGTGAATGCCTTCAGTATTATAAGCGTTTATAGGCTACGTTAATAAACTGGTTTGTGAATGGCACCCATCCCTCCTATTGTCCCGAAAGGGAAGGCAGGCCCGGACATTTAATACAACTATACCAATACCAGATATTTTTCGAACAGATTAAAAATGAATGAAATTTTTTCTATCTATTAATATATGTAGATGTCTTAAATTTCATTAAATCAAACATTATTTTACTTGACCCGAGATTCGAACCTGTAAAATCACAACAACACGGACTTAAGCTCTACAACAGCGCCAACAGCTATTGTTTTTCTAAACAAATCAAGTTTGCATCTTTTACATAGGTACCTACTCAATCTGCCTACCACACAATACCTGTCGTGAAAATAAAATGTGAATGTGGACTTTGCACTTCAAAGTAACGGCTCAAGTGTCAAGTAGAGTCGTTTAACACAACGTTTCACTAAAATTATCTATCTAGTCACAGTGGGAACGTTATGTCAAAACATCACAGAGGTTGTATTACGAGTGTCAAGAAAAGCTTTATCAGGGACTTTTTTGTAATAAGGGGAATTCCCTAGTAAGTATATCGATGGCCTAGATGACAAATGTGCTAATTGTGCATTTATTTATTTATTTATTCAGGATTCAAACAGTCATACACGTCATTCAAGTTGAGAAAGTAAATCACAAAAAGACCAAGTAGATCCGTTACATAGTTAATGATTTAGTAATAAGATAATTTTGATAATTTAATATTTTAATGGCAAATGTATAAGTATGCTTAATAAATACATTTAGCATTAAAATATTAAATTATCAAATTTTTGTAATTGGAACATTTGTCTTCTAGACCATCGATATAATCAAAGTGACAAGTTAATAATGTATGCGATGCTATAGTGATATTTAGAACTAGTGATCTACCCCGGCTTCGGCCGAAATTGTTTTATATCCATTTAGGGATTGAATGACCAAAAAATTGTCCGTGTGGTGACAGATTAAGAATATAAATGTCACCACCCCGTTCCATCCCGAGGGTGTCGTAAGAGTCGACTATGGGAGTAAGTCAGGCAACCAATATCAACTGCAAGAGAGAGAAAACTCGAAACAAAACCCTATACCAACCCGTCTGGCTAGCGTGTTGTAGTAGGCTAATATCCCTTTATGGAGGAGACTCGTGCCCAGCAGTGGGACGTTTATGGGTTGAGATGGATGGACCAAAAAACCGTTCTTATTGATCATCTACGTCATTTAAGGAAACTTTCAAGTTGATGTATCAGTTAGTCAATCAGTTAGACTGCACGGTTGGTTCAGTGGCTTAAGTGGTTACCTCGCCATTTACTACTGCGCGGCGTGTTGTGGGTTCGATTCGGGACAAAAAATTGTGTGATCGATAAATGGCTGTCCCGAGTCTGGGTGTACTTTGTGTCCGTTCATTGTATGTTTGTAAAGTCCCCAGCAATACAGGACTTGCTCCCTAGTGCGGTAGTGGACTATAAAAAAAACTGCTACGCCGGAGGTCGTGGGTTCGATTCCCACCCAGGAAAAATCTTTGTGTAATGAGCATATGTTTGTTCTGTGTCTGGGTGTTATTTATCTATAATATGTATGTATTTAGAAATATATAAGTATGTTTATCAGTTATCTGATTGCCGTAGTACAGGCTCTGCCTAGTTTGGGATCAGATGGCGATGTGTGAGTTGTCCCAAAAATATTATTATATTATTATACAAAATCCTGCTGATACGAGCAACTAAAGTTTACGAAAAACACCACTAACTTACCTTCAAGTATAGTTTTATAATAATACGTTAATCACGCAACACATATTTGTACAAACTGATAAAACATAACGAATCTAGACGTAGAATATATGTATATTACAAAACCGTATTACTTAAAAACAAACCATTTTTAGCATGAATGAGAAATTTATTAGGTAAAGATAAGTGTACTATATGGGCATAGTAAACCAACTAGGTAAACAGATTCACATCTAAGCTACTGTATAACAATAATAAAGTACTAAAATAACTATATCTATTAGTTAATAAATAGTATTATTGTAATAATATTCATCTTTATTTTTACCAACTTTTCCACTCTCTTACCTACCTAATCTATTTTAGGTATAAATCATCCTGATACGGGTTTTTTTTACTAAACTTACAATTTTCCAGTAATCAAGGAAATCCATAGCTCAGCATTTAAATTAATCAAAAATAATTCTTAAATATAAAAAATAATCCTTTAAAAATATAATACTTATTAAATTCATACGAATACACTTACGTAATTCAAAATATAATTTCGGGATATTCCGACTTTTAGACCCCAAAAAAATTCAACAAACGTATAAATTTAATAATTATAAATACCACTCACGAAAATTATAATCGGATTATTATTATTTTTAAAATAAATCACAATAAGTAAATAATAATAACACAGACCTGCGTAGACGCAGACGCAGTCAGTACCGCGAACGCAAGGAGCGCGAGAGACGCGAGAGATGTGCGCGCGATCATAATGCACTGTGCCCACGACACTCACTGCCGCACTGGGAAATATGCGCGCGATTTGCGCCCGCGCAGGTGATCTATACTCTGTGTACAGTCGGTGCAGTGAGATTACGATTATCGATAAATAAACAATTCGTGCAGATGACTGTTTAGCGTAGCTACTTTTATATTTCTATATAGTTTTCTGTGGTTGCTGTAATTCAAGATCGCGTAGAATGCCTATCAAGAAATGAATAGAATCGACCGGCCTGTTGGTCTAGTGGTAAGTGACTAAATAAATAATAAATGTTTATTTGACTCAAAACGAATTACACTTTGAAGACTTAGGCTATGGCATACAATCATGGTTGGCTAAAGGTACTGGTACTGGTTCCCAAACTAGGCTTAGGCCTGTATTTTGGGAGACAGACTTGACTCGGACTACTATAAGCCTGAGGTCGTGAATTCGATTCCCACACGGGACAAAACTTTGTATAATCTATAAATGTTTATCCCGAGTCTGGGTGTAATTTGTGTCTGAGAATTGTATGTTTGTAAAGTCCCCCGCGACACAGGGTTGTTTCTTAATGATGGAGTTGTCTTAAAAAAAAACCTTAGAAAAAGGTAAATACATCTCCACCCGTGCGAAGCTAACACGGACCGCTAGTTTACTATAGTGTGCCTGTGTGTATGTGTGTGTGTGTATGTGTCTTCATCCGCAATTTCTTTTAGAACCATGACCTACCATCTAAGAGTATGTGTTCAAGTGTACGAACACATCGGCTCCACCAATAATGCGAGTTATTATAATAGATTACATCTTGCATTTCTCATGTTACCGTTACGAAAAGTATAGACTTCAGAATAATTAATTAAATTTATTTTACTAGTGGCCCGTCTTACTATTTTTTCTTAATACGAGTACTACTACCAAGAAGGCAAACAAGCATACGGCCCGCCTGATGGGAACCTATGGACGCTTGCAATACCGACGGTGTCACTCGCGCGTTGCCGTACCTTTAGAAACCTTATAAACTAATTTCTTAAGGCCTCAAAAAATGATGAAAAAGAGGTGTAAATGAAACCATTTTTTGTGTGCATTTATAGACAAATGACTGCCAAAATAGTAATTCTAAATAATTTGTAAAAAATTATCGAATCAGCACCAAATTATTGAGATGTAACCACTTTATGACTTTAATTATTGAAAAAAAAAACAATACTTGAAGAAAACATACATCTATAATTTGGTAATGTTATATTTAGAATAAGTTTAAATATTAATTTATTAAAAATTAATAAGACATTCATTCAAAGAGTACATATGTTTGTATACCCGCGCTCGCCTAGAGAATATGGTCGTGTTTGCTTCGCCTAAATGCTCAAGGTTGTTGGCGATATCCCAAGCCTTAAAGAATCCCACTCGGCAGGGAGCTCATTCCACAACCCAATCGTACGTGGGAGGAAATCCCTCTGAAACCATACGTGAGGATGAACTCCCTGTCGGTGCCGGGAGGTGTGTTGATAAAATTAACAAAAACAATTTTTTACTCGTTAAGGGATTGAATTTCCAAAAATCAAATTTCAAAATTGTGCTAATTTGCGTCCTTAAAACCTATGAAATGGTATCACTCAGTCAATCAGTCCGGTCATTAGTAATCATATTTTAACTTATCATTATATTTTCGTTACAACGTTGTTTTTTAATAACAATCCTTATACAGTGGACGTTTTTCGGCTTCAATCATAATGATGATTTCGATTTTGCAATAGGACAAATGCTTTCAAAGAGATAAATTGTGTTTGGAACGCTGGGTCTGTAGGTACTTGGTACAATTTCTAGAATTGAACTTCTTGCGCTCAACACTAGATATTATCAAATTGATCTACAGCTTGACACGTGTCTCCTATAATAGTTCTGAGCTGACATGTTTATTCAATTGGAAATACCCGATTTGTAAGACAACTAGTGGCCCAACCCGACTTCGCCAGGTTAAACTATTTGCATCACTCGACCAACAGTCAAAAAAGCAAATGTATGAGATTTGACGTAAGTTTACGACACTATATCGTAAACTTGCGTCAAATCTAATACATTTGCTTTTTTGACTTTTCGATTTGACTACCGTTTATGCCACTTGTCTAGAGGGGCAGGCCAGTCAAACAAATAATTTAAAAGATTAGTTAAAAATATACCTAAGTCTAAACTATTAGTACATACACTTCACAAATATATCAGTGAGCAAGTTCACGTCACATTACATAATATACAACAATATATATATTATATATATGTAATATTAGTTTGTTTGTTTAGTGTCGGACAGACACGTATGAGTTTATTTTGGTTTGTCCAAATATACGTCCATCACGAGTCGGAGGTGCATCTTTACAGTAATATTGGATGGTTCTTTAGGGTTCCGTATCTCGAAAGGAAAAAAACGGATGCCTTATAGGATGACTTTGTGGTCCAATCGTCCGTCTATCTGTCTGTCAAGACCCTTTTTCTCAGGAATGCGTGGAGGTTTCTCAGGTCTACTGTCCCTTAAAGCTGTGACAAAATCTATTTGGTACGAAGCAACGTCTTATAGCACAGATAAGGAAAAAAATGCGAAAACCGTAAATTTTTAATTACATTATATTATAAAAATACTAAAATACAGGTTTGTATGGAACCCTCGGTGCGCGAGTCCGACTCGCACTTGGCCGGTTTTATTAGAATTAGCAATAAATAAATATACTTGTAGATAATATTTATTTATTGCGGTATAAGAAACATACAGTACTATAATTTTATTACAATTTGCCTGCTTTGATGGTCCAGTGGCCGCTGTATGCGCCTGCTGTGCACGAGGTTGTGGGTTCGATTCCCACTTAGAGCCAAACTTTTTGTGACCCGCAAAGAGTTGTTCTGAGTCTGAGTGTAATTTGTGTCCGTTAAGTGTGTGTTTGTAAAGTCACCCGTGGCACAGAGCTTGTTCTCTAGTGCGGGAGTTGTCTTTATTGCGGGAATTTAGAATCAGTTGGAATTTTAATTTATTACAAATTAATAAAACGTCCATTCAAAGAGTACATCTGTTTGCATCCCCGCGCTCGCCCAGAGAATTAGTGTATGGTGAGTCGTGTTTGCTTCACCCAAATGCTCAACGTCGTTGGCGATATCCCAAGCCTTGAGGTCGTCGGTTCTTCTAATCGTTTGGTTAGTGGTCAACCTGGTGACAGAGTTATTTAGATCGCCCATATTTAGGCCTCTGTCGTGATCTAACGACTGTTACCAGTCGGGACCAGCGAGTGCACCTGGCTATGAGCGCCTAACCAAACGATTCGGATTCGGATTCGGAGGCGCTCATAGCCAGGTGCACTCGCTGTTCGGTAAACGATCAGCGGGTTAAGCTACCAAAGGCACGGTAACCCTATAGATGGGTGACCGTATAGTGGTATTTCATCTGAGCGTCTCCGTGCTTCGGAGGGCACGTTAAAAATCGGTCCCGACTGTTAACAGTCGTTAGATCACGACAGAGGCCTAAATCATCATCATCTCAACCCATAAACGTCCCACTGCTGGGCACGGGTCTCCTCCAAACATTTGGAGGGATATTAGCCTACTATACCATGCTGGCCAGACGGGTTGGAATAGGGTTTTATTTCGAGTTTTCCCTCTCTTCCGGTGGATATTGTCTGCTAGACTTACTCCCTTAGTCGACTCTTACGACACCCTAGGGATAGAAGGGGGTGGTGACATTTGTATTCTTAATCCGTCACCACACGGATATTGGGCGATCTAAATAACTCTGTCATCAGGTTGACCACTTACCACACGATAAGAAGACCAAACGATAAGAAGAAGAAGGTCGTCGGAACATCAGACCAGTAGACGCACCACCTCACGCTTCCTAAGTCACGGTCTCCACTTTAGTACTCGTTGCAGTTTCCTCGCGTGCATAATACCGCTACAGCTTAGTAGGCCAATCGTTAGTTAGCAAAGTGACACCAGTCCCCAGGCACTCACTCCTTTAACATTTCTAACTTATATAAGTAGATACTTCCTCAGAACGCTATTTAGATAACTTAATAATAAATTATATTTATTAGTTTATTAACAGAAACAATATACATTTTTGTATACTTTATACATAAAAGTAAATTTTAAACTTACAAGTTAATAAATACATAAAATAAAAATAAATAAAATAGGAAAGAAAATGACAAAATATTCCTCACCATAGGTTCCTCAATAATTTATATGTATGACACTACATTTCCTTTTAACAATTCCAAGAAGATTTTACTCTCCTAGGGTAGTATCTAATATATAAAATTCGCGTGTCACAGTTTTCGTTGCCATACTCCTCCGAAACGGCTTGACCGATTTTGATGAAATTTTTTGTGCTTATCCGGTATCTATGAGAATCGGCCAACATCTATTTTTCATCCCCCTAAATGTTAGGGGTAGTCCACCCCTAAATTTTATTTTTTTATTTTTTAGACAATTTTTTTAATTTCTATTTTTTTATGATACAACATACAAAAATACATACAATCCTCAATTTTCACCCTTCTACGATCAACCCCTATACTTTAGTAGCAAAACAACGTTTGCTGGGTCTGCTAGTGAGTATATAAAATGAATTAGTCTCGCAGGAAAGTATCAATTGAAATGACTGCACGGTTGGTTCAGTGGCTTAAGTGGTTACCTCACCATTTACTACTGCGCAACGTGTTGTGGGTTCGATCCCCACACGGGACGAAAATTTGTGTGATCCACAAATGGTTGTCCGGAGTCTGGGTGTACTTTGTGTCTGTTAATTGTATATTTGTAAAGTCCGTGCTTCGGATGGCACGTTAAAAGTCGGTCCCGACTGTTATCAGTCGTTAGATCACGACAGAGGCCTAAATATGGGCGATCCAAATAACTCTGTCACTGTTGGCTACTAACCAAACGATAAGAAGAAGAAGAAGTCCCCCGCGACACAGGGCTTGTTCCCTAGAGCGTGAGTTGTCTTTAAAAAAAAAAAATTCTTAAGGTCATTCATGGGGAGTAGGTATCCAAAAATAAATCCAAAATTAACTTGGAAAAAATTTTTGCTACTTAAATGTACATAAAACACGGACGCAAACAACTTAAAGAGTATTAGGGCAACCCACAAGTGAGTAATCCCAACTAGGGAAAGGAATAATCATAACAGGTCTCCAGTGCTCATTTAGGGACGCGTTTTGAAAGAAACGTATTCCTATCCCAGGGATACTCTCATCTTAAAGTGTAAAACAATGGGTTGGCAACACGCAAGTGATACCTCTGGTATTGCAAGCATCCATAGGCTACGGTAACTAATAACTGGTTAACATCAGGTGGGCTGTAAGCTTGTATGCCACGAACGTAGTAAAAAAGGAATTATTTTGATTTATAAAGTGTATACCCATACATAATATATAATTAATTAATTACATGTTACATTAACCACCTATAATGTAAATGCAATAACATTATAAACAATAAATATAATTTATACTTAATTATATTTACACAAGGTTAATTTATATTTCTTATACAAGTTACATTGAGCTTATATATGTATATGTAGATAACAATAATACATTTTATGAAGTTATGAAGCTATCGGCACTCAAAGACGTAAAAAGCGGTGGACAAATTCGAACTCAGGGCACAGATTAATAAATAGTTACTGCTCAGGGGTAGGAGCTCGGCTGGCATAATTGGTAGTGCGCTGGGCCGGAACCCGAGAGGCGTAGGTTCGAATCCTGCTCCGGGCTCGACATTTTCCACATAGCTATAAATCCTACTTCCTACTTAATATGATGAACGCGAAAGTTTGTAAGAATATATGGATGTATGTTTGTTACTCTTTCACGCAAAAACTACTGAACGTATCTAGATTAAATTTAGCATAGAGATAGATTATAGTCCGGAATAACATATAGGCTACTTTTTATTCCCGAAAAAAAATATTATTATTATTCCGGAAATGAGGAGATCCGCAGGAGAACCAAAGTAACTGACATAGCTCGAAGAATTACTTCCATTAAGTGGCAATGGGCCGGGCTCGCAGAACTGATGGACGTTGGGGCAGAAAGGTTCTAGAGTGGCGACCACGAAGATGAAGCGTGGGAAGGAGAGATCGAGAGTTGTGGAAATCCTTGGGGGAGGCCTATGTCCAGCAGTGGACGTCTTTTGGCTAAGATGATGAAGATATATAAATATACCTACTGAGTTGCTTCGGTCGTTCCCCGGTCAGATACAGGTGTATGGAGGAGATCCGTGCCCAGCAGTGAGACATTTATGGGTTGAGATGATCAACCGATTTTCGGTTTCGGCGGCAAGCTAGATTAGCTAGATAGACATTATAATGCACGAGTGTGTGCGTCAACGCAAGTGCATTCTTTATTCACTTACTATCTCAACAGATATGCGATAAGATGAAAATCTGTCAAATATTCTAAAAATAATGTGCATGCATTCCAAACGTAGGTCATGGCGGTCATCTTTGAATATAATATTATACTAGCTGTTGCCCGCGGCTCCGCCCGCGTAGATGTCGGTTATCGTGTTACAAAGTAGCGTTGTGTTATTCCAGACCATAATCTATCTTTGTGCCAAATTTCATCCAGATCCGTTCAGTAGTTTTTGCGTGAAAGAGTAACAAACATCCATCCATACTTACAAACTTTCACGTTTATATATTATTAGGAGTAGGATAGGACTGGTAGGATAGTAAATAGAAACAAAAATAATTTTGCATATTTTTTTTATAGTTCATAGGTTATGAAGCTCGGAATCCAGAGGAAGACGTAAAAAAGCCTTGCGCCTTAAGTCGGCAATAATAAAATTATCTGTGGTTTTACAGACGCTGGTGCGGATCTGCCCCTCTAGACTAAAATGGAGAGCAAATGAATGGGATTTCACATAAGTTCGTAGTAATCAATCAATCAATCAGCCTGTTTCAGTCCTGTACAATATCGTAAACTTACGTCAAATTCTATACGTTTGCTTTCTATTCTATTCGATTTGACTACTGTTTAGGCTACTTGTCTAGAGGGGCTGAGCTGTCTCTGCGCAATATTATACCTATCTTTTCTTTTTTTTTCCTTCTTTTTAAAAAGACAACTCCCGCACTAGAGAACAAGCTCTGTGTCGCGGGAGACTTTGCAAACATACATTTAACGGACACAAATTACACCCAGACTCAGAACAACCCTTTGTGGGTCACACAAAGTTTTATCCTGTGCGGGAATCGAACCCACAACCTCGTGCACAGCAGGCGCATACTGCGGCCACTGGACCACCAAGGCAGTCAAACCTATTAATGGTCGGGTAATAATTCGTGGTTTTAGACGTCTAATAATGCCTTTTTTTTAACACCTCCTGAGCTCCGAGACAGTAGCCTGAACTTTAGGATCCCAAGTGACATAGCTCAGTTTTTCTAAGTGTCTATAACTATTAGATAAGCTTGACTTACAAGGAGTTACAATGGATGTGTGGGATGATTATCCCATAACTCCTTTTACGGGGCTATGAAACACCCTTGAAACTTATGTCATTTTATGACTTAATGAGTCATAAATGTGGTCATAATAATATAGTTATACCTATGACAAATCGTAGCTAACAATAAACTGAGAAACCAATAATAATAAATGGAATGTACCACGTTTTACAGGTGAAACTCATAATCACTGTGGGTAGTATTCACATTTGTTCAAATATAATCGATGTTATTAGGGTTGGCACACGCGTTAGTTTCACTTTTTAACCGACTTCAAAAAGATGAGGATATCAATTCGTGTGTATTTTTTTTTTTTTTTTTTTTAAATGTTTGTTACCGCATAACTCCGTCATTTATGGACCGATTTGAAAAATTCTTTTTTTGTCTGACTGGACATACTTCCAGTTTGGTCCCATTATCATCAAAAGAAAGTTCCGATGATGGGATCCATGAGGAATTGAGGAAACTCCTCAAAAGTTATAGGCACACATATAGCAATTTCAATATTTTTAACAACTAATCAATCATTTGCATTCAGAAAGTGTAATTTGGTGAAGTAAAACTGATGAAGAAGACCACAGATGGCCATCTGAACTTTTCAATAATAAGTATTTTACTGATGGCGATTAGATAAGTTTCGGTTATTGTTGCTAAGCAACTATTAATAAGAAATAATGACGTGAATGAATTGAGCGCGGATTGCACAGATTAAATATTGCTTTTAATACCTACTTTTACAACTTGCCGTACTGAAGTCAGTTTTTTTTTTGTTAAAATTATTATATTGAACTACTTTTGTGGCAAACAAACATACAGTCCGCCTGATGGTGTGCGATAGGCTACGGTAACAGCTTGCCATCAGCAAGCTTCCAAAGACTCGTATCAAATGAAATGAGTAGACCGAACTGATCTACACGTTTATTTATAAATGAACTAGGGGTCGCCCGCGTGGTTATTTGAAATATTTTCTCCGATTTTGCAACATATCTCACTACTGCTCCGCTCCCATTGATCATAGCATGATGTTATATAGCTTATAGCCTTACTAGATAAATGCACTATTCAACTAAAAAATATTTTTTCAAATCGAACCAGTACTTTCAGAGATTAGCGCGTTCAACCAAACAAACAAACAAAGTCTTCAGGTTCATAATATAAGTATAGAGTATAGACAAATGTTACTATCCCAAGAATATACCACTATAAAACCCAGGTGTATTTTTGTGTTATAATACCTATCACATTTTTTTTTTACTACTTGGGTGGCAAACAAGCATACGGCCTGTCTGATGATAAACAGTTACCGTAGCCTATGGACGCTTGCAATACCAGAGGTATCACTTGCGTGTTACCAACCCTTTTTTTTACACCAAGGCTTTAAGATGGGAGTATCCCTGGGATAGGATTACGTTTATTTCTAAACGCATCCCTAAATGAGCGGTGGATACCTGTACTCACACACAGGAACACAACTACACTGCTGTGTGTAGTTATTTTGCTGTGATGATATAATGGGCATCACTCACAATGAGCCTGCGTGTATGCTTATTTGCCACCTAAATAGTAAAAAATACATGACACGTGCTACGTCAAACCTCACAAATCAAACAATAGGCGTCTAGTTATACCATCGATGGTGTAAATAATGTATGAAAGTAGCATGAGTCAACCCTAGACAGTGGCTTCGTTGTCACCATGTTTGTTGAGTTACAAGTACGTTTAGTAATGCTGAAAATATTTCAACACCGCGCTGCATAATATTATGAAAATCACTAGAAATTTGTTTGTCATGAGATTATTCATGCAGGATTTTATAACCTTCGCAATTTAGTCATATTTGACCTAATTAATGACGTCACCAACTAAGAATTTCATTGAAAAATTTTAAGTATGAGGATGTCAATAAACATGGTATATAACTGATTGTTTATATTAATAATCTTCCTAATAGAATTTCGGCCTCGGCGGTTTTATCTCGACGGAGATTAGCCATATGCGTGGGAGACATTATATAGTGCACATGTGTGAGCGCGAAGACAGTGCACTTTTTAGTCTCTCACTCTCCTAGTCCGATGGGACAGCAAACGGACATCAAACATAAGTTTACCATGCGTTTACACGCGAGGATGTAAACACCGCCCGTTTTCCAATATCGGGCATCATTGTTAAAAGCCAATTTCTATTTTTGACCCAACCCGGGAATTGAACTCGGGAGCTCATGATTAGCGATCCTACTCAACGGCTTAGACCGACGATGCAGTTATAGTACATATTATTTCACACGTAAATAAAGGCAAAAAATAACCACATCGCTTAATAAGACTTCTGTATGGTAGACCTTCCTAAGGCAGACTGCGCGCTTATATATTTACTTAATCTAGTTAGTAGCTTTAAGCGTTAGAATTTAAATAAGGGATAAATACTGGGGCTGTATCATGACATTAAAACATGAGTCGTTCGAGCGATAATAATAATAAGAATTTAATTTAGCTTACAACCATATTTTGTTAGTTACAATTTCTTAAAAACTATGTTAGTATAATTAAATCAATCACAAATTACAAATAAATATTAATTTATCAATTTAAATATCTTCCTGTCGCACTGATACCACCATAAAGAGTGACGGAGCTATATAGCGTGTATAGTTCCGTCCCTTTCTCGTACGAACGACTCACGCTTTAACAATCACAATCGTTTTGTCATTGCTATGACGCTGAACATGCAGTTAGAAAGTCATACAGATATAAAATCTACATGCTAGTAGGTAGGATCATAATGTTAATTCATCAACATTGCTAAAATGTTTAAAACATTTAAATGCAAATTTAACAACAGGTGTGATAGCTATTACCATATCGGATAAGCCACGATAACTACCTTACACAATTATAATATTATAAGTAGTGAAGTACCTGTAAATAGTCAATACTTGAAAGTCGGCCACTAGAGTGGAAACTAGATAGGTATAGGTACCTGAACAACATTCGAATCTAATATTTCAGCTTCCGCTGGAAGAGCTGGAAAATTAGACTTACTCCGAAATAAAACTTTATTTTGAGGTTCCTAAATATTCAAATTACAAACGAAAAAGAATTTCCTTCTACGATCAGGACAAGTTGTGGACTGAGCACTCTGCCGAGGATTTCTCGAAAAATTAAAGCAAAAGAAAAGAGTTAAAATATTTTTACAAGTTGTGCAACAGCCCTGCTGTTGCAAGCGTAAGTACATAGGCTACGGTAATAGCTTACCATAAGGCAGACCGTACCTTCTTAGCAATTTAATTAGCAAATTCATAAAAAGCTACATTATAATATTAAAAGGTATAGGCTCCCGTCTTCATTACAAAAAATAATTTATGGAACAAAAAAAATGACTATCAATATCAACCACTATTCCAGGAATTTGCTAAAAATAAAACACCTAAGTAGGTAACACTCATTTATTTAGCATAATAATATGAGTTTATTAAAAAACAAAAAACTATTAAACAAAGTTTATTTACTTCACTAATTACGTAGTTTGGCAATTTTTCAGAGAACTAAGGGAGCAAAGCTGCTTGGTAGAGCGATAGAGCTAGAAACCCAATAGCGTAGAATACCAGGATCAAGTCCATAATTGTTGCGAACACGTCTCTGGCTACTTGGTCTTCGGCCAGTCTATTGATGTTCCGTCGAGCTTGATGACACATCGATGCTATGTTATGTGAGATGAAATAGATCGTATTTATAAAAGCGCTGAAAAAATAAATTTATGTTTAACGCCATCTAGCAATCAACCTTTGAATTTTTATGCAAGGACGTGTTATATTAGTGCAGGATAAATAAGAACCACATTGCTAAAATTATAAGAAAAACTCATGTCCAGGCGGCAGATTTTCGGAGGGTGGGTCGAATGGGATGGGTAGAGAAGTACTTACTCGCCACAACCCAATTCTTTCCAGCGACGGTTTGCTAGTGAGTGAAGCAGTGCGCTTTGAAAAACTGTTACGGCTTTTTGGTCTTTCGGACGGACGGACGACAACACCCATGACTCCACTTCGGACTCAGGTTGGTCGAAGCAAAGAAAACCTGCTCAGGTGGAGATCTATAGACGATTCCAACCTGGAGTGTAAATGTGGTGCTGAACTACAAATCATGGGACACTTGATATCATGTTCCACGTGCTCTGATAACTGCGCCTTAGTGAAGCTTATGGACGCTTCTAAAAATGAAAAACTCGTAGCTTAGTTCAGGGCCGACACAATTTAGATAGCCATCGACACGCTTAGAAAAAGAAGAAAAACAATATAATATTCATTAGAATGCAAAAATTTATTTTTATTTAAAAAGCACTACTATAACGTCCTCTAGCGAAATGGTTCAGTACTTTTTACAAGGCAATCAAAATGCATCTATTTTTACCACGCCATCTACCGGATGCTTAGGATAATGACGTTACAGCGCTACCTCTCGGGCTATTGATGTAACTAGATGATTCACGTTTCTCACGATAGATGGCACTAGTCACTTTAATAATCAGGTAATCTAATGGCTAGATAATAATTATAATTATGTTAGCGATAGAATAACTTTTTACCTTGGAGTGCACCTATTTATAATGGTATTATTTAGACTGCAGCAGAATGGCAGGCACATTGCTATCATATAACACACACCGGGAAGATCCAATAAAGGTGATGTCCCACGGGTAGAAACTTCAATACTGAAGAAAATCAATTACAATAAATTTACAAATCGGAAAATAACATTATTATTCAATTAATTTTTCTCTATACTACTTAGGTGGCAAATAAGCATCAAGTCCGCCTGATGGTAAGCAGTTACCGTAGCCAATGGATGGTTGCAATACCAAATGTATTTATTACTTCTGTGTTGCCGACATAAAATAATTAGGTAACAACGGAGTTTTGTGTTGGAATAATGCGAGGATACGAAAGCGTTTCCTTACAAATGCATTTCTAAATGAGCACTGCAATCGTCTGTAGTGCCTTCTCCATTTAAGCCTGCTCAATTGAAGTTGCCTTACCTCTCTTAAGCGACTCTTAAAATCGCACTTAATTAAATATTAGGAGTGGGAAAAAAACATTTTTCAATATTTTTTTATAATTTGATCCACATTCGCCTCACAAGTGGTTGGTAAAACTTCATGAAGCAAATGCGGAACAAATCTTTTTTATTTATAATGCTCTCACTGCTGAAACTGAAGAGAAAAAGGTATACTTAGGTACCTATTGAACTGTCTATTTATTAAATATAAATGCCTGCAGTGGTGGCCTTAGTGGCTCTAAGGCTTAAACCGTAGACCTTCAAAGACCGCCACTTGTTCGTAGACAAAATCCATTACAAACCTATAGATCATGTACACAGTACACACGGCAACGGAGATGGCTGTACAGGGACGCTACATGAAGATTAGTTTTTTATGAAAACCATTGTACATATTTTTGTGGTAGTTGGTAACAGTGTACAATTAGACTAAACCTACACAAATAAAAATATATTTTATACAAAAATATATATTGGATTTCCTTTAAACTAATCTTTATATAACGGCCCTGCCCCTCTAAACAAGTGGCATAAACGGTAGTCGAATCGAAAAGTCAAAGAAGCAAATGTATGGGATTTGACGTAAGTTTACGACATCATTATCGCCAACTTACGTCAAATCCCATAATTTTTGACTTTTCGATTCGACTATCGCTTATGCCACTTGTCTAGAGGCTCTGTACAACTACTATCTCCGTTGCCCACCGTACCTACCCGCTACGTTGAAGACCAATACTATTCTGGGTAGAGACGCCAGAATTCTGCATCCACCTGTCTAACTGCTGCCTATTGTACTGACTCCTGTTCCTCGCCAGCGTGTAGAATGATGATGGTATTATGTAACTTTCTGTACACATGGGCATCGCCTGGATAACAAATACTCGAAATTATTTTTATTATTGCCGACCCATTTTTATAAAACTTATAAATGGAGTATCTTAATTCTTTCCAAATGCATCTCTTAAAGAGCGCTGGAGACCTGTACTCATACACAAGAACACAACTATACCACTGTGTGTTATTTGGCTGTGGTCTTCTGTTAGATGACCTTCCCCAGTTTGGCTTGCTCACTAGTATGGTGTTCTACCTCTCTAAATATATTTCAATCTAGTATTGATCGGCCCGCCCCGACTTCGTCCGGGTTAAACTATTTTCAGCGCAACTTTCTTTTTATTTTTACATAAAGAACCTTCTCCTGACATTAACAAACACTACAAAAAAGAATTACTGAAATCGGTCCAGCCGTTCACGTTCATTTTTCAATATATAGTGTTATATGTTTTGCGATATTCCATTTTTTTGTTTACAAAGACAACTCCCGCACTAGAGAACAAGCTCTGTGGTGTCGGGACTTTACAAACATACAATTAACGGACACAAATTACACTCAGACTCAGAACAACTCTTTGCGGGTCACACAAAGTTTTGTACTGTGTGGGAATCGAACCCACAACCTCGTGCACAGCAGGCGCATACTGCGGCCACTGGACCACCAAGGCAGTCAATAATTGGAACTGCTTTTCCCGTCTGATCTAATTGCAGTAACAAAATCTTGATTAACACTCTCATTACCTACTTCTCAAAGATAATGTTATTCTTTGGGACTAATACCTGGGGACATAGCAAATAGTGGAATAGCTCACCATACTGCTTGATCGGTTAGAACGTTGTGGTATGGACTCTATGGACTCGTTAATGTGACCTGAAGTGAAGTTCCTAGTCCCACGGTTGTTCACCATCTTTCTAGTCAGGTTAGGTAAATTTTTCGGTAGTTCTATGACCATCTGTTGATAGAATATTAAAGAGACTTTAACGGACTTTATATCTTTACTAGCTGTTGTCCGCGGCTCCGCCCGCGTGGAAGTCGGTTATCGCTGTAAAAAATAGCCTATGTGTTATTCCAGACCATAATCTATCTCTGTGCCAAATTTCATCCAGATCCGTTAAGTAGTTTTTATGTGAAAGAGTAAAAAACATCCATCCATCCATGCTCACAAACTTTCACATTTAGAAAGGATTAGTAGGATAGTAGGATTATTCCCAAGGTTAAATTTACTAAAAGTGCATATCAACTGCACCTTGCTGGGCATAGCGGACTTGGTTTTTAACACAGGACAATGTCAATGTGACCATCTATGTGAGTATTGGGACCTGGACTACGTTGAGTCTTTTTATTGTGATTGTAAAGTTCTGCATGAGAGAGTAATTTCCTAGTTGTTTTGAAAACAAATAGCTTTCCAAGTTATTTTTTTTAATCATATCTACTTAGAATTTAAAAGGATATATTTTCTATTCATTCAAAGGTGGGATGCTTTTAGCGATGAGGTCGCCCATAAATTGATATATGTATCAAAATGTAATTGGTATACAATAAAGAGCTAATATCCCTCCAAATGTATGGAGCCGTCGCCCGTGCCCAGCAGTGGGACGTTTATGGGTTGAGAAGAAGAAGAAGAAAGAGCTTTCTATTCTATTCTACATTTGTAAATTTTATATCAAATTACCCTGATCGTTCCACCATCACCATCAAAGAAACTTCACTCTATGATAAAAAACATTATGTTCACACATATAATATATTATTACAATATTGTTAACTTATCTAAATTATTTTAAGAATTTGTTTATTGCCACCAACTTGGTTTGTCCAAGTGGCACATAATATAATATATTTTACATCATTAATGGTTTTTTTATTAGAATTTTAAGTTTTTTGATTGCGCTTTGACTAAGAGAATGGCAATTCGGAATGTCAAAGCAAACTTTTTAATAAATATCAATGAAAGGAAAGTCCATATATCCTATAATGTCTTCTATGGAAAAGTTCTATGTATCTATTATTATTTTTTAATATAATAAGAGGTCAATAGATAAAGCTGTCTGTACATTGCAGCGGAGCGCGGGAGTAATCCAAGGAGTTTTGGACTGTCTCTGTAGAAATTCTAAAGGGTGGCCCATGGATAGCCGTGGACTGGACATCTCTCGGCTAAAATGAATGAATCAGGCATTAAAAGTATTCGAAGTTAATGAATTTAATTTCTATAAAAATTAATGATAGACGCTTAATTCCTTTTAGGTAATTAAAAAACTATAATTATCTTGTAAATTCAGTAGCCCGTGTCAAAAAAGGTACAAGTACAAAAGTATTTCTTTTTTATAATTTTATCTATTTTTCTCTAAATGTCATTCTTTGGGCGCGAACGGCTGGGTGCCATTGTTCGAAATTCAAAAAGAACGCGGACTGCCCGTCGCGTCATTATTCGCGGTTGCCAATGTAAAAAGGTTTTTAATCAAATTGATTAGGAACTTTTTTCTTGATTGACTTATTTATATTTGGTGTCGGTATTGAAGAGATCAAAGCCACCTACGAAGTTATTTAGTTTGGCTCTTAATGGTGGTCGTGAATGCTTCATAGAAAAATTATTCTAGTAAACATAACATTTTGTGGATTACGTTTGCACCAATTTTTTCTCATATTTCTCCATAGATTATAAAATTTGTAAACATTTTTAAAGTTACTTAAATATTTCGTTTTTGTTAGCTGCTTTTACCGTACCGTACCTTTCTTAACAAATTTGAAAAATCAAGAAAAATATTATCTAAATCCTTTAGTAACAAGATCAACGTCTTTCAGAAACGTACTCGTATGATGTCAATGATTTCGTACTCAAAGATTGTCACACATAAAGTTGATGACTTAATCAAGAATTTCCTGTGATTTGTGTATATGATATTACGAATGATGCTTGTTAGGTGTCATTTGACATTATTGTGGTGCACATATTTGTTGATTACTTTATTTGTGTTTGTGTAAGGTTAAGGACCTGACGACAGTAATGATTTAAAGTGTGTGTTGTTACCACAGTGTCTTTGGGGAAAATCTCATACCTGCAATCTTTTACGTAGGGACAGCATCCTGGCGCATCCGAGCGCTGTCTGGTAGCCTAGGCTGAGTAGGCCGCATGTGCTATAGGTACCCATAAAGTTACGGTGGCTGAACTGCGAACACAGAGTCTTGGTCTATACTATCTCTAGGGTGGAGAACAAAAAGCTAATTGGAATTATTTAACTCTTTACATTCATATAGCCATCTTTACTGAAAATAAATATTAGTATACCTTGAAACGAGCTCACCTCGCCATCAACCGTACGTTTGGCAAATAAAACTTATGGGAAAGTTACTTTTGCCTTGCCATGAAAAAATACAAAATTTACATTAAAAATGGTAACAATCTGCGAAGAAACTTTCTCTACTTTTCTGCGGCTTTATATTAAAATCAACGGGCATCAAAATCTCCTTAGGTTTTTAATATAACGCCGTAAAAGTCTCAGCCCATTTTCCAAAAATTCCTCTAAACTTACTCAAAATCAATGACCAATCTATCAACATATTTTTTTTAATCCGTCAAGGATATCATGAGACCTCTGAGTGGGCGTGCAAAATCAAATGAAAGTGAAGGCATGCCATTTTTTTTCGCAAATCGATCGCTTTTTTTTTATTGGCTACACCGCGGTAGCTCACTGGCCACACTGCGGGATGTCGCGCTACCGTGGTAAGAAAATTAATGGATTTCAGAGTTTTTTGTGGTTATGTCAGTTTTGATGTAAGACACCGAGTTGTTGACGTATGAAATATCTATACCTACTGCATTTTGGCTTCTACTTACGCAATAAGTATTCGATTTTGATGCGACAAAAATGTTTCCTTATAATTATAGTCTGCCAGTGTTTATTTATTATTATAGTTTGTTAACAGCAAAGGTGTAACATATGTTTATTATAATCATTATAGGTAGTAGGCTGATACCTTTGCCAATTATGGACTAACCAGCATGGTTTTCGACAACAAAATTACAAAGTAAAAAATACGAATAATAAATTATTTAGGATATAAAGTTAATAGATAATAATGTAATATAGAATAATGGCACAATTATTGCATGTTGCTATTGTTAGAGACTCGGACAGCGTTAAGGTTGATTTATAGTATACCTGGTAAGTACTAGATCGGTACCGTTGTGTAATTTTTTTACTTAAGAATGTCCTGATTATTATAAAGAGTGGCCTGCATTTCTAGTACTTATTCTCACGGTTCTACCTCTTTCAGCAAATCAGCAGTATGAAAATTGGCTAACATTGTCTAGTTTTTATGAAGTTTGTAAATCATACAATACAATACAACGAACAGGAAAATAAACATAATATTAAAATTCAAAATTAAAAAATCGTCTCGAAAATTAAAAAATGTTCTTCAACCCCTCAATCTCTTCATTATACTTAATATTTATTTACACAATCAAAAATGTATCAAGCAAAAGTGCCCATATGTTGGTCTAATAAATTCAGAGTCAACCCTTTATTTACCGTCGGCGGGTCTTTTAAGCCCCTATTATAATATTAATGCTAAACAAACACGAGATTTTTGCTTCTAAATGACTTCATCCACTTTGAAAGGCAATCGTTTAATAGGATTAACTTTGATTTTTAAGTTTGCGTTTACGTTTTGGGTAACAATAAGGCTTTTGGTAAATACTTATGGAAACAAACAAGTTAAGAGTAATAATTTGGTTAATATTTTGGAAGATTACATATTTTGAGCTATGCTCTAACATTTAGTTAAGAGTCTTTTTAAAAGTTGGTTAAAAACTGAATAGAATACTTAATGAAAATAATTAATAAACTAAGTAGTATTATATTATCCTGATTATTTTTACTAACATTTTAGTTACGGTTTCATTTACTGGTAGGAATCAAATATAAAACTAGTCAAACTAAAAGAAGTCAAAGTAACTTCAGTTTCGTTTAACGTAAACCAATGTTTTTCAAGCCGTTAGAGACTCGCTCGTATGAAGGGTTAAATGTCCATTTAGTCAACTATATTTAGTTCGCGCTTCGATTTATAACGATAGGCTATTTAGCCACATCGGCACTTTTGAACCCCTTGATCACCCACTTTTTTACTTTAATGACTTTCTTCTTTTAAATTTTGATATTAGTTTACGAAATTATAGACTTTTATAACTTTCTCCAAGGTTTATAATGTCGTTTAAAAGATGTTAAGTTACCCTTTTGTCATTAAGCTGTTATGAGTTAAACAAACATTTAAATCTGAAGTTATTTTTTATTGTAAGAGAACATCGGACACGCATACTTATATTATACGTCACTAAATAGGTAGGTAGTAGTAAAGTGGCCATGGCCGAGTGGGAAAGTAGCCAATACATACATGATATATTATGTGAGTATGATCCCAAATGGCAGTACCAATGTAAATTTTACTCTGTTGTAATAATTTATATGTTTTATGATCTCATGGGTTACCATCTGTAGTGAAGTAAAACACGTCTTAGAACAATCTATAGGCATGTCTATACCTACCACTATCCTGCATTGAGAGTGTAGATTAAGTTCTATCATCAGCTCTTCTAAAAGATTAAAAGGATCCATGCCCAGCAGTGGTATATATTTGGGTTGCTATTATATAACAATAGTTATTAAATATTTTAAACTTATGTGATTTGCAAATTTGTTATCATAGGTAGACTTGGATATTTTTATAAAGACTACAGTGACTGCTTAGCATAGGGCAGGCTGTAAGCTTATATCTTACCTTGTTGGTATAAAAACGATATCGGAAAAATGGACGTTTTTTAAATAATCAACATTTATACACTTTGCGGACCACCCTTATTTAACAACGAATTAAAAAACTCTAATCATTTAACGTTGATAGAAAAACAACAGTAGCCAATAACGTCACGAAAGAAAACAAAAATCATCAATTTTAAAAACAAAGAAGTATTAAAAACAAAATGTTACGTTTTTTTATCAATAGGTCTGTTTTGACACGTGCGCGGGTCGATTTGACTTTGAGTCGATCGTGAGCATTCAAGGGTTAAAAATAATTTTAGTTATCGATCCGTAATTATGTGTGATTGGCTATGGATCAACAGTAAAATGAATTAAAATTAGAGAAATGTATTGAATTCCGTTATTTAATGGTTTTGTTGTTCCCTTTTTAAATTGTAGACCTTTTATTTTATGTAGGAAAAAGAAAGATGTGGTTATCCATTTTACGGTTACTTCCATTTTCCTCTAGGATCGAAGCTTGATGATAATAAGTGCAAAAAGATTTTTTGAAATTTGATAAGTTGTTTCAGAATATACGAATGTTTTACTTTCAAAATATTTTTCTTTCAGTTTCGATGCGGTCAGTTAAGGAAAGTATACTTCTACCCTACTATGGGTAGACCCTATAGAAAACTATACAAAAATAACACGGCCTAAGGACTAAGTCATGCAATTGTTCAAATGGTTAATTTATTTTAATTATACCTTGATGGTCCAGTGGACGTAGTATGCGCCTGCTGTGCACGAGGTTGTGGGTTCGATTCCCACACAGGACATAACTGTGAGGGTTAGTTGTCCCGTTGTTTGTATATTTATAAAGTCCCCAGCGACACAGAGCTTGCTCTCTAGCGCGGGAGTTGAATTTTTGATAGACTAAATTATTATTATGTAGTAAAGTATGTAAAGGCTGTGAGGGAGTGTCCGGTTTCCGAAGATAATGCCAGTGATAGCGAGCCTTCCGTGTTTCTCTTCTAAGTGAAGTTAAAGGCAGGAAAAAACACTGAACCTGACCCCATCACCAAATAGCCAGGAAGAGAGAGAGACGCTGTAGGTAAGCAAGTTTTACCTTTTAGTGCTGATAGTCAATAGTCTCCTGGAAGCGTACCTATCTCATAATTTGTTAAGTCTAAATCATGAACTGTATTGAACACCCTACATCCTTTATACGACCATTATCTTAAATCTTTATTGTCTTTAAGTTAAAATAAATATAATTACATAAACAAACAGAGAGGGAACTATTTATTCTCTTCAACTTTTTCTATCCAAGAACAGAATTATCAACGATCTTATTTTAACCCCAAAACGCTGAGGCTCATCGTAATCCATATGTTGTTTCCAAAACCGATTATCGACTCAATATCCTGCTTATATATAGTCATTCGAATTTTCGTATTATACTCAAATTCGCGCCAAAGCCTGCCCTACTTCCGGCCTCCGCACGTGTGCTTCTACCAAACAATACACTTTTTTGCGACATTCAAATGATAGTACTACCAACTAATGAAGCATACTTTTATCTCTTTCTTTTTAATATTAAATGTTTTGTGTTAGAATGAGAGAGGTGATATGACAGTTGGCTTCGAATGGCGTCTGCCGTCACCATATGTTGCTTGAGGTTTCGAAAATTACCCGCGCGGCTCGTTTTTGAAATGGCAATATTATATGTCAGTTTAGTCTATTTATTAATATGTGGTAACACGCAAAGGAAAATAACTGAAGAGCCTTGGCCATGACCACAGAAAAGAGAATAGCCGTAGTCGTATTATAGGAATAAGTGAAAATTGTTACTTAGTTATTAACTGCATCATCCAGACGTGAGGTAGGGTAAGGCATTGCGTAGAACTAATGTGCTAAGGTCACAGGTTTGATATCAGGGTCAGATAAAGTAGTATTAGAAGTTTGGAATAATTGTGACCTTCTTCTTGCTACACTTAGCTTACAGAAACAGAAACGATGCACAGTGATCATATATTATGCTTATCCCAAACCATTCTCGAAGGTTTTTGTACCAAGATTTTTACCTCTACTTGCATCTTGGATGTCCTTGTGTATTTACTTTTATCATTGCAGCCGGAAGACGTCTACTGAACAAATACCACTTAAGAATATCCACTGAATACGGTTCGAAGGCTAGCCCACGCTGCGTCTTCCAGTTCGTTTACGTCTTAACTCTCAGTAATTGTTTAAGTAATATACTCGCGTTCATGCGACTTAAATGTAGGAAGTGATAAAATCCTGACCCTTCGGAGATTTAAGAGGTGTGGGGCACTATACTAGCGAGAAAACCCGACTGGAAACATGACCCTACAGAAGACCTCAGCCAAATAACACACACACAGTGGTGTATTTGTGTTCCTGTGTGTGAGTACAGGTCTCCAGCGCTCATTTAGGGATGTGTTCGAAAGAAACGTCTTTCTATCTCAGGGATATTTCATTTTAATGCCTTGGTATAAAAAATGGGTTAGCAACACGCAAGTAATGCCTCTGGTATTGCAAGGGCTGTATGCTTGTTTGCCAGCCAAGTACCTAGTATAAATTTAAAAAATAAAAGAAAGCGCAGTCTAGCTCATTGTGGAAGCGCTACAATAATGGCTGTCAAGGCGATTTTCTTTTTAACCACCAGTACCTAAGTACAATAGTTTTACTTTAACCCGCTAGCGCGATGTAAAGAAGGGAAATAGGTTTACTAGCCTATATTGTTCACCTTTTCAAAAGTGAGTATATAGTAATGCCTAGACGTGAATCATTTTATGTACAGTTCCATCACAAAGCTTGAAATTCGAAATAGTAGTAGTTTCAATCCTGAGATCGTCGTCAGCAGCATCCGAATCCAATCTTTACGATTATTACACAAAATACATTTCCTTTACTACTACCGAGAATTGATCAGAACGGAAAAAAAATATTTTCAAGAGACAACCCTAATACGCACGCGACATATGGCTGACTCGTGCGCATCCCTTTTGTAAAGCCGACAACCCTCACTTGAAGGGGTGGCTTTATTTATTTATTTTTACGCTTAAGTGTAAACTAATCGTGTAGTTTGTGTGTACTGCCTTCTGGTAGAGTTTTTATATGTTTTAACCCCCATATCTGAAGATCAAACTTTACATATGTCTATGACAGCATACTATACGTATATATAGGTCCTGCGAGAAAACTAGCGACATTAGAGCTGACGCAGGGAACTTTTTACTTTTTTTTATATTTTATTTTAAGTTTTAGTGTAAGAGCACATTTTTTTCTTTTTTTCTTTACTTCCTAAACAGATATGTCGATTTCAAAAGGCTTAAAAAGTAATTTTGATTGAAATAGTTATTAGCTGACAATATTATCCTAAACATTTGGACTTTCTAGCAGTATCTAGACTGAATCTATAAGAGTACAAAAATACGCTTCGAGAAAAGGTAGGTAGTGCACTGCGCTTCTGTTGTATCGTCTTGGCGCAATGGCACTCCCATGCCCCCATATAACATAACATTATGTCGTTCTTTTTTGTTCTAGAGTGATGGGCGAAGTAGTTTAATACACGCATAAAGATCAGACGTGTGTCTTCGGAAAGAACCTGGATCCTCAGTGTTGTACTTTTACAGTTCCATCGATGCAGCTGATTGCCTCGACCGAGCAGTAAAAGTACCATACCATTTTCTTTTCTATTAATAAACACTATGAAAATTCTCGATGCTCAATGTGCTTTAAAGTATAAACAGACGATCGAACTTGGTTCGGGCCGAACCACGAACATGGTGCGCTCCGAACCATATTATAATGATATTAATAATAATAATGTCCGGCGGACCGTGCACCACACGAGCGAATATGGTTCGGAGCGCACCATGTTCGTGGTTCGACCCGAACCAAGTTCGATCGTCTGTTTATACTTTTAAGCTTAACAGACTAGACACATCTGTTTTGCTAGCCGGAGGTCGTGCGTTCGATTCTTATACGGCACAAAACTTTATGTGATTCATGAATGTTTGCTCCAAGTCTGGATGTAATTTTTTGCTGTGAATTGTATGTTTATAAAGCCCACTGCGACACAGGGCTTGTCGTCTAGTAAGGGAGTTGTTTATTAAAACAAATAAGTAAATAAATATTTGCATTATTTGTCGAAAAGCTTTAGGGTCGGTTCATATCTGACGGAAAATGCGTCGCGTAACGCCAGAATAGACAAATATATAATAAAACATTCAACCTTTCACACTTAACCGACGATGCGTTAGTGCATCGAGCATACGAATGGAGGCAACCGATGATACGCTCGACGCATTTTCCGTCAGATATGAACCGATCCTTACTGAGAGAAAGAAAAGGAGTTGCCCATTACAAGTCAACTCTTCGCAATTTCTATTACAATATGGATTAAAATAAAAATATATCTGAACAAAACAAATATACCGTGAAATTTAGAACACAATTTATCAATATTTCATAACAAAAACTATCTTTGTACCCAAGCACCGCTCGTGTATACCATTTGTATCGGCGCCTCTGTGGGCAGAGCCGCAGGACTCCGCCCCTACCTCTGAATGTTTTATGACTTCACTTGTGTGGCCGCAAACAACATTTAATTTCGCATATTGTTGGATGTATTTAGAGTTGAATCGCAGCAGTTGGGGGTTAAGTAGAACTTTTATATTTATTTGTATAATGGCTTCTGTGTGTTCAAGTATGCGCTAAAAAATAAGTATGTATTGCATTGTGGAGTTGATATTGTTACTCCATTAACCTTTACGGCAGTCTGATCAAATTATTATATTATCAAATGACTTTTTTAAATATTTAAAAAAGCTTTCTATCTCTAACACTCTAACCACATATTGTCAGTTCATATATTTTTTATGTATTTAATGTAAGGATGTTTTTTTTAGTTCGTATATGTATTATTATTTGTTATAAAATTTATAAAAAGCTTAGATAATACAATGGTATCAAGGAGAATATATTATGTATTATATAGCACACGTAGGTATTAATTATGTACCTAGGTAATTGTTACGATGCAAGCTGCAACTTTTTCTATGTCCTCTGTAGTCTTTAGCAATATCTAAACGACTTATCTGAACGGTAGTGAGCAGTATTTCACGCACACCATTTAGATGTGGCGATAGTAAATTTTATTGTTTAGGAAACTAATAAATTTCTTTGACTTTTTTCTTAAAAAGCTGTTGCACTAATTTGTTTTAATAACCCATAAAAATTTGGCGAAAAAAGTATTTTGGTTCCGCTTTTTTAAATGTCGCTAAAAAGGTCTTATAGCTTCGGGGAATGTAGCAGCGGCTTCTTTTTTACAAAAGTAGTAAAGTAAATGTGTTTTTTTTTTCTTCTTAAGTAGATCATTTTGCGTGAAATCATTGCTGAGACATAAACGCATGCATTATCTACGTATGCGAGTTGGTGGGTTAATTGAGTTCTATACAGCTATGGTTTCTACTTTGAAAAATATCAAAGTCACAGTAACAGGCAAATGCAAATCGGTTGAGTACTTTTATCTACGTGTTAAAAAAAAAAGATTTTTCTCACTTTTATTATAATGAATTACGGTTTCAATTTCGACCTGTCGACCTCTAGTTTATTTAATTATGTAATTAAATTAGATAGGTATGATACTTATAATATCACAAAATTTCTAAAAAAAATACGTATACGTACGCTCGCACCGCGACGGCTGGTTCGCTGGTCGGAGTCCTTAAAAGCTGGCAAATAACTTAAGCTATAGAATCTAATTAAAAAAATAGAGTAGAATGAAAAAAACAATAATGCCTATTCAATACGATTTTAAAATCTCTTTCTCTGTTTAGCTACAACGAAAAACCAAGATCCAAAATCAGTGTCAAAACAACGAATTCAATAAAGATGTCGCCTCACAAACCTTTCGGCAATTCAAACTCACTTAAAATCACTAAAAAGATAACTACACAGCGCTTTTGGACAACCCTTAAAAGATAATTTTAATTAGTCGAAAACTGAACTTTATTATGCACATAATAAAGCTGAATTTTGAATAGCAAAACTACATCTATTGTCATTCTAAGTGTCGGGTTGTCACAGTAGTAAGTGGTTAGCTCAATAAATTCACTTTTATTGGTACTTTTGTAAAAAGTGAATGGTCACTGGTCAATCTCTTAAGAGTGACACTTTTTTGTTGGCAATCCGTTTAATTTAGAGTGACTTTCAATTTTGTTGTAATAGATGTGTTTTTTTTTGGTTAATTTGTGAGTTTAGATTACGATAAGATAAGTAGATTACCTGAGAAAGTGTCATATATGTTAGAAAGTGCTTAACATACGTGAAAACTGTGACAATGCTTTGCTTTGCAAAACTAGCATGGGTATCTTGTCAAGTCTTCTCATGGCTCTACCTTTGCTAGCGAACTGGCTGCAGGAAAATTGACCGACATAGTTTTTTTTCTGTTTTTGTGTTTATAAGTATAATTGCATGATCTACATTAATAAATGACTAGGACTTCGATTTTAAGAATCTCTTGTCAAAGACAGGATATTATCAAGCTCCCACGCTTACTAATATCACAATAATTACCACCAATAACTGACATAATTGCCATATTGTAAAAAGATTGATTGACAGACATCAAAACATTATAACGACAATGCCGGTGGTAAATGCTCGGCAAAACACAATGTAACTTTGAAAAAAAACACAATAGACTTAAGATCATCGATTTATCGCTCTATATAGATTAAACTATAAATATATATTTAATTATACGTTAAAATGCACGTTGTTATTACGCGGTGGCTAAACATCAAAATAAATGTATTTTTTTTCAGTAGGCGTGTGTGTACCACCCCTTAAATGTATGGATTTATTTCAATTTCTTACTAATGGTAGCGTTTTGTTTAATTATAGGTATTAAATCTTTTGTAATTAAGTTGAGCGAATTTTGACGTTTTGGTATTTTTATGAATTTTGGAAAATATTTTCTGGTTTTGGTTTGCAATTTTATTCTATGATTTTTTTCCTTAAATTCTCGATTAGGTACCTATTTTATAAATTTCAACTATTTACAATAATTTTATTCATAACACACAATATGAATAATACTAAAGGTTAAATAATACATGAGGTTGCTCTTGATCACATTTCGTCATCATTATTATCTCAGAAATTAAAATAATAATATTACATTTTTATATTATTTTCTATAGCTCGAAATCCGGTACATAATATATTTATCTATACTTACTTGCCCAAACTTTGAGTGAATTTTACTTCGTTTTCCACTGACTCTTTTTTTTTGAATTTTGACTAGACGTGGCTCAGATTGCGGGACGAGCTAGACACGTATCAGATAGACTGGTCTATTTTAGCTCAGGGTTGAGTTGAGTGGAAAAAGTAAAGGGAGACCTTTGCCTTGCAGTGGACCAATACAGACTGAAAAAAAATGACGCTAATTCAATAAGTATTTCAGCTTTTACTTTTAATACCAGAATATATTTTTATTCATTCGTAAATATTATCTTCATTTTTCTGTATTTTTTTAAAAAGGTATTTCGAAATCGGCGACTTTGAAAAAAAACCGTCAACCCTTAGCTCGCTGTAGGGGTATTCTTGACCCATCGATTAAGTTTTTGCCGTTCTAAATAAAATCATAAATTTTAACATGGCGGACAGTGGCAAAAAATCACACTATATCATATTGCCGCGGGCGTGCCTTGGTCAATTTATGACTAAATTTTAAGAGGCATTTTTGACCCATTCGCGGTTACATTGTTGGATTTGGTACGTTATGAGACTTTTGAATAATATTTGTGTAGTAGTTTATGTGTAAAATAATACCTACAGTTACTGGATATTGTGTGACATATTACTTATTATGCTAGTAGACAAATGGTCATATATCCTTAATGGACTATGACATTACCTAACTTCTTTCATTATAGAGAGATGCAACAGAGACTTTATTTTGGTATTTATTGAAGTGAAAACTTAATTAAGTGCGTTGAACACTTTTTGAGTGAACAAAAATCATGGAACTCGCGTCATCGTCACCAAACGCTTTCCATGAGACAAACCAAAAAGAAACCGAAAATAATAATTCAATAGCTCGACGAGACAAGTCATAAGTTACTTAGTTTTCACTTCTATCGGCAATCCCCAAAGACTGGCCCACATGTTTTTTTTTCTAGTTTTCACCAGCAACTTCGCCCGTGCGTACAATTCTACGGAAATGGTTTTTTTTCGAGATAAAGTGTGCTAAGTGTAATGCTATTCTCTACTTCTGTGCCAAATTTAATTCAGATCTGTTCAGTTATTTTGGCGTGATTGAGTAACAAACATTCATACATCCATTCTAAATTATAACGTTAGTATAGATTTATTTTATGCCACTAAGATGCAAACAACTTAGGGCTCTTCTAATGTTAAGCACTTATCAATAAACGCTGCCATCATTTTTCATAATTTTAATAAAATAAATCTAATTGAAAAAGTATTCCAGTAATATGTAAACCATAGTAATATACCTTAAACTTAAGTGTCGCCTATCAAAACCAGGAAGTTCTAATGAATTTACTGCCTCGAACAAATTAAATGTAATTCTGCGCAAAATTGGGATAAATTTAATTCTATTAGTGAATTTTGAAATGCGCAAAAAAAGCATAACTTGTCATCAAACTGCCATCAGTCTGTTAACTAGGGACAAATGGAGTGCTGTCGAAAATCGACCTAAATCATAGCTTTGACAACTTGGCGAATGGAACTTGAGTTGCGATGTTTGGCAATATAATAAATAATAACTAATCAATGTTTATTATTAGTAGCTATTGTTAAATAGAGAGACTGCTACACTATTAAGTTTTCTGTCTTAAGATCAATTGTAACTAAGCAATATATTTAAATAACCAATAATCCATTGTTAAATTATTAATGATTTAGAAATCATTAATAATTTAACAATGAATTATTGGTGATGGGAAACAACATAGTAATACATAGTGATATAGTTAATTTGTGTAACTGTCTTGATTAGTGTAAGTGGCGTGTAGCCGTTATAATTAAGGATAAATAAATAAAATAAAAATAGCTTAAAATATTTCTACTATCAATAGGCATACCCTTAGTGGCATATTTCTGAGCGGTGTTGATAATTTTTACCTTTATTTAATTAATTTAAACATGCGCGTACACTAATTGTTTTCTAGAGGGTTAGGCCAAGGCCACGGACTTCCTCATGCTATGTTGACATACTTCTATAGCTTCTTTTTATATATTTACAAATTTAGCACTTCTTTAAAGAAATTCAGACAAAATCTTAAATTATCGCAATCGACATTGAATAAAAAAATATTCTCAAATCAAAAATACCCTGCTAACTCTCAACCATCTAATTGAATTAGAGTTTCGCAAGCATTAGGCAAGCCGCAAAGTTGAAAATTATAGCTTTACGTCAGATAACTATAGCCGGTGCTGTTAACTATAGCCCTTGAGGCTAATTTGACAATAACTAGATGTCGTGGTAACGTTTTTAGGGTTGTTAGGCGACGCGGACGGGAGGAAGTGATGATCCGTGAAAAAAAACAAATCAAATTATTTTAATGTTACCAAGTTGTATTTTAAGTTTTATTTTATGCTTGTTATATAGGTAAGTGTTAGGTTAGGAGGACCGTGTGCTGTGGCGCGTGTTAGGAGAGGCCTATGTCCAGCAGTAATAATAATAATAATAATAATAATAAAACATTTATTTTCTCTTTACAAAGTTACATAATTCTAGGTATATGATACAGATAGTGGTTGTAAACATTTGGTCATAACTTTGTTAGAGACTGGTGCCTGAATTAGGTTTAAAGAAAACCTGTGACACAGGTCACCAGGACCCTCTCGCGGTTAGAGCTTGTTTTTAAAATTTTAATATACATACCAAATAAAAAATTGAAGTACGAAGTAAAAAATTGAAGCAGTGGACTGCGATAGACTGATTGATTGATTGATTGATATAGGGTAGTGCTATACATACACTTAGTTTTATGCTGCTAGCCTTATGGGCACGTTCCCGATAGACAGTGCTGTTGAGAAATATTTTGATGCCAAAACGAATTTTTTTTTTCCTATTTTTTCTTTGTGTTTCTCATCTTTAAGTTAAAAAATAGTGTTATGTATAAAGTGTAAAAAATGTATATTAATTCTGTAAATATAGCTTTACCACAGTATTAATATGTATATTAATACTGTGGCATTACGCTAAATTACAGAGCTATTTTTGTCTATTATATATGTTGTATATATATTTTTTATGTTGTATATAGTTGTTGTATATATGTTGTACAATTATAGTATATTAACTATGTATGTTATTTACTTATTCATGTATTGTATCGTATTATAAATATCATGTATATATTATTTTAGGTATGTATATCTATTAAGTATCACAATTATTAAGTATTGTTATTGTTTTATTTTACTTTCTACGTTTCTTTGAAATGCACCTACCAAGTTTTCTCTCTGCATCACCCAAAGGTTGACTGGTAGAGAATGCCTTTGGCATTAAGTCCGCCTTGTACACATTATTTTGTGCTTAAGTTTTAAATAAATAAATGTTGCTTCAAATTCATCGCTTGCCTATGAGGTAAGGGACTACAATTAGTTTAAAAGTTCACCTGGGTGAATTAGTCATCATCATCTTAGCTGAAAAAGTCCACCGCTGAACATGAGCTAACCTTGTCCATCGGCTGCCTGCAACCTTTACTAAACCGAATTATTTGTGTGTAAGTATATAATAAGAAAAGAAAAATATTATCGTTACTCATGTAATGAAACCAGTTCATAAACAGTATTAGTTTTTACCCAAAAGCAATAACTATTTTATGACATAATTAAATGTTAAAGGTAGCGAATAGCCTAAAGAAAATCACCATGAAAATAAGTAAAATTTACAACTATATTCTAAATCGCATCCCCTGCGGTCAAACGACCTTTTTTAAACATATTTTTTTAATTTGTGACCCTCATTTGTAAATTGGCAGAACGCATTAACGGTGATAGAAATTTTGAGCAAGGGTTTTTTATAAAAGTGCATTTACTAAAACAGGCTGATGTGGTTCATTTCTTTAATTTGTCTCGTTTATTAATAATAGTAATTTAATAATAATATAGTTAGGACACACCGCCATCTAGCATTATCTTAATAGATAAATTGCATCCAGGCATAGAACTAAGAGTCGTACTCATCACACAAATTGACTGCCTCGGTGGTCCAGTGGCCGCAGTATGCGCCTGTTGTGCACGAGGTTGTGGGTTCGATACGCACACAGGACAAAACTTTGTGTGACCCACAAAGGATTGTTCTGAGTCGGAGTGTAATTTGTGTCTGTTAATTGTATGTTTGTAAAGTCCCCCGCGACACAGAGCTTGTTCTCTAGTGCTGGAGTTGTCTTAAAAAAAAAATGTCCTCGGAGGCAATCGAACCCACGACGCCGATGCTGACGTCTAGCTTGGTGGCCAAGGCTGCAACCACTAAACCAAAAGCCAGCCAGCCAGTACATATGTATGTTACGTCCCATTGATTGACAACGTCTCTCATTTATCGAAAAATCTGAGACGGCTATTTACTTAGGTATAGGTACACATATTTATTTTTTTACTTGGGTGGCAAAAAGCATACGGCCCGCCTGATGTTAACCTGTTACCGTAGCCTATAGACGCTTGCAATACCAGAGGTATTAGCGTGTTGCCGACCCATATTTTTACACCAGGGCTTTAAGATGGGGTATCCTGGGATAGAAAATAATTTCTTTCAAAACATATCCCTAAATGAGCGCACACAAGAACACAACTACACCGCTGTTTGTAGTTATTTGGCTGTAGTCTTCTGCAAGTTGTAGGTCCTTCCCCAGTCTGGCTTGCTCACTAGTATGGTGCCCCACCTCTCTGTTATGATTTGCACCACATTTAAAATCACCTGTACCTCAAAAATCATGATTTTACAATACCAAACTGCCTTTAAAATTCGCCAATACTTGTGGTAGTGTATTTTTTGTGCTACTTGAGTGTCCGGCTCAGTGGTGCATGCAAACTGTTCATAGCTGGACGTCCGGTGTCGAGATGTCTACAAGATATACCGCTTCCGATTGACAACTCTTGAGCGTTACAGGGTTAAATCCCAATTTATTAGGGATTGTATTAAAATTGTGGGTATTTGTAAAAATAGACGATTGTTTTTTGGAGTGAAAACTTCTTTTTGCGCAGTTTTTAGCTGAACAAAAATCATGGAACTCGCGACATCGTCACCGAACGCTTTTCATATTCATAAATAATAATCTAATAACTCGACGATACACACAAGTTACTTACTTATATTTCACTTTTATCGGCAGTCCCCAAAGACTAGCCCGCTTGTTTCTTTTTTTTTTTAAATATTTAAATCAGCTTTTTAGAAGAAGTACCTAATTTCGCGCGTTGGAATTAGTGATATCTCTTATTTTCAGCTTTGTTTTTTGCATTTAACTAACAGTTTTCCATTTTTTTCTCCCAAGTGGTTGAAATAAATGTAGGTATGCAACCCTATTACCATCATAATCTGAGAATTATTTTTGTAGTGATAATCCAATTTCGATTTTGATAGGTATATTTTTTTAATTTATTAAAAAGTAAAGGGACAATTTTTTGACAGTTTTAACTGTGCCAAATCTCTCATATATCCGTACGAGTAACAATTAAAGTTTTCGTAGGTATATGAATATTAAAATATCAACACTATTACATCGTAGTACATATTATTTATGCGACAATACAGTTGACTACCCGGAAATGTGATATCTTACAAATTCTGCCAACTTCCGGCAATGAAACCTTGTTTAGGAAATTATGGGAAGTCTCCATTTGATACGGCTTTTTGTAACTTATACCTTAGTTAACGCGTGTTAAGTTTAAATTAAAATAAATATGAGAGGTGCTTCGATACGGTTATGAGGAAAAGAGAGAGTAGAGGAAGTTAGGGGGTATACAATACATACTTTATTTGTGTAAACTTATTACCAAAAAATTAAACCGACGAAAAAAAAAGGTACTGAAAAGACAAAAATAAAATTTTGAGTCGGCGCCAAACAAACAAATAAGCAAATTAATCTACATATTTCTAAAATAGCAAATTAATATACCATTATTTGATTCATCAAGATTTCTATAAGCAAACAAAATCAATTGTTTTTAGTCACAGCCAACAATCGAAATAGGATAATTGGAATATGATTGATACTTTTGAGAATATGGTCGATATTTCATGTAATTTAAGTATTACGAACTATTTGCATCATTATTTATTTGAAGAATTTTTCATGTGCAAATTTTGCAGATGATTGCCATAAAAAAGAAAAAAAAATTCTTCATTTAAATTTGTCGAATAATATAATCTGCCATCTGCCCGCGCATGCGCGCGCTAGAAGCCTCACAAAACTTACCTTTGCGGTCGATTCACAACTGTCACTTTTCCCGCCCTTTCATAAAAATGGCTACCAGATGTCCTATTTTTTCAATATTTTTTTGTAAAAATCTCAGCTGATCGGCTAATTAGTTGTTCAATTAGCAGCGTAATTGCAGTAACTTAGGAATTTTAAATATTTTTCGTGTGAATTTACACCATATGTAGGTCAGATTTGGTGAGATAGCATTTTTTCATATTTGATTTGATTATCGGCTGATCAGGAGTGCCTATTTGCAATATGCTAAGTACACACGGCAACGGGGATAGCTGTACAGGTCCGCTATATGAAGATAAGTTTTGTAAGAAAACCAGTGTATATTTATGTAGAATTTGGTTACAGTATACGATTAAACTAAAACTACAGATAAAAATATATTTCACAAAAATTCATACATTGGTTTTCCTAAACTAATCTTCATGTAGCGACCCTGTACAGCTATCTCCGTTGTCCACCACACATTAACATGAAAAACAATACAGTTTAGTAAAATAGGTAGAAAATAATATTATTTTTGGAGTACAATATGCCAAATATATCATAAAACAATTAATCAGCTCCAAATCGCAAAAGATAGGTAAAACTAAAACCCAATACATGGGTATTTGTTGGTCAGTTGTCAATCTAAATGCTTCAGGTGATTTTAGTTCAAATGTTTAGGTGTAAACGCTACTTGGGTGCACGTCTTTACTTATTTTTCATCTTAAATTAAGTATTTTTCTATTCACATTTCAAAAGTATTTTTATCTTTCCAAGGACACACGCAGTGGTTGGAAAGGCAAAGAATTGTTTCAACAAGACTGCTTTAGGAGAGTTTGTAAAGCAGTTATAGGGCACAATTGTGTGCGCAAATATAGGTGCACTTTTTATTCCCTCAAGCTCATAGTCCGATAGGACGACAATCCGACACGACCGGTGGGAGATGAGATGTGCATTCAAGCTCAATATCAACTTTGGGCCTGACCCGGGTATCGAACTCGAGAGAGACCTTGCGACCAACAGTCACTCTCACTAACTACTACATCAACGAGATATAATACTTTTACATCTTTTCAAACACTCTTACTTAGGTACCCTTCTTATGTAGAATGCATTAGAATAGTATACATATATGTATATGTATACTAGGGGTCGCCCGCGATTTCATCCGCGTGGTAATTTGGAACGTACATTTCCCCGATTTTGCAACATATCTCCCTACTGCTCCGCTCCTATTGATCATAGCGTGATGTTTTATAGCCTGTAGCCTTCCTTGATAAATGCACTATTCAATAAAAAAATATTTTTTCTTATCGAACCAGTACTTTCTGAGATTCGTTCAACCAAACAAACAAACAGCTTTATAATATTATAGATTACGACCCGCCCTCGCTTCGCTTCGGTTTATTCTGGATTTCTTCACTATAATATGCATATATTATAAATATAAACCTTCCTCTTGAATCACTCTATCTATTTAAAAGAACCGCATCAAAATCCGTTGCGTAGTTTTAAAGATCTAAGCATACATAGGGACAGACAGACAGTGGAAAGCGACTTTGTTTTATACTACTTGTAGTGATAAGCGATTTTTTCGATTTTTAAAGACAACTCCCGCAAGAGAACAAGCTCTGTGTCACGGGGGACTTTTCTAACATACAATCAACGGACACAAATTACACCCAGCCTCAGAACAACTCTTTGTAGGTCACACAAAGTTTTGTCCCTGTGTGGGAATCGAACCCACAACCTCGTGCACAGCAGGCGCATACTGCACCCACTGGACCACCGAGGCAGTCATTAACGCAAACTATCAAATTTAATCTCACTAGCATAATTATTTGCAAATCTCAGTGTGTATACCTAACAAGCCAACCGTGGTGTTACAATAAAAAGATGGCGGCTAATGAGGCGTGTGATGCGCACGCGCGCCTGTGTGGTCGAAGCCGTACGCGCACGGTCACCTACTGGCCTACTGTTTGTGGTGTTGTATGCTAATGCGGGACTGAGGCGTTGTGGTGATTAACAGCTTGCTAATAAGAGAATAAGTTGTACCTATATTTTATTTTTTACTAACACAATTTGACTGCAGGGTTTGTTTGTGGTCACCTCTCAATTTTACTACTGCGGTGTGTTGTGGGTTATCGAACCCAATTGTATCTCGTGTGGGGATCGCCCCACACGAGATAAAAAAAAATTGTGATACGAGATAAAAATAAGGTTGTCTCGAGGCTACGTGTACTTTAAGTCCGTTAATTTCCTCCGCGAGACCGCGACACATGCGGTTTTTTTTTGTGTAATTATTTACCATGAAATTCATGATTTTCTAGAAGAATATTTAATATCTGACATTGGCAAAATAAGACTGCTTCGTAAGTCGTTTTTTTATTACTTTACTCTACAAATCGCACTATATTGTTAGATACGAGAATTTTTGAGAATCAAACCCAGCACCACCCAAGCTTTAATTTTTTTTAACTCTACAGTCGTTTCAACCTCAAACTTGTTCAAAAGAAAGTTCACAGGCTTTACCGGGATAGTTATCAGGATATTTGTCCATTCTCTCTCCCACAGTGGCTGTGGGAAAATGTTTTTTATGTTCGTATATATTTTTTACTGAATCTCAAAAACTCGTGTAATCATTACCATATAAAGGGCAAGGAAGAGTTCCGAACGCATCCGGTTGTTTAGGTCTGTGGCACACTTGGATTAACATCCAAGTTAAATAATTTGGTTTGATATTTTTACAATCCTGTACTTATTTTGAGTGGGAAAGTAACCGACTTGTACGCAAGAGGTGTGAGTTCGATTCCGGGTGGCGGTACCAACGCGAATATTAACGGTGCAACAAGGTGGACCGATGACCTGGTAAGGATAGCGAAGGATAAGGTCAGCTGTAAAAACCTTTAGGGGAGGCTTATGTCCAGCAGTGATCATCTTTTGGCTGAGGTGATGATGATGAGGATAAACCAAATGATTTAGCATCTGCTAAAGGTGAAGGGAAACAACGTGAGGATACTCAAATATATTAGAATAAATTCTAAAGGCATGTCCTATCTACATTTTATAAAAAGAAACATTCCAGTTAGCACGCCTAGACGAAGAACGCTTGAAATATTCCACCAAGCACGCTGAGCGCTTCAAATAAAAATTTAAATGCATTTATTTTCTATTCTACGAACCACGCCTACGAATATGACTCGCATAATGTAAGGACTAAATAAATAGCCAAATTTAATGGCAGTAAATAAATGAAAGCAGTGCTTGTAAAACAAATGAAACATCATCACAAATGTTCTCAGTGTGACTCAAACTTTATAATTTCGTAGTACCTGCAGATAATGACATCCTGGGTCCGAAGTGAGCTCCATAAGTAATAAACTATTACTTATTCTGATACAATAGCTTTATGAGCTTGATACCATTAACTTGAGAAATTGGGAAAGTTGTGAAGCTTCTAGCTTTGAGTGGTAAGCGGTAAGCATTGTGCAATGTGTTACGGATTTGATGCCAAAGAAAGACTATTGCTTGACTTTAGTGTAACTATTTATACATCGGGTACAATATAAGGCAGTTAGCTACATGGATTTTGAAATTTCAAGACATTTCGAAATTTTCAAGATTTTTTAAAAATAAAGGTACAGATATATAGTTTTATTAAATTTTTAATTAATATGGAAACAATATACCTATATATAATACAAGTAATTTACAACTAAAACTGTATTTACCCAATTAAAAGATTAATTCTAATAATAAAAAAAACAAATCAAAATTTAAATCAAAGTACCTGCATAAGATATCTGTGCAGAAAATGAAAATAAAATAAAACAAAAAGCCTGCTCTGTCCCAAATTTGTTAAATACTAAATTTGACTTTAGTTAGGTATATTGATAAATAGATAGTATTCCCAAAGATAGATCCCTTATTTTTTTCCACTTTAACTTAATATGACTTCTGCATCAAAAGAGCACACAAAAAACCAAGATTGATATTTTCACCTAAAAATTAAAAACTAATATGACCACCCTGCGTAGTGCCAAATAATCTAAAAATCATATTAACTTAAATCAAAATAAAGGGCTGTAACTTAGCAAAATGGTGTCCAAAAAAGGTTAATGTCCAATTTTTAGGCGCCAAATCAGCCACCCTTTTCGTCACACTCGATAAAAAAGTAAAAAAATATTGCCAGGTTCTGAGGTAGAAGTAATTAAACCAAATTAAGTTATAACTTGGGGCAAAATATTGGACACAGATTTAACAACTTATTAAAAAAAAAGGCAAGTTTAGTAACTAATGCAATTTAGCAAAAATGCAGTGCAACTATTGTGGATAGTCGCCTCGGTACTGACTATATCCGAAGCGTAGTGAGTTTAATTTTAATAATCTAGAAACTAAATTTGATCTACATAATTTTATTGTAATTATACCACTAAACACTTTCTAGGAACAGATCCTTAGTATTAGCACTGCGTTAGGAATTGTGTTTTGTATTATGGCAATAGGCTCATCCTAAGGTAGGGCGGCCCCTAGCTAGGTGGACCGACGACCTAAAAAACGTCGCTGGGACGCACTGGATGCGGAAGGCGAAGGACCGTGTGCTATGGCGCGTGTTGAGAGAGGCCTATATCTAGCAGTGGACTGCGATAGGCTGATTGATTGATTGAATAGGCTCGTCCTATATTATATAGAACTTTTAGCAAGGGATGCTATGGTAAATTGCCTTCTTAAATTTCTCACGTCATCGACAAAGATTTTATAAAGCTACTATTATACCTAACCTAAATAAATTCATATTATTCAAATAATCAAAAATTTTATTCAAACATATCTACCACCACCATTTCACAATCCAATACATTAAAAAAACATAGGAAGGAAAGAAAGGAAGCTTCTTTGGGGAGCCGACAGTGACTCGCCATTTCTCAAGTGGTACTCGTACAAAAACCCATAAGGTGTTAGTAAAAAAACACCCACCCGTGGTACCATGACTGGGTGAAATTTTTGCTAAAAAGTGTAAGCTTAAGTTAAAGGTTGATGGATTAATTTGTGGCTGACAGGACTGTTTCATGTGAGAACTTTCAAGGGTCGAATGGAACTGCGCAGATTGCTATTTAATTGCGACATAGACGCATATACTAAACTATGTTAATGTCACTGGATTTCTAGAGACGATGCAAAGTCATAGGAAATTAAATTAAAATTAAATTATATCGTGACGGAATTCGCAATCAAGAAGCGTTGTGAAGGAGTTAAAGGACATGCCTGACCCTCTAGACAAGTGGCTTTTACGATAGTCGATTCGAAAAGTCAAAATAGCAAATGTATGGGATTTGACGTAAGTTAACGATTTAATGTCGTAAACTTACGTCAAATCCCATATATTTGCTTTTTTGATGTTTCGATTCGATTACCGCTTTTGCCATTTGTCTAGAGGGGCTGAGCTAATAAGTAAGATTCGACTTTATGTACCAACTGCGTTCTTTCATAAACCACTTGACATACTTGTACCTAAAATATTGTAATTGGTGTACAATAAAAAGTTTTGTATTCTACTCTAAAACGATGTATAGACAAAATGCTTACGCATCTAACAAGAAACGAAAAACCCGTAAAGAAGTGCAATTCGAAATTCAAATAAAATGTGTAGATCTTCCAATATCAAATATAATAGAATGTGTGCGTGGGGTAAATAAATTGGAGTAGCAAAAAAACCGGTAGCCAAACTAAACAGTGGTGCCACTCGATGTCCACAAGTGTTTTGTTAAACAAACTTTAAAATATTTGACAGGTTACACACTTGACATTTCAATGTGTCAAGACGGAATCCAATTAAGTTTTAATTAAGAAAAGGCTAGTCTTTATTATGAAAAGGCTTCAGCCCCTCTAGACAAGTGGCATAAACGGTAGTCGAATCGAATAGAATAGAAAGCTATATGGGATTTGACATAAGTTTCAGATATTATTTCGTATACGCGAAGACAGTGACGTGGCTGTCAGTGAAACTTACTGATTTTTGTCTGCTGTGTTTAGCTGTAAGTCTTCCATGGAAATTAAATAAATAAATAAATACTTACGTTATTGCGTATGTATTACGTAAGTGCTAAATAGATACATCCAAATAGACACAGTATTTCTAATGTATGGAAAAATGGAAAAATACATTAAATAATAATAATTTATTTATTTCAAACAATTCAGTCCATATCATTTTATACACTCACAAAAATTACTATATATATTGTAATTAATATTCATTAATATATAATAAATAATATCTTAAAAAACTATCTGCCCCATACCTTATTCACGGGTGCATGTAGGGACTGCCAGTGTTGCCAGAAGGGCCCGTCCAACCTGTCAGCGACGACCGCAAGGAGACTGTTACCGCTGCCCTGCACTCTACTCGCTATAGATGTCGCCCTCTTACGCATCATTAAAATAACATAATAAGCATTATTATAAAATTAATCATATTTTAGATTTATAACAATAGCAAAACTGATATGCACAAAAGAAATAATTACAATTGATTACAAGCCATTTTCGAAAATGCCGACTAAATACATCAGACAAACATTGCTAATTTATAAACTTTTGTTAAAATTAATCCGTTAAAATCGTCTTTTTCACACAGAAATAATATAACACAATGCTTTTGATATAAAAGACAATAATATCCACTATTGTATTACACAAAAGACAGATTTGCCGCCAAAAAGCGCTATTGACAGAGCAGAACTGACATCAAACTAACAATAAAACTGCTATCAATAAAAATAAAAACCTACCTTATTGTACCGCAATAAGGTCTAAATCTAATATTTTCATCAGCAAAGTATAATTTGCGGGAAAAATGTCCCGCAGAGCAAAAGAGTAAAAATTAAAAAAGTGTTGCTTTGTTTTCACTTAGTCGTTGATAGGTGGTATATTATAAAAAATAATATGATTTATTATTGCCAATTCTTGTAAAGGGTAGGTTTTTTAGTTCTTCCGGTATGAATGGGTAATTAAATATAGATAATAAAGAATGAGAATAGTAAAAAAAATATAGTTCGCATCTTTGATATGCCGACGGATTTATTTTAAACTAAACCTGATGATTATCCTGATTTCTGATAATTTCTAAACTAAGTATTAAACAAGGGTACTGTGACGTTTGACAGTTAAAGATAAAGATGTATGCAAATGATTGAATCAATCTCTACCAATCGGCAAATTGAATGATATAATGATTTCACTTTGTGGAGTTTATATTTACTAATCAAATGATTCACCATCTGCTAACGATGAAGGAAAACATCGTGAGGAAACCTACATGTCTTAGAAGTAATTATAAAGACATGTCAGATTCACCAATCCGCATTAGGCCAGCGTGTGTGAATTAAGGAGACCGTACCCAGCAGTGGGACATTTATGGGTTGCTATTATATTACCTAACACTCGTTTTGCCGACCCAAATACGCATAACAGAGTTAGAGTTTTGTTGTAAGTATAATATACATATGTAAACCAAGAATAGCAAAACATTTCTTTAAAAAAAATGCATCCCTAAAATAATGAGCAGTAAACACACACATTCTTATAACTTCTTTATCAAATTCAAACTAAAAACGTGACGTATTGATAAAATATACCAGAACAATTCAAAAAACAAAAGACCGACTCTTTTACTAAAAAAAAAAAGAAATTAATTTGCCAACATCAAAAACAAAAACGGAATGAGTAGTGACTCTATCAAATATGACAAACTGAGGCCTATTAAAACCAAAAATTATTCAAATCCTTTACAGAAATATTGCCACGGAATTCTAGCTTTTATTTGTATTAAAAAAAACTTTTGTAGACTATAAAATGTATAGGATTCCCAAGACACCCCGCTGCGTTAGCGCAGTTACCAAACCATTTCTCCAGATTTAACGCCCAAACTTGCCATTAGTTTTGCATAAATTTTGATATAATATACGAAATGATTATGTCATGGGAATCGTTATGGGCGGTCTGGTTATTATTGTTCCTTTATAGCTATGATTTTTATGACGGCGCTATCGCTTTCGTAATATTCACTGAATTGATTTTGGCAAAAAATGAAGTTATGTCAGAATAGATGTTTGAGGATGGTTAAGTTAAAGTGGTGCCAGTAAAAAAATAAATGTTATTTAAAGACCTTTGTCTCTTTTAGTTTCTTTTAAATAATATTTAAAAGAAACCCTTTAATTATACTTGCACAATCCATCCAAACTTTCGCATTTATTCATGAAAAGGTTTACACTGATATTAGTATCAATTATAGTCAAATTTCAAAAGTAGTATGCAAATAATAACATAAAAAAAGAACTAAAAAGTATGAATTCAAATGATTCATCGCGAACTGGTTGAAAAAGTAAAAAGTACCCGCTAGATGCCATTATATTTTTAAAAAAATATTTAAAAAGAAAGTTTTAATGGCGTTTTACATTTTTTACACCGAAGTAGCCAGTTTCTATACGTTATAAGGTTAAACTAAGCAGGTCGCATTTTAATGTGCTTTAAAATATTAATTTAAAAAGTGAAGTGAAGTATTAATTTGAAAACAAAATATTATTATATTGCTTACGCAGCCCTTCAGTTGAATGTTACATGGGAGACATATCATAGCCATACCACAGATAATATAATGCCATACTATACCTACTATAATATGCCAAAGTGTAGAGCATATAATAGAACATTTATGTGATAATTTGATATTTTACTAAAAGTATTTATTATTATATTGTTTTTTTGTACTATAATAATAGTTTAAGATTGTACCTACTTAACACAATTTATTCCACAAGTCAAAGTTAACTTTTTTATAAGATTTCTGCAAAATACTAAAGAGGGAATTGTATTCTATCATTGCAAAACAAATTAGTTGGCAATACATGGGCGTTGTGAGTTGAAATTTTCTTAATTTTATCTAAAACATTCCATAAGTATTTTAAGCCTCCTAGATCTACCTAAAAAAATATTTTTATCTCATAAGAAGCATATAAAACGGAAGTCTAAACCACCGGATACAAGCCCATAAACAAAAACGAACCAATCAAAACAAATTCGAAATTAAACTGGGTTTATACCCAACACATGTTTATAGAAAGGGTTAACAATTACATAAATTAATATACATCCTTTTTATTTAAAAAGATACATGTTTTTATATTATTGTGTCCGTAAAATCACTTCCTCTATCATTTGAATGTTTTTTCCCGCCATCTGACGCCATTTTTTCAAGATGGAAGCCATATGTCGTGTGTAGCACGTGTTAAAATATTATGTTTTTGAACGAAGTGTCTTATTAACGTAAAAATAATGTTAACAAAATTTGCTAATAACATGTTTGTCAGTAAAAATGAAGTATTTCAGTGTGAAGTGGAAATGTTTTTTGGAGGTGTGAATGTGAAGGCGACATTAGTAACGTTAAGTCAGTTTTTGTATATTATCTATAATTCGATTTTCTGATATTATTTAGTTCTCGGTGCGGTCGCTGAAAATATTATACTTACCTATTGATTTGAAAATGATGCCTGCGTTTTGGCAAGATATCTATTCCGAAAGTCTTTTAAAATTGTACTGCTGACTACTTTATCTTACTGTTGGGTAAAAGTTTTCCTCATGGTCTACACACTTCACTTCTCAGGTAGATGTCAACATTTAGATCATAGCAATTTTAATTCTCTGCTGTTCTGATTTTGAAAGTGTTTAAATATTTTGAAAATAATTCAAAAGTATTTATTTTATTTCCGATATTATTTGTTTTATATCCAGAAATCTTATTCTCGCGACTTGATATTTCATCCTCAATTTATAACACTTATGTATTTTGTTGAGGCGATATTCATCCACAGCATTCAGTCCTGAACTATACTTGACAACATTCTTAAATAATTCAGCTACATCTAAATAAGATTTCTTCAATTCCTTCAAAAATGTCAAGTCCAAAAGCGAGTTATTCTGTTAATTTGTGAGGCGCACGCGGCCCCACGGCTACGGTGCCTTTGTCTTAACTCAATAAACGTAATTATATTAATGGTTAGTAGCCTAAAACCCTGTTTAAGTGGACAACTACTGTAGGGTACAGCAATTCAGGTATTTAAGTACATTCCTCACACCTCAAGAAACATGTACCTTTAAAATTCCAATATGTTGTTGTAAATATTTTAAGGTTTTATAGAATGCGATATTATTTAGCGTTCAGTCGTTTTTAAGACGTGCTGTTACAAGTATGTTTTTGAACGAAGACATTTGACTGCCTTGGTGGTCCAGTGGTCGCAGTATGTGCCTGCTGTGCACGAGGTTGTGGGTTCGATTCCCACACAGGAGAAATCTTTGTGTGACCCACAAAGAGTTGTTCTGAGTCTGAGTGTAATTTGTGTCCGTTAATTGTATGTTTGTAAAGTCCCCGACACAGAGCTTGTTCTCTAGTTCGGGAGTTGTCTTTTTTTAAATGAAAAAAAAATGACATTACATACGAAATAAACAGGTTTTAATTTTGACAATACATAAAGTGACTTACTTCTTGATAACACTTGCCTTTGCATAATTTTTCTGCACTATATACATACCTATATCTACAAAACAATTAACATGCACTTCTAAATTATCAGACATTTTGTCTCAGTTTCCAAAGACGCAATTCGGTGTACCTACTCCAGAGAAAATGTTATACAGTATTAATTTCATATACCCTTGATCCTAGCCTATCATCAGCTTAGATCCTCTACATCCAGGTACGTGGAGGATCTAGGCTACCTCTTAATATGAGTCTCAATTTTATTCAGAGATATATACACAAATTGCCGATGAATTTATTTTACAGAACCCTGATTATAGTCCATTACAGACTTGACCATATTTCAACTGGGTGATGATTTGTCGAAAAACAATTTGGTAAGTATAATACTTAGTGTTATTTAGGTCCCAACTAAATCATCTACATTTATTAGAGTAATAGCATCAAATTAAGCCCATCAACATTATGCTTCAAGGGATGTAAACGAGTAATACCGTCAATATTTGGAACTAAGTATGGTAAAGGAAAAAAATGTGCATCGTGAAAATATTACCATTGGTGTTGCAAGTTTAGGCTTAAAATAATAAGGGCACCATACTAACGAGCAAGCCTGACTGGGAAAGGAGCTCTACCTTACAGAAGTCTTCAGCTAAATAACTACACACAGCGGTGTAGTTGAGTTCCTGTGTGTGAGTACAGGTCTCCAGCGCTCATTTAGGGATGTGGTTTGAAACAAATGTTATCTTAAAGCCTTAGTATAAAAAATTGGTCAGTAACGCGCAAGTGATATCTCTGGTATTGCAAGCGGGCCGTATGCTTGTTTGTCGCGTTTTGAAAGAAACGTATTCCTATCCCAGAAATACTCTCTTAAAGTTGGTTACTATCTTAAAGACATGGTGCAAAAAAAAATGATTGGCAACACGCAAGTTATACCTCTGGTATTGCAAGCGTCCATAGGCTACGGCAGCGGGTTGTATGCTTGTTTGCCACCCAAGAAGTATATATAAAAAAATGCAGTTACAAAAAACGTGACACAGGCCAAAAGCCTAATAATAGTTATTTTTATTTTATTTTTTAAAAGACAACTCCCGCACTATAGAACAAGCTCTGTGTCGCGGGGGACTTTACAAACATATAATTAACGGACACAAATTACACCCAGACTCAAAACAACTCTTTATGGGTCACACAAAGTTTTGTCCTGTGTGGGAATCAAACCCTCAATCTCGTGCACAGCAGGCGCATACTGCGGCCACTGGACCACCAAGGCAGTCAAGATAGTAAGTAAATTCTGAGTTTAGGCAAATTATTCTCTCGTTAAATCTGCGAGTCATATACAGAACGAAATCGGCAGGTTATTTAAAAGTACCAGTTCAATTTGTAAAAATGTTGGCACCTTAAATTCATAACTAATATTGGGTCGTGTCAGACGGAGTGATTTTCAATACTCGGGAACCGAACCCCGAACATGTATTTATCTGTAAGCACGCGACTTCCGCGCTCGTAAACAATTATTGACATTAAGATTTGCTTAACGCGTGAAAATATTTTTATTTTGTCGTTTTCTGTTATGATGTTGTGCTTACAGAAATACAGGTTGTTGCTAAAATATTTATTCGTATATTTACAAATACTAACTAGTGGTTACCCGTGCCCGCTGCCCCGAAACACTAGATCTGCAGTGTCTGCCATATTTGTTTTTAATTTTTTTTATAGTACTAAGGTGGCAAACAAGCATACGGCCCGCCTGATGGTAAGCAGTTACCGTAGCCTATGCTTGCAACACCAAACTAAGAACTCTTTTCTTGAGAAACTTCATGCTATAATCTGTTGGGAAACTTTGGCACGGAGCTTATTCCACAATCGAATCGCACGTGGTAAGAAATTCCTCTGGAATTGTACGGTACTGCATGTTTGAATGCTAAGATGTGAGGATAACTCCCTGTTTGTGGCGAGAAGTGCGTTCATAAAGAGTGGTCATGAGCATCTTATTATCTTCGATTTCGTGGACGATTGTCCTATATATAAAAATGAATCCCTATTTCCCTTTGTCACGGCATCACGCGTGAACGGCTGCACCTATTTTAGTAATTCTTTTTTTGTTGTATTTGTTATTGTCAGAAGGTTCTTATGTAAAAAAAATAGAAAGTTGCGTTGAAAATAGTTTAACCCGGACGAAGTCGGGGCCGGCCGCTAGTAAATAATATAAGAGGTCACCCGATGGTCATTTAACCGGAATATCTTACTGTAGTTCTTCCTTCTATGTTCTTTAACCGTGCCAAATCTCTCTTACACACACACAGTTTTTCTTTACGCATATAGAAGATACTCGTACTTATAAAACTTGAAGCAGTTTTTTTACAGCACACCCTATATAGTTCTTCCTTCTATGTACTTTATCCGTGCCAAATCTTTCACACACACAGTTTTTCTTTACGCATATAGAAGATACTCGTACTTAGTAAAACTTAAGGCAGTTCTTTTTACAGCACACCCTATATATAGAGGGCTGTCTCGTTAGCGTGTTGATTTAAGTGCAAGTAGCGTTATTATTGTATTATATGCCGGCGGGGCTTAAATTACACGGGTGTAGGTTCGACCCGTGACTGAGCCACATCGGCTCAACAGTGTCCAGGATAATGGCAGTCCGGTTAAAGTGTTAAAATACTAATAATTGAAGTTATTTTTTTCCGTATGCTGAGGGTATTATTAAAGTTATTAAAGATAACTGGTGTTGGATACTTTTTAGCCACGACTTTTTTACTAAGGTTATTACTTATGTGAAATGTCCTCCTAACCAAATTTCGGCCACGGTGGCTAATCTCAATGGAGACTAGCTATCTGCGCAGGAGATATTATAGTACACAAATGTCACTCTCATATATGGGACGGCAATCTGACACGGCCGGAGAGAGATCAGGCGTAGGATCAACGGCTTTACGTGCTTTCCGAGGCGCGGGGTGTAAACACCGCCAATTTTCAAACTCCGGGCATCTATTGTGAATTTCTTGACAGAAAAACCCAATAAAAATTTCGGCCCAGGTACCGAACTCAAGACCTCGTGATCTGCAGTCACACACATCAACCGTATTGAGCCACCGAGCCAGTTACAGTTTTGACTGCCTTGGTGGTCCAGTGGCCGCAGTATGCGCCTGCTGTGCACGAGGTTGTGGTTTCGATTCCCATACAGGACAAAACTTTGTGTGACCCACAAAGAGTTGTTCTGAGTCTGGGTGTAATTTGTGTCCGTTAATTGTATGTTTGTAAAGCCCCCGTGACACAGAGCTTGTTCTCTAGTGCGGGAGTTGTCTTTTATAAAGAGAGAAAAGAAAAAAGAGTTAATTGGTTTTTTATACTACCTAGGTAGCAAACAAACATACGGACTGACTGATCAGCAGTGAGCGTAGCCTAAGGAGGTCCTTCCTCAGACCGGCAGCTGTAGGTACTTCTTAGTATCTCGTATGGTGCTCAACTCAGGAGTAGGTGGTAATTAAGAGACCTGAGTTTCCTACCAATACTTCTCATGGTATAACGCTTGTCTGCGAACAGGCTGCAAATGAATTGGCTGACATCATCTTTCTACCTTTGCTGTCACACTTCTAACTCATGTCCTTGTATTACATTGTAACCTCTGTATTATTATTGTGTATTGTATTTATGTATTTGGTAGTCAATAGTTTTCTTCATGTTCATGAGATGGTATGGACATGTCAGGAGGAGACCACCCGATTACATCGGTAATCGAGCACTAAAACTGTCTGTACCTGGAACGAGACCGTTGGGAAGACCTAAGACTACATGGACCGATTAAGTACGCAGAGATATGAGGGCATGATATGTTTTTGAGGTTTATGAGGGTGAAGTGAAAGAAGAACACGATAAGGGCTGACCCCACCACCATGTGGGATAAATAGTCAGGAAGAGAGAGAGAGAGTAGTCGATAGTTTTCTTCATTTTTCATTCATTACATCTTATCATTGTTTCCATCTAGAATTAACTTCATTTACTGCACCTACTTCGATTATCTCTGCATCACCGAGGTTGACTGGTAGAGAATGCAATCGGCATTAAGTCCGCCTATGAACTATATGTATGCATGAAGTTTCATAAATATAAATTAACTAGCTGTCGCCCGCGGCTCCACCCGCGTAGATGTCGGTTATCACGATAAAAAGTAGCCTATATGCTATTCCAGACTATAATCTATCTCTGTGCCAAATTTCATTCAGATCCTTTCAGTATTTTTTACGTGAAAGAGTAACAAACATCCATCCATCCATACTTACAAACTTTCGCGTTTATAATATTAGTAGGATAAATACTTAAGCTGGAATTGTACGTACGTACTTTTTTCAATAAAGACTTCACCAATTAGCGGGTGCTAACATAGGCATAAAACACAAAAATAAAACTGTAACATTTCTGTCCGCGGGTTGCCAAAACTCCATTTTGTCCAATAAGCTGACACAAAGGGTTGTTGATACAAGTGATGACGTCACATGGCATTACAATGCGCTCAAATACGAGAGCTCTGTTTGTACTATGTCCGCTTTGTCTGTTAAGGGGATGGTTTGCATCTGCTCTGATAATAAATAAAATAATATTAATCAATTTAAAGACTAGCGACCGGCTTTATACGGGTAAACATTTATTTATTTAGAAAGAAATAGAAAAGGTATTTTTTTGGAAACAAACCGAGACAACATAAGCTATATTAAATTAAAAAAATATAATAATGAAAAAGAAGAAGAAACAAAAAAGAAGAAGAATAAAGTAAGACAAGGTTAATAAATACTGTGTATGCCTCAAAGTTGTGCCATATATGTACCTACATATCTGGACCTCCAGATCAGCATTTTTGATGGCAAACAAGCATACGGCCTACCTGATGTTAAGCAGTCACCGTAGCCTATGGACGCTTGCAATACCAAAGATATCACTTGAGTGTTGCCAATCCATTGTTTTACGATGGCGACGATGGCTTTGAGATGAGAATATCCCTGGGATAGGAATATGTTTCTTTCAAAACGCATCCCTAAATGAGCGCTGGAGACCTGTACTCACACACAGGAACACAACTACACGGCTGTGTGTAGTTATTTGGTTGTGGTCTTCTGTAAGGTGGAGGTCCTTCCCCAGTCGGACTTGCTCGCTAGTATTGTGCCCTACTTCTCTTGAGCATAAGTCTAAATATCCAAGTTGATGTTCGATTTTCAACTGAACCTAAACCTAAATCTGAACATTTAGGTTACTTAGAGCATCCTAATTTGTAATAAATTAAAATATAGCCTATGTTACTCAGTAATAATATAGCATTCTATTAGTGGAGGATTTTTTTAAATCGGTATCGTAGTTTTTGAGTTTATTCATTACAAACAACAATACAATTCTTTTTTCTTTATAATATTAGCATAGAAACCGGCTCTAAATACAAGCGAAAAAGCTTGCTTAGCCTATGTCCAGCAGTGGACTACGATAGTCTGATGATGATAAAGCTTACAAAAGACAACAGCCAAATAACTACACATAGAGACAATTACATCACTGTGTTCCTACGCAGTCCGTGTGGTGACGGATTAAGAATACAAATGTCACCACCCCATTCCATCCCGTGGGTGTCGTAAAAGTTGACTAAGGGAGTAAGTCAGGCAGACAATATCCACTGCAAGAGAGGGAAAACTCGAAACAAAACCCTATACCAACCCGTCTGGCCAGCGTGGTATAGTAGGCTAATATCCCTCCAAATTAATGGAGGAGACCCGTGCCCAGCAGTGGGACGTTTATGGGTTGAGATGTGTGTTCCTACGCATGAGTAGCTAGCCCCACATAGGTCTCCAGTGCTTTACCTTCAAACTCAAAATTCATTTATTCATTTAGGTTACAAAGTAACACTTATAAAGGTCATAAATTATAAATAAGCCAGTAAGATGATATCAGCAAAATTTTCCTACGGCTAGTTCGCTGACGTGGAGCCTTGAAAAGTATAATATACCTTATTGTGGGTTTATGTATTTCCCAAGGCACGTGGATTTCATTTCATTCCAACGAAGGCTGCTGGTTAGTCTTTTGCCGTTGGGCATATGAAAATAAATCAAAAACTGATAATACTAAATCAAATTGGTTAAGTCCATGTTGAAGCCCCACAATGTGTACCTCTAGTCATGTTGATCCCCTAAACGTTGTCCACGTTCCACCCCTAGGGGTAAAATGTGGATTTCAATACATTGGTCATTTTTTCTTTGTCCATATTCAACCCGAAGATTTTAAGTATTTAATAATGATATTAAAGTAATACTGAGAACAAAAGTGTCAAGTCTTCTTCTTTTTATTTAAACATTCTAAAGCTGTTAAAGGGAATTCCTCTAAATACAATATCTGATTGTTTTAAGTAGTTCAGATTAAATTGCTTTTATTTTAATGACTAATCAAATTTTAATTTAATAAAAAATAAATTTATTTTATTATTGTATTTCTTTCTACCAAATTATGACGCTTGGAAGAGGTTCATCTTAACACATCTGTTTATATTTTCAGCGGGCGCCGGCACAATGTTTGACGAGCGAGAGAATCTGTTTATTGAGAGCCACAGTGGACAGGGAAACTCAACATTTTACATTATAACCCTTCGGGACTCATAATAATTCAGAAATATTAATTATTTTTATAATTTCTGAAGAAGCGGTGGTGACAGAGTGGGAAAGTAACCGACTTGCACGCAAGAGGTGCGAGTTCGATCTCGGGTGACAGTAGGTATTAATATGAATTTCACTTTGTGAAGTTTATATGTACTAATCAAATGATTCGCCATCTGCTAACGGTAAAGGAAAACATCTTTGAGAAAACCCACATGTCTTAGAAGAAATTCTAAAAACATGTCTGATTCACCATGCATTAGACCCTCTTTCTCTCTCTCTTGATAGCGGAGAGGAGACCCGTGCCCAGCAGTGGGACATATATGAGTTGCTATTATTATTTATTAAGATTTTTATAAGTTCTGCAAGATTTCTTTATTAAATTATTATAATTTTACTTTTAGTTGCACTATATTATTATAATTTATACTGTGCTTACAATGATAGAAACCATAAGCTGCATTCTATAAGTTGATGGCATCAGGACGTAATGATGACGAGCCTGAGTGCATAGGATGAGAGCTGGGCGCAATCGGTAGAAGTAAAAGTATGCTACATTATTTTAATTTTTTTACACCAGGGCTTTAAGATGGAGTATCCCTGGGATTGGAAAACATTTCTTTCAAACCACATCTCTAAATTAGGTCTCCGCGCTCATTTAGGGATGCGCGCTGTGTGTAGTTATTTGGCTGTGGTCTTCTGTAAGGTGGAGGTCCTTCCCCAGTCGAGCTTGCTCGCTAGTATGGTGCCCGACCTCTCTTAAAATAGAATAGAATAATATTTTCAGGCATTTATAAAACAAATTACTTACTGAAAAAGAAAATTCAAACTTGTGACTTCAAAATGTTGACAATCCCTGTATAAAACCACAATACTTGATTGTGTTGCTAATTGGTGGTTCCATGAAAACATTTTAATAAACAAATTAATTTCGTATTGACTACAATGTATGCATAATATAATGTTATGAATTTTACATAAAATGCTTTAATTAATTGATATATTTACACCATCAACAGTTTATATAAATAACTTAAAGGCCTAAATATGGGCGATCTAAATAACTCTGTCACCAGGTTGGCCACTAACCAAACGATAAGAAGAAGAAGAAGACTTAAAGGAAAATCTGTTAAAGGCCATACCGCTATACTTTACAGTTATATATTAATTATACGCTGTTGATTTTTGAATAAAAATAAAATAAAATTAACTGTGTCAATTATACATAGGTACTTATATTATTTTTATGTATGTAATAACAAATGAAAACAGTGAAATTGAAAAAAAGGAACATAAAAATATTTTTTTAAATTAGCAAATAATAACAAAAATGTATGCATTAAAAAGGTAGTCGGCGAAACAAATCTGTGATTACGTTTCACTGTGACTGAAAGCCCAAATACTGGACTTCAATCTTCAGTCCAATAGCCATTCGTGAATAAATTTGTTTAAAAACACAACTCCCGCACTAGGGAACAATCTCTTTACAGCCAAATTTACACCCAAACTCAACATTTATGGAACTCACAAAGTTTTGTGCCGTGTGGGAATCGAACCCACGACCTCCGGCTTAGCAGACAGTGTCACTACCTACGAGACCAACAGGCTAGTCTATTATTACCTACTATTATTATCTCTATATTATAACAAGCCCATTCAGCAAACCCAGGTTAATCTAACCCAATATTGATATTACTTTCATGACAGATGATATCCATCAATGACGATCGCGTGACGTGATCACGCGCGTGCCACAGATAACTAATGACATGATTCTAATTGTATCTGGGGTTCATTTGATGTACAAACGTCGAATGAAGCCCAGAGTCAATTTGATAGAGAACGAGGGGAAGATTTAAATGGTTGGACGGTCGGCAACGGAGTTAGCTGTACAGGGCCGCCATATGTAGATTTATTTCTTTCTTTCTTTAAAAAAGACAACTCCCGCACTAGAGAACAAGCTCTGTATCGCGGGGGACTTTACAAACATACAATCAACGGACACAAATTACACCCAGACTCAGAACAACTCTTTGTGGGTCACACAAAGTTGTCCCTGTGTGAGAATCGAATCCACAACCTCGTGCACAGCAGGTGCATACTGCACCCACTGGACCACCGAGGCAGTCGTTTTTAGGTCAACCAATGTATGAATTTGTGTGAAATATATTTTTATCTGCATGCTTATATTAGTCTAACTGCACACTGTTACCGATTTCTGAAAAAATATATTTAAATTATTTTAATGATATCGCCATGGGGATTAGTGACTCTGACTGCTACGCCTGAGGTCGTGGGTTCGGTTTCTACCCAGGACAAATCTTTGTGTGATGAGCACGAATGTTTGTTCTGTGTCTGGGTGTAATTTATCTATAATATATATGTATTTAGAAATATATAAGTATGTTTATCAGTTGTCTGGTTACCATAGTACAGGCTCTGCCTAGTTTGGTATCAGATAGCGATGTGTGAGTTGTCCCGAAAATATTATTATTATTTTACCCCACAAACATCCTCAGCTAGACGTAGGATTTATTTTAGCCCATCGATGTCCACTGCTGGACATAACATTAAAACTTGCATACTTTCCTCACGGTTGTCAACTATATATTATTAACTCATAAATAAATTCCCATATATCACCATGTTTTAGTATTAGCCACATAAGGGTGTGTACACATTATTTCCAGCTCATTGGTCGCGTGTGGGGTGTCACCCCCTAAATTGGCTATAAATTATCGTTCGGTAATGTGCTGTGTACCACTCATCGAGGATGGGGCAGTTGGAATTAATTTAGGAGTTGTGAGTACCATGTATAATAATGATAATAAAAGGGTTTTTTAAATACCTTTTCGTACTGACGAATAAAAATAGGCGATTGTCGTACATTCGTCACAAAGTAAATTTGTCACATACAAAAGTATGTGTAAATTTGTGTAAAACTGTGCAGAATTTACACATACTTTTTTCTGACAAATTTACTTTGTGACGAATGTTCAACAACCCAACAAACCCAATCTGCCAGCTTATGGGACAAAGCCTCATCTCCTGACCTATTGATACTTATGTGATGTCATACAAGCGTTTTTGGCCATTTAAGGGTGGAATATCCAATGGTTATAATTTTTCCTTAGTGGATAGATACCTACAATCCTACTTATATTTATCAATACGAAAGTTTATATGAATGAATGGATGTTTATTACTCAATCATGCCAGAATTATTGAACGGAATTGGATGAAATTGCACATAGGCTACTTAAAAAAATACTATACCCGTGTGATTCTACACGCGGGCGAAGCCACGGGCAAAAGCTACTACAAAATATAGGTAATCAATCCTCTGTCATAATTTCTAGTTCTCAGTTAGTTAGTCTTTTTATTTATTAAGTACATATACTATGCTATTGTAAGATACAATTATATGTAAATGCATTGAAATAGAACCTCATTTGCAATACAATAACGGAATTCCATTTCTGAATTAGTTCTAAATAATTAACCTCTTACCGACGCGTGCGCACTCGCCCCTCTTTAAAAAATAATAAAAAAACAACTCGTCGTATTCAAATTAACAAAACATTACTGTGTATTCCAGCTTTAATTATTTTATTTTTAAATAGTCACCCTATATATCTTAAATAGAATAAAAAATAAGCTTTTGGTCCCTCTGAATAAAGTTGATATTCAAATGGCAGGTCTCTGTCTTATATTAGCAAAGTAAAATACACTGAATCGTATTTAATATAAGGTCGATTTTTCTGTGGTGTTAGTTTAGTGATGTCGGTTGCAGTGACGCAAGTCGATATAAAGAAAAAAGGTGGCACGCGCCCCGACGTACGCGCAACTACGGGGTATCTTCCCTAACCATCGTAGGGCTGTATAGTGATGTCCCAAAATTCACCAGTATCGATAGTATATTATTCATTGTAGCTACCTTTATTCACAACTGCTTTTACTTGGACGAAATAAAAAGGGTATATTTACCAGACAAAATCCCATAAAAAGTTTATGAGTTTTTGTAATCGAACCTTGAATTATAGAGTTACGGACTACGGTTGAATTTGGACCACCGGATAAACTTTTGTTACAAAGAGTATTAGGACATGTACTGATATTGATAGTTATGCAATAGTTTCGTTCAACCAAATCAACAAAAAGCAAAATAATGTAATATATTTTAGAACCTTTATCGTGCCACACTGTGCGGTTTCAGAGGAATTTCCTCCCACGTACGATTAAGTTGTGGAATGAGCTTCCTGCCAAGGTTTTCCCGAGAGACTATAGCATGGGGTTCTTCAAGAAAGGAGTTATAAGGTTTCTAAAGGGTCGACAACGCGCGAATGATATACCCCGTATGCTTGTTTGCCTATTTAGGCAAACAAGCATACGGGGTGTATCATTCATCATATCCAAATATATCCAAGATATACTCAAGAATATTTAACTAGACAAGTTAATGGTTTAACGAATACAACAATTTTTCAAATGGTTTTTACGTGCTTTCAAAAGCACCTTCACTCGCACGGAATGCTTGTTTATAACAAACTTACCTATAGGTTAGTTTTTTTTGCCGGTGTTTTTTTTCTATCTAAAGTTTAAAAAGAAATCACCGACCGCTATGGCATCTAAGTTTCACAACAATAATCTTGATTTATGGGTTATCTCAATGCAAAAATAGAACAAACAAACAAAAATACTTTCATTTATAATGTCAGTTATTAGCAAGTGTATCGATAATCTTTAGTCCCATCACTGCGAGGCGCGGCTCGTGTCACAAGGCGGCGCACGCGCAGGTGATGTTCCGCTCCGCACGTCGCACGCTCGCGATGCCCACTGCCCACTCTCACACCTGGGCAGATTAGGATTTGTGATAATCAACCTGGAATTTATTTAACGATTTTTTTATGAAGGTGCTTTAAATTTAAAGTATGTACTCTCGTCAGTAACACAAAAGTATAATATTATAATAATCTACTCAAAACTAATTTATTCAATTTAGGTGTTATATGCAGCTATATACTTAGGTCCCGGGTTCAATCATCTGACCGATAAATGTCTAGAGGTGATGGAAGTATGGCGATAGGTATTTCTTTTACTTAACGGGGTCGTTAACAAGTGCGTGTGATGATGATGATGATGACGATGCAAACTTAACAACGATGGCAGGAGACGTTTTATGTCATATTTTATGAAACCAATTCATCGAACACCTAACTCTACAGCTGAAATTTGTTTGATTACATAATATATAAGACTGAATGGATGGTTTTTGGCCATTTACCACTGCGCAGCGTGTTGTGGATTCGTGGATTCAATCCCCGCACGGGACAAAATCTTGTATGCTCCACAAATTGTTGTCCCGAGTTTGGTTGTACCTACGTTGTTCTCTTATACGGGAAAAAATAGAGCCAATAAATATGAATAATATGGCATGAGGTTCTTCAAAAAAGGAGTTAGGTATAAGGTTTTTAAAAGGTCGGCAACGCGCGAGTGATACCCCTGGTGTTGCAAGCGTCCATAAGCTACGGTACCTGCTTATCATCAGGCGGACCGTATGCTTGTTTGCCTCCTTGGTAGTATAAAAAAGCAAACCACAACTGTACTGCTATAGTATAGCTAACGCATATCTATCGTAAAAAGTATCTAAGGGCCACTACATGTTAGATAAATATGATTTCCATGTTATATAGAATCAATTATTTAAAACTAGTTGCTGCCCGCGGCTCTGCCCGCGTGGATGTCGGTTATCACTGTAAAAATGCCTATGTGTCAAATGCCAGACCAAAATCTATCTCTGTGCCAAATTTCATCCAGATCCGTTCAGTAGTTATTACGTGAAAGAGTAACAAACATCTATCCATCCATACTTACAAACTTTCGCGTTTATAATATTAGTAGGACTAGGCTAACCAAATAACACCTGAAACCAAATATCCATACTTAAATTTACGAAATGGCAACGTAATTCACCGAACGTTTAGCCAAACAAAAGTTTATAATGAGTTTGTATTCATGAAATCAATTGCTAAGGGGTGAATGAACGACTTTAAAGATTGCCTTTAAAAGCTCATTCATACGATTTAATTTGAGTCATTATGGTATTACAGAAACCTGTCTTTTTGGTTCCAACACTTATATGTATTGTTGTTAGAGTAATATTAATGTTTATTGTGTAAGACAGTGGTCAGATATAATCCTTGTAGGTGGACAAGGGAGATGGCTGCACAGGACCGCTATATCACAGTATTAACTAGTACCTACTATTAAGTATTCTGTGGTAGTACGTACAGTACTGTGGCTATATGAAGATAAGTTTTTTAGGAAAACCAAAGTATGAATTTGTGTAAAATATATTTTTATCTGTAGGGTTAGTCTAATTGTACACTGTTACCCAATTCCACAGAAAAGCGTATGTGAATTAAGTTAGGCCTTAATTCACACACGCTGGCCTAATGCGGGTTGGTGAATCAGACATTTCTTTAGAATTTCTTCTAAGACATGTTCGTTTCCTCACGATGTTTTCCTTCACAGTTAGCAGATGGCGAATCAGTTGATTTTCTCTCTTGATAGAGGAGAGGAGACCCGTGCCCAGCAGTGGGACATAATATGGGTTGCTATTATTATATGCAATGGTTTTCTTAAAAAAACTTATGTTTATAATAGCGGAACTGCACAGCTATCTCCGTTGCCGTGTGTAGCTACGGTATTAAAACAGAGGGCTTAAGTAGCTAACTGTTAGCGGCAAGATTCGACAGATCTGCAAGCTAAGCAAGCTAGTCGCGGTCGGTTCATAGATGGGTGACCACTTTCTAAAAACACATAAAGCCGCTCCATGCCTCGAAAAGCACGTAAAGTCGTTGGTCCTGCGCCTGATCTCTATCTGGTCGTGTCGGATTGACATACACTGAGCAACGATTGGCTCATTTGTGGATGATTTGACTTGTAGTATAATAGTGAATTATTAAATTACTATTAAGGTACCGCAAGTTGATCAATTTACTAAAATTCAATGCGTTATATAATACATTTCAACTACCGTGTTGTTATTTTCCGGTGATGCATATGTCACCGGAAAATATAATTTTTTTGCCATAACAGAAAAAAAAATCTTTTCTGTGGTTATTTGTGTCCGTGAATATTATGTTTGTATGGCAAATTACATCCCATTGGTTAAAAACTTTAACGAATATACCTACGACATTACTCTCTTTTTCAAACAGTTTGTGGTCTTATTGATAAATTTTGCTTGCCAACAAAATGTACCTTACGTCCTTTTAGAAAGTTATCGCATAAGTATATCCTGTGGTTTATTCAAGAAGAGAAATTACTTTTCACTCAATAAGGAGCAGTTTTTGTATAGAAATTATACGGTCAAAATGATATTATATTACATGTATTAGTACTGGGAAAGTTTTTGTGGTTAAGTAAACGGTATATTTAATACTCGTGTTAGGCTGCTTACAGCCCACACTGCTTACGCAACAGCGACGATCTTGTCTTTTATTTATCCTTCTTCTTCTTCTTATCGTTTGGTTAGTGGTCAACCTGGTAACAGAGTTATTCAGATCGCCCATATTTAGGCCTCTGTCGTGATCTAACGACTATTAACAATCGGGACCGACTTTTAACGTGCCCTCCGAAGCACGGAGACGCTCAGAAGAAATACCACTATACGGTCAACCATCTATAGGGTTACCATGCCTTTGGTTGCTTACCCCGTTGATCGTTTACCGGACAACGAGTGCACATGGCTATGAGCGCTTTTATCCTTAAATAGTATTAAATAAACGAACGCTTGGATGACACAATTATTGGTAGTGCGCTGGGCCGGAACCCTAGAGCAGCTAGGTGCAGGTTCGAATCCTGCTCCGGGCATGTCTTTTTCCACATTGCTTTAAATAATATTTATCCTTACTAATATTATAAATGTGAAAGTTTGTGAGTGTGGATGTTTGTTACTCTTTCACGCAAAAACTACTGAACGGATCTGGATGAAATTTGGCACACAGATAGATTACCGCGATAACCTACATCTAAGCGGGCGGAGCCGCGGGCAAGTATTAAAATAAAGATACTTCTCGCCGTCTCACGTCTGTACGCAGTAGATCTTTTGAACCATGCAACGGATTTTGATGAAATTTACACTTTCAGTTAGAGAATTTCTTTCGTATCGTTTATATGTTAAATAGATGCATATTATAATTGAGAAATCCAGTAGAAAAGAAGGATAGGATGTCTTTAGTACATATTATGTAAGATATTTACATGAATAGTTATTAAAATTAAAGTAACCTAACCTAACCAACTTACAAACAATGAGATATTGTATTTAAAGGTTTAATCTATAAATAAAATATCTGATTGAGTTCGCAGTTCTGAGGAAAGGTGCCCAAAAACTGGCCACTTTTCCACGCTAGATTGCAAGGATACCTAATACGTTGACCCAAGTAAAGGCCAGCGTTAGGATCGTGATATGACTCGACCAAACGCCTTGATATCTCTTTATACAATTTGTGGGCACTTGGGCACTTGGTCTTTAGTATAATAACGAAATTAATAAAAGACTATAGAAGACCGTACTGTACCGTATAAGTGGTACCAGAGCAGTACTGGGCACTGGCAGATACTGACGTCATTTTCACCGATATATTTTCGGTCTTGATTTGAATTTGTAAGATGTCAAGGTTTATATTTTGCTTCAATATTGTCATTATTTTAAAATTAAAATCGCTATAAGGACGTTTTAGTACGGTAATTTGTCTTATTCTAAATATGGCATTATTGCGTTTTAAGAATACAGTCGCTGCTCACCCAGAAGCGGACCGTATGCGTGTTAGCCTCCTTATTAGCACAAAAAAAATATACTGCAATAAAATCTCCAAAAGGTAGTTAGATTTCAATTTTCTTGTTACTCATTCAAATAAGTTAAAATGTGCTTTCATATGGTAATATTTAATAAAGCGTATAAGTGAAGTAGAGTGCAGTAGCAGGCGGCGCCGCGGGCGACAACGAAACTACAGCAGCGCGTGTCTACTCAGTTAAGCAACACAGAGCATAAGTCTACAGAGACTTCAGAGTGAAGGACAAAGAAAACTGCACTCCGGGAAGCCTGCACCTGCCGTCAGAAGTGAAAACACTATAGTCTATTTCACATAGCATACTGTGATGAGGATACTGTGACGTTTGACATTTGAAGATAAATATCAATGCAAATGATAGACGATTAGATTAAAATCCATCGACTGAATACTCTAGGCTCTTAAGCATTCAATTAACCAAATGGTTAGAAATTGATTCAATCATTTTCTATCATCTTAATCGTAAAATGTTAAGTCTCAGTACCCATGCTATGTGAAATAGACTATAGGTAAAACAGTTGTTATAAATTTTATAGCAATAAATGTTTTTTTTTTTATCTAGACGCGTTCGCGGTCTGCTATATGTACATGCATATATCGCCTCTTTGCTTTAATAACGTGACAGTCAAAAAAAGATTTTTCGGATATTTCAAGCTGCGTCTGACAACGGTGTCGCGAATCCAGAAATTTTATCTCATTAAAAAATATGCGTACCGTGCTTAAAGAAGTTTTCACTTCAAAAATAATTAATGAATTAGGATTTAAGAGAAGGTAAATCGAAATAAGCGAAATCAGCTGAGTAGTCCTGTAAGAGGAAAGTGGCCACATCTGCTTGGCTGTAAGTGACTTTGTCTCTCATCTGTGCTATTAGCATAGAAAGGTCTACCTTCGTATTATTTAATAATTTGACGAACAACTTAATCCATACACGATAGCCAAATGGAAGTTAATTTAATTCTAAGATGCAAAAAAAAAAATCGAGAAACAAAGCATGTTGTTGCTTGATTTGTTTTTTACAATGACATGTATGTGTCATTGGCAATGCTGCCAGTCTTCTGGGCACGTTTGCAGTAGACGTCGATGCGGAGAAATTTTATGACGCCTTTTAAGCAGTCCCTCCCCTTTTTCGTGTATTTTCTATATATTTTTTCCTATTTTAATAAGTGTAAATATATTAGGTATATTGTATATATCGATGTATCAATAATGATAATAAATAAAACTGAATGACATGTGCTCAATATTATCTTTATTTCTAAGTAGACTTTGAAATTTAAAAGGAATCCAGCAGCCGAGAAATAATCTGTATCTTTGGCAGGTAGGTATATGACTAATTAACCACTAGACTAAAATAATCTAAATCTAATACTCAGTACAAAATTATCTGAGTCATAAAACTAACCTATATTTTACAGATTAGCCTGCTGTAAGCGACACGCGCTCCCGATTTGCACGGATGCACGACAGCACAGTCTTGAGCACAGACTGCACAGAATTGTGCACGGCCCACCCAATTTCTAATCAAATCAAAATGATGTTAACTTAATTCATATAACAACTACAAAGGCGAACTAGTTGTGCTCACCGGTTTTGGTGGCAGATAGGTTAGAGTTGTTCTTCTGTATATTTTATAAAAAAAATTAACAATAATAATACGAAGTAACAACATAAATTTGTTTTTATGTAACAACTAGCGGACTGCCCCGACTTCGCCCGGGTTAAACTATTTTCAGCGCAACTTTCTTAATGTTTTCTTACATAAAAACCTTCTCCTGACAATAACAAGAAGAAAAGAATTAGCAATATCGGTTCAGCTGTTCTCAAGATTTACGCTTAGCAACACATTCAGCGATCTATCATATTTATATTATAGATTTTGGAAAAACTTTTACCGCTGTTCCATATAACAAACGCAGTTGAGGTGTGGAGTTATAGGTCGTTTCGTAACGACCAAATTACAAAATTTATAATATTTGATTGGGCGTTTAGCCCGATAGAGGTTTTATTACTTCGTTATGTCGGGCGAAACGCCCAATCAAATATTATATATTTTTTAAATTTGGTCGTTTGGCCCGTTCGGACGATCAAATGGCGGGCGAAACTACCTATAACTCGACGTTATCAATTTCAAAAAACCTTTTAAACAAACCGTCGTAATTTTGATAGATATATAGCTGAATGCTGATTTGCCTGTAATGAGAATATACTAAATACTAACCAAATATAATATTTCGTGTTTTATTGTACTTCTAATATTTTGTGAAAGTAATTCATATTTTGCGAATATAATACGAGAACAAAGGAGCGTAGTAAATTCCTGTTATTTCAAACACTCATAAAATCCAGCAACCTTAACATTAGGCGAATCATACGCCTATATAATAAATATTCTTTAATACATTTTTATACTTCATCAAGATCGATTTAGTGGTTTAGTCGTGAAAGACAAACATACAAAGAGACAGACAGACAGATTAAATGATTAGTAAGTAAGAAGGTGAACCCGCGCGTGTGCACACGCTACCACTTAATTCGACAAATCAAATTAAGCAAATGGCGGCCTCCCAACGAATATTAGGATCTCTAACAAATACAATCTAATATAACAAGATTGACTTATTAAATTAAGTTTTTGAATTTTACATGATCCATGTATTAGTTAGGTTAACTCCACGCAAGCTGTAGATTGAAACTGGTATGTTTGAGACCACCCTGTGGTCAAAAGAACATTGGGAGGCCTAGAGTTATCTGATTTATTTGATACCTAGCGAAATATAAATACTACAGTCTAATTTTATTTACCTAACATTTTTTTATTTTTTGTCCCGTGTGGGGATCGAACCGACAACACGCCGCGCAGTGTTAAATGGTAAGGTAACCCCTTAAGCCACTGCACTCACCATACAGTCAATTCTCTGTAATTAATATAAGGTTAGTTACAATTCAAATCTTCTATCTTATGAAAAAGGAAGTAACGACCACAATATTTTATATTATATATAAAAAACAAACATACAGCCAAAGGCTTCAAACTTATACACCCCTCAATTTGCAACTGGGGTTGAAAGCAATATGAAATAACAAAAAAAAATTACAACGAATAATATAAAACTTAAAATTCCATTGTTGGAGTTAACAATGTACTCAATAATTTTAAATTAAAGCCTCCTTGACCGGATATCTTCACGACGTTGTACAGACAGGTATAAGCAGGTTTATATCAGCGACACACCGGAAGCTGTCTCGATGAACGGCGGAGTGTAAGCTTCGGACAAATTACGCCACTTCCGGATAAAAATGGCCAACCTCTTGAAATTTATTTATGTCGTGAGAACATTTTGTAGTATCAGATTTTGTTTATGGTTTAAAAATTTGCAAGTTTTTCATCTTGTATATAAAGAGGAGTGCTGTGTTTAAAGTCTTTGTTTATTTGTGACTTCGTAACCTATAAACAAGTAAACTATTTGTGATGTATTTCAAAGTCTTGTTTTAAATTTGACTGCAGTATGCGCCTGCTATGCACGGGGTTGTGGGTTCGATTCCCACGCAGGACAAATATTAGTGTGACCCACAAAGAGTTGTTCTGAGTCTGGATGTAATTTGTGTCCGTTAATTGTATGTTTGTAAAGTCCCCCGCGACACAGAGCTTGTTCTCTAGTGCGGAAGTTGTTATTTTAAAGCAAAAAATAAACAGTAGATACTTAGGTACCTATTGGTTTACGACGAGGACATTTTGGAAGTCATATGTAGGCATATCAATAAAATAATTCCTTAAAACCAAAGAAGAAGAACCACCTAGACCTGTAATGTTTATTTAGGGCTATGTTTTCTCTATCACAGGGTTGCCATAGTATAAAAAGTTTTTAGGTAAGCTACGCGAGAGTGGTACACGAGGTATAGCAAACATCCATAAGTTAGGAAACTAACTGCTCATCACCTGGCTCTGATCAGGAGCAGTCTGTTCATTATATATTTTGCGAGTGTAGTCTTTGGCATACTGATCGTACTATTAAGTTGAACAGCTTACATGTATCATCTGGAGCGGTCTACTATGGTGATTTAGGAAATTGCTTATCATCAAACGGTCCGAATGCTTACATGCCGCATATGAACGTAGTATACTAAAAAAACATCAGCTTCTTAAAATTAACCCCTACAGAGTCAAAAACAACTGAGGTGACATTTTTTTATTTAAAAAACCCTTTTCCCACTAAAAAGATATGCATTTTATATCATTTTAAGTAGTTTTAATTTGTCAACCATAACGAAATTGATATTTTACGGTAAATATATGTTAATTTAATATTAAATAATATATGTTCCAAATGGGTTTCCTATCATCGAACTATGAAATATGATCATATTTAGTTTTTCAAGGAGCGCTTTCGCTGTGGGATATTTTTTGGGCTACCAGTGATTATAATGTCGTTTATGGATAAAAGGAAAGATAGGAATGATAGATAGATAGTTGATAAATATTTTAATAGTTTATAATTGAAAGAAATATGAGGGAATTTTCTGCTGACTTTGAATAATGCGGCTTTTAGTTAGGTGGCCTAGTGAGAAACTCAAACTCAAAATTCATTTATTCATTTAGGTTACGAAGTAACACTTATGAAGGTCATAAATATTATGAATAGGCCAGAAAGATGATGTCAGCAAATTTTGCTACGGCTAGTTCGCTGACGTGGAGCCTTGAGAAGAATTAGCAAGAAAGTAACCGACTTGCACGCATGAGGTGCGAGTTCAGTCCCGGGTGGCAGTACCAATGTGAAATTCATTTTGTGGAGTTTATATGTACCTACTAATCAAATGATTCTCCATCTGCTAACGGCGAAAGAAAATATCACGAGGAAACCCACATCTCTAAGAAGTATTTCTAAAGACATGTCAGATTCACCAACCCGCATTAAGCCAGCGTGTGAATTAAGGCCCAAACCCTCTCTCTCTTGATAGCGGGGAGGAGACCCCAGCAGTGGTTAATGGGTTGTGATGATGATGATGATAATAAGAGAAGCTATACACAAAAAATATAACTTCTACATAATATTTACAGTTCTAAGTTACACACAACTCTTTCCCCTGCCTAGCCTTTAGATGTAATTTTATATCATGTAAAGATCACAAAATAGATATATAGGTAAGACATAAATAGTATTAATAAAAAAATATTTTATACATTTCTTATAATTCTATAAAGAATAATATAGAAATGCACAAAACCTTTCATGAAATCCTTATCACTCCTAAAATCCGCTATTTTTTTTCCACTCATTCCCACAGACTCATCCGAATAAATCAAAACAGATAGAGTTACCTTCCACGTATGACACAAAAACATACGAATCTATTTACTAACGACAGCCTACTTCATACCACAAGCATTATACCTGTCTTTAGATATATCGATAACTTCATATCCATATCGGTGGTTAGATTTACGAGCTTTTGCCGCGAATCTGAATCTGTCCCACAATAACTCAGACTTGATTTATGTATTGAATATAAAAATAGATACAGATGCGACATACCTTTGACTTTGACTGGCCTGTTGGTCTAGTGGTTAGTGACTCTGACTGCTAAGCCAGAGGTCGTGGGTTCGATTCCCACCCAGGACAAATATTTGTGTGATGAGCACGATTGTTTGTTCTGTTTCTTGGTGTAATTTATCTATAATATGTATGTATATACATATAAGTATGTTTATTGTCTGGTTGCCATAGTACAGGCTCTGCCTAGTTTGGGATCAAATGGCGGTGTGCAAGTTGTCTCGAAAATATTAAATGAATTATATTACCTTTTTAAAATAAATCCATTAAAAAAGTAAATACCTGCAACGACACACAGTCTTTAAACATACTTCGGACTCAGGTTGCTCGAAGCAAAGAAAACCTGCTCAGGTGGGGATTTATAGACGATTCCAACCTGGAGTGTAAATATGGTGCTGAGCCACAAACCATTGAAATCATGTCCCGCGTGCCCTGATACCTGCACCTTAGAGGAGCTTATAGACGCTACTGAAAATGCAAAACTCGTAGCTAGGTTCTGGGCCGACACAATTTAGATTTCCATCGACACGCTAAGAAGAGACTACATTCAGTAGTGTAGTTGTGTTCTTGTGCGTTTGTATAGGTCTTCAATGCTCATATGTATTAAGGAAACATTTCCACTCTTTTGGAATCGACAAGTGTAATGTGCCTGCTGTTACAATTATCCATAGGCTACGGTAACTGCTTACCATCAAGCGGACCGTATGCTTATTTCTCACTGTGGTGGAATATAAAAATATAAAGTACAGTCAACTATTTTCGTAGGAGTCAGCAAATAGGAATATTTTTCTGTGTTGGATGATTAATTTTTGTGTGTATGTTTCGTAAACCAACAGAGAAGGACAGGTGCATTTGTTACAACATTCCAAGGACGTATTGTAAGCTAAAATAAAGAGTGGAATAAATAACTAAAAATGAAAGGCAAGGGATAATTTAAAGTTATTGAAATTAAATTAAGAATAATGGCAATTGCTACACCGCCATGTTCCCAGCACTTAAGTTTTGGGTAGGTACATATTAGATTATCTTTTCATCTCAGTGTCACATCTGTATTTTCCAAATCTATGGCAATCTTCCCAACCTCAGGGCTCAGTGAGCCACCATTATTTTCCCATAAATCAAATACCTTTTTATAAAATCGACGACAAATATAAAAATGTCAGGCGTCGCCGCAGAATAAAGGATGTCCATATTTAAAAAGCCGTTTGTATCCCATATAAAATATATTTCGGTTTTCAAATTCAGAATAAATTTTGTGTCACCTGCGCCGACGCCACCGGAAGAAGAATGTATCTCTGTTTCATTTCTTTGTAGAGCTCTGTCTCTTTCTATCTCTATCTTTTATTGTTTGTTTTACTATAGAGATTTGTATCGAGATAATCTTTACGCTAGTTTTATATGCGATAAATTACTGTAGGCAAAACTTTAGTGATCAATACGTAGATAAATGTTGTCGTAATTTGTAGTTGTGTGATGACAGGTGAAGAAAGTCTTAATAAAAAATGAATATTTATATAAGTATACCAGTTTGTGATAAAAATGTTGGTTGGAGAACTAAGAACTACAGAAGTTTTGGATCGGAATCTACGCATTATAGCAAAAATAATAATTCAAAACAGGTGTTTATATACTTAATCGTCGTCCAATAGTGGGCTAAGGCGTTGCCATTCAACGTGGCACCAGCCTTCTAGGCACGTTTCCAATAGACAGTGATGTTGAGGAATATTTCGACGCATATTCGTTTTTATTTTGTTTTTCTTATTTTTTGCACCTATTGCTTTCATCTCTGCATCATCCAAATGTCTTTGGCATTAAGCCCTCTATGTGTACAATATTGTGCATAAATTTACTATTTAACCGATTTTATAAGAGAGGCAGGGCACCATATTAACGAGCAAGCCCGACTGGGGAAGGACCACCACCTTACAGAAGACCACAGCCAAATAACTACACTCAGCTATGTAGTTGTGTTCCTGTGTGTGAGTACAGGTCTGCAGTGCTCATTTAGGGATGCGTTTTTCAACTTAAAGCCCTAGTGTAAAAAAATGAGTTGGCAACAGGCAAGTGATACCCCTGGTAGGTATTGCGAGCTTCCATAGGCTACGGTTACTGCTTAAAATTAGGTGGGCCGTAAGGTTGTTTGCCAGCCAAGTAATATTAAAAAAATCAAACCCCAACACGGCAATCATACGGACTAGCAGTGCGCTATCGAATTACTTTATAAAACATCTACCCTTATAAATATTAAATTATTCCATCACCTCAACTAATTATATCCCTCACGTATATTCTGACACAGAAATGTGTTAATTGTTGCTGAATTATAATCGTTCTTTTATATAATTATAGTTAAAATGGAAATGGAATAATTAAAATGAGGTATAATAGCTATATCTCACTAATAGTAATGAAAAAAAGGCTGGACAAGAATGTTGGATTTACTTTCGATTGCGCTTTGCCGATTCTTAACCGTGTAACACCAGGGCTAAGGTAGGTTCCCCTTTGTGTGGTAACAGTGTATGTGTGGTGACGGATTAAGAATTCAAATGTCACCACCAAGTTCCATCAAGAGGGTGTCGTAAGAGTCGACAAAAGGGAGTAGTCAGGCAAATAATATCCACTGCAAGAGAAGGAAATCTCGAAACAATCTGGCCAGCGTGGTATAATAGGCTTAATATCCCTCCAAGTGTATTGAGAAGACCCGTGCTCAATAGTGGGACGTTTATGGGTTGAGATGTTGATGATAAGTTTACCCTAGGCTAAGATAAGCATTATTTTAAAATGTAAAGCGATTTCCAAAATTAACAATAATAAACTATACTTAGAGGCAAAATAATTTATCGAAGTTCTGTAGTACTAGAGTTATCTTGCAAAGAAATGGCACTGGATGGCACAAACATGAGAAGACTAAAAAACAAATATTTAAACAGATATGCCAAATAAGTGCACGTTTTAAAGAAATGGAAAGTAAATTACCTACGCACGATGTACCAAAAGAATTAGCAGCTCCGAATTAAATCGTATACAGAATCGATTTGTATCAATTACAACTGATAAGAAAATTGAACTCAATCTTATACCCGATGTACAGACAGACCGACGGACAGGATACAATGCAATTACGCTGTCTCGCTTTTTAAATGCAAGTGAAAATTCGCAATTAGGATTGTTGCTAATGCTCGTGAATCGTGGTTATTTGGTCGAACATCCTTGGTACCTTGAACTGTGATGTCTATAAACGGTAGGTTACTCATTACTGTTTGTTCTTTAGCGTCCGTTTGACCTATCTGTAGTATCGACTAGAACTTTCTCGTTAGTCTTAGCGCAGTAAGAGGATGTCTGTGGCCGCGACGAATAGTGACGATCCGAGTCCGATTTCCACTTAGGACATCTTTGTGTGATGAGCATATTTTTTTTGTATGGTGTAAATAATAAGTTAGTTTTGCTTATTAAATATTGTTACTATTTTGGTTATGCAATTAACTCAAATATAATTGTGGAAAATGACGAGCTCGAAGCAAGATTCGAATCTGCGCCTCTCGGGTTCACGCCCAGCTACAAATTGTGCCATCCGAACTCTTCGAATTTGTCCACTGCTTCTTAGGCTTTGCCTAGTTCAGAATCAGGTATTAGATGTAGTAGGCAGCTTATAATAAAAAATATATTAACTGTTAGGTACTGTCAAGTGTAACTCTATTCTTATAGCAGTAAAAAAAACAAAAATGACTTCAGTTATATCTTCTACATAATCTCAAGTTTCCTACTCAGCTGATTAGAAAAGAAATAATGGTTTCAAACAACACCCATTCGGTAGCCAAAATGATATATGATAAAGTTGTTAAATTTAATCCTTGAAACGGAAGAAAGGCGGGGCCTTCCAACATCAATACAGGCTAAACTAAAAAACTAAAACCTTTTTCACTAAAAAGGCTAATATTTCGTTAACTGAATCGTAAAAAGGTAAAGTAAATTAAGATGATTAAAAAGGTAAAACCTCTTAATTAAGAATGAATTATTTCGTCTGGTAGAATATTGTTTTATAATGGAATTATTTTTTTAGATTCTTGCAGATTGTAGGAAATGAAAGGAAGTAGTTTTTGAGCGAAATGTTGTTTTTTTAATTGTCTGACTATAAACAATGCATCATAGAGGATTTAATACAAAATAGACTAGTCAACTGGGTAGAAGTTCACTAATGTGTGGGAAATATCAGATGCACTCTCTATTCACTTATAGTACGATATGGTCATTCGACACGATCGGAAAGAGAGCAGCGGATCTGACTTTACGTGCTCTTCGAGGTACGATAGGTCTCGCTATATTTTTAGAAAATGGTAACTCATCTACGGACTGGCCGCCGAAAGCTGGGCTTAGCCTTGCAGATCTATCTGCGTGGCTGGAACAAAGCTACGAGAACTGCATGTAAATTTTTATTGTTACAATTAGGAAAAATCACAAACATAAAATCTTATACTATTTTTGATATTCGATTGAGAAAAAACTATATTCATACAATAGTTTTAGACAGATCTACAATACGAAAAAAAAACTTTTGAGAAGCAAAGGACTTAAGTATACAATAACTTAATCTATGTATGTAATACATTCGGCAATTGAATTCAAAACGTGCTCTATGCGCTGTTCTCTCATTGGTTTATTGTTAACCAATCAGACAGTTTGTATTCATAGAACGTGAGGCGTGAGGCGCATGCGCGAGTAATGTCAAATAGGGGAGTTTTTATGTAAAGAGTATTGAAGATCATAGAGTCATAATGTTTTTTTAAAATTGTGTATTGAGGCGGTATATTAATGAATTGATTGTTTATATAAGTATTAAACGGTGCAATGTGGTTCTTAAACAAACGAACTGTTTCATTTAAGTCCAAGTATAATTTGCCTTAAATTATATGCACAGTGGGTTCAATCGCGGGTCGGATTTTTATAAAAGATTCTTTGACAGATGTCAAAGAATCTTTTGCGTCTGTCAGTGGAAAACTGAGGATTCAATTGAGCTTGGTATAAATATTAAACCAATAGGCTTCCTACTATGGCAATCTAACGTAGCTGGCTAAACCTGGATGTGATAAAACCCTGCCAAACTTATCACAAAAAGAGTATAAAAAGTTTACGTCCATTTCTTATAGGTTTCTTCTAACCTGAAAATCTCGTCGCCCGGCGTCGCATCCCGTCGCGTCGTCAGCCTTTATGAAAATGCTGTCGGATAATAATTTTGTCTTGGTAGATTTATTTTTTAAGCGCTCTTAACTTTCTAGAAGATACTTCACTAGTACTTAAACAAGTAACTTGCGATCAGTAAAATATTTTTTTATTTATTTATTTAAAAAATGTACCTACCTAAGTAAAGTCCAGTGTAAAGACACGAGATTCTGATTTGAAATAGTTTAATATCAACTTTTGTCTAAGATGCTTTTCATAAAACCGTTATATTATTAATATCATGCAAAAAAACGGAACCGATCAAATTAACAATATAAATGATATACAGACATACATAATCATAGCTTATCACATCTACAACGATGTTGCAAAGAATTGCGTATGACGGTGCACTCCTGCGCAACTCAAATGTGTCAAAATTTGACATTCGGCGTTCAAAATTAATACGTAACGGACATCTCTGTTAAAACGTAGACGGAACCCGTCATTACGTTCACACGTTTTCATCTTTTTAATTATACACCGGTGGATCTCTGTTATTAAGAAGTTTTTTAAATTTTTAAGTAAAACGTTCTATAAAATTATAGAGTTTCTGGATCAACGATTTCTTTCATGTAAGACTAGGATTTCTGGTGTCTCTGCTCGCGTAAAGAGGAAGAACGGGCCGTTGCATTTCGAATCAATTATTCCATATTCGAAATGCAGCGGATCTAAAGCTGTTCTATATCTTTACTATTTCCCCAATGGCATAATTTTACACTGCAGCTCTAACGATTTAAATAAGCCCCATACTTTGTCACACACCTAAGTAGTATAAAAGTAGTTAATATAGACATGGCTTTTTTAACTACAAAACACCTGATGTTACCGTAAGCAGTTACCGTAGCCTAAGGACGCTTGCAATACCAGAGGTATCACTTGTGTGTTGCCGACCCATTTTTTTACACCAGGGCTATCCTCGAGACAAGAAACGTTTCTTTCAAAACGCATCACTAAATGAGCGCTGGAGACCTGTATTTACACACAGGAACAAAACTATACCTTACCAGTTATTTGGCTGTGGTCTTCTGTAAGGCGGAGGTCCTTACCCAGTCAGGCTTGTTCGCTAGTATGAGTTTTACCTCTTTTCATTACTTAATGTTCCTAATTTTCCAACAGCAAATTACCTGATGATGATGATATTATATAGGTAGGTATTGTCCATTGTATTTATTGAGTGTAATAAGTAAAACACACTCTTTACTTACTAGTTGGCTTTCATAGTTTATTCGTTACTACTTATCAAGTAAATGTTTCCAATTGTCTTAAGAGCGTATTCACAAAATAGCGCAGCTACAGATTAGGTAATTATCGGTCGACCGGCCGCGTGCGCGTGGCGAGTGCGCGTGTGTGCGTGATCCTCGCACACATACATTGTTCGTGAAGTATGTTCGGCACAGTGCAGGGCCGCGTAAACTTTATTGTTATATTACGGTAAGATTTTTGGTGTTATAATAGGTATTTGTATTGTAAATTTGTAGAATATGTTATTATTAGAGAAGTAAAGGAACACTTTGGCATACCATATCTATTCTAATACATATTATTATTATAAATGCGAATGTTTGGATGAATTGATGTACCTAAGTACCTATGGACCTTTTTCTTGCTTGTTTCTGCCTGGGGTTGTAAGTGCAGGTGAAGCCGTGGGTGGAAACTAATGCCATAACATGATACCTAGCCTACAAAAAAGTAGTAGGTAGTGGTGGTTTTTTGTAGGCTAGGTAGGTAGGTACAAAAAACAAAAAAAGATCATAATATTAATACACCACAGCCAAATTATTTATTTATTTAAAACTTTATGCACAATCGCACACAGGCAGACTTAATGCCATAGGCATTCTCTACCAGTTGACCTTGGGTGATACAGAGATGAACATAGTAGGTGCACTCAAAAACAAAAAAAAATGGATAAGACAAAGAAACAAATTTAAGATAAGGATATAGATTCAACAATATCTAAAAAAAATATAATGAATATATATGCTGTGGTATATATAATATATAAAATAAATATACCTACTTACATAAAATATATAAATATAAACAAAATTGTTATGAAAGTGTTAGACGTACTAATTCCGGCGATTCATCAGCGAGGAGAGCCCGAAACTTCACCTAAATTACTACACACAGTGGTGTAGGTGTGATCTTATGTGTGAGTAGGTACTCCAGGGCTCATTTAGGGATGCGTTTTGGAAGAAACGTTTCCTATCCCAGGGATACTCCATCATAAAGCCCTGGTGTTAAAAAAATGGGTCGGCAACACGCAAGTGATACCTTTGGTATTGCAAGCGTCCATAGGCTACGGCTTTATTTTATTTTATTTTATTTCTTGGCAGAAAAACCCAATATAAATTTTTGGCCCGACCCGGGAATCGAACCCCCGAACCTCGTGATCAGCAGTCACACACATCCACCACTGAGCCTAACGTTATATCCTTCGACAGTAGGCTAAAACATAAATCATTCAATTCACTGACAAAAGTATGACCGTACAATATTATCAGTAGTAAAATAATAACATTACTATGATACGAGTACGGTACCCACTGTTGACGATATCTAATAAATTACGTAAACTGAGGTTCGGCGGGCAGGAGCGCGAGCTACATAGGTCCTTCCTCTAAAGGCGCACGCGCGGCACTGAATCATGCATCATGTCAGTGTTGCGAACTTGAGAGTTTTATACGTTATGTTTGATCACATATAACAAAAAAAATATACTATGAATTAATCAGAAATATATTTTATTTTCAAGATAAAGCACTATATTTTGATAAGGTGAAGTATTTTTATACTTTATTTTATTAATTTAAAGTTGGCTGCATGTTTTATAACACGCGATTTTTGACGAATTATTGTTGGATAAATATGTTTGTTGTTCTCTAAACCTTATAAAATCGCAAATTATTCATTAAAAAATCACTTGTGGACTATATGCTTAGTACTTACATATATGTTTTAAAGTAATAGGTATAACCAATTCTTCAAAATATGCTGTCTGCGATGCCCCGAATTGTGCCATTACGAATTCGTGTGTTGGAAAATAATTATTTAAAAAATAACCAACCACGTTAGCAGACTTTGACTATAGATAGCCCCTTTGTCAACGACATATCTATAACTAAACCTTGGAAATTGAAACCTGCATCAGTTCATAGCTGAGAATTATCACTTAGAAAACTGCGTATTTTTGCTTATTTTACTGAAAAGTGTGAATACGCTCTTAATTGTTTAATGATACTTTTAACGAGCCTAAACACGTCGCCGACACGGGTTCACGGGCCTGAGGAGTCCTGCACCTTCCAACTTCATCATTAGACCAGTGATCATGAGGCGCTCATAGCCAGGTGCACTCGCTGTTCGTTAAACGATCAGCGGGTAAAGCAACCAGGGGCGCGGTAACTCTATAGATGGGTGACCGTATAGTGGTATTTCATCTGAGCGTCTGCTTCGGAGGGCACGTTAAAAGTCGTTCCCGGCTGTTGACAGTCGTTAGATCACGACAGAGGCCTAAATATGGGCGATCTAACTCTGTCACCAGGTTGGCCACTAACCAAACGATAAGAAGATTAGACCAGTTCCATGGTTGTCTCATTATCAAGTACTGTCACCGAAGTTACTAGGTTATAGAAACAAATTTTAGCTCAATCTGACACCGGAAAGTAAAACAAACTGATGAAGCCTGAAGAACTGATGAGGCCAGCCTGATGAAGAATAAAATTACAAATTAATGTACTACTGTACTAAGATTCTATGGGTCGCCCGCGACTTCGTCCGCGTGGTAATTTGGAATATTTTCCCCGATTTTGCAACATATCCCATTAATGTTTCGCTCCTATTTAACATAGCGTGATATTATATAGCCTATAGTCTTCCTTGATAAATGCACTATTCAACAAAAAAAAAATTCTAATCGAACCAGTACTTTTTGAGATTAGCGCGTTTAACCAAACAAACAAACTCTTTAGCTTTATAATATTAGTATATATTTACAAGAATACTTATTGTAAGTAAAAGTTATACTTAGAAACAATTAAACTACCTATAAATAAAATATCCGATTGAGGTTTCACTGCTGTGAAAAGGTGCCCAAAAGACTGACCACATTGCCACTCTGGATCACAAAGCGTTGACCCAAGTAACGGCCAGCCTTAGTTAAATAGAAGTTTTGCAAAAAGAAGTTTATTTTCTTCTTATCAGTATTTAAAAAAAGAAATCAGTAGTACATTACACCTACAAACAGTCACCTACTAACGTATTAAACGATAGATATCTAGTCCAGATAAAAATTGCCCTATTTCTCTGTAAAACAATGTCATCCACCGGACATATACACAACAGCAATAATACCTGTATTAACAAACACCTAGAACCTTATTCCGAAGGCATAAAGTCGAAAATTGTGTAACTTTATAATTTTTAAGTGAATGATTTAGTTGGTATTGGAAACATCTGCTCAATTTGCATACCCTTGAGTCTTGACTGATTGTCCTGTCACTCGAGGGATGTAACCCTTGATATGTATAGGGGAAAGTGAACGGTCATCGTAGCAACAGGGCAAAGGGGTGTACGAGTTACGGGTGGTATGACTATTGACGAGTTTGTGCAAAATTTTAGATAGAGTGACTGTCTCGAGTCGAATAGAATAAAGTAGAAGGCAAATTAATGAGATTTGACGTAAGTTTACGACAATAGGTATACCGTCCCATCGGACTATGAGAGTGAGGGAATAAAGAGTGCACCTGTGCTTGCGCACACACCTGTGCACCATAATATGTCCTGCGCAGTTGGCTAATCTCCGTAGGGATTGGCCGCCGTGATCGAAATCGGTCTCGACGACTATGCCAAAATGAGTTTGTGAGGGGATTTCTACTTTTTTTACTGCAAGCAAACGAGTCAATGGTCACCTGATGGTGGTAAGTGCCGCTCAATGACTCTGTGTTATCCCAGATTATAATCTATCTCTGTGCCAAATTTCATCCAGATCCGTTTAGTAGATTTTACGTGAAAGAGTAACAAACATCCATCCATCCATACTCACAAATTTTCACATTTATTATATTAGTAGAGTTTAGCAATGCCAGAAACACAGTCAAGCAGCTGCTTACAGTGAAGTCGATAATGCAAGAAGTATGTTATGAGTGTACTGTTGTTGTGTCTGTTGGTACAGTCGTTAGTAACCCTGACTGCTTAGTCAGAGGTCGTGGGTTCGATTCCCACTCGGGTCAAATGACAGTATATTTACCAGTTGTCAGCTTGCTATAGTACAGGGTCTGCCTAGTTGCCTTTCATTTGGGATTAGATGGCAATGTGTGAGGTATTGCAAAATATTTCAATGAAGCGAAGAAGTATTGTCAAGATCATAATGTATACTAAGATTACTGCTTCTGAAAATAAAAAGTTATCTAATCCATTGTTTAGGAAATTTAGAATAAATAGAGTTAATTAGAAGTAGGGATATAATATAACACCATGTTTATAGCAATGTAAATCAACCATGTTAAAAATATTATGTGGAAAACGGTACTGGTTGTGTTTAGTTTTAAGCTAATAATATAAGCAACATTTATGTCCCATAGCTGGGCACGGGTCTCCTCTCCTCTTTTAAGAGAGAGATAGGGTTTTGGCTTCTAAACACACACGCTGGCCTAATACGGATTGGTAGATCAAACGGGTTTGTTGTTCATTCGTCACAAAGTAAATTTGCCATAAAAAAGTATGTGTAAATTCTGTAAATTTGTCACAGTTCTAGACAAATTTACTTTGTGACGAATATACAACAACCCGATCAAAGATGCCTATAGAATTTTGTTCTAAAACATGTCAAGATCATTAGCAAATTAAAATCAGTATTCTCTGCCTTTCGCTCGTGGCGAGGCGTGAGTCTGAATATTATAATTATACTTATATGTATAGGCCTGTCCCAATTTTCTCGGGTAAACCTTTAAGCGATTGAATATTCTAAAAATCTTTCTTAGTGATCTGTTTGGTCTTTTAGGATAAAAATATGAAAAATTTCAATTGAGTCAGTCAATGAGGACAACGAATTTGTATAGATGATGTACCTACACATATTACTGCTTATGAACAACGGGTCTAAATCGCGTAATATTTTGAAGCTTTTTATACCTTTTTGTTACCCGACGTTTCTGTCCAATTGCACCGACCGTGGTCATGGCTTGACTAAAACGTCGGGTAACAAAAAGGCATAAAAAGCTTCATAATATTACGCGATTTAGACCCGTTGTCCGTAAGCAGTTACAGATAGAGTATTTTCAATTTTTTTTTGTTAGCCAAACGCTAAGTAGTTAAGCAAAGGCCTCTCCCCATTGACATCCATTCCCATCTGTCAATTGCCTTGTTCTACCAATCCTTTAAAAACGTATAAAGTGAAAATTGGTACTCTGCCTTCCCCTCTTGTAAACAGGTGCATGTATGTAGTCATGTATGATAGGAAAGGAAACAACAACATTTTCAAACATAATTGTTATATTTACAAAAACCATTTAATTTCTACTTAAAAATACATAAACAATCTACAAACTAGTTATAACAACATAATACTGGATTAACACTCGTTTACTGAATAACTATATCAAAGTAACATTGAGAAAAACTTATAATAACATGGCTTACTTATAATCATAGAATTTTACAAACATTTGTGCAAAGAAAATTCGACCTAATATTGCAAACAATACCGTTAATTTTCTTTTACTATACTATACACCAAATACTATACATAAGCTGATGGAAAACAATTAAAATTATTTTGTGCAAAAAAGCAACATTAAAATCTCTACTAACATTATAAATGCAAAAGTAATTATGTCTCTCTGTTACCTTTCTACACATAAACGGCTTAGCAGATCTTAACAAAATTTGGCTTAATGGTATCCTGAGGAATGATATTGAGTACTGTTTATCTCGATAACAGCCATATTTTTAATGTTACAAATTAATGTCATTGTTACTTTGACACCTTCAGTTTAAATATTCGAGTGTATCTATCTTAATAATACTTTCACAGGCAAAGATGGTAAGGCTCTAAGCTAAGACCTAAATCTAGATCGGTAGGACGGATTACACTGTTCAAAACTGCTTATACTAAAAACTATCTACATTATTTAATTAATAAGTGCTTCAATAGAAAAAAAACTATTACAAATACATTGTAATATTGTATATTTTATTTTTTTACTATGCACGTATGTATCGAAAATTTACAAAACAGTAAACAGAATCTAAACGGCTGAACTGATTTCTATGATACTTAGTTTCTATATTTAAAGACATATTCTAAAAACGATAAAAATAATCTTTCGAACAAAATAAGCTGCATTGATATCGATCCAACCGTTTGGTAGTTGTATACACTGCGACACTGTTTTTGCATTGGGCATAAAATAGTTAAAATGTTTTACTAGGTATATAAAATTAAGAAAGTAATTTTTTTCGCAAAGGTGATTTTACACAAAAATTATGGTGCAGTAGATATTTAGAATACTTGAAAAAATATAACATTTTTATACTGGAATATTTAATTTCATTTTTCTACAGTTCTAGAAAAAGATAAAATTTGTATATTTCAAAAGTCTGAGCTACTTTTGTTTAGATAAAACTACTATTTACTAATATATTTACACTGATATGGGAAGTACAATAGTGAATCAATAGACATCAACGCGAGTTGAGACGCTTGCAATACCAAAGGTATCACTTGCATTGCAAACTCTAACAAAGTTCTTAACTCTTACATGCCCCCAGTAATGTCACCAATCAGAAACTTACAAGAAATGAAAATTAAAAAGCGTAAGATTTAAACGTAAAACGATATTGTAACTCGACACTGTCAATTTCGAACTTATAAAACTCGAAGCTGATTATTACTAAGTTGGTAACCAGTATAATACAATAAGGTACTTAAATTTATAAAATAAATATCCCTGTAGACACTAATTTGGCTGATAGCGAAAAGATTAACACTTACTGTAGAAGTTCGTATAGAGCAGCGATGTACGTCTGGGCCATTTGAAGGGTCTCGTATTTCGAAAGCTGACGATCAGCTCCCAAAGAAGGCAAGTGTCCACGAAGTCTATCAAACGCCTTATTCAAATTCTGCATCCTTCTTCTTTCCCTCGCATTAGCAGCTAGCCGACGTCTCCTCAAAACTGCTGTACTAGTAGCTCTTCCGCGACGTTTCCCAGAATCCAAAACCTCGTTATCCTCAGCACTGTCTTCTAAGATATCTCTTGATAATCCTCTGTATGCAATATGAGAAGAATCTTGATTGATACTCCCATCAGTAGAAGGAGTAGGCTCCAAGCTTGACCGTCCCGAATCGGGGGACCTCGGCCAGGATAAATAGCAGTCTTCAGTTGAATATTCAAGCATCACGTCCGATGAAAACATATCTTTTTCATAGATCAGTCGGTGTCCGTAAGTTTCGGCGGTCATTTTGAAAATTTCGATACAGGTGTGTACGGTTCGGTGTCCCACAGGGGTCTAACTTAGGCGCCTACCTGTGTGGCTTATATAGGTTCCCGGTTTGCGCGAAAAGGTTCGACGGGAGAGTGGATATAGGTTGAAAAGGGATAGCGAGAGGTCCCGAGAGGGTAATTTAAGGCCAATCATCATTAATTATTTCGTCCCCCGGGCTTGTATTGTAGGTAGCGGTTGATGCGACTCTATTGCAGCGGTACAATGCATGTTAGCCTTTTGACTATTGTTGTTATAAAAATATAGGGTTTATTTGTATCTTAAAAATAGTTTTATAAATAATTTCTTTATATTTCTTACAGTTCTTTAAGATAAGAGAATAATAAGAAATGAAGAAATATAGAGTCTTTATAAACTTTAAGAAATAGTTGCCTCAGTGGCGCAGTGATAATACTTACGGTTGGTTTGCTAGTGTCCTGGGTTTGATGCCCTGGTAAATTAGGTTTAGTTTTTTTGACAAGAAATGTTCACATTATCATACTGAATCTAGAATTGTTAAGTTACGTTGGACTTGACATAATTGGCAAGACGTGGGTGTAATACTTATAAGTGCGAGTAGGTAAAAGGCAAGTTTCTATAATATTATTACCTACTAGCTGTTGCGCGCGGCTCCGCCCGCGTGGATGTCGGTTATCGCTGTAAAAAGCCTATGTGTTATTCCAGACCATGATCTGTCTCTGTGCCAAATTTCAACCAGATCCGTTCAATAGTTTTTACGTGAAAGAGTAACAAACAGCCATCCATACTTACAAACTTTCGCGTTTATAATATTAGTAGGATATAATATTATTTTATGAAAACAAAACTAATTCATCCCTATTATTACTTCTCCCACTATTGTTCAGTAGTACAGATTAACACAAAACACAAATGTGGAACCAAATAATAAGTGTGAGAGTGAAAATTAGTTTAGATACCAGGGCCTCACAAAGGATTAATTACTTAGGTAATGCATAATTGTCTACTTAGTAGCCAGTGACTGCCTCGGTGGTCCAGTGGCCGCAGTATGCGCCTGCTGTGCACGAGGTTGTGGGTTCGATTCCCACACAGGATAAAAAAACTTTGTGTGACCCACAAAGAATTGTTCTGAGTCTGGGTGTAATTTGTGTCCGTTAATAGTATGTTTGTAAAGTCCCCCGCGACACAGAGCTTGTTCTCTAGTGCGGGAGTTGTCTTTTAAAAAAAAAAAAAAAAAAAAAAAAATTCCGCCAGGTATGAGCTGTGTATTACCAAGGATAAGTTTTGTATACTACGGCTTTTTATTTAGTACTAGCGACCTGCCCCGACTTCGTCCGGGTTAAACTATTTTCAGCGCAACTTTCTTATTTTTTTTTACATAAGAACCTTTTCCTGACAATAACAAACACAACAAAAAAAGAATTACTGAAATCGGTCCAGCTGTTCACGCGTGATGCCGTGACAAAGGGAAATAGGGATTCATTTTTATATATAAGAAGATTTGTGTGAAGTAGTTACCTATAAGTTTAATTGTAAGTATATCAGTATTGTGCATTCTCAGTGCAATTATTCAAATTATTAAATACTAGCTGTTTTCCGCGATTGCGCTCGCGTGGATGTCTTGTTATTTTTGAGTGTTATAGGCTTATATATTAACCCAAAAACTGCCCAGCGAAGAAGGCACAGGTCAGCTAGTTATCATATGGTTTTTTTTTTATAATTTTCACTTTATAATAATCAAGTTATTAGTGAAAATACTGTGTCAGTAACCAGTCATCACTCGACACCGTAGCGAGAGGGACCTGAACCCACGATATAGTTTTCACGAGATGCACCCAGTGGGTGAAATTCAAGACTGTCGTGTAGGTGGGCTGTTTGTACCACGAGCTGCGAAATTATGGATGCGTTATATATACAACCTTTTACAAATTTAATATTAGTCTCCTCTCTTCTATCAAGAGCTTACAAAATACACGTGCGGTCAAAATAATAGGTTCAGAGCCTCTAGACAAGTGGCATAAGCAATAGCCGAATCGAAAAGTCAAAAAATAAAATGTATGGAATTTGACGTGAGTCTACGATTTAATGTCGTAAACTTACGTCAAATCCCATACATTTTCTTTTTTGACTTTTCGATTCGACTATCGCTTATGCCACTTGTCTACAGGCTCTGGTATTTCAAAAAGTTAAAGTTATAAGTTAAAAAAAAAAGGTTTTTTTTAAAAGATAACCCCCGCACTAGGGAATAAGCCCTGTGTTGCGGGTGACTTTAACAAGTACATTCAGACTCCGAACAACCATTTATAGGTCACATAAAATTTTGTACCGTGTGGGGATCGAACTTACAACACGCCGTGCAGTGCTAAATGCTAAATTATATTAAGTAGGTACCTATATTTGCATGTCCATGGCAAAATATGTAGAACCTATGTTTATTATTGATAACACCTATTTAGGTACCGTTTTCCTATGTTTGAAAAGAAATAAAAATAATTTAATTTGATTGAATAATTTTGTAATATACCAAGTCCAAAGTAAACCCAGTTCTAAGATGCGAGTCGCAGCATCCTCGTAGCGTGGGTGTGGTCCAATTGTCACAATCTCGCTCTCCCATACTCAAAATTCACACAGATTTTTTTCATATTTTCAATAATAAGTAACGGGAATTAAGAGACACTTGACAATGCACGTCGATTAATTTAATATAATAATAATATTTTCGGGACAACTCACACATCTCTATCTGATCCCAAACTAGGCAGAGCCTGTACTATGGTAACCAGACAACTGATAAACATACTTATATATAACACAACAAACATTCGTGCTCATCATACAAAGATTTGTCCTGGGTGGGAATCGAACCCACGACCTCCGGCGTACTAACGTCACTAACCACTAGACCAACAGGCCATTAATTGATGATTACGATTTTGTCTCTTGAAGGAACATGTCTGGTTGGCAGTGTAGTAATGCCTATTGTTATGTATTGGTTATAACTTATAAATAGGATCTATACCTGGATCCCTAGGATAATAATAGCATTCTAGGGATCAAGGGATAGATTCTGGGTTTAATGAAGGCATAGGAAATCCCTGGAATAGAATAGAAAATGCTTTATTGTAGACCAATTACTTTTAATATAAATTAAAAGTGGTAAACTGGGTGGGTCTCGAATGCTTATGAATAATATTTTTTTTTATACTACTTGGGTGGCAAACAAGCATAAAGCGAAATCTACTTTTGTAATACTAGGTATCACTTGCGTGTTACCGACCTATTTCTTTACAATATCTCTGGGATAGGAAATATTTTTTTCCAAAATGCATAATTAAACTAGCGCTGGAGACCTGGGCCCCAATTCTGCTAATTTACGAATGGCTCAATTAATCTCAATTAATTCTTAATGGAATCTAAGTAGCATTTTTAATATTTTGCTAATAAATTTAAGACCAAAAGTTGGAAAACCATTGGTCTTAAATTATTAGCATTTTTGGTATTACATTATAGGTATTTTGCTTAATAATTTAAGACCAACAGTTTTCCAAAAATTGGTCTTAAATTTATTAGCAGAATACCAAAAATGCTACTGAGATTTAATTGAGATTCAATAGAGCCATCCGTAAATTAGCAGAATTGGGGCCCTGTACTCACACAAAGGAACACAACTTCTCCGCTGTGTGTATTCCTATCTCACGGATACTCCAACACAGAGTAAAGAGTTAACATTTTTGGGTCGGCAACAAGCGATTGAAGCAAAAATAATTGCAAGTGTCCATAGGCAGCGGTAACTGCTTACCACCAGGTGGGCTGTAAGCTTGTTTGCCTCCTAAGTTTGTTTATACTACGTTTATAAGGTTACAAATACAACACACTTACATACAACAGTTACTACTACTAAGTGGTTGTATTTGTAACCTTATATTCAAATGATCCAAGTAGCGTTCGGGTGGGTTAGGGTGTAATTTGTGCCCGTTAATTGTATTTTTGTAAAGTCCCCGCAACGCAGAGCTTGTTCTCTAGTGCGGGAAATGTTTAAAGAAAAAAAAAAGCGTTCGCCACTTCCCGCTAAAGACCTAAAAATATCAGATCAGTGGCTTAAGTGGTTACCTCGCCATTTACCACTGCGCAGCTGTTGTGGGTTCGATCCCCATCCCCACACAGAACAATAAATTGTGAGAACCATAAATGTTTGTCCCGAGTCTGGTTGTACTTTGTGTCCATGAATAATATTTTTGTAAAGTCCCCCGCGACACAGGGCTTATTTTCTAGCGCTGTAATTGTCTTTATAAAAAAAAAAGTTCACTATGCACTAAGTGACACACAGACGCTAAGATTTAAGAAAAAAAACTTTACTGTTGAGATAAAAAATCTGAGTAAGCTGTATAACCACATATTCCCAAGCTCCGAGGTCAAGAACATTGTTTTTTCAACCCCTCATTTTACACGTCATTAACCCGTTACCGCGGATCCGATTTCGCGAAGCATAAAAAATGTTTTATGGTACGTTGTACCCATGTTGTTTTGAAATGATTTAATCTACTTTTTAACATAATTTGATTATAGTAAATTGGAGTGGATTAAGTTGTAGTAAGCTGCTTGATTTTTGTTTTAAAATTGAGTGGTGTATTTGTTTTTAAATTGTTAACAATACAAGTCCTTTTTGAAGCAAATCTTTTGTGGTACCTATGCAAAGGCTTCTAGAAAAACAATTCTTATAATAAAGAAATGCACGTATTATGTATTTTTATGATATAGTTATTTTTTCTTTATAAAAATGTTTTTTTTCCGGATTGACTGTACTTTAAATTTACTTTTTTGACGAAATTCTCATTTAAAACTTATTTTTATTTTTATATACTTAAGTACTAGAAACCACGTGGACAAATCAGTGTACGGCCTACTTGATGTCAAAAAAAAATGTGGCCTATGAACGTTGCCTTACTTACGTTACCCTAAATCTGGTAACTCAAGAGTTTCGCTTAATGGATAAGTCGACGTTAAGGAATTAATTAAAAACACAGTTTCCTGAGACCTATTACTCTTGCACAAGGATACAACCGTATCTACACCATTTAGTATCTATAATTGTTTGGTTGTGGTCTTCTGTAAGGAGGTTCTTCCTCAGTCATGCTTGCTCGCTTGTATAGCGCATTTCCTTTATTTATGTATTTTTATTTCAGCCGCTGTCGGTGGCCGAAGACACATTATAGGGGAGCCCTACATTCGACAGTCGATTTCAATAAGCTTAAATGACGATGATGTATCCAAGTTTTCCATACTTATATTTCCTCCTTGTAAATACAAGCAATCAGTCACATCAGCTTATCTTTAAAGCCGAACTCATCCAAAAATATCAATACTACAGTAACAAAACACCAAATCAAGTTGACTGTGAAAAATTTCTATTGAAAAAAATCAGAGATGGGGTAAAAAATACCCTAACAGTAAGAAGATACCGTTGTAAGGGTTGATCCCGTTATAACGGAGCCTTCGTTCCGGGGTTCACTTCCGATCTGATTACTAATTTAACTTCTGATACGGCAATAAAGTGTAACATGTGTTTAATATCAGAAATAAAAACAATGTTGAACCTTCAATGTCAAACGAGTCATCTCACGATCCTAAGACTGGCCTAATACTTGGGCAATGTGGCTAGTCTTTTGGGCACCTTTCCTCAGAACTGCGACCTCAGTTCGCCAACAAACTGCGTGTGGAGTTTGGCGATTTTGTATAAAATGTATAAGAATTCATTAAAAAAAAAAAAAGATATTTTATATTTAGGTAATCTACCTTTAAATAGGTTTAGTTACTTTTATTTTAATAACTATTATGAAATAAATGTATGTAAATATCTTATGAAATAATGTAATGATAATGTATATCCAGTTTTGGATCAATACGCGTTTTATAAAACAATAAAATTATAATCAGTTTTTTTTTTTATTTCTCTTATTGGCAACTCCCGCGCTATGGAACAAGTCCAGTATCGAATCGCGGAGGATTTTATAAATATACAATAACGGACACAAAGTACACGCATACTCGGGAGAACTCTTATATCGAGGTGTGTGAATTGAACCCACAACTTCGTGCACAGCAGACGCATACTGCGGCCACAAGACCACCAATGCAATTTTGTGGAAGTGAGAGCTTTCAAATCTATACTAATATTTTTCTTTTTCATATACATATTTGTAAGAAAATTTATGAAATATCGGGAATTAGCCCCAGCTGCTGATACTTTTTATACTAGTAAAAACCACCCTTAACATAAGTCAGTGTTTAACTTTTCGTCAAACACTGACTTATTTCTAAAATTGAACGAAAGTTTTAACCGAAACAACGAACAACAGAAAATCAAAAAGCCTCAAAACATTTAGTGTGTGGTCTCAACAATATAATTAATTGACCAGATTAACATAATTTTAACAACAACATAATAAATAAATGGGTTAAATCCTTCAATCAAAACATGAATATTTATATCTAGTTTATTTATTGGGAAAACATCGACCAATCAATTTAGTTTTTGGTTGATGGAGCCATTAATAAAATCTTGTTTTGTTTTTATGTTGTAGCGCAAAAAGGCAGTGTTATATATTACCGTGGTTATACTAACGTATAAAGAGGTATAGAATAATTTTTTACTGACTTAAAAAAATCTACATTAAAAGTAGGTATATAAAACCAACACTTTAGCACAGGCATGGGGTCTCATCAGGAACAAATCAAAATTAGTACGAATAAATACCAATAGATGGAGTTACATATATCGATTTGTTATTTACGTTTATGTAAAATTCAAACGTGGAAGAAATATAGCCTGAAACATTTACATACATATTTTAAGAAATCCTACTAGCATAGGAAAATGAAATAAAGGGCTCATAAAACAAAATTATAATTATATATTTTCAAAATTCAATAATGTCGCCGTAGTCCTGGCGGCAGTATTTTGTACTACTAAGAAGTTGAAACTTGCGAGTGACTTGTGAGTAATGGCGCTGGCGCTGTATGCATATTCAGATTTTTATAAATTAAAATTTTACTGTTGGGTCATACTAGGTATAAAAATATATAAAGTTAGGTTAAAAATAAATAATACTGGTATATATATTTTTTCTCTCAACAAAAAAAACTTTAAAAATGTCTTACGTTATCAAAATTATGAACAAAAATTTAAGATTTATTATCATAAATATTTTAAAAACTAAACAAATACAAAAAGTGTATCCTATGTTGGGATTCAATATTTTAAAAACTAAACAAATACAAAATACAAAAAGTGTATCCGATGTTGGGATTCGAACCCGGTTCGGCCGGTTACGGGTACCGCCGTACGGTGCTAAGGTATCGACTATCGTACTGTGAGAAAATTACCTATTTGTGAATTCGAACTGATACTTAATAATTACAGTTTTATTATATTTTTCCTAATAATTAAAAAAATATTATCTGATATTAAAACCATCTACAAAAAACAAATTTCAAAAATTGGACATGAATCTGGGATTCGAACCCAGTACCATGGGACTGTTGGACGAATACCACAGAATGCTATACTTACTCCTGACTGGCCTGTTGGTCTAGTGGTTAGTGACTCTTAACTACTAAGTTGGGGGGTCATGGGTTCGATTACCATTCAGGACAAATCTTTGTGTGATAAGCTCTGTTTGTTGTGCTGTGCCAAGCCTGGTTTCAGATGGTATGTGAATTGTCAGAAAATATTATTATTACCCTAATTCGACTCATCTCGTAAGTACTGAATTGATAGATACTAGGTAGGTATAATATACTTATTTGTTAATTTGAACTGACAAAACAAAAAAAATGTTTATTATAGTTTCACGAATAATTAAAAAAAACATATTATTTTACAGGTATACGTAATTAAAGCTATCAACAAAAAACTTAACACTATACTTACCGTAAACTTCTGTTAAGATACGGGAAAAAATTGTTTAGCCCGGGGCGAAACCGGGGCGGAGCGCTAGTTAAATACGGAAGCAAACAGTCAAAATAAGTGTATATTTCGTACGTAAAGCGCGTGACCTTGAGCGAGTAAACGTGGCCCGAGTCCGAGACAATAAGCGATACCTACCCATTATGGCCGGTGTAGATGCCTACTATTTTTTGGGAAGAATATAATTTCTTTAACAACTTTAATTCGGTTATAAAGTGTCGCCATCTGTTGATTTTATGTGTATGCACGTAATCTGTTGGATATAGACATCTAGTGTCGTATAGTTAGTAAAAATTTAGCCCCACGGTTAGCCCGAGTTAGCAGGGAACCAATTCTTTGTATGGGATGGGGTATCTGTACTAGTATTATATTATCTGTGGCACAGGTTACTTAATAGTTACTACATAAACTTTAGTACGACTTGTCTACAGGGTATTTGCCTTCGTACCTATTATTGTACTATGGTACAAAAATAGCATAATTATAGCTTCCTTTAAAAACTCAATATAAATAAACCCTGTACAGGGTTTACTGAGGACTTTCAAATGTACATTTCGGCCTATGTGCTTTCTGTGCCAAATTTCATCCAGATCTGTTCAGCTATTTTGGCGTGATTACATAACAAACATCCATACATCCGTTCATCTTAACTTTCGCATTCATAATAATATAATATACTTATATAAAATCAATTTTACACATCTGGGTAACAACATAATTATTTTAATATATGTTTTAGATTTATTTTAGAACAACCTGCAAGCTTTACACAAAACAATAAATAATTATAACAAAAAACACTACAACGACATCGATCAAATAAAACAATAAACCACACAGGGTGACATCTCATCCCGGAAATTAGTCTATAGACAAACGGAAGCTCCGCCATCTTCCATGGCAAATTACAGATAAACACAAAATGATAGAGTTTAGCGAAATTATAGAGCGGTTCCACAAAACTGTTAGGATTGACGCCTATTGATGCGGCTATTAAAATTGTATAGATTATTTTTTCGACTTGGGAGGTAAGTATAGAGTTTAGGTGCTTAGAAAGCCGGTTCATCAATACATCTCTATATGTAATCGTAGCATTTTGGTATAAAAAGAAATCACCTAAATATACATGCAAGTAATTTAATTCACGAACTTCAAAGCTTGTTTTTGTGTTTGTGTGCTGTAGTCCTTCCTCAAACGAGCGTGCCCTATATTTCTCAAACATTAGTAACATTTTCTGTTATTGCTATTTGCTAATGTTCTCGATTTGCCAAGTGTAAAAACACAGCTAGATGAAAAATGATTTAACTCAGAAAAATATTTTAAGTAGTTCCTTGTAGATAGGTATTTTAGAAATCTCTTTATTAGTCTAAGGAACTCTTAGTTTTTTATTTGTTTTATTTATTTAATCTTCCTGCACAAATATGTACAAAAGCGGACTTAATGCCTCAGGCATTTTCTACCAGTCAACCTTAGGATGCAGAGGTTTTTCTGTCAAGAAATTTACAATAGATCCGCCAAGTTCACAAATGGGATCTCTCTCCGGTCGTCCATCCCATTGGACAATGATAGTGAAGGAATAAAGAGTACTCGTACATCTGTATTTGCACACGCACTTGTGCACTATGGTATCTGCCGCTCAGATGGTTAGTGTCCATCGAGATTAGCCGCCCGCGCCGTGACCAAAAATCGGTCAGACGCACATTTTATTTTCGATACAAACATATATTTTATATAGTTATGTATAATGGCCTTATCGCTAAATCACCCAACGTACTAGTACATGTACAGTAGCAGTAACATTAAGCTGTCACGCTACGCCGCCTATGATTGGTCACAAGCAGTCAACTGCTCCAATTTGCCAGGAATGTCATTGTGGACTAGATACGGGAAATTGTAGATAACGGCTGCGGCTAAGTGTTTTAGTTACATCGCCATCGGTACAGCTGTAACATGTTAGTGTTTTGTTTTACCTCGTTTCTAGATTCAAATTTGTAAAAAGAATGCGATAACCGTAGGTTATATTTAGCATAGTATATTTGAGCTAATTGCATAGCAAAATGCTAAAAATATTTAAAAACCGTAGGTTTTTCATTCTTTTTTTTTATTTGTTTATTTTTTATTGACAACTCTGGCTCTAGGTTACAAACTCTGTGTCGCGTAGGACTTTATCAATAACAATTAACGGACATACACCCAGCCTTGGAAGAACCATTTGAAAAAAGAAGAGTTATGGATCACACAGGCTATGAGAAGGGCTATGATCTCACTGAAGGATCGAATCCGGAACGAGATGATCCGAAAAATAATCAAAGCTATCGGACATAGCCCATAGGCAGAAGTGGCAGTGGCTAGGCCAAGACACTATAGTAACAGCGAAGAACTCTAATCACGACACGGTGGACCAATATTTTTTTGTCATGTATGAGGAGTGAACCCACAACACACCGCGCAGTGGTAACCCTTGGGGGGATTTAACGTGGACATCATTTAGAGATTCAAAATGGCCGGGGTTAAGATTGTAGGGGTTCAACAAGGACTAAACCGTTTTTGCGATAAAAGTTAGTTACATCGACATCCGTACAGCTGTAACAAGTTAGTGTTTTGTTTACCCTCTTTTCTAGATTCATATTTGTAAAAAGAATGCAATAACCGTAGGTAGTGTTAATTGAATGGGAAAGTCACCAATTCGATTTTTTTTTTATTGATGACTCTGCCTCTAAGTTGCAAGCCCTGTGTTGCGTGGGACTTTAAAAACATACAATTAACGGATACGAAGTACACCCAGATTTGGAACAACCATTTATGCATCGCACATTTTTTTAAACCGCTTTCCATGTAGTTAAATCCGTGCTACCAAAGGCATTAAATAAACCAAAGGCGATTATAATTTTACCCAATCATTGATTGGTACCTATCTATTAGTTAAATGGCGCCATGATCAAAAGATAACTTCACCGTATTATTGACACGCGACCAATAAATTGATGAGAGCAGCCGGTCAGAGCTCCATCTGTTATGATAAGTAGGTCTTCATACATATAAAAACTTTATTTTGAACTCTATACCACTTGTAATAAAGACTATTATATATTTGAAAGGAATCTTCAAAACATTGTTGCAAAATTACCAAAAAACAATTGACATATAGACGTATTATATTATATGTCTTAAGAGTAAGAGATACGGTTGAAATTAAATTGCTAGCAGCATTGCCATTCAACGTGGCAATGTTGCTAGCCTTCTGGGCTCGTTCCCGTTAGACAATGATGTTAAAGAATATTCCACTATTTATACAAATACAATATTTCAAAAAGAACTACAAGCTTAAGATTATAATATCAGACACTTTTATGTACAGGCTCGCATAATACAGCACTATTAAAAAACAAGTGTTATTTGTGTGGCACCATCTGTTTATAATAAACTAGCCGTTGCCTGCGGCTCCGCCCGCGTGGATGTCGGTTATCGCTAGCCTATGTGTTATTCCAGACCATAATCTATCTCTGTGCCAAATTTCATCCAGATCCGTTCAGTAGTTTTTACGTGAAAGAGTAATAAACATCCATCCATCCATCCATTCTCACAAACTTTTACATTTATAATATTAGTAAGGATGTAGTAAATATAGTAATATAGTATAAATGTGTTTTTTATAAAAAAAACACATAACACGAAAGCTGAGCGAAGCCCCAAGTATTGCTAATACTCATAGGCGGTAACTGCTTACCATCAGCCGGTCTCTATGCATGTTTCCCATTTAGCTAATATAAACAAAAACGCAATGCTGCCGAGATATTTTTGTTCCCAAGCTCTGCATATAAATACATTTTATAATAATAATAATAATAGCAACCCATGTATGTCCCACTGCTGGGCACGGGTCTCCTCTCCTTTATCAAGAGAGAAAGAGGGTTTAGGCCTTAATTCACACGCTAGCCTAATGCGGGTTGGTGAATCAGACATGTCTTTAGAATTTCTTCTAAGACGTGGGTTTACTTACGATGTTTTCCTTTATCCTTAGCAGATGGTGAATCATTTGATTAGAACATTATAAACTCCATAAAGTGAAATTTACATTGCTACTGCCACCCAGGATCGAACTCGCACCTCTTACGTGCAAGTCGGTTTCTTTCCACTTCCACCACCGCTTTTGTTATAGAAGTCTAAAAACTAATTGCTTTCCTTAAAAAGTATGTATATTTCTGTCCGCTCACGCAACCACAGATACACTTGCAACTCTTGCAAGCAAATAAATGAGGTTCAATGGCCTTTTGTATGGTATTACATAAAAAGCAATGAAAACGGGAGCAGGCATTATATCGTACAAAAGCATGGTCAAATATACACAATATGAGGTCAACATTATACACCTGTTTTTAAACATTTTTAATGCTTTAGGGTGTAGTTACGGGGGGGAAATGTTATATAAGTCGAAATACAGATTATTTGATAGCAATAATAAAGAGAAAGAGAGGTAGAAAGAAAGAACGAAAGAACATTTCTTTTGCTGAACTGAGGACACATGATAATAATAGGTACATAGTAATAAATTAAAATACCTACAGAAAATAAAACGTCAACCAAAAGTAATACATTTTTCCTTATTTGCTCATGTGTCTCTGTGCACAAAATAGGTATCCAGCTCAGCATAATATTAGGCTACTGGTTCAGTTGACTGACGCTGGTATTCTGCTGGACCCCTGTAGATAGTGCCGTAGGTAGGGCTCCATGCTAGTGAGCAAACCCGACTGGGGAAGGACTTACATCTTACAGAAGACCACAGACAAATAACTACACTGCGGTGAAGTTGTGTTCTTGTGTGTGAGTACAGGTCTCTAGCGCTCATTTAAGGATGCATTTGAAAGAAACGTTTTCCTATCCCAGGTATCCTCTATCTTAAAGCTTTGGTGTAAAAAAAATAGGTCAGCAACACGCTAAGACTATACATTAAGATGGAGTATCCCTAGGATACGAAAACATTTCTTTCAAAACGTATCCTTTAAATGAGCGCTGGAAACTGCGCATTGTATTTATTCATATTCATATCATTTATTTGCATTCCATAATGTGATATTAGGTGGTAAAAAGTGGCTTAAAGCTAAGTACATTATGGATCCTGTCGGGCACAACAACATTTTAATATTTTAACACTATGCTATCCTACTAATATTATAAACGTGAAAGATTGTAAGTATGGATGGATGGATGGATAGATGGATGGATGTTTGTTACCTCTTCACGTAAAAACTGCTGAACGGATCTGGATGAAATTTGGCACAGAGATAGATTATGGTCTGGAATAACACATTTTACAGCGATAACCGACATCCACGCTGGCGTAGTCGTGGGCAACTGCTAGTATAATAATAATATGCATTTAGAATGGAATACTTACTTGCTAATAATTGAGATCAAATTTACAAAAACCATAAGAACATTAAAATCAAAATAAAAATAACACTTGAAGTTCTTTATCTTTTTTTACAATTACAATGTCTAACAGTAATTATATAATCATACTTACTCTACTCACATACAGAAACACAACTACACCGCTGCGTGTAGATATTTGAAGGTGAAGATCCTTCCCAAGTCAGGGTTGCTCGCTAGTATGGTGCCTTACCTCTCATATCTGGTGACTGGATACAACATTACCTATTCCTTGGCTTCAAAGGCGAAGTGTTTAAGTGTGAATTTAGAGAAAGATTCCTTCTGGCAAGTATTATAATAATAACCTTTAGGCAAATAAAAAAAATAAAGCAACCAAATCTAGCTTCCGTGCTTAAAATAAGCCTTATAAAATTTAACCCGTATTTTAAATTTCAGCAACTGATACCCTATTTACTCTGTATCAAAAGAATATACCTTGCCACGTTTCCTTACGTTTTCATATAAATTCTGTAAGATACTTAACGTAAACGAAACGCGGTATACCACGGTGTTGTTAGACAGAGGTGTAAATTGTCCCCTGAGGGTAAAATCAACACATTGTTAGATATAAAAGGATGTCCAATCAAACTATTTGGTATTATTAAAATAATCGATGAACAAATGTTTGTCTGGTAGTTGTTTTATAGGTCCAGGGTGATGTTTATTTTGTTCGTTGTTCATCTATATCTTTTTTTTTAACACTACCAAGGAGGAAAACAAGCATACGGCCCGCCTGATGGTAAGCAGTTACCGTAGCCTATGGATGCTTGCAACACCAAGAGTGTCACCGCGTTGCCGTAAAAACCTTATCACTCTTTTCTTGAAGAACCCCATGCAATAGTCTCTTGGGAAAATATCGGCAGGGAGCTCATTCCACAACCTAATCTTACGTATCTATACAAATAAATAAAATTGGAGTGTTTGTTTGTACTATTAAAATAGCCTCTTTTTACTAAAAATGGATGTGATATGGATGTCATATATGGATGTATGTAGGTACATATACTAAAATAACATTTTTTTTTCAATTCTTGTCTGTCTGTCTGTTTGTGCCGGCTAATCTCTAAAACGGCTAGAACGATTTTGACGGGTTTTCATTGGCAGATAGCTGATGCAGGCATTGTAATAAGGAGTAACTTAGGCGACTATTATTTTAGAAATAGTATTTAGTTTTATTAATTTACGAGATCCACGCGGGCGAAGCCGCGGGTAACAGCTATTTGTCCTATAAATACAGTAAATGCTAAAGATTTAGTTGACCGTTTGCTTGTTTTCCGAGTTTGAGCATACTTTGAGTCCGTAAATTTTATGTTTTCAAAGTCCCCCGCGATATAAGGCTTGTTGCTTGGGGCATGAAAGCATTGAATAAGCCGTTTTTCACACTAGCATTCCCTATAAAACAACATGCTGTATAATCTCTGTCTACACCATTTAAAACTATTGCTTGAAGCTATATCAAAATATTTAAATTGTTTTCTTTTTCATAATCTATTGTATTTTGTTGAAGTTTAATTCAACTTATTTGATTCACACTGATTTTATAAAACGCAATATTATATAAGCAATAGAATGTTTTTTAAAGAACTTCCGTACAAGAGAACAAGCTCTGTATCCCGGGGGATTTGACAAACATATGTACAATTATCGGACACAAATAACATCCAGAGTCAGCACAACTCTTTACGGGGCACACAAAGTTTTGTCCTGTGTGGAAATCGAACCCACAACCTTGTGCACAGCAGGCGCATACTGCAGCCACTGGACCACCAAGGCAGTGTTGTATTATATTCAGCACTGGGATAATAGAGTATTTTAAATTTATACAATTATTTTATCGCAATTTGTAGTGTTCCCGTCAAACCGCAAGATTCAAAGCATTTTTGACCTTACGTTCAAATTTCAAACAAAACAGTATTGCCCTTGCTTCAGGTAAAAGTATCAATACAGTTTCAAGGATTTAACGGTCACGCGACCTATACAAAAGATCTTTTGAGATGAGAACAGAGCACGGTTTGCGAGATTACACATATATTTAACCGAAGCCGTGTATTTATAATGAATACATCCTTGAAACTTTGTGTGGATGAATTGTAATTGGAGCAAGTACAACTGTTGAATGGAAGAGTTGAAGAAAGGAAGCTTTTAAAAGTTCCACTTGACACATTTAGTATCAATATCGAAATATTTTTTTTTTATATATAGGCGGCTTATGATAACAATTCGTATATTTTTACTATATATACTTATTTTTCTATTTTTTAATACACAATTGCAAATAATATGATTGCTACAACTGTGAGATACATGCAAGTACTACATAATTTTTGTTTATTAAATTATTAGTTCATATCTTATAATATATAACAATGAATCCCTATTTCCCTTTGTCACGGCATCAAGCGTGAACAGCTGGACCGATTTCAGTAATTCTTTTTTGTTGTGTTTGTTATTGTCAGGAGAAGGTTCTTATGTAAAAAAAGGAAGTTGCGCTGAAAATAGTTTAACCCGGACAACGTTCAGGCGGGCCGCTAGTACCTATTATATATTTTATAGTACAAAAGTAAGTCTCTAAATGTACCAATAAACATTTCATGCAAATCTGCTTCGTCTACTGGGCGTAGAGTGCGAATGCCGATCACATAGTTATGTCAGGCCAAAAGTGGATTTGTCTCTCAAGAAATTCACAAAGATACCCGAAGTTTGGAAATTGGAGGTGTTATCCTCCTCGGCAAGCACGTAAAGTTGGTGTCCCATCGGACTATGAAGGTGAGGAAATAAAGAGTGCGCTTTTTGCTCACACACTTGTGCCCTACAATATTTCACGCGCACATGGCTAGTCTCTGTCAAGATTAGTCGCTGCGATGTAAAATTTCCTTAAAAGGACACTATTTCATTTATTTACTTTTTTTATTATTAAGGAAGTACACAGGCGGAAACCCAAATTTCAATTTGCCAAAATCATAACCATAATAATTATGACAAACAAAAACTAATAGAGCCAGACAAAGGACCGCAGTCGCTAATATGACAAATAGATCGCAAACAATGCAGTCCGCAAGTCATTGCGCAGGCGCAGCCCCACCGCACGCCTATGAAAAACTATCTTTGTCGCAAACCGCAAAAAGATTTACAAACAATTTTTTTAAGCTTTTGTTTTATGATCAATCATTCAAATCTATACTCTGTTTCCTTAAAGCTATAGTATGATTTAGAAATACAACACATTTTGCAAATAAAACTATGCAAAAAGATGACACGGGCTATTTTGATGCACTTTGATAAATTAATATCTGTCTTATGGTCTATGTTATTAGGTTGATTTTTATTTAATTTACATTTGAGAATAATTTGGTGTCGAACAGATAATTATAACGCTTCATAAAGCAAATAGTAATTTGTCACAGAGCAAAAAAAAAATTCTAGTTAACTAAAATATGGGTATAATAACTGATATTAGAAATATTTGTTTTGTTAAGTTTTTGATATTTTAGATAATTATTGCGGTAGATACTTCGAAAGATTAGTGGCGATGGCGACCGAGGACATTTTTCAAATTTAATTTAATATGTAAAGTACCACAACTTTTTTTCGAATTCAAATTATGTGTTATGGCTGAGATGGATGGATGGATCATATGAATTATTATTTTTGTTGTTCTGTAGAGTATTTGACAACAAAGGCAACATTACTTACTCTGGATGATTTTCAGCTGAAATGAAAGAAATATTAATTATGTTTTTTATTTCATGGCTATTATGTTAAGCTCGCTCGAACGCTCAAGGGTCTTAATTAGTGCTATTGGCACTCAAGAAGTAGATAAAAAAACCGACGATCTTCGCAAAGCGGCTGGAAGTAGCTGGATGCAGGAAGTCGAGGACCGTGCCAGGTGGCGTGCACTTGGAGAGGCCTATGTCCAGCAGTGGACTGCGATAGGTTGATGATGATGATGTTAAACTAGACTTGTTATAATTACCCCTAATATTACCAATTAAGTTCAATAAATAAACGAGATATTTTTTCTATAAATATGTTTTAAGGGGCGACAGCATTATTTTTATGTATATTTTTTTACATGTATTTCCACGCCCGTCTCCCAGTGCGCAATAAATTAAATTTTATTAATAAAAATCACAAAAAAAATCACGTAAAAAGGCCCACTTGAGCGGCCAAGTGCGGATAACGCCCCGATAAACTAACTAACTTATTGATATAACTTATTAATAACTGATTTTGCTTATTATGTTGCCATCAGCGCCTTAATAAGACGTCTCCCTACCTCTTAAGGTAAAAGGCGTAATAGTATTATACGATCTCCATCTAGTTTGCACTCCTAAACCGAAAATCACCTCAATAGTGTTTTTTTAATATTTAACGCAATTTAACTGAAGCTGAGCAAACAAGCTTACCCATGATTAACCATGATTATTGGGTACGCGTTCGATTCCCGATTATAGATATTTTTCGGTTAGAATTTGGCGGTTAGCTGTATAGTTTTGGCGTGTAATAATGAATTATAGTTTTTCGGTTTGTTTGTTTTACAACAAATTGGTTTTTTGTTTGGAAAAGAAACAAATGTAGCGTTTGTAAAAAAATAAAATTATAGAATGTAACTTAGCTAGACTTGAACTTTTTACCTGACTTAATTTAGGTCTATCTTTCTGCTCTGTACGTCTCATATTATGTAACAACATTGTAACCGTGTTTCTTAGCAATTCAATTCAATTCTATTCTAAAGTAAGGTCAGGGAAATGGACCTTTTTATTTTTTTTCTCTTTTTCCTTTTTTGTTATAGATGGTTGTATGTTTTATCTCTCTTTATAAAATACGTTGATAAATTAAAAAGATTTTTAAGTATAATATGATTGAAGTTCTGGTCATACATCATTATTTAAGTATGATAATTGTAAAATATTTTTGATTTTATTTTAAGCTCAATATATGCAGGATATTAATTTTAAATAAATAAACTATAACAAACCACATCAAAACAATTTTCAATAACATTCTCCAAGACTATCAAAATCTAATTTTTACAAAATTTTTCATCAATTTGACCTGACCTAACAGCCTATAATGACTTAATACCAACCTTATGAGGCGCCAAACATTTTTTTTTCTAAAAAACAAAACATTTTACGCCCATTGTTGGTTTAACGATATTACTTAATCTCCTCGTTATAAAAATAAAACTAAAAAAATGGCGCCAAATATTGCCGCGCCTTTTGTCGGCCATCTTGAAAAAAATATGTTTTATTGGTCATTTTATTGCTTGTTTTCGGTCAAATTCGACTGCTGTTTGTTGTAATCATAGGTTTTTGGAAATTACTAGGTTGTAGAAGAAAAAAATAATGCTACTAAGGTAGGCTCCTACCAAACACGTATGGCGATAGATAAAACCACTGATTATGGTCTCCTGTAGCAGATAAGCAGCAAAAAGCCAGAAACCATTGGGCCGCTTAGTTGAAGATGTAATTATCCTAACTTTTCGGATTGTCATCTTACCAAAACATAGGATGCAGGGAAACTCCAAGCATAGCTCTCTCCATTGCTCGTTGGGTGACTTTGAGCCCTTGCACGGGGCCCATAGTGAACGACCACGACTCAGATCCGTATGTAATCACTGGCAACACACACTGGTCAAAGACTTTCGTCTTGAGACACTGTGGTATTTGGGACGAGAAGATATCACGTAGCTTCCCAAACGCTGCCCAGCCGAGTCGGATTCGACGAGTGACCCCTCAGCAGCAGCATACAGCTCTCTTAATTTAAGAAAATAAAAACGACGAACTAGCTCGTTTCACACGTATCCCATTCAGGAGTGTATTATTTTGTTTTACAATCAGCTACTTTGTTATTAAGTTAAATAAGGTAATAAAAGGCGAAACGATATAGCACCGATGGTGCCCGTTTAATTGGCAACTGGCAGAGTCGGCGTACGCGCACCCACGCATAGATTAGTTACATTTTATAGAATGGACAAAATCTGTTTGTACATTTTGTACTCTGATGATTTGTTTGTTATTAAGTATTATATACACAATGTATTAAAATAATTGTGAATAATTTTTATAAAAAAATATTTTTTTATATCTACTAACAAGGAAGCAAACAAGTATACGGCCAGCAACACTAAGACTATCAATCGCGCGTAGCCGACCCGTGTTAAAAGCTTTATAATTCCTATACGTACAAGTACAAGTATTCTAATCGTTAATTGAAATTATAGCAACAGTTATACAGCAGTAATAAATAGAGATATTCATAGTTATTATTAAACAATATTCCTAATCTGATATATATTTATATTTACATAACAAAGCATTCTAACAATACAAACATCTCTAGAACTGAGTCACATTTCCAAAAGATTTTTAAAATATTTTGTTTTTATTCATTCAACATATTCTAGAGAAAACATCTTCATTCAACAATACATAGACATAGATACAAGAATTACGAAATATTGCATTTTGATTATATTAACGACTTGACTCTCTGAGGGCCCAAGTATAAGAGGCACAAACCGCCAATCACCAGTATCTCTCTATATTCTATATCTGTTCTCTGACATCCAATCAATGAATGATTTATAGCGGTGCAAGAGCGGATGTTTGTTTAATCGATTACTTTTATGACGGTAGCGCCTCAAGTGTGCCTGATTGCGCCTCAAGTGTGCCTGATTGCGCCTCAGTTTGAGAGAAGGATTTTGAGTTGCCGGGATATGGGTCAATCGGGAATTTTTTTGGTGGAATTAAATTGTGTACTTTTATACATTTTAATTTCTTTATTTACACATTTATCCGTGTGGTGACGGATTAAGAATACAAATGTCACCACCCCCTTCTAACCCGAGGGTGTCGTAAAGAGTCGACTAAGGGAGTAAGTCTAGCAGAAAATATTCACCGCAAGAGAGGGAAAACTCGAAATAAAACCCTATTCCAACACGTCTGGCCAGCGTGGTATAGTAGGCTAATATCCCTCCAAATGTTTGGAGGAGACCCGTGCCCAGCAGTGGGACCTTTATGGGTTGAAATGATGATTTATACATTTATTTTATACATCTTTTTATTTTTATTTAACACATAAATGGTAAAGGCGTACTTTATGGCTAAGGCATTTTCTACCAGTCGACTTTGGGTGATGCAGAGATAAAGATGGTAGGTGATATATATATAATGTATGAAGTAAAGTAGACATAAATAATTAATCTGCCATACTATTTAGGTTAAAGTAAATGTCGAACCTTTAATTTAAAAGTAGGTAAATCGGTACATCTTCTTCTTCTTTGGCAACCCTTATCCACCCACTGCTGGGTATAGGTCTCCTCTTTATTTATTTATTTTATACAACTATATATACATACAATATAACTATATACACTTTTAAAAAAAGAAAAGATAATGATAGAAAATACACGAATACAGTATTATTGGATTTTTTAATTACATAATTTTGTTTCGTTATTTTTATTACTCTTTATTGATTACTTACATGAAGAACGTATAAGACATTGAATAGCATAGCAACCTCTCTAAATAAATGTCCCACTGCTGGGCACCGGTCTCGTCTATTAAGAGACCAGAGGATCTCTCTCTCTTCCCGACTATTAATACTACATGGTGATGGGGGTAGCCCTTTTCATGTTCTTATTTTTTTTATACTACTTGTGTGGCAAACGAGCATACGGCCCGCCTGATGTTAAGAGTATCCGTAGCCTATAGACGCTTGCATTACCCATTACCAGAGGTATCACTTGCGTGTTGCCAACCCATTTTTTTACACCAGTGCTTTAAGATGGAAGTAACCCTGGTATAGGAATACGTTTCTATCAAAACGCATTCCTAAATGAGCGCTGGAGACCTGTACTCACACACAGGAACACAACTACACCGCTGCGCTGACCTGTCAAGCTGTATACTAGAATACAGTGTTTCTCCTTAACAATGCTTATTCGGCGTATTTTAGGGTCTACTTTATGGGATACTATTAAATTTTGTGTTACGACCTTTATTTATGAAGATATTCAATATTAAAAAACCATGTATGTTTCAAAAAATATACTCTTATCAAACCATAAAACTGCATTTTTTAAAACATTGTTTTGCCTTAATAATATCGCATGTTCAATACATTCAATGCAAGCGAATGAGCGACGTTGTCAAGGCAAAACACTGTATAATAATTGACCGGCCGGCCTGGATGCGCGTGTGAGCCTATCACTATCGCTTTTACTCATCCCACGCATACGATGTTAGAGCAGGACAGCAAGCGCTGCGGCCGAATTCGCGCGTCACGTCATGACGTGTATTTGTTTTGATTTAAATCAGTTTGCACTCATATTCTGTGCATGCATTACGTTAATTAATACGAGTGTTTAGTTGCAATATAAAAGCAATTATGAGTGGTTCACGTAATAAGTTATTAATTAATCTATCTCTAACTAACAGCAACTATCATAATTCAAGTTCGTCGGCGATAATACCTTCAAATGTGATTCAAGAAATAACTGCGAGGTCTGTAAGTGATTTTCAAGATGTTCCTTACCATTCTTCATCGGTAATTAGTTCCGGAAATATCAGTCCAATTATTTCTATGAGTGAAACACAACTGAATGAATGTTTGTCGGAAGATTTTGGTTCAAAAGTTTATACGGAGTTGGTACCTTGCGCTTATGAGAGCTTAAAAAATGTTAGCGTTGATTTTGAAACCGAAGGTATACAACAATTGACGACCAGTTCACATAGTCATCAGTCGGTGGATTTTTCAGTTAATGGAATAGAAAATAAGTGCAGTAATAATGCATTAAGTGACTCTATTGACAAAATATTAAAAATTAATTGCCAAGACAATACAATTAGGTTGGGATATCAAGAAGGCAAAGAAGGCAACCAGAGCCCAGATGTACATTATAAAGAAGTTATTACGGAGTCTGTACCTTGCGATTATGCAGGCTTACAAAATGTTAGCGTTGATATTGAATCCAAAGGTATGCAACAATATCAAGAAGGTAATCAGAGCGCAGATGAAAATAATAAAGAAAACACTCCGGGCAAGGAAGTACAGACAAGAAAAAGAAAGAGGGGCAGATGTCCAAATGATATTTTGGAAGCGCAAAGGGCGAAACATCCAATGGTAGCTCCATGTTCTTGCAAAAAAACTTGTATTGAGAAGATTCCGCAAGACAGAAGAATAGAAATCTGGGATATCAATTGTGGAGCCTCGATAGACAACGTCGTCGTGATTTTCTATCTAGGAATGTGGAGAGAGTACCCACCAAACAAGTAGCTAGAGCTGGTGGTAGACGAAATAACACTCTTATTTGGAAGATTGGAGATATACAAGTATGTAAAAAGAATTTCCTGGGAACTTTAGGTTATAAAAATGATGAAGCTGTGCAATCAGTTTTAAAGAACAATTATATGTCAGGAAATAAACATCCAAAAGTTAGTGCTGCTCCAGATTTAAGAGGAAATGTTAGACCAGGAAACGCATTTCCTGCGACATATGATTCTGAATTAACAGACTATATAATGAAATACAACCCAGTTCAATCGCACTACAATTTGAAACACGCGCCCAACAGAAGATATTTACCCACCGGTATAAACTTTTCTATGTTGTATAAAGGATTTAAAGAATACTGTGCTGAAAAAGGATTGAAAGTTTGTAGCTGGTCTCATTTTTATACAAAGATAAAATCTCTCAATTTGTCAACAGCTGAAATGGCACAAGATATATGCACCAAATGTCAAAATCACGAAATGGAACACAAAACCCGGCCACTACCTTGCAATTGTGATTTATGCCAAGATTTCGGAAAACATTTGGAAAACAAGCGGGCCTGTCAATTGAAATTAATCCAAGAAGAATGCAAGAATTCCAATGGTGAAAGCTTCGTATATACTGTAGACATGCAAAAAGTTATTTGCATGCCTTTACTCCATACCAAAGATTCTTTCTTTTCCCGGAAACTTATTCTTTTTAACGAATCATTCGTCCCTCCTGGTAAAAACATGGACGCTGTTTGTGTCGTGTGGCATGAAGGCGAGAGTGGCCGCAAGGCGTATAACATAGCCAATACATATATCTATGTCTTGCGGAAATTTAACAGGGATACCAAACACGTGTATTTATTCCTCGATAACTGCAACTCGCAAAATAAAAACAAAACCTTGATGTCAGCTTTAGTAAGGGAAGTTAATGATGAAAAGACTGAAATAGAAAAAATAATTCTCGTATATTTCGAAGTGGGACATACTTTTATGGCTGCGGATGCAGTTCACGCAGCCATAACTAAGAAATTTAATTCTTCTGGCGAATTGTATGATCTTAATGATTTTGTTACAGCGATGAAAGCTTCCCGAAAAAACTTGCATGTTAAGTTGATAACTCATGATCATATGTCATGTTTTGATAATGACTCTAAAGTTGCCTACCCACATGGGTATAACATGCAAAGTTTAAAAATTATCGAATTTAGACGAGGACAGCTTGCCATGTATGCTAAAAATTGTTATGACGGAGATTTTAAGGAAATTCGTTTTTTAAAGAAGAAAGTGGAGAAAGAATTGGCTGAAATGTTGAAAAACGGAATTAATGTAATAGATATAATACCTAAAGAGACATCGCCAAGAGGAATCACCACTCTTAAAAAAGCAGATCTAATAACATTATGTACTGCTATGCCCAGATCACGTCGTGATTTCTATGAAAATCTTGTAGTTAGCGAAGCTCCGGATCTATCTGAACATATTGACAGCGATATTTAATTGTTTAAAATCATAATTTTAAGTTGATTATACAAGTACCTGTTTTTAGTTTTGTTACTACACATTTTTAAGTTTTTTAAAGAGTACTAAGTTTATTTCTATTTTTTTTTGCTATTTGTTTTACTAAACATGTAACTACTAAACAGTAAATGTGAAATAATAATTTGCTGTTTACATTATTGTATCTTTTCTAACAACAAAGATTCTTACATTTGCATTATAATGAAGTAGGTACAGAGTGAGAGAAATAGACATAATGACAGAAATTTCAAAACAAAAATCAAAATCTTTTTAAAACATTGTGAGAGACTGGTGCATGTTGTAGATTTATTACTAAATCTGTGTTACATGTCACCAGGCCCCTCTCGCGGTATACAAGATAGTGAAAGTTAATTTGGGCAGTTATTGACAGCCATTTGTACGTAGAAAAACCATTTTTAAGTTACAGCTAAGTTACTTAGTTACTAACAGGAATACAGATAAATAATGACAAGATGAGAGACTTGTAATGAGAAACAATATGAATTAAAATAAAATAAAGGAAAGTAAAGAAGGAGATAATGATGAGATAACAGTATGCGTGTTGACGGAAAGTGAGTGTGCAATGAGAGTGTGTGAGTGCGGATGTGGATGTGAGTATGGTAAATGATAGGTGAGCGCGTGAAGTTGTGTGTTGTAAGTGTTAAAGCTAAGGAGTTATGGGATCTATTATTTAAGCGGTATGAGAAGGTTCTCTGTTTCTTGGTAGTCTAGCGTCTTAAGTAATCATCATCATTCATTTAATTTGATTATTTGAGTAAAAGATAATGTCAAGTTTTTATTTTTAATGAAAGCTGACATAACAGCAAACAATATTGTTTTGTTACTAGATTTTGTTAGGTTTTGGAAGAACTGTTTTTATTTTTGTTTTCATTTTTATTAAAGGTGTTTTTTTGAAGGTTATATGTACCTACCTATCTATAAATATTCATGCTAATATTAATTTTGTATTTTAAGGATTTGTTAATTTTATAACTTTTTTAATTTTTAATGTTGATCTCAAATTGTGATTATGAAAATAAGAGACTTATTAGCCTTAGTAGTATAGGTGTTAATACGTTTTAGAAGAAACTATATATGTATGTATAATTTCAAAGGACTAAGTAAATAATTTATATAACTTTTCAATTGTTTTATTTAATCCACTACCCTACTAGAACAGGTTTCACTTACTCAATCTTAACCAAACGGGTTCTGCAGAAAACTGTATTCAATAATACATTATTATATCTAATGACAAATTCTTAGGATTGTTAAGGCAAAACACTGTATTATTATTTACAGTTTTATACCTTACACGAGCTTAACAATATTATTCTGTTAAACCAACAGACTTTTTTGAATTTCCTAAAAAACTATTAATTGTTATTGTCAAGTTAATTATATGGCTATAACAACAATAAAATTACCTACAAAATGATATAAATTTTATTTAATTATTATAAATTTAATATCTTTAAATTACAAAAAGACTGTTCAACAGACATTTTGGCGCTTTTCTCAAATTGGCATTTCAGATTATACAGTGTTTTGCCTTGACACGTCAGCGCTGTGTGTAGTCATTTGGCTGTGGTCTTCTGTAAGGTGGAGGTCCTTCCCCAGTCGGGCTTGCTCGCTAGTATTGTGCCCTACCTCTCTTTATTCTTCTTCCTCCAAGAGACCAGAGGATGTATTTAAAAAAGTTATTATAAAGTTCTTTCTAGAACATACGCAATTGTATTTCCATTAGGACTAATTTACTTAACATGCAAAACATCTAAACCCCTAAGTATAAAACTATAATTACGTCCAAGGGTGGGTCACGGGTGATACCCCGTACCTTATGGGAAAGGTACGCGAAAGATTACACGATCGCTCCGTGACAGGTGGTGTAAGTTCCCAATGTTCCCACGGGCGATGCGTGACTTACTTGACTTTAACAGTAACTACATGCATAAGTATTATATTGCACTCAAGTAGGGCAGTAGGCGTATGGTGTGAGTTTTTGTAAGCTTTCTATGTAAAAATATGTTATGTAAAAATGGGTCTGCAACACGCAAGTGATACATCTGGTATTGCAAGCGTCCATGGGCTACGGTAACTGCTTACCATCAGGCGGGCCGTATGCTTGTTTGCCACCCAAGTAGTTATTATAAAAAAAACTCTTATATGTAATTACAACTACTACTCTTAAGTAGGAGACTTCTTCTAAGAGTAGAAGTTTTACTTACCTCTATAATACACTTTTTTTTAAATCTTTATAATTTAAATCTTTATTATATACCATTGATCTCATCTCATCTCATCTCAACCCATAAACGTCCCACTGCTGGGCACGGGTCTCCTCCATTAATTTGGAGGGATACTCTACATAGCCTACTCTACCACGCTGGCCAGACGGGTTGGTATAGGGTTCTGTTTCGAGTTTTTCCTCTCTTGCAGTGGATATTGTCTGCCTGACTTACTCCCTTAGTCGACTCTTACGGCACACACGGGATTAAATGGGGTGGTGACATTTGTATTCTTAATCCGTCACCACAAGGAATATTTTTGATGCGAGAATTAAATTGAATGAATTATGAGGGTCTTACACATGATTAAAACCACAACACTTGGTACATAGTTGACCATCTAAACCCAACCCTAACCTCATGAACAATAATTTAAAGAATAAGTAACAATTTGTGCTGTTGGTAGAAGACAACTTAGACATTCGTATGAGTAACCTTGTATTCTGTAATAGTAGCAACCCATAATATGCCTCACGGCTGGGCACAGATCTTCTCTCCTCTATCAATATAGAAAGAGGTTTAGGTCTTAATTCACACACTCTGGCCCAATACAGATTGGTGAATCAGACGTGACTTTAGAATTTCTTCTAAGACTTCTTCACGATGGTTTTCTTCACCAACAAGCAAATATAATGTATTAGCCAATGAACAAGGCATTGGACAGGCGGGAATGGAAGTCAATGGGGGAGGCCTTTGCTCAGCAGTGGGACAATACAAGCTAGTAAAACGACAATTATTTGATTTTTTCTGCAACGATATCTGCAGTCTGTATGTACTCGTATAACTTTTTTTATACTTCTTGGGTAGCAATCAAGTATACGGCCCGCCTGAGTTACCGACCTATTTTTTACTTTTTTAAGATGGAATATCCCTGGGATAGAAATACGTTCCTTTCAAAACGCATCCCTAAATAAGCGTTGAAGACCTGTACTCACACACAGGAACACAACTACACCGCTGTGTAGTTATTTGGCTGTGGTCTTCTGTAAGGTGGAAGTCCTTTCCCAGTCGGGCTTTCTCGCTAGTATGGTGCCCTACCTCTCTTAAACCTTCTCCTCAGTTCACTAGGTGCGACCAAAACAGTGTACAATACCGTTGGTATGTAAATGTTTCACGGAACGGTGCGCATACGCATACGTTGTGAATTACCGGCTTATTACTGATATTATCGGGGAGCAGATGCCTCATGACCAACTTAATGACTTTGGACACACACTGGCTGTAACGAATAGGTGTGGTCATCTTTAAGGGTAGATTTTGTTCATGCTCAATATACTTTAGGTATAAGAATAGAATAAATAGAAAGATAACTCTTTATAGCACACCAAATTTCAATTTTAGCCTAATGATATATTTTTTTTTATACTACCAAGGTGGCAAACAAGCATACGGCGCCTGATGGTAAGCAGTTACCGTAGCCTATGGACGTTTGCAACACCAGGGGTGTTACTCACGCGTTGCCGACCCTTATAAACCTTATAACTCCTTTCTTGAAGAACCCCATGATATAGTCTCTTGGGAAAACCTCGGCTCCCTGCCGAGGTTTTCCTCATTCCACAGCCTAATCGTACGTGGTAAGAAATTCCTTAATTTTCTTTGTATCGCTTAAGCAATTTGTTACAGGCAACCTTAGGATGGACATAATAGATGGGAAATAAGAAAATATTAAGAAAATTTTCTTACTTATTTACGATTGCCTATTTTTTCTACCTGAATCCCTTGCTTGATGTTGTTTTTCTGTGCATGGTCCTCTTTTAGGAGTCCTTTTATTAAACACACCAGGGGTCGCCCGCGACTTCGTCCGCGTGGTAATTTGGAACCTACATTTCCCCGATTTTGCAACATATCTAACTACTGCTCCGCTTCTATTTATCAAAGCGTGATGATATATAGTCTATAGCCTTCCTGAATAAATGTACTATTCAACAAAAAAAGATTTTTTCTAATCGAACCAGTACTTTCTGAGATTAGCGCGTTCAACCAAACGAACTCTTTAGCTTTAAAATATTAGCATAGATACTCGTATACCTTACACTTTTCGTGCAAATAAAATTTGATTTGATTTTAAACGTTTTCCAATCCCAGTGTTATTTTAAGCACAAAAACCTATGGTTTTTAAATTTAATTGACAACACGCAAGTGATAACTCTGGTATTGCAAGCATCCATCATCAAGCATCATTCAGGCAGTCCATCTGCTTGATTGCCATTTCGGTTACTAAAAAAATAACATTGTATTTACTTATTAAAATTGTACGGAATCCCTTGCACAGCCTAGGATTGAACTTGTGACATATGGCGCGGCGGTTACCACGTGTCGCGGTCATAGCCCACCTGATCGTGCACGTGCTGCCGGGTTTTTGTAACCAAAATTAACCTTCTCCATTTGTTTGGTAGCGTGATGTTTTTTGTTATACTTAGAAGTTTACTGGCAATAAATCAAAAGGAAAGGAGCTAGATTCTGTTTGACCTAAGTTTAGTGCCGTACCATGACATTCTTATAGCGATTTATTTTCGTTTTTATGTGAATTTCGAACAATGACCAGCTTGAAGCTTGGTAGTAAATTTGATATCTTACAAATTTCAATTTGCATAGTAAATAAATCGCTTATAGAACGTCATGGTACAGCCCCAGTTTTTCTAATTGTTTTAACTTTTCTCAGCAAACTAGCAGTACTAAAATTAAGTCCGCTATTTTATGAAAATAATAAAATTCTTGCTACCCATACTAAGTCGCAGACAAAACCTGTACGTACAAATAGTTAGATTCGGAGTGATACAATAACAATTAAATCTATACTATATAATATTGTAAAGCTGAACGCGCTAATCTCAGAAAGTGCTGGATCGATTAGAAAAAATCTTTTTTTGATGAATAGTGCATTTATCCAGGAAGGCTATAGGCTATATAACATCACGCTATGATCAATTGGAGCGGAGCAGTAGTTGTTTTTTGTTTTTAAATATTCTTTATTAGGCATATAATACAAGAACTGTAGTACCTACTTACATAAAGTTAGGTATTACAGCTATCACATAAACAATTAATAATACTTGTACAGGCTATAGGCACCTTTATAAGTTTACACATTGTTCACTAACACTTTTTACACCATATTACTTCACAATTAATAATCGTATTTTAATATATATAAAATTTTTGTTGAAATTTTATTTTTATAATGATTGAGATATGTTGAAACATCGGCGAGTATATTCCAAATTACCACGCGGACGAAGTCGCGGGCGACCCCTAGTCTAGTAATATATGTATGTCTGTTTGAAAAGTTACATATTTACTTTTTTGAACCGCCACTATTATGTCTGCTGAAAATGCATCCAGGTCGTCGCGTCGCAACAGCGTTTTTTCAAGCCCACCTCGGTGACGACACCCATTATCAAGGACCCACAGTGTGATGACTTTGGCCCATTTGTCAAAATGCATGCTAGGTATGCCCCGTTTTTCCTCATTTCGCCTTGCAGACCGGCATAACCTAGTCATAGACATTACTAAGACTTCTAACTACTACTAATATTATTTATAAAAATACTTATTAACGGTTCAAAATTTAAAATAGCGCTTAGTAGTACCAATTTACAACAAAGTTCCAAGGATAGGTACACCAAAACATTCCCATGGCTTCTTATTTTCAATATAAACATCGTCGGCATCAAAAAAGCCAAGTCTAATCATTCGAATCCGTATCCCAAAAATGTTGTGATAGAGTATTTTATGACAAAATAATAGCCAAAGGTATCACTGGCCGAAAAAAATGGTCAAATAATTTAGAGAAAAAAAAAACGACTCAGGTAGTGGTGAAACTTTATAATGTTTAGGGAATTTCGCCTTGTTTTGGTTGATGAGGATGTCTGACGTTGATTCTCTTGAATTACGTTTACATTACCACAGTGGTATCTGCTTGTCCTTTCATCTTAAACTGTGCTACTACATATTATGTACGATAATTCATGAATTACACCGTGGATTTAATGATAGATAGATGTATGTTTGTAATTGACTAGGCTCTGTGAAATTAAAAATCTTCTTATTAATTAAGTGTAAATAAGATTTATATTTAATTAAAGAAAGGGGTCGCCTGCGACTTCGTCCGCGTAATTTGGAATATTTTCCCCGATTTTGCAACATATCTCACTACTGCTCCGCTCCTATTGATCATAGCGTGATGTTATATAGCCTATATAGGCCCTATTCAACAAAAAAGGTTTTTTCTAATCGAACCAGCCTCTCTAGACAACGGCTGTCGAATCGAAAAGTCAAAAAAGCAAATGTATGGGATTCGACGTAAGTTTACGTTATAATATCACAAACGTCCGTCAAATTTCATACATTTGCTTTTTTGATTTTTCGATTCGACTACCGTTTATGCCACTTGTCTAGAGGGGCAGTACCACAGAAATAGATCAGGACAGTACTTTCTGAGATTAGCGCGTTCAACCAAACAGACAAACAAACAAACTCTTCAGCTTTATAATATTAGTATAGATTCTCGGCTTTATCTTCGTCTACTGTTAATCATTTCACGACTAAAAATTACAGATATAATTTAACCAAAGCCGAAGATCAAACCTATACCCCTGCGCTATACATGTAGACAGTTAAGTAATTACAATTTTTAATAACCCGACGAAATAATACAAAAATAATCTTCGCACAAATGTTGATTCATATTACCCTATAATTGCAGTCAAGAGGGGTTGTGTCAGGGTCAATCGGTAGGGCACAGGGCCATGGGGTGTAACATCCCCCTGCCATGGTGTACAACTATTTTAATTAGCTAACCGTTGTGAACATATGGGGTGACTTATGGACTGTTTATAGTGTATAAATAAAATTGTTGAAATTTGAAAACGATAAGGTATACTTTTATTTAAGACTAGCTGTTGCCCGCGGCTCCGGCAGCGTGGATGTCGGTTATCGCTGCAAACAGTAGCCTATGTGTTATTCCAGACCATAATCTATCTCTGTGACAAATTACATCCAGATCCGTTCAGTAGTTTTTACGTGAAAGAGTAACAAACATCCATCCATTCATTCTCACAAACTTTCACATTTATAATATTAGTAAGGATAATAAATAAAATATTTATGAAGACTAAATAAAATGCATTTTCACTTAGTGTATGCGTTGAAAATCTTATAACTAACAGATATACATCGTAGACAGATACTTATTTTACAGATTTACTAGCTAACACAGAGCTGGCCACACATTTCTGGACTCACGCCTCACGCTTGCCGAGATCTGTCACCAGTGTTAGATGCTCCCGGCGAAAGCATACATTTGAAGCTATCACAGATCTTGATAACTGCACCGTCATCTCTCTTCACATGCCCCATAAAACTACCATTCAATGCAGAAGGACTCTATGCTGTCTCCAAGAACGCTCCAAGAACGCAATCAATGTGGCTGCTTTGAGTCGCAATAATATAAAGTACTAGCTGTTGCCCGCGGCTCCGCCCGCGTGGATGTCGGTTATCGCTGCAAAAAGTATGTAAGCCTATGTGTTATTCCAGACCATAATCTATCTGTGTGCCAAATTTCATCCAGATCCGTTCAGTAGTTTTTACGTGAAAGAGTAACAATTATCCATCCATCCATCTTCCATCCATCCATTCTTACAAACTTTTACATTTATAATATTAGTAAGGATGTAGAAGTCGCTTGGTGGTCGAAATTTAAACCATTATTTCATTGCTTTCTGCAGTCCTTTGCCAAGCATCAGACTCCTCCGTTCTTCACGTATGTATAGATATATTCTTACGAAGATTTTGCCATCAAAATGCTTACTAAGGAAAAAAAAAGCATTTATTCGAATATACACAGGATAACATACAAGTCCGTGTGGTGACGGATTAAGAATACAAATGTTACCACCCCAATCCATCCCGAGGGTGTCGACTAAGGCAATAAGTCTAAGGTGTAATATCTACTGCAAGAGAGGGAAATCTCAAAACAAAACCCTATAGCAACCCATCTCAACCCGGCCAGCGTGGTATCACAGATTACTAAATAGTTACTACGTAACAGATACATCACTTCCATACAAAAGCGAAAATACCTACGCCATAATAGCCTACAAAATCTTAATAATAATACCTGCTGTTCGCAGCGAAAAGAAATGTACCATGAGTACGCGAAAAAGAGTCGAGATTGTGTTGCCCGCCGTGCGACTCACGTGCAAGCTCGTCATCGCACGAATGCGGTAGGGTTGTCTTTCTAACTTTCTCGTAAATTTTTAAGAAAGAGTACCTACACACAAGAAGCATTTAAAATTACTAGGTACTACTAACTGAAGCCAGCTGAAATGCGTACCTACTTTCAAATACCGTAACGTACCTTTCTTCATCTTTCGGCAATGAAAAAAAGATTTTTTTTTATTTTTCTTTTGACTATGACATCCAACGACTTCACAATAATTAACCATCGTGTCGTTAGTCAAAACTTAATAATATTAACTTAATATACGTAGTGTACGTAAATATCGTATGCGTTTTGAGCGGTAAACGTGCTGTGTGCGCTCTGTGTCGCGTGCGGCAGCCCCACTGGCGATCGGCTCGGTTACGACGAGCTACATAGCGGTAGGCACATAACGCGTGGCCTTGAGCGAGTGACGGAGGCCTGGTGGTATATTAGGCTAATATCCCTTCAAGTATATGGAGAAGACCTGTGCCCAGCAGTGGGACACCAGATAGAAGACAAAATATAGATACATAAATAAGATCATAAAAATTACCCTGCACGATGTCAAAAAGGATCCTAATCTCATCTCAGTGCTGCAGCATTTTATACTGCAATGCTGATTTTCAGACCAGGCTCTAGTGAAACCACGGTCAGTTAGAAGAAAGCCATTAAAAACTGCTCCAATTTTTTTGTCCCACTCTAACAAGACGTGACAAAAACGTGTCAACGGGTTGTGATAATGAAGGGTTAAGATCAACATGAGCTAAATCGAAATATAATAGTGGAGCATTTGTCACCCTTTGGTGTCTTTTCAACCCTTATTATCAGCTGAGTTTAATAATATCTAAACATATCCATGTTTCTTTTTTGTGGAATTTTGATTGGCTGTTGGTACACACGGCAACGGAGTTAGCTGTACAGGACCGCTATATGAAGATTCGTTTTTTGAGAAAACCATTATATATATTTCTGTGGAATTTGGTAACAGTGTACAATTACACTAAACCTACAGATAAAAATATATTTCCCACAAAATCATACATTGGTTTTCAATGTACTGTACAGCTAACTCCGTTGCTGACCGTACCTATAAGCAGGTTATCTTAGCAGAATTGGGGCCCATAAAGCGATTGGCGGAGCAGTGTGCTCCGCTTTACGCTGCGGGGTGCGTGGTGATAGAACAACAACACTGCGCGTGCTGAGTTTTTTACTACCTACGCGGGTTTTAAATGCAAAGAGAGATACTTTCAAGCAACGGAAGAACACGAACTCCCTTGATACGCTGCGTAACGCGGTGCAGTGTACCAATCGCCTAATCCTTGGACGGATTAGGCGAGGCGAGACGGATAGGGAGGTGTTCCTTGCTTCAATATTCTCGGGCCGGTCAAGTGTTGTTGGCTTTTTCTGAAAGCTTTTTTTTGTGGCAAGTCAAAGTCTCATCATTGGTGTCAAACACTTCTGCCTAGTCCGGCTAGTCCTTCGGGTCAAAAGGTGTTATATTTTGAAATGTAATGTAAACTCATTATGCTATAAACAAACTAAACCCTTGTTACATGTTGGTAGCGCCATCTAGTTTAGGATTGTCAATACTAGCGACACGAAGTGTAACTTTTATGATGCGTAGAATTTGATGTTCCTTAATAGATGTCGCTATGCTATCGTTATTGTATCTCCCAATACCTCAATACAAATCTTAAAACAAAGATTTGTATATTACATAGTAATGCAGGAAAATAGTCGGAAATCTAGTTTTTATATTTTATAGTTACCTTAAAATATTGAGGTTTATTTTTGTTGTTTTCCTTGATTAATAAACATTTTTGCATTCTATGGTAGAGTATTAATCAGTTTCTTATTTTGTCTGATAGATGTCACTTTTTAAGTTGAAAGTATAATAATAAGTAACACAAAATATCAAAATTATTATAATTATATTTATTAGATAACATATTTATTACTTAATCATAAAAGTTTACAAATGCATAAACTGTTAATCAGTCTCATTTTGGAACACGTAGATGAGTCTACTTCTATTAATTAATTCATATAAATTTATTAAACTTAGATTATAACTTAAAATTAATATTAATTAGTATGTAAAGCCCTTTTCTTCCATTTCTCTGCGTACTTTCTCAGGGTTTGGCCAAAAGATCATTAGAATTGTTGAAGCTGAAACAAGGTAATTATTATGTGAGTATTTTTTGTTTTAGAAAGGTAACTGTTACACAAGGGAACAAGCCCTGTCTTAATATACAATTCACGGAAACATAGTAGACTAGCTGTTGCCCGCGGCTCCGCCCGCGTGGATGTCGGTTATCGCTGCAAAAAGTAGCCTATGTGTTATTCCAGACCATAATCTATCTCTGTGCCAAATTTCATCCAAATCCGTTCAGTAGATTTTACGTGAAAGAGTAACAAACATCCATCCATTCTTACAAACTTTCAGTAGGGATAGTACGTTTAGACTCGGAACAAATTATTAGAACATTTGATCTGTAGGTACCTATAAGAAATCATAGACTAGGCGGGGTTTTGGTGACAAGGACCACCTTTATGACTAAATATCGATGATAGGTAGATATTATTTGTAAAGAGCTAGTCGACTAATATAAAAATAAATAAATCTAATAAAAAATATCATTATTTATAAGAAACTAGCAGTCCACCCCGACTTCACCCATATTAAACTATTTTCTTCGCAATATTCCTATTTTTATTCGGTAAGAACCATCTAGAAAGTATAAGAAAACTATAAAAAATTGAATGAAATTGGTCAAGTCGTTCTCAAGTTATGGCTTGACAAAGGGAAATAGGGATTCCATTTTATAGAAATAGATATAAAATCGTCTTCTTACCTGCAGTAAATACTCCGAAGGCAGCGAAGGCTTCGAGACAGTGCAAGTCTAAGGTTGCTCCAAGGAAGTTAGATCCAACAGCGGCCCCGGCACGACCCACCATGTACATCACACACATCGCCATCGCTCTATAAAGAGAAGAATTGCAAATGATTTATTTATTTGTGATAAAAATAGTAAAATTATTCAAAAAAAATATCTTAAATTAATAAATAGTATCCAGACTCCATAAACAAAAAGACAACAAAACTTAAAGACACTATATACTAATAAAGATTAAAATAGTTAACAAATAAAATTTAATAATTATTCAATACCACAGATTATAGTAAAATACTATACGAGCAGTCTGTTAATATTTTTTATTTCTACTAATAGTGCCATCTGTTTTATTATAACATAACTACGTTATAGTCGTTGTCCCTGTGCGATACAACTATAGGCCCGATAGATGCCGCTTCAGTAGTTATTTTGGTACTAACCTCAAAGAAGTAGGAAACACATCAACGGCGATTGCTGCGAGGATGGAGGCAGCACACCCTGAGCATAAGGATATGATGAGCAGCACCGTGGCTGCGATACCCTCAGGGACTAAAGCCGCGCCAACCGTCGCTATGCCGCAGATAAACATTATACCACCTAGAAATTACAGAATATTGTTTAATTTATTATTTAGGTATATAAAAAAAACATAATGCATCACACAAAACTCAAACTCTTTGATTCATTTAGATCAAATGCATGATACTTATGAAAGTCAAAATACAAAAATCAGCATTTTTTTTTTCTACAGCCAATTCGCTGACAAAGGTAGGGCCTAGAGAAGAATTTGCAAGAAACTCTGGCACTCTTTTTAATCGCCAGAGTATAATATTTACAATTTAGTATGAGTTACAATTTGAGGTAGGTGACAACCTTTTTGTCACCTACCTACGGCACTAACACACCATACCAAAACAGAAATTTAAGTAATTAAAATACACTAATTATATCACACACACCTGCACGGTGTGTTTTTAATTTAATCTCTGCAAAACATATAGGTATTATACCAGAGGTATTATCACTTGTGTGATGCTGACGGATTTTTTAACACCAGGGCTCTAAGATGGAGTATCCTTGGGATTCCTTGAATACGTTCCCTTCAAAACGCATACCTAAATGAGCACTGGAGACCTGTATTTACACACAGGCACACAACTACACCGCTGTGGGTTACTATTTTGGCTGTGGTAAAGTAAGGTCTTTCCCCAGTCGGGCTTGGTCGCAAGTATGGTACCCTTTTTTTTTCTACGTGGTTCGAATGCATTTACGCAAACCACCCACCTGGGCGTCATGGGTGGTTATGTCGGACTCACCGGTCTCCTACAGGAGACCGTCCTACCGACTAAACATTCCACGGTGTTTCCTCAGACGGCCTATTGCAGGGGACACGAGTACGCTTGCGCATTCATCCGCATTAAGTATGGCACCCTACCTCTCTTATTGTGTTATTAAGAAACATAATACCTATAGGTATATAACTTACAGTACATAGTTTTCCTGCCAAGCTTATTAATAAGGAATCCTATAGCTAGGTAGGTGAGCGCAAACACTGCTCCCATCGACATAGATATCGGGAACACTGCTACTGAAACTTCGGATTGGCAACTCTCGTGATCTGATGACAACTGCAATAAAAATAGATAGGTAAAAATTAGATGATAGATTAAATTTTGATGACATCATTTTTCTGGTTTATTCATAATTTCTGACCTTCATAAGTGTTACTTTGTAACCTAAACATTCTAAAAAATGTCATTAATATGATTTAACACCATTTTGTATGGAGCGCGCTTGAGAAACGATTGATTACGAATGTCGGCAATAATTCAGAAATGTAATCAAAAATAACTCTGTCTCTATTAAACTAATATTATACTAGCTGTTGCCCGCGGCTCCGCCCTCTTAAGTGTTACTTTGTAACCTAAATGAATAAATGAATTTTGATTTTGAATGTATCTTAATAAAATAACCCAAAATAAGTAAGGTATTTAAATACCAATTCACGCAAAAAAATGTTTATTATTATTTTTTTTATTTAAAGACAACTCCCGCACTAGAAAACAAGCTCTTTGTCGCACCCAGACTCAGAACAACTCTTCATAGGCACACAAAGTTTTGTCCTGTGTGAGAATTGAACCCACGTGCCACAACCTTGTGCATAGCAGGCGCATGCTGCGGCCACTAGACCACTAGGTAGGTACTTATATTGCTACAAATATTACAATGTCAAAGTGACTTTGTCCGTCTCTTTGTTGCCTTTTCAGAACTAAAAGGCTATGTCGATCTAAATGATCAATACCTGGTATCCTAGGAAACTAATTGTCCCAATAACCGAATCCTTACTAATATTATAAAGGTGAAAGTTTGTAAGAAACGATGGATGGATGGATGGATGTTTGTTACTCTTTCACGTAAAAACTACTAAACGGGTCTGGATGAAATTTGGCACAGAGATAGATTATGGTTTGGAATAACACATAGGCTACTTTTTACAGCGATAACCGACATCCACGCGGGCGGAGCCGAGGGCAACAGCTAGTATAGAATAATAATATAGTCTGGAAATAATGTAATAGTACATAGGCTACTTTTGGCAGGAGTATGGGTCTCTTACATTAATTTCATTTAAAAAGGTTATTTACTTACAGTAGCATTCAAGAACTTGTCCTTTATAATATGGCAGATTGTGACGTTCCGGCTGGAGCTGCTCCTCAGTATGCTGTTCAGGATATCTGGCACCCACACGTATAGACCACTCGACCTGTACCACACAACATAACTTAGTACTTATTCCTTGTCAACGAATAAAAGGTAAATTGACTGATATAATTTTAGATAATTAGTTTCATTAGTCCACTGCTGGACATTGGCGATCTGACATCCAACTGCTCCTAGATCCATGGCAAAGAACATCGCTCCACCTAGCCCAACGAACGCGGCGTTCTGCACTGAAGGATGTCTCAAATTTGTTTATATCGATTTTGTTTTAATGAGACGTTTTTCGAATCAGATATTTTTAAAATAAGGTCAAATAAATCAGGTGTTGCTCTTCTAAATCGTTTAAATTCCTTATATGTATTGCATCTCAGCCATAAGATGTCCACTGCTGGATATAGGCTTCCCCCAAGGGTTTCCACATCGGTCGATCCTGAGCTGACCTTATCCATCGGTTTCCCGCGACCTTTACCAGGTCGTCGGTCCACCTTGTTGGAGGCCTGCCCACGCTGCGTCTTCCAGTTCGTGGTCGCCACTCTAGAACCTTTCTGCCCCAACGGCCATCGGTTCTGCGAGCTATGTGCCCTGCCCATTGCCACTTAATTGAAGCAATTCTTCGAGGTATGTCGGTTACTTTGGTTCTCCCTCGGATCTCCTCCGGATTAAAGTGTTTTTCTTTTTTTTTTGTGCACTCATTGTACATAACTATGAATAATAAAGAATGGTATTCACCACAGATATAGATATGTATCTATATCTGTGGTATTCACATTATAATACTAAATACCTATACTTTAAGTATTCTGACTAATATATTTTCACATCTCGTCTCCTACAAAAATGCAACTAAAAGACCTCATGGTAATGGATATACATGCGCAGATAAAGATAACTTACAACATAAACACGGTGAACATCAGTACGTGTGATATAATGACACACTTGAGCAGCGGACCCTTGAACATAATGCTGATATTCTTGAGGGCACCAGCAAACCCACTAGCCTTCACTTCTTCGCTCCCTGAACTTAGTTTTGTTACCTGAAACGAATAAATTTAGGTTCACTTTTTGTAACTTTTCGTCTGTTGCTTTTTCATGATTAGACGACTCAACGGATTTTAATTTTGCAAGGAAATATGGTATCTTGGCAAAGGAAATAGGGTATTTTATCGCGATAACCGATATCTATACGGATTTAGCTGGCATCGGCTAGTGAGTTACCGATAGCCAAACAATCTGAACGCAGCATCGATTCGTCTTAGGTCAGGTTGTTGATAGAATTATTTATATGAATCAAATCAGACATTAAGCATACTTTTGTTGCCTTGTTTGTTTTGTTGATATCATTTATAAACTAACAAGGGAGCAATGATGCATGAAAATCAGTTAATGTAGCCTATTTACACTTACAATACAATGGAGATTATTTGCGTGAGTTTCCAACCCAAAAACTTGCTTTGTCTTAGGGTAATTCTGGGTAGAAAAACGGTTTTATTTAAATCGCATACCCAAATATGCATTGAAGAGACCTTATACTCGCACGCACAAATACACGTCTTTTGTAAAAAAGAGGTCCGGCTCTATCGAAGAAAGCAAACAAGCATACGGCTCGCCTAATGATAAACAGTTAACGTAGACTACGAACACTTGCAACATCAGGAGTATCACTCGCGCGTTGCGTTGCGTGATCAGTCTCTTTCGAAATCTTTGATGTACTTACTGGGAATCCTTCAGCACTGATGCCATAATTCCACTCGTACATCTTCGCTAAAACGGGCAAGGCTGCATCAGGACCTTTCGTAGCCAACAAGAACCGCGGGCTTTCAGGCAGGAACATCAATATGAGGGCAGATGCCAGTCCGGGAACACACCATGACCAGACGAAAGCCCTCCAGGGTACTATCTCCATGTACGCGAAAGTGAAGGACCATTTGCCTGGGATTATTAGCCAAGCTAGACCTGAAAAAGGTAAAGAATAACATAGCATACAGTTTTTTCTTTAGATTGGTAGACGATTGATATTAACTCACATTTCGCCAGCTATAATCTAATTGTTCTAGCTCTGCCCTGCTAACGAAGAAAGACATAAGTACGTACATGACACAAATTAAGGGATAAATGCTTCTAAAGTTAGATGATTAAGATGCATTCTCCCGTATGTTTCGATATGCGGATATGCCATTAATTCTTAGTAGGGCAGAGCTGTGCAGCTGTCATTGACAACATTTTGCTGTTGGCTACATTGGAACAAAAATTTTAATGATAATTATAATCATTTTGATTGATAGGTATATATAAAGTAATGTGAATATTTTCTTATTTTATTATATCATAGAGACATGTATGGGTTGCTTTTACAATATACTAGGGGTCGCCCGCGACTTCGTCCGCGTGGTAATTTGGAATATTTTCTCCGATTTTGCAACACACGACTGCTCCGCTCCTATTGATCATAGCGTGATTTTATATAGAAAGAAAGAAAGAAAGAAAACAATGTTTATTCCAGCATATAAAACAAACAAAATATTAACTTCAAACGATTAGCTGCTATTAAGTATAAAAGTAAAAAAAAAAAAAACATCTTAAACGTTAAGTATCTGTACAGCGCATCCCTGCTGGAAAAGGTCACCATCTCAGCATAGGCTCGAACGATAACGTCAAGCGCTGATTTTCAGTTGGCAACCCTTTGACGTGAGTCATAAATGGAAATACGAGAAAATAGTTCACAGTAGGTATAGTAATAAATATATAACAGTGGCATTTTTTTATAAATTAATTTAAAAAAATAAAAAAAAGTTTCATAGATAAAATAGATACAAAATAAATACATCTTATAAGTAACACTGAACACCTGTCACTAAACAATATATCTATTCACCGTCACGAAACACTATTATACATAGGTACATAATGATGTCTCTACTAATATAGCCTAAACAAAGAACTTAAGAGCTGACGGAGTACTAAATGTTGTGCAGTATTTATAATAACATTTCACAGCGTGGGGGCGTAGGTTTTCAATTATAAATTATGATTTAAATAATAAATTGACTTAATGATTGAAATACTTAAACGTAAATTATAAATAGAATTAAACAATGTTTAAATAATAATATTAATATGTAGATTAAATTAAATAATTGATAAATTAACATTATTGATATAGGCTATAGCTTTCCTGGATAAATGCACTATTCAACAAAAAAAGATTTTTCTAATCGAACCAGTACTTTCTGAGATTAGCGCGTTCAACCAAACAAACAAACTCTTCAGCTTTATAATATTAAGTATAGATTTTTTCTATCTATCTCCTTATTCATCCATACAAGAGTAGTTAGCCAAGGCCATAATGGAGGCAAATATGTTTCTGTAAAACCGTACAAAACTAATAATAACTAAAGTAGGTACCTATTAGTTTTTTTTTTTTTTTTTATACTACATGGGTGGCAAACACCCACCTGATGTTAAGCAGTATCCGTAGCCTATAGACGCTTGCATTACCAGAGGTATCACTTGCGTGTTGCCAACCCATTTTTTTACAGCAGGGCTTTAAGATGGAAGTAACCCTGGGATAGGAATACGTATCTTTCAAAACACATTCCTAAATGAGCGCTGGAGACCTGTACTCACACACAGGAACACAACTACACCGCTGTGTGTAGTCATTTGGCTGTGGTCTTCTGTAAGGTAATAGTATTAACTCTGTTAGTAATAATATATACCTACCTACATTAAAATAATTGGTTAGTATTTACCTACGAGTTAATAATGGCCCCGTCCTACTACACTTAATTATGTCTAAGTATTTATATAGTCAATAATCCAAATATTTATCATCTTAGTTAGTTACAGTTTACTAATAACGTTACGATTAACCTTGACGAAATATTATTAGTTAAATAACAAAATAACACCAACGAAAACAATGTGATAATGTGACCTAGTTATTTTATTTTATTGCATAACCGTATCACGCCTATTTGCCTAAAAGGTAGGCAGAGTTGTTTTGTCATTTATAAGTGCATGCATACCTGCCTAGTAAATTGACCAAAAAGACAACTCCCGCACTAGAGAACAAACTCTGTGTCGCGGCGGACTTTACAAACATACAATTAACGGACACAAATTACACCCAGACTCAGAACAACACATTGTGGGTCACACAAAGTTTTGTCCTGTGTGGGAATCGAACCCACAACCCCGTGCACAGCAGGCGCATACTGCGGCCACTGGACCACCAAGGCAGCCAAAATAATAAAACAGGCGATGTTGCTGACCACACAAATTACAGGCCTATCTCCCTAGCGACAGTGATTGCAAAGGTGCTTGACGGCCTTAATACATGGCTACATAAATATATTGTTTTGCACCCCAATTAGTTTGGGTTTCGATTAAATCTGTCCACAGAGAGTGCAATATTAAGTCTGAAGTGGGCCGGTAAGAACTACACGGAGAGGCAAACACCTGTATACGCTTGCTTCCTCGACCTCTCCAAAGCTTTTCATCTGGTTTCATATAAAATACGTGTAAGTTGGAATAAACATTACCCCAGGGTCTCAGAAATATATACGTTGCTTGCTCTCTTTCTATGATAAATAAATTGAACAGTTCACTTACCAGGCAGTATGATGAATGAGAAGGATATGAAGACAGACCCCCAAGCGATGGCGGCGGCACGCCTCGAGTTAGCGTGCATCTCCCCCAAGTAAGCATACACCGTTGCACTCGATGCTGAGATTCTGTAACGTATGTATAAAGTTAGACCTTTTTTATACTACTTAGGTGGGAAACAAGCATACGGCCCGCCTGATGGGAAGCAGTTACCGTAGCTTTTGGTGGCTTTATAGTATCCCTAGGATTGGTAAACGTTTCATTAAAAATGCATCCTGGAAACCTGTACTTACACCCAGGATCACAACTACACCCCAGTGTCATTTATCTGTGGTGTTCTGTGAGGAGGTTCTTCTCCAGTGTCCAACCTCTTTTTAAAACTGATAGGTTTTCTCGTCGTTTTAATTAGCAGTTTTGAACTCCAATACATTATAGTAATTTTTTCATAAACAACATCAACATTGTCTTTGAATTTTACATAAAATCTTCTATATATATTAAAATGAATCCCTATTTCCCTTTGTCACGGCATCACGCGTGAACGGCTGGCCGATTCCGGTAATTCTTTTTTTGTTGTGTTTGTTATTGTCAGGAGAAGGTTCTTATGTAAAAAAAAGTTGCGCAGAAAATAAGAAAAATTTAAGGCGGTACAAAGTTCGTTGGGTCAGCTTGTTACAAATAACACTAAATTTAAATTAGCACTCACGTTAAATAGAAGGCAAGTCTATTGACATAGGCATAATTTCAGATTTCGGAGTAACAGAGCTTTGCTCAGCAGAAAAACCTGGGTGTTGCGCACTACCTTAGCCTAATCGATTAAGTACCTATTATCTAGGCGGGAAACAAGCATACGGTCCGTCTAATGATATGCAGTTACCGTAGCCTATAGATGCTTGTCTGGGGCATCACATGCGCGTTGCTGATCCACACCTTTTAGCACAAAGGTTTAGCGATATGTTAAAGGGCAAGTTCTTCCCCAATTGGGTTTTCTCGCTCGTATGGTGCCGTACCATTCTTAAAAAAGAAAGTATATAAACAGGGTTAAATTATTATATTACTTAGGAAAAACCCTACACAATTTATATTAAAAAATACAGTTGCGAACACTTATAATAATTATAATTATTTATCAACTAATTAGCAATAAAACGAATGATTAACTTATTAATCGACTATTATGGGTCTAATCGTTGGGTTACTAACCCGATAATGTTTATGATAGATAATAAATCTGTCAGGTTCAAGTTCTGAACTCTAGATGAGACGACGTTCAATGATTCTAAACAGAAAGTCATCTATGATATAGATGTAATAGATTTATTATATCGTTTATATATATCTAGGTATTTTAGATTTCTTATTATACTACTACTAGCTCACCCAGCAAACGTTGTTTTGCTACTAAAATAGTAATATCGCTATTAAAAAAAAAAGGTTGATTGTAGAGGGTAAAAAATTTAGGGTTGTATGTATTTTTTAATGCTGTATCATAAAAGAAATAAATTCTAAAAATAAAAAATAGGAGGTGGGCTACCCTTAACATTTAGCGGGATGAAAAAATAGATGTTGTCCGATTCTCAAACCTACCCAATATACTATATATACCCAATATGCACACAAAATGTCATGAGAATCGGTCGAGCCGTTTCGGAGTACTTTAACTACGAACACCGCGACACGAGAATTTTATATATTAGATATGGGGCAAAAGCGTGTAACTGCCGAGGTTTTCCCGAGAGACTATAGCATGGGGTTCTTCAAGAAAGGAGTTATAAGGTTTATATAAGGTCGGCAACATGCGAGTGATATCCCTGGTGCTGCAAGCGTCCATAGGCTACGGTAACTGCTTACCATCAGGCGGGCCGTATGCTTGTTTGCCTCCTTGGTAGTATAAATAAAAGAAAAAAATACTAACTTACGTTTGTTACTTACTAAGTATTGGGTGTAATTTAATTACTTAGCAATAATGTAACCTATCTAATGACAGAAAATTATAGTGCTAATGACAGGTAGGATAGAAAAGTAAAACAATCATCTTTATAACAGGCTACAGTCTGCCACAAAAACGTTATATACTTACAAATTACCAACAAATTCAACCTCAAAAATTCTCGTCAATTTCACATGCGTTTAATTACGCAGTCGCATTTTTAGTTAGACTTAAGTCTTGTCTACCAAGGTTGTCTGTTCTTTAGGAATAAAACTACTTACTAAGTTGTAACATGGTTACTTACAAGCATCCTGTAAGGAATCTGAACACGATTAACATCCAGACGTTGGTGGAGAATGAGGATATGATGGAGAAGACAGCAGACAGGAGTATGGCAGGCAGCATCACCGCGCGTCTGCCCAGTCTGTCACCCAGGTAGCCCCACAGGAATGATGTGCTTATTATACCTGAGGAATGTGTGGAGAACATTAAGTCATCTAACTCAGCTTTTTATCTTCACTGCGAGTCAGGCCAGCAAGGCGGGTTATTTGCTATGTACATTCAATGTATACATAATAATCTATGTATACATTTACATATATTATGTTTGTCTTCTATGCAATTGTTTATTAATTAAGTAAATACTTATCTAAATTTCGTTCTGTATAGTATATTGGTTTCCGTTCCTTTTCGTTACCACTAATATTGTAACTTATACCAAATTGTAAATGTTATATTCTGGCGATTAAAAAGAGAGACCCGAGTGTCTTGCCAATTCTTCTAGAGGCCCAACCGCCATTTGTTTTTATGACATTCATAAGTATCATGTATTTGATCTTAATGAATAAATGAGTTAGACTTTAACTTTGACATTTCTAAACCATTTACCCGATTGTGATGATATCTACGGGCGACAGCTAGTGCCCTATAAAAATTGACTAGAAAATCGAATGACATTGAAGTGTCAATTTTTACCACTAAATGGTGACAGGGAGTTTGGTATACGTAGGTGCAGACCTATTTTAATTACTACACGTGATCGAATATTAATTTCAGGTCAGCCAAATTAGAATGTCGTAGCTACAGATTACTACGACGTTAGACTTATAGGAGTTCTGCCGACCGCTTGCTTTGAAGTTAGTAATATGACAACAAGGAAAATATAAAAATGGTAAGTAAGTACCAAAGTTTTATTTCATGACAACTGAAATGTATAAAACAGGTCAGCAGTTTTATGTTTGTTGATTATAATAATAATTAATAATTTACTTATGACATCGACGCGACGCAAGCCTCTGTTAATTTTAAAAAAAAAGTAGATGACAAAAACCCTTAAAAACCAGTTTCAATTACCTATTGACTTTGCGTAATACGGGCTTTTGTTTTTGAGAAGGAAGTCTGACGACTAAGGTTAAATAGGAGGCCCTTCAAGCTATTATTATCAGTTTTTTAAATGTATTTCAGTATAAAAATATTAAACACAATCTTAAATCAATAAATCACTACATCTATCCAATTTAAATTAATATTTTTTTAGCTAATAAAAAAATCCATAAAATCTATTAAGATTTTATTTAATATATTTGAATATATAATAATATTATATATGCAGATATAGATATTTAGGTTTATATTTGGCAAAATATTATTTTGTATAAGTCCTGTTTGTCCGGATTTTTAGGCTTTTTACCAATTCGGAATGTGGTTCGTTATGTCATACTATAAAAAAACATATTTTTGTGCAATATCGAATACACAGGGTGTTTTAGAAAAATTAAAATTTATTAATAAGAAAATGAATATCAATTAACTTAATAAAGTAAGTTGATATTAATTTGCTTAATTTTTGTATTATTTAATTTACATTTATGTTAAATAAAAAATAAAAGTTTAAAAAAACTAAAAAACACGCTTTTTATAGAATACCGAACTAAAAAATAGAAAACAAATTTTAATAAATTTAAATTAATATGAAATTAAGAATAAAAAAATATATATTTTATTTTAAAAAAAGTGTGACGCCATTATCTTACATGGCATTATTACTATTGCATAATCAAAAATCTGTTTAACAACTACCTACTCTGTTTAGTGCTCGCTAGTTACCGAAGGTGAAACCGAAGCTTCTATCAACTTCCTGTTCTATCAGTAGTTTTTGCGTGAAAGAGTAACAAACATACATCCATACGTTCTTACAAACTTTTACGTTTATAATATAAGAAGGATTAAAAAAAACTTTTCTGATCAGCCTGTATATATCTAAACGCAAGAAGAATTAAGTTATTCTTCTATATTCATAAAGCAAAGTTCATCCTTGACTTAAAATATGAGTTATAGCCAATAAATGTTAACAATAGACCGCTCCGACTTTAAATAATTATAATTGGCAGTGTTACACGAGTCCAGAGGGTCATCCAAGGTCAAGCTAAAGGATAATATACCAATTAGTTGTGTAGCATGTGAGCTGATGCTGACAAGGAACCGGTCTCACCTACAGTGACAAAAGACTACAACGTACGGTGTTAAGTGGTTACCATGCCACTGAGACTGTGCCCAGTGTTGTGGGTTCGATTAATATATTTTTTTTACTAGCTGTTGCCCGAGGCTCCGCCCGCGTGGATGTCTGTTATCGCAGCAAAAAGTAGCCTTTGTGTTATTCCAGACCATAATCTATCTCTGTGTAAATTTCATCTAGATCCGTTCAGTAGTTTTTACGTGAAAGAGTAACAAACATCCATCCATCTATCCATCCATCAATTCTCAAAAACTTTCACATTTATAATATTAGTAAGGATAGTTTATTGATAGTTTTTTTTATTTTACGGATATAAATTGCACTCAAGACTCGAAAAAAATATTTATGATTTACACAAGTTTTTGTCCCTTATGAGTATCGAACCCACGACCCCTACGGCTTAGCAGCCAGGGTCACTCACTAACCACTAAACCAACAGACTTTACAAAGTTACAATTCCTAGATACAAAGTTCACCAAACCTCGAAAGAACTATCGCCGGGTTACATAAATATTTATCACTCATGGGAATCGAATCCACAACACTCGGTGCGATATTATAGTGGCGACTTGACCATGGGCGCAGTGATTTTTATCCGAATAAAAGGCCTATGTGTTATTCCATACTATAATCTATCTCTGTTCCAAATTTCATCCCAAACAATTTTGCCGTGATTGAGATACATAAATCCATACATCCATCCAATCTTTCGCATTCCTGTCCTTCTTCTTCTTATCATGACAATAGTAATTACGATCGCCCATATTTAAGCCTCTGACGGATGTATGGATGTTTGTTACTCGCGTAAAAACTACTGAACGGATCTGAATGAAATTTGGCATAGACATAGATGTTGAACGTATAGACTTGTAACGGCTAACGTTTGAATGAAGCTGACGTCACTCCAAGACGTAAACAAGCGGTGGACATATTCGAGCTCCGGAGTAGGAGCTCGGATGGCACGATTGGCAGAGCGCTGGGCTGGAACCCGAGAGGCACAGATTCGAATCCTGTTCCGGGCTCGAATTTTTCCACATTGCTTTAATATATATTAAGTAGACATAGATTATAGTCTTGTCCCACTAGGTGGACAGATGACATCATCAGAGCTGCAGGAAAGCACTGGATGCAGGCAGCTCAAGATCGGCCATTGTGAAAACATATGATCCCTCATATGTTTTCACAATGGCCGATCTTAGGGCCTATGTTCGGCAGTGGACATTATCAGGCTGAGATGATGATGATGATGATGATAGTCTTGAATAGCGATAACGCATCCACGCGGGCAAAGCCGCGGCTAACAGCTAGTATTACTATTAGTATAAACAAACAGTCACTTTCCACCCGATGCACCTACATACCTACCTATTCCGTTAGACCTGTCTAGACAACAATGTATTACTAATAAAACTAATCTAACCTACGTTTATTTATTTACACATGTTGGTATCTTAATGCAATAGCAGTCTAGGTTAATCTATTGTTTATGTACATACTCTTGTCAAGCAAAATTGAAAGTCATGCATTCATAAGAGTTGATTTGTAACAGTATTTTTATGACGACTATCGCACTAGGCAAGTGCCAGAGACATATAACTCTTTAGTAATCTGTGCCAGAGAGGACTTTACAGACATACAATTCACGAACACATAGCAACAGTGTTTCTTGCAGAAAAAAAAAATTATTTGATATGATTTGATGACATAGTTTACCTAAATTCTTCTAAAAACGCTTCCTTAAATGAACGCTGGTAACCTGCATTATATTATTTTTCACATAGCTTAGGTAGGTACTACGATGTTTGACATTTGAAGATTAAATATATCAATTAAAATAACAGACGATTAAATTAAAACCTATAAATTGAATCCTCTAGGCTCTTGATCTTTCAATTAGCCATTTGGTAAAAGATTGATTCAATCGAGAAACAATAGCCGAGGTTTTCCCGGTAACTCTGCTTACCATCAGGCGGACCGTATGCTAGTTTGCCACCATGTTTATCGTATGTTAAACGTCACAGTACCTCTGCTATGTGAAATACACTACAGTAGTTTTTAGGCTAAGATATTTTGTAAGGCTTACTCGTTTTTATGATGCCCTATCTCTCTTATCTATTCTGTGTACTTACCAATAAAAGCAGCAGCATTGACGAGCCCCTTATGTTTGCTGGTGAGTTGTAGCTCACACTCCGCAGCGGTGATGGCGTAACTCATTCCCACAGATTCCATGGATACGTTCAACATAATCAGACCGCTGGTGAACAACACCAAGTGGTTAAACCTGCCGTGGCCTGGGAAAATAAAGAAATTTATGTAGTTTTTTTTATAAAGACAACTCTCACTAGGGAAACAGGCCTTGCGTCACGGCGGACTTTTTCAAATTACACCTGGACTCGGAACAAACATTTATCGAACCCATGACCTCCGGTTCAGTGTAAACTAACCACTAGACCAACGGGCTAGTAGATGTAGTAGACATCTACTAGCCCATTGGTTACAATTCATAGTTCTATCTAGATTTTTATCTGGAGTTTCTTTGGGAAGAGATGGAAATCCCACTTAGAAATTTTCTCGGCATTAAGAAAATTGCGTTTTTAAATAGCATTTAGTCATTATATCATCATCATCTCAGCCAAAAGATGTCCACAACTTTCAATCCTCGCGTCATCGTCACTGAACGCTTTTCATATTCAAAAATAATAATCTAATAGCTGGACGATACAATTCACAAGTTACTTAGTTTTCACTTCTATCAGCAGTCCCCAAAGACTGCTCCGCATGTTTTCTAAACATAACTAATGTTTTTGGCACTATAAACATCCATACGATAGCTCCATATGAACATTCATTGCGTGGTCCAAGACAATAAATTTAACTTTCTCCGAGACTCGTGAGTGTATAGCTCGATGTTGCAATGGTTCATTGTTGATCATTCTGGCTTACTAGAGTCATAGTGATGGCCGATGAGATGAGATTTACAAAAAAAAACTCTTGCATTTGGGAACAAGCTCTATATCGTTGGGAGACTTTACATTTATGGAGCACACAAATATATGCTGCCTTGGTGGTCCGGTGGCCGTCATATACGCCTGCTGTGCACGAGGTTGTCAGTTCGATTCCCACACAGGACAAAACTTTGTGTGACCCACAAAGAATTGTTCTGAGTCTGGGTTTAATTTGTGTCCGCCAATTGTATGTTTGTAAAGTCCCCTGCGACACAAAGCTTGTTCTTTAGTGCGGGAGTTGTCTTTTTAAAAAAGAGAGGAGAAAGAGAAATTTTTGGTCGGTGTGGGAATTGAACCCACATCACGTCTTGCAGTGGTAAATGGCGAGGTAAATTAACCGTGCAGTCAATTGTCACGTTATTTTATTTAACAGTTACAATGCTATTGAAAGCATTTGTCATGCTTTAAATTTAACACCTCACTTTTTGTCAAGTCATGTGACTTGTTTAGAATAGAATAGAAACCTCTTTATTGTACACCTTCGATGAAACATTTGCTCGAAGTTGTACAACAAAACTGTTTACCTGTTTGTTCAAAAGCATCTTCAAAACTGTATTCACTTATCGGGTTAAGTTTATGTGTACTCTCAGGATCTTCATCCGATTTGTATTTGGATTGATGTTTCTCCAACATTGTGATGTTTTTATCCTATCCTATATCTTCAATCAATATAAAAAATAATGATCAAAGATTATTTATATTTTCTTTTCAGACTATCTGCTCATAATTCTTTTTTCTTCAGGTATTTTTCTAGTAATCCGCTGTATCTGCAAAGATTAATATTTTTGATTAAATATAATTATTGTATTCTTTATTACGAAATGTAAATTTTATATGTAAATGTAATTTATAAATCTTTAGAGATCGCCTTTGGTTTTTATTTTAACACTAATTTAATGTCGCACATTTTAGTTTATTATATTGGTACAATTGTTATGGACAATAATCTACCATAGCAAATTACACATACGATACGCTTACGAAACGAAATTAGTTATAAATTATTAGTATTAATAAATTTTGTAATTTGGTCGTTTGGCCCGCTCGGGCGAACAAATGGCGGGCGAAACGACCTATAACTAATTTCGTTGCGTAAGCGTATCGTATGTGTAATTTTCGTCGAAACGACCTATAACTCAACGAAATAAGTATTACTTAGTACCTACGCTAAGACTTGACTTCTGAAAGGCGATTGTGAAGGATGAATGCCAATGATTCATAGATGATTCTAACTTGGAGTGCAATGCCTCAAATTGTCTTGAACTCAAGACCTTGATTTGGGAGTGTAAAGGATAACGGTGGGCCTCTCACATTCCATATATTTATATAAACAATTCACCTACGCACTACGCAGCACTAGCCGCTGAGACCGACAAGTCACACATTTTGTGCAATTATCTGCCACCATTGGTATAAATAAAAAAAGCCTTAAGTTAAGTATGTGACATTATTTAAAGATAACTTCTGTATTAGGAATCAAGCCCTGTGCCGTGGGACTCATCAAACATAACTATTTTGACTGCAGGGTTGGTTCAGTAGCTTAGTCGTTACCTCGCTATTTACCATTGCGCAGCGTGTTATTTGTATAATCCGTAAATGGTTGTCCCGAGTCTGGGTGTAAGTACTTTGTGTCTGTTAATTGTATGTTTGTGAAGTCCCTCGCGTCACAGGGATTGCTCCCTAGTGTGACACCCTAGTGTGAACGTGGTCTTTTTGAATTTAATATTATAAACGCGAAAGTTTGTAAGTATGGATGGATGGATGTTTGTTACTCTTTCAAGTAAAAACTACTGAACGGATCTGGATGAAATTTGGCACAGATATAGATTATGGTCTGGAATAACACATAGGCTACTTTTTACTCTATTTCTGTAGCGATAACCGACATCCACGCGGGCGGAGCCGCGGGCAACAGCTTGTAAAATTAATATATCACGGACATAAAGTAAGATAAAATAATCATTGTTTTGATTTTGAATTAGTCATAAACCTACTACTCTCAGAATCATCAAACTATAATTAGGACACACAAATACTTATTATATATGGGAATCGAACCCATGACACTTGACTCAGTTTGAGTGATGTACTAACATTAATATTACTATCAGGTTAGCAAACATGTAAGTACACTAACTACTATGAATAGGCCATCAGGTTATCGATCTCAACGTCCGCAGGTAACCTCTTTTCGTCCGGAAGACATTAAACTTATAATGGATTGTATTTTGATAAGCGTGGTATAAGTTACTTTGTATAATTTATTAATATTTACATTTAATTATCAAGGGTTCGGTCACGACAGTTAATCTCGGCGGAGACTAGCCATTTGGGACATGTTATAGTGCATAAGGGCACTCTAAAATAAAACTAAATAATAAATTAAATAATTTAATTTATTTATTTAGTTTTATTATTTTTTCTTTATGCCGTCTAGTGGGTGGATGTTTTGGCGGGGATGGTAAGAGTCTGCACACCTTTAATTGTCTTGTACTCGTAACTATTCGTTCAACGTTGCCTTGATTACGATATAAATGTACGTGTTTCTTATTTACAAATTTTATTTTATGTCTATACTTTTTTTTTTTTGGTTTTTCTTTTGTTTTTTTTTTAATTGTTATATTTCTGTTAATATAGCTTGTGTTGTCTCTGTCTGTGTTCAAATAAATACTTTTTCATTTCATTTCACTCTTTATTCCTTTACTCTCATAGTCCGATGGGACGTCAAATGGCTGGTATTAGATCAGACGTAGGACCTGATGTTAATTGCATTACCAGAGGTATCACTTGCGTGTTGCCAACCCATTTTTTTACACCAGGGCTTTAAGATGGAAGAACCCTAGGATAGGAATACGTTTCTTTCAAAACGCATTCCTAAATGAGCGCTGGAGATTTGTACTCACAAACAAGAACACAACTACACCGCTGTGTATAGTCATTTGGCTGTGGTCTTCTGTAAGTGGTCCTTCCCCAGTCGGACTTGCTCGCTAGTATGGTGCCCTACCTCTCTTAAATATCATAGATATTCAGTTTTGCTTGTCAGAAAAACTGAATATCTATGTTTAGTAAGACCCGAGAACCGAACCTGGAACCTCGTGGTCAGTAATCACTCTAACTAAACGGTGAGAAAAGATAACGATATTAAGTTAATAACCCTATGTACCTACTTACAGTATTTTTTCTATATGTATTAGGTACATGACATTAAAGATTCGACAACTTAAAAAATATTTGTTATCTGTCTAATAAGTTAATCGCCCTACCTGGTTAATTAGTTTTTCGAGGTTAAGTGCCTATGTTTATTTTTCTATCTACCTACCTACATACTAAGATTAAGACTTGTCTAAAATGTCTTTATTTGAGATTAAGTTAAAATCTATTATGTTATTACTAACCTAAGTAAAATAATGATTAATACATTGAGACTTTATGGGTATAATGACGTCTAAAATCTTTTTTTTTTGCATCGATAGATACCTTTTTGCAATATTATGACCGAGAAAATATCTGTAATTTCAAAGTTTTGATAGAATTCTCAAAATTACCTAGGATGTCATACGTAAGTATGAAAATTAAACTAAGAATTTCGATATTTACTGCAGTTTTTCAGATCCATATGCTATTCCATTTGTTTTCGTAATGTTTGAAAACAACTAGCTTAGTCAAGTAGGGATTTTTTAGAGGAGTAAATATAATACTGTCTTAGCAATTAGCAAAATACTATGGGTTCGTCTGTTCTCTATACGTGTGTGTAGCTTATAAAAAAAAGGTTATTTTTCGTTTTTAGCTCATTGTTTTTTTTGTATAAATTACGCTCATTGTAGCAAAAACGGTCGTTTGAGAATACATTTAAATATTAATTACCGAATAGTAAAGAAATAGAAACTGACGGTCAACGAATATAACTTTTAACTGTCACCGGACAACCTTGTGATTAGAAATAGGTATATTAATCTCAAAAAGCTGTACTGCAAGACAAGAATTACGAGTGTACAGTAAATAACATACTTCTGAGTGACAGGAAAACGCTCTCGAAATGAAAATCTGGCAATAATAATTATAACTCATGATACAATGTGTCTCGTAAATATTTAGCAGGGCATCGGCCTAGTTGGTCTTGACTGTAGACCTCAAGGGATTCATAAATTATTATTTATCTAAAATTATTGTTACTTTGTTTAACATATTACTTGCATGCTTAATGACGGGATATTGTGCCCTAAATACGCCATGTGTAAATCAAATGTAACGGACAATAGCAATAAATTATCGTGCAATCCATAATATTTAAATTCCTATCTGGTAATTTGTAAATAGCTAAACTATAGTATAGTTGTATTTTTTTAAATAATAATCTTGGAAGTATAATTGTACTAAGTATATACAATGACCAAAACTTTAACTCCACTTATTACATTTACTAATTAAATAAAATGTATGTTATATCTAATAATAATATGGTATATTCACTTAATAAATTTTACTGTAAAATGAAATTAAAAATAGTTTAAAACCGAAATAATTTTGATTTTAATTTATTCACTCTTTTAACAAATACCCACATTTAAGAAACATGGTTTTAGGAATTACCAGCACTATGACCACAGTTTAATATAATATATAGAGCATTTTTCTTCAAAACTTAGGCACCTAATATAAAATAAACTTAATGGGTACAACAAATAAATTCTTACTTACTTTTAACCAATGTAATGCACCAACGTTTTCAATGTTCGAATGCACATCAACAAATGATTACAAAACCAACATTATTACATCACTTTTTCACTAAAATAATACAAAATTTAAACAAAAAATCTACTTCTAATATAAATTTATACGTAAATTCACAAGCACGTTTAATTTTGTGTTTATTTCTAGAGTGCATACGGCTGTACGTAACGCGAGATTGTGACTAACTAAAAATAAATTTTTAAATAGGTGGCGGGGCGCGCGCTACTCGTAAGCGTATCACAAAGATGAACGAGAGTGACGTGCAAGCGCACGCGGCATTTATATAGAGCTGCTAATTAGATAATTCATTATAATTATAGTTTATTTATATATTTTATGTAGCCATAATTTATTTTATTAATGATGTTCGAAAACAAATTTGCTAATTATGGTGTTTTGACATTGTTTTTCACAGTTCAAGAAAATTTAAAATTACTGTCTGCGCGTAAAAATCTATTTTGTTATTAAAAACCAAAAGATTGGAAGATTTGTTTTTCACACGACTCAAGTGGTTATTATCACTTTATCGTGTAAAAAAAATTAAGTGTAAATAAAATTTATATTTTATTTAATATAGGGATCGCCCGCGACTTCGTCCGCGTGATAATTTAGAATATTTTCTCCGATTTTGCAACATATCTCACTACGGCTTTGCTCATATTGATCATAGCCTGACGCTATATAGCCTTCCTGGATAAATGCACTACCTATTCAACAAAAAAAGATAATTTTCTAATCAAACCCGTAATTACTAAGATTAGCGCGTTAAACCAAACAAACTCTTCAGCTTTATAATATTAGTATAGATAAATCTTATTTACACTTAAGTTTAACTATAATAATTAAACTATGTTATTAGATATGTTTAGATACCTACTTAAACAATACTAGCAAAGATAAAATCGTTAAAAAACCTCGAGAAGCTGTATATATATATATAACTATTTGTATATTTATGTAGGTTCCATCGCAAGCAGTGCAAATGTAAATAATTGATGATTCACTATCTGCTACAGATTAAGGAAAACATCGTAAGGGAATCCCCACATATCTTAGATAAAAATGTAAAGGTATGTCTGATCTACTAACTCGGATAAGCCCCTCTTGTACCACCCCACGTAAACCCCTCTAAACTATTATAATAAAAGGGAGAAGACCCGTTACCACCAGAAAAACAGTGGATTAGTTATTATTTTCAATTTTTATTCTTTAAAATGACAACTTCCACACTAAGCAACAAGCCCTGTGTCGTGTAAGACTTTACAAACATACAATTCAAGGATACAAACCAAAAAGTCAATTTTAAACAAAAAAAAACGTATAAAACTTCATATATACTCGTATGTTATAACCAGATGCATGTCTTGTCACATCCGTGAAGGGTCGTGTGAAGCCATACAAGGCCTATAAAGCCCTTTCAAATAGCCAAAAGCTGGGATTTCGGCTCGTTATTCTTAGGATGTCCTTTTAAAAAAACATGCGGAGCAGTTTTTGGCGACTGTCGATAGAAGTGAAAACTAAGTTAAGACACTATAGTATGGGGTTCTTCAAGAAAGGAGTTATAAGGTTTTTAAAAGGTCGTGAGTGACAACCCTGGTGTTGCAAACGTCCATAGGCTACGGTAACTGCTTACCATCAGGCGGGCCGTATGCTCGTTTGCTACCTTGGTGTATAAAAAAAAACTTGTGAATTGTATCGTCGAGCTATTACATTATTATATTTAATGTACGTACCTAATGTACTTAACACTGTTAACTATAAGTTAATATAAAAAAAAACTATGTATTTTTTATAATAATAAAATAATAATAATAAAATATGGAAATCGTTTAGTGACGATGACGCGAGTTCCATGATGTGTATTGAAGTTTTCACTTTAATAACTTTCACAGCAAATTAACTATACCGGCCTTTAATCTGGTGGTTAGTGACCCTGATTGCTAAACCGGAGGTCGGGTGTTCGATTCCCACACGGGACACATTTTTGTGTGATTCATAAATTGTTTGTTCCGACTCCGGGTGCTTTTTTTTTGGCCGTGAATTGTATGTTTGTGAAGTCCCTTGCGACAGAGGACTTGTATAGTCTATACTTCTAAACTAATATTATAAAGCTGAAGAGTTTGTTTGGTTGAACGCGCTAATCTCAGAAAGTACTAGTTCGATTAGAAAAAATCTTATTTTGTTGAATAGTGCATTTATCTAAGAAGGCTATAGGCTATAAAACATCACGCTATGATCAATAGGAGCGGAGCAGTAGTAAGATATGTTGCAAAAACGGGAAAACTATTCCAAATTACCACGCGGACGAAGTCGCGGGCGAGCCCTAGTCTTTTTATATAAGAGAAAGAGATAAAAAATACATAGGTAGGTACAGCAGTGTCACAGTAAGTATTCCTGTGCGTGAGCCTAGGTATTCGCTATCTCCCTTGGTCACGCCATAACTTAATAATTAGTGTACCGATTTCAATCATCTTTTTTTTATAAAAGTAATACTTTGTTTACCTCGATATTAGTTTACCCGGGCGAAATCGGGGCGCAGTATATGTATGTATTGAAGTGTTTTCAAAAATAGTAGATAGGCATTGACTTGAACGAAAGATGAATAAACAATGATATTGCGTAGTGACCTATTGACGTTATTACATACATACAATACAAGCCCATACATACATCATTATTATAAACACAAACAATAATTACATGTAAATATAGATTTATATGTATCGATCTATGATGACGTCCTTTTAGCAAGTTATTTTCGATGTTAATCTATACTATCCTTACTAATATTATAAATGTGAAAGTCTGTAAGAATGGATGGATGCATGGATGTTTTTTACTCTTTCACGTAAAAACTACTGAACGGATCTGGATGAAATTTGGCACACAGATTATGATCTGGAATAACACATAGGCTACTTTTTGCAGCGATAACCGACATCCACGCGGGCGGAGCCGCGGGCAACAGCTAGTAATTTTATAAAGAGGTAAAGTTTGTGAGGTTGTATGGGGTAATTCTTTTCTAATAGAAAGCCACGTTATTTGTGAATGCACACACATCAGAGACGAAAAAAAAGCATTAAAGTTGCGTAGTTTAAAATATCTAAGCATACAGACAACGGGAAGCAGGTTTTTTTTTTAATTGCTTCGGTGGCAAACAAGCATTATCGCTGTTAATGTAGCTTTCGTATGTAAAAGAATATTATCTTCTCTCTTTATAATTTTAGCACAGAAGTATAGATTTGATGGCAAACAATTTAAGCATACGGCCCGCCTGATGTTAAGCAGTTACCGTAGCCTATGTACGTTTGCAACACCAGGGGTATCACTGGCGTGTGACCAACCCAAAAAAGTAACACCATAGTTTTGTACTAGATTATCCCCGGAATAGGAAAACTTTTGCACTGGAATCCTCTGACACTGACGATTCCCAGATCCAGACAGGTTAGCAGCGCTTTAGACGTTGTCTTCTCACAGAAAAGCGACTATTTATAAATTTTAAGATTGCCTTGGTGGGCCAGTGGCCGCAGTATGCCGTTGTGTCCGTTAATTGTATGTTTGTAAAGTCCCTCGACACAGAGCTTGTTCTCTAGCGCGGGAGTTGTGTTTTTAAAGAATATAGAATATATTTATCAGTAAACATGATGAAACATTAATCGAAAGCGATTTTAATGATAACATCCACTTTTATCTCGGTAGGTACACACGGCAACGGAGATAGCTGTACAGCACCTCTAGACAAGTGGCATAAGCGATAGTCGAATCAAAAAGTTAAAAAATCAATTGTATGAGATTTGACGTAAGTTTACGACATTATGTAGACTTACCCACGTCAAATCCCATACATTTGCTTTTTTTTTACTTTTAGACTCGACTACCGTTTATGCCACTTGTCTAGAGGCTTAGCACCTCTAGACAAGTGGCATAATTGGTAGTCTAATCGAAAAGTCAAAAAAGCAAATGTATGGGATTTGACGTTATTATATCGTAAACTTACGTCAAATCCCATACATTTTCTTTTTTGAGGGTCAGAGCCGCTATATGAAGATTAGTTTTTTATGAAAACTATTGTGTATATTTCTGTAGAATTTGGTAACAGCGTACAATTAGACTAAATTACATTGTCGTTAGATCACGACATAGGCCTAAATATGGGCGATCTAAATAACTATGTCCCCAGGTTGACCACTAACCAAACAATAAGAAGAAGATTAGACTAAATTTACAGATTTATTTATTTCCCAAAAAAACTTGCAAAAAACAGCTATCTCCGTTGCCCACTGTACTCGGTGACTTGTATTATACATGTGCCTACGATATATTTTTTTTACTAAATGCAAATAATAACATTTATTTCATAAGATATTAACAAACCTAATTATTAAAATAAAATGTTACATTCCGTTTAGGGTAATCTCCACAACAGCGGGATCGTTTTCAACGTGTATTTGACTGGCCAATAGCTGTTGTTATGTGGAGTAACTAAAGATTATATGCGTAAGGAAAATAATAAGGTTGCCATGCAAAAAATAAAAACTTCCATGCGCACGTATAAGTTCAAATTTTATTTATATACTAACTGTTGCCCGCGACTCCGCCCGCGTTGATGTCGGTTATCGCTGCAAAAAGTAGCCTATGTGTTATTCCCGACCATAATCTATCTGTGTGCCAAATTTCATCCAGATCCGTTCAGTAGTTTTTACGTGAAAGAGTAACAAACATCCATCCATTCATTCTTACAAACTTTGACATTTATAACATTAGTAAGGATATTATTTTTATTTATTTAATTAGGCACAAACTTAACAACTATCAATATAGGTCTAAAAATGCTTAAATACATCAGTTTTGACTGCCTTGGTGGTCTGCTGGGCACGAGGTTGAGGGTTCGATTCCCACACAGGACAACACCTTGAGTGACCCACAAGTAGTTGTTCTGAGTCGGGGTGTAATTTGTGTCCGTTATTTGTATGTTAGTAAAGTCCCCCGCGACACAGAGCTTGTACTCTAGTGCGAGAGTTATCTTTAAAAAAAGGAATAAAGTCTAAGCCATAGCATGGTCACGTTTAGCTAGTTGTACCCAAACTTATCTACTCGTATATCGTAGTGCAGCTGTGCCACTGGTGTTTATCTAAAATTGCTTTGTTGGATGATAAGATTGATAAGCCAAGTGGACGGCCTTGGTCGTCCTTTGAGTTGCAGCGAGCAAATAATAATGATTAAGGACTTATAAATTTTACAGTTTACAACTAAAAGACAAGCTACCAAAAATGTTTTGTCTTTGTCTAATTTTTACCAGAGCGTTCGCTAGAAATTAGAATGTATACTAATATTATAAAGCTTAAGAGTTTGTTTGGTTGAACGCGCTAATCTCAGAAAGTACAGGTTCGATTAGAATTATTTTTTGTTGAACAGTGCATTTATCCAGGAAGGCTATAGGCTATAAAACATCACGCTATGATCAATAGGAGCGGAGCAGTAGTGAGATATTTTGCAAAATTGGGGAAATGTACGTTCCAAATTACCACGCGGACCCCCACAGGTTTAATAACTGAAATCTACACTTTCTTTAAAAAACGAATACAAATCGAATAAGATCAAAGAATCTTTTCTTATTGAGTTCGTTCGTTCTTTGTTGGTTAGACTGACCATTTATCTTTCTTAAAACATTTTAATTCTAAAAGTTTGACCAATAAAAATATAGGTAAACGGTTGCATATCATGCGGGCCATACAATCATGTTAAATTAAAAATATTTGTACAATCAATATTGTTACATCTAGATTGCTTACGTCTTGAGAAGTACAGAAGACATGAGATTTCATTAAAGTATTTGAAATGTTGCGTGATTTGTAAACTCAAAAAAGTTATCGTACATAACTATAAATTGTGTCACTTCGCGACAATAATTATTTTGTTTTAATTGGCTTATCGTGACCTCATAATCGAAAAACCTATGTAGCACATGTGACGTCACGCGATAAAGCTTCCAAAAAAGAAAGTTGTTGCTGTCTCCTTTCCTGTATGAAAGGAGAAATGTAATCCACAATTCAAACACATGTTTCTAAGACGCGGGTGAGTAGGCTGTCTTGGGGCCGTACCATACCACTGACGTCATAACTGGTTCCGGTGGTCCACCCGTGAAAGCGACTGTTGGTGCACAGGGGGGTTTTAAACGGTATGCCGGCCGCCTTCCATCTTTAGGCCGGAGAGTCCGACATAACCGCCTCGCTTCCCCGGGCGGGGTGGTATGCGTAAAGCATTTCCCCTCTACAAAAAAAAGTACCAAGAGGAGTTAAGGCCCCAAATCACAAAACAATATCACAAAAAAATTATGAAAAGGAGATGTAAATAAAACCTTTTTGTTGGCATTTATTGACAAATGACTGTCAAAAAATACAGTATATGTTTCATAATATGGTTTTGTCATAAATTATATATTCATTCTAATTAGTTTGTAAAAAAACATCGAATCAGCACCAAATTATTGAGATGTAACCACTTCTTTATGACTTCAATTTTTATCAAATAATACGAAAAAACATCAATATTTGAGAAAAACATACACCTGTAGGTAATAATTGGTTATGTTATATTTAGCATAAGTATGAATTTTAATTTATCTATATTGTAATTCGTGTCTATTAATTGTAGGTATGTTTGTAAAGTCCCCCGCGACACAGAGCTTGTTCTCTAGTGCGGGAGTTGTCTTTAAACATTCAAAATTAAAGCTATTTAATTTATCTGAAATTGAGTACAGGTATTTTTTAAACTATGCAGACCTATTATCATTCTCCTATTCCAGGGCTGGTGATACCCAGGTATTTACTATTATTATTTGGTAGGCAAAATATCTTTCTGTTATGCTTATAGAGTCAATGTTAATGTTAAAACATATTATAGATACCTATTAATCATGAATGAAATTGCATTTTTCAATTATCAAGCTGAAGCTGATATAAAATATTATTATCATAAAAAGCTTTGCAGTTTATTTGTTTTATTACACGTTTGATTGAAAGAAAGAAAGAAACAAAAACATTTATATGCTATAATTTATCCATTTATTACACGTTTAATTGAAAGAAAGAAAGAAAAACATTTATACGCTATAATTTACCCATTTTATTACACGTTTAATTGAAAGAAAGAAAGAAAGAAAAACATTTATATGCTATAATTTACCCATTTCTATATTATTTGTAGCTTTATTTGTAACAACTTTATCAGAATTTGACCTTGTCTAGCCTTGTCAGATAAAACTTAGCCTACTATTCTATTCTTATCCAATTGCGCGTTGCTACACTGTAACCAGGAACCGGGCGTATGTGGAACTGTGGAAATGCATATGATTCCACAGTATTTGGTCATTAGCCGACCTCTTTCATCGGCATTCGCTGCGATGCCACGTTTTTTTAAGACACTCCCGCACTAGGGAACAAGCCCTGTGTCGCAGGGGACTTAACATACATACAATTTACATACACAAAGTACACTCAGACTCAGAACAACCATTTATGGATCACACAATTTTTTGTCCCGTGTATCGATATCCACAACACGCCGCGCAGTGGTAAATGGCGAGGTAACCGCGCTAATAAACCAACTGTACTATCAAGAAAAGCCTTTGAGAATTTACTGATAAATATGATTATCTTTAGCCGTTGCCTACAAAGATAAAAATAACAATTCTTAAGTAATACGTAATAACCTTATCTAACGCTTGGCTTGGCTTCGCTGTATCCTTGGCATTGTAAAAATGCATGAGCACTTGCTCTATGTGGTGACGGATTAAGAATACAAATGTCACCACCCCATTCCATCCCGAAGGTGTCGTAAGAGTCGACTAAGGGAGTAAGCTATGTAGACAATAGTAACTGCAAGAGAGGGAAAACTCGAAATAAAACCCTATACCAACCCGTCTGGCCAGCGTGGTATAGTAGGCTAATTCCCTCCAACTATATCTATTGTAGAGACCCGTGCCCAGCATGCTGATTTGATGATTTTTTTACAAACTATTTAGAATTACTATATAATTTATGACAAAACCATATTATGAAACACATACTGTGTTTATTGGCAGTCATTTGTCTATAAATGCCAACAAAAAATAGTTTCATGTACACCTCTTTTTCATCATTTCTTGAGAGAGGGGCTTTAACGACGTACCCCTGCAATGTGAACGTTCTAAAGGCGCGTATCGAGATCATGAGCCAATTTGAACGTTGCCTGAATGACTTACTGCTCAACGCGAGCACCAGATAAGCTGCCTCGCGAGGCAATGTCGATACTCGGTTTTAGATTAGCGTGCTACTACATACTAATCTTTTAATAATCTATAAGTATAATTATCGAGTTAGATAATATCTAGTAATAAGTGTTCATTCACACTAGCACGTGTAGGTAAGTAACTGTTTTAGTGTGTCACGGTCACATGCAATATTGGATTTGTCTAATCTATACAGTTCAGGTTACGAAAACATTAATCGTGTTTAAGTACTCATTTGTTTACTAAACATTGTTGTTTATTGTTTTGTTGCCATCTGTTATTTATAAAATGTCCTTATAACCGAATTTTACAGCAGCTACACAGGTCTCCAGCGCTCATTTAGGAATGCGTTTTGAAAGAAACGTATTCCTATCCTAGGGATATAGGCCCCAGTCCGAAAAAAATATGAAAAAGAGGTGTAAATGAACCCATTTTTGTTGGCATTTATAGACAAATGACTGCCAAAAAATATAGTATTAATCTATAAGATGTGTTTCATAATATGCTTTTGTCATAAATTGTATATTCAATCTAAATAGTATGTAAAAAAATCATCGAATCAGCAGCAAATTATTGAGATGTAACCTTTTATTTTTTTATAAAATAATACGAAAAAAAACACACCTATAATTTGATAATGTACTAAAGTTTGAATTTTAATTTATTATAAATTAATAAGATGTCCATTCAAAGAGTACATCCTGTTTGTATACCCGCGCTCGCCTGGAGAATTAGTGTGAGTCGTGTTTGCTTTGCCCATATGCTCAAGGTCATTCGCAATATCACAAGCCTTAAAGCCCTGGTGTAAATAAATGGGTTACCAACACAAAAGTGATACTTTTGGTGATGCAAGCGTCCATAGGCTACGGTAACTGCTTAACATCAGGCGGGCCGTATGCTTGTTTGCCACCAAGCTAGTCTTGACGTAGATTAGCCAAGTTCACGGAGACAAGAACGTTTTAAGAGAGGATTTAGGGATGCGATTTAAAAGACCCGTTTTCCTATCCCAGGGATATACATATGTTTTTTTGACGTTATGGCATTAGAAAGAAAGAAAAAACATTTATTTATGGACTGCAATGACAGGACATTTACACAGGAACATTACAATTTTATTTCGTTGGTCTGCAGGCCAAAAAAATGGTGCCTACCTCAGCATAATGCTACGACTAATTATAAAAGCCGTAGCGCTGGTTTTCAGGTAGGCCCAGAGACAACACAAACAAAAATAAATAAATAAAATTAGATAAAATTATACAAACTCACATAAATTATACACAAAATAAAAATAAATAAAATAGAATAAATAATTACATAATATTATACTTAGGCTTTTATAATATTAAATTAGCAGAGTCAAGTAGGGCGCAGAAAGTTATAAACTTTGTGGTCGATGCTCCGACCATAGACAAAGTAAAGCATTAGCTACCTACTTTGCTTACGGCTAGTTCGCTGACGTGGAGCCATGAGAAGGACTGGCCACTCTATTTATTCGCTAATAATAGGGCAATCTTAAAAAATGTCGATGCTTTTTAGAAGTAAGATTCCAATGTTTTTTTTATACAACTTTAGTGGCAAACAGGCATACGGCCCGCCTGATATTAGGCAGTTAAGCATTTGCCGTAGCCTATACCAGAGGTAAGGTACTGCCATTGAATTACGTATAGACTTTTACAATTATAACTCTGTTGTGTAGGTCATGCCTCGCATAATATGACTAACTTTATTAATTACATGCAATGTCAATGACATGTATGTATGTGTATGTGTTGCAATAACTGGTTTTATGTTTATACTAGGGGTCGCCCGCGATTTCGTCCGCGTGGTAATTCAGCAGGAAGTGAAATAATGCGAGTGTAGTAGCTGGCCACAGCGGGAAGCAGCGCCAGAGGCAAACAGCACTGCACTCCATTGTAGTCACCTCCAAGAACGAAACCGAGACTGGAGAAGAGGTGCTCAATAAAATCAGAAAAGCGGTTAACGCACGGGAAGCGGGAATAACAGACTTTTTCCCGATTTTGCAACATATCTCACTACTACGCCGCTCCTTTTGATCATAGCGTGATGTTATATAGCCTATAGCCTTCCTGGATAAATGCACTGTTCAACAAAAAAATATTTTTTCTAATCGAACCAGTACTTTCTGAGATTAGCGCATTCAACCAAACAAACAAACAAACTATTCAGCTTTATAATATTAAGTAAGTATAGATTTATGTAAATAGTATTCATACTAAATAGATATTGTAAATGCAATGGTAACTCTGTTTTGTTTGTATGTTTGTTTATTACCTTTTTACGGCTAAACGGCTGCACGGATGTTAATGAAATTTGGCTAGGATATAGATGACATCCTATCGTACTTTATACTGCGATACCGAAAGCCATGCCGGTGGATCCGCGGGCAAGAGCTAGTTAGAAATAGAACAGTTTAGTGCAATATGTTGTTGGTATGTGCACGGGTCTCCTTTCCTCTATCAAGAGAGAGAGGGTTTATGCCTTAATTCACACACACGCTGGCCTAATGCGGGTTGGTAAATCAGACATGTCTTTAGAATTTCTTCTAAGACATGTGGGTTTCCTCATGATGTTTTCCTTCACCGTTAGCAGATGGTAAATCATTTGTTTAGTTCATATAAATTCCATAAAGTGAAATTCGCATTGGTACTGCCATTGGTTACTTTCCCGCTTTACACCGTTGTAGAATAGAATAGAAAGAATAGAAATTTATTAAAAAAACAAAGTAAGTAGGTATTACATTATATACTCGTAGTTCTGATACACAGCATAAACAATACACAACATAACAACATGAAACACAACACAACATAAACAATTGTGGTAAACTCGCCATTTACCACTTTTTAGGTCAGCAACACGCAAGTGATATCTACCTCTGGTATTGCAAGCGTCCATAGGCTACCGTAATTGCTTAACATCAGGCGGGCCGTATGCTTGTTCGCCACATAAGTATCTTTTATAAAAACAACTTAAGAAGTTTTTGAGTGGTCGGCAACGCGAGTTCTATATTTCATATTGCAAGCGTCTATAGTTTACATAAACTGCTTACCATCGGGCCATCAGGTAGGCCTTCTTCTATACTAATATTATAAAACTGAAGAGTTTGTTTGTTTAGTTAAACGCGCTAATCTCAGAAAGTACTGGTTGGATTATTTGTTGAATAGTGCATTTATCCAGGAAGGCTATAGGCTATATAACATCACGCTATGGTCAATAGGAGCGGAGTAGTAGTATATGTTGCGAAATCGGGGAAAATATTCCAAATTACCACGCGGACGAAGTCGCGGGCGACCCCTAGTATTAGTATAGAAAATACCCATAGATAAGACGAATGTTTCTTATGCCATAGTAACTATTTATTTATTGGACTGCCTTGTTGGTCCAGTGGCCGAAGTATGCGCCTGCTGTGCACGCGGTTGTGGGTTCGATTCCCATACAGGACAAAACTTTATGTGACCCACAAAGAGTTGTTCTAAGTCTGGGTGTTACTTGTGTATGTTAATTGTATGTTTGTAAAGTCCCCCGCGACACAGAGCTTGTTATCTAGTGCGGGAGTTATCTTTAACAATCAAATATTACTTAAACTGTGCTCACTAAGGTAGGTATTATCCGCTCTTACTGCATAATTTTAAATGTAGTTTGTTTATCTCAGGTAGGTATCTATTTTATCTTATATTTAGCATGCAGTGTGCCCAACAATGTCACTGACATTGTCCTGACATTGCCGATTAATTCGATTAATTGCCGGTTAGGTAGGTACCTACCGAATAAAATGTGAGTTATAAAGGCCATAGTAACACACATGGACACATATTAGTACTAGCGACTAGTACCCGGCTTCGCACGCGTGCAATGTTGACACTAAATATACCACAGAATCTATATACTAATATAAAAAGCTGAAGAGTTTGTTTATTTGGTTGAACGCGCTAATCTCAGAAAGTACTGGTTCGATTAGAAGAAATCCCTTTTTGTTGAATAGTGCATTTATCAAAGAAGGCTAAATAACATCACGCTATGACGTGAATCACTCTTTAGATTTTTCTTGTGTGTTTTCGGGACAATCCCACCCACATGCCCACCGCTGTGACTCTTGTGAGCCAGGATTAACAGTGGAGTAACCAAAGAAATAGATCGGAGCAACCAACTGATACACCGAGTTTTGACACTCGTGCGTCCCGTGGACAACTAAACCTACTGTCTTGGACCCCGCAACGAATTTAATCAGAAGTAACTAGGAGTACCTAGTTAGAAAGAAAAGTTTCCACTTCCCTCCATAGCAAAGCGGGAGACAAAATAAATCTGTTAGGTTTGTAACCTATGAACAGGGGCACGAGGACCTTAAACTACACTAAACACTAACTAACTAGTCATGTGTGTGTATTGTTTCTACTAATAGCGTAAGGATATAAAGCCTATACCTTTTTTAACAAATAAGCTATATCCAAAAAGTGATTATTTATATAACCATATATTTTATTACATTGTGTTTTAGTTTAATTTTATTTTCCCTATTGAAATCTTGCACCTACTTTTTATCTCTGCATCACCCTAAGGTTGGCTGGTAGAGAATGCCTTTGGCATTAAGCCCACCATGATGTGCATAAAGTTTAAAATAAAAATAAAAAAGAATATAACAAATCCGACAAGCAGTTCTAGATATCTTATATATAATAAGTTTATATTTAAAAAAAATATTTTTAAATACAAGATTTTATAGTGTACTAGCTGTAGCCCGCGGCTCCACCCGCGTGGATGTCGGTTATTGCTGCAAAAAGTAGCCTATGTGTTATTCCAGACCATAATCTATCTCCGTGCCAAATTTCATCCAGATCCGTTCACTAATATAAATAATAAAAATAAATAAAATAGAATAAATAATTACATAATATTATACTTAGGCTTTTATAATATTAAATTAGCAGAGTCAAGTAGGGCGCAGAAAGTTATAAACTTTGTGGTCGATGCTCCGACCATAGACAAAGTAAAGCATTAGCTACCTACTTTGCTTACGGCTAGTTCGCTGACGTGGAGCCATGAGAAGGACTGGCCACTCTATTTATTCGCTAATAATAGGGCAATCTTAAAAAATGTCGATGCTTTTTAGAAGTAAGATTCCAATGTTTTTTTTATACAACTTTAGTGGCAAACAGGCATACGGCCCGCCTGATATTAGGCAGTTAAGCATTTGCCGTAGCCTATACCAGAGGTAAGGTACTGCCATTGAATTACGTATAGACTTTTACAATTATAACTCTGTTGTGTAGGTCATGCCTCGCATAATATGACTAACTTTATTAATTACATGCAATGTCAATGACATGTATGTATGTGTATGTGTTGCAATAACTGGTTTTATGTTTATACTAGGGGTCGCCCGCGATTTCGTCCGCGTGGTAATTCAGCAGGAGGTGACATAATGTGAGTTTAGTAGCTGGCCTCAGCAGGGAGCAGCGCCCGAGGCAAACAGCACTGCACTCCATTGTAGTCACCTCCAAGAACGAAACCGAGACTGGAGAAGAGGTCCTCAATAAAATCAGAAAAGCGGTTAACGCACGGGAAGAGGGAATAACAGACTTTTCCCCGATTTTGCAACATATCTCACCACTGCTCCGCTCCTTTTGATCATAGCGTGATGTTATATAGCCTATATGGATAAATGCACTCTTCCACAAAAACATTTTTTTTTCTAATCGAACCATTACATTCTGAGATTAGCGCGTTCAACCAAACAAACAAACTCTTCAGCTTTATAATATTAAGTTTAGATTTATATTATGTAAATAGTATTCATACTAAATAGGTATTATAAATGCGATAGTAATTCTGTTTTGTTTGTACTATGTTTGTTTATTACATTTTCTCGACTAAACGGCTGCACGGATGTTAATGAAATTTGGCTAGGAGAAAGATGATATTCTGTACTCCATAGGGTACTTTTTACTGCAGTCACTGACATCCACGGGGGCGGATCCGCGGGCAACAGCTAGTTAAAAATAAACCAGGTAAGTGCAATATGCTGTAGGTAAATGTATTGTAATATTAGCAATCCATACATGTCCCATTGCTGGGCATGTGTCTCCTCTCCAATATCAAGAGAGAGAGAGAGGCCTGAATTCACACACGCTGGCCTAATGCGGGTTGGTGAATCAGACATGTCTTTAGAATTTCTTCTAAGACATGTTGGTTTCCCTCACAATGTTTTCCTTCACCATTAGCAGATGGTAAATAATTTGTTTAGTACATATAAATTCCATAAAGTGAAATTCGCATTGGTACTGCCATTAGGGATCGAACTCAACGTTTTGCGTGCATGTCGGTTACTTTCCCGCTTTACACCGTTGTAGAATAGAATAGAAAGAATAGAAATTTATTAAAAAAACAAAGTAAGTAGGTATTACATTATATACTCGTAGTTCTGATACACAGCATAAACAATACACAACATAACAACATGAAACACAACACAACATAAACAATTGTGGTAAACTCGCCATTTACCACTTTTTAGGTCAGCAACACGCAAGTGATATCTACCTCTGGTATTGCAAGCGTCCATAGGCTACCGTAATTGCTTAACATCAGGCGGGCCGTATGCTTGTTCGCTTCATCAGTATCTATTATTAAAAAACAACTTAAGAAGTTTTTAAGTGGTCGGCAACGCGAGTTCTACCAATATTGCAAGCGTCTATAGGCTACTACACTGCTTACCATCCGGCCATCAGGTAGGCCTTCTTTTCTAATATTATAAAGCTGAAGAGTTTGTTTGTTTGGTTGAACGCGCTAATCTCAGAAAGTACTGGTTTGATTTGAAAAAAAAAAAAACTTTTTTTGTTGAATAGTGCATTTATCCAGGAAGGCTATAGGCTATATAACATCACGCTATGGTCAATAGGAGCGGAGTAGTAGTATATGTTGCGAAATCGGGGAAAATATTCCAAATTACCACGCGGACGAAGTCGCGGGCGACCCCTAGTATTAGTATAGAAAATACCCATAGATAAGACGAATGTTTCTTATGCCATAGTAACTATTTATTTATTGGACTGCCTTGTTGGTCCAGTGGCCGAAGTATGCGCCTGCTGTGCACGCGGTTGTGGGTTCGATTCCCACACAGGACAAAACTTTATGTGACCCACAAAGAGTTGTTCTAAGTCTGGGTGTTACTTGTGTATGTTAATTGTATGTTTGTAAAGTCCCTCGCGACACAGAGCTTGTTCTCTAGTGCGAGAGTTATCTTATTATCAATTATTACTTAATCTGTGCTCACTAAGGTAGGTATTATCCGCTCTTACTGCATAATTTTAAATGTAGTTTGTTTATCTCAGGTAGGTATCTATTTTATCTTATATTTAGCATGCAGCGTGCCCAACAATGTCACTGACATTGTACTGACATTGCCGATTAATTCGATTAATTGCCGGTTAGGTAGGTACACTAGGTACCTACCGAATAAAATGTGAGTTATAAAGGCCATAGTAACACACATGGACACATATTAGTACTAGCAACCCGCCTCGGCTTCGCACGCGTGCAATGTTGATACTAAATATACCACAGAATCTATATACTAATATAAAAAGCTGAAGAGTTTGTTTATTTGGTTGAACGCGCTAATCTCAGAAAGTACTGGTTCGATTAGAAGAAATCCCTTTTTGTTGAATAGTGCATTTATCCAGGAAGGGTAAATAACATCACGCTATGACGTAAATCACCCTTTAGATTCGTCTTGTGTGTTTTCGGGACAATCCCACCCACATGCCAACGCTGTGACTCTTGTGAGCCAGGATTAACAGCGGAGTAACCAACTGATACACCGAGTTTTGACACTCGTGCGTCCCGTGGACGTAACCTACTGTCTTGGACCCCGCAACGAATTTAATCAGAAGTAAATAGGAGGAGTTAGAAAAGCAGTTCCAGATATCTTATATATAATAAGTTTATATTTTAAAAAAATATTTTTAAATACAAGCTTTTATAGTGTACTAGCTGTAGCCCGCGGCTCCACCCGCGTGGATGTCGGTTATTGCTGCAAAAAGTAGCCTATGTGTTATTCCAGACCATAATCTATCTCTGTGCCAAATTTCATCCAGATCCGTTCACTAGTTTTTTACAGATAACCGACATTCACGCCGGAACCGCGGCCAACAGCTAGTATAGTTATATTTTTCTAATGTCAAATAACAATGGCAAATAAATCGCTATAAGAACGTCATGGTGCAGCCTCAGCTTATAATCCGTGGCGAAAATTGATAATAGATATGAAGTTATATTCCTATATTTTGTTATTGGCCGATATATAGATGTTGTACAAGCAAGCCCCTGTGGCCTAATGGATAAGGCATCGGCCTCCTAAGCCGGGGATTGTGGGTTCGAGTCCCACCAGGGGTACAGAAAATCATTTTTGAAAATTATTTTTCTTTTTTGTCTATAAAATTTTAATATAGCGTAATTATTATTTTGCAAGTACACGTATTAAAACTAAAAACCCAATCCTACAAGATATATTATTTAGGTTAGAAAAAGTAATTAATCGAAAAGACTGCCCCTCTAGACAAGTGGCATAAGCCATAGTCGAATCGAAAAGTCAAAAAAGCAAAATAATTACGGATTTGACGTAAGTTTACGACATTATATCGTAGAGTCACGTCAAATCCCATTTTATTGTTTGACTTTTCGATTCGACTATCGCTTATGCCACTTGTCTAGAGGCTCTGGTATCGTTGACAATTGAAAACGTGCCCAAAATGCTAGCGGCACTCCGACAATGCTGATTCTCTGTGCGAGAAACAGACCAGCTCTTTGTTCACGCGAAGCAGCGATTAGAGGTTTCGCTATTTTCCTAATAAAAAGTAAGCTAACTCTCGGACTTCATGAACTAATTGTCTCGTCCCTAACTATTTATTTATAAATTTAATCATAACAAAAATATTAAAGTAATTATCATTAACTTAATTGAACCTACTTATTAAGTACATATTTAAATATCTTAAGTATACTAAACAAATAAATAATATAATAGGCACCTACTAATGCCCATGATTATAAGAATAGTGTCTACTAAGGTAATCTGGTAATAATAGTACAATAACAACAAATATTACAAGGTACATAAACAATAGCCCATTAGGAGAAAGGTAGGTAGGTTATTTTAAAAATATATAATGTAAATCATTATATATTTTGAAAATAATATAGGTACCTACCTACCTTTTTCAAGTATCAAGATTTATTACCTAAGTACAATAACATTACTCACAAATCAAAAATATAAAATAGACATGCTGTGAATTTGGAGTCGTCCTTGATGTATTTCTTTTAAGACAACTCCCGCACTAGTGAAAAAGCTCTGTGTCGCGTTTACAAACATACAATTATTAACGGACACTAATTACACCCAGACTCAGAACAACTCTTTATGGGTCACACAAAGTTTTGTCCTGTGTGGGAATCGAAACCTCAACCTCGTGATCATTGATATCACTGTCCCACATGACGAGAACCTCGTGAAAGCCGAAATAGAAAAACAGATTAAGTATTTAGATTTAGCTCACGAGATTGTTGACATGTGGGAGGTAGATTCAGCGATCATTGTCCCGATAGTTGTATCGGTCATTGGACTGACCGCTAAGAGCCTCCATCAACACCTTAGGAGGCTCTTGTTAGACGGTTGGATTGTGGGCCTGATGCAGAAGGCGGTTCTCTTGGACACGGCGCGCATCGTGAGGAGGTTCCTGTCTCTGGAGCCCTAACCACCGGTAGCTTGGTCCCTGTACCCGACGCCGGTGGGTCTCCATTTTTATATTTTTAAATGTATATTGTTTTTAGATATAGCTATATATTTAAAAATGTAATTTTTTTGAATGTTTACTTAATAAAGAGAATAATAATAATATAATGATAAATTCTTTATTGACAAAAAATCAATAAAATAAACTTAAATGCTGTGAATGAATCCTTCTTGATATATTATGTACCTACTGGCTACTCGGCTTAACGGTACTGGGTCTTACTGGGTATACATTACCGTTAAATCCGCCTCGGTATCGAATTATTGTCAAAGTGACCACCCAAATGTGGAATTACATAATGGGATTAGGTTCCTAATTTGATGAAGGAAGCATGTTGCTAGTAGGTCGAAGTTGTTTGTTAATCTTGTAAAGGAAATTGTACATTAAGAATTAATGGAAGGAACTGAATTTGAGGATACGGCATGTATTGAAACCTAATTATAATTATCTTAGAAAGGTAGGCCACCGTGTAAGTGAACAGCCTGTCTAGATAAGGACCTTCACCTAGCAAAAGTCAATAGCCAAATAAATAATTACACGTAGCGGTGTACTTGTGTTAATACATTCTAAAATCCAAATTTATTATTTAAGAAATCTGGCTATTCAATATATTATACATATTTTAACGCCTGCTAAAATAAATTAGCAATATGTGTAACGTAACATATTGCCATGTTATTTCCATCAGGAGCTTACTACGTGCTTTATTATTCAAAATAAAACCATTATAATATTATTTATTTGCATTCCAAACATAATTATTTGGCTTAAGATTAGGAAGGCATATATTTAATGGACATGGTATATTATTATATCTATAATTTTTACACATTTAGAACCAAATGAGATCAAATACCTTCTTACTCAAGTAGGTAGTAATTCAAGTATTTATGTCAATGATGCCCAAAATCTCGCATTAAACCATTTTGCTTTATCTCTCTTAGTTTATAATGTTACTAATTATATACTCTGTATTATAATTATAATAATTACCATAAATATCTAGCCATGTTTACATAATAGTAAAAATGTTATGTTTGTAGTAAATTATGTTATTAATGCATATTAATTATTATAATTTGAAAGTAGATAGGTAGGTACCTACCTATATATCTATAGTATCTAGATAAGTTACGTATGAATATTAATCAGTATTTTCAGAAAAATAGGTAGGTAAGTAATTATCATTTAAGTAGATATTATATTCATCTCAGTGTAGATAAAAATCTTAAATGGCATAAGAGAGTATTTACTTTTGACATTTCAAGTCATTTAAAGAGTTATGGGTCGTTTCGCCCGCCATTTGTTCGCCCGAACGGGCTAAGCGACTAAATTACAAAATTTATAAAATTTGATTGGGCGTTTCGCCCGATGGAGGTTTTATTACTTTTCATGTACAGACAGATTTTGATGCGGTCTGTCTTACTGTACGGTTTAAAAAAAAACCTCCCACGTACGATTAGGTTGTGAAATGAGCTCCCTGCCGAGGTTGCCAAAAAAACCTTTTATTATTCTGTAGTAGGTATGAAAGAGATAGATTGTAAATTTTAACGAGTAATAGGTCGTTTCGCCCGCCATTTGATCGCCCGAACGGGCCAAACGACTAAATTACAAAATTTCTAATATTTAATTGGGCGTTTCGCCCGATGGAAGTTTTAATACTTTTTATGTACAGACACCATCAAAATCTGTCTGTACATGACCACCTACAGAATGATAAAAGGTTCTTTTGGCAACCTCGGCGGGGAGCTCATTTCACAACCTAATCGTACGTGGGAGGTTGTTTTTTAAACCGTACCGTACCGTAGTAAGGTGCGGCACAATAAAGGTTTTAGCAAATAATAACCACTTGTACAAAAATGTGTTTTATTTTTTAATTATTGGACAAACATACATATGTATATAAGTAGGTATATATAATTATACTTATTTACAATTTCTACAGATGTAAATTAGTTATATTTACATTATTAATAATACCAATAATGGCTTATATTTTTATAGATTACAACTATTATTGTCAACAATATTATTTCTAAACAGTGTTCTAGACTAATATCAAATAATATTATTTACTGAAGATCTTAAAAATAATTTGTTGAAGAAAGAAGATGAATTTACAAATCCCACCCCTTAGTTTAAAAAAGGAGTAGGTAACTAGAAGATAGGTAGGCTTTTTCACTTTAAAGCCTAAAAACAGAAAGTGCTATAATATAGGAATATTTATATAGCAAGCTGCTATATAAATATTCCTATTTCATTTATTTTATATAGTGTGGTGACGGATTAAGAATACAAATGTCACCACCCCCTTCCAGCCCGAGGGTGTCGTAAGAGTCGACTAAGGGAGTAAGTCTAGCAGACAATATCCACTGCAAGAGAGGTAAAACTCGAAACAAAACCCTATACCAACCCGTCTGGCCAGCGTGGTATAGTAGGCTAATATCCCTCCAAATGTTTGGAAGAGACCCGTGCCCAGCAGTGGGACGTTTATGGGTTGAGATGGTGAAGCTGCTACAGACGGTTGCTATGCTATAATATATATTTTATTATCTGTGGGCAAAAATAACGACGCAGTGGGTCCCAAACACCAGACAGCGGCCACGTGGTAAACCCAAAATGAGATGGCGAGATGAGCTTGACGCCTATAAAAGGGATTGGGTACAGTTGGCAAAAGATAGACTATCATGTAATAAGGAAGGGGGGGCCTTTGCCCTGCAGTGGGACAGTATAGGCTAATAATAATAAAAAAATAGGTATTTCTGCGGCCGTATATCGACATATTTTGCTGACGCAATGAAATTATACTTTATAGTTGCGTCTGTGATGAAAATAACTGAATACAGATTGAACACAACATAGGTAACAGTCAGTGCCAAGCTCAATATTCATCTCAGCCATAAGACGTCCACTGCTGGACATAGGCCTCCCCCAAGGTTTTCCACATCGTTCGGTCCTGAGCTGACCTTGTCCATCGGTTGCCCGCGACCTTTACCAGGTCGTCGGTCCTTGTTGGAGGCCTGCCCACGCTACGTCTGCTAGTTCGTGGTCGCCATTCTAGAACCTTTCTGCCCCAACGGCCATCGGTTCTGCGAGCTATATGCCCTGCCCATTGCCACTTAATTGATGCAATTCTTCGAGCTATGTCAGTCATTTTAGTTTAATATCACCGATTGTTATTTTTCGCTTTTTAAAGTCGGTTAAATTTTCTTTTTTCAATTTTAAGTGATAATTGATTACAATATTAGAAAACGTGGACTAAAACCAAAACTAAAAAATAAAGATGAGCTCGCCATATAGGTAAGAATGACAAGTAATGTGAGAAAAAAGTATTTTAACGCCTAGGAGATTTATAATAGCAACAATAGTTATTTGATTTTAAGGAGTTTCTTGGTGTATCTCATTGATCCAAGGTCCAATACATATAAAAATAATATGGGATCACCTCGAGAGTATACCTCCCTAAACAAATATTTATAAACCAAGCACCATTGATATACCAAAAACCCCAAAATTCAAATCCTCGAATAAAAGAGGCACTCAAAACTGTCGCCAGCAAATTCAACCTTAGGTGCAAGATATAAAGTTGAATTTGTAGTGTAATGTAGACTCGACCGACGCGATACTATTAGAAATGGACGCAACAATGCCTGTATTTTTTGAGATGCTGATTGTGTATCTTGGGGTTTTTGTATATCAATCATCATCATCATCATCTCAGCTAAAAGACGTCCACTGCTGGACATAGGCCTCCCCAAGGATTTCCACAACTCTCGATCCACAGCCGAATCAATATCAATGCCAAGCACTAATCCGGATTCTGGGCTAATACTGAATATTTCTGTGTAAAAAAGCCGTATATCACTTTACCCAATCCAGGATTGAACTCGCGACATCAGAACGACAGTCGTACATTACTATACTATCATAAATTATATAATATTAGTACTAAATTATAATTAAAGTATAATAAATCACAGATATAAGTTTCCATGGAATATTTCTAATTACACGGCATCCATTTTGCAGACAGGAGTGACAGGTGGTTTGTCTGGAGGTAGAAACCATGCTGCTACTGCGCTACCTTAAATTAAAATGTAATATAAACACAATTGCTAATACTTTAAACAGGTCGAACTTGGTTCGGGCCGAACCACGAACATGGTGCGCTCCGAACCATATTATAATGATATTAATAATAATAATGTCCGGCGGACCGTGCACCACTCGACTGAATATGGTTCGGAGCGCACCATGTTCGTGGTTCGGCCCGAACCAAGTTCAATCGTCTGTTTATACTTACTTTAAGTTTCGAACTTATGTGTTGTTGTTGTTATGTAATTTTTATTGCCTAAGTCTGATTCGATATGACTAGGAAACAGGAGAGAATCAGAGATCATTCCGAGGCATGGAAAGGGTCTTGATGTGTGGATAAATGGTCACCCATCTAGAAAGCTTTCCTCACAGATCTATCGATATCGTAGCTACCTATTCATTTTAAGTTTAAGTTAAGATGTCAAATTTGTAATCCTTTTATTCTTGCATTGAGGTTAAACTACTTGATTTGTTAAAAAAAAAAGACAACTTCCACACTAGAGAACAAGCCCTGTGTCGCGGGGGACTTAACAAACATACAATTAACGGACACAAAGTACAACCAGACTCTTCTATTATTTTTGGGTCACACAAAGTTTTGTCCTGTGTGGGAATCGAACCCACAAACTGCGCACGGCAGGCGCATACTGCGGCTACCGACGCAGTCATCATATAATCAGAGTTACTTTGATTCTTCTTGTAATTTTTCTTTTATTTATTTTTATTTAAAAAACTTCACATACAAAAATGTACATAGGTGGACTTAATGCCAAAGGCATTCTCTACCAGTCTACCTTTAAAGGTGATGCAGAGATATACAAAGTAGGTGCATTAGAAGTATAAAAGGTTAAAAAGAATAACTAAAGTTCAGTTCAGTTCTTTTAGTTTTCTTTATGTTATCAAATAGAGCACGGAGTAATTAAGGGGTGTAAATTGAAAACTAGTATTGACTGGTGAGCGTGACGCATCAGGTAACCATTGACCAGGGTCAACACAAGCTGAGTCCACAAATTATGCTGCATCTAACCTACATTTGTTTATATTTAATTATGTTGTTTAGTGGCAATAAAGGCTTTATTTATTTATTTAATTAAAGCTGCGATAAGTTAAATATCTAGTTTTTTAAACAGAATACACCAGTGGTATTATACTTTATTAGACCCAGAATTCGAACCCAGGACCTAGACGTGATAGTCAAACGCACTACATCGTCTCTAATTCAACTACCGAAACCTTTTATTAAGTGTAGCAATTAAATTTGATTAGAATATTATAAATACTTACTAAGAACAAGTAACGACCACATATAGAATGTAACTTGACAGTGTGTGAAGATGAGGTTCCCCACCACGTTGATGCCAACGAAAGTGGACGTTCTGCCAACCATTATACTGAGACAAGCTGCCATACCTCTGAAATAACAAAACAAAAAGATTTATTTCATATGTTCATCGTATATATTTATATACTAGCTGTTGCCCGCGGCTCCGCCCGCGTTGATGACGGTTATCGCTGTAAAAATATATGTTATTCCAGATCATAATCTATCTCTGTGCCAAATTTCATCGAGATCCATTCAGTAGTTTTTACGTGAAAGAGTAACAAACATTCATCCATCCATTCTTACAAACTTCCCACTGTCGTGCACGGGCTTCCTCTACTCTATCAAGAGACAGAGAGGGTTTAGGCCTTAATTCACACACGCTGGCCTAATGCGGGTTGGTGAATCAGACATGTCTTTAGAATTTCTTCTAAGACATGTGGGTTTTCCTCACGATGTTTCCTTCACCGTTAGCAGATGGCGAATCATTTGCTTAGTACATATAAACTCCATAGAGTGAAATTTACATTGGTACTGCCACCCGGGTTCGAAGTCGCACCTCTTCGGCCACCACCGCTTTAGTTCATATGGCAAACATAATATTTCAACAAACAACATAAGTATATTTCACTCAAAAGTGAATTGTTTGAATAATATATATTTACAAGCTTAGAGCATAACTCTGACTGGGCGTGTAGCGTAGTGGTTACTGCCCTCTAGACAAATTACATAAACGGTATCGTACGAATCGAATAGAACAGAAAGCAAATGTAGGAACATAACTTACAAACTTGAACTCACCTGTACGAAGTAGGATAGACATCCACAAAATACGAAGCCAGGATGCCCATACCCAGACAAGTGCAAGTAAACGCCATGAAGAAGAACACACTGGATATTGATTCTGGGACCAGATTCAGGATAATTCCACTGACGGAGGAGACACAGAGTATGGTGATAAGGACAAAGCGTCGTCTATTTTGAAGGTAAGAGATGAGGAAGTTGAGGAATGCAAAAGTGGATTGTGATGCTATTAGAGTGAGGATCACGTTCTGTTCTACTGTGCCCACGCACACGTCTGGAGTCTGGAAGAAGAAAATAACAATTTAGTAATCAAATATACTGAGTATATTCGTCACAAAGTAAAATTGACACCGAATAAAGTATTAAAAATTTCCACAGAATAAAGTACGAGTATGTGTAAATTCGTCACAGTTCTAGACAAATTGACACATTTTTTTTTTATACTAAGTACTTGGGTGGCAAACAAGCATACGGTATCAGTACAGTACAGTATCCGTAGCCTATAGACGCTTGCATTACCAGAGGTATCCCTTGCGTGTTGCCTACCCATTTTTTTACACCAGGGCTTTATACTTTTTCTGTGGTAAATTTACTTTGTGACGAATATATTACAACTCCTAATTAGGTACTAGCAATATTATCCCATTTTTTTTTACGTAATTCAAATTCAAATTCAAAATGTTTATTTCGTTAACAAGTACATTTTTTGTTAGATAGTGATTGGAGTCTCCTTTTAGACAAAATATTGTGTGTTAAGAGGCTCCGCTCTTCCATAGCTTCAATAAATATAATCTTGTTAACAACAATACTTAGATATGTAAACAAATGATACTTTTTATTTTAATAAATTGTATTGACGAAACACTTTGGATATTTTTTAAAATTATTTTTTTTATACTGCTTGGGTGGCAAACAAGCATGCGGCCTGCCTGATGTTAGGCAGTATCCGTAGCCCATAGATAGACGCTTGCATTACTAGAGGTATCACTTGCGTGTTGCCAACCCATTTTTTTTACACCAGGGCTTTAAGATGGAAGTAACCCTGGTATAGGAATACGTTACGTTGATCTGCGATAAAACCACTGATTACTTTGAGGGTAATGACAATTTATATTAAAAATAATTACACGGTATTCATGATGAATTTTGCAGCTGCTGGTTTATTAATTTTAGGTTTGATGCCAATTAAGCATAGTCAGCGTACCGTATTACATATATTATGTCACGTAGTACATTCTCGAATATAATTAAAATAGTATCATCAGAAAATCTTATAGTACTTACAATTTCATGACTGATGGTGTGGTTAGTGCTCTCAATCAAGATAGGCTTTGTGCTGATGAGTTCGCAAATGTTCCCCGTGGCTGTACTGTTACTTTCCATCGATAGCCTGATGATGTTCAGAATGTATGGTAACCACACTAGGAAGCTGTTGTTCCTGTAAAAGTTTAAATTAGAAGATATCAAAAACACATTTTTCTTTTGCCCGTTACACTAGTAGTTTAGGGAGGACTGTCATTATCGTCATCATCATCTTAACATCCTACTTTTTTTTATTACTACTTGGGCGGCAAACGAGCATACGGCCCGCCTGATGTTAAGCAGTTACAGGAGCCTATGGACGCTTGCAAGACCAGAGGTATCACTTGCGTGTTACCAACCCATTTTTTTACACCAAGGCTTTAAGATGAAAGTAACCCTGGGATAGGAATATGTTTATTTCAAAACGCATCCCTAAATGAGCGCTGGCGACCTATACTCACACACAGGAACACAACTATATCGCTGCTGTGTGTAGTTATTTAGCTGTGGTCTTCTGTAAGGTGGATGTACTTCCCCAGTCGGGCATGCTCATTAGTATGGTGCCCTACCTCTCTTAAAACCGCCAACTAACGGCACGGGTCTCCTTTATACATTTGGAGGGGTATTTGCTTACTATACCACGCAGGCCAGACGGGTTGTTATAGTGTCATTAAAGTGCTCAAAACTTTGTAGCAATTAGTAGTTATTTTAGTGCACGTCATAGAGGAATTGACGATGGAAACGGATGTTTTCCACATAGAACCGATGAGTTCTTGCATTCTTAATACTTTCTCGATACTTGTAGTAAGTTTTTCGAGTTGAAAGCCGCATAATGTCATAAAAGTTTGACTGCCTTGGTGGTCCTGTGGCCTCAGTATGCGCCTGCTGTGCACGAGGTTGTGGGTTCGATTCCCACACAGGACAAAACTTTGTGTGACCCACAAAGTGTTGTTCTGAGTCTGGGTGTAATTTGTGTCAGTTAATTGAATGTTTGTAAAGTCCCCCGCGACACAGAGCTTGTTCTCTAGTGCCGGAGTTGTCTTTTTAAACGAGGAAACGAGGACGAGGACCAGTATAATAGCTCATCCTAGCATCATCATCTCAACCCATAAACGTCCTACTGCTGGGCACGGATCTCCTTCATACATTTGGAAGGATAATATCCTACCACACTGGCCAGACGGGTCGGTATAGGGTTTAGTTTCGAGTTTTCCCTCTCTTGTAGTAGATATTTTCGGCCTGACTTACTCCTTTAGTCAACTCTTACGACACCCTCGGGATGAAACGGGGTGGTGACATTTTGTATTCTTAATCCGTCACCACACGGCCAACCTAGGGTATCGTGTTTTAATTTGTTAGTAGGTATAAATACAAAATAAAACCTATTTCTCACGTGATGTACACGACCCCAACGATGTAGAACAGCTGTATACTCCTCCAGAAATATGGGGCGCGGAAGAGAGGGGCGCTCTGCTCGTACATAGCCTTTATGAGGGACATGGGCTTCCTTAGTGTTTGATCATCGAGTTTTAAAGAACGTACCTGTAACATATCGCAAATAAGTAAATTAGTACTTTACGCTCAAGTTTTTTTTATACTACCAAGGTGGCAAACAAGCATACGGCCTGATGGTAAGCAGTTACCGTAGCCTATGGACGCTTGCAACACCAGGGTGTCACTCGCACGTTGTCAAGCCTTTAAAAACCATATAACTCCTTTCTTGAACAACCCATTGCTATGATCTATTGGGAAAACCTAACCTAATCGTACGTGGTAAGAAATTTCTCTTGAAAGTGTCTCTTGTTCAGCGATTCCTTTTTACCTACCTAGATGTTGCCTATGGTATCGTTTTTAGCTTTCTTCGTGGTATGGACTAATAAACAAGCATAAGTATACAGAAAGAAAGTAGACAGCCTGCTCAGATCTACCAGCGCTTATCGTTGCTGATCCTTTTAAATAACAGCTTCATTTAAGTTGGGGTAAAAAAACGTTGTTGTTCGTAGATAAATAAACGAAATAATGGCAGTGCCAGCGCTGACCTGAGCCTGTCGGAGTCACGTTCAGTGCTTATCGGCGCGATTAGCACTGAACGTCTCTGACTGACTACTTGGCAGTGAGTGATTCAGTGTACTTCGGCACATTGTATAAAAACTGGGCACCTGCGCCGATTACCCACGCAGACCGAATCTGAGTTGGTAAATCGGCGCAGGCTGCCATCTTTCTTTTAGTATAAGGCTAATACATATATGTGCCGGCAGAATTAATAGTAAATTGACTTAATTCAATATAAATATTAAATCTGCAACCTTACCGAAAATTCCTCCTTCGATCCTCGATGGTTGATAGAATAAATATACTTCAGGACTTCCAAAGCCTCATCATGTCTTCCTGCATTGAAGAGAAATTTGGGTGACTCGCAGAAGAAATAAATGGCGACAGCTCCGATTCCTGAAGGTAGCGCTAAGACTATGATGAGTAGCCTCCAGGGTCTGTATACGATGCCAAGCCAGGAAAGTTCCAAAGCGAAGTCAAGTTTGAGAGTCGGGTATGTGACAACTGTAAAAAACAATTAGTAAATAAGTGAACTATAGTAATATTCTATTCAGATGACAATTCGACTGCTAAATTTAAGGTCTTAGATTATAGTTGCAATTGGAAATGGGAACATCATGAGGATGCATAATCTTGTTCTGAGTGCGGAAGTTGTCTTATTAAAGTAAAAATGAAAAATGAATTTGTTGGCTTAGTTGCTACAGTTTAAACTAAAGCGTAGGTACTTAAGCGTAAAGCGTTTAAACTGAATTTAATAAGACAACTTCCGCACAAGCAATTCTGAACAAGCCTTGTATAGCGGGGGACAATTCACGGACACAAATTTCACCAGACACACCCAAACTCGGAACAAACATTTAAGTATGTACCACACGAAGTTTTGTTTTGCAGTAACCACTAGACCAACAGGTCAGTGAATTTTCTGTGAATCAAATAGGATCTAAAACATATTATATCTTACCGCCGGCTGCAGCTGGAGACAGGAGTATGAGGCAGGTCATCAGCAGCATATACCTATTCCTGACTCGCTGTGTACATGACTCTCCCACCAGAGTGTATGTCGCGGAGTTTGCTGCACATGCACTGAAAGTAAATTTTTATTTATTTATTTAAACTTTTGCACATAATAATATTGTACAACGGCGGACTTAATGCCTTAAGGCATTTTCTACCAGTCAACCTTTGGGGATGCAGAGATAAAATATGGTAGGTGCAGTTATGCTCGTTTAGTGTTAAAAATGAGATATACCTACACAATTTACAAGAATATACATAAATATTAATATACACATATAAAATACAAAATAATAAATACAATAAAATTATACATAAATACTACCTACTACTACTTTTATGTGTGTTATTAAATATTTTTTTTCGTTAAAAATACCACAATGACACTTTTCGGTATTAGCATCGATCAGTTACCATTCGGGCCTGCTTAATTGCTAAAAGCGGAATGTTTATTCTTTTATATAATAAAAATAATAGTTCCTATATTGTGGGGGAATTTATGAACATCTAAATCCCTGTCAAAAATTATGAAGGTACTTTCGGAAGAATTAATAACATAGTTTATCCCGTGTGGGAATTAAATTTATAACATGCATCGCAGTGGAAATGGAGCTAAGCCATACTTGCAGCTAAGATATTTACAAGAATAGTTATTTAATTAAACGTAACTAAACCTGAACTCATTACAAACAATCACATATTGTATTAAAGGTTTTAACTATAAATAAAATATTTGACTGAGGTAGCAGTTCCAAAAGACTGGCCACATTGCCACGCTGGATCGCGAGGCCAATGCGTTGACCCAAGTGAAGGCCAGGCTAAGATTCGTGAAATGACTCGACTAAAAGCTAGACTAGATACCTATTAAAAAAAAAAATACGAGCTACTTGGGTGACAAACAAGCATACGGCCCACCTCATGGTAAGCAGTTACCGTAGCTTATAAACACTTGCAATACCAGAGGTTATCACTTGCGTGTTTTCGACCCATTTTTTTACACCAGGAATTTAAGATGGAGTATCCCTGTGATAGAAAACGTTATTTTCAAAACGCATTCCTAAATGAGTGCTGGAGACCTGTACCCAGAATAAATACTTTTTCTGTGCCTGTACTCACACACAGAACCACACACCGCTGTGTTTAGTTATTTGGCTGTGGTCTTCTGTAAGGTGGAGGTCCTTCCTCAGTCAGGCTTTCTCGCTAATATGATGCCCTACCTCTATTGTAACTGTAATATTTTTATCAATACACGAATGATTGGCATCAATCGCAATACAGAGTCGAGGTAGCCACATGACCCGCTTCTCCATTAGCCCCATCAATGCATTCGTACTCAAAATTTTCCCATCTCGAAACTTCCGTACACTTGACATTCATAAATGATGGTACGTTAACATCTGGCTCGATACGATTGAAACAATTAAATGGGTCAAATTAATAAATGCCAAGCTTATTACTGAGAAAATACTGTACGAGACATTATTACTGTATTAACAATGATCATTGTTTAAGTTGTTTTGTTGTGTGTAAGTGTAATAGTAATAATATTAATCTATTAGGTCATTAGAAACACCTTTTGCACCTCCAGACAAATAGACATTAATGGTAGGTAGTCGAATCGTACGTAAAAGGTGAATATAGACTAGAGCATTTTCTCGAGCATTTCTGTGTAATGTAACGTTCTTACGAATTGTACAATACAGGTAAAAGCTCAGTTTCCAAAGCGTTTCCATGTAATGTAACGTTCTTGCGAATGCTTGGCGTATGCTCACAGCGAGTGTGCATTTATTTCGTTGTACCGCGTTCATTCTTCCTTGAAATCGACTAAATGTAAAACCAATACGCTCGTTGGCTTGTACAGTTATTGATATAACTAAACGGCGAGTGTGCTCGGCGTCTGGTTCGTGAAGGGTGATACACTAGATCATATAATAGAGCGGCCCGTTGTTCTGTAACAAATAATTGCTCTAGTCGAGATTCACCTAAATGTGTGGGATTTGACGTAAGTCTAGACATTATATTGTAAACTAATGTCAAATCCCCTACATTTGCTTTCTATTCTATTCGATTTGACTACCGTTTATGCCACTAGTCTAAAAAGAGCTGATTAGCGATGTACCGACTAGCGATCTATCTAGCGACTAAGCAGAAACCAGGCGAACAAGCATACAGCTCGCCTGATGTTAAGCTGTTACCGTAGCCTATGGACGCTTAAAATACCAGTGGTATCACTTGCGTGTTGCTGACCCTCTTTTTACATCAAGGCTTTAAGATGGAGTATCCCTGACATAGAAAAACGTTTCTTTCAAATCGCATCCCTAAATAAGCACTAGAGACCTGTTCTCTCACAGAGGAACACAACTACACCGCTGTGTGTTGTTATTTAGCTGTGGTCTTCTTTAACGTGGAGGTCCTTCGCCAGTCTGGTTTGCTCACTAGTATGGTGCCGAACCTCTCTTGACCTTTACTTTACTTTAATTAATATCCAGACAAAGACACGGAACAAAGACTACTTTTAAGCGGTCGCGTGGCATGATATTTAATGCTATTTATACTTCAATCAGTATTCTTATACTTGTAAACAAAGAACCGTGCTCATCACACAAAGAGTAGTCCTGAATTGGAATCAAATCACGACTCCTAGCTAAGCAGTCAATACCCAGTAGACCAACAGGGTAGCTAATAGAAAAACAAAGATGGCCAAATAGAAAATAAACTTATTACTGACTAGCTGTTGCCCGCTGCTCCACCCGCGTGGATGTCGGTTATCGCTGTAAAAAGTAGCCTATGTGTTATTCCAGACCATAATCTATCTCTGTGCCAAATTTTATCCAGATCCGTTCAGTAGTTTTTACGTGAAAGAGTAACAAACATCCATCCATCCATCCATACTTACAAACTTTCAAATTTATAATATTAGTAAGAAAGTAAGGATTTTAATGGTCATAACCACTTCGATTTGTTTTTACAATGCCATCGTTGGTAAAGTAAAATACCGAAATACCCCAAATTGGAAAAATAAATAGAGAAAGAATAAAACACAAAAGAAAACTTACGATGTTATAGGCAGATTTTATTGTGTAGTTTTCTCTGTATTATTAGGATCACGAGTTAGTTTGTGAATTTTTATAACTAACGAAATGACAAAAGGAAATACGTTGTTGACTCTTGGTCCAATAGTGCATTTGTACTTAAAACTATTTTCATTAATATTGGAACAATATATAAAATGGTTTTAAAATTATTATACTCAAATCTTTTACAGATTCTTAACAAGATACTTGTATATTTGGTCTACATCAAAAATTGTATAGTATTAATCTACCAACCATACTTCTAAAACTTACAAACAAACGCAGAAGAATTTGACGAGTCCCAGGAACAGCCAATGTGGTGACAAGCTGCTGATGCAGGATAGCAAGAAGGACACGAAGAGTGGCACTACGAGCGTGAACCGCCGTCCTTTAGTGTCGGATACGTAGCCCCAGAAGTATGATACCAGCAGTATACCTAGAACATTAAAACAATATGTCTCTTTTTATAACTATAATGGACAACGGCCGGCTGTTTCTCTAAGAAACAGCGATCGCAAACTGACAGTTGTGATTGCTAGGTGACGGCACACACGATTATTAAACGTCAAAAAGGCTCGGTTTTCGCGATTTTAGCTCTTACGGAATAACGATTTTCAATCTGACAGCCAGATTTTGCTCCGTTTTCGAGGTCGCTCGGTTTTCGCTCTTACGGAATACCCCTGCGGGTCTAAATCGCGTAATATTTTAAAGGTTGTCATACCTTTTTGTTTCCCGACGTTTCGGTCGAATTGCACCGACCCGTGCATGACCGTGTACGTATGAGTTATGACCACGGTCGGTACGCGATTTAGACCCGTTGTCTATTATAGTTATAACTAGGGGTCGCTCACAACTTCGTCTGCGTGGAAATTTTGAATATTTTCCCCGATTTTGTAACATTTCTCACTACTGCTCCGCTCCTATTGATCATAGCGTGATGTTATATAGCCTATAGCCTCCCTCGATAAATGCACTAATCAACAAAAAAAATAATTCTAATCGAACCAGTACTGTCTGAGATTAGCGCGTTTAACCAAACAAACTCTTCAGCTTTATAATATTATATAAGTATAGATATGTGGACAAATCATGAAAGTTTAAAAGAATTCAATATGTCTCTTTTAAAACGCATCCCTAAATAAGCGCTGGACACTTGTACTCACACACAGGAACACAACTACACCACTGTGTGTAGTTATTTGGCTGTGGCCTTCTGTAAGGTCCTTCCCCGGTCAGGCTTGCTCGCTAGTATGATGCCCTACCTCTTTTGTAAAAGACAGTCTCGTATTTGCATTTGTGCAACTGGAAACAAAACAGTATTTTTCCTTTCTCATATTTGTTTTAGGTCTGTAATTAATATTGTATTATTTAGTTCATTAAATCTTTTCATAAAACTGTTCACTACAAAAGGACATACGTAATCATTTTCATTATTTATATAGGTATTCAAGAAAAATGAATACAAAGGTTTCCATAGTTATTTTTGTTGCTGTGCTTTGTTTGGATGAAAGTTTGGTCACAGATTACTAAATAGTTACTACGTAACAGATACTTCACTCAATAGAAAATTACCAATACCTACTGCTATAATAGCCTACTCTGTCGCGTCAGCATCCGCTGCATGCTTAAATGTGCCTAAATGCTCAAGCGTACAGTTGTGATTGTTTCGCACCGCGCGATCCCACAGCACTGACTTTGGTCCGCAAACGGCCCGAGACCGCTCGGCCGGCCGGTAGGTAATTATAGCGCGCAAGTACATGGAGATGAAGAGAGAGATCCCTGGGATAGGAAAACGTTTCTTTCAAAACGTACCCCTAAATAAGCGCTACAGACCTGTATACCTCATACACAGGAACACACGTGGTCTTCTGAAAGGTGGAGGTTCTTTCCCAGTTAGTCTTGCTCGCTAGTATGTGGTCGCGATCCTTAGCAGTGAGGGAACGATGACCCCATTTCTCATTTTCCATGATATACAAAAAACCCAAGATACACAATCAGGGCAGCGTCTTAAAACTGCATATAATACAGGCATTGTTGCGTCTATATCAAATAATATCGCGGTCGGGTCACTGCACTACGCAACAAATTCAATTTTATATAATGCAGGTTATATTTGAAAAATAATATTTTTTTATTATTACTATGGTTTTTATTATATATAGATAAGGTTAAATTTGAGGAATGTTGTTTATCATGACTACTAGCGATAGTTTTGTGTGTTTCTGTTATTCAAGAATGTGTTTCTGGGATTTTTCTTCATATCGTTTGGTTAGTGGCCAACCTGGGGATTGACTTATTTAGATCGCCCATATTTTGGCCTCTGTCGTGATCTAACGACTGTTACCAGTCGGGACCGACTTTTAACGTGCTCTCTTTGAGTTTTTGTTTACCTTACACCACTTAGTATAGTAAAGCAACTTAAAAGAATAGGTAAATACCACTACACTGTATGTAGGTACATGAAGTGAGATGTGTGTGACTGATCACGAGGTCCCGAGTTCGATTCCCGGGTCTAACCAAAAATCGATGTTGGAATTTTCAGTCAAAAAATTCACAATAGATGCCTGGCGTTTGGAAATTGGCGGTGTTTACACCCCTGTGTCTCGGAAAGCACGTAAAGCCGTCCTACGCCTGATCTCTCTCCGGTCGTGTCGGATTGCCGTCCCATCGGACTATGAGAGTGAGGGAATAAATAGTGCACTTTTATTTGCGCACACATCTTTGCACTAAAATATCTCCCGCGCTGATGGCTAGTCTCCGTTGAGATTAGCCACCGTGACCGAAATTCGTTTAAAAAGTCATTATTATTATAATACTAGTTGACCCGGCAAACTTTGTACTGCCATATTTATTTTTCTTTTTTTTTATACAAACTTTGTCCTGACAATAACAAACACAAAAAAATGAATTATCTAATTTGGTGCAGTCGATCGGAAGTAATGCGCGTACATACATTTGGGGGGTTTCAGTTTTATTCATACAGATATATATAAAGACTAGGGGTCGCCCACGACTGCGTTAGCGTGGTAATTTGAAACGTACATTTCCCCGATTTTGCAATATATCTTACTACTGCTCCGCTCCTATTGATCATAGCGTGGTGTTATATGGCCTATAGCCTTCCTGGATAAATGCACTATTCAACAAAAAAAAATTGATTGAATGGATCCAGTTGTACTTTCTGAGATTAACGCGTTCAACCAAACAAACTCTTCAGTTTTATAATATTAGTATAGATAACAATAAAAATCATTTGTCAAGGGTACCTACCTATTAGAGTCGTTGGGTAACAACAATACAGTCTATAAATTATCATGACGTATTGTCACAAAACACCTGTTAGCACTATAGCACTTTAAGTAAATATATATTGTATTCACAATGACCCTAACATAATGACTAAGATTTTATTCCATCTATTTTCCTTTTGGCACACGTATATTGAGATTAGAGTTTTTGAAAAGACAACTCCCGCACTAGGGAACAAACCCAGGGATGCAAATATAGTGTATAAGTTAGAAGATAAAGTTCTCTCTTCACGTTGGCCAAACATACACCAATATTGTAAACTCAAACTCTTTTTTCTTTAAGACAACTCCCGCACTAGAGAACAAGCTCTGTGTCGCGGGGGATTTTACAAACGTACAATTAACGGACACAAATTATACCCAGACTCAGAACAACTCTTTGTGGGTCACACAAAGTTTTGTCCTGTGTGGGAATCGAACCCACAACCTCGTGCACAGCAGGCGCATACTGCGGCCACTGGACCACCAAGGCAGGCGCATACTGCAGCTACTGGACCACCAAGGCAGTCATTTATTTATTTATGTTACAAAATAACACTTATGAAGGTCATAAATTATGAATAAGCCAGAAAGATGATGTCAGCTTCATTTTCCTACGGCTAGTTCGCTAACGTGGAGCCATGAGAAGAACTAGCAAGAAACTCAGGCCACTATTTTTAATCGCCAGATAGTTGCAATCTTTTGTAAAATACAAGTATGGTAGCACGCAAGCTGATGCAGTCAAAACACTATACTAACTATATTGATAAAAATAATACATGTACACAGTATGACCATAGCACAATAATAAAGATTACGTAAAACAACAGTAGCTCAATGTTCAACTGATAGTCTTAAGTATTCTGTGGCTTATATTGGCCTATGTTGCCCAAACGTGTAGTCGGCCATGTTTGTTATATTGGCTATTGGTCAATTACTAACGATAACAACTTATGAAACTGTTTCAAAAAGTAACACAATGGTATTAATTATGTAATATTTGGACCAATTCGCCTTTATATAATGTCCTAAACTGTGATTTACCATTTAGAGGTAACGATAAATAAATACCCACGAATGTTTTACACGACGTACCTACTCGTACTTCGATTAATGAAAATATAATCAATTACAATTCTTTTTATAGCATTATGGTAGTTTCATTACGATGTAAGTACCTACGTAGGTAATATAAAATTTGTATTCGTTCTTTTTTGTCGGAGGAAGGAAAGTGTGACATTGTTAAAGTCAACTCATTTATAAATCTTAACTCCAAAACTACTGGACCCATTTAATTTCTTTCACAATTAGAAAGATACATTGTCAAAGAGTAACTAATATCCTTACTAATATTATAAATGTGAAAGTTTGTAAGAATGGATGGATGGATGTTTGTTACTCTTTCACGTAAAAACTACTGAATGGATCTGGATGAAATTTGGCACAGAGATAGATTATGGTCTGGAATAACACATAGGCTACTTTTTGCAGCGATAACCGACATCCCCGCGGGTGGAGCCGCGGGCAACAGCTAGTAGGCTATATTTTATTAAAAAAGAATCACGGGATCCATACGAAAACTTAATAAATGTTCACCCGTGCGAAGACGGGACGTGCCTCTATTATGAATAAACTAGCTGTCCCGTGCCCACATCGTTGGGTGGTAAGCAGTGTGGTTCGGTTAGGTTGGTATTTTTCATTTTTCGGCTTAATAGCCTATGACACTCACAAATAACGTGACTTTCTATTTGCAAAATATTTTTCTAAATCGGTTCAGTAGATCCAGAGATTACTCCCTAAAACCTCACAAACATTAAAAAACATAGATTATACGTAACTAGCCATCCGTCCCGTCATCACCCGGGTTATTTTTTAGGTATTAAATTTCCAATAATCCTTTCTTAGCAGAGGTTAACGTACCTATGTCACAGAATACTTACTAATAGTACCTATATTATAACTATAATTGACAACGGGTCTAAATCGCGTAATATTTTAAAGGTATTTTATTTAAAAAAATTAACATTATAAAAACTACGACCACGTGAGGGTAGTTGCTAAACCTCTCGCTTCGCAACGAAGTCGGCGGCACCGCTCACCCGCACCAGTCAACCCGTGACCACGGTCGGTGCAATTCGACTGAAACGTCGGGAAACAAAAAGATATGAAAACCTTTAAAATATTACGCGATTTAGACCCGTTGTCCATTATAGTTATAATATGTGTACAAATCGTGAAAGTTTAAAAGAATTTAATAGTACCTATGTTCCAAATTTCACCATTTTAGACTTAGTAGCTTGGGCTGTGTGTTGATAATAATAAATCAGCCAGAACTAACGATTTTACTTGTCACAAACCGAAAGAAACGCTATCAGCCAATTTGATATGGCCAAATAAAAAGTTCATGAAAAAACTGACTAGAAACAGTGAAATATTTGTTTGTTTGTAAGTAAACATCCATCCATACATCCATCCACTGTTTCACGTACTACTACGCACAGAGATAGATTATGGTCTGGAATAACACATATAGGCTACTTTTTACAGCGATAACCGACATCCACGCGAGCGGTGCCGCGGGCAACAGCTAGTACCTACAGATTTTGTAATAATATTAATTTTATGGAACCATAAATTACTAAATAATAACGCAATTAAATTACCATACAAATGAATTTAAATACCTACAGTAATTGAAAATTATGGTAAGTATACGTTAGATTATTACAAAGACCTTATTTACTATTCTTTTTCTTATTTAGTTTACATTTTATTTGATTTTATTTGTCCTCTTTTTCTAGGGGTATTCCTGAAGCGCACCATTTTGAAACGCACCTTACGAAGCGCATCTAAAGTACTATTCCTCGAAACGTACCATTCTGGTCCGTTATGATTTCTTTATACCCACCTGAATGGTGCGCTTCGAGGAATATCCCCTTTTCTATCCCAGAGAAAACCCATCGCACCGTGTATTTTTATTCGGGTTCGCAACATGTAATTGTTACTTTTGGCATTTCAAACGTTTATAGGCTACGAAAGCTGCTTACCATCAGACAGCTCGTATGCTTGTTTGCCACCGAAGTAGTATAAAAATAATGATAAGAAACAAAATACTAACCAATAAAAGGCAACGATGTTAGGATGCCCTTCTGCGAGACAGTGAGGTTCAGGTCACAAGCCGCTGCCACCACCAGGCTAAGACCAAACATGTCCATTCCGATGGCCAAGAGTATCAGTGAGCTGGTCATCACCAGCAAAATGTTGTAAAGACCATTGCCTGCAAAAAAATCAAAAGTTAATAAATAATTAAGACAGGGCGATCTTATTTCTATATAAATACCGCTGTGTCTTAAGACGAAAATCTTTGACCAGTGTGTGTTGCCAGGGATTACATATGCATCTGAGACGTGCTCGTTCACTATGGGCCACCTAAAGAGCAATGGAGAGAGCTATGCTTGGAGTTTCCCTGCGAGATCGAATCAGAAATGAGGAGATCCGTAGGAGCACCAAAGTAACCGACATATCTCGAAGAATTGCCCCCATTAAGTGGCAATGGGCCGGGCACATAGCTCGCAGAACTGATGGCCGTTGAGGCAGAAAGGTTCTAGAGTGGCGACCACAAACTGGAAGACGAAGCGTGGGCAGGCCTCCAACAAGGTGGACCGACGACCTGGTAAAGATTGCGGGCAACCGATGGACAAGGTCGGCTCAGGATCGAGAGTTGTGGAAATCCTTGGGGGAGGCCTATGTCCAGCAGTGGACGTCTTTTGGCTGAGATGATGATGATCTTATTTCTTAGTAAGTTTATTTATAATCTTTCATATGCTAACGGTGAAGGAAAACATTGTGAGTAAACCCATATGTCTTAGGAGAAATTCTAAAGACACGTCTGATTCACCAACCTGCATTAGGCCAGCGTGTGTGAATTAAGGCCTAAACCATTTAGTAATCTGTGCCTAAACCCTCTCTCTTTATAGGAAAGAGGAGACCCGTGCCTTGCACTGCTGGGCACGGGTCTTTTCTCCTCTATTAAGAGACCATAAATCTTATGAGCCCGAACTTGACGTAGTTGTAGCAGAATGTTACAATATAAAGTTCCTATGGCTACTATCTACTTTTCTTTCACGATTGTTTAGGCTACGGGTTGAAAGAAATTGCTATTCCTCATCATTTTCCTATGTTAGAAAATGTCACTGATACATGTTATTGCTATAAATGTAGACTTAACGTATTGTAGTTATGGGCAAATACTATCGATGTAAAGAATTGGCTAAATGTAAATAATATTGAACAATGTATGTTTAGTTTTAGAAATACCCTTTGAACAAAGAGTACGACAAAAACTAAACTACTCGTATTTTATAGAACAAAATGTTTAGATTTTTGTAATTGTGTAGGTACTCAAAGTTATCGATAACTAGCTTCTACCCGCGGCTTTGCTCAGGTGGTAGGTAAGGTACCCTATATCCTTTATATAAAAGTAAAGATATTTAAGTTAATAGATTGTGTAAATAAAGCTTGAAAACTTTACAAACAAACTAACATTTGAATTTATAACAATACTAGCTGTTGCCCACTACTCCGTCCCCGTGGCTATTTCCTTTCCCAGGATATAATCTATCTCCTTGCCAAATTTAATTACGAACTGTTCAGTTGTTTTATCGTGAAAATCAAAACTTTTGCATTTATAAAATATTAGTATACATAAAAACATTTATTTCGATTTATTTCGATTGATTGAGGTAGCAGTTCTGAGGAAAGGTCCCTAAAAGACTGGCCACATTTCCACGCTGGATTGCAAGGCTAATACGTTGACCCAAGTTAAGGCCAGCGTTAGGATCGTAAGATGACTCGACTAAATAATTATAAATATACATTAGTTTGGATGGGTTATTGTACATTTGCCACAAAGTAAATTCGTCACATTTTTAACCGACTTCAAAAACGAGTAGGTTATAATTTGTTTTTAATGTTTGTTAGTGCAGAATTCCGTCATTTATAGACCGATTTGAAAAAATATTTTTTTATCCAAGAGGATATACTTCTAGTTTGGTCCCATTTATATCAAAACAGAGTTTTGATTATGTAATCCATGAGGAATTGAATTCTATATGTATGTACATACCTACATATAGAATTTTCAGTTTTTACAAAAATTCAAACATTTGCATTCAGAAACTGTAATTTGGTGAAGTGAAACTGATGAAGATGACCACAGAAGGTCACCTGAAGTTTTCAATATTAAGTGTTTCACGGATTGCGATTAGATGAGTCTTGATTGAAGTTGATAAGCAACTATTACTAAGCAAATATAATGTAGCAAATGAAAATGGTACAATTGAAATGAACTGATAATGAAGCCGGAAGGTAGGCACCGGAACTCCATAATTAAACAATGTAATCTAGCCGTGTTTGGTCTTATTTGAATGGTCAAGAGATGCACTTTAGGAGTAATTGATCAGATTTTTAAAAATACATGCCTATGGGAGGAAAAGTGGGCTTTGAGTTTATTCCGTACGTAAGATTCCAGAGGAATTTCTTACCACGCACGATACGGCTGTGGAATGAGCTCCCTGCCAAGGTTTTCCTAAGAGACTATAGCATGGAGTTCTTCAAGAAAGGAGTTATAAGGTTTTTCAGCAAAATAAATGTTCTTTCTTTCTTTCTAAAGGGTCGGCAACGCGTGAGTGACACCCCTGGTGTTGCAAACGTCCATAGACTACGGTAACTGCTTACCATCAGGCGGGCCGTATGCTTGTTTGCCACCTTGGTAGTATTAAAAAAATGAAAATTAACCCCGTTTAAATACTTTAGACTTGAGATTTTAGGGTTTTTGAAAGTTCTACAACTTGCCGTATTGAAGTCGTTATTTTTGTTAAAATTATTGCACCCTCTATACATTGAAAGTAAATTTGAGGGTGTCCGTGTGGTGACGGATTAAGAATACAAATGTCTCCACCCCATTCCATCCCGAGGGTGTCGTAAGAGTCGACTAAGGGAGTAAGTTAGGCAGACAATATCCACTGCAAGAAAGAAAAGAAGAAGAAAAGAAAGAAAAACTATTTATTTGGACTTCAGAGACACAATAGAAGACATGGTAATAATAAATCCTGGTAATACATATATCAAAACAAATATAAAAAGAGTAAAAATTAACATAGGTAAAATTTATATACGGTAATGTGTGTCTCACGGTAGTCCAAACAGGTGTCCAGATCAGCGTAATGCTATCCACTGTAATGGAAAGTGGCGCTGATTTTCATCTGGAAACTCGCAACCTCGACCAGTGTCAGAAGATATCAAATTAAATTAAGATATAATAATAATACTTAGTAGGTGTAAATTAATAGAATAGAAACGGAAAAAAAAATCAAACTCAAGAGAGGGAAATCTCGAAATAAAACCCTATACCAACCCGTCTGGCCAGCGTGGTATAGTAGGCTAATATCCCTCCAAGTAGGTATATGGAGGAGACCCGTGCCCAGCAGTGGGCCGTTTATGGGTTGTGATGATGATGATGAAATTTGAGGGTTCAATCATAGTCATTTTCTCGTTATGGGGGTTAAAAAGGATGTGTCGAACAGGCTTATAGAATGGGTACACAATGTAACTTCTACAAAAACTTTAAGTTTTACTTCTGAATAAATTAGTTGCGGAATCTTAGAAATAGCTTTAGATTTTCCGGGACTCAAGAATGTCATAGCTCAGTGATCGGCCGAGCCTATTGCCATATTAATTATTACACACATCTATTTACACTCATTATATAATTCCTACTAATATTATAAACGCGAAAGTTGTAAGTATGGATGGATGGATGGATGTTTATTACTCTTTCACGTAAATACTACTGAACGGATCAGGATGAAATTTGGCACAGAGATAGATTATGGTCTGGAAAAACACATAGGCTTCATACTTTTTACAGCGATAACCGACATCCACGCGGGCGGAGCCGCGGGCAACAGTGATGTATATAATAGTAAATGACACAATTCCAGGCTCGCTGCTACTAAGAAATTTCTAACAAGAATATTTAATAACACTGCTGAACTTGGCAATAAAACTGAGGACCTTACTAGCGAATCAAGAACCTCGTAATCTTAGTTATAACAATACAGTACACGCATTTTCATTCACTTATTATTGGCGAAAACATACACGGCATGTTACGCTAAGAAAATCGTACGACAAATTTCTATTTAGAGCAAAATTGCCGACCTATTTACAGTAATAGCACTCTATTAATAAATTACTTTTTTAAGTAAGTCGTAATGTATTGTAAATAAGTCAAAAACTCAAATTATAAATAAAAAAATAAATAAAAATTTCAAAATATAAATAACTGGCGTATTTTTAGGAAATCCGTATTAAAAAAATAATTAAATAAAGCCTATGTTACTTGCTGATAATGTAGCTTTCTATATGTGAAAGATTTTTTTAAATCGGTTCAGTAGTTTTGAGTTTAATCATTACAAACAATTATACAAAAGTTCAAGTCTTTTCTCTTAATTACAAGTAATTTACATTTCATACTATTATTTACATCTAAATATACAATATACCATATATATTGACACTTCTTAAAAAAGGAATAAAAATTTATATATAATAGAAAATACACGAAAAACGGGAGCGACTGCTTAAAAAGCGTCATAAAATTCTCTTAATTATATTAGACTAGCTGTTGCCCGCGGCTCCGCCCGCGTGGATGTTGGTTATCGCAGCAAAAAGTAGCCTATGTGTTATTCCAAACCATAATCTATCTCTGTGCCAAATTTTATCCAGATCCGTTCAATAGTTATTACGTGAAAGAGTAACAAACATCTATCCATCCATTCTCACAAACTTTCACATTTATAATATTAGTAAGGATAGTGTTAGGTAAAAGTTCAATCTAAAATTGTAACAAGTGGAAAACTCATGTGTTTCAAAATAAAAGCCATGATGAATGATTAACAATAGAACAAGTACCAGAACAAAATGTTTACCAAACAAAACGTCAGTACAGAGAAAAGTGATATTTGGACACATCCCAAAACGGTGGTTTGACGATCACTTACAAAGGAAAACTCATTGAAATTATAAATACAACTCACAATAATAAACAAAGAACTGTCTAATTCCATTTAAAACACAATTTTCTATAATTATTTTCACTTTATTTTGTCAAAAATTTAATATTATTGTCAAAATAATGAACACAGGTTACCTGTTTTGTCAAGCGCCTCTTCAAACGATATAGGTCCATCGTCACTGTCACATTTTGTGGTCATGGCGACGTGTGGTCTGATCACCTCAAACGAAACTGAAGGAAAGCTTCCTTTGATAGAGTATTTCAAAGTCAGCTTAAGAACAACGCACAGTGACAAGTTAAAACGCTGGCGATTTATTTTTTATATATATTTTTTTACTACTTGTGTGGCAAACAAGCATACAGCACGCCTGATGGTAAGCAGTTACCGTAGCATATGGATTTCTTGCCATACCGGGGGTTTCACTTGCGGGATGCCGACCGAGAGAAACTATACCTCTCTCTGACCTTATAGAAGACCACAGCCAAATAACTACTCGCAGCGGTGTAATAGTGTTCCTCTGTTTGAGTACAGGTATGCAGCGCTCATTTAGGAATGCATTTTGTAAGAAACGTTTTCGTATGCCAGGGATACTCAATCTTAAAGCAATGCAAGAGACTATAGCATGGGGTTCTTCAAGAAAGGAGTTATAAGGTTTTTAAAAGGTCGGCAACGCGTGAGTGACACCCCTGGTGTTGCAAACGTACATAGGCTACGGTAACTGCTTACCATCAGGCGGGCTGTATGCTTGTTTGCCACTTTGGTAGTATTAAATGGTGTAAAATATAGGTCCGGCTATACGCCAGTAATGCCTCTGGTATTGCAAGGATCCATAGGTTACGGAACTGCTTAATATCACGTGAATATGAATGTTTATTTGACACCCAAGTAGAATATACCTCGTACATCTCCACTTGCCCCCTCAGGATCGAGAGCGTGTCCGACCACTAACTCCTCACTAACAGCCCAGCCACGAACACGCCACTGCAGCGGCAGCGGTAAGCGGCGGCGGCGAGCGCACTGTGGTTTCATTAGAACAAGCTAGCTAGACAAAATTGATTGATTTTGATTTTTCAAGGTCTTTATTTATCTCATAAATTACAAAATATTTACAAATGATCTTATTCTAAATGTAAATAAAACACAGTATGGTTGTTTGTGAGGCTAGAACGCCTTTACAAATATAATACACGTAATGGAAAATTATTTGCTTAAACATAATTTGACTATACATACCTACACATACATACATCTCAACCCATATACGTCCAACTGCTGGGCACGGGACTGCTCCATTAATTGATACTTTATTTTTTAAGGAATGCGTTGGTCTTGAGTAGGACGCGCATTATACTTAGTACAAAATAAATGTTACTGTACTATAAAATAGGTACATAATACTAACAGTACCTTTCATTTTATAAATCTGACCTAATGACAAAATTATTTATTGGGGTATATTGTGTCGTACGGCTTTCTTATGATGCTTTAATGTGGTTTTAGTACAAAACACCCAAATAAAAGAATGTAGGGTCACGTGTACCAACAAAACAAAAAATTAAAATATATATTTCGTATATTGACGGATAGGTAAAAAAACAACAACAAATAAATAGCTCCCAGAAGAGAGAAGTTGAAAACCGACTAGTAAGGGAACTTTTCTAAGACCATTTATTCTAGGATCAGATGTGATTAGCAACATATTAAGTAAATCCCTATTCGATTCAGTACGTGAATGTTTTCGAGTATTCTGCTCCCGAAATCTTCAATTGCGCGCTTCCTGAGCTTCTTTAGAAAGCTGCCCTATAGGTATACCTAGGTACCAAATTTCATCACGTCCTGATCTACAATACTCGAGTTATAGTCAAGCAAACATGTATACATACAAACATACATACAAACTCTAGATTGTGCAAGTTGACTTGGAGAACTAAGCTTGCTTCGCTCGCTCGTACAACTAAAATTAGTTATTATAAATGGTAGTTTTTGGCCATATTTTATGCTATAAGAGAGGTAAGGCACGATAGCGAGCAAGCCCGACTGGAGAAGGACCTCCACCTTACAGAAGACCACAGTCAAATAACTACACACAGCGGTGTAGTAGTGTTCCTGTGCGAGAGTCCAGGTCTCCAGCGCTCATTTATCCCTTGTGTAAAAAAATGGGTTGGCAACACGCTAGTGATACCTCTGGTATTGCAAGCATCCATAGGCTACGGCTAAGCTGTTAAACTTAACAGCAGGCGGGTCGTATGCTTGTTTGCCAACCAAGTACTATAATCAAATAATAAAGCTAAAATAAGCCAAAATTCACACTACCCAGCCCGGGAATAGTACCTGAAATTGCAGTAAGTCCAACGTACAATATATTGGTTTTCCTAAAAAACGAATCCTCATATAGCGGCCCTGAGCCTCTAGACAAGTGGCATAAGCGATAGTCGAATCGAAAAGTAAAAAAAAATATGTATGGAATTTGACGTAAGTTTACGACATTAAACGTAAACGTAAGTTTACGATTTAATGTCGTAAACTTAAATTTGACGTAAGGTCCCATACATTTTATTTTTTGACTTTTCGATTCGACTATCGCTCATGCCACTTGTCTAGAGGCTCTGCCCCTCTAGACAAGTTGCATAAACGGTAATCGAATCGAAACGTCAAAAAAGCAAATGTATGGGATTTCACGCAAGATAAAGATATAATGTCGTAAACTTACGTCAAATCCCATACATTTGCATTTTTGACTTTTTGATTCGATTATCTTTTATGCCACTTGTCTAGAGGGCCTGTACAGCTAACTCCGTTGCTGACCGCACATAAAAACTAAGCAGACGTTTAAAATCTCACTGCACGTTGCCCCTTACACGCGCTGCGCTGAACGCAACTTCAGACCGAGCGTCACTGAAATTTTACGTAAACATCGAACGAACTTCATTACACATAATACATTGCTTGCTCACTATCAATCATGTATCAACACACTTAATAATAAACCAGCAATGGATCTGACACAAGAGTGTGACGACATTATACGCGTGGCAAGCAGCCAATAAGGAATGGGTGGACAAGGTCATAACACGATATATTACACATAAATATCAATATCATTTCGTTTAATGAAGAAAACATCTTAATGAGTGAATATGAAGATAATAGAAGAACTAGTCCATACTAATATTATAAAGCTGAAGAGTTTGTTTGTTTAAACGCGGTAATCTCAGAAAGTACTGGTTTGATTATAAAAAATCTTTTTTTGTTGAATAGTGCACTTATCCAGGAAGGCTATAGGCTATATTACATCACGCTATGATCAATAGGAACAGAGCAATAGTGAGATATGTTGTCAAAATCGGGGAAATGTACGTTCCAAATTACCACGCGGACGAAGTCGCGGGCGACGCCTAGTCTGTTTATAAAATATCGCACTGCGGGCACGTGTCTACGCTTACGGCTACGCAGGTCGGGGTTAGGCACATTAGTGAGGGGTGACAGATCTATAACTAAATGTTTGGAAAACTGTCTAATAAAATTATGTAATGTGCTAGCAATCGTTTTCGCTGTCAACGACACCGCAGTGGCGTCAGTCAGTGCAAAATTGTGAGAGTAAACATACGTAGGAGCTATATTTTCCTTCAATATAAACTTTTATAAGACCAAGAACCAGCGACGTATTTAATTTTGTGTTTTGTGATTAAGAAATAAACCAGTTAAAAATTAGTACAGTTTTTTTTAATATACATGGAGTATATAAAAAAAACTGTACTAAATTTTAATTTTATTCAACCCATTAACGTTGGTACAGTTTTTTTCCCACTGCCCGGCACGGGTCTCCTCCATGAGGTATATTAGCCTACTACACCACGCTGGCCAGATGGGTTGGTATAGGGTTTTCTTTCGAATTTTCCCCCTCTTGCAGTGGATATTGTCTGACTGACTGAGTCCCTTAGTCGACTCTTACGACTGGGATCATTACTTTTTAATGTAGTATTAGTCCTAAAATTTGTAATGAATAATATTGACAGTATTTTCTATTTTAAATTAAGTTTTATTCTTTACCCTCTTTGTTATTTAAGTGTTAAACTCTCGGAGAGGGTTGCTAGAAGAGCCTTTAATTATTCTGCAGATATATAGGAGCCATGACTTTGAGTTGACAAAAGTAAATACGTCGCTTGCTCTCCCACTATGTAGTTCGCTGATACGGAAATCCAACAGATATGAATAAAGAGATTGGGCGCTGGATCAAGAGATTTAATTTCATGCGGAGAATACGGAGAACCTTGATAATTAAGAAATTAAAGACTGAACAAAATTTGCTTAATATCTAAACTAATATTATTAAGAGATTTGATTTTTTGTTGGTTTGTTACGATGCAACTCAAAAATTACTCGACCGATTTCAAAAATTCTTTCACCATTAGAAAGCTATATTATTATTGGATAAAATATGCAACGCGACAGCCAGGAGACTTTTCATACTAACCCGCTTGATGTGATGAGACAAGTAAGTTGCAGAGACAAAGTAGCAAGAGGGCGCCATACCTAACTTGTGAATTGTATCGTCGAGCTATTTAGTTTGGAATATGGAAAGCATTCGGTGACGATGACGCGATCCATGATTTTTGTTAAGCTAAAAAGTGCTCAACGAAAAAGTTTTCACTTCAAACTAAAGCTGTCAAATAGGTTACAATTTGATGTGTTGTAGTTTGTGGTAGCACAAAAAGTGATGCAACCAAAACACCATACAAATATAAATAGGTAACTTCACAGAGTGGTATTAGTTTATCTTTCTGTGTACAGATCTTCGTTACTAGGTGATTACTCTTGTCAGCAAACTATCCGAAGCTAAATTGGCTGACATCAGTTTTCTGACTTTTCTGATTCTTCATTAAGTGTTCTTTTTTTTAGCTTGAATTTTAATACTACTATAGAGGCAAACAAGGATACGGCCCGCCTGATAGTAAGCAGTTACCGTAACCTATGGACGATTGCAACACGTTGTTGGCCATTTAAAAAATAATCTTCTTCTTCTTATCGTTTGGTTAGTGGCCAACCTGATGACAGAGTTATTTAGATTGCCCATATTTAGGCCTCTGTCGTGATCTAACGACTGACAACAGTCGAGACCGACTTTTAACGTGCCCTCCGAAGCACGGTGACGCTCGGATGAAATACTACTATGCGGTCACCCATCTATAGGGTTACCGCGCCCTTGGTAGCTTAACCCGCTGATTGTTTACCAAACAGAGAGTGCACCTAGCTATGAAAAATAATAATGACCCCTATTATAGTAGTCCCACTTTTCTGGTGTATTTAATACACAAAAAAATGCGTCATAAAATTCCTCCGCATCGTTGCCATATTGGATGGTAATGCTTATTCTTTGAGCCAAATATAAGCCAGCTTTTTAAGCCTCTAGACAAGTGGCATAAGCGATAGTCGAATCCATACATTTTATTTTTTGACTTTTCGATTCAACTATCGCTTATGCCACTTGTCTAGAGGCTCAGGTCACATGAAGCGTCGATTAATCGTTTAGATTATTCCTTATGTAATGTATTTTTTGTTTTATATATTTCAAGAAATTTACATAATTATAGCTAGCCTAATATACCAGTTAAACTATTAAATTAATTCTAACGACTATTTTGAAGTGTCAAGAATCGTTATGAAACGATCATAATAAAAATAATTATATTACAAAATATAATATAACCTTTTCAATTAGTTTTGGAACGTTGACCATAGAATAAGTAATTTTTCAATTTTAAATGTCATTTTTTACTTCCTTTACAAAATTTACATATATATTATGTATGCAGCACGTGACAAGTTTTTTTTTGTTTATCGCACTAGAGAACAAGCTCTAAAAGGTCGCTGGGACGGACTGGATGCGGAAGGCGGAGGACCGTGTGCTGTGGCGCGTGTTAGGAGAGGCCTATGTCCAGCAGTGGACTGCGATAGGCTGATTGATTGATTGATTGAACAAGCTCTGTGTGCGGAGGACTTTACAAACATACAATTAACGGACACAAATTCCACCCAAACTCAGAACAACTCTTTGTGGGTCACACAAAGTTTTGTCCTGTGTGGGAATCGAACTCACAACCTCGTGCACAGCAGGCGCATACTGCGGCCACTGGACTCCCAAGGCACTCTATTAGTTATAAGTTAACATAATCAAATAACCAAATATAAATAAATCCATATTTTATAAACGCGAAAGTAACTTTGTTTGTCAACCTGATAATATTTCACAGCTAAACGGCTAAACAGATTTAAATGAAATTTGGTAAGAAGATAGAACATGATATCCTGGGGAACTGGAAAAATAGTAAATATTTATCGTATACAATTATATTAAGGTTGTACTGGGCAGATCCTCCACCTTACAGAAGACCACAGCCAAATAACTACACACAGCGGTGTAGTTGTGTAACTGTGTGTGAGTACAGGTCTGTAGCGCTCATTTGAGGATGCGTTTTAAAAGAAACGTATTCCTATCCCAGGGAAAGTCCTATCATAAAGCCCTAGAGCAAAAAAAAATGGATTAGCTACATGCAAGTGATACTTTTGGTATTGCAAGTGCCCATAGACTACGCGGTAACTGCTTAACATCATCTTTACATCAGGTAGTATAAAAAAAGCGACTCAATCGGTCTCAAAAGTGTGTGGTGTAGAATGTTTGGTTTCTGAATTTAGCTTCTAAAAAGTGACTGAATCGCAGATCGCCGATTTTAAAAGTAACACATTTGCTGTAACGTAGGCGTAGATAACGCACAAGCGCCCTGAAAATAGTAGCTAAGTACACATATTTCATCAATCCCTATCCCTTTCTGTATCATTAAGTTCTGTACTATATATCGCATTAACACTTAGAATCTGTAAATTATTAGGTATTATCTAGTGGTGGTCTAGTGGTTAGGGACTCTGACGGCTACGCCGCGCGCCGGAGGTCGTCGCTCGGTTCGATTCCCACCCAGAACAAATCTTTGTGTGATGAGCACGAAAGTTTGTTCTGTGTCTGGGTGTAATTTATCTATAATATGTATGTATTTAGAAATATATAAGTATGTTTATCAGTTGTGTGGCTACCATAGTACAGGCTCTGTCTAGTTTGGGATCAGATAGCGATGTGTGAGTTGTCCCGAAAATATTATTATTATCTAAAAAACCGAGATAAGAATTATATAATACAAAAAGCTTCAGTTTATATAACATAATTAATAAGTATATATGGGTATTATAATTAATTACTTATTATATTAAAATTTTCTAGCAAAAAAAGACTTCAAAAAAATTAAAATTCAGATTGAAGATTGTCAGTTTCAGTTTTTTTCCAATTTTTTTTTATTGTATTGTTCTACCTCACTTATATCAAAAGACTTCGCAACACTTAGGTACATAGTTGTGTAGGAGCTAGTACTTAAGTGAGCTAGGTACTCTTACGACCTGAACTTGTTAGAAGTCATTTTTTGCTTGACAATTTTAATATAATAAGTAATTAATTATAATATGCACAAATTTTTTATTTTTCAATTTTTAGTGATAAAATAAAGGTAAAAAATATACGACAAACATTGTTAATATCTACAACATTTGAGGGTTGCCCTCGATTTCCCTGGGATTCCATCATCAGATTAAGACTTAGTGCCAATAGTACCACCTTTAGAATATACTCTTTCAAATCTAAAGAATTTTGAGAATCGGTTCACAAACAACGAAGTTATCCGCGAACAAACATAACATCCTCTTTTTTGAAGTCGGTTAAAAATCAAAATACAAATTAGATAAATAATGTCATTTATTTGAATATTTATTCATCATTACTGTAAGGCATTATCTAAAATTAATGACACACTCTCTTGCCATATACGTTTTCAACGTCAATTAAAAACACAATTGGACATTTTAATTTTTAAATCACAGTTAACATTGTAATTGTTTTAGTATATATATCTACAACGGATACATATAACTGCATTAAAGTAGGTATAGACTTTCAAACCAAGCTCTGTGTCGCAGCTGACTTTACAAACATACGATTAACGGACATAAAGTAATCACCCAGACTCGGGACAACTATTTATGGATCATACAATTTTGCATTCAATTAATAATGTCCTCCTAACCGAATTTCGTCACAGCGGCTAATCTCAACGGAGACTTGCCATCTGCGCGAGAGATATTATAGTACACAAGTGCACTCTTTATTCCCTCAGTCTCATAGTCCGGTGGGACGGCAATCCGACACGACCGGAGAGAGATCAGGCGTAGGACCAACGACTTTTACGTTCTTTCCGAGGCACGGGGGAGTAAACACCGCCAATTTCCAAACTCGGGGCATCTATTGTGAATTTCTTGACAGAAAAACCCAATATCAATTTTTGGCCTTTTTTGTTGAATATTGCATTTATCCAGGAAGGCTATATAACATCACGCTATGATCAATAGGAGCGGAGCAGTAGTGAGATATGTTGCAAAATCGGGGAAAATATTCTAAATTACCACGCGGACGAAGTCGCGGGCGACCCCTATTTATTCCATACATACATACATATCTGCATAGACTCACGCCGAATTCCCAAAGAGGTGGGCACTGGGCAGAGACCGCTTTGTTTGCATATTACTATTTTTATTTGAAAGTCACTATTTACTTTTATACAGTGTATACAATAATAATATAGCTATTTATAATTTAACAAGATCAAAAAGCGTCCTATTTTTATTTCAAGTCGCATTACGACAAGTACTCCTTCTCCTCTTTTGAAGAGTATCTAATCAATTAACGGCCGATTTATTATTATTTTAAAAATAATCAAAAATCTGAAGATCCAAAATTTTATTAAGGCACTGAAAACTCATTTTCATAAGAGTTAATTAAAATGCATATGTTTCCGTTTGGGCTTACATTACCTATATACCTAAAAAGAAACAATATCTTACATCAATTTAAATTACTTAATTTAAATTTCTTAATTTAAATTATTTAGTTTAAAATACTTAATTTAAATTACTTAATTTAAACACAACATGTATTTAAACAAAGAACAAAATGTTTACTCGATCTGGAGATTTGGAATAAATTGTTTATTAATTTCAGCTAGGTATATGAGTATAATTACAATTGGATAAATACCTAAAATAAATACAAAAAGTTCTTAACATTACGAGATCTAATGCTACTTATACCTTACTTAAGTTTATTTAACATTTGTTTTGATCGAAAGAAACATACGCATTATATTCATAATATTGAAATACAGAATATAATATTCATGTTATAATTTACATTATTTTATCTACGTATAAAATACTTGAAGACGCTGCATCCTTTACATTTTGCATCCTTAGTAGAAAACTGGAAGTATTCCATATTGGGCACCCGTTTTAATGGCACCTGAGTGAATGGCACCTAAGGTATTCCACATTGGGCACCTACCGATATTTTTCGCAGGTGCCATTAGTGGAACATATCGATATAAAAATATCGGTAGGTGCCCACTGTGGAATACCTTAGCTGCCATTCACTCAGGTGCCATTAAAACGGGTGGCCAATATGGAATACTTCGAAAACTGGCATAACTTGAGAAATGTCACTGAACAATTCTGAACTTTAGCCGTCAAGAATAAGATGTAAATTGCAAAATAAACACGTTTCAACTTAAGTCATTTTTCTAATGTAGGGTTCACTCAGAACCCGGTAAAACTATTATGGATCACCCAAAAGTTTTGTCCCGTGTAGGAATCGAAGCAACAACTTAGAATACACGTTAAACGTTTTTCTATCCCAGGGATACTCCATGTTAAAGCCCTGGTGTAAAAATGGCAGGGATACAGCCAAGCCGCCATCTACAGCGTAGTGTTTCTTTCGATCATACAAATTATTGTGTACGTACATGACTTGGCTATATAACTACATATAAGTGGATATATATCTGTCAAGCACTGTGTTCTTCTCCGTAGTGTTATCTTCTTCTTCTGTCTGTTTATCCTCTTTGTTCTCTTCTAGTTTTATCATCATTATGGCACCAACGGATACTGAAAAAGGTAAAAGTAGGATCGGTAAGTAAATATTATTAAATATTAGCTGACCCATAAAACGTTGTTTAGCCATATAACGTAAAAATAGTAATATCGCTATTGATGAATAGGGGTTCATCGTAGAGGAGTGAAAGTAAATTTAGGGGACCTCCCTTAACATTTAGGGGGATGAAAAATAGATGTCCGATTCGCAGTCCTTACCGATATGAACACAAAATTTTACGAAAATCCGTCGAGCCATTTTGGAGGTGTTTAATTACAAACACAGTGACACGAGAATTTTATATAATACGTATATAAGATTTAACGATTGTTGTGGATATTATATATATAGGACATACAATTATACAACGGTTATATTTTTAAATGGTTGTGACAAATAGGCATACGGGCTGTCTGATGGTAAGTAGCTACTGTATTTACAGACTAAAAAATCTCCCTTAACTGACAAAATAGCGATTCCTCAAGGATATCTGGTCAACGGCTTTACCAGCAGGAAAACAATATAACCCAGGTTTATTAAATACTTACATGCAAGTAAAGCTCCGACCGCTATGAAAGGCGCTGGGCAGGAGAAGTCCAGCAGTGCTCCCACCGCCAGATTCGATGCCACACCCCCCGCTCTGCCCCACCAGGCTCCCCAGCAAACACCCAGACCACTGTAAATAGGCGTAAACTTATTATTATACTTATTACAATAGTGTTAAATAAGAGTGGCCGCACACGGGTCACAAGCGAAAGTCACACAACATCGACCTGTTTTTATACATTTTATTTGTAGTGTGTGGCGTGTGCGGCGAACTCATATATAATGTATGAAAACTACAGGAAATAGGACATATGCCGGTGGTGGCATTTTGGGGTTCGCTTAAATTTAAAAGAGATTTTTTATGAATAGACAAAAACTACTTTGCTCGATCGGAAAATCAAACCCAGAGCATCACGATTGGCAGCAAACAATCATATATCTAAAGAAAGAATATGACATCGAAAGAGGATCAGACTAGGGGTTAAGTTGATTACCTATATGTGTGTATGTAATTTTGTATATATATATATATATATGATATACTAATTATATATATTATATTATATATATTTATTTGATTCAGTATTTTTGTGTATTCGGTTAATCGTATCTATTCGATATTCAAGTGACTTCTTATTGCACCTACTTCGTTTATCTCTGCATCACCGTGGTTGACTGGTAGAGAATGCCTATGGCATTAAGTCCGCCTATGTACATGTTTGCATGAAGTTTTATAAATAAAAAATAAATAAAAATAAATAAGTCAAATTACCTCAACTTAGCCGGCAACGCATGCAATAGCAGCCTGATCAGCAACACATTGCCATTAAGCGAGGCAGCATTCAAGGCAGCAGCGGCAGCTACTCCTAGCTTGTTGAAGCTGGAGCAGGAGCAGGCGGTGGCGGCGAGGCAGGCCGACGCCAGCGCGCACACGGCGGTGCAGGCGAGCGCGGCGCGCCGCACGCCGCGCGCGCCGCCGCGGGCGCACAGCAGCGCGCACGCAGCGTTGCCCACCACGCAACATGCACCCACTATAAGTGCTGACGTAAACACCTGCAACATTCATTGTTTTGTTCAATATTTTTAGCATTTTTGCTATGCAATCAGCTCAATATTAAAGCAATGTGGATAAAGGCGGACTCTCGGATTCCGTCCCAGCGCACTACCAACTGTGCCCTCCGAGCTTCTACCCCGCAGTTTGAATGTTTACGTCTTGGAGTGACGAATAAATCCTGCTCCGGGCTCGTCTTTTTCCACATTGCTTTAATATTTTTCATTGTTTTGATCATTAGGGTCACTAAAAGTGGCTTCACATCCATCCATCTCATTTATAACACGTCCACTGCTGGACATAGGCGTCCCCCAAGGTTTTCCACCTCATTCGGTCCTGAGCTGACCTTGTCTATCGGTTGCCCGCGACCTTTACCTGCAGGTCGTTGGTCCTCCTAACTTACGTTTGACATATTAAGACTAAATTCAGGGCTATGGTTTGCAGTTACCGTAGCTTATGGACGTTTCCAAATGGTCTTTGTAAATTTCATTATCAGTCTTCTAAGGCACTACTACTTTAAAAATAACGTTTTAGAAAACATATTACTTACATTAGCATCTAAACCAGAGTCACAAGTGCTCCCATGGTCTACGAATCTGCTGTCATTTAGTCCTGGAACTTCGCGGCCATATGAGTCGTACTTCATATCCTTCCAAATAGCTGTGGTGTTGACGAGTCTGGCAGTTTCTGGCCTGGTGGTGGTAGCTGAGAGCCTGCATTGTGTTCCTTGGATACGTTGGAGCAGTTCTGGGATCCACATGTTGAGCCCAAATCCACTGGAAAACCATCAAGTATTAAATAAACAAATAGATCTGAAAATCAGCGTTGCAGCATGCAAATGCCGCAGCCCAAAGCTGAAATTGGGACCTATTCTGACATCGCACAGGATAACAAAATTAGATATCTATAGTTATGTTGTAATTTTTTTTTTATTTAATACCTATTTTATACCTATTTTTTTTCCCCTCCATAATGTCCTGTGTATGTTCGAATAAACGTTTTTCTTTCTTTCTTCTTTCTTTCTTTCTTTCTTTCTAGATCACTACGAAACTAGAAAACTGGTAACTTAGACCACTTAGCAAAAACTTGTCCAGGAGCGTGTGGGATATCCTTCCTCAACAATCGAGTGCAATAATTAAAAATAATGCGGCCCCAAATTTTATGATAAGTCATGGTACTTGGAAGATGATCAACATTTATGACGGAATTCATCCTGTGTGAGCCTTTTGAATACATTTGAACAAAACAACAAAGGGGACACATTAAAAGGCCTTCGACAGTTTGAAAGCTGTGGATAATAATCAGAATGAACTACTTACGCAGACATGTTAGCAAAGAAAACGAAGAGTATGAGGCTAGATTTGAAGGCGTAACTCTTGGAGACGAACGTCTTGAGATCCCTGAGCACATTCAGAAACAGATCCTTGGTCCTGTTCTCTTCACTGCCCAGGGTCTTCGCTACGAAGATATCGTCTTGAATCAACTTTTTTATCTGAAAATTAATTATGATAGTAAATTACTAATTAATAGAAATGTATGTTATAAGAATCATAACATGCTTTAACAAATTGCCATAAATTTTAAAAAGCACTTTGTGACTATAATAAATAGTTTATGTAAAGCTTTTTGCCAGTTTTTTTGTTTAAGGCAAAAGCTCCACGGACACTGCTTTGTTTTATAGTACTTGGGTGGCAAACAAGAATACGGCCCGCCTGATTTTAAGCAGTTACCGTAGCCTATGGACGCTTGTAATACCAAAAGTATCAATTGCGGGTTGCCAGCGCACCCCTAAATGAGAGGTGGAGACCTGTACTCACACACAGGAACACAACTACCCCACTGTGTGTAGTTATTTGGCTCTGGTCTTCTGTAAGGTGAAGGTCCTTCCCCAGTCGAACTTGCTCGCTAGTATGGTACCATGCCAATTACAGACAGACTCAGCACAAAGTGAAGAAGTGGAAACTTTTCTTTCTAACTCCTTCTATTTACTTCTGATTAAATTCGTTGCGGGGTCCAAGACAGTAGGTTTAGATGTCCACGGGACGCACGAGTGTCAAAACTCGGTGTATCAGTTGGTTACTCCGCTGTTAATCCTGGCTCACAGGAGTCACAGCGGTGGGCATGTGGGTGGGATTGTCCCGAAAGACTCAGCACAACCATTTGTGGATCACACAAAATTGAGTTACGCAGAGGTAAATGACGATGTAGCCATTAAACCAACCGTGCAGTAAGTATTACGAGTGAATGTCCATTGCAATAAATTTGTTATAAAGCTTTCAACTGATTCATGTCTGAACCGTAACATATAAATTGGATTTTTAATTTACACTATGAGGTCCCGGCAACACTGAGTAGTGTATGGTAAAAATTAGTTCATGTGATCCGATCGGTAGGACGAAGCGGAATTACAATTCCTTGTAGTCCGATTAATCGAACTAATAGGAAAAAGAAGTTCATGTGGTCCGATCGGTAGGACGAAGCGGAATTACAATTCCTTGTAGTCCGATTAATCGAACTAATAGGAAAAAAAACTTCATGTGGTCCGATCGGTAGGACAAAGGCAGTAGGATGTGGCCAGAGGGGTCCCGGCTGGTCGGCGTCCATAGCCCGCGCGCCCACCGCCACTCGAGTGCTGACTGCTGTCAACTCTGACAGTCGTACTCTGAATGGGGCCCAATGAAAAGGAAAACTTACTTTATATTCAGAATGCTTTCCATAGTTGGACTTGTGAATACTGGCCAGCACTTTCAACGCCTTGTCTCCTCTGTTAGTGTCGGAGAGTAGCCGAGGACTCTCAGGAAGGCACAGCACCCAAGTTCCCGAGATGAAGCCTGGTAGACTGGCCAGCGCCAGGAACAGCCTCCATGAGTAGATCGGCAGTAATGTAGGGTAGTCGGGTATCTTGAACGGTATTACTAGCCACGCCAGAGCTGGAATCGATAGAATGATTAATGTGAATTAAGTTATTGATTAAATATGGCTAAGGTTCTACTGAATATCGATTTTAAAAGACAAATTCTATACTAAGAAATCAGCCCTGTGTCGCGGGGACATTAAGTACAGACATACAATTTACGGAAACAAAATACACCAGGGCCTCTAGACAAGTGGCATAAGCGATAGTTGAATCGTAAAGTCATAAAAATAAAATGTATGGAATTTGACGTGAGTCTACGATTTAATGTCGTAAACTTACGTCAAATCCCATACATTTTCTTTTGTTGTAACATTGTGACACGAGAATTTTATATATAAGATTAATAGAACCAGTATTTTTTTATCTCGATAAAAAGCATCTATATAAAAAAACCACGCGTTTTTCCATAGTGATAACCAAAGACTTTTTCTCATTAACTTCCTTTTACTTATTAGACTGGCCTGTTGGTCTAGTGGTTAGTGACTGTGACTGCTACGCCGGAGATCGTGGGTTCGATTCCCACTCAGGACAAATCTTTGTGTGATGAGCACAAATGTTTGTTCTGTGGGTGTAATTTATCTATAATATATATGTATTTAGAAATATATATAAGTATGTTTACTGCCAATCTAGCGGTTCGACGCAGTCCTATTGTTAATAATCTATTTAATAAATAGTATGGCTGACTGAATTACTGTCCCTTAAGATACAGGTTTCACCTAGTTTAAGAGGCAGGGTTCACAATGAATTGTACATAGATTACCTTAACCAATAACTGTTTTCTGCTGTATCACCTAAAATTATACAGTACCTACAAGTTAAGTTCCTATGTAATTTTTGGATCAATAAACATTTATTATTATTATTTATCAGTTGTCTGGTTATCATAGTACAGGCTCTGCCTAGTTTGGGATCAGATAGCGATGTGTGAGTTGTCCCGCAAATATTATTACTATTATTATTTGGGAAATTATAAGTCTAGCCACAAAAATATTTATTGGACACGTGATTAAACTTCTAATTTTATTACTAAGCAACGGGAAAATGACATAGCCTCTAATAAACTAATTCGTCTTTTTTACAACGCCCGCTAAATATTCTATAGAAAGCGTCAAGTAAAGATCATCAATTATTGTGACTTGTCCTTCTTATTTATGCATTACCACCTAATTTACTAACTCGGCCACGGATTTTACATCTCGTCACCATTTTACGTTTTACAGCTTCTACGCAATGTCCTCAAAAAAATATAATTCAAGCTTCTACAGAAAGCACCATTTATTATAACTTAGCATGTAAAATAATACATCATATTCTTTTATCGTGAAATAAGATACTGTAAATTCTAGCCCTGCGACTAAATTAATAGGTGGGCGACTAAATTACTAAGTGACCGACTAGAAAGTCATGCATTTGAATATTATTATATATTCATGCATTTGCTACCAGAAACGAGATGCTATCAGACAAGTAGGTTAGGTTAGGTTAGAACTGTGACCCTAACAACGCGCGAGCCGAGCGAGCGAAGCGAGCGTGCCGCGGCAGCGGCCGGCGAAGCGCTAATTTTTATAAATTGTGTTCGCCCTCAGTTTTTAGCTCACTTAGTATTTCTGTACCCCATATACAGTATTTCTGTGCGCCATATTCAGTAATGTTGGCACCCATTTTAGCAAAATTTTGACTATCGATTTATATGGGATGAGTTACATTTTAAACGTACTCAGTTAAAAAGTTAGATGCTAAATAAATATATATTTTGATGTCATTTAATAGTATTTTAGAAGTTTACTATTAGAATGCATGCTACAAATTTAGATGCTAAAAAATAATCATTATGCTGAATAGTATTTAGAGTGGTTCACATAGAAGATAACTAGTGGCTAAGATAGTATTATTTTGATGCTCGTTAATTGTGGCTGACTTAGTAATTTAGAAGGCAACATACATTTTTGGGGGCGAATAATGATACTAAAAAGAAGCCTGTTTAATTAGCACCCTTATTATTTATATCGACAAACGAACGAAATGTAATTTACGAACGCATTACGCCAGCATGTATAAACCAAGTACAGTACGAGTATAGGCACAAAATACTTAATAGTATTGGCATAGGGAAGACTACTTATAGAGAAGACTACTTATAGAGAGATGAGAGATTCTTACATACACTATGCCTAAACCTTTTCTCTTTATGATGACTGCCTTGGTGGTCCAGTGGGTGCAGTATGCGCCTGCTGTTCACGAGGTTGTGGGTTCGATTCCCACAAAGGACAAAACTTTGTGTGACCCACAAAGACTTGTTCTGTGTCTGGGTGTAATTTGTATCCGTAAATTGTATGTTTGTAAAGTCCCCCGCAACACAGAGATTGTTCTCTAGTGCGGGAGGACGAGACCCATTCTACTGCTGGGTGAACATAATTATACTAAGCGGCAGAACAATATACCTAGGTTTAGAATAGATACTAAACCTAATAATGTCAATTAGAATTCTACCTGTAATTACCTACTAGCGACACGCCCGTCCAGGATTCGCACAGAGGGACATACTCGCCGTATGCGTGTTTGCCACCTTTGTAGAATAAAAATAAAGTCGAGGTAAATAGCATGGACTAAGGGAGTAAGTGTTATCCACCGCAAGAGAGGGAAAACTCGAAACAAAACCCTATACCAACCCGTCTGGCCAGCGTGGTATAGTAGGCTAATATCCCTCTAAATATTTGGAGGAGACCCGTGCCCAGCAGTGGGACGTTTATGGGTTGAGATGTAAATAGCATGGGGTTCTTCAAGAAAGGAGTTATAAGGTTTTTAAAGGGTCGGCAACGCGTGAGTGACACCCCTGGTGTTGCAAACGTCCATAGGCTACGGTAACTGCTTACCATCAGGAGGGCCGTATGCTTGTTTGTCACCTTGGAAGTATAAAAAAAAAAAAAAAAAAAAAAAAAAATGGAAAAATGTTAGAATGAAAAGTCATTTTAAGGGTAAGTTTAATACAGAGAACTGAAATTTTGCTTTAGACTTGTCGGATGGTCAGACAATTTTGTATGGAGACTGTCAAGGTGGTAAAAGATTTTAAGATTTTTAAAATCGGCCAAGCAGTTTTGAGTTTATTCATTACAAACATACATACATTATTTCTCTTTATAATATTAATAGAAAGATATTGTATAACATTACATAATTATTAAATAATATATTACATAAGCTATAATTATGTTCATTGTTTAGAGTTCTGCCTATCACGAGAAAAACCGTTATAATAATATTTTCAGTAATGTTTAAATTAAGAACTCTATACGTGTTATATTACGTTACATGTTCCGTTTATTCTCTGCCTTAAGAGCCAAGTATTATATATATACTGAAGGGCGAAAACTTTCATTATGTCCAGTCTTTTATTTTTATTGCCTATAGTAGCAGATAGGTAGGTAAGTACTTGTATATCGTGTTAATGCTCTCATTGAACCTTGTTTGACCCATCAGAAAACTTAGAAAAAAATACAAACAAAAACAAAAAAATATTTCAATAACAGCTAGGTACTTACTTTTTTAGTAAATTATTTTTCTTATAAAAGCGTTGTTTACTTTATAATAGCGGAATTTTTGTGATGATTCAGCATTATTACTATTTTATTTATAGATGACATTGTATTTTCAGTAAAATTACTACAAATTATACGTATGTATATGCAAATTTAGGGACAGCTAACAGTAATACTTTATGGTCAAAGGTTCTGTGCTGAAGATAACTAGGTATCGTTATTTTTTTTCATTTTATCGAGAGATACAAAACACGAATGATAGAAATGGCTGTAGAAAAAACTTAGCATGATGTTTTCCCAGACTGTAATAAACGATAGTAACGCCATATTATCAAACACAGATACTTATTGTTCAACCCAGGTATTATTTTACTTAGTTTACAAATACGAGTAGATACGAATATTACGTGCATTCGAGTTCCGAGTGTGAGGTACAGCTACACACTTGGATATTGCAGCAATTTTTGATAAGAAAAATTACTTCCTTAAATAAAAAAAACATATCTAATTATATTCTTATTTGTTGAGTATAAAATCAAATTTAAATTAACGCATATAAAATGTAAAATTTTAAAAATAAAATATTTAAAATCATACAAATACTATGCAATATCTAGGATCTTTAAATTTTTCTTTATCAGTGATATATTTAGCTACTGAAATTCTAAACAAAATTCGAAATAACCATTTGTGGATCACATATGGACACATGGAACAAAATCTTTTAATTTCAAAAATATCATTTAAAAGCTAATATAATCTAATATATTTTTCGACGACCGAAAAATTGTGTTTATAAAACACTGTGCAGCCGAGAATTTTAAAAGCGATCTAAATAACTCTATCACCAAGTTAGCCACTCGAATCACTCGATAAAAGAAGAAAATATCTCCTAATACTGGCTCCTAAAACCGCATAGCAACATTTGATAATAGTAAACATCATTTATGAAGTCTGATCCTCCATCTCGTTCATACACAATGACTTGCCGGTTGACATGCCGAACATAATTGACTGAATAGCAACTACAATTTGGCAACAAACGCATACAAATTGAATTTGTTCGATAAAGTGATGATAGAGTAACATTTATTTTATTTAAGGCGCACGTGTTTGATGGCGTGACGCGGTTCATTGGAACTTACATGACTGCAATAATATTATAGAAAGAAAGATGTAGATATCGCATTAGTGCATGGAAACTGTTCACGTCAACGGTAACTAAGTAGATAGGTAGCTTTATTTCTGACCAGAAGCGGGGAATATAACATTTTTGTGTTTCTTACTTTGAAAATGATGGACTTCCGTATATATTTCATTAATTATCTAAAATTCATTCTGTATACTTAGTATATTGGTTTTCGTTCCTTTTCGTTACCACTAATACTGTAACTTATACCAAACCGTAAATGTTATATTCTGGCAATTAAAAAGAGTGACCCGAGTTTCTTGCCAATTCTTCTCGAGGCCCTGCCATAGTCAGCGAATTGGCCGTAGGAAAGAAGTATGCTGGCATTTGTTTTTATGACGTTCATAAGTATCATGTATTTGATCTAAATGAATATGAGTTTGACTTTGACTTGACTTGACCATACAATTTGTTCATCCTTTATTTTATTCCTTTATTTTAGGGGGTGAAACTTCAAAAAGCTGTTATTTAAGTATAAATTATTTATTTTTACCCAAAAGCAAGTAGGCGTATGTTATTTCATGCTTCTTCCATACAATCGTTCATAACTTATTTTAAATCGAAAAAATCCTTCAAAAATGATTTTTTTTAATGACTTTAGTGACCACACTTAAGTCATTCAAAAATCATTTTTGCAATGCACCGTTTTACGATCCGCGTTGTATAAATCAGCCAGTCAATCAGTCAATCGAGACAAGCAATCATAATATTTGTATAAATATATTTTTTACTATATTGTCTATTGTCTATTTGGGATCAGATTGGTGCTGTCCCAAAATATTATTTTTAAAAGCTTTGAATACAAGATCACAAAAGCTCATTCAAATAACTATAAAATTAAGCTATCGTTGTTTTATATCGGAGCGAAAACCTGATTAAAAAAGTCTAGCAAAAAATGCAGTAACAACATCGATTTCTCCACGGAACTGCCCATTCAAACAGGTTCTATACTAACAAATGTGTGACACTGACATGCGATTTGCACTAACTGTGTACATCTAACTAGGCCCTGTCAGAGCGTCGGTGTTCGTTATATTGTAGGTCATAGGAATAAACCATTCGATGTAGAAAACGTCACTTGTATGCAGACATATTTCAACTATTTTTTGTGTCACTATGGTGGCAAATAGTACTGGTTTAGTGGCTTAAGTAGTTACCTCGCCATTTACTACTGCGCGGCGTGTTGTGGGTTCGATTCCCACACGGGACAAAAATTTGTGTGATCCACAAATGGTTGTCCCGAGTCTGGTTGTACTTTGTGTCCGTTAATTGTATGTTTGTAAAGTCGCCCACAACACAGGGCTTGTTCCCTAGTGCGGGAGTTGTCTTTTATAAAAAAAAATATTAAAAAAATTGCTCGCCTTATAGTGAACAGTTACCGTATCCTATGGACTATCCTATAGCTGTAGCTTATGGTAGACGAGGAAAATGATCCATAAGTACCCCAGTAATTGTGTAATTGTTTACTCACCTGGTAATATAAGCCAGGCAACGACGAAGCTCATACCCACAACGCTCAAGTACAACTGCCGTTTTTTAACTCCAACCAGATCTGATAGATATGAAAACACTAATGTTGCTGGGCCTCCTGAAAAACAAAAAACATTTTTATTGACGCTAATACATTATGTAGACTTATATATAGTAGGTATTAAGCGTAAAATAAAAAATTCAAGGTTGCTTAAATAGAGTGGATGCAGAGGACTGGGTGTTGTCATACGAATAAAAGGATTTCGTCCAGTGCAGTTAAAGAATTAACAAATATCTATTTTTGGGCTGACCCGAAAATCGAACCTTGCACCTCGTGATAAGCAGTCGGACTCAACAACCCATAGACCAACAAAGCAGTCATGAAAGACACATGTTCAAATATATTATAGATATCATTGCACACAGTTTTTTTTTTAATTTAGTTACACATGTATAAACATACGAGTACATAATATTTTTGAAGTAAAAACTTCTTTTAGCACGATACGCATATCTTTAGATGAGATAAAATCTCCGACACCGTTACGAGACGCAGCTAGACATATCCGAATAATCTTTTTTCGACTGTCACGTTATTAAAGCAAAGAGGCGATATTATATGTACAATTGCAGACCGCGAACGCGTCTAGATAAATAAAAAAAAACTTTTATTGTTATAAAATTTATAACAACTGTTTTGCCTACTGTTTTCACTTCTGTCGGCACTCCCGGAGTGCATTTTTTTTTTAGTATAACTTTGGATGGACTGAAATTTCACTACAATATCTGTCATATCATAGAGCAGAAGTAAAGCAGGATTTGATATAAATACGATGGATTTAATCACAATTATTAAAGTAGGTGTGATATTAATATGGATGCCAATTATTACTGCATGCTATACAGTGCGAAGCTCGCACTTGCCTCGTCAAATATAGAACTTACCTATAACAAAACCATTAATAGTTCTTGCTGCAAGCAGCAATCGGTAGTCAGCTACTGTGCTCTGTGCCAGCGTGATGGTGGCATCCAGCAGCAGCGTCAGACTGAGGCAGTTTCTTCTTCCAAACACGTCACCTACAATACCCCAGAAGAACGCACTCGCTACTCCACCTGGGGAACAGAAAGGTAAAAGATTTATTTCAGGACTTTTAGGAGGTAGAAGTTGAGAAAGAGATGCTCAAAATTCTCTCCATAGGAAAACGATCATTGATCAGTTTTAAGAGAGGTAGGGCACTATACTAGTGAGCAAACCCGACTAGGGAAGGATCTCCACCTTACAAAAGACCACAGCTAAATAACTACACGCAGCGGGGTACTTGTGTTCCTGTGTGTGAGTACAGGTCTCCAGTGCCCATTTAGGGCGTTTTGAAAGTAACGTATTCCTATCCCAGGAACACTCTCATCTTTAAGCCCTGGTTGATAGTTGGCAACACGCAAGTGATACCTCTGGTATTGCAAGCGCCCATAGGCATAGCGTAACTGCTTAACATTATGGCGCACCGTATGCTTGTTTGCCACCCAAGTAGTATAAAAAATTAAAAAAATACGGTGGTGGCCATTTGGAAATTTGAGTTTCTTTCAATGAAAATAGGTCGACTTGTCATATTCCTAATATCGCAAGGATTCTTTGGGTATGGTATTAGTTTTCAGTGCTTACTTTGTTCATTAAAAGATCATTATCACTATCATTATTGACTGGCCTGTTGGTCTAGTGGTAACTGACACTGACTGCTACGCCGGAGGTCGTGGGTTCGATTCCCACCCAGGACAAATCTTTGTGTTATGAGCACGAATGTTTGTTCTGTGTCTGGTTGTAATTTATCTATAATATGTATGTATTTAGAAATATATAAGTATGTTTATCAGTTGTCTGGTTACCATAGTACAGGCTCTGCCTAGTTTGGGATCAGATAGCGATGTGTGAGTTGTCCCGAAAATATTATTACTATTATTATGAGAAGAATATACCGAAATGAACTACGACTCAAGCGTGAATCTAATAGTTAAAACTTGATGAATAAATTGATGGCCTCCTTTAAATGGAATTTATTATTGGCATTTGGTTAAATTTATGAATAGGTACGTGAATGAGCAGTTGGCTTAACCCAGGCTTCTTAACTAAGCCGGTGGGCGAGCAGATTGTTTAATTGTGCCTATTACCGATCGTACACAAGTACTGGCTCGCCGATCAGAACTGGGACATTAGGCCATTAAGACACCTGCTTCTAGAACGATCTGAACAAATGACATGTAGCTGATCAACTAGGTATTAGGTCTGAATTTGTCAAAATGAAGTAAAAATTGTTTTCAAAAGACCCTAAGAACTATATAAGTATGTTTATAATATATATTTGTTTATTGAAATTATCTACGATTATTCATCTTAATATGCACCCACTTTGTTTATATCTGCATCACCCTAAAGTTGACTGGTAGATAATGCCTCTGGCATTATAATAATAATAATAATAATTTATTGTTCTCTCTCACATAGATATTACAGAAAAAATAAGAAGTAACAGGTACAATATTAAGGCTAAAAATAATAAAGTAACTACTATGTGAGAGACTGGCAGCTGTACTAGAAGACCTGTATTACAGCTTACCAGCCTCTCCTAACCCTGGATAGGTAACATTGTTAAATGAGCCGTGTAATCGCGTTGTGTTAAGCTATGCTGGTAGAGAGTAAGTACATGATTGTGTGTGTGTGTGTGTGTGTGTGTGTGTGTTTGTGTGTGAGTGTGTGCGTGCGTGTGTATGTGTTTGTGTGTGTGTGTATTTGTGTGTTCGTACTTATGATGGTATTTGTAAGAGTGCTTCGGTTTCTTCATATGAGAGGGATTTAAGCCAGATTGAAACATTTCGTTTACAGATAAATCTTGTATGAGAGTAGATGTGTGTCACTTTATTGATTTTATTATAGAGGTATCTTCCCAAAAACCCAAAGAACCTGCCAGAGAACTTGGAGGTCCACCTAAACTCTAATGTATCACAGACTTGATGTTTCCGCCGTTTGTGTGATACTTGACAGGGATCATAGGTGAGCATAGTATGCTGCCTAAGAACAGTTCCGAGAACAAACAACTGGCGTACGGTCAGAACGAGAAAAGGAAGAGAATGGCTAACTTTTAGTACGACTCTTCGAGCTCTTTCTAATTTTATTAAACTAGTCTTTGATGAACCACCCCAAACAGTGATACAGTAGCTTAGAACCGATTGGCATAGTGCTAGGTATACTTGTTTTAGTACTTTTGAGTTCGCAGTATGACGTAGTATTAAGTCCGCCTTTACAAAATTTGTGTATAAAGTTTTAAATAAATAAATAATATACTCTATAGGGGACAATACTGTACAGGGGAAAATATCAAGTTTGCCGGTTTTCCCTTATCACAAAACCCCCACATTACTGGAACAAATTAATTGCATTGTTTACGCACAACAAAAATACTTTGACGCCACTCCCGTATAAGGTGAACAGAGTTCGTAGTGATATTATTTTGTATATGCCTGTTAACAGAACCTTATAAAGGAATAGTAATTGACCATTTGGTTTACTTGTTAGATAAAATGGTGTCATCTATTTTCTTGATCACGTTTTTAAGTCTAGTCTGATTATTTAGGAAAGTTTACCAACACAAAACCAGATTACTACGGTGCCGAGATATGGACACTTATGGCAGGGTTAGTCCAGAAATTGGAAATCACGCAGCGAGCTAAGTATGCATGGACTTTAAGGATAAGTTTTCTGGCAAAGAACATAAGTTACTAACATCGTTTTTTTTATACTACTTGGGTGGCAAACAACGGCCCGCCTGATGTTTAGCAGTTACCTTAGTCTATGGACGCTTGCAATACCAGAGATATCACGATAGGAATACGTTTCTTTCAAAAAGCATCCCTACATGAGCTCTACGTAGTTCAAATATTTAGCAATGGACTGGCCATATTTGACAGAAGACCGATGGTCGCTTGAGTAGACGAGTGGACACCGCGACCTGTAAATTTAAGGTGAGCGCCCGCCATCAACATCGACCAAATCTTTCAAGGACGACAAGAAGATTGCTAGGTAGTACTGGATGCAGGAAAGCGAAAGACTGGGTGTTGTAGCGCGAAATATGTGACTCCTACATCCAGCAATAGACTGAAACTAGTTACAGGCAGCACAGGTGAAGTCTCGGAATGTCTGGAAGAGTAACTCGATACGGTTTTATGTTATTTCTAAGGCACGAAGGAACTTATTTGGCTGTGGTCTTCTGAAAGGTGAAGGTCCTTTCCTAGTACCCTACCTCTCTTAATTAAATAATTACTATTACTTAAATAATGAGGCTCTCATAGCCAGGTGCACTCACTGTTCGGTAAACGATCAGCGGGTTAAGCAACCAAGGGCGCGGTTACCCTATAGATGGGTGACCGCATAGTGGTATTTCATCTGAGCGTCTCCGTGCTTCGGAGGGCACGTTAAATATCGGTCCCGACTGTTATCAGTCGTTAGATCACGACAGAGGCCTAAGTATGGGCGATCTTAATAACTCTGTCACCAGGTTGGCCACTAACCAAACGATAAGAAGAAGAAGACCTCTCTTAATAGAAGATTTTTTTTCTATACCACTTGCGAGGCAAACAAGCATACGGCCCGCCTGATGTTAAGCAGTTACCGTAGCCTATGGACGCTTGCAATACCAGAGGTATCACTTAAGGCTTTACGATTGAAGTATCCCTGGGATAGGAATACGTTTCTTTCAAAACGCATCCCTAAATGAGCGTTGGAGACCTGTACTCACACACAGGAACACAACTACACCGCTGTGAGTAGTTATTTGGCTGTGGTCTTCTGTAAGGTGGAGGTCCTTCCCCAATCGAGTTTGCTCAGTAGTATGGTGCCCTACCTCTCTTAATAGCAGAATTTTGTGGCTGTTGCGGTCTGATACACTAAAAACCCGCATATTGACAGATTGTTATTAAACATTAACATTTAGTTACCAACTGTTTAAATAAGTTGTTTGATAACAATAAACCTATTATGTGGGTATGACTGATGTACGGGCCCTGGTATATTGTTAAGGTTTTACAATGTGGAAGCTTGTAAGCAGCATAATGTGACTCTAATTTGTGAAATTAGCCGTAGCCAAGTATTTACATGTTATTTATTTTATTTGGGGAATAAAAATATAACCAATAAAATAACCGTAATATGGGTTTTTTTATAATAGGAGTAATCCTAGGATGTGTCTTTAACTGTACCTCTTACGTACAGATTACAATAATAGGCCTACTCACGTATCTTCCTTTTTATATTATAGGTATATAAAAATGAATCCCTATTTCACTTGGTCACGACATCACGCGTGAACGGCTGGACCGATTTCAGTTATTCTTTTTTTGTTGTGATGTTATTGTCAGGAAAAGGTTCTTATGTAAAAAATAAACTTGCGCTGAAAATAGTTTAACCCGGTCGAAGTCGGGGCGGGCTGCTAGTATTTTATAAAAACACACAGACCCTTCCCCTATTTGGCTAGCTCGCTTGTTGAGTGCTCTCTCTTACCTCCTTATTCTTATGTCAGTAGGTACTGTAGAGGTTTATTGGTGGTCACTAGCTGGCCGCATACCAATGGTGAAACCTCTAACGTGTTATAAAAGTAAATCATAATTATATTTGAATTCAGAGAGATTGGAAAAAAGGGGAATGATTTGAAGGTTGTCATGGGCAGACAGGTTCGGGCTTCGGTGAAGCTAAGTTGTATTTTATAATAAACCATAAGTAGGGAAAAGTAAAATAAACAAATCATATAGTTATCCGGTGTTATTCATTTACCAAAGTAATCAAGAACCCTTCGCCTAGCTATACCTGCTTTGACCATCTGGAGTCTACGCCCGAAGTACGTGTTTTAAGGAGGAGAAGCTGCTGACGACGGAGGGGCTCTACATGGTGGAAGCGCTAAGAGGATACCGAACCATCAGAGGATACGTATAATTTGTTTTTATTAAAAATGGAAACGACGAAGTTCGATGGCGTCCATCATGACGTTAAAGACTTTTTGGCCCAATTTAACATCGTATGTGCGGTGAATAAATACAATGATGATGGTGTAAAAAAAATTACTGCTCTACAGTACCTACTGATGCTATTCAGAAAACAGTATTACAGTACATTTTTACGCTACCAAACCTGCGTCGTACGTACGTAGAATTACCCCAAATTGCGATGTAACAATTTATCGCATGATGTAATCACACTAACTACTTTATACCACGTACAATTCGTTGACATCCAATATTAGTGTATCATTTAACACATTATTGTCAATTTAAAACAAAGATAGAATCGATATTCGTTTATAGTTCCAATGAGGACATAATGTGAAACTAATGAATTGTTTTAACATAGTATCTTCCGCGAATATATGATTAGGTGGTTTTTCCTTTTATATCAATTTCTGCAAAAATGGGATGTTTAATATTGATGCTATATATAATAGTCTCGATCGTAATATCATCTCTAATATTGGATCATAAACACGGTCACGATGTATTTTTTATACTAGAGGTCGGCCGGTGGTCGAAATTCGACCGTGATTGCTTTCTGCAGTGTTTCTTCTGGTGTTAACTGTGCCAAATCTCACTCTCCTTTGTGCACGCTATGTGCTTCAAAAGAGGTACAAAGTTTTTTCTTCACGTACAAATATTATAGATTCGGCCAAACTAAAAAAAAAACTAAATGATTGGCTCGATGGCTTAATTAGTTACTTCGCCATTCACCAACGCGTGTGTTGTGAGTTTGAATCCACAAACCCACCCATAAATGGATATTAGCCTACTATACCACGCTGGCCAGACGGGTTGGTATAGGGTTTTGTTTCGAGTTTTCCCTCTCTTGCAGTGGATATTGTACTAACTCCCTCTTACGACACCCTCAGGATAGGATTCAAATGCAATCGTTATTCCGACTCTGAATGTAATTTTGCCACGTTAATAATATGAATTTATAAAGAACCCAACAGCCACACAGCCGAACACCCCCCAAGACGGATGATGTCTTTCAAAAAATATTTTCTATTTTAGCCGCCTTCGGTCAACTAAGGACAGGTATTTGACAGTACTTTCAGCTTCGACCAAGAAAAGCTGAAGCTTTGGCTAAAACCGCAGTCTTCTATAAGACGAAGACAATAGCCAAACTACATATTTTGAACACGCCTGAGTTGCACTGCACTAGGAACGCAAAACTTAGCTCATTAGCGCTGCTATCTCATCCGTTTAACATCCACTAATATTGTAACCTACACCAAATTGTAAATGTTATATTCTGGCGATTAAAAAGAGTGACCCGAGTTTCTTGCCAATTGTTCTCGAGGCCCTATCATAGTCAGCGAATTGGCCGTAGGAAAAAAGTATGCTGGCATTTGTTTTTATGACGTTCATAAGTATCATGTATTTGATCTAAATAAATAAATGAGTTTGACTTTGACTAACCCGTCTAATCGTTATCTAACTCGCGTTACCCAAGCTTGCTATTAAGCAGGCTAGGGTAACGCGGGTTTGATCGACTAAATAATCCCTACAAAGTAGTTTTTACCCAGCCGCCATTGGTCAAAATCTGACCTTCACAGCTTAGGTAAGATACTAATTATAATAAGTGAGACTGTACACAGGTGGTTTAATTACGCAGTTATATACTGAATTGTGATTAAAACAATAAATTAGCTACGCCTTATTTATCGTATTGTTAAATAATGACCAAAAGTAAAGTTTTGACAAGAAAAGCTGTGTCTACATATATTAAATAAATTTTCCGTTACACATGGATAGTTATTTAGGCGCCTATTATAACATTTTATTTTAAGAATCCTTACTTACGAGTAGTATGTAGAGCGAAGAAAATGATCAATTTTTATATACCTACTACTGAGGAGGCAAACAAGCAAACTCGCAATTCCTGAAGCACTTTTCATTCTTTTTGAGCCGACTCATAAAGTGCAATTCTTTAAATAATACGAGTATCGCTAAAGTTTGTAACAATGTATGGATATAATTTGATTTTTAAAAGTTTTTTAATTATTACGTAAATTATGTTTAACATAGTAAGTAAGCTAAGTCAAATATATAATCGTAATTTTTCCTTTACTAATCTACAGTTAATCTTAAGAGAGGTAGGGCATCATACTAGCGAGTGGGCCCGACTGGGGAAGGACCTCCACCTTACAGAAGACCACAGCCAAATAACTACACAAAGCGGTGTAGTTTTGTTCCTGCGTGTGAGTACAGGTCTCCAGCGCTCATTTAGGGGTGCGTTTTTAAAAGAAACGTATTGCTAACCCAGGGTTACTTCCATCTTATAGCCAAGGTGTCAAAAAATGGGTTGGCAACACGCAAGTGATACCTCTGGTATTGCAAGCGTCCTTAGGCTACGGTTACTGCTTAACATCAGTTGGGCCGTATGATTACTTGCCACCCAAGAAGTATAAAAAAAAATGCCGTTTTCCTTCAATTTGTTTAATTTTAGCTCTTGCCGCGTTGTGATATAGGTTTATCCTAGTACAGGCACTCTAAAATGGTAGTACACATTTATTTATTTATAAGCCTACATACATATATTTTAGTATTGACAAGTAATTCACAACTAGCACTATAATACACAAATTATAAATAAATTCTAATAATAAAAACAACACAAAAATGGGGAAGAACTGCTTAGTAGGCGTCGTAAAATTCCTCCTCATCGATGTCTACTGAAAACGTGCCCAGGATTGCCATTCAGCGTGGCAGCATTGCCACGCTGAATGGCAATGCTTATTTCTTGAACCAAATATAAACTAGCCTTCTGGTCACGTGAAGCGTCGACTAAACGCTTGGACAAATCTTTAAAAAGTCCGCGAGCACTTGCACCCTACGGCCCAAGCGTTTCGACTCCAAACGGCTCAAAAACACAATCTCCGATGAGATTACTGTTATATTTACCAACTTAAATATCATTAAATGAATTGATTTGAATAAAAATTTAAGGTGAAATTTTAAGAACGCGTTATGTTTTGTTTCTAAACATTTCGATACCTGACGTTGCGCATACGCAGGTTTTACATTATAAGTATGATGACGTATGTTGCTGTAAGTAGGAATAAAAACAGCTGAGCTATTATATTAGTAACATTTATTAATGTGTTATGTGATTAGTTACGTTTTTTAAGAACTTCTATAAAAACTGTGAATGAAGCGGCACGTGCACGTGCAACATTTTTTTAAACGTATTTCAATATACAAGTGTCATAAACAGTAGTCGAATCGAATACAATTGAAAGCAAATTTACAGGATTTGACGTGTGTCAAAAGTGTATGACATCATATCGTAAACTTATGTCAAATGCCAAGCAGTTGCTTTCTATTCTATTTCATTCGATTACCGTTTAGGTTGTCCGTTGTCCGTGTGGTGACGGATTAAGAATATAAATGTCACCACCCCGTTCTATCCCGAGGGTGTCGTAAAAGTCGACTAACGGAGTAAGGCAGACAATATCCACTGCAAGAGAGGGAAAACTCGAAACAAAGTCCTATACCAACCCGTCTGGCCAGCGTGGTATAGTAGGCTAATATCCCTCCAAATGTATGGAGGAGACCCGTGCCCAGCAGTGGGTCGTTTATGGGTTGAAGTGTAACGTTTAGGGCAGATTAGAACACTGTAAGTATTCAGACGCAGGAACACAACTACACCAATGTGTATACCTACTTAGTTATTCGACTGAAGTTCCAAGTGTGGTTGCTCGATGAAACAGTATTACAGCTTTAGCTGTCTTAAAACTTCGATTAAACCTGCCTATTTCTCAATTAGAATTCCTAAAAATACAATATAATATATAATATAATATTTTCGGGACAACTCACACATCGCTATCTGATCCCAAACTAGGCAGAGCGGTAGGTACTATGGTAACCAGACAACTGATAAACATACTTATATATTTCTAAATACATACATATTATAGATAAATTACACCCATACACAGAACAAACATTCGTGCTCATCACACAAAGATTTGTCCTGGGTGAGAATCGAACCCACGACCTCCGGCGTAGCAGTCAGAGTCACTAACCACTAGACCAACAGGCCAGTCGAACAATGATGTAATAACCGCTACAGTACACTAGAAGCATTTTTTTTTAAATATAGTAAACCGTCTTACCACTCATAAAAGCCATATTGATGAGTCCTGCCTGATAGGTGGTCAGCATCAGCTCACATCGTGCTGCAGGCAAGACGTAAGACATGACGCAGTTCTGCACGCCTGATGCGAAGAACGAGAAGGCGCACGCGCCGAGCGCGCTGCGGCTAAACCGGCCATAACCTGAGGAATAACAAAGATTTCTTTTAACTTATAATAAATAGCCAGATTTGGTGAAACTAGAGCTAGAATGATATTAGAGCCACCACACACATACGGTTATGAACCTACGAATGTATGGACAAAAAAACACATTGTTTTTTTTTTGAATTATTCGTTTATATATTATTTGTCAGATTCATATTCAGAAAACCGAATGTGTGTATGACAAGCCTTATTAATAAAACTTCGGCCCGCTGTCAGTACCGTACAGTACTGTTATAATATCGTCACTGGAAAGGCAAAATTACTGAAGTGAAAATAGGTTGTTTCGAGATAAAGCCGATCAAAGTTTTTATTTTTAGAAAAAAAATCATATCTTTTTACACAATCATCCGATTTCAATGAAATAACTTTATAAATAATTCTATTTGTAGCATGCGTTTACTGGAAGTGGTTGAAATTCGTTTTTTTTACTACTTTCCAAGATAAGTGGCGCTTCAGTAATTTTGACCCAATAACTTAGTAAGCCAAATTTTCTTAAACGCCACCAATGTAAACAACGATTGTATTTTAAAAGTACTGAATACAATACTATTAGTAAATTTGAGTAGGATGAAATTTCTTTAGCATAAATTTTAGTGTCGTGTTGGTGTATCAAAATAACTTCAAGGGAAATATTTTATACTCCTCATGTCTAGGATTTTGACTCATGAGGCGATAGGATAACTAAGTAACTTCAACTAAAATTACTTAAAATGTTTTTTTTTCGTAATCAGTTAAAATTTCTTTAGCTGAATTTTTATTACATTCAAGGTAAGCACAAATTACTTAAAGGCCATTCTTTTTTAGGCTACACAAAGGCAATTTTATTCAAGCGCCAAACTTAATATTTAATATTCAGGAAATATTTCTTGAGCGACATGAGTGAAAAATTGGCCAAAAAACGCGTCGCTTCAGTAATTAGGAAAAAAAAGCAGCACCTTTTTTTAGGTTACTTAAACGCCACAAAAATGCTCTGATTGCAATGGTTCCTAGGCAGATCGACGCAGAAAAAATCGCTGATTCCGAATATGTATATAACTCAATTATGCCCACTTTGTATGACAGAAGTAATTTTGCCTTTCCAGTGACGAATTATTAAGATAATATTATTTCTATCTATATTTTATACTTTTTGTTTTTTTTATTGTACTGTAATTGGGTAATTTTGGAACTCTCAACATTAAAACTCTTTTTAAACCCAACATTTTTGAAAATCTGAGTTAAAGTTATATTATATATTTTTCTATGAATATATAGAAGAAGATTTCTTAGTTAACTATTTCCTGTACGAAGATCTCAGTATTCTAAGTAAGAATAAGGTGTTAGGCAGTTATATGTATGTGTAATTCAGAATTCTGAATCACAAATACAGCAATTTTCCTATTGAATGTCATACCCGCCATTTATTGCGCGTCGGAAGTAAAATGTCCTGTAAGAGAATTGTTATGGTTAGTACATGGACAAATCATAACATTTACTTTCTCGTCGATACGCAGACATCTGTCCGCATGCCATGTTACTTAGTTTATATTAAAACCAAGATAATGTTGACATAAGAACATTTCCACCGTTTAAGTGAAATGTGGGTTATCATTATTACTTAGAATACCGGGATCTTGGTAAAGGAAATACCTAGTAAACTATACAAAGAAAATATTTTGTTCCCTCTTCAAGCACATTTGCACGAAGACTAATTTCGACCTTTCATATATACTCAAACGCTAACTCAAAATAAATTTAATCATTTAGGTTACAAAGTAACACTTATGAAAGTCATAAATTATGAATAAATCAGACAGATGATGTTAGCAAAATTTTCAAGACTGTATTTTTTTTAAAATCAAGATTATCATATTATTATAGACAACTTTCGAACTAGGGAACAAGCCCTGTGTTGCAGGGGACTTTACAAACATTGGACAACGGGATTTATGGATCACATTTTTTTTCCCCGTTTGGGATTCGTACCTATAACATACTGCGCATGTCTGTATCACGTAACATGGACAGAAAAAAATCTCTAGGAGTTTTTTGTCTCTAATCTTTCATTGAGCTAGTCTTTTTACGAACTTTTATGATCTGATGTTAAGCAGTTACCATAACCTATGGTCTATTGCTTGCAATACCATAAGAGGGATCACTTGCGTGTTGCCGACACCATTGTATTACACCTTTAAGATGCAGTCTCCCTAGGAACGGAAAACCAAAGTTATTTGGCAGTGGTCTTCTGTAAGGAGGTCCTTCCCCAGTCGGACTTGCTCTCGCTAGTATACAATCCCACCCACATGCCCACCGCTGTGACTTCTGTGAGCCAGGATCAACAGCGGGGTAACCAACTGATACACGTCCCGTGCCCAGCAGTGGGACGTTTATGGGTTGAGACGTAACCAACTGATACACCGAGTTTTGACACTCGTGCATCCCGTGGACAACTAAACCTACTGTCTTGGAGATCTATTTCTGTGGTCTTGGACCTAGAACCTTGAACCTAATGTCTTGCTAGTATAGTGCCTTACTTTTCTTGTATACCCTGGTTATGATATTTCACGTGAGCTTGAGTCTCCGTGCTTTGGAGAGCACGTTAAAGTCGGACCCAACTCACAGCAGAGGCCTATAAAAGCGACCTGAATAACTGAATCACTAGGCTGGCTACTTACCACTCCATAAAATAAAAACTATAACCCACTCTTTATTATTTAGCTGGCATGTGTATGTAAGTATAATCGTTAAAGTTTTATCGATTTCCGCAATCAAAAATTAATTGTAACATAAGTCAATGTTAGAAATGATTATAAAGCCTTTGGATATGACTGTACAATACAGCTTCTTTTTTTATACTACCAAGGTGGCAAACAAGCATACGACCGGCTTGATGGTAAGCAGTTACCGTAGCCTATGGATATTTGCAACACCAGGGGTGTCACTTACGCGTTGCCGACCCTTTAAAAACCTAATAACTCCTTTCTTGAAGAACCCCATGCTAGTCTCTTGGGAAAACCTCGACAGGGAGAGAGCTCATTCCACAGCCTAATCGTACGTGGTAAGAAATTCCTCTGGAATCTTACAATACGGCATGTTTCAGGTGCAAGGATGTGAGGATGAACTCCCTGTCGGTGACTAGAGGTGCGTTGATATTATTAATAATATTGAAATTAAAATGTGTCAATTCGGACACTGTCTGAATATATTATACTAGCTTCCGCCTGCGGCTTCGCCTGCGCGTACAATCCCTTGAAAACAAAGATTTTTTCCGGGATAAAAAGTAGCCCATGTGTTATTCCAGACTATAATCTATCTCTATGCCAAATTTAATCCAGATCCGATCAGTAGTTTTGCGTGAAAAAGTAACAAACACACATCCATACATTCTTACAAACTTTCGAGTTTATAATATTAGTGGGATTGTGTCCGAATCGTCAGCAACTCGTTGTGGCCACTGGTCGGCAACACGCAAATGATACCTCTGGTATTGCAAACATAAAGATGCAATTCAGGGGGAAAGGCGTAAATATATGTTAAACACTGTAACGGTAAAACTTACTCTCAGATACACTTCCGATAAGGGTATGAAGAAAGACTGGTCTAGCCGGCAGCCATTTTCTTTCTCCTTGAACGTGCACTCGTGTAGATAGAGACAAAGTACACCATTTCTATGGCAAAACTTGTTTTTACTAGCGCATACCCGTGAGGTGTCCCATTAGTCTTTCCAAGGAATATAATATGTTTTTTTTTTTTTTTTTTTTTTTTATTCTAATTTTTTTTTAAGGCTTTTTTCACAATGAAATGCCAGCCTTATCGTAACTTATACTAGCTTACAAACAAAACTGAGATTGGACATTATTGATGGCTAAATAAATCTAAAAGTAAATCTACTATTTCTGAAGTAGGTTGTGACAATATATGTAAGTAGGGAGCAATATCATATTTACTAGTTTTAATTTTAGCCATCAATGACTCTCTCTCCTTCTTATTTCTAGTACACTCCATAAGTAAATGGTAAACATCCTCAACAGTTCCACATGTTAGACAATTTGGAGAATCTACTTTCTTCATCAAGAAACCAAACTTCCTAGATGGGTAATGACCAGAGCGCAATCTATGAATTAAAGTAATTTGCGATCTGTTCATATTACATAGAGTAAACCATGGAATTTGAGGAGGCTGACATTTTATTGTTCTGTACCAAATACCCTTTTCTTTACTCCGTTCGTCAAAATATTCTTTAAATTTATTGTAACACAAGGTTTTGTATTTACTCAAATGTTCTGAATAATTAGGCTTTATATTAAATTCTATACCTTCAAAAATTGCTAATTTTGCTAACCTGTCAGCCTCCTCATTACCTTTAAGACCCACGTGAGATGGAACCCACTGCAATCTCAGCACTACACCATTATTTAAAAGGTCATTAATTTTACCTAATATAGAATAAGCTACCGAAACACCTCTGATACCAGAGGCGCATCGAGCTAAATGCTGCAGACTGCTCTTGCTATCTGTGAATATTGCAATGAACTGATCTCCCGAGCTACAAGCATAATTAATGGCTGCGTCAATCGCAATAAGTTCCATTGACATAATTGAAACACTATTATTTACTTTGTACATTGTTGAATAATGTCGGTTAAAATCATAGAATGCTGCCCCTAATCCATTCTCACATTTCGACCCATCAGTGTAATATCTATTAAAATATGAATACTTATCCTGAATTTCCTTTATAATTTCAAATTTAAGAGTAGCATAGTCCATGGAATATTTAGGTCCTGTCACACAATCTAAATTATATTTGATTATCTCATAAAGTTTAATATTTGTAGTCCAAACGTTAAGTGAAAAAAATTCCAATATGTCAGTAGAATGTACACAGTGTGATTTACATTTATCAAATGCATCTATAAGTAGTGGTATTTTTTTTGTTTGCCAATATCTAATTTGAATAACGCCATGAAGTTCTTCTAACAACTGAATAGTTACATTATTAGTCCAGGACATGCTCTTTAAGCAGAACTTATAAGAAAGAAACGATCTTCTAACATATAAAGGTGGTAAAGATAGTTCACTTTCCATTACATGAATGGGTGTACTCTTTATAAAACCTCCTATTATCCTTGCCGCCTGATTTTGTATTTTGTCCAGTTTATATAAATGTGCCTTAGCACTACTACCATACAAAAAACATCCATAGTCGAATCTACTTCTGATTAGAGATATATATAACGTACGTAGGTGTTTTGGATTCATTCCCCATTTAGAGCCAGCTAATATTTTTAAAAGCTTTAAGCATTTCATAGCCTTTTCAGCTGACTCATTTATGTGTTTGCCCCACAATAGAGACCTATCCAGCCATATACCGAGGTATTTGACAGTTTCAACTGTATTAATGTAATTATCATTTATTTTAAGACATATTCTATTTCTTCTTCGACCCCTAGTAAATATGCATACTTTTGATTTATTAGGGGAAAGCTCTAATCCCATTTCATTGAGTTTGTCAATCATTACGTTGAGAGCCAATTGCAGGGAAACTTCACAGTAGTATATATCTTTATGTCTAAGAAAAAACACAAAATCATCGGCATACTGCGATATAGAAATACCTAAAACCTCATGACAAATTTTGTGTGTTACCAAATTAAAAAGAATAGGCGAGAGAGGATCCCCTTGAGCCAAACCCCTATTTGTCCATCTACTCAAATTATTGCCTCCATATTCATTTTTAATCGTTAATCGCCTTGCATTTAAAAACTCCCATATATAATTACAAATTTTAGAGCCCATATTTAGATTGTCCAGTGTAGCCACAACATATTCAGCCAAGACATTATTATAAGCATTCCCTATGTCTAGGAAACAAGCCACAGTAGGAACGTTATGAGACAATCCTATCTGAATATATGTTACAATTCTTGAAAGACTATCCATACAGGACCGCCCTCGCCTAAAGCCAATAGCATCAGAGGATAGTATTTTATTCTTCTCAGTATACCACTCCAATCTCTTTACTAACATTGTGTGAAATATTTTACAAATACATGAAATGAGTGATATAGGTCTTAACTTAGGTTCAATATTGTTATCACTAGAAACTTTTGGAATAGGTATGATACTGATTTCCCTCCACTGGTGAGGAATAATCCCAAATGAAAATATTTTATTGTATATATTTAATAAAAACATTTTCCCCTCAAAGGGCAAATTATAAATCATGGAATAAGTAACATCATCATTACCTGGAGCAGTATCTTTCTTTTTAATACAATATTTCAATTCTTGCATTGTAAACAGGGATTCTAATAAACTATTGTGAGAGGTAAATAATGGGTGTTTATTTAAAACTGTGTCTGGGGCTAAAGAGCATAATAATTCCTGTTGCCTTACTTCTGATGAGGAAAATGACGATTTTTTATAACCTTTGTACCAGCGCATTTTTTGCCACATCTCAGAAACAGAAAGATTCTCATTAATACTGCTACAAAAAGACTTCCAACTGTTTGATTTAGCTTGGTTAATTAAGGTACGAGACTCTAAGACTCTTTCCTCCAAAAATTTAAGGTTTCCAGGCGTAGGATTCCTTCTAAAATTACTCAAAGCTAGTCTACGTCTGGCTACGGCTCTGGACAGCAATGGGCTCCAATACTGCTTCGGTTTAAATTTTCCAGCTGGATTAAGACATACATTATATTTAGGAATATTCTTATTAGCTGAGATATTAATTTGATCCTCAAAATAATTATATAATACCTGTATGTCTGCAGAACGATCTACATTGGAAAATGACTGGATAAGATCGTCGCTATACGCCTTCCAATTTGCTTGCTTGTAATTGCGTTTTTTTATATTCTGTTTGTATTCCAAACAGCTAAGTGTAATTTTAATAATAAGATGGTCACTACCTAGGTTATCATTACAGACTTTCCAATTAAAGTCTAACGAAATATCTGATGAAGTAAAAGATATATCGGGTGAAGATCTCTGCATTACCCCATTAACTAATTTTACTCTAGTAGAATAACCGCTATTTAAAGAAATCCAGCCATTTTCCAAAGATGAATCCAGTAGTTGCGTACCTCTTTGATCTATTTTATACGACCAGTTTGTGTGGTGCCCATTAAAATCACCCGCAATGAGAGTCTTTCTAGATTCTAAATGAAACAATTCATCCCAGTCGCAAGACCGGGTAACTACAGAAGAAGGACAATAAACAGATATTATATTCGTTAAAGTTTTACAATTTAATATTTTAACGTGAATAATTTCAATGCCCGGGTTTGATAAATAAATAGGAGATATATGTGAACGTAATGATTTATGAGCTAAAATAGCTACTCCACCATAGTTATCTTGTCTGTCTTTTCTAAATACGTTGTAACTACTCAAGTTCAAACTAATACTAGAATTCAACCAAGTTTCGCTCAAAATAGCGATATGTATATTTTCTTGACTTAGAAATAATTCAAAACTACATAATTTGGGCATTAAACTTTGTGAGTTCCATTGGCAAATATTTATTTTAGTATCTTTTAGTGTACTATCCATCACTTATAACAAAAAGATTGCTAAACATCTCTCTGGCCATAAAACTATTCAATAAAAATATTTTAATTTCTTCAAATATAACTTTCAACACTGATATGACTTTTTCAATTAAATTATCTTTAGAAAAAATAATTTCTTGTATACTTAACCAAATTTTTCTCCATTGAAATTTCCACTCCCTTCTACTTCCGGCTTCCCTTTCTTTATCGCATGTATTGTCAGTGTCTTTACTCTTTGTGTATGCAGTAGGGTTTTCGTTTATTGTTTTCTTCTGATTTAATTTAGGATCTGCTTTCCTTCTAGCCTCCACCTTCTTTCTAGTATCCTGTTCTTCTTCAGCGTAAAATGTCTCAAATTCCATCTCCTGACCTGCATTGTTGTCCGACTGTTCAACTGAAAGCGTTGTCCATGAATTTAAGTTTGTTGCATTTTTGGTTCTATTGGAAGGCCCAGGGTCATCATAATGCACTTCCGCGGTACACTTTTGAGAAGAGTCAATTGCACACCGAGGTAAGCTAGGTGTTTCCTGTTTTTCTTTTCTATACAATTCCAATGCATTTCTATACGTAATATTTTCAAGACTCATCAAATCCCGGATCCTCTTTTCTTTTAAGAAATGTGGGCATGTTTTGTCTAGTGCCATATGCGGGCCTTTGCAATTTAAACATATAAATGTTCCAATATCACAATTCGCATGTTCTTCGCCACATTTTGGACATAGGACTTTTTTGAATGGACAAAACTTCTTATGATGTCCATATTTCCAGCACCCTGAACACTGGGTAACGGGAAAGACATATCTCTCTACTTTAAATCTACATCCGTATGCATATACATACTCTGGGCAAGTTGAATTTTTGAAACATAGCTTAGCAGTCTCACTGTCAACCCATTTTCCTTCATAATCCATTCGTTTTAATCTCTTAAAGGACACAATTTCAACAGAGCAACTAAATGATTGCAAAAATTCCTCTTCCTTCATTTCTAAATCAACCCCTTTGATTAAACCATAAGACAGGACAACTTGATTCGTAAACTGTGCTCGGACATCTAGTTCGTTAATTGTAGATAAATTTATCAATTTTTTGGCCTCATTTTCGTTATCGAACATTATTAATACTTTGTATGGACTTTTATACTTAATTCTGATAATTTTTTGTATATTACTGGTACTTAATAGTTTAGCTAAAGCCATCTGTTTGGGTAGAATTTGTAATGATGTTAAACACACTTCAAATGTACTTACTATCTCAATATTTTCAGATGTGGGTAGTTGTGAAATATTATTCCTTGAGTTTTGCGAGTTAATTTTTTCAACTGAATTACTTCTAATAATAACTTTTTTCGGCCTTCTTCTAGAAACTGTAATAAATCCTTCTTCACTACTGTCTTCACTTTTGTCGAGGCATCTCTTCTCCCCAGGATTTGTATCATTTTGTTGGTCTTTGGAGATCCTTATCAATTCCCTCTCACATTCATTAATTACTTCTTCCTCACTATGATCGGTCAACACAACATCATACGGATTACCTTCCGTCATTCTTGTTTTAAGCGGGTAAACCCGCAACGGGCGTAAATAATAGCCACTAAGTTAAACGTATTGCGGTAACAACGTCCGTTCGCAACACCGCTTTACGCGCGACCATATAATATGTTTGAATTGAATAGTTTCTGTTTGAGAGAATCTACTCTATTTATTTATTTCTCATCATGAAGTATTTATAAGTTCAACTAAATCCACGGTTACATTCTTTTTTACACGATTATGTATAGATAACTAGATACAGAAATATCGGTCAATTACAGCTGCCAATTAAATTATGAATAAATATATTCATTGGTTTCAATAACCTGCATTAGGCCAGCGTGTGTGAATTAAGGCCTAAACTCTTTCTCTCTCTCGTTCTTGATAGAGGAGACCCGTGCCCAGTAGGGGGACATATAAGATTTGCTATTAATCATAAAATAATCGTAAACAAAATTATATATTTTAATAAAGAAAAAAAAATATTTTTTTACCGATTCCACGCTAATACAATTATTAATAACTTTAATTGGTTACCGGGTCTTCAATTAATGATCGGGTTCAATATATACATGTATTTTTTAAAACATAACATACATAATGCATGCATAATCGTACTTATCCCATAAAGGTTTGTTACCCTGAATGGGAATCAAACCCACGACCAGCTAGGCAGTAAGCCACATAATATTTTGTTTCATATGGGGATCGAATCCATATCCAATGGTGCAGTGTATTTACACAACCGTCAGAAAATGATTGTTGAAAATACTCAGTGCACGCAGAGTTCGATTGCGCGTAAGTACACTGAATTCAAAATGACAATAGCAAACAAGTCAATGATTTATTGATAGTTACAATAGGTAAATAGTACTCTCTGTATTTATTGTTGATACTGTCCAGTGGAAAGATAAACAGATCTTTAACTAACGGTTTTTTTATACTACTTGGCCCGCCTGATGTTTAGCATTTACCGTAGCCTAAGGATGCTTGCAATACCAGAGGTATCACTTGCGTGTTGCTTTTTGTGATTGGAGTATCCTTGGGATAGGAATACGTTTCGTACAAAACGCATGCCTGAATGAGTGCTGGAGACCTGTACTCTAACACAGGAACACAACTACACCGCTGTGTGTAGTTATTTGGCTGTGGTCTTATGTAAGATGGAGGTCCTTCCCCAGGTGGGCTTGCTCGCTAGTACGGTGCCCTACCACTCTTTTTTGTTCTAGTGGGTATATTAGTAAGCCGGAAAGTAAATGAAGTTTCACCACCATGCTATTATTTTAAAATTGTATCGCTGGCGATTGTGTACCGCTGTCATATACGTCACTTACCACTGAAAATCAGGGTTGTGTTGCTATCACCACATAGCATTATGCTGAGTGGTAACCTCATTGGCACAGACACGACATGTCTAATTAGTACATAGTAATTATAAGGTACAATCCTGCTAATATTATAAACGCGAAAGTTTGTATTATATGGACGGATGGATGTTTGTTACTCTTTCACGTAAAAACTACTGATCGGATCTGGATGAAATTTGGCACAGAGATAGATTATGGTCTGGAATAACACATAGGCTACTTCTTACAGCGATAACCGACATATAAGCGGGCGAAGCCGCGGGCAACAGCTAGTTTGTAATATGCCACTATGTGACTGTGTCCATAAATGTAATTTTCTTTCTTTCAATATACATTTACGTTACTTATTGTTAATCAAGTTTATGGAAGCGAAGACCTGTAATTGGCTTCCTAACACTATTCTATCGGTAATCTGTTTTCAAGCTGCAAATCTGCTATAGAACAAATAAATGACTGCCTCGGTGGTCCAGTGGCCGCAGTATGCGCCTGCTGTGCACGAGGTTGTGGGTTCGATTCCCACACAGGATAAAACTTTGTGTGACACACAAAGAATTGTTCTGAGTCTGGGTGTAATTGTATGTTTGTAAAGTCCCCCGCGACACAGAGCTTGTTCTCTAGTGCGGGAGTTGTCTTTAAAAAAAAAAAAAAAAAAATGCATAAGTAAACTGTGTTTGTTAGTTTGTTTGTTATCTACTTACGACTCAAGGGCTGATCGGATCTTTACGAAATTTGCCAAGGAGATAGAACATAAGGTACTTTTTATTGCGGCAGCCGACATCTACGCGGACAACAATCAATCAATCAGCCTATCGCAGTCAGCTGCTGGACATAGGCCTCTCCCAACACGCGCCACAGCACACTGTCTTCCGCCTTCCGCATCCACGCGGGCAACGCCGCGAGCAAAAGCTAGTAGATGTCAACTTGTATGTGGGAATTTTCATGAAATTGGATTTGCAATTGGTGTACCATAGTATCTGTCTACGCCAATGAGTAGGCGTGATTTTATATATGTATGTGGGAAATAAATCATATTGAATTCTAATAATAGCCATATTGTATTAAAAGAAATATATCATGAGAAAGGTTAGTTACAATAGAAATATATAGGTATATGCCAATAAATTGTTGTCAAGGAATACTAAAGGAAAAAAAAACTAAAGGACTCCTATGAAAACTAAATAAATCGGAACGTACCGCTAGTATTTGACAAAAACTTTTTATTTTAAAAATGATACAGACTTCGATAAAATATATTTTTGTTGATTATCAAATAACTGCTCGACCGACTAAGTACCTGGGAATCTACTTTGTAACAAAAAAATATTTTCCACATCAGCTAAGGCATCTTCTAGTTATCGGTAAAGATACATAAAAAAAAATCTCTCTAAGAAACTCCTTTTTTAAAAATATATTGTAAAATTATCAAAATTCATTCAAAATTGTTTGGTAATAGTAAGATCGGTAACAGAGGCGTACTATCATCCCTGATATTAAGCAATTGCCTACAGACGCTTGCAACACTAGAGGTATAAAATCACCACGCTTAATTTGCAGCTACGTAGGAGGTAATACTTTAGAAAGAGTATAGTAATTGCGGGACGATTGAGGTCTTAAAGAAGCATTGTAATTGTAACACATGATGTCATGCATTACATAGTTTTTTTAAAGACAATTTCCGCACTAGGCTACAAGCCCTCTGTCACCGAGGACTTTAGAAACATACAATTAACGGACACAAAGTACACCCACACTCGGGACAACCATTTATGGTTCACACAATTTTATTGTCCCGTGTAGGGATCGAACCCGAAACACGCGAGGTAACCACTTAAGCCACTGAACCAACCGTGTAATCAATATTATTATACAACTCTAGTAATAAAAAAGTGACGCAACAAAACCACAATTCCAACTTACTACTAGGAAATTATAGAAAATAAAACTTACCTAATAAAATTAGTAGTTATGATAGTACTAATACCTCGTAAACAGACAGCAATATTGATTACACAGTTTAACTAATTTGTTACTTAACAACTAAGAAACTGCTGAGTCGTTTGTGACAATTAGTTATTAATATTTTCACGTACGAATTGATTAAATAGTTAAATAGATAAGATGTTATCTCGTTCATAGTGAAGATTTCGCTTATTTTGTTTATATGTCACGAAGTTTGATTAGAAAACTTTCGCGATTTTAAAGACATACATATTTTTCTGCAATAGATATTGAAACTTTTTTTTTTTTAAACATCTTTCGCACTTTGAAACAAATCTTCCCTATCTTATCTTCTCTATAATGATTTGTCCCACATATGGTCTACTGGTTATGCCGAGTATTGTTGATTTGATTCCCATACAGTTCTAAGAGAGGTAGAGCGCCATACTAACGAGCAAGTCCGACTGGGAAAGGAACCTTAGAGAAGCTCCACAGCTAAATAAATACACACAGCGGTGTAGTTGTGTTCCTGTGTGTGAGTACAGGTCTGTGCATCTGTTGTGGGCTTTATCCACCGAGATTTTTTTTGTCAATTTATTTTGTTTTTATTTTTAATGATACAACATACAAAAATACATACAACCCTTAATTTTCATCACGATCAACCCCTATTTTTTAATAGCGATATTACTATTTTTACTTAACATGGCAACAACGTTTTTCTAGGTCAGCTAGAATGACCTATACAAAATTGGTTATTAACAACAATATCTGCACTTCCATTGACTAATTCATAACAGAAGTCCCCTCAGCTCATTCACGTGGCACAAACAAGAACTCAACGCATAATATTATGAATTTTAAACCTTATAAACATATAACATAATAACTATAACATGGTATTAGGTGTTCCAAACCTTGTATTTTAGAATTATTCCTAGTTCGGCCCACTGAGTTTTGTCCCGCATAAAAAAATCCTGATTCGTCCCAAACAATATGCCTCCTTCATCCCAAAACATAATATAAATTATTTATGCCTGCTTGCTTCGTATTTTCAATTCCTTGTACGGCCCAAATCTATTTTTATATGCCAGTATTTTAAAGTCCTGTATCCTTTTTTTACGGCCTGTCTGATGGTAAGCAGTTACCGTAGCCAACTCACAGAACATTTGACGCTAAGGTGAATACCCAGCCACAGATTACTAAATAGTTACTACGTAACAGATATTTCACTCAGTAGAAATGACCAATGCCTGCGTGAATTTTATTAATTACGATAAAAAATATTTTCCACCCTATGATACAGATATTTCACTCAGCAGAAAATGACCAATGCCTGCGTGAATTTTATTAATTACGATAAAAAATATTTTCCACCCTATGATACCTTGACCGTGAACTATCTCCTTGCCCAATTTCATTAAAATCCGTTGAGCCGTTTGGTCGTGAAAGCGAAACTAACAAAAATCTTTGCACCCCGCTTTTACCCCCTTAAGGGATGATTTTCGAAAAAAAAATTTATACGTGTTTCATGACTTTCAGTGAAGGACCTTTATACTGAATTTTACTCGAATAACTACAAAAACGGCAAAGTTTTATACTAACTTTGCACCCCCCTTATACCCCCTTAGGGGGTGAAATTAAAAAAAAAATTGTTAGTGCTTCCCTACGTTATAAAAAAAAACCCCTGTGCAAAATTTCAAGTATCTCACCCTTTAGTTTTGCTAGTTTAGGCCCTGCGTTGATATATCAGTCTATATATAGAAGATAGATTTCTAAACGCCCTAAGTTTATCTATGGTCAGACGGACAGTTAGCGACCACCTATAAACCTCTACAGTATCTAATACGTTGAAGCCATATAGATAGACATAATAAGAATGTATTGTTTAGCCGACACCGTGAGACCCATGTTTCAAGAAAAAATTACAAATATCTTGGAGTTGGTAGGTACCTCGTCAATAATGACTTTGGTATAACAAACGGAAGGGTAATCACTTCTTATAAATGACGCTCTTTAGAATAGCAAAGATACGTGGGACTTTATATTTAAATATCATAAAGCTATAGTTGAAGGACAAATGTGTGAGCCACATATTATCTTGAGTCTGGGCGCAATTTGAGTCCCATATTTACATATTTATAGAACCCTTCACGATAATAGCGTTATTAGTGCGTGCTATTTATACAAGATTCGTAAAAATAGTTTTATTTTTTAAATAAAATAAAATATTTCTTTTAAACTTTCACGATTTGTACACATATTATAATTATAATGGACCCTTTTATTAAAAACCTTTAAAATATTACGTAATATTTTAAAGGTTTCCAAACAAAAAGGTATGAAAACCTTTAAAATATAACGCGATTTAGACCCGTTGTCCATTATAATTATAATAAAAATAGAATTAATTAGGTTACTGATTGTTATGAGTAATTTAGGTTTTATTTATTTTATTTTAATAATTATTCTTGTAAATATTTCATTAAATAAATTGAAAAGTTATTATCTATACCTTTAGTAATATAAGACATCAAGAGAAAAGATTTGATTTTTTATTATAAATCAACTCAAAAACTAATGGAGCTACTTAAAAATATATACCTATAGAAAACTACATTGTCAGCGACTAATATATTATTATAGGCTATATCTATTAACAAAAATAAGGGACCCTTGGTATATAGGGTTGGTTTCCGCAACTCCGCGTCTAATTCGCGTATTTTGCGTCCTGGATAAGGAACCCTTTCAAAAAGATTTGATTTTTTGTAATGAATAAACTCAAAGAACTACTTTAATAAAAATATCCATATCTTTCTTATGGGATAAATAAACTCAAAAACTACTTATTTAAAAAAAGTAAGTATCTATATAAAACTAAATAATCAGCGACTAATATAATTATAATAGGCTATATTGTATTAAAACTAAAATAAGGGACCCTTGGTATATCGCGCTGGTTTCCGCAAATTCGCGTGTTTTGCGTCCTGCGGGTCTACCCTGGACACTCGATTCCGTTTAAAAATTGAAATTAGAATGTCATTTTGTACTGCGAGCTGTGTGTGATAAAATTGGCACTCTTGAACACGATCGTAATTGAAATTGGAATCGAGTTCACGATCGACTATACTGGGCTGCCATACAAATAAAAAAAATAAACTAACAAATAAAATATTATTAAATAAAGTGAAATATTTATTAATTATTACTTTTCATATTTATTATAGCATGAATTACCATTAAAAGTATATTTCGCATATATTTCAGCTGGTTAAATATTTATATTTAATTAATAAATAAATACATTTTATAAATTATATGATTACAATGGCAACCCTCCATTAAAAAAAAAGTTCCTGCTACTTCAACTTGTCAACAAACAATAGCCAATACAATACAATACCTATATTTTTAATGTATTTTAGGGACTATATCTTACTTTTATAAGTATAGAAGACGTACATAGATATAGATTTTTATGTTATTTTAGATGATACATAGGTAGGTACTATGATTTACGTTTTGTGTTAATTTGTTGAAATATAACGATGATTGTTCATAATGATGTCGGAAGAAATCAAGCCCAAGGTTTTATAGAAAGTGCTGTCTTATTTTTAATTTAACATAATAATGTATGATGGACATGTTTCTCTTTATTAGAACTACAAAATAGTCAGCGACGGCATATGTCTATATTATACGAATAGCTTTCCATACCTAACAATTTTTATGTTTAAAAAAAAAATACAAACTAGGTGGAGTTCGGAAAGCTTATAAGACAGTACGACTTATTTGTCCTTATCAAATTAAATACTTTAGTTACCTTATGCACTAATGTAGGTAGATACACGCAGCAACGGAGATAGCTGTACAGGGCCGCTATATGAAGATTCATTTTTAAAGAAAACCATTTTATATATTTCTGTGGAATTTGGTAACAGTGTACAATTAGCCTAAACCTCAGACTAATAGAATAAGATAGACGGAGCGTGTAGAACTCGCGCGTGAAGCCGCCAAAAGCAATACTAAATAGCAATGTCATACGTTTTCGCGCGCAGTCGATTTGAGCCGCTAGTGAGTACGCACGTCTAAACACGTTCTGACAAAATATTATTATAATGCCGTATTGTGTAGTAAAATGTTGTAAAAATACTTCAGCAAATCTCAAAAAGAGTTCTGGAGTATCGTTCCATAGGTAAATAATTTTAACATTATAGATTTCTTATTGTTTTCGTAAATATTTTAGTTACACTAACTAGGAACACAAAACCTCTACCATGTTCTACAGTGTTGCCATTCTTAGCATATCTTTTTCCCTAAAATATTTTGCAACGTGTTAGTGGGAATATAAAACAATATTAATCAGTCTATCGATATACTATTTAAAATAAATCTGAATGATAGTTAGGGATCCACGCGAAAAAAAAAGAAATTGTTGTTTGCATTTAGCGAGTAATTCCGTATTTTTGTAGTGATTTTAAGAGGTACCTAGGTAGGTACTTAGATAATGTTTTTCTATGTTATTCAGATGATGATCAATTAATATTAACATAATAATAATAATTGATCATTTAAATTCATAAAATAAGTAGATATGTTAGGTTTATGATTTATTTAAAAAAAAGTATTTACATCCTAACCACGGCTGTGAGCGGCGGCGGCGAGCGGTATGAACAAAATTTGTTCTTACCGCTTGCCGCTAAATATTTAATTTTTTTTTATTCTACTTGGATAGTAAACAAGCATACACCATATATATACATTTTTTTAGATACAATTTTTGCCAGTTTTGTTTTACGAGTAATATGTTTTGTATTTTATGTTTGTTTTTTTAATATAATATTGTATTTTGTCTTGATATGTTTGTTAACCTTTTTTTAATGTAACATAATGCTAAGATGTATGATGTTATATTTAAAAAGATTTATTTTATTCGTCAGAAATTAAAGCATGTAGTTAGTGTTTATTGTTACCTATTTATTTTGAAATATTAATGTAAAATAATTATAAATAATAACATTATTTAAACAAACAATTTGAAGTATAATTTTTAATATTGATATTGCATATTATTATCACGAGTTAACAGTTTTGTTTCAACTTTTGTTGGGAGTATTTCATTTGCTGGCAACATCGTTTTCCACGTCACACGACATTGACAGCGCTTTGTGGCTTCACTGATTTGTTCTACACGCTCCGTCTATCTTATTCTATTAGTCTGAGGCCTAAACCTACAAATTAAAATATATTTCACACAAATTCACACACTGCGGCCCTGTACAGCCATTTCCGTTGCCCGGTGGGCATACATAATACTACATAATAGATGCATTTTACACCACACAATTTAAATGATTACCTATCTTATGAAATATCGTAATACGAAAACTTTCATTACTTCAGCACACACCACACTCGCTAGTAATAAATTCATAAATCAGAGAAAATAAGTTAGCAACTCCAATATATAATAACATATTAGTATATAATGTAGTATCAAAAGTTCTTATTACGTCGAAATTCTCTAAGTATTAGATATTGTATATGTTTTATTGTTTTCTATTTTTTATTGTCACCGTTTTAGAAAACGCGTTGTCGGCATAATGCACCATTGGGTTTAAATTCTGCCTTTGTCACACATCCAATGCATGCGCATTATCCAAAATATTATATATAAGTGCTAAACGTGCCATTATTGATGATAATCTCTTAATAAATCACACACAATAGTTTATTATTGTGAGTAATTTTTGGGATTGAGTTTACTCGATCCCAAAAAAGTTAGCTTTTTGTAATCGTATAATGTCGATCCCAGACTCGATTCCAAACTTGATCTGTAATGTCAAAATCGCGTCAAGAGTACCAAATGTTATTAGGATCGAGCTAATGTCAAATTTCAAACGAATTCATTGGCCAGTAGGATTGAAACTGGTTCGGGATTGGAACGGGATTTGAACGGGATTGAAATTGGTATTGGATTCCATGGTAAGCCTGCTGGATAAGGATCCCTTTCGAAAACCCGTGCAAAACTGAGACGAGTCACTTGTCAAAAAAAACAAAATAGAACCTCGCAATCATCAATCAGCTGTTACCCAAACAAGGCAAATATTACGGTTGCCAGACCTCAATCATTTTAAATTTACTGTATCCCACAAACTATACTTATTAACTTATGCTTGTCAAGTAATGGCCCAGAATTGTACACGCCATCACAATATGATAGGCGTGAGGCAATTTGATGTTTGATTTACTATACACCATCAACCATTGTGAATTAATGGTATGGTTAATTAATTAATGGTCGAGAAATAAACTGACATTTTAGGGAGCCATGTGTAAATGTATGATAGACTAGGGATCGCCCGCGACTTCGTCCGCGTAGTAATTTGGAATATTTTCCCCGATTTTGCAACATATCTCACTACTGCTCCGCTCCTATTGATCATAGCGTGATGTTATATAGCCTTCCTGGATAAATGCACTATTCAACAAAAAAAGATTTTTATATAATCAAACCATTACTTTCTGAAATTAGCGCGTTCAAGCAAACAAACAAACTATATGTTGACACTAAAAGACTTAAGAGAGGTAGGGCACCGTTCTAGCGAGCAAGCCCGACTGGGGAAGGACCTCCACCTTACAGAAGACTACAGCCAAATAACTACACACAGTGGTGTAGTTGTGTTTCTGTGTGTGAGTACAGGTCTCCAGCGCTCATTTAGGGAAGCGTTTTGAAAGAAACGTATTCCTATCCCAAGGATACTCCCATCATAAATCCCTGGTGTAAAAAAATGGGTTGGCACCACGCAAGTGATACTTCTGGTATTGCAAGCGTCCATAGGCTACGGTAACTGCTTAACATCGGGCGAGCCGTATGCTTGTTTGCCACCTAAGTAGTATAAAAAAACACATGGACAGTCTTTAAATCATGTTTAGGTCAATGTTTCAAACTGTGCACTTGGAGCTAAAGTAGTTTATACCTATCACAAAGAACTAACAACCATTTTAAAAGGATTGCATAATAATAATAATGTCCTCCTAACCGAATTTCGGTCTTAAGGGTCTCGAGACTTGAGATATTATAGTGCACAAGTGTGTGCGCAAACACAAATTCACTCTTTATTCCCTCACTCTCATAGTCTGATGGAGCGGCAATCCGACGCGACCGGAGAGACATCAGGCGCAGGACCAATGGCGTTACATGCTTTCCGAGGCACGAGGGTTGTAAACACGGCCAATTTCCAAACTCCGGGCATATATTGTGAATTTCTTGACAGAAAAACCCAATATCAATTTTTGGCCCGACCCGGGAATCAATCCCTCGTGATCAGCAGTCTCACACATCGACCGACCACTGGGTCGGCAAATAAAAGGCTTTACTGGCAACCGTACTATAGAATAAAGACGGTAAAATCACAAAGGTAAGAAATAAAACTTAATTTCAATTAATTATTTTATTATAAAAAAATACTGGAAAAATCATTTAGTTTAGAGCGGAGAGCGATCGTCAGGGGTATTCCGTAAGAGCGAAAACCGAGCGACCGCGAAAACGGAGCAAAATCTGGCTGTCAGATTGAAAATTGGTATTCCGTAAAAGCGAAATCCGAGCCTTTTTGACGTTTAGCAATCGAATGTGCCGTCACTGAGCAATCACAACAGTCAGTTTGCGAACGCTGTTTCTTATAGAATTAACCGGCGGATATAGGACCAACAACGGCTTAACGTACTATCGGAAGCTCAGGGCTGTTTGTTTCGCTGTTTACAAAATTTGGACCACATAATAGATGCCCAGATTATACAATCTGTGCATCTATTATGTGTTCCAATGTTTTTGGTATCATAAGTTAATTTCAAACCTCGTGCCTATATAACTTTTAGCCCAACCCAGAAATCGAATCCGGGAGCTTATGATTAGCATTTTAACTCAACTTTCAATGAGGTATAATATGTTCATTTTTGCGTGTGTAGTTGTTAGCCTTTTTTTTGTAGAAGGGAAATGCTTTTGGCATACCGCCCCGCCCGGCCCGGGGAAGCGAGGCGGTTATGTCGGACTCTCCGGCCTAAAGGTGGTATGCGGCCGAAATACCGACTTAAACCTCCCTGTGCACCTACACCCGCCTTCACGGATGGACCACCGGAACTTGATATGACATGAGTGGTCCACCCAGCGGCTGCTCGCGCTATGGGCACCCAGAGACAGCGTCCGGGCACCTGAATGGTGCGTTTCGAGGAATACTTTAGGTGCGTTTCAAAATGGGTGCGTTTCAAGGAATACCCTGGGTGTAGTTGTTAGTCTCAGATGACTTTCACAACTTATACGTTCTAATCAATTAATAAATACAAAAAAAGGCAATATTTTTGTCAAATTCCAGATTCGCAACAAATGTCATTCTGGGCTCACAATTTTTTTTCCCAAACCTATAACACTAGCTAATAAGATAACCTTAACCTTTAACCGTAACGTGCAGCCTAAGTTTATTTTAACAAGAGCAAAAATTAATCTCTACCCAAGATTTATTACATAATCATCCTTACCATACGTAAACTAAGTATTACATCAAGCTATAAATAAAAAAGCACAAGCCTTCCGAAACCGGTACCAGCCTACCTAACAATAACGGTTCTGAATTATTGAAATATGAGTTCCAATAATAACTCCGCCCCGCATGTGGTGAAGCTGACATTTCTTATTTAGTACAGCCTACAGGTCATCGGGAAGGTATTAAAGTAACTTGCATGTTGCTATCTGATTTAAAAGTAGGCAGAGCCTGTATTATGGCAACTAGACAACTTATCTACTTATAAATATCTCATTACATAAGGCATAGGGCTAGTGACAGTCGAGTGCGTTCGGATATGCGTACTTTACATTATGTTTATTTAATTTTTTTCGGTCCGGTTCCGGCTGTCATAGCGTAAACACGTATTGATATCGAGCTCTGTGCATAATTAGAATACAGTGTAAATACCATCTCATCCTGTGTTAAAACATCCTAATCTTGAAAGAAAAGTATCACTGTGCATTATAAACAATATAAATTGAGTGCAAACTGTGTCTACAAGAACATTTCAAGTGAACAAAATCAGACAATATTTTAGGTTATCTGTCAGTGTCACCAGAACATAACCCAATTCAAAGACAATAGACAACGATAGTGCAGTGCCATAGTAAATAAATAAAAGATAATCGTCGTTCCGTTTCAAGCACTGTCAAAAATGGATAATAACCTCCAAATGTTGTTCGACCAAATGAAACTTGAAATGTCAAAACAAACTAAGGATATAATTGCGCAAATGGATGAAAAACTTGTACCATTTACACGAGAGTTACAAGAAATGCGAGCAGAAAATGAGATATTAAAAGAAAAAATATACTATCTAGAAAAACATAAAAGAACAAACAACATAATTTTATACGGAATAAAGGAAAGCGAAAAATCACCTGCTAATGTCATGGATATAGTGATAAAAAAGATCAAAGAAGAATTAAACATTGCAGTTGAAGGCAGAGACATAAATTCACTTTACAGAATTGGCAAAAATTCCTCGAAAAATGAAAAAGGAAGACCCATACTTATATCGTTTGTTAACAACTGGATGAAAATTGATATTATGAGGAACAAAAAGAAATTTAAAAATGCTTATGCTTCAGAAGATTATCCAAAGGAGGTCCTTGACAAAAGGAAAGAATTACAGCCAATACTTGAAGAAGAAAGGGAGAAGGGGAACTATGCATTTATAAACTATGATAAACTCATTATCAAAGAGAGTAGACCAGGGAATGAGAAACGTAAGAGAGACCAATCAATCTCTCCCAACGTAACTGAACAGCCTCGAAAACAACAGATTACAATTAAGTCAAATAGACGAAACGCATTCGATGTGATGAGGAACAGAAGCAACTCTCTCAGCGTCATACCCACTACAAACCCGACTCCAGAACAAAAAGCATAGGATAATGTCATCAGCCACCGGAATAAAACAAATAAGCAAGAACTAAATAACAATAAAAACTTAACATTCCCCAACCCGATTGGTCATCGTGGGGAATCAGACCGTCACCCTCCACTTATTAAAGAAAGAAAACACAACAGCATATTAAAAACCCTAGAGGTATGTACTTATAATGTAAGATCACTATCATCTACAGAAAAGTACCTCGAACTGAACCACGCTCTGCAAAACATTAAATGTGACATTCTAGGACTCTCAGAAGTTCGAAAAATGGGCTGCAAAATTGAAGAACATCAGAATTACATTTTCTGCTATATTGGACAAACTAAAGGCCTACACGGAGTGGGGTTTCTAATTAAGAAAAAGTACAAAAGCAACATTATTAACTTTAGAGGAATCTCTGAAAGAGTAGCTCTTTTACAATTAAAATTCGAATGTTTTTCTATATCAATCATTCAAGCCTATGCACCTACGGAGAGATCACCCGAAGACGAAATTGATCAGTTCTACCAAGACATTGAAACTGCACACGCACTAACTGAGGGAAAAGTTATAGTGATGGGAGACTTCAATGCGAAAATAGGAATTCCCAAAACAGATCATTATCCAGTCTTAGGTCAATACGGTTTTGGTGTCATCAACAATAGAGGAGAACGTCTTATTAACTATGCCTTTCAATACAAATTATCGATAATGAACACATTTTTTAAGAAAAAAGAGAATCGCAGATGGACTTGGATATCACCAGATCAAAAAACAAAAAACGAAATCGACTTTATAATGACAAACAGCCCGAAACTAATAGCAAATATCGAAGTACTAAACACACAGTTTCCGTCTGATCACAGGCTATTGCGAGCAACAGTATGGCTAAGTTACCCAATGAAGAGCAGAAAAACTTTTAGAACAACACTCAACATTCCGAAAACGGACATCGAAATCAAAAAATACATCGCAAATCTAGAAACAAGCCTAAATACTAAAGAAGAAATAACAAATATTCAAACCTACTACAACTTCCTGGAAGAAAGCATAATACATAGCCTGAATTTATGTAAAGAAAACAAACATGAACAAAATAAAATATTTAGCGAAGAAACAAACCGATTAATTAAAAGACGCACCGAGTTGATATATACCAAAAATAAAAACAAAGATGTGAAACATGAACTTAGTAGAATTTATAAAGAGGCTAATAGATCGATCAGGAAGGACTACAGCAAACATAGACAAGAAGTAATCACACGGAACATCAACAACTTTAGAAGTACCAAAAAAGCCTACAAAGAATTAACTACACACAAAACATGGATAGATAAACTTGAGCAAAACTCAGAAGAAACTAAATCAAGAAAAGATGTTGTCAACCATGCAACAAACTTCTATAAAGACTTATACCGGAAAAGAAACAACAACGAAATCGAAATTATGGATCAGCACCCAACGAATGGCATCAAACCAATTGAAAACTCTGAAGTATATGAACACATAAAACGGTTAAAAGCTGAAAAGAGTCCTGGCCCAGATGGGTTTTGCAATGAAGTTCTAAAAATTGGAGCACCAACTCTAACTCAACACCTATCACAACTATTTAACATGGTATTAGACACAGAAACTGTTCCAAGCCAATGGTGTAATTCGGACATCATTCTAATTTTCAAAAAAGGCAATCCGCTGGAAATCGGCAACTACAGACCCATAAGCCTTCTAGCAAGCTCATATAAACTCTTTTCATCAATACTCTTAAAAAGAATATCACAAGACATTGATACACTTCAGCCAATAGAGCAAGCAGGTTTCCGATCAGGATTCAGCACAATGGACCATATACAGAGCCTGGAGCAAATTATAGAAAAATATCGAGAGCATAACAGACCTCTTTATGTGGCCTTCATTGACTATTGCAAAGCTTTTGATAGCATCAGTCACTGTTCGATCTGGAACGCAATGCAACATTCAAAAGTGGATCAAAAATATATTAACATCCTGAAATATATTTATACAAACAGCACGAGCAAGGTAAAGCTGGAAGTCAGAGGAAGTGAAATAAACATCGAACGAGGAGTCAGACAAGGAGACCCTTTATCACCAAAGCTATTTATTGCAGTACTTGAAAATATATTTCAAAAATTAGATTGGTCTAAAAAAGGCGTTCAAATCAATGGACGATACCTGAACCATCTAAGATTCGCTGATGACATAGCCATATTGGCCGAAACTTCTAGGGATCTGGAGGAAATGATGAGTTCGCTGGATAATGAAAGCTCAAAAATAGGTTTAGAAATGAACGCTAGTAAAACAAAAATAATGACCAACAGCCAAAAAAGACCTATTGAAATAAAAGGAAATAATATAGAATATGTTAACAGTTACATTTATCTGGGAAAGAATCTATCATTTAACAAGTCCAGCAATGAAGAAGAAGTAACACGTAGAATCAACACAACCTGGAAAAAATACTGGTCATTGAAAGAAATTTTGAAAGGAAATTATAGTTTGCATCTAAAAAAGACAGTATTCGACACATGTCTCCTACCATGCTTACTGTATGGTTGCCAGACTTGGATTTATACCAATAAAGTCAGAGAAAAAATTAAATGTACACAAACAGCTATGGAAAGGAGCATGTTGAAACTTAGGAAAATAGACAAAGTAAAGAATAAACATATTAGACAAAAAACAAAATTAAATGACGCTCTCACACATGCACTCAAACTTAAATGGAGGTGGGCTGGACACATCGCACGTTGCACTGACAAAAGATGGACCATAGAAACCACACAATGGAAAGGTCCACAGGGAAAGACGAATGTTGGCAGACCTGTAAGAAGGTGGGCTGATGATATTATCCAGGTATCAGGAAACAACTGGACAGATACAGGCAAGGATAGGGATTTGTGGAAAAAGCTGGAGGAGGCCTTTACCCAAAAAGGGGTCCATATTTTAAATAAATAATTTTAATAAAACATTTGAAATGTAAACTAGATAGAAATATGGAATAAAATGGCTTTTTATTTTTTTTTTTTATTTATTTTATTTTAATTTTTTTCGGTTATCTAATATTAATATATATTTACACTTACTATTATACATACACTTACGATATAATATATATATATATATAATACTAGTGGACCTGGCAGACGTCGTCCTGCCGGAAAAAGCTGAAATACCGACAGCAGCGCCACCTACCGGGTCCAATTGTGAATCTAAACCATCCAGGGCCCTACCCGAACACACACACAAAATGTCATCAAAATCGGTCCACCCGTCTAGGAGGAGTTCAGTCACATACACACGCACACAAGAAATATATATATTAAGATATATATATATTACGTATAATTTAATAGCAATTTACAATTAAGTACAAGAATTTGGAATCCCATGCGTCACTCACGTAGATATAAAGGTCCTGCGAGAATACCAGCGTTGTGGTCCAGGCCACAACATTAGAGCTGTCGCAGGGACCTTATTTGCTTTTTTATATTAAGTTTTATGAATTGTAGTAATTTTAAGTTTATTGAATGTAAGAGCAAATAAAACTTTTTTCTTTCTTTCTATAATACTAGCGAGCACGCCTGACTGAGAAAGGACCTCCACCTTACAGAAGACCACGGCCAAATAACTACATAAGCGGTGTAGTTGTGTTCCTGTAATTACACAGCGGTATAATTCCTGTGTGTTAATACAGGTCTCTAGCGCTTATTTTGGGATGCGTTTTAAATAAAACGTTTTCCTATCTGCATCTTAAAGCCCTGGTGTGAAACAACGGATCGGCAACACGTAAGTGATACCTCTGATATTGTTAAATCAACTATAAACCTTCTGAAAATAAATCTCTAAATCTATTATTTAGAGATTTATTTTCAAAACCGCATAAAAGTCCGTTGCATTATTAAAAAGATCGAAGCGTAAAGACAGACAGTGGGAAGCGACATAGTTTTATCCTATGTATATATTATCTATTTATTATTATATAATTATAGCCATATAAAGTAATTACAAAATTACATAACAATAACACATTCCTTTAGTAATAAACTCAGGAAACATTCCTACAAAATCTTCCATAATACCGTGTGGTTCTATTTAATTTTGAATTCAGTAATGTGAAATATGTATAACCATTGTTTTAATCATACATACATATCATCACGCCAGTCCCCCACTGGCGTAGGCAGTCATTATGGTACGCTTGACTTTTTTTTTTGACTTCCTTGATGGTCTTGTGGCTGCAGTATGCGCTTGCTGTGCACAAGGTTGTGGGTTCGATTCCCACACAGGACAAAACTTTTTGTGACACACAAAGAGTTGTTTTGAGTCTGGGTGTAATTTGTGTCCGTTAATTTGTTCTCTATTGCGGGAGTTATAAAAAAAACTTGCGTCGTTCATACATAGGAAATTCCGTCGCCTCCTCTACATTCATCAACCTCTTCATGCATAACGAATGATAAACAACGCAACATGTATGTGATGCCTCAGGTATTTACAAGAACCCATGGGCTAGGGAATCTGCTTACCATCAGGCGGGCCGTATGCTTGGTTGGCACCTTAGATTACTTTTTTTTATACCACTTGCATACGGCCCGCTGATGTTAAGCAGTTAGCGTAGCCTATAGACGCTTTCAATACCACAGGTATCACTTGCGTGTTTCAGCCCAATTTTTAAAGCCCTGGTATATATTATACATTTTCACACAGGAACATTTTGTTCCTGTATGTGTACTACACACACAGGATACAGTAGATACGTCAATTTCTATACTGATGTAAAAAAATTGCAGACCTGTACTCACACACAGGAACACAACTACACCGCTGTGTGTAGTTATTTGGCTGTGGTCTTCTCTAAGGTGGAGGCCCTTCTCCAGTCAGGCTTTCTCGCTAGTATAGCGCTCTACCTCTCACTTATACCTATTTTGTATTGTAATCTTTTTCTAAACAATACACTCAACATAACTTCTGAATAAAATTATAAAGTGCAACGTAATGAATGACCAAGGCAATGACGCTTTCCGTACGTTGCCATTACCTTGGGTCAAGCGCAAGGCTCGCAGTGTAGTTCAAGTTCAAAGTTACATAATGAGTCTTACGAACTGTACGGTTCGGTTGGTTCCACAGAAATAGATCTATTTCTGTGGTTGGTTCAGTGGCTTAAGTGGTTACCTTGCCATTTACTACTGCGCGACGTGTTGTGGGTTCGATCCCTACACAGGACAAAAAATTGTGAGATATATAAATGGTTGTATGGATATATAAATATGTGTTCGTTATTTGTCTTAAAAAAACACACAAAAAATAGGTTTGCATCCTTACTAATATTATAAATGTGAAAGTTTGTAAGAATGGATGGATGGATGGATGGATGTTTGTTACTCTTTCACGTAAAAACTACTGAACGGATCTGGATGAAATTTGGCACAGAGATAGATTATGGTCTGGAATAACACACTACTTTTTGCAGCGATAACCGACATCCACGCGGGCGGAGCCGCAAGCAACAGCTAGTTATGAATAAAAATGAAAATGTTTATTTGTATGTAAAACAAGCCCTGTGTCGCGGGGGACTTTACAAACATACAATTAACGGATACAAAGTACACCCAGACTCTAGACAACCATTCATGGATCACTCAATTTTTTATCCCATGTGAAGAATCGTATCGACAACACGCGGCGCAGTGGTAAAAGGCGAGGTAACCACGTATCAACCATGCAGTCATTATGATTTTATACCTAATCAAAAGTTTATTTTAAATTTATGGCGTTACTTAAAATTTCCGGCCGGCTGATTCTCTAAGAAACAGCGATGGCAAACTGACAGTTGTGTTCGCAAAATTGTCAGTTGTGATTGCTCGGTGACGGCACAATCTATTGACTAAACGTCAAAAAGGGCTCTTACGGAATACCGATTTTCAATCTGACAGCCCGAATTTGCTCGGTTTTTGCGGTGGCTCGGTTTTTGCTCTTACGGAATACCCCTGCCGATTTTCTAGATGTATCATGTAGATGTACACGCAAAACACTGGTGTAATGTATTATAGCAACAAGACACCTGGTAAAAAGGACAAACTATATGGATAAAATACATTCTGATACAGTACAGAGAAACGTGCTCATCATATACAGATTAAACTTGGATCAGTATCGAACATATTGGACCACCGGCTTGACAGTCAGAGTCCCTAACCACGAGACCAACATTACAGTCAACTTTTGACTGCCTCGTTGGTCCAGTGGCCGCAGTATGCGCCTGCTGTGCACGAGGTTGTGGGTTCGATTCCCACACAGGACAAAACTTTGTCTGACCCACAAAGAATTACACCGTTAATTTTATGTTTGTATAGTGCAGGGGTTGTCTTTTTAATGAGCTCCCTGCCGCCGTTTTCCCAAAAGACTATAGCATGGGGTTCTTCAAGAAAGGAGTTATAAGGTTTTTAAAGGGTCGGCAACGCGTGAGTGACACCTCTGGTGTTGCAAACGTCCATAGGCTACGGTAACTGCTTACCATCAGGCGGGCCGTATGCTTGTTTGTCACCTTGGTAGTATATATTTAAAAAAAAAAAAAAAAAAAACAACTGTGTAATAACTACATCATAACACGGTTGCATTTGTTTGCAAGATCGTGAAATTTAATGCACTCACACGGCTGATTTATTTAAATACGAAATGTATGAAAAATAGCACTATAGTGTTTAAAGAAATAAACCTTAAACGACGCATAGTAGCGGATACGAAAGAAGTTGTCCCATCGGAACGTTAAATTTAAAAAAAATAGACCCCGATTGAATTTCAGGATCCTGCTAAAAAATATTATCATCATCTCAACCCATAAACGTCCCACTGCTGGGCACGGGTCTCCTCCATAAATTTGGAGGGACATTAGCCTACTATACCACGGTGGCCAGACGGGTTGGTATAGGGTTTTGCTTCGAGATTTCCCTCTCTTGCGGTGGAAAATATTATAATCTCATTAAATTACGAAGCTGAGTTAAAACCATTTTTACTTTCCAGGAAGGAATATTTGTTTATATAGAAATGTTTTCGAAGTGAACACTTCTTTAGGCGCATTGAGCACTTTTTGGGTAACCAAAATCATGGCACTGGCGTCATTGTCACCGAACACTTTTCATATTCAAAAATGATCAAAAATTATGGAACTGGCGTCATCGTCACCGAACGCTTTCCATATTCAAAAATAATAATCTAATATGTAGCTCGACGATACAATTCACAAGTTACTTAGTTTTCACTTCTATCGGCAGTCCCAAAAGACTGCCTCGCATATTTTTTTATACGTGTAATATACGAAATGAATATGTTTTCATTCCTTCTAATCTCAATCTAAAATAAATCGGCCGGCTGATTCTCTAAGAAACAGCGATGGGAAGACTGACAGTTGCGATCGCAAACTGACAGTTGTGATTGCTCGGTGACGGCAAATCTATTGACTTAACGTCAAAAAGGCTCGGTTTTTGCTCTTACGGAATATCCCTGCCGCTCTAATTGGTTTTTAAAGATCAGCGAAAACGATCAAAACAATAGGAGTTAATATATATTATGTAATAAAGAGAGACATATAAGAGCGACTTACCGGCGATATCTAAAGCTGTTTCATAGTCAGCAACCTCTGGCATTGGTTCCTGACCATCTTTGGTCACCCTTCGTGAAGCTGGAAAACAAAAAAATAAAATAATATCTTTTGAATATACCTACCTCCTGACTATTATTATAGGAATGTGGATTATACTCTCAAAAGATAAAGGAACACAATTAGTGTTATTTTGTTATTTTGAAGTGTAAACTTCTTTTAACATGGTACACATCAGCAGTTTGACTTTAACCGAAGTATTTTTTCGACTGTCACGTTATTAAAGCAAAGATGCGATATATGCATGTACATATATATATGTATATACGCGAACGCGTCTAGATAAATAAAATAAAAAATATTGCTATAAAATGTATAAAACTGTTTTGCCTAGTGTTTTCACTTCTGTCGGCACTCCTGGAGTGCAATTTTTTTGTTTTTTTACTCCAGGGCTTTAAGATGGGAGTTGCCCTGGGATAGAAAAACGTTTCTTTCTAATTGTATTCCTAAATGAGCGCTGAAGATCTGTACTCACACACAGGAACACATCTACGACACTGTGTGTAATTATTTGGCTGGGTATCTTCTGTAAGATGGAGGTCTATCCCCAATTATGCGTGCTCGCTAGTATGGTAAACTACCTTTCTTAATTATTTTTATATTTAACAGAAAATGCACGCAAACGCAAGCGTATATCGTGTTATCGAAGTAACAATGTCTTCCAGCCAACCAATACTCATTTACGCATCCATAAGTGCACTCACTATTAATTAAATTACATTCTAAATCTCCTAAACTTATAAGGTCCCAAAGGCTACGATAGCTGCTTACCCTTATTTGAACTATACACCTACTTTTTGCACTCAAAACGTAACCGGACAACACGAAGAAAGTCTTAAAAGACTTAAGTTAAGCAATGAAATGCAGTGAACTTCTAATTTAGATTTTAAATGACGCAGCGCACAGCATGTGAATTGAAATCTATTTAATTACAGCGTAAGGTACAATTTCACTTTTCCCTTGCAACACTTTCTTTCCGATTTCCCTGCAATCTGATATTAGCTCTCATTGCATAGATAATACTCGTATTACTTTACTTTTAATAAGACCGTGTGATAAAAGAAGTTCTGCCTTTATTGGTTCAATCAATCAATCATCTCAACCCACAAACGTCCCACTGCTGGGCACAGGTCTCCTCCATACATTTGGAGGGATATATAGTAGGCTATACTATACCACGCTGGCCAGACGGGTTGGTATAGGGTTTTTTGTTTCGAGTTTTCCTTCTCTTGCAGTAGATATTGTCTGCCTAACTTACTCCCTTAGTCGACTTTTACGACACCCACGGGATTGAATGGGGTGGTGACATTTGTATTCTTAATCCGTCACCACACGGATTCATTCATTCATTGGTTAACTTTTTTTTTTTTTTTATACTACCAAGGTGGCAAACTAGCATACGGCCCGCCTGATGGTAAGCAGTTACCGTAGCCTATGGACGTTTGCAACACCAGGGGTGTCACTCACGCGTTGCCGACCCTTTAAAAACCTTATAACTCCTTTCTTGAAGAACCCCATGCTATAGTCTCTTGGGAAAACCTGGGCAGGGAGCTCATTCCACAACCTTATTGTACGTGGTAAGAAATTCCTCTGGAATCTTACGGTACGGCATGTTTGAGGTGCAAGGATGTGAGGATGAACTCCCTGTCGGTGGCGAGAGGTGCGTTATTTTCTTTGAGATAACAAACAATTACAACGTAATGTGCTTAATTCTAATACAGTGATTCTTAAAACATAACTTAAATGTAATCACGCAACCAGCACCGTTATCTACAACATATCATATATTAGATAGAACTAAACTAGTAACAAGCAACTATGGCAAAATGGTGTCACTAGAGACAATTATGCTGAAATTTATTTCATATGTATAAATGAGTAAAATTAAGTTAAAGGTAACGTACAGTAGGTATTTATTCAGTGTTATATGTTGTATTTATATGTTAATAATATTTGAATTTAGACAAATTTGTTCTTTAACTGTGTTTTAAATTGAAACATAGACAAGGCAAATTTATCAATATCAACATTTTTGGTTAAATTCATGGGTGTAATTTGTGTCCATTAATTGTATGTTTGTAAAGTCTTTGACACAATGCTTGTTCCCTAGAGTGTTGTCTTACTCAACGTACCATCGGCACAAAAAAGAAGAATAGGTCAAACAATTTATATATTTAGGATTCGAACCTGCGTCTCTCGGGTTCCGGCCCAGCGCAGTACCAATTGTGCCATCCGAGCTCCTACTCCGAAGTTTGAATTTGTCCACCGCATTTTACGTCTTACAGTGACGTCAGCTTCATTCAACCGTTAGCCGTTACAGGTCTATACGTACAACATCTTACAATTACGAGGAAAGAGCTAATTCTTTTTTTTTTTCTTTAAAAAGACAACTCCCGCACTAGAGAACCAGCTCTGTGTCGCGGGGGACTTTACAAACATACAATTAACGGACACAAATTACACCCAGACTCAGAACAACTCTTTGTGGGCCACACCAAGTTTTGTCCTGTGCGGGAATCGAACCCACAACCTCGTGCATAGCAGGCGCATACTGCGACCACTGGACCACCGAGGCAGTCAATTGCATAGCAAGAAAGCTAAAAATATTTAACATATATTCTTTTTGCCCGTGTGGTGACTGACGGATTCAGAATACAAATGTCACCACCTCGTTCCATTCCGAGGATGTCGTAAGAGTCGACTGTGGGAGTATATCAGGCAGACAATATCCACCACAAGAAAGGGAAACTCAAAACAAAACCCTATACCAACCCGTCTGGCCAGCGTGGTATAGTAGGCTAATAATGACCCGTGCCCAGCAGTGGGGGCTAATATCCCTCCAAATGTATGGAGGAGACCCGTGCCCAGCAGTGGGACGTTTATCGGATATTCGAACCTAATATTATTGATAACGCTGAGGTTTCCATGAATATTGTTATTTTTACACCTGTTTAGGTGTCAAGTTAACTTCTGAGACTACTACTATAAGCAGTTTAGTCATCAGTCATCATCAGTCGGTGTCGATGACAATGACTGACATACAATATAGGTTTTATATATGTATGTATGGACAAACTAATAACCGAATTTGATAATAAATTTAGTTTTTTTTGTGCCATAGTATGCTCTAATTTATAACGAAGATATGAGTAATAGTACTTATATCTTAGAGTTACTTGCTTCTTTTATCTATTTATCTTATATCTATAAAAAAGCAATTCTTGTATATGTATATAATACTAGGGGTCGCCGGTCGCCGTCCGCGTGGTAATTTGGAATATTTTCCCCGATTTTGCAACATATCTCACTACTGTTCCGCTCCTATTGATCATAGCGTGATGTTATATAGCCTATAGCCTTCCTAGATAAATGCACTATTCAACAAAAAAAAATCTAATCGAATCAGTACTTTCTGAGATTAGCGCGTTCAACCAAACAAACTCTTCAGCTTTATAATATTAGTATTAGTATAGATATATATTGTAATCTGAATCTCGGAATCATGAAATTTAGTATGCAGAGGGTTTCGGACTTCGGAGGCGATTAATCGATCTCGCTAGGTTTAATTTTTAGAAAACGTTATTTTCCATAAAAAAATGCAGTTCGGCCATCCATGTACTTTAAATTATACGCACGTGAAAAAATTCTAAATATATTTTTTATATATGTACATCTGATTGCAAACATGTATACCTACGGCAAATACGGCCTGCTGATACTTAGCAGCTACTTTACCTATGTATGCTTGCAATACCAGAGACATCACTTGCATGTTCCCGCTCAAAAAATTTGACACTAGTTTAGACAAACGTTTTGTAATGATTAGATATGGGTGAGTTAGGAAAAGGTTTTAAAAATGAGCACTGGAGACTTGTACGCACAACTACACCACTGTGTGACGGTATTTGCCTATGATTTTTTTTAAAGTAGAGGTCCTTTCCCGCCCGTTTGTGTGGTGTCCTACATATTCTTATCAAAAACGCGCGAAATTTGTATAGGCTAGCAACACTTCACAGATTTAAAAAAAACCATTTGTTTTTAAATAGCAATTAGTCAAAACACTGGTTGGAAATAACAATATAGATTATCACCGGAATTTAAAAGAAATACTTTGCGTTCTTTTTTTGTATTCGAAGACCGATTCGATGTTCGCATCTTGGTTTTAGCATCACTAATGTCATTGCACTTTTTGCCATAACATCTAAGCCACGGTTTTTAATCGCAATAATTATAATGTTAGCAGGAAAATACTTTCTTTTTATAGGTTTTACAACTGAAATTGTCGCCGGCCATTTATAGTCGAGTTATCGTATTGCCAATGTTTTTTTTTACTTATTTACTGCAAGACGCCGATAACATAGTTACTATGTTGATGAAATAAAAGTTTTTCGAACTATTACAGGTTCAATTCCAAACTATTGCGTATTTATTGAGCAAGAAAATATTTCGTATTATTTTTCTTTTTACATTTTGAAATTTAGATTAAAATAAAATAAATTAATCAATAATAATATAGTCTGGCAGTAATTTAAAAATAAATTTAAAAAATAATAATTAACATGGAACTATAATTTGAAATTCAAAACTTTTTTTTGGAACACGAAATTTAAAAATAAATTAAATATAAAATACTCACGGCTCGCAATTTTGGGAAGTATTTTACACACCATGATAATTGTTTTTGACACTATTTATTACGAAACACGACATGGGTTAGTGTGGTCACGTATGAACACGAGCGTCACACACGAAGAGCGGCAACGCACTGCTCGCTGCTCACTGCTTACCATTACTTGGTCGTAAGTATCACAAGCACCATTGTTTCACAGAGCTCACCGTTCGGCAGATAAGGCGGGGAGTGACTGAAAAAGTTTTAGTATTTGCACTGAGCTAAGAACGCTAGACTGTAGAAGCGATGTTACTGTCGAACAAATAGGTAACTAGTTCTTTCCTAGATTACCTAGGTATTATAATACCGACCTGTTTTTTTTAAATCTTACCATTCTCTTTTTACTTTATATTTATTATGACTATCTCTCACGTACTAAAGAATAAGCCTTCTATTGCGGAGGCCTTTACAAGCATTACAATTTAGAAACGCGCACGGGTTTTGTGGCGAGGTAAGGTAGGGCACTACTCAAGCGTGCAATCCCGACTGGGGAAGGACCTCCTCTACCTTACAGTAAACAACAGCCAAATATTCAGTTCAGATCTCTAGTGATTTATTTACGGATGCGTTTTTAAATAATGTTTTCATACATTCATATTATCACACCCGTCTCACATTGGGGTAGGCAGTCTATGGTACGCCCATTGCTTCGATCCAGAAATACTTTTTTCTCTTCCTTTACACTCATCAACCTCTTCATGCGTAAACATTGGTTATTTATGGGTACTTCTAATTATGGCCCTTTTTTAGCAAATCTCCTAGTTGGTGAATGATTCGATGCAAGAATGTTATCTTATCCTATGTTAATCAACGTCACTCGATAGAATAATCATTTTGGCGTTCCATGTTTGTTTATTTTAGTGCCTATTTAATGGTTTTATTGTCTCTTTTTAACCTCTCTATCATTATGTCCTGTATATGTTTGAATAGACAATTTGTTGAAAACAAAATACGAAATGTAGGACAAATACGTATTTCCTTATGTGGGGCAAAACTGCGTTAGGCGAATGCAGAACAAATCGAATAAACATTACTCTTTCTTTATATCCCAGGTATATATCACAAACAGGTATTGCAAGCGTCCATAGGCTACGGTAACTGCTTACCATCATGCGAGCCGTATGCATGTTTGCTACCTGAGTAGTATAAACAGATGAAATTAGCGCCATACAAGAAAAATATCCGTAGTCCGTGTGGTGACGGATTAAGAATACAAATGTCACCACCCCGTTCCATCCCGAGGGTGTCGTAAGATTCGACTAAGGGAGTAAGTCAGGTACCTTTTTCTTCATCATCGTCATCATCTCAACCCATAGACGTCCCACTGTTGGGCACGGGTCTGCTCCATACACTTGGAGGGATATTAGCCTACTATACCATAGTGGCCAGACGGGTTTGTATAGGATTTTGTTTGGAGTTTTCCTTCTCTTGCAGTGGTACAAAACCCTATACAAACCCGTCTGGCCACTATGGTATAGTAGGCTAATATCCCTCCAAGTGTATGGAGCAGACCCGTGCCCAACAGTGGGACGTCTATGGGTTGAGATGTTTTTTTTTTTTTTTAAAGCGTGGGTGCTTTTAAGTTATTATCAAAATGATAATCACTCTACTCATATATTATCTGTCAATAAAATATTTATAACTATTGACACCATGCATCTCACGCTTTTTTTTTTTTTTAATTCTTAATTGAATCTTAATTTAAATTTCTATTTTTTAGTTCGGTTTTCTATAAAAAGCGTGTTTTTTAGTTTTTTTGTACAACGCTTGTTTTGAGATGCAGTGCTTTGAGTTGAATTATCCCTAGGATAGGCACACTTAAATGAACGCTTGAGACCTGGTACTCACATATAGAAAAACAACTACACCGTTGTGTATAGTCATTTGGCTGTGGTCTTCTGTAAGGTGGAGGTCCTTCCACAGTCGGGCTTGCTCACTTGTGCTAGGACACCAGCGAGCAAACCCGACTGGGGAAGGACCATAAGAGCGGTAGGCCTCTCTTATGACAGACTAGTAAAGAATGCATCTACACTGGCGAGCAAAAAATCGACTCACTTCATACTTTTGCACTCAAAGTGTTCTAATTTTAAAATTAAGACCTAAATTTTAATTTAGGTCTTAAATTCTTTAAGTTCTAGATGTTAGCTTTAAAAAAAATAACAATTACTACAGTGTTAACTTTTAGACATTGTCACAAAAGTCGAGGAACAGTAACTGTATGATTTCGTACTCGTTAACTCAGTTAGCATTGCGTGACCTTAGGGCGTATAAAAGGTGACGTACCCCTTTCACCCTTATCAGTTGACCGTGAAACGTCAACAGGTACACATCTCCTCAATCTCCAAGCAAGAAAATTGCCCGGAAATGGATACAACAGCGGAAGCAGCGGCTCAAGCAGTTATCCTATTGCAACAGGGCCTGAGTCAACGTCAAGTGGCTCGTGCTTTGCAGATGAGCCAGCCAGCGGTATCAAGAATATACCGAAGGCACCGGGAGACTGGTGGCTTTCACCGACGAAGAGGTTCCAGTAGAAATCGATCCACTTCGGAGGCAGACGATCGCTTTATCGTCCGTACTTCGCTGAGGAATCGTTCTCTCACCGGGGTCCAAGTTCAACGGGAGCTCCGAGAAACACGTGGGGTAGCTGTAAGTTCTTGGACAGTGAGAAGAAGACTCAAGGCAGCAACCCTCACTCCAAGAAACCAGCAACGGGTCCCAAATTGACTGCAGGTCTTCGAGCAGCCCGGCTACGTTTTGCAAGAGAACACGTCGATTGGACTGAGGATCAATGGCGCTCTGTTCTCTTCTCGGATGAAAGCAGAGTATGCCTACATGGTAGCGACAGAAGGAGAAGGGTGTACAGAAGGCCGGGGGAGCGATACGCACAATGCTGCATAGCAGAAACTGTTGCGTACGGAGGAGGTTCCTGCATGGTGTGGACTGGCATATCAATGGAAGCAAAAACTGAACTGGTTTTCATTGAAACTGGCCGCCATGTGGGAGGGTTGACCGCACATCGGTATATTGAAGATATCTTGGTAGACCACGTCATCCCATACGCTGGTTTTATTGGAGAAAACTTCATCCTGATGCAGGATAATGCCCGTCCACACAGCGCAAATGTCGTGCGGCAGTACCTGCGAGAAGTGGGTATCGCTGTTATGGACTGGCCAGCTCGTAGTCCGGACTTGAATCCTATTGAGCATTTATGGGATGACCTAAAGAGAAGAATCCGGGCTAGAGATCCTGCACCAGGTACAAGAGCTGACCTGCAAGCGGCTCTGACCGAGGAATGGGAGGGTATACCACAAGACAGAGTGAAGCACCTCATTTAGTCAATGAGGAACCGTTTAGAAGCTGTCATCAGAGCAAGAGGGGGTAACATTCATTATTAAAGTGGTAATCATTAAGTAATAAAGTTTATTTAAAATGTTATGATGTCTTTTATTTTAATTTTTTTTACCTTAACTTTTCAAGTTTTAGTACTCACAAAGTTTGAAACCATTTATTGTTCAAGAAAATGAGTACAAGTTAAGAGTATTTGTACTCATTTTAAAGCCAACATCTAGAACTTAAAGAATTTAAGACCTAAGTTAAGATTTAGGTCTTAGTTTTAAAACTAGAGCACTTTGAGTGCGAAAGTATGAAGTGAGTCGATTTTTTTGCTCGCCAGTGTAGTATTAGCCAGAGGCATTCTCTACCAGTCTACCAAAGAGTGGTGAATTATGAAACATATCTACAATTATATAGGTAAGTATAACAAAATATTTTAATTGTAAGGAATCTGACACTAAACTATGTCTATTAATTATTATTATATTACCTATTTTACTAGTCGGTTTTGAACCCCGACTGGGGAAGAATCATAAGAGAGGTAGACTGGTAAAGAATGCATCTGGCATTAGCCAGAGGCATTCCCTACCAGTCTACCAACGAGTGGTGCATTATGTAACGCTTCTATAATTATATATCTATTTGACTGTCTTGGTGCACGAGGTTGAGGGTTCGATTCCTGCACAGGACAAAACTTTGTAAGACCCACAAAGAGTTGTTCTGAGTCTGGGTGTAATTGTATGTTTATAAAGTCCCCCGTGACACAGAGCTTGTTCTCTAGTGCGGGAGTTGTCTTTAAAAAAAAACCATGTATAACAAAATATTTTAATTGTAAGGAATCTGACACTCAACTATACAATAATAATATAATAATCATTGGGAAAGATAAATATGAGTTGCTATAGTAATTGTATTATCTATCGATCCGCATATTTAAGTTGGTATGCAACAAACTTGAGAACTAAAGAGTTCCCAAGTTTGTTGTCTCCGTCATCAAAAACAACGTGGACTCTATAGTATGTAGTTGTTTTTGATGACGGTGACTATTACCGCGTGGTAATTTGGAACGTACATTTCCCCGATTTTGCAACATATCTCACTACTGCTCTGCTCCTATTGATCATAGCGTAATGTTATATAGCCTTCCTGGATAAATGTATCTTATCAACAAAAAAAGTTTTTTTCTAATCGAACCAGTACTTTCTGAGATTAGCGCGTTCAACCAAACAAACAAACAAACTCTTCAGCTTTATAATATTAGTATAGATTGCGGCCCATCCCGGCTTAAAAATGTTTTTATGCTATTAAGGTTGCAAATACCATTATGATTATGAGCTGCTAAAACCGCACCTTCTTCTTATTTCACATTATTGTGACTGGCAATTACGGATCCCTACATTGCGCGTGTTCCAACATGCACTTGACCGGTTTTTTTTAATTTCATCAATTAAACACATTTATTTCATAAGATATTTATATGAATAGTTATAAAAATAAAAATAACTTACCCTAAACTACTTACAAACAATCAGATATTGTATTTAAAGATATTTATTCAGCTCTGAGGAAAGGTGCCTAAAAGATTGACCACATTGTCTGGGTCGCAACAAATTACATCAAAAATATGACAATGCCAGCTTGCAGCGAGCATACCCTCTGTAAGTATATGCTTCCTACTAATATTAAAAACGTGAAAGTTTGTGAGGATGTTATGATGTATGTTTGTTACTCTTTCACGTAAAAACTACTGAACGGATCTGAATAAAATTTGGCACAGAGATAGATTATAGTCTGGAATAGCACATAGACATATCGCGATAGCCGATATTCAGGCGGGCGGAGCCGCGGGCAACAGCCAGTAACTAATAAAGTACAGTTCAACCTTCACTATAAATGTGCTACAACCAGGCTTCGAAGAAATGATGCAAGAGGAGGAGGAGGAAAACAGAAACCTGTTTGGTGGCCTGCTTTTTTAATTATGGTTGGAAATAATTCCTGCAATTGCATCATGCACAATGTTTCATGAAGCCACATTATGTAGGCATGTACTACCCCTCTATACAAGTGGAATAAATTGTATTAGAATATCATCATCATCTCAGCCAAAAGACGTCCACTGCTGGACATAGGCCTCCCCCAAAGATTTCCACAGCTCTCGATCCTGAGCCGACCTTGTCCATCGGTTGCCCACAACCTTTACGAGGTCGGTCCACCTTGTTGGAGGCCTGCCCAGGCTTCATCTTCCAGTTCATGGTCGAATATAAGAGTACATACAATGTATGGGACATACATACAAACATCGCCTAGCAACAGCTCGGAACTGGACACCAATTCGGAGCCCCCGAGAGACATACGAGTACACTGCATTGTGATTCAAACTGATAATATTTAAGTATTTGTTTTGTTTGTCATTCAGATGTTTTGTATCGTTTTGTCGTTAATCTTGCGTTTTGTTTTGCCAGTACGTAAGCATATGCATGCATTGATGGTTGCCTTTGTCTGCATCATATTTTTAATTTCTTTCTACTTTGTGGAAGTACTTTTGCAGTCGGGTTGCCTAATTTTAGCGAAAAATCTTGCTATGCTCTACCTCTTCAGTAGAGATGAACATATTTTTTTTCACTAGTAAGGAGGCAAACCATCATATGGCCCACCTGATGGTATGGTAAGTAGTTCCTTTAGCTTATGGACGCTTTAGCTTTAACTTTAGCCTTAAACCAGGCAGAGCTATAAAATCTATATCTATACTTTTTAATATTATAAAGCTGAAGAGTTTGTTTGTTTGGTTGAACGCACTAATCTCAGAAAGTACTGGTTCGATTAGAAAAAATATTTTTATTGTTGAATAGTGCATTTATCCAGGAAGGCTATATAACATTACGCTATGATCAATAGGAGCGGGGAAATATACGTTCCAAATAACCACGCGGACGAAGTCGCGGGAATCTCAGAAAGTACTGGTTCGATTAGAAAAAATATTTTTATTGTTGAATAGTTCAGTTATCCGGGAAGGTTATAGGCTATATTACACCACGCTATCATCAATAGGAGCAGAGCAGTAGTGAGATATGTTACAAAATCGGGAAAATGTACGTTCCAAATTACCACGCGGATGAAGTCGCGGGCGACCTCTAATCCAATATAAATGCCGCCATATTCTAGCACTATGTATATTATTATTAGTACTCTATATATCTTTTTTGTACGGCATTAATGCGCATTGCAGGAAGGCGGTATGTCGTCAGGTAACTAGTAGACTGATTATGCAGTAAAATTACTATCTAGTGCAACAAGACGCCTTTCTATGAACACACTTTCTTACAACCACCATAATTACTAACTATTGCGATTCTAGGAATTTATACAGAAACATGAATTCGTGATCTTACTGAAACCTAAAATAATAATATACTAGCTGCTGTTGCCCGCGGCTCCGCCCGCGTGGATGTCGGTTATCGCTATAAGAAGTAGCCTACGTGTTATTCCAGACCATAATCTATCTCTGTGCCAAATTTCATCCAAATCCATTCAGTAGTTTTTACATCCATCCATCCATCCATACTTACAAACTTTCAAATTTATAATATTAGTAAGGATTTCCTTGTCGATAGGTTAGTGCTTGTTGGTAGCAATTAGCAGACGCGGTAGCGGTAGCGGCCCAACTGGCGGCCATTGATTGTTCATTTCTAATTTCGAACGATTTTGACACAATATAGTGCAGACTCTTTTTGATAAAATTAAGGTGTGGTCTGTTTCCGTGTTCCAACGTGCATTTGCAAACACTGCGAGTAGTTTTGTATGATCTAGAATTTTGTAAATATTATTTTATTATAACTTATGATTAGGCTGTGGAATGAGCTCCCTGTCGAGGTTTTCCCAAGAGACTATAGCATGGGGTTCTTTAAGAAAGGAGTTATAAGGAGACGTGAGTGACACCCCTGGTGTTGCAAACTTTCATAGGCTACGGTAACTGCTTACCATCAGGCAGGCCGTGTGCTGTAAGTAATTATATAATATAATATATATTATATAATATGTAATGTAAGTAATAAGTAAGAAATTGCTTTTTAGCGATAAGGCCGCCCATTGTACATAACTATGTATAAATAATGTTTGTTATTAAAATGTAATTGGTGTACAATTAAGAGTTTTCTATTCTATTCTATTTTCCACCTTGGTAGAATATTTAATTACGATTTTTTGCACAGAGACAGTAGAGAGTAGGATAGTGGGAGAGTGATATATTATGTTACTCCTTATTGATACAACACTTAAGCAAAACCGAGTGCGTAAATTAGTATAAAGTATGTAATATTACAGTATCTGTCAATAAATAATTACTATCTAAGTATCAATCAAATCGTTATGAAGCTTAGTTAACGGTTAGTTTTCTCGATCTACACATTAGGCTTTCACTTCCCATGTTTCTAGACAACATTTCTCTTAATACGAGGTACAACTTCAATTCAATGGTCTTTTAAGCCTACATGGACCGATGTAGTACGCAGAGATAGCAATGTTTTGGAAGATGACGTCACAGATAGGGCAAAGTGGAGGAAAAACACGAAAAGGGCTGTCCTTACCACCATGTGGGATAAATAGTCAGGAAGAGAGAGAGTCTTAGCGTAATTATGTCTATTATAAATTTGAGGTCATTGGGTGGTTCGACCGTATTTGCTTATTGCAATTCTTCTCTATATGAACTTTAACTGTACCAAATGTCATACTCCTATGTGCTTCAAAAGAGATACAAAATATTAAAATACGTGTCCAAAGTTATCAGTATATTTGCAATTAGTAAATGGATTGACGGACGGACAAACATTTTCGTATCCTATAGGTTTTCAGAACCCATTTTAGGGGAACCTGTTTTTTAAATTTGACTGCCTTGGTGGTCCAGTGGTCGCAGTATGCGCCTGCTGTGCACGAGGTTGTGGGTTCGATTCCCACACAGGACAAAACTTTGTGTGACTCACAAAGAGTTGTTCTGAGTCTGGGTGTAATTTGTGTCCGTTAACTGTATGTTTGTAAAGTTCCCCGCGACACAGAGCTTGTTCTCTAGTGCGGGAGGTTTCTTTTTTACTAATAAAAAAAAAATAACGTAGTCTCTAAACACGAGTTTTCGTATAAGTCTTACTCATTCCGCCATCTCTGTCTAGGCCCTACCGCTGTCGCTTGCCGTTTAGCACCAACTTGGTTGTGACTTTGGCCAATTGATCGTCTGACATAGGTACGTCAAATTTGCCTAGCCCAGAATTTGCCTATCCATAAACTGAAATATATATAATACGACTAATCAGTCACTCAATTTTACCTTATGTAATAATAAGTTGAAATGACAATCATAATGTAGTACCTGAGGACAATGGATTCACAAATTTGGACAATGTCACCGTCAAATTAGGTTATTATTGGGTTGAGAAGCATATTATCTACAATGGAAATAATAATATGATTGCAAGAAATAATTTGTTAACCAAAATAGATAAACAATGGTGACATGAATACAGATTTATTTATAACTTGTTATAATTAAGTTATTATCTTTAAGGGAACAGGCCTGACTGGGAAAGATGCCCATCATGCAGAAGGCAATCAGCCAAATAACTAACTACTCACATCAGTGTTGTTCCGTTTCTGTGTATCATACTCATTTTTTAAATCTTTTTTTATAAAGATTGTCTTTTTCCAGGGTTGCCCATTACATATTTTTAGTTATAAAATAATAAAAAATAGATTCTATATATTTTTTAAACTACTACCTACCTACTTACGGTTTGAAAATATCGAACAACTCAGCTGGTAATTAGCAGATACCTTAGCTTTAAGACGCTTATAACACCAGGGGTACCTATGACTCACCCATTGCCGACCCTGTATTACCCGTGGTTTACTTATTAGATAAACCACAACAAAAGTGGTACAAGAAAATTTTAAATTTTAACCAGGGATACAAAAATTTAACCGTGGAACACCTACGTGTTTCATTACCCTTAACCTACTTTCCAAAACAACTAATAGTTATGTATTTTGTAAACAAGCATACAGTACGCCTGATGGTAACCAGTTACCGTAGCCTATGGATACTTGCAATACTAGAGGTATCACTTGCGTGTTGCCGACCCAAAAATGAATACCAGGGTTTTATGATGGAATTTCCCGGAGATAGGATAATGCCTAAATGAGCTTAAGAAACCTATACACAAATACAGGGCTGTGTACAGACATTTGGCTGTGGTCTACTTTATGGTGGAGGACCTTCCCCAGTCGGGCTTGTTCACTAGTATGGTGCTGAACCTCTCTTACGTATTTAAGTTTTCTAACGTACTATATTAAAGAAGTAAAAGAAAAACATAAGAAGCCATAAAAACAACATGGAGAACAGTTGCAATTAGGCGCTTAAATTGTTACAAGATGAAACATACACAAACACACACACAATCACAACAGAAATACTAAATTAAAAACTAAATGCAAATATGTTACACCTTCAGTAGAGGAAAGGCAAACTATCGTTGGTCTAGTGGTTGATAAGACCCACATAAATATTGTGTTTATTGTCAAGAAATCTTACTAATACTAATATTATTATAAATGCGATAGTTTATAAGAATGTATCATGGATGTATGTTTGTTACTCTTTCACGCAAAAACGACTGAACTTATCTGGATTAAATTTGACATAGAGATAAAAAAAAGTCCTGGTTAACACATAGGCTACTTTTTAACCGACTTAAAAACCGACTTTTTTATGTTTGTTACCGCAGAACTCCGTCATTTATGGACCGATTTTAATTTTTTTTTGTTTGAGAGGACATTCTTCAAGTTTGGTCCCATTTTCATCAATAGAAAGTTCTGATGATGGGATCCATGAGGAATTGAGGGAACTCCTCAAAAGTTATAGCCACACATATAGCAATTTCGATATATTTAACAATTAATCAAACATTTGCATTCAGAAAGTATAATTTGGTGAAGTAAAAGTGATGAAGAAGACCATAGATGGCCGTCAGAACTTCTCAATAATAAGTTTTTCATGGATAGCGGTTAGATAAGTTTCGATTATGGTTGCTAAGCAAATGTAATGTAGCAAATGAAAATGGTACAATTAAACTGAACTAATGATGAAGCCGGAAGCTAGGCAACGGAACTTCATAATTAAACAGTGTAATCTAGCCGTGTTTGGGCTTATTTGAATGGTCATGAGATGCACTTTAGCTGTAAAAGATCGGATTTAAAAAAATCGTCTTTAAGGAGATAAGATTTCGTATGAAAGTTCATTCTGTTTAAATACCTACGTTCGACTAGGGGTTTTACGGTTTTTGAAAATTCTACAGCTTGCCGTACTGAAGTCGGTTTTTTTTGTTAAAATTATTGATACATGTTAATGATTTTGTGGAGGCTGTCACATACCTCCAACGAAAAGGGAGGATCCTGTACTGTAGCGTCATCTATCAGGCCAATAGAATAACGCTACAATTTAATGACACATTACATGGGGTATGATGCACATGCTATGATTTCCTTAGCGCACCTAAATGGTGCGTTTCGAGGAATACTTTAGGTGCGCTTCGTCAGGTGCGTTTCAAGATGGGTGCGCTTCGAGGAATACCCCCATTACATAGGTAACGAAATTCTGAACAAAATTCGGGAACTAGGTTTTCCAAAAATATCAGACTGAGCCACAGAAAGCGTAGCCGGGTTAAGTCTAGATTAGTACCTACTTATAACAAGTTTATAGGCTACGGTATCTCCTTGCAATCAGCCCCATCATACACTTATTGATCAAGTTTAAGAAACCAGATAGATAGATCAACTCCAGCTTTTCCATCTAAGATTAATTACAGTACTATCTCTCTAACGGTATCTCTGAATGCTGAATCTAGTATTTAATCTATCGTTAAGCGTTATTTAATTAGCCAATCTTGTATGTCTTGTAAGGCAAGTTTTCTAATGAAGCCGTAGTGTAGCGGAGAAACGTTGGCATGATAATAAGGCTACAGAAGGAGCCTCACTGCTTAGTATACCTGTTAAAGTCAAACGTCGTGTGTTGGTTCGATTCCCAGACGGAACAAAATTTTGTGAGATGGGTAATCAATATATATAAAAAAAACTTTAACAATTAGTACACATACTTTTATTATAATAGACAACGGCTGGCTAATTCTCTAAGAAACAGCGATCGCAAACTGACAATTGTGATTGCTCGGTGACGGCACACACGATTGCTAAACGTCAAAAAGGCTCGGTTTTCGCTCTTACGGAATACCGATTTTTGATCTAACAGCCAGATTCCGTTCCGATTTTCAATCTGACAGCCAGATTTAGCTCCAATTTTCAATCTGACAGCCAGATTTTGCTCCGTTTTCGCGGTCGCTCGGTTTTTGCTCTTACGGAATACTCCTGCGGGTCTAAATTGTGTAATATTTGGATGGTTTTCATATTTTATAAAAGAAAGAAAAAGTTTTTATTTGCTTTTACATTAAAACTTATTATTACATTAGATAAAAAACATAAAACAAAAAAGATAATAAGGTCCCTGCGTCAGCTCTAATGTTGTGGCCTGGATCACAAATCACAACGCTGGTATTCTCGCAGGATCTTTATTAGCTACATATGAGTGATGACGGAATGGTCCGAATTATCGTAATTCTAATCGCTATTTTATATACATATGTAGTAGTAAATAGTACATAACGATTTGGACGATCTTTGGCAACAAGCATCGCGGAGGACTTTACAAACACACAATTCACGGACACAAATTACAAAACATTATATTTTATTTATCTAAATTTTTTGGGCATCGAACCAACGACCTCTGACATAACACTCAGGGTCAACAACCACTAGACCTACAGGCAACATGTAGGCACCATACAGCTGAAACAAAACTGATAAATATTAAGATAAATGAACATTTGCTTGCCTCGCACAATGCCTGTTATAATCTTCGATCAAATATAGTTATAATAAAATGTAGTTATGTAGGTATACATATTAATATTATGATACAAATTTGTGTAAGGTCTGAATAAAATGTTTAGTTTCTTTCTTTCAAACAAAGATACTGTGCTTAATATACTTTCTTAAGAGGGATTGCCACTTGCGAGTGACTGGATAAAATTTTTTTCGTCACTAATCATTCGGCATAGAACCAAAGTATGACGCTATGATTCGTTTTTTTAATTTTATGCCACCTTTTTTGTTAAGACGTTTATTTGGGGCCGTTTCAAATATGCGTTTATTTAATATTTGTTTGGATTTTACTTCTATAAAAACCTGTTTATCCAAGAAAACGAAACCATACGCAATTTTCAAGCCTTATATCAATATCAGGTTAAAATTTAATTGCTTTATGCTCAGAATCAAGGAAGTAAAATCAGGAATACGTTTGTATCGAATAATGGGCAGTGGCAATCGTTCTTAATCATCAAGTGTTCCGTAGGATATTTCGGGATATTCTTCGAAGCGCACCCATTTTGAAACGCACCTAAGTATTCCTTAAAACGCATCATTCAGGTGCCGTATATTTTTAATTTCTCTCGTTACCGCACCTGAATGGTGCGTTTCGAGGAATACTTTAGATGCGTTTCGTTAGGTGCATTTTAAAATGGGTGCGCTTCGAGGAATACCCCAGATTCAGACTAAAGTTTAGCGAGGTATACAAAAGCCTCCCGAGGTACGCTCAAGAATGTCAATAAAATATAAATGCTCAAATTATGTGTAAAGTTTTAAATCGGGTGTAGGTATGTGTGTACAACCACAGATAAACTCTCTATTCTTTTACTATAATACTCTTTTGTTAGTAGGACAGCAAATCGTAGACCACCGGAGTCTTATCAAAGGACGAAGAAATCTTGCCTCGTTTTTCTTTAATTAATGTCCCACTCAAGAAATTTGTTTTTGTTTTATAAAACAACTCCTGCACTAGAGAACAAACTCTGTGTCGCGGGGGACTTTACCTTACAATTAACGGACACAAATTACACCCAGACTCAGAACAACTTTTTATGGGTCACACAAAGTTTTGTCCTGTGTGGGAATCGAACCCACAACCTCGTGCACAGCAGGCGCATGCTGCGGCCACTAGACCACCAAGGCAGTCAAAGGAAATGACCCCATCAAGGTTGCTTAACCTTGTAGATTTATCGATATGCGTAGTAATTACTCAGCTACGAGTTCCCCTCAATTCTCAAACGTTATATCTATTCAATCCACAATTTTATCCTTTTAGATACACTAAAAGTGAACTCGCAAAAAGACAATGCATAGTAAATTCTCTTTCGGCACTATTGGGCGTAAAATTAGAAGTTATTTTCTAACATTCGATAATGAACGTTATTTTTATACTATTAAAGTTCATTTAGTAAGTTGTAGTTGTTTGCTCGATTAGTAATTAGCTAATTTGATCTTGGTTAAAAAAGTTACCTTCCGTTACTTGAAAAGTGTTTAAGGAAGGATGTCTTTAGACTAGTATTGATTATACGGATGGTGCCGTTGTTAAGTTGTCACTATGTATTTATTCTATGTGCAGCATATTGCGAGTTCAATGTATATTAAGAGATGTAGGGCACCATACTAGCGAGCAAGCCCGACTGGGGAAGGACCTCCACCTTACAGAAGACCACAGCCAAATAACTACACACAGCGGTGTAGTTGTGTTCCTGTGTCTGAGTACAGGTCTCCAGCGCTTATTTAGGGATGCGTTTTGAAAGAAACGTATTCTTATCCCAGAGTCACTCCCATCTTGTAAAAAATGGGTTGGCAACACGCAAGTAACACCTCTGGTATTGGAAGCGTCCATAGGCTACGGTAACTGCTTATTAGGCGGGCCGTGTGATTGTTTGCCACACAAGTAGTATAAAAAGAAAATAAAGGGATATAATAATTTGTGTGATCCACAGATAGCTATAGTAATTTCGGGTGTAGTACTTGTTCATGATTTCGACATACAATAAATGCCTAGGCTTGAGGGTTGTTTCAAACTTTGTGTTTTGTTCTAAACTTATGATGCCTTGGTGTTGGTATTTATTAGTAAAATGTTTCCACTGCATTGCGCAGAAAGTTTTTTCCAAACGATATTCCCCTAAAACATTAGGTGCAAGACAACGTACATAAACTATTATATTTACGTCTTCTAAAATTATAATGGAAACAGCTATTGAATAATGTAAATCGGTTGACAAACAAGGAAGAAAAATGTACAGCAGGGGGGGGGGCTACTATGAAGTATTAAAAGTGAGTCATTCAAGAGAGAAAGAGGGACGGAGCTATACAAGCTATATATACGAGTAGCTTCATTCCCTTTTTTTTTATTTAGCATGTATATTATTTTTTTATTGTTTTGTATTTGTTTTGTTTTTACTATGCATACATATATAATAATTAATATTAACTCCCAAGTATTATATATAATTTAGTTCTTATTTATGTGTAAGTGCTGATTGACATCCGTGGGTAACTGCTCAATTGGTTCCAGCTGAAAATCAGCGCCTAGCATTACTGCCAGGCATTATGCTGAGCTGGATCCCATTTTGGCGAAAACATGAGACACATAATGTACCTTTAATTAAGTTCTATTTTTTTCTTTTTGTCAATTTTGTTTATGTGTTTCTAAATTACTGCCAAATAAAATATTCTTTCTTTTCTACTTTTTCTCGGTCGAACAACACACGTTTTATACGTCATGGTAGCCCCCTGAACTGTTTTGTCAACAGATTTATCAATATTATTTCGAACTCCGCTGCCACTCTAGGTATAAAAACTATAAAAAGAAACGATCAAAATGATTTCGTCAACATCTTTGTTCTGCGGCTAGTTACCCAGTGTTAATCCTGAGCTGAGGGAAACTGGCAATTGTGTCGTCGACAATGGACTGCAAATTGACATTATTTACGCACAATTATCAACTTGACCACCAATTGCAACCGTAGCGGCCATGGTCAAAATAAGACCTAGTGTATATAGCTAACATTTGTCTAATGTGGACAAAAAGTACGCGAATCATAGTTTTTTTTTTATATTTCACTGCCTTGGTAGTCCAGTGGCCGCAGTATGCGCCTGCTGTGCACGAGGTTGTGGGTTCGATTCCCACACAGGACAAAACTTTGTGAGACCCACAAAGAGTTCTTCTGAGTCTGGGTGTAATTTGTGTCCGTTAATTGTATGTTTGTAAAGTCCCCCGCGACACAGAGTTTGTTCTCTAGTGCGGGAGTTGTCTTTTTAAATAGAATTAAAAAAAAAAAAATAAGGGAGTTTTAGTCGAGAGTATATTATGAAAGTAAGCGCTTCCATTCTCGGACATAACAAAAGATGACGGCATCAAGGTCTTGCTTGGTCTTGCACTTCATTGTTTAAACTAGAGTTCGATTATTTCTAATTAATAATATAATTCTAATAACGAGGATAATGTACTTAGTTTTAATGATAATCAATAAAATCGTTTTGGTTCTTCCTGGTGATCAAGAACCACTTGAAGTTTTGCTAAAACGTTATTTTTCCAACTTTTGATAGTTTAGTCCGCACAATCGTCACTGCGTGGAGTGACGATTGTGGACAAAACTAGTAGGGTGGAGCGTCCCACTCCACATAAGTTCGGTTTTGTTTTAATAAGGTTCATAATGTTTGCGTCCCTAAAATCCCTAACCAGTACCAAGTCCCATTGAATATTTGCAATTCGAATTTAAAGTAGAATATAGTTAAAAGTAAACAATCACGGCAAAAAGTAAGACAAGCATCACCTGCACTAGGCTTAATGTCGTACTGCCAAGACGTGAATAATGAAATTATAGCATCAGGAAAGCCTAACTAAGGACCTGATGCAGATAAACTAAAGCGTTTGATATAATAGGAAACCATTGTTAGAACACCCTCACGATGTTATAGATGTCTTAGAAGCAATTTTAAAGGCATGTCCTAGTTTCTATACCCAACTGTTATCAAACACTATTAAACGCAATTGAGAACTGCCTTGGTGGTCCAGTGGCCGCAGTATGCGCCTTCTTCAGTGCACGAGGTTGTGGGTTCGATTCCCACACAGGATAAAACTTTGTGTGACCCACAAAGAATTGTTCTGAGTCTGGTTGTAAATTGTGTCCGTTAACTGTATGTTTGTAAAGTCCCCCGCGACACAGAGCTTGTTCTCTAGTGTGGAAGTTGCCTTTTTAAAAAAGAAAAAGAACTCGAGGATAAGAAAGAAGGAGTGGCATTAGGTCCCAAGATTTGTTGTGTGTGATGCAATGGTAGCTTAAGATTGGACAGGATACGATAAATAAGACCACACTGACTGAATGAGATCAAAAGTATCCCCAGTGCTCATTTAGAGATGCGTTTTGAAAGAAACGTTGTCCTAGCCTAAGGATAGATATATAGAATATTCTTTATTGTACACCACTTCAGTACTATAACTAATGCAAGAGAAATCATAATTACAAACAAGTCGGGACAATGGCTGGTCTTATCACTAAAAGCGATCTGTCCCAGACAACCTTAGAATACTCCATCTTAAAGCCCTGGTTTAAAAAATGTATTGCAAGCGTTCGTAGGCTACGATTACTGTTTAGCATCAGGCGGGTTGTATGCTTGTTTGCCACCCAAGTAGTATAAAAATAACATCGGCAACGCATAATAATAACAGTATAAGTATTTAACTAATTTGGATTCTACTTCGAGAAGTTGGTAGGTTATAAACGCAAGGTTGAACGTAAACGATATTATCGTGTGTGTACAGTTGGTATACCGTTATGAGAATGACCAATGGCGTGCGTTGACGCATACGACGAAGACGAAGTACGTCTTCTTATTATAATTATTTTTTTGGCTGGCAACACAACTTTTTAGGCTGGTAACTGTAAATGTCAGACGTCAAAAATTTCACTCCTCTTAATTAATTAAATTAATTTTAGTTTTTAATAGAAGTTAATATTAAGTTTTAAAAGTATAATTAATATTAAAAATGTGATAAAAACTGTGTCAGTTGAATAATAACACCATAGAAACTGTTTAATCTTTTAATCGCTCGATAATCTTCATATTTCTTGTGAGCGTGTGTATGTCACTGAACTCCTCCTAGACGGCTGGACCGATTTTGATGAAATTTTGTGTGTGTGTTTGGATAGGGCTCTGGATGGTTTAGATTCACAATTGGACCCGGTAGGTGGCGCTGCTGTTCGTATTTCAGCTTTTTCAGGCAGGACGACGTCTGTCAGGTCCACTAGTTATCTATAATATTTGCCAACACAGAAAGTATTGTATCAAAAACATAACGTATATATTTGACATCATTAGATTTTTTTTTATACTACCAAGGAGGCAAACAAGCATACGGCCCGCCTGATGGTAAGCAGTTACCGTAGCCTATGGACGCTTGCAACACCAGGGGTATCACTTGCGCGTTGCTGACTATTTAGAAACCTTATAACTCCTTTCTTGAAGAATGCTATAATCTCTCGGGAAAACCTCGGCAGAAAGCCAATAAATTAGAAAAATAATAGAACAATAATCTGACATAACACAACAATATCTTTAATCTATCGATCCATTATTAATTTCAGCACACCACACGACCGCTAAGTGAACTTTAACAGCAAAGGTCATGCACACATAAAACTTGTACACACACATATATGTACATTAATTCGACGATTACGAGTGAACTCAGTGTACTGTTCGATCGTAAATCAAGAATTGAACCTGCAATAACCGTGGCCGCGCCTTGACTTTGAACTTTTACTATCGAGCACACAAGTGTTATAATTATATTAGTTTCTGCCACCGTACAGTGCCAGAAAAATAAAAAGTAATGATATAAAGTAGCATATATTATGCTATTTAAGACTAATCTATCTTTGTGCCAAATTGACTGCCTTGGTGGTCCAGTGGCCGCAGTATGCGCTTGCTGTGCACGAGGTTGTGGGTCCGATTCCCACACAGGACAAAACTTTGTGTGACCCACAAAGAGTTGTTCAGAGTCTGGATGTAATTTGTGTCCGTTAATTGTATGTTTGTAAAGTCCCCCGCAACACAGAGCTTGTTCTCTAGTGCGGGAGTTGTCTTTTTAAAGAAAGAATTATTTTAGTTTCTGCCACCGTACAATGCCAGAAGAATAAAAAGTAATTATATAAAGTAGCATATATTATGCTATGTAAGACTTTAATCTATCTATTTAATCTATTTTACAAAAGACTGAAAATATCTGGCGATCAAAAAGAGTGACTTGAGTTTTTTGCTAGTTCATCTCAGGGCCCCTCGTCAGCGAACTATCCGTAGGATTTTTTTGCTGACGTAGATGACGTCAGCAAAAAGTCAGTTCTGGCTTATACTTAACTAGGGGTCGCCCGCGACTTCGTCCGCGTGGAATACTTTCCCCGATTTTGCATCATATTTCTTTACTGCTCCGCTCCTATTGATCATAGCGTGATGTTATATAGCCTAAAGCCTTCCTGGATAAATGCACTATTCAACAAAAAAAGATTTTTTTCTAATCGAACCAGTACTTTCTGAGATTAGCGCGTTCAATCGTACTATAATTCACCTACTTAAACATAATACATTGGATCACGACTCCACTTCTTGGAAGCCTGATCCTGACTCTTCATGACAACCACCTTCAAGTCATTATTATATGTCAGAACCTTTTTTATTCAAATATAATTTCATTTACTTTTATAAAACGCCAGAGATTTTACTATTGTCACATGGCCAGCTAGTGAACACCAATAAACCTCTACAATACTTACACCTAATAATAATATAATATAATGTTTTCGGGACAACTCACACATCGCTATCTGATACCAAACTAGGCATAGCCTGTACTATGGTAACCAGACAACTGATAAACATACTTATATATTTATAAATATTATAGATAAATTACACCCAGACACAGAACAACAACATTCGTGCTCATCACACAAATATTTGTCCTGGGTGGGAATCGAACCCACGACCTCCGGCGTAGCAGTCAGAGTCACTAACCACTAGACCAACAGGCCAGTCAAATAATTTTCAGTACCTAGCTATTGTTACATGGTGCTATAAACCTTGATAAGCGACGTAAATATTGTGCAACGTTTGCGTAAAAGAACTGTACACCTACATTGTTACCGCTTCATACGTAATCAATAAACTGAATAATTTGATTGAATTCTAATTATATTGTTTATTGGTGTACGTCACAAATAATATAACCTTAATAGCCGCTGGCAGCTTAGACTCTGTTACTAATGCCTCCGTGTTTCTTTCTAGGTCTGAATTTAGAGAGAAGATTTGTATTTTTTTTTTGTAACGAATAAACTTAGAAACTACTAGAACGATCACCAATTTAAATGTTGCCAGCAGAAAGCTATATTAGCTTTCAGTAATTTAGACTATATTTAATTTCAAAAAAATAGGGATACTTACTAATTAAAAATTAAATAAATGGCAACCTGTGCTAAGTAGGGATGTGAAGCTAAAACGTAATATTTTTAAATGTATTCTTATAGTTATTTATATTATAAGAACGTAAATTTATCAGAAAATGCGTTTTTTAGACATCTCCCGCACTAGGGAAGCCCTGTGTCGCGAGGGACTTTATCCTCAATATTAACGGACACAAAGTACACCCCGACTCGGGACAACCATTTATGGACCACACAATATTTTGTCCCCCATGGGGATCGAACCCTCAACCTCCGGCGTAGCAGTCAGGGGCACTAACCACTAAACTAACAGGCCAATCATTTCGTTCGATTATATTTTATTTGAACCAACCGTGCAGTCAAAGCTAATATAATAAAAAAAACATAGTAATATTATATTACTAGCCGCGTGGATGTCGGTTATCGCTGTAAAAAGTAGCCTATGTGTTATTCCAGACCATAATCTTTCTCCGTGCCAAATTTCATTCAGATCCATTTAGTAGTTTTTACGTGAAAGAGTAACAAACATACATAGTCATCCATCCATACTTACAAACTTTCGCATTTATAATATTAGTAAGATTTCAGGGGATTGCTTTATGCCTGTAATAGTATTAACAAATTTATTTATTTAATTAAGGTTAGCCAACGATTACTTACACTTATACATTCAATAAATAATATCATAGAAAAACATTCATAAGCGTAGCAACCACTTAAAGGCTAACACCACATGCACTTAAATTGTTAACAATAATTATAGTAAGACAAATTTATGTTAACTAAATCTTAGATTATATTGTAAAACATTATCTACAAAACACATACGCTATTCGTCATAATTTCATCTAAATATCATTCACTTATGATTGTCAGTGTACCCAGTCGGCGGTATTCTGCGAAACAAAAGTAAGAGCAAACCAATTTGACATGTATGTATGTGTTTGTGTTTCAAGCCCCAAAAATGTGCGTACGGTTGGTCACGTACATATGTCTAAAGGATAATATTCGATATGTTGTTAGAGGGAGTTTAGATTCGCTGACAGTGTAATTAGTAATAATAATAATAATTAATAATAATTTGTTTATTCAGTTAAAAACGAATAGTGTCTCATACATAAATAATAAATGAAGATCACCAATTTCCAAACTACGGGTTACTATTGTGAATTTCTTGACTTTCTGCCAAGAAATTAATATCAAAGTTTTGGCCCGATCCGGGAATCGTACCCGGGACCTTGTGATCAGCAGTCACACACATCGACCACTGAGCCACCGAGGCAGCAACAATAAGAATATCATTAAAGGACCTTGTCAAAATGTCAATAATAATGTAACTACAATGTCAAAATGTCAATAATGCCTGATACCACAATGTCGTAATAAATGATAATGATAATTGTCAAGCTCGTTACACAAATAATTTTTCTTACATCTAGTTCCCATAAGTCAGATATTTTTTTACAATAATATGTCAAATTTTTTATCATTATAGCTTTCCAAGTAACAGTCATAATATCACAATCAGTGTTGGCAGCGAGAAGTGCATGAAAGTGGCGGCGGGCAACATTTTAATCCCAGGGAAATTCCATCATAAAACTCTAGGGTTTATTTTAGGGTTAGCATCACGCAAGTGATATATTCCTCTGGTATTGCAAGCGTCCATAGACTACGGTAACTGCTTACCATCAGGCGGGCTGTATGCTTATTTTGGGGCTTATACTTGGGTCGTACCATGACGTCCTTAATAGTGATTTATTTTAAATCTTAATAGTCAGTTAATCAAATAAAAAAGTTGACATCCTATAAAATTCAATAGCTATAGCGATTGAATCAACTTTTTAAAATAATTAAGAAAAAAATAAGAAGATAAATAAATTAAGAAAAAAGATAAATTAAAAAACTGCTATAAAAGTACAATACTAAGTAAGTCATAGACATTAGTGTGGTGTGCGCAGGAGCAAGCTAGGTATAAGTAGGTATGTCGGTGCGCTTGCGCTGGTGGGACTGCCTGGATTGCATTCCTACCAGTTCTGATGACCATACAGGGCCGGACGATGCATCGTCAGTTGCATATTGTAGCCGAGGCAAAACTGAGGCAGGGTTTGTGTCAATTTTGACAATGCAATTACATTTTTTATTTTTTTAAGCTATTGCATAGCTTCTATCGCGGGCCTTGGGCGTGGAAACCGAAACCAGAAATTCCGTAACGAAAATAATAAACCTAACACCCCCCCACTCCGACCAGCACAGCGGTGATACTTTGTTTAATGACGAATTCTCTAAACGGCCAATAATAATAAGTATGTCAAATTTGTTTAAGGAGGTTTTGATCTAAGAGAATATTAATGTGAAAAAGATTATAGTATAAGGAGTCTTAAGGAATTATTACCAGTATTCATTTTTATTATTATATATTTTTATGAATCGTTGAGAATAAAATAAAATGATTTAGATAATTCTGTAAAGTATTTTTTTATTTGTTTCGATAAAAAAAATCGTACTAAAAATATGCAATAGCTTTACCGCGGCAGTCCCCGAGTGCCACACGTCTTTTTTATTATACCTACTTCTTGATGATAAGCAGTTATCGTAGCCTTTTCATGCTTGCAATACCAAAGGTAAGCAAGATGGCAATCAAACCCACGACCTTCGGCTTAGCAACTAATTGATTTTAGTTTTGTCCTAAAAGTTTGTTCCGAGTTTGGGTGTAATTTGTGTCCGGCAATCAAATGTTTGTAAAGCCCCCCGCAACACAAAGCTTTTTCTCTAGTGCGGGAATTGTTACAAAAAATAATCAAGTGTCGGTGTTTTTAAGAAAAAAAGTATGCTTATACAGCCCTGCCTGTAAAATAATTCTTAAATCAAAATAACACGATAAAAAATCTAGATCTTTAGTTTTGTGGACATAGTCGCAGACCGCAGTTGAGTAAAAACCGGCCCTGGCTTTAGGCCAATGATCGTAAGAACTTAGAATAAACTAAAAAGACTAAACTATTTATAGATAAGACCCGCTTTCTAAAGTGTAATTTTATATTATAAATAGCTTCTAGTTCAAGTTGAAAGGCTGATTTACTGCCGACTACCTTAACTAGAGATAGGATGATGATAAAGTAGAGAAATATTTAATTATTATTCCTTATCGGGGAGCCTGTTAAATGAACATAGCCTTCTATAGGCTACCTAGAATTTGTGTGAAGCGTTAGTAGTATTAAGTGTAGAGTAGAGTATCCAAATCACCCGAGGGCGATTCATCTTTTTGTTGTTTTTGAGATTTTAAATCTACGGACTGCTTCGGTGGTCCAGTGGCCGCGGTATGCGCCTGCTGTGCACGAGGTTGTGGGTTCGATTCCCACACAGGACAAAACTATGTGTGACCCACAAAGAGTTGTTCTGAGTCTGGATGTAATTTGTGTCCGTTAATTGTATGTTTGTAAAGTCCCCCGCGACACAGAGCTTGTTCTCTAGTGCGGGAGTTGTCTTTTTCAAAAAAAAAAATGGAGAAAAAAAAAATCTACTAAATGGTCTGTCTGTAAGCAGTTACCACCACATATATTTTAAATATTACTGCAAAAATCGTACAGGTCTCCAATACTCATTTAAAGATCGTTTTCCTATACCAGGGTTACTCCATCATCAAACACTGGTATTATAATTAAAATAATTTATATTATAAAGTTATATTAATTAATTTCTGTTATTACTTTATTGCTATTTTGTTGTGTTAGTTTGCTGACTACTTTATTTTGATGACGGATGTCTTTAGTGTGGATTTTTCTGAGTTTTTTTTCTCGCAAACAGTGAGTGATTATGCCAAAGGTTTTCAAAGCATCCACAGTAGTCATATAAAAAATGTATACCGCTTAAATACATTTCTATGTAAATATACCAACTTGATTCTAAATAGCTATCGAATTCGCGAATCTTGACATAGAACGTAGACTCACCAATTGAAAGATGACATCAAAATCGGTCAAGTGCGTTTGTAAAACACTTCACAACACACGCTTTCTAACATCTAAGTAAGATATACTTATTATTCAATTCCAAAATAAACCGATAGGCATCAATAAAATATCATATGTATACAATATTTTAGATTATTGTTGATTGTTCAAAAACCGCTTGACGGATAACGATAACATATAACTGGGAAAAAAGCGGTGGTGGCCGAGTAGGAAAGTAACCGACTTGCACGCAAGAGGTGCGAGTTTGATCCCGGGCGGCAGTACCAATGTAAATTTCACTTTGTGGAGTTTATATGTACTAATCAAATGATTCGCCATATGCTAACGGTGAAGGAAAACATCGTGAGGAAACCCGCATGTCTTAGAAGTAATTCTAAAGACATGCCTGATTCACCAACCCGCATTAGGCCAGCGTGTGTGAATTAAGGCCTAAACTCTCTCTCTTACTAGAGGAGAGGAGACCCGTGCCCAGCAGTGGGACAAATATGGGTTGCTATTATTATATTATATAACTGGGAAGTATAAAAAAGAATTTTCCAAATCGATTCCGGCGTCTTCGAGTACTTAATCGGTGAACAACTGAACATATAAAAAAAGATTCCGACGAATTGTTCTTTTGTAAAGTCGGTTAAAAAATGAAATGATAAGTATAAAAGCTTGCAAGTCACCGTGAGTGGTTTAAAGTAAGTTTATAGTAAAATATAATGTCCTCCTAACCGAAATCTATGGTCATTGCAACGAAGACTAGCGGAAGACGTGCAAGTATATGCGCAAACACAGAGCTGCACTCTTTATTCCCTCACTTTCCTTGTATCCACTTGTATACCTGTGACAAAGGACATGCTAATAAAGTTTTATAGTAATTACAACTAATCCTATAATATATAGATAACCTCATCTGACAAAGAACTAAAGTTACTTACATAGCTCGCCGGCTAAAAAAAGTTGCTGTGGCAATGGGCTGGCCATATCTGTCGAAGGACTGATGGTCGCTGGAGCAAGCAAGAGACCGGGACTTAGTAAATGTAAGGTTGGACGGATGCCGTCTGGACCGATGACCTGGATTAAGAAGGTTGCTGGAATAGACTGGATGAGAAAGGCGGAAGACCGAGTGTTGTGGCGTGAATTAGGCCTGTGTTCAGCAGTAGACCAAAATAGGCTGACTGGATTCTAATTATTCGTTATAACAGCACCTCGAGGCGTGACCAAGGCTGAATAATTGCATCTCCAATGTAAATATTCATTAAACTAATCTATGTCAGGTGTTTCTAGATGTACACTTTCACGAATGATCCATAATGATTACTTTTTTTTTTTTTTTATACTACTTGGGTGTGTTACATGTTAAGCAGTATCCGTAGCCTATAGACGCTTGCATTACCAGAGGTATCACTTACGTGTTGCCAACCCATTTTTTTACACCAGGGCTTTAAGATGGAAGTAACCCTGGGATAGGAATACGTTTGTTTCAAAACGCATTCCTAAATGAGCGCTGGAGACCTGTACTCACACACAGGAACACAACTACACCGCTGTGTATAGTCATTTGGCTGTGGTCTTCTGTAAGGTGGAGGTCCTTCCCCAGTCGGGCTTGCTCGCTAGTATGGTGCCCTACCTCTCTTAAAACTTTTGCTTGACGTTAAAGCTATATTATTAAATAAACACCTAGCACAACTGACCTGATGACCTTGGGGTTAAGATGGAACACTAATCGAGTATTAGAGGTTCTACTAACACCAATTTCGATGTGATGTATTTGAAAGTAATTATGCGGTTTTTTTTCGACGACCTGGTAAAGGTTGCGGGCAACCGATGGACAAGGTCGGCTCAGGATCGAGAGTTGTGGAAGTCCTTGGGGGAGACCTATGTCCAGCAGTGGACGTCTTTTGGCTGAGATGATGATGATGATGCGGTGTTTTTAGTTAGTTTGTGGACGTCATACTTACTTATTTGCCTACTTAGGAAAAAAGGCTTGTGATTGTTGTACAAAAGATTTTATTTTTTATGTCTGGATTCTTATCAGGCAGGCCGCATGCTTGTTTGCCACCCAAGTAATATAAAAAAATAACATAACAAACACAATACCCTAGTGTCAAAATGTTTAATAAATCCTACTTCTAACTAATATTATAAACGCGAAAGTTTGTAAAAATGCATGGGTGTATAGATGTATGTTTGTTACTCTTTCACACAAAAACTACCGAACAGATCTGGATTAAATTTAGCATAGAGATAGATTATAGTCTGGATTAACACATAGGCTACTTTTCTGGAAAAATCTCTGTTCCCGAGGGATTGTACGCGCGGACAAAGCCGCGGGTGGCAACTAGTACTATATAATATTACCAATGTGCAAGTACCTTTAAGATTAATTCTCAAAACTGTATCTCTTATACTTTTTACATTACAGTCGTTGCGGTGTGCGGTGTTGAATATAATTTAGTGAGCGCTTCGTGATTTAATCGTTTTACGTGTAACTGATGTTCGGATGGAACTGGTTGAGCTGGTTGGTATGCCTGCTAAAATTAGCTACTAAATATAGATTGAAGAAAATTAAGCAATATAAAAAATGTTTTGGTAGGAGGTAGGGCACCATATCAGTTAGTTAGACTGGGTAAGAACCACCAACTCACAGGAGACCGCAACCAAATCTTTTTAAAAAGACATCTCCCGTAGTGAGTTACAAGCCCTGTGTCGCAGGGGACTTTACAAACATACAATTCACGGACACATTTTTTTTTTCTACCAAGGATGCAAACTAGCATATGGCCCGCCTGATGATAAGCAGATACCCGTAGCCTATGGACGCTTACAACACTGGTGTATCACTCGCGCGTTATCGACCCTTTAGAAACCTTATAACTCCTTTCTTAAAGAACCCCATGCTATAGTCTCTTGGGAAAACCTCGGCAACTCTCTCTCATTCAACAACCTAATCGAACATGGGAGGCAATTCCTCTGAAACTGTACAGTGCTATCGTGCAGTACTGTATGCATTTTGATTTGCTACTGATTTTACACTCAAACTCGGAAAAAAAATTATTTATGAATCACACATAAATATTATTCCGTGTGGGAATTGAACCTCAACGACATCCAGCTCAGAAGTCAGGGTCACTAACCAGACCTACAGTATTTTTTTCTTTTTTTTAAAGGCAACTCCCGCACTAGAGTATAAGCTCTGTGTCGCGGGGGACTTTACAAACATACAATTAACGGACACAAATTACACCCAGACTCAGACCAACTCTTTGTGGGTCACACAAAGTTTTGTCCTGTGTGGGAATCAAACCCACTGGACCACCAAGGCAGTCAAAAGTTCAGTTGAAAGTCATTGAAGCTGTCATTTATCAACAATATTACTACGTAAAATGATTTTATGAATTCAGAGAGAGAGGGAGAGAGCAATGCCCCTGAAAATACATAGCTGTCCAAACGATATAGTCGTAGGTGCCGCTAAACAAACATCTACCCACAAAACTAATATTTGTACAGGTATTGACCTCGCGACCTTTATCCAAAGGTATTCGCCCTTAAGTACTTACGATATTCCTCTAAGGCAATCATATCATATGAGCGGTGGTGGCCGAGTGGGAAAGTAACCGACTTGCACGCAAGAGGTGCGAGTTCGATCCCGGGTGGCAGACTGGCAGTACCAATGTGAATTTCACTTTGTAGAGTTAGGAAAACGAAGTAAGATTAGTAAAAATAAACGAATCGCATTTAAAAAATCATTTTATTGAAGTGAAAACTTCTATAGGCGCATTGAGCACTTTTTAGTAAATATAAATCATGGAACTCGCGTCATCGTCACCGAACGCTTTCCATAATCTTTTTTTTTCTATTTTTAATGATAAAATAAAATGAAAAACATTGTTAATACCTATAAATTTTAGGGTTGCCCTCGATTTCCCTGGGATTCCATCATCAGATCCTGACTTGGTGCCAATAGGACCACCTCTAGACTATATTTTATAAAATAAAAAAATAATTTTGAGAATCGGTCCACAAATGGGGGAAATATCGGAGGACATTTAAAAAAAATACATACAGTCGAGCAAATATAACCTCCTCCTTTTTTGAAGTCGGTTGAAAATAATAATCTAATAGCTCGACGATACAATTCACATTTTACTTAATTTTTACTTCTATCGGCAGTCCCCAAAGACTGCACCGCATTATTTTTTTATGCAGATACTTTGACCTATATACTGTGGAAATCTAAGGTTCCATTATATATGTATAAGTACCTACTAGTGTCATTGTCAACATACAACTTAATTATTTATATGCGGAAGCTTGTCATTGGCAATTTGTTAAGTTGTAATAAGTTATACACGATGTCATTAGTCCGTAAGATTTCCTAAAATTAAATAAAAATAAAATAAAATAAATATACCTAATGACTTTCAGATGAAACTACATTAATATTTGCAAAAGCAAGTGTCACCTAAAGGTCAAGCTTCTAACAAATGTTTATAGTAATACGACACTATGTTATTAAAACTCTACAGGACACGTGTACATTTTTCTAATTGCTTATGAAAGAGCAAACACTTCGTATAATCATTAAACCTCTCTACCTACCTACTAAGTGATATCTAACTCATCTATAGGTACTAATATTGTAAAGAGGCAGAGATAGATAGATAACTCTTTATTGTACACCAATTTACAATCATGTCTTAATTATAAATGGATGCGCATGGATGTCGGTTATCGCTGCAAAAGTAGCCTATGTGTTATTCCAGACCATAATCTATCTGTGTGCAAATTTCATCCAGATCCGTTCAGTAGTTTTCCATTCTTACAAACTTTCACATTTATAATATTATAGTAAGGATAGCTATGTACAATGGGCGGCCTTATCGCTAAAAAGAGAGATCGCAGAGTGTAGTTTGAACGCGACAATCACAGGAACTGCTGTTCCGATTTGAAAATAATAATATATATTTTTGCATTTGATTGCCTAATTCTTGAAGAAGGTGAAGAGTAGAGGACTTTAGGAGTGAACTAAAACATCACACTCCACTTGGGTCTTGGTGTGATGAAGTCCGGTAGTTCACCCGCGAAAGCGCGGTTGAAACCACAGAAACCTGATATGACATCAGTGGTGTAAGACTTAATTTTACCCTAGCCTAAGCCTATATTTTAATATACACAGTCGTATATGTATATATTATAAATTACGTGTCACGTTGTTTGTCCGCTATGGCCTCCTAAACTACTGAACCGATTTCAATAAATTTTGGCACACTGTGTGCAGTTTTATCCCACAAAGATAAAATATTTTTTTATCTCGGGTTAAATTGAAAACCCCTTTGGTTTTCAATTTAACCCGGGCAAAGTCGGGGCGGGCTGCTAGTATTTAATATAAATATTTATTTATAGAACATATTAAGTATGCTAGTTTTAAAAGGTTTTATTTAAGATCTTAAATAAAACAAAACAGTTCCATCATTCATTTATTTACTAATTTATAATATTAATAATGAATATATTATAAATCAAATATTCACTACTAGTTTATTACAGGAGCTCCTTTAGTGCCATAAAAAATAATATTTCACAGTTTATTCTTTAAGAATATCTATTTATTTAATTACTTACCTTTTTAATTTTTTATGGCACCACACACAATTATTAATTATTTATTTAATTTCTTTTGTATAATAAACACTATAAAAGTGAATTAATAACATTATTCCATTGTAAGTTTCAATTTAATTATAGTTAATTGTATTTTACAAATCATTTGATTATAAAAAATGATTTTATTCAAAAATGCTCAAATCAAACATGCACATTCATAACCTATTCTATACAAATGCAATTACTATTTTTAAAATTATTCATTCATTCATTCACAAATAAATCAAATTTTACATTTTTATTTACATTTAAAATATGATTTTACAAAAGTAAGTAGCAATAAAGCTGAACACCACTCTATTGCTTTATACCAGAACAAAACGGTCACATGTTTAAAAATGAATATTTAAAAATCATTCAAATTACATTAATTGAACAAGTAAATATCTGGTAAAGTTTGAAAGTAACTTGGGTGCGTTAAAGTTAGCGTAAAACCGATTAAAATTAACTTGCATCTGCGATTAAACATACCTTTTATTATTTAAACCCTCTAAATATATTCTTAAGTCTAAATTTGTTACAATAAAGTATAATTAAAAATATGGCATACATACTTCGAAAAATTATATGTATAATCTAATGATCAGGAAGGTGAAACACTGTCTTCCCATTAAAATGTTACTAGTAGGTACTTAAATATTCATTAAAAGTATCTTTTAGATTCTAATACCACAATTTCCAACAAGTTCAACCCCCAATTTATAGATTTTTTATTTAAAAAATCCCCCAATCAGGTACTTTTCTAAACCAAATTTAATTGAAAACCAGTATCACGGAAATTGAAAAAAGACAAGCACATAGATTAGAAGTAACAAAAACAATAAAAATAATATTTAACATTTTAAACGGATAATTTTACAAAGACATATCATTGAAAATCTTAAATAATAATCTCATGATTTCCGACATCATAATCATTAAAAGTATCATTACTATATAATACAACATTTCTTATGTACCACCCAGTTCTAGATTCCCATCGTTCGGGCATCAATGAGAGTCTAGAATCCAAATATCATCAAACCTCAAGCAAAACCACATAAGAAACATTGTATTTATAATAAAAAATATTCAAAAAAATAAGAAAATATTTACTAATGACTGATTTTGTCACAAAAAGTAAAATGAAAACATGCAAAATTTATAAAAATGTAAAGTTCGTTTCTGTAACAGAATCAATTGATTGTAAAATTAATTAATTAGGACAAATGTATAGAACTATTATTAAATAATCGATGCGGACAATTCAGATCAATTGTTGATAAGTCGTGTAAATTGCCAATCTTCTTGTTAAAATGTTAAAACTGGAATTGAAGTAAAATACTAAGAAATCAACAAATAGGTAATAATAAAATAGAGAAAATAAAATCAGCAGAAACAGAGCAAGACATTATAATGTATCGAAAATGATACTGGTTTTCAATAAAATAAACGAAACATAAGATTCATTAAGCGTTTACTTAACCAAATGTGGTAATAGAAAAAAAAAGGTACAAAATAGGTAAAACATTAAAAAGACGAATAAAAATTATAAAGATAATTAAAACAATTTAAAAAAGGTACCTGCTAGTAACAGAATGCCATAAAACATAAAATTGTGTTTAAAATAAAAGTTCAATAATAATATAATTAATTAAAAGAAAATTAAAACTTAGCAGCGACTCTCATAACTTAAATACGTTCAAATCCACAGAAGGTATCCTGGGACTGTTACACGGAACTGGTTCATTGCTGTAAATACATATATAAATTAATTAGTTTTTCAAGAAATATCCAAAAATAAATTTATTATGTACCCAGAATAGAAACAACCTTACTTTCAGGTCTAACCAACAATACGCTGTTCCTAGCTGATATGATGGAGCGACCACATTTTAGTGCATAGCAAACAAATAGTCAAATAAATTAACTGTTTAGTACTAGAAATAGGGAGCCTAGTGTTATTAACGCATCTCCCGCACTCAACAGGGAGTTCATCTTCACATCTTAGCTCTTTCGTGGCGTACTGTACGGTTCAGAGGAATTTCCTCTCATGTATGATTAGGTTGTGAAATGAGCTCCCTGCTGAGGTTTTCCCACGAGACAATAGCATTTAGTTCTTGAAGAAAGGAGTTACAATCTTTTTAAAAGGGTCGGCAAAGCGCGATTAATACCCCTGGTGTTGCATGCGTGCTGCAACGGTATACATTGCCTCATTAGTAGTATAAAAAATGGCTTTTTTTGTAGTGCATCATAAATGGAACAAACATGAGGCGCTCATAGCCAGGTGCATTCGCTGTTCGGTAAACGATCAGCGGGTTAAGCTACCAAGGGCGCGGTAACCCTATAGATAGGTGACCGCATAGTGGTATTTTATCTGAGCGTCTCCGTGCATTGAAGGGCACGTTAAAAGTCGGTCCCGGCTGTTAACAGTCGTTAAATCACGACAGAGGCCTAAATATGAGCGATCTAAATAACTTTGTCCCCTGGTTGGCCACTAACCAAACGATATGATGAAGAATGGAACAAAACTACTAAATATACGTTTGTATAGGAACATAACATATTTAAAATAAATATAAGGCAAATACTGACCGTGGCAAATCTGCTCTCAGGAATCCTTCAGGCGGTTGTGAGAACAACTCTATGCCATCACTGTTGTCGCAGATCAGACGTGATATTGTTACCTTCTTTATTTCCTCGAGTTGTCCTGGAATCAGTAAATCTTCATTGAAAACAAATTCAAATTTATTACAATGATAAATTTGCCTTTGTTTACAATTTAATAAATATTAAATTTAAAATCTTTTCTATAAAATTTAGCAAATCTTGATTGAAATTTTTAAATTAATAATAAGTATAATAATTTATTTATACTCTCTATTAGTCTTTTTTAAAAATGTGAGACGCTTTAAAGATTTTTAATGAAATATTTAATAACTTAATTTTAAACTTACAATTACTTAATATATTAAAGATTTTTTATTTTGATCAAACATTATTTTTCAATAATTATAAGTAACTAGGGGTCGCCCGCGACTTCATCCGCGTGGTAATTTGGAATATTTTCCCCGATTTTGCAACATATTTCACTACTGCTCCGCTCCTATTGATGTTAGCGTGATGTTATATAGCCTTCCTGGATAAATGCACTATTCAACGAAAAAAGATTTTTTCCAATCGAACCAGTACTTTCTGAGATTAGCGCGTTCAACCAAACAAACAAACAAACTTTTGAGCTTTATAATATTAGTATAGATTATGGTATGCAAGCATCGACTTACTTGGTGAAAATCCTCCCGGATTCACATCAGGTGTATACTCATAGAAGTACCGATCTCCTTGCTTGAGCTTACTGAACTGATCTGCAATTATATTTGCGAAGACTGGACCGAGGATACCGCCGTCTATTGGCTCTTCCAGAAGCCCTCCCACCCACAGGTCTATATCTTCTGGTCTTTCATATACGGTTGATAGACGATGCGCTGCCTATAATGTTAATATTTTGATAACGTTACTACCAGCAATAGCCATCATAATATAAAACAAAATGTGAAAAGAAACATATTTATCAATGTACGCCTACGCGCCAGCTGAGTTACTGCAGCGCTCTGCTAAGTACCTACGCCGCACCGCGATCAATGACCTTAAGCATTTTATAAGGAAATGCTATCACCAAATTTTGTTTTCGAAAATGTTTACCTACCTCTGTTTCTTTCCATTAAAGATTAATTAAGCCAATTAGAGATACTTACGCTAGGTGGAAACTCTTCGAATTTCACGTAAGGTTGAAGACCTATGAGCCGCCTGTACTCGTTGTATGACCGCACTCCGTGATCACGACCACGCTGGATGTTGATGGATGCGAGGTCAAGACCATGAGGGTTACCTCCATGGAACATGTAGCGAGTTAACTGTAAACATTAAAACATTAATTTTGAACTGATTTAATGTCGGTAGGTAATATTTACGCAAAGATAAGCTACCTTACAATCTTAGAATGTTTTATACTAATAATGTCCTCCTTATCGAATTTCGGTCCAGATGCAGACTAGCCATCTGCGAGGGCATATTAAATTATAGTGTACAAGTGTGTGCGCAAAGACAAGTGCACTTAACTCTTTAACATAGTCCAATGGGACGGCAACCCGACCTGACTGAAGAAGCATCAGACGTAGGAAGAACTACTTTACTTGCTTATTACGAGTAAAACATCAGATATTGTAAGCGTCCATAAGCAATGGTAACTGGGTTACCATCAGGGAAACCTTAAATTAATATCATTAGTTGAAAACCAAACTAGTTACAATAATCTTTTAACTAACCAAACTAGTTACAATAATCTTTTAACTAACCAAACTAGTTACAATAATCTTTTAACTGCTAGAAAGTATATTCACCCCCTCAGTGACGAATGGGTCGACAGACTGCATGGCCTGCGCAGTAAGTCCCATCAGTGCTCGGTCTAAGAAGTGACGCAGCCTCATCCTCGATGGTTGGAACATGATCTCTGGGATCGAGATAGTTTCATATATACCGCCTTTTGATGAACTTGGGATTCTGTAGAAAATAAGAGATTTTAAGAGAGTTGTTAGAAAGAACACATTATCGAGCAAGCCCGAATAGAGAAGGACCTTAACCTTACAGGAGACCACCGTCTAGTAACTACACCGATGCGTTTAAAAATAAACGTTTTCCTATCCCAGGGATGCTCCAAAGCCCTGGTGAAAAAAAATGGGTTGGCAACACGCAAGTGATACCCCTGGTAAAAATTGCAAGCGCCCATAAGCTACGGTAACTGCTTAACATTAGGTGGGCCGTATGCTTGTTTGTCACCCAAGTAATATTAAAAAAACACTACACTTTGAAAATCTGAACGACAGAAATCGAATTCGTTTTTCAAAATCGATGGTATTGAAATAATTTTGAAACTACTGATCCAATTTTGAAGAATCTTGAATTATTAGAAAGCCACTATATCCCGGAGTGTTACAGGCTACTTGTTATCAACATACCACACAAGTAAAGCTGCGGTTGGAATCTAGAAGTAAATAAATCCATGAAGAGGGCACCGATCTTCAAATGCTATTGGATTTTAAGTATTCTATACGCATTAGACGTATTTCCAGCAATAGATGTCTTTTGGCTATGATGATGATGATGTTTCTTAACACCATATACTTACATTAGCCTGTCATCAACGACAGAATGCCCAAATCTCATTGCTGCTGTAGAGAACTCCGCTGTAAGCGAGGGGTTGATATGTTGGTCATACGCTGATGAGTACTGTGCAGACGGGGATAGATTGAATAGCTGAATTAGCTCAGAACCTGTAAAGCAAAAGTAAGATAGTTCAAAGAGAGGTAGGGCACCATACAGTCGAGCAAACCCGACTGGGGAAGGACTACTTTTTTTACTAGTTGGATGGCAAATAAGGATATGGCCTGCTTGATGAGAGAAACTACGCCACTACATGTAGTTATTAGTCTTCTGTAAGGTGGAAGACCTGACAGAAGACAGTGGTGTAGTTTATTTTCTTAGCGTAAGCAGATACTGGTCTACAGTGACTGCCTTGTTGGTCCAGTGGCTGCGGTATGCGCCTGCTGTGCACTAGGTGGGTTGCATTGTGGGTTCGATTCCCACACAGGACAAAACTTTGTGTGACCCACAAAGAGTTGTTCTGAGTCTGGTGTAATTTGTGTCCGTTAACCGGTCTAGGAATACATCGTATCACGGAAAGTTTTATAAGAATTGAAATCACGGACACAATCATCCAGATCATCTACATTCAGATTCAGAACCATATTTAAACTGAGTAGTTTGTCATACAGACACATATATTTGATAAAAGAAAAGACCATAGTGTTAAACTTTATTTTTACCTAGCAACAGCGGCAGCCATTCATTGTAGATAATATGTTGGAACTCAGCCTGCAGTATCCGCCTGGTCTCGTAGAATACCGTATTTTCATCCCACATAGGATTCAGGGTTGCTAGTGCTCGAGCCACGCGGTTGTGTTCGCGGGTGAAGATTGTGTGGAGAACTGTCAGCGAGATGATTTGGTTGCCGTGGTTGTCACCTGACAACAAAATAATAAAATATTAATCTGACCAGAAAAGAAATCCATTTATATACTGCTCTGTTCTGATAATATAAATTTCATGATTTATAGTGTTTTAAAGTAGGCATGTACTTTAAAACTCGTACTCCAGAAAAGAATCCTTACTTATCCTTACTTATCTAAGTATACTTCCTTACTAATATTATAAATGTGAAAGTTTGTGAGTATGGATGGATGGATGGATGGTTGTTACTCTTTCACGTAAAAACTACTGAACGGATCTGGATGAAATTTGGCACAGCGATAGATTATGGTCTGGAATAACACATAGGCTCTGGACACTTTTTACAGCGGTAACCGACATCCATGCGGGCGGAGCCGCGGGCAACAGCTAATAATATCATAAAGCTGAAGAGTTTGTTTGGTTGAACGCGCTAATCTCAGAAAGTACTGGTTCGATTAGAAAAAATCTTTTTCTTGAATAGTGCATTTATCCAGAAAGGCTATAAGCTATATAAAATCACGCTAAGATCAATAGGAGCGAAGCAGTAGTAAGATATGTTGCAAAATCGGGGAAAATATTCCAAATTACCACGCGGACGAAATGGCGGGCGACCCCTAGTGTATTACATGCCAACCAACCAGCTCAACAGATTATCTAGATAGTCTTGATTTTGTGTTTTCCAAAAAAGCCGCTAAATTTTTCGCTCAAAATTGAACGCATGATACTTTTAAAAACTGTCTTTATCATATCTCTTATGTCTTTTAGTAGTCTTTGTTAGCACGTATTTATGCTTAGTAAAAGTGATACTAGATACAAAAAATACTGCATTACTACTTGAAAACCCTACAAACTAGCTACCTGATTCAAAACAAGCAGCCCCTTCTTTCACAGTCATGCACTCCTTCCTCTGAGTAAGAGGAGGCAGTTCCCTCCCGTAGTCATTGAACGTGTTCAGAAGACCGCCTGGTGCTCGCAGCGATGACAGTTTGTCTTCTGACGAGCCATACAGATGGGAGAGGTCGAGGAAGTGGGTTACGCCGTTCATCTGAAATGAGTATATACATCACATAAATGAAATAGCTTTGAAAATAAAGGTATATTTTTCGCTGACATTTTGCCAGCCACTTCAAATCCCATTGAATCTATTAAGTGCGCATATTTTTGCAGGTAAAAACTAATAATGATACCCGGGGATCGAATTTCGGACAGCAGTTAGCGTCTTCGCCACCGTTATATCCAGAAACTTACGCCATGAAACAAAACGGAGTTGAAGAGGTCGCCATGGCCGAAATCGGTCGAGGAAGTAGTAGTAGTAGTATCCAGCAACTTTCCATATTCTGTGAGGGCAGAATATATTTGTCCAACAAATTTGGTGTGAAGATAGCTTGGCATCTGAGTAAGGTTATGTGACAAGATAATGTGATAATTTCCTTACCTGTTTTCCATACCCAACAGAGCAATCACTTGCCGGAGCAAGCTGAACCCTCACAAAGTTAAGACAAGTTTGTTTAAACTGGCTATAGAAAGGGTCATCAGCTGCAGCTATGACCGGTGCGCATGCGAAATGCTGCAGCTCTGGGGTGAGAGGTGTGCCAGAGGCTGAGCAGCAGGATATAGCACTACCGTCATCTAGAAGACAAAAGACGATATCAACACGTTAGTCACGTACAATGGCCATAATTATTATTATTCCTTGGGTGGCGAACAAGCATACAGTCCTGATGGTAAGCAGTTACCTTAGCCTATGAATGCATATGAAATTGGGGCATTACCTCAATAAAATATACATAAGACAATTATCCGGGGAAATAAAGGCATTTTCATAAAAACACATCCCAAATGAACACTAACGAACTGTACTCACAGAACGAACACAACAGAGGTATGTCCCCAATTGGATTTGCTCCCTTGTATGGTGCGTTACCTCTCATCTTTATCATCATCTCAGCTGAAAGACGTTCGCTGCTGGACATAGGCCTCTTCTAAGAATTTCCAAACCATTTGATTTTGAGCTGACAAATCCTACTAAGTAATATTATAAATGTGAAAGTTTGTAAGTATGGATGGATAGATAGATGGATGGATATTTGTTACTCTTTCACGTAAAAACTACTAAACGGATCTAGATGAAATTTGGCACAGAGATAGATTATGGTCTGGAATAACACATTTTTATAGCGATAACCGACATCCATGCGGGCGGAGCCGCGGGCGACAGCTAGTTTATTCATATAGATCAAATGTTAGCCGTGTCTTACCAGCAGTAAACACTACGCCAGCAGTGGTGTCATGAGCGATGAACTGTCCAAATTGCATGAACATCAGATTGTGAGTTGGACTCGGGTGGCTTCCATCCAAGAGTAACACGCTGCTAACCAACCTCGGACTCGGCAGTGAGAGACCTGATTTTGCTGCTCGCATGCCCCAGATTCCTGTACAAAAGGTGTTCACTTTAGGTGCTATTTGGCTGTTCAATGCAGATAATATATTAAGCCTAAACACTTGCTTTACCATCGCTATAGTCAGGTGGTAAGAGCCTCTCAAACCCAGTATGGATAGCTCCCCACGTAGGAGAAATATAACTGCTGCATTCCCCTCCAATGCTTCTGTAGCGGCTATTAGGCTGGCAAGTAGGCTGTTGCATGCAGAACGGACCTGGAAGACAAGGACGTTTGTATATATCATATTTTATGGCGCTTATAGCTAGGTGCACTTGTTGTTCGGTAAACGATCAGCCGGTTAAGCTAGCACGGGCGCGGTAACCCTATAGATGGGTGACCGCATAGTGGTATTTCATCTGAGCGTCTCCATGCTTCGGAGGGCACGTTAAAAGTCGGTCCCGACTGTTAACAGTCGTTAGATGATATGCACCATACTAGTGAGCAAGCTCGACTAGAGAAGGAGCTTCACCTTACAGAAGACCACAGCCCTATGTGTGAGTACAGGTCTTCAGAGCTCATTTAGGGATGCATTTTAAAATAAACGTATTCCTATCTAAGGGATCGCATCTTAAAGCCCTGGTGTAAAAAAGCAGGTGGCAACACGCAAGTAATGCCGCTGGTATAGCAAGGCTTCGGTAGCTGCTTAACATCAGGCGGGCCGTATGCTTGTTTGCCACCCAAGAAGTATAAAAATACAATTACCAGCAGTGTGTTCTGTAAGTCCTAAAGCCAGTTCATCATCAGATATGGCTTGTCGCGACTTGAGTTCCTGTGCTGCAAACATGTTGAGTAGTCCACCGCGACCGAGCGCTGCTGCACGTTTGTCGTAAGTCATCGTTGACTGTCGAATAATAGAAATGACATATTTTATTATAATATACCTCGTGATATCTCTTTTTTTACCAATGAAACATGCCGTACCGTAAAATTCCAGAGGAATTTCTTACCACGTACAATTAGGCTGTGGAATGAGCTCCCTGCTGAGGTTTTCTCAAGAGACTATAGCATGGGGTTCTTCAAGAAAGGAGTTATAAGGTTTTTAAAGGGTTGGCAACGCATGAGTGACACTCTTGGTGTTTCAAGCGTCCATAAGCTACGGTAACTGCTTACCATCAGGCGGGCCGTATGCTTGTTTGCCACCTTGGTAGTATAAAAAAAAACATAATAATAATGATCTTGTCGGTGTTAAAAAGTTTTTTGCATATATGCTGTATGTTTGCCGCATATCAGATGCTTATAAAGAGAGGTTGGCACTATATTAGTGAGTAATCTCGACTGGGGAAGGACTCCAGAAGAAGTAACTCCTTGTTGCAGTTTAGTTCCTATTAGCTCATTAAGGTTCATGTTTGTAATAAACGTTTTCCTATCCCAGGGAAATTCCATCATAAAACCTTGGTATTTATTTTTGTGTCTGCAACACATAAGTGATACCTCTGGGATTGCAAGCTTCCTACGGTAACTGCTTACAATCAGGATAGGAATGCTTGTTTGCCACCTAAGCAGTATAAAAAATATGATGATTGTAATCTACATACCAAATGATGTCCAAAACTAGGTGAAGTAGTGTTAACTACAGTATGTATTGAATGTTCCATAAGTTCATCGGCTTTTGTCATCCATTGCGTGAGCTTATTGTGGAGGTAGTCGTGAGAAAGTTTTACATTTTCTCCAATGATTGGAGTTGATCCGCGGGCAGTGCGCTCGTGTTCCGCTGTGAAAGAAAATACACATAAATCATCACGTCCGATTCCCATTGGGGTAGGCAGAAACTATGGTACGCCAATTACGCGACTGCCTTGGTGATGCAGTGGCCGCAGTATGCGCCTGCTGTGCGCAAGGTTGTGGGTTCGATTCCCATACAGGACAAAAGTTTGTGTAACTCACAAAGAGTTGTTCTGAGTCTGGGTGTAATTTGTGTCCGTTAATTGTATGTTTATAAAGTCCCTTGCGACACAGAGCTTGTTCTCTAGTGCGGGAGTTATCTTTTTAAAAAAGAAAAACAAAAGAAAAAAGCTTAAATACCTAAGTATATCCTTTTTTGTTTCCTCTCCTCAAATTTTGAAAATGTTATTTGAATTTTACAGTTGATTTATTAAATAATTTATAGGCTGACTAAATGATTGATCCTAAGGAGCATTGCCGTAACCATAGACGTTGAACGCGACTGAAAACATGTCAAACAGCTAGTTTTAACCCAACAAAGGTTATGTTTTTGACCAGTAAGTATTGTGTGTGTTTGTCCGTTCCTATGTTCTCTCCTAACGACTCAACTGATTTTGATAAATCTATACCTTAGATTAGATTTGTCTTGATGGCGCGAATAGGTACACTTTTTATGTAAAGAATAAACTTACTCGTATGTACTGGTATGTAATGCATTTGTTTTTATGACGTTCATAATTATCATGTATTTGATCTAAATGAATAAATGAGTTTAACTTTGACTTTGCTAAATGCTATAACATTACATGGTAGACATAATTTATAATATTATGGTGATTATGAATCTACATGAATGCATATATAGTGATCTCAATATTGTATATTTTTCTTTAATAGAAATACTCTTACGAGTGACATAGGCTTACAAAGACTATCTCGAATTAATGTCACCTCACTTAGTGATATCAAAACTATTGATTGCGTATCGGACGATTTTTATGCCTAATATAATCATTTCCATCCCAGCCATAAGACGTCCACTGCTGGACATAATAATATGGCGGTCGTTGGTCCACCTTCTTGGAGGCCTATTCTTACTAATATTATAAATGTGAAAGTTTGTTAGAATAGATGGATGGATGGATGTTTGTTACTCTTTCACGTAAAAACCTCTGGACGGATCTGGATGAAATTTGGCACACAGATAGATTATGGTCTGGAATAACACATAGGCTACTTTTTACAGCGATAACCGACATCCACGCGGGCGGAGTCACGAGCAACAGCTAGTATATAAATATAATGCCCTCGAACTATTTATCGATTAAATTTTTATGTAAAAACCTTGGTTTTTACTCCTGGATCAAACTTACCAGCATGGTGACTGCCAGTGAAGCAGCAAACTCCTACAGTGTGACCCAGGTGACATGCAGGGTTGAAGGAGCCAGGACGGAGATGGGCAGGACACTGCACCTTCGGCACGCACCTGCCATGACGGGGACAGGTGTCGCAGGGAGGCTCTTGTATATGTTGATGCTCTGTTCAAATATTAAGTATTAAGACCCCTTTTCAAAAAAATGGTTAAAAAGAGGTGTAAGTGAAACCATTTTTTTTGGCATTTATAGACATTGAATTGAATTAAAGATGTGTTTCATAATATGGTTTGGTCATAAATTGTATATTAATTCTAAATAGTTTGTAAAAAAACATCGAATCAGCACCAAATTATTGAGATGTAACCACTTTATGACTTCAATTTTTATCAATTAATACGAAATAAGGAACAATATATAAAGGAAACATACTCCTATAATTTGGTTAAACGACTTCAGAAGACGTGGAGGTTCTCAATACGACACATTTTTTTTTATCTATACTAATATTATAAAGCTGAAGAGTTTGTTTGGTTGAACGCGCTAATCTTAGAAAGTACTGGTTCGATCAGAAAAAATCTTTTTTTGTTGAATAGTGCATTTATCCAGGAATGCTATAGGCTATATAACATCACGCTATGATCAAAATGAGCGAAGCAGTAGAAATATATGTTGCAAAATCGGGGAAAATATTCCAAATTACCACGCGGACGAAGTCGCGGGCGACCCCTAGTAGAAACATATTGTGTAAGATCGTGTCTTGGTCTTGGTAATGGTCTTGTACTGATCAGTACTTTTTCTTTTTAGTTCGAGCACAGCGTCTTTTTTATACTAGGTAATAATAAATATAAATAAAGTAATACGGTTGATGGTAAGTTACCGTAGCCTATGCAATACCAAAAAAAAATTAACACTAGGAATCTCAACCCATAAACGTCCCACTGCTGGGCACGTGCTGGATATTCGGGACTATCCCCCCCACATGCCCACCGTTGTTACTCCTGTGAGCCAGGATTAACAGCGGAGTCACCAACTGATACACCGAGCTTTGACACTCGTGCGTCCCGTGGACAACTAAACCTACTGTCTTGGACCCCGCAACGAATTTCATCAGAAGGAAATAGGAGGAAAGGAAACTTTCCACTTCCCTCCATAGCAAACGGGCTGCATATTAGCGTACTATACCAAGCTGGCCATACGGAATGATATAGGGTTTTGTTTTAAATTTTCCCTCTCTTGTGATCGTCATTCTCTGCCTGACTTACTTCCTTAGTCGACTCTTACGACACCTTCAGGATAGAACGGTATGGTGACATTTGTATTCTTAATCCATCACCACATCTAGGTAAAAATAAATACAAACGTAGTAATACGGTCCGTCTGATGGTAAGCAGTTACCGTAGCCTATTCAATTCCAAAGGTATTCTTGCGTGTTGTAGAACCAAAAAAAAAACACCAGGATAATTTAATGGGGTAGCCCTGGAATATAAAAACGTTCCTAAAAATGAGCGCTGGAAAACTAAAGCGGCTTATAGACTACGCTATAATATAATAGCATATAATATATAGCATAATTATAGTATATAGACGCTCATAGCTAGGTGCAGTCGCTGTTCGGTAAACGATCAGCGGGTTAAGCTACTGAAGGGCGTGGTAACCCTATAGATGGGAGACCGCATAGTGGTATTTCATCTGAGCATCTCCGTGCTTTGGAGGGCACGTTAAAAGTCAGTCCCGACTGGTAACAGTCGTTAGATCACGGCAGAGGCCTAAATATGGGCGATCTAAATAACTCTGTCACCAGGTTGGCCACTAACCAAACGATAAAAAGAAGTATATCGCGCACCATAGATTGTTATGGACACGTACACACTGTACTGTACTATATATAATTGACTTACTATGTGATGGTCTTTCTTCGCTATACTATATAGCACAATAGTATAGCGTAGTCTGAAATTAGCTTTAATACTTTACGAAGTGGCGACGCAAGTTATGCATACCATTACCACTTTGATGGTAAAAAAGAATGGCTTACCTTGTCCATTAGCCACATGGTTCCTGATCCCACGGGCATGACACCACACCACAGGACAAAACACAACCAAGTAAACGTATACGCGTAACATTAACTTATATGTATTCATCTTGTACAATTATTCTCAAAAACTACTTAACATTTTTATAGTTGATTTCCAATAAAAGCATGGTCGTGGTGACTAGTTATGAGAAATGAACGAGTCTGTCAGTTTTAATGGAGACTTTTTATACTAAACATTAATTTGAGGGTAGATTCAGTTTATTTTGTAATAAAAATAAATTTATTACCCGCAAGTTTTGGGTTTCTCAGACAAGTAAAGCCATATTTTACTTGTTAAATATAAAATCTAAATATAACTTCTACTTATACAAGTATCTTTAAATATATTACAACTTTATACCTAAATGAGATACTAAAATTATAACGGCATTTTTGAATAATGCGAAATAATTATATTATTATTTACTCGATAATGCTGAGTTTGTAGGTCCATCTCTCGACTAAAGTCAGAACTATTATGTAACCAGGGGACCATAATTCGTACCTGTAATTGCCACTAGTATCAATAGATGGCGTTAGCTAATAGCAAGTTTTTGTCTTCCTTTCTATGGCACTATTATAATCGGCTGCACTACTGGCAATCATACTTCTCAAATTCTTCAATGATGCACCAATACTGACGTGGCTATTTTAATCGAAGCTAATACGTCACTTTGCTGACAAACACCGTGCCAAGTGTTGTGGATACGATTTCCATATAGGACAAAACTTTACATATGTGATCCATAACAGCTTGCTTCAAGCCTGGGTGTACTTTGTGTCTATGAATTGAGTGTAAGTATTTGTAAAGTTTTCTGCCACACATGACTCCTTAGTGCGGGAATTTCAGCTTGCAGCTTTTCTCTATTGGCGGCAAAAATCTTACGTTGGTACGTATTTAACTGAAAATGACGACAAAATGTGTGATTTAAACTTTTTTATTTCAATAAATTATAATAACATGAACTCACTAATCTAAACTTACATTTATATACACTAAGTATGTTACATCTATAGACTAAACTAATTATTTTAATATACAGTCGAGACAATTTCCTTTGACAAGAGACAAGTAAGTGACTCAAGAGACATGTCTGAGATGTTTTTAAACTAAACAACAAACTTTAATCATCAATTATCCCGTGGGAAATTATAAGTTTTTTAACAAATAAAGGTCTATGACAATCATGTTTCGATAGCTATGTTAATCCCCATATAACCATAATACTAGACTCAATTATTATGGTTATATCGTCCATGCTGCTAGTGAGAATTTTGCTAACAGAAAATCTCAATATAAGCAATCCTCACTTGGAAATATATTCGTATAATTCACAGATGTTGTATTGAATATTCCGAAGGTACTTATAACTACCATGGCTGGACATAGGATTACCAAACTTAATTGAAACTGAAAAATCCTGACAAAATGCCTGATTTTATTAAAATCTTGACTTTTGCCACGAGCACAACTTTATTATTTTTTATACTAATGATAAAAATAAAGATTATCGATTCCGTTTAGTTTAAAATAGATATACCTTCTTTCCTACTAAATAATATCTTCACGTTTCCGCCTCTTCATTACTTTTCCTCAGTTCAAATATCTTCTCATCCGAAGGCAAAAGGTAACCCAAAAATGCACACACTGAAACATAAATAGTATACTAGGTAATATAATATACCTAGGTTGCTATCATCTGGGGGCAAGGTAGTGCCCTGCAAAGACAACAGAAGCGCAGGACACCTACGTTTTCTTAAAGCGTTTTTATAATGACACAAAATCTTACTAATATGTTTAATGCTTTAGTTGCTGAAAGTTTCGATAGATATTCGTTACTTAATGACAGCAAAACTACGACGGCTATGGATTAAATTTGGCATAGAGATAAATTATAGTCAGGAATGGCACATAAGAAAAATTCACTGTCTCAGTGGGCTTGTACGTGCAGGCCAAGCTGCGGGCTGAAGCTAGTTATAAACATAATAATAATATATTACTTACGGCAAGTAATGACCCCAAATACGTAGAAAACAATTTCGCAATAGTTTTGTATAAGGTTGAGTATGCCGACCCCAAAGATAAAATCTGCGTTTGCGAAACCCACTAGCATTACCATACATGTCGCTGAAGATCTGTAATTAAACAAAAATACCTTAGTTATATTTGCCTCCCAAATATTTTCCACAAGGGAACAAGTCCCGTAACACGGAGGACTATATGCTCAGAACAAATATTTATTAATTGTATCCCTCATGGAAATCGGACCCACAACACGCTGTAAATGTAAATGGCAAGGTAGCGACATAAGCTAGTGAACCAATCAAGCGGTGCCTTGTCAAGAACAATGGGCAAAATCACCACAGCGGTTTTAATTTAGGCAGTGCGAGACTAACAAAGGTATAATGTAAAAAAAAGCCTAAGGCTCAGCGCAGACGGAATGGAGCGCAGCAGAGAGGATTTTATTATTGCACTTAAAAATCAACTTTAATATTATTACAATAAAGTACATAAATGCTTGAACCTGACAAAAAATGCTCGCGCGTCCTCGAAGATATGCGGGATTCATAAGCGATCTGTAGCCCGAGACCGCGCGGGGATTATTCCTCTCTGTCTGCGCTGACCCTAAATCAAACATAAGATACTAACCTGATATATGTAGGATAAATATCGATAATATAGCTCATGATGACACCATAGTTGATGACACCAGATAAATAAACTACGAAGAGCATAGCCGTCGGTACCCAATGAGTACTGAAGTTGATGAAGACCAATACAACGCCAGATATTAACTGTGAAATAAAGAAAGTTTTTGTAAAATTCATACTAATTATTTATGACAAATTATTCACGCAACTGCGTGAAAATATGTATATAATTGGAATTGGAATTACTTCAGTGAGATTGGGTGACGTGCAGTCACAGTGCGGTCCGACCAATTTCGGTCACTCATTACTTATTATAATTATAATCAATACCTGTATGGCAATGATGGGTATCTTTCTATCGACGAAGTTGACTAGGCCAGTCAAGCCCATGTTCAGTACAGCCAGGATCATGGTCACACCAAACACAACACCCATCGCTGAGTTATTTATTGAGCAGTCTCCACTCTAGAATAAAGAAGTTACAATATAAATTACATACTAGATTATAAAGCTAAGCTAATTCTTTAACAAAAGTATAAGGTATTGTTATTCAACTTGGCAACACAATAATATTATCTTAAAAAGTAAAAAATATATTGGAGGACAAATCTCTTTTTTGTTTTTGCTTTATCATTAAATGGTTAGCCCTGGGTGGGGTTAACCGTTTCCTTATATAGCACAAAAGTTTTGTCCTTCCTGTTTTGTCGACCTAAATCTCAAAATCACAATTACAAAATTAGCCCCATTAACGGATTACGGATAGGGCTTTAAATAATTCACTATAATTACGATGGAGGGCATTGAATAAAGTTGGAATAACAGAATGGCGCGCTGTGTCGTGAATTCGTTATATCCATGGCTTAGGCCTGGTGATATCCAACAGCCCTTGTTTTTAAAATGACTTTTTTAATTGTATCAAAAGCAGCAATGAGCCAGGTAAAAACAGAACAACCCAAAACTAGAGAATCTACTTTGAAGAAAATAGAATTGTTCCATTTCTAAGAAAGCTGATTGCTCTGCGCAACGATCAAATGTCACATCCAATCCATTACCGTGAGGTGATCGCACACATCCTAAAAAAGTATAGTATATAAAATAAACAATCACTTACTACTACTTCAACATTGGTGGAATTTTGGAATCGCCTAATCATCTCACATATAGAGACATTCGCATTACCATTTCCAACAGATTGCACAAATACATCCGCGATGAAAACAAAATATCTTGTGAGCACGATAAAACTGAAAATATAAACAATTTGAAATTACATTTACATTACATCACGCATACTTTACATAGAAGTAGGCTGAACTTTAAATTTTTGACACCAAATGAAAGATCAAATTTGGAACCTTTTATATAGCTCCTTGTTCAGCTGATTCGAATTCATGGAATAAGTTACGTAAAAGTATCTTAAACTTACCAAATAGAACAGAATATGCCAAGCACTCCTGCGATCATACTGAAACTCCTGAATGGAGGTTTAAAGATGGGCATAGTACGAGCTATAACAGCCTTGATGGTACTTTTAGGTGTGGTCTTCAGTTCATCTTCATTCAAGAGCAGGGCTTTATCCTAAAATCAAAATTTATTATTATCATCTTTAATTGTGATACAACACAAAAAGGGAGGCAATGGAGAAGGGACCTAACAGAAGACTGTGGAGTTGTTGTATTTCTGTGCATGAGTGCAGATCCTCACTGTTTATCTAAGGCACTATTCATGTTTTTTTTTTAAAAAAGACAACTCCCGCACTAGAGAACAAGCTCTGTGTCGCGGAGGACTTTACAAACATACAATTCACGGACACCAATTACACCCAGACTCAGAACAACTCTCTGTGGGTTCAATAAAGTTCTGTCCTGTGTGGGAATCGAACCCACAACCTCGTGCACAGCAGGCGCATACTGCGGCCACTGGACCACCGAGGCTGTTCTATATATATTCTATATACTATGTATTATTATTTAATAAACCTAACACTTAAACAAACATAAATCAGAAAATCTTCTCGCAGAGCTGAGATAAGGACCATTTCTGACGTCTCGCGAGATAATTCTCATTATGTGTATAATTTCGTCTTCTATCTGTTGTCCTGTGACCTAAATGCTTTCTTTCTTATTACCTGTAATATTTTTTTATTTATTTTATGGAAAACCAACAGCTTATTCTAACTTAAAAAATAATTAGTATAGCAATAGAGAGCCAATTACAGGTCTTCACGTTTAGTGACAAAGGAAAGGTATATACCTATATATAACTGAGGGACAAGCAATTATTATAAACTATTTAGTAAACATAAAAACATAAAATTATATAGTAAAACGTTTTGTAAATTAATTTAGGAAATAAAGAATTTATTACTTATCATCCGCCTTGCCTGGGATACACTGGTATTAAATAAATCTAAATTAAATTCTTTTGCAGCTGCATTAAAACTGTTGCTCGCACGTATAAGGAAAGTGTTTTGTCTGTAGTTAGTAGAACATACGGGAGTGTGTAAAGGTTTGATTGTTCTTATCAATTTGGGTGGGGTGTTTAGGTTAAGTTTTTGTAATAATTCAGGACAGTCAATGGCATTTGAAAATATTTTAAGTATTATTGATATATCACTTATATTTCTTCGTTCCGAGAGGGGTAGGAAATGAAATTGTTTACATAATTTGATGTAGTTGGATGATTTAAATGGAATTTTTAACCGAAAACATATATACTTGATAAATTTTATTTGGATTCTTTCAATTCTTACGATGTAAATGTCATATCGGGGATTCCACACCGAAGAGGCATATTCGAGTATCGTTCTTACGAAGGTACAGTACAAAATCTTCCAGGTTTTGACTTTATCAAAACATGCTGAACTGCGCATGATAAACCCTAAGGCTTTAGAGGCTCTCGCTACTATACCGTCGATGTGCTTATCAAAGAGAAGTTTGGAGTCATGCACTACACTAAGATCATGCACTAATTCGTTCCTAGGTAGAACTTGGTCTTTTATAGAATAAGATGCTTTAATGACGTCTTTTTTTCGACTAAATGTCATAACAGAACATTTGGACGGGTTAAGGTCAAGTTTATTTCTACGGCAGTAGTTATCTAGGCGCGTAAGGTCGGATTGAATGCCCTGTATGTCAGCAGCTGAAGTAACCGTGGCAAAAATCTTCATGTCATCGGCAAAACATAAAAGATTAGCACTGTGAAAGCACAGTTCGATGTCGTTGACAAAGATTGTGAACAACAAAGGCGCCATCAGTGAGCCCTGAGGAATGCCGCTAGGAATGGTTACCCAGCTTGAAATGTAATTGTTTACGACTACTGCTTGTGACCTATTTAAAATATACGACGAGAACCACCTAAGTAAGTCCCCTCTGATACCCATAGCTAGCATTTTTTTATGTAATATATAATGGTCAATACGGTCGAACGCTTTCGTATAATCGGTGAATCGTTTTGAAATACATTTGGAGATTTTGATGATTAGAAGATGCTTAAGAAGATACACCTTTATCCACACAAAGCAGCAGAACACTGTTATTTCTACTAAGTCTTACCTCATAGTTATTATCAGATTTTCCAGTATTCATCACATACATTGATTTTAAAACCTCCAGTGCCTTTCCTTCTTTTCCGATAGATAGAAGATACTTTGGACTCTCGAATGTTTGAGAAGCAGCTAAAGCACCAAGAGCACCTGGCACTGAATAGATTAAGCTGAGTAACCTCCAGGAGTTGAAGGTGAAATTGACGAACGGGATGTGGAATGAAAACGTGAACGTCAGGATAGGAATCGATATAACTGAAAAGTACAAAAAAGTATATTAGACTGCTAGATTGTCCAAGTGGAATAAGAGCTTGCTAATTTTGGTCATGAGTTTGATTCTTGGGCAGTGCAAAATGGGTACTTCTGGGACTGAAATCTTAGTAAGTAGACCATTCTGTGGGTATTTTTAAAAAGTCTATCATGATTATGTTCGTCTCTCTTAGGGTTATGATAAATATAAGCATGCAACAAAATCCCCATTTAACAGTTTTGTTTTGCACCTCTATCGAAAGTGATAGTTCGAGCTTAACCTTTATCATTTATCAACCATTTATCATCATCATCCCATGTCAGCCAACTACTGGTCATAGGTCAACCCAAGTATATGCTACTTTGAACAGTCGATTATCAACCATTGAGTGGCCAATATTAGTTGATAAAATCACTTTTTTCTTTTACGAGTTTGTTGTGCCATTAAATTTCAAAAGATTAAATTTGACACATATAGATATTTACTATCTAATGACTAATGCCTACACCTATATAATTAAAGGTGAAGATATGATTATTTTTAATGACCTGACAACAAACGTGGTTTCATAATCCATTGAAAACAGAAAGAAAAAAAACAATTGTATATTGATATTTTCAGGGCAGTTTTTCCAATTTTTCAATCTCAAAAAATCCAATGCTCACTATCTATACTTTCACCAACATTAAAACATTTTCCAAAATGGTATAGCCGTTACAAGTATTCACACTGTGATTCAATTACCTGTCATAAGTCCAAAAGCTATGAAGAATATACTGGCGGATAAGATGACCATCACACTCCTCTTCGCCACCGGAGTAAATTCACTGAGTAACACTTGCGATAGAAAGTATGCAGCTATCATCCTGGATAAATAAACAAATTATATATTTTTAGCCAGTAGGGTTTTATTTTGAGTTTACCGATTATAATAATATTTTTTTTACTAACTTATTAAAGTTAAATTTAATAACATTATCAATGATAACTTTAATTAGGTAGTAATAATTTCTAATAGACATATCTAATGTCTGTTTTACTTTACGATTATTGTTATAGTTATTATATATAGTTTTTCTGGCTGTCTTTATAGACGTGTCACTTAAGAAACTCATCGTCAAATGCAAATTCATTGATGATTCTGTCAGTACACCTACATCATTACAAAATACAGTACACATAAATTTGTCCAGCCATTGACGCTTCAGACTTTTTGAAACTCAATAACGGATTCCATTCCAACAGTATCTTTTACTTACAAAGCAGCAGATGCGTATTTGAATATACATAGCACGATCCAGTGGGAAGTGAAGGCAGCAGCCACTGAGATGATAAAGCCAAACAGCATGCACTTCACGAGGACCTTCTTCCTGCCTTTAGCGTCTGCCAAGTAACCAAAGCCGTGACCTCCCATGAACATAACTGAAATTAAAATAAAATTAGTTACTTTTTAACCGACTTCAAAATAGGAGGAATTTGCTCAATTCGACCGTATATATGCTTTTTATGTTTGTACGCGGATAACTTAGTTGTATAAGAACCAATTTTTAAAATTCTTTTTTATTTGAAAGAGGTCCCATTCAGTCATCCCAAGTCAGGATCTGATGATGGAATCCCAGGGAAATCGAGAGCAACCCTCAAATGTTGTAAGTATTAAAAATGTTTTTCGTATTTTATTTATTTATAACTCAATGGGAGAAGCAAGCCGCTAAAAGACCTGAGTGGAGGGCTTTGATAAAATCGAAAGTCCGTGACTTTGAAACTCAGCGGTGTGCTGATCTCGACTTTAATCGTGACCAAATAAAAACCCGACCACCAGCGGTTATAGTTTATAATTATATTAACGGTGTGCTTACATGCCCACAATGTGTGAGGACCTTTACCAAAAAGATTGGCTACATAAGCCACATGCGAGCGCACGAACGCCAACAACAGAGATAATGCAGTCGCCGTGGCCGAAATCGGTCTGGATATCATCATCATCATCATCATCATCATCATTTATAACTAAAAATAGAAACATAAATTTGAAAAAAAAAAACTGAAACCGATTTTAAAAACCTAAAAATAACTGAATACAGATTGTAGTCGGTGCCAAGCTTAATATTAAGTGACAGGATGAACCTAGCACCGACTTCAATCGGTATTCAGTTATTTTTAGGTTTTTAAAATCGGTTTCAGTTTTTTTTTCAAATTTATTTTTATTTATTTAAATTTTTCTATTTTTTAGGTTTTTGAAGTCGGTTTCAGTTATTTTATAACCTCAAACCAGATCCTTTATTTAGCTAGATAACATTTAAAGAAGATCAAGTGAGTTACGGCACCATACTAGCCAATTAGCCCGACTGGGGAAGGACCTCCGCCTAACACATCACAGCCAAATGACTACACATAGCGGAGTAGTTGCATTCCTGTTTAGGTTTTCAGAGCTTATTTAGGGACGCGTTCTTATCGAAACGTTTTCTTATAACAGGACCACTCAATAAAAAAAATATCAGTGTTCAAATTTTTAGATCAGCAACACGCAAGCCTTCCCCCTGGTGCAGTGTTCATAGGCTAAGGTCACTGCTAACCATCAGATGGGCCTTACGCGTGTAAGACGTAAAAAACACGTACGTACTTGCTACGGGTAGAAACATCATTGTTTGTCGCTGGGTGCTGGTTGTATGTAGCTCACACGCGCTGGCCGGCGCCAGGAATACCATGCTGTACACCTCGAAGACCTGGCCGATGATGATGCAGCCGCAGAGGAAAAAATTCCGCAGATTGTATCGGGAGATCCCTGAGGTAAAAAGGCTGTTAGACACAATGAAAAGTTTGTTTTAAAATTTCTGAAATTGTGGTAAGACCTGACTGATACCTTTCAATTGTTGTAGGTAGTTGGTAATCAATAATGAGCTGACTGTTAGCTTAGTGGTTAGTAACCTGACTGCTAATTCGGAGGTCTTGGGTTCGATTCCCATACGGGACAAAACTGTGTATGATTTATACATTTTTTCCGAGTCTACGTGTAATTTGTGTCCGTGTATTGCATGTTTGTAAAGTCCCCCGCGAGTCTTGTCCCCTAGTGCTCGAGCGAGTTCATAGACTAAAATTGTGAGAGTCAAAGTCAAACTCATTTATTCATTTAGATCAAATACATGATACTTATGAAGGTCATAAAAACAAAAGCCAGCATACTAATTTCCTACGGTCAATTCGCTGACTAGGGTAGGGCCTCGAGAAGAATTGGCAAGAAACTCGGACAACTTTTTAATCGCTAGAGAATAATATTTACAATCTGGTATGGGTTACACTATTTACGTAATATTATTTATTACGTACGTTTATTAGCGTTTTGGGAGAGGCCTATGTCCAGTAGTGGACTGCGATAGGCTGATTGATTGATTGATACACTATTAATTTGAGAGGTAGTAAACAGCTATAATAATAATAATAATAGTCCACCAAACACCCAATCCCATAGCCCAAAATTATTTGATTTCACATATTCCAATAGTTTTACACTTGCCATAAGCAGATCATGGCTGTACTGAAATAGTGCAGCTGTGGCGTGACTATGGTAAGCGTCTCACCCCATTTTAAATTAAAATTCTCTAGGGGCCTTTGCGTGTTGGATCTATGTCCCCGCGTAAGCCTTCCAATGGCCCGGGTATTCTCCTTGAATGATGGGCAAATACCCGTGATAAAGAGAGACATAATAATAATAATAAATCATTTTAGTATCGCGTCGCATAAACGCATAGATATATACCTTACAGACTGACGTACATATTAATATACATATAATAGTAAACAGCTATGCCAGTGTTCCCACTTCGTAGAAAATCTAGTCTTGGTGAAGTTTGCTACCAGTAGCAATAAATAAACTAGGTACCTATCAACCCTCCTGAGCCCATTGTTTTGAATCACTCACTTACTAATGGTATACTGTTCTTGGTCTTAATATCGTTTCTTATAATGATCATTACTCATAATAATTTGTTGACAACATTATTCAATGTGCGATTTTTATTTGTAGTCATAAATATTATTACTCAGATATTCAATTCACAAAAAATGATAATATCTTATTGTTCATAGAAGTAACGCTTATCACTATTTTAGGATTCATGTTTGGAGTTGGCTAGAACCTTCTTTAAAGCATTCGTGATTATTTTGTTTTTTTATGAGTTTCATTTAGTAGAAGTTTAATTTACCTTAAAAACAATTATAATACTATAGTAATAATAATAACAATAATCGTAAAGTCAAACAGACATTTGAGTATAATTCAAGTTATGATTGATACTATTATGAAATTTTACTTAAATGAGTTACTTAATGATATTAAATTATTAGATATGAGTTAAATTATTAATATAATTAGTTACAGTGATATGTAAAAAAAACTGAATTACGGGGAAAATGTAAGTACATAGTAATCTTTGCTATGAGAGCTAATAAAAAAGCTGTACCTATGCAATGGGCCATCTCGATAAAATAAGCTTGTAATCAACGGATAATTAATGTACCTGTCAGAAATTTGCTTTTAGCGATAAGACTGCCCTATGTACATTAATATGTATCTACGTGAATCTATACTAATATTATAAGGAAAGATTTGTATTTTTGTACGTTTGTAATGAATAAATTAAAAAAATACTGTGCTGTTCTATGTTTGGACATTGTATCACTTTTTTTTTTAAAGACAACTCCCGCACTAGAGAACAAGCTCTGTGTCGCGGGGGACTTTACAAACATACAATTAACGGACACAAATTACACCCAGACTCAGAACAACTCTTTGCGGGGTCACACAAAGTTTTGTCCTATGTGGGAATCGAACCCAGAACCTCGTGCACAGCAGGCGCATTCTGCGGCCACTGGACCACCAAGGCAGCCAAAGCCAATCACTGGTATATATTACCTGTCATATTGAGAGCCTTCTCATAATCCACTCGATTCGTCTCCATTGTTAGATACACACTATTTTCACTGTACGTCAAGTTCGTAATAAGATCTCTCACATGTGTTCGTATTTATGCATTACAAACATATTTATATGATTACTTATCTACCAAAATTTTAACCGGCTAAGTGCAAGCTGTCCTTCGCTATCTACGTTCCGTACGCACCGTTCGATAAAAATGATTACACATTCTTAGAATATTATGATTACATATTTTCCTTATTATAACGGTCGAAAATCAATTCTACTAAAATCTCTGGTAGTACCTGTCTTTACATTCACGATATTTAATTATTTATTTAGGTACCACTCGCTGCATCACTCTTACAGTAATTTACCAATTCAATGATGCAGCATAACTTTACATAAGTCTTAACCAAATTAAACATTTTGATAACAAAGTAAAAACAATGATATTTGTGTGAATTCACGCCGATTGCAACAGAATAGATCTATTTTGCTAGCAACCAAGTTAAGTGTTCTGTACGCGCGCGTCAGAGGCGCCTCCTGCTGCAAATTGGTGTTTGCACGTGGCACGCATAGCAGTTGCGGCTTCCGTCGCCGATACACATACCTATTTGGAACGTTCAACGAGATTTTCTCTTCTTCTTCTTCTTCTTATCGTTTGGTAAGTGGCCAACCTGGTGACAGAGTTAGATTTTAGATTAGAGTTTAGATCGCCCATACGTGATCTAACGACTATTAACAGTCGGGACCGACTTTTAACGTGCCCTCCAAAGCACGGAGACGCTCCGATGAAATACCACTATGCGGTCACCCATCTATAGGGTTACCGCGCCCTTGGTAGCTTAACCGGCTGATCGTTTAGCGAACAGCGAGTGCACCTGGCTATGAGCGCCTCATTTTACGCGAAGTTTAAGAGATTTTCTCTAAAACGTCGGGTTTACTTAATATACCTTTAAATACTTTAAATATGTATGTAATAAGTGCCATCTACCTTCTTACCTTTATTTCGTGAATCCATCAATATACTTCATTTGTTTCAGTAAAATAAATATGGCACATTTGTTTTACTGAATATAATATAATATTATTGACTAATGTGATATTATACTGCCTTGGTGGTCCAGTTGCTGTTCCCACGACTGTGTGGTTATCGAACCCACAACCTCGAAAACAACTTTTTTGGCCCTCTGTTGTTCTGAGTCTGGGTGTAATATATTATGTGTCCGTCTCCGCGACACAGAGCTTATTCTCTAATGCGGGAGATGCATTTCAAAGAAAAAAAAAATATACATATGCATATATCTTTATCGTCATATTAATTACTAGCGACATGCCCTGGCTTCTCCTAGTTTAAACACTTTATTTGTTTAGAGATAAAATTTTCAAAAACATTAAGTTATATTATACTTGCTGTTGCCCGCGGCTCCACCCGCATGGATGTCGGTTATCGCTGTAAAAAGTAGCCTATGTGTTATTCCAGACCATAATCTATCTCTGTGCCAAATTTCATCCAGATCCGTTCAGTAGTTTTTACGTGAAAGAGTAACAAACATCCATCCATCCATACTCACAAACTTTCACATTTATAATATAAGTAAGGATGTTGCTTACGTTTCCTATGTTTAAAATATCAGCTTTCTAAGCGTTGTAGTTTTATCTATGCGTTAATTGTCAGTCAGTTCACCCGATTTTACATAAGTATTTTGTGATGATGTCTTCAATCGTGATCGATTTATTCTGTACGAACATATTATAGTAGGTAGGTAGTCAGCTGGCAAGTTGTTGAGACCGGCCTCCTGGCATGAATGGATAGGTACCCGTAGTATGAACGGACTTCTCAATGTTTCATTCCGCCAACGTCAATTACTGACATTCTAACTAATTACACTTCCAATGATAGAACTTATCAATTTTAAATAGGATTACTTATATTAAATTGTCTGTAAGAATTACAAATCTTTTAATCCCACGATTCCACAGTTCCACACCTAATTTATTATTTAATTCCTTTTCAAGCTTACACATTTTTTAGATTTATTATCAAACATTAATCGTAAAACAGTTAAAACATAATTTAAATAAAAAATAGTACAGTCTGTGGTCTTATCGCTTGCTGCGATTTTGTGATTCCATCAGAATATTATGTTGTGATTAAATTACGATCAAAGTTAGCTATTAAATTTAAAAAGTATATAGGATTTTAATAAAGTATAAATAAAATAAAATAGCAGTTATTCGAAAGGTTCTTTCCCGATTACGATACCCCAGTATTTGAGATACATCTAACATTTAGATAAAAACAATAATGTTAGATTAATACCGTGAATCACCTCTCACACAAGATGAAGTTGTTCTCGGTGATGCAGTGAGTCAGTCGCCTCTAGAAGAGTGCAGACACAGTGACACTCGGTTATAGCTACTAGATAAGTATACGATAAAAATAAGATTTCAATAATAATACTTCATCGTATGTGATACTATCGGATAGGATAACAAACTCACAACTAAGATTCAAAGGTCAACTAATGGTTTAGTAAATATTTGGACATTGTAATGGAGATGAACTGGTGATAGGCTAGTAGGCACAGACAAATGAAACAAAACTGAGGAAGAAACAGAAGAAGGCAGAATAAAAGATGAAGAAATAACCAGAAAAAAGGAAAAAGAAGACAAGAACTGCAATGGATATGTTGAAATGGAAAGAATTGAGGAAGGCTTGCCAAAGGGCAGACAGACAACAAAAAATTAAAAATGTTATAGTCTTCTTTTGAATTGCATTCGAAATTTTACAATGATGCGCCGCTCATCCAAATGAATCATAGCAGGGTATGCCTGCTTATGATTCATTTAGCATTTCTTTGAGTGTCGGAAAATTTGTAGACATAAAGATTGTATAGACATGGACCATCGATCTCTTTATTGAATGAAACTATAAAAGCATTATTGGAAAATTAGTAGTTTCTAAATAAATTTGCAACAAAGGCTATGAATCCGTCACCGTAACAGTAAAAGTTCGTGATTAAAAAAAGAAAACAAAAGAAAAGAGATGAAATGTTAGACTCCGTGTGTTTAATGTTGTGAATTTAATGAATGTGTGTGTAAATAAATGTCTTATTAGTGAAGTAGTGTAAATAAAAGTGTCTGATACACCTCGAACGGTTGCCTATATTAAGTGGCAATAATCAGGGTACATAGCTCGTAGAACCTATGGCTGCTGAGGCAGATTGGCCTGGAGTGGCGACTACGAACTGGAAGACGCAGCGTGGGCAGGCCTCCAACAATGTGGACCGACGATGTGGAAGCGTGTAGTTAATGGACATAAGCTCAGGTCTGAATGCTATGGAAATCCTTTTATCATTCTTTCACCCAAGATGATGATGCGAATAGGACGATGTAGCGTAGGTGGCTCAAAAATATATACACATTTTGCTGATGATAGAAATCTTTCTTTATCCATTAATCATAACGAACGTTAGCCGACCGTAAACCTTCGTGTTCCAAAATTACGCTACTATCCTAACCGCGGCCAGTTGCCTAGATTTTAAAATATAAAATTAAAATAAAAAAATATTTAATGGGAGTGAGTCATACAATACGTCTTCAAAATATTATTGTTTGTTGTGAATTGATATGGCGCATGGACATCATGACATAACATAATATTATCTTAGGTCCCTGATAAACTCGATTATGTAGCACACCTACTTTGTAATGTGACTAATATATAATAACAATTCTCTGATAAATAAATTGTACGTTACGATAAATTATCTTGGCGCAAGCATCGTGAGGACAATTGATATCGATTTAGTCATTCAGTTTTATCCATTAGCTTATGTTTCAGATTTCATTATCATCTATAGATATCTAAATGTAAGAGGAAAATACCATTCTCTGATTAATCATGAAATCTCAGAAAGTATAAATCCTACTAGAATATTATAAACGCGAAAGTTTGTAAGTATGGATGGATGGATGTTTGTTACTCTTTCACGTAAAAACTACTGAACGGATCTGGATGAAATTTGGCACAGAGATAGATTATGGTCTGAAATAACACATAGACTACACACTTTTTACAGCGATAACCGACATCCACGCGAGCGGAGCCGCGGGCAACAGCTAGTGCTATATACTTCAAAATTAGCAGGTAGATTCATCATAAAGATTAGATTAACCGATACGATTTTTTTGGTTGTTGTGGTACCTTACTAGTTATTTACACACTTTTTTTTATTCTACTTGGGTGGCAAACAAGCATTCGGCCCGCCTGATATTAAGCAGTAACAGTAGCCTATGGACGCTTACAGTACTAGCCAGAGGGATTAGTTGCGTGCTGCTGATAACTTTTTTACACCAGGGCTTTAAGATGTAGTATCCCTGGGATAGGAAAACTTTTCTTTCAAAACGCTGCCCTAAATGAGCGTTGGAGACCTGTACTCACACACAGGAACACAACTACATCGCAGCTGTGTGTAGTTATTTAGCTGTGGTCTTCAGTAAGGTGGAGGTCTTTCCTCAGTCGGGCTTGCTCGCTGGGGGATAGGGCAACGGCTCTCTAAGGCGCAAGGCTTGGAAAGGGCACCGACTTCTAAGCCCCTGCCTCCCTAAGTTTAGTCAAGACTAAAAACAAAAAACGATGAAGACAAACTAAATCAAGTCTACTGAATTCTATGCCGGGCGTGCGTTCAATTTGGAGGGGGGACTAGGGTTGTACATCCTTGACTTGCTTTGGTGTTCCAGTGGCCGCAGTACGCGCGTGCTGTGCACGAGGTTGTTGGTTCGATTTCCACACAGGACAAAACTTTGTGTGACCCGCAAAGGGTTGTTCTGAGTCTGAGTGTAATTTGTGTTCGTTAATTGTATATCTGTAAAGTCCCCCGTAATACAGAGCTTGGTCTCTAGTGCGGGAGTTGTCTTTAAAAAAACAAAAAAACATCGTTAGTACTAAAGCCGGCACTCTGTAATAATATCCCAAAAGAAACAAATCAAATATAACAATAAGATCTTAATCTTTATTTACAATGATTTACACAAATATTCACTATGAAAATACACAAACAATTTAACTATCACCAAACTTAATATTACATTATAAATTAACATCAAACAACTAAACTAATAAAGAAGGAAGAAGAGAAAATAAGATCGCGTTGGCAAGCGTTATATGAATCCTGTATTTCGTTGTCTACTAGCAATATGTAATACTAACAGTTTCCGGTGCCTCCGCCTGCGTGGATGTTGGATATCGCCATAAATTGGAATTACATTAAATCGCAATTGTATCGCAAAATAACTTCACTGGTTTCATCTTAAACTCACGAACTTAATTGTGACTTTTTAAATATAAGCCTTATGATGAGACCCTCGAAATTATATATTACAATAGGCGGACATCAGTTGCTGTTATGCTAAATTTTAAAGTCCCATTTTCACTTAATACTGTTAGAAACAAACTTCTGCGACTAATCTTCAAGTTTTCATAGCTTTCTTTTGTTCCAAAATCTTCGCATCCGAAGGCAAAAGGAAACCAACTATACCACCAACTGAAACAGAAACATAACCAGAATAAACAGACAAACTTGACTCGAAAACGACTCTTACAATAGGAAATGGTTATAATCTCTCATTCTGTCATCAGTAATTTGACATTGGAAAGAAGAGGACAAAGCATGGCGTTACTATAATATTTACTCCCTACGACACGTTTATTAATAGAGCGGCCAGGGTTTAACAAATTAATTAATCATAAACAAAAAGTTATTAGTCTATGATCCTTTTTTTTAAGCACAAGATAAGAATATACTTACGGCAAGCAAGGCCTCCAAAAATATAGAAAACATTGTCGCAGTTGTAGTCTAGCATACGTTTGAGGATGTTTATACCAAATATTGCACTTCCACGCCCCACCATTAATGTTAGACATACAGCCATAGCTCTGGAAAGAACACAACGAGTAATTATGGCGCGGCAGCATTTTTGGCATCATTAATAAAAAAATCGTTCATATCCAGGTGCACTCACTGTTCGGTAAACAATCAGCGGGTTAAGCTACCATGGGCGCGGTAACCCTATAGATGGGTGACCGCATAGTGGTATTTCATCTGAGCGTCTCCGTGCTTCGGAGGGCACGTTAAAAGTCGGTCCTGACTATTAACAGTCGTTAGATCACGACAGAGGCCTAAATATGGGCGATCTTAACCAGCCGTAGGAGAGACGCCGAACCACAGGAAATAGCCCAAGAACTCGCAAGTTATTTATTTTCTGTGCTACTAATATCTAATTCTTATATTTAAAATCCGAGACGTGGACGCTCACAGTGGGACTAGTCCACAAATTGAAAGTCACACAGCGGGCTATGGAGCGAGCTATGCTCGGCGTCTTTTTGAAGGATAAAATTCGCAACGAGGTAATCCGACAAAGAACCAAAGTTACCGACATAGCTCGCAGAATTAGTAAGCTAAAATGGCAATGGGCTGGTCACATCTGCAGAAGGACCGACGGCCGATGGAGCAGACGTGTCCTAGAGTGGAGACCACGACTCGGTAAGCGTAAGGTAAGGCGGCCCCCAGCTAGGTGGACCGACGACCTAAAAAAGGTCGCTGGGGCGCACTGGATGCGGAAGGCGGAGGACCGTGTGCTATGGCGCGTGTTAGGAGAGGCCTATGTCCAGCAGTGGACTGCGATAGGCTGATTGATTGATTGATATTTAAAATCAAAGAATTCTTAATTTAGACTAAGACTAGGAAATAAATCGAAAGCCAGGCTTTAAAATGCAGTATCATGTATGAATATACAATCAGATAAAGAATATGTATACTAACTTGACGTAAGTTGGGAAGACATCAACAGCGTAAGTGCTGAGGAACCCAAAGTTTAAAATACCAGAGAGGAAGGTCAGGAACAGAACAGCTGTCAGTATCCAATAGGGGCTGCTGTTGATGAACATCGATGCAACGCCAGACACTAACTGCAAAACAGAAAAAATAACTTTACCTAAGTAAATAAATTTTTTTTTTTGGCAATTTTAATCATTGGTAAGTTACGGTTAAAATTAATCGTAGATCTAATACACAATGCCCGGACAGATCTGCCTAGTAAATAGCAATCTACCATGCTAAGGGTATAATTAAGCCATAACCTACAGTGAAGTTATTTCTCTCTTCAAATCTCGTAAATAAAAATGCAATACTTAACGCTCGGCATAAAAATGTTAAACGTAAAGCAACAAAAATTGTATGCCAATTTTACCTGTATGCCGATGAGGATTTTCTTTCTACTAACATGGGTAACCAAGATGCTCATAACCACATTCGAGACTGCCAAGATCGTCTGGATACAAAACACCATAGTCAGTGCAAAGCTGTTCATCGAACAACTATCATTCTGAAATAAAGAACAATCTGATTCTTATGCCGTCCTGTCTCTTTTGTAATCGCCAGGTAATTACCATATTTTACAAGTAAGTATAAATAATAAATAGTAGCATACTTAATAGACAGAAAAGAAAGAAAAACCCGGACGCCTCAAGTAACGCATTCAAAGAGATAAAGATCATATGTGTAATAATAATACTGTTAAAAGCTTATTTTTCGGTAAAATAAATAAAGAAAGAAAAACATTTATTCGAACATATACAGTACAAAAAGATAGAGATAAATAATAAATAGGCATTAAAATTAACAACAAGAAACTCTAAAATGATAAGAAAGCAAATAGATTTTTTAATGCAACAGAACGAAGGGTTCACGTATACTCACAGATTCCTCAGTGATCGTGGAATTCTGGAATAATCTGATCATCTCACAGATGGATAGATGAGAGTTACCTTCTAACACTGATGTCATAAACGTGTTAACGATAAAAGGCACCCAAACCACGAAAGAATGAATACTGAAAAAATAAATGGTACTTTTAATTTTCACCTTTTGAACAGAAAAATCTCTGCCGGGCTTGTAAATAAATTCCTGAAACTCCCTGTAGGTACTGTAGTTTTCCCAAGAGACTTTAGTATGGGCACAGATAGGTATGGGGTTCTTTAAGAAAGGAGTTATAATTTTTTTAAAGGGTCGGCAACGCGCGAGTGACACCCCTGGTGTTGTAAGCGTCCATAGGTTGTGGTAACTGCTTACCATTAGGCGGGTCTAACCTGTATTGCGAGAGGCTTTACAACATATAATTTGTCGATATAAAGTACTCTCAGACTCAAAAGAAACCTTAATGGATCACACAAAGTTCTAAGGATTCGAACCTATAACACTTGGCACGGTGTTCATAGCAGGGTGGACACCTTAACCACTAGACCACTAATGAAGCTTAATTATTTTTACAATCAGACCCAAGTACAAATTAGCCAGGGTTTACCAGAATGGAGTGGTATGTACTAAGTATAGTTGTAGGTATAATAAAACTTACCAAATATAAATTATGACAAAAAGACACGCCAGTAGGATGGTGTTCTTCAGGAGTGGTGGTTTAAACATAGGTAACGTCTGAGCAACCATGGATTTGAAGAATCCCAAATGTAATGTCGACATGTTGTCCTCATCTGCGATTAAAACATCAACCTAAAAATGAAGAAAATAGAGTCGTTATTAGGATACTACATTATGATCATTATCAGGAAATGATTATAAAACGTCAGGGTGGCTAAACACTTTTTACAAAGGTTCTTAGATTTATACTTTTTTTTAAGAGAGGTAGGGCACCATACTAGTTAGCAAGCCCGACTGGGGAAGGACCTTCACCTTACTGAAGACTACAGCCAAATAACTACACACAGCGTTGTAGTTGTGTTCCTGTGTGTGAGTACAGGTCTCCAGCGCTCATTTAGGGATGCGTTTTGAAAGAAACGTATTCCTATCCCAGGGATACTCCCATCTTAAAAAAAAGCCTTGGTGTAAAAAAAGGGTTGGCAACACGCCAGTGATTCCTTTATCACTGGCGTGTTGCCAACCCATTTTTTTACCATAGCCTATGCTACGCTTGCAATACCAATGGTGGTATTGCAAGCGTCCATAGGCTACGGTAACTGCTTAATATCAGGCGTCCAAAGTCGTATAAAAAAATATACGGACTTTTAGGCAATACCTTATTTTCGAAGCGCCTATTAGAATTTTCATAGCAATTATCCATACTAATATAATTTTGAATCATCATCAACTTTCCTTTTATTAACTTTTTACCATGATGGGACACAAAAGACAGCGTATAATAATAATAAATAATAAATCATTTATTCGGAAGAAAAAACCTTTTATACTTTTCTTAAGCCCACCAAACTGTGCGTAGCATGCTTTATGCATGTATTGTATGCATGCTTTAACGCATACACTACAGTAAGTACCTGTGATACAATTTCTTAAAAAAAATCCATGTCAATTTTATAATTTTAAGTATGCATTGAGGTGTTAATAAGTAGCTACTTATATTTAATTAATTTAATTTGTAAAAAAACTGTATTAGCACAATATAGTATAATTTATATTGTCGCATGCTGTAAAACGGCGAAATATGTCATGATACTTAACAATTTATCCGTGTGGTGACGGATTAAGAATACAAATGTCACCACCCCCTTCCATCCCGAGGGTGTCGTAAGAGTCGACTAAGGGAAGTAAGTCTAGCAGACAATATCCACCGCAAGAGAGGGAAATCTCGAAACAAAACCCTATACCAACCCGTCTGGCCAGCGTGGTATAGTAGGCTAATATCCCTCCAAATGATTGGAGGAGACCCGTGCCCAGCAGTGGGACGTTTATGGGTTGAGACGACTTAACAATTGTAACATCTTTGTAACTAACCATATTTGACGCAATAAACGATTATGATTATTATTAATATCTAACATACAAAACAGTTTCTCGACTGACCTGATAGTCGTCACCACTTTTCCCCGTATTCATCACATACATTCCTCTTAAAACTTCAAGAGCTTCCTTATTCCTGCCTACAGTGACGAGGTACTTTGGGCTCTCGAAGGCACAAGCCACTCCAATAGCGCTGATGAGACTTGGCGTCGCATATATCAGGTCGAGCAGTCTCCATGAGTTGAAGTAGATGTCCAGAACTGGTATGTGGTAGGAAAACTTCAGCGGTAGAATTGGGATGGATAGGACTGAAAAAAATATTGTTTAAGCTACTAGTAACTATAAAATTAAATAAATCCTTACCAATATTATAAATGTGAAAGTTTGTGAGTATGGATGGATGGATGGATGGATGTTTTTCTTTCACGTAAAAACTACTGACCGGATCTAGATGAAATTTGGCACAAAGATAGATTATGGTCTGAAATAACACATAGGATACTTTTTACAGCGATAACCGACATCTTCGCGGGTGGAGCCGCGGGCAACAGCTAGTAGTACTTAATTTCAGGTGGGACAGTATCAGTAATAATGTTTTTGATTGTATAATTGGCTTCGGATTTGAACTTGGGTGGGTTTGGGTTCTTCCGATAAAAATGCTCAGTATCAGCCCAGAGTCTAGAATTTTTATTTATTTTTTTATTTTATTTTATTTGGAAAACAAACAGTTATCTTATAACTAAATTAACAACTAATTATATAACTAGAAACCATTTATAAGTTTTCACATATACATATTTATGAGCTTGATGATTTATATATATATTATTTGTGTTATGCTATGTTCAATTAATATATTTCTCATGTAAACAGTAGGTATACAAAGAAAAGATAAGAAAGTTGACAATACAAAATGCTAATTAGAAAACCGATTCAAACCACTGGTTGGAAATAATGCGTCTATAGCTAGAAGGACTTGTGTTAAATAAGTCTAATTCTGAAATGTCGACCAGTTTGTTTAAGTAGTTAGCTGATCTTATAAGAAATGAACCATTTCTATAGTTGGTAGTGCTTTGAGTAACATCAAGAGTGTGGGGTATTCTCACCGATCTGGTAGGGACTTTTAGGTGTATACTTTCTAAAAGATTAGGGGCGTCTACCTTGGACTGTGCTATCTTAACTAGGAGGGAGATGTCTGCTATTTTTCTCCTTTCATGAAGTGGCAATAAATGTTGTCTCTTGCATCTCGCCTCATAGTTGCTATCATATCGCTTACACTTGTATTGTAGATATCTAGTAAATTTACGCTGTATTGATTCTAACCTATTTATATAAATATCATACTGTGGATTCCAAACCTCTGAGCAATATTCGAGGATACTGCGCACATATGAGCAATAAAGAATTTTTAAAACTTTTAAATTTGAAAATTGAGAACATGACCGCATAACGAAACCTAATGTTTTATTTGCTTTATTGGCAATATAATCAATGTGCTTTTCGTAAGTTTTTTTGTAAGAATTGTGATCTTTATACGGCAATTAGCCCGCTATTGAATTGAATGTAACATAGATAGCGAAACTTGGATGTCAAATACCTCTGCCTGCTCCTTAGGGGAAAAAGGCGTGATATGTTATTTTCACTTCAAATTTTACGAGGTATTTATTATACTAGTTCAGCAAAAATCAGAAAGAAATAGAAGAAAAATATAGACAAAAGGACTCTCCGATGGTTAGCAGTTACAGTTAGCATATTTATGGACGCTTACATTTATAGAAAGTTAACTTTTCTTCGAATCGAAAGATAGTAGTGCAAAAACCTACTATCAGTAGATATGCCTTGTGAAAATTCTTTATCTGATAATGTACATCAAGAATTTAAGGTGGTTATATTTAATTATATTTGTGTCCGTTAATTGTATGTTTGTAAAGTCCCCCGCGACACAGGGCTTGTTCTCTAGTGCGGGTGGTGTTAAAAAAAAAATGCGGTATTACCTGCCATAGAACCTGTAGACATGAGGAAAATGCTGGTCGATATGATGACCAAAGAACTTCTCCTTGCCATCGGAGTACACTCACTCAGCAACGTTATAGACAATGCGAAGGCACCGGCCACACTGGAATGTGAAGTGATAAACGCAGTTTAATAAACTGGAAAAACTTTTTTTCTATAAATTTATATCTTCGACATAAAACTTATACAGCCTTACAAATAAACGTGGTATAACAGTTATACTCGAGAATAAGCAAAATGTCTACAAATAAACAAAGTATAGCTTATACCAAGTATAGCGTTGACACTTCTGTCTGAGTTCTGTCCATACAATCGTTATGTCGAAGTTATACGCGCCCATACCCTAGTATAAACCTCGTATAATCATAAAAATACCACGTTTTAGGCTTGTTTACGTGTTTTATATTTATTTTAGTTTCAAGAAATGGATTTAAAAGCAATAGAAGAAGTAGAACAAGTAAATAACGTCATTGTCATTTTTTAATACAGGCTGCAAGATAAGTCAAATAAAATATCGGTTTTCTAAAAGTGGTGTGATGTTTTTGGATAAATTATTTGGTAGATATCTCAATATGGAAAATAGAAGGTAATCCACCCGGATTATCTTCTATTCTACAATTGATGATTGCTTTGAGATATGGGGTTACGTCCCCGTCAGGTAAAAACATTTGGATATTCATACATGTAACTAAATCTGTTCTGTCAGTTTCACAAATTTAACTACCTACTCGTTCCTTGTTCCTTCAAGTGCAAGAAGATGCTGTGGACATTCACGGTTTGACTCAGCAGTCTACTTATATTAAAGAAAAAAAATCGATGACATTTACATGCCACATACTATAAACGAACATCTTCATGTTATGGAAAATTTCAATGAGATTTAAAAATTAAAAACTGTCGAAAAAAGTTTTGTTGACAAATAGATTCAGTTGTCATAGACAAAATATGTTTTTTTATGAAGTTTCTCTTTGGTGGTGCTGTTGCCAAATCGTGCAATTTGACATAACGGATTTATAAATAGTTATACGAAAGTAATACCCGCTTTATTTGTTAAAAAATATTTTTGACTTATTCTTAATTTATAACTCGTATAACTGTACCTCGTATAAGAATGAGATAAATGTGATATAACAAATTTTTATTTGTAAGGCTGTTAGATTTCCAAACACTAAACCGATAAACTAAACTAACTAAACTAAACTCAAACAACAGAAAACAGTTTATTATGAATATAAATTTATAGTATTTATATATTTTTTATGTATTGTGGTGTAGTAGGCTAATATGCCTCCAAATGTATGGAGAAAACCCGTGCCCAGCAGTGGGATGTTTATGGGTTGAGATGATGATGATGATGATATATTTTTTATTGCTGAAGATGGCAACTACTAAGCGGAAAACAACTTGTGGAAATAGCAACTGTCGTTCGTGGATTCAAAACTTCCAAGCTCCTCATGAAGTAAGGAGTAGGTGACATTAAAGAAGTGAAACCATGGTGACATCCAAAGAATTATAATATATTTAATTGTAACTGTGGTGAAGCTTGCATATTGAATATTTTCTACAATATATATTTTTATTAAAAGATTATAAAACTACGTACGAAGCCGAAGATGCAAATTTAAGCAAGAGCAGCACAATCCAGTTAGGTGAGAAGGCAGCCAATGTCCCTGATATATAGCTCATTGACATGGACACAACCAGGATCTTCCGCCTGCCTCTAGTGTCCGCGAGGTAGCCCCAGAAGTGAGATGTCGCGATAATACCTGGATAGAAAGTGTTGTGATGTTATTTCAAAACATTTTAAATGTTCCATCGAGCGTGCGACATGTACAGATATATGTAGGTCTTGCAAAAGATTCCACTCCTTTTTGAATAGGAATAGGATACCCCAAAGTAGTATTTGACTGCCTAGGTGATCCAGGTTGTGGGTTCGATTCCCACAAAGGACAAAACTTTGTGTGACCCGCAAAGAGTTGTTCTGAGTCTGGGTGTAATTTGTGTCCGTTAAATGTATGTTTGTAGAGTCCCCTGCGACACAGAGCTTGCTCTTTAGTGCGGGAGTTGTCTTTAAAAAAAAGGTAGCTACTACTAAAGGTAAAGCCATGATTTTTTTTTTAGAGTAATAAATAACTTATGAATTTGGCTAGAATTAGATAGGCACCAAAGAAACTTACTTCGATTAACTTGGACTGGTATCATTGATACATTGTGGCAAACAAGCATACGGCCCGCCTGATAGTAAGCAGTTACCGTAGCCTATGGATTCTTGCAATACTGGAGGTATCACTTGCATGTTGCCGATCCATTTTTTATACCAGAGCTAAGGATATAGTATCACACACAAAGGAACACAACTGAACACACATAGGAACACAACTCAACCGATGTGTGTTACTTATTTGGCTGTGTTCTTCTGTAAGGTAATTTGCACTAAAAAATGCTAGAGATCACCTCACCTGCCAATGGTACACTAGCGATCAGTCCCTGTTGTGTATTAGTGGTGTGCAACTCGCACTTGCTGGCTACCACTATGTAGGAGACGCTGAAGATCTCGAAAGCCATGCCCATGACGATGCTACTGCAGAGCAGGAACAGGCACAGGTTGTACCGAGCAAACCCTGAAAATGAAATAAAACAATCAAAAATAAAATATATTTCTCCAACTTATTTAGTCGTCCAAAATGATTTCGGTCGCGGATTTGGCGTAATTTAACCGACTTCAAAAACGAAGAGATATCAATTCGTGTGCATTTTTTAAAAATGTTTTTTTACCTCAGAACTCCGTCATTTATGGACCGATTTGAAAAATTATTTTTTTGTCTGAGAGGACATACTTCCAGTTTGGTCGTAAGAAAGTACTGAAGATGGGATCCATGAGGAATTGAGGGAACTCCTCAAAAATTATAGGCACACATACCTATAGCAATTTCAGAACAATATTTCTAACAACACATCAAACATTTGCATTCAGAAAGTATAATATGATGAAGTAAAACTTATGAAGAAGACCACAGATGGCCACCTGAACTTCTTAATAATAAGTATTTTACGGATGGCGATTAGATAAGTTTCCATTATGGTTGCTAAGCAACTATTTGATGATAAAGCCGGTAGCTAGGCAACGGAACTTCATAATTAAACAATGAAATCTAGCCGTGTTTGGGCCTATTTCAATGGTCATGAGATGCACTATAGCTGTAAATTATCAGATTAAAAAGAATCGTCTTTAAGGGAGGAAAACTGAGATAAGAGTTTCCATGTAAGTTCATTCTGTTTAAATACCTACGTTAGACTAGAGGTTTTAAGGATTTTGAAAATTCTGCAACTTGCCATACTAAAGCCGGGTTTGTTTTCGTTAAAATTATTTTTGTAGTAGTAGTTTATCTTCAAATACATATCAGGCGTCACACTACCACTTTTAATACTACTTTTAATAGGTAATGTAAATTACTACTAGTTTTAATAATGTTAATATATAATACTATACTAAATGTAAATTGTCTATATTTAATGCATTAAACTTTTTTTTATTTTATGAATTATATTTAATATTAATAATAATCTAATAATTTAAACATTTCATATATTTTCAATGTATTCTAATTTCTAATTTTAATTTTAAATGTTATTTTTTAGTCTTTCCCGCGCGCATCACTCCTGGGTTGCAACTGAAAACCAGCGTTAGGAGCTTTTGGCATCCTAACATATATGCTGAGTTGTGACCCCATTGGCACAGTTCACATTTAATTACGCTTACATAAATTGTTATAATGTTATTTTAATAAGCTAAGATAATATTGTGTACCTATGTTGTCGAATTTGTGCCAATTAAATAATATTCTTTCTTTATTTCTACCCATGCTATGTGAAATACACTAAGTATCCATAATATGAGTGCCTCGATGGTCACGCGGCAATAATACTTGCTAAGTTTGGTGATCGTGAAGTGCAGATATAATCCCGCATCGGGCAGTGATATTTAATTTTTCTATAGCAAGAGCACGGAGTCCGTGTAGCCATACGAGCAATGTGTACGTCTTTTTTTTTTAAGACAGCTCCAGCCCGCAGTACAATTCACGGACACAAATTACACCCAGACTCGGGCAAACATTTATGGATCGGATCACACAAAGTTTCGTCCCGCGTGGGAATCGAACCCACGACCTCCGGCTTAGCAGTCAGGGTCACTAACCACTAGACCAACAGGCCAGTCAGTCAGTCTTTAGTTGCATTTTTTCCTTCTTAGTTGCAAAAATAAACTGAATCGTAGGTATACTAATAACAAGTAAAAGATAAGCAAAATGTCTATCAGCTACTTATGCAGTAGGTACAAACTGTCTACGGTTTGAAAATTTCCACCTGACGTACTTAAATGTAATTATATGTATATTACGATAGTTTAAGCAAGTAATGTAATTATTGCGTTATCACTGAACAAGAGTGATCGTTACATTGAACTCACTTAAAGTTGTTAAATTATTTACTACACAATTTTTTGCATGCCTTACAGGTAGAATGTACATGGGTTCATAAATTAAGCCTTATTGTAAAACAAATCTACCTACATTCTATTCTATTCTATCCACGTAGCAATATTTGTCCGAACCCGCATGCGATTGCGGGCGTAAAAGGTACTACTGTACAAAACCCTGTGTTTCAAGTTTGTGAATCTGACGCCATTTTTATTATTTTTTATAAGGTCAATATTATGGGGTGGAAAAATAAGGTGTTTTTTTATACTACTTGGGTGGTAAACAAAAAACAAGCATATGGCCCGCCTTATGTTAACACTTTTACGGACAGTAACGTAGACACAATAGATGTTTTATTGTCATGACGTCTATAGGCGTTCACTGTTCTTCAGCAATTACCGTAGCCTATGGACGCTTGCACTACCAGAGGTATCACTTGCTTGTTGCCAACCCATTTTTTTACACCAAGGCTTTAAGATGGGAGTATCCCTGTGATAGGAATACGTTTAACTCAAAACGTATCCCTAAATGAGAGCTGGAGACCTGTAACTTCGGAATTTTATTAATTCAACTATTTAAACCGCATTCTAGTAAATAAATTAGATTATTTTGCACGGTCATGCTCACCAATAATGTTTGTTTATTTTTATTAATTCCTTATTACAGCGGTGATAACGAAATCACTTGTCTTGGGTTATGGGTCAAGCATACATACATATACTACTTAATAGAAGTATTCCATATTGGGCACCCGTTTTAATGGCACCTGAGTGAATGACACCTAAGGTATTCCACATTAGGCACCTACCGATATTTTTATATCGATATGTTCCACTAATGGCACCTGTTAAAAATATCGGTAGGTGCCCAATGTGGAATACCTTAGGTGCCATTCACTCAGGTGCCATTAAAACGAGTGCCCAATATGGAATACTTCACTTAATACAAGATAAGCCATTGTATCATCAATACCATCATCAGGTTTTATTTTCGAGGCCAGTTGACGGATTCCCTTAATTCAGTATCTATTTTTTTAAACGTCCCACGTGTTTTAGAAGTAATTCTAGAGTTAAAGGCATGTCTGATCTAGCAACCATTGTTTATTTTTGTATTATCATGTAAATTGATGGTGCACGAAAACACAAAAAATGAACATATAATTTTTATTGCGTTTTATGTAGCACAAGCGACTAAAATACAGCGACAAATATAACATTATTTTATTTTACTGTTTGCAATTATATTATACAACTAGGGGTCGCCCGCAACTTCGTCCGGGTGGTAATTTGGCATATTTTTCCCGATTTTGCAATATATCTCACTACTGCTCTGCTCCTATTGCTCATAGCGTGATGCTATATAGCCTATAGCCTTCCTGGTTAAATGCACTATTCAACAAAAAAAGATTGTTTCTAATCGAACCAGTACTTTCTCAGATTAGCGCGTTAAACCAAACAAACTCTTCAGCTTTATAATATTAGTATAGATTGCAAACAGTTGAGCTTTTCCTCACTTTCGATGTACCTAATAAAATAGATGAAGATTAATGAAACACAAAATATTTAAACTACTTAAATTTTTGACAAACCATTGGTTTTTTTAAATAGGTAAGTAGAATCTCCTCATTAATGTTTATTTGCTAAGTCAAAGAGTTTGTAACATTAAATCTAGTCTTTGCCTAATTTATACTTTTTTTTTTATACTACCAAGGCGGCAAACAAGCATACGGCCCGCCTGATGGTAAGCAGTTACCGTAACCTATGGACGTTTGCAACACCAGGGGTGTCACTCACGCGTTGCCGACCCTTTAAAAATCTTATAACTCCTTTCTTGAAGAACCCCATGCTATAGTCTCTTGGGAAAACTTTGGCAGGGAGCTCATTCCACAGCCTTATCGTAGGTGAGAAATTCCTCTGGAATCTTACGGTACGGCATGTTTGAGGTGCAAGGATGTGAGGATGAACTCCCTGTTTGTGGCGAGAGGTGCGTTGATAAAATGTGGCCGTGGGCATCATCTCGAACGATTCTTCAGAACACAGCCCATTGTACAGGCGGTAGAACACACACAAGGAGGCGAAGTCTCTTCTGAGACTTAGTGGATCAATACCGCCTGTGTGCTTGGGATCGTCAACAGTCCTCACAGCGCGTTTTTGGATGGATTCAAAGGGTCCAAGCTGGTATCCAGGTGCTCCCTTATACTTATACTTAGTTTATAAACAAAATTCTTACCTGTCATGTTTAGCGCCTCCTCAAAAGCCACCTTATTTACTTTCCCGCTCATGTTGCACAACTCACACTTGACCACACTTTAACTTTATATCTTTCACATTTCCAAAGTGAACCACGACTGTCTGATTTGCTTCTTATACGCGTTATATAATAAAAAATATTAAAGCTAAGTGCTTAGTTACAACAGACAATGGGTTCAGTATCATACTCATACTAAAAACGGGATCGTTTGTGAGGATGTATGGATGTTTGCAACTCTAAAACTACTGCACGGATTTTGATGAAACTTTACAATGTTTTTAAATGGACTTTTTTTGTACTATTTGGGTAGCGAACAAGCATACGGGCCGCCTGATTTTAAGCAGTTACCGTAGCGTATGGATGCTTGCAATACCAGAGGTATCACTTACTTCCGTAATTAGACTAGTTTTTTCAATATTATAATATTAAATAAAATAATTGTAACCACGACGATTAAAGTACTATAATATTGTAAGAATGATCTGAATTAAACAAAACTGTGTCACATGACGGCAATACAACAATTAAACTTTATAGGTACTAACCGCAGCTAATTAACTGAAACTAACAAAATGAACGTGTGTTGCGATAAACAATAATCGATTTATAGCTACGTATTATTTTCTTAGTATCTAATAGTAATTTAAGTAATTTGACTTACTTAAATTACTATTACTACTACTTGCTATGCTTGCTACTTACTTATAGGGTATGATGTATTTTGGTCTGATCATCTACCGCTAACTATTGTGTGTAACTTAAACGCTCTTGTACCTAAATTACAGACGGAATAGTTGAAGCCCAATAAAATACTGTGGGGTATGCGTAACGATGACCAGATAAGCAGGTACCAAGAAAAATGTCACAATAAACTTAGAGACATTGATTTTCCTGAGCAATTTTTTACTTGTGCTGACAGAATGTGTACTAATTTGGATCATACAAAAATATTAGATAAAATGTATAGTGACATTGTGTCTGTCCTGTCGAATGCAGCTACTGAGACCTGTAAAAATGTTCGCAGTCAGCGACGAGGTCGTGTGGTTGGATGGAACAAACATGTACATGACGCTCATAGGAACGCTCGTATGAAGTATCAAGTGTGGGTACAAAATAACAAACCACCGGCCGGCCAAATATGGTCAGAAATGCGGGATAGCCAAAAGGTGTTTAAAAGTAGGCTTAAGTGGTGTCAAAAGCACCAAGACCAAATTAAAATGGATGCGTTGGCTACTCATAGGGCGTCGAAAAACATCGGTCAGTTTTGGAAGACGACTAAAAGTCTAGACCTCAAGCCGAGCCTTCCTGTGAGCGTTGGGGGTTGCTCAACACCGACAGACATCGCTAATATGTTTAGTGCACACTTTAGAGTGTCATCTTTGCTGGGCCCATCAAAAGAGTGCTTCGACGCTGAGGACTGTCAGGGTAAGTCTTTTGCATGCTATTCTGCAAAACAAGTAGCCAGTATAATTAATAAAATGAGTAGGGGCAAGTCACCCGGGCATGACAGCCTCAGCATCGAGCACTTGAAACACGCTGGTGTGCATTTGCCTAGAATATTGTCAATGTTTTTCTCTCTATGCGTTAGACATTCTTATCTACCACTAGATATGATGAAAACGGTGGTCGTCCCCATTGTGAAAAACAGAACTGGAGATATGTCTGATCCGTCCAACTACAGACCGATATCCCTTGCCACAATAATAGCTAAGGTGCTGGACAGTCTGCTGGATAAGGAACTAAACCAATATTTAGTATTAAATGATGCTCAGTTTGGATTTAGGCCCAATCTATCTACTGAGAGTGCAATTCTTAGTCTCAAGCAGACTGTCCAGTACTACACGGACAGAGACACTCCCATTTATGCCTGTTTCCTTGATTTGTCCAAGGCGTTTGACCTTGTGGGTTATGACGTACTCTGGGGAAAGATGAAGGAAGCTAACATTCCACTGGAACTCATTAAAATCTTCCAATATTGGTATAAAACCCAACCAAACAGTGTAAGATGGGGGGAGGCTCTGTCTGAAGGCTATAGATTGGAATGCGGGGTAAGACAGGGTGGTCTGACATCTCCCAAGATTTTTAATTTATATGTAAATGGGCTAATCGAGAGACTCGGCAGTAAACATACCGGATGCTGGATTGATAACGTTTGTGTAAACAATTTAAGTTATGCAGACGATATGGTGCTGCTTGGTCCATCAGTTGGCTCTATAAGAGAGCTATTACGTGTATGTGAGGAATATGTAACTCATCATGGACTCGCTTACAATGTTAAGAAGAGTGTGTGCATGGTCTTTAAGGCCCCCGGTAAGTGTGTCGATACTAACCCAGTGATAACACTGAATGGGACTCAACTCGAAAGAGTTTCAACATTTAAATACCTAGGGCACATAGTTACCGAGGACCTTAGGGACGATTCAGACATCGAGCGTGAACGTAGGGCTCTAGCGATCAGGGGAAATATGTTGGTCCATAGGTTTGCTCGTTGTAGCGAGGAGGTTAAAATAACTCTATTTAAAGCCTATTGCCAAAACTTCTATACGAGCAGCCTATGGACCAGCTTTACCAAACGTTCGCTAGACGCATTTAGGGTTCAGTATAATAACTGCTTCAGGATGTTGATGGGACTACCGCGCTTTTGTAGTGCATCGGGTATGTTTGCAGTCGCGCATACTGACGATTTCTATGCAATCCGTCGTAAAAGAATATACTCGCTGCTAACAAGAGCGCGGTCGAGTTCCAACGGCATCCTGAAAATGTTAAGTGAAAGATTTGATGCACCATGGCTGAGCTATGCTGTAGCTCTGCTGGTTAAACCGGCATAATTTGTTGTTTGTTTGTTATTGTGTTTTAAATGTATTTACTAACATTAGATTTAAGAAAAATGTTACTAACAGATTGGGCTAAGTTGCCATGAATAAATAAAATATATTATTATTATTATTATTACTAATTAATTAGAAAATTATTTACACAAGTATTTGCGCGGAACATACATATAACATTTTCTGTGCTTTTCTTGTTATTATATATAATTTAATTTCAAAGTATTCAATTCTTTATTAAACTAACTGACCCGGCGAACTTCGTAACGCCAATTTTTTTTCTTGAATATTTTCTAAAATTTTCTTATATACAAACCTTGTTCTGACATTAACAAACACAAAAAAGATGAATAATCTCATTTTGTGCAATCGATTGGAAGTTATGCGCATACATACATTTGGGGGGTTTCATTTTTGTTTATATAGATTTAAAAAAGTCATGTTCGAGAGATCATCATGCTCTTACCATTAGGCCTTCTTGTTTTATAAGTAGTATAAAAATAACTTTCCGTGGATTAAGACTACAAATGTCACCACCCCGTTCTATCCCGAGGGTGTCGTAAGAGTCGACTAAGGGAGTAAGTCAGGCAGACAATATCCACTGCAAGAGAGGGAAAACTCAAAACAAAACCCTATGCCAACCCCCGACATGGATATGTTTAACACAGGACAAAACCACAAAACTTTGTGTGACCCGCCTTTGCGGGTCACACAAAGTTTTGTGGTTTTGTCCAAGTTTTGTGATTGTTCTTAGTCTAGATGGAATTTGTGTCCGTAAAGTCCCCGGTATTACAGAGCTTGTTCTCTAGTGCGGCAGTTGTCTTTAAAAAAACAAAAAAACATCGTTAGTAGGTAAAGCCGGCACTGTGTAATAATATCCCAAAAGAAACAAATCAAATATAACAATAAGATCATAATCTTTATTTACAATGATTTACACAAACATTCACTATAAAAATACACAAACAATTTAACTAGCAGTAAACTTAATATTACGTTATAAATTAACATTGGTATACATACATTTGGAACTTATACTCCAAACAACTAAACTAATAAAGAAGGACGAAGAGAAAATAAGATTGCGTTGGCAAGCGTAATATAAATCCTGTATGCCGTTGTCTACTAGCAATATGTAATACTAACAGTTTCGAGCAGTTCCGCCTGCGTGGATGTCGGCTCAATAGCCGACATCCACGCAGGCATATGGCGATGCCATAAAAAGGGCTTAAGTACATTGGAATTACATTAAATAGCAATTGTATCGCAAAATAACTTCACTGGTTTCATCTGAAACTCACGAACTTAATTGTGACTTTTTAAATATAAGCGGTAGCCTTATGATGAGACCCTCGAATTATATTACAATAGGCGGACATCAGTTGCTGTTATGCTAAATTTTAAAGTCCCATTTTCACTTAATACTGTTAGAAACAAACTTCGGCGACTAATCTTCAAGTTTTCATAGCTTTCTTTTGTTCCAAAATCTTCGCATCCGAAGGCAAAAGAAAACCAATTATACCACCAACTGAAACAGAAACATAACCTGAATAAACAGACAAACTTGACTCGAAAACGACTCTTCATGGACTCTTCAGGAAATGGTTATAATCTCTCATTCTGTCATCAGTAATTTGACATTCGAAAGAAAAGGACAAACGTAACTATTCACTCGCTACAACACGTTTATTAATAAAGCGGTTAGGGTTTCACAAATAATTTAATCATAAATCAAAAGTTATGATCCTTTTTTTAACACAAGATAAAAATATACTTACGGCAAGCAAGGCCGCCAAAAATATAGAAAACATTGTCGCAGTTGTAGTCTAGCATACGTTTGAGGATGTTTATACCAAATATTGCACTTCCACGCCCCACCATTAATGTTAGACATACAGCCATAGCTCTGGAAAGAACACAAAACGAGTCATCATCATCATTCATAAAAATATCAATCTTATAGAAAATCAGGAATACATTTGTATGGAAAAATGGGCAGTGGCAATCACTCTTAGACAGTATCCTGAGCGTGTGTTGGAAGGCCACTGGAACTCGCCAATGCGGGGGCACTGGATGCGATACATATTGCAGGTGGAACTGGGCTTGGTATAGAGCGTAAGTGTATGTCTTTTGTTTATATGTTTGTTCTGTATGTGAACTAACAATATGTTTCTCCAACTTGACTATCCATAAGCCTAAGGTCGTCGCTGCCCACGGACTCGCCGAACCACAGGAAATAGCCCAAGAACTCGCAAGTTATCTATTTTCTGTGCTATATCTAATATCTAATTCTTATATTTAAAATCAAGGAGTTCTTTATTTTAGACTAAGACTAGGAAATAAATCGAAAGCCAGGCTTTAAAATGCAGCATCATGTATGAATGTACAAGATAAAGAAATAAAATATATGTATACTAACTTGACGTAAGTTGGGAAGACATCAACAGCGTAAGTGCTGAGAAACCCAAAGTTAAAAACACCAGAGAGGAAGGTCAAGAACAGAACAGCTGTCAGTATCCAATAGGGACTGCTGTTGATGCACAAGGATGCAACGCCAGACACTAACTGCAAAATAGAAAAAATAACTTTACCTAAGTAGAGAAATAAAAGCATTAATTTTGGCAATTGAAATCATTGGTAAGTTACGGTCAAAATTAATCATAGATCTAATATAAAATGCCCCGACAGACCTGTCTAGTCAATGGCAGTCCACCATGCTAAGGGTATAATTTTATTGCCGTAGCCTACAATAAAGTTATTTCTCTCTTCAAATCTCGTGAACAGAAATGCAATAACATTCGGAATAAAAAATGTTTTTTTAAAGAAATAAACGTAAAGCAAAAAGTACTTGTATGCCAATTTTACCTGTATGCCAATGAGGATCTTTTTTCTACTAACATGGGTGACCAAGATGCTCATAACCACATTCGAGACTGCCAAGATCGTCTGGATACAAAACACCATAGTCATGGCAAAGCTGTTCATTGAACAACTATCATTCTGAAATAAAGAAAATTCTGATTCTTATGCCGTCCTGTCTATTTTGTAATCGCCAGGTATAAATAATAAATAATAGCATACTTGATAGACTGATACAACAAAACACGGTAAAAGGAAAACCCGGACGCCTAAATTTAAGCATTCAAAGAGATAAAGATCATGTGTGTAATAATAATACTGTCAAAAGCTTATTTTTCGGTAAAATTAATAAAGAAAGAAAAACATTTATTCGAACATACACAGGACAAAAAGATAGGTAAATAATATATAGGCATTAAAATTAACAACAAAAAACTCTAAAATGATAAGAAATCAAATTGTTATTTTTTACGCAACAGAACGAAGAGTTCTCGTATACTCACAGAATCTTCCGTGATCGTGGAATTCTGGAATAATCTGATCATCTCACAGATGGATAGATGAGAGTTACCTTCTAACACTGATGTCATAAACGTGTTAACGATAAAAGGCAGCCAAACCATGAAGGAATTAATACTGAAAAAATAAATGGTACTTTTAATTTTACCTTTTGAACAGTAAAATCTCAATCGGCAACGCGCGAATGACACCCCTAGTGATGCAAGCATCCATAGGCTACGGTAACTGCTTACCATTTAATAACCCTAAGTAACAAGTCCTGTATAGCGGGAGGCTTTACAACATATAATTTACCGACATAAAGTACTCTCGGACTCAAAAGAAACCTTAATGGATCACACAAAGTTCTAAGGATTCGAACCTATAACACTTGGCACGGTGTTCATAGCAGGATGGACACCTTAACCACTAGACCACTAATGAAGCTTAATTATTTTTACAATCATACCTAAGTACAAATTCAAATTCAAATTAATTTATTGTGGACCACAGGTTACACATAAGATCACAGTTATAATAAAAGCTCAGCTATGTCCCGCCATTAAGGCATACAATATTGATAGACAAATGTCAAAAATGAACAATAATTATTTTATGATTATATTATTTAAAACACCATTACAATGCAGTCAACGATTCAAATATAATTAGAGTAATAATAGCAAACAAACATACATAAAAAAACCATGTCAAAGATAAATATTAATTATACAGATATGTCAATAAATTCACCCTTGTAGCGCCTTAAGATTTGTCTTCTAAGAAGTCTTTAACACTGTAGTAACATTTCTCTATTAAAAATTTATATAGTCTCTTTTTGAAAATGTTTGGTTCTGATATAGCTCTGATTTCAGAAGGAATTTTATTATACATATATACGCGTACCTGTACAGAACACCCTGCTATGCATCAACTGTGTCTTACTGACCACCACCCTCAATTTATCAGTATGACGAGCTCGAGTGCGGAATTCAAAAAAACCTAAATGTGCTTTTACGAATAGTGAAGTTTCGTAAATATATAGAGAGGGTAGGGGTAATATTTTTAAATTAATAAAGAAAGGCCTACATGAATCAGTCTGTTGTAGATTGCACATACTCCGAACACAACGCTTTTGAGCAATAAATGCACGTTCTTTTTCCGATGAATTAACCCAAAAGATAATACCGTAACGTAAGGTTGAGGCTACATAACCACGGTATGCCATTAGCAAAGCTGACTTATTTACAATTTTACTTAGTCTATTCAATGCATAAGAAAATTGGTTTTGTTTTTTGCATATATGTTCAATGTGTGCTTTCCAGTTTACTTTATCATCAATATAATAAACCCAAGAATTTAGTGACGTCAATGTCTTTTATACTTGTATTTGAGTACGTAATGTTTACATTATTTAAAGAACTAGCCCGCTGTCTAGTCGAGGCTAATTTTTAAATAATTATTATTGAGCCATTCTATAATTACTGCTAAGGTTGCGTTAATATCACATTCTAATTCCGTCAAATTATTACCAGTAAAAAGTATCGTACTATCATCAGCAAATAATGACATTTTATGAATAGTTATTGTAGGCATGTCATTAATATAAATGAGAAATAAAAGGGGACCTAATACGCTTCCTTGTGGTACACCTGAAAGTACAGATTTTGTTTGAGATTTATAGGTTTTTTCAGTTTTGCAAGTTATAGACAGTCTTTTTACTTCCGTGTATTGCTTTCTATCGGTTAGGTAGGATTTCACAAGTTCATATATATTACCTCTAACTCCGTATGCGTACAATTTATTTAAAACAATTTTGTGATTGACATGGTCGAATGCTTTTGAAATATCCATGTAAAGAGCAATAGTTGGTAATCGTTTATCCATGTTTAATACTACCTCATTTAAAAAAATATAAATAGCCAAATTAATTGACCTACTTTTCTTAAAACCGTAATGACAATTTAGCCACGGTTTACCAGAATAGAATGGTACTAAGTATAGTTGTAGGTATAATAAAACTTACCAAATATAAGTTATGACAAAAAGACATGCCAGTAGAATGGTGTTCTTCAGGAGTGGTGGTTTCAACATAGGTAACGTCTGAGCAACCATGGATTTGAAGAATCCCAAATGTAATGTCGACATGTTGTCCTCATCTGCGATTAAAACATCAACCTAAAAATGAAGATACTGGAGTCGTTATTAGGTTACTACATTATGATCATTATCAGGGGATGAGTATAAAACTGTCAGTGTGGCTTAACAATTTTTAGCAAGGTTCTTAGATTTATAGTTTTTTTTTAAGAGAGGTAGGGCACCATACTAGTTAGTAAGCCCGACTGGGGAAGGACTTCCACCTTACAGAAGACCACAGCCAAATAACTACACACAGCGGTGTAGTTGTGTTCCTGTGTACAAGTACTGTGTACAAGTCTCCAGCGCTCATTTAGGGATGCGTATTCCTATCCTAGGGATACTCCCATCTTAAAACCTTGGTGTAAAAAAATGGGTTGGCAACACGCAAGTAATACCTTTGGTATTGCAAGCGTCTATGGGCAACGGTAACTGCTTAATATCAGGCGTCCAAAGTCGTATAAAAAAATATACGGACTTTTAGGAAATACCTTATTTTCGAAGCGCCTATTAGAATTTTCATAGCAATTATCCATACTAATATAATTTTGAATCATCGTCAGCTTTTCTTTTATTAACTTTTAAGCAAGATTTTAATGAAGATTGAAATTTGGCACAGAGATAGATTATGGTCTGGAATAACACATAGTCTACTTTTTATAGCGATAACATCTATATATAAACTTTTATCGGTCGTCCTTGCCCCCACTATGGAAGCCGGACAATAATTTGGCCTATAGTGCAAAGGAGAAAACCGATCTTTTGGGTGCTCTCTTTGTCTCTAACTCGACTTTGAACGACAGAGAAGCTGTACCGCCCACGATTCCGTGGTGTGGTATCGCCATGCCGGAAATCAGCATAACACAGCGTGAAGTCCGGCGGGAGTTGCCATCTCTTGACGTTCATAAGTCGAGTGGGCCAGACGGCATACCAGCAGTGGTGCTAAAGCAGTGTGCCCCTGAGTTATGTCCTGTATTAACGCGTCTTTTCGAACTCTCGTACAACAGAAGGCGAGTTCCGTCTTCGTGGAAGACCGCCAATGTGCATCCGGTGCCCAAAAAGGGCCATAGATCAGACCCAACGAATTACAGGCCTATAGCTATAAGCTCCCTTCTCTCGAAGGTGATGGAGCGAATTGTAAACCGGTGGCTCTTGGGATACCTAGAGGATCACGAGTTAATTAGCGACCGACAATACGGCTTTCGCCACAGTCGCTCGACGGGTGATCTTCTGGTGTATCTCACGCACCGCTGGGCTCTAGCCGTCGAGAGTCAAGGTGAGGCGTTGGCGGTTAGGCTAGATATAGCTAAGGCGTTCGATCGGGTCTGGCACCGGAGTCTTCTGTCGAAGCTGCCATCATACGGACTCCCCGAGGGATTATGCGAATGGATTGCCAGCTTTTTGTCCAGCAGGAGCATACAAACTGTCGTTGACGGTTGTTGCTCGGTTCGCCTGGACATCAATGCTGGCGTACTGCAAGGCTCTGTGCTGTCTCCGACGTTGTTTCTTCTGCATATAAATGATATATTGTCTATCGGGAACATTCATTGTTATGCGGATGACAGCACCGGGGACACTTTTTACACAGGCCGCGCAAATATCCCTCGTTCCATTGTTGATGAAAGTCGCGAAAAACTTGTGTCTGAAATCAGTAGCACTCTTTCCAGAGTCTCTGATTATGGACGACTAAATTTAGTCCAATTTAACCCCAGTAAGACACAAGTTTGCGCGTTCACCGCTAAGAAAGCCCCATTTGCTATGGCTCCACAATTCCAAGACACAGCCCTTACAATATCCAAGAGCTTTGGTATCCTCGGCGTCGACATCTCCAGTGACGTCCAGTTCCGACATCACTTGGAAGACAAGGCTCAGCTGGCATCTAGAAAGCTAGGTGTGCTCAACAGGGCAAAGTGGTACTTCACCGCGGGCCAAAGACTGCTGCTCTACAAAGCGCAAGTCCGGCCCCACATGGAGTACTGCTGCCACCTTTAGGCGGGAGCACCTGGATACCAGCTTGGACCCTTTGATTCTATCCAAAGACGCGCTGTGAGGATTGTTGACGATCCCAAGCTCACAGGCGGTATTGATCCACTAAGTCTAAGGAGAGACTTCGCCTCCTTGTGTGTGTTCTACCGCCTGTACAATGGGCTGTGTTCTGAGCAATTGTTTGAGATGATGCCCACGGCCTCATTTTATCAACGCACCTGTCGTCACCGACAGGGAGTTCATCCTCACATCCTTGCACCTCAAACATGCCGTACCGTAAGATTCCAGAGGAATTTCTTACCACGTACGATTAGGCTGTGGAATGAGCTCCCTGCCGAGGTTGAGGCATGGGGGTTCTTCAAGAAAGGAGTTATAAGGTTTTTAAAGGGTCGGCAACGCGTGAGTGACACCCCTGGTGTTGCAAACGTCCACAGGCTACGGTAACTGCTTACCATCAGGCGGGCCGTATGCTTGTTTGCCACCTTGGTAATATAAAAATAAAAAATACACGCGGGCGGAGCCGCGAGCAACAGCTAGTCTAACATACAAAGCAGCTTCGCGACTGACCTGATAGTCGTCACCACTTTTCCCCGTATTCATCACATACATTCCTCTTAAAACTTCAAGAGCTTCCTTATTCCTGCCTACAGTGACGAGGTACTTTGGGCTCTCGAAGGCACAAGCCACTCCAATAGCGCTGATGAGACTTGGCGTCGCATATATCAGGTCGAGCAGTCTCCATGAGTTGAAGTAGATGTCCAGAACTGGTATGTGGTAGGAAAACTTCAACGGTAGAATTGGGATGGAGAGGACTGAAAAAAGATATAAATATTGGTCAAGTTATTGTTAATTATAAATAATGGTAGGTACTTAATTTCGGGTGAAATTGTGACAGTAATATTTTTTGATTGATATGGCTTCGGATTTGAACTTAGGTGAGTTTTGCTTCTTCCAATGAAAAATTCTCAGTATCAGTCCAGACTCTAGGCTCCCTGGGCTGTATATATGGACCTGTAAAGATCATTATTCTAGAATTGTGATCTTTATACGGCAATTAGCCTGCTTTTGCATGAAATCTAACATAGAAGGTCAAACTTGGATGTCAAATACCTCTGCCTGCTCCTTAGAGGAAGAAGACGTGATAAGTTATTTTCACTTCAAATTTTATGAGGTATTTACTTCAAAAGTCAGAAAGAAATAGAAGAAAAATATAGACAAAAGGACTCTCCGATGGTTCGCACTTACAGTTAGCATATTTATGGACGCTTACATTTATATAAAGTTAACTTTCCTTCGAAACCTACTATTAGTAGATATGCCTTGTGAAAATTATTTATCTGATAATGTACATCAAGAATATAAGGTATATTTAATTATATTAGCGGTATTACCTGCCATAGAACCTGTAGACATGAGGAAAATGCTGGTCGATATGATGACCAAAGAACTTCTCCTCGCCATTGGAGTACATTCACTCAGCAACGTTAAAGACAATGCGAAGGCACCGGCCACTCTGGAATGTGAAATGAATAAGACAAATTTAATAACCTAAAAAAAACGGAAAACACCTTGTGGAAATAGCAACTGTCGTTCGTGGATTTCGAAATTTCCAAGCTCCTCATGAAATATGGAGTAGGTGACATTAAAGAAGTGAAACCATGGTGACATCCAAAGAATTATATTTAACTGTAACTGTGGTGAAGCTTGCATATTGAATATTTTCTACAATATATATTTTTATTAAAAGATTATAAAACTACGTACGAAGCCGAAGATGCAAATTTAAGCAAGAGCAGCACAATCCAGTTAGGTGAGAAGGCAGCCAATGTCCCTGATATATAGCTCATTGACATGGACACAACCAAGATCTTCCGTCTGCCTCTAGTGTCCGCGAGGTAGCCCCAGAAGTGAGAAGTCGCGATAATACCTGTGTAAAAAGTATGTTATTTGAAAACATTTCAAATGTTCTATTGAAAGTTCAACGAGCACGGAAATAGCTCTTGCAACAGATTCTGCTCCTTTTTGAACAGGATACCCCAAAGTAGTAGGTACTACTATGACTATACTGAGTTATAGTTTATAAACGTACCTAACAGGAGATCTAGAAATACGATGTCAGTCTATAGCTGATATCAGCTATATATTGCAAGCGTCCATAGACGCTTGCAATAACAGAGGTATTACTTGCGTGTTTCCGACCAATTTTTTACATTAAGTATTCCCGGTATAAGAGAACGTTTATTTCAATACGAATCCCAAAAGAAACGCCAAAGACCTGTACTCACGCAGGTACCTACACAACTATAGCATGGGGTTCTTCAAGAAAGGAGTTATAAGGTTTTTAAAGGGTCGGCAACGCGTGAGTGACACCCCTGGTGTTGCAAACGTCCATAGGCTACGGTAACTGCTTACCATCAGGCGGGCCGTATGCTTGTTTGCCACCTTGGTAGTATAAAAAAAAAAAAAAAACTAAATCACTGTGTTTTTTTATATTACTTGGGTGGCAAACAAGCATACAGCCCGCCTGATGTTTAAAATAGCATTCACCGCAGCCTATGAACGCTTGCAATACCGGAGGTAGGTATCACTTGCATGTTGCCGATCCATTTTTTAAACCAGAGCTAAGGATATAGTATCCCTGGATAGATAAACGTTCATTCAAAACGCATCCTTAAATGAGTTCTGGAGACCCGTACTCACACAAAGGAACACAACTCAACCGATGTGTGTTACTTATTTGGCTGTGGTCTTCTGTAAGGTAATTTGCACTAAACAATGCTAGAGATCACCTCACCTGCCAATGGTACACTAGCGATCAGTCCCTGTTGTGTATTAGTGGTGTGCAACTCGCACTTGCTGGCCACCACTATGTAGGAGACGCTGAAGATCTCGAAAGCCATGCCCATGACGATGCTACTGCAGAGCAGGAACAGGCACAGGTTGTACCGAGCAAACCCTGAAAATGAAATAAAAGAATCAAAGATTAAAGATATTTTTCCGATTTGTTTATAATAGTCTTATTTGACTGCCTTGGTGGTCCAGTGGTTGCAGTATGCGCCTGCTGTGCACGAAGTTGTGGGTTCGATTCCCACACGGGACAAAACTTTGTGTGACCTACAAAGAATTGTTCTGAATCTGGGTGTAATTTGTGTCCGGTAATTGTATGTACCCGTGCCCAGCAGTGGGACGTTTATGGGTTGTGATGATGATGATGATGATGAATTGTATGTTCCTAAAGTCCTCCACGACACACAGCTTATTTTCTAGTGCGGGAGTGGTCCAGAATGATTTCGGTTACGGATTTTGGCGTATTTTTTTGTAGTACTTGGGTGGCAATCAATTCGTTCCGCCTGATGTTAAGCAGTTGACCTAGCCTATGGACGTTTGCAATACGATAGCTATCACTTGTGTGTTGTCGACCCATTTTTGCACCAGGGCATTAAGATGGAGCATCCCTGGGATAGGAAAACGTTTCTTTTAAAACGCACCCTTAAATGAGCGGACGATAATGGAGACCTGTACTCACACACAGGAACACAACTACAACGCTCTGTGTTGTTATTTGGCTGTGGTCTTCTGTAAGGTGGAGGTCCTTCCCCAGTTGGGCTTGCTCAATAGTATTTCGCCGTACCTCTCTTTATATATGACCTCTGAACCGATGCGTCAACTTCGCGGTACTTATTGTAGTGCAAAGCGTGTGCACAGTCACAGGTATACTCTCTATTCTTTCTCTCTATTGTACATCAATCCGACAAAACCGTGGAAAGAACAGGCGCAGAACCAATGACTTTACGTGCCTTTGGAGCCACGGAGAGGTCTCGCTGTATTTTTAGAAAATGCTCACCTACATATCGGCTGCTCAAGGCACATTTGCTTAACCCCACAGATCTCTCAATCCGCGTTGTAAGCAGAAAGGCTAGTACCTATAGTGTATTTCACATAGTATGGGTACCACAGAAATAGGGCACTTGACATATGTGTAACATATTACGATGAAGATGAAATAAAATGATTGAATTATTCTCTAACCAATTGGCTAATTGATTGATCAAGAGCCTAGACTATTCAATCGATAGGTTTTAATATAATCGTCTTTCATTTTCATTGATATTTATCTTCAAATATCAGGCGTCACGCTACCCATGCTATGTGAAATACACTAAGTATACATAATATGAGTGCCTCGATGGTCACGAGGCAATAAGCTTGCTATTTTTACGGGTGATCGTGAAGTGCAGGTCTAATCCCGCATCGGGCAGTAATATTTAATTTTTCTATAGCAGGAGCACGGAGTCCGTGTTATACGTGCAATGTGATGATATAGTTAGCAGAGCACATAAACTTCTTGGATTCTTCAGAGCTACCAAAGATTTTAAAAAATACATCCAGCTTCATTTACCTTTTCAACACCCTTGTAAGAACCATTCTCGAATATGCAAGTGTCGTTTGGTCACCGTGCTATAAAGTGCATAACGATAGACTTGAACAAGTGCAAAATAAAGCTCTAAAAATGATTGCATTCAGAGAGCACCTTGGCCGCAAGCTATGTTCTTATGAAGAGAGATTATTAAATTTTAGAACATCCACACTCAGTTCACGTCGACAAATACAGGATCTACTATTTTTACATAAATTAATACACTCACGAGTCTCCTCTTCCCCATTATTGTCATTTTTAAACTTTAATTGTAAACCCAACCCTAGACGTTGTATTAAAAGTGTATACAAATAACACTTCCTTCTATAACCCTCTGACGCGAATGTGTCGTGCTTACAATGACCTGGTCGTTTCCGTTGACAGAAGCACAGACATAACTGTTGATGTTGATTTGTACAACACTAATTACATCTCCTTCCATAAGAATATTGTAGTATGTATAAATTGCATTCAGTAGATTCTTTTGTTTTTCAATAAATTTTGTTATGTTTCTTTTTCTAAGTAAATTTAATTAACAAATATTACTATTTATATACGAGTATAGACTCTACTTGCACGGTATCTGTAGATTCCTAATCTAGCGTTGTTTCTGCTTTGTAACATACCTATTGCATGTTGTGTGTACTGTCTAGGTTCGCATTCTAGGTCAAAACCATTGTTATAGATCTAAGTAGCTGTAATATGATTGTGAATTGTTTGTACATCTAATAAATAAATAAATAAATGTGTGCGTCTTTAGTTGCATTTTTTCCTTCTTAGTTGCAAAAGTAAACTGAATCGTATACTTATAGCAAATGAAAGATAAGAAAAATATCAGCTACTTATGCAGAACAAACTGTCTACGGTTTGAAAATTTCCACCTGACGTACTTAAATGTAATTATATGTATATTACGATAGTTTAAGCAAGTACCTAATGTAATTATTGCGTTATCACTGAACAAGAGTGATCGTTACATTGAACTCACTTTAAGTTGTTAAATTGTTAACTACACAAATTTTTGCATGCCTTACAAGTAGAATGTACATGATTTCATAAATTAAGCCTTATTGTAAAACATATCTACCTACATTCTATTCTATTCTATTCTATCCACGTAGCAATATTTGTTTGTTTGCGGGCGTAAAAGGTACTACTGCATCACAAAACCCTGTGTTTTAAGTTTGTGAATTTGACGCCATTTTTATTATTTTTTATAAAGTCAATATTATGGCGTGGAAGAATAAGGTGTTTTTTTATACAACTTGGGTGGTAAACAAGCATACGGCCCGCCTGATATTAAGCATTTACTGTAGCCTATGGACGCTTGTAATACCAAAAGTATCACTTGCGTGTTGCCAACCAATTTTTTTTTACACCAGGGCTTAATGATCTCGGTATCTCTCGGGCTTTATGATAGGAATACGTTTCTTTCAAAACGCATCCCTAAATGAGCGCTGGAGACCTGTACTCACACACAGGAACACAAATACACCGCTATGTGTAGTTAATTGGCTGTGGTCTTTTGTAAGGTGGAGGTCCTTCCCCAGCCGGGTTTGCTCGCTAGTATGGTGCCCTACCTCTCTTAGAAATAAATCAGATTATTTTGCACTGTCATGCTCACCAATAATGTTTGTTTATTTTTATTAATTCCTTATTACAACGCTGATAACAAAATCATTTGACTCGCTGGGTCATGGGTCAAGCATACATATACTACTTAATACAAGATAAGCCATTGTATATTCAATACCATCATCAGGTTTTATTTTCGAGGCTAGTTGGCGGATTCCCTTAAATCATTATCTAATTTTTTTTTTGAACATCCCATATTCTTACTTCTTCGTCTTCTTACTTCTTTGACTTCGTCCGCGTGGTTATTTGGAATATTTTCCCCGATTTTGCACCATATCTCACTACTGCTCCGCTCCTATTGATCATAACGTGATGTAATAGCCTATAGCCTTCCTGGATAAATGCACTATTCAACAAAAAATTTTTTTTTCTAATCGAACCAGTACTTTCTGAGATTAGCGCGTTCAACCAAACAAACAAACTCTACAGCTTTATAATATTAATATATTAGCTGTTCGCGGGCAACAGCTAATATATTAATCTCCGCCCGCGTGGATGTCGGTTATCGCTGTAAAAACAGACCATAATCTATCTCTGTGCCAAATTTCATCCAGATCCGTTGAGTAGTTTTTACGTGAAAGAGTAACAAACATCCATCCATGCATCCATCCATTCTTACAAACTTTCGCATTTATAATATTAGTAGGATTCATAATTCATAATGTTCCACAGCTGGGCACAGGTCTCCTTTCCTCTATCAAGAGAGAGAGGGTTTACCCCTTAATACACATAGGCTGGCCTAATGCGGGTTGGTAAATCAGACATGTCTTTAGAATATCTTCTAAGACATGTGGGATTCCTTATGATGTTTTCTTCACCGTTAGCAGATGGTAAATCATTTGATTAGTATTTACATATAATTTTTACAAACTGAAATTTACATTGGTATCCGGGATCGAACTCACACCGCGCATACTACATACATCTCAACCCATAAACGTCCCACTGCTGGGCACGGGTCTCCTCCAAACATTTGGAGGGATACTAGCCTACTATACCACGCTGGCCAGACGTGTTGGTATAGGGTTTTGTTTCGAGTTTTCCCTCTCTTGCGGTGGATATTGCCTGCTAGACTTACTCCCTTAGTCGACTCTTACGACACCCGCGGAATAGAAGGGGGTGGTGACATTAGTATTCTTAATCCGTCACCACACGGACGTGTATGTGTATAATTTTGTTATTTTCCCACTCGGCAACCACAGCTTCGCGTAATTTAATGTAGTATAGTTATCTATTCATATTCAATGATTTTATAAAGAAAGATTAACTATCTTCAAACTGCAATACAAGCCTAAGTTTATAAAGTAAACAATGATTTTACAGAGTTAGTTCTTACGCGCCTCACGAGTGATACCCCTGCTGTTGCAAGCGTCTATAGGCTACGGTAACTGCTTACTATCAGGCGGGCCGTATGCTTGTATTACTCACGCGTTGCCGACCCTTTAAAAATCTTATAACTCCTTTCTTGAAGAACCCCATGCTATAGTATGGATGGAATGTATTTTCTGAAAATAAATGATTATTATTATTATTATTATTATTATTATAGTCTCTTGGGAAAACCTCGGCAGGGAGCTCATTCCACAACCTTATCATACGTGGTAAGAAATTCCTCTGGAATCTTACGGCATGTTTGAGGTGCAAGGATGTGAGGATGGACTCATGGATGGATGGATGGTGGCGAGAGGTGCGTTGATAAAATGTGGCCGTGGGTTTCATCTCGAACAATTCCTCAGAACACAGCCCATTGTACAGGCGCTAGAACACACACAAGGAGGCGAAGTCTCTCCTGAGACTTAGTGGATCAATACCGCCTGTGAGCTTGGGATCGTCAACAATCCTCACAGCGCGTTTTTGGATGAATTAAAAGGGTCCAAGCTGGTATCCAGGTGCTCCCTTATACTTATACTTAGTTTATAAACAAAATTCTTACCTGTCATGTTTAGCGCCTCCTCAAAAGCCACCTTATTTACTTTCCCGCTCATGTTGCACAACTCACACTTGACCACACTTTAACTTTATATCTTTCACATTTCCAAAGTGAACCACGACTGTCTGATTTGCTTCTTATACGCGTTATATAATAAAAATTATTAAAGCTAAGTGCGTAGTTACAACAGACAATGGGTTCAGTATCATACTCATACTAAAAACGGGATCGTTTGTGAGGATGTATGGATGTTTGCAACTCTAAAACTACTGCACGGATTTTGATGAAACTTTACAATGTTTTTAAATGAACTTTTTTTGTACTATTTGGGTAGCGAACAAGCATACGGGCCGCCTGATTTTAAGCAGTTACCGTAGCGTATGGACGCTTGCAACCAGAGGTATCACTTACTTCCGCAATTAGACTAGTTTTTTCAATATTATAATATTTATTTTGAAAATTATAAAACGTGTGTCTTTGTTTGTTCTTTTCTATTACGTTAACACGACGTTTTCACACTATTATAAGAGACTTAATATCACGCAAATAAATAAAGTAAGCTAGAATTATTATAGCTCGGTGACAGATCATAAAATAACTTCAACGCAATAATTGCAACCACGACGATTAAAGTCCTATAATATTGTAAGAATGATCTGAATTAAACGAAACTGTGTCACATGACGGCAATACAACAATTAAACTTTATACTAACCGCAGCCAGAGATGGGCGTAATCGATTACTTTTGTAATCGGATTAAGTAATTTGATTGAAAGTAATCCTTATTATATTAATCAGATTACATTCAATCTAGATTACATTTAATCTTGATTACTGAGTAATCATTAATCTTGATTAAAGTAATCTGTTATTCAGATTACAAAATTAAGTCCCACTTTTCACGAACTCTGTTTCGGGTGGAATTTCGTAAAAATAACCGCTCCTATTGGCCGTAGCGTGCTGTTATATAGCCATAAGCCTTCCTCCATATAACATCACGCTGCCATCAATAGATTATTCATAAAAATATTTTTTCAATTTGAACCGATATCGATAGTTCCTGAGATTAGTGCGTTCAAACAAACAAAATCTTCAGCTTTGCTATATTAGTATGATTGATTTGTATTATAGACTGATAGATTTGTATTTAATATGTTAGTAGCAGTTTATGCCGTTATAGGTAGGTACAAGTTAATTAACTATTTACCCTCTCACCTTGCCATTATCCAAGGAGTATTGACGCCAACATTAATGTATGGTAGTGAATCATGGGTATGGCAGAAGAAGCATGAAAGCAAGATTAATGCAGTAGAAATGAGAGCTTTGAGGAATATGTGTGGAGTCAGAATGATAGACAGAGTAAAAAACTGTGACATAAGAGATCGATGTGGATTGAAAGAAGATGTAGTGACAAAAGTTGAAAAGGGGATGTTAAGGTGGTTCGGACATTTAGAAAGGATGGATGAAAAAAGAATAACAGAAGAGGTATATCGTGCAAGAATGAATGGAGATGTCGGTAGGGGCCGCCCTAGGAGAACATACAGCGACCAAGTAGGGGATTTGCTAAAAAAGGGCCAAATTAAAAGTACCCAGAATCGGCATTCGTGCATGAAGAGGTTGATGAATGTAGAGGAGACGAAGGAAGTATGTTTGGATCGAGGCAAGTGGCGTACCATAGTCTCTGCCTACCCCACTGGGACACAGGCGTGATGATATGTATGTATATAATTAACTATTTTCTGTACCTATGTTTGTGGTTGCAAAACTCGAAAAGTATTGATTTGGTATGAATATATTTTTGATTAAGTACGTTAATCCTTAATCATGAGTAAAGATTACACAATGTAATCGTAATCTTTAATCCTTAATCTGATTGCAATTTGCACAACTCTGACCGCAGCTAATTAACTGAAACTAACAAAATGAACGTGTGTTGCGATAAACAATAATCGATTTGTACCTACGTATTATTTTGCTTAGTATCTAATAGTAATTTAAGTAATTTGACTTACTTATTAAGTAGAAAATTATTTACACAAGTATTTGCGCAGAACATACATATAACATTCTCTGTGCTTTTCTTGTTATGATATATAATTTAATTTCAAAGTATTCAATTCTTTATTAAACTAGCCGACTCGGCGAACTTCGTAACGCCATTTTTTTTCTTGAATATTTCCTATTTTTTTCTATACAAACCTTGTCCTGACAATAACAAACACAAAAAGAGAATTATCTAATTTGGTGCAGTCAATTGGAAGTTATGCGCGTACATACATTTGGGGGTTTCATTTTTATTTATATATATTTAAAAAGTCATGTTCGAGAGATCATCATGCTCTTACCATTAGGCCTTCTTGTTTTATAAGTATTATAAAAATAACTTTCCGTGTGGTGACGGATTAAGAATACAAATGTCACCACCCCGTTCTATCCCAGTTCCCAGTTATCCCAGTTCTATAGTCAGGCAGACAATATCCACTGCAAGAGAGGGAAAACTCGAAACAAAACCCTATACCAACCCGTCTGGCCAGCGTGGTATAGTAGGCTAATATCCCTCCAAATGTATGGAGGAGACCCGTGCCCAGTAGTGGGACGTTTATGGGTTGTAGTGATGATAAAAATAACAGAGAGGTGCATGGACTTCAGTTTTCAGTTTTTTAAAAAGACAACTCCCGCACCACAGAACAAGCTCTGTGTCGCAGGGGACTTTACAAACGTACAATTAACGGACACAAATTACACCCAGATTCAGAACAATTCTTTGTGGGTCACACAAAGTTTTATCCTGTATGGGAATCGAACCCACAACCTCGTGCACAGCAGGCGCATACTGCGGCCACTGGACCACCGAGGCAGTCAAAACTTATACTAAGGTAGGTAATATGGTTCTCGTTATTGCGGAACCCAAGTAATCGAGATTCCCTTATCACTAAGATGTTACAATTTAATGTATGAAATAATATTTACATGGTCTTAACAAATAATTTCATCATACTGACACAGTAGTATTTTTAGGTTTAGTCCTAAAATAACTATTTTTTAAGTACTGAGGTGGTATTCATACATATGGCGCATGGCTGATAAGAAGCTACCGTAGCCTATGGACATTTACCTACTTGTATAATTTAAGGCGTGCCATCTGCTTGTTTGTACTTTTGGTGACAAAAGAACAAACAAGCAGACGGTTTCTACAAACAAGCAAACTCTTGTCAGCAGACGGTTGACAAGAGTTTCCGTAGCCTATGCAATACTAGAGGTATAACTTACGTTTTGCCAACCCAAAATTCGTCTTGTCGGTCTTGCTCGCTAGTATGATGCCCAACCTCTCTTAAATCTCATTCTGAGTGTATTATTTCTATCGAATAAAACGATTTCTTTACATAACAGCATGGGATTTGACATAAGTTTACGACATTATATCGTAGACTTAAGTCAAATCCCATACATTTTAATTTTTGACTTTTCGATTCGACTACCGTCTATGCCACTTGTCTAGAGGCTCTGTTCTTTATTTACGTCTTTCCTACGTGCTTAGGTTTGCATCCACAACAAATCAATTTTAATTGAATCGACATCTAACCTATTTATAAACGTCGATATTGATTGTCACAAGACAGTCAATGACAGACGTGGATTATATAATTACAATAACAAGACATTAGTGCAATTTAAAATTAATCGGCTGATAAGAACAGAGGATATTCACATCTGTTTATCGTAAGGTAGATAACGAAGTCAAGCTTGATGCATAAAATCTATACTATATATTATTATTAATATTATAAAGCTGAAGAGTTTGTTTGTTTGGTTGAACGAGCTAATCTCAGAAAGTACTGATTCGATTAGAAAAATTCTTCTTTTGTTGAATAGGGCATTTATCCAGGAAGGCTATTAGACTATATAACATCACGCTATGATAAATAGAAGCGGAGCAGTAGTGATATATGTTGCAAAATCGGGGAAAATATTCCAAATTACCACACGGACGAAGTCACGGGCCCCTGGTAATTTATATACATACATATTTATATGTGAAGAAAAACTTTGTTTCCATTTTTTAACATATTGCGCACAGTAGTGTGACATTTGGCACAGTTTAAATTTATACTAGAATGATTGTAATAAGCAAATAGGTACCCATTTGCTTTAATTTGGCCAAAGTATGGATAATAATTAAGTAAAGGATAATATTTTTTTATAAAAAAATAATCCGACTTCAAAAAAAGCGAAACAAACATCAAGACTGCAATACTTATGTAATTATTATTTTCACTTTTTGCGAAGTTGGTTTAACTATGGGATTGTCGTATACCACCAATATCTCAATCATTATTTCATATGGCCAACTGTGGCCATCATCAGCCAGGCGCACACAAGGTCCCCAAAATCGTACACGTCAAATTAAAAAAATAAAAATTTGCCGCGGTTAGCGGCAATTTAAAAAAAAGAAAAATTTGCTCCTAGCCGCGATGCATTATATGGTTATCCATATAATGCATCGCGGCTAGGAGCTAATTTTTTTTTGTTTTGTAAATTTGCACGTTATGTAATGTTAGCACAACATTTAAAAAGTTCTTCAAATAAATTTACTCAACATATTGTAATATTATTGCTAGTGACCCCTCCAAAATTTCAGGCTGCGACCGCGCCTGCGACGCCAAATAATGCTTTTCAAAAGCATTGTAAACCTTCTTTTTGAATCCGACTGTTACGTCACGACATAGTGACAGCTCATAAAGTAAATTTGCTCAACAATAACGTTTGGCGCCAATATCTTCAACGCTCTTTGCAAAGTATATTGCTCACTGTTAACTTTAATTAGAGATAATATTAAACAATGTACTAATAAATAATATCATTATGCTAATATCGGAATCATAAGACGTAGAACAATGTACACCCTGCAGAGAAACGTGATATGATAACTAAAATTATAAGATATATATTGCCGTTCAAACAGCTACTAAGTAGGGCAACGCGATTGTTGGAAAGTACAATAATAATACAGGAGCCGTATCATTATCATCATCTTAACAAAAAAAAAAAAAAAAATAGATAAAACCTGGACCGGGTGCTAGGTTCATCCTGTCACCTAGTATTAAGCTTGGCACCGACTTTAATCTGTATTCAGTTATTTTCAGGTTTTTTAAGTCGGTTTCAGATATTTTTATTTATTTCGTGATAAAATAAAAGTAAAAAATATACGAAAACAAATTTAAATACCTACAAAATAGTTGACCTCGATTTTTCTGAGATTCCATCATCAGATCCTGACTTGGTGCCAATGGGACCACCTCTAGAGTATACTCTGTCAAAAAAAAAACGAATTTTGAGAATCGGTTCATAAACAACGAAGTTATCCGCGAACAAACATAAAAAAAGCATATATACGGTCGAATTGAGAAACCTTCTCCTTTTTTGAAGTCGGTTAAAAAGACGTCCACTAATGGACATGCCTCCCGAATTTCCACAACATTCAGTCCCGAGCTGACCTTATCCATCGACTACCCGCGATCTTTACCAGGTCGTCGGTCCACCTTGTTGAGGGCCTGCCTACGCTGCGTCTTCCAGTTTGTGCCGTATCATGACGTCCCAACAATTAGTTTTAGAATTTAATTAAAACTTTGAACAACGACAACCGCTTTTGAATTTTAAATAATAATCGTAAATAAATCGCTATAAGGATATCATGGTACGGCCTCAATTGGCTTTGAAAAAAAAGCTTAAAATAAAATAAGAAGTGTTTTATACTACCACAGTGGCAAGCAAGAGTACAGTCCGCCTAATAGTAAGCAGTTACCGTTGCCTATGAACCTCTGTAATACCAGAGCCTCTAGACAAGTGGCATAAACAAAAGTCGAATCGAAAAGTCAAAAAAACAAATGTGTGGGATTTGTCGTAAGTTTGCGACATTGTATCGCAAACTTACGTCAAATCCCACACATTTGCATTTATGACTTTTCAATTCGATTATCGCTTATGGCACTTGTCTAGAGTGGCAGAAGCTTTACTCACTCGTTGTCGATCCTACATATTGTTGTATTATAGCAAAGTTTCTTGTGTAATAGATAACCCCGAAGTAAGGGAAACTTTGTTTTAAAATTGAGTGGTGACTAGTAGGTACTTACTTCACGACTATGTATAATTAATTGCCTGTGGTCTATTGTACGGTCCTTCCGCAGACGGGATGCTCGCTAGATTGGTGCCCTACCTGTTATTTTTACAAATAGAATAAGCCTGCCTGACTGCCTCGGTGGTCCAGTGGCCGCAGTATGCGCCTGCTGTGCACGAGGTTGTGGGTTCGATTCCCACACAGGACAAAACTTTGTGTGACGCGCAAAGAGTTGTTCTGAGTCTGGGTGTAATTTGTGTCCGTTCATTGTATGTTTGTAAAATCCCCCGCGACACAGAGCTTGTTCTCTAGTGCGGAAGTTGTCTTTAAAAAAAAAAAAACGCCGTCATACGAGAACCCAGACTCGGGACTCATTTATGGTTCACCCAATTTTTTGTCCTGTGTGGGGATCGAACTCACAACACGTTGCGCAGTGTTTAAAGGCGAGGTAACCACTTAATAATAATAATGTTTATTTCAGATTCCATAATATAATATATTTGAGAGAGGTAGGGCACCATACTAGCGAGCAAGCCCGACTGGGGAAGGACCTCCACCTTACAGAAGACCACAGCCAAATGACTACACACAGCGGTGTAGTTGTGTTCCTGTGTGTGAGTACAGGTCTCCAGCGCTCATTTAGGAATGCGTTTTGAAAGATACGTATTCCTATCCCAGGGTTACTTCCATCTTAAAGCCCTGGTGTAAAAAAATGGGTTGGCAACACGCAAGTGATACCTCTGGTAATGCAAGCGTCTATAGGCTACGGATACTGCTTAACATCAGGTGGGCCGTATGCTTGTTTGCCACCCAAGTAGTATAAAAAAAAAAAATAATAATAATAATAATATTTAAGCCCCTGAACAAACAGTGCAGTCAATCTGCACGTGCTACTCTGCTACCCACAGTAGACTGCACGTGAGGCGCTTGACAACGCACCTCACGTGCAGTCTACGATACGGCAGCGATTTGTGGAAAATATTGCAAATGAACTACTGTAACTTCTTAGCAGTCCGTTTACTCTTTATAAAGCGGTGGTGGCCGAGTGGGAAAGTAACCGACTTCGACGCAATAGGTGCGAGTTCGATCCAGGGACGTCCAGACGTCCAAGGTTTTACTTTGTGGAATTTATGTGTACCTACTAATCAAATGATTTTTCCATGTGGTGACGGATTAAGAATACAAAATGTCACCACACCGTTCCATCCCGAGGGTGTCGTAAGAGTCGACTAAGGGAATAAGTCAGGCAGACAATATACACTGTAAGAGAGGGAAAACTTGAAATAAAATCCTATACAAACCCGTTTGGCCAGCGTGGTATAGTAGGCTAATATCCCTCCAAGTGTGTGAAGGAGACCCGTGCCTAGCAGTGCGCGTTTATGGGTCCACTGTTAGACATTTTTGTCCTGGTAAATAGTAATGTAATGTAATGGTTAATGTAATGTAATGGTTAATGAATGTAATGGTTAATGTAATGTAATGGTTAATGTAATGTAATGGTTAATGTAATGTAATGGTTAATGTAATGTAATGGTTAATCTAATGTAATGGTTAATGTAATGTAATGGTTAATGTAATGTTATGGTTAATGTAATGTAAATATAGGCATTTACATCAACGTCAAGGATGTTTTCCGAAGCTCGTGTCGACTGCTTTTATTATTTATATGATATTATGCCCTCTATCCTGTGCTGTATAGCGAGTAGACTCTACTGTCTATATGGGAGTCGCTGCTGCAAGCTATACACCTGGGTGCTGAGCAAGTGGCAGTTTCTTTTTTTATAAAGACAACTCCCGCACTAGAGAACAAGCTCTGTGCCGCGATGGACTTTACAAACATACAATTAACGGACACAAATTACACCCAGACTCAGAATAACATTTTGTGGATCACTCAAAGTTTTGTCTTGTGTGGGAATCGAACCCACAACCTCGTGCACAGCAGGCGCATACTGCGGCCACTGGACCACCAAAGCAATAATTCACATACAAATCATAATTTGTTATGAGGTTTAGTGCTGAGAATAGGAACACTAAAATAAGAGTAAGAAATATTGATACTAACATGCCGAGTCATTTTACTTGATATATATTTTACACGTTTCCAGTGCTTATTTAGGGAAACGTTTTGACAAACGCATTCCTATCTTAGCGAGGGATCTCCATCGCAAAACCCTGGTCTTATCATTTTTGGCTCGGCATCACGCAATTGATACCACTGATATTGCAAGGATCCATAAGCTACGGTAACTGATTCCCAATAGTAATATATAATAATATAATAATAATATAATAAATATAATAATAATAATAATAATGCTGGCTTGCCTTAATTGGCTGATCAGAGAGGGGTCGCCAGAGCTATATGCTCGGGGGTAGAAGTGTCATTTTCAAGGGCATAACTACGGGGAAACCCGCTCTCGGGTCTCAGACCCCCGATGGTGAATCATGGCTGTACTGCAATAGTGCAGCTGTGGCATGACTATGGTAAGCGTCTCATCCCATTTTAAATTAAAATTCTCTAAGGGCCTCTACGTGTTGGATCTATGTCCCCGCGTAAGCCTTCCAAAGGCCCGGGTATTCTCCTTGAATGATGGGAAAATACCCGTGATAAAGAGAGACATAATAATAATATAATAGTATAAAAAAGACAGTTTCCACATTACTCGGTCCTGACCTGACCTTGTTCAACAATTGCCCGCAACCTTTGAAGGTCATCGGTCCACCTTATTAGAGGCCTGCCCACGCTGCGTCTTCCATATCAGATCCAGATCATGAAAGAAAATTGCAATCTATCCACTAATTTTAGCAAGTCATTATAGATTGTGTTTCATAATCATCACGCGAGCTGCGTGATAATTAAATTTAGTTATCTCATTGTGACGAAATGGAAGATATAATACCTATCTTATTACTTATCTGACGTGTGCAAAGGAAAATTATTTTAATTTCAATTGACTGCACTGGTGGTCCAGTGGCCGCAGTATGTACCTGCTGTGCAGGAGGTTGTGGATTCGATTCCCACACAGGACAAAACTTTGTGTGACCAACAAAAAGTTGTCCTGAGTCTGGGTGTAATTTGTGACTGTTAATTGAATGTTTGTAAAGTCCTCCGTGACACAGAGCTTGTTTTTTAATGCGAGTTTTCTTTTAAAAAATCCCTAAGTACTGCAGATCGATAATGGAGCGGTCTGTTTGTGAATGGGTGGTCAGAAACATAAAAGGGGGATTTTATGATAAGTGGGGCATCATGTATAAAAGTGAACAAGCCTGACTGAAGAAGGACCTCCTTCATACAGAAGTCCACAGCCAAATAACTACACACGGCGCGGCGGTATAGTTATGTTCCCTTGTGTGTGTACCTACAGGCTTTCAACAGTCATTTGTGTGTGTGCCTTGGTGGTCCAGTGGCTGCAGTATGCGCCTGCTGTGCACGAGGTTGTGGGTTCGATTCCCACACAGGACAAAACTTTGTGTGACCCACAAAGTGTTGTTCTGAGTCTGGGTGTAATTTGTGTCCTTTAATTGTATGTTTGTAAAGTCCCGACACAGAGCTTGTTCACTAGTGCGGGAGTTGTCTTTTTTAAAAATAAAAAAATAAATTTAGGAATGCATTTTGTACCAAACGTTTTCCTACCTCAGGGATATCCCGTACTCCGTCATAAAACCGTGGTGTTAAAATTTTTGGGTTGGCAACACGCAAGTGATACCTCTGGTATTGCAAAGTCAATAGGCTAGTATGCTTGTTTGCTACCACTCCATTCGCGCTTCGCATCCGGCTTAGGTGTGCCCTTTCTGTGTGGCCTGTGCCTGGAACGTAAATAGGCTACGGCTATTTTTTACCAGGACTGAACCGTATGCTTGTTTGCCGACTTAATTGGTTTAAAAACATTGAGGCTACATCCTACATAAGTACTAGAATACTTTCCTCAATAACAAAGGTGAACAACCGCGATAAATAAAGACAAAAACCAAATTAACTAAATAAATCTAAGATACACCTTAATATGTAACTAAATTATACGAGAAACAAGTAAGGAAGGTCTACGAACTTTACTCACAGATTTTCGATAAGTCTTTCTTTAATATTTAAGTAGATAACTAATTAGTATCTATCTAAAAGTCTGAAAAAGTTTACGGCTAAGAACTTAGCATGTACGAAAAAGATAAACAATATCGCTCGAGTGCGGCTGTGGGCCCACTGATGTGCGCAACGTGTTTTCTAAACGCAAGTCAGACTAATATTTCAGTAGCACCTAAGCTTCCCCAAGATGGGGCATCTGCCCCATAGTTAGATCCAAATTTTTATAACATGAACTAAGAGAGGGCACAGTCAGGAAAAATCTAAGAAAACTTTTAAATACAACCTTATTTTTATACTACTTAGGTGGCAAGCAAGCGTAGCCTATGGATGCTTGCAATACCAGAAGTAGGTATCACTTGCATGTTGCCAACCCTTTTTTTCAATCAAACACTAAAGCTTACTTACAAGATTTGACCTAAACAAACTAACTTTTATAATAATATGTACCTACATTGCAAGCTAAATAAAAGCTTGTAATAAAAATCATCATGACTAAAAACTGACAATCACTGATAGCGCCTACGTTAAAATTGTGAGTTTGCATCATTATTGTTGACTCTGTCTCAGAAAATGATATCATTTGAGAAAATGTGTTATTACTATTACCTACTTATAAAATATATTAGCGTTAAAAAAATTAATTTTCGACAGACTTGAAATATCACAATGACGGCTACAATTGAATCATAGAAAACATGGAATACATACCTTAATTAAATGGCGATAAACTTTATATTTGTCTAGCAATTCTTTCTAATATCTAAATGTAGAGTTTGTGCCCATGTAAATAATTGCATTGATAACTCCTGTTTCGTCTTATTCATTTACTTTATACTTTTTTATTTACATTGCAAACGTAATAGGACTAAAATGATATTAAATTTGATACTTACTTCAAACAAATTAATTAATGAATAAATAAATGTGTAAAAAGTTTGTCTTAAGAGTTGCTCTGAATGACTTTGTGGTGCCATCTATCTGGCCAATAACAAAATGATAAGTGGAGCGATAGTGCGGCGCAGACGACATAGATGTCTCTTTATTTGTAAGCGCCGTGATCGCGCTATGAAGTTCTCACATACTTTATTTAAACTACCAAGGTGGGAAACAAGCATACGGCACTCCTGATGGTAAGCAGATACCGTAGCCTATGGACGTTTGCAACACCAGGGATGTCACTCACGCGTTGCCGTTTAAAAACCTTATAACTCCTTTCTTGAAGAACCCCATGCTATAGTCTCTTGGGAAAATCTCGGCAGGGAGCTCATTCCACAGCCTAATTGTACGTGGTAAGAAATTCCTCCGGAATCTTACGGTACGGCAAGTTATAATATATTATAGAACTAGCTAGGACTAACCGTTATTTAAATAAATAGAAATAAAAATGACAGCAGGACTGAGATAAGAGACATTAATTTATCTCTTAACTATTGGGGTAATTTAATTAATTTGTAGTTAAAGTTAAGATATTTAGGTACTTAGTATGTACACTCGTGATTGTTATCTTCTCAGTAATAAAGGCTATTTTATATTATTTATTTATTAAGGGCTAACCGTTGCGCTGAGGCCCGCCGGCACCATCACCGAAACTGGTCAGAAGATACACTTTTTTCAGATAAAGGGACAAGCTCTGTTTCGCGGTGGACTTTACAAATATACAATTCATAGACTCAAATTACACCTAGACTCGAAACAAACATATATGAATCACACAAAGTTTTTTTAGTAGCCGGGGTCACTAACCACTGGACTAACAGGTTAGTCTTTTAGACCTTCGATGACTAAAGCACGTATAGCTGTTGGTTTTGCGCCAATCTGTGGGTCGAATTGCCGTCCTCATCAGCCAATAAGAGTAAGAGAATACTACATATATATCGACGGTTGATTAATTTTGACTGCCCGGTTGGTTCAGTGCCTTAAATGGTTTACTCACCATTTACTACTCCGCGGCGTGTTGTGGGTTCGATCCCCATACGGGACAAAAAATTACGTGATTCACTAAAGGTTGTCCCGAGTCTGAGTGTATTTTATTGATTCTATGTTTCTAAAGTCACTCGCGAAACAGGGCATGTTTCCTAATGCGGGAGTTGCCTTTAATAAACCGGCCAAGTGCGAGTCGGACTCGCGCACCGAGGGTTCCGTACAAACCTGTAGGTATATATTAGGTAAAATATTTCTATTGATGTAACTAAAAATTTACGTTTTCACAATTTTTCCTTTATCTGTGCTATAAGACGTAGCTTCGTACCAAATTTCAATATTCTGAGTTCACGGGAACTACCCTACTACTGTAGGTTTTGATTTCCTTGCGAGTGTCGAAAATTTGCGGAAATTTGTAGCATAAACGGCTGTATCTTTTGATTGCATTGGCTTAGAAGTTTGATTTTTTCACAACTTTAAGGGACAGTAGATCTGAGTAATTGTAAAAAGCTTGATACCTCCACGCATTCTCAAGAAAAAGGGTCTTGGCAGACAGGTGGACGGACATCAAAGTGATCCTATAAGGGATCCGTTTTTTTCTTTCGAGGTACGGTACCCTAAAAATAAAAAATAACACACCTATGTTAACGTGTTTACGGACCGACCTGAATCAGAAGTCTATATATGACTGCCTTGGTGGTCCAGTGGGTGCAGTATGCGCCTGCTGTGCACGAGGTTGTAGTTGACAACTTGCCGTACTGAAGTCGGTTATTTTTGTTAAAATTATGTATAATAGTTTTATTGTTTAGGTTAAGTTACTTTTTAATAACTATTCTTGTAAATATCATAATAATATTATGTAAAAAGAATCATATTTTTGCTTTGATGGTCCAGTGGCCGCAGTAAGAGACTGCTGTGCACGATTTGTGGGTTCGATTCCTACACAGGGACAAAACTTTGTGTGACCCACAAAGAGTTGTTCTGAGTCTGGGTGTAATTTGTGTCCGTTAATTGTATGTTTGTAAAGTCCCCCGCAATACAGAGCTTGTTCTCTAGTGCGGGAGTTGTCTTTTTAAAAATCAAAAAAAAAAAACAGATATAAAGATTTTCTTAACTTTGCGCGACCCTTCTTCATGAGACTTAACTTTATTTCTGTACAGTTTATTTTTTAATTCAAGTACTAAATCACTAATCTAAATAATGTTTCTTATCGTATACTTGTTTAATAGCTGATTGGCTCATTGGTAGCGTGAGAATTTAAAGTCATCCGGAGGACTCAAGTGACTCATTGGCTTCTTCGGTTATATCAGCTTGTGTGGTCGGTGATTCATATCTACCACTAATCTATAGATATTGTTTATCTTTGTGATAACTGTATCTGAAGTAAAAGGGAACCGTGATCGAGAGAACCATTCGTTTTAATATATTTTTGGCTGTTGGATTTGCTAGTGTTATAATTATGTATAGGTAGGCAGAAAGGCTCTGGAGTGACCAATGAATGACCACGAACTGAAAGACGAAGCGTGGGCAGGCCTCCAACAAGGTGGACCGACGACCTAGTAAAAGTTGCGGGCAACCGATGGACAAGGTCGGCCCCGGATCCAGAGTGAGGGAATCCTTAGGGGAGGCCTATGTCCAGCAGTCGACGTCTTTTGGCTGAGATGATGATGATGATATGTATAGGTATTCTTTGTCTTCTTTAACCTAGTATAAGAATCTCTTAATGATGAATGATGATGAAACAATATCAGCACTATTCATCATCTCAGCCTGATGATATCCGCTGTTGAACGTAGGCCTTCCTCATATTTCCTACCTCGATACCACTGTCCGTGCTTCACTAAAGGTTGCCAACTGAAAACCAGCGCTAGGTGCTTGCGCCTAGCTTATGCTGAGATGGTGACCTTTTCCAGTATGGGCTTGCGGAGCAGCACAATAGCTAATGTTATATCTTTGTTCTTGTTACGTTTTTTATTTGCTCTTATATTGTTTTTACTATGTATCAATTGGCTATTCTGTAAGTTTTTTATTTAAAACTTTTTGCACATAAATTGTGTACAAAGGCGGACTTAATGCCAGAGGCATTCTCTACCAGTCAACCTTTGGGTGATGCAGAGAGAAAACTAGGTAGGTGCATTTAACCATAGTAGGTACTTAATAAAATAGTAAATTATTAAATATTAACATATCATACACATTATAAAATAATTAACTTTATATACATGATATAAATAATATACATAAATAAATATAGGTATACATAATATATATAATACGAGTACATATTTAAATATATACATTTTAAACGTTGTTAAGTTTCTGCTAAATATTTGCTATAAAGCTGACGAACTCTAGCTTTGAAGGTATCACGGTTAGTGGACATCCTGATTTCGAGAGGGAGTGCATTCCAGAGAAGAATAGATTGAATATGGAAGGAAGAATGAACGAGACTTGAGTTATGGGAAGGACAAAGAAGAATAAGATTGTTAGATGAACGCAAGATTTTATTATGGGTGCTACAAAGATATTGGAAATGGGGAGTTAAATATGTGGGTGCATTGGGAGAGGTCAGAATAGAGTAAAGTAAGGACGCACGCCAGCTACGCCGCTGACCAATAGGCAGCCACTGCAGCTGGGCGCGGTATGTCGACACATGATCATACTTACGTAGATTGAAAACGAATCTAATGCAATTGTTGAGAAGCCGGTCAAGTTTGTCAAGCAGATCTGCATTTAGGTCGAGATAGCACACATCACCATAGTCGATAACAGGGAATATTTAAGTCTGCACCAGCATTGTTTTTGTCTTTGGTGGGAGGAAATTCTTTAATCGATATAGAGATCGTAGAATATTGGTCACATTGCAGCTGATATTTGCTATCTGGATCCTCCAGTCAAGTTTGGCATCAAGGTGTAAACCAAGATTTTTTACACCATGACTAATAGGGATCACGCATCCATTAAAAACTACTGGTGGGAGACTTGCAATATCCACTCTGGCCATAATCCGTGGACTTCCTATAATAATGGCTTGGCATTTAGAAGTATTAACCGCCAAACCAAATCGTTCAGACCATTTCAATATAGCGTTAAAGTCCCGGTTCACCCCATCAATAGCCGCACCCAAATCCTCAATTCTTGCCTGGGAGTAAAACTGCAAGTCATCGGCGTACAGGTGATACGCATTACGAAGTTCAGGAGTTAGAACATTGATAAACAATGAGAAAAGAAGAGGAGAAAGTATACCGCTTTGAGGAACACCAGAGTCAAGGTTAATAAGATTGTTAGATGAACGCAAGATTTTATTATGGGTGCTACAAAGATATTGGAAATGGGGAGTTAAATATGTGGGTGCATTGGGAGAGGTCAGAATAGAGTAAAGTAAGGACCTTTTTTAGCTGAGGCAGTTGATGCGTGGAAGACCCTTACTTTGGATAAGCTTCCCAGCAATCTTTCAGCTCAGCGGCTATGGGACGAGCCGCTCTGCAGAGTAGTGCGTAACGATCTACTTAATACGACTACTAACTCTGCCGATCGCGCTTGTCTTTTAGCCGTTGCTGAATGGGAATCTGGCCTCTGGTTAAATGCTCTTCCATCTCCTGTCCTAGGAACCATGGTTGACAACATATCGTTTCGAGTTGCTGTTAGCCTCCGTCTAGGAGCTTTTAATTCAGTACCCCATCGCTGTTATTGTGGTAAGGTTGATGATCAGCTTGCTCTTCATGGTCTCTCTTGTTGCAGGAGTGCCGTTCTAGAACCGAACGGTTTATTTTGTAGTGATGGCAAGCGTCCTGACGGTATGACTCTCGTTCCTTGGAGGATGGGAAGGCCCTTAGTGTGGGATGCTACCTGTGTAGATACCTTGGCGCCTTCTCATCTTTCATTCACTGGCATTAAAGTGGGTTCGGCCGCCACTTCTGCAGAGTGCCTCAAGCGGCGCAAATATGAAAGTCTCGGTGAGACTTACATTTTTGAGCCTTTTGGGGTCGAAACTCTAGGACCATGGGGCCCAAGTGCCCACGCTGGCCTTTACTTGGGTCAACGTATTAGCCTTGCAATCCAGCGTGGGAATGTGGCCAGTCTTTTGGGCACCTTTCCTCAGAACTGTGATCTCAATCAGATATTTTATTTATAGGTTAATACCTTTAAATAAAATATCTGATTGTTTGTAAGTAGGTTAGGTTACTTTAATTTTAATAACTATTCATGTAAATATCTTATGTAATAAAGTATATTAGGTTAATAATGATAATGATGAACTATTGTCATCAACCCGAACTCACTGTTGACGTCCTCGAAGATAAGATGAGAACCATTCCAGCGCCTTAGGGGAGATCATAAGATAGGACAGGATGGATAGAAGGATATCGTGGCTGACGGTGTTGAAGGCGTTCGAGAAATCTACCAAAACCAATACAGTTATCTTGGTATCCTCCACGCCCGCCCTCACATCGCCAGTCACTTTAAGTTAAGTAAGTTGTTCTTGTGTGCCCTGTACTGGAATAAATTATATTCTGATTCTGATATGCCTCCACAATGGCTGATCCCTAGCTGCCTGCATCCAGTGCTTTCCTGCAGCTCTGATGATGTAATTTGTCCACCTAGTGGGAGGTGAGAGTTATAAATATAACACTTGATAGATTCAATGACTACTTGATACAGAATAATATATCTCGAGAGGCTCGTACCTACTTCACTTCAAGCCCTTTAAAGACATCAACATTATATCTATACTAATATAATAAATGCAGAAGTTTGGATCGATGTTTGTTCATCAATGAAGCTGAATCGGCTGAACCTATCTGGATGAAATATGGTATAAAGTCAGACTCAATGGGCTGTGTTCTGAGGAATTGTTCAAGATGATGCCCACGGCCACATTTTATCAACGCACCTCTCGCCACCGACAGGGAGTTCATCCTCACATCCTTGCACCTCAAACTTGCCGTACCGTAAGATTCCAGAGGAATTTCTTACCACGTACAATTAGGCAGTGGAATGAGCTCCCTGCCGAGGTTTTCTCAAGAGACTATATGCATGGGGTTCTTCAATAAAGGAGTTATAAGGTTTTTAAAGGGTCGGCAACGCGTGAGTGACACCCCTGGTGTTGCAAACGTCCATAGGCTACGGTAACTGCTTACCATCAGGCGGGCCGTATGCTTGTTTGCCACCTTGGTAGTATAAAAAAAATAAAAAAAGACTCAGGGTGTAGGTTCTTTCTGAGGTCAAGTTTCGCCGTGGACCCGCTAAGTACTTAAGACACTTAAAAACCATTAAAACTAACAATGTAATTATATTCTACCTGATTACCTATCTAATAATTACGGTACGGAACACCTAGTATGACAGCACAGCTCACACTTAGCTGGGTTTTTCTATCAGATAAGTAGGGATACATAAATGTAAATGTAATGCATTTATACCAACACATGTTTTAAAGTTATCGTGGCAAGGGAGGCCTATAGTGCATAACAATGGAAACAAATCGAGTGGATTATGAGATCGCTCTTAATATGACGGGTACGTAACATTTTGACTTGAGAAATTATTGTAATTGCGACGCACGCTATTTCGATTCTTTTTTACGAGTATGTAGTAGTATTCTTGTTTGTTATTCGCACCAAGCGAAATATAATCGAAATAATGTACGTCGCAATAACATCATTTGATATAGCGTTATTCGATTTATTGTTTTTTCGAAATAACTTACCTAAAAAAAATTAAATAGTGTGCGTTGCAATGACGTCATTTGAATTTTTTATATATATATTTTTTTTTATTAAACTTCATACACAAAATTTATGTATAGGACTTAATGCCTGGGGCATTATCTACCAGTTAACCTTAGGGTGGTGCAGAGACAAACAAAGTAGGTGCATACAAGAAGTGAATCAGAAACTACTTAAAATGTATACAAACAATTACATTAATATACCATATTCTACTAGCTGACCCAGCAAACGTTGTTTTGCTACTAAAATAGAAGTTCATCGTAAAGGGGTGAAAATTAAGGGTTGTATGTATTTTTTAATGCTGAATCACAAAAAAATAAAACAAAACATTTTGTCTAAAAAATTTAATTAAAAAGTTTTGGAAACACCATCCATGAAAAATTTATGTTGCCCGATTCTCAGACCTACCCAATATGCACACAAAATTTCACGAAAATCGGTCGAGCCGTTTCGGAGGAGTTCAATAACGTACACCGTGACACGAGAATTTTATATATTAGATATTATATCAGACCCGTTACAACGTGAGTCGTTGAACTGAGAAAGAGAGACGGAGCTTTACACGCTATATCGCTCCGTCTTTCTTTCTCGCTCGATCGACTCACCTTTCATAATCATGGTATCTGTTCTATTACTTCATCATCTAAATGTATCGACAAATTTAACATGTTCAGATAAATATACTTCACTATTGTAGTATTAGTTAGATTAGATATATTCTATAATCTTAGGAATTTCCTTGAACTATATTCCTACCAAAAAAGCGGTAATGGCCGAGTGGGAAAGTAACGCAAGAGGTGCGATTTCGACCCCGGGCAGTACCAATTTGAATTTCACTTTGTGTTTGTTATATGTAGGTACTAATCAAATAATTCGCCATCTGCTAACATATATATATATATATATAGGCTTGAGATGGAAACTGCCGCGCCGATGTATGATGATGTAGTTATTTCTGTTAAAATATAAAACAAAACAAAATGTTAGGTTGCCAAAATAATATATTATTATTATAATTGTAATACTCGTCTATCTTTATCATCTATCTTTTGTTTTCTACTATTTACAAATTTTTGTCTTATAAAGATCCGAAACTTTTTTTTTTTTTATACTACTTGGGTGGCAAACAAGCATACGGCCCACCTGATGTTAAGCAGTATCCGTAGCCTATAGACGCTTGCATTACCAGAGGTATCACTTGCGTGTTGCCAACCCATTTTTTTACACCAGGGCTTTAAGATGGAAGTAACCCTGGGATAGGAATACGTATCTTTAAAAACGCATTCCTAAATGAGCGCTGGAGACCTGTACTCACACACAGGAACACAACTACACCGCTGTGTGTAGTCATTTGGCTGTGGTCTTCTGTAAGGTGGAGGTCCTTCCCCAATCGGGCTTGCTCGCTAGTATGGTGCCCTACCTCTCTTAATAATATAATAAACTTAGCTAAAAATATTATTAAAACATATGTATATTCTGAAGGCAGCATATTTACTTATTATTCTCTTTTACTTCAGGGTTCTCCCGGCATAATCTGCGCACGTTCATTCTTTGCGGCTGTATCATCGTGGGCCAGGTCTTCGAGGTGTACAGCTTGTTCTACTTGGTGCCAGCCAGCGCTTGTGACCTCCAAACCACTACTCCGCAACAGCAATTCATGATGACTTTACCGATATTTGGTACGATATAATTTTTTTCTTAGAATCTTAATTGTTTTACCGAGCCGGCCTCGAGTATTGCCTCTTGCCAATATTTGCGATCATCAGTATTTTGAAGGTAAATACCGATTTCTTTGACTAGTGTCGGTTCTTGTTTCCAAGAAGATTTACAACTCATCGTTTCTTGCAAAATTTTCCTCAATCTTTTTTTATTAAAATATCGCTTGCATTAATGGACTTCACAATTTGGAAATTGACAATCTTATCGTAATAATGGTAATGTTTTTTGTAACCTGAGCATATCCAAGAAGAATGGAGCAAATAGATCATCATTTACCGATCTACCAGTGTCTCAAGTCTCAAGCTATAGAAATTGGTCGATTCTGTCAAACTCCTGACGCTGCAAGTGAATATACTTGCACCATCAATAATCTGACGTATTCATACAAAACGTCTGGAAAAACCTTCAAGAAGTAACCCTTTTTATTTAATTTCCAGCTGTGTTGGGGTCTGGTCACACGTTGGGCTTCTTAACCGATACAAAGGGCAGAAGGAAGATCCTGATGAGATGCATGATGTTGGGCTTCATCCTCGCAGTGATCGCTGTCTTCTCACCTCACTGGATCATGTTCTGTGTGCTCAAATTCGCATCTGCCGCTTGGTATGTGAAAGTGACTATCATTATACTAATATTATTAACGCGAAAGTTTGTAAGTATGGATGGATGTTTGTTACTCGTTTACGTAAAAACTACTGAACGGGTCTGGATGAAATTTGGCACAGAGATAGAATATCGTCTGGAATAACACATAGGCTACTTTTTACAGCGATAACCGATATCCACGCGGGCGAAGCCGGGGGCAACAGCTAGTTACATAATAATAATTTAAAACTCGGGTCGTGGTTAGGATTACTTGCATGAAAGAGCACTTAATCGCTGCCTACAAAGCGTGCAGTCAATGTGGCTGCATTTTGGGCCGAAATAATAAACCTTTTTTTTTTAAACTTTAAGTAGATGGGGATTTACTTAGCAGTACCTCTGTACTGCTGAGTAAATCCCCTTTTTGGGATTGGAATGTGTAGAGTAGAGACTCTACTTTATGCAATTCCTCTTTCACAAAATATAACCTTTATGAGCGATAGCCAAGAAATAAAAACTTCGCTTTGGCTAACGCTAGACCTAATAGCTAATTAAAATATTTCTGATAGTCTATATAATTATATCTAACTGTATATGTTTCAGTATGGGAGTTGGACACTTATTATCGCAAGTATTACTCAGTGAATGTACTCCGAAAGCGAAAAGAAGTGTCATGGTCATCTTATCGACTAGTATATTATTGGTATCCATAGGACTAATGGCTGGTAATTATTATTATATTTTTATAAAAAAATAAGAACTCAAGGTCTCTGTATTCGACTTATCCGTTTTACTTACTCATAATAATAATAATGTCGTCCTAACCGAATTTCGGTCACGGCGGCCAATCTCAACGGAGATTAGCCAACTGAGCAGGACATATTTTAGTGCACAAGTGTGTGCACAAACACAGGCGCACTCTCTATTTCTTTACTCTTATAGTCCTTTAGGACGGCAATCCGACACGACCGGAGAGAAATCAGGCGCAGGGCCAACGGCTTTACGTGATTTCCGAGGCACGGGAGTGTAAACACCACCAATTTCCAAACTCCGGACATCAACTATGAATTTCTTGACAGAAAAACCCAATTTTTTTTTTTTGGCCCGACCCGGGAATCAAACCCGGGACCTCGTAATCAGTAATCACACACATCGACCACTGAGCGATCGAAGCATTTTTTGGTTTTGTTTTAGTTACTCATAATATAATTATATTAAATTTGTTATTTTCAGTCATATCTATCCCAATACTGGCACTATCATCTAGTTTCTACATCCCGTTCCTGAACATCACCTTCAACTCCTGGAGGTTACTCAGCTTAATGTACTCAGTGCCAAGTGCTATCGCTGCTATTGCTATTTCTCGCGCTTTCGAGAGTCCGCAGTATCTCTTCTCTATCGGGAAGCAAGGAAAGGCACTTGAAGTATTAAGAGCGATGTATGAGATAAATACTGGGAATTCTGGTGATAGTTACAAGGTAGGGATTTTTATAAACTAAGTGAGTCTAGGGACCGCCCGTCCGGATACTCGTTTAAAAGGGTTTTAAGCATTTTAAAGCGAAGGCCGTCTGGATACTTTTTTTAATAATTCTTGTTTTTCTTCGTCAACCCTACAAAGTGGAAACTTTTCTTTCTAACTCCTCCTATTTACTTTTGATTAAATTCGTTGCGGGGTCCAAGACAGTAGGTTTAGTTGTCCACGGGACGCACGAGTGTCAAAACTCGGTGTATCAGTTGGTTACTCCACTGTTAATAATGGCTCACAGGAGTCACAGCGGTGGGCATGTGGGTGGATTGTCCCGAAAAAACCCTTATCCACCCACTGCTGGGTATAGGCCCCCTTTTTTGTGCGCAAACCGCATCATGTTCCGGTCCTGTGCCAAGCTCATCCAATGGTTTCCCGCCGCCCTTTTTATTTCGTCTGATCACCGAGCGGGTGATCTACCCGGTTTTAGATAATTATTGAAGGGGTATTCTAAAGACTGCGCGTGATACCTACCGCTTGACTCTTTGGTATGTGTTACACCCTCAAACGGATGTAAAGAATCCTGTAGTAGTGGTAGTGTATATGCAATTGTTAAACAAATGCCTATACCCAGGGTTATTTGAATCCGTTCAAGGGTGTAACACATATCAAAGGGTTTTGTTAAAAATACCCCTTCAATAACCCTTCTGAAGACTATCCAAACGGGGCCTATATAGGTTATTCTTGGAATTAATTTAGGTATTAAATAATAATAATAGTTTAATTTTCTCACCATAACCTAGTTACAATATAAATGTTTCTTACATGCTACGGTATATACTAACATGGTCATTAAATCTGGGTCCTTTTTCTTATTCTGGAGATTTTAACTATGATGATATTGATGATATACTTTGTTTTCAGGTTAAAGCTCTGCTGTTAAACGAAGATGAACTGAAAACAGAGCACAAAAATTACTTTAGATCAATACTAGCTCGCACGATGCCTATCTTTAAGAGCCCATTCAGAAGATATACTAATATTTTGTCTTGGCTTTACAATTGCAGTTGTATTTGGTAAGTGTATGGCATATTTTACGTTTTTTTTACACTACTTGGGTGGCAAACAGGCATATGGCCCATCTGGGTGATGCAAAGACTGATTTGATGGTAGGTGCATAATGAAATGTACCTAACAAAATAATATGTGAGTATACATACAATATATAGATTATTGCCTGGCCTTTTTGCCATATATCTTTCTTTAAGGTATTGCATTTCTTAGGCTAAGAGTCTGTTACTGCTTTCAATCAAGTAGTAAAACAAATTTCTTGAGCTGAATTTGAGGACACAGGGTTTGACTCTTGGTGTACTTTTTCTTATCGAAATTGAACTGTATGAGTTAAATAATAAGGTTGATATTATTTTGTCCTATTTAACTCGTTTATTCACAGTTTCATCGTGATTATAAGATGGCTGGTTTTCATAGCGAGTTCATTTCACACATCTGTCGCAAATGGCGATACGAATCTAACTGTATGTGGGATCATCAGAAAATACCAAAACTCAACCGCTCTACAACAAGTAAGTGTTAATATCTAAACTACTCGTTATATTACAAAGAGGGAAGATTTGATTTTTTGTTTGTTTGTTGCGGTTTAACTCAAGAACTGCTCGACTGACTTAAAAAACTCTCACTTTTAGAATGCTACATTATCAGCGGGTATATGTTTTTGAAAAAAAAAAAAGGTTCCCTACAAAAACTAAATAATTGGCCACACGTGCGGAGTAGTATTTTTTATTCTTTGTAAAATCTCACGTCTCTTAATAAGCGTCAATTAATAGATAATAATAATAGTAAATACAAAAAAAAAAAACAATTTGATCAACAATTGGACCGTCAAATACATTAATAAAGTGCCAAATTCGTCTAATAGTTCCAGAGATTATGTATGCATTCAAATATAAAAACAAACATTATATTACATAAAATAATCTAGAAACTTCTTTGTTCCAGAATGAATGCTCGATAAATAACTCAGCCATGACAACCGTATTTGGTGTAGTGATGATCCTAGCTGTACTGAATACGGTTTTATGTGGCCTAGTCAAGTTCACCGGCAGGAAGAAACTGTACATCAGCATACAGGTATAAAAAAAAAAATATTTCTTGGAGACTGACATAATAGCAGTTTTGATAGAAAATGGCTAGAACAGACTGAGGAAGTACCTCCAACTTCAGAAGACGAAGCTAAATATGCGGGGTATTCCTTGAAGCGCACCCATTTTAAAACGCACCTAACGAAACGCACCTAAAGTATTCCTCGAACCGCACCATTCAGGTGCGCTAAGGAAATGTCAAAGTCAAAGTCAAAGTTTCGTTAGGTGCGTTTCAAAATGGGTGCGCTAATACCCCAAATGTACTACCTGGATAGAGTTGCTTTGAGCTCTGAAGACCTTCACTACCAGCCAGTAATGTGTGGTATAGTGCTGTTCTAGCTGTTTAGTGGTACACTGTATCTTAGGCCAATCAGCGATTCCCTTTTTTTGCAAACGTCCATAGGCTACGGTAACTGCTTACCAACGTCATAAATGTTGGATGCTGCTGAGTCTTTAATTATAATTATCTTGAAACAGAAGCAAATAAATAATGTTCTAAATTTAATTTTAAAAAAAGTTTTCTAAATTCAATAGAGTGTAACCCATTTTTTTATTGAAATCAAAACATAATTTATTTGCTTCTGTTTGACGATACATTTCTGTGCAATGAAAAGTTCAAACAAATTCTTAGAAGATATTAAGGATGCCTCTGGTACTTATCTTTGAACCATCACTTATCAGTCGGATTGCTTATTAAATTGACACAGATAAACACTGCCTCGTAATGCAGCCGCGTAATGTGGAGACGCGTTTGCCTCGCGAGCGAATTTGAACACTGCCGATCAATCCGAGCAGTCTTACGATTCAGCCTTACAATATTGATACCCGTCTTTAGAAGTCATTGAATTTTATGTTTCACAGTTTGTATCTGGTATCGCATTACTGTGCATCAACTTCAGTTCTCATTGGATACTGAATGCTGTTCTTTTCGTCATCTTTTTGACTGGTGTTATCAACTATGGCGTCGTCATGAGCTATGTGATTGATGTTTATCCTACTTATATCAGGTTAGTTAGTTTTTTTTTTATACTGATGTTAAGCAGTTACGCTTGCAATACCAAGAATAGAGGTATCACTTGCGTGTTGCCGACCCGTATTTTTACACCAGGGCTTTAAGATGGAGTAACCCAGGGATAGGAATAGATACGTTTCTTTCAAAACGCATCCTTAATTGAGCGCTGGAGACCTGAACTCACACACAGGAACCCAACAACACACCACTGTGTGTAGTTATTTGGCTGTGGTCTTCTTTAAGGTGGAGATCCTTTGCTCGCTAGTATGGTGCCCTACCTCTCTGATGATTCTTTGCTAGATAGGTTCCATACAAGCGAGCAAGTGCTGAGGAATGGCCTTAAAGAAGATCATAGCCAAATAGGCACCACACACAGTGATTTAGTTGTTTTTTCTGGGCATTTTATAAGTCTATGTCATAAAACTGTATAAAATGCATGCTAAGCATCTTATTTGGCCTAGTGCTGCTCAGACTGATAATAACTGTGGTGATTCTGCCCTTTTGTTCTATTTAAAATACAAAGTCTATGCATCCTGTCCAGAAAAAATAGAGTTGAAAACCAGAACCAGGTTTTGGATATTAAGTTTCATATTAGAATGAATTGTCTGTAAAAGCTTATCTTAGTATACTAACTATTATCTATTATAAATGCGAATGTTTGGATGGATGTATTATGGATGTTTGTTACTCAATCACGCCAATACACATTTGGATTAAATTTGGCATAGAATAGTCTGGAATTCCACATAGTCTACTTTTTATCTCAAGCTATCACTGATTGTTCGCGAAGGTGCGGGCGGATACTAGAATTTATTTTAATTTAAAAAATAACTAATAATATAATTTTGAATAATTTCAGAGCTTCAGCAATGTCTCTGCTAATACTAATGGGCTTTGCCAGCGCCAATAGTTTCTTAGGAATCATCATGAAATTCTTCAATAATTATTGCGAATATGTTATATACATATTAGTAGCCATTTTTTGCCGTAAGACATTTATATATGTTTCATGAGTGCCTTAAGTATCAATTTTGATGTATGATGATGTTATTTATTTATACTTCCATGTTTTAGTTGGTGGATTATTGGGTATGCTATTGCCTACGGATGAAAAGATTCTTGAACTGAAAAAGAGAAACGACGAGAATGAAGAAAAGAAAGAAGAAGAAGAGATGGAAGAAGAAAAGGAAACGTGAAATGATAAATAAAATAAAGCACTAGATCTATTAGAATATTTTTTGAGGAATATACCATTACATAGAAACATTTCAATCATGAATACAAAGAATAATAGGACTAGAATAAGAAATTCATGAATTGCAGTTGTTTCTGTATGAAGTTAATCCAAACAAAAGAAAAATCTAAGGCTTGCACTGGAAGTGCGAACTTAAAAAGATAGACAAGGTTAGAAGCATTGAGGTGAAGTAATGGAAAAGACAGAACAAAAAGTTCGATAAATTTATCGAAATGAAATCAAATGAGAAAGTGCTGAGAATCATCAATACAAAAAGATTTATTATGAACTGAAAAAAATATGAAAAGGATAATGATTGGTTGTCAATTTTGAATATAATCCTGAATGTAAAATTTTAAGAATGACGAGGGAAATTTTTAGAAAATAGGAACCGTTTTTATCAAGAAGTTAAAATGAAGGCAGACACTAGATAGAATAAGAATGAAATACTAACATCAATAATTTATTTTTATAAAATATAAATGTTATGTTTACAATATTGAGCTTTTTCTTGATCCTATCTTGAACTAACTACTATTAATAATTATTTGTTTATTGTCATAAGATATTATATATCTATTAATATCTTTTACAGTCACGTGTCATGATTTCTAAATATTAATATGATTTTTGTAATAATAAATAAATAATTTAAAGATTGATTTGACTCAAATTGTTTCTATAATGATTTAAATAAGTTTCTCAATTGACAATTAACGGATCGGTATTGTAAAATATAATATTCGGAGAGATGGCATTGGTTTTTACTTCAGTTCTTACGGAGCATCAGGATCGGAAGGTTGCCTCCTGAAGTGCTAACCTGGTATAACATTATATTCGTTATTGTGTAATACAGTATTATAGTATGTTATAAGTTAGTCTTTAAGAGCGGCTAAAGTGTGCGTTTAGCCGTTTAGTTTAAAAATACAGACATTTAACATCATATAACGTGTATTCATTGCAATTCAGAAGTGGGATAAACCCAAAAGGTACTGTGCCATCATTTATTATTTTATTCAGATGCTTGTAATTAATTATTTAAAGTTTGTTAAATGTAAATCTAAGGTGAATATGATTTGTGTATTGCATGACACTGCACATTATGTCAGGGCAACTCTCTGATGGTGTGCTGTGTTGTATTTTATGTGGGTAATACGGTGTGTTGCATACACGTGGCTGGGGCTACTCTCTGGCAGTGTTGTAGCGCACATTATTGCACATATCGCTTGGACGTATCGTGTGCTTGGTTGGGGCTACTCCCCAATAGTACTGGATGCGTTCAGGTTTAATTATACTGATAGTCGTGACCTCCTGGTACAAGCGTGGCTGCTGCACATTTGGTCAGAGCAACTCTCTGATAGTGTGCAGTGGAGGTTACATGTATATAATACTTGCGTGTGGGTCTGTGGTCGGGGCTACTCTCCGACACTGATTTAACGTAAGGTAGGCTGGGCTTGTCCTGTGCTTGATCGGGGCCACTCTCCGATAGTACGGGATATGTTCCGGCCTGATTGTGCCTTGAGGTTATGGTTATCTGGTAGCATAAATCAATTTGCTTTTTCTTTATTTTATTTTATGATGAAGCGTATAAAAACATACCTTATACGCTTCTTTAAAGGATTGAGGTTAACAAATTAAACACATTGCTTAATTTATATTTGTAGTTAATTACAAGCAACATAATATGAGTTTGAATATTCGTGCATTATATATATATATATATTCATAGTCGATTTTAGTTGGTAAGTGAACTATGATTGTTCACTGGATATTGGTTAGGGGACGCATTATGTGACTTTGCTGGTTTTTGTTGAGTGGGTATGTATCCCGCTGGATATTGGGCGAGTCACTGATCGTCGGATAATGTTAGTGGGCGTATTATGTGATTTCGCTGGATGTTGAGTGGGTATGTATCCCGCTGGATATTGGGCGAGTCACTGATCGTCGGATAATGTTAGTGGGCGTATTATGTGATTTCGCTGGATGTTGAGTGGGTATGTATCCCGCTGGATATTGAGCGAGTCACTGATCGTCGGATAATGTTAGTGGGCGTATTATGTGATTTCGCTGGATGTTGAGTGGGTATGTATCCCGCTGGATATTGAGCGAGTCACTGATCGTCGGATAATGTTAGTGGGCGTATTATGTGATTTCGCTGGATGTTGAGTGGGTATGTATCCCGCTGAATATTGAGCGAGTCACTGATCGTCGGATAATGTTAGTGGGCGTATTATGTGATTTCACTGGATGTTGAGTGGGTATGGTTCCTACTGGTTAAGCGAGTGACACATAAGCCGCCGGATATTTTTTTTTTATGACAGCTTCGTAGCTATGATAAAATTTTAACTCTTAATGCATTTGTTATTAAGTTGCTATGAATTTTACTATCGGTGATGGAATAAATTCTATTTTCAAGGATGAGGTTTATTTTACGATAATTAAAGAGTTTACTTTTCTGGAGGGATATTTATTATGCTGTATGTAAGGATTGTGTCGTAAGTAGATAATTGTTTCAGTGTTAGGACAATGACGTCTGACGAAGAGCCCGGCACGCCACCTGATACGCCTCCAAGACGTCGGCGTAAATCCAAGAAATCTAAGGCTATGAGGCGAAACTCGTCGTCGTCTAATTCTAGTGATGAAATTATACCTCGGAAAATGCGTAAGCGTGTAAATAAGATTAGTACTGCAGACATTCTCAAATTAATTAAGCATGTTAACAAGGATCCATCCAAGAAATCCTGGAACAACAATAATCTCAACAATGTTATTCCGGAATTTGACCCCTCAAATAGGACTCAAACTATCGAATGCTGGTTACGAAAAGTTAATGAATGTGCTATCATATACGAATGGGATCAGAAACAAATTGTTCATTTCTCGTTACAAAAGTTAGCAGGTCTAGCAAAAAGATGGTTTGAGGCCTTACCGACAGTTGTCTTTACTTGGGATGAGTGGCAGGTTAAACTTAGAAAGGCTTTTCCTAGTGAAGAAAATTATGGCCGCCTTTTAGAAGAAATGTTAAATCGTGCTTCACGAAGTGATGAAAGTCTTCGTGAATATTTTTATGACAAGCTAGGACTATTAAACAGATGCGATATTACTGGTAAAAAGGCTGTTGATTGTATCATTTATGGTATAAGTGATCGTTCTATTAGGAATGGAGCGCAAGCGCAGAATAGTTCGGAACCCGAAGATTTGCTTAACTTTCTTGCGTCTCAAAAACCTCAGCCATTGCTAAATATTAAATCACGAGAGCGACCAACTCAAAAACCAAATTCTATTAGTATTGGTGTAAATTCAAGTGGTTCAAATTCTAGTGCAATCACTTGTTTCAATTGTCGTTCAAAGGGTCATCCTTATTTTAAATGCACTAAACCCATTATCAAATGCAAGCAATGCAATCGTATAGGACACGATAATGACGGATGTAAATTAGAACCGTTTGTCCCTCCTAACTCTAAATTCAACCAGATAGATAACGTAACTGAGAAAAGGACCTTTAAAATTAATTCTTACAACGAGAACAATACAAAATATTTTAAGACCGTTGTAATCGATAACAAGTCGTTTATAGCATATGTTGATTTTGGTAGCGAGTGTACACTCATGCGTAAAACTGATGCAGGACTACTAGACTTGGTTAAGAGATTTGATAATGTTCCAATCGTTAAGGGTTTTGGACAGTCTTCAGTTATACCATTATATAAGGTAGTTGTTAACATTAATGTTGACGAAATTGAGTCTGATATTGAAGTATTAGTTGTAAAAGATGTTTATTTACAGACAGCGCTTATTATTGGCCAGAATTTTACGGAATTGCCGTTTATTACGGTTTTGAAAGATAGTTCAAAACTCATATTTTACAAAAGTCCAAGTCTAGCTTCTTCTAAAGATTCAAGTGTTTTAAAACTATATATTACGAATAAAATAGATGTATTAAAGACTAGTACTGTTCCTGTTCACTCGGATTGTAACTTTACGGGCGATGTACTTATTGAAGGTTATAATGCTCTGGTACCGGGAAAAGAGTTCCGCGTGTTACAAGGTGCTTTTAGTATTTCTAATGGAAAGGGATCAGTAGTTATATCTAATTTATCGCCGTATGCTATAACATTCACACCAAACGTTTTGATAGCTAGAGCCATCCCGTTTAATGAACATAAGGTTTGTCAGTTAAATCGAATTGTTGAGGATTCTTCTACTGTGGAGCCTCTCAATAAAGATGACATTAAAACTGGGCCAGGTTTGAACGATGAACAATTGGATAGCTTGTATTTGTTGTTACAAAAATACCGCGATTGTTTTGCAACGAAACTTAGTGAAATAGGCTGCGCAATTGATGTAGAAATGAAGATTGAATTGTCAGATAGTAAACCAATTGTTTACCGTCCATATAGGTTGTCGCATTACGAACGCGAGCGCGTCCGAGAAACTATTGATGATTTACTTCAGAATGATATTATTCAGGAATCAAAATCTGACTATGCCAGTCCGATTTTGATGGTTAAGAAGAAAACTGGGGAACAGCGATTATGCGTGGATTTTCGAGCATTAAATAACAAAACTATAAAAGATCGTTTCCCGCTGCCTCTTATAGAAGATCAAATATCTAATCTCAGTGGCAATAGTTTCTTTACAACTTTAGATCTTGCATCAGGCTATTACCAAATACCCATGGCTAAAGAGAGCAGACATCTCACTGGTTTTGTTACACCTGATGGGCATTTTGAATTTAAAAGGATGCCTTTCGGCTTGGCAAATGCTCCAGCTGTTTTCCAGAGGATAATTAACAAAATACTTGGAAACAGGCGATTCGAATACGCATTGGCCTATCTAGATGACGTCTTAATTCCTGCCAAAAGTATAGAGGAAATGTTCCAAAGACTAGAAAGCGTTTTGGTACTCTTTAGGCAAAATGGCTTAACCCTTAAATTGACAAAGTGTCGATTTTTTGATAGTACTGTTAGCTACCTTGGTTACGAAATTTCTTCACATGGGATTCAGCCGAGTGAGTCTAAAATCTTAGCAGTCAGTAAATTCCCTAAGCCACAAAATATTCATGAAGTTAGACAATTTCTGGGTTTGACTGGTTATTTTAGAAAATTTATTAAAGGTTATGGCGAGGTTGCTCGTTCGTTAACTTGCCTGTTGAAAAAGGATAGTGTATGGCAATGGACTAAAACGGAAGATCAGGCATTTTCAGTTTTAAAGAGCAGACTGGTCGAAAGGCCTGTCTTAGCCCTTTACGACCCTGTTCTCGAAACGGAACTCCATACAGATGCCAGTTCATTAGGGGTAGGGGGTATACTTATGCAATGGCAAAAAGATGCTAGAGTATTAAAGCCGGTTGCTTATTTTAGTCGACAAACTACTCCCGAAGAAAAGCATTTACATTCCTATGAACTGGAAACTCTAGCTGTAGTATGTTCGCTAAAAAAATTCCGTGTGTATCTGTTGGGTATTCATTTTAAGGTTTACACAGATTGTGCCGCCTTACGCACAACATTAACCAAGAGGGACCTCGTTCCAAGGATAGCGAGGTGGTGGCTACAAATCAGCGAGTTCACGTTTGATATTGAATATCGACCTGGTGTTCAAATGTCACACGTGGACGCGTTAAGTAGAAATACTAGATTGTCCGCGGAACTTGACGATAACACCCCCTCAGTTGGCGTATATATGATACAGAAAGATAACTGGCTTTTATCGCTGCAATTAGGTGACCCTGAAATTTCCCGTTTGTTTAATATACTTAAGCCCGAAAATGACCAAGAGTGTAGAGACATTCGTAAAAATTACGTTGTAAAAGACCATATAGTATATAAAAGGGTTAATGATAAATTGTGCTTAGTTGTACCACGAAATGCTCGGTGGCAAATATGCCGAGCCAATCATGATGAAATTGGTCATTTAGGGTTTGCTAAAACTCTCGAAAGAATTCAACACTTATATTGGTTTCCAAAACTCAGAAAATTTGTTAAAAAGTATATTGCAGCATGTTTAGAATGCGCTTATAATAAAGATACCGCACCAAAACAAAAGTCGGGTCATTTGTATCCAATTGAAAAGGTACAAATACCGTTTCAAACGATACACATGGATCACATTGGACCTTTTGTTAGGAGTAAGGAAGGCAATACCCATATTTTAACCGTGGTTGACGCCTTCACAAAATATGTTTTCGTCAGACCGGTTAAAGACTTGAAAACAAAAAGCACAGTTAGGGTTTTGGAAAAGATATTTTATGACTTTGGTGTACCAGCTAGGATTGTGTCTGACCGCGGTACGAGTTTCACTTCAAAAGCTTTTCAGACCTTTTGTAGTTCACTTGGCATTAAGCATATCTTAAATGCAGTGGCTTGTCCTAGAGCTAATGGTCAGGCAGAGAGATTCAACCAAACTATTTTAAACTCATTGTCAACCCAAAACTTTTCATGTCATGAACGCGATTGGGATAAATGTGTAGGCAAAATTCTATGGGGTATTAACAATACAATTAATACTTCAACACAGAAAACTGCGACAGAAGCTATGTTTGGAATTAAATTTAGAGATGTGTTGTCAAATAAACTTAATGCTGAAAGTAGCTCAAAAACTAATGCAGAGCTACAGCAAATAAGAGATCAAATTAGTAATAACATTGAAAAAGATCAAGTAAAACAAAAAGAAAGACATGATGCAAATCGCTCTCCTGCAGCCAATTATAATATTGGTGATTTAGTTAAAATTTCTCGGAATAATTTTGATAATGACAAGAAAAGTACAAAGCTTCTGTCGAAATTCGTAGGTCCGTATAAAGTCACTGAAGTCCTGGGTCACGATCGTTATAGAATAACAGATGTTCCTGGTTTTACCAAAAAGGGCAAACCTTATAAAACAGTCATAGCAGCTGATAGACTCCGACCTTGGATACATATAAAAGCATTAGAAATACATCATTCTGACAAGAGTAGCTCAGATGATGCTAGTAATAGTAATTCTGAGTAATTTTAAATATTGTTTTTATTCATGTTATTATGATATTGCATTTAAATCTATGATTATTTATTAAGATGATTTGGAATAATAAATATTGTAAATGTTCAATTCATTATTAAGTGTAAAAGTATGCTTTACTAAAATCATAGTGTGTATAAGCAAATGATTGTATATTAATTTGTATACATTATAAAGAAAATGTCATGATTTATATAGAAGTTGTTATTGTAGTGTGCCGGGAGGCTACACACTGTCGGATGGCCGAATGTCATGATTTCTAAATATTAATATGATTTTTGTAATAATAAATAAATAATTTAAAGATTGATTTGACTCAAATTGTTTCTATAATGATTTAAATAAGTTTCTCAATTGACAATTAACGGATCGGTATTGTAAAATATAATATTCGGAGAGATGGCATTGGTTTTTACTTCAGTTCTTACGGAGCATCAGGATCGGAAGGTTGCCTCCTGAAGTGCTAACCTGGTATAACATTATATTCGTTATTGTGTAATTGTGTAATACAGTATTATAGTATGTTATAAGTTAGTCTTTAAGAGCGGCTAAAGTGTGCGTTTAGCCGTTTAGTTTAAAAATACAGACATTTAACATCATATAACGTGTATTCATTGCACACGTATATTCTGAACAAAATAATACATATATACATATATGTATATCTGTATTATAGAAGTCAGTCATCATTATAAATCCATAAATTTTACAAAGGATCACACATAATATTTTAAGAATACTTTATTAATATAAAATCTTTTTCAACTAAGAAGGTAGATTTTGAACGTTCAAAATTAAACTTTATTGTCATGTGACTTGGGTATGTTATTGTTATTGTTACCTGTGTGTTTATGATAAAAAACTTATTCAATGGACTTTCTGTCTGCTGGCAAAAACAAGCATATCACCACACCACCTGAAACACAAGAATATAGTTCCATGTCAAATGAAAAACAAGTGTTTATCCTTACGTTTAGGGTAGTATTTAAACGAACGAATAGTTATAAATTCAATTTATGGATGTCAAAATTAATGAATATGGCGTACAGAAATACTAAGTGAGCGAAAAAACTGAGGGCGAACACAAAAGGCGACTAACTTGAGGTACCTACGTGTTATTCAGAACGATCAGTGTAATAATTTTTAAGCGATCAAAAAATAGTTTCAGTCTTCGTTGTTAGGGTCACAGTTCTAACATTTTTTTTTAACCTAACCTACTTGTGTGGCAGCATCTCGTTTCTGGTAGCAATTTGAAACAAATGCATGAAAATATATATACAAGTGCATGAATTTCTAGTCGTTCACCTAGTAATTAAGTCGCACGGCTAGAATTTAAATATCTGAAATGTATTAATCACAACCCACTTTTAGTAAGCTCGTTCTGGATTTTATTGTTAATCAATATTCGTCGTTCGTTTAGTTAATTTTTCGCTTACTCAAATTTATAGCGCTCAAGTTATTAAAACGGTATCTCATCATCATTCGCTAAGTTTTTTTTTATTCGCTCGTTTTATAATTCCCCTTACGTTTATATCGTAAGAGTGATTTTTCACTATGTTACCCCGACAGGTATTCGATTAAGTGTCGTCTTGACTGCCTTGTAATCGGCGACGATTGTTTTTATCGATAAAAAAAGGTTTTTAATCGAAAATTAAGGTTTTTAGGAAATCTTATGTATGAATTTGTGTGAAATATATTTTTATCTGTAGGTTTAATTTAATTGTGTCACCAAATTCCACAGAAATATATAGTTACAATAGTTTTCTTAAAAAACGAATCTTCATATAGCGGCTCTGTACAGCTAACTCCGTTGCCGTGTGTACCATATTATAATCATCTCAGCCAAAAACGTATGCTGGATGGACATAGGCCTCCCCCAGTTATTTAATTTATTTAATTATACTTACTGAACACAAATGCCGACCACGCATAGAAGGTAACATCACAATGTTGAGTGATGACGGGCCCTATTACGCTGACGCCGACCAGTGATGACAACCGCGCTGCCATCATGCCCAAGCTCATCACTAGACCCCTACCGACAAAAGTTAATTCAACATCTAAATTAATTAGATATTATGCAGTTGCCAGCACCATGCACGGAGAGTTATTGCCGTTTGTTTTATGATCGTTCTTCTATATTTCTGATATATGAAATCTGTTTATATAGCTCATATTTATAACCTCATCATCAATTATCAGAATAATTGATGACAGTTTTTTAATCCTTACTTCCTTTCCAATATTATAAATGTGAAAGTTTGTGAGAATGGAGGGATGGATGTTTGTTACTCTTTCACGTAAAAACTACTGATCGGATCTGGATGAAATTTGGCACAGAGATAGATTATGGTCTGGAATAACACATAGGCTACATTTACTATGTAACCGAAATCCACGCGGGCGGAGCCGCGGGCTGTTGCCCGCGGCTCCGCCCGCGTGGATTAGCTGTTGCTAGTAAATAATATATCAGAGTATCATCTTGCTAGTTATATAAGATGTCGATTTTTACTTATTTTATTTCAATATGGTATCTTCAAACGTTATTTTGTTTTTGTTCGAAAATTTTGTTTGTGACATGAAACACTTATAAGCTATGTATGAGAAATCAATATTGCAGTAGAACAAAGAGGCAAATATTCATGCTTACCTATGATTAGTAGGATATAGATCTACAAAATATGAGTATATTGGCCCAATTCCTAACGAGGTAGACTGCAGAAGTGTGAAGAAGATCATATTTGAAACTGGATTCTTCAAGTTGACGAGAAGCATGCTACCTCCGGAAAGTAGGAGAATGGATATGAGAAGCATCCGAGGCCTGGACGATACTTTCGTCACGGCTAGGCTCACTAGACAGAAGAACAGACCGTACAACATCCCGGAGTAAAGAGTGCTTGGGGAAATCTCGTCGGAACATTGGTTCTGAAAAATAAAAAATAGTTTTTTTGGGTGAAATACATCGAATGCCTTTTATGGGGCGAGTACTTTGATCTTTTCCATTCTTGATCGCTATTTTGAACTTTATATATTTGACTTAAGAGTTTAAATACAATAATATTGACATTATATTATTATGTTCGGCAACGCGTGAGTGACACATCCTTGTTGCAAACGTCCATAGGCTACGGTAACTGCTTACCATCAGGCGGGCCGCAGCCGTATGCTTGTTTGCCACCTTGGTAGAATAAAAAAATATTTAAAAAGCAAAAAAAAATACCTATGCCAGCCAAAGGTATAGTAGTATTGAAGTTATAAGTAAGTTAGTTGACATCACAATCATTAAGGGCAAAGTTAAAACAATTAGCGAAGCTATTGTCCATAGAAACATACCGTTTCTATATCAGGTGACATGTTGGCTTCTCCAAACACTCTTTGACAAAATGTCTGCTCACCGCTGACTGACGTGTCCGTGTCGAATGAATTAAAGAAGAAATTTACAATCGTCGGGTACCACATTATAAACACGTTGTTTCTGCAACACAGACATTTTAATTGTTGAATTAATTTTGACTCTAAACAGTGCCAAATAAATATTGTATTTAAAGTATAGCATAAACGTTACTGAATTATATCCTTCAAGTCAACATATAAACGACAGCATTAAAGACGTCCACGGGCTGCAACATCAGCCCCTCGAGGGAAGTGGAATATACGGTAGTCCAATCGAATAGTATAGCTTTCTATTCTATTCGATTCAAATACCGTTTATACCACTTGTCTAGAGCGCAAGAGCGCAAGAGCGCAGCGCCCGTCTAGCACTGAGCACGGGCATGTAAGAACTTGTTACATTATTATGCTCATAAGTAAAAATATGTAGTATTACGAGTAACATCAGCTTGGAAGACATTCATCATCTCAACCCATAAACGTCCCACTGCTGGGCACAGGTCTCATCCATAAATTTGGAGGGATATTAGCCTACTATACCACGCTGGCCAGACGGGTTAGTATAGGGTTTTGTTTAGAGTTTTCCTTCTTTTGCAGTGGATATTGTCTGCCTAACTTACTCCCTTAGTCGACTCTTACGACACCCAAGGGATGGAATGGGTTGGTGACATATTTATTCTTAATCCGTCAGCACACGGATTGGATGACATTACATGGGACGTAACATAGCTGACATATCGTTGATGTACACTACTGCCTAATTCGTGATGAAATGTTATGTTATCTTACGTGGTACAGCACAGCATCATCAAGGAGAACAGTTGAACAGTCCTCCATAACAAAGGTGGCTTAAATATAGGCAGGGTCTGACGTTCCAGATTCTTCCAAAACGATTGTCCAGTCGCAATTTCTGAATCTGAAGAAAGCTGAGTCAAATGTTTTACCTATAACACAAACAGTGATTATAATAGCAATCCATATTATATCTTTTAAAAAAACAACTCACAAGCTCTGTGTCGCGGGGGACTTTACAAACATACATTTAACGGACACAATTTACAACCAGACTCAGAACAACTCTTTGTGGGTCACACAAAGTTTTATTCTGTGCGGGAATCGAACCCACAACCTCGTGCACAGCAGACGCATACTGCGGCCACTGGACCACCAAGGCAGTCAATGTCCCACTGCTGGACACAGGTTTTCTCTTCTCTATCAAGAGATAGGGTTTAGGTCTTTATTCACACACGCTGGCCTAATGCGGGTTATTAAAGAACATGTCTTTAGAATTTCTTCTAAGACATGTGGGTTTCCTCACGATATTTTCCTTTACCGTTAGCAGATGGCAAATCCGTTGATGGGTCAATCTCAAAATAGAGTAGCAAAATTGTCATACATCATTTACGATTAAGATTATTATTTTTTTGTTGTAATTTTCGATCATCGTCAACTTACATGATGTATTAGAAAATTATCTACGATAAAAATTTGATTAAATTAACAAGTACTATTTTTTTTATTTTTTTTAATAAGTGTAAACTCCACTCCATGCCCTGTCACAACTCCGACTTTATTAACAAAAAAAATAATTATAGTTGTGTTTCCCCAAAAACTCGTATATTTTTGCAATCTTAATACATTGTTAAACATAAGGGATTGATTATACGTAATTCTCACTTTTATAATACCTACTATTGTACCTAAGTTTCGGCCTTGATCTCACCGGCGAGTTTTTTTACTACTCCGTGGATGCTATATTTTTCAACGTTTAAATTCGGTCAAAAATAGATCTTGCATTTTTGTGCATTTTTTAATCCTTAAATTGGCTGCACGTTAACTGTCACTTTGACAAAAGAAGTCCCGGTGCATCAGCTGTAATAGTGAATGTTTTTTTTTTTCAATTAAATGTAAACATATGTAAAAGTAGAAAGCATAAATAAACAACTCCGTGGGCTATTCCGAAGAATTAATCGGTAAGTATTCCCATCGATTAATAATTAAAAACTATGCGCTAATTGGATATCTTTATGAATTTCTACTTTCTAACCTCTAAATGTGTGTGCATTTTGTGTCACGCGGGTAAATGTTCAAAAATATCCACTCCATGGGCCTCTACTCCGCGGTCACGATTTGTCCACGGAATGTAAGGAGCGTCCATGGAATGGAAATTGTTGGTATATTATGTTATTTTTAGATATATTTCGGTCAGTATTGTATTTTTTTTATAAAAAATAGTTTGTATATAGTTCTTATAATCATAATAACAGTCTTGTATTTTTTTTATTCTGTTCGGGTGGCAAGCAAGCATACGGCCCGCCTGACGTTAAGCAGTTACCGACTTTACCGTAGCCTATGGACGTTTGCCATACCAAAAGTATCACTTGCGTGTTGCCGACTCATTTTACTGCTGGGCAAGAGACTTCTCTCAATTTGAGAAAGATTAGGCCATAGTCCGCCACAATGGCCTAATCAGATCATCTGACACATGATCACTGATGACATATTTAGAGAACTCAGAGACATGCAGGTTTTCTCACGATGTTGTCTTTCACAGTAGCAAAGACTTAGCTGTCTTAATTGTGAGAAAGATTGCCAGCACTTGGGTATCGGAAACTATATATATACCAATGAGGTACACTAGAAGCACCACAATTTTCCGCTGATGATAATCCGACGTTACCATTCACAGGCCAAGCTGAAGAGGACAATTCACCTGAGACTGTTTACAAGCGACCTAGACGTAAAACTATGTTTCTCAGTTATAGTAGCGACAGCGAAGTTATAGGACCGGTTATGAACCAGCTGTACGGAAACCCAATGGTTTGGTACGCAACGATGGCAAGAGACCTGATGATATGTCTTTACTGCCATGGAAGATGGGTAGGCCTTTGGTGTGGGACGCAACATGTGTCGACATCCTTGCGCCATCTCATCTTCCAGACACAGCAGATTGTGCCGGTGCTGCTGCATCCGCGGAGACTTTTAAGCGGCGCAAATTCAGTAATCTCATCGGGGATTATGTTTTTGAGCCGTTTGAAGTCGAAACGCTTAGGCCGTGGGGTGCAAGTGCTCGCGGTCTTTTTAAAGATTTGTCCAAGCCTTTAGTCGACGCTTCACGTGACCCGAAGGCTGGCTTATATTTGGCTCAAAGAATAAGCATTGCCATTCAGCGTAGTAATGCTGCCAGTGTCCTGGGCACGTTTTCAGTTGACATCGATGCAAGGGAATTTTACGACGCCGACTGAGCAGTCTCACCCTTTTTTGTGTTGTTTTTATTATTAGAATTTATTTATAATTTGTGTAAATATAGTTTTAGTTGTAAATTACTTGTCATTACTTAAAAATGTTTATAGTAATAATAATGTTGATAACATGACATGTGATAATACAGAAACAAATACTAAAATGCATCGAGTTGTGCCTTCTAAAAACAATATGATTAATACAAATAAAATCTTCTTTGATAATGATGAGGATATTTTTAAATTTCCAGATAAGCAAAGCTAATAATAAGTTTTACTTTGATTTTTTAAAGAAACGTGATCTCAATTATGTTCCTTAAAATGATCCTAAATAATGTTACTGTTATTCCTTGTATGTATAATTATATATATATATTAAATGATTAAAAATTTAAAATTTTGTTTCCTTTTCAATAATTCCTTAATATCTTCAGACAAAAGTTTACTTCGTGGATGAAAATCTAATCTATGCCAAGCTCCGTGGACACAACTCCATTCCATGGGCATGCATATTCTTATTTTTATTTTTTTTCAATACTTTTGACATTTCAAGCTTAGTTTTTATTTTTGAAATATTGTATATAGGCCTATCCTAAATATTCGCAGGAGAAAAGTGATATAAATGAATCAAAGTTTTTTTTTAAAAATCGAGGCACACTTTTGAGAATGACCCTGATCCTACTTATGTTATAAACACAAAAGTTTGTAAGTATGGATGTATGGATGGATCAAATTCGGCACAGAGACAGATTATGGTCTGGAATAACACATAGGTTACTTTTTTACAGCGATAACCGACATGCAAACAACTTAGGTTAAACTTAGAGCAAGAAATCTGCTTAGCACGCATTACAAATGGCAACCAAGCTCGATTCTACCACCAATGGGCTAAGGCAAAACTTACAGTATAATCTTCTTTCCTCCCACCATTCCTCTTATATATGCTTCTGAGCACCTCCAAAGCTTTCGCGTAATTCCCCTTGCTGGCCAGAAATTTCGGGCTTTCATAAAGCCAGAACATGAGCGCTCCTCCTATACCCAGAGGGAGAGCCATCACTATAGTGTAGAGCCTCCAGGGTCGGAAGGTCATGCCTAACCATTGAAGACGCACTTTGAAGTCCATAGGAAGAATTAACCAGGCTAGAGCTGAAACAAATTTTAAAATTTGAATCTCTCGAATTTAACTCGAGAACTGACAGGAAACCAAAAATAAAACATAGTTCTTTTTGTTGACTGCCTTGGTGGTCCAGTGGCCGCAGTATGCGCCTGCTGTGCACGAGGTTGTGCACAGCAGGCGCATACTGGTGCAGGATGGCAGTTCTCTATTTTTTTTATACTATTTGGGTGGCAAACAAGCATACGGCCCGCCTGATGTTAAGCAGCAACCGTAGCCTATGGAAGCTTGCAATACCAGAGGTATCACTTGCGTGTTGCCAACCAATTTTTTTACACCAGGGCTCTAAGATGGAAGTAACCCTAGGATAGGAATATGTTTCTTTTAAAAAGCATCCCTAAATGAGCGCTGGAGACCTGCACTCACACACAGGAACACAACAACACCGCTGTGTGTAGTTATTTGGCTGTGGTCTTTTGTAAAGTGGAGGGCCTTCCCCAATCCGGCTTGCTCGCTAGTATGGTGCCCTCTCTTATATCGTCTATGCCTAAAGCAGTTTGTAATGTTACAACTATGCATAAAAACGACGTGCATCATTACTTATTACTCACCAAAGGAAGAGAATTCGGAAGCAATATTGAAACTCTGCATGATAAGCAGATACCGGCTCCTGTGCTTGTACCCTGTAGATTCTCCCAGTAATGCCATTGTCAGTGAAAAGCTCGCTGTTGAACTGGAAAGATATATTTATTATCATAAATGTATTTCAAGTAAGGTACCAATCAACGCGTTTTTATCTGAAAATCGTACTATTCCAGGATTAACACAAAACTCTAGTGCATGCATAATTTTGTAAGAGTCCATAGGCTACGGTAACTGCTTATCATCAGGCGGGCCGTATGGTAACAATAGAGGCCGTAAGCAGTATACAAAAGGTAGGTAAGGCTATACAAGACCGCAGCCAAATAAGTACACACAGCGGTGTAGTTGTGTGCCTGTGTGATTGTAAACAGGTTCCCAGGTGATACTTCATCATTTGAATTCCAGTGTTAATTGTTTTAGTCGGCAACACGCAAGTGACATCTCTGGTATCGCAAGCGTTTATAGGCTACAGTATCTGCTGGCCGGGCCGTAAGCTTAATTGCCACCTAAGTAAGGGGATTCTAGAAACATGCAATACCCACAATCTAAGAACAGTGCTCAGAAAAAACTATAATTATGTGAGTCACATAAATTCTTCTGTACAGTCAGCGCTGTGTCAGCAATGAGCTTAGTACCTAATACATTCTAACTAACGGTAGACCCTACCATCCGCCTACGGGTAAAAAAAAACATACAAACTGCATCCAATGATCTTGATGATGAGCATGAACAGCCAGTGGGTAGAAAAGCTCGAAGCCACTGCGAACACGAACCCCACGGAGGTGGATATTATGATTGCACGTTTTCTGCCTTGAGTATCCGCATAGTAACCCCATGGAAATGCGAATAGTAGGACTCCTGAAAAAGTTATTTCCTTTATTGCGGTCCACATGCTTAATTCACCTGGGTGAACTATGAGAAATTGTTTTTTAAAATCGACCACTTGGGTGGCTTATGGGAAATACTATTTTCCTTTAAAGTAATTTCAATTACTTTTACTTTGAGAAAGACAAATGGAATTATTCTAGGTGCTTCCACCTAGAATTACCATTAGACAACCCCTTATGCTTGTTTGCCTTTAATAGTTTAAAATAAATAAGAAACATGAATATATTGAGGCAATAAAATTTACACACCGCCATCTATTTATTTATTTATTTAAGGAAACCCAACAGCTTTTTTAAAAATAAAAATACATACAAATTTCTTATTGCAAAGGTATTCTAAGCCAATTACAGAGTTCCACAACATGCATTAAGTGGTAAAATATAACTTAATTAAGTTCCTAAAGCCAAAATATATTAGAAAAAAGAAATAAAAAAGTCTAGTCTAGATAGGTGAGAAACAAGGGACATGAATGATACAGGCTATCAGTAACAGGAATTTGTGGTCAGATCGCAAATGATTTTATTCTTAAAACAGTTTTTGGACAAAAAGAAGATATCAAATTCACTAAATCTATTGTTGTACATGTGAAGTAAGCGTGGTACATTTGAGTGACTACAATAATTTGTGCGGTGATGAGGCACTGAGAAAAGTGTAGTATTCCTGGTTCGTTTTCGTGGAGTATTAAACCGAACAGATGATAAGAGTTCGGCAGGGGTATTCCGTAAGAGCAAAAACCGAGCCACCGCAAAAACCGAGCAAAATCCATCTGTCAGATTGAAAATCGGTATTCCAGAAGAGCCCTTTTTGACGTTTAGTCAATAGATTGTGCCGTCACCGAGCAATCACAACTGTCAGTTTTGCGATCACAACTGTCAGTTTTCCATCGCTGTTTCTTAGAGAATCAGCCGGCGGGACTGACAAGAGTACCGCGCAATATATCGAATAAGAGACACATGTCAAGCAAGACACGTCTGTCAGCAAGTGGTAGTAATTGATAATGTCGGCAATCCTTAGTATAAGTGTCGTGGCGTTTATGCGTCTTAAAGTTTAGATGTTTTATAAATCGTCTCTGAATGCGTTCAATTTGCTCAATATAGATGGTATGATATGCTTCGAACATAGGCATAAAAGACTACCTTTAAAGTATGAGGTTTCCTAAAAGGTGCGCATGTTCGTATTACAAAGCCAAGATTCCGGAATGCCTTTTTAGTAATAGTTTGAATATACTGCGAGAGCAACATTTTAGAATCTAGCAATACCCCCAGATCGTTTACTGATTCAGCTCTGTTAATCATGCAATGGCCAAACTTGTATCCGTATCTTATAGGGTTGGTCTTACGACTAAAGCTAATTACTTGACATTTATAGATGTTGACTGTTATATTGTTTAGTTCATAGTATTTATACAAAGTATTTAAATCCCGCTGTATCATTTCGCAGTCTATACGGGAACGGATGCGCATATATATTTTTTTTGTAATCTGCGTATATAAGATGATTAGCGTACTTAAAACAATTATCTATGTCATGTAAATATGCACAGTAGAAGAGAGGACCTAAGTGCGAGCCTTGGGGCACGCCAGAAGGGACACAAATGAAGACTGATTTGAAGCCACCTAAGACCACAGCCTGCGAGCGATTTGAGAGATAAGAACGGATCCACCGAAGTAAATCTCCGCGAATGCCGAGGTTCTGTAATTTTGCCAATAAGACAACGTGATCTAATTCCAAACTAGACAGGATCTTTACAATGGCAACCAGATAACTGATAAACATACATATTTCTAAATAATAATTATAGCAACCCATATATGTCCCACTGCTGGGCACGGATCTTCTCTCCTCTATCAAAAGAGAGAGAGGGTTTAGGCCTCAATTCACACACGCTGGCCAAATGCGGGTTGGTGAATTTCTTCTAAGACATGTGGGTTTCCTCACGATTTTTCCTTCGCCGTTAGCAGATGGCGAATCATTTGATTAGTACATATAAACTAGACAAAGTGAAATTTATATTATTATTAAACATTGGTACTGCCGCGCCGCCCGGGTTCGAACTCGCACCTCTTGCGTGCAAGTCGTTTACTTTCCCACTCGGCCACTATCGCTTTTCTAAATACATGCATGAATAAGTATTACACTTATTTTCGTGCCGTATATTTAAGAGAACTACAAAGTACAAACATACTTACCGGCAAACGGTGCAGATGCCAATATGCCTAGCTGCGTGAGACTCAAGTTAAGATCGCAGCGAGCAGCAGCTACTACTGTCGCGTAGCCGAACATGTCCAGAGCACACGCGTTTGTGATCAGACTGCAAGTTATCAGCAACAGATAGTTGTAACCTCCATGACCTGAGAAGGAGAAGGAGTATAATAAAAATAAGAGAGAATGGGTATCATATACTTAGGTGGTAAACAAGCATACAGCCCGCCTGATGTTAAGCAGTTAGTAGGTAACTTGCGATACCAGAAGTATCACTTACGTGTTTTTTACACCAGGGCTTTATGGTAGGAGTATCTCTGGGATAGGAATACATTTATTTTAAAACGTGTCCCTAAATGAGCGCTGGAGACCTGTACTCACACACATGAACACAGCTACACCACTGTGTGTAGTTATTTGGCTGTGGTCTTCTGTAAGGTTGAGGTCCTTCCCCATTCCCGCTTGCTTGCTAGTATGGTGCCCTACCTCTCTCAAGTCCAATTAGGGAAGGACCTCTACTCTTTACTACTCCATTATTTACTTAAAATTAGGTCACTAGTACTCATTTAGGGGGCTATTTTCCGGCGGTGCTTGAATGATGTGAGCATTGGAAGCGTCCATAGGCTATGACCTCTCAGGCTAAGTGGAAGCAACAAATTCAAAATAATTTATTTATATAGATCTCACTGTAACGCTTATGCAGGTCGAAGAAAAATGCTTAATGACACGTCAGCTAATTTTCCTACTGCTGAGTTCACTGACTAAACAGACTGGGTAGAGCCTAAGGAAAGAACCAGCAAAAAACTCAGCCCACTCTTTTCATTCACCAGATACGTAGATACGTAGTTACAATTTGTGAGCTAACAATCGTCGCAAAGTGGCCGTTGGATGCGAATAGCCGAGGATCGTGCTGTCACTGCGATTGCCTGATGATGATGACGAAGATGATAAGCTACAATAGCTATTTGTCAGTATACTTCTTTGCTGACTCTGCAGAATAAAAACAAAACAATATTTACCAGTCAACTCGACGGCTTCATCATAAGTATAAGTATCTCTATCCTTGTCTGGCACAGCATCTTTGTCATCCATTTTTGCTTCACGTGTGACTCTACTCTCTAATCTTACAATACTACTTGCTGAGATATTATCTAACATTAAATTACTCAACTGTTATCATTGTTATCTTACACATCGTTTGCAACATACCATAAATAGCGCTGTGATTGTAAAAATGCTAAATAAATAAGATGTTTCTTAATTCCAAAGATACTAAAGAGAGGTAGGGCACCATATTAGTGAGTCCGACTGGGGAAGGACCTCCACCTTACAGAAAACCACAGCCAAATGGTTCCTGTGTTCACACACAAAATTTATCTTAATCTTATGGTGTACAATAAAGAATTAGGTATCTATCTATCTACACCGCTGTGTGTAGTCATTCTTTTTCATTAAAAGCTCTGGCAACCGGAACTCACGTGCAGGTTGCCAGAGCTTTTAATGAAATGTTTTCCTATCCTAGGGTTATTCCATCGTAAAACTCTGGTGTTTATTTTTGAGTAGGCAACCCGCAAGTGATACCTTTGGTTGTAAGTGTGTTTCCTACGGTGAGTTCGCTGACGGTAGCGCCATGAGAAGAACTAGCAAGAAACTCAGGCCAATCTTTTTATTCGCCAGATAGTTGATCTAGATCAGCTGCCAGTGAAAAAAAACTTCAGTAAGAAATCCACGTGTCTCAGAAGAAATTTTAAAGGCATGTCTGATACACAAACCCGCATTAGGACAGCGTGTGGGGATTAGGGCCTTCGTAGCAACAGTACAGATCCTCCTTAGCTCTCTTAATAGAGGAGAGTAAACTTCTAGTGAAAAAAAACTCACCAAATTGACAACCTCTTTTCGACGTCGCGCGTCGCCGGTTTAAAAAATATATTTTAGCGCCTACAAGTTTTGAATAGCAACAGATCTTATGACTTGGTAAAGTAAACCAATATTTGGCAGGCGCTAAAAGAAAGTCTACCAAGAAGTATAAAGAGAAAACGCGGCGTGGGCAGGCAATGGACAAGGTCAGCTCAAGGCCGAATGCGGTAAAAATTCTTAGAGGAGACGTATGTCTAGCAGTTGACATCTTTATCTTCATCATCAGGCTGAGATTTTAACTGCCGTCGTGGTCTTGTAGCCGCAGTATGTGCCTGCTGTGCACGAGGTTGTGAGTTCAATTCCCATACAGGACAAAACTTTGTGTGACGCGCAAAGAGTTGTTCTGAGTCTGGTTGTAATTTGTGTCTTTTAAAGTCCCCTGTGACACAGAGCTTGTTCTCTCTAGTGCGGGAGTTGTCTTTAAAAATACAAAAAATATAATTATTCATTTACCTACAGATTTAGACAATTAAAGCCAGCATAGATTGAACGAAAAAGATTAAACCTACATATTGATTTCGTAAGAAAGATTATGCGTCCATCAATAATTTAAATCTTTTATTGTTAGCTATAAATAACTGATAAAGTTCTGTTAATTATTCTTATCTCAATAATATTAATTCTTTCCTCATGATTAAATGTATGCACTTTGGTAAATCTGATGAGATCTTAGATAGAAATTTAAAATAATTGTAAATATAAACAGGCTGAATGCAAAAGGCGGAAGTAAGAGAGGCCCACAGAAATAGATCAGGATCTATTTCTGTGGAGAGGCCCATGTCCAGTGGACGAAAATTGATTGGCATCAGTAGTGCAGTGATAGTGACTGCCGTTCGAATTTCTCAGGTTCAATATCTGAGTCAGTTTTTCCCGTAAAGTAATAAGAAAAAAAACAAGCAATAAAATAGCAATGGTAGGTATGTTATTAAATTAAATAAAAAATTAAATTTCATTTATTTCAGATAAAATACCTCCATACAATTATGTGCACCAAATAATAAATACAATATAATCAAAACAATTTCCAATAAAATAAAATTATAATTAATTACTAATAAATAAAATTTTGAAAAAAAAAAGATTACTTACATAATAAATAATAATAAAATGTCACAAAAATACAATTAAAATTAATACAATAAATAAATAATTTAAATTTTAGTCCTGCATGACGTAATATGTCTGGCACAACAATGTCTTACATACATACAGTCAACGCGTCCTGCAATCATTGCCAGGACAGTAGGTATTAGTGCTGACCCGCACCCTGCGCACCAAGGAATGTTATGGCGGGCTGTTTGCAGCAACTCCACGTCTAAGCGCACATCAAAAAACCTTTCTTTTTTATCCTACGAAATATAGCGCGACGCAACTTTCTTATGACAAATAAATCGCTAACTTATACAAACATTGTAGCGATCGAGCGAAGCGCCAGGATTACATATAGCTAGTTAGTTTAACCGGGCGTTTTCTGCACTTGGCAGCTCAAGTGGTCCTACCCATAAGGTTAACTATAAATACACCAGAAAAAATTATTCTAATATTATGAAGCTGAAGAGTTTGTTTGTTTGTTTGGTTGAGCGCGCTAATCTCAGAAAGTACTGGTTCGATTAGAAAAAACCTTTTTTGTATTGAATAGGGCATTTATCCAGGAAGGCTATAGGTTCTATAACATCACGCTATGATCAATAGGAGCGGAGCAGTAGTGAGATATGTTGCAAAATCGGGGAAAATATTCCAAATTACCACGCCGACGAAGTCGCGGGCGACCCCTAGTCGGGTTATATAATGAACTTTACCCAGTTACTTTATAGCGAAGAATTTTGCCTCGTGGAACATAATCAGGTGATTATTATTAATGAAGGTTATTTACATTGTTCCTGTGCAATTAGAATTTATTTAAGACCTAGTAAGTATAGAGTATAAACCACGTATAAACAGTTCGGCCCTTTCTAGGGCATTTCCTACATCGTGTAGGAAGTGTCATTATTATAATGTAGCTACTACTTACTACTAATAAATTTACACGGTGACATAGATACATGACAATCTATCTATTTCTATTTATTTAAAAAGACAACTCCCGCACTAGAGAACAAGCTCTGTGTCGCGGGGGACTTTACAAACATACAATTAACGGATACATTATTATAAATAAAAATAAATAAATAAACTATTATTATTATTATTATACAAATTACACCCAGACTCAGCACAACTCTTTGTGAGTCACACAAAGTTTTGTCCCTGTGCGGGAATCGAACCCACACCTCGTGCACAGCGGGCACATACTGTACCCACTGGACCACCAAAGCAGTCAAAGTCTATGTCACAAGCAAGCAAGGAAGCCCGACTGGAAAAACAATGTCGAAACTTTGTTTGTTAAACAAATACGGGCTCCTGTCCTTGTATCTCGAAGATTCTCCCAGTATTTCCATAGTCGTGAAAAGCTCGCAGGTAATCCGAATTCAGGAAGACTTTTTTTTTAAGAAATCTCCCGCACTAGAGAACAAGGTCTGTGTCACGAGAGACTTTACAAACATACCAATTAAAAGACACAAATTGAGAATTGTTCTGAGTCTGGGTGTACCCAGACTCAGAACAATTCTTTGTGGGTCACACAAAGTTTTGTCCTGTGTGGGAATTAAACCCACAACCTCATGCACAGCAGGCGCATACCGCGACAACTGGACCACCAAGGCAGTCTATAGCCTAATAACCACACACACTGGTGTAGTTGAGTTCTTGTATACATGTGATTGAGTAGAGGTCTCCAATGGTCTAAAATTGTTCTTTAAATAACCTTATTGTAGTAGCATATGTCCTATGGTAAAAAGCGAGCTATTGACATACAGAAAGACAAATAAAAACAATTGAAAACGGACATAAAAAAACATAAAAAACTTTTTTGTATGTGGCCGCCAAGACAGGCCTAGAAAACGACAGACAGGCCTAAAAAAAGTGACAACCCGATGCCTATAAGAAAGATTGTTGAAATATACGATTGTTGAGATAGATAGAGAAATATATGGGGAGGCATTTGCTCAGCAGTGTAACGCTACAGGTTAAAAAAAACAAAAAAGTTTTCTACCACTTTTACTTCTACACTCTCAACAAGAGTACTTATACATCAAGCCTTTCACGTATCTTGTCTGGAAGTGCGGAAGTCCTTTTCACGATATAATGAGGTTTATACTATAATAAGAAGACCTTCTAGGCCAACATTAGAAGTTATTGAACCACATCCGTAGGTGTAGCAATACCTATAAATCAGATGTGACAATATGCTGAATGTATGGCTAGTTTCTGTGACAGTATTGTACCTAATATCATTTTTTAGGAGGTTTGCGTTATAAATAGCAAAGCGTCAATGCAATACTATATTATAATTTAAGTAAGGAATATAAGAAAGGAGTTATAAGGTTTTTAAAAGGTCGGCAACGCGTTAGTGACACCCCTGGTGTTGCAAACGTCCATAGGCTACGGTAACTGCTTACCATCAGGCGGGCCGTAAGCTTGTTTGCCACCTTGGTAGTATAAAAAAAATATATATTAGGAATAGATTATTATTTAAATAAATAAAATATATTAAAGTATATTTTTTAATAAATTTATTATATTTTATTTTAAGGAAAAACAAGTCTAGTGATCCTAATTGTAATATTAAATAACTACTTCATTAAAATTGTTTTATGATCGATAGACACACAAAACAAATATTGAATTCCTATGCAGAATGCATAGAGACTCTTAAGTGAATTTTTCCAATGATAGGTCCTGACTGTTACAGACACTATGGTCCGCATTAGAATTTATCATTTGTTTATATTTGTAAATGTTTTATGTATCGATTGATGTAAGAATCATCAAATGCGTTTGATCTCTAGAAAGCCACGAAGGATCTAAAATACACACATAGGCTGATGAACACGAACACATTACCCTCGTGTACGCGTTGCATCGCGCAGTCGGGTAAAAATACCCTCACAATAAACTTAAGAAAGTTTTGTTCTAATGTGAGAATCGAATCGAATACACAACTCTCGGCGTGGTGATCACTAGACCATACGTGCAGCATACTTAGATACATAAATATGATAATAAAAGTTTTACCTATACTGACTTCATCATAAAAAGTGTTTTTTTCACACGATGAGCAAATATCCACGTGCAGGAAAACATGTCCGTAATACTTACGTATTATACAGATTTATAGATGGATTACTAATCTAATATTTAGTTTAATATAATTTTATTTCGCGCTATCTATAACAATATAGCATTTACATGTCTTGATATCAATTGATAAAATAAATCTATACTATAAAACAGCTTAGTGGCTGATTTAGGGCGCTTACGCACAGCTTCCAATCTGATTCCGGGAAAATAAGTACGAAAAAATAAAACATTCTCTTATACATCGCGATTGTATGTTGCTACTATTTTTTTTTCATTGGGAAAATCGGAAAAAGCGTACATGCAAGCTTAGCCTGCAAATAGTAAAGAGATCTCAACATCATCTCGGCCCAAGGTGATGATGCCTTGAGCTGACTCTATATAATATATAGAGTATTGTAATAGGTGCCCCCCGAAGCACGGAGACGCTCTAATGAAATACCACTACGCAGTCACCCATCTATATAGTTCTTAAATTATTTATTGTACACAGTAACAAATAAAATAAATACATCTATTAATATAACATGTATTTATTTTCTAAGTTAAGCTCGCATTATTCGATTATTATGGATTTTATTATTCGATTTATTTATCGCATCCTTGGTAGCTTAACGCGCTGATCGTTTACCGAAAAGCGAGTGAAAACAGGAATAGGTAAGTTAGCACTTTTTAGGACATTTAACATATATGTACATGTAATGTGTCTAACATTACGTTTCGCGAAAAGGTTAGGCACAAATCCTTCCTTTCAAAAAGGCACATCTTTCTTCGTATAACATAATCTATGTCTAGCCCTAAGAGTAGCGAGTGTCCGCTATTGTGAGGAACTGGGCCACAGTGTCTGACGTCACAATGTACCCGTAATGTCAGCTATCAAGCGATTGTCGTCACCTGATAATGATTTGTTACTTACACGATATCTATGTTACTTACACGATATCTATGTATACTAATAAAACTTATAAAGCTGAAGAGTTTGTTTGTTTGTTTGATTGAACGCGGTAATCTCAGAAAGTACTTATTCGATTAGAAAAATTTTTTTTTTTTTGAATAGTGCATTTATCCAGGAAGGTTACAGGCTATATAACATCACGCTATGATCAATAGGAGCGGAGCAGTAGTGAGATATGTTGCAAAATAGGGGAAAATATTCCAAAATACCACGCGGACGAAGTCGTGGGCGACCGCGGTATATAAATAAATATCTTTGAAGAAAGGGCGCTGATTTAATTTGTTATTAGCGAGAGTTGTTTGTTTTAGAATAACTCTTTAGACAGGGCGTCTACGAGAGTAAGTAAATAGCATTAAGTTTTTTTCTAGTTCATGGTATTAAATCTTTCAGGCTAGACATGGTCATTCTGCCTAATATGCCTAATCTTTCCTTTAGTTTTAGGACCAGAATATAATAAAGTAGATAAAGTTAAAAACACATTTGCGTACTCTATTTCCTACACGTTGATAGCTATAGTCGGCAATCCTATATCATCATCTCAACCTATAAACTTCCCCCTGCTGGGCACGGTTCTCCTCTATACATTTGGAGGGATATTAGCCTACCATACCACGCTGGCCAGACGGGTTGGTATAGGGTTTATTTCGAGTTTTCCTTCTCTTGAACTGAGTAAATCCGCTTGACTTTGTCCCTTAGTCGACTTTTACGACACCAAGAGATTATTTTATAGACGAGAGTGTGCTGAAGGTGTGGGTGTGTAGGTAAGTATGTTTGATTGATGGGGGTGTGTGTCTGTCTGTTTGTATGTGTTTCTCAATGTAAATAAAACAGTAGCTGACCAGTTTGACGAGAAATTTTCGATATCAAAGAAGCGGCAGGGGTATTCCGTAAGAGCAAAAACCGAGCCACCGCAAAAACCGAGCAAAATCTGGCTGTCAGATTGAAAATCGGTATTCCGTAAGAGCAAAAACCGAGCCACCGCAAAAACCGAGCAAAATCTGGCTGTCAGATTGAAAATCGGTATTCCGTAAGAGCAAAAACCGAGCAAAATCTGGCTGTCAGATTGAAAATCGGTATTCCGTAAGAGCAAAAACCGAGCAAAATCTGGCTGTCAGATTGAAAATCGGTATTCCATAAGAGCAAAAACCGAGCCACCGCAAAAACCGAGCAAAATCTGGCTGTCAGATTGAAAATCGGTATTCCGTAAGAGCAAAAACCGAGCCAAATCTGGCTGTCAGATTGAAAATCGGTATTCCGTAAGAGCAAAAACCGAGCAAAATCTGGCTGTCAGATTGAAAATCGGTATTCCGTAAGAGCAAAAACCGAGCCACCGCAAAAACCGAGCAAAATCTGGCTGTCAGATTGAAAATCGGTATTCCGTAAGAGCAAAAACCGAGCCTTTTTGACGTTTAGCCAATAGATTGTGCCGTCACCGAGCAATCACAACTGTCAGTTTGCCATCGCTGTTTTTTAGAGAATCAGCCGGCGGGTTTACAACTACGCACTGTCGACGGATGCAGTCGATTTTCGCCACATGATAGTCCACAGGAAAATTTGACAATCGTACTTATCTTTATTGTAGGAGTGCTCGGTGATTTATGAGCGTAATAAAGATATAATACATCCATTAAATTGACGGTCACAGTCACTCTTATTGTAGGCACTAGTAAGATTGCGTTCATCGTACGAGTACGTATCTATAAGATGTAAGTACAGTTGTCGAGCTCGGAGTTGAGTCTACTATTAGAAGTAGAGCATAGCGTCAAAGACGGTAATCACTATAACACTACGGGGTCCAAGACAGTAGGTTTAGTTGTCCACGGGACGCACGAGTGTCAAAGCTCGGTGTGTCAGTTGGTTAATCCTGGCTCATAGGAGTCACAGCGGTGGGCATATGGGTAGGATTGTCTCGAAAGTCACTATAACACTACCTAGGTAGTTTTGTGTTTGTTCAGGCACCTTTTTATAATACAGACCTTTTTTATACTACTTAGATGGCAGATGTTAAGCAGATACCTTAACCTATTGACGCTTGCATTACCAGAGGTATCACTTGCGTGTTGCCGACCCATTTTTTACACCAGAGTTTTAACATGGAATATACCTGGGATAGGAAAACGTTTCATTCAAAACGCATCCCTAATGAGTGCTGGAGAATTGTAATATTTCTATATCGACTTCTAAAATACACCACATAGCGACCCGGCCAGGAGTGGGAGTAATTTATGCCTGGTCACGGCCGCTTTTTATCAACGCACTTCCCGCCACCGACAGGGAGTTCATCCTCACATTTTAGAACCTCTATCGTGCCACACTGTACGGTTTCAGAGGAATTTCCTTCCACATACGATTAGGGTTGTGAAATGAGCTCCCTGCCGAGGTTTTCCCGAGAGACTATAGCATTGGGTTCTTCAAGAAAGGAGTTATAAGGTTCCAAGTGTTACTTATAAGGAGTTATAAGTTTAACTGCTTACCATCAAGCGGGCCGTATGCTCGTTTGCCTCCTTGGTAGTATAAAAAAAGCACCATTATATCTGTACCTTGTCCCTCTAAAGTAACATTTTATACGAAGATTATAACCCAAATAACGTAGCGCGGCGCGGACGTGGGGCGGCCGTGGCACGGACGTGAGGCGGACGTGTGCCGGCCGTGGCACGGACGTGGGGCGGACGAGACTTCGACGTGGCGGGGACGTGGCGGGGACGTGGCGGGACCTGGCGCTGACGCGGCGAATATCAAATAATTTTGATCTTCAAATAATTGTTTCAAGTTTATCTGTAGTTTCTTTTGTTGATTATATTGTTTACTAAGCCTACATTGGAAGATACGTTATCAGATAATAAGATAATGTCTAACTAATTCTTACTAAATTGAAAAAAGTATTTTAGTATATTTTAGTTAAATATTAACTTCCTTCTATATTTCTTTTTTATCTAATATTCCTCATTTTGCTGATTTTGTGCAGCAAATATAAGGAAGTTATAACAAACTAGCTTCTTTATTTGTCATCGCCTGCATGAAAAAATCCTATGGGAATAGAGCTTTTGAGCTATCTACGTTCATTATTAATTACTTATAAGGTATATTATTTGTTAAGTATTTGTAATTTTGTTTAGGTACAAAATAAATATATTTCTTTCTTTCTTTCTCAAAAGCTATATGTCTATGTGCTATTCCAGACTGTAATTTATTTCAGTACTAAATTTCATCTAGATCCGCTCAGCCGTTCTGGCGTAATTGAGTAACAATCATCCATCCAAACTTTCTCATTTATTAACTGATCTCCGCGGCTCCAATCGCGTAGATGTTTAGTTTTAAAAAAAAAGACAACCCCCGCCCTAAAGAACAAGCTGTGTCGCGGGGGACTTTACAAACATACAATTAACGGACACAAATGACACCCAGACTCAGAAGAACCCACAACCTCGTGCACAGCAGGCGCATACTACGGCCACTGGACCACCAAGGCTATTAAAATGTCGACTACCGCGGCAAAAAGTCTAAGCCTATTTGCTATTTCAGGTTATATACTATATCTCTATGACAAATTTCATCCAGATTCGTTTAGTAGTTTTCACATGAAAGAGTAACATACATCTATCCTCATAAACTTACACGCTAACGCAAGAGATGGAAGGAATCCCATTTCTAAGCCCTGGCTTTCCATTTGCAATTTTTTTTCTTTAAATACGCATCCTTAAATGAGCACTGGAGAATTGCACATAGCTATACCACTGTATATAGTGGGCTGTGGTCTTCACCAAAATATACCAACCATCTTTATACATGGAGGTTTGAATTCATTGTCTACGGTTGCATTAAATCCCGCGCTTCGTTACCGTGACCTAAAAACCCTTCCTCCTCCACAGTATAAAATAAAAACTGGATATAACAAGCGGACGATTCGTTAGGTCCCAATTAACAAGGCCTGTCTCTAAATCCACTTACAGAGACCATTCACACCGAGCTAGATTTAATTAAACCTTACGTAATACTGGTAGGTTAGTGATAAGCGGTAGCGAGAGCGATTAACGCCTATTTTTTATTTTACGTATGATACTACCTATTGACGTATATATATGAATGGACTTAGGTTTATAATATTTATTAGATAATATACCTACGTCCACTACTTATGACCTTCATAAGTGTTACTTTGTAACCTAAATGAATTTTGATTTTGAATTTACTGGACGTCCATAGACATCCCTCAAAAATTTCCACAGAATTTACTGTTGCTGGTGATATGCTAAAAATAGGACTAAATCAAAAGTACCCAGAATCGACATTATTGCATGAAGAGGTTGATGAATGTAGTGGAAGCGAAAGAAGTATGTCCGTATCGAATTAATTGGCGTACCATAGCCTCTGCTTACCCCAACAGAAGACGGTTGTGATGATATATATGACATTTACGTATGTTTATCACTCCTGAGTTGAGCTATGCTTAAAATTTTCCTGGTAGAATCGAGGAGATCGAACAATTGTTTTAAAGCACATACCTCGCAGAAGCGACCACTTAACGCGCACTCCAAGACATCCTTCGGCTTTACGTGCTTTTTAAGTCAAAAATAAATCTCAAGGTATTTCACATTGACCCATCTTCGTATTAACTGCAGCAAGCTGCCTAACCTCGCTAACATCCTGGCCTGTTGGTCTAGTGGTTAGTGACTCTGACTGCTACGCCAGAGGTTGTGGGTTCGATTCCCACCCAGGACAGATCTTTGTGTGATGCATGAATGTTTGTTCTGTGTCTGGGTTTTCATTTATCTATAATATGCATGTATTTAGAAATATATAAGTAAGTTTATCAGTTGTCTGGTTACCATAGTACAGGCTCTGCCTAGTTTGGGGTCAGATAGCAATGTGGGAGTTGTCCCGAAAATATTATTATTATTATTCACCCATGCGGCAATTACTTATCTACGAAACCTCTCAATTTTACTCAACAAGGTGTTTAAATCGCTCCGCGTGCCTATACCATGACCCTTACATGACGAATCCCATGTACGATTAGCAACGTCCACCTAGAGTTCAGCTTACTCTGATAGTAATACGATATGGATGATATGTAGCACGGAACGACATTCGATACTACGATGTGAGGGATTTCGATTCCGCGTATATGGAAATAGTCTATCTACTGTAAAGTAAATTTACTACAGGAATTCTACTAATATTATATACTAGCTGTTGCCCGCGGCTCCGCCCGCGTGGATGTCGGTTATCGCTGCAAAAGTAGCCTATGTGTTATTCCAGACCATAATCTATCTCTGTGCTAAATTTCATCCAGATCCATTCAGTAGTTTTTACGTGAAAGAGTAACAAACATCCATCCATCTATCCATCCATCCATTCTTACAAACTTTCATATTTATAATATTAGTAAGGATATAAACGCGAAAGTTTGTAAGAATGTATGGATGTACGTTTGTTACATTTTAACGTTAAAATTAAAATAACACATAGACTACTCTTTATCGCGAAAAAAAACCTCTGTTTCCGAGGGAATGTACGCGTGGTCGAAGCCGCGGGTAGAAGCTAGTCTTAGTATATTTGTAAGAAGTGAAAACTTTTTTAGGCACGTTGAGCACTTTTGACATGGAGAAAAACCGTTGAACTCGCGTGATCATCAAGCCCAGATACTTTATACAAAATGTGTATTTTTTTTACTACCATGTTGGCAAACAAACATACGGCCCGATGCTAATGGTAAGCAGTTACCGTAGCCTATGGACGTTTGCAACACCAGGGATGTCACTCACGCGTTGCCGACCCTTTAAAAACCGTATAACTCCTTTCTTGAAGAACCCCATGCTATAGTCTCTTGGGAAGACCTCGGCAGGGAGCTCATTCTACAGCCTAATCGTACGTGGTAAGAAATTCCTCTGGAATCTTACGGTACGTCATGTTTGAGGTGCAAGTGTATGTTTAAAAGTTTTTTTTATTCCTAAGTACTTACGTAGCCTATAAATGTTTGCAACACCATAGGTTTCACTTGCAAGTTGCCGACCCAAAAATTTTACGCCAGGGTTTTGTGATCGAGCAAATACATGCACGTTATATTAATATGAAATAAAATAAAAAAAACAAAAGCGAAGCGAGGGCAGTTCGCTAGATTAAAATTTAAAAAAAAAGTTTTCTTAAAAATGTTTTGGCTACAACGGCAGCGGCCAGTATCAATGGAGTCTACCCAACTCCTCGAGGCATTCAATTATTATAATGCACAAGAGTATAATATTCTATGTAACCGAAAAATTTTCAAGAATACTTTTTTAAAATTTAAAACTAGAAACTGTCATCGCTTCGCTTTTGTTTTTTTATGCAAACATAGAGAAAGATGCATTTCTCTTCTGTAATTAAGGAGGTCTTTACCCAGTATTTTTAAACGCATCCCTTTTAAAGACACTAGGGGAAAACGTCAGACATAATTATATTTTTTTATTACTTTTGTAATCTAATTTATTTATGTCATATTTTTAGTCGTTATCTTAGTAATGTTCATATCTTTTTTTGAACAAATTGTAAACTTGTACAGTAGCAAAGTTTTATGGACATGACTTTCAGAACTGTATTTGTTTATAATTTATAACTGTATACCTACGTAAAATGATAAATGTAAATGCACTTTTTATTAATATCATTTATAAATGGATTTAACTGACATTGTATACTCGGGGATGCCCGAATGCTGTTTATTATTTACTAGCTGTTGCCCGCGGCTCCGCGCGTGGATGTCGGTTATCGCTGCAAAAAGTCTATATGTTATTTCAGCCCATAATCTATGTCTGTGCCCAATTTCATCCAGATCCGTTCAGTAGTTTTGACGTGAAAGAGTAACAAACATCCATCCATCCATACTTACAAACTTTCGCGTTTATAATATTAATAGGATTCCTCTTTCGGCACCAAATTTTTGAGCGCCAAAACCATTGGTGCTCAAAAAATTGGTGCCGAAAGAAGAATACTTCGAGTATAGTGCTGTTTATTATTGACATTATTTAATGTAGAGTTAGGGTGGATCTTAACTATGTCTAAACGGGTCGGGAACGTATGAAAAGTGCACAATCTCACCACTTGAATTGATTAGAAGAGAGGTAGGGCACTATACAAGAAAGCAAGCTCGACTGGGGAAGGACCTCCACCTTACAGAAGACTACAGCCAAATAACTACACACAACGATGTAGTCGTGTTCCTGTGTGTGAGTACAGGTCTCCAGCGCTCAATGAGGGGTACGTTTTGAAATAAACGTTCTCCTATTCCAGCCCCTCTAGACAAGTGGCATAAGCGATAGCCGAATCGAAAAATCAAAAAAGAAAATGTATGGAATTTGACGAAAGTTTACGACATTATATCGTAGACTTACGTCAAATCCCATATATTTGTTTTTTTGACTTTTCGATTCGACTACCGTTTATGCCACTTGTCTAGAGGCTCAGGATTAGGTACTCTTTCTTACAGCCCTGGTGTAAAAAATGGGTCGGCAACATGCAAGTGGACGCTTGCAATACCAGAGATACCTCTGGTATTGCAAGCTACAAGCTACGGTAGCTGCTTAAGATCAGGCGGACCGTATGCTTGTTTAAAACTAGAATAATAAAAAAACACAGTTATGCATTCAACCAGAAAAGCTCTTGATACTTTTTTTGTACTACTTGGGTGGCAAACAAACTACGGCCCGGCTGATGTTGATCTATGGACGCTTGTAACACCAGAGTTTTATGATGTATCGTTAAAAATGGTACAGTAACTGCTTACCATCAGGCGGGCCCTATGTTTGCCGCCTAAGAAATATAAAAAAAAGTTTTATGATGTAATATCCCTGGGATAGAAAAACGCATCCCTAAATGAGCAATAGGGACCTGCAAAATCCTTACTAATATTATAAATGTGAAAGTTTGTAAGAATGGATGGATGGATGGATGGATGAATGGATGTTTGTTACTCTTTCACGTAAAAACTACTGAACGGATCTGGATGAAATTTGGCACACAGGTAGATTATGGTCTGGAATAACACATAGGCTACTATTTACAGCGATAACCAACATCCACGCGGGCGGAGCCGCGGGCATCAGCTAGTATAGTTATCAGCTAATATAGTTATTAAATGGACGCATATAAAGTTGCAACATCAAGAAATGTGCTTAATTTGCAAACTTGATGAATGCCGGTGCAGTTTATACTTCCCTAGTGAGATTTTTATTAATAAATTAGGTGACCTGCGCACGATGATGCCGCGCTACTATGTTTGCGCCTGTGACATACGGACAAATAAAACATCAACAACAATTTATTTTTCTTTGCTTTTATTATAGCGCAACATTTTTTTTTTAACTGTCGGGAGTTCTAGAGTCAGGCTCTGGGGCCGTGCATATGGCGCTTAATTTTCGATCTTCATGGGATATGGGTTAACTATGGTACAGCTCCTATAAACTCTATAATAAGTAAAATATTATGCGAATATATATTTTTAGATAACTATTAAGTATACGTTTCGCCTGATGATAAGCAACTACCATAGCTCATAAGCTTATGTGCTAGCAGCAATGCTTGCGCGTAGACACCCTGCAAAAAAAATAGCAGAGGGGCTGACAGTCTACTTTATCCCCAAGCAGCTCTGGAAATCCTAATCACACACAGTATACTATCCAGTTAGAGTACAATAATATTAGTGTTCCTAGCCGACAACAATAAACTCTCTATTCTCTCACTTTCATAATTCGATGCGACAATAATCCGACACAATCGGGGAATGACCAGACACAGGATTTACAGCTCTACGGTCTCTCCGAGGCACTCTTAAGTACTCTACGACATAACTTGTAGTAAGCAAATTTGAAGAGCTTGGCAGCACAGGATATAATTTTAGATATAATGCGTGAGCTCAGTTCAGCTCAGTCACGGCGTTAAGCTAGTCAAAACGAAAATATAGACAGATTAGGGTTCACAAAGGACAATCAATTCATAAGTAGATAGATATGACAACAAATTTATCAGATATTATACCGATGTATTAATAGGTGAAGATATTAATCAATCACCACATCAGTACCCATTTACATGTTTATTTTATCTAAGAATGCAAGAAATATGTTATTTATGACATTTGTATCGCTTAATAAACAATATATATATTAATAAAATGGCATATTTATGCTAGTCTATCATATCATCATAATGACACTGTCAACGTGAAATTTTTGCCATCTTCCATAGTAGACACATGCACCTAAATAGCTAAAAGAACATCTAAAAATACTAAGTATCAATTCCATTATCCTTAAATATATTTACCAAGACAGACGTACCCATTCGCCAGTTATATCATATTCAATAACTACTTCAGTCATAAATACCTCTATATTTATGAATATTATATTAGTAGTAGTACTTATCGACCAATACAATCAAATCCTATAATCCGCTGAAACGTTGATGAATATTTTAGTTTTCAACAGAAATATTGAGCAATCGTCGCGTCGTTGATGGTGTTTTATTTTATCATCAATTGCCATTGCCGTCATTAAAAAATCCATATATGTATAGTTATTATATATTTGAAATATGGAATTGGGTTTTCGGTAGACTGGTTTATCAACGTTTAAAAGTTGAATTTTTTTTTTTTCATTAACTGAATTGAGTATCGATCTTAAAACTAAAGTATTAAATCCAGATTCATTTCACAATACCATTCGAGAAGAGAATAGAGACAATTCAAATCACTAGTTAGTAATGGTAGTTTCATTGTAACATTTCATTTATTTTATCAACGACTAAAAATTGATATAAAACTATAAATATGATAAGCACTAAAAATATATTTCACTAAATAGACAAAAAACTAACTCGTCTCGCCATCTTCGCCATATCCGAAGAATTTCCTATACCTATAAGCTTATCAATGAAAAATAAAAATGCACTGTTCATTGACACATTGAATAGAAAACAGTAATAACACGCCTATAACACAAAAGAACATGAATGTATATGACAAATAATTTTAATATCAAATATCCTGTACAATATCAAAAACTAATTATGTACTGACAGTCCTATCAATGTATCCAATCTCTCAATCATCGAAAGACTGAATACATTGATTTTGAATCGATATTAAACAACAATATACTTACTGTTTATTGTCCTTTTTATGTATTTTCTAACTTTTGAGTCATCAATTAATTTAACTTCTAAGAAAAACCTATTTTAAATTAAATGTACACATATTCACATTATATATGATAGCTCGAAGAAGTGCCTCGATCAGGTGGCAATGGGTAGGGCACATTGCTTGCAAAACCACGAACAATAAGATGCAGTGGACAGGTTTCCAGTAATCGATCGACAACTTAGTAAAAGTTTCTAGCAGCTGACGCACCAGAAGGCTACAGTTTCTTGCCATTTTTTCTCGAATCACCCAGCAGCGAATTGGCTGTTGGAAAAAATAGCTGACATTTGTTTATTTTGACATTCATAAGTATCATACATTTGATCTAAATGAATAATTTACTTTGAGTTTCAGTACTTTAATAATTTTGACTTAATGGAACAGACAATAAATGATCGAGACACCAACGCAGCAGGCTAAAGGCCAGACAGTCTTGGAAATGTTTTTAGATGAACCTAATAATAAATTCAAGTGACAAAACAGCTAATCCCACTTTTTAAAACCAACTCGATTAAACTTTCAAAGATCGAGTTGGTTGATCTACCCTTGTCATGTTTACGTCGCAGCCGCACCGTCTTGGCAACCCCATTTATAAAGTACTAGCTTTCACCCGCGGGTTCGCCTCATGACTTTACACTTCTTGAATTGGTTGACATCATATTTCTTGCGACTCGGTAAGCTGCTGTGTGCCGTGGCGCGTGTTAGGAGAGGCCTATGTCCAGAAGTGGACTGCGATAGGCTGATTGATTGATTGATATTTCTTGCTTACCAGTTACATTTTTGATTAATTCCTTTCCATTAAAACCTTCGATTAATTTTACTGACTCTATTTCAAAATTTATTTAGGTTACAGGGTGACATTTGAAAATTTGAAGAAAACATTGCTCCTAAAACCCCAAAATAGGGCATTTTTAAATGTACTAATACTGTCTTCATCAAAAATACATACATACATACATAATAATGAACATAATTATATAAAAAATAATTGTGCTTTTCATTTTTCGTATCCGTATGTCACAAACATACCTATTATCACAAAAGTAAGTTGGAGCGGCTGTTAGTGTTGGCCGTACGAACCGCACAACAGTACACGCGGCTGATAAAAAAGTACATTTAAAACAAAAATGTATAAAAACTGGACATTTGTAGACATTGGTATTAGTACCATCGCGTGTGTGTGATTGTGAACTACTATTTTAATATATTATATTAACAAATAATAAAAGCTCAACCAAATTAAAAATAAATAATAATAAATTCAAGTGACAACATAATATCAGGATTATTTGTTCAAAATGAAGGCGTTTGTTGTGTTCTTATTAGTCAATTTTGCAGGTTAGTAACAATAATATAATAATTATAATTAATCATTTATTGCATCAAATATAAGTACCTGAGTTAGAAAGGTGTTACAATTATTTAGTTTCATATAATTATTATTAACGCAACAATAGAATTTCAACTAAGTATCAATTATTACTTACTGGCTTTTTTATAAATTAAAATAAATTAAATAATATTATTAAAAATATCCTATAATATTCAATTCAAGCATTAGTAAGTACTCATTTTATTAGTTTCATTATGTCAATATACATAATTAAATAATACTTAATAAAACCCTAAATATATATCACTGCTGGACACGGGTCTCCTCTTCTCTATCAACATAGCAGAGAGGATTTAAGCTTCGAACCACACGCTCTGGCAATTAAATTACAATATTTGAAATAAAATATCAAAGTAGATTAACAAATATATACCAAGTTGTTGTTAAAAAATACAACAAGACATTTAAATTTATTATCTTTTTCTAAAACTCTGTAATTGTTGTAAATTCACAATAGTTTTAGTAGTTTCGTGGCTCTCGATTACACAAACTTTCCTGATGCTTTCATGCGAATAAAAGTTTTAATATTGATCTCTCACTCATGGCTGGCGGCACCTTCATTTCCGAACAGAGCAATCACCTGTCAAAGTTTCCCGCTCTATAAAGCTTAAATTGAAATGTAGAACCATTGTGTAGAACGGTCTTTCGTTCTTTAGATTATACACATATCTTTTATTTTTTTATATTTATTTAAATTTAATTTATCATCTACTTACTAGAAGAACATTTAACACTTGAAATTGGCAAAACGTCAACGCCGAATCAACAATTTATTTGAATAGAATACATAACAGACAATATAGTCGGTACAATATTTATACTGAAATTATGTATAGGTACATATCTAGAGAATATTAACAACTTCATGGACTTCTGATGCCTGTTTATATTTTAATTTATTACCACAGTTCTTCTATTAGTGCCAGTAAAAGAAGTTTTAGAAGAATATAGCTCTAAAATACATACCTAAATATGTATGAACAAAGTGTTACAATCATAGCATTCTCTGTTCTGAGCCTCTAGACAAGTGGCATAAGCGATAGTCGAATCGAAAAGTCAAAAAATAAAATGTATGGAATTTGACGCGTGTCTACGATATAATGTCGTAAACTTACGTCAAATCCCATACATTTTCTTTTTTGACTTTTCGATTCGACTACCGTTTATGCCACTTGTCTAGAGGGTCTGAGCCTCTAGACAAGTGGCATAAGCGATAGTCGAATCGAAAAGTCAAAAAATAAAATGTATGGACTTTGACGTGAGTCTACGATTTAATGTCGTAAACTTACGTCAAATCCCATACATTTTCTTTTTTGACTTTTCGATTCGACTATCGTTTATGCCACTTGTCTAGAGGCTCTGCTGTAATAAAGAACAAAGTAGTTAAATACATATAAATAGATAGGTAGGAAAGTACTTATCCTGTGTGTGGTCAAGCAGTTATAACAACTTTCCTTCCCTTTCCTTGTAGATTAGGTAAAAAACTTTGTACATGCAAGTTAATTTGTCACTTTAAATTAATTTATATTGTTTTATATGAGTTATCAATCTAATAACAATACTTAAATAATAATTATTTTGCATATTGTTTCAGATTTAACTCTGCAAGCAGAATGGTCTTACGATTGTAAGTATAATGTATAGGTATTTATATAATAGCAACCCATATATGTCCCACTGCTGGGCACGGGTCTCCTCTCCTTTATCAAGAGAGAGAGAGGGTTTAGGCCTTAATTCACACACGCTGGCCTAATGCGGGTTGGTGAATCAGACATGTCTTTAGAATTTCTTCTAAGACATGTGGGTTTCCTCACGATGTTTTCCTTCACCGTTAGCAGATGGCGAATCATTTGATTAGTACATATAAATTCCACAAAGTGAAATTCACATTGGTACTGCCCGGGATCGAACTCGCACCTCTTGCGTGCAAGTCGGTTACTTTCCCACTCGGCCACCCCCCCTTTTTCATATATATCATGTATAGGTATTTACTTAGGTAATATAATTGCTACTTTTTTAGAAATTATACCCTAATGTAGGTAGTCGGTCACTTACATCAAGCCTTAGCACGATAGTATAGTGCACACTATCATGCCGAGGTTCTATATTTGATGCCCAGATTGGGTATTTTCTGTTTAAAAATAACTACCAACTCAGCAACAAAATACCGACACTATAATAATGTATTACTAAAATGTCACCAATATAAACTAAACAATAAGAGTCCTTCGGACCGATTTCGGTTACGGGGTGGCAAATTACAACAAAGATGATCGAACTGCGCAGATCGTTCTCTATTCTCAATTCTCTCCGATCGCTATTCCTTAACATTCCGACACGATTGAAGAAAGATTTTTATAAGACAACTCTAAGCTCCGTGCCGCGGGGGACTTTACACAAACATACAATTCACGGACACTACAAATGTTTAAAAAAAAATGGTCACCCATCATCCGAGAACTGTTTCTGCTACTTACGAGTACGTGCCTCTCTTAATAATATAAAATAGAGAAATTCTAAATGTTTTGAAGAAAACAAATATTTGTTTTGTGTTGTTTTAATTCCATGAAATACCCTTCTTTTAATTCACTCACCTAAAGTCCTGGAGCCGTATCATAGTGCCCTTATAGCGACTTTTTTTTTATCTTTATTTATCTAGATATAAAATAGAGAAATTCTAAATGTTTTGAAGAAAACAAATATTTGTTTTGTGTTGTTTTAATTCCATGAAATACCCTTCTTTTAATTCACTCACCTAAAGTCCTGGAGCCGTATCATAGTGCCCTTATAGCGACTTTTTTTTTATCTTTATTTATCTGTATTTCTAACGATAAGTCTTTAATGAAGTTCGAAAATAAATCGCTATAAGGATCGCTCAAGAGTTTAAGCTGACATTGTACTTCCAACCGAGCCGAATCACCGCTTCCAAATTGATATTCGAAACGGATCAAAGCGAAAACATGTTCTTGAAAATATTTCTACTTTTTTAACAGATTCCTTTAGCGTAACTATAGTAACTTATACACAACGATAGCACTATGATAACATACTAGGAATAGAAAATAGACTAGACGCATACCATTGATGAACAAAATATGACTAATGAAATATGATTAATTTATGTCTTAGCGCTCCGGTGGCCGCAGTATGCGCCTGCTGTGCACGATGTTTTTTCCTGTCCAAAGTTTTGTCCTGTGTGGGTTCGATTCCCATGCAGGACAAAACTTTGGGTGACCCACAAAGAGTTATTCTGAATCTGGGTGTAATTTCTGTCCGTTAATTGTATGTTTGTAAAGTCCCCCGCGACACAGCTTGTTCTCTAGTGCAGGAGTTGTCTTTTTTAAAAGAAGTAAGATAACATAGAGACACACGAAATCTTTCATTGTGTCTGCTTACTTAGCAGCAGTTACCATAAAAGGCCAAAAACAATAAAAAATAATTATGCATATTAATCTACATCTATAATATTTTTTTATTGTAATATCATTTGATTTTTTTTGTTAGCGAAACAAAATTAAAAACGCGTTTGTTGTTTATACGCATCCAAAGCTAGAATTTAAATAAATTATTTAAATGATTTATGTAATAGTATCTATTCGTGTTTTATTAAAATTCCATCTCTTTTTGGATTGTAGGCTGATGTTTTATAATCATAACCTTCCTCAATAAATTAGCTATAAAGTGCAAAAAAATGTTTAAAATCTGATGTGTAGTTCTATAGATTTAGCGTGTTCATACAAACCAACATTTCGTATAATAATATAATATGCGTGTAAGTTACTATAACTAATATAACAAGAAGTTAGAAATGATGAATTTGAATTATTAAGCAATTATAATTAAAATAACTAGGAAATATTCTAATCAACATTTTTATGTACAAACAAGTTCAATACTTGTTAAAATATTAATTATAATAATTATATTTATGTTTATTGTATTCAAATTATATTATAAATTTTAATTTGACACCTAAAGTTATAATTAAATAATTAAAACTTACAATTTCAATATTAACGTACTTTTTGATGACAAATAAAATTTGTAGTTAAAATATTTTGATTTATTTTGCATAATTCGTAATGAATAGTGAACGTCCGAAATGATTACAGTAAGTGTGATGATGGCGAAAATAAAACATAGGTAGTTTATAGCTTTAATTAGTTTCAACATACAAATAATAAAGTAAGTAATAAAGGAATTTGCAAAAATAACATAAGTAGTTAAAGTCGGAGTTCGTCTACGTTATTTTCACAACTTTATTACAACAAAACAGTCGAGAATCTCCGTTACGTTTGCTTGACTTTTTTTTAGATATAGTTATCTCGTTATTTTGAAGGGGGTAGGTAGGTACTGTAGAGGTTTATTGGTGGTCACTAGCTGGCCGCATACCAATAGTAAAACCTCTAGCGCGTTATAAAAGTAAATGTTAAATATATATTTGAATTCAGAGAGTTTGGAAAAAAGGTGAATGTCTTGAAGATTGGAAAAAGGCAGACAGGTTCGGGCTTCGTTGAAGCCAAGTTGTGTAATAGAGTTAAAACAAGAATATGAAATAAATAAGTTATTATTACTTATCAAAAGTGTTATTCATTTACTCGAAGTAAAGAAGTAGTCGCCGTATTATAAACCCTAGCTTCAACCAACTGTCTACGTCCCAGGAGCCAGATTGGAGGAGAAGTTGCTGACGACGGCGAGGGCGCTACATGGTGGAGGCGCCGGGTAAATGAATAACACTTTGATAAGTAATAATGACTTATTTATTTCATATTCTTGTTTTAACTCTATTACACAACTTGGCTTCAACGAAGCCCGAACCTGTCTGCCTTTTTCCGATCTTCAAGACATTCACCTTTTTTCCAAACTCTCTGAATTTAAATATATATTTAACATTTACTTTTATAACGCGCTAGAGGTTTTACTATTGGTATGCGGCCAGCTAGTGACCACCAATAAACCTCTACACCCCCCCGGTACCACAAAGGCGACAGGTACGGTGGAAGACGCATTGAACATATGTTCAAAGAATACATTCCGGTATGTGGATGACTGTAAGTTGGAAGTAGTGTATAAAAATCCTAGAAATGTGGGCGTAAAGTCTCTTTTCTTTGAAGTTTAGACACGTTATTTCTGAATTGCATCAAACATATAATGAAATGGATTCGTTTAGTTTTCTATTATTGTCTGTTTTTTTATGTCGAGTAGGGACGTAATGTATGGGACCGCCCCTCGGTTTTTTGTGGGGTTATGGACAGGGGGGATTCCGAGTCGAGAAGTTTGTAATATCAGATCCCTTATTTGAAAATAGCCTGAAGATCTGGTAGATCGGACACCTCGATTCGGGATTAGTTTTATTAGAAGACCGGTTCGTGCCCCCCACACTTTAGCTTTAGAATAGGTATGAGAACAGTGTTAACGTACCTGTCGCCTTTGTGGTACCGGGGGGGTGTAGAGGTTTATTGGTGGTCACTAGCTGGCCGCATACCAATAGTAAAACCTCTAGCGCGTTATAAAAGTAAATGTTAAATATATATTTGAATTCAGAGAGTTTGGAAAAAAGGTGAATGTCTTGAAGATTGGAAAAAGGCAGACAGGTTCGGGCTTCGTTGAAGCCAAGTTGTGTAATAGAGTTAAAACAAGAATATGAAATAAATAAGTCATTATTACTTATCAAAGTGTTATTCATTTACTCGAAGTAAACAAGTAGTCGCCGTATTATAAACCCTAGCTTCAACCAACTGTCTACGTCCCAGGAGCCAGATTGGAGGAGAAGTTGCTGACGACGGCGAGGGCGCTACAGTACCTACCACTATCTACTTCTAAATAACTACATATAATAATATGTAAAGTATTACTTAATAATAGTTAAAATTAAATAATTTATTTGTGCAGAAGGAAAAAATTGACGTCTGTCATTCACAGTGTTGCCAGATTTCCCACTAATAAAGTTAAGTTATATAACAAATAAAATATATACCTAAGTATTTATTTTATATGTTTTTTGGAATGTCATCAAATATGTGTAGATATACATTTTGTGTCGCTCCGTCCACCGTCGTTCCTTTAAAAGATTATAAGTTTGACATTATATTTAACAAGATTTTGAGCAAGTTTTGCTATCGTAAGTAGGTACCTACTCAAATAAAAACAAGTTTTAGTCATTAAATCTACTTAACAATATGTAACTTACGGGTATTAAGTATTTGAACACTGATAAACAAAATCACTGATTGATTCATTAAAAGCAAACACTCGTTAATTTACTAAACATGACACAAAAAAGGAGTGATTTTATTATCTTAAAAGTGAACACAAAAAGGTACTAATTTAATAATTTTACTAAGTAGTACCTACACGGTACAATAATGTCATCCTAAACGAATTCGGTCACGTCAGTAACGTCACGTCGGCTAACCTCAACGGAGACTAGCCATCTGCGCGGGAGATATTATAGTGCCAAGGGTGTGCGCCAGCATAGGTGCAGGTATTATGTCCTCACTGTCATACTCTTCTTAGAAGAAAAAGTCCGCGTGGTCTATGAGTGTCATATACCACTAGGCCAATGAGGTAGACAAACGCGGTATTAACTGATCTGTACCAGGTGCAACCAAAAAAAAGCTTTTATTTTATTTATCTAATATATAAAATTCTCGTGTCATAGTGTTCAACTTTGAACTCCTCTAAAACGGCTCCACCGATTCTCATGAAATTTTGTGAGCATTTTGAGTAGGTCTGAGAATCGGCCAACATCTATTTTTCATACCCCTTAGTGATAAGGGTTGTCCACCCTTAACATTTATTTTTTATTTTTCTTACAATTTTTATTTTTATTTTGTTATCATGAGGCATAATTTAAAAATACATACAACCCTTAATTTTCAGCCCTCTACGATCAACCCCTATTTTTTAATAGCGATATTACTATTTTAGTAGCAAAACAACGTTTGCTGGGTCAGCTAGTTACCTTTAATTTCTTAAAAAACTTGTAGTGAAGTTGGTGGCTTAGGATTTACGGGTGTTCGGGCTTTTACACTAACATAATTAATATACACTCAATTATGGGAATTAGCCTAAAACAAAGAGTCTCCTTAATCTACTTTAACAACCAATCAGACAACACAAATTGGTCACGTCCTATTATGCATTATAGCGGTATGTTAATAACATCATTCAAGACATTAATTTTTAATTGACTTGGCCTTCTCAGTTTGAATCTCGATGATATAGTGACAAAGACTAAAGATGTTGCAAGCGTCCATAGGCTACGGTGAACTTCAGGCTGGCCGTATGCTAGTTTGCCACCCAAGTAGTTATAAAACAAAGACAAGAAATGTTTTGCACTGCATACACCTACTTATTTATAATGGCGATGACAAAAACCTATAAATACATAAATTGTCTACATGTTTTGTATTTTTATAAAATTACTAGCTGTTACGCACAGCTCCATCATACGGATGTCAGTTATACACAACATAAATTTGCCAATGTTTTAATTCTGCTATTCAGGATGGAGACAAATCCAACAAAATAAAAATCATGAAAATCGGTACAGCCGTTCACGAGTTATAAGTGTTCGAACAAACCTGACTTTGATTTATATATGACCTAGCAAACGTTGTTTTACCATATAAAGTAAAAATAGTAATGTCGCTATTATGAAATAGGGGTTGATCGTAGTGGGATGAAAATTAAAGGTTGTGTGTATTTTTAATGCTGAATTTTTGAAATTTTTGTCAAAAAAAAAAAAAATTGGGGTGGACCCTTAACATTTAGGGAGATGAAAAACAGATGTCGTCCGATTCGCAGACCTAACCGATATGCACACATAATTTCACGAAAATCGGTCGAGCCATTTCGGAGAAGTTTAAATACAAACACCGTGCGTGACACGAGGATTTTATATATAAGAAGATAACATACTGATAGTCCAATATGAGTGTGTAATATATAAATACAAATATAAATAAACTATGTTTTGTTATAGATCAGACACAATGGCCAGGCATCTGCAGAGCTGGTCACCAACAATCTCCTATAGACATCTTGACTGGAGATGCGGTACTGGACAGACACCAGAGTCATATCCGCGGACCCCTGGTCTTCCGAGGATATAACAATGTTAAGGTTGAAGGGGAAAACAATGGACATACGTGTAAGTACCTATTGTTACCTGTGAAGGAAATCTTACTCCTTGATCTCCCTATTTGTCCTATCCTGGGGATAGCCCTGGGATAGGATAAAAACGCATCCCATAATGAGCACTGGAGACTGTACTCACGGACAGCTTTGGCTGTGGTCTTCTGTAAGGTAGAAGTCCTTTCCCAGGCGGGCTTCCTTGTATACCTGGCTACCTTGTATATCTCTTTTTTTTAAATACCTCCGGCACTAGGAAACAAGCCCTTGTGTCGCGGGGGACTTTACAAACATTTTACGGACACAAAGTACACACATTCTTTGGATAACTATCTATGGATCAAACAAAAAGGTCTTTCCCTTGTCGAGTTTCCTCACTTTTATGGTGCCCTTTCTTAATTTATATTAAGGTCGCAAACCAGTATACCGCCTGCCTGATGGTAAGCAGCTACTTTAGTCTATGGACGCTTTTTTATTTCAAAGTCAAAAAAATTAATCGCTGAATGTGTTGCTAAGCGCAAATCTCGAGAACAGCTGAACCGATTTCGCTAATTCCTTTTTTGCTATATTCGTTATTGTCAGGAGAAGATTCTTATGTAAAAAACAAAGAAAGTTGAGCTGAAAATAATGTCGTTTAACCCGGGCAAAGTCAGGGCGGGCCACTATATAAATAAAGGACAGTTCATATATCTCTAGACGCGTCGCGTGTTTAGCACGTGTCAAGATAGACATCACGACGTACTAACATACATTTTCTATGAGCCTATCCATATCTACTAACGTATGCGTAATATTTCCGCACAGAGACATCTTATGACACTGTTTTAGAACTAAAAAAAACCAACTGGTTGAAATTGAATATTTTGGAATGGTAAAGGAATAATTTTTGACTGCCTCGGTGGTCCAGTGGCCGCAGTATGCGACTGCTATGCACGAGGTTGTGGGTTCGATTCCCACGCAGGACAAAACTTTGTGTGACCCACAAAGAATTGTTCTGAGTCTGGGTGTAATTTGTGTCCGTTAATTGTATGTTTGTAAAGTCCCCCGCGACACAGAGCTTGTTATCTAACACGCACCAAATGCTTTATTTATCAGTATAACAGTGTTATTATTTATGTGTTAAAATACATTATTCATTTATTGCGGTATCGTACACAAACATGACATTTCGCCGCGCGGTAGAAAGAAAGGGGGATATTACTTCTTCTCTCTCCCTCCGTCTTATGAATTTTCGATCAAGTCCTGACGCGAGTTTACCGTTTTTAGCCATCCCAAAAAAAGTGCACAACGCCGCTAAAAAAGTTTTCACTTCAAAAAATATAGATACTTTTATTTTTGTGTTTATAGTACTTATACTTATACAGGTCTCATTTAAGGATTTTGAAAGAAGCGGTTTAAAATCCCAGGGATACTCCATCTTTAAAGCCCTGGTGTAAAAAAATATTAACATCAGATGGGCTATATTGTTTGCCACTCAAGTATGTGGTATATTAAAACAAGGTCCTTTTCCAGCTAGGCATGCTCGCTTGTAGATATGGTAGGTATCTAACGACACTTAAAAATACTTATTACTTACATGTAAAATATTTTGCAACAGTGAAATGGAGTGAAAGCCAGAATGGAGTGTCAGCACCAATATTATCTGGCGGTCCTCTCAGGGGCAACTACACGTTTCTGCAGTTCCATCTCCACTGGCTGTCGGAACACGCCATTGACGGCATGAAGTAAGTCATAGTTTAATTCATTTCGTTTAAATTATTTAGGTAAATAATTATGAAAATTATAGTCAGCGAAAAAAAAAACACTAAAACTTGCGCTATGTGAAGAGTTTGAAAGCACGGTTGGCCAAAGTGGTATTGGTTCTTTCTGTTACAAAATTCTAAGTAACCACATGTACGGTGGGCAACGGAGATGGCTGTACAGGGTCGCTATGTTAAGGTTAGTCTTTTAGGAAAACCAATGTATGAATTTGTGTAAAATATATGTTTATCTGTAGATTTCGTCTAATTGTACACTGTTACTAAAATCGACAGAGATATAAATATCATATATATAGCGGCCCTGTAGAGTCAACTCCGTTGCCGTGTGTACCTACTTGCATTATATGACATGTTAAATCATTAATAATATAAATTATAATTCTTCTATAATTATGTAAGTTTGCACATACATTGGCAGAATGTACTGAACTCAATTGTATCTTCCATAACATATTTTGTTACCTACATTTCTTGCAAATAAACGATTTCTGATTCTGATTCTGAAAGTCAATGTAAGACAAACAATATTTATTCCATACACAATATAGGTATTACCAAACTTATCATAATCAGTAGACATATGGAAATGTCAGCTAATTTAGCTACGGAAAGTTTGCTGAAAACATATTATATCTTCATTCTGATCTTTTCACAAGGCAATTTAGTAGGTATATGCTCTAATATTATACCTATTCGATGTTCTGATTGTTGCGTGACTTTTACCTTCGTGATAAAGTTTCGTGCAATAAGTTTTGTCTATGTATTTTGTCGCATAAGTCTAGATATCAATTAGTCGACAATCTACCTACTGCGGTGTTTTCCGAGCGCGGCATGTTCTTCTTCAAACGGGGTTTAATAAGAGTACTTGGCGGTTTGTTTGTGTCCCGGGCATTACTGAAATCCAAGAGCGGCGATTACCACGTACCATCTGGGCTGTTGGCTCTTTTGCCACCATTGGCAATCCTACTAATATTGTAAATGCGAAAGTTTTTAAGTATGGATGGATGGATGGATGTTTGTTACTCTTTCACGTAAAAACTGCTGAACGGAACTGGATAAAATTTGGCACAGAGATAGATTATGATTTTTTACAGCGATAACCGACATCCACGCGGTCGGACCCGCGGCCCACAGCTAGTAACATCATAATTACATAAACAGTGTCATAAAAAAACTGAAAACCACTAACAAAACAATATATACTAATTTCATATTACGACCGAAAATAAAACGTTTTAATTTGTCATGGTACGACCCTAGTCTCACTTGCTAAGTCTTCCACTATCTGGGGTTGATGTTATTTTCTTTAATCATACACAACCATTCATATAAAAGCACTTATTTTTAATCTATAACACTCCACCTTCTGATAATTAGTTTCTTTGCCACTTAAGCACTGAATATGTTTACGTAATTTTTAAGTAGCTACCTAAGTAAACATTACAATATCAGCATTATATTGTATTTCAAACAAACTTAAGTGCGTATAAAAACATGCTGATTTTGCACATCCACAAAAAATTGCTGAGCAACGTTTTCACCTAACCTTTTTATTGACTGACCCTATGAATTTGCATATTTTTGGGCAAGCAATTTATATTTGGTATAATTTAGAAACCAAATTTGCAATTTTATGTTCACTTAATTATAATGGCCTTAGATTACCGTACGACTGACGTGATGAGGTCCCGGTTTCGATCTCCGTCAGATGTTGAGTATTTTAAAATGTTTAGTATGCTTAGAATAAAAAAGCTCGTATACTGTGAATGTTTTAGGTACCTATAAGAGCGATTGCCACAGCCTATGTTTTCATACAAACGTATCCCTGATTTTCCTTCCTGGATTATGAGCATATAGCAATTAAATTTTAACCTGATATAGATATCAGGCTTGACAATGTCGCATGGTTTCGTTTTTTTGGATAAACAGGTTTTTTAGAAGGAAGTGGATAATCCAGAATACGAAACCGCGGTTTTTTTACGATTTTTGTTAGCGGAAATCGGTCTGGCATGCGATTGGCCCTTTCGAACAGTTTGAGGGGGAGTGGGGGGGATACGAATACAGGGGAATGGATTGATGTTAATACAATCAACAATTAATTTTCAATACATGCGAGTGGCAATCCCTCATAATGGCAATAGACCCGAAGGGGTATGTTGGGGTATTTATTAAATATTATTATGACATCCATATTTCATCAAGTATGTTATGTCTATTGAATTATGAGTGTGCGAGCGAGTCTATTGCCCCTCAAACTGTGCGAAAGGGCCAATCGCATGTCAGACCGATTTCCGCCAACAAAAATCGTAAAGACGCAGTTTCGATCGCGTTTTTAGGTGGGGTGGGGGAGATACGAATACATGGGAATGGATTGATGTTAAAACAATCAACTATGTATGTGTGTGTTATAAATGAATTTTCAACACACGCGAGTGGCAATCACACATAATGGCAATAGACTCGCTCCCATAATCATAGTACAATAAACATAACATAGCGGATGAAATAATATGTGGATGTCATAATAATAATAAATACCTCAACATAACCCTTCGGGGAAAGGCATCATACGTATCAGGATAGTATGTTAGGCTTCAATCCAGAGACTGTCATAGTGCGGCTTAACTCTACAATATCGTAAGTCTTCTGTATTAGAATTAACACCTACTAGATTTCCGTCAGTCGTCAGTCGTCACCTATTCATTGATCAATTGGTCAATAAAACTGTCAAGTAATTTATCAATTTATTTAGTAATTGTTACTAATCCAGTCAATTGCAAAATAGTTTATTGCAACAGAATATAACGCAAGGTGTAGTTCATTTGTTTGTATTGCTGTTCTAATCAAAATAATATTTGGATTTTTCGTAAAAATTGTAGCCTCGCTGACTCAGCATGAAGACGTGCCAGTGCACATTATAATATATATCATTTAATTATTCATACTTTATTTAACAAAATATCTATACTTCTATACTAATATTACAAAGCTGAAGCATTTGTTTGTTTGTTTGGTTAAACGCGCTAATCTCCAAAAGAACTGGTTCGATTATAAAAAACCTTTTTTTTAGAATAGTACATTTATCCAGGAAGGTTATAGGCTACATAACATCACGCTATTATCAATAATATTCTTCATACTAATTTGATAGCCGACTAAATTATTTAATGCTATTTTTGGTACCTATAGTAAAATACCGAATCACCCCAAGTTTGTTTTTATTAGTAAGAACAAGAAAAAAATAAAAATAACAAAATTATAATCACCTAGGGGAAAGTGCCACTAGCACAATTTCGGTGTATTGTGCATTTGTAAAATTAAAATATGGCCCGATAAAATGTGGGTGTCTTTACCTTTACAAACTTTAAACAATATTCATACATTATTATTATTAGCCATTACTGTCCCACTACAGGGCAAAGGCCTCCCTTTCATTCTTCCATTGGTCACGGTTGAGACCTCTCACTTGCCAGTCAGCACGGTAGGAGTCAAGCTCATCCCGCCATCTTTTCCTGGGCCTGCCGCGCCGTCTATTAATGTTCTGTGGCAGCCATCTGGTTGTGGTCTTTGCCCACAGATCGTCAGACATACGGCAGATATGTCCGGCCCAGTTCCACTTCAGGCTAGCGGCTTTTTGTCCAACGTCAGCGATATTCATACGTTACTAGGACAAAATATAACATGGTTTAAAATCATTGTACTCGATACTATTACTGATTCTGAACAATCTACTTCCAGGTTTTACCTAATCCTACCGAGAATAGCATTGATATTGGCTGATTAAAATCTGTAGCGGTAGTTCTGACCGAAAGTCGAGGGCAAAAAAAAATGTGCTGTGTACAAAACGGACCGGCGTATTCGGTCACATAAATAATTGTTATCTTCACTGTTAAATACTTTTAATAACAATAAATTACTTCCTTCGCTTTGTTTTTATAACAATATTCAACTCTGCCTATCTACATATTATAGTAGTTAGTAGTAGTTTCAAAATAATATTGTAATGGCAATTTTATTTTTTCTTTAAAAAGACAACTCCCGCACTAGAGAACAAGCTCTATTTCGCGGGGGACTTCACAAACATACAATTAATATACCGGGCCGCATACTGCGGCCTCTGGACCACCGAGGCAGTCAAAGTAATCTTATGTATGTATTTAGAAATATATAAGTATATACTAGCGATCCGCCCTCATATTAACCTACATACCTTCCTCTTGAATTACTCTATCCATTGCTTCTTCTTCTTATCGTTTGGTTAGTGGCCAACCTGGTGACAGAGTTATTTAGATCGTCCATATTTAGGCCTCTGTCGTGATCTAACGACTGTTAACAGTCGGGACCGACTTTTACCTATCTATTGCTGAAAACTGCATTAAAATCCGTGGCGTAGTTTAGACGATCTGAGCCTCTAGACAAGTGGCATAAGCGATAATCAAATCGAAAAGTCAAATAATAAAATATATGGATTTTGACGTGAATCTACGATTTAATGTCGTAAACTCACATCAAATCCCATACATTTTCTTTTTTGACTTTTCGATTCGACTATCGCATATGCCACTTGTCTAGAGGCTCTGAGCGTAGACAGACAGCGGGAGCGACTTTGTTTTATACTATGTAAAGATTTACCGATTGTCTAGTTGTCATAGACTTTGTCTAGTTTGTAATCAGATAGCCATATGTGACTTGTCCAAAGATATTATAATTATCTATACATTTGGGCTTTATTTATTTACTATATTTAGATATAACATTTTTTACACTTTCTACATAAAACTAATTTTAAACTTACAAGGTACCTTATACCCTAAAAAAATAGGTTACAAAAAACAGTCGTTTGTTTAAGCGTCAAAATATTCCTCAACATCACTTCTTCTTCTTATCGTTTAGTTAGTGGCCAACCTGGTGACAGAGTTATTGAGATCGCCCATATTTAGGCCTCTGTCGTGATCTAAGGACATCACATCACTATCTACCGGGAAAGTGCCCAGAAGGCTAGCAGCATTGCCACGTTGGATGTCAATGTTTTGTTTTTAATTCTCTGTGAGAGAAATAGGCCAGCCCTGTAATCACGCGAAGCGTCGATCACAGGGCTAGATTCTTCACTAGATCTTTAAAGACTTCACTAGATCTCCTTACATTTGGGCTAGTTTTTTCCACTACCGAATTCACGTAATATTTATCAAAAATATACATACAACAAACTAGTTAATCCTTGTACAAATCAAATGGTAATATTATGTCACTTTATCATAATATTATCAGCTGTGTTTGTGTAAAGCTTAGTTGGGTGTGTCTGTGTGAGTGACACCTGTTTGTACATACACATTTTTTAACAGTAGCTTTGTTTTTTTGCTTAGGAGCCTGTTCGTTCCGAAATGCAGATCAACGACTCAACGAAATGTTTATTAAATTATTATCTGAGTAATATTTCATTCATATTTTTTTACATAACGTTCCTTTTTAATGTTAATGACCGCAACTTGACAAATGTAAGGTTGGACGCCCCCCGGCCAGATGTACTAATGAACTTAATAAGGTTGCTGGAGTAAACTGGACGTGGAAGGTGAAAAACCGGCCGGCTGATTCTCTAAGAAACAGCGATGGCAAACTGACAGTTGTGATCGCAAACTGACAGTTGTGATTGCTCGGTGACGGCACAATCTATTGACTAAACGTCAAAAAGGGCTCTTACGGAATACCGATTTTCAATCTGACAGCCAGATTTTGCTCGGTTTTTGTGGTGGCTCGGTTTTTGCTCTTACGGAATACCATAGCGGGTGTGCGTGTATTAGGGAAGGCCTATGTCCAGCACTGGGCTGAAGCAGGCTGACTGATTGATTGTTCCTTTTTAATAATGAGCACTGGATACCTATAGGTGCACAGGAACTTTGATTTGAACCCGAAACCGTTTTATCTACAGCAGTCGTACAGCACTACCACTGCGCACGAGGCACTCATGGCCAATTTAATGTCCGTCAGTTTCCCGTTGAATTAATTATGCAGGTAACTTTGTACCTTGGAAAAGGTTACTTCGGACCGTGGACGCGAGCAAAGTCAGGGTCATAAACATTAGTCATATTATGACTGTCCGGTTGGTTCGTGGTTGGTCCTGAATTTAGAGCACTGTGTTGTAGGTTCGATCTCCACACGGGACAAAAATTTGTGTGATCCATAAATGGTTGTCCCGAGTCTGGGTATACTTTGTGTCCATTAATTGTTTGTTAGTAAAGTCCCCCGCGACACAGGGCTTGCTACCTAGTGCTGTCTTTAAAAAAAAGCCCCTTAACTTCTTCAGTTTTTTTTTTGGGTCACCGTAACATTTTTTTTAATACTCTTTTCTTTCTTTTTTACACATTTGTTTTTTTTAAAGACAACTCCCGCACTGAGTTACCTACACTTTAGGGACAAATTGGTACTGGTGATTTTAATTTTGAAGAGTTCTCAGAATTTAGACTATATCATATGTTTCTCCAGCTTTCTTAGATCCCATATAACAGTGTCATTAGCCGAGAACTATTCTTAACCATTTAAAATCGGTAAAATAATATGATATCTATATTGTGACACCCTTCTGCCTACCCTATCAAGCAAAGTGGCGTAACGTTATGATGCATTATTACATAGAATTATTAATATAAGAATGTATTTTTAAAATCTAAGGCCATTTAATAAACAAATCATTTAACACATTACCGTTATTAACACCGATTTAAAAAAACATGCCTCATATATCTTATGTACACCTTAAACAGACGGAAGGAGGATTTTTGAGGCGTAATGTCGGTAAGTTACGTACGTATCTTCCGACACCTCAAGATACAAATAATGGCATGAATTTATTTTAACGTATAATTATATTATAACTTATACGAATACATCCCTGTTTATACATTTTATGGTATCAAGGAAATGTTAAAACTCATTGTTTTGTTATGTCTATTTTGACTACGGTTAGTAAATATGGAAAAGACAATATCAGCTTTAAGATTTTACGGCTGGTAGTGGTATCGCTATGTCAACTTACCATAAAATGGGCTTCATCATCAGCCTATCCACTGCTGGACAAAGGTCCCTACTTGTGTATTCTCTCGCATCTAGCTGCTCCAGATACTTTGTACAGCCCAGCGCTCCATCTAGCCTCAACACAGCCTACGCCTAGTCCACAAATTATTTTGCAAATGCTGTTATAGTAAAAATGTCTCATTTTACACTAATTCAGTGTACCATTCTAGCATACAGTCTAATCATCGTCATATCAACCCATAAACGTCCTACTGCTGGGCACGAGTCTCCTACATACACTTGTGAGTCCAATACTCTCTGTAAAAATATTTGTTGCCAAATAAAAGTACAGTTAAAATAATTATATTTATCGTGAGTTTTGTATAGATAGATCAATAATTATATAATGTAAAGTAGGTAGCGTTATCGGTGGCAGTTAACAGCCTTAGTAAAAGTTGTTTAAATTCGTGGCTACTTTCACCCCCTAAAAGGTTGCAGATAATTTAATTTCACCCTATTACCTACATAATGTATGTGTATTATCTATCACATATTATGTTAAGTGATGGTAACCGAGTAAGAAAGTTATCGACATGTGATACGAGGTGTGAATTCGATCTGGTCCGCAATATTAATGTCAATTTTATTCTACTTTGTGAAATTTAGTCAAGTCATATGGGTGGGTACCTACATCAGAGCCTCTAGACAAGTGGCATAAGCGATAGTCGAATCGAAAAGTCAAAAAATGTATGGAAATTGACGTGAGTCTACGATTTAATCTCGTAAACTTACGTCAAATCCCATACATTTTATTTTCTTCTCTTCTCTTCTCGATCGAAACCAGGTCCCTGAAACACAGTCTCCACTAGTTCGGTGGCCAGAGAATTCCCATTATTTTGTATATCTTTTATGTCGATAAAGTTTTTTTTTTATACTACTTAGGTGGCAAACAAGCATACGGCCCGCCTGATGTTAAGCAGTTACCGTAGTCTATGGACGCTTGTAATATCAAAAAATATCACTTGCGTGTGCTAACCCATTTTATACCAGGGCTTTATGATGGGAGTATCCCTGGGATAGGAATATGTTTCTTTCAAAACGCATCCCTAAATGTTCGCTGGAGACCTGTACTCACACACAGGAACACAACTACACCGCTGTGTGTAGTTATTTGGCTGTGGTCTTCTGTAAGGTGGAGGTCCTTCCCCAGTCGGGCTTGCTCGCTAGTATGTTGCCCTACCTCTCTTAAAATTATTGTACTTTTTGCTAATAATAATTACCTCCTAACTGAATTATACGGTCACAGTCTCATCGGGGACCAACCATCTGCGCAGGTAGCGCAAGAGATATTATCCTATCCTACTAATATTATAAACGCGAAAGTTTGTAAGAATGTATGAGGTTTGTTGCTCTTTCAAGCAAAAACTACTTAACGGGTCTGGATTAAATTTGGCATAGATATAGTCTGGCATATATATGATATAACACATAGCCTACTTTTTATTCCGAAAAAAAAAACTTTTTTACCGAGGGAAAGTACGCGCGGGAGAAACCGCGGGCGGAAGCTAGTATTGCATAAATATGTGCACAGACACAAGATGTACTCCTTACATTTTCACTCTCATCTGACAGCAAATTTAACACGACTGGAGAAAGATCAGACAAAGGACTAACGACTCTACGTACCTGCCATGATGTGTGGTGGGTGTAAATACCGCCAATGTTTAAACACGGGCAAATTTAAATACTATTGAAAATTTCTTGACAGACAAATCCTACCTCCTACTAATATTATAAACGCGAAAGTTTGTAAGTATGGATGGATGAATGGATGGATGGATGTTTGTTACTCTTTCACGTAAAAACTACTGAACGGATCTGGATGAAATTTGGCACAAAGATAGAATATGGTCTGAAATAACACGTAGATTTTTTACGGCGATAACCGACATCCACGCGAGTGGAGTCGCGGGCCACAGCTAGTACAAAATGTATTCTAAGCTTTATTTAGAAATCGCAGTTACACTTGACGATCTTTTAATCTTAATTATACGAGTATTAACAAAAATGTTTTGTCATCAGGTATCCTCTAGAAATCCATTTGGTCCACGTGAAGACCGGTATCTCTATCGACGAGGCTCTTCATAGACCTGATGGATTAGCTGTCGTTGGTGTTTTTGGTTTGGTAAGCAGTATTCAATGTATTATAGTTTCAATACATTTTTACCCTGTATCGTACCTTTGCTGAGTTTCAGTATAAGTAGTTATAAATTGTATTAGTAGTTTTTGAGCTACGATAAAACATTCAGAAATACTTGCATACATCCTACTAATATAATAATTGTGAAAGTTTGTGAGGATGGATGGATGTTTGTTTCTTTTTCACATAAAACTACTGAACGGATCTGGATGGAATTTGGCATAGAGATAGATTATAGTCTGGAATAGCGAATAGGCTACTGCGGGTGAAACCTCGGGTAACAACTAGAACTATATAAATACGACTGCAGTCCAGCCCCTCTAGACAAGTGGCATAAACGGTAGGCGAAACGAAAAGTCAAACAAGCAAATGTATGGGATTTGACGTTAATTTACGATATAATGTCATTAACTTACGTTCCATACATTTGCTTTTTCGACTTTTCGATTCGACTAACGTTTATGCCACTTGTCTAGAGGGGGCTGGGTTCTGAACATTCTGTGTAAACTTCAGTATCAAACTATATCTTCTTTTTCCTTCAGGTACACTTCGGTACGGACGCAGACCGAGCTCTGAACGGAATTATGTCCCACGTACCATATCTCTTCGAGCAGTCCGTCAACAAAACTGAAGCTTACCTTGATCTCTCGTAAGTAGACGATTTTATAGTTGTTAGATGGTAGTAAGAATGAGTTCACAGTTTGGCTTGGCATAAGTACGTGTAGGTTCGATACCCACACCAACGGCTTGTTCCCTAATGTAGTTGTCAAAAAGAAAGAAAGAAATTGAGATAGGTTAGGGCACCTACCCTTTATTGCTACAGGAAACCGGTCTTAGAAAACAGTCCATCAATTTTAAGGAAACTTTTCTCACGGTTATACGAAAAGTTACAATAAACCAATCAGCGTATAATCCACTGGTGGACATTATGACTCACTAATTTACTCTGTAAGTAACAGCACAGGGTCTACTATACGCATCCCAAAAACATCCTCAGGGAAAAAGGTAATTGCGATTTTCGAAACTTTCTTTGATACCATCTTGTTCTCATTTCTTAGAAGAATTAAGAATGGAGTTATAAGGTTTTTAAAGGGTCGGCAACGCGCGAGTGATAGCCCTGGTGTTGCAAGCGTCCATAGCCTACGGTTATTGCTTACCGTATGCTTAAAAATTATTACGTCAGAAATTGCAGAAAATCTTTGCCAATAGTTTTTAATACATGGGTAATTAAGTAATTTCGGTAACCAAGGCAACACCCGCTCATATTCTTTTGGAATGTAAGAGCGTAATAGACCATAGGGTACGGACTCTCAGGAAATTGGGCACTCTACCGGAAGCTTGCGGCGACTTTGGACACCTGCTAGCCTTCTGGAAGAACTTAGGGTGGAGACGTAAGTAATCTCACGCACAAAGGCCTGCTTGAGCGGAAATGTGCAGATAACACCTCGTCAAACTAACTACTTAAGTACACTACTAAAGAGGAAGGTAAATTTAAATATGGATGTTTTATCCAGCTAATTAATTACTTTTTTTATAGGAGTATGTTGAGTCCGGATCCTCAGTCATACTACACATACCACGGTTCCCTCACCACTCCCAACTGCCAAGAAGTAGTTACATGGATTGTTATGGACAAACCAATCTTCATAACTGATGCACAGGTGAGATATGGGCCAATAGTTTTATCTAACTTTATTTTGCTCTTTTCTTTGTACCTTTATGTAAAATTATCTTAATTTCATAATCCTGTTGCCACTTAAAACAAATTTTGGTTATAAAAAATATTTAAACGATCTTTTTACGAAAGCGAAAATTAATTTAATTACAGATTGAAATTGTTGCCATGTACATATAAATGTCATGAAGTTTTATACATTTTTTTTAACTTTTTTGACATATTATTATAAATTTAGTGTATGTATTGATTTATGGTCCACATAATAATATAGAACTGAATAAAAGATATATTTTTACTATCTTCTATCTATCTAGGCACGATGTATCTCTATATTATGCTACCATACTTGTATTTTTAACCGACTTCAAAAAGAGGAGGTTATCAATTCGTGTGTTTTTTTATTTTTTTTTATGTTTGTTACCGCATAACTCCGTCATTTATGGACCGATTTGAAAAAATCTTTTTTTGTCTGACTGGACATACTTCCAGTTTGGTCCCATTATCATCAAAAGAAAGTTCCGATGATGGGATCCATGAGGAATTGAGGGAACTCCTCAAAAGTTATAGGCACACATATAGCAATTTCAATATTTATACAACTAATCAATCATTTGCATTCAGAAAGTGTAATTTGGTGAAGTAAAACTGATGAAGAAGACCACAGATGGCCATCTGAACTTTTCAATAATAAGTATTTTACTGATGGCGATTAGATAAGTTTCGGTTATTGTTTCTAAGCAACTATTAATAAGAAATAATGACGTGAATGAATTGAGCGCGGATTGCACAGATTAAATATTGCTTTTAATACCTACTTGCTCTGTGTTCAGCCCGACGCTCAGTCGATTTTATTCGATTGTAACAAACAAATATCTGAAAATTTTACAACTTGCCGTACTGAAGTTGGTTTTTTTTGTTAAAATTATATAAAAGAACTATCTGGCGATAAGAGTCGCCTGAGTTTCTTGCGTATTCTTCTCATGGCTCCACGTCAGCGATCTTGCTGTATGGAAATTTAGTTGACATCATCATCTAAATGAATTTTAAGTTTAAGTCTAATGTAAGGTTTTCTTTCATGAATCCTAAATTAATAATCTTTCACCAGTACAAAGCATTCGGCGAAGTCAACGTGGGTGGGTCTCACAACTATCGGAATCTCCAGCCCGCCAACCGCGTGGTCTACCGCTCCATCTCCTCATGTTCCTCGATTCTCGTGCCCAGCCTCACCGGTGTCTTGCTCAGCTTGTTCAGCTGTCTCTCCGACACCGTCACCGCTGGCGTGAAGAAAGGTATATGCGCCCTCATGAATGCTAAAAGAAAGTTCTTTGGGGGAGTTCACATGAATCAGTGTAGTAAGGTTTACTAGATCTTAATATTTATAATAGATATAGATTTGTTAAAGAAATATGTTGCCAAATTGTATTGTATGCATGTTGCTCCTTAAATTATGAAAATGTATGAATTGTGAGGCCCGAGTTCTACTATAGAAGAGACGTAAATTATAATCATACGTTAACGAAAATTATAATTATGCGTAGACGTAAATTATAATTATACGTAGATGTAAATTATAAATTGTTTTATAATTTTCATAATTTACCAATTTTTTACGTTGCTTATTTAAATTTGGTCAAATTTACAAGCCAGTTAAAAACGTCGCGTTGTGTGCATAGTATCTCCTTTTTTACCCACTTCTAAAGAGAGGAGGTTCTCTTCTCTATTAGGTTGTATTTTTTTCTATGTCGCGATATTTGTTGTTCTCATCTTAGTCTCTTCTGTTTAACAAGGGTCTAAAATTAATGTGGTTATTGTGCCATAAGTATTCAAAAAGTGAGTATGTATCTAAAATTAGTTCAGTTATTGTTCTTGTAGTAATTAAATATTAACACTGTTGTAGTATGTATATTAATGACGTATTATATTCATGTATAAGTATATTGTGACGTTCTTTATAATAATATAATTGACGGCCCGTAGAACATAGTCATATTTAAAAAATACTTATAATATGTTTGTGTTTTAAGTTTGTTTATTTACTTTGTCTACTATTGAAATGTGTTATTTTTCGTATTTATATTTAAAGCTTATTTATTCTAAAGTATTAATTGGCTAGGTCGCAAAATAAAAATATGTTAGAATTAGTGCTTTAAAACTTTTACCGCCTCTCCTAGAATTAAAGATTTTGCAGATATGACCTTGTTCTACGGGCTTGTCATATAGGTATAATATATCTATATTGTTACAAATTGGTGATCATAAGACGATAAAGCGTTAGGTATAATATATTATGTATAAATTACGGATTATATAATAATCTACCATCTGCTGTAAATATACCTACATTTACATATTATATCTTGATCATCTTGACGATATTTACAGTACCTATTCACCATTAAAACCGTAATTTATCGCTCAAAAATCATATCATGCTTTTACGTAGTGCATTACGATTCAATATGATTGTCAATTTCTAGTCATCAGCAATAATAGATTGTTAAAATTATTTTAGATAAAATTCGGGCACGTGTTGATAAAATAAATGACTTTATGATTATTTGATTATATTACATCAGCAGTTTTATAGTTGCAGTACAAAAGCTTAATTATAATCAATATAGGTACCCAGTAACCAATTACATGCCAAAATACAAAAAATGCATTTACACTTTTTGTGAAATATTTTTGTTTATATTTTTCTAAACATATTTAAAAAATTCTTTAAATTATTCAAATTATTTTAACGAATTTATTCTTTTAATTTTATAATATTTTATTTTTTAAATATAATTCCCACATAATAAAAACGGATCGTCATATGTTTTTTTTACATAGAAATGACATCGACCCGTAGCCATTTTGATGTGAAAAGATTATTATCAAATTACACTATTAATGGTATAATAAATCCTGTCATACCCGATCACGTTTGCTGAGTCACTCATAATGTAACATTTCATCTACCTATCTATATTTACAGCCAATAATATAATCAATCTGATTACTCGCTAGACTTTTAATTCTAGTATCAACATCAAAAACTGAACACCGATTGTTATCACCGACGCAACTGTTATGACGTAATAACTTCAATATAATCATAATACTTTTATTTTATTGGCCAATGTTTATTGATTATAAATCTATCCGAATTGAACTGTTGTATAAATTTATAATGTTGTATAAATTATGAGGAATTTATAATCGAAATCAAGGATCGTGTTAAATGGTTAGCATTCGGAGTGGCCTATGTCCAGCAGTGGACTGCGATAGGCTGATGATGATGAAACAAAATAATTATATTATATATTTTAAAGTGTAAAACATTTTAAGTGTTGTTGTATATTATAGTTTTAAAAGATTTATGTGTCGACGATTTATTATTAAGTTATACTTGCGTACATAATTATGTTTTGTATAGGTATTATATAATTTTAAAACTGGCTGTGAAACCGTAAAGATTGCGAAATCTTTGAATTGATAAAAAATAAAATATCACGAATTATTATAATTTTAAGTAAACGCCATTTACACCATATAAGTATATGGCTATATCACAACGCAATTCTAGGACTACCTATCTCTATTTTTCTTGGCTAGTCAATGAATTGCCTTCAAAATGAGTAGGGTGTAAATGAAACTAAAATTGTAAAATATATTAGTCATTAAAAATTTAATAAAAATACCTCTGTTATTTTATTTAAGTGTCTAATAACTTAGTTTTTCTAATTCAAAAGCTCTCTTTTTAATCGCCAAAATATTATTACATTTACAATTTAGTATGAGTTACTATACTTACTAAATTGTGAATGTAATAGGTAGGTACTTTGTTATTAGTATGAAATTTTGGTAAATAAAAAGTATTTAATCATTAGGGAAACAAATAATATACATACAAATATAAAAATGCTTCCCACTTCATAGTAATGAGGAATCGTCTCGTTTTGTATGTAGGTATAACATCGAGAGTCTTCGAGTTTGGGCAAGCGCTTACCATCAGTACCTACCGTATGCTTGTTTACCACATTTCCAGAATTAAAAAAAAAACAATATGTCCGCATGATTTTAGTATATATGTTACGGCTAATACCCGAAGTGCGGCTACACCTAGTTTTAGCCGGTTAGAACTTAGGTGTAGCCACTTAGTCTTGGTTAAACCTAGTACGAGCCGATTGTTTTCGGGTAAAACTAGGTCTAGCCTTCATCATGCCGGCTACAACTAGGTCCAGCCATTCCCTGTTGGATAAAACTAGGTTTATCCGATATCATTCCGGCTAGAACTAGGTCCAGACAATCCCTGTTGGATAAAACTTAGATGCGTGTCCCGCCAAGCCTTCCGCCCCGCGTCACACTCATGACTCACAGCATCTGCAGCAGCAGCGCGGGGTGGAGGGCATAGCGAGGCACGCGCCTCTACAGGTTGTTAGCGCCAGGTGCTGCTGATCTACTGCAGGTCTACTAGCGAGTGTGACTCACAGCGTCTGCAGCAGCAGCGCGTGTCTTAGTTTTATCTAATAGGGATTGGCTGTACATAGTTGTAGCCGGCATGCTATCGGCAGAGCTTTTTTAGATATTAAAAAAACATCCAATAAAAAGAAACGTAGAGAGTTTTTTTATTCTTATAAATCACATTGTAATAATTAACACAAATTATTAGGAGTATAATTTTTAATATAATAGGAACAATCAGGAACATTTTTTTAACAACAGACAATAAGTAGTGCACTCGCTAGTAGACCTGCAGTAGATCAGCAGCACCTGGCGCTAACAACCTGTAGAGGCGCGTGCCTCGCTATGCCCTCCACCCCGCGCTGCTGCTGCAGATGCTGTGAGTCATGAGTGTGACGCGGGGCGGAAGGCTTGGCGGGACACGCATCTAAGTTTTATCCAACAGGGATTGTTTGGACCTAGTTCTAGCCGGAATGATATCGGATAAACCTAGTTTTATCCAACAGGGAATGGCTGGACCTAGTTGTAGCCGGCATGATGAAGGCTAGACCTAGTTTTACCCGAAAACAATCGGCTCGTACTAGGTTTAACCAAGACTAAGTGGCTACACCTAGTTCTAACCGGCTAAAACTAGGTGTAGCCGCACTTCGGGTATTAGCCGTAACATATATACAAAATTCTCGTGTCACGGTGTTTGTAATTAAATTCCTCTAAAATGGCTCAACCGATTTTCGTGAAATTTTGTGTGCATATCGGTTAGGTCTACGAATCGGACAACATCTATTTATATCCCTCTTAATATTAAGGGTACCCCTAAATTTTTAGTTTTGAAACAAAATTTTTAGTTTTTTTTTTTATAATACCTACAGCATACAAAAATACATACAACCCTTTATTTTCACCCCTCTATTTTTTAATAGAGATATTACTATTTTAGTAGCAAAACAACGTTTGCTGGGTCAGCTAGTAGTATATAGATTCCTATCTCTTAAACTAGGCAGTACCTCTATCTTAATAGACAGTGCTCAGATTATAGTCTGGAGTGCACCTAGCTATAAGCGCATACACTCGCTGTTCGGTAAACGATCAGTGGGTTAAGCCAACAAGGACGCGGTAACCCTATAGATGGGTGACTGCATAGTGGTATTTCATCTGAGCGTCTCCTTGCTACGGAGGGCACGTTAAAAGTCGGTCCCGACTGGTAACAGTCGTTAGATCACGACAGAGGCCTAAATATAAGCGATCTAAATAACTCTGTCACCAGGTTGGCCACTAACCAAACGATAAGTAGAAGTCTGGATACGCATAGGCTAGTTTACATTCAGAAAAATACTGCTCCCGTGGGTTTTTATGCGCGGGCGAAGCTGTAGGCAAAAACTAGTATACTTATAAAACAAGATGAGCAGTCACCCATACGCGTTGTTTGCATAAGCTTGACATTATATTTGCTGATTTATACCTATACTATACTAGTTTTTGCCCACGACTTCACCCGCGCGCACAATCTCAAGTTTTTTCGGAATAAAAACAAGCCTGTTTTTTTTTATTATTATTGGTTCACAAAACTGGACATAACACGGAACAATAAATAGTATTACTTATAATATAGAAGTAACGTGTATGACCTTCTAGAAGTGAACACAGCATGCAATGTTTATCCAGACTATAATCTATCTCTGTGCTAAATTTCATCGAGATCCGTTTAGCCGTTTTGACGTGATTGAGTAGGTAGCATCCATCCATCCTAGCTTTATAAGTAAGATAGTTCGATATATATATTTTTAACTTAGCTTTGGTGGCAAAACGAACATACGGCCCGCCTGATAGTTAGAAGAAGTTACCGTAGCCTATGGACGCCTGCAATAACACCATCATCATCATCTCTTGCGTGTTGCTGATCCAAATTTTAACAACAAGATTTTATTATAGAGAAACCCTGAAATAGAACAACTGACGGACTTGTGATGTATGTAGAAACTTGCTGTTTTTTAGGGTCCCGTACCTCGAAAGTAAAAAAAATACGGAACCCTTATAGGATCACTTTGTTGTCCGTCCGTCTGTCTGTCTGTCAAGACCCTTTTTCTCAGGAATGCGTGGAGGTATCAAATACGTCCATAGGCTACGGTAACTGCTTACCATCAGGCGGGCCGTATGCTTGTTTGCCTACTTGGTAGTATAAAAAAAAATGTATCACACCACACACATTTTAAAGCTTGACACCTTAAAGCTGTAAAAAAACAAACTTCTAAGCCAACGCAATCAAAAGATACAGCCGTTTATGCCGCAAATTTCTGCAATTTTTTGACACTCGCAAGGGAATCAAAACCTACAGGGTACTTCACGTGAACTTCTACGTTGCTTCGTGCCAAATCTTGAAATTTGGCACGAAGCAACGTCTTATAGCACAAATATAGGAAAAATTACGAAAACCGTAAATTTTTAGTTACATTATATAAAAATATTTTACAGGTAAAATATTTTTATATAATGTAACTAAAAATTTACGGTTTTCGTAATTTTTATATGTAGGCAGTTATTTTGGTCTAAGAAATATTTTGTTATTGCACTGATCTCTTACCCAGGTTAAAAAGAACATAATTATGTAGCTTTATTACTTGTTACTTGATTATACATATAATACTAGATTTGTTTTTTCTCCTGTGATTTAGTGTATTTTTTGCTAAAAGAGATTTTATGAAACATTATCTATCACATTAAACATTCTAGTTACGTCACTTGTATCGTAGTTGTTATTTTCCTGATAATTTTCCTTTATTTGGTAGGTAAGTGGGCAAATGTCGTTTATTTTTTCTGCAATCACTGAACTCCTCACAATGTACTGCATTAGTTTAAATTGCGGATTGAAGTTTGTGGCCGCACATCGTAGGACTTAAACTACCAATCAAATAAAAGAATCTCATAATCTCCTACTCTTTTTTTTAAGTCGGTTAAAGTAGTGCGTTGTGCAATCAGCCTTACAACTATTTTACGTTACTTTCGCGTTACATCTATGTAACTGTAACATATAATTTTCTATGTTACTCTATGTTACTAAGTGGCGAAATCTACGGCCTTACCCACCTACAGGTTTGTACGGAACCCTCAGTGCACGAGTCCGACTCGCAATTGGCTGGCATTTTTTTTAATTTTGCCAAAATTTTGGCCATTTAGATTATAATGAAACGTCATAATGGTATAAATCTGTCTTTTTTGTGTTATCGTTCACATGCACTTTGCAGATATTATGCAATATTACTTCATATACGTAATACCGGATATCTATAGCAAATATTATGATAAGTATCATTATTTTAAGCTTTAATTTATGATTATCCTGATAACTTTAAGTAGATATGCAAAGAAATTAAGTATAAATATGCATTATAGATAAAGATATCGCAGGAAATCGCGATCCAATGATTCTGAGAACAAACGTCCTAAGTGTAGAGTTATACATCTACTGATGTACATTAAATAGACCGCTTTCGATTACATAGATTGTGTTGGTAATTTTATAAGATTTTTTTTTTTTTTTTTTTTTTCTAAAAGACAACTCCCGCACTAGAGAACAAGCTCTGTGTCGCGGGGGACTTTACAAACATACAATTAACGGACACAAACTACACCCAGACTCAGAACAACTCTTTGTGGGTCACACAAAGTTTTGTCCCTGTGTGGGAATCGAACCCACAACCTCGTACACAGCAGGCGCATACTGCGGCCACTGGACCACCAAGGCAGTCGACGTTTACATGAATAGTTATTAAAATAAAAGTAACTTAACCTAAACTACTTACAAACATGACTTTATACTTACTTTATGATTTACAAATATGAACTTGACTGCCTTGGTGGTCCAGTGGTCGCAGTATGCGCCTGCTGTGCACGAGGTTGTGGGTTCGATTCCCACACAGGTCAAAACTTTGTGTGACCCACAAAGTGTTGTTCTGAGTCTGGGTGTAATTTGTGTCCATTAATTGTATGTTTGTAAAGTCCCCTGCGACACAGAGCTTGTTCTCTAGTGCGGAAAAAAAAACAATCAGATATTGATAAACATTTTTATACATAATTTGTTAAAATTATAGGTCAATTTAATTTCGTTTGCAACATTCATCATCTCAATCCATAAACGTCCCACTGCTGGGCACGGGTCTCCTCCACAAATTTAGAGGGATATTAGCCTACAATACCACGTTGGCCAGACGGCCGGTTGGTATAGGGTTTTTTCGAGTTTTCCCTCTCTTGCAGTGAATATTGTCTGCCAGACTTACTCCCTTAGTCGACTCTTACGACACCCACGGGATGGAATGGGGTGGTGACATTTGTATTCTTAATCCGTCACCACATGGACATAGAATTACATTATACAAATAAAATTACATAAAACTTATAATAATTAAAAATTTGTATTGTATTTAAAATTATGTTGGTAATCGAAGTACGGCATCGGCAATCTAAAATAAGTCCAAATGCTGCAAGGGCAGAGGACAAAAATACTTATAACCTGATTTTTATAACTGCATTTGAAGCTGTCAAAATGTTAGGTTGGCATGATTGAATTCACCCACCGGCTTCCTTGCGTAACTCCCCGCGCCTGTGCTTGTCAGTACGGTCTGCACTATCGTCTATTTAGTAATCTGTGCTATCGTGTTGTCTGCGCTGTTTGAGTATCCATAGCTCTTTGTTGTAATAATAATGACTTTTATTCACATTACCGTACATACCTACCCGTCAAAATCCTTATCCTTACCAGTGAAATTTTATTTCAATGCAGCCAACATGGCAATATTTTGACATTGACAGCTGCACAGATAAAAATCAGGATGTCTATCCTTATTTTTAGCTGTCAATGCTAATTAAAGTATAAACAGACGATCGAACTTGGTTTGGGCCGAACCACGAACATGGTGCGCTCCAAACCATATTATAATAATATTAATATTAAGGCTCGCGCTAGGTGCATGGGTCTAGGGCCTGATGCAGAAGGCAGTGCTCCTCGACACGGCACGTATTGTGGGGAAGTTCCTGTCTCTGGAGCCCTAACCGCCGCCGCGCCGGTAGCTTGGACTTTGTTCCCGGTACCGGTGGGGAACTGTTTTTTATATTTTTAAATATATAGGTTTTTTATTATTGTATTTTATATATTTAAAAATGTAAATTATGAGTAGAAAAATAAATAAAGGAATTAATAATAATAATGTCGGGCGGACCGTGCACCACACGAGCGAATATGGTTCGGAGCGCACCATGTTCGTGGTTCGGCCCGAACCAAGTTCCATCGTCTGTTTACACTTTTAGATGACAATGGCTACATTGGATGTTAGAAAGAAAAACATTGTGTCTGGCGTCAGGATGTGACCTATATGAATCAGAGTCAGACTTTAGAGAATATGAGTAATGATTAATCGCCCAGTCTAACAACCCTCTAGCCTTTATCTTTAACTAGTTATATCCAGTTAAGATAAGGAGGTACTTAAGTACTTATTATTGTGTATAATATACGTAAGGTAAATTAGCAATCTTTATTTCGATAAAGCATAATTTATGGACCTATTTTTAGACTTAATTGCTGATATTAAACCTAATAATAGGTGTCGTATCGCGATATTGATTGATGGATCATATTATACGTAAAATATACCAAGATAAAATTTGTTCAAAGAACATCGGTGCCTTTTGTTATTTATCCAAACTCATTCACTGAGAAAGAAGAAGAAAAAGAAGCGAATTCAGAATCATTCTGATTCTGAATTCGCTTTTCTTTTACCGCTTCTCTAAGAGAAATGCAGTAGTCAGCGTAAAAATAACCCCCTATGGCTGACTGCCGGCATAAATCGTACTCTTACCCCTTATTTTATTCTACCCATACAACAAACAAGCGAATGGCCCGCCTGACGGTAAGCAGTTACCGTAGCCTATGACGCTTGCAATAGAGCGATCACACGCTCTGCGAAAACGTTTTTCGCATCTCTAAATGTTATAAAGACTCTAAGGTCTTTAGTGACTATTTAGGGATACACTTTCGCGAAAGAACATAACCACAGCACTGTGTGCAAGTACGAGTATTTGGCTATGGTCTCCTGTGGTGGAGGTCCTTCTCCTGTGGAACACAACACAGCAGAAACACAACACAATTGAAGTAAAGTTCATTTTTATTGAATTGATCATCTGTATCTGTGTGATCGGGTTATTGTACATTCGTCATAAAGTAAATTTGCCACAGATAGATAAATAGATAACATTTTATTGTAGGTACACCGAAAAACATAAATTCTTACATAAACATTTTAAAAGGTAATGTAAAATGGGCGGCCTTATCGCTAAAAGCAATCTCATACAGGCATCCTTTGGATGGACAGTAAAGATGGGATAATTAAAACGCCAAAAGTGGGCAGTTTGGTGTAGCTAGACATGAAAAAAGTACCTATGTGTAAATTCTGTAAATTTGTCACAGTTCTAGACAAATTTAAAAATAATAATAAATTGTTTATTTGCTTAAAATGTATGGCAAATTTACTTTGAGACGATTGTACAACAACCCATCCGATCTAATATAAAAGTGTGCTGTACCTACCTATGTAAAAAAGTAGATATGATATTTACATAATGATAGTTTTTTAAATACTATGTGTATCTACATACGTAGAGTTATTATCAGAACTAGATAATTGTCTAATTATATAGTTACGACAATCAATAAATAAATACATGAAAGTTAGGTATGTGTAAAAACCAGATTTTAGCTATAAATTGTTACTAAACAGTGTTGTTTTACTTACATTCTAAAACTTATTATTAGCATTAGGCTTGACTAATGCCCTAGCAATGTTGGACCCAATGTTCAGGCCTGGCACAACGAAATCATTATGACTTTACTTTTTTACTTCGTATGTCAATACTTCAAAATAAAAAAATGAATGTTGATAATTTTTGAACATGAAATTGTACTTATTGACTTCCGCGCGAAAGTAAAGATTATTTTTACATTCCTACATACATCGTATCATCACGTCCGTCTCCCATTGGGGTAGGCAGAGACGATGACGGTACGCCGATTTTCACCTTGGGGTGGCTGGTCAATCTTGGCATGATTTATTTTTAAATAATAAAGATATAGATTTATTTAGATTTTACTAAGATTGCAATGTGATCTCTTATTCTTTCAAAACGTGAAATGAGCGCTGGAGACTTGTACTCACACACAGGAACATAACTATACCGCTGTGTAGTTAATTCGCTGTGGCCTTCTGTAAGGTCCTTCCCCAGTCGGGCTTGCTCGCTAGTATGGTGCCCTACCTCTCCTAAACTTTTAAAATTACAGAATAGAAAAGCAGCACATGTCCCATTACAAAGAGCTTTTATATTTTGTCTGGCGTGCTGTCAGACACTTAATTAACTTCTAAATGTCATTGCACTCTTAATTACGCTGAGTTAATATTAAAACAGCAATTTTGAATGCAAAGCCTTCAATGCATACATAAGAAGGTTTGCAAAGAAGAGATTAAACGCATTAAACATTCATTACTGTCGTCTGTCTCAAGACGACTCAGTTTTAAATAAGAAAACAAGAATTAACAGCAAAAGTATTGTTTTATGCAAATGTGTTCAAATGGAAAACATCAAGTTGTTGTTTGTAAAGAAAAATCAATAAAAAAATATTGAACTCTAATCTTTCTTTTTCTCGCTTACAAAGAGCAGAACACATCTTTATAGGCCTACCTACTGTAAATGTATTATGTATAACTAGCTGTTGCCCGCGGCTTCGCTCGCGTGGATGTCGGTTATCGCCGCAAAAAGTAGCCTATGTGTTATTCCAGACCATAATCTATCTGTGTGCCAAATTTTATCCAGATCCGTTCAGTAGTTTTTACGTGAAAGATTAACAAACATCCATCCATCCATCCATCCATTCTTACAAGCTTTCACATTTATAATATTAGTAAGTATTCTGTGATATTAGTAAGGATATACATAACGCGTTTGTTAGTATGTATGTAGCTATGTTAGTTTGTATCAGGTTCCGGTGGTCCGACCGTGAAGGCGAGTGTAGGTGCACAGGGGGGTTTTAGACGGTATGCCGGCCGCCTTCCATCTTTAGGCCGGAGAGTCCAACATTTCCCCTCAACATAGAAAAGGCCATGTAAATGTGTATGCCATCTTGGCATTATAAAAATTTACAAAAGTTGCAAAATCGTATTTGTAATTGTTTTTTTTTGTGTGGCAAACTAGCATACGGCCCACCTGATGTTAAGCAGTTACCGTAGCCTGTGGACGCTTGCGTGTTACCAACCCATTTTTTTACACCAAGGCATTAAGATAGCAGTATCCCTGGGATAGGAATACGTTTATTTCAAAACGCATCCCTAAATGAGCGCTGGAGACCTGTACCCACACATAGGAAGACAACTACACCACTATGTGTCATTTGGCTGCGGTATCCGTAAGGTGGAGGTCCTTCCCCAGTCGGGCTTGCTCACTAGTGTGGTGCCCTACCTCTCTTAAAATATTTATTGAATATCCTATACTGACCTGAATCACTGTTGGCCAAAAGCTGGATAAAAAATAATTGATTGTCATCTTCCTCTATCTCATTCCTCACCTAATCCAATCTCAGTTCAACAACCAAGATAGTTACAAATAGAAAGACCAGATGTTATCAAACGGAACTTCTATTAGGTTTAGTCTATTTATATAACCTAGGTCACATTACTAATAGGCACATAAGAGCAGCGCTATTGTCTGCAAGGATATGACATAATGGCTCGCAAATCTAGAGTGATATATCCTTTATCTAAACTAATATTATAACGGGGAAAGATTTGCTTTCTTGTTTGTTTGTTACGATTTTATTCAAAAACTACTCGATCGATTTTAAAAACTCTTTCACCATTAGAAAGCTACATTATCAGCGAGTAACATAGGCTATATTTCATTACGGGATCCTTACGGAATCTAAATAAATTTCCTACCGTACCGAAGCTTCTCTCGAGTTATTTGTTCATATAAAGTAGTTTGAAAATTCAAATTCAAAATCATTTATTCATATAGATCACACTGTGACACTTATGCAGGTTAATGAAAAATGCCAAATGAGACGTCAGCTAATTTGCCTACTGCTGGATTCGCTAACTGAACAGACAGGGGTAGAGCCCAAGGAAAGAACCGGCAAGAAACTCAGGCCACTCTTTTTAATTGCCAGATATGTGATTACAATTTTATTTGTGTTAACTACAATTAATGCAGAAAGTGATGCAATAAAAAACACCATATAAACATAATTTTAAATTTCCGAAATTCTAACTTTTTATGACTTCGTCAATATTCAAGTTCTTCAGCAACTTTTTACAACAACGTCACACTACTACAAAAAATGGCATAGGCTACGGTTAACAACAGGCGGGACTTAGCTTTGCTTATAACAGTATTAAAAAAAGTGTATATTATAAAAAATCAGAGAAATAGAGTGCCATACAAGCGAGCAAGCCCCATTGGGGAAGAACCTTTACCTAACAGAATTCTACAGCCAAATAAGTAGAGATTTTCAGGGCTCATATAGGTATACGTTTTTAACGAAACGTTTTCCTACCCCCGGGATACTCTATCACGAAATCCTGGCGTTAATTTTTTTGGGTTTGCAACACACAAGTAATACCTCTGGTTTTGCAAGGGTCCATAGGCTACGGTAACTGCTTACCTACGGGCCGTAAGCTCAAGTCACTGTGAAGTATAAAAAAATGACGCTTATACTGTTATTTTTATTTTTTGCCAATTGTGGTATACAACCCAGCGACCCACCTGATGGTAAGTGATTTACCGCCGTTTATGGATTTCAGCAAAGCTCGAAACAGACAAGCCGCTATCTAAAGTGAAGTTAGTGCGATCTTTAAACTTTGTTTCAAGAGTCACACGTATGTGGGAGAAGCGAACTCTGGAAAAGCTGGGAAAATACTACTTTGGTGGCAAATGAAAAGATGTATGTCATATCAGAAACTAATGGCAATGATACAGGTACGAGTATGATGATTTGTAAAGAATTAGAACGATTGGCAAACAAGTTGGTCTCCTCATATAAAAGCAGAGCAAAAATACGTATCGAAAGTATTTTTTGCATAAACATTAAAGAAGGGCCGGCGCAGAGTGACTTAAACTACTATATTTACATACCACGTGAACTAATCCATGTATATACATAATAAAATAATAATTTGTGTACCATAAGTAAATATTTTAAAAAGTGTAACAAGGTTTGTTTTTACATATTTTCACATACACTGCCTACATAGGTATGCTACTGGATAACCTAAATTAGTTTTATAGCTAAATTAACGAAACTTCTTTTAGGTTTACCTATGTTTAACCTACTTTAGATTATAAAAAATATTTAGTATTTACTATGGTAGATAAGATAGTATGACCATAGTGTAAGGATTCTTCCTTATACTATCTTTTTATACTATGGTTATTACCTACATATTTAAGTAAAGACAAAACTATTTCTATTGATTTTTTTATATTACCTTAGCCACCTAAGTACCTAGTATTAAAATAAAGTAAGTAAGTATCGTGTTTTGACTGCATCAGCTTGCATGCTATAATACTTGTATTTTACAAAAGATTGTAACTATCTGGCGATTAAAAAGAGTGGCCTGAGTCCTGAGCCGGAATTTTTTTGCTGACATCATCTTTCTGGCTTATTCATAATTTATGACCTAAGTGTTACCATGTAACCTAAATGAATTTTAAGTTTGAGTTAAAAAAAATTAAACCACTCAACGATATCGTAAACTAGTTTTATATAGATACTCTAGTGCAGTCTAGATTTCCTATTGTGATCGGAAGTTATAGAGCAAGGAGGGGACACGAGAACAGATTATCTATTTGTCTACATCGAGATAAGGCACGTGCCACTTGACTGACGACCTGTATATCTATATACAAATAAATAAATCTAAAGTGTCTGTGTGTAATAAATCTTACTATTGGATATGGAAATATACTATTGGATGGATGTATGTATGGATGTTTGTTACTCTTTCACTTAAAAACTAGAGAACGGATCTGGATGAAATTTGGCATAGAGATAGATTATAGTCTGGAATAGCGAATAGGCTTATTATCGCGATAACCGACAGCAACAGCTAGTTACAATATATTATTATATTGTATTGTATGTCTGATTGTTCAGTTTCTGCGATGCTGATGTTATAGGGAATAAATTAGGCTACATTTATGTAAGATAAATATGTAGGAATAGGATTTCCAGGAAAATGTCAATTACCACGGGAATAGGTAATTTCTAGTAGTTATATATATTATATAGACACAGTGAAATGTGGCCGGCTTTAGCTAGTATGTACGCATCGTTGGTCTTAATCTATACTAATATTATGAAGAGGAAATATTTGTATTTTTGTGTGTGTATGTTTGTAATGAATAAACTCAAAAACTTCTGTGCCGATTTCAAAAATTCTTTCACCATTGGAAAGCTACATTCACCATGAGTGACATAGGATATATTTATTGCTAGAAAAGATTAGGGACCCTTACTAAAACTTAAGTAACGTAACCCAAGGTGTAAAAAAGTGCCCTAAAACGTCTTTCTGCCCACCCGTGCAAAGCCGGGACGGGCCGCTAGTAATATATTTATATAATAATAGCAACCCATATATGTCCCACTGCTGGGCACGGGTCTCCTCTCTTCTATCAGGAGAGAAAGGGTTACTTTGCACCTCGCCTTAACGCGCTGGCCTAATACGGGTTGGTGAATCAGACATGGCTTAAGAATTTCTTCTAAGACATGTGGTTTCCCAAAAAAAAAAGCGGTATAATTTTTTTTTTATACAAGGTACTTGGGTGGAAAACAAGCGTAAAGCAGTTGCGATAGCCTATAGACGCTTGTAATACCAAAGGTATCACTTGCGTGTTGCCTCAATTCATGATTTAACTTTTCAATAAACATGTGTTTGCACCCATTTGTGCACTATATAATAGCAACTCATATATGTCCCACTGCTGGGCACGGGTCTCCTCTCCTCTATCAAAAGAGAAAGAGGGTTTAAGCCTTAATTCACACATGCTGGCTTAATGCGGTTTGGTGAATCAGACATGTTTCTATTTTTTTTTTTAAGACAATATGTGGGTTTCCTCACGATGTTTTGTTTCAATCATTTGATTAGTAGATACATATAAACTTCACAAATTCACATTGGTACTGCCACCCGGGATCGAACTCGCTCGCACCTGCTAGTCTGTTACTTTCCCACTCGGCCACCACCGCTTATTATCCTACTAATATTATAAATGCAAAAGTTTGTAAGTATGGAGAGATGGATGGATAATTTTGTATGGTATATTGGGTTCCGTCCCTTCTTGTTAACACTAATATTGTAACTCATACCAAATTGTAAATGTTATACTCTGGCAATTAAAAAGAGTGGCCCGAGTTTCTTGCCAATTCTTCTAGAGGCCCAACCCTAGTCAGCGAATTGGCCGTAGGAAAAAAGTATGCTGGCATTTGTTTTTATGACGTTCATAAGTATCATGTATTTGATCTAAATGAATAAATGAGTTTGACTTGACTTTGACTTTGGATGGATGTTTGTTACTCTTTCACGTAAAAACTACTGAACGGATCTGGATGAAATTTGGCACGGATAGATTGGCAGAGATAGATTATGGTCTGGAATAACACATAGGCTACAGCGATAACCGACATCCACGCGGGTGGAGCCGCGGGCAACAACTAGTATGTAAATATTTGTGCACTATAAAGCTTTAAAATGCTACCTTAACTGTTTCCATCAGGAGGACCATATTAAATTATGCTTGTTTACCACCGAAATATAATAAAAAAGCTTAATTAAAGAGTACATGCCCTTTTTTATACCAGTTCAAAGGTATATAATTATGCTACGTGATAATATCTAATCAATATTATCCAAAAACAAAGGTTTGCCCAGACGGGTGTCTGGGCATTGAACCTACAACAAGTGGTAAATGCGAAGGTACCACTTAACCCACTAAGCGACGCATGCACTTTTGCATACCTACTAACTGTAAGTCATTAAAAAAAGTCAGTAAAAACCAGCAATAATAATAATAATAATATTTTCGGGACGACTCACACATCGCTATCTGATCCCAAACTAGGCAGAGCCTGTACTATGGTAACCAGACAACTGATAAACATACTTATATATTTCGAAATACATACATATTATAGATAAATCTCTAATATGTCTGGGTGTAGCCAGACACAGAACAAACAATCGTGCTCATCACACAAATATTTGTCCTGGGTGGGAATCGAACCCACGACCTCCGGCGTAGCAGTCAGAGTCACTAACCACTAGACCAACAGGTCAGTCAATAAATATCATGTGATGAGTTCAATGCCCGGTTCATCCCATACATTGTTTTAATATTCTATTCTACTACCGTTTATGCCACTTGTCTAGAAGAGATTATCTCTTTTAAAAAGTTATCGAAAGATTCAAATTGAAGAATATGCCTACCCAATATTCACTAATCAAAACAATACAAAAGTATAAAAGGTTAGATTATTGTTTACATTCAGAGCACAATAATAAAACAATCGTTATTATTCACGTTGTTTATTTATTAAAAACAATGGATAAACAAATAAATTTGATATCTTAAATCATTCGGTGGACAATCACATTTACAATCGAGTTGTATCGTGGGTCGGTTAACATGTTCAGATTCATCATTATTATTGTGTGTCTAAGTATGTATATTTAAATATTGATCTATTTAGTATAGTAATTAATATGTACCCGTTAGAGTTCATAGGGAAAAGGAGTTTTAATAGTAAGCTATTACAGTCGAATTTCGACCACCGGGCGACCTATTTATGTCCCACATTCGGAGCTGCTTAATTCTTAAGCAAAATTTTAAGTGTGTGTTTGGAGATTATTATTTGTGATACTATGCTCTTTTGTGTTTCCAATGATATGTTTTTTATAGTATTGTGGTCTTCAAGAATGGCAGGTGGCGGTAAAAAAGGTTTTGATATAATTTCACTTGTGTCGGTGTATAGTAGGTACTAACCTTTTTTATAAGGCAGTCGCTAAAACAGACCAGAAGACTGGAACACCGTGGCATTGAAGTCAATTCGTTTTATTCAAATAGAAGCGAAGAGATCAAAGAGAAGCGTGGTATCTGTGGACTACAAGAAAGCCTTCAACTGCATCAAAACTGAGGCAGTTCTAAATGCTCTGCCACACGTCCCATCGAATACTTGGATACTTCGAAGTGCTGAGATGTTGGTGTGTCAACGCCGCTTTGATTGTCTAATTCTGAGACCAAATTAACATTATGCTGTGTTATGGAGTGAGGCAGGAAGATGTAACCTCACCTAAGCTGTTCACCAACGGACTAGAAGAAATATTTAAGACGCTGGATTGGAATTGACTGGGAGTAATGTCAACAAGATCAATTTACCAATCATGTCATCATTTGTCAATGTTCTGGTCTTGACATGAAATTCGATAAAGTTATTTATCGAATAATATTATTTAATAATGAACATACATACGCCAGGACGCTCTTACGTTGAAAATTCAATGCTCAAACATGTTCAAGAATATATTAGAACAGGGTGACTAACAACATGGAGAAAGACGTTCTCAGTAGGATTCAAATAGATGGGGCACCTCCACTATGAGCCACCTATCCTTCCACTGACAACGCTATAAAGGTGACAGGATTCATGTCTTTTACAATTTTCCATTGACTCGAAGAAGAGAAAGAAAAAGAAGAAACATATAAAAAAATACGTCAAGTTTTGTTGCCGCAACGTGTGAAGATGATTACGATAGTCTAGTACGTTCTACATGTTATGACCTAAGTACGATGCTAAGAGAACACTTAGGGCAGCGCTAAAAAGCTGTCTAATTGCAGTTTCTTTGAAAAAGACTCAGTAATTAAGATATTCAACAAAGAACAACGTCGATATAGCCTGTTGATACATTTAAGTAGCAATCTGCTAAGGGGTTTGTTGTCAATAGAGCAAACGAATCCTAAAATCATGGAGAACATGACTTGGTAAAACATAAAGTGGGACGATGTGAAGAAGATATCTAAGTTAAAGGCTGCCGAATGCTTCGGATTGGGTGTAATGCAAATTGGGGCAAGACCTATGCAGTGGACGGGAACAGGCTATTTAATTAATTAGATAGTTTTATTTAACAGAGTAGTTGCCAACCTAGTGACAGAATTGCTTAAATCGTTCATATAAAGCCTCTGCCGTTATATAAGGAACCGATTTTAACGTGCCCTCAGAATCCATGAGGCAGCTGCGCTCTTGATGGCATAATCCGCTGATTGTTCACAGATTAACGAGTGCATGGTTATAAGCGCTATTAGCGAAGCGCTCATAGCTCGGTGCACTCGCTGTTCGGTAAACGATCAGCGGGTTAAGCTACCAAGGGCATAATGGTATTTCATCTGAGCGTCTCCGTGCTTCGGAGGGCACATTAAAAGTCGGTCCCGTCAGTTATCAGTCGTTAGATCACGACAGAGGCGATCTCAATAACTCTGTCACCAGATTGACCAATAACCAAACGATAATAAATAATAAGCGCAATTTTATTGCCATATGAGAATGGTTTGAGAATGTTGTTATGACTGACTATTGTTACACGAGATGGACGACGTGTATAAAACAATTTCGTGACTATCTGATGAATATCAAACGTCATATGTAGTGACGTACCTATACTTGGAGAGGGCTATGTACAACAGTGGACAGCAATAGGCGTATGCTGGCTAAGATGGTGACTAGTGACACCGCAGTACACAGTTACACCAAATGGGTAAAAACCTCCAAGAAAGACCGCAATCTAAGTAATATACTATGCTTACTAAAAGTTCTATGGCTAGGTATGACAAAAATGTAAAATTATATCCACGTTTCACCTACTGTGTTCGTTCCCAGGCACAAAAAATTATCAACTAGCACCTGGTTTGCAAATAACTAAATTTAAGTGTTTAAACGTATTCAAATTGCTTACATCTATTTCAGAGACCGTGCAAGCAGAGGATAATAAAAGGAAGGAGGAGAATCCTGATAAAGATAACCCATATTCGCCTGTTTGGACTTATGATAGTAAGTTGTATTATCTGTGTCTTATGCTTCATTTGAACTGAATTGGTAGGACCTCAACGCACCTCTCGCCAACGACAGGGAGTTCATCCTCACATCCTTGCACGTCAAACTTGCCGTACCGTAAGATTCCAGAGGAATTTCTTACCACGTACGATTAGGCTGTGGAATGAGCCCCTGGCCGAGGTTTTCATAAGAGACTATAGCATGGGGTTCTTCAAGAAAGGAGTTATAAGGTTTTTAAAAGGTCGGCAACGCGTGAGTGACACCCCTGGTGTTGCAAACGTCTATAGGCTACGGTAACTGCTTACCATCAGGCGGGCCGTATGCTTGTTTGCCACCTTGGTAGTATAAAAAAAAAGACCGCCTTGACGTCTGACGACTTTATTTATGTTTCTTCTTACGGCTTAACGGCTGAATTTAAATTAGCATAGAAATGGTCAAAATTTTCAAAAGCGGTCAAGAGAAACAGGTAAAGAGAGTACCTACTAACTTAATGGTTAGCAGTGGTTTGGCTGTATCCCTGGTATTGCATCTACAAATCTGCAATATTGAAATCAATTACCGGCGGTTACCACTTACCATCAGGTGGGCAGTTAGCTTGCCTGCCACTACTAGCAATAAAAAAAATAGGTTACATAGTTTTAAGACAAACAAAAGCCACAAATGGAGACTATAGCATGGGGTTCTTCACGAAAGGAGTTGTAAGGTTTCTAAAGGGTCGGCAACGCGCGAGTGATACCCCTGTTGTTGCAAGCGTCCGTTGGCTATGGTAACTGCTTACCATCAGGCGGGCCGTATGCTTGTTTGCCACTGTAGTATAAAAAAGGGGTGAACCAGGCTATACAAACCTATTCATAGTACATGTGAAACCTAAAGGTAGTTTGTTCAGAATCAGTAATAGATTAATATAATGTTATATTCGTATATTGGCCCAATAATGTAAGTGCCATAATTAGCATATTTAAACTAGTCATATTTTAATATTACAAATGCACTATACATCGAAATTGTTTAAACTCTGGTACTCGCGGCACTAGCGGCAGTCGGCACTTTCCGCTAGGTCCCCATAATTGTTCAGAACAAACTACATAATGAAATTAGCTTTAACATCGTATGTTTTCATTTTTACTCTTCTATTAAAAATAAATTTGGGGTGTTTGGGTACTTTTCTATAACAAGATTAGCATGTTATGACCCCATATACCTATGCCCACTGCTAGCAGGCCTCCGTCACTCCATGTACTTGCGCGCTATAATTACCTACTTTCCGGCCGAGCGGTCTCGGGCCGTTTGCGGACCAAATTCAGTGCTGTGGGATTGCGCGGTGCGTAGCAATCACAACTGTGCGCTTGAGCATTTAGGTATATTTTAGCATCCAGCGGTTACTGACGCGACAGAGTAGGCTATTATTGGTAATTCTCTACTGAATGAAATATCTGTTACGTAGTATCTATTTAGTAATCTGTGCTGCTAGGCACGAGTCTTCTCTCATGTATCAAGAGATAGAGAGAGTGAAGGGATATAATACCTAACCTTAAAACGTTGCAGATGAGGCACGCTGGCCAGGTTATCGATGCAAGACAGGCGGCGGCAAACAATCGCCTATTGACATAAAAACAGATGAAGTAGTCAGTGATTCTGGCAAGGTATTCATCCGCTATGGTCCTCTAGTGTTCACTGGGTATAGCAGGGTGCTCGTCACGGGGATCAACAATGGATATACTGGTAAGATATCGTCTACAACCAATACTACGATATATTTGTATTTGTTAGTAGCATTTTCTGTAGCATAAGTTTGCGCTTATATATTTGGTTGAATGTCATAAGATTCCCGGCTGGAGCAGTATTATTAAGTAAGCTTTTCTGTTAAAAATTCTCAGGCAGAATGGAGCTTGGAACTGTGCGTGGTATAATAATAATAATAATTTATTCATTTTTAAATAAGTTACAAATTTATACATATTAGTCTTACATAATAATAAATATGCTCTATAAATTCTGGTACCTGTACTAAGTAAAACTTGTATCACAGGCGGTATGTGCATTAACAAAACTAAAATACTTAGGTGCAGGAAATTTAAAAATATTTAATAATCTAAGTATTTTAAACAGAACAAAAAGTATTTGGCTTATAATAATATACATATATATATTATAAGCCAAATACTTTTTATATATTTAAACTACTGCAATTTTGTTGTATTCCGTCAAAGTTAGGCACCTCGTAAACTCAAACTCAAAATTCCTTTTATACATTTAGGTTACAAAGTAACACTTATGAAGGTCATAAATTATGAATAAGCCAGATAGATGATGTCAGCAAATCTACCTATGGCAAGTTCGCTGAGGTGGAGTCATGAGAAGAACTAGCAAGAAACTCATGCCACTCTTTTTAAACGGCAGATAGTTACAATCTTTTGTTAAGTTATTAAAGTTTTTTATATCTTGGGGTATGTTGTTTCAGTACAATTCAGCACAGAAGGTGAGGAGGTGATCCATCCTACGTTGACAGGTGGTCCTTTAAGGCACAGGTACAGACTCGAACAGATACATTTCCACTGGCTATCTGAACACTCCATCAATGGTGTCAAGTGAGTTAAATACCTTTAAATACTTACACACTGCGCGTCTCATCATGACGATTTTAAATTCCTGACCGTGGTCACGAACTCTATAATCTCGCTAACGAAAATGAATATCTCCCTTACTGCTTGCTTCGCAAATGTAGATGCCGCCTGCATATGTGCAGGATGCTTTACCTTATACCATTTCCGTTCTTTCGCACGCATTTAGTACAAATTTTCCGCAAGTGCATGAGAAAAAACGTGAAAGTTTGTGAGGATGCATGTTCATTACCTTCGTTTACTACTGGACGTATTATGATGAGCAATTTACGCTGACAAAGCCACGGTACAAGTAGTTCCTATATAATTTTAGTTTACACATTTTGATTTTTTTTCTTATGAATTCATTTTAAATCGTTTATCTGGTCAGACTGCAAATAAGTAGATGCAAATAAAACTGCAATATTTGATTATAAAGTAGTGTGGGAGGCTACATTTGTAATAATCGGAATGCAAAAGCTTAACATTTCGCAAAAAAATATTGAAATACATTGAAATCTTGTTGCATTTACTACGTGACCAGAGTAATGCATCAGCGTTACTCTAGTACCTATCACATTATTTTGCTGCTTATTTATTACATTGCAAGAAAAATACGCGTAACAATGTTAAAGCCACATTTCCAACTTTTATAGTATCAACACAAAATACTAAGTAGGTAGGTACCAAGTTGATAATTATATATTATAATATATAATTATCAACTTGGTACCTACCTACTTAGTAGTGTACCGCAAATAACGCACTACTTTAACTATTGAAATAAATTTGCATGTGTGACATAATAACAAAAGAATTGGGAACAGAATATTGACACTCTAGAAGTCTAGAACAACGAAATAAGGATATTGCAGGCGCGATTTGACACGAAGCAAGATTTTGTAGATAGATTATTATAACTAGGTGTATCACCTTCTTCATAACTCAATGTGATTGCAGATATCCTATGGAAATCCACTTTGTGCATGTGAGGTCTGATTTCACGGTGAAGGAGGCGCTCACCACAAGCGACGGACTTGCCATCGTCGCTGTATTTTGTAATGTAAGTATTCTTTATAAAACTATTACTTTTGGCTGTCTTGGTGATCCAGTGGTCGCAGTATGTGCCTGCTGTACACGAGGATGTAGGTTCGATTCCCACACAGGACAAAACTTTGTATGACCCGCAAAGAATTGTTCTGAGTCTGGGTGTAATTTATGTCCGTTAATTGTATGTTTGTAAAGTCCCCCGCGACACAGAGTTTGTTCTCTAGTGCGGGAGTTGTCTTTTATAAAAATAAAAAAAACTGTTATGGAACAGAATGATTTCTTTAGGTTTTCAGACGAATATACTAAAATTTAAAGCAATCATCGTTTTCTAACTACAAGTATCGCGTGGTGAAATAAAATTGGAAAAATAAGTTGTTTTACTTGCAATTAATAGAACCGTGGTATATATTATTATTTTACTGAATAAAAAGCAATAGATTTATTTAAGAAAATGTATGTCTTCAATTTAAACATACAGGTACTTGCTTTTGTTTATGAGCCGAAATAAAATGACAATTTTGAGAGACCAAAGTTTTAAGAAACCTGCAGGAAGGAAGGAAGTATTTTTTTTTAGAAATCTTTTGAATTTGTTTATGTACAAATGTGCAGGATGTGTAAATCACATTTGGGGATTTATAACAGATGAAAACGAAGGCTGCCAGATAAGCATTTTTCCGGTTAAATTATTTTACTTTTTTATCTTCATCGATTTTAGCATTCATAATTTAGTGATCCGAATCATTGTAAGTGAATGAAATTTTCATTACAATAATATTTAAAAGAAAATTATACCGTGATAGAAGTATTAATGTCAATGTGTCAGTAAATTATTGCATAATTTCAAACAATAATATTACACTGAATGTTTTGAAATCAAAAGTGCAATCGCTTCAGTTTTATACCTATTCTCTGATTACCTACAATTGCATTACAATATGTCCTTGACACGTTCTCTATTTGTTTGTCAATGTCATTTTGTAAGTTAATAAAAGGAAATGCTTTCATCGTGAAAACATTGTGTTATTATGTTAGATACCTACTACTACTATCTTCTTCTTCTTATCGTTTAGTTAGTGGCCAACCTGGTGATAGAGTTATTGAGATCGCCCATATTTAGGCCTCTGTCGTAACTACTTCTATTATATAGTAAGTACCTACAAATTGAAAATCTTATTTTTTTGTTTTTGTGTCCGTTAATTGTATATTTGTAAAGTCCCCCGCGACACAGAGCTCGTTCTCTAGTGCGAGCTCCCGCACATTTCTAATCAAAGCATTTCTTTTATAAAAAAAAGAGAATAAATTATTCTATATTTGTAATTTGACAGGTGCAAGCAGAATTAGATGCCTATCAGCTACAAGGTCAGGAAATGATGGATCACATCCCTAAACTAATGCACACGGGCGACAGGATAAGCGGAGTTCTTGTCGATATTACGTACGTATCCTACCAATATTACGAGTATAAACGCGAAAGTTTGTAAGTATGGATAGATTGATGGATAGATGGATGTTTGTTACTCTTTCATGTAAAAACTACTGAACGGATCTGGATCAAATTTGGCACAGAGGCAGATTATGGTCTGGAATAATATATAGGCTACTTTTGAAAGCGATAACCAACATCCACGCGAGCGGAGCCGCGGGCAACAGCTAGTTATATAATAATAGCAATCCATATACACGAACGCACTGCAACATAGTGCTAGTTAAGTGTACTAACATAGTTTTAAGATCTTAATAAAAACCTGTGTTAGTAACACAGGTTTTTATTAATATGTACGTTAGTCCCACTGGGCACGGGTCTCCTCTCCTTTATGAAGAGAGCTGAAGCCTAATGCGGGTTGGTTGACGAGACATGTACCTATTTAGAATTTCTTCAAAGACATATCGGTTTGCTTACGATGGTTTTCTTTACCGTTAGCAAATGGTAAGTGCCCGTATACATTCCACAAAGTGAAATTCATATTGCTACCGCCACTCGGGATCGAACTCACAACATAGGTACAAGTCAGTTTCTTTCGGCTGCCACCACTCTCCCACTACAATATTAGTAATAACAATAATTATTTATTTATTTCTATAAAAACATGCACATATTGATTAATAATAATTATCTATATGATTCGATGACAATACATTTGTTGGTGTACAGCATATAAACAATTGAGCTACTGCGCCTGAACTAAGCAGAGCCTGTATATCAGGTCACAGTGTACTCCTTAATTAAATTTTACCACAATAACAATAATATTGATACAATATAATGTAATTATGATTTAATTTCATTTTATTTATTTATTTTTGCACCTTACGAGACCGGTGTATGTGTGGGTATGTCTTTGTGTGTGTGTGTGTGTGTGTGTGTGTGTGTGTGTGTGTGTGTGTGTGTGTGTGTGTGTGTGTGTGCGTGTGTGTGTGTGTGTGTTTGTTTATTTTGTTTTTTCGTCAAAATTATGCCAATTGAATTGTATTTGTTTTGCAGTGAACTGCTGAGTCCAAAGTTAGAGAAGTACTACACATATTCTGGATCACTAACATCGCCAGAATGCAATGAAGTCGTCACCTGGATCATATTCGAAAAACCCATCTACATAAGTGATGCACAGGTATGTTAGACAGAGCTTTTATAAGGTAAATGGCCACAAATTATTGTGTGATTGATTTCAGTATTTGTTATTCAGATTACAAGGATAATTCAGCACTTTCAAATAGACAAACGCTTCAGGTTTATGATATAAAGACCCTCTACATACATAGTACAACATCTTCATTCAGTAAAACCGTGATTAGAAATAAATAAATATGAGACTGCATCGCATATTTATTTAAATATTTCTAATCAGAACGACAAATCATCAATTACACTGATTTGTTAATCAAAATAATAAATAAAAATAAATTATTGATGAAATAAAAATATAGGTAGTGTCAAGAAATTTGTTCTGAAACAAAATCAAATTTTGAATAAACATTTCTGATCGTTCAAATAATAAACCTTTCACTGTCTCATCTCACAAAACCTCATCTATTCCGACAAAATCATCTTCCATTCATCAGAAAACATATCCAGTCCAGAACTTGACTCTATATACAAACGGAATACATTCGCTAGTTGTCAACCTTTACCTACTACGCCTTTTTGCATCGATATTAACCCAATGCGTCTTAAAATCGCAACTGTAATGTAATCTTTTGAGAACCGAATAGGAAAGAAAAATGCGGAACCCACCAGTGGATCGAAGTGGAAAAAAAACTGATTCCACCAGTGGATCGAGAAAGAAAAAAAATCCCTGAATACGTCAGTAGAACCTCTATAGTGGATCATAGTGGAATGAGGCCAACTGTTTTAATGTAGCAGTATTTATGAGATACCTACATACATTCGTATCAACGCAAAAAGTCGTAAAGTCTATCTAGGTATGTACGATGTGTCATCCAAGAAGACATACAACATGCTAAAGCGTATTACGAGAAATATTAGCTATAGATACATACTATTAAGATGAATCAAGAATAGATTTGGCGCAATAACCGATAGCAAACGCCATTATACATATTACATTTTACATATTACGCCAAGTCCGTAGTGTGGTGTCGGACTAAAAATACAAATGTCACCACCCTCTTCCATCCTATGGGTGTCGTAAAAGTCGACTAAGGGAGAAAGTCAAGCAGATAATACCCACTGTGAGAGAAGGAAAACTCGAAACAAAACCCTTTTGGCCAGCGTGGTATAGTAGGCTAATATCCCTCCGACTGGCGGGAGGAGACCCGTGCCCAGCAGTGGGACGTTTATGGGTTAACATGATGAAACGCCATTAATCAAAATATACGAGTATCTATTTTTTGTTCCAGTACCGAATGTTTGGCAAAATTGGTGTTGGTCGGCACAACTTCAGAAGCTTACAGAAAATAAGATCCCACGTGGTGTTCACTCCACACATGGAGGCGAAATCTTTGCAGAAGCCGCACATCATGGTGTTCTTTCAAGACGTTGTTAGCATGGTCAAAGGTTTCATAAAGAACATAACGCGGTGAGTATTGAATATTTTCATTAATAAACCGTAACTTGTGTGTGTTCTACCGCCTGTATAATGGGGTGTGTTCTAAGGAATTGTTCGAGATGATGCCCACGGCCACATCTTATCAACGCACCTCTCGCCACCGACAGGGAGTTCATCCTCAGATCCTTGCACCTCAAACATGCCGTACCGTCAGATTCCAGAGGAATTTCTTACCACGTACGATTAGGCTGTGGAATGAGCTCCCTGCCGAGGTTTTCCCAACAGACTATAGCATGGGGTGTTTCAAGAAAGGAGTTATAAGGTTTTTAAAGGGTCGGCAACGCGTGAGTCACACCTCTGGTGTTGCAAACGTCCATAGGCTACGGTAACTGCTTACCATCAGGCGGGCCGTATGCTTGTTAGTATATAGCCATCTTCTTAGTATAAAAATTAAATACCGTTTTTTTAATAAACGTTGTGTAGCAAGTGAATACCTACTTACATTTCGATTTTTTTCTCTTTCTGTCATCAGTAGTTTGACATTCGAAAGAAGAGGACAAAGCAGTAGGAATAGGGCCCGCTTGATGGCAAGCAGTTACCGTTTAAAATGGCACCTACACAAAGAGCATCCCTTATTAAAAATATGAATAGGGAGAATTTGCAGCCTTTATCTTCTTTACTGCTAGTGCAGCGCTCCTTCAAGGAGCTTGAGTTTTACAATTACTTAGCAGACTAAGAAGCTTTGTACGGGACCCGATTTTGGGTTGTGCAGCATAATTATTTTTTACTGAATAACTTCAGTACTTCTGCCTACGTTCCTGTGGTTACTACTTAGCAAATCAGTAATTAAGTAAACTCAATTTCAAAATGAATTTATTTACTTTGGTTGCACAGTAACACTTATGAAGATCATAAATTATGAATATAGCAGGTAAGCCAGAAAGATGATGTCAGCCAATTTACCTACGACTAGTTCGCTGACAAATAAAGAACTTACAAGAAACTTAGTTAACTTGACTCGCAGAAGTTTACTTGAGATCTACCATTGAAACAAAAATGGCAAACTAGCGACTGCTACTAAACCTTTTATTGATAAATATAACAATTCTAGGAATATATATTATGATTTAATAAATATGTAGTACCTACATGACATTAATAATTAACTTTGAGGTACCTCACAAAAATTGCTTGAAGAACCAATAGTTTCATGTAATTTGGAGAACAAGGATTTATTTCTTGAAAACATTTATTTTATATAATGGTGATAAGAAATAGTTGTCACAAACATTCTCAATAAATAACACAATTAAACATAATAAATAGATTATTATGAAACCTTTATAACCCATAACCACAAATTATATAATAGATGCACAACAGATACTTCACTTTCCTAAAAATCTACATTATAATTACGTCACTCAAGGTCACTCAAGGTGCCGTACCTTGAGTGAATGTCGGAGCTCTGCCTTTATCCGCAAATACCTCAAAAACTTATAAAACATATTTTACTCTTCTCTTTCTCTTATTGGTTTGACAACATATCTGATGCCCTTAAATCATCCTACAGGATTGTATGGAGATTCTTTAGTTAAAGTGTATACTAAGTTTGGGACGGTCGGTACGACTAAGAGTCAGATTTAAGAAGCAGATCAAGCGGGGAATTACTCGAACATTTCTCAACTAATAACACTAGTCTACAAAGTAAAAACGATTACTACACATGGCAATAATATTGCATACTGTATGGTGTGTGCAGAGAATTAAGAAATAATACCACAATATTATAACCCGTTTTTTAATTAACAATATCATATAATATAATTCTTCTTGGTAGACCGACGATCCAGTAAAGGTTGCGGGAATTTGATGGACAAGGTCAGCTATGCTGTGGAAATCCTTGGGGGAGGAATATATCTAGTAGTGGACGTCTCTAGGCTGATATGATGATGATGATTCTTCTTGAAATTTTCCTTGTTGAAATTGGTTTTACGGATATCTCTTCTCAATTTCCAGCAGTAGTAGGTATATTAACATACGCATTTTTCTGTCCAATATAATATCTAAGTGAAACTATCTATATATTATCTATGTACTACAAACTACTAGATACCAAATTGCTTTTCGCATGCAAAAATCAATTTCAAAAAGAAGAATATAAAATTTTAGGGACTGTTGTCAGCTGCTTTTGTAGGCTATTTTTACAAGCTTGTCATAAGTTTCAAAAAGAGTCTTACGTAGTTCAAGTCCTATAAATGTAAATCAGGGTATCCTTCAGACACTCTCAAATTTGAGCACCGAATAAAAATTTCTTCTTCTTTGTTACTTCGTCATTACTTTGACTTGGAAATTTACTCCGCAGATTTATAAGGTGTGCTGGTGCATCTATATTCCAAGGCTGGTCTATATTTTTGAAAGGTTCTAGAATTCATTATAAATTCATCCGTCCGGCATATACTCCTAGTAAGTCGGTATATGTTTATGTAAAAGACAATGTTGATGTAGACCAGTGTAATTATATATCGTCAATATAGAGTTAAGATAGAATTGTAAATACTAACGTTCAAAGTATCGCGTTGCATGATGCAATATTCGTTATATTGGTCAGTTTGTGAAGGCCGGTGTGACTTGGTCGAAACCTCAACCAATCTACAGGCGAATAATAATGCAAGATCACATTAATACCCCAAGTACATAATATTGTAGAATTGTAAATTATGCTAAAGTAAATTAATTAAGGTACTATTTAGAACTTTATTTGAATGAAGTAGACAAAAACTGTGGTCCAGACAAAAGTTGAGGATACCAGGCCACGTAGAAGGTCGCCTGTGAGGTGGACTGACCAAATAAAAGCGTCAGTAAATGGCTCATCATCACTGCATGAATGTACGAGGAAGCCGGCCATAAGAAGAGAGTGGCGGCGTGTTTTTAAGCTTGCCACCAACACCTGAAGTGAGGACCACGACCACTCTGTCAAGAGTGATACCGATAAAGAAAGGAAGATAAAAACTATATTCAGTTAATTTTTCTGTAGGTAAAAGAGACTAAACTGACAGACTAGCAATAACCGTATTACATGGAAATTGCTAGTATTGTAATACGAAAAGCACCACGGTTTACAAACGTTTTCCTGAAATGATCGCTGTGGACCAATAATCACTAGAACATTTGGCTGTGGTTTTCTGTAATGTGGTGTGCCATCCGCAGGCATATTGCTTCTTTCATATAATTAAAACTGCTTCCAATCGTGTCATAAAGATCGCTCATGTAGGTTAAAAAGAAAATCGGGCCTAAGTGGGTACCTAGGAGGACTCCCACGACTAACTGAGAACTAAGGAAGTACAGTACTAGTAAGCTATAGTTTACAACGTCAAAAGCTTTTTTGAAATCCGTATGCATGTTCTTCCCTATTAATGTTAAGGGCATCAGAAATGATATTATAAACATATTCAATTAAGATAGTGGTGGTTAATTTGCAAAATAAAAAACCATGTAAACTCGAGTTAACATTAAAGCTTAAAGTGAAGTAGGATTTAAAAAAATTCACATACCTACAAGATATAGGACTATATAGTTTAAAATGTCTTGAGTAGAGACAGGTTTTGATAAGCTTGCTAGTTTGTCTCATGGCTCAAAACTTGGCGGACATCATCTTTACAATTTTCTTTGATTCATCGCTTATCTTTTGATCCAACTAAGTGTTACTATGTAGCCTAAATTCATTTCGATTTTTTGGAAGATTAATATTCTATTACTGTAGAAAATACTTCAGCTTTCCCGAAGTTTTGTAGGATATACGGATTTATAGCATTTAATAGATGAGATAAGATTGGTTGGCCTCCTCCAGCCAATTCTACCTCAAAATGCAGTACAAGTTATCTTGTACGGTTGTTAGTGATTTTGTCAGAAGCAGCTTCTTTCTTCTTTCTTATAATATCATTAGTCCCACCGTCATACCTATTCATAATGCATAACTAAAGTTTGCTATAATGTTTGTTATAATATTTTTTTTTTGTTTCAGCTTTACCAAATTTGGAAAAAAACGTCATTGATTTAATGTAGGTAATAATAAATTGTTTGCTTTTGTCACTGTTAACTTAGGTAGTATAATTATTGTACATAGGTTCAAATGAGATATTGAGTGTTATTCTAGTTTGTTACAAAAACATAGACTGATAAATAACATAGTTAATTGTATGAACCATATTATTATCGGTTATTTATATTCAAAATGAAATAACGGATAATGAAAAATGGATTTCAACAAAAGAAAGTAATAAAAGTTATTATAATTTAAACTGTGTTGTTTTCTTTAAGTATAATAATAAGCAACTCATTATTCGTCCACATATATCAAAACGTACTCACACCAGCCCCTCTAGACAAGTGGCATAAACGATAGTCGAATCGAAAAACGACATTATATCGTAGACTTACGTCAAATCCCACACACATTTGTTTTTTTGACTTTTCGATTCAACTACCATTTATGCCAATTGTCTAGAGGGTCAGTTACACCTCACATGTTAAGAGCAGCTCCGGATCTAGGTTTTTACAAAGGGGGGGCAGACTGCGAGTTTACCGCCCCCTAGGCAAAATTATCTACCTAACAAATAATATTTAAGTTCATAGATGACATTATTTGTTGACAATTTTTTTCATTTGGCAATAAAAAAACAGCTCGTCTAGCCGGGTCTAGTGACTGCCCCCCCATAGTTTTTGCAGCTCGAGGCATCTGCCCCCTCCCACTCCCCTCTAGATCCGGGCCTGGTTAGAAGTCTGTTACTTCCCCATCTAGCTACTACTGTACTGTAATTATAAATTCCTTATTGTAACGGGTTATTTTCGCTTTAAAATAAAAAAAAACAACAACGCGATAGCGAGTTTATTCACACTTTAATACTTAGTCAAAAGAGACCTCGACTTCTTGTACACTTGTTTCCACTGCAACGCACGGATGATATCTCTTATGTTGCAAGCGTCCGGAGGCTACGATAACTGCTTTCCATCAAGCGAGCCATATGCTGCTACAACACATAAAATGCCCTGTACACTATCTGAAATAATACATACAAAAGTTCACTATGTAACACTCCACTAACATTTTCCTGTACCTCGAGTATCGCTCTGATAGTCCGCTTCGACCACTGTATTCACAAGTAAAGTTGACAAAGATTAATGTTAAACGCTAGTTAACATCTGCCAAATAGCACCCTCCAATGACTACTTCAGCCCCTCTAGACAAGTGGCATAAACGGTAGTCGAATCGAAAAATCAAAAAAAGCTAATGTATGGGATTTGACGTAAGGTTATGATATAATGTCGTAAGCTAAACGTCAATCCCATACATTTCCTTTTTTGACTTTTCGATTCGACTACCGTTTATGCCACTTGTCTAGAAGGGCAAGTATGACTGGATGTAGTCGCAAACCCCTTAACCAAGGCTTGGTCATTGCGCAGACCCATTTGAAGAAACTGAGCAACGGCGCGTAATCTGGTCTCGGCGGCGCGGGCGAGTATTCAGCAACGCGTGCTGTGTATGCTCTGATCTGAGCGAGAGTAGTCTCTGCCGCAGTATTAACCGCTTTATATACTAGCTCAAAAGATCGTGAGATCATTTTATATACCTAGAACAATTTCGATAAATACGTAAAATAAAAACAAAACACCGTGAAAAGCGTAAGTACCTACCATATAATATCCTATGCTGCCGCTATTGTTCTTTTTGTTTTTGTTTTCACACCCTTTGAAATGTGTAATGTATGACGCCATCTTGTTTTTTATTTATTTATAATAAAAGGATATTACAATAAAAATAATAATTTGCTTATATTAAAGAAAACTAGCGCAGGCTTATAGCGCATGGTACTAACGATCGCCGGGAAGTATGGCAGAGTATGGAGCTTAACAGGCGTTTCTGCCAGGTCTTGCATGTAAACGGCTTCTGTGGCTTGACTGCGCTTCAGTGATCTATTCAGGAAACCGAAGGGTTCGTCTGCAATTGCGGACCAGGTTATTATAACGAAAAACTTCCGGCAATATCCGGGACAGCATGCTCGATATATCACCAAAGGTGAGCCAAGAGAAAATTTGGCAAGAAACCCTGACCACTCGTTTTAATCGCCAGAGTACAATATTAATGCCAGAGTAGATATTATATTCCGTGTGGTGACGGATTAAGAATACAAATGTCACCACCCCATTCCATCCCGTGGGTGTCGTAAGAGTCGACTAAGGGAGTAAGTCCGGCAGACAATATCCAATGCAAGAGAAGGAAAACTCGAAATAAAACCCTATGCAAACCCGTCTGGCCAGCGTGGTATAAGTAGGCTAATATCCCTCTAAATTTATGGAGGAGACCCGTGCCCAGCAGTGGGACGTTTATGGGTTGAGAAGTAAGTTATTATATTGTAATTTGTGGTGAAAAATTCAATATAAGTGGTAAAACACCGATTCATCATCATCATCATCTCAACCCATAAACGTCCCACTGCTGGGCACGGGTCTCCTCCATGCATTTGGAGGGATATTAGCCTACTATAACACGCTGGCCAGACGGGTTGGTATAGGGTTTTGTTTCGAGTTTTCCCTCTCTTGCAGTGGATATTGTCTGCCTGACTTATTCCCTTAGTCGACTCTTACGATACCCACGGGATAGAATGGGGTGGTGACGTTTGTATTCTTAATCCGTCACCACACGGAAACCGTCACCACACGGAAAAAACACCGATTATTACAACTAGATTTAAAAAATATATATACCTGCGAATGACATTAAATTTGTGAATCAATTTACAAGAAATTACATAGCTAGTTTCTGAGTCGCAGTATCGTTGAGTGAGTCTATCCCTTATTGTAATAGAATTATTATCTTAAAAACTCTATTTAGATCCTTCTTCAACTCGGTATGACTAACTTCAGCTGAGTAACTTCGTGTAGGTACTCATCATTACAGAGCGATTGAAAGATCTAACTTCTTCCTGTAGTCTTTACGTATTCACTGCACCTTCTTTAGTCCCTCCTCACACTCACTGCACTTGTCATTGCACAAAAAAAAATATATATATATAATCTGGGTGACTGGTCTGTTGGTCTAGTCGTTAGTGACACTGACTGCTACGCCGAAGGTCGTGGGTTCGATTCCCACCCAGGACAAATCTTTGTGTTATGAGCATAAATGTTTGTTCTGCGTCTGGGTGTTATTTATCTATAACATGTATGTATTAGAAATATATAAGTATGTTTATCAGTTGTCTGGTTACCATAGTACAGGCTCTGCCTAGTTTGGGATCAGATTACGGACACAACGTATACCCAGACTCAAGAAAACCATTTATGGATCACACAATTCTTTGACTCATTCCCAGTGTACTTTTTGTTTGTAGAATTTATAGAACTTACTTATATACAAAAGTATAAAAATCTTTTACCCTCCTTTTAGGCTTCGTCGCAGTCGGATAATAGTCACTTAGATAAGACCGAGCTTTAGACTTGCAAAAAATTCTTCAGCATAATAGTAAAACACAGATTTTAATCTACGATTAACTTCAACATACTGCAATTGTTTTAATAATAAAGATTCGTTTTATCAACTTAATAACCATGACTGAGTAAATGTTTAAAAATTTGAAATACATATTACATTTAATTAAGTAAATAATTACTTTTTTAACAGTTTCGGAACGAATCAAAATACAGTTTATTATTATTTAAAATTACATAGTCTATGATTTTTTAATAAATTGTAAAATTGCAGATTACTTTGAATTAGTATAGATTTTATGTTCTTTTTTATATAGGCGGTTTTGATTATATTGCCCATAAGCAAGCGTCCATAGGCAATCAAGAAGGGTGAATTATGGAGTTTTTTTTTTAAAGTGTCATTTAAGCTGCACTATGTGTACCTAATCGATACCACCCAGGACGAATATTAAAATTTTGTGTAATGTACTCTGCCTAATTTGGAATTACATGACTGATCATGGCCGTCCGTTGATGTTATTTCAAGATATTTTTATTATACTTACGTGAAAACAGGTGGACTTTCTAGTGCTTCTTCTTCGTAGGTATGTCCGATAGGATGGCAATCCGACACGACCGGAGAGAGATCCGGTGTTTTTTTTAGTAAACGGTCCTCCATCTACAGACTAACTGCGGCAAGCTTGCTTAATACTTGATCTATTCAAAATTCACCCGTAAGTATTAGAACTTACGGTCGAAAGTTGTGTTTATTTATCTCTTACGTGATGACGTCTGGTAATGGACGATAGCAAAACAATGACTGAGCTGTGTACTTTTTAAGTCATAATTTTATATAAGTGTGATTGAGGGCAATTGGAATGAGACCACGTCGAACATTTGCGAATCGACGTTTTGGCGAAAGGTCAGGTTTAGAGCAGCGTGAACCGACAAGCGTGCGTGGATGAAGCAAAAGAAATATGTCAAAATCGTACTGAGAAACAGGCGAGAGTATGTTTTCCATATTTAGTGTATTGGCGATCGTGGTATACCTTTTTTTTTATAGAAGGGTAATCTGCCCTGCGAACGAAGAACGACACAAGTACATGACACAAGCTTAGGGATAACTGCTTCTAAAGTTTGTTAGCTAAGATGCATTTTCTCGTATCTTTTGATATGCGGTTATGCCTTTAATCCTTAGTAGGGCAGTAATGCTTTACGCATATTTTAGGCAGTTATGTTGGACTCTCCAGCCTAAAGGTGGTAGGCGGCCGGCATACCGACTAAAACCCCTCTGTGCACCTACACTCGCTTTCACGGGTACTTGATACGACTTCAGTGGTCCACCCAGCGACTGCCCTACGCGGGCGCCAGAGGTAGGTATAGCAACCTACTGGGGTAGACACAAAAAAACAAAAAGCATAGTTTAAATCTGGTTTATTTAAATAATATTAACAACCGTATCTACATCTCCCATACACACATTCATTTGTCAACAAATAACTTTTTTGTATACATTTTTCCACCTTCGTTAGTAATAAGTTACAATACATAGTAATTAATTATCGCTGGCAACCCTGAGTGCGATGATTATTTTTGCCTCCTTGGTAATATGTTTTAAATGCACCTGCTATCTGGTCTCCCCACCACCAACACTGTGCCAAAGGTGTTGGGGCAAAAATGATGGGTTTGATTCCCAAACGGTACAATTTTTTTTTGTGATCCGTGGGTGTACATCACTATCGTAAATTTGTTTGTTAAAACTCTCTCGACTGGCTTGTTCCATAATGCGGGAGTTGTCTTACATGGGCAACCAATGGACAAGGTCAGTTCAGGACCAAGGGCTGTAGAAAACCCTTGGGGAGTAATGGACGTTTTTTGGCTCAGATGGGATACAGTGCAAAAATGTATACAAAAAAGTTGACTGTATTATATAAATCCAACATAATTAACTAATAAATTACATTTACGGCTTCAGTTCATACAAATATAGGTTTTAAACCATTGTGTTAAGTCACATTTTTCAAGATAAAAAACATTTTAGGATTTTTAACGATAAGGTAACTTATAAAATATTATATAAGAAAGAAAATCTGTTTTGATTTTGTATACAAATCAAAATAGTTTCGTATTGATTTGATAAAAGTGAATACTATGTCCAGCATTGGGCATCTTACGGTTGTGACGATGGTAAAATACTACATTAGTTTTTGGACTAATAGATGAAATTGCAAGTTTTTGACTCATTGACCAAGTCTAACGCCCTATTTACATGGATGTTAATTCAAGCCACCTCTATAACCATATAGACAATTCAAGATTTGCATACGTAAATTATATGCAACTCTACTTAGCTCATAACTAAAAGCTGTTTTGCTAAACTTGCATCAACCCGTTATTTTCGGTAAGTAAGAAAACTCGTTTGACTCGCGTTTGAGCCAATTTGAACGTTGCCTGACTGACTAACCAATGCGAGCACTAAATGAGCAGCCTCACGAGGCAAACAGCATATTATATTTTGTACTCTATACGGTCAGAGTAGTATCACAAAAATATTGTACAAAACTTATTGTAAACTTGGATTTAACTGTGCATATGTCGCACCGTCAGTGGAAAATGGGCGTACGTTGAGAAATGCCATTGGACAATTCTGAATCTTAACTATATGAAGCACAAGATGAAAATTGCAAAACAGGTGTATGTCATCTTAAGTCATTATTCACCTGCAGGTGCGATGTGTAAATGTGACCTTCGTTGGCGTTTTAAGTGGCAACAGATTTTATATCAAAAATTCAAATTTGCTTTTAAGCATACATTGTGCATTCACCCTAAGTTAAAATTACGTATAATCAAAGTAATTTCACGAACTGAAAGACGCAGCGTGGGCAGGCCTCCAACAAGGTGGACCGACGACCTGGTAAAGGTGCGGACAATGGACAAGGTCAGCTCAGGACCGAGTGCTGTGGAAATTCTTGGGGAGATGACCAGTTAGTCTTTCAGCAGAGACGATGGTGCTGATAAAAGGGTAATTGCAACATGATAGCAGTTCAACATAATCGCTACACCATTCAGCCGATATTAAACTGTCTGATATCGAACATACATTGAAAATATCATGATTTTAAATAATTCTCAATTTTGCTACAAGTAAAATCATCCACAATTGAGCCAATCGTTGCTCAGTGTACTATTTAACGGTACACTATTACCCGTCACTTAATACACGGTTCTCTGATTGGTCGACGGCATTAATTATAAGCATTTGGCAAGTGTTTATTCAAAGAGTTAATAATTTTTATATATTGATTTTTTTCTCTATCAAATGTAAAGCTAGAAAGTTCGAAAGTCAGCTGAAAGTTTCAGCGACTTGGCAATTGCTAAATTGGCTAGATGTTGCAAGAGGGCTCGCAAGATTTAATTTAATTTAAACTACATGAATCTCTTTTTTTTATATTTTTGTATATATTATGAATCTTTTTAAATTATAGTAGCGGCTTGCCTCACCCGGGTAAAACTATTTTTTCTCCGAATAAAGATTGAATTTCATTCAATCATTAAACCGGACAGATGACATCATCAGAGCTGCAGGAAAGTACTGGATGCAGGCAGCTCAAGAACAGCCATTGTGGAGACATATGAGGGATGCCTACGTTCAGCAGTGGACATTATCAGGCTGAGATGATGATGATGATTATTAAACCGGTGTGAAAGATTACAAGTTGGTAGCGCCAGCAGTTTAGGCTCTGCGTTGATGAATGAGTTAGACGGGTTTATTTCTTTCCCCGCTCTAAGCCAAAGGCTGCGGTTCCACTGAGGCGAAGCGGTCCGCGATCCACCAATTACATGGCTTGAAATCCCCACACCTACCTCTTTTCACAGACCCCGCTCCGATTGGTGAATCGCGGTCCGCTCTGCTCCGCCTCAGTGGAACCGCAGCCAAAGACTGCTAAGTGCCCATGAGCACTGTACGACGATCTACGAACTCTTTTTAAAGTATGCTATATCCAGCAGCCAGTTTTATGTCAAACAAAAACAATATCTCAAAAGTTTAATTTTTACACAAAGCAGATTTTGGTTGGCAAAGGAATGTTTTTTTTAAATTGAATTATTCATAAAACGTGATATTTCCACTGTAGAATTTCATTAGACAAACATTCAGCCATTAGTTGTACACATAGTGACTCATACAAAACCGTGTCCTACTTGTCTTGTACACTCACACATACACATTATAATATACAAATACCTATAAAATACAATGTCTATGAGTGACTAATTAGCTCCTTCAATTTCTTCTCTATATATTGCACTCTGGTCACTAACTTATCCCGCGGGTTGAACTCTGTATATGGAATTTGGAGTACTTTGAAGCCCTGGAAAAAGAAATTAGAATTTCAAGTATATCGATAGTAGCGCCACCTGTCGGTTCCAATTGTGAATCTAAACCATCCAACCAGGGTAGGTCGACAGATGGTTTAAATTCACTCTCTAAACTCTCACAAAATATACATCATAGTCGATCCAGCCGTTTAGGATAAGTTTAGTGACATACAACCTTATAAATATTTGTCCAATAACAGCATTACGTATTTTTAGCTATAATTTTTCCCGAAGGGGGTATATATTTTTTAATTATATAGATACTCTTATCTATATAATTAAAAAAATATGCAATATAAATCTAAATCGTTGTTTAAAAAGAAAAATTTGTGAGGATGCATGGATGTGTGGATTTTTGTAAAAACTACTGAACAGATCTGGCTAAAATTTGGCATAGAGATAGATTATAATCTTGGTCTGGAATAGTGAATAGGCTACTCTAACGCTTTTTATTGTTATAATCCACATCTACGCAGGCGTTTCATTCGTTGCGGGGTCCAAGACAGTAGGTTTAGTTGTCCACGGGACGCATGAGTGTCTAAGCTCGGTGTATCAGTTGGTTACTCTGCTGTTAATCCTGTCTCACAGAAGTCACAGATGTGGGTGGGATTGTCCCGAATCCACGTGAGCGGAGCCGCAAGCAACAGTTAGTAAAAAATATATGAAAGGAATAACAAACCTTAAGTTGAAGTAACTTGGTGTAAAGTTGGTTGACACCGATCGGCGCTGGGCTCTTCCTCGTCATGTCGTGATAGTCCAGACCTAGCACTGCTATCCGGTATACACTGCAAAATTAATTGTTATAATGTTATTACGTCAAAGCAAAATTAATTGTGAAGCGGTGGTGGCCGAGTGGGAAAGTAACCGACTTGCACGCAAGAGGTGCGAGTTCGATCCCGGGCAGTACCAATGTGAATTTCACTTTGTGGAGTTTATATTTCCTAATCAAATGATTCGCCATCCGCTAACGGTGAAGGAAAACATCATCTGTTGTGTCTGTCTGTTTATTGTACCATTATTCGCTAACGGATAAACCCAAGTAAATAAGGCTTAGTCACAGCAAAGCGTGACCCGCCGGCTGATTCTCTAAGAAACAGCGATGGCAAACTGACAGTTGTGATCGCAAAACTGACAGTTGTGATCGCAAAACTGACAGTTATGATCGCAAAACTGACAGTTGTGATTGCTCGGTGACGGCACAATATATTGACTAAACGTCAAAAAGGGCGTAATACCGATTTTCAATCTGACAGCCAGATGTTACTCGGTTTTTGCGGTGGCTCGGTTTTTGCTCTTACGGAATACCCGGGTATTGCGCGTATGATGTATGCTGGTTGAACTTTAAACTAATGTATTATATAGAAAAAGATTTAATTAGTATGTTTACTGGAAAATAAAAAAATATTTCAGTAGTTTCAACTTGTCAGCTTAATTATATAGGTATAGAATTACCTTTTGTTATTAACAGCTTTTTCTAATGGAACGGGGTGACATTTAGCGTCAACTGCGAATTCGGCATCTGAAAAATAAATCAGAAGAAAACTTTATGGAATCCATAAAATAATGTTTGTCTAGGCGTACTTTGTGTTCGTCGATTGTATAATTATAAAGTCCCCCCGACACAGAGCTCGTTTGTTCCCTAGTGCCAACCATGTCCTTAAATAATTTTAACAAAAAAAAACCGACTTCAGTACGGCAAGTTGTAAAATTTTCAAATACCTTTAAACTTTGTTCAGTTCAAATGTACCAGTTTTCATTTGCTGCATTACATTTGAAAGACAGAAAGAAAAGCATTTATTCGAACATACACAGGATAACAGATGTAAACAAAAACAATAGACACACAATAACAAAAATAATCCTGTGTGATGTCAGCAAGGGTCGTAATTTCAGCTCTGTGTTGTGGCATTTAAAACTGCAGCGCTGATATTCTGATCAAGCCTTGGTGAAGTGACGGTCAGTTATATAGGTAATTGATTTGATAGAAAACTCTTTATTGTACACCACACATATATGATACAGAATATACCTAATATACCTTTAAATACGTGTTTGAGAATATTAGGAAAAAATTAAGAGAATAAATATGTTTAAATAAAGAAATAAATTGATAACCTCCTCTTTTTGAAGTCGGTTAAAAAAAGATAACGGGTTGCACTCCGGGAGTGCCGGCAGAAGTGAAAACTTGAACATTAGGGTTGTGAATTGTTGAATATTTTGGGATGGTTAGGGAATAATTTCGCACGAATTGCTTTATTTATCAGTATAAAAGTACTATCGTAAATGTGGTAAAATACAATATTCATTCATTGCTATCGTACACAAACACGACATTTCGCCGCGCGCTAGAATAAGAGGGGGATATTACTTCTTCTCTTAGGCATAAAGACCAACTATGCGTCAAAAAGTGTAGAACGGCTCAGTTCAGTAAGAGTGTGTTTAGTCTAGGGATAAAACTCTACAATAAACTACCTAATCACATAAAAACAATCAAAAATATAAACATGTTTAGAGGTACACTAAAAGCTCATTTAATTAATAAAACATACTATTCCATTAATGATTATTTGTATGACAAAGATTGTAATGCACTTTAGACAAATATTTGACATCCTGACTGTAAATTTTACATTTAATTAATTATTGAAATGAATTATATTGACATGTGAATTATTATGAATCTTACTGACATACTTATTAATTTTAATGACATTAAGTAGTAGAACGTAATGACATAATAAATAAAAATATTGTACGCCCTAACTGGCATGTTACAGCGCCACTATAAATTATGTATACCTACCATCTGTAATGTAAACTACCTGTGACAAACAATAAATGCATTTGATTTGATTTCTTTCCCTCCGTCTTACGAATTTTCTATCGGGTCACGTGTCCTGACGCGAGTTTAACATTTTTAACCAAAAGTGCACGACGCAGCTAAACTAGTTTTCACTTCAATAATTTGAAAAAACCTTACCATACAAAAATCCCATGCCAGAATTACACTCCTTCTTGAGGAAAGTCTCAGCGGAGACGAGACTCTTGAACGTGTCCATAATACTGAGCACGAAGAACGCCTTGTCCTTGGTGTACACGACAGGTACTCCTACTGATATGTGCTCGGCGAGCCGCTGTGACCCAGGGGACGTCAGGTGTAAGTATGCGTCTATCATCATTAGCTTCCGACGGGCGGGGATAGGGATTTCTGAAATAAATTTTGGTGATTAATCCTACTAATATTATAAACGCGAAAGTTTGTAAGAATATATGGATGTCTGGATGTTTGTTACTCTTTTACGCAAAAACTACTAACCGGATCTGGATTAAATTTGGCATAGAGATATATTATAGTCTGGAATAACGCATGGGCCACTTTTTATCCCGGAAATAAACTCTGTTCCCGAGGGAATGTAAGCGCGGGCGAAGCCGCAGGTGAAAGCTAATATAAACATAATTGAAGTACAGGAAAACGCAGCGTGAGACGACCTCCTACTAGGTGGACAGATGATATCATCAGAGCTGCAAGAAAGCACTGGATGGCAGCTCAAGATCGACCATTGTGGAGACATATGAGAGACTACGTTCAACAGTGGACGTCATCAGGCTGAAATGATGATGATGATAACCATAAGATAACTGCACGCCTTGAAGAGAGTGGGTATAAGATAGGAGTATCACTTTCGGTACTCAGGAATTGTAACTACATATCTGTCGATTGAAAAGTGGCCCTTGCCGGGTCTTTCCTTAGGGTCTACCCCTGTCTGTTCAGTCAGGTAACCTGGCAGTAGGCAATTAGCTGATATAATATCGGGACAAAAATAGACATTTGAGTTTTTCTGCCATAAAAATTCACATTATTGATGTCCGAAATCAAGCAATTGTACACCTGTATTTGCGCACACACTTGTGCACTATAATATATCTCACTCAGAAGGAGTGAGAAAAGCCACCGTTACCGATAATTCGGTTAGGAGGTAATTTTTATTACTTAGCTATAATTCACCTGGAAATGGTGCAGCTTTACACTAGGGACATTTTTTCCTAAAAAATGGTTTAGTAATTACTGAGATTGGTTCTCGTTCAAACAAACAAACTTCTTTGTAATATTAAAGCACTAGGGGCCGCCCGCGACTTCGTCCGCGTGGTTATTTGGAATATTTTCTCCGATTTTGCAACATATCTCACTACTGTTCCGCTCCTATTGATCATAGCGTGATGTTATACAGCCTATAGCCTTCCGGGATAAATGCACTATTCAACAATAAAAGGTTTTTTGTAATCAAACCAGTACTTTCTGAGATTAGCGCGTTTAACCAAACAAACAAACAAACTATTCAGCTTTATAATATTAGTATAGAAGTATAGATAAATGATACCTATATTCTCAAAAATAAATGCTTATTATTATTATTGGGAAATTTTGTTTTTTTCAGCTCTTGAGCTGGTTTTGACCACATTTACAGGCGGTAGCCAAGTAAATGTACCGTGTGGTGTAAATTTAGGATGTATTTAGGTGTGATGTTGTGATTTCATTATCATCTATTTGCATGAACTTATTATTATTATTATGTTCATATTATTACCGCCCGCCGATAGCAACTTGTCGATGAACTCTGGCCGTAAGGTAGACTTGAGGTGTTGCTCGGACGCCTTGTTCAACGTCAGCAGGGAAAACACCAGGTCTAACCACGACGAAGACTTGGCCATCTCTTCTTCTTTGTATGTTAGTGCTACCTGGAAATATTACAATATTTATTGGAAAAGCTTAAAGGTATCAGACAAGGTACTTTTGCGTTTTGGGCCGCAACAAAATGAATTCCTTTTTCTTTTTTAACCGACTTCAAAAAGAGGAGGTTATCAATTCGTGTGTATTTTTTTTTTATGTTTGTTTCCGCATAACTCCGTCATTTATAGACCGATTTGAAAAAATCTTTTTTTGTCTGACTGGACATACTTCCAGTTTGGTCCCATTATCATCAAAAGAAAGTTCTGATGATGGGATCCATGAGGAATTGAGGGAACTCCTCAAAAGTTATAGGCACACATATAGCAATTTCAATATTTTTAACAACTAATCAATCATTTGCATTCAGAAAGTGTAATTTGGTGAAGTAAAACTGATGAAGAAGACCACAGATGGCCATCTGAACTTTTCAATAATAAGTATTTTACTGATGGCGATTAGATAAGTTTCGGTTATTGTTGCTAAGCAACTATTAATAAGAAATCATGACGAATGAATTGAGCGCGGATTGCACAGATTAAATATTGCTTTTAATACCTACTTGACCTGTGTTCAGCCCGACGCTCAGTCGATTTTATTCGATTGTAACAAACAAATATTTGAAAATTTTACAACTTGCCGTACTGAAGTCGGTTTTTTTTTTGTTAAAATTATTTAAAAAGACAACTTCTGTAATAGGGAACACTTTATAGGGTCCCGCGTTCCGGGGGAGAGTCCACGCGGGGGAGTTTACAAACATACATATCATAGTCACATAGTACACCCAGACTCGGAACAAACATTTAAGAATTAGGAATCGAACCCACAACACGTCGCGCAGTGGTAAATTTCAAGGTAACCACTTAAGCTACTGAACCAACCGTGGAGTCAATTATAACGATATTTGCCATACTAAGAAGATTTGTAGGTACTCTCAAATAACTTACTTTCACAAGCCCTTCGGCAGATGGCGGTAGGTAGTCGACAGTAGCAAGTGTGACAATGGCGGAGGCTACATCACTGGCTCTGCTTATATCCTTGTTGCTCTGCAGCCAGTTCGCGATGGCCTCCAGCACTGCCTCGTGCCGGTACCTCATAAGGCCAAGAGATATGGTTATGGAGTTCACCACAGCGGGCTTGTCTTTGTTGGTTGGAAGACATTCTAAAACGTCACTGAAATAGAAAGACTAATTTATCATATACTTATACATATTTATTTTTAGGGGTAGGTACTTCTATTTTTCAAAAATAAAATATAGTCTATGTTAAACATTGATAATGTATTATAATACTAGCTGTTGCCCGCGGCTCCGCCCGCGTGGATGTCGGTTATCGCTGTAAAAAGTAGCCTATGTGTTATTCCAGACCATAATCTATCTCTGTGCCAAATTTCATCCAGATCCGTCCGATCCAGTTTTTACGTGAAAAAGTAACAAACATCCATCCATCCATTCTTACAAACTTTCGCATTTATAATATTAGTAGGATAAAGGTGGAAGAATTTTTAAAGTAGTATTTGAGATAGTTCATTATAAACAATTAAATTATTTATATAAAATACAAATCTTTTCTCTTTATAATGTATAATAGCAACCCATATATGTCCCACTGCTGGGCACGGGTCTTCTCTCCTCTATCAAGAGAGAGAGAGGGTTTAGGTCTTAATTCACACACGCTGGCTTAATGCGGGTTGGTGAATCAGACATGCCTTTAGGGATGCCTGCAACGATGTTTTCCTCCACCGTTAGCAAATAGCGAATCATTTGATTAGTACATATAAGCTCCATAAAGTGAAATTCACATTGGTATTGCACCACCCGGGATCGAACTCGCACCTCTAGCGTGCAAGTCGGTTACTTTCCCACTCGGCCACCACCACTTTTAAAAATAATTAAGCACATAATTATAGCACTTTTGATGTACACTTGAATTGCACTACCTTGGGTGGCAAAAAACGCATCATTCTTACATTTTCAGTAATTGTTATTACTAATCTCTATTTTATTTGACCTACTTGCATATCCTATCAAGTAACACAGGGTCAGGGAAGTTGAGTGACGTCATGGCGAAGAGTAGATCAGCTGACTTCTTAAGGTCAATGATCTCTGACTGGCTCGTGATACTGTGCGACAGCGCGCGGAGCAGCGGAGTACTGCGCCGGCCCTTCTGTTGTAACGCCTTCATCACCTGGAGGACAGTACGTGATATATAAGAGCATGCTAAGGTGTGTGTACCCAAGTTTTGCTGCTATGTAGAGATCATTTTATTAGGAGAAAATGCATTGCCATTTTTTTTATACTACTTGGGTGGCAAATAAGCATACGGCCTGCCTGATGTTAAGCAGTAACCATAGCCTATGGATGCTTGCTCATTTTACGCCAGGGCTTTAAGATTGGAGTATCCCTGTGATAGGAATACGTTTCTTTCAAAACTCAACCCTAAATGAGCGCTGGAGACCTGTACTCACACAAACACAACTACACCGCTGTGTGTAATTATTTTGCTGTGGTCTTCTGTATGAGTGGAGGTCATCCCCAGTTGGGCTGGCTTGCTAGAATGGTACCCATGTTAGCAGCTCAATTCACATTGTTTGCTGACAAAACACATTTTAGAGCAGTCCAAAACCTTTTTTTAAATTCATCATCATCTCAGTATAAAGACGTCCACTACTGGACGTAGACCCTTTTAAATTTCCTAACCGTTTAATAAAATCCTTAATTTAAGTATTGTCTATTTAAAATGTTGTTTGCTTGTCTTATAGTGCATAAAACGATTTATCGACAAGGTCATCTGCTTGAAGTAGCACTGTCATTCGAGTTAAAATCCTAACATACCGATAACTAACTCAATAAAAATAAACCATACCTTAATCATCTGTGGTAATGTTAAATTTGTGATTAACCTGGCAGCTTCATCATCTCCCGTGATACCCAAAACAGTACTAAGGTCTTCGGCCATTGTTAGAGAGCTCATAGCCTGTGCTGTAGTTGACCGAGCCAATATACGACACAGCTTTAGGAACCGAGGATCCTTTTCGAAATCACCCAACTTGACTTTGTTGCTTGTGGACCATTCTGACAATATTGATACCATCTGGAAATATAAATAAAGAATGATAGAGTAGAGAAGCAGTAATTTTATTATTCATTGACAAAGATGGCTGTCAAGCCTGTCCTGCACCTGAAAGCCGTTGCACGGTCATAGAGAGACCTATCTCCATCAATTATGGTGGATAGCACAGAGTTTAAATTGCATTATAGGGTCGCCCGCGACTTTGTCCGCGTGGTAATTTATAATAATAATAATAATCATTTATTTTCAGAACTACATACCTTACAGACTAACATACATAATTATAACTTTTGTTAGTTTATATTACTTAATGCTATGTTAGTAACACTCAACTAGCACTTCATTGTCTCAGTGCGTTCAGGTGGCACTTGTCCGCGGAAGCGAATTTGGAACGTACATTTCATTTTGCAACATATCTCACTACCGCTCTGCTCATATTGATCTTATATAGCTTATAGTCGTCCTGGATAAATGCACTATTCAACAATAATGATTTTTTCTAATCGAACCAGTACTTTCTGGCATTAGCATGTTCAACCAAGCAAACAAACTCTTCAGCTATATAATATTCGTATAGATTTTTATGTGATAATTAAACAATCTTAAATTATATAAAATATGTATTGTAAGATAAATCACATTATTCAAGAGATGAGTTAGCACTGACAATACTAGGCAATCATTAGACACAGCATAAAATAAAAAGATTTATGTATCCTGTATAAAACAAGGAAAACAGAACAATACTTTTTTTGAAATTATGATATTTATGTTATATACCAAGAAAAACGGTGTAGGTGGCGAACAAGCATATGGCCCACCTGATGGTAAGCAGTTACCGTATCCCTATAGACCAGGGCCCCAATTCTACTAATTTACGGAAGTCTCAATTGAATCTGAATTGATCCTCAATTGAATCTCAGTAGCATTTTTGGTATTATGCTAATAAATTGAAGACCAATAGTTGGAAAACCATTGGTGTGCAATTAGCAGAATTAGGGCCCAGAGGAATCACTTGCATGTATCTTAGGAAATAAATACTAGGGTTTTATGATTGAGTCTTCCAGGGATAGGAAAATGTTTCGTTAAAAAAGCATCCCTAAATGAGCACTGAATACCTGTACGCACACACAGGAACACAACCACACTGCTGTGTGAAATCATTTGGCTGTGGTCTTCTGTAATGTGGAGGTCCTTCCACAGTTGGGCTTTTTCAATTGTACGGTGGCATACCTCTCTTTAATCATTCATCTTATATGTTACGTTTATATATTTACCTTGAGAGCATGTCTTCTAGATATAATAGGACTTTCAGCCACAATAAGTAGGGTGTTTAAGTCACTGGCCTTCTGTATTTGTACATCAACCAGTTGTGTACGAGAGTATTTAGTTGATTTTGGACTCGGTTTCTTTTTCTCTTCCACTATATCTACATTTTTTAAGCTGGCAAAGGCTGCTGCTACTAGACCTGGAATTACATAAGATACTAATATTATAAAGCTGAAGAGTTTGTTTGGTTGAACGTGCTAATCTATGAAAGTACTGGTTTGATTAGAAAAAATCTTTCTTTGTAGAATAGTGCATTTATCCAGAAAGGCTATAGGCTTATATAACATCACAATATGATAATAGGAGCGGAGCAGTAGTGAGATATGTTGCAAAATCCAGGGGAAAATATTTCAAATTGCCTCTGGGGCGACCCCTAGTAAGATATAAAATATGAATGTCTTAGAGTTTGCATTGCATGGGTAGTGCCTCCCTCATGTGCATGGGGTTCTTCCAGAAACGTTTTTATAGGGTTGGCAATATGTAAGTGAAATCCTGGAATGTTGCAGGCTTTTATAGGCAACACTTAGTGACTTGTATCTTCAGAAAGGTTGTATGCTTGTTTTACGACTATATTGGTAAAAATATAAAAACAAATGTCAACTTACTTTAAAATTTGGAAAGTTAACTATATATCCCTACAAAAACTTGATTTGTTAATGGTTACAGGGACCTTTCTATTGCATACTGATATAGAGTGTAGACACACTGTGACTGAGTGTAGCCTACAGTCAAAAGCTTGTAGTAAGCCTAAAATCACTGACAGGAATCTATTTATCTTATTGCTAAGTTTGATAGGTACCTGAACCGTCTTTTTCTTCTGCGACACCGGCAGACGCTTTGTCAGATAAATTTGCAGATACTTCTAACTTTTCTGTTTTGAATACTGAGGCACTGGGGCTCGAATATTTCCTTACGGCCGCCCTTGAACCTAACCTCCAAATCACTAACCCGCTTAATTTCAACATCTAAAACGAAAATGAGAATAAAATTAAACACTGCCTGATAGAGAACACATCTGCTCATGCAATACTTACGCTTTTATCACGAAAGCATACAAAAAATACGAGAAAAATACTCAAGATACAGCTTCTTACATCACGACTTGTAGTTGTAATAGATTATTTTGTAATATTCATTTTTAAGGCAATAATATGTTAAATAGGTAATAAATGTACCTTATAAAAGTTTTGAAACCACCTGAAAAAGATAAAATGTAATTTTTAAAGCATTTACAGAATGTAAAATTATTTATCTTTTTGACAACTGCAGGGTGAATGTTGCAGTATGTAAAATGCAAATAAATTATTATTTTCATATGACACTGATGTAAAGTGTAACAAAACGTAGTTCAAAAAACAACAACAAAACGTATGAGAGATATTTATTTGTCTATGGTACTAGTGCTTGCCCACGTTAACGAGCCCGACATGACCAAATCCAGATCAATGGCTTTTTGTTTTGTTAATATTTAAGAGATCTGAATTAGTATAATGTTCCTAAAATATATTTTTGAACAAAAAAAAATAGGTGTACTGAGTTTAATTGTTTTTAATAAAATTAAAGTGATGGTTTGAATATAATGTAATGCAAAATCGAGAATAACATTAAATTTGACAATATTTTTCGCATCACTACCTACACTAAAGAAAATTGCAAACGGCGGTCGTGGGAGGAAGTTTTGTTGTGATTTATTGTTGTTATTCTAATAAAAATAGTGATATCGGTATTGAAAAACATGAAATTGGTAAGTGTATTTCATTCTTAACATAAAATGTCACGATAAGCCGTTAAAAACGCACATTAAAATATATAATAATCCCAATAACTGACTGATGAGTCCATACGAATTTAAATATGTTTCCTTTGAACTTTATTCCTATTTCTTAGAATAATGCTATAAATAACGTGAGTATGGTGTTCTCCTAGCTCTTTGTTTTTCAATACTGTTTATAAAATGACTACAAATTGTTAAAAGCATGCGTTATTGGTATCTGTATACATATAGCTAAACTGTAATTTTGCCTACCTTCATTGTATTGATAAATTATTACCGGCATTTCATAGATCTTATCGTTTTTGCCCTTTTGCTACTGTTAATGGCCTACAGGCCTATATTGGATCAAGTAAGAGTTTGTATCTCTATATAAAATTATAATATTGTTTTTGTACAAAAAATGTCTAATTAGAAAAAAAGGGTGTACTGTATTTCAGATCGCGTTGCTTTCGCGAAGGTTAAAAAGTTTTTTTTACCTTTAACCTAGGCTTAGGCACAGTTGTAAGTCTCGGCTGCTGGCAGACCAGACACAATAGAATTAAATAATTATATTTTTTTAGATATTCACATTGTTTTGATGTTACACAATACACATTATGAACTGGTATCTTTATAATAAACACAATACTACATAAGTAAACAACCAAATAGTAATTAATTACTTAAATTTCATTTTGCATGGTTTGTTCCATCCCTTTTTGTTACCTACCACAAATTGTAACTCATACCAAATTGTAAATATTATTATAATCTGATTAATTGATGCAAATACTTACCTTAAATAATACCTTTGCATCAATTAATCTTCTGTACTAGTCACACCTGTTTTCCCAAGGATTGGGTAGACAGAATTTTTTACTGCAATGTTAGTAACTAATAAATAATAACAACCTATGTGTCCCACTGCTGGGCACGGGTCTCTACTTCTCTATCAAGGGAGTGTTCCTCATTTGCATTTTGAACAAATATTTTTATTTAAAATTGTTTCTGTACTTTGATGCAGTTAATAATTATGTATAAATCAAGTAGTATAAAAAAAATTAACGATCAGTAGTTGGTTTTTTATTATTATACTACTTGATTTATACTGCCTCATGTTAAGCAATTACCGTAGCCTATGGATGCTTGTAACACCAGAGGTATCACTTGTGTGTTAGCAACCTAATTTTTTTTACACCAGGGCTTTAAGATGGAGTATCCCCCTTTAAGCGCGATTGGTCCAATTCGCGATATCTCTGTGATAAGAATGTGTTTTTTTCAAAACTTATCCCTAAATTAACGCTGGAGACATGACTTACACACAGTAACACAACTAACACCGCTGTGTGTAGTTATTTGGCTGTAGACTTCTGTGAAGTGGAATTCCTTTCTCAGTCGGGCTTGCTCGCTAGTACGGTGACCTAACTCTTAAAATTAAATGAATGAATGTCCATCTCTACCTTGATGCAGTAGTATATGTTCATCAGGATATTTTACAGCTGCATTATCCAAAAATGTCAGCCTTACAATATTGATAATGCAATCTTATCACTAATCTTGTTTATCAGCGACATTTACATTGATTTTATATTTGCCTTCAATCGTTATTAGGATTAAAACTCTTGATATGCTAACTACATACTCATTTTCAGTGATAGACAAAGACCTAGATAATTATACAAAGAAGATGGATATGTATGTCTGTCTTTCACATCATAACTGAGCTATGTTGTTATGAAGAAAGCTATTGGGTTACTTTTATCTTGTATTCATAGTTTGTAGACTTGTAACTAAAAATGTTGAAAACATCAAAAATATTGTTGGTATCTGTTGGATGAAGCTAGCTAGGCTAGATAGCTTGAACCCTGAGAGCTAGCTTGAGCTTAAAGCCTGATATAATATCCTCTGAATTATTTTAATATTGAATTAACCATGTTATATTATTATCTAGATTTGTTGTAGTCTAATTAGTTTCTTAATAGATTAGTATAATTCACTTATGAAAATCACTGTTTTCATTTTGAAACAAGCATTATGTTTAATATATCACCTGTTTGGCAAATGTTCCTAGCAACAACAGGCTATTCATTTATAAAAATACTGTCCACAAAATCAAAGAGCTAATTTATATATGTCAAGCAATGTGTCATTCACAGTTCTAAAATAGCGGGAAACTATTTTAAGTTTTTAATTTATAGTGATGTGACATTTTGTTTAGTTTCCTTGAAAAAGAAGATTGATGGAAGGGTGGACTAATTAAAATAAAAGTTTGTCAGCAGATAAAAAGATTTTTGGGAAAAACTCCAAGTTTTATAGAAAACTGTTTTTATGAGGTTTGTTAGCTATTCTTGTAAAATTAGTGAAAAGTGGTATTTTAACATCAAAGTTAATTTTATGAGCCTTATTAAATCATGTTTGCTGTTAACTTTTTATGTTCTGCTCACAGATTAATGAATTAGCAGATTCATATTTTACTGATATATTATACTTGATCCCCCATCTAACACATCCTACATAAAACTTAGATATAATTTTAAGCACCAAAAGCCTATCGGAAACGTACTATTTTAGGTTAGGTAATTTTTTTTTATATTAAGTATAATTTTGTTCAATCTTAATTCTATCACTGAATGATCCTTACTAATATTATAAATGTGAAAATTTGTGAGAATGGATGGATGGATAGATAGATAGATGTTTGTTACTCTTTCACGTAAAAACTACTGACCGGATCTGCATGAAATTGGCGCAGAGATAGATTAGGGTCTGGAATGACACATAGGCTACTTTTTGCAGCGATAACCGACATCCACGTGGGCGGAGCCGCTGGCAACAGCTAGTATAAAATAAATGGAGCAGCAAAAAATACTAAATATTACATTAGAGTAATTATATATAATGTGAACTACAGTTTCATATGAAATTACGATAAAAAAACCAACTCGAAACAAAATGCAGTGTTAATTATACTTAAACTAGCTGTTGCCCGCGCTTCCGCCCGCGTGAATGTCCATTATCGTTCGGTTTTATTAAGATACGTTCAATTGTTTTATCGTGGAAAGGTACCTACCTAACAAACAAACATGCATACATACAAACAGACAATCAAACAGAGTTACTTCTGCAATATTAAGTATGGATTTGATCAAATTTCATATTGTCAATAGTACCTACACTTGAAAGAAGAAACTCTAAATCGGTTCGAATAATTTAGGCATGTTATGTACCTACTAGGGGTCGCCCGCGACTTCGTCCGCGTGGTAATCTTGAATATTTTCCCCGATTTTGCAACATATCTCAGTACTGCTCCGCTCCTATTGATCATAGCGTGATATTATATTCAGCGCGATCTATACTTTAAAACAACAAAAAGCCTAGATTAGAGAAAGACTTCAACTATAATAACACCTATAAAAAATACAAATTTTAGAGAAGCAAGTAAGAAATTTTAGTGAGCAAGCCCGACTGGGGAAGGACCTCCACCTTCGAGGCCTAGCCTTCCTGGATAAATGCACTATTCAACAAAAAATATTTTTTCAAATCGAACCAGTACTCTCTGAGATTAGCGCGTTCAACCAAACAAACAAACTCTTCAGCTTTATAATATTAGTATAGATATATTTGATATTATTATATCAAATATATCTATATTATTATGATATTAATATTAGTATTGGCTCTCTATTGCTATACTAATTATTTTTTAAGTTATAATAAGCTGTTGGTTTTCCATAAAATAAATAAATAAATATAAACACACCACCTCGTACGTTTTAAAGTCGTTAAAAGTAAGAAGAGTAAATAAAATAAGTAAGTAATGGTAATTGCAGGCGGGGGCTAAAGGCGTCGGTGCGGCTCGCTGAGCGCGCCCCGCTCCGCGCCCCCTCCCGAAGACAACACTCTTTAGGTAAGTACTGTAGAGGTTTATTGGTGGTTACTAGCTGGCCGCATACCAATAGTGAAACCTCTAACGTGTTATAAAAGCAAATCATAATAATATTTGAATTGAGAAATTTGAAAAAAGGTAAATGATGTGAAGTTTGTCATGGGCAGACAGGTTCGGGCTTCGATGAAGCTAAGTCATGTTATATAATCATAAGTAGGAAAAGGGTTGCAGCACGCAAAATACGCGCATCAGCGTGGAATTGCGGACAATAGCCCGCCATACCAAGTAGGAAAAGTATGAAATAAATAAGTCATATTATTATCAAGTGGCATTCATTTACTCATGTGATTCAAGAACCCCACAACCAGTATTGTACCAGCTCTGACTATCTGCAGACTACGCCCGGAGTACCTACGTGTTGAAGGAGGAGATTCTACTGCCACCGGCGAGGGCGCTATAGTACATTGAAAATTGGAATAAACGATAGCAACATTCTTCTTTTTCTTTCTCTTCTTTCTTAAAAAGACAACTCCCGCACTAAAGAACAAGCTCTGTGTAGCGGGGGACTTTACAACATACAAATTAACGGACACAAATAACACCCAGACTCAGAACAATTCTTTGTGGGTCACACAAAGTTTTGTCCTGTGTGGGAATCGAACCCACAACCTCGTGCACAGCAGTCGCATACCGCGGCTAGTGGACCGCCAAGGAAGTCTATACATCCATGCTAGGCACGGCTATCCTTTCGTCTATCGAGAGAGAGAGAGAGAGAGGGTTTAGTCCTCAATCCAGTTTAGAATTTCTTCTAAGACAAAAGGGATTTCTAAAGATGTTCTCCTTTTTTTTATACTACCAAGGTGGCAAACAAGCATACGGCCCGCCTGATGGTAAGCAGTTACCGTAGCCTATGGACGTTTGCAACATCAGGGGTGTCACTCACGCGTTGCCCACCCTTTAAAAACCTTATAACTCCTTTCTTGAAGAACCCCATGCTATACTTTACCATCAGCTGATGAATGGTGATGGTAGTTACGTATCAATTTCATAAACTCACTTCCCACACTTACTTCCCAGTAACACCGCTTTAATAAAAATATGTAAGTTATTTGCTAACGGTGAATTAAACATCGCATCGTGAGAAAATCCATTATATCTTAGAAGAAATTCTAATGACATGTCTGATTCATCGACCCGCATTGGCGACCTAGCGTGTCTTGATTAAGGCGAAAGCCTCGCCCTCAGTAGTGAGACCTATGGGCTGCTTTGAAACGGTGATTTAATAGAATTTGTTTTTGTTTAACAGAGTCCTCTAAAGGAGGTGTTGTTAGCGGTCTCGACTTACCGAAGGAGCTCCGATGGATCTCGCACCAGCTTTTATCTATAGGTAAGTGATTATTTACAATAACTACTATTACTAAACCTATTTAAGCCCCTTAAGGGATGAATTTTTAACGCTCATTAGTGTTTACACCTTCATTGAAAATTTCATACGTACGTTCTCATCGATTTCGATTCTCGACAGCGTGGCTTCTTTTTTCAGTTTTCCGGTAATTAGTTTCCCCAGTACTCCGCACGTTTTCAGTGTTCGTATTATAAAAAGTACAGGAAATTCTTGTATAAAATTTATCGTTTTTATACCGTTTTCGTAAGTAGCTCTTAAGTACCTACGCTTAAAAAATCCTCATAGTTACAAATAATATTTTTTCATAAAAAATACTGGATTCTAAAAAAAATACTGGATAAGAATTTACGATTTAATTATTTTTTTCAAAACAACATTGTACAATGCACCATTTAGGTTCCTACACTGTACAAATTTTGCAAGACCTTATTCCTATGCCATCTCTATTTTTCTAGACAAGTAAGACAAAGACAGCATAAAACTTATCTTTCAAAATTTGTGTAGTGGAAACATTGCTTTAGTTTTATACGTCGACATGTTTTTTCTAATACTGCAGAAAACGTCTGCCGCTGTCTATGCCAAAAGAAGCCAACATGCACCGAAATATCTTCCCCCCTTTCGTTCCCACCGATCGATAGTCCACCGCTTCGATTCCCGACCTACGCACACCACTAAACGGTCCCCCATAGCCCCCGCTGCGGGGAAACTTTTCTGATTGACATTACCAATTTTATGGTGTTAATAATAGCTTGTGAAGGTAAATTTTTTCGAGTTTTACGGGTAATAAATTGCATATTTTGGGGTACGATGGTTCTTTTTGCATTGGATTTTTTTATTGGGTTTATTAATTTTATTTAAGTCCTCAATTAAGCCGGACTTGTATGTATGGGAATTAATCTAGACTAATATATTTAATTTATAGAGCATATCTTTATATATATATTTCTTGTGTGCGTGTGTATGTCACTGAACTCATCCTAGACGGCTGGACCGATTTTGATAAAATTTTGTGTGTGTATTCGGGTAGGGCCCTGGATGGTTTAGATTTACAATTGGACCCGGTAGGTGGCGCTGCTGTCGGTATTTCAGCTTTTTAAGGCAGTACGACGTCTGCCAGGTCCAATAGTTTGTTTGTATATTTGTACGCTCTCATATCAGCGTCAGTCTGATTTATTCAGTGATCGAAAGCTGTTATTCCGATTGACATAAAACACTTTTTATCAACACACAAATTTACAAACTGCAGTAGAATGTATATTTGAGTGCAAGCCATGCTCTAACTGCACACTAGGGGACTTGATGCCTGCCTCCGAGAACGAAGTCAATGTGGTTGTATTTTGGGTCGCAATCGCAACAATATAAATTCTAACTATGTTTGCCGTCGAAACGCTAAAAAGACTAGGAACTAAGCAAATCAGCTGCGGAGTCTTCATACTTTAGTGCAGTTCGCAGGGTCAACTAAACGAAATTAGTTTCGTTTAGTTGAAATTAACATATACAGACGTCATGGGTTTCATTGTCTTAAGTGTAAACAAATCCACATCGACTTGATATACAATACGTTAAAGCAAGGGTGCATTCGCCGCGTGTCGAAATAACACATCCCTATTTTATGCCGTCAATATTAGGACACATGAATAGGCGCATTCTAGTAAAACAAAAATCTGCTATGCTGCTGCGCTTGAGTTATTTTTATATATCTAAGAAAAGCTGTCGTTCAGGCGTCGAAATATTCCTCAACATGTCTACATGTTTAATTTAATTTCACCTAATCTTATAATATAATGTTAGTAAAATTAATTTCTATACAATTATAATGGCTTACTAATAACGATTTTAAACTAATGTATCTATAATATAATCTCGTGCTTAATCATTAATTTTGCACACCAAATGTCTGGTAAAACATGGAAGCACCTTTTATTGTAAAACAACTATCATGTACCCGTGTTTGGCAAAAAATAAATTGATTTGATTTGAGTAATGTTACGCTAGCAGCACTGGCTAGCAACATTAAACTAAGATTATATATAAATAAACACCCGGCGCACTTGGTGTGTATATTTGGTAAATATTATGGTGACGTTACACCAGCTATCACTTAGCATAACTTAATTGTACAATATTTTCAAAGTTTAAGCTTAGGGCACTCGCTATAATTTGGGCGAATAAGACTGTTCCGTAAAGAAAACTATCTAAGCAAACGTACGTAAACCTTTCTGTGATGAGCACGAATGTTTGTCCTGTGTCTGGGTGTAATTTATCTATATTATGTATGTATTAAGAAATATACACATATAAGTATGTTTATCAGTTGTCTGGTTACCATAGTACAGTACAGGCTCTGCCTAGTTTGTTATCAGATAGCGTTGTGTGAGTTGTCCCGAAAATATTATTATTATTATCTCTAGTGAAATCGTAGTCAAATCCAAGTCTATCTCCAATAACAAGTGAGATATAATAACCTAATTGTGTTTAAAACTAGACTATTGTTCACATTTAAAAATATCGCAAGTGCCTATACTGCTTTCTAAAAATTACTTACCACCTGCTACAGATTTACTGTAGGTAACATCTAATTATAAAAAAAGCTTAAATATGAATCGTTTTGCTTAATCAAACGCACAATCTACGACAGTGTACAAAGTCCCTTACTATCGACCCTTAGCACCTATGCCCGCGAACATGCCTATTCAATAGCTTCCTATCAAATAGAGGGGTGCTAATGATGGGATCGATTCCCGTGGCTAGACGATTGATGGTTTTGTTAAAAGGACTATGACGATTGCAATCCATTGTTGTAGAGTTTATATCATTTTATTTTGTTCTTTCTTTTTGCTTATGACCTAACTTACAACTACAATTTAAATATCCATATTAAGGAGCCTACACGCAAATCGTCTTGTATAGATCACATACTAAGTAATATTTCAAATGCAACTGCATCAGTACTGCCACTTCATCTTTCTGACCATGACACGGCACAAATGCTTTGCTTTCCTTTGAGGTGCCAGTTACCGCTATCCGCAATACATTTTATTTATAAAAGAGATTATCATCTAGATAATATTCTCAAATTTAAAGAATGTTTAAAAAGCTTATCTTGGTCTGATATATATACTGAAAAAGATGCCAATATAGCTTTCACTGATTTTCATGAACTGATATGTCTTTTCTACGGCCTTTGTTTCCCAAAAATAAGAATTAAAATAAATATTAACAATAAACAGAAACAAAACTGGATTAGCAAAGGTCTAAAACAAAGCTGTAAAACCAAACGGAAACTACGTTATAAATATTATAAAAACAAAAATTTAAATAATAAAAACAAATATATAAAATACTCAAGGCTACTACAAAAATGTATATACAACGCTAAAAAACAAGCAAATATAAAATATATAAACAAAAATGAAAACAAATGTAAAGCTACTTGGTCGATAATCAAAAATGAAATCAATGTTTCTAACGTAACAAATAGCATAGATAGTATTAAAATGGATGATAAAATACTCACGGATCCCGTAGATATAGCCTCGGCATTTAATGATCATTTTATATCATTGGCTCAGGATATGACACAAAATTCCAAGGCAAACCCGAGCATTAAACCCAATTTTCACTCTAACTCGATATTCCTTATACCTATGTCGGAAAATGAGGTACGACAGGAAATTGTGTCTTTAAAAAACACAAATTCTGAAGGATATGATGAAATTAATACTAAAATTATTAAAGCATGCATTAACGAAATAATTAAAATCTTAACACACTTAATAAATTTGTCATTTGCACAGGGATGTTTTCCAGAAGCACTAAAGCTGTCGATCATTAAACCTCTATTCAAAAAGGGGGGAAAAGATGAACTCGGTAATTATCGTCCTATCACCTTAATACCCATTATATCTAAAATATACGAAAAATGCATGTTTATGAGGCTCTTAAGTTACTGCAATAAATTCAATATCATTAATAACGATCAGTATGGTTTTCAAAAACATAAATCAACAACTCTAGCAAGTTACTCTCTTATTAGGGAGGTACTGTCTGGTATTAACGGTAACCATCTAACAACCGGGTTATTTTTTGATCTATCGAAAGCATTCGATCTTGTTTCTCATGACATCCTGATTGAGAAGCTACAAAAACTTGGAATTAGAGGACCAGCACTACAGTGGATATCCTCATACCTTAGAAACCGACAACAACGGGTTATCATCACAAAAATGGAAAATAACAAGGATGTGATACCATTTTCATCTGAATATAAAAGCAATAGTGCCGGTGTACCGCAGGGGAGTATTCTAGGGCCTGTGTTATTCTTACTATACATCAATGATATAGTAAACATAACAAATCACAAATGTATAATATACGCAGATGACATATCTATTATAGTGACTTCAAATAAAAAAAATAATACCATAAGCGATCATGAAATTGACATTAATATTACAATTAACAATCTTATAAACTGGTTAGAAATAAACAATTTAAAAATTAATCTTGAAAAGTCCGTTTTTATACAATTCAATAAATGTAGTAATAATAGATTCAATTTAAACTTAAATATACCCAAAATTAATCAAGTAACTCACACGAAATTTTTAGGAACGATAATTGATGAGGATTTAAACTGGAAAACCCATATCGATGGTTTAGCTGGTAGGATAAATAAATTTGTATATGCTATTAAACAAATAAAACATGTAACTAACATGAAAACGGCAGTTTTAGCATACCAGGCTTATATAGAATCCATTTTACGATATGGCATTATCATGTGGGGAAACAGCACTGACACAAATAGAGCATTTGTGGCTCAAAAAAAATGTGTAAGGGCACTGTGCGGTACTCCGTCAGACCAGTCGTGTCAACCAATATTTAAAAGACTTGGCCTTTTACCCCTCCCATCACTATATATTTATGAAATATGTATGTTTGTTCGAAAGCATTTGGAATTATTCAAAAAAGCATCCGATATAAATATGAGATTGCAACGAGATCCAAACAGGCTTGTATTAATTGAGACTCCAAAATCCACAAAATACACCAAAAATTGTGTAGTAATGTGTGTTCGTGTTTATAATAAATTGCCTCAACACTTAAAATTGTTAACTTGTAGACTTTTTAAAATTAAATTGTATGCTTGGCTTAATGACCATAATTTCTATAGTGTTAAGGATTTCATGGATAAGAAATTTAAATAATATAAGTGTCACGGTAATTTTTGCATGCTATTATCTATTTATAGCTGAACATGTTGTACATAAAATGTCATGTAACACCTGTAAATACCATGTTTTATGCAAATAAATTATTATTATTATTATTATTATTATCTTTTTGACTTTAATTTTTACACGACTGTATAAAAAAATATCTTTTACAACCGAAGCTAGCTTAGCGAAAAAGGTCATCATGTAGATGACCTTTTTCGCCTCGAAGGACATACATATGTATCCAATCGATCTTTGTTGCCATGGTAACGGAGAGACAGATCCCCAGCAAAATGACATCCTATGTAGGTACGTAATAAATCACCTCACGCAAAGGTAACGTTGATACTATTGAAGTATAACATGATTATGGACTATTGAAACGATGACGTCGCGCATTTTCTAATAAATTGTAGAAGGTTCTTACGGTAAAGGAAATTGCGCTAAAAATGTAAGAAAAATAAATGTTCATCTTCGATGGATGGATGAATGGATGTTTGTTACTCTTTCACGTAAAAACTACTGAAGGGATCTGGATGAAATTTGGCACAGAGATAGATTATGGTCTGGAATAACACATAGGCTTTTTACAGCGATAACCGACATACACGCGGGCGGAGCCGCGGGCGACAGCTAGTTAGATATAAATTCAAAAGTATACCCATCTGGATAAACTTTGTATTTATTTCTGGGAGCCATCGGGTTTGCAATGCGATGCGATACAAATGTGATGCAAACATGCGTTTGTATCGATGTAACCGCGATACAAATGCGCTTTAGTATCGAATCAAACATGACAGTCGCTTCGTCAACTTTAATACAGTGCAATAAAATAAATGTCATAAACAGCTGCTGCAAAAAAACAGTCGTCATAAAGACGCGCGATTTTCTCGATGCAAAAGCTCTAAAATCGTAAGTATAGTCAATCAGTAGTTCGACTGCCTCGGTGGTCCAGTGGCCGCAGTATGCGACTGCTGTGCACGAGGTTGTGGGTTCGATTCCCACACAGGACAAAACTTTGTGTGACCCACAAAGAGTTGTTCTGAGTCTGGGTGTAATTTGTGTCCGTTAATTGTATGTTTGTAAAGTCCCCCGCGACACAGAGCTTGTTCTCTAGTGCGAGAGTTGTCTTTAAAAAAAAAAAAAAAGTAGCGTAGCACCTTTATGAAATCATCGATGCAAATAGTCGTTAATGTGTAACCAATATAACCATTCCAAGATATCTGAATGCTTATAATATGTTGTTTTAGTTCCTAATAGATGTCGCTGCAACCAAAAGACAAATATCTTCGAATAGTGGAAAGTCTACCTTACTGCAGTTTCTTTTTCACAACACACTGAGCTCTATAAAGTCGCAAATCACAATTTAAATTCTATTCACTTGATGAAATGATGGCTCTCAAGACAATTTATTTCACGTCATTAAATATTTCATCCCTCACAAATGCTGTGTCGTAACTAAGTTATCTTGGCACACGGGGCTTCGGAGGGCAAAACTGCAATAAGAGAGGAAATCTAATCTCCGTGCAATAAGTTGTAATCCCCTCTGACTTCCCGTATAGGGGTACGACCTTGTGTGGAGGTATTTTGGCAATGTTATTTGAGGAATTACCGTCTTGAATAAATGGAAATTTAAAACGGAAAAGATTTTCAAGTACGGACAATATTCATACATAATATATACCGTAGATATGTACTACCTACACTATATTAATAATGGGTTGTGTCCAGTTGGACACAACCCATTTATTAATATACCTAGTATACACATAATATATATACACACAATCCTATAATATATCACACAGTTGTGTGGAACATATTATAGGATTCCCTCTTTCTCTCAAAGTCGAATGGGACGGCAATCCGACACGACCTCAGAAAGATCAGGTGTAGGAATGGCTTTACAAGGCACAGATAGGAGGGGTCCTTCAACTAAGATCATAAAAGTACGAGTGCACGAAGCATTAGCTGCAGAAAAAATGCTTTCTGGGTCCAGCGTACTTTTATAAAATTTCAAATACAGGTGCACTCCCTATTCTTTTCTCTCATAGTCCGATGGGACGGCAATCCGACACGACCGAAAAGAGATCGGCCATAGACCAACGACGGCTTTAGGTACGTGCTTTGAGTAAAAATAGTTTGAATAAATAAAATATGTTTTTTTCTGTAAAAAATCTCTACATATTAAATATACTCGTATTAACCCTCATACACACCCGGCGCGCAATCAATAAGCCACGTGCCTCGTGCGGGTGCAACGATGCGGCTTCTGTGTATATATACCTTTATACATATCAACCTCGTGTTGTTGACGGCCTGTAATTGGAAATTGTTTTACTATGACTATACGGAGTTAAAGGTGGAAAGTTCCGCCGTAGTAGGTAGTAGGTAGGTTTTGCCGTAATTCAGGCTTTTACGCTATTATATTTTTTGTTTTACTTTTTGATGGAGAAAAGTAGAATGGAATGAAAATATATTCGCTTTCGAATGTATTAATAGTTTCACTCCACTGCTGGACATAGGCCTCAATTTACGTTTTAGCATACACAACCTATAGTCTTTTTGTTATTGAGCAGTTTCCGTTGCAATATTTTGTCGTAACTCTGTATGCAATGTCTGCTGTTTCCTTTGGCGGTACGTGCCGTGAATTTATTATTTTGTGACGTATTATTTCTTTCTGTTGTTGTTGTTGTGTATTCGTATATTGACGTACTGAATTTGGCAAGTAAGGTTTAACGTGTTTCAATCTTCGCAAAGTGCCTTTAAGCAGCTGAGTGCGAGAAGACGACGCTCGTGGAAAGTGACGCAGTTTTGGAGAGGCCTTTGATACACTGATGATGATAAATGTCAACGATGTCTTTTAAATTTTAATGTAGCCTTGGTATAACTTCTTGCAAAACGACAGTTCTCAAGACAATTTACGGCACTAGAAGCTAGCTACTTTTGTTGCAGCTTGCAGTAAACTACAAAAAGAAATGCCAGATGCTATCTGCTTTCCTCCCTCTTACAATAATAAAAGTCGCCTGCAAAAGTTTTATCGTTGCATTAGCAAATGGACTTGGAAAGGGCTGCCAACTTTAGTTATGTACAAAGTTTAACTTAACGTTGCTACCTACATATTAATAATATTCTTCCGAAGAAAAAAAAAACTTTTTTTTGTTAAATGAATGGATGCCATGCCAGACAACCTTATACGCATATTTATTTATTTATTCTACATAATTTGGCTCGCGTATAAAAGTAAACTATGTGATTCTCAGGTCCTCCAACTATCTCACATTTCTTGTCACCTTCCAAATATTGGATTCAGCTCAATGTTTTTCCTTCCATACTTTTCTGATTATTTTCTTTATCTGGCGACATCTCTAGTTTATTTTCTAACCACGTTTCCGCCAATTTTTTGACTCCCTCCATATTCATACTCATAACTGGTCACATATCTTAATTTTGCAAGGATGTTTGGATGGATGGAGAAAAATTGGTTATTGTGTAGCTTTATTTCAACATAATTAACAAAGTACTATTTTACATGTACTTAACTTTTAAGCTTGGAAGTGATATTGACAAAATAATCCAGTCATTTAATTTGTAGATACTTAAATAAAATTAAAGTTCTCGTCGTAACCTAAACAAACAATAAATTCGTCCTGCTATAAGCTAAGCTCCGAGTGGGGATACATATCCAGTCTGCCTTGGACTTATTGATTAGCAAACAATCCACCACCCACGTGGACTCTGCTCACGTTTTGCGCTCGTATTCGTAGCTAGGGATGTGAGTAATTGGTAAGCTCATATTGATATTCATTTATTTTATTTAACTCTTGTCTTTTTTTTATCCGAAGTTTTAAAAAGATTATTATAAATAAGATTATTATTATATTATTAATATATTATATTACTAGCTGTTGCCCGCGGCTCCGCCCGCGTGGATATCGGTTATCGCTGCAAAAAGCCTATGTGTTACTCCAGACCATAATCTATCTGTGTGCCAAATTTCATCCAGATCCGTTCAGTAGTTTTTACGTGAAAGAGTAACAAACATCCATCCATCCATTCTTACAAACTTTCACATTTATAATATTAGTAAGGATTATTATTAAAAAAAAACATTGCGATCCTCGTCATCGTGGGAAGTTAAAAAATATATATATTTCGTCGATTTGCGAGCAGTTGCTAAACCATAAGCAAGTTAGTACAGAGGAGACCACATTCTCTAATCGAGAGAAGCGACCATCGTCGCACCTCCCAGTTAGAGAATGTGGTTTCCTATCAACTTCCTGACCACCATTGAAGTTTCAAGTTACTCGACTAAGAGTGGGATGTCAAGATCATTGCCTATGGACGCTTGTAATCCAGTTGCTGGTGTAATTACGTCGATATCGATACTCTCCCTCCAATCGCTCACTCGCGTGCATCCACACTCCATGCTATTTTCTCTCGGGAACCCTCCACTACCAGGTCATTACATAATCTGATTCTATGCCTAATGCTATCACTTGAAAGTAACGAGCGATTTTAAAAGATTAGAGCATCGACGACGTGTTTAGTAAATGGATAAGTGAATGGTTTAGCCTAGATCAGTCTAGAGGTCGATCGTGTTTTATTCAGAAGATTGTAATGGGCGTCAAATGAAACTACGTTTAAAGCATTTACTCGAGCCGTGTCGAGGGGAGGTACAAGCATAAAGAATTTAAAGATCTTTTTTTTTGGTTAAATATAACCGTCACACTACAGTACGAGCCCTGTGTGGCTAGGCACTTTCAAACATACAATTAACGGACTTAAAGTATACCCAGACTCCGGATAACCATTTATGGATCACACAATTTTTTGTCTCGTGTGGGGATCGAACCCACAACGCCGCGCAGTGGTAAATGGCCACTGAACCAACCATTTAGTCAATATTTTCCGATAGAATCGACAACAATCCTAAACCTGCAACAAATTTGAGTATACCAGATTTAAGTTTGATTACAGTATACTTAAGTGGTGCCATCTATGATAACGTAATTTTATCTTAGAATTGAATTCCCTATTCTTTTTCCTGCTAAACCATAAAAAGATTAGTGAATAGTTTTAGGTTATTTACTTATCCTTAAAACAATTTGAGTTTAACAAAGAGATGAATGTACATACAATAACCGAGTGCGTGACTTTAATGAGAAATAGCCCGTGTTGTTGAATATGTGAACACGATATGGCCCAGAGGAGTGATAGTCCGTATCTAGATGGTTATATTGACGTGATAACAAAGTAAGTTTAATGAAAGCGCCCGGTAACAGCCCTCTACGCGAAACAACGCCCACCCTGTGTTTATACCCCCCATTCAAGTTCACTGCGACCGCACCTCACTCCTAGATGTTCCTCACGATTTATTGCCAAACTAATTTCCACCGTATATACTGAATATAAGTCTGTATACACAATGCGCGTACCAACTTTTAGCGATGTTTTAAAAATGAACGACACAGGTTTGTTCAATGAATACAGTTCGTTGGAATTGAAACCTTAGAAGTGAGCAGTGCGGTTTAGTATCGCGCGGTGTTCGCGCGCACTTACGCAGCCTCCCCTAAGGTTGGCACGGTCGATCCTTTCAGTCGCCTCGCCGGCGTGGCCCGGACGTGTTCCTGGCTCAGACCGCTTTTATTCCCTTTACAAAAATAACAAAACAAATCCACATTTTCCTTCCCTGTGCAAGGAAAAATGTAGGAGTTTGAAACGTATAAAATTATTTCGCGTTTTTAACTCGTGCAGTTAATTTCGTTGAAAACGATTTTTTTAGTATTTTTTCACGAGGTAAATTCAATTTGTGTGTGCGTGTGACTGTCGGAAGCGGTATTCCTGTGAAGGATGTGATGTGATTAGTGAAAAGAAAATATAATAAATCCTCAAGTGACGTGTATTGGGTGTTCGCGAATTTTATGCAATACTTTTGAGCTTAGTTTAACAAGCTTAGTCTTAGGCAAACAGTATTATTTTTTTGAGGAGGCCTTTACGAAAGAGGTATAGTTTGGTGATTTTCATGTATTGGATATCGTCCTGTGCCCGCTTGTAGTTAGGTACGCATTATGTGACAATGCTTTTGTCTTTGTGAGACAAATACGCTTGGGTACTGCAAAAGAATACAATGTGCAGGATGACAGTATGATGCACTATTTTGATAGAACGATCAATTGGCATAGAACACAGTAAAATTCACGGAATGAAAAAGCTTGCAACAAATTGTCACGGCGGTTTGCACGAAAATTTGACCGGAGTTTATAGTTAGACAAAGATTAGTAATGCTAAGAAAGTTTGGTGTGGCATTGTCATTGTAAAGATATGTTCTACGTCACGAATGAATTAGGCAAACACATTAGCTGAACGGTGAATGGTACGGCTATGTCAATGCCTACATTTAGTACCCAAATGTTTGTCCTAGACATGCACTGAGAGTTATAGCTGTGGAATGTAGATATACACGCGATTTAGTCGTTTAACTCAATTTCTTACACAAAACCTTGTGACGTTTTCTCTGTGACTTCTTGAAAATGCAACTGTTCTTTTGACATATAGGTATAGTATACACGTAGACAGACAGTTGCAACTGAAACTTATAAATAATACGTTAATGTTTACCTCAATTAAAATCAGGATAATTATTGTTTTATACTTATTAATTGTTTTACAACAATTAACATTATAAATATATTAAGTATGTCAATCGTTCATTTATTTTATTAATTTTGGCATAGACTGTCTTCTTGATTCAAGTTCCCATTTTTTATAACTTGTATTATACAAGAAGATTCATATACATGGTAATTTAACTAAATGATAATGGTACTATTTTCAATAGTCCAACAGTATGCGCTTCTACACGAGCATGCGCCTACGAGATTCTTTCGGGCCTTACGTTTATCTTCCTCCAATGACGCCATTTACTCTTTACTCATGGCTTTTATAGCTTCACTCTTATGAAATTAATTAATGAAATATTTACAGTTTTTATTCGTATTGTTTTAAAGGATCAGTACGTTCATCCTGATAATCAGACATTGTAATAGGTTAAAGACTATTAACAAACGCAATTAAAAGTAGTGATATTTGAAGGCCAAGTTCTGTTACTAGAAACCTAATTTGTATTATTAAACAGTAAGAAATAATCGTATCCCGGGTGTGTGTTTAAAATTTTGACAAATTATAATATCCGATCCGAACCACGTTCTTATTTACTCATGACAATGGAGCATACTAACTATATCTGTAACTCCGTTTCGATGACATGGAATATACATTTTACTTGCTTCACCAGGTGAAAAGTCTCAAAATTAGTATTCATACAGAGGAAACTATAAAGCATTTTCTTTTTATGTTACTATTAGGACAGCTAATTAACACCGTTTTAAGTCGATTAGGAACTGATGTAGTAAACAAAAACTAATTGCTACAAAGACCAGGCAGGACCTAAGTAAACGACAGACTCATTCGAGGAAAATAAACTGACGTTACCTTTCGTCCAATCTTATTTACCGCACATCACACAGCTTGTTGAACGTCACATTTCCAGTTTGTCAATACGTGGTGTGTTTACAGTCGCAATGCGCAAGTCTACCACAACGGCTACTTCGCCACTCTGCGACCCTGGCGTATAGCCAGAATATCAGCTGATTTGGATTTCAATAGATACTGCTGGAATTTTAATAGATAACTATTGTGGGCTACAGTTTGAATCCGTTGCGCTTATGGATACTATTGGAGTATGTATGTCAGCTATTTTGGATTAACGGTTTAAAGAGCCAAGGTTATATAAACGCCTGCTTCGAATTAGTCAATAAAATGTTCTTCGCGATCATTTACCATTTATTTGTAATTAGTTATGTTTTACTGATAGCTTTATAAATATTACTTTGTATAAAAAGTAACTGTTTTTAGATAACACAATTTTACGTTTTTGTTATCTTATATTGTATCTGTGTATTCATAATAGATTTTAATAAGATTAATGATACTATACATGCTAACCACAAAATAGACCTGAATACGTTCTTACACACAACATCAGTAAACCAACTTTTTCACTAAACAACTTATTTCCAAAAGCTCAACTGCATTTCGTCCTCTTCACAAGTTCAGTCCATAAATTCGTCTCCCCCCTCAATAAACCGTAGTAATCGTTTCTTTCAGACGATTTTTTACTGCATTCGTAGCCATGTTTTAATACTCATTAGTTCAACGGCCCTGATGGGTGCGCCTCCCGTAATTAAAAGTGCCTTTAATAGGTTTGTCCTTTAGTGTGATAATGGAATACTACAGTTATTTTATCAGTTATGTTATGAACACGTTTACATGGGTTTTTAAGCATTCGCTGCCAAAATTATTGGAGTGGGTTTAATAAATTTGCTATGACTATGACGAGGACAATATGCCATGATGTCAATTAAAACTACTTGGTCAAATCCTGTTCACTTTGAAACATTTAAGAAAAACAAGTTGATAAATGCTATTTGACAAAATTATAACTATAGAACTGTTATTGAGTAAGATCACCACAGCTTTTAATAACTATGCTATCATCAGCTTGTTGGTTTTTTTATTATATGACTAAGGAACAAGCATACGGCCAGCCTGATGATAAGCAGTTACCAGCAGCCTATGGACGCTTGCAAAACCGCTTGCTACCTTTAAAATCCTTTTAACTCTTTGATAAACGGGTGAACAAATTCCATCATCTGTATTCCTTTTACTATCTATGGTTGATCTGCTATTTGAAAATACTCAAATATTTAAGCATAAAACCGAACAATGCATTTGAAAAATTGATCCATACAATGCAATTTACAGATACATCCATAAAGTTGTGCTTACTCTTTACTGTATTACAAAGAAGTCGTAAAGCCAACTGAAATATTTTGAGTGGTGTCGACGCCTGCCCTTCTTATTATTAAGGATTGCTAGTCTTGACTCCGTCTTTCGTATTCGGTTCAGAATTGAGTTCAGAGTTCGAGGAGTCGTTTCCAGACGTTATTATATTAATTATTACACAATAGAGTGGTACAGATTCAAAATGAATAAACATTCATTACGATTTCATCACGCTTGAAATTATCCTGATCAAGATTTTGTCCTACTAAGCACCCTATAAAGTTGCACTTGCTCATCAAATTTCATACTCAACAAATGGTGTTCAAACCTAACTTTTCCCACGTACATCGCGATAGTTATCTTACAATGTTTACCAATAGTACTATATGTATCAGAGCGTGGCGATGTCGCCTGTGCCACCTCGATACGCGATCTACTTAGATCTACTTGTACACCTGCCGCACTCGGTGATTGTGTCAGTTGTGGTGACCTGATCTGGAACAGTGAAAAAGAATATTTTGAACTTCATAATCTTTGTTTTTGTTACAAAGATAACTTACTGAACTTAGGACTGTAAGTTAAATGCGGAAATGTTATGTTCAGAGCCTTGTGCACAATAAGGCTATTACTAATTATAGTTTCACAAAAATAAAGCTATTTGTCCAGATATTGGATTGCTTATTTTTAGTTTAGGGTGGCTGGAGCTACGTTCAAATTTTCTGAAATGTTTTTAAAACTAAGCACAATTTTCGTATTTCATTTTACTGACAGAAAACTTAATACATTTTGGAAAAGAAACCTAGAAGCATTGTGAGATAAATTATTATGTTTTCGTGTACACGTTGCCAAAATTTAAACCAGATACTTTCAGTTTTGGCAGAGTTCACGCGTAAAGGGAATTATTTATTATGTACTTTCAGATTTTTAAGTCGAATGAAAACAATTTTCGTAATGGACTCCTGGAGAAAATTATGGTGATACGTCATCAAAGCTGAAGTTCTTTTAATCTTGAACATTTTGATACTAGAATATTATTTAAATAATTGTCATAGTTTAACGATCCTTGTGATGCCTTCGAAGTTAATTCAAGTAATTATGAAGACCTCGCTTTCCATCTTTCATTTTATTATCTTGAACTAGCGTTGGCCGAGTACATTTACTGTCTATTGTGTAAAATTGTATTTGCTTCTGTCCGGCACAATGTCTGTTCTAATGAAATTTATTTTAGACTAGCTGTTGCCCGTGGCTCCGCCCTCGTGGATGTCGGTTATCGCTGCAAAAAGTAGCCTATGTGTTATTCCAGACCATAATCTATCTCTGTGCCAAATTTCATCCAGATCCGTTCAGTAGTTTTTACGTGAAAGAGTAACAAACATCCATCCATCCATCCATTCTTACAAACTTCCACATTTATAATATTAGTAAGGATACAATACAAATTCGACTTGCAGGTCAAGGGGAATCTAGAAATTAGTAGACGTTCTTTTCAACTATTGTATTAGCCTGTCAAAGGCATACAATAGTTGAGTAGTTATAAAAGTCGTTCTTATTACGCATTCTACGACAAATACTTGAATTTAAATATCCAGACAGCGCAACGTGACATCGCAAATATATTTCTATATTATGTAAATTACGCAATGCATGTTACATTTCAATCTAATTTCACGTAATTAATACGTATGCTTACTTAATACTGTTTAATAGCTCGTTTTCAAAGAGAAAACTGCTTTAATGAATTGTGTATTAGTTTGTTAATGACTGATGTTTTATCCAATCACTTGGTCTAATGTTAAACGATGCGTGAATGTTGATGGCAGCCCAGGCAGGCTTTTATAATAATTAGACCATCTTGTCGCTATCTTCATGTAATCCTCGTACAATAGTTGTCAGTAATGTGATATTCGTACAATTATACTTTTGCTTGATTTTGATCTGTTAAAAAGTTTAAAGAGTAGGTATACTTAAACCCTTAAACCCGCAGAAAAGCTTTGTGCACCACAAAGCTTTTCTGGGGGTTTATAAAGCTATTTAACCATAATATGACATCATCAAGCGACAACCTTGCAGTTTTCATTATTTTCTTCAGCTTCTAGTATTTTTTTGTTAACCGTAAATCGCGTAGGTAGACTTAACCTAAGATAAGGAAACTGAATTTTGTCAGGCTTCGTACTCATACTATCAAGTAATTTGTCTTTACGTGTGTGTGTGTGTGTGTGTGGTTGTTTGATGGTCTACCATATCTCCAGGATGTTATATCCCATTTAAAACAAACAATGCTCAGAATGAAGGGAAATAGGATTACACGTCTATTTACAAAAGCCTACAAACCATGATATTAGGATTTACTAGTAATCTCTCTCAACCTCGTCTTGTCATTCTTGTTCCTATTTTGAAGCAACATTGTGCAGATGCAGTGGTAAGCTAACTCTAAGTAAACAGAATTATATCGGCTGAAACAATATCCCACCATATCGGCCTCGGTGCTCGCGTGCGCTTGACTACACGCATGGTGCGTTTGAGTCTGCGTACACGCAGCCGCGGCGCGAACGCGACTGGTTCAGTCATCGTACCACGCGCCCGCGGTGCACACGACCCGCCATTACTTTCTACATTTGAATTTCGAATACCGTTCGCGAATTCGATTGTTTCTTTTTTCGTGACTTTTTAATTGTTGTGGATTTTTTTGTGTGAACATGGAAAGTGGATAGTAGACAAAGTGCTTCTGTGTATTGTTTTTGATTTTTGCAAAATGCTTTATTAAATAATTAAGCATGCAACTTTATCGGCGGAATGCGTAGAAATCGTTTCGCATGAATGATTGGCGAAGACCTATCATGGAGGTAACCATCGGGTAGTGAACTGGTACCTTCATCGATTTCAAGCATCGCTGGTTCTTATTTCATGGCTCGTCGGCAGTTAGTACGATTATTTTCTCCTATATTTTTATTCCAAGCACTTGGTTATTGTTTACTAACAATCGTTGTATTGTGGTACCACCATTTTAATATAATTAATATTACCGCTGAACTCAATATACAATCTAACATCAAATCAGCTGATATCATACTGAGACAAAATAGAACTAAATTAGTTAATTCTTTTTTGGCTTATATCAAAATATTTGACAATCATGAAGTATAGCATTCCAAACATGCTATCTTCATTGTAGATTAGGTTGTTTATTAATTTCAGCCGTTTAGACCCAAATAAAAATCCAAATGTAATAAAGTAAATCCCCAAAACGGGTCCGGAAATTCACGAGATTTTTCTAACAAGAAAAAGCACTTTGTAGAATGAAGACATCTCATACACTGGTTTAACTACCGGATGTTTACTATGGGGTGGTTCAGTGTTGCACCTACACTCACCATCAACCTTAATACACTAACAATAAGGGTGAAACTCCAATAACATATTAGTACAAGTATTGTTGCACCGTAGTCGTCTAAATCCGTATTTCAGAACATGGATATTCGGTAGTTAGGATCTAAATTTATGTTGTGTTCCGATGTGTTAATGAGGGCTGGTGTGGGTGGTATCTTAATATTATGTTTTGAATGCTAGCGATGACGAATTTACCGATATACAATATTATAATAATTTATATTAAAGGAATTAACCAAAGAGCTCGATCTCCCTGCTGAGGTTTCTCCGAGAAACTATAGCATGGAGTTCTTAAAGAAAGAAGTTTCAAATAAGGTTTTTTTTAAGGCCGGGAACGTGCTAGTTGTAGTTGTAGTAGCCTTGTTGTTTCAAGCGTATATAGGCTACGGTGACTGATTACCGTTAGGCATGTTTGCCTCCTTGGTAGTAAAAAAATATATCGTTTACGTATTCACTACTATCTCCGCCCGCATGATAGTCGTTTAAATAAAATACAGCCTATGATCTATTCCAGTATGTAAACTATAAACCTTATAACTTTCATCAATATCTGTCCAGTAGTTTTACGCTTATAATATTAGCAGTATTAGACTGAGCCTAAAATAAAAGTTTTAAGCGTTATTAACGAAACGAATCCAGTAAAGAAATAAATATTATTGTATGTTAATGAAAATATTGTTAGGGAACCCACATGACTTCGAAAAAATTCTAAAGGCATGTCTGAAAAGCATGTCTGATCAACCCACTCGCATTAGGCCAGCGTGTATGGTTTAAGGTCTAAACCCACTCTTTCCGCTTGATAGAGGATACCCGTGTCTAGCAGTGAGACTTATACCTAGGTTGCTATTATTATTATTATATAAGGAACAAACATTAAACAGTAATAACATCTATATTCATAGATATTATTTAAAGCAAAAAAAAAAACTGTTTCTAATTTGAATATTTTAAATTAAGAAGTAAGTTTTATATTGAAATAATATTTAAATTATTTGGAGGTTTTAAATAGCATATATTATGTACTTTTTCATACGCGAATTGAAATATTTGAATTTAGAATAGTTGTATTTTTCTTGTCTAGTGTTAGCATTTTGTCATTCAAATTAATTGCATTCAGAAACCGGTGCATAAAGATTGATAACCTCTAGATATTAATAGTTTAGTATGATTAGTTTCAGTATGATTTCACATTGCTATTAAGTACAATGTTGTGTGTTAATTGAACAATACTGAATCAATACATGCTAGATTGAATCATACTTATATTACAGCAGCTTACGGAAGAATATGTAGCGCAGTTACAGTAAGCATTAAAGAAAAAATGTTTGAAGGTCGGCAAATTTTCTTAAGATATATCTAGTACTAGCGGTCTGCCCCGTCTTCGCCCGAGACATACACAGTGATAGTTTATGATAAAATCTCTTCTTAGTCATCTATGAAACCTTTGAGCGAAGTTTTCAGCCCCAGAGGTTTTAGTTTTGCTTTGATGAATCAATCTGTCAGGACAATTAATTATATATGAAAAGATTGTGAGTGTCTACAGGTAACAACTTATAGAAATTAACATAAATCCAACCATATCTAAATAGTGTGAAAAATTTTAAAAAGTTTTTTTTTTCGGACAGAACAAACTTGCAGTAATCAAAACAGAATTTTAAAAAAAACGTACATACCTACATACCTAGATATTTTTTCACATGATGTTTTAAAAAAGCAAGTTTTTTTTAAATATTTTAGATACAATTGTAATCATACATTCAACTCGTCTAGCTCAGCCACTAACTTAACATCATGTCATTAGTTTTACCACCGAATCAAAAAAAATCTTTGCTATCAAACGTTAAAACTATCATTAGGTACCTACTCTTTATTTTACGCCCTTCTATGACAGGTTTATGCCCCGTTCATCCGGATGAGTTATAATAAATATTGTAATACCTACAACAATTTCCCCATTTATCCAAAAATTTGGACGTATGCCCTACTCATCCGCGTCTGAAAATAACATAAAAAAGGAGGGTTGACAAAAAAACAAAACATTTAAATTACGTTAACACATTTATTGATTCTGCGTTAGTCTTAGCACTAAATATGAATTTTCAGTAAAAGTATAGGTCCTCCTTATGTCAAACCTTAATACGTCCATAACTCGAAACTACTACTTACACAACTGGTGTCATTTGAAACTACTTAGCGAGGCGCGCAGAGCGCTGGTGTTGGGCAAAGAGGAGACGTCTCAAAAACAATGAAACAGTATACATATTATATTCATAGGTTCTACTGTACATATGTGACACAAAAATCTATTTTAAAACTATATAGATATACATTATGGCCGTTTACATTTTACCGATTTGACATTAGTAAAATATAATAAGTAGTATATTATAATAAATACACACATGGCAACATGAGTTCTATGTATGGGATTTTTATTTAACTTTAATTCTTTGGCTTTTTTTCTTAGAGCGTTTTTAAAATGAAAATAACAGCCAGTAATTTTACATTTTGGTATTATTTTTTGAATTGCGTTCATAGCTGCTACCTCGTTATCCGTTTGAAACTTTTTTGGATTCCAATCCGGAACTTGCGATTTAATTAATCGTAATAGGATTTTATAGCTTTCTTCTTTTTTATTAAGCATTAAGGCGTATACCAGCGGTACTACATTGGAAGTCGATTCGGAGCTGCCCAAGTCACCGTGAATAGTATACAATTGATAAAACGGCTTAGGACATACCTTGAAAGTCCCATCGGCGAAAAAATGCTCAGTGGTAGTTAGTAATCGCCTTGCGTTTTTAGTTGCGAACACTATAATTCTATTTCTTGCGTCATTGTAGTCAGCCAGTAATAGATTATCTTTAAATGCTTGAGGGATATCCACATCAGAAGTTTTTCAGTTTTAAATGTCGTTTTTTGTACCCCGAGTGCTTTGTTTCTTGCGTTGTATAATCCATGTTTGATAGAAGAAAATTTAGGAATTTTTGTAACCAAATCGAGACCTGTATCTAGCAGTGAAAACATTTCACTATTAAATATCGTTGGTATTGGTTCGGTTTGTAAAGCAACTAATCGTTTACACTGGTTAAGTTTTCTTTTTATTAAGTTTTCAGCATCATTCGGTAGGCACAAATGTGGTGTATCGCACATAACTTGATTGTCTTTTGTCACTACACGTCCACGACACTTTAAAGTTTGCCAGTTCACACAACACCAAACAGTAGTACCATTTTTATTTTCTCTTTTTTTATTGTGTTGATAGCCAGCACGCATCAATAACAATCCTCCGCGTTCTGATTGTTCAAAAACTAGTCAAATCTGGCTGGAACTACTAGGCTCACATGTAGGCTCCATGATTATCTGATCCAAATCGTAGGCAGAATCAAATCCAATCGTAAGCAAGGGTCAATCGTTTCAATATAAGTATATTTAGATGTAAGACGCAACGTAGAAATGTTTCCTGATCGCAAGCGAAAAGTCAACTAAAATTTATTTTTTATGGACTTAAATTGAGAGTCAAGGTGAGGCGTTGGCGGTCAGCCTAGATATAGCTAAGGCGTTCGATCGGGTCTGGCACCGGAGTCTTTTGTCGAAGCTAACATCATACGGACTCCCCGAGGGATTATGCGAATGGATTGCCAGCTTTTTGTCCAGCAGAAGCATACAAACTGTCGTTGACGGTTGTTGCTCGGATCGCCTGGACATCAATGCTGGCGTACCACAAGGCTCTGTGCTGTCACCGACGCTGTTTTTGCTGCATATAAATGATATGTTGTCTATCGACGACATTCATTGTTATGCGGACGACAGCACCGGGGATACTTTTTACACAGGCCGCGCAAATATCCCTCGTTCCACTGTGGATGAAAGTCGCGAAAAACTTGTGTCTGAAATCAGTAGCACTCTTTCCAGAGTCTCTGATTGGGGACGACTAAATTTAGTCCAATTTAACTAAGACACAAGTTTGCGCGTTCACCGCTAAGAAAGCCCCATTTGCTATGGCTCCACGATTCCAAGACACAGCCCTTACAATATCCAAGAGCATTGGGATCCTCGGCGTCGACATCTCCAGTGACGTTCAGTTCCGTCATCACTTGGAAGACAAGGCTAAGCTGGCATCTAGAAAGCTAGGTGTGCTCAACAGGGCAAAGTGGTACTTCACCGCGGGCCAAAGACTGCTGCTCTACAAAGCGCAAGTCCGGCCCCACATGGAGTACTGCTGCCACCTTTGGGCGGGAGCACCTGGGTACCAGCTTGGACCCTTTGAATCTATCCAAAGACGCGCTGTTAGGATTGTTGACGATCCCAAGCTCACAGGTATTGAACCACTAAGTCTAAGGAGAGACTTCGCCTCCTTGTGTGTGTTCTACCGCCTGTACAATGGGCTGTGTTCTGAGGAATTGTTCGAGACGATGCCCACGGCCACATTTTATCAACGCACCTCTCGCCACCGACAGGGAGTTGATCCTCACATCCTTGCACCTCAAACATGCCGTACCGTAAGATTCCAGAGGAATTTTTTACCACGTACGATAAGGATGTGGAATGAGCTCCCTGCCCAGGTTTTCCCAAGAGACTATAGCATGAGGTTCTTCAAGAAAGGAGTTATAAGGTTTTTAAAGGGTCGGCAACGCGTGAGTGACACCCCTGGTGTTGCAAACGTCCATAGGCTACGGTAACTGCTTACCATCAGGCGGGCCGTATGCTTGTTTGACACCTTGGTAGTATAAAAAAAAAAATAAAAAAATTGTAAAGTTGACGGTATTTCAAAAAATCTATCGTAATACATTTTATTTTTAATAGTAAACTTTTATTAGCTACCCGCACATTTTTTTGCTGTCTGTATCTTGAATGGTTAAATTTAATGTCGGATAAATAGGGAATACTTTTTCGGATGAAAAGGGAATTATTAAAATATCGGATGAGAAGTGCATAATAATGCGGATGAATGGGGAAGTCAAATAACGCGGATGAGTTTTGCGGATGAGTGGGGCATAAACCCTATGACAGACCTATGACAAACGTGACAGTTCTTATTCTTAAAAAATAAATATGTAATAGTAAATCTACCTATACTAATATTATAAAGTTGAAGAGTTTGTTTGTTTGTTTGGTTGAACGCGCTAATCTCAGCAAGTGTACCTACTTGCTGAGATTAGCGCGTTCAACCAAACAAACTCTTCAGCTTTATAATATTAGTATAGATTTACTATTATTTATTTGGTTCGATTAGAAAAAAACTTTTTTTGTTGAATAGTGCATTTATCCAGGAAGGCTATAGGCTATATAACATCACGCTATGATCAATAGGAGCAGAGCAGTAGTGACATATGTTTGCAAGATCGGGAAAAAAAATATACGTTCCAAATTACCACGCGGACGAAGTCACGGGCGACCCCTAGAATAAAGTGATAAAATTAAAAATAACTCATAAAACCTACACCAACGCTGACCACCAACATTTATTTTGGTCAAAACGGTAAATATTATTGTTTTAATGTAGGTACTCCGTACACGCTTAATATATTAGTCATTTTTGATATTAGTCATGTTTACTGGCTTTATGTACCTAAGGTCTTTCCCATTCGGGATGCTTAAATCGAGCGATAAACTTTTTCGTAACGATTAATGATTTCCCCTTACCAATCGCGCACATATATAGGCACAATAACTGTTATGGTCAAAGCTGCCCGTACCCAAAACGATATATCTGTTTAATTGCCACATTTGGCAAGCAAATTGGCTATCACAGTACCATGTCTGTTATATGAAGTGATGCGTATCCTCCTACGATACAATTGCATCATATCCCATTATGTTAACCAATAGTCAGGTAAATGGCGGTATTATATTAGCATTTTTGCTTGTTTTAAACTCTGGCATAGCTGTATTTTTACCTAGTAGTTTTAACTCGTATGGGGAAGAGCCTCCACCTCACCGAAGGCCACAGCAGAATAACTACACTTTGTTTTGAAAGAAACGTTTTTTACTTTTTAACCGACTTCAAGAAGAGGAGGTTATCAATTCGTGTATTTTTTTTTTATTTTTTTTATGTTTGTTACCGCATAACTCCGTCATTTATGGACCGATTTGAAAAATTCTTTTTTTGTCTGACTGGACATACTTCCAGTTTGGTCCCATTATCATCAAAAGAAAGTTCCGATGATGGGATCCATGAGGAATTGAGGGAACTCCTCAAAAGTTATAGGCACACATATAGCAATTTCAATATTTTTAACAACTAATCAATCATTTGCATTCAGAAAGTGTAATTTGGTGAAGTAAAACTGATGAAGAAGACCACAGATGGCCATCTGAACTTTTCAATAATAAGTATTTTACTGATGGCGATTAGATAAGTTTCGGTTATTGTTGCTAAGCAATTATTAATAAGAAATAATGACGTGAATGAATTGAGCGCGGATTGCACAGATTAAATATTGCTTTTAATACCTACTTGACCGGTGTTCAGCCCGACGCTCAGTCGATTTTATTCGATTGTAACAAACAAATATCTGAAAATTTTACAACTTGCCGTACTGAAGTCGGTTTTTTTTTGTTAAAATTATCTTTCGAACATTTTTTAAATATTTTTTGTGAATATGTATGTTGATACTGTTAAATCATTAATTCATTATTAGATTCATAAACGTTGACCTCTATTTACCAGCGAAAGAATAGGTCATGTTATTTATCGGAGTACGACCCGCCTCTGTAATATTAGTTAAGTAATTTACGAAAGAATGCAATGTGTTATCTGAACACCGTTGTAACCATAACAATATTTAATCAATTTTCACATTAACACTTTCGAAATATACTAGAATAATTAGGTACGTTGTAAAGTTAATTACGTGTATTACTTTCTAGAAATAGAATTGTTTTGTTAGGCCCTGAAAATTACTTTCTAGTGGGAACTACTCTTAAACTGAAGCAATCTTAAACTATCGCAAAGAAGAATTACATAATAATATTACGGCCAGGCATATCAGAGAAAGATGTGCGATAAAAGCAGTTTTATGCAAATAAGGAACACCAAGCCCTGATTTTTGTTAATTCACAATACATTTTACAAGAAACACACAGTGACAGAATGAATAGATGGTAGGCGGCTGGTATACCGACTAAAAACCCTCGTATACCTACACCCGCCTTCACGGGTGGACCAACGGGACATGTTATAACATCAAAGAAAGAAAGAAAGAAAAAAAAATTTGCTCTTACATACAATTAAACTAACAATTACTACATTTCATAAAACTTAAAATAAAAAAGCAAATACGGTCCCTGCGTCAGCTATAATGTTGTGGCCTGGACCACAACGCTGGTATTCTCGCAGGACCAGGCAGTAAATCTATGCCATGTAAACCCAGCAAATCTGGATAAGAATCAACTAAAATCGGCTTGTATAGATAGATACGTATTCCTATCCCAGGGTTACTTCCATCTTAAAACCCTGGTGTAAAAAAAATGGGTTGGCAACACGCAAGTGATACCTCTGGTAATGCAAGCGTCTATAGGCTACAGATACTGCTTAACATCAGGTGGGCCGTATGCTTGTTTGCCACCCAAGTAGTATAAAAAAAAAAAAAAAGATAGATGATGATAGATGCCGACAAAAATATATATAAGTCTCTGATGCGGTAGGATGATCACCTACATTACACAAGATAAACAATTTAACGATGAACATGACCTTCAAATCTTCCAACACATCACACCTGCCCACAACATCTTCTTACATGGAGCACATTATGTATGCATTAAGTCAATTTACATTGTTATTATGCACAATGAATTGTAAATCTAAATTAATAGTTTTGTACAGGCGGCGCTATGAGTCAAATTCTAAAGAAGACTCCTAGACTAGGTACACTCAGTCTAGAAATAACTATCTGTGGGTCATATAAGTATCTGTCCCGTGTGGCAATTGAAACTTATACCTACTATCTTAACTAAAACTAATAGTACGAAGTTAATACTGTAAGCTTCATTTTTTGATACTAATTAATTTGTGCACCAATACAATAAGAAGTAGGGCTACATACAAGCGAGTTAGACTGACTGGGGTAGGACTTTTATCCTACAGAAGACAACAGCCAAATAACTACATACATTGGACTAGTTATGTTCCTATACTAATGAGTTTTTATAGAAATGTTGTCCAGCGATACCTCATCGCAAAAACATTGTGTGTAAATTTTTTGGGTCGGCATCACGCGAGAGATGCCTCATGTATTGTAAAGTCGGGCCGTATGCGAGTTTTCTACCGATTTTTTTAAAAACACTATTCCGTGTGTTAAAGATATTGAAAACACAAAGTCCAAATCTAATCCCATGAACCGTGAAAACTGTGTCAGACTGTCTGATACCACAGAATTGACTAACGAAAACCTTTGACACAGAAAGCCAAGTCCATAAAGAAAGTGGACCATAAATCTTCACCGTCCATTAAGGTTACATCTACCGCTTAAACACTTAATGGCCACTGTCTGTTATGATACAAGTAAAAGAGAGCGAATGAAAATATTTTGCAATGTAATTATAACAAGCTTGATGTTGTTAGTGAGTAATCTGATCGCTTACGGGAAATGTAATTGTATTCTAAATATTGGACGTCGCTCACGTCGCTGATAGCTGTTACGTAAATTTGATATTGACGAAAGAATGAGACGGATACGGAGATAATAAATTCGATTAATATGAAAGATATTAACCCGAAAAAAACGTAGCAAATGTGAAAGGTGGGTCGAAGGGAGAAATTTTAGATTAGTTTTTAAAAAGACAATTCCAGCACTAGAGAACAAGCTCTGTGTCGCGGGGGACTTTACAAATATACAATTAACACCCAGACTCAGAACAAGTCTTTGCGGGTCACAAAGATTTGACAACCTCGTGCACAGCAGGCGCATACTGCGGCCACTGGACCACCAAGGCAGCCAGTTATTGAAAATTGTGCTAATTTAGCAAAGTTAAAAATTTACAGCGATACTTTATTTTTTTTACTGCATTATCAACAATGGTCATCACATCTTTTATACAAAGTGATACAGCACGCAATCACATCGTTTATGGACCAGCAATCAGCATAAACAAGACACTGATAATATGCATATTTTAAAACAATACTACCATAATTATTGACGGCCATTTGCTCTATTTTTTGTTAAATCACATTACTATTCAAAATTCTTCGACCTATTAGAGCATAGAACCTACTTGCGTCACGATCATCTAATTTCTCAACTGATAATTCTCAGTATTGCATTGTATGTATTATTGTAATGTGTTATGATTTGATGCGTTGTTAACTTGAGAGAGTTGACGCAAAAAATATTACGGGTGTCTCTTAGCTCTGCATCATCAGCAGATGGCCGAAGAACTCTTTAACTTCTTTAGAGTGCATTAGTTGAGTAGTTCTTCGGTCATCTGCTGATGATGATTATAAATGTGGGTAATCAAGTTATGCGGTTTTGTAAAAGCACGTGCAAGCATAGATCACTTTCGCGTTTTTAGTATGGACTGATTAAATCGCGCTGTGGTGGTGATGAATGATGTGGGGCAGGCAAAGTGATGTTTCGTATTTATGTATGTCCTCCGAAAGAACTAGCCTTGTCTGGTAATGTGCCTGATATATGGCAATAGCCTTGCCCATAGAAAGCTTGATGTAATCGGATTTACAGTGACGAATCATGTGTACTCTTGATGGAAAACGGCGTAATGCATTATGTATTATATTTCTGCCTTGGTTTTGTTTGGGCAAAGGTAATTAACAAAGCCTATAGAAGCATAGACTACTTACTATTTTTTTTATTTATAAAAGTTATAAAAAATCTTGACATCAAAGAAGGTAAGCATACAAACAACAGCAGCATTCATAATGTCGGTGTTCTTTATATGCGTGATTAAAGCTCGCTTCATTGAGCAATAAATCCATATTGCGGGATCTTATAACATGAATAAGAAATTTCTTTACACCTAAGATATAACAGTTTCCGAACATAAAATAACGGAATAATCAAAACACGCTTTAGGCAATAGTATCTAATATTATAATGTATCCATTCGGCCAAAAGTTTCTAATAATAATGTAATGTATATTTAAAATCCTTCTAATATTATAAATGTAAAAGTTTGGATAGGTTGAATGTAAAAGTTTGGATGATTGTAACTCAATCACGCCACAACGGCTAAACGGATCTGCATAAATTTTTGCACAAAGATAGATTATATTCTGGAATAACACATTGGCTACTTTGTATCTCGGAACAACTAGAAGTATATAAATAGATTTATATATTAAGTGACAGTGGCACACGACGTGAGTGACATAATCAGTTTTTACATACATATGTACGTGCGACGCATGATTATTTACTGATGAATATGTCGATTACCTTATACGTAATGTCGTGCAATCGGCGCACGCGTATGACACAAAAAATATCTTTTAATATTGTCTCTATCGTTAGTCGTAAGTATAATGAAGTTATTAAAATCATTTTTTTGTAAAAAAAATACCTCACTAGGAATACGAGGGTTGCTTTTAGCTAGCTTAGTTTTATTATTAGATATCCTTCTTTTGTTGCCACTGTATGTCTCAACTTCAGGTACGGTACATACACTTTGTCTGAGTTAAAAACTCATCATATTTACACTTGAACTATAACATATTTTCTCAGAATAACTGTGCTTACTACGCAGCCAAGTTTATGTTGGCTTACTTCACATATCAAAGAATTAGTCAAAAATCTTTAATTGGTAATTTTACAATTGTAAACAGACTTTTTCTTTATGTGATTGCTTGCGTCTTATTAATAATGTTATGAATAATTATTGTCAATAGCTTTAGATAAGTAAAACAATGTTTAATAGATAATAATGAGTTAGGTTGGTTCATAATAATGCGGCAACAATTTCCATCAAACATAACAAAGAATTTGCCCTGCAGTGGGACAGTACAGGCTTATAATATAATAATAATAACAAAGAATCCTAACGTTAAGATTAAGATACAATTCTTTGTTTGTGTAAATGAAAGCTCAAACGTTTAGGGTACACCAGTAAGATCTTGACCTACGCTCCAAAAATACGTAATTACCTAACTTGTTACAACTCGTTCGTATTCCGTAGTGTAACGACCGCGAGTAATATTATTTATAATTAGTACTGAGTATGAGTCACGCGCTGGAATACTGCTGTTACTGCTACTAAACGGGTCACACACAGTACAAAGCGACCGAGTGACTGGGGAGAGTACACATCTGTTGGGCAATTGTTCAACTTATACGCGACTTGTCTTTGTTGGATAGTGCTTTTTGTTTTAATTGTGAATACAATATGTTAGCCATTAGTGTTTAAGTATTCACAAATAACATTAATAACTATGCACTTACTTCATAATCAAAAACCACTCTTTCATATGTCTATAAAAACTTATGTACAAGTTTGCTGGACAAGGAAAGTAATTTCCATTAGATATTCTTAAGAGATAAAGATCTTTCACCTATTATATTACCTGTTATGAGACCCATATTAGCAGTCTATTTGGGTTTTGTATGTATAGATTAGAACCACCACAAAGCACAGCACTATATTCTATTTTTCTCTGGTTATTTGGTTCTGCTTTTTAGTGTTCTGCAAATTGTTTTATTCCAGCTTAAATTATACCGCTATATATTAACAGGGTTCGTATAACAGTCAGTAGACGACCAAGAGCTACTAACCAATATGAAGCCAAATTAAAAGCAAGCTAATTTGTTTCGAAACTGGGGGATAAAGAAAAAGAAATTAGCAAACTTTGATCACATTTGGGCAAAGATTCAAAGCCCAAAAGTTCCCTTAGAGACATGTAATAAGATTGCTAAAGCTGATGTACACCATACATTTATCGCAAAGCAACTTTCATGTTGTCACTGTCTAGCTTTTGAGGAAAATAGAGACAGCATGAGATTAGCCGTGCAAAACTTGCATCGTCTAAATGGCGCCTTACACTAGGAGATTATTTGCAGTTACATCTAGTGTTTTGTTTTTCTATCAGCTTTCATATCTTATTGTTAAGTTTATATCGCATTGCTTCTGTAAGTAGATCGTCGACTCAGATAGCGTAGATAATTTTCTCTTTATAAGAAACAGTATTGTAATGTGATTTAGCTGATTTGAATGACAGGCAGATAACTGATTGTTCGTAGAAAGTGGGTTACTCTTGTCGCATAGGAATAGCAATGCCAGGTTTGGTGCTTAGTTGACGCGTTAGTACCATATGGATTGTGCGAGAAATTTTTATTTAATGTAAGTTGTCTAGGTTTCGGTGCTTATTGTTATGAAATAATCAGATTTAAAGATTATCTTTGCTTTTTTTCTGGTGTCCAACTTAGCTATGATATATTAACCTTTTCATCTTTTTGTGGTGTCTAACATCTTTGATTAGCTATGATATATCACTTTTTATATGGTGCTAACTTATTACCATAATATATTAGGCACAATTTCGGACATCAGGCTTTTACTGCGTTATTATCTCCACAGACAAACCCAATACCACTTCACCTTGACACCTAACCAGGAAACTGAATACCGCAATCGTAATTAAATTTTGATCCAGCCCTTTTATCGGGTATTTTGCTAAATAGAATCTATCTAAATGAGCAAGTAAAAAAAAAATACTTTTTTCATGTCCCGTTTTTATGTCGTCTTCTCCCTATTCTTGTCTTATGGCAATCAGCTTACAAAAAACTACAATTTTGCGCATTCTCCTGGTGAACCATAAATTAATTGTACAATGGTAATACAAATTGAACACCCGTGGATCAAATGAAATGTCAGCAGAAAAATCAAAAAGACTTTCCCTGTCATGTCAATTAAATAGTAACAAGATAAATAAACATCATATTACACGAGAATATAGTTCCACGTTTCGAACATGAGCCAATACGACGTCCACATGAGGCACAAAAAACAAAGACAGTACGCACATTTAATTAAACGAATATACCCGAGCGTTTGTAATTTATAATACATTCTAATAATAGATGTTATGTCGTAATATTGTGGAAAGAATGGTCTCCCATCTGCTTCCAATTTTCATTAAAACGAGTGATCTAAATCCAGTCGAGGCTATCCATCATCGCGGTCTTGTTCAAAGCGTCAACAACGCCCGTCGGAACTAACCCGTTGATTTTAAATAAGTTTTTTTCGAAATAAATTGTTTTTCTGGTTTTTAGACAAATACCTGCAGATGGAGAGATAGTTGTGAAACCGTTTACAGAAATAGAATGTAGAGGAATATTTTCAACAAACAAAAAATCAGGCAGTGAAGAAAAGATATCGATGCAAGAGGTGTTACTAGTAGTTTGTCTACATTTATGTTTAGCCGTCTATCACATTAGATTTTTTTTTTACATTTACGAAGCTCTTAAATTGTTTACTTTATAAACTCATTATTTTCTACATAAAAGGTGTTGTTAAATATCATCGAACAACACCTTTTATTTTCCGCAATGCAGATGTCTTGATAAACCCTAAAATCAATTTTTAATTCAAAAAAATCGCCGTTAAATCCAAAATTGACAGATGTTTCCCCAAAATAACTTTTAAAATAACCAAATGTTCAAAAAATAAACCCGTTTTGTTATACATAAAAAGCGTACGTACAATTACTAATGTAAAAAGCCTCAGTTTGAAATGACTCACGCGCAGGTGAGCGTGGCCGGCGACGATGCGTCTGGTGATGACACATATCATGCATCTGTCTCGTGTCAACATACATATCTACGTAAACGAGAGCTTTTAAAAATATTAAATACTAGCTAAAACAGAGTAAAGGAGAAAGAAAAGAAGCACGGCCCGGATTCGCTTCGCTGTGTCACAACTATATATTAATTATTAGAAAAGCAAGTAAAAGTATTTTAGTGAATAGTTATTCGACAGACAAAACCACACTAATATAGAAATGCAACATTACATCAAAATTTCGACTCCATCCATCAACTATTTTTCCAGTTTTTATGACACAAACATACGGAAGCTAAATTTTATATATAGACACGAATTTACTTTGTTAAATATTTTTATTTAAATTTGTCAACCAAATCTTTATAGATTGTACTCTATAGTGGAATCATATAATTGCCCTTGCAAAAAGGTCCAGGCTGTAAAAATCATCACGTACACTGAAACAACTCTTGAATTTACTCACACATATGTAATTGTAAATAATGCATCTACTTCATATCTTACAGCCTGTAAGGTGTTCTCGTACATAATTGCAGTGAGAGTCTCGACGATATTCGTCACACTGTATTGTTGCCATATGAAAGAACTAGCCCAGTTTCTGTTACATTTGAAAGAAATTTCAGAGTTGCTCATGAAAGTACCTCGTTAAAAGTCCTCTCAACGTATCTTTTTTACGATGTCTGCAAAACGTTAGTTTTGTGTAGCTTATTATTTCGAAGTGCAATTTTGGCCTACTAGGTTTTATCGTATATTATGCTTAGTGTAACTGAAATAAATTCGAAAGTATACTTATGAAGTAGTCTGACAGACTCTATAAGACATGCCTTTTACATTTTATCCATATGCAGGTTTACGTCTATAGCAGAAGATGTATGGTGAAAGGTCTGAAAGTCATAGCTATCGGTGACTGAACGGCATTCATTAGCATCGGTTTGATGCTAAAACTACATGCTCTACCACACATCTGACGAGCTAAATCTACAGCAGTCGCCTTCGTCTTTTGTTAGCGAGTGCTGCGTACCAAGCTTTATCGCAATACTTTCAACCCTCCACTATGTGTCGCCACCATTTCGTACGCTTGTCAATGAGTTTCTCTTAGTTTTGGTGTTTAATTTTAAAAGCTGCCATGTACCTTTCAAAGTGTTTTAGTCAAAAGTTGATTTTGTTCATTAAATTATTGTCTTCTAATAAAAAATGAAGCAACATGTACGTATGTACTGCAATAAATAAATATCATGCCTGTAATACCTGGACGATCCAATCATTCCGTGCGTTGCTGAGAGATCAGCCAACGGCGACGGTATGCTGTCGAGATAAACGTAACTCATTCTATAACGGCTGGCATTCGCATGCGACGATCTCAATTGTTCGAGAGATGTATTTTTCTAGTTGCAGGACTGGGTTAAAGTAGTCAGACCTTAGTTGTGACTTAATGTCAGAGATCGATAGAGGTCTTGGTTTTCTAACAATTTGGGAATAAAAGTTCGACAGCAGTTTATAAACAGTGTTTTTAAAGGATATTACTGGTAATGGATACGCTCCCAAATTATTATTTTTTATGTAGAGTTTGGTTTTCTTTCAATTGCAGCAGCTCTTCATATAGGACAACATGCATTGCCTGAAGTATATTATTACCAAATTGCATCTACTCGTATCGCTACGCAACGTTAATTTTCAATGTAAGCGCACTAGCTTTAGGCGATGTGTGTGTATATTGTAAGTCAGCTTTCAAGATATCATTATCTTCATATTAGATATGGATAAGAAACATTTAAAGCCGTATAGGATTTATAACATAAAAGACTCGGTGTCCACCCAAATCCCAATACTACGTTTGAATTTATCCAAAATATCTCCAGAATATTTATCATTATCCGTCGTTAAGTTCAAAGCTTACTGTCGGAAGACGGTCTGGTCATTGCTTGACATTCAATTGTCACAGATGTTCAGTCAGTAGGAATAATACCCGAAGTTATGATGATCCCCACAATTGTTGTAGGTATTATGATGATGAGATATTTCTCATTACATATTTTGAGAATTGAACAGGCCGTCGATTGTCATAAGTATTGTATATGACCGAGATTATGTAAATTGTTATGGTTTGTATCCACTATTACATAAGATTATGTTTATGTGATATTATGCTCTCATCTCTTTTATGCGGAGAGCTGTAGTACCGTAAGCAAGTAGAACCTCAGGGAAAATTTGAATTCCAGAAGATTAAGCGCTGTGGTATATGTGTTTACCAAGTAGTTGATTAGGATGGCCTATTGTTGTTATTAATTACATTATGTTTAATTACCTTCGAAAATATTAAAAATAAATGTTGTTTCTTTTCTTTAAATATTGTATTCGTTATATCTAGGCACAGTATTAACAAAATTAGTTTATCTAGAATTCTAGACCAAGGACTTTGAAAATGACCTAATTAATTCAACTGTTTCAACGAATTATTTAATTCGCGGTTAGCTATTAGACAGTTTGATCAAATTGTGTTACAATGAATTAATTGTCTTTAAAGTGGCTTTCGATTGTAGTGCCTTTGATGGAAATGTGATGATTTGCTTTTTCATTATTATTGAAATATTTTAAAGGACTCTGCCACACTAGTCATTTAAGTAATACTTTGTTATATACTGGGTTACATATCTACCAACAGCTTACTAAACAACTTTATTAAAAAAGGTGCCCTTCCGAAGGCTAGACATTATAATCTTCACTAATTCGTTGTACTTGACATAAGTCGATCCTCGTATAAGAAAGCCTACGATACTCGCGTTTAAAAGGCTTTATAGCCTATTAATACTTTAAGTGGCGCTTGGTTTAACTATACACATGTTCTTGACTGTGGAAATAATGGATAAACTACCTTCTCATTCATGTTATTTAGGTACTTACGGTTCTATAATCCAGTGTGTTCCAGTGTAATGTATTATTTATCTCGTTTTGTGTGCCTCGTATCCCTGTGCAATCATCAGTATCTTAAGCCTGAAGATGTCCACTGTTGAACGTAAACCTTCTCGTATGGTGATCTACTGGATGATTTAAATGCGTTATAGGTACGTTATTATCGTTGCATTTCAGGTCGCGCGTTTTTGGTCCAGAAATTAAGCATGAACATTCTTGCTTTTTGAAACCTTACCCTTTTAATACTTTCGGAAACCACAACTTCGGCTGTCAGAATAAATATTCTCACAGCTGAAGTTATGGTTCTTTACAAAAAGTTTTAAAATCGATTTTAAAAATAAGTTAATAATCATCCTAATTATCCCTATGTTTTAACTTTACGAATATTGCGATTATGAATTACAAGTCTCACAATAACATGTAAGTATCCAGAAAATTCTTATCTCATGCATTTATTTATCTAAAATACATAGGCCACATTTATCCGTGCAGTGAATGTTTTTTGTCATATTGTGGATTACAAATATTACACCTCCGACCAAGAGATATAGTATTAGATTACCAATCTCGTCAGTTAGTGAATCACCCATTATTCGCAGCCTAGTATCGATATCAACACAATATGTTGCAACCAGTATCGTTTTCGTGTCGTTACCCTGATTGATGGACGGCAGAAATGCGAGCCGCGTCGACCCGACTGCCGCCGCCCGACCTGGTCGCTAAAACCTGTTACCTACATTGATCATGATAGAACCTGAGTGGGCTGAACTAGGAAGCTTTGTTTTTTGTAAGATATGTTGACGTTGATTAAGAAACCTTGAATTACCAATAGAAAAAAATGGTCTTTGTTTAACTATGAATTCTGCGCAACGTGTAACAAGAGTGTTAAAAATTTTATCATGGAAAGAAAATAAAGTCAATGCAAAATGCCAATATAAAATATCCTATATTTTTGCCACAAACGATTTTACTGTCAAAAGCTTAACTTAAAACTTTACTACCAGAGTCCAACCAATCTTGAAATTTCTTTCTTATGCCGCATGATGTACGCATACAGAGGTCGTTTGTAAAAGTCCCTCATCTTCTTACATTACATTAATCTTCAATAATGCACGTAGTTATTAAAACATCGATGAGCTTTCCGTCGTGATTGTTTGAGATCTAAGCTCTAAGAGAAGAGAAGAAACATTTCATAAGAAATATACAAATAAAGTAGTTCTTTAATCTTAAAAACACGTATGTGCCATCACCGCCACTTTATTCAAGATCTCCGGTCATCAGTCCTCCTCAATAGAAGGTATTCAAATCTGTTCGGTATGTAGCTATACGAGTAGCTACTAGAACATTATATTATGCATTATTTACCTTTCGATTGTTTGACGTCTCGTCCAGATTCCACCGGCCGTGGTCACAAGCTGACTGAGTTAGGTCTGAAGTTCGCTGTTCATTTTTATTTTATGTTCACTCACCACAAAGTTTTTACAATTAAAAACAAAGAGTAAAGTGGTGGTTGTGGAGTTATACAAAATGTTGACGCTATTCTTTGAACTAGGTGGAGGCCTGTATTTTTTTTAATACCACCAAGGTAGCAAACAACTGATGGTAATCAGTTACCGTAGCCTATGGACGCTTGCAGTGCCAGGCATGTCACTCGCGCGTTGCCAATCCCTTAAAAATCTTATAATTCCTTTCTTGAAGAACGATCGAACTATCTTAGGGGATAGTGTTCAGCCATGACTATATTGTAATATCTTCTATGACATGTGTCAGATGTCTCTTAATAAATAATAACATTGACACCTTACTATATATTGATTGAAAATACTCCACATACAGCATATTATGACTGCAACACAAGAACTATATTAGGTCAGCGCGACATTAACCGCTACGTTGCGGACACAGACCGAGTGTAAACGAAACCTTATAGCGGCCGGTCAAACACTGACCTATTTTTGTAAAGGCACATGCTTCATGATTTTTTTTTAAGTTAAAACTTCTTTAGGCGTGTCAAGCACTGGGTCAACAAAAATCATGGAACTCGCGTCATCGTCAACGAACGCTTTTCATAATCAAAGCTCGACGATACAATTCACAAGTTACTTAGTTTTCACTTTTATCGGCAGTCCCCAAAGACTGCCCCGCATTTTGTTTTATCATTGGATTTAGCTTGGACTTTGTTTGCGTATTTAACTGTTTAATAACAATAACCTTAGATGAATTTGAACTGCCTATTATTCTTTCTACCTATCGGCCAATTATGATTGACCAATACAAATAATTTATAATTGTTATACAATTATAATTGAATAATAGAGAATGATGAAATGAGTTCAATGGATGTGTAGTGATAATGATCACTACCTCACACTCTAAGCTCTCTTGATAGAAACGGGAAGACCTGTGCCAACTAGGACATAAGAAACAGACATATTGAGTTATAGAACTGTGTGTAGTCAAAGAATATTATAAAGAAAGATAACTTACCTCCATACTGAGTGGCGTTCAGTATTTTTTTCCATGTTTTAGTGCGCACTTGTTTGTACATATTAAGTATGAATGAAGAAATTATACAGCAAGAAACAGTGATAGATGAAATAAAGCTTCTTTTTTTATACTATCAATGTGGCAAACAAGCATACGGCCCGCCTGATGGTAAGCAGTTACCGTAGTCTATGGACGTTTGCAACACCAGAGGTGTCAATCACGCGTTGTCCTCCTTTAACCCTAGACCCTTTAAAACCTAATAACTCCTTATCCTCCTTATTTAGCTACTGTTGGTGGCAACAGTCCCTTTTTGATACCCGCCATAAATTGTAACGCATGCCAAATTGTAAATATTATACTCTGACGATTAAAAATACTAGCCAGAGAATCTTGCCAATTCTCCTCGAGAACCCGTAAAAAATATTGCTGACTTTTGTTTTGACGTTTGAAAGTATCATGCATTAAATCTAAATGAATAAATGACTTTGAGTTTAAGCGCGCTAGTGCGATATCTAGGTCTTTCTTCCTTACTAATATTATAAATGTGAAAGTTTGTGAGAATGGATGGATGGATGGATGTTTGTTACTCTTTCACGTAAAAACTACTGAACGGATCTGGATGAAATTTGACACAAAGATAGGTTATAGTCTGGAATAACACATAGGCTACTTTTTACAGCGATAACCGACATCCACGCCGGCGGAACCGCGGGCAACAGCTAGTACTATAATATAATTGTGTGGATAAAATTACATAGATGAAATATTATCCACTTGCAAACCGACCATTATTATTACCAAGTAGACAGGAAACCTTATACTCTGTAGCGAGTAGTGACTGGTGAAATAGTGACCTAATTAATTTTATATTAATGAAGTATTATTACGATTAGACTATGAATTGCTAAAATATATATCAGAGTAATATAAAATAGCATTACAACTTTTTCCCCGGAGAGGTATTCGTTTCTTACAAAACGCATCCCTAAATAAACGCTGGAGACCTGTACTCACACATAGGAACACAACTACACTGCAATGTGTAGTTGTTTGGCTGTGGTCTTCTGTAAGATGGAGGTCCTTCCCCCGTCGGGCTTGCTCGCTACTATTGTGCCCTACCTCTCTAAGTTAGTCAAAATGATTTTTTCAAACCGTACCTGTAATTTGTCAGAATGTGAAATTCATAATTTTAATTGACTTCGACGCCAAGTAAGGAAGTCATAGAATTAGTAAACTGGTAGCTACAAAATTGATACATACATTTATAATGATAGATGGCTACGAGCACTGCCTGACCTACTTCCACAAAGTCTGTGAAAGCACGTCTTGTGTTAAAGCAACAATTTTACTACTACTATACGGCTACACTTTAATAATAAAATATTGTACGTCAAACAGTCAGTCCTTTGTACTGTACTGTACATATTCTTCCAGACAAATACGTATTCTGTCCGCATCCTTGGAAGGCTTACCTACAAGGTTCGTTACAGAGAGAATGAGGAAGATATAAAAATTTGTTAAGACAGGAGACGTTTTAGTCAGCAGCTTTTTTTTATAATTTATTTATTTATTATTGTTACAATTTAGGTTTTTGTAAATATGCTAAGTAAGCTGTCAGTTGACTGCCTTGGTGGTCCAGTGGCCGCAGTATGCGCCTGCTGTGCAGAACGAGGTTGTGGGTTCGATTCCCACACAGGACGAAACTTTGTGTGACCCACAAAGAGTTGTTCTGAGTCTGGGTGTAATTTGTGTCCGTTAATTATATGTTTGTTAAGTCCCCCGCGACACAGAACTTGAAGCTAAAAATAAAAAGTTCTTGTCGGAATTTTTAATCTCGATTTTAACTTTGTTTCATGTTACAAGCTAACGTTATGTTGTGTTAATGCTGGGAGCTATGCGTTCGAGACACAATCCCTTTGCTATAGTCTCTTTCGATCAGTTGAAGAATAACCAAACATACTCAAACGTGCTTTTACCTAACTTTAAATAAAAGTATTTGTATGCATGATGCACTAAAAATGCACCGTCTTGACTGAATAGTAACGACCTGAACGCTCAAGGGATTAGCATAGCTCTATTATGTACTATCTTTAGTCTGGTAGGTTTTTAAAGCGTATGAATCACCCCTATATGCAAAGCGAGCAGCTTTTAAAATTCGACGTAGAAACAACAGTTCAGTAGCACTGAAAAATACCTTTCTCTTGAAAATCTGGGCCTCGTCATGAATTGAACATGTCTGTTATTGTTAAATGCACTCAAAACGTTGTTTATGAGCGTAGCGAAGCGGACTGGCGCCTGCAATGACGATTAATGGTATTGTAAGGTTGTACTAATTGAAATGTTGTATGGTGGTTTAGAAGTTGAATAGGTTTTGTTAAGCTTTATAATCATTGTAGTTCCGAATCAACTTAGCTCATATTTCTATCGTTAGTAGTAGACGAAGCCATTAGATCCAAAAAAAACAGTTCTCAGAAATCCAAATTGCAAAATGAACCAGATTTCCACACACATACCTAATCACAATAAATACAAATAAAAATGCATCAAAGTTACCTATAGCCTGCAAGATAATATACATTCCACTTGAATGCCTATAAAATGCATCATGCCTTAAGTTGCAGCACCGCGTCTTGTTACATCACGGTCTGGATGATTCAGCCAGTGGGCGCGAACGACCGGTCTTATGGCAGGCAGACGTTTTTTTATCGAATAAACTTGCTAGCACTCGGCCCTATTGAGAAAATTTATGTTACATTTTGTAAGGACAGGTATGGAGTAAATTGTACTCATTTAAATTATGGGTCAAGGTAAAATTGATTAAGAAATAGTTAGCAATTAGGGATTTTATATATTTGTGTATATGAGTACAAAAAGCGCTAAGCGCATTATGTATGTTGTATTAAAGACTTAATGTAATTTTGATACATTACATAATATTTCATATAAATTATATTTTTAATATAAATTATGTCACTTTTTTAGAAGTGTACAAGTACATTACAATATTCATTTCTAAAAAAGAGTGCGATATCTCCAAGTAATGCTATTATTTGAACTGCTTACGTAACGCTCGTCTTTGTGCAAATGACAAATTATAATCCAGTATTGTCTCTCTCGACATTGATTACATCTGTTATTTCATTTCATTTAGGTTGATTTTACTTCGCCACTGTCTACTTTCACTAGGCAATCAATTATAAAGTATACATAATGGTAAATACTTAATGCGAAACGATTGCCTAGAATATTATGAATTATATCATCCATTTATAAGTTTTATTGTTGGGTAACTCGTTTATTTTCTTTTGGGTTACATTAATATCATTCCGATTCATAATTTTGATTGTCAACTTAGTAATTCGTGTTATTTTTGGTAAACATATGGCATGGCTTTTAGATCATTTTATGCGTTTGTAGTTCTTCAATTTAGCTTCAATATGCACCATTTGCATATTAAAACTAAATAGGTATTATTCTCCTTGTTCTTCCCAAAAGTGGAAGTTGGTTGCTATTATTATATGTATAAAATGCGTGCATTGTATATAGGTGTTTTTCCTTTCCGTGTATTGTCATATGTTTAGCAATTTTTAGACTTGTTTTTGTAAATTTTTTAAAGCCCAGTTTTCAGTTTTGTAAATGCCCAGTTTTCAGGAGACAAAAAGCATGATGAATCGAAAATGATAATAAGATTTAATTTAATCACGTCATCAACTTAAATATTTAGTTTGCAATAATATTTCATTTGCAAAGCTGGTCACAAAACTACAGCCTATCTCTCGGGCAATTTAGAAACAGGATATTATGAACTGTTAAAGTAGGTTGTACAATTACTCCAGTTAATAAAACTAGATCATTATTTTTGCGTCAGACTATTTCCTTTCTAAGCCTACATTTAAAAAGCTTGTAAAACTAATTAGCTATATGCCAGATATCCTGATAGCAACAAAATGAGGAATAAACCAATTGATATACACAATCTAATCTACTAAACCATCGTCTCTCCATTCAACAACGACATAACGAATCTTTTACTTATATTACGACTTATTATCTAATTTTGTAACTTACTTTGTCTCGCCCACTTGTTCATTGCTCTAAACATTGTTGGTCAGCCCACTCGGTGATTTGTATGCAGCTATCAAACGTGTGCCTTTTAAGGTTCTATGAAGGCGTTCGGTCACCAATATCATTTTTGCATACTGATGTGTTGAATTCTTTTTTCTTTGTAGGAAACGAAGTTCTCTGACAGGAATCGTTTCCCACCTATTTTAAATAATGCTTTGTGCCTGACCGTTATCTTCACACTTCGGCGATTTTGGTATTTCTTTTTTATTGACATTTCAGCGGAATCGACACAACTCAAAGAATTGTCCATTCAATGTATTTTTCCTCGAAGGACTACTGTCCTTTATTTCTGTTACATGAAACATAGCATTTTGCCATCTATGTTATGTTTCATGTAACAAATAAAGGGCGAGTTTATTGCCATTATATCGAGTACAATAATTACGTCTCCAGGCTGATCTTCATTATCATCTGCCTATCGCAGTCCACGCAGTATGACATTCTATTTCACTCAACTCCTCAACAGAGAATTCCACTACACTACTGATCCAAATTGTGCTATCGAGGCAGTCGGGTGAAGGAAAATCTGAACAATGGTCATTTTAGTGCAAAACTGCATCTCACCAAAAAATTACTTCCTATCGATTGTCGTGTTCCGTGCCCAAAATTCAGGCCGTGATTTCCTTCCTATCTTCATGCGGCATCGGCATGATTGTGTCGATAGTACTTGACCCCATCCGCCAGGAAATTGCCAACACTTCCATGGGAACTCCAATCTTTTATACTTATTTTTCGTTAGTATGAAGGCTGTCTACTGTTTAGGCCGTGTAGGTTATTTTACTCTACCGGCCTTTTAATAACTATTATGTGTAAAGCTAACTAGCGGCTCGCCCTGACTCCGCTCGTGTTAAACAAATTTTTCAGCAGTTTAGGGATTAAATTTCTGAAAATCCCTTCACAGTGTAATGCAATAAATACTTACGTCATTTAAGGAACCTGTGTAAAATGTTAAGTCTGTCAGACTCAGAACTAATATTTGTATATGTATAGATAGAGGTTCTGCACGGGTATTCCTAAGTTCCCTACTAAAGAATTGCGTGATAATAACCAGTTTTGGAATGCCTCAGGGCGGTATTTTGTTCCCTCATAAAATTTACTTTATTTTGATGCATATAAATATAATAAAACTGTTTACATAACACATATTCCTAATGGCCAGATTCCAGGGCTAAACAATAAAGCATTCATATCATCATGTTATCTTTGTCAGTGTATTCAAGGCTTTACTTCCTACTCTCAAGGTTAATATTGTTACATTGTAATGTATTAATTAACGTAAGAAGGTAATTATGTAAGCGTTGTTATATAAATGGCATTAGGAGATGTTATGTGCGAAGAATATCATTTCATAAACTTTCTTTTAATGGTTCAAGAAGTACTTGATTATATTATTATAAAATAGTTGCTTATTTTGGCATTATTAGCATTTTTTTTTAATGTAACATACTGAAATTATATTTAAAACTGCCCGCAGTTTCCAGACCATCGATCAATAGATTAATTAGTTTTATTTAATTCTTTAACCCCTACTTCGTTATCGGAGGAGGTTCACAATTCTGTATAATGTTAGGGCATAACTCCTTCGTTTTAAACAGATATTAGTGTTTTTTTCTTTGATTTCGGTATGGTTCAACCTACATCATTATACGTGAACTTTTCTAGAAGTTGCCAAGTGCTGGTTTTTAGCTCACATCCTTGACATCTGTTTATAATGTATATGATCTTTTAAATTTCTATATTCACTACCTCCGTCCGATTTTCTTACAATTCCAAAGTCCAATATAAAAGTTTTATCTAAAGCTTACGACACAGCATCTACTAATCTTTGTTCTATTATAAATTCCTTTTCGCTAGCTCTGCATATTCAAATACTGTGTACCTTGTACGTTTCTAAACTCGTACAATCTATTCTGTCTTTCTTACCGATAGCAAACTGTAATCCATTCATAATCTCAAGTCATGAATGGTTACGTCTATCCTGACATAACAACAGATACAAAGTTCACATACCGGTTGTTGACTAACATGTAGAGTATTCATTGGTTGCCTGTCATAGTTTTACTATGCTTTTCACTTTCGTTTTTAATTTATAATCTACTATTGCGATATTGTTTGTGAAATAATCGTTGTTTTTTATTTTCAACCAGCTTTTCTCCGTGGTATAACCCGAACTCAATTTAGATTTCGTTCAATTGGACTATCAAATGCAAAAAGTTTTTTTTTTTTTTTAAATTCGATTTATATTCAGTTTTTTTAAGTTTGTGTAGATTTGATTATGATTAGATTTAATTCTGAAAGCAATTTCGAGCATGGCTTTGAATCGAGATGTACTTGGTGTCCGTGGATTGTGTACTTGTAAACACAAAACAAGTTATGCAGTAACAGGCTATTATATTTAAAATACTCTCGACTCGCTTAGATCGCGTACCAAAAATAAAGCTTACAATTTTTACATTCTTCGTCGTGTCCATGGTACTTACGTCGAATATTTAAATTGCACAAGCCCAGAATATTGCCACATTGTAATATGAATACTGTGGATATTAATGCGATCATGACGCAGTCAGCTTAGGTCCACTACCACGGTCGGTGTAACCTGATCGGAACATCAAGCAATCTAATGGTAAATAATGCAAGATCGCGTTAGATAATATTACTTATCATGCAACGCGAAAGTTTAAAAGTATTACAATTTTAAAACGGCTTAATCGATTTCTATGTAGGTATTATATTAAAAAAAATATACCGATTAAACTAATATAATACTAGTGGTTCACCCGGAACTGTAAACTAAACTCGCGACTCACTCTTGACCTATTTGGCTCATCTTCGAACTTAAAAAAATATTTTTGTTTTCGCCTATCAAATTTCAAGACGTTTAAATCAATGATAATCTAGTTATCGTCTAATAAACATTCATACATGTACATACATACAAACGCGGAATTGTTCCAGTAGACTCGAAGTATTCGCTCGCTCGATCAACTAGCTTTCAATAACATAAAACGCATTGAAACCAGTGCATTTGTTTAGTAACTACTAAGACATAAGCACACAATGAGGCGTCAAACTTATGCGCTCTAGTTTTACGAAATCGCTGTCACGAGGTAAAAATAAGCAATATTTCCAACAGGCATGTCAAATATCTTTAGGAAAATAGTAAAATGTTAATCATAGAAGCCATTGACCTCACTTTTCAATGAATTCTTTACATTGTCTTTGACAAAGCAGAGACAATAGCCGACAAGTTCCATTCAACATTGCAACTAACATTGACTGATTAGTTCCTGTTACTTATATCTGTGAACCTAAATGTTCTCCGTTTTTATAGGAATTTTGGAAAACCCTTTCCTTGCTAAGAATTCGAACTTCTAGCTTGGGCAGTTTTGGATGCAAACAAGCAATTACCATCGTCTTGCATTACCACTGTTTGAGATTCACGTGCGCGTTCAATCATTTCAAGTCTTTTACGTTTTTTATATTTTACAATGGGCCGAAATCATATTTAAACGGGTTTAAATGGTTTTTGTTAGCCGACGCTTTGCACTTACTTCGAATTGCACTTACCGTGGTCCCGGTTGGACGTAAGTCACATGCAGAAACAGTTTCTGAGCCATAAAAAATAACATGCAAATACATGAAAAGAAAAGCATTTATAACGCTAACATTTCCTGTTTTATAATAATCACAAAACCAGTCCTAAATAAACGGAACCGAATGTTTTACATACAAAAAGATTCACATAGCTTACATAGCTATCGTATTGTTATACTTCTTATATTGTCACTAGTTCCTTCATAAGTTTCGTAATGTTTAACATTATGTGTACTCTTAAATAATCGTTCATTGTTTCACGAGAGTTTTTTTATTGTATAGTTTCTTTTTGTTTATTGTTATGTAGTTATTACGGTTATGTGTAGGGAAATCTGATTTATTATCTGAGATTATCATATTCACACTATCTAAGTGTGTATATGAAGCAATCGTGTGTAGTGGTGGTGTATAATACATTATAGTTAGAGAGACGGTGTGAGTTCGATCCTAGCCTATGTTAATTTCACTTACCAACTATTTTTTTTTTTATTTACTGTCTACTAACGGTGAAGGAAAACATCTTGATGAATTTGTATTTAATTAGACCAGCACAATGTGGAGTGTGAAAGTTTAAATTCTCTTAGCTCTCTTGATAAAGGGAGGAGACCAGGAAACATAAGCTTGGGTCCCTAGTACGCATTGTATGTTGTATGTAAGCGAAAGAAGTTTGTATATTTTCACACAATTGCTTCGATTTCAAAGCAATTGGCGTAACATACTGTCTGTCCCAACCATATGATGATATGTATGTACGTCTCTCTGGTTTCAAAGCAGTGGTTTAATCAATTGATATACTAGACATGCTAATATTACGTATTCACATGCACTTTCTTCACAAAGAGTTACGCAATCTGACGTTACCATGCCTGTATGAGCATTTGCGCATACCATGTATTTACCATTACCACCATGCTCATTGATGGAAAAAATACTACATAACGGTACAGTAATACCTAATTGTTGTGTGTTAACTGAGGCAGGTGAAGATTTTTTTTTTTTAGCCTTTTTAGAATTGAAAATCTTTTACACACAAATGCGGATTTGCTCTTCGTCATCTGTTAATTATAAGAAATTTATAATATACTTTAGCCTGCAATTTTAAGGCCCGTGCCTTAAAATTTTATTAAGATCCGTTTAATCGTGAAAGAGCAACGTACGGACAGAGTCAATACTTCCGCATTTATAATAAATAATATTGGAGATTTAGTCAACTCACATTACAGGACAAAGGGATGAAAACGGACAAGCAACATTAAACTCGTCTTATAATACTCTATACTAGGTTATATAAATATGGTAGTGCCGACACCTAATGAGTACTCAGTATCGATACCCGTTACTTCACTAACGGTGTAACTAGTGGCACTTCGTTAACAGTACGTGTTTCAATGAATTATGAACTTGTTGATCATGATATACACCTTCACTACCATATCTTCTTTGTTAAATTTATAGCTTTAACTTACAAGCTGTTTGGAAATGTCTGCCGTAAGTTACTTGGTATTGTAGACATGCTTTTAATTTTGATATCGGTGATTTTGCAAAGTATGCGACTCAGCGCTCTATTGAGATAATAAAATAGCACATTTTAGCGACTTTGTTGTTATGTTCACAAAGAGAACTAATGTGTAATTTCGTGTAACGTTATTTTTAACTTAGAGTTTTAACACAGTGTTTGAAGGCGTTAAACACTTTTTCTCATGTTACTACATTTTCTGTCATTCTTTTTTTTTAATGTCACCTACATGTCGTGCACTTTTCTGCTCCACTTTTTTATTGTTAATTTAAAGTGATTCTTATTAAATATAAATACGCTAGCTAAATGAATGCTACGTTGAGTTTTATTGTTTGTAAAGATTATAATTAATGTAACAAAATACTATCTTACTAATCCCTAAATATGGCACGAATACCCCAAAGTAGAAAGTTTACTAATTAATTGAAATTGATAATTTATACTCCTGTTACACGAAAAACGATCTACTATTAATGCTTTATTGGCGTGGAACTAAATGCTTTTAGATTTTCTTTACTTATTACTTTGTAAAATATGGCCGTTGTTTCCCTTAGTAAAATTGACTGTTGGTTGTTACAAAGAAAACCTTATCCTTATCTCGGTTTTATTTTTTCAAATACGGCTTAGTCTTTTAATTAGAACATGCTATAAGTCTTTAAAAAGGCACAACTATCCTGCAGAATTACTAAATTGCTCATATTTTACAGATGACAAAGCTCCAAACAATTTTTATCCCAATTGCACTGCATTTAACCTATGCCAATTATAATAATGACAAAAAGTTTATTTAAATAAGAATGAAGAACACTTGCATAATATATGCTGAGGTCAAATCCATCGACCATGACTTTCTCTCAATCCGACCCTTGACTTTTCTTCTGAAGGTCGGTTCACCAGACGTCCTATACAAGCAATTAATGTGTCGTAAAATGAGATCAACATGTCGGAAACTCGTAAAAAAATAATTAAACGAATCGATTTCTTGGCGGAAATTTTTCTATGACGTGTTTGGATCCGTCGTAAAATGAAATATATTTCTTGTCAAGGATGTTTATTGGATTTTCATGGACGATGATTAAATTTGAATTGTTTAGAAAACACCTAAGGATGTAACTTTGACGCAATCGTTGAATAACAGTACTCTTGATCGCTAGAAATTAGTGTTTATAATACCATCTCGTGGTTACAAGTTTTCTAACAAATTATAGGTGATAGTATATTTCCGCTTCAGTTTATTTCCTGTCATGGCTAAACAGCTAAACCAATGTTGATTCAAATTTGATAGAGGAGGAAATCTCCGGTGTGTTGTCGATGCTGTTATTGGTCTTACTGAATTTATATAGCTGCTCATTTCCTATTTGTTTTAGTTAACAGTAATTCATTTTAACTACAAGTTGACAATTTTCACTAGCATTCATTATACATAGTTCTGTGTCTTTTTTGCCAAATAAAATAAAAATATTAATTGTTTCTTTCTTTCACCATAATTCTTCCACAGGAAATTGTGAGAGTGAAACTTTCATGAAACGAATTAACTCACGATTTTTTTTGTTTGGGAATACCTGAGTAGTGTTTGAAGACAATAGGTCTTTGAAGTTCTCGGTCATGGAGACCGTGTCCTGACAAACAATGATAAATACCAGTCATTTTATCTCACCGATATTAGCTATAACAACATTATTATTACTATCGATCGGTCTAGTAACATGGATGTGTAATCAGTTTTATAGTAGCAGTATCCATGTTATCTACTACATCATTTTTATATTAATTCTGCGCAACATGCACTACAGTTACCACGTCTTTGAATCTGCATTCTATATTGCTATGTATTATATTGTTTTGCTGACAAAATGGCAGTAAACGCTGACAAAATGCTGCCTTAACAATGCTGTCACGCATACCAGTACAATCATTTGTAATAATTAGCTGAACTGAAATCCATTGTTCATCTACAATTGCTGTATTGTTAATTGTAGACAGCAATGTGTATTATCGATATTACCATACTTTGTCTATATAATGATGTTTCTTTTAAATACCGACACCGACGTACCTTGACCATCTTAAAATACACCGATGGACAAAGATCCTGCTTCTAGAAATGTCATGTCTAGAATAAGTTCAAATAACAAACCGAAAACTGCAAAAAATTATAAGCTAGCATTTCCTTACATTTCACATGATAATCTTTAATGTAGGACAATTTCCGAGAGTTGAAAGTGAAGATAAGATAGTTGATAGCTGACAGATTAATAGTATTGCTCTATAAAAGACAAGAAATTTTTAGCCTCACACAGATTTCTACAATCTAATTGAATGAGAAGATGAGGAAATAATTCCTCTAATACATCTCAATTACAGCATACATGTTTATTTTGTTGTCAACCATGTTGCGTTCGTCATCGCGATCAATCATAGTAAAGCCGTTCTAAATCCGCCTCGATGTGTGGTCTAGCGATTCTATATTAATAGCATCACTAGCTTTAAAAAGTTTGTGGTGGTCTATGGCTATATCTAGTTTATTTTCAGCCAGTTCGTTTCTGTTCCATTTTTTTATATCGCTGTTTCCTGCAGTTTCACCTGCGTTTAATTTGGATTTCGTCATGTGGATTTTTATTGTTACTGCCATGCTCCCCTTGGATCATAGCATGATATTTAAATATAACTTACTCAAGAATATTTTTATTTGAATCCGACTCGTAGTTCTAGGGATAACAAACTCTTATCGTATAGATTATAATATGTTTGCGTTATATAATAACACGGCGAAAAAAAATGGAGTCGCATTATTAGATTAACTCGAAAATATTACGTGCTCTTATTAAAATAGAGATCGTTTTGAAGGTCGCACTAGTAGCCAAGAACGCAATTGGCGCAATGCAGCCTAGATGCATTGACCCGGCAAGCTTCCCAGAACTCTTACTATATAGGTTAACTGAATTACAAAATACATATTACGTGCTATTTACTACAGGTGAGATATGCATGTTCTCGTAATATTTGAACGAACGCCAAGAACATTTATCTTATATGATTTTATTAACAATATATTATATATTAAAATTGGTAGTTTACGTTTCGCTATGTTGAAATTAATGTATTACTGTTATTATATCACGTTACCACATTACACCATACAAGTTTTGCAACACAATTTTCTTGCCATCTCTATTTTTATAAATAACGATAGAACGAGAACGGCCATTCAAAACATTCTAAAAGGCAAATTAATTGTTTGAATAATTGAAATGGGCGATAATATTGATCTCAAAAATAATCAAAATAGCCTCAGACTTGTTCCTATATCTAATACCGATATAGTGCTCTCAGTATATATTCAAACGCTAGTAGCACATTGACCCCTAGATATATAAAACAGGTTTTGATAAAAGATTTGTGTAATTTTTATAGATATAATGTTCAGATTCAACGCCTTCAAATTGAAATGGCCTTTCTATATAAAAAGGATTGTTTCTTAATACAAGCATCGTCTTTCTGAAATGTAGTGTAAGATTCCCAAAGCGGGCGTAGCAGAATATCAGCGCTGCAGCGTCTGCGATGTTGCAATTAATCGCTGAGCTAGGTCCTGTTTCTTGCATCCATTATGTTACAATTTTCTTGTAGATTGATTGATGTACTTAGTAAATCTTGTAAAGACAAAATAAATATTTTTATGACATTCTTTCTTTCTTTCATACATTTGAATTAATTGCCGAGGAAAAGTTTATTTTGGAAGGATGTTATTAATACAACATTGAAACCGGAAATTCATTAACGGTCGGACGCGAAGCGTTTTCGATACTAATAATAAATATTATTTAAAATGTTTTGAAGCTCCCATTCAATGAACGACCAGCCTCTGACCGGGGCTTCTCTTGAATAGTATGTTGATTAAAAATATCCTATGTTGTAGGTCATCTAACTACTTAGTCACTTCTTCTTCTTCTTCATTTAGTGGATATGATTACCACACGGCACGAAATTTTGTTTGATCTACGAATTATTGTACCGGGTCTACTTAGGTGCATTTTGTTTGTGGTATGTTTTTTTTTAAAGTCAAGGACTAAACTATACCAGAATAATATGAAACACTTAATATCATATTACTTATACATTTTTTTGAGATTACCTCTTTATTGCGTTCCGAAACTCTTTAAGTTTACTTCTATTTTTATAATATAAGGATAGAATAAAAAAATGCTTTCTGATTCGGTTGTTTAGTTTCTATAGCTTTCATAATTACGTAATTAATTATGAAACATTTTATCTGTGGTAATAATATCTTTATATTTAGTATAATAGCGGTTCTTAAACTCTAGACTAGTTTTTCTGGTTATATTCCAATATATTCGAGAAAGATGCATTTTTAATAGCTGATCATTTAATGTGATAAAAAGCTTTAAATATTGAACTCGTTGCTGAGGCAATATTACTTATTGAAGATGTCCATGGATGTCTTCTAAATGAAATGTGGAAAGAGCTCTCTGCCGAGGTTTTCTCGAAGCATGTGGTTTTCCAAGATAGAAGTTACAAGGTTTTACAGAGTCGGCAACGTGCAAGTGATACCTCTGGGGGCTAGGGTAACTAGTTATCATCAAGCGTACCATATGCTTGTTTACCTCTTTAGTAGTATTAAAAAATGAAACAACAACGTCTGTAAATAAACTAAGATCTCAGTACGAGGTGCACTCAGCATTATTTCTAACAAATACTCACTGTTTAGCCTTACCACTTTCACTTTCCTATCACTTGACTGTGTTTAATTGGCGTGTTAAAACGTTTTACGTTTCTGTTTCTATTCATTTCAAAAGTAATAATAGTACTTAATACTATCCTTATATTTTTACTGAACTTGAACTTTTTAAATAAATCTAAGGAATTTGTCTTACGGTCGTTTTTTACTATCTAACTAGTTGTTGCCCGCGGCTCCGCCCGTGTAGTTGTCGGTTATCGCGATAAAAATAAATGCTATTCCAGACTATTATCTATCTCTGTGCCAAATTTCATCCAGATCCGTTTAGTAGTTTTTACGTGAAAGAGGAACAAACATCCATACTTTCATCCATGCATTCTTACAAACTTTCGCGTTTATAATATTAGTAAGGATAACTTAAACGAGCAACTTTCGATCGATATGTATATATATATATATAATCTGAATCTCGGAAACGACTCCAACGATTTTCATGAAATTTTGTATGCATTGGGTTTCGGGAGCGATTAATCGATCTAACAAGGTTTCATTTTTAAAAAACGTTAACTTTCAAAAAAAATATCGAGCAAAGCTAGGTCATCCAGGTACTTTTACTCGTACTCATGTGGTATAATAATATCTTGGGATAACTCAGACACGATCATCTGATCCGAATTTAGACAGAAACTGTACTATCGTAACCAGACAACTGGTAAATCATACCCAGACACAGAACCAAAAAATTGTGCTCATTACACCAATTTTTGTCCTGGGACCCACAGACTCCAGCTTAACGCCAGGGTCATCGACCACTAGACAGGCTGGTCAGAAGTCATAAGGCACGAGTTAATGCCTCCTCTGTAGTGTTTTACAATAGGTATTCTACTCTTCATCTCTAACTATAATCACCGTCATCCGCATTGCAGAGATAATATAATTCAGGGAAAATGATCTGCTCGCTTAGATCGAAGGAATTAAACCGTTTTCCTTGAATTCTGCATGACAAATTGACAAAGACAAGGATCTATTGATCGAAAGTTACAGTAGACCTTTGTTTCATCTCAATAATGCAAATATTTAAACAAATATGTTAGTTACATAACGAGCAACTGCATATGTGCATAAATATATCCATTTGTTCGTCACGTCAAATAGAGGTCCGTTCAAGGTGATTTTTTTTTCGAGAAACGAGAAATGAAATTGAGGGTAAAAGCTACATCGTTATTGCGATATTCTTAAGGTAAAACGCGAAAAGAAATTTAGGGCTAAATTGCTTAGGTTTTATTTTAGTTCTATTAACCATTTCGACACGTGCGCGAGCTAGATATACTTTTTGCATGACCTTTATCAAGCATTTTATCTATGTAGGTGACATTGGTGTCATATTACTTGTCCTTGTTGATGTAGATAAGAACTGAAATGGCTGAGGAAATGAGAAGCTATCTATCTTTACGTGATGATTAGCGACGTTGACGTTTAGATTGTAAATCAGCAATCTGAAGCTAAAGTTCAAGCAGTTAACAAAGATTTATCGATTAAAAATATCCTTTAATTGTATTTGAAAAGATAAGACTCTAAGACGGGTAATAATAAATAATAGATGGATTAAATTGAAAGATAATGGATTAGATTGATTATTAAATTTAGCTGTTATTAGAAAGCGTGATCAAAATTTTGATGTTGAATAATTTTATTTTAATACTAGCTTCTTACAGAAGCTTCGTTAGCGTTCTAGACATGTAGATGAAAAAGTTATAGGTCACACATAAATAAATGTATACAATTAGAAATTAGTTAAAGGTTTTTCAATTAAATCAAGATTTACGTTCCTGGACTTAACGCGTTAAAAACTTCATACACGTGTCTTTTCTCCTCTTATCAGGAGAGAATTTATTCTAAAACATGTGGATTTCACCGTTAGCAGATGCTAAATTATCTGATTAGTATGTATTCATTTCACAAATTGATATTCACATTTCTGCTGCGGAATCAAATCAAAATTACATCTGTGTTACAAATAGCTTACTTTCTCACTCGACTACCATCGCCTTTTTATTAACTATTACTATAATTCTTTATTATGTAATGCTATTTCTATATTATGAATTTATAACTTGTACCAGTAAAAACTACAAATACCTTCTAATAACACTATGAAAATTAGCAATCATAAAATGTAATTCATTTGCAAAACGCAATTATACGCGTTAATATGCGCCTATAATGACTAGGTGATTGCGGTGAACGGCCTGCGATCATTGCTCCTCATCCGTCTCTGGTGTAACTCTGCCATGCCGGTCTAGACTTAGCGTCTCACCGTCTCACTCCAATTACAATAATGGTCGGGTGCATCGCGAAATTCCATAACACTTTCACTTCGAGTAAGTGGCTTTGCTTTCATGTGCCTAATGGTTAGAGAGTATACTCTTATTTCGTTTTGTTCTATCAATGATCGTGATTAATGTTTGCCTAAGTTTTTTTCGCTACATATTACGTTTCGCTGATAAAACAAACAGTAAGACACTGTTTGTTTTATCTTATTCAATCGCTGTTCTGTAACACCATATTGTGCTTTTATTTTCTCATGTATAGTTGGCTTGCTTTGATATTACTACATACCGTTTTTCATCTTTAATATTTAAAATTCCATAATAAATATCAACATTATTCATTTATAATATAGACAACCATAAAGGCTTAAAACTCATAACCTCATCTAATTCACTGGTCATCAAAGGTGAAACATGGAAGAGCTGTGATGATAAACTCTAGGTAACCTTTAAATCAGTCTATAGAGACTTAATGAATGCTACTGATAAAGGTAAAGTAACTACAGTAACTAACTTCTAGGACACAATTTAGATTGACATCGTATTGCTAAAGAGTTACAATTTATACTTTAAAACGTGGGCGTAACTAACTGATCGACAGACAGATAACTCACATCTAGATGTACTAAACCACGATGAAGATAAATATGTCTTTAGTCTCATAGAAGATGTAGAAGTGTACCAATAAAAAAATATGCTAAATTTAAACCAAGAATTGCTACAAGAAAGATCCAAAGAACAAAGATATTGACATTATAATGTGTAATTATTTCTAAGACCGCCCTTTGTGTATTATTATTTGAATATTTTATTGCTATATATATTTTGGTGTACATACACTAAAGAGTTCTTCTATCTATACTTCAGAATTATATTTCTTTAAATTTAAATTTAACGTCGACATTGTAAAATCGTTAGCAGTTAACTTTGCATCGTTTAAAACCAATATTCTATTTTTAGTGTATCCCTCTTCCTGTGACGCTTGTCACTAATCCAAATCTGTCAACCGTTTCCATTCGTTTTCTTCGTCAAAGCATGTTTTTAAAACATTACGATTTATCCTATCGACGATTGTTTGTTTGAGCCCGGCATTCAAAACGAGGTTCATTAATTTAAGTCCTTAGTGATTATTTTAGGACTCAAGGGACTGGATCTTTGTCGTTGAGTAATTAGGCTGTGGTAAATAAATTGCTACTGCTTCGTGTTGTGTGATTTGATCAATTATCTCCTTCTTACTAACTAACCAGTGGCTACCACTGGATAATTATGATAAAATACATTGTTTATATTGTTTTACAAATCTTTTCAATAAAATAATAGGAAGCTAACAAGGGTGGTCTGTCCATCAATCAAATGGCATCACTCAGCTTTCACCATCGTATCTAGAAGCATATATTATTACCCGAAGTAAGAGTATAGGTTTCCAATGCTCATTTTGAGATGCATTTTTAACGAAACTTTTTCATATCCCACAAAACCTTGGTGTCAATTTATTTAGGTCTGCAAAACGTAAGTTATACCTCTATGTTGCAAGCGTCTATGGACTACGGTAACTGCTTATCATCGAGCTCTGCTCTGCTAAGTACTAATCATTTTTTAAATTCATCCCCGATGTGCGTTAACGTATACCTATACGGCCAGTAAAACAATACATTCAATTCACTGTTGACCTATTTGCGTGACACACCGAATATAATCTCATGACGCTCGTGACATAATATCGGATCGCCGTTCCGACTCTGCAATCTTTTCACTTATCCACCCACTAAACAAGTTCGACGACCTTTATCGTTTTTAGTTTTGTTTATACTTTTTATCGTCTAGTCTCACCTTGAATTTTACAGATAGTTGAGTATGCGATTGACTTAATCGGGAAGGAAAATAAGGTCACGTTTTCAGCAGACTGACAATCAGCCGTCATATGAATGATTGTCGCTGAGTAGCTCGTTTATAGCGTTCACCCGCGTGTACAATCCCAGGGGCATAGTAGTATATTTCGATATAAAAAGTAACCTATGTGCTATTCCAGAATAGTATTAGTCTTTGTGCCAAACTTCATTCAGCCCCACTAAAAAGTGACCTACTAAACAAGTGTCCACTTGATTTCATTGGACTACCGATAAGGTAGTCGACTCTAATCGAATAGAAAGCAAATGTATAAGATTTGACATGAAGTAAACGTAAATTTACGTCAAATCCCATATATTTGCTCGCTATTCTATTCGATTCGACTACCGTTTATGTCACATTTCTAGAGGGGCTGATCAATCACCGTTTCTAGTTTGCTGTCTCTCTTGTCCAATATTATGATAATCATAATTGTTGTCTCTCAGCCGCCGATTTGAAATTATGTATGCTTACCGTATAACACTTCGTGTGAACGTAAACATGACTAATGCCTTGTCAACATGCACTGTACATAACAATGTACTGTTTATTTAATTTAAATACCAAGTTTTGTGTTCAAATTAAGCAGTTAATTTGAATTTCAATCTTCTACTTCTACCATCGCACAGTCGTAGTATATCTGTACTTCAGTGCCAGTATCATCTGATCATGAAGTAAAGCTTGGCAGCATTTATTCCTCCCGTTTAGGTTCTGGATTAAGCTGCTTAGCTGCGCTTCTGCCGATGTTTAAATTGCCACAGTTATTACTCAGTTACTACCTACGAAGTAGTCCATCGGCTCGTCTGTTCACGCTCATAAATAAGTCTTCTCACAGTCTGCGTCTACCGGCAGATATCCACCTGATGTGATTGCAGCCTAAATATTATCATACCACTACCCACGATAACAGAAGGGCAGTTTAAGATGGACTTGAATTGCCTTGTTAGTCTGACACGTTGAATCATCTCCCATCGTTATGGTATGGTGGGTTGGATGTCCTAACTATTGTTATTAGACTAGTCTTTATATGGTAGCTTTGGGTGACCAATTTAGTAGGAGAGAGAGGTTTGAAATTATGGTTCGATCGCAGACAGTATTACACGGTTATGTAATAAAGCGCTTTGTCTATTTTTATCTCTTCATATTAGCCGAGGTATAGTCCTCACTAAAAAATCTAATCGATCCCGATGAGCTTAGGACCGGAAAAATATCCATTTCTCATTTTTTTGAGTATAACCCAACAATGGATGGATAAGTGATAACGATGAATGATTGAAGATCTGAATGTGGGCAAAAAACTGCCTGCGATTTAATAATTTCTCATAATGATCTCCAATTTAGCTAGTGAATACCAGAAGGTTTGTTTGTTTACGTCGAAAATAGATAATGCATTATTACAATATACGTTTCAGTTTAAAATCACATTCAAAATGAAAGGAAATTTTTCCCCACGATTACTCAGTCTTATTTCTTGAAGTCATTGATTTTTCTTGAGGGGTCCGCCCTGGGGTTGTAGTGCCATCGAAATGCCGTCAAAGCTCGCCAACTAGGTCGAGATGTGGTTGAAATAACTAGCTGCTCCCATCTTACATGTGAGAACCAGCTAATGTACTTTGAATGGAGTTGAGCTCTTTTTGTGTTAGATACACGATATTGTTTTAGGATTAGAGCTGAGAGCTTTATGATAGATGTTTGTTGAGCTAGGTTGTACGACAATAAAGGACAAACTATCGCACATTATTTATTATATTTATCTATTATTTCCATTTATGTAGGTACTCGTAAAATTTTTTTTGTCATTTATAATTGCACTTGTTTAAGGAAGAGCTGTTCCCCCTAATACAAACTAAATATTGCTTAAAAGGAGGTTCAATACCATCTAATGTAAAACAACGTATCTGATAAAATAACCTTGTTTTATTGCAGTTTACTTTATGGGATACCTATAGAAAAAGTTCGTTTCTGAAATATGCGTTTCATTGTATATCGATGATTCTCATAACTTCCATAGGCGCCTTCACGTCTTGCGAAACAATCAAATATTAGTTCTTCATAACGTCCCGCGAGTTGTGTGCCGCTTGATTCGTAGCCGAGCGGATATACGCAAAAATAAACAACAAAGAAATATCTACCTTATAACATTTACAAGGTTATCAAATTGCATGTTTCAACTGCGTCTAAATTTAGTTTCTCATTGCATATTTAGTAACCAATAGTTTGAAACAGTGCCTGATACTGCCAGCTTGTTGATTGGCATTCCATTAAGCCTATAAGAATTATCTTCAACAAAATATATCGGTATTAACATGTTTTTGGACGGTGAACTAATGTTATTTTTTAACCAACAACGAATTATTTATAAGTTCGTACAACTTATAAATAATTCGTTGTTGGTTAAATTTGTTACAAATTTAGCTTCAGGGTTGGCAAGCTCAATATTTATTGGGCTGTGTTGTAGCTTCTATTGATATCATCTCTGATGATCAATAGAAATGACAAAGCCATAGGATACTTCTGTTGGTGTTGGCGATCTATACACTGCACAGTGTCGCGTGCCTTTATCAAAAACCAGATTTTCTATTTTTCTAATGGGTAAATTTTTAATATAGCAATACAATCCTTACTAAATTCCTTAACGAATGTGGGTAGTTGTAATTTTGTAAAATAAATATAGAAGAAATGGTGAGTATTCAAAGTTCATGTTATTATTGATGCGCTAAAATCAGTAGCGTACACGAGTAAATTCATAGCTATATTTACAAGTGATAAACAGTATTTATTACTGCAAAAATAACTTTAAATTATCATATAACAATTGTAATTGCTATATAATCATATAAAACTAAGTGAAATGTCCGACATTGGTAAGTTATTGAACATATTACTGTTAATGGAAAATTATAAGTATGTTGAAAGTTTGACGAGAGTTTAAAAAAATATACATCAAAATACATTTTTAATTTTTTTATATGAGTAAGATAAATTAATGAACTTTATATTTGAAAACTGTCAACGTGCTCTTTCTTGCGATTTACGAGATATTTGGTTTTAGGTTCAACTACCCGTCAAATCAAAAATTCTAAATGCTTCGAAAAATGGCTTTCAGCGAAGCCCCAGGATAAAATTGATACTGTTTTTAATTGGTTATTACTTTCTTATGGACTGGCAGAGTCTCCTCAGCTTATTAAAAATAGTATGAGAAAAACTGCGGGTTTTTTATCTATGAGAGCAGGTAGTTATTGGAGGGCAAGCAATAGGAAATCTGAAATAATGAATATTATAAATTTAAGTTTATACTCGTGGTATAATATACCAACATCTATACATAAGGTACTTATACATTCGCCTGAACTGATGGAGTCATTTACTTTGCCGATTGGTCAGCTCTCTGAAGATGCTCTAGAAGGAAGGCATAAAGATGCACGAAATTACAGAGAATCGCATACTCGCAAAACATCTAGATCACATACTAATAAAGATTTAATAACCATCTTGTTGTTAACTTCTGATCCATTGATTTCAACAATAAGATCTAGAAATAAACAAAAAAAAGATATAATAGACCCAATTTTAAATGAATATTTTAACCTGGAGTAAATGATTTTGATTAAAATCTATTATCTATTATTTACTTGTGCTTACGTACCCATTTTGTACATAAAACAACAACAAAAAAAATTGTAAACCGAAAATCCGATTTATGATAAAACGTTCTATGGAGTCGCGACACTGTGCACTGTGTTGAAAATAAGCGTTTCTTCAAGACACACATGTACAAAAGCGTCAGGACTACTGGTTGACATGATTTTCACCGCTGGCCTTTCTATGAATATGACAAACCGTATCATACCTATTATAAATATTGATGTTTTTAAGTTCCATTTCTATTTAAAAGCTATGCTTTTGTTGGCACAGCATAATCTCGAATAAAACCGAGCTTTCTAAACGTTTATTTTGTTTCTCTAAAATATTTTTACCGAATATTAGTTTAGTATCTACCGTCACGAAAAACTCAGTATAAATATCGCGAGTTTATTTTACTGAATGTAATACTGTAACCTTGAATAAGTCCAATATAAACAGATAACGTCGTTTCGTAGACTTACGACCAGGCGCAGGCGCCGCAATTTCATTTAGAATGCACGTTTACTTTATCTATTTAACATTAACATAGTACGTAAAATAATTAGTTCACGGTATCTCAGATACCCGTGACCGAATTATTGGCGTTTGTAAAAATATTTTGTAAACATTCTCATTCAGAACTTTATTCTAAAACAGAACTGAAGACTAGATCGATGATCCCTTACCGCTGGCATTATTCCAAACAAAAGACGTTACAGATCATCACTATAATAAAAAGTAAACTGGTATCCTCCCATGAGAGCCCTTCTATATTCGCATCATAAACTGACCTATTTCAGATCTAGAACAATCTTTGTTTATTACATACGGACGTAACGCTTTGAGGTTTAAGTGTTCGCTACTATGAAACTAGGCACACGGTGGTATCCAATACACACTATTTCTGTCTGCCGACGTCCATAATCCTAACTTCAACCATTCTAGGAGCTTACGATATGATATACTAAATAAAAGTGAAACAAAATGAGTTCACGTGACTATTATAAAGTGTCGTACATCAACAATGGGGCTGATCGATCCAGGATCTCTTTGGATAATGATATTCTGGACAACGATACGGGGTTCAACGCTAACCAATTCAAGTTATACGATGATTTCACCACCGATCTTCGCATGGCGTTCAATCCTCTGAGGAGGAACTTCCATGATCTCACCAGGACTGATATGATGAGAAGGCGGGGCGATCCTAATGACTCTGGTGTCGATATGGAGAATGGGAACCCTCTTGATGATGTGAATACTTCTAATGATAGCGAATTGGTAAGTTATAGTAGGAACCTCATTATTAATATTTATCATCAAGTAATTTGTAAGTAATTTTAATAAAATCATGTAAATATATGATGCAGCGCATCATCATACTTCAGATATATTTGATTCGCGAACGCATCGCTCAGGACCAGCCGTTTTATTTTGATTATGTAGCATTTAAAAACTATATCTACCTAATTTATTAAAACTAAATTCGTTGCAGCCATATCATACTTTTAGATAGCTACAAATATTATAACGTAGTACATAAATTAGTCGCATCAGAAGTGTAAGTATAATGGTTATATAAGTATTTGGAATAGCATCATAAATAACTTTCACTTCAAAAAAATAATTACCTACCAAGTTTGCATAACGAACTGCACGTGAATCTCTGAAATATTATTGTTTTTTGTATTACGACCTACGTTTGTGCTGAAGATTTTTTATTTAAATATTGTTTATGGTGATAAATTAGGAATCAATTAATTCTTTTCTCCGAATAAATGAACTGTAGAGTGTCATGTGTAATATGGAGTCCGACTCTGGACGGGTACTAAATATTTCTTGGCAGAAAACCCCACTTTATCCAACCCGAAAATTGAGCCTATGACTGTACTTCATTACAGCCTTATACGCACTACTACTACGGCACAGAGGCTCTGCGTACCGTAGTACTGAGTCAATAAAAGTAAATTCAATTTGCAAAAAAGAATACTACAGTAGAATTGATGATAAAATAATCAAAATGCTGAGGTCCAGAATCATTCTTATCTTCAAGCTACCCTATTAAATAGACAAGATAGAATCAATAGAGCTACTTGTCTATGGTGCAATTATATCATTGTCGCCGGCGCCGCTGTTCACACAAAGTCCGGACGCATGCGGCTACTCTATTGTCTGTTGGAGGCGTTCAAGCTGTCATAACTTTACACTATGATTCATTTTATTTACCAATACTTTTGATAACTTCACAAGAAGCGCCCGTTCAGTTGTTATAGAGCCAACATCTAGAAGCTAAAATTTATATCAGTTTAGTTTGCTATTACTGAAAGAAAGACTGAAAGATTTGTAATTTATTTTTTTCTTTGTATACATTCTTGTTGTTTTGGCGCAAATTAAAAGAGACCTATGTCCAGCAATGGACGTCTTTAGGCTTAGATGATGATGATAGTGATAAAGTGTTTTTTTAAGCTAAGTCCCGAGTTTGATCCCTCGAGCCTGGTCAGTCAAAAAATACACATTATTAGCCTAACAGTGTACCCCATATCGCAACACTCTCACTCCCTATTGCATAGGCTCTCACATAGCTGGCGAAACGAACATGTGGGGACTTCCTCTTCGAGATGTTAAAACACACTAGATGGCTATTGTAGTCTGTAGTTTATAAATAAAATTCTCACTAGTGCAAGACAATTAGCTTCGAGTCCGGCGCCCTCACACAAAAGCCGGACGCTTGTGCCGACATGGTCCGTCCGTGCTTCTCAGTATCACAATGAATTATGTAACAATGATTGATTTTACCGCACCACATGATATCGCCCAGCCAGTCGTGTTTGTTAGGGTGAATATTTAATTAGTATAATTATTATGTTGTGTTTTAGAAGTAGGGCAGTATTTGTTTGTTACAAATTAGACCTTTTTACAGCAGTTGTCTTACTTTTTTGTTTTAATACACTATCGTAAGAAATTGCTTTGTCTAATCTACGCACGTAGGTTCTCTGGCTAAATATAATACTAATTGGATTTGTGCGTAATAAGTCGTAAAAGTGTAAAACACGCCAATTAGCGCTGCAACTGCACATAATGGCGATAGTAGATGGCGATATTTCATTATTATTAATATCACACTGTGGTATTTATACGTGCTAATCAAATTACCATCTGCTAATGGTAAAGGAAATCCTCGTGAAGATACCATCAAGTCTTATAAAGAAATTTTAAAGGCTTTTCTAACGCATAAATCCGCATTGGCCCAGTGTGAGTAATACATACATATGTCTCGACCTAAACGCTACTCTTTTCAACAAAGCAATGCCGAAAACATTGTAGGTATAAACTATATATTTTTTCGTGTGAAAATAATACTTCTGCTGTACTATTAAGTATTCTGTGCTTCTGTGAGATCCATAACAGAATGCGTTTGTCATTTGTTAACAATTTCGTTACAAAAACCAATTTATTATCCGCTAGTACATCTACTTAGTTCGGACGGATTCTTGCGCGAACATAAATTAATGAATGCACGCAAATCTTCCTCTAAATTGCTTGTAATAAATTGATGCACAGAACATTTATACTCGTTATATTTCAATTTAGCTTGACCTGATTCAGTCAAACAGTTAAACATTCTCATATTTAGTTCTTCAAACATTGCTAAGGGAGTTCATGTATGACGTCAGTTCCCGTAAGCCTGTTTCACACATTGTGTCATTAAGTCATAACTAGAGTAGCCATGCATCCCTATTTGTGCTGGACATTCTAGACGACCAGTATATTAGGCACCTTTTGGGCATACCAACATAATATTATATGTATATAATACAATAGCAACCCAATTTCCCACTGCTGGGCAGGTTGGCTGGTTTAGGCCTTAATTCATACACTGTGGCCTAATGCGGATTGGTGAATCAGTCATGTCTTAAGTATTTCTCCTAAGACATGTGGGATTCCTCACGATGTTTTCCTCCGTTAGCATATGGTAAATCATTTGATTAGTACATATAAACTTCACAAACTGAAATTCACATTGGTACTGCGACCCAGGGTGGAACTCATACCTCTTGCATGCAAGTCGGTTACTTTCCCACTCGGCCACCATTTATACAAAAAGAAAGTACCTACCCACTCTTTAGTATTTTATGCCTACATACCACCTTTAATGCATTTTTAAATCAAATAAAGTTTAACAAATCGCGTTCCTCATAGAGTCATAAATAAGCCTTGTAATTTCTTTTTTTTTTTATTTCATAATTTTTAAAAATCTTGTTTAAACATTCTGTCCTGAAATATAATAAATTGGACCTGGTAACACTAACCATGAGTCATTGTAATGTCAGACACATAAGCTCAATATGGGTGGTCATTATACCATCATACGTGACACACAGACAAAGCTGGACACCATATTTGAGCAGATTTAAACTTTGTTTTTGGAATCATTATAAATTAACTTGGTAAGTCGTTATAGAGGTCACATGGTAGCTGCGCGTATGTTACCGAAGATGATTGTAAGGTTTTGGGTTTAACTCCCAGGTCCACGTCTTGTTTCGCATTATATTATTATATGCCTTGGTAAACGGTAACAGGTCACCTATTAAATTTGACCTCAATTCGTCGAACGGGAAGGTATACTGTGTAATTCAACTATTAGGTAATACTTGGCCCTTGGAACAGAAAAGTACATAATATTTTCTGCGAACAAGATGATTCCTTTCTCCGTTATCTTCGCATTATTAAAACGCATTGCAATACATATTCAAATGCCGTTACTACTTGCCTTGTAGACTACTAATGTAGTTAACGGTACTGATCATTATCGAAGTTTGTGGATATGACGGTACAATGTCGCCCCTACCTAGTTTCTGGCGTAATTAAGGATATTGCACGCATGATACACTACGGCGCATGCGCGTATGCTTTTTTCGTGTCGCCCCAAACCAGTATTTTCACGCGTCTACAAATAATACAACCTTACGCACACGACGGATACTACGACCGACTGGCCTTGACCAATACCAGTAATGTACTACTTATTTCGGGCTTTCGTCTTAAGCCGATTACCTCACGCTACCAGCAGTCCTTAACCTTGACTGCTTTACCCTTTATGGGCATGAAATTAAAACCTTTGTTTTTCAATTTGTTGCAGTTGGAGAACGAAGTTATGGTAGATCCCTGGAGCAGCATGGACTCCTCGAATTCACCGTTAACAGACTCCGGACCTTCGGCAAGTGAAGACTGCACCCCTTCTACTTCAAGCGAACCTCCTCGTGGGCCTCTAGATGCGTCTACCCCTCTTTCTCCTGACTCGCGCTGCTTATCTACCCCAAAAGACACCAAACCCAAAATAGTCCCCAAAAACATACCCCCGAAGTCTTCAGACAAGGCGCGATCGCGAGATCTAACCCTTGAGCTTGAGACCCTAGTGCCCAACCACCTCCCACGCCGGCCACATTTTCTTGACGAAGACTACCAGCCGCCATCCAAATCAAACATAGAATGCCGAATCCCCAAACCGCATTTTCTCGATCACTCGCCTTCACCAGATGAATTCGATGAACGTAGCGACATCACAAACCCAAATTTCTTAGACGATGATGTCGACGGCGACGATAGTCAAGCACAAAAGAAGGCGGGAGCTCTACCCAAGAAACCACAAAGAACTCCGTCTTCTACTTATTCTACTCCCGAAGATCGGCCGCATAGAACAAGTTACCGAAGCACATTACATTATGGGTTAGAAAATGCAGCAAGATCTAGCGAACGAGACAAAAGGGCTTCCCAACTGTACAGAGGGACCTGGCCAGGAGAACGCGATGTCTGGACAGGTCATGACTCGGCCAGCGTTCGTAGTTTTTCTAGCAATGGCTCTGCAGAGGGGCCGAGAGCCTCGTCGAATCTAGAAAATAAAATGGAATGCGTTTGTTCCCTAATTTCGCTTCTAAGTTTATCACCGGAAAACAATGCTGACCTAAGTGGGCCCTTACTAGAAATGAGTCGGTCAGTTGAAAGCTGTATCGCTATGCGCCAGGCTGGTTGTATTCCATTACTCGTACAACTAATACATTCGAAGGTTCCTAGAGAAACTCGTGACCGTGCTGCAAAGGCGCTACGTAATATAATCCACACACAGACTGACGACAAAGCGGGCAGGAGAGAAGCGAGAGTTTGGAGGTTGCTGGAGCAAGTCAGAGAATACTGTTACGTTTTAGAAGACCTCGTCGAAACGAGGAAGGAAGGTAAAGAGGTTATTGAAGACGATGCTACTAAGCACCCCAGTCAGAGCGTTGCTGCTCTAATGAAATTGTCCTTTGACGAGGAGCATAGGCATGTTGTATGTCAACTAGGAGGATTACAGGCACTGGCTGCCCTAGTGAGTGGAGACCAAGCGGCGCATGGAAGCAGAACTGACGACAACACGTGCTTGACAATGAGAAAGTATGCCGGAATGACATTGACTAACTTGACTTTCGGAGATGGAAACAACAAGTCACTCCTGTGCTCCTTCAAAGATTTCATGTTAGCTCTTGTTGAGCAATTGGAATCACCTAATGATGACATGCGACAGGTAAATATATATATTTTAAATAATATTAACTTAAAATGTATATAATTATTATAATAATGCAATATTATATTATAATGATATAAAATTTGATTGGAGAATAATAATAATATATGTATGTAGTAGTATATATTAAAATATATTTATGCAAACAAATATTAACGACTAAGGCATTTATACGTATAATTAATTAGGTGTAACTTAAAATTTCAAATGCAAACTTAAAACATAAAATAGAAATGCTAAAGAAATAATATTAACATTTCAGGTAACAGCTGCGGTTCTCAGAAATTTGTCTTGGAGAGCAGATACTAACAGCAAGCAAGTACTAAGAGAAGTAGGCGCCGTCAAAGGTTTGACTAAAGCTGCTATGACCTGTCAGAAAGAAGCCACTCTCAAGTCTGTCCTATCGGCCCTCTGGAACCTAACAGCTCACTGTTCAATGAACAAAGTAGCATTATGTTCTGTCGAGGGAGCCTTAGGCTTTCTTGTAGACATGCTTAGCTACAACTCGCCGACGAAAACGCTCGCAATAGTGGAGAATGCAGGTGGAATTATGAGGAACGTGTCGAGTCACATCGCCGTTCGAGAAGATTACAGGCAAATTCTCCGTGAGAGAAATTGTTTGAGTGTCTTATTGCAGCACCTCAAGTCTCCTAGTCTCACTGTAGTCAGCAACTCCTGTGGCACGCTATGGAATCTATCTGCAAGGTGTCCACAAGACCAACAGTTCCTTTGGGACCACGGCGCAGTACCAATGCTTAGAAGTCTCATCCATTCTAAGCATAAAATGATAGCGATGGGCTCTAGTGCAGCCTTGAAAAATTTGCTCAATTCCAAACCAGGCAAAACGCACATAATCTCCTTAGACACAACAGCCAGGAACATGAATTTACCAGCTCTACCAACGTTGGGAGCCAGGAAACAGAAAGCTTTGGAACAAGAATTGGACCAAAACTTGGCTGAAACTTGTGACAATATTGAACCGGTAACATCTCCATCTACAAGCAATAGGGAAGAGAAAAATCTATTTACGGCGACAGAAAGACAAATCGCTATGAATTTAGAAAGGCATAGGATGACATCTAGCTCGCCATTAATGGGAACTCTGACTTCGCAAATATCTCTAAGTCACAGCGCCCATTTGGCTAGTTACTTGAGTTGTAGCAATACTCTGTTGAAAGGAGCTCTGGTATCTCGCTCGAATACAGGCAGCGCTGGTAATGTCAACCGGTCTGACAGTAAAGATTCCGTAACTAGTACTCATTCCGACTCTGTGTTCGAACGAGTCATGCGAACTGGAAAAGTACCTGTCCCTACGCCTAGAAACAAAGATCTCATGAAGAGTGAATCATCAAACGAATCGTTCAAAACCTCCTCAAAATCTGACAAGGATAATAATTACCTTCGGTACCCAACACAGGCACCGATTCCCCCTCCGAGAAGTACAACAGAAATGAGACCTAATTATACAGAATCCGGTTTTGACGTCGACCAGGATTCTTGTGACCAACCTATAGACTTCAGTAGGAAATACTCGGAGACTAAGGCAAATGAACCAGAGGTTGAGAAACCGAAGACCGAGCCCAAGAAGTTCTCGAAGAAAGATAGTCCATCCACATTCGGAGATTACCAAGAGACGGATTTGGACCAGCCTACGGATTACTCTTTGCGTTACGCTGAACATCAGTCAGAGACTGGCTCCGATATGTCTGAACCTGCTGGTCCTTCAGTACACGAGGACACGATCAAACATTTCGCTACTGAAGGTACTCCTTATGAAACGCCAGCGATTTTCTCAACAGCAACTTCCATGTCAGATCTACGAGTAATAGGCAAAGACATCAAGAAAGCTCCTGCAACTGCAAAACCGAATCCAGAAGCCATGACTCATTCCGACGAGAAGGACACATGCTCCATCGAAGATCCTCCAAGACATGATAACGACAGAGCAGCTTCAACCCCTCAAAACCCAACCGCATCGGAACCTATACCAGAAAAACGAGGGGTGTTTGACACAAAGTTCAGTTCGGGTATGATAAGTCCTGAAAAGCCGGTGAACTATTGTGATGAGGGTACCCCAGGTTACTTCTCACGAGTGAGTTCATTGAGTAGTCTTGGCGAACCGACCGAGGAGGACTGTTTGGCCAAGAGAAATGCTATGGCCACGATCAACGTGGAGCCGAGCCCTCCAGAAGCGAACATCAGTAGTTCCGCTAAGGACAAAGAAGGTAAGTCCTGTGCGTCTGCACCTATATCTTGACTTACTATAAATTTAAACTGACTATCTTCTCTACTTTCGCTTGTAGTTCGATTCCCTTAGTTACTTTTATACCAACAATATCTCGTATTGTTGTCAACCTTAATTTAAACTGACAATACTTTATTATTATTATAAAAATATCCTTTGCCAGTGACTTTACCTTAACCTTGACTAAGGTCATTGTATCATTACTAAATGTCAACACGAATATTTAACTAGAGATTACGCTTACGGAAGAAATATACCAATTGTTCGGAATCTTATGATTAATGCAAATACATGCAAACATAGTATCTGACAGGCAATAAGTCTAGTGCCTTAACACACGGCCATCTGATCCTTAACTAGATAGAGCCTGTACTTTAGCATCCAGACGATTCATGAACGTACTTATACATACATATTATAGATAAATAACATTCAGAACATGTCAGTAAGTACAGAAGATACTCAAGCCTCACTTAAAAACAAAACTGTTCGCGTGTAATTTGAGATTAAGTATATTATTTTGACCGGAGTTCAAATCTTACAAATCCAGTAGGTATATACAAAAGACATTGCCTTTACAGTTGTAATGTCCCCAGGCTCCAAAGCAGTAACGTTCGCGACAGAGCCCGCCTCGGTGTGTACCGGGTCGGCTTCGCCCCCCGCCCAGCGGTTCGTAGAAGACACCCCGCTCATGTTCTCGAGGTCCAGCTCGCTCGGGTCGCTCCCAGAGTGTTCACAGCAAGATGACCAGGGCTCCGTGCTATCAGAAGTTAGGTAAGATACTAATTGCGGTAATTTTATTGTAGTTATTTAAAAGAGGTACAAATAAGCAAGCTGGCTTTATAGAAGACCATAGCCAAATTAATATAGCCTAAATAGCCGCATTTAGGGATGTCTTTGTAAAGAAATATTTTCCTACCCCATATATACATCTTAAGAGCGGTAGGGCACCATACTAGTTAGCAAGCCTGACTGGGGCAGGACCTCCACCTTACAGAAGACCAGCCAAATAATTACGCGTAGCGGTGTAGTTGTGTTCCTGTATGTAAGTACAGGTTTCCAGCGCTCATTTAGGGATGCGTTTTGAAATAAACGTATTCCTATCCCAGGGATAATCCCATCTTAAAGCCTTGGTGTAAAAAAATGGGTTTGTAACACGCAAGTGATATTTTAAATAGAGTTATCTGTTAGCTATTTATTTTTCTTTGAAGTTATTACTTCAAAAGAAAATAGTAGCGACGGTCCATCCCTGTGGTTTTATAGAGGGACTGCAGCCTCAGAAGATTTATAGTGTTCTTATTACAGAAGAAAACCAAATCGCAACTACCAGTCACGCGCGTCTTGCTACCATTTCTATACGTATAGTGTTAATCGTACCTAAGTTATTTAACTTCCCGATTTGTAAATAAAATGTACGTACGTCCCGCACCCGCAGTCGTCTAACATCAGGCTGTATATCCCCGAGCGAGATCCCCGACTCCCCCGGCGCGAGCGTGCCGCTGTCCCCGCGCGCACGCACCGCGCCCGCACTCCACTCGCTCACCGCGCCCTCTACGCCACCACAAGGTAACGTACTAACTAACATATTTAACTAATATACTATTTTGATATATAGCTCAAAGATGTCAATGTTAATCGATAAAGGCTCTAATGGAATAACTTATAACTTGCTTTTACCCTCGGCTACGTCTGTCCGTAGGTTTTTATTTAAATAAAATACAGCCTTTATATGTCACTTTGTAAGCAATAAGACTCGACATGTTTCTTTAAAATCTGTTCAGTAATTATTGCGTGTTTCGAGTAAAAACCATCCGGACATATTTACAAACATTCGCATTTTAAGTATGTTTTAAGTTAATACCATATAAACTTTGGTCAGAATTGAATGAACTACAGTTTTTCTTATGTTTATAATGCAAAGTAAATATTAAAGCAATGTGGAAAAGGCCTCTCGCATTCATGCCCAGCGCACTACCTATTGTGCCATCCGAGCTCCTACTCTTGAGTTCGAATTTCTCCACCGCTTTTTACGTCTTGGAGTGACGTGAGCTTAATTCAAACATTATATCACAACATCTTACAATTTCGAGGAAATAATGTTATTATAGAATGTAACCACTCAATATGTAAAGTAAATTACATAGCGAGTATATAGTATTGTTGGCTCCGCAGAGCGTGCGTGCGAAGGGTCAGTGTTCGAGGAGCGCGTGTCCCGGTTCATGGTGGAGCACACTCCTGCGCAGTTCTCAACGGCCACCAGCCTCAGCAGCCTCACCATCGATGATGAGCCCAAGTTACCTAAGGTATGTACCCACTATACATTTTGTTTCAGATTGAAAATAGAATTTAAATTAGGTAACTAATTTTTATAACTGAGTAATATTCTTTTATTAGCTTGGAGACGCGTCGTATGTGGTCGCGATCCTCAGCAGTGAGGGAACGACGATGATGATGATGCTTCTTTGGTAGGCTGATGACATGCATTAAAAATAAAATCGTTCTGATAATAAATACGCAATCTTATTTGTACGTATTGTAAATATTGAAAATAGCGACGCAGTGTCATTTTTTGGAACTAAATGGTATTTGTTTTGGGGGGTATACATACTAGGCCAACTAACTTAGGTTGCGCGTATTACACCGATAAGGCCCTACCCCTTGTACATAACTAAGTATAAATAATGTTTTTTTATCAAAATGTAATTGGTGTACAATAAAGAGTTTTCTATTCTACACTTTTATACCTGGAGATTCACAGAAAATTCTCCAGAAAAGGCCTTATAATTGTGCTATGGTGGCATACAGTGTACTCAAACTGTTTCCTTTGTTTTACAGCAATCGCTGAAACTGTTATCCAAAGTGTCAGACCAGGAAGAAGACAACAACTCCCCCGGTAGTCGCTCTGAGGACGTGACACAGGAGATTCGAAACAGAAATCATGTCCAGACTATGCCGTTACGTAACATCGAATCTAGCGAACTTATGAAAGGTTTGTAACTATTTGTGTAACTGTACTTTTTTGTCTTTACATAATATGAATACTGGCTGTTGCCCGCGGCTCCGCCCGCGTAGACATTTATTTACTTTTAAATGTAGCCTATGTTACCATCGGTCGAGTAGTTTTTGAGTTAAATCGTAACAAACAAACAAACAAAAAATCAAATCTTTCCTCTTTATAACATTAAGTTTAGAAGGCGTAAAGTTTGTAAGTTTCGATGTACGAGTAGATGGTTATCTTAGAATTTACTGATCCGTTTCGGAAAATTGTTTCATAATTACAATAAGCTACATTATCTTTTGACTACTATGCGACCACGCGAGTGAAGCTGCGGGCAAAAGCTTACTGCCTACGTGAATATGCATATCATCGCCTATGGACACTTGCATTAGGCAACACTACACTTATACACAGACATTAAATACATCCTTTTTCATATTATTTTTTTATTACGAGGGAAATGCTTTACCCATACCATTACGCCCTCAGCGGGGTGGTTATGTCAGGTTTCATTAAATACACTCAGCACAACTATCTGTGGGTCTCGATGTGGATCGAATCTACAATATAGAAGTAATGAAGTGACTACCATAATTACAAGGCCACACGTAATCACATCCTTGCACCTCAAACATGCCGTACCGTAAGATTCCAGAGGAATTTCTTACCACGTACGATTAGGCTGTGGAATGAGCTCCCTGCCGAGGTTTTCCCAAGAGACTATAGCATGGGGTTCTTCAAGAAAGGAGTTATAAGGTTTTTACAGGGTCGGCAACGCGTGTGTGACACCCTTGGTGTTGCAAACGTCCATAGGATACGGTAACTGCTTACCATCAGGCGGGCCGTATGCTTGTTTGCCACCTTAGTAGTATAAAAAAAAATACCCCTAACTACAAAATGCTAAATGTTACAGGTATCCAAACCCCAGGCGAAGTGTGCAAGGTGTACTTCACAGAAGACACGCCGGCCATCTTGTCGAAGGCGGGCAGCAACTCCAACTTGTCGGTGTTGTCCATCGACTCGTCGGCCATCAGGTCGGCCGATGTGCTGGACGCGCACGACACGTCCGACAGCTCCAACCTGAGTGACGCGGGGGATTTGCTCGAGGAGTGTATACAGAAGGGCATTGCTAAGGTAACTGACTCAATCACATCCGCACACGTACCCATGCACGATCACTCACTCACACACACAGTCATACATATGCACGCTCGTATGTTACATTAGTTTATTTAATTTTTCGAAACAAACAAATAATAGTACAGATCTGATTTTTTAATCTGTAGTTACTTGCTATGTGGAAGAGTGAGGTCTCCTAACACAGGTAATGTTATGCCTAAAGGAAGTGCTCCAACAATCTTGTAATTAATTAAGATTCGTTATTGGAAATTAATATTTACATTCATTTTCAACTGATATAGTTTTAGTTATTTTGCCAGCATAATATATTTTTAGCTGTAAAAATCAGCTGACAGCAGTTTCTGGTCAGCATCTTTAAAGAGAGGTAGGGCACCATACTAGCGAGCAAGCCCGACTGGGGATGGATCTTACAGAAGACCACAGCGAAATAACTACACACAGCGATGTAGTTGTGTATCTGTGTGTAAATACAGGTCTCCAACTCTCATTTAGTTATGCGTTTTGAAAGAAACGTTTTCTTATACAAGGGATACTCTATGGGTCTGCAACATTCAAGTGATACTTCTGATATTGCAAGCGTTCATAGGCTGCGGTAACTGCTTACCATCAGGCGGGCCGTATGCTGATTTGCCATCCAAGTAGTATAAAAAAGACTACCAATATTTAATTGTATTTTTATTGTTATTTATCATAATAGCTTTATTTATTTGAATATATGGTTACAAAGGTCATTATTTTCCTCGCAGGTGGTTAAAAACAAAGGACCAGCGTCTGACGTGTCTTCCATCAATCCGTATCGAGATGAAGTTTATGTAAGTATTAGCGACTTTGTCCGCGTAATAATTTGGAATATTTTCCCCGAATTTGCAACATATTTCACTATACTGCTCCGCTCCTATTGTTCATAGCGTGGTGTTATATAGCCTTCCTGGATAAATGCATTATACAAAAAAATATTTTTTCTAATCGAACCAGTACTTTCTGAGATTAGCGCGTTCAACCAAACAAACAAACTCTTCAACTTTATAATATTAGTACAGATTTTCTTTCAATGGCTCGGAAGTTCTAAAGTGCTTTAAGAAAGGCGTTGAAATAATATAAATTGCTAAAACATGATTTATATTACAGAGGTCATTGCCGCCGTATTTACGCACGTCCACGGAGACTGTTCGGATGTCACACGAATATTCTAGAAACGCCCATGACAGGTAAATGTCTTTTTTAAATAAAAAAAATACTATCAATACAGATGCAAAAAACACAATAAAAATCGTGTCCCTTTTCTATTTTCCAGCTGTGCTCGGTCGCCGCCCCCCCTACCGCCGAAGCTACCCCGGGGCGGGGCGCCTCCCCCTCGTCCACCACCCATCGACGATGTTCCTGCTACTGACGGTAACTGTATACAATTTACTTCAGATTTACTTTACTTTGGGTCTGGATCATGTCAAACCACCTTTAAATCTCGGAAGCTTACTATCATTAATTGACTAGCCTGTTGGTCTATCCACCTAGTGGTTAGTAACTCTGACTGCTACGCTGGAGGTCGTGGGTTCGATTCCCATCCAGGACAAATCTTTGTGTGATGAACACGAATGTTTGTTCTGTGTCTGGGTGTAATTTATCTAAAATATGTATATATTTAGAAATATATAATAAGTAAACAGGCAACTGATAAATAAGTATTTTTATCAGTTGCCTGGTTACCATAGTACAAGGTCTGCCTAGTTTGGGATCAAATAGCGATGTGAAAGTTGACCCGAATATATTATTATTATTCATCGAACACATCGACTTTGGTTATCTCTCATGTAGCGCACTCCCATAACAATGTACAGTTCTGACTGTACGGTTGGTTCAGTGACTCTAGTGGTTACCTCACCATTTACACTGCGCGGCATGTTGTGGGTTCGATCCCCACACGGGAAAAAAAATTGTGTGATTCATAAATGGTTGTCCCGAGTCTGGGTTTACTGGGTCCGTTAATTGTATGTTTGTTAAGTCCCCCGCGACACAGGGTTTGTTCCCTAGTGCGGTCTGGTAACAGTGACGTCACGCCGGTGTATACTGCTGCTAGAATGTTATTATTACGTCACCATAGTGAAACGCAGTTACATCTTCATAGCACTCAACTTGGCAATAAAACATCACCGCGACAATATATTACCCTTTAGCAGCGGTAGAACGGCTCGTGTGAATCAAAACTTACTTCATTATTCACAGATAACAATTTTTCATTACTCAACTTTTATCTGTTCTTTGATATTTGTTCCTGTGAACTATTACGTCATATCATATCAGATTACATTTCAAATTTATGAATAATATAGAGATTAGTAATTGCTTAACTACTGTTCACTATAGACGGTTTCAGTTAGATATTTTATTAAATTTAGTTTAAATAATACAATATATTTTCACTTATAGGTCGTAAATACGAAAGCCGCCTGCCAATCAAGTCACAAGTTCGTGAGAAACCCAAACCACCCGTAGCTGCCAACCTAGCGCGGAACGACTCCCTGTCATCGTTGAGCCTCGACTCCTTCGGTTCCACCGACCGGGAAATCTTCGAAGAAACCGTCAAAGCCGGTCTATCCCTCGGCCCTCGAACAAGAGGAGTACTCGATGATAGGTTACGGGCGCAGTCTGCCGAACGGGCCAGCGAACCTAACCGCCTGCACCGGGTACCTCGATCGCTAGATCGAGCTCCCATGAGATCCCGGGAGATCGAAAACGTCACTCACGGACGGACAGGTAGGTCTCGAAGACGACGATCGGCAGACGGAGCCAGAGCGTCCAGGTCCACCCTGTCACCTCGTGCACTGGAGAGGAGCACCTCCCTGTCCTCCCTCAGCAACGAATCCTTCGGCTCCACCGACAGGGAAGTGTTCGAGCGTTCCGTCCGGATCGGTATGTCTCGCGCTAGGAGGCGTCCGAGGTCAGACGACAGGCTGGAATCTCGGAGGAGGAATAATTCTGGTATCTCGGGAGGTGCTCTGGCCAGGTGTGGCCGAGCGAGGGCGTTACTGGAGGAAGTCATAGCGAAGGGCGCCAAGCGACGGACAAAAAACGTACAGCCGCCGCCAGCGGGACGCGTGCCCGCCGGCGGGCAAACACTGCTACACGCGCCTGGCTCTGACACTACACCCCCACTACCACCACCTTCCGACACTACAACACTAAAAAACCTCACAAACGCCATTCGAAGTCCCACAACTCAAATTCAAAACGTCGACTACACAAAAAACCCGCGAGAAGAAATCCCCGACCCAACGGAGACGTCTTCCCCCCACGACTCAACGAACCTAACCCGTTCCAACGAGTGCCTGGCCCCGTTGTCCGCCAACACTACTCTCGAATCAGAGCCCCGGGATGAACTTAATCGCTCCAATGAATCCTACGCCGACGTCCTCGACGGTTCGTGGAGCGACGGGGAATCTCCCCGTGCTCCCATCGATTCGGGCACTCTGACAAGATCCAACAAAAACAAACTCGAATGGACCGACATCAAGTACACTAAACCGGAAGACCATCTACAGCACGAAGAAATGTCTAAAAAAGATACGGATACTTGGAACGATAATACATGTCCTGATGATGTTACCTTCCCCACTATTAGCGGCTCCGTGCACATGGTTTCTTCGATCCGGAGTGAAGTAGTCGAAATGGGAATGATTTTACCAGATTTACTGGAAAAAAGTGAGGCTCCAACTATGTCATTCTCTAGACCAGACCTTACTAATAAATTAGATGGGGTAGCGTCACCACATATGCCGATAATAGAGGATAGTATTTTAGATAGTGAACGTAATGGGATGCTCGATAGTGTCCCAGAGCCGAGCTTCACATCGCTCGTAGACGACAATGAACAGAATTTTAATTCAATCATCTCAGCGGCTATTGAAAAAGAAGCAGCCAGATTAGCTGCCCAACTTAAGAACTCTCATTACGGCATGGAAACCAGTGTGACTTCTTTGACTTCCTTAGATCTGGATAATGTCAAACCACCTTCAAATCTTGGAAGCTTACTATCATTGAGTGCATCAGGACACTGGGATGAGTCTTCTAAAGATCAAGTGTCCAAAAAGTCCCAAAAGAGCCGTAAAAAGTCGCTTCCCGTGGCGCTGATGGTCAAGCGTGCTCTTAGTAATTCAATGAATCAAGGCAGTACAGAACATTTAGACAGCAATCCTGTCAGTTTCCTGGATAATGTAAAACCTCCTTCAGAAATGGAAAATATAGATATGGAGAGTAGCATGATATCCGTGTCTAGCATTGTGTCTGAAGTCGCGGAAACTAGGGAAAGGACGCCAATAGTCTTTGATTTCAAACAGCCAGTACAAGACTTCCCTCTGTGCAGTACTTTTACCGTCTTCCACGATTTAGACAAGATCAATCCTCCATCCTTGTTTGACGAAATTGCTGACTCTACAGAAGTTGAACAAGTGACTGCACAACAAATGTATGACGATTGCATGTCGAACACTTTGAATGTGGTGACTGACATACCGTCTGGCTCCGAGAATTGTACTCCATTACCTTCAGACATAAGCAGTGTGGAATCAACTCCTAAAAGACAGAGAAATCCGAACTATTTGACGCCTAAAGAAAAAAGATACGTATCTAAAGATAGATATCAGACGTATACCATCACAGATACAGTGACAGAAAGTGACGTAATGTTGGAAGTTGAAGAAGAATTTCTGACGTGGACGAAGTCTGAAAGTGACAGATCTGATGAATACGTCACAGCGACGTCTGAGATAAAGTCGAGAAGGAAAATGAGTGCCAAACAGCGGAGGTTGGAAGACAGAGCTAGGTACCAAACCCAGACTGTAGACATACACACTATATTGCCTCAAGAACCGCAGAAAGTCTTGGACCCACATATAGAAAGTCTGAAACAACGGCTGGCTGCTAAAAAGACGATGAAACAGAAACGACTTGAAGACGCAGAGCGTTTTAGAACTAGGACGTTAAGCGAGGATATACCGCCATCGCCTACATTTGTTACAAAGGATGCGAATTTTGAAAACGTGGAAACTACCACAGGATACGATAGCCTGTCATCCAATGAATTGAACCACCAACAGATACTGGATGAGAGGCAGGATGATGACATGTTCTCCAGAGACGCCGACAGCGGTCACAACGAGGATGACTTCGAACTGAACTCTACGCAAATGCAAACTTATACGAAGAGCTTTAGGAATTATCTTCCCGTTATTGAGAGCCCCGCAGCCGTAGATATGTGTGTGGTAAACAATCTTAAAAATATAGAAATGACGGCGTCTTATAAACGGACGTTACAAATGCAGAGCGACAAAAATCAGAACCCGAGTAGCAGTGATTTCGCAAGTTACGAAGGGGATAGTAATTCTGAAGATAAGGCACACTCGGAGTCCGATACCGAGTCACCGCGACCAAAGCCGAAAATAATCAAACCGGCAAGACGCGATGAGAGCTTAGACTCCAATGATTCTATTGATAAGGAACTGGACTCGCCGAAAGCCATTCGCGGCAGAAAGAAAGCGATGTATGTATCTCCATACAGACGCAATGTCCCAGCTTCTAAAAAACCTGCTACTCCTCAAACCAAAACTCCGCCAAAGAGCGCTCCCGTCAAATCCTCGAATCCAATTAAAGCTCATACTAGTGCCAAAAGTACTAAATATGTATCAAAGACTCAAAGTGCTACAACTTCTCCGAAGAAATCTCTTCCAAAATCTCCCACTAAAGTGCAGCAAAAACCAATCTGTATACCCCCTGTTGCCGCTAAACCTTTGCCTCTAGAACGGCAAGGTACGTTTACGAAAGAAGAAAGTTCGGTGCCAGCAAAAGATTTGCCCGTTCCGGACAAAAAAACTACGGTTCCTAGACTGGCTAAAACAGCACCGCCGACGAAAAATAACACTTCACCTTCGAGGTTACCTCAGTTCAGTCGAAGTAGACCTCCGACAGCGAAAGCTACCCAGTCTAGACCTACCACATCTCGAGTAGCTAAGAAATCAGAGCCGGTCATGAAGAACTCTCCTTCAAACCACAGCTTGCAAAGCAATGAGAGTGGAAAAACTGTCACTATAGCATCTAGGAGTTCTAGACAAGGTAGTACGTCTAGTGTGAATTCCATACAATCTTCAAAAACCAATTCGAAAGACATAGAGAGCAAGATAGCTAGCTTATGGAAAAAAGTAGAACAGGCGAAGAAATTACCGGCTAAAGCCGATAAAAAGGTTTGGATCGAGGCCGACAAGACTGAACCGCCTAAATTGATCAGGAGTTCCACTTTTGAGGGTCAGCCGAAAGCCCAAGTATCCTCAGCTCCAAAACAGAAAACTACGATCGGTATAAGGGTCTCGCAAATACCAAGTTTGAGGCCAAAGACGTCGACTTCAAGTAAACCTGTGATTCAAGCTACTGCGGCTAAAAAACCTAATACGAGGGTGTTTGCTAGAAAACCTGTAGCCGGTCAGATCGGTTCTTAATTATTATACATATAAGAATTTTGAATGTTCTTATTATGTGAGCGTGATTTCTATACGCATCGTTTAATCGTATTATACAAACATTATTCAAATATATGCGGCAACGCGTATATGAAAAATTGCGATTATTATAGCATAACGATGTACTAAATGTATTAGAAATCATATTAATTAACCACGAAGAAAGTTGAATGAACTCTTGCAAGTGACAAAACAATAAAATGAATTACAAAAATGAAGGACTAAAGCCGTATTGCGTTACACATAGTTCATCAATTTTGTGCAAATCTAAAGGATCTTGCTTTATATCAAGATGCGAGACGCCAGTGAGCGGGACCATCACATGCAAGTTGAAATATGTACGATTCTTAAAATGTTTTAAGGTTAAGGACCGTCAATTAAAAGTACTACATGAATTACCGATTTCTATGTTTTAGGTAATACAAGCTGTCTAGCTTAAATGACTTAATCATAACCGACTTTGTGCAAGCATGAATTAGGAATACATTAATTTCGTTAATAGGCAAACAGTTACAAATATACTTTGATTATGTTATTATAGATTATTACGATTCGTTCAAATGTTTGACAAATAAAATTATCTAGCTTACTTATTATTAACTTTGTCAAAGGTTTGAACAAACAGTGGTATTTCGTGGCATCGTTCATTTAATGTACTAATTAATAACATAAGAAATCAACGAATAATATGTGCAATATCGGCAGACGATTAGTTTTGTAATGACGTATACTATTACGTGCGTGCCCGTTATAGTTGCGTGTACGTATGTAGTCTTATATATTTTGTGATTATATATGAAATACCACTGTCCTAAAATAAATATCCTATATTCCATAATCTATGATTATGAATTCAATTGTCGAGTGAAAAACAGTTAGTGACTTAATTTCATTATTTCTTTATGTTTCTTTGTATATTTGTTGCATTTATTCATATTTTAGATACTATAAAACATACCCGATTTTCGACTGCAATTTTAGTTTTTTAAGAAGATTTTAAGACATAGTCACAATTATATTTCTACTGGCATAATATCTTCTATTATAACGTTTTCGAGATAAATAAATAAACTATGAGATACAGCTAAAGGCTTAAATATTATACTATTCAAATCATTATATATTATTGTATTGCAGTTTATTATTATGTCTCGAATTCTATATACCTATTTATATATTCATATTGTCGCGTCCTAACTGCCCGAACGCTTTACTTCCACAACATTGTACTGTCACAACACTGACATTTATGGTAGAAACATGAACTTTTCTCACCATAATTTCAAAAGTTAAAGACAAAATATTGTAAATATATCCTCCGCTAAAATTATAATTAAGGTTACCGTAATGCAGTTTGTATATTTTTCATAAAATTTACAAAGAAATGTTCGCTTTGGGTTAAACATTGTATGATGGCGTCTTTTATCTTTCTTCAAGTCGTCAGTTCGATGTTTCGTCTAGTCAAGTTTTAACGTTAGATAAGCGGGATAGTAATGGCGTAAGGACGTAATTATACATGAGAAAGTGGGTCGCATCGATTGTAACAGTTAACTGTAGTTTTAATTTAACTGGCTTCCTGTGGTATCCGCACGATTTTATCTAAAGAAAAATGAATTTTCTTCGAAAAATCTATTATTGGATACTACTTAATATTAGCATGATCTCTGCAACAAACATGGCCGACTTGCTTTTCTTCCACACATCTAAATGTAAATGTAAAGGCCCGTTTCCATGACCATGAACGATGCGTTACATCGGGCAGAATGGAAACGCGACCTAGTTAACCAGTAAACTATATATAGTAAAATAAATACATAACGTTATAATCATGTACAAATATCATGATTAGTACTGATTCCTTTATTATATAGATTGTAGTAGACGCATAGATAATTACTTTATACCTATCACACGATGTAGCGAACGCCGTCATTATCATTTAATAAGCCAGTTTTATAGTTAATTATAATAGTTTTAAGGTGCGTAATTTGATGGTAAATAAAGGATACTTACCGCAATATTGTAATATGTTTTCTCCTTTTCCGAATTTCAGCTTTCTCTATTGGCGATATACCTCCAGCGATAATATAGAATCAGATATTGGATCGGAAGAAAATAAAACTCATAACGCTTTGAAAATAATTTATTCATCGAATTGAGATCAATTTCATACCATCCAAATATGATAAGTCGTCGATTTTAAAGCGATTTATGTACACTATACATTGAATCACACATTCGTTTTTTTATTCTAAACATTTTATATTCTAAACGATATTGTGATTGTAGGCCTAGCCCAGCCTTGAGCACGTAAAAAATAAATAACTAGTGTCACAATGGTAAAATAACAGAAAAAAAAACAATTAAGGCTATTTTAAATTCATGAAAGAATTTTCTAACATCTAGTATTGCAACAGCAAAATAACAAAAATACAGTTTAGTACCTAATATAAAATTTCTACCATATGCTATCGCAACAGTAAAATAACAAAAATATAGTAAGGCCTTATCATGTTCACATTTTTCACTACCATTATAATAATTGCAGACAACAAACCTTAAATACCATTAATAATATTTGTCACAATAATGTATGTCTTATATGTATAACTCTTGGAGAGGGGTCGCAATAATCATCGACTTACATACAAAGCGGGGGGTAGTCTTAACAAATATATACACAACATACACTACGGCTTAAATACTGTCGTGAATATACACTTTATTATATAATTGGCAACTGCATCATAATCCAGCCAATAGTAGTTTAAAAATGCAAATATTTCAGAAACAGATTCGAGATAACATCTTGGTTAGAAAATTCTGCAAGCAAAGAGGAGACTTGGTAAGTAAACCGCTTATCGACTAAACAAAGCCTTGACGTCAAAAACAAACTCACCTTTCATGCGTTTTATATACACGTTTTGAGCATTCATTGACTGGACAATACACTTTTCGCCTTCAAGCTATAATGCCGCTGCAAATGATACCCAAATGTCCAAATAGGATCCGATTTGGATACCATTTCGATAAATAAATAAAAAAAATAATCTGTAGAATCAATAATTTCTTAACTTTTGAAGTTTTCGAAAACACTAATAAAAACGTCATTATAGCTCAAGGGCGACAGACATACAGGAAAATAGATGGCGCCACCAGCGCAACAGATTCTGCACGTACACTAATCAAAATTGAAGTCACAATAATATATTTTATATAGCTTAAAATAGACACACATTTGTCAGATAAGTTATTATAAGTTAAAACCTGTCTTGACCACATATCCTCTCCTTACTGGCTAGTGCTGCATGCTTATAGCATTACATTCAGTCCAAAGATCACGATCGTTCATAACTCAGTCCAATACCAACCGCGTGGATGTAGCCAAAGTTCCATGTACAATTAATTTTAATATTTTCCAACAACAAATAGCCCTAGCCAGGTGCACTCGCTGATCTGATCATCAGAGCGTCTCCGTGTTTCGAAGAGCACGTTAAAGATCGGTCCCGACAGATAAAAATCTTATTTACTTGAATGTTTAAAAAGTATGAAAAATGATATTAAATTCGGCCGTCTTAGAATATAATTATTGAAGAATGTAAAAAAAATGCGATTAGTTTATTCCACGTTTCGCACCCTGAACCCTAAAGACATAAATTGAGATAACATCTGTTCGACAACTCAAATCTTGTACCACATGGCAAAAACTAATTGGTGGCCGAGTGGGAAAGTAACCGACTTGCACGCAAGAGGTGCGAGTTCGATCCCGGACAGTACCAATGTAAATTTCACTTTGTAGAGTTTATATGTACTAATTAAATGATTCGCCAACTGCTAACGGTGAAGGAAAACATTGTGAGGAAACCCATAAGTCTTAGAAGTAATTCTAAAGACATGTTAGATTTACCAATTAGCATTAGGCCAGCGTGTGTGGCCCAAACCCTTTCACTCTCGATATAGGAGAGGAGACCCGTGCCCAGCAGTGGGACATATATCCATATATGTCCCACTGATGGTCTATTATTTATTGATTTATATTATAACTCATTAAAGGCTTAGAGGATCTTAAGGCGAACTAATGCTGTATTCCAAATTAAACTGGAGCGGCAATATTTTGTTACCGGATATATTATGTGACAATGTAGAGCGGCGGGAAGGGCTTTCACAATAAATAATTACATCATCTTCATCATCATCATTATCTCAGCCTGATAATGTCCACTGCTGAACGTAGGCCTCCCTCATATGTCTCCACAGTGGCCGATCTTGAGCTGCCTGCATCCAGTAATTACATCATCTCAATCAAAAGACGTCCACAGCTGGACAGAGGCCTCCCCAAAGGATTTCACTTTTAAGGTATTATACTAGGGGTCGCCCGCGACTTTGTCCGCGTGGTAATTTGAAACGTACATTTCCCCGATTTTGCAACATATCTCACTACTCCGCTCCTATTGATCATAGCGTGATGTTATATAGCCTTCCTGGATAAATGCAGTATTCAATAAAAAAAAGTATTTTTCTAATCGAACCAGCACTTTCTGGGATTAGCGCGGTCAACCAAACTCTTTAGCTTTATAATATTAGTATAGATAATAATACCTTGTTAAAAAATTAAGCATTTCATTTTATATTTCGTCGCACCTACGATTCTGTACGAATAAAATGAGCACGGAATTTTTCTTTACTTATTCTATAACATGACTGTTTACCTGTACAATACACAATTATGACTATTGTACTTTGGAATGACTGAATATTTTAGTCTTTTAAATTGAAAAACCTGAATAAGACGACATCCACGCTACATCAATGGTAATTAAAAAAAAACTACACGACGGTATTACAGTTCCTGCAAATGTCGAGTTAAGAACTCTGGCTACATCCAGGAGAGTCCCTTTACTCCAACATCCACACTATCATAACCGTGGGCTATGGGTCATCGTCAGAAGAATCCGGCATGCTCACCGGCACGTTGTCCTGCATGCGCTTGAACTCGGCCAGAACTTCGAAGTGCATGTGGAGAGAATGCGACATGCCGGGATTTTCATGCAGATATCTGTTCACCTAGTGACGAAAAATCTTTTATTTAAGATTTTGAAGATTTCCTATAGCATAAGAAATGAGTTAGCTGGTGTTGCAAGCGTCCATGGGCTTGAGTAATTGTTCAACATAAGGCTACTCGTAGCTTGTTTTTATACTACTTGGTTGGCAAACAAGCATATGGCCCACCTGATGTTAAGCAGTAACCGTAGCCTATGGACGCTTAAAATACCAGAGGTATCACTTACGTGATGCCGACCCATTTTTTTTACACCAGGTCTTTGAGATGGAGTATCCCTGGGATAGGAAAACATTTCTTTAAAAACGCATCCCTAAATGAGCGCTGGAGACCTGTGAGTGTTTCCTTCTAGTAGTATTAAAAAGCACATATTGCACTGAATAACGCAATGTAGCGCCAAATAATGCGGTCCTTAAGCTCATTCCTACAAAAAAGCATGCCACACGATTCTGCATGCGACATTAGCATATATTACCTTAGCGCCAAGTTTCCTGAGCAAACTGGTGAATGCCTTCTCCTCTCGGCCGATCCAGGGTCGACCTTCGTCGTGGACCTGGTATGGGCTCACGTGGATGTACACGTTCACATCTGATGACAATTATATAATTAGACATTTTAAAATGTGAGTGATAAATACATACGAATGCATAACCCCGTCTTTTTTGATATCGGTTAAAAAGAAAGATAGGCTTCAAATGTCTTGGATCATCACCACCTCAACCCATAAATGCTGGGCACGGGTCTCCTTCATACATTTGTAGGGATATTACCCTACAATTCCACGCTGGCCAGACGGGTTGGTATAGGGTTTGGTTTCGAGTTTTCTCTCTCTTGCAGTGGATATTGTCGGCCTGACTTACTCCGTAAGTCGACTCTTACGACACCCGCTGGATGGAACGGGGTGGTGGCTGCAATCCGGTGCCGCCGCTTACAGCGTCACTGTAAAACTAAGTTGGTCCTGGCCGTTTCCGCAGTAAGCTGCTCAAGTGGACTGATTCGCTAACAAGTGCCAAGTTAAATACCACGTATTAATATAATGATGTTCTTCAAAGAGACCTGACGATGAGGGTACTTACTGAGTCTAGTGAGTGTCTCGAGCAGGCTGCGAGAAGTGATCCAGGTATTCTTGCCTCCAGCGTGGCCTCCGTCCAGCCAGTACATGTCCACGATGCGTTCCATGAACCTAGCACAAATAATACCATCATAACGATGTCGATATGATACAACATCTATATATACTATACCGCAAAACGTATATGGTATCCTGGGAAAGGAATAGGGTACTTTTTACCACGACAATCGATATCCACGCGGGCGGAGCCGCGGGCAGGAGCTAGTTTGCAATAATTAAATAAAACTGCTTAAAAAGTAATAAGACAAAGAAATAGAGATGGACAGATATATTTTTGTTTACTACTACTACAACAAACAAGAAAGTTTATGGCCGAGGTATGATAGAATGCCATGGCAATCTATACCAGGGCTTCAATTCTGCTAATTTACGGATGGCTCAACTTATAATAGTTACTTTTAGAGAGGTACGGCACCATACTAGCAAACAAGCCCGTCTGGGTAAGGACTGCCACCTAACCAGAAGACCACAGCCAAATAACTGCAAACAGCGGTGTAGTTGTCTTCCTGTGAGTGAGTACAGGTCTCCAGCGCTCATTTAGGGATGCGTTTTGAAAGAAACGTATTCCTATCCCAGGGTTACTCCATCTTAAAGCCCTTGTGTAAAAATACGGGTCGGCAACACGCAAGTGATACCTCTGGTATTGCAAGCGTCCATAGGCTCCGGTAACTGCCTAACATCAGGCGGGCCGTATTATGCTTGTTTGCCACCCAAGTAGTTTAAAAAAAGAAATAGTAGCATTTTTAGTATTACATTTTTGGTATTCTGACAAGACCAATGGTTTTCTACCATTGGTCTTAAATTGTTAGTAGAATACCAAAAATGCTACTGAGATTCTATAGTGCAAAAGAAGGGACAAAACTGTGTGATTCATAAATTTTATTGCATAGATTTATTGCTATACCTTACCCCATCATATGAGCGTCTCCGGGAGTCAAGGTCTTGGTATAATGGAACTCATAGATGAGCTGGTTCAGCACCACGCAACCCTTGCTAAACCCCACCAGGGTTAGTTGACTCTCGTCTAACGCCAGCTTGTCTCGCCACCACAGTGGGTCTGCCACACTAAAAATAAATATAAAAATTCAATAATAATGATAGGAATAGAATATCGAACATATCAAAGATATTATCGACAAACGTTTGACCAATCATAAAACATTATTTAACAATGCCATATATGTGCTATATTTTAATTTTATTTCCTTTCTTTACAACGACAACTCCCGACTTTACAAACATACAATTAACGGACACAAATTACACCCAGACTCAGAACAACTCTTTGTGGGTCACACAAAGATTTGCCCTGGAATCGAACCCATAACCTCGTGCACAGCAGGCGCATACTGCGGCCACTGGATCACCGGCAGTCAATACGTACGTGGTGTGAACTGTGGTCCGTTTTCAAAACAAGAAACGTTTATTAGGTATATTGGGGACACATTAAAATATATGAAAAAAATAAATAGAGACAAAAAGAAAGAGAGAAAAAAAAGAAGAAATAAACATACAGTCCATGTTTATTTCTTCTATTTTTTTTCTCTCTTTCTTTTGTCTCCAATATACCTAATGAACGTTTCTTTTTTTGAAAACGGACCACAGCCCGCGTACCAGCCTGTGACTAGCACCATCCGAACGTGCAAACGCAGGTGTGCTGTGACGTCCAGAAGGGTCACTCAAGTAGATCAGATGATGGCCCCATCTTGACTAATAGCAGCTAGTCTACGCCGGCTCTTTTGGTCTAGTTGCAGTACTTTGTTAGGGCCAAAGCATGGTTCTTGAAGCGGGTTGTGGTCCCTCCTTAAAAATGGCATAGCAATTTTGGCCGTTTAGTTCAAAATCGCTTAGTTAAAATGTTATGTATGGTCGCACGCGAACTTTGTCGATAGTAAACTAAAGCTAAGGTATGCGTTCATACTAAACGATCGACAACAAACCCACTAAACATATAATTACAGGCAAACATCGATTTACAACAGACGAATAGAATAAATTAGATAACAAACCATCACGCAATTTTAGGCGTGATGGTTTGTTATCAAGTATTTTTGTTATCATATACCCCTAAATACCCCCTCGGGGGGAAACCTTAGACGATTTAAGGGTGTATGTCACCGGACATCCATATTTCGTTAGGTCCGCTATGCCTCATGTATTAAAAGGCGAGATTTATTCCATTGTTTTAGGCTTAACCCGACCCGAATAGAACCCGGGATTGCGCACAGGCTGTCAAGAAGACAAACGGTCGATAGCGCAACCTAGATAAGACAGTTTTAGTTTTCTGTGAAGTGGAGCTATTTCGCCAGTCCGCCTGTTCCTTTTCTAATTAAGCTATATATCTCTATTTTCAGGGGTCATCGCCTTCCCTATGGCATTGATAGTGATACTTGGCTTACGTCATCAATGTAAACGTATAGTAAGTATAAACCACCGACTGTCAGCACCATCATGACCGATGATGCACGCTTACAATAGATCGCTGAATTATAACATTAAGGATACGTATTGGAATTTATTAAACTTAAAATAAAGGATTTTCAGCCCAGCCTTTAGCTCTTTGCTTATTTTTGGGACACACCAAACACTTTTGGAAACTAAGCAGTGAACAATTTATGGCCGTAATGATGAATAGCATAGACAACTCTTAAAAAAAACAGCTAATTATGTTGAGATTGCATACTATGTGGCATATATAACCAATGTATAGGCAGAGCCTATATAATGGCAACCAAACAACGGGTAAACATAATTATATATTTCCATATACATACATATTATAGATAAATAACACCAAGACATAACAATGAATGGTGCTCATGCTAAAATATACTATGCTGTACCTACAATACTTAATTAATAAGGTTGAAATTAGGTCGATGCTTGTTAAAAACATTTTGATATCCCATGACACGAAAACAATTATACAAACCCTCAAAATAAACAAAAAGTTGTATTGAATTCTAAATAGAATAATTTATTTAACGTGTGCAATGTGACACTTATACGCACGTACACGTAATGCCTCTACGTATGAGGCACTACGTGTACGTTACCTTGTTCGTAAGGTGTACGTAGCTTCTGGCTCGAAATGGGATTTGGGAAAGAATTTCTCAAATTCTATTGGCGAAACATATTTTATATGAAACTTTAAACATTTCTTTAATTAGGATGATTTTCTTTGAAGGCAGTCATTATGAAGACAGGGGTCTTCCTATACCTACAATTTCATGAGTTGTTTAAAATCGTGCTCTTCCTTACCGCATGCATATTATTTGTGAAATTTAAAATTGTTTCTTTTATCAATTTTGTGCAAATCTTACAAATATCAGCGTGCCTGTATAATGTAACCAGCTTTCGAACTCGATACACAAGTACCAGCGTGACATTAGGTTGACAATCCATAGAAGACAGAGCGGGATTTATAACCCTTTGTGCGCGCATTTTTAGTCCAGGAAAGCGCGACAATCGTGCGCAATATTACCTGTATATAAATCTACCGCGCTTTAGTTTGGACTTAACTGCGGCAGCATAAGGAACACGGCCATCACTCGCGACAAACATACAAAGCGCGACCGTCCGGCGGGGTGACAGACGTTGGCGGGGGTGAGGTAACCACGATGTCAGCGGGTAGCGGGGAAGGGAAACGCGTGCATCGTGTGTAGCCGTGTACTGAGAATGACGCGCTACCTCGCCCCCGCCACCGTCTGTACCCCGCGGCACGATCGCACACGAAGTTGCCAGACTATAGCTACACCATTAGAAACGAAACTTCCCGTTATCCCACTTCTATGAATTGTCACCTTTACAGACGTGACATGGAAATACACCAAAAAGAATATCGTATAACATAAACAGCAGAAAATATAAGTATTTAGAAAAGTACTACGGACAACATCCATTGGAACTAAACCTACTCACGGCTCAGGTTCGGAGAAGGGCGCGTGGGCAAAGGTGGCCGCGGTCGAGCTCGACCCGGCCGGGCCCTTCGACCCGCCCGGCCCGCCAGACCCGCCCGCCTGCTCAAGCTCCGCCTGCGTACCGTTGGACTTGCGCTGCTCCGGGGTGTGAATTGCCGCGTTCTACACAGTATCATATATGTATCACCTACTTAAATATACTAATATTTAATAGTGAAATAGTTTTGCCATGTTGAACGCGGTAATCACATAAATAATAAAATAAACTGTTGGTGTACGTGCATATGTGAAAACTAAACTTCTAGCCGATATAGCGTAAAAAGTTCGACAAACAATTACTTTAGTATAATTAGGCCAATGTCCTGCAGTGAACGGTTTTCGGCTTAGATGATAATTATGAAATTTGATCTACCAAGGTGACGTCAGTCATTTTTGGTAAATGTGACTGACGTCATCTTGGTAGATGGCGTTTCGTCACTGACGTTCACTACATTATATCTATCTGTGTCATATTACACACCTTTATAAGCCACAATGCATAAAAAAACGATGCTTAATCAGCAAGAAAGCCTGCCTAAAACTTAGATTAGTAGTTTTTTTTTATACTACTTACTACTGGCCACCTAAGGGTGACAACCAAGCATAGCCAACATTAGGTGGGCCGTATGCTTGCTTGTCTAGTAAATAAGTGATATCTCTGATATTGCAAGCGTCCATAGACTACGGAGTCTATGGACGCTTGCAATACCAGAGATATCACTTACTTATTGCCGACCCATTTTTTTACATCAGGGCTTTAAGGTAAAGTATCCCTGGGATAAGAAAACGTTAAACTTTAATACAGGATAGTTACATAAAAATTGAAGTAGATAAAAATTTACAATAGTGGGTTAATGTATGGATATATTTATTTATACTTACCGGAATTTGGTAACCAGCCTTTTGCCAGAGAAACAACACGAGACCCAGCATAGGCTAATGCAATAATAGACATGTCACATATTAGAGTCAAATTGTGAGAATTGGTGCGTCACCATTGGTGAACAATTGTCGACAGATTTTATCCCGTGTCTTGTCACATCAGCCCATGCTAAGTCTGCCGGCAGACTAACCAATTTACATTTAATACATCGCTTATAATATTTACAATTTTTTTGTTTTACTACTTTGGTGGCAAACAAGCATACGGCCCGCCTGATGTTAAGCAGTTATCGTAGCCTATACATAGGTATCACTTACGAATTGCCGACCCATTTATTGCCAACAGGGCATTAAGCATATTCCTGGGATAAACATAAACTTTTTTTTTAATTTTGGAGCTGGCAGATCGACAAGAAGGCACTAAGATAAATTAAAAAAAACTTGCTAAATTAAACGTCTCTTAAATTTTTTATTGTACACTATAGAAAGATATAATTGTTGCATAAACTATGTACGGTGGGCAACAGAGATAGATATACAGGGCCGCTATATGAAGATTAGTTTTTTAGGAAAATCATTGTATGAATTTGTGTGAAATATATTTTTATCTGTGGGTTTAGTCTAATTGTACACTGTGACCAAATTTCACAAAAATATATACAATGGTTTTCTTCAAAAACTAATCTACGTATAGCGGCCCTGTACAACTATCTCCGTTGCCTAGTGTACAACTCAAAATTTAGTTATCTTACAGCCAACCTTTGAGTGGTGGATATAAAAGAGGAAACCAAGTTGTCTCGAATAGTTTGATCATATTGTCCATTTTCATTGGACGCTAAGTAGACCAACACTTAAATCCTGCGTGTCTATCTTAGAACCGGCACTCATCAAATCATTTACAAATCAAAAACCACTCGTATAAGACTACACAGAGATATTGTGGTAGGTATGGAATAGCAATGGACCAATAGCCAGCGATATATTTACTTCTGTCATTTTAAAAGTCATGAAAATTCACAAACTAACTCTATATCTGTAGAAGAATAAAAGGCTCTACTGGCAACCCTGTACGGCTGAGGTGCTTAACCCTAAAATAACAAAGTCATTGAAACTTGATAGATAGAAGATATTGCGAATAGGATACATAATAGAAGATATTGAGACTTTGAAATGACAAAAGTAAATACATTTCTGGATCTCCCTCCGCAAGTGATTGTAACTACATTCATAAAATCCGGTTTTTAATATCAGTAAATTTTGTACAACAATTGCCGAGTGAGAGCGAAAGTTAATATCTTTATATATAAAAATGAATCCCTATTTCCCTTGGTCACGGCATCACACGTGAACGGGTGGACCGATTTCAGTAATTCTTTTTTTGTTGTGTTTGTTATTGTCAGGAGAAGGTTCTTATGTAAAAAATAAAAAGAAAGTTGTGAAAATAGTTTAACCCGGACGAAGTCGGGGCGGGTAGTACTTTATAATACTCACATGTAAATCTTCGATATCAATTTCTTCGGGCAGAGACACAGAAGATACAGCTTCTAGCAGTTCAGCCGTTGGCAATGATTTTATTCTGGTGGTTACACCTTGAAGTAACCTGCAAAATTAACAACTTTTTCGGCCAGGACATAATCTGAACTAAATCTAATGAAAAAAGGACTAATCTACGTTTTTACCAGAGGTAACTCCACCACAAAACCCTGGTGTTTCAATTTTGCAAGACGCAAGTGTTACCTGTACTATTGCAAGCGTCTATTGGCTACGGTAACTGCTTACCATCAGGCGGACCATATACTTGTTTGTCAACTAAGAAGTATTTAAAAAAAAAATTGTCCGTGTGTTGACGGATTAAGAATACAAATGTCACCACCCCGTTCCATCCCGAGGGTGTCGTAAGAGTCGACTAAGGGAGTAAATCAGGCAGACAATATCTGCTGCAAGAGAGGGAAAACTCGAAACAAAACCCTATACCAACCCATCTGGCCAGTGTGGTGGTAGTAGGCTAATATCCCTCCAAATGTATGGAGGAGACCCGTGCCCAGCAGTGGGATGTTTATGGGTTGAGATGGATCTTTCTGGCTTACTAGCTTATACATTTAAAATTTCTGCCTTCATAAGTGTTATTTTGTAACCTAAATGAATAAATGAAATTTTAATGTTCATTTACACGATAGTTACTTATTTGTTAATAGCCATAACATAAGAAATGTATTATTTTAAAAGGCAGGAGATTAAAATGACCGAATAGACTATTTTCATTTAATGATATTGTAATGTACGGTGGAAAACATCGTGAGGAAACCCACATGTCTTTGAGGAAATTCTAAAGACATGTCAGATTCACCAACCAGCGTGTGTAACTTAAGGCCTAAACCCTCTCTCTCTCTTCATGGAGGAGAGGTGACCTGTGCCCAGCAGTGGGACATATATGGGTTGCTATTATTATATATTATTATAATGTACGGTGGGCAATGGAGATAGCTGTACAGGGCTGCTATATGAAGATTAGTTTGTTAGGAAAACCAATGTATGAATTTGTGTAAAATATTTTTTTATCTGTAGGTTTCGTCTGCTTCTATCATCATCATCTCAGCCAAAATACGTCAACTGCTGGACATAGGCCTCCCCCAAAGATTTTCACAGCTTTCAGTCCTGAGCTGACCTTCTCCATCAGCTAAAATTCCACAGAACTATATACAATGTTTTTTTTTAACTAATCTTCATATAGCAGTCCTGTAGAGCTATCTCCGTTGCTGTGTGTACGTATACGTACTTCTCCAAGTGGTGCAGAGCGCTGTGTGTGGGGGTGTGCTCGGGGACGCCGGCGTTGTTGCTCGGCACGAAGTTGTCGTAGCAACTAAAGCTTTTATACTCTATCCTGAAATTACAATAAGTAATTATTACGATTCAAGAAAAGTGGTGGTGGTCAAGTGGAAAAGTAGACGATTCGCAGGTGTGAGTTCAACTTCGTGTGCCAGTATCAATATCATGTCACTTGTGGAATTTCCATCCATTTCAGCCATAAGACATCCACAGCTGAACATAGGCCTCCGCCAAGGTTTTCCACATCACTCGGTCCTGAGCTGGCCTTTTCCATCGGTTGCCTGCGACCTTTACCAGGCCTGGTTCACTCCGCTGTTTAGGTATGAATCTACAAGTACCCGGCCGCAACATTTCCAGGGGGATTATTTAGTCGAGTGTCGCGCGCGCGCATCGCGCCGGTCGAGCGGTCGCGTCGTTGGTTCGACGTAAGTTTACCTACGAAACGCACACGAAGCCGTAATTCGTCACCGATTCGTTTTCGCTTTTAAATATTCTAAAGATAATAAAGGCATAAAAATATTCCACAGTATTCGGCTGCATAAATAGTGATAAGGATCCTAACCTCTCGTTTTTCAATATTCCAAAGGATATTGCAATGTAAAGAAACACGTTATCATTTAGAAAAACATAACTTGTAGTTACCTATTTGTAGCAAGATTTTGATATGTACACTATACAGCACAGTTTTTGTAGAGACGTATTATTTATTAGTCCAACCAATTAAGTAGGTACTTATTTAATTGGGAAAATATATTAAAGCCGCCTATCACTCAATAGTTTTAAATTTCAACTGGACAAATGGCTCCAAACAAACCAATGACAAACTCTAATACCTATTTTTAATTTAATCAAAAACATAATCATGGGCGGAGCCGCGGGCAACAGCTAGTACCCATTATTATAATTTGTTCTTTAGTGGTTTGACCAGTCCTGTGATGTGGACACACACTACTAGTTCTTATAATTTAGTTACTAAGTACCTACATTGAATATGTCCCCACATGTCCAGATTTATTTAAAAAGTCACTCGTTTACAAAAGTATAGTAAGTACCTACCTAAACCTAACAGGTACTTCAGATCAAAATTGATCTCTAAGTGACAACCATAATGTCCAGAAATACGCAATACAAAGGGAGCCAATTTGTAGGTGAATAAACGAGTAGGTAAGTTTTGTGCTGGGGAGCTGAATTGCGCTCTATTGTGTGCGATCAAAGTTGATATTTGTTTAAATGATTTAGCGAAGTGAACCTTCTGTACCTGTACTATTAAGTATTCTGTGCCTTTACCAGGTCGTCAGTCCACCTTGTTGGAGGCCTGCCCATGCTGCGTCTTCCAATTTATATGTAGGTTAATCAAAAAATTAGCCATCTGCTAACAGTGAAGGAAAAAAATATTGTAAGGAAACCTACATATCTTAGTAGAGATTCTAAAGACATGTCTGATTCACCAACATGCATTAGGCCACCATGTGTGGATTAAGGCCTAAACCCTCTCTCTCGAGACCCGTGCCAAGCAGTGGGACATATTGGGGTTGGTATTATTATTGATTTAAGAACTCGCCTCGTTGGTCTACTGACCGTTGAGTGCAACTGATGATGACAAAAGAATTTATATTAATATCTGTTAAGAAATAAATTCACAATCAATGCCTGGATTTTGGAAATCCATAGTGAAAATCCATCTTAAAGCCATGGTGATACATTTGGTATTGCAAGCATCCATAGGCTACAAGGCTATGAAAAGGCGAGCTGCTGCCTACCATGTAGCTCTCTAGTGCTCTCTTTAATCTTGTTTGAAGTTATAAGTATAAGCATGTATGTCTGTTCTGTATCTGGGTGTAATTTATCTATAATATGTATGTATTTAGAAATATATAAGTATGTTTATCAGTTGCCTGGTTACCATAGTACAGGCTCTGTCTAGTTTGGGATCAGATAGCGATGTGTGAGTTGTCCCGAAAATATTATTACTATTATAAGTGTCTCTTACCTAGATGGTCTGACAACTAAAATGTGTTTAGTAGGAAAGTTATGTCCAAGAATGCGTGCAGTGTTCTCCAAGTTCCATTTCAGGTAGTTCCGGTTGTCGCGGTGGGCTTGCATTATTTCTGGGTAGTCCTGGAGGCAAGATGAAATATTTATATTAATTTTACGTAGCCTCGTGGTCCAAATTCGACCGTTATTGCGTTATTCCGTAACTATAACTGTGCCAAATCAGGTCCTGGTATCAATTCCCCAGTTAGGCTGATAGATATTGGGTTATTCTGGCTATTTCACAAAAGATGCCCAATGTTTTGAAAATTTGCGGTGAAAATTGTACACCTCCAAGCCTCAGAAAGTGTGGGGTTTTGTTTTGCCCTTCAGACTGTGATTGAAGGATTTAAGAGACCGAAGATATTACATTATAGTTACTTCTACATTCTTATATAAGACCTTTATGTAGTTTTCATAGAAATCCTTTACTATTTTTTTTTTTAAATACATGTTACTCGCTGATTTTTGTCTATAGATGAAAGATTTTTTAAATCGGGCCAGTAGTAGTTTATTTATAACATAAAATACACTTGACTGCCTTGGTGATCCAGTGGCCGCAATATGCGCCTGCTGTGCACGAGGTTGTGAGTTCGATTCCCACACAGGACAAAACTTTGTGTGACCCACCAAAAAATTGTTCTGAGTCTGGGTGTAATTTGTGTCCGTTAATTGTATGTTTGTTAAAGTCCCCCGCGACACAGAGCTTGTCCTCTAGCGCGGGAGTTGTCATTTTTAAGAAAAAAAAACATACATAGCGTCACGCCCGTCTCTACTTTACTTTACTTCTTTCGCTTCCTCTACAGATATATGGCAATATGACACAAGTACCTGTACATCACCGCCGAAGAACACAAGGGTCTGTGTTGCGAAGGGGGCGACGCGCGATGCTGGCTGGAACAGCGCGTCGTTGAGCCGCCCGTCGTGGCCGGCCACGCGCCGCAGCCGCACCGGCAACATCATGCGCGATATACCGCCTATTGTTGATCCTTCACTGTTCATACAACTTTATATTAATGAAAATGTAATTAGACTGCTCTAAAATATCCAATCTTACTAAAATTATAAATGTCAAAGTGTGATGATGGATGGAGGTATTAATGGATGTTTCACGTAAAAACTGCTTAAATGTTTAAGAGACGTGGGGCACCATACTAGCGAGCAAGCCCGACTGGGAAAGGACCTTTACCTTACAGAAGACCACAGCCAAATAACTAAACACAGCGGTGTAGTTGTATTCCTGTGTGTGAGTACAGGTCTCCAACGCTCATTTAGGTATGCGTTTTGAAAGGGATACTCTCATCATAAAGCCCTGGTGTAAAACAACAGGTCGGCAACACGCAAGTGATACCTCTGGTATTGCAAGCGTCCATAGGCTACGGTAACTATTTATCACCAGGTAGGTATTTCCGTGTGGTGACGGATTAAGAATACAAATGTCACCACCCCATTCCATCCCGTGGGTGTCGTAAAAGTCGACTAAGGGAGTAAGTTAGGCAGACAATATCTACTGCAAGAGAAGGAAAACTCGAAACAAAAAACCCTATACCAACCCGTCTGGCCAGCGTGGTATAGTAGGCTAATATCCCTCCAAATTTATGGAGGAGACCTGTGCCCAGCAGTGGGACGTTTATGGGTTGAGAAGAGAGGTATTTGTCTGTCTGATCTGGATTAAATTTGGCTTAGAGATAGTTTATAGTCTCGAATAGCGAATAGGTTCTTTATTGCGATAACCGACTACCACGCGCCTGGAGCCGCGGGCAACAGCTATTAATAATATATAACTAACCATACTAATATCATAAATGCATAAATAACTAATGTTTGTATGTATGTTTGTTACCTTTTCACGACTAAACTAAACTAAATGGATCTTAATGAAACATGAATGCAGGACTTAATGGCTGCCTCCAACAGCGCAGTCAATGTAACTGTGTTTTGGGCCACACAATAATATATTCCGACGATGTTTGCCATCGAAACACTAAGAAGAAGAATGAAGGGAGGGAGATATTTAGATGGTCAGGATACCATCTAAGTATCTCCTTGCCAAATTTATTTTTTGGGAAGAATTGATTAATTGGGAAGGACATAGGGTACTTTTTACCGCCAAAACCGTCATGCACGCGGGCGGAGTCGCGGGCAATAGCTAGTATTATATATTCAGGGCTTATTTTTTATACAACTTGGGTGGCAAACAAGCATATGGTTGCAATACCAAAGGAATGAGAAACCACAGGGAGTGCAGACAGACGAAAGAAGCACTGCCCACGTTGGATCGGCGCTTCACCAAACAGGTTCTGAGACTTACAAAGCAAAGTCACGGCTGCCATCACTGGTCACGGTTCCTTTAATAAACACCTTTTTGTTATAAGGGTTACTGACAGCCCTCTCTGCAGAGCCTGCATGAAGGAGGATGAGACGGCGGCGCATGTGCTGCTGCACTGCCCAGAAGTCGCCACTTACAGGGAGAAGGAATGCAATATCTTGCAATATCACTTGCGTGTTGCCAACCCATTTTTTTTTACACCAGGGCTTTAAGATGGGAGTATCCCTAAAATACATCCCTAAATGAGCACTGGAGATCTGTACTCACACACAGGAACACAACTACACCACTGTGTATAGTTATTTGGCTGTGGTCTTCTGTAAGGTCCTTCCCCAGTCGGGCTAGCTCGCTAGTATGGTGCCCTACCTCTCTTTAACTTTTATGTAACAATAACTTGAAATCTTCCTTCATAAAGGGGTAGACAGAGGTGTATCGCATCTATTTTGCCAGCCAATATTATAAGTGATCATGTAATAGCACGTAACCCTATCACCATGAGTAAAACATAATTCCAAGCACTTAAATGTAAAAAAAACATAACATTTAGGAATTCATTCTAGGATTTCAACACTCTCCATAGAGGTAGTCACACATTACACCTCCAAAATGAATCCTAACATTCCAGATAAATATTGTCAATTATTTGTAAGAAATGAGGAATACAAAAAATAATTTAAATGCATTTATTTCCTTCAACAACATCATGTTATATTAAAACACTACATTAAAAAGGCACTAATTACTTAAACACTACATATAATTAAATTGTTAATAACACTTTATTGATAATGATGTCATTTAATGTTCCTGCTCTGTTTCTGATGATAATATTTTGTGTCATTCATACACACTGTGATCTTCAATGTTATGTCATCGAGGCAGTTCTTTAGGTCTTCTCTCAACTCCCTCACCTTAACCCTCACATCTTCACACATAAGGTTATAGCACATAGCAACCAGACCCATGCCCAACAGAACATAAATAAAGTTTATAACCAGCTTCAAGTGAGAGCCTCCAGCTGAATCAGCAATATTTGCTCCCGGGACAAAGTCACCAAACCCAATCTTGCACAAACTTATCACACAAAAGTATGTAGAGTCCAAATAGTTCCATTTCTCCCAAGCTCCAAACATTATTGTTCCTGTCAAGATGTAGAATGATATAACCCACAAGCACGCTGTTGATGGTACAGTTATCTTCCTCTTCACAGGCTGCATTTCTCCATCTTCAAACAATGTATCATCCCTTCGGCTACACTCATGAGCAGTTATATACAACCATTTAAATGTTTTTGCTAAAACCTTCCCCATATTACAGAAATATAAAACATATATTGGTATACCAAAGCAAGCATATGCTATTGTGCCTACTTTACCCCAAACTGTTTTAGGTACAATATTACCATAGCCTATCATTGTGAAAACTGATAAAGAGTACATCAACGCAGCTGGGAATGACCAGATATCTTCAGCTGACCTGCCATTATATCCAGTTTGTATAGCAGCAGTAATATTGTTTTGGAACAATTTCAATACATCATTCACTTTCAGCACCCAAGCAGTTTCATTGAACACATTTACATTAACAGTGATGTTCCATAAAGACTCAGCACAATTCTGCCTTAGTCTCCTCACTTCCTCCAGCTGTTCATCAGGACTGTCCTTTTCAATATGCATGAAACCTGCAGCACCAAGTATCGCGTAACAAACAACGAGGGCGCCGACACCCACTTGTGTAAACATAAATGCGATGAATTTTCTAAAACAGTCTTTTATTTTCTCTCTTGGATCACTGCCTAGTGTCGATGATGAGTCTCTGCTCCTCATAGAGCCGTGAAAACTCGCACTCGTGGGGTGTCGATCCATAATATATTTTTCAGTGTTTGGTAAAACGCGGAACGGAGTTAATGGAAAATATAGTCACGCCGGCGTGCTATTTCGAGATACTGTGTTGGCATCGAGCCAAGAGACTTGTTTGACATTGATTACAAAACATTACCGTGTGATACACTTGTTAACGGACACTTGCAGAAACAAACGTGAGTTACTTCCTATTTTCTTTTTCCACGGAAAATATATGTAATATTCTTAAGTTTGATAAATAAAGGTTTTGTCAAGACTCCTTTTTACTAGCAAACAATAGCAATATTTACCTGCAAATACCGAATAGGTACGGAACTAATAAAACCTAGAACATAGTAGTAGGTGCAAAGAAATCAATAATAAATATTTCAATTACAACTAAACTCACAATCGCTATCGCAAATTATCATTTGTATATCGCAACAGTTTGTTATTAAAACTGTCCTCACTATTTATTTAGAATCAACTTCTTGGGTATCCGCAATTTCTGTAGCTTGAAGCAGCTAACGAAATGTCTATAAATGCACTTATTACAAACAACATTAATCAATGTAATAAATCCGCAAGCGCGACACAAACTCGAACTTTGACAAATTGGTTGACAAAATATTCATCGACTGATTGACAGAAAATATCAGAAAATCGATAAGAACTACGAGAGTTACGTTACCTACGTACTTAGACATTACACAATCGATGATTATAAAATATACTTAACTTTTTAGTAAAATATTATTTAGTAAAAAATAAATATTTGTAAATAAAATATACCCCATATACATTCGTGTAGCATTTTGCATTCATATTTATTTAAACAAACCTATTAAAGGTAGGTACCAATTTTCCTAATGTTCATAATAAAATTTATATTTTAGTTTTTGATCGCACACATGGGTCATTGATTTTTTTAATAATCTGTTTCGTCTTGTTGCAACCGTTCCAGAGAAAGTCATATGGTATCTTTAGCATAATAGAGCCATCTCACGTGCTTATAAGTAAAACTCATAGTGCCATCCTTTAGGGATGCTAAATTAAAAAGAATATTTGCTAAGGAACGTAAAGAAAATCAAAAACCACACGTTTTCTTGGCGTTGTTTGTTATCCGGCGTTGCGTTTTTATAAAAGTTTATCGTTTATTTCCGCTGTTACAATATAAAATGTAGTGTAGGGCTTATGTCCAATGCACATTTATTAGTTTCTATTACAATTTGTGAGTATTACATGTTATTTTCATTATTAAAAAGCTATGCGATTACTCCCTGCTAATGGCTGAACAACCTAGAAGTTCTCAGTGACGAGGGACGCGAAGATAATAGTACGTATGAAATCAAGGCATAACTATGACGATCGCCATCGCGATGATGCGTAAGTTAAAATAATAAATGGAAGTCGTTACTGTCGCAAAAACCAAGGTCACGGCGATCCTTATGCCGACATTTTTTTCAGGCAATATACAGTACAATAAACATGTAGCCGCAAATTAAATTACAATACGATGTTTGCAATAGCAGCGTTCACAACAACCATTTGACACAGATGTAATAGTACGTAATAGATGGATCATACTTAGCATAAAGAAGTAGTGATGGAGTCACCCATTCAATTCGACTTAGAGGCCAGCGTTGACTGGCTCGAGCTAGAGCAGCTGGTCGCAGGCTGCACAAAGCCGACCGCTATCGAATTGGTCGGCGGCATTCTGTGCAACATATGCCATTCAACGTTTAATAACAAGAAATTATTCGACCGTCACTACACTGAGCAGCACCATATGACTTCTTCAGAAATAATGTACACTTGTGTAGTGTGTCGCAGAGAGATTGCCCGTTATCCGAATTTCCGCAACCACTGCTACCAGGTGCATGTTGCTAAGGACAGATTCAAGTGAGTAAAGAAACTATTATATCGTTTTTAATACTATTTCTCTGTGAACTGCCAGGATCTGCAAATTTAAAATCGGACATTCTGCTAGTTTACAGGCTAAGAAATGATTTAGTTAGCTCAGGTGTTACATTTCTATGAATAATATTTAATTTTGCTTATAAGCAAGAACTGAGTACATATTTTCATGTATTGATTGTTTTTAGATGTGAATATTGCGATAAACAGTTTTCAAAAAAATCCATACTGACCAGCCACATTGATGCTGTGCATATCTTCAGGTGTGCATTATGTCAAAAAGAGTAAGTACATACATTGCAGACTTTTTAAAACTTTATGTAATAGACATAAGAATAAACAAATAAATAAAATTACAGGTTTTCATCCAAAAATGAACTGCATACACACCAAAACATCCACAAAAGAGAGAAAGAAAAGCCCCCATACCCATGTCACCAATGCTCAAAGACCATAGAGAGTGTCGATATGTGTGAAATGCACATTGATGAGCATTGCAAGATCTTATACCCGTGCCCTATTTGCGACGAGATAACTAGCAGCAAAATGGAAACAGCAAAGCATCTCACTAAACATTTTGATGAATTACCAACTAATGTGATGGTTGACACAGAAATCAGTGCAGACTGTTCTGTAGACCTGCTTGGAGGAGTGCTCTGCTCTTACTGTGATGAACTATTCAAGAATAGAACAGATTTTGATCTACACTTCATCAATGAACACTCAGAAAAAGATATTGCTTACTCATGCAATATATGTGGGAAGCAGTATAGTAAATACAATATGTTTGCCAATCATTGCCACTTTCATGTCTCCAAAAATAGGTTTGAGTGAGTATAACACTTTATCCTACTGTTATATAGTATAACTAGCTATTGCCCGCGGCTCTGCCCATGTGGATGTCGGTTATCGCGATAAAAAGTAGCCTTTTTGCTAATCCAGACTATAATCTATATCTGTGCCAAATTTCATCCAGACAGATCCAGTAGTTTTTGTGTTAAAGAGTAACAAATTATATCCATACATTCTTACAAACTTTCGCGTTTATAATATTAGTAGGATATCTTGCACTCTTTTGCTAAATCTTAAGTTTTAACAGGCATTGGCTTTGCTGTATCCTTAGTATTGCCAATGTCCAGTGCCAGCGGTGGTATACTTTTAGTTTCAGTGAGCTGCAGTCTTGTCTACAAGCATTTCGGCAATGATTTTTTATTTACCGCCGCAATACTTTACACAATTTTTTCGAATATTTAATCTAGGCTTAAACTCACTTTCAAAAAACAGTGTTTGTGTGCTCTCCCTAAAGCCGTTTGTCTTTAGTTTCAAAAGTAGTTGTATATTTAACCATATCATTAAGGTCAACAAATATAGTATTGGTATTTAAGGCTAGGTATTGTAACAATAGTTAATTTAGTGAAATATTCCCTACATGATTGCCAATGAAATGATTAATTATACAATTCGTAATTTTTTTAGATGTGTAGAATGCGGTAAGCTGTTTCCACGCCTGTCACTGCTGGTGCTTCACACAGAAGCGTTCCACACCACAGGCACGGCGGACAACAAGCCATTCAGCTGCATGGAATGTGGACATGCATTCGGTTCTGCTCAGCGACTCAAAGAACATCTGCGCGTTGTGCACACCCTCAGCGCTTTCGCATGCCCAGAAAATGGATGTAATATGACGTAAGTACACTATAGAAAATAATTATTCAATATCTTATTGTAACATGCTTTTCAAAATGTATTGTAATTCAGTTTTTGAACTTTCTTAACCTTTCGTAAGTAATAGTTGAATGTTCCATTTATTACATGAGATTGTCATGGTAATTACTACTTGTTGTGTGTCTATTTAAGCTTCACATCTGGGACCCATCCCAAAAAAAACTAAGCTGAATGGTTTATTTTCATTGTACAGATTGGAGTCCCTCAGAGATCTGATCCTGCATCAACGCAAACACAAGGAATCGCGTGACAACTGGTGTAGGCAGTGTGGGCTGCAGTTCACCACGCTATCGTCCTGCCAGGCGCATCTCGACCTCCACCGCAAGATCTACTACACTTGCCCCGTCTGCCATAAGAAATACAGGGAGAAGCACTTGATTATTAAACACATCCCCATACATTTTGAGTCAGTCCTCCACATCTGCAAGGTCTGTGGGAAGGTGTTCCATGCCCGCAGCCGGCTTGTTGAGCATTCCAAAATTCACTCTGAAATAAGAAATCATAAATGCAGCTATTGTGGCAAGGGATTCATGAGACCCTACCAACTTGAGCAGCACCTTAACATTCATACTGGTACAAGGCCCTATAAGTGTGTGGTCTGCGCGAAAACCTTCGCCAGCTACCCTAATTGGATGAAGCATTTGCGGAAAGTACACAAAATTGATAAGAATAAAATGAAAAAGCTCGTCGATGAAACAAAAACGAAAAAAAATAAAAATGTTCCTCCTGTTATAAATATTGATAAGAGTGATGGTGAAGTAAAAAGCGAATCAGGAATCGAGTCCACGAGTCCTGATATGTCTTTAGATACGTACGTGTTTGGCGAGTCTGATGACAGCACTATGGACAGCATTGACCCGGCGGTCATTGAGAAAGATTGGTGCACCTTGAATGAGAACTCATTTGTTGACAATAGTCTACAGTATACAGAAATGCTGCCAGTCAACAATACTGCATTTGAAACTGGTGAGTAATCATTACTTTTTTATGTTCTAATGACTTGTCTATGTAGATAGGAGTTATAAGGTTTTTAAAGGGTCGGCAACGCGCGAGTGACACCCTTGGTGTTGCAAACGTCCATAGGCCACGGTAACTATCTCCATTCCCCTCCTCGCCTCTGACGGCTAGCAGTGGGACGTTGTTTGCTCCGTGTTTAAAATTAATTAACCCGGTAAAAAGTCGTTGTCTCGGCTTGTGTATCTGTTTATGTGTTATTTGTAGTGTTTAGGATTATTATTCGTAAGTGATTTAACGTTTGTAAGTGTAATATAGTTCTAATTCTGGATTTATTTCGGTAAGTCATTTCATTTATTTTCTTAACAAAGAGGGTAGCAGGTATATTGTTCTGTCTTTTAATTTTTATCTTTTATTTTTAAGTTATTCATTGTAATTTGTTTGTTATCGTTAGTTATACATATAAAAATACGTTATATAGGTTTAATAAGATATGTCGAAATTTATAGGCGATCCTCCCGATAGCGGGGGGCCAATTTTTGCAACTCCAACATCTAAGAGATTATTTAGTGACATGTCACCTACTTTTGTGTCGCCTCAGGGAGCTAAACGTATGCAAACTGATAATCTAAGTAATGAGTCAATTATAAGTGATAAGGACTATTGCTCGCTGGTCACTCAGGCGACGGAATACCTCGCGAAAATCAATGAATTAGTGAACGATCAGGGGTCTCGCATTAATGTAGCCAATAAGACGTCTATAATGGACATTACTCAGCGTCTCACTGGCATTGTTTCGTTATTGGCCATTAAATCTTCATGTAATGAAACTAAGTTAGTAAATATGGAAAGGCAGTTAGATAATGTTCAAAATAATCAACAAACATTATCGTGTGGGCAAAAAACATGTGGGTCAAAACCAACTTATGCGGACCAGTTGAAACTTCGTGTACCACCTAAGTCGGCAGCGCCAGTGCAGTCACGACCACCTCTGCCGTGCGTTGTCGCTTACCCGACAACTGAACGATCAGCTGATTTTGCGTCATCTTCCGCCACTAAACAAGCTTTAATGAAAGCAATAAAACCTAGTGACGACGGTTTTCAGATCGTCGGCATTAAGAAGACAGCAAAGTCAGGTGTCGTGTTACGTGTCGCTAACGAAAAGCAACTGCAAAAACTCCAGTCCGTAGATGCAATCAAATCAGCGGGTCTACGTTTGGAGAAACCAAAGGGCCGCAGACCACGTATTCTTATTAAAGATGTGCCAATTTCTATGGAGGAGTCTACTTTTATGACTGCCTTGTATCGCCAGAATATTAAGGATGAAATACCTATTAAAGAGGAGGATTTCATTAAGAGCACAAAGGTTATCCGCAGACGTAAGCTAGATAATGGGCGTAAATGGATAGGATTAGAAGTTGAACCTGTAGTTAGGAAACATCTGGCGACTACTAAAGATAAAGTATTTATAGATTGGGCAACTTGTAGGTTCATTGATGACGTTGAGGTAGTACGTTGCTTGAAATGTCAACAATTCGGCCATGTACATAAGTTTTGCACTAGTACAACACCTGCTTGTGCGAACTGCGCTGGGGAACACGAAACTCGGGCTTGCCCTGATAAGCTTACCCCTAATTTCAAACCTACGTGCGTAGCTTGCAAACGCCTAAAGAAACCCAGCGAGCATAGATGTGGCTCTCAACAGTGTCTGTCATACAAGCTTAAGTTAGAGCAGCTTATTTTAAACACCTCATATTAACTGATAGGTAGGACTCTAACTAGGTAGGTAGGGCCACAATGGCTAATTTAGTGTTAGGTCAATTAAATCTCCACAATGATAGGGTTGCTACATCAGAATTAGACCGATTAGTTATAGAACACAAGTTAGATATCGTTTTAGTTCAGGAACAGTATCAGAATGCGCACTTTCGTAGGCAGGTAGTACAACATAACAACAGAGCACGAGCTGGGATATACGTCGCGAATTCTAATTTTACAATAACGGCACTTTCCGATCTAATGACGTCACACTGTGCCGTTGCAGAGGTTACATCCTTATCCTGCAGGGTTTATGTCGTGAGCTGTTACTTTCAATATTCCGATCCTGTCACTCCTCATCTTCACCATCTTCGCCACGTCTTGCGGTCTCTCGCAGGCCACAAGATTATCATTGGCGCAGACGTCAATGCTTCTTCAGTTCTTTGGTATGGCAAACATAGGTCCAGTGATAGGGACCGTCGCTGTGCGGTCGAGGATTTCATTGCAGAAATGAACCTCTCTATACATAACACCCCCGATGCACCACCAACTTTTTGCAGCCCAATGGGCGAGTCTTCTATTGACGTCACACTTTCTTGTGGAGGCGTTCGCATTGATAGGTGGCGTGTCCTACCGGATGCGTCGTGTAGTGATCATCGTTTAATCGTTTATGGGTTTTCTTCTGGATTTGCACGGGATCCTTATAGTGGTGCCGGCAACTTCAGATATAAGAGTAAAGGTGCTAATTGGGAGTTTTTCGGTTTGCTCTTTGCTGCTCATGTCAGAGACTACACTCGCAACGACTTGACCGCCGAAGAAAGTGCTGTTATTTTGTCAGACACTTTCACTTATTGCGCAGATGTGGCTCTTGGTCGGAGATCTCTTACTAGTACTCGTAGATGTGATTGGTGGAGTGATCACCTAGCTGAACTTCGTAGACGATTTCGTAGAGCGCGTAGGAAATTTAATATTATTAAGAAACGTAATATAGTAGGAGAGGCCCATGTTTCGGCCCTTGTTGCTCTTAGGGTTGCCAGATCTCATTACAGAGCTGCTGTGGAGAAATCTAAGGGTAATTTATTGCGTAGAATAGTCGATAGGCTTGATAAAGAGGGTCCATGGTCTCCAGTATATCATGAATTCAAAGCAAACAGGTCAGTTGAACTTGCATACATACATAACATAAAGTTCAACAATACACATACTGTAGGTTTAGAAGAGACAGCCAATAAGCTACTAGGTTCTCTTGTACCCGATGATCGACAAGATAATGACACGGAATACCACCAACAGATTAGACAATGGGCAGCACAACCGCCTTTATCTTCAATGTCAGATTTACCATCCACTGACGAATTTATCAATATTGTCAGATCTCTACCCATCAATAAAGCTTCAGGTGATGATAAAATTTCAAACAAAATGATTATAGAGGCTTGTAAAATCTCTGGGGAATCAATCTTAAATGTTTATAGGCGTTGTATTATAGAGGGTATTTTTCCTAGTATCTGGCGTTCCGGTAACATAAGGTTAATACCAAAAGGTGGTGATAAACCACTAGATGACCCTAAGTCGTATCGACCTATAACCCTATTACCATCTTTAGGGAAGTTGCTAGAACGCCTTATCGTTCCTCGACTTTTGCCGGGTGGGGTTAATTTTCATGAAAAACAATTTGGTTTCACAATAGGTAGGTCCACTGTAGACGCAGTTATATCCGTTAGGGAAACAGTCACTAGATCAGATTGTCAATATGTATTAGGTATTTTCTTAGATATATCTGGCGCCTTTGACAATGCATGGTGGCCGATGTTACTTTTGAAATTAAAAGCTCGTGGTGTGTGTAGTAATATATACTCACTTATCTATACATATTTTTCACATGGAACAGCTAAGCTTAAACTTGGCCACTATGCAGTGTCGAAGCCGCTAACAATGGGCTGTCCCCAGGGATCAGTATTAGGGCCGTATCTTTGGAATTTAGGTTTTGATGATTTCCTGACACTGCCATTACCATCTGGCTGCACTTTGACCGGTTACGCTGATGACGGTCTTTTACTTATACAATCTAACACCAGGGCTGGACTTGAGAGCTTAGCGGAAAAATGTTTGCGCCTGATCTCTGATTGGGGAGTGCGCAACCGCCTATCGTTCGCGCCTCATAAAACATTTCAGCAACTATTGAAAGGGAATTTAAAAACGCCACCTAGAATTAGATTTAATAATATTACTGTTAGAAATAAGGATTCCGTTTGTTATTTAGGTTTGATTTTAGAAAGGAACTTCACTTTTGTAGATCATATTACAACGATAGGAGAAAAATCTAAGAATAGTTTTTACGCCTTGACGAGGATATCGACGTCGACATGGGGTCTGTCTTTTAACACCTTAAAAATTATCTATGCAGCAACTTATTTGGGTTGTATGTGTTACGGTGCACCTGTGTGGGCTGATAGGGCAACCATCGGTGCCGCACGACGCAAGTTGCTTCAGAGTCAACGTCTGGCGTTGATATTTTTGTGCAAGGCGTATAGGACAGTTAGCACTGAAGCTTTACCAGTACTGGCAGGTGTTCTTCCTGTCGATCTAGAGGTACAGAGACGAGCGGCGATTTATTACACCACACGTGACAACATCGATTCCAACTTTTTAATGCCACGTGATCGCCTTAAAATCACCCGATTATTTAAAGAACAAACTGAAGTTTATAGAACCCTCATTAATGAATGGCAACAGCGATGGGATACATCAACCAAGGGACGCCACCTCTACCAGTTTTTTCCTTCCGTTACTGATCGGTTGGCAAAGACATGGCTGGAGGTTGATCACAGTGTCGCTCAGTTCCTTACAGGTCATGGTAACTTTCGGAGCAAGTTATACTCATTTAAGCTAGTTGATTCGCCGAACTGTCAATGCTCAACACCTGGCTCCGATCAGGAGCAGTCTGCTCATCACATACTCTGGGAGTGTAGTCTTTGGCATAATGATCGTACTATTATGTTGAACAGCTTACATATATCATCTGGAGCGGCTTACTATGGGGATTTAGTCTCATCTAGGGGGAATTTCCGTGCATTTAAACGTTTCTGCCATACATATTATAGCAATCAAACTTAGCTCACTTAGGTCCCGTAGTTTAAGGTCCTCCGTGGTGCTCCTTTTCATAGGTTACAAACCTATACAGATTTATTTTGTCTCCCGCTTTGCTATGGAGGGAAGTGGAAACTTTTCTTTCTAACTCCTCCTATTTACTTCTGATTAAATTCGTTGCGGGGTCCAAGACAGTAGGTTTAGTTGTCCACGGGACGCACGAGTGTCAAAACTCGGTGTATCAGTTGGTTACTCCGCTGTTAATCCTGGCTCACAGGAGTCACAGCGGTGGGCATGTGGGTGGGATTGTCCCGAGGCCACGGTAACTACCATCATGCGGGCCGTATGCTTGTTTGCCACCGTGGTAGTATAAAAAAAAAGTTGCTATGACATGGGCGTTTTACGCATTTGGCTACTCAAGTGGGCCTCTGTGTGAGAGTTTCTTGCTGGATATTCCAACCAACCCAAGTTCTTGCAGAAAGCCAGCTGACTGTCTATGTACTAAAAAAAACAATTGTTCAACACACTTATTGTGTTTGTATATACATACTTATAATGATGCGAGTAGAAATAAAAATGTAGGCTTCTATATTTTACCTTTGCTGAATGGGATATTGCCATTCAATTTGACAATGGAAACATTACAATGAATACAAGTATTATTGGAATCGTGTACAATAACAGTGTTGTATCTAATTTCAATACACAGATATTTATATGTGTTAGTATGTCTCAAAGTATGTTAATATTTCAGTATCATTGTATGTTGTTAAAGGATATGCAATCTATATTTAACTTTATTTAGAATGCAAGACATGAGTTACTTATTTTTAAACATTTCACTGTTATTATTTTGAGTATCATACATAAGAAGTAACTAATTTAATGAAAAATATTAAACATTATAGAGAGACCAACTATATTCGAGATCTCGCCAGCATCTGAGAGCGCGGTACTGAGGGAGTACGGGCCAGAGTTCAACGTGGACGACGGCATCCACCTGGACGACCACTACCTGCCGCACATCGACCCGCTGCTCACCATCAAGCAGTACCCCGCGCAGGCCGCGGTGTCCCACCGGCTGTTCGCCAGCACCTGCCAGTACGACACGCCCGCGGCCGCCGCGGCCCCGCAGACCGCGTGGGAGCCCCTCATCACCAAGGTGTACCACACTTACGAACCCGAAGACATGAACAGACTCGCCATCATGAACACAGATATATACTAAACGTATGTTGTATCCGTATATCATAGTAGATGTTAAATATTAATAGTATTTGTTGTGGCCGGGCGACTTTGACCGCTGTAGTGTAATATTTTTAAGGTCAAATTCGCTCGTCCGACCCGCACAGCTACCTCAGCCGGAAACGACTATATACCTCAGTAATCCATAGGAAATATTTTAATGTAACTGTTGATAAATATACATTTATATAACATAGATCCCACCAAACATTAGTTAAATAATGTTCTTTAATCATATTCATAATAATGCTACCTCATTTAGTTGTTTAAGTTATCGCTTAGGATGTTGCTTAAACTTTTGCCTCGATACAGATGTAAGTTTATGTGCCATTTTACGTTAAGTCGGCGATTGAGAAGTATGGCGATGAAGCTAAGTACAACTCGTCCTCATTACGACTAAAGAAAGATATATACTTTTTGTTTGCAATGCCTTCAACTGATTGAAACCCATTAGCGTGCCAAATGTGACGTTTGCTATGGAATTTTTTATGCTGAAATATTTTCAACATGTAAATTCAATCTCTTTTACTTGTGTTGAAGGTGTCTTACCAGTAATCGTTTGTTTGTTCTTTTTTTAAAAAAAAGGCCAAGATAGCTGCTTCATATTACACATTTCTGATATATAGTTAAGAGATATGGGCACGAAACTTGAGTACTGCCCTTGAATGCGCAGAAGTAATAAAAAAACAAAAAAAAAACTATTTAGTCCATATATCTGGAGCGCACAGCTATCCATCTATGACTATTTTTTCTATCTACATCGAGTAAATTACATACCGCGACTTTTGCAACGGTCAGTATTGCCTAAGGCAGAGATTGCGTGCACATAGCAGCCCCGCCCTCTCGGAGCTCTAGTGTACGCGATTGCTTTACGTGGCCAATCGATCGTAAGTGTACTAAGTCGATTTAAAATCGTGTTTACTTCTCGAATCGCCGACTTTTGTCTGCTGACAGGCGCCAGTAAAATTTTTAAATTGCTGTTTAAAATTCTGTTGTTTTTTTTTTCCAATATTGTATTTTATTCGATTTAAATCCAAATTAAGGACTATTTGGTGAACAAATTATTTGCATATGTAAATACTTTGGTATTAGCGGCACTTGTGATTGCATTTCGACGCTTTTTGAGGCCGCCGTTGTGATTCTCGGTATTTATATAATGAATTTTATAATAGACTTGAAAATTGTATCAACATTTAATTATTTGTCAAGCAAGATGCTAGTTTAATACCTACAAATTTACAATAATATAACATGTATATTTGAGCTGCAACATTAGCTCTGCATTTGATATGATTTATACAGTGTATACCATAAAGATAGTCTATAAGCAACTCTGTGTAGAAGCTATATAGTTCAATTTCGCGTTCACTCTTTCAAACTTCAATCCCGAGAACAACGGCGGTTCGCTCATGCATTTCTATTTCGATTCCTTTATTATTATTGTTATTTTTTTTTATTCGAAAGTCGCGACGCAAAGCGTCATGATTTTAGTGTAAGTGAATCGATAGTGCTGTGATATTTTTTATGTATATTTAGTGTTAAGGTTAGAGAGTGTAATGAAACGAGGAGTACAAACAATGTTATATGTCTATGCGCGTTACGGCGGCTCGGAGACAGGAGGCTCGGAGCTCGGCCCGCCCGACACGTGAGGGACCGGCCCAACAACTAGTATACATTCGGAAATAGAGAAATGAAGTTGGTACAAAAAAAGATGCGTAAGCAATCTAATTACAAATCGATCGATACCGGTGTTGCCACACCAAAAAATACTTGACAATGTTTACTTAAGCAGAATCAAGCTGCAACTTAAAATTGTTGATGTAAATGTTAAAAAAAGAGAAGAATATTTAACTCCGAAATATATTTTGGAGAGAATTATTTACAAGTATGAAGAGGGGGGGTCTTAGTGATAAAGATATCCAAAGACTGCTAGGTATTTATAAGTTCTTTGAACTTTTGAAATTCGACTTATAAGTCAGGGATTTATGCGGAATAAAGTCAGGTGTTACGAAAGCAAAATAATGTAATAGACAACGGCGTAGCTATCGGATAATCATAGGCTTTGACATGGAAACAACTAAATTAATAACGAAGCAAGTATTTTACGCCTCGAATCTCCTGCGGAGTACGTTGGGCAGTCGTGCACGATCACACGCGCTCGTTGATCGGGTGTAGGCATGAGCGGATCCACGATCCCATGCTTCGGACAATACACGAAATTACCGCGACCCCGTCGTCCGGACGCGGCCCCACTGTCTACAGCACATGCGTCTGGTGACGCGTGTCCGGGCGGTGGAGACGCGAAATAAACCACGCTAGATTGGTTCCCCCATATTGGCGACTGCGCGGTAGGGATAAAAAAAAAACAAAAAAAAAAGCATTTTCATGTGGCGTTAAAATTTGTAAAAATTGATAATTAATTGATGATAGCAGTATTCTATGTATTTTTGTCGTGGTCGATGTTCGTAAAACTGTTATGTCTAAATTTAATGAAAAAAAAATGTTCCCTATTGGCGCGTCGTCCAATTGCTGTCAGTTCACTGCGAGCTTATGACAGTTATAGTATACATAGCATTAACTCACATACACTTTAAGGATGTCTTTCCTCGTCTGAGGATTTCATTATCAATATAAATAGTACTTATTTCAAAACTTCTGTAATCATGAGAAAACCATTTTGATGTTAAAATTTTTGTTGCAAAGGGGACAATTGTATATTTTCGTGATAATATAAACTTATTGTAGACAATAGTTTTGTCTGCATACTTCTTGTTAGGATCGAGTAATACTTATTTAGTTTAGAAGTCAGGATATTCCCTAATACTATCATTAAGGGCAAGGCAAGGTACGTCACTATAATTACTAGATCCTAATAACACTATCGAGCTATATTGAATACAAGAACTCACTAATCTTGCGTGTTCCTATTAAAGTATAATACATTAGTCGCTGGAAGCATATTTCTCGAAATTTCTTTAGTGATCTAATAGAAGTAAGTGGAATAAATGTGACACGCTTGATATCAAATAAATTTATATATTGTGTATTAACTGTTACCACAATTATAAGTTACGATTTTATTTTGTAGAACACAAGCTATTTACCTAATCATGGAGCATTACGTGTACGTGCACGTAAATCGTGCGCTGCTATTGGTGCTATAGCAATCTGCAGGCGCCATATATTTTTTATAATGAAAAATAGAAGTATTATTTACCTTAAGCCTTCGATTTAAGGTCCACATTTCCATATTTACACTTGTTATAAGTAGTGTGGTTATTCTATCTAGTTACGTTAACTAATTTTACCGATGTAACTTATATTTGTGGTTTAACTGTAGCCTATCAAATACAGGTCTGTCATATATACTTTTGATAATCTTTTAACGCGAAATGTTATTGTACCCTTTGCGACCGTATTTGTCCCTAGCTTTTAGGTGTTAGATTATAGTCAATCACAGGGTATTGTGGTTCTATTTTATCGGAAGTGTTTATAAAACGATAAGTTGGCGACTCGTCGCACCCGCAACAATGATGGCTATGTAATACTACCCCAATACCCAAATACGTGTACAATATAGGTACCATTCTAAATCTGTCTTAAAATGTAAGGTTTGCAGGCCGGGTTACGATATATACTTACAGGGATTTACATAAGAACGTGTTGTAAGAAATCCGTTTATAAAAATTAAAATTAAATGTGTGTTAAAGTAAATATATGAAACGAATTTCTTTAAACGACGTTTTGCAATGGAATCATTGCAGATTTGGCTACGTTCATGTCAATTTGGTCTGGCTCTAGATCTGTGTGTACTAAAGAAACTTGGCCATTGGAACAGCCGAAAGTTATCTTCTAGTCGTTACTTTATCGGCGGAAATTTGTAAGCAATTTAATCGTACATCTCCAGTTTGTTGTTAAGATTGGTATGAAGAATGTTAAACAAACTATTCCTGCCACCGATGCATCCTATATGTCTAATTCATAGTTCCTTAAAATTGTTTAAAATTGTAAGAAGTTTGCTTTTGAGGAGACACTGCTAGCTATAGCATGAACTCCGAGAAAATTATATAACGAAGATATAAGAAATAAAAATAAATGAAATTATGAAAAAATACTATATTTGGGAGTTTGGATCAAATGAAATTGAATTTCCGTCGTTAGCCAGTTTTGATATGAACGTGATCCCACAGTAAGCTAGAACTAAATAATCGTTTTCAGTGTAATTTTTGGTAAAGATAAGGTATGTCGTTGTATAAAATAAGGAAAATGGTGAAGTTTATCAAAACCCGGTCGATGTTTCATGTAGTAATCTAAATTTCTTTTTCATTCAGTATTTTTATTCATTTTAGTGGATTAAAGAAGTAAAATGCATAATAATTACATATACATAGTGTTTATTCTGGTTTATTTGGCGTCGCATTTCGATAGTATAAACTGTTTTGTACATAATTCTGTAACAAATTATCCTTGACACCTAACACTTGTACCATTCTATGATACGTACTTATTTTGTCGGCAAGACTGCTATATTATAACATATCCATGATTTATAAATAAGTTGTACTGTGTATTACAATTAAGCATATTAGTTGATTTGGAAATATTTTATTTCTACTTGGTGTTTACATGTGAAGTTGTACTTTTAGATTGTTTTGTTATTACAATATTTACAGATGTGGTGAAGTCTTGTCGCCTAAATATGAAGTCGGCCTCAGTCGTAATACATTGATTTTTTAGTACCTAGTGGACCATGATTTGCATCGAGCATTCACGTAGTACACTCGCTCACTTAGTGTCTTCTAGCTAAATCATGGCCTACTACAACTCTTATTAGGTGGAAAGGATAAATTTAAAACCGCTTTTTACGCTTTAATGTTTTTAAACTTTTGACATGATATATACTTTTAAGAAATTGTATTTTTTGTGCGTCAAGCTTCTAATTGTAAATAGGTAACGCTGTTACATTTCATTTTTAATCGATAACTGTACAAGAATTGTTAAATCGTAGGCTCATATATTTAGCGTTATGGCCTAGACAGAAAGGTGGTGAAGTTGGTATGACAAAGAGATGGGCACTGAGCCACGTTTCTGGCTGGGCTCAACATACAATTAATGTACCGAAACTACCTCTGCATGCCAGCATGCCTCCATGGTTAACAGTAATTATAGATTTTGTTATTGTAACTTTACACATTGATATATTTTGTACGTTATATTAAACAGATTATAAATATAAGGGACATAGGATTTACAGTTATATATTATCGCTATATGTGAAATGTACGATTTGATGTGTGCATCGTAATTTTCCGTTTTAAATGTAGAATGCTACTGAAATCTGAATGGAATATATATATATATTGATCCTTATACATAAATACAATCTGACTAGTTCAAATTGTGTTTCATTTGATTCAACCCTTCTAGATAAGTTACCTCCTTAGGATCTACTAATAATTTGAAAGTGGATCTAACTATTAAAATGAGCAATTCTGTAAAACACTTGTGTGCGTTTCGATTGCTCCGCCAAGTTATAAAAACCGAAAAAAAATCTGCAATAATTTTGACGAAATTTGTATAGAGCTAAAAACACTTCCTAGTTTTATGAGTAGTATTTAGTATTATTATTTATATTATTATTATGAGTTATCAGCATATAAAGTACCGTATTGATCGCGCGGCCACGTGCTTTTAGTTTTGGGCTGATTTCGTCTTTTTAATTGGTGTCGTTAGTTTTAACTAAACAGTTTTGCTGTATGAAGTCTTAGTTTTAAATAAATAATTAACAATAAAGAAACAACGAGTGGAGGCGAAAATTACGTTAAATATTGATCTAGAGCTTCCATTTCTTTTTTTGACAAATCTTGACATTTTGTTTCTTTAATTTACAACAAGAATTAGATCTCTAACCCTAATAGATCTCCATGGCCGCGCAATCCAGAGGATTCGTTTCGTTCGCGCGGCAACCTTAAAACCCTTGTAACTTTTTTATTTTTCTCTTTATCTTGACAAATTTCGTCAAATTCATTGCCGATTTTTTTTTCGGTTTTTATAACTTGGCGGAGCAATCGAAACGCACACAATCACTTTCGTGTATCTCGGAAACCGCCCCAACAATTAAAATAAAATTTTGTATTTAGATAAATGTCGTTCCTAAAATGTACAAAAAATAACGCCAACCAAAGCTCGGTTGTCCAGGTACTACTATAAATAAAACAATATAATGCTCATTAACAGTTTAATCAGTAAATTAATTCATATAACTAAATACAGTAACCAATGTACTACAAATAAACCCGCTCTTATCCAAAAAACACTATAAATAACACTCAGGTGACATGTTACAATCTACATTATAAATTTTACGAGTTAAGTAAAATATGTAACATAACTTAGCATTCTCAAATTGTAGCTATCTATATATTGGTAATAATGGTTGTTCAACATTAAATTTACTCAATTTGTAACTTATGTTACAAAATGAGTAATTACCAACAATGACAAGCAATTGTTACAATAACTACATAGGACAATAGAGTGGGGGTGACACACAGCCGATGTACCTACACAAATATACATATAGAGAGGAATGATTAATTCTATGATTTCACACGAGATTACATACAAGTGATAGTGCAAAGATATAATGACTAATTGTTTCTGTGTAGAGATCTGTTTGTGTATCGACAACTTAATGTCACAAACATAGCAGTATTATGGTGGATGCTTATATAACTTCAGTTCAAATTCATTCATTTTAAAATATCACATAAAACATCACAAAATTCATTAATGTTTTTTCGTCTTGCCGCTTTTATGAAATTTTCTAAGAACAAACTAAAATTTTAAAGCATACCTCTTTGTATAAAATAGATGGAGGCTTACAGTATATTATTGTCTCATATTACAATAATTGTCAAGTTTAAAGTAGAACCTTTGATGTTTGTAGACGTCGAATGGCTGAGCATATGCTTAGCCGTATTCGCGATATGTTGTAAATACCTACACATTATTAGTCCTGATTTATGACTATATTCTTGAAAATAAACACAAACTGCAGAGACAAAAATAACGTGAGCCATGGCGACGCTCTTCTTAACACCCACATCACAGAAACGGCAGGAGTATTCCGTAAGAGCGACAACCGAGCGAAAGCAAAATCTGGCTGTCAGATTGAAAATCGGAGCAAAATCTAGCCTGTCCGATTGAAAACCGGAGCAAAATCAGGCTGTCAGATTGAAAATTGGTATTCAATAATAAACCGAGCCTTTTTGATGTTTAGCAATCGCATGTGCCGTCACCGAGCAATGACAACTGTCAGTTTGCGATCGCTATTTCTTAGAGAATCAGGCGGCAGTTTATGAGATATCTAGTAATTTTATCTTGTATGCAAATTATTATCTCAAGGAAGGCCCACGCATTCTACACCTTTTCTGAATTTGAAAGTGGAAATATCTATTATAAAATTGAAGTAATATTAACATAAGCATCCGTCCACAGTGATGTTATCTACATATTTTTGAATTGTCCTTCTTTATCGAGCAAAAGAATGTTTGGGTTTTCCTTCTCAAACTCAGTGGGCTCACGAGCTCGCTGCTGGTCGGTCCACTCTCCCTCTCCGGTGCCCCACTCCCCAACCTTCTCGCCTATCACGTCCACCTCGTTCTTAGCTCTTATCTTCTCTATCTGTGGGATAACCAACAGTTACTATCAGTAGATAAAGGCAAACTGGGTTTTAATTTGTGTCATGTGAATTGAGCTTACTGTTACTTTACTAGAATAATGGGACCATAGTGAAACGGGCATTGAGCAAAAGAAGAACATCTACAGCATGTCTAGCATTGGTTGAAGGCCATAACATGTATGAATGTTCCTTTGTCAAGCACTGGTGAAGGCCATAACATGTATGAGTGTTCTTTTGTCTAGAATTGGTTGAAGGCCATCACATGTATGAATGATTCTTATCGTAAGTATAGAATGTAAAGTTGGCCACTTTACATTCTATACTAACGAGTTTTTGCTTGTTCTTTTCTTAGCTACACTTGTCAGCAAACTAGCTCTAGACAAATTGGCTGACATTCAATTTATGACCTTCTTCAGGGTTGTGTATTGATTGGCCAGATAATTATCTGAGCAGGACAAACCGTGGCACACTATAAAATCTTTATAATTTTGGGGCTCTTCACTTAAAAGAATCCAAAAGGTTAGTTAGTTAAGGTTACCACTTAGGTGGTAAACAAGTATACAGTATGCCTGATGGTAAGCAGTTACCATAGACTGTAGACACTTACAATACCTGAGGCAGGCAATAATTACAAGCTTTTATATATTTATAACACCAAGGAGAAATAGGGTTCCTATTTCTCCTTGGTGTTATAAATATATAAAAAATTGACATAATTATTGTTGTCACTCATCTTAGCCACGCCCCTTGACCAATCAGATCATAGCATTGACAGTAAGGACGTCTCATTCTAATTTATATAGTTTTTGTGTATGGGACATGTACGTGTTTATAAAAGATCACTCGAACCTGTTACCTCCGTGTCGTGTTTAGCGAACTTGTCGAACATGTTGGCGTACATCTGCTTCTCTTTCTGCTTCTGCTTGCGGAGCAATGATTTGCACACAATTATCTGGTTAGCGGCCACCTGTAAGTTGTACAGATTTATAAATAAATTTTATTGTCTTGCATTGAGGCTGCACTTAGGCTTCCCACTCCAGACTTCAAAAATAGTATATTAATAATAGCAACCCATATAATATGATGTCCTACTGCTGGGCAAGGGTCTTCTCTCCTCAATCAAGAGAGCTAAGATGGCTTAGGCATTAATCAAGAAACCACCTCATCATCAGCTATATTACATATATAATTTTTTATTTTGTACATATTTGAATGGTCGATATAATAAGCAAAAAATAGTAAATTACAATGCCTAAAATGTAAAGTTGCACGTTGCCAGCTCGCAACGCATATCACCTTATTTAACTATTGCTATTGTATTAAATTGTGCGTGAGAAGTTAAATGAGGAAATTTTCAAATGTGTTGCAAACTTCAACACAACACAAACTTCGAATTCCACAACAAACAGCTACCACATCCTACTAATATTATAAACGCGAAAGTTTGTAAGTATGGATGGATGGATGTTTGTTACTCTTTCACGTAAAAACTACTGAACGGATCTGGATGAAATTTGGCACAGAGATAGATTACGGGCTGGAATAACAAATAGGCTTATTTTTACAGCGATAACCGACATCCACGCGGGCGGAACCGCGGGCAACAGCTAGTACTATATAGAATAATCACCTTATTCTGCGGCTCAATTTCAATGATCTTTTCAAAATTATCTAAAGCCTCTTGGGCCTCTCCAAGTCCAATCAGTGCTTGACCTTTCCTGAACAGTCCCTTGACATTCTTCTCATCGAAAAGCAGAGCCTTGCAGGCATGGTCTTTGGCTTCAAAGAAATGTGGTGGGTCCATCTTCAGGTAGACTAGAGAGAGGTTCAGATGGGCAGACTGCATCAAATCTTTGGCATGGCCTTTGTTTTCGTCTGTCTCGGATGAATCTTCTGTCATATCTGGAAATGTTAAACCAAACTTATATAAATTGCTGGCTCGTTGGTCTCATGATTGGAGTATTGGATTTTTCTGTTAGAAAATTGTCAGCAGCAGCATGGAGTCTTGAGTCGTGCCTAGAGATGGGCGTCTACCCGGTAAATTTCCGACCTTCGGGAAAATTTCCATTTATACCCATTTTTACCCACCCATTTTTAATTTTTACCGGGTATTAATTAAAATGAAGCACTTTCCATGTAATTATATAACATGCTGATAATGTTCATAAAAAATATTCAAGATAGAAAAGAAAGAAAGAAAGAAAAATAAATGTTTTAAACGTAAACTAATTTTAGTACCTAAAAGAGACACGTTTGTATCTACTTTATACCTACAATAATTTTCTATTCTTGATCTGATTTTTCGGATTCATAAACTATAAAATTATATACGCAATGCAATAAATTTGTGTTAAATAATAAATAAGTTTATCTCGACGGTCCCTACGTACAAAGCGGCATGTCGAAAAAGCCATTTTTTTATTGCATAAATTGATTCAGGTTATCACATATTGCTTTTTTAAATCTATAAAATAGTTTACTAGATACTATAAACGTAAATTATGACTTGTGTAGTAAATTAAAAGAATTAGTGTCGTAGATGAGGACATAAATGTTCTTAAAAGCGCGCTACTCTGCGTAAATGCGGGTACGTCACATATGACATCGTTTATTTTCTCTTAGGTAATTCATCGACATTCACGTTCACGCGTTGTAAAAAAATGTTATTAGGTTACCTACTTAGTCTATTTAGTGCTATTTTCTTAAATTTTAACACAATAAAATGATTTTGATTCATATATTGATATTAATCTCTTGTGTAAAAGCTGACATGTCAGACGTGACTGAGTAAAGAATTTTAAATTTCAGCGTACAAACGGTCATCTCTGAATTTTAAATAAAAAGATATCATTTTTGCAATGAGATCTTACTATATATCATATCACTAGGGGTCGCCCGCGACTTCGTCCGCGTGGTAATTTGGAATATTTTCCCCGATTTTGCAACATATCTCACAACTGCTCCGCTCCTATTGATCACAGCGTGATGTTATATGGCCTATAGCCTGCCTGCACTATTCAACAAAACTATTTTTCTAATCGAACCAGTACTTTCTGAGATTAGCGCGTTCAACCAAATAAACAAACTCTTCAGCTTTATAATATTAGTATAGATTACAGAGGGTATCATCCAAGCATCATATTAAAATGAAAATGATATTACAAAATAACTCATGTTTTTTTATGCAATTATATAAATCATTATTTTAATCTCGTACGTAGAGACCGACGATATTTAAAAAAATACAAGCTTTAATAGTGTATTTATTTAATTTATGAGTGTAAATGCATTAAATATTCTTAAAAAGATCTCAAACACGACGCAGCTGTCTTGTTTCGTTGAAAAGTTCCTATGAACATCATCATCACACGCTAAACACCTCCTGGAATTATATTAGCCGTCTAGATAAATCAACAAATCGTAAAACAACGCGGCTATCTTGTTTCGTTGAAGAGTTGCCATTGCCACCTTCCGACTTCATCATCATGTCCTGAACCTAGTAATATAGTACTCGTCAAGATTAATCCAAAACACCCAAACACGTGTCGTGTTTGGGTATCTTGTTTCGTGAAAGAGTTGCTATGGCTACCTTCCGACTTCATTATCAATCCTGAACGCCCATCTAGGAATATAGTACTCGTCAAGATAAATCCAAAACACCCAAACACGACACGGGTATCTTGTTTCGTGGAAGAGTTGCGATGGCTACCTTGCGATTTCTTCATCAATCCCGAACGCCCATCTAGGAATATAGTACTCGTCAAAATAAATCCAAAACACCGAAACACGATACGGGTGTCTTGTTTCGTTGAAGAGTTGCCATGGCCACTTTCCGACTTCATCATCACGTCATGAACACCCATCTAGGAATATAGTACTCGTCAAGATAAATCTAAAACACCCGAACACGACACGGCTATCTTGTTTCGTTGAAGAGTTGCCATGGCCACTTTCCGACATTATCATCAATCCTGAACAGGAACATAGTACTCGTCTAGATAAATCCAAAATACCCAAACACGACACGGCTATCTTGTTTCGTTGAAGAGTTGCCATGGCCACTTTCCGACATTATCATTAATCCTGAACAGGAACATAGTACTCGTCAAGATAAATCCAAAATACCCAAACACGACACGGCTATCTTGTTTCGTTGAAGAGTTGCCATGGCCACTTTCCGACATTATCATCAATCCTGAACAGGAACATAGTACTCGTCAAGATAAATCCAAAATACCCAAACACGACACGGCTATCTTGTTTCGTTGAAGAGTTGCCATGGCCACTTTCCGACATTATCATCAATTCTGAACAGGAATATAGTACTCGTCAAAAAAAATCCAAAACTCTAAAATACGATATGACTATCTTGTTTCGTTGAAGAGTTGCCATGGCCACCTTCCGACTTCATCATCAATCCTGAGCACCCACCTAGGAATTATGAATATGTCGTATTTTGAATTTATTTTGACAAGTACTATAAGTACTAGTCAAAATAAATCCAAAATACGACATATCTATCTTGTTTCGTTGAAGAGTTGCCATGGCCACCTTCCAACTTCATCACCACGTCCTAAACACCCATCTCGAAATATAGTACTCGTCAAGATAAATACAAAAGGCATTTTACAGTCTTTTTAATATGAAAATTAACCAAATTACATACTGAATTAATTTATACCCGGTATTTTTAATAAATACCGGGTAAAAATGGGTAAAAATCAATTTTTACCCATTTTTACCTTTCCTTCCCATTTTTACCCACCCGATTTTTACCCACCCGCCCATCTCTAGTCGTGCCTGGTATATGGCCACAACCCTATGTTCGATTTCTATGCAAATTACTTAAATAACTACACTCTAACTTTAATCGTTTTAAAAAGACAACTCCCGCACTAGAGAACAAGCTCTGTGTCGCGGGGGACTTTACAAACATACAATCAACGGACACAAATTACACCCAGACTCAGAACAACTCTTTGTGGGTCACACAAAGTTTTGTCCCTGTGTGGGAATCGAACCCACAACCTCGTGCACCCAATGGACCACCGAGGCAGTCAAATTAATTTGTGAATTTTATTGCTTCCATTCATGGACCTTGTCGGGCACAGCATAGTCGGTATAGTAGGAGAGAGGAAAATGGCGTCTATTCGTTCATAATGAAATGATTTTCAAACATATATTGTTACTATTATATGTTGAGTCTATGAAAGTTCCGGAACTAATTCAACTTCAACTGGCCTGTTAGTCTAGTGGTAAATGACCCTGACTACTAGGCCGGTCTAGGTCCTAGGGTCGTGAGTTCGATTGCCACAAGGGACAAAAGGGACTTTGTTTGCGAAATGTTGGTACCGAATTTGGGTGTAATTAGTGACATCGGGCTTGTTCCCGGTAGTTGTCTTTTTTAATTAAAAAAAAAAAGAATTGGAGCTGTCGACAAACTTCCCAATCTGCACTGGGCTTAACACACAAATCACACATTATAATCTATAAATAAAAAAGTCAAATTAAATCAATGTAAATAATACAAAACAACGTACCATCTAGTAAGGAGACAACTCGCTTGTACATCTTCACAGCTAGCAAAAACTTGCTAGCCTTGAAGTAATTTGTGCCCTTCTCTTTGAATATCTTTGCTTGCTCCAACTTCTCCGGACCTTCCATCAGCCAGTTCTCTTTGATCTTTTCGAAGCTTACCAATTTCACTGTGTATTCTACTGCTGTATCAGCAGGTAAGCCTAGCTCCTTGTTTCCTTCACCTCTGAAGGCTAACTTCGGTTGGATGGTTAACCTGGATTTCTCATCCTTGAGGAACTTCTCGATAGCTCTCTCTACTCCCTCACAAATGTTGTGCTCGCTGCCTTCGCCAAGAGCAAACGTGACCGTTCTTGTATCGAATACTTTGCCGTCAGGAAGCAGCCTGCCCTCGAGTTCCACTATAAAATGAAAATATATAAATATTAACATGCTCCAATGACTGCCTGACTTGGCCTCTGCTGCCATCTCAAGTGAGTAATGTGGTATTGGGTTAGATTTTAACTCATCCCACTATTACACAAAACGTAAACGTAATTTAATCATAATCTTTATTCGTGAAATATGGGTTAGTTACAGGTCTTAATATTATGTTAAAGTTTCACCATGTCCTACCACATTGTGATGTACAAATAGCATTTACAAAGTAGTTACATACATCCATTGTAAACATTGTAATTTAATGATACGCTAATAATAGTAATACAGGATTAGGTAGTAAGACAAATACAATTTGGGAAAGGGCCATGATTTTGTTATACTGCAATAACAAATACTTAAATTCTTCCAGTCCTCAATGTATATAAGCGGGAAGTGCTAAGATTCAGACACCATATATTTCTATCAAAAGGTTTCTGTATTCCTTGTTTTTAGAATAGATACATTATATTTTGTAATAAGTATCAAATACCTACCTTTTATATTGCAAACACATAATGGCAAATTTTCTTCAAACAAAACTTTTCTCTTGTAAATGTTGAATCATTAAAATCGGTCCTGCTTTTTAGAGAGATTATATTATAATGCAAACAGTCTGGTTTAGGATTACCATTGTTTATGTTAGATATACATTACATGAAAGTCCCCTATTGTGTGATATATTGTTACTGTACAAATAGGTAGTCGTTCGTCGTTTTAAATGTGAAAGTTGTGTAGAGAGTAAAACATTTTAGTCATAATATTGTTTACACAAATACAAAACTTGTACAAAATGGTCCGTGTGGTGACGGATTAAGAATACAAATGTCACCACCCCATTCCATCCCGTGGATGTCGTAAGAGACGACGGATTAAGAATACAAATGTCACCACCCCATTCCATCCCGTGGATGTCGTAAGAGACGACGGATTATGAATACAAATGTCACCACCCCATTCCATCCCGTGGATGTCGTAAGAGACGACGGATTAAGAATACAAATGTCACCACCCCATTCCATCCCGTGGATGTCGTAAGAGACGACGGATTAAGAATACAAATGTCACCACCCCATTCCATCCCGAGGGTGTCGTAAGAGACGACTAAAGTAAGGTAAGTCAGGCAGACGTATCCACTGCAAGAGAGGGAAATCTCGAAACAAAACCCTGTACCAACCCGTCTGGCCAGCGTGGTATAGTAGGCTAATATCCATTCAAATGTATGGAGGACACCCGTGTTGAGATGTAAATACAAAACTGTACAACAGCAGCTTACAGTCATTGTAGATGATTTTATTGCAAAGATTTGTAATTTTTTTACCATCGTCTGTACAACAAGACTCTGAACTGTTAAGGCCTGATAATCTACAATACATCTGGCTGCATCATAAGCTTCAAGTGCCACAAACATTTTAAAGCAGAGCATTGTGCCATGTTATGTATGTCCCACTGCTGGACACGGATTTTTTTTCCTCTATCAAGAAAAGATATAGGGTTTAGGCCCCAATCCATACATGCTGGCCTAATGTAGGTTGGTGGATCAGACATGCCTTTAGAACATGTGGATTTCCTCACGATATTTTCCTTCACCGTTAGCAGATCCTTACTAATATTATAAATGTGAAAGTTTGTGAGTATGGATGGATGTAGCCTATGTGTTATTCCTGACCATAATCTATCTGTGTGCCAAATTTCATCCAGATCCGTTCAGTAGTTTTTACGTGAAAGAGTAACAAACATCCATCCATCCATTCTTACAAACTTTCACATTTGTAATATTAGTAAGGATTATCCACCACCATATAAGAATGCTAAACAAATATTTAACGTTCAACTATTGTTGATTAATTTGAACTGAAAACATTTATAAAAAAGAAGAAAGCAAAACTATATTATAATATATTATATTAACAAACATGCAAACACAATAGAAATGACGGAAATAACTAAAATTACATAAAGAACAATACGTTTATATTTTTTTGTTTTTTTGTTTGTACCTGTAACAACAGAGCCGTCGTTAGGGTGTTCAGAACCAGTGCCTACGTCGATGATGTGGCGCAGAATGGATTTGTTCTTGCCAGGACTCAGGTCTTCATCCGCCCAGTCAATCATTTCGATCTGAGTGAAAGAACATGTTATGTAATAAAATTTGTTATGACCAACCATGGGTCTTTTTATACAGGAAGGCTATTTAATTAGTAGAATATACCTATAGGCTATTTCATAGTTAGCTTTAGGGGTTAATGGATAACTACTTTAAAATAGTTATAATCGTAATTGTGATTTTTATATATTCCTTTTTGATGATGAACTATTTACGGTGGCTTTAGAAAAAGCTGGCGGTGTCCGAAAAGCCTTTTGGCCACTCAAAGGTGAAAAGCAACTTTTTTTTATACTACTTGAGTGGCAAACAAGCATACGGCCCGCCTGGTGTTAAGCGGTAGGTACCCGTAGCCTATGGACGATTGGAATACCAGAGGTATCACTTGCGTGTTGCCAACCCATTTTTTTACACCAGGGCTTTATGTTGGGAGTATCCCTGGGATCGGAATACGTTTCTTTCAAAACGCATCCCTAAATGAGCGCTGGAGACCTGTACTCACACTCAGGAAAAAAACTACACCACTGTGTGTAGTTATTTGGCTGTGGTCTTCTGTTCTGTGGCTTGCTCGCTAGTATGGTGCCCTACCTCTCTTCAAAAAATAAATCTCGACATTGGTTATAGCCATAGGTGTAAACCTAAATTCTATGAGATCAATACTAAATAAATAATAAAATAAATATGTTTAATTGTATCAAACATCCTGCAGTGCATAGAGTGAAGCCCTAGATCCTACACTAGGACTCCCTATGTTGTCGGATCTAGTCTCTTCCGTATATTTAGGTAACAAATACAAGAATATTTTATAAGGTACAATTCAAGTATTCTAAGTTTATCTATACTAATATTATAAAGCTGAAGAGTTTGTTTGATCTCAAAAAGTACTGGTTCGATTGGAAAAAATCTTTTTTTGTTGAATAGTGCATTTAACCAGGAAGGATAATGTGTATTGAGATATGTTGCAAAATCGGGGAAAATATTCCAAATTATCACGCGGACGAAGTCGCGGGCGACCCCTAGTAATAAATAAAAAGGGTAGATATATTAAATGTACGTATACTATTTTAAATAATGTGGTGGTGGCCGAGTGGGAAAGTAACCGTCTTGCACGCAAGAGGTGCGAGTGCGATCCTGGGTGGCAGTAGCAATGTGAATTTCACTTTGTAGAGTTTATATACATATGTATTAATCAAATGATTCGCCATCTGCTAACAGTGAAGGAAAACATCGTAAGGAAACCTGTCTTAGAAGAAATTCTTCTACATGTCTGATTCATCAACCCGCATTAGGCCAGCATGTGTGAATTAAGGCCTGAACCCTCTCTTAAAAATATATTTTTTTTAAAAATATATTATTATTATTAAATTATTTAATATTTGATCATCATTATTTAATTCTAATACAAATAATTAATTTAAATATTATAATTTTAACACACACACGCACACACACACACACACACACACACACACACACACACACACCAAGGTATTGTGGTTTGCTTGACATCCAGACGTCTAGGGATTCAGCAGAATACCAGCGCTAGGTCCAAAAACCTAGCACATGCTGAGCTGGACACTCTTTTGGTGTGACAGACAGGAACCGGCTTTTTATTTTTATTTTATTTGTTACTATTGTTTTGTTTTTTGTTTATTGCCTTCTTGTTTGTGTTTGTTTCACCAAATAAATGTTTTTTCTTTCTTTTCTTTCTTCTTTCTTTCTTTCTCTTGATAAAGGAGAGGAGACCCGTGCCCAGCAGTGGGACATATATGGGTTGCTATTATATTTACCTAATTATAATACCCACACTACTACTCTATTACAATGTCATTCGAGTAATTAAGTCACCTTTCAGTATTTTACTGTTAAATTAAAAAAAAACTAAATGCATTAAATTTACCATGCCTAACGTAAGAAGTGTTACCACTAATTTGAGTCTGAATAATGAAGCTATTTCACTTGTTGAGTCTACAGTTTTTTTGGGCCATATATCATGCCTCGCAGGAAAGCTTAGCTCTGCGGCTTTTGCAGTTAGTAAAGTAAGACAACTTACGGATGTAGATACGGCTAGATTAGTTTACTTTAGTTATTTTCACAGCGTCATGTCCTACGGCATATTGCTGTGGGGCAAGGCTGCTGATATTGAAACCATTTTCTTAATTCAGAAACGAGCTGTACGCTCAATTTACAATCTAGGCTCACGAGTTTCTCTTAGAGAACGTTTTAAAGAAATAGGTATTTTAACAGTTGCATCACAATATATATTTGCGAGTATTATGTTTGTTAAACAGAATATTGAACTATGTATTAAGAACAGTGATATTCATTCAGTAAATACTAGAAACAAACATAAGTTAGTTGGCACGTACCATCGCTTACACAAAGTACATAATTCTTTTGTAGGACTCGGTATACGCTTTTTTAACAAATTACCGAAAGAGATAATGAATTTGCCTTTACACAAATTTAAACCTACTATTAAAAATCATCTCATAGGAAAGGGCTATTATACAATAAATGATTATTTGAACGACAAAAAGTCTTGGAATTAGTTGCATTATATGTATAGTTGTTTGTTTAATTTAGAATAAATCAGCTTAGTACTTAAGTTCTAATTTGTGACGTGAGGCACATTGTGAATTCTAGTGATAATTCTGTACTTTTTCTTTTTTTTCGTTGTTTTTTTATTTAGTAGCAAAACGTTATTTACAATAAAAAATTGTCACTATTCACATATTGCCTTATTCTTTAATAGCAATATGTAAATTGAAGCAGACTTTAACACCATACTTTAGGTTTTTTTTTTCTCGCACGATCAGTACTAAGTACGATTATCATATTTTATCAATATAGTTAGTATCGTGTTTTGACTGCATCAGCTTGCATGCTATCATACTTGTATTTTACAAAAGATTGTAACTATCTGGCGATTAAAAAGAATGGCCTGAGTTTCTTGCTAGTTCTTCTCAAGGCTCTACGTCAGCGAACTAGCCGTAGGAAAATTTTGCTGACATCATCTTTCTGGTTTATTCATAATTTATGACCTTCATAAGTGTTACTTTGTAACCTAAATGAATAAATGAATTTTGAGTTTGAGTTTGAGTATTGCGCTTATTGATTAAAAAATATATCATTTACATACCTTCCATTGTTCAGGCAGGTATGTAAATGATATATAAATTAAAGCATTAAGCAAGCAATTGTGCATTTTAATGTATTACAATAGCAATCAAGGCAGAATATTTAGCTCATTTACTGACTGCAAATTGAATGTGATACTGATAATATAGCATCGTTATTCCTTTTTATTGCCAATGGTGGCAGACACGACCTCTAAACGAAAGTGGCAAGGACAATGGCAATGCCTGGGACACAAGCTGCTGCTATGAAGTTAGCGCTCTCTTTGGTCTTTTCGGCGGTTCTGAGGGACATACAATATAGATGGCGACTTCATCTTTAAATCGCTATGTCAGTGTTTGAACAGACCCACCCGGAGACCCACGTCTTTTATGAACCGATTTGAAAAATTGATTTTTATTTGCCATATTTACGAAATCCAGATCTAATAATGGAATCCATGAGGACTTGAGGGAACTCCTCAAACATATAGCGATTTTGGTATTTTTTAGAACAAATCATTAAGCACAAACTAATAAAAATAAAAAGAAGACCACATATGAATATTTTTATCCCCAAAAGAACACTGTTCCCGTGGGATTGTACGGGCGGGCAGAGCCGCGAGCGGAAACTAACCTTCTCAAAAATCTATTTTGTTTAATAGTGCATTTATCCAGGAAGGCTATAGGCTATATAACATCACGCTATGATCAATAGGAGCGGAGCAGTAGTGAGATATGTTGCAAAATCGGGGAAAATATGCCAAATTACCACGTAGACGAAGTCGCGGGCGACCCCTAGTATTGTATAAAACATGAATATTACAATAGAGAAATTCAGAAAAACTCGAAGCAAAGCGAGTGTTTGTTGCTAGTTTCATTATAAATTTAACTATTGTCAAGTTTATTGTTTTTGACTATTATCTTCATAACGAAATGAAAAACTAACATTTATCAAATATTTGCAGGATACTGTGGGTGAAATGAAACCACAGAAATATATATATTTGTGGAAAGATTAGATAAAATTTAATATATACTGAAGAATATAACTTATAAAATAAATATGTACCCTACATACTATTTATAAAAGAAATAGAGCACCATGCATGAGACCATATGCTTGTATGCCACCAAAGTAGTATAAAAAATATATATTACTACTTATCCTCAGCTTGTATTGTCCCACTGCAGCAAGCCCTCCATTTCCTGCTTTGTAGCTCTAAAGCCAGATATTGACATTGGGAGGCTGCCTTGCTTGACTGCTCATCTGGTGCTCGAATTGAGCAAGCAGTCAGTCAGGCATTGTTTGAATTGGCTGGCGAGACAAGTGTGTCTCCACGAGCGGTTATTGACCTTATGAGGCTTGCAAGGCAACCTCGTGATGTTGATTACCACCTTTAGGATAATGCAAGTAATTATAATGCCCAAATAAAATGAATTAACTCACTTCAAATTGCAATACAGAGTTAGGGGGGATCTTGGGCGGACTGCCAGCTGCTCCATAAGCATATTCTGGGGCGCATGTCAGCACACACACCTCGCCCTTCTTCATAGTCGCTACTCCAATGTCCCATGCTTTGATCACAGAACCTAAAAAAAAAAGTTATGATAACAAAAGGTAAGATAGTGGAATGAGCTCCCTGACGAGGTTTTCCCAAGACTATAACATGGGGTTCTTCAAGAAAGGAGTTATAAGGTTTTTAAGGGTCTGCAACACGTGAGTGACATCCCTGCTGTTGCAAACGTCCATAGGCTACAGTAACTGCTTACCATAAGCCGTATGCTTGTTTGCCACCTTGGTAGTATAAAAAAAATGGTCTCATCTATATTAAGGAGTATCATCATTAACACCTCATTCTTATAGTTTAAAAAAAAAGAACTTCCATACTAGGAAACAAGTTCTTTATCACTCAGAGGAATTTAAAAACATACAATTCATGAAAAATAATTACAGTATTCAAAGCAGATAAGGTACCAGGGTCTCTCTATAAGAATTGATTCATGCAAAATAAAAAAAAGTGGGACTATCATTGTTTCCAAATTATATCCCATTATGAAAATTATATCACATATTTGAGAAACTGTTTTCCACTTTAATATTTATGACAGCCTGATAAATTACTGATAAATAAAATTCTAAAGAGATATTGAGAATTGAATCAATACAATAAAATAAAAACATGACTTCTCATTAATAAAAAAATATAATATGTGGAGTACTAATTAATCATCTTCCATTATAGTGAATAATTCTTTACCGCATACTCTACAGTACAAATTAAGTCACAGTGCACATGGTCATAAGAGGTGACCACCTCGTGAAATATATTCAATATTATCTATTATTTTTTTAGAAAATACTGAATATGTTTTTGAGGTTTTGTGAGGTTAAACAATTACTCCAATTAACCGCAGCGAATCTCCTCATAAAAATTCCTGTAGAGCTACCCTGCTACCTTATGGTTTGGATACTGTACACCCAGATTTAGAAAAAGCATTTGTGGATTGTACAAATTTTCGTACTGCGTGGTGTCAACCTCAACATGTCACATGCAATAATAAATGACGAGGTAACCGCTTCAGCCACTAAACCAGCTGTACAGTCATGAATCAATCCACTGCTGGATGTAGGCCTATTAGCTCCTACCATGGTCCTGGCAATGACTTGCTGAATTATATACAATCAACAACATTATTTTTTTATTTAGAAGTACTTACTCTAAATAAAACTGCACAACCAAAGAGTATGTACTCTTCGGTTGTATACTTCGCTTACTTTCACAATTGTATCTTTTTCCTATGCGACAGTTGTTTGCGGGCAGAAAACTCAATCTTGAGTGAAGCTCACCTTTATACACCTATTTATATGTATTTGTTTCGATGATTGTGTACAATAAACAATTTAAGTACTTATATAATATTATTACATTGAAACTGATAAAAGTCCATCCAAACTTTCCTTATCATCATCAAAACTGATGAGGGACTAAATTTCATTAGTATTTACGTGAGAAATATTTGAGAAATTTGTATGTAAGTACCTGTTACTAACATAATTCTTATATCCTACATATAAAACGCTAGGCTCTTTCGTAGGATAAGTCTATTAGCAGAAACTTTTAGAAATTGGTAAAGGGCAAAAGAATAGAGGTTATATTCAAAGTTAAATACGAAATAAATTAATAATTACTGTACTGACCTTTGCCCAAATTAAATTCAAAAGGTTGATTTCTGTCTCTGCTGGAATCAAACTTAGTGCCATCCAGCAATGTTCCAGTGTAGTGTACACTCACTAAACAGCCAGCATTAGGAACATCAGTCCCAGTTCCTTCCTTGATAATTCTCTTCAACACACCACGATCGCCTGCTTTAGAAATATCTACTCCTTCATCGACAGTCATATTGCCAAATTATATTTTCTCGTTAGATAATAAACGCTCTTTTTCACTTCTCTTTTGTATTTAATCGTTTTAATTTTCTGGAAAACTCGAAACTCGAATGCCGATTTATACAAAATGAGTCCCGCGCCGCACCGGTGAATGTTGAACGAACAATAAACTGCACAGATTATAATCAATTACACGAGCACGAGGTCGAAACGAGACTTCAGGACGGCAGCGAAGGGTTATATTGGAATTTTCTAGACAAGCTGTGTTGAATAGGGTTGCCATGTTTGCAATTAAATAAATGATGATTCATGCTTTTGATTAGTAATGAATCAGTTAAAGACTATTACTTTTTTCTAACAATATGGTGCTATGATGCTTGATACGTGGTAAACTTTTAAGTGGCTTATTGACGGACGGGGCGAGCCCGTCGGCGTTTATAAAAACTACGATTTTACTCGCGGCTTGCCGTCGCTGATCGATAACGAGTAAGAAAGTTGTGTCTTGAAAACTGAAACAACATTTTAATATCCTGCTTGCATTTTAAAACTTAGTTACTTCCTTAAATTTTGAACATAAAAACAATGATTGGATTAAAAAATATTGAATTATATTATGAATATTTTAATAGTACTATCACAGTATACAGACTTATATACACTGTGATACTATCATTATTTAGAAATTCATTGTACATAGAGAAAGTTGTTTTCAATCATATTTCTATTCATACATGAAAATAAACATTATTTTAAAGACAAATAAGTCTTAAGAATATCGTACGTTTTAAAATCAAAGTATGTATAAGCAAGGATCCAATGAAAGTTCCTTGTGTATAACATAATATGAAGAATAGAGCTGAAAATTATATTATTTTTATTCATAGTTTACATTATTTTCATCATTTTCACAGTCTCAGCAGTCAGTCAGCTTTTACACGCGTTATTTTAAAAAAAATGTGAGCTAAGAAATGTGAACTAGGTATATTCAATCATTTAGGATAATGAGGGAACATAGGTAGAAACTTTAGAAAACAAAGTAATAGTATATATATTATTTTCAAAAAAAATATATTAAAAGTATTGAAGAACGTATACATATATTTATTTATACTAGAAATATAATAATGGACAAATTGATCCATACTTGTCAGATACCCAAGTGACAAGTATATATGGCCACGAAAACTGCGAAAACAGGACAAGTGGCGAACGAAACTTCAGTTCAAAACTTTTCAACATTATTGAATTTGCTGCTCGGGACGATCCGCTAGTGTTTTTGGATAGTTAAATTATTAATAAAAAACGTCTTTTGGCTGAGATGATGATGATATTATATTTGGCATGGTCATGGATGGCTCTGGCTATTAACTTAATAAATAGGGTATAAATAAAAGAAAATTATTGAAAAAATATTATTATATGTTTTGGAGTTTTCAATCTGCTATTTACTCTACACAGATCTCAGTAGTGCTTTTGACAAGGTTAACCACAAAATACTTTTGTTTAAGCTCAGCCAGTTTGGCATATTCGGCCAACTTCTCACGTAGTTTGAGTCATACCTGTCTGATCGAAAACAAAAAGTAGTATAATGGGCTATTATGAACCTCCCGCCTATCTTGCCACTTCCGGGGTTCAAGCCTCTCACCTGGGACCGATTCTCTTTTTAATTTTTGTCAACGATATAAAAGTATCAGTAAAGCTCGATTAGAAAAAATCTTTTTTTGTTGAATAGTGCATTTAGCATCCAGGAAGGCTATAGGCTATATAACATCACACTATGATCAATCATTTTATCAACGCACCTCTCGCCACCGACAGGGAGTTCATCCTCACATCCTTGCACCTCAAACTTGCCGTACCGTAAGATTCCAGAGGAATTTCTTACCACGTACGATTAGGCTGTGGAATGAGCTCCCTGCCGAGGTTTTCCCAAAATACTATAGCATGGGGTTCTTCAAGAAAGGAGTTATAAGGTTTTTAAAGGGTCGGCGACGCGTGAGTGACACCCCTGGTGTTGCAAACGTCCATAGGCTACGGTAACTGCTTACCATCAGGCGGGCCGTATGCTTGTTTGTCACCTTGGTAGTATAAAAAAAAAAAAAAAAAAAAAATAGGAGCAGAGCAGTAGTCAGATATGTTACAAAATCGGGAAAAATATTATTCTTTTCCGAGTTTTCGTCGCGTAGTGAAGAATTATTCCCCTTTAAAAGATCTATAAAAAAGTCTGCGACAGCATATGTCTACCTCTTAGGGTTAACTCACTATAAAGTAATTTATGGAAATTAAAATTGATTTAAATAGTTCAGTATCTGCGGAGCTGTTTTTATGAGCACGATATTAATCCTTATCCACTTAAATATTACGCTATTTGTCATAACGATTTAATTTTGAACAAATTTCTCCTTTACATCATCTGATTTCAACGAATATATATTTGTAAGGCGGAAGGCTTGTGGGAGTGCAGCCATGCGGTTAAAGTCGGTATATTGTACCAACGTTCCAAGTTACCACGCGAACGAAGGCGTGGGCGACCCCTAGTATTATTATAAAAGATCAATAAAATAATAAGCAATCATTTATTTATTTATTTCTCTGCTCTTTAATAGATTGGTTGAAATAAATATTATATTTGATCGTATTTATTCTTGTTCGATCGAGAACGAAAATGGTTAATTAGAATATATTTACTTCACTTTAGTCCTTCGTAATTTCCCGAAATACTTTTCCAAGGTACAGTATATAGATGAGTCGCGCCATCTATCGCATTTTTTTTAGTACTACTGCACTGGTAATCTATCTGCCGCACAGCACAGGGCCAAAAATGTAATTAATTTTTAGATTGCTTACAAGAAGGGATTGCGATTGCTTATAGACCGACTATCGGTAATTTGACCAAGATTAAACATTTTTTACGGTAGGTTTACGTGTATCTACCAATTTCACGGCGACAGATCGTTAAAATAACAATATGATAAAATGGGTTAATATGAAATTTATGTAATTTCAAATAAATTGGCACTGACATGCATCTTTCAAATTTCAAAGCCTTTAGACAAACGGTAGTCGAATCGAAAGGTCAAAAAAAAAAGTATGGGATTTGACGAGCTTATGCCTCGAGCTCTGACGCACGAAATTGCCAGTCCACCAAATAATTGAATTAATCGTCAGTCATCAAACCTCTGGCATGGTTTGTGGTTAATGCAATTACCTACTACATTTGCTGAGCATCCTCTATATTGTAATCTTCTTGTCTAAACGGTGCTGAGACTTAAATACGGTGGCAAACACACAACGTTTGTCACCCATTGGACACAGATCCGCCTGATGATGAGCTGTTACCGTAGCCAATAGACGCGTGCTATACCAGAGGAATTACCTGCATGTGTGTTACCGACCTAGCCGAAAAATTTACTCCTGCTTCGGTTTAGCATGCAAAGCTTTATTATATTATGGGTTCCATCCATACCATGTTGCATGTCCGACCTCTGTCAAGTCCTTCTGCCAGTTTTCACAGTATTCAGAAAAATATTTTACCAACTTATTATTTTGGCAATGGCAATGATTTTTCATAATTAAAACAGCACTTTTATATTTACAATAATTGTTTATATTATTAAGTTTTCAGTCTTGAGAAGTTACATTAACTGATAAATTAAGTATGATTTACAAATTTATTAAGCTACCCCAACATGGGCATGTCTAGGTTTTGACTTAGGAGAGGGTAAGCAAAGAAAATCAGGCATTTTATGTAAGATAAACCCAACATTCTGTGTGAAAATTTGAAAGAAATTTATCTTCTCTTTCATGGTGTAACTGCTCCCTCCATTCCTCTGTCTACCCTCCCCTTTCAGAACGCCCATGTTTTTTTTATTGCCATATGAGGCATACAAGCCAGCGGCCCACCTGATGGTAAGTGGTAAGCGCCAGCCATACCGCTGCCTAATGTGTAAGTGTTCTCTTTAAACCGCGTTTGATGAAGAACATGTCATAGCGCTTGGGAAACACCGCAGCAGGTAGTTCATTCCAGAGTCTACAGGTACGTGGGAGACTGTAGAGTACTTAGTACTGGCGAACTCTGATACCGAGTCGAGGGTTACATTGATAGGAAGTTGACAAGGCACCAGGTCAAACAGTTACTCACAAGCACTCCTAAAATGGAATTGGGTTCACCAACAATTTGAACGGCTCGCCTTTAAACGAAAGTCAAGTGGATCGAGCTGGTATTTGGGGCCTCCTGCCATAAGTTGAGAGTTGCAGAACTCCATGTGTAGTCTGATTTAGGCTTTATACAATATAAGCCATTGATTCGCCGTGAAGCACCACTTTGCTCTATTTAAGATGCCTTTTTGTTCACCAGTTTGGCTTTATTTTTCAAATAACTCCCACATTGGATCTTGTTGAACACTGAGAATCCCGTTACTTTCGGATACACGAAATGCAACTTCTTGGAAACTGAGGCGCTAGGACAAAAGTGTTCTTCTACACGGTGAAAACGAAAACTTGTATCTTTATGGGGTTAAACCATACTAAGTTCTTTTCACCCCAATTCAAGGCCCACCCTTAAAATACCTTGACTTCAGACACAAACTCAGAATAATATGCACTAACTAACTATAACTGACTATACATCATGTCAATACAAATATAATATACACCTGAATAAATATAAGAGATCTAACAACATAACGCTTTGTGCATGTGCAAAATTTATGTAGAATTATAATAAATAACATATTATTTTGCATAACATTCAGGAATAATTAACAAAGCTTCAACAGTGCATAAATAATGTCTTATCTATATTGCTTGCTACAAAACATTAGAAACCTAAATTAGGCACTTTAGTACAGTCAGCGTCAAATAGATAGTGACACTTAAGGTATTCTAATTAATAGACGCAACCAAAAAGTCAATAATATCTTGTTGTTAACTATATAAGCGTTCAAAAGTCGAGACGTTCAAAATGTCATAAATATAGGTTCAGTCAAACTGCCAAGTGCCACTCTAGTAAAGTCGACGTTATTGCCTGTTACTAGAGCATATTTTCGGTTAACGTTTTACGTTTTATTCTAATGAATTTCTCACTTTTTTCCTTCTATGTCTATCTCTTTTATTTCATGCATGACGTCATTGGTGTGTTTTTTGTTTGAACATTTTTGTAGTTTTTAAATATAAAACAATTGATTTTCAGATTTTAAGGTTAAAATAGATTGCACTTATAATCTAAGCATAGATTGGATCAATTGGAGTCAATCTCATGCATGAACATTAATAATAAATCTTATTGAATTTAAATTTTGATGGAATTTTTTGTCAAAAGTGGTAAAGCAATTATATGGTTCGACTATACATCAATTCGGTTTACATTAATTTTCAGTCACCTTCTTATTACTTACAATACTTGCAGAAGTATCGTCGCTACGCACAAAAATCATGCTTAAAATGGAAAGGACAGAGCACTTCCTATCCCTTTCGTTTTTTGTATAAGTAAATGTTTTGATATGATAAATGATATTTAATTAAATAAAGTTTATTGTATGGTTGTTGCTTGGATACGATTGGCGGGATGACTGTAACCATATTTATGGTGGTTTGACTGAACCTATCTTAATGACATTTTGAATGTCTCGACTTTTGAATGCTTATATAGTTAACAACAATATGGAAACTTTGCTTGTACCGATATTATTGACTTTTTGGTTGCGTCTATTAATTAGAATACATTAAGTATCACTATCTATTTGACACTGAATGTACATAACATTTTGAAAATTACACACCCTCCTTCATTTGGCAGCTAGGTAAAATACTTACTTAGTCAATCTGACAATGATGCCTAGTAATATAACACTTTTTTTAATATAGCTATATGGAGTAGGACTCCTCAGATGCCTTGATAGCAGAGAGGTGACCTGTGCCCAGCAGTATATGTGGGTTGTTATTATTAAATATGGTGTAGAAGCACCGTGCTGTTAAGTCTTAGCAATTACGTAAACCTCAAAATTGCATTATTCAATATGAAAACAAAGTTAATTTAATTTTTTCATCATCACAGCCTAAAATATGCATTGATAGACGTAGGCTTCTCCCAAGGAAATTGACGTTGTCCATTAGCTGCATTTATTTGGTCAACGGTCCACCTTGTTGAGGCCTGCCCACACTGTCCTCTAGTTTGTAGGTGTATTAAGTTACAGGAAAAGGTGGTGCTTTTTTAAATGGTTGTCAAATTTGCTTGCAACCTGTGTAAATAAAAATGGGATTCGAAATAGTGGTTGAAAAAGCATGTGTTTGTTAACTGTTGTGGCTGTTTTACGTTACTTTTTGATGTATCCTTAAGATATTTTTTACTTAAAATATGCCCTTAGACATGGATTCGCAGAAAATAGCGTACAATACCATACCAAGTGATGGTTATTGAGACAATAGTATTATTAAATAGCTTTGATGCAATCATTTATTACTATTATTAGAACTTTTGAAAACCGTTTTGTTCTCTTTTATACTACCATAGTTACAATAAGATGTATGGCCAGCATAGTGCACCAGTTTTATGTTATACCTGTGGTAAGGACAACATTATTTTAAAAACCGGTATTTTTGTCTAAGTGAGTACTGGTACAATAAAATCTCTATGAATCAAAGCAAGATTTTCAACACATTTTAGTCTCAGTGAAAACTCAAAACATAATATTATAGCTTGAAAAAGCAGTGACATACATAATAAGTGCTATTTCTCATCCCATTTGTAATATACACAGGTTGCACTGCCCGTGTTTCCATTAAATATAATTAAAACCATAAAAACTTAACAATTTACTTGCATTTAAAAGGGCATTGAGATACATATTTTCTATAACCATGTTTATCATATTGAGATAACATTCGTTTCATTGAACTATTTGTTTCATTGATCCATTCGTCTGATCCATCACAGCAATCACAAATGCCATCATTGACTTGACTTGAAGGTATGTGGATAAATGATATGCTCTTGTTACTAGTCTGTGTGTCGCAGTAAAATGTTGCGCTGGTGCATGCACTTGTACTAGGCTCGTCGGTTCCATCCTCACAATCACAGTAATCATCATTTACATGGTCAAACGGTATTGTATCTCCTGTTTTCAAACACCGAAATTCGTTATTACTGTTCGGCCTATACATCGACATGTATTTTTTCAACACACCACGAATAATACCATTATCATTTATATGAGTGTCTGATGTAGACCGCACAATAACAATTTTTTCAGTTTTTAATTCTTTGAACTGGCGGTGTTCATCAACTGCAATAAATGGACCGGTTTCCGACGTTATCGTTGAGAAAAAATACAGTTGATATACTATGTAACATACGACCATAAAAACGGATAAAACTATAATGTTCTTCTTCTTTTTCATCCCCATCATTACTAGTGGTTATATTCTCTTTATACTTTTTTAACTGAAAGGCTGTCGTGTACTTTCCGCTAACGATATTTACACTATTTGTCAATTTTATAAAAATACTAAACACAGAATTTGCTTTGATAATTCGCATACATACATGGAATTGTAAATCGAATGTATAATATTGTGCATGTTAAAGCTTTTGTCCTTTTCTTTTTCCCTATAAAAGAATGTCAACAAAAATAACATGCTAAATATAAGAACTTTCCACGATTTTATTTTGAAGTGTCAAAGAACTGACTTGACCATCTGACGTAGACATTTCATTGTAAGCAGGAAAATAAGTTGGTAATTATTATAAATAATCTTGAAATTACATACTACTTTGTATCTGTATTTTTTTTTCATATAAATATTCTAATCTATTAACATCAAAGATAAAATATTTCCTCCTTGGGTGCAAGTGAGTGTCTGATCCATAGATTATAAACTGGGTCTGATTGGTCTGATCTCAGTGTCAGACAGAGTAGACAGACGGAGAATTAATTTGTCAGTTGTACTTGTTTATGTGTTTATTCTATAGTCATTGGATTGATTTTATTGACGGACGAAGCCTTTTGGTTGTTATATTTTACAAAACTTGACCATTTATTGTTCAATGAGTGTTAATTAAGGGTAGCAGGATGGATTTTTTGACGGTGAATCGTCAAGTCTCTTTGTCTTCTGAGAAAAAGGGAGAAGAATCGGAATCCAATGAAGATCTCGAGGTAAGAGATGTGAATCATTACTTTTTGGTCTTGTAAATAATCGTTAAAATCTCCTTAATGTGTCCTCATCAAGGTAACCCACAATACATAAACATTAGCTTTGTTCCTACGTCAGTCCCCATATTAGTTATAATTCTTATATGATTCCCATTTCGTAAGGTAGATAAGTCTCACAATTTAGGTACCTATATCATATGTTTTGGCCAACAATATTATCTCTATGATATCAATAATACGCATTGATAATAAATCAGGAACAGGTATAACAACTAAACCATAATCCAAACATGATAATTAGATTGTGAATGTTTGATACACAATACTTATATTTAACTTTAAGCACAGATGCTTATTGCTTACCTAATGAATAAGCCAAGGGGATGAGAAGTCCGAAATAATGTGTTTTCAAATGTAAAATCATTGACCTGGTATTTGACCTTAGCCTACCAAACTTCTTGCTTCTTTTACCAAACTCTGACTATGCATATAGGCACCTAAGTCACAAACCAATTTTTAGGGTTGGCAACATGCTCGTGATGCTAGGCTAACTATTTACCATCAGGCATACCGTATCCTTTTTTTTACACATATTTGGAAAAATGAAACATATGACAATGTTTCATTTTTCCAAATTTATTTAGTTCTATGTGACATATAAAATGAGCCTTGTATAATAAAATTGTGTAATTTTTAAAAGTAGCCTATAGATACTTATTATAGCAGAGAGCGTGGTATAGTAGGCTAATATCCTTCCTAGTGTATGGAGATGGAGGAGACCCGTTCCCAGCAGTGGGACGATTATGGGTTGAGATGATACTAGAGGTATTACTTGCATGTTGCTGACTTTTTTTAACACTAAATCTAAGATGGAGTATCCTAGGGATAGAAAAATGGTTCTTTCAAAACACATCCCTTAATGAGCGCTGGAGATCTGTACACACGCAGCAACTCAACAAAGTTTAGTTGTGTGTCAGAAGTCTGCAGCCAAATAACTACATATGGCAGTGGCCATATGTAGTTATTTGGCTTTGGTATACTGTAAGGAGGTCCTTCCTCAGCTGGGCTAGCTCGCTTGTATGGTGTTGTACTTCTCTGTTTTATATTTATACTATTTTTCAGGTGGACAATTCAAAGAGCGTGTTGCTCAAGATAGCCACGCTTTATGCTGAACAGTTAATGAGTGATCTGACGCTAGAAGTGGGCGGTAGAGGGTACCCGGCTCATCGACTCATACTATGTGCAAGCAGTGAGGTGTTCCAGGTAATCAATTAATCTAGGTAAACTGTAAGAACAACTGATACTCAGTGAATAGGGCCAAAGAGAATATTGAATTCTTATTACATGTTCTTAAATTAAGATAATAAAAATTCAAAAAAAAAACTGACTTCAAATAGGTAAAAATTTGAAGTCAGTAAAATTTTGAGATCCGTCCACAAATGCCAGAGAAATCGGCCAATATACATAAAAAAAAATCATACATACAGTTGAACATAGAACCTGCCTTTCTTTTTTTTCTTTTTGTTTTTTTTTATACTACCAAGGTGGCAAACACGCTTAAAAAGATTGATGGTTTAACAAGATTAATTTCCATAAAGCTGAAAATTGTTACGATTATTAAGAATACTATTTAAAAAAAACGTGAATCTCTTCATTGATCTTATATAAATATCAAAATAATGTACATATATAATACAACGTCACATGTTTAAAACTTTTCAAAAAATGAATCAATAAAAACTCATGAATAAGTAGCTTCAGAAACTATTGTACTAACATTATGTATGCTTACAGGTGATGTTGATGAACCGAGAATGGAGCGAGTGGCGCGAGAGTCGTATCGTGTTACAAGAGACCCCCACAGCTGCATCTGTCTTCCCACACTTCATCAAGTATGCTCATCTTACTAACATAATATAGCATTTTAACCCTTAACCGTAGGCAGAGGCATATGACTACTTTTCGCGAGCTGTGTTGGTGTCAATTTAATAGCGGGTGAGTCTATTTTCGTATATCACGAGGACTAGGCTATGTCCGTAACATTGCTAAAGTCCATGAGCGCTTAAAACAGATGGATCCACCACATCGTCACTGAAAAGATAGTACTTACTGTAATGTATACTATGGACACTGGCAATTGCTTTTACTGCAATTGGTATTGCATTATCTGTGCATTGCCAACTCTACATCATATATTGCAAGGGTATTGCGTGGGTAACCCTGGAGTGAGAAAAAATATTTCCTTAGTATTTTCATTGGAGACAAGGCGACATCTCAGTGATGCCTCTGATACCGCCAGCTTCCAATGATGACAACATCGTTAAATAGACCCATGTCTATTTAACATAGGTCTATTTAATCTACATATATTAAAAGTTAAAGTATTTGTTTGACAGCTTAGGTAGAAAATAGTCAACAACTATTATTTATTATAACAATAATGGACAACGGGTCTAAGGGTCGTATTTATAAACGAAGCTTAGGTATTGAGTACGCGTACTTACTTAATACAATCTCTTTCTAACTACGGCCTCGGGCGCCTAGTTAGAAAGAGACAGGGGTGTCAAGTGCGCGTACTCAATACCTGAGATGCGTTTATAAATACGAGTCTAAATCGCGTAATATTTTAAAGGTTTTCATAACTTTTTGTTTCATAAGTTTGTGTGCCTTTAAAATATTACGCGATTTAGACCCGTTGTCTATTATAGTTATAATATGTGTACAAATCGTGAAAGTTTAAAAGATTTTTAACAACTATTATTGTTTCAGATATTTCTATACAGGCCATATAAGGATATCCTACCACAGTGTCTTGCCAGTGCTTTCTCTAGCTGATAAATATAATGTTAAGGTAACTATTTAACTAAAATTTTGCTGTGAAATAGAAATATATGTTTGACTATATTTTCAACTAAAGAACATTTATATAATTTTGCCAATTATCTTGATAAAATATAGCCATATTATAGCATTCTACTGGTGATAGAATGAATGAAATCTGTTAAGTAATCTTGAGAATATTCATTACAAACAAAAATATAGATCTTTTCTCTTTATATAAGTGTAGATATATAATTAGCAAAAGACCCAATAAGCTTCCTTGCGATACTCTTTAGGTTTATTTTTAAATGTGACGTGTATATAATGTCTGGCATCAATACCAGTACATAGAATGCAGTGTCTATTCTTAAGATACTTCTTACATACCAGTAAGACACTTTTTTTCCTTAAAAACTAAACTATATGTATACAGCTACGTATCGCTAGCTTCAATAGGTTCCATCCCAATTAACAGGGCGGCGACTAACCGTTTTTCTTTCTCTCTTCAGGACTTAGTTGGGCTATGTCTAAGTTATATGTCACAGCACATAGCTCAGGCGGCTAAACGAGGACAGCTCATCTCTTGGATGCAGTACACTATGGCTTGTGGACATAACGACGTGGCTAAGGTATGGCTGTCTCATTTAGTTTTCACACACTGTAGGCACTTAGTAACTGTCTCAATCTTTACACGTGCCTACAACCTCAATTAGATAAACTAAATTACATTGCTGTTTAATCAATTTGAGGTTGTAGGCACGTGTAAAGATTGAGACAGTTACTAAGTGCCTACAGTAATACAATTCACAGATGGTATTTTTATATTTGAATTGTCACGACTCTGCACGTAAATGTTTGTCCCGTGAAAGACTCGAACCCATCATTTTTGGAGCGGTGTTAGTCGCCAGGTGATATTACCTTAACCACTAATTTACATACGCGGTAATAAAAAAATCCTTCTCAAAAAACTGTTTGATTTTCCAGGCGTGCCAGAACTTCGTGAAGTGGAACTTAGAGTGGGTGTGGTCGGATAGCGATCTAAGTGAGCTGGAGGGTGAGACGCTGGTGCATCTGCTGCAGCAGAGCGACCTAGTACTGCACAATGAGATGAGCCTTTATCGGTAAGGATGTTACTGACGTTGTCTTAATAACTAACGGCACGTTCCGACTTCGACCAGTGGCGAATCCAGGATTTAGTTTAGACGGGGCTTGTCTCATTTCACTTAAAAAGTTAGGAAGAATTGGACTCGGGAAGCCGGGGAGGGGAGGGGATCCGCGCCTGCTTAGTAAGGGGTAGGGGTAAGGGACCCCTACCCGTGAGAAGCAGGCGCGAATTTCAATATAATATATACATATATGTAGCCTAAGTTAATTGTTGGTAATGTATCTTCCTATAGGTGAGAGAATTTTTAAAATCGGTCCAGTAGTTTCCGAGTTTAATCATTACAATTTTTCACTACAATATTAGTTAAACATATATTCCAGCTAACCTTGTCTTTGCTAGAAGGTAATTAATTAAAGTGTTTTGCCAGGTTTGTGGTCCGATGGCTGAATCAACAACGCGAGAGGCTGAATGCCAGCGAGCTGACCAAGGCCGAGATCAAGTTACACTGGGATACTCTTGTTGCCGCCGTCTTCTCACATGTCAGGTATCATTATTATCATATTTAATTACTTAGTTTTGCAAACTATACTGCCCGTCTGCTGGTAGCAGTTGCCGTAGCCTACGGCTTACCCTTACGCTTGAAATGCCATAGGTATCACTTGCGTGTTGCCAACTAATTTTATTACACCAGGGCTTTAAGATGGAGTATCGCTGGGATAGGTAAACGTTTCTTTCAAAACGCATCCCTAAATGAGAGCTGGAGACCTGTACTCACACAGGAACACAACTACACCGCTGTGTGTAGCTGTGGTCCTTTGCACGCTAGTATGATGCCCTACCTCTCTTAAGAAGTCTTGTTGCCACTCATGGAGTAATAAATTTTTAATTATATATACATATTTGTCACCAGGTTCCCAATGATGTGTCCAAACCAATTGGCCAAGTTGTTGCTGTGCCCACTCACTCAGGAACATAAAGACTTCTTCATGGAACGAATGGCTATTGCTATGAGCTACCAGTCTGGTGAATATATAAATTTTTGTTTATTATAATAATAATAATCATTTTTCATCTACAAAGAATATTTCTTCTTTTCAAATTCACGTATGATCTTATGCATAATATTTTAATAATTGTAAACATGAGTCAAGGGGTTTGAGCTGAAAACCAGCGCTTCCATCTTCCTTTGGGTTCGAAGTATTATGCAAATTCTTTTTTTTTTTTAAGACAACTCCCGCACTAGAAAACAAGCTCTGCGTTGCGGGGTACTTTACTAACCAAAACACCCAAACTCAGAACAACTCTTTGTGGGTCACACAAAGTTTTCTCCTGTGAGGGAATCGAACCCACAACTTTTTAGGGTTTTAGGATATTGTATGCTAGACTTACTCCCTTATTCGACTCTTACGACACCCTCGGGATGGAAAGGGTTGGTGACATTTGTATTCTTAATCCATCACCACTGGACTATGCTGTGATACTGGCATAATAAACTGAATTTTATCCTATTCCAGGTCAATTCGAACGCGTATTTGAAGTACAACAAACAGACTGCGGTCGTATGCTGTTTACACCACGTCTGTACACCGAGGACACGTGGGGTTCAGTGCTGGCTGTAGACAACTTCCACTCGCTACCCTGCTACCACACGAGGACCTTCATCTTCTCCACCAGACCCTCCATAGCTGATGTGGCTCCGCAAGATAAGTTGACGGAGTGGACCGTCGACCTGTATCCCAAAGGAGTGTGGTTTAGGAAAAGTTTGTTGATTGTGTGGGCGGGTACTTATGATGTAAGTATATATTTATAATTTATTAATATACTTTCCAGCTTCCGGTCACAGCGGCTAATCTTATTTGCGCATGTCATATTGTAGTGCACAAGTGTGTGCGCAAACACAGGTTGACCCTTTATATACTAATCAAATGATTTACTATCTACTAAAGGTGAAGGAATACATCGTGAGGAAATTTAACTACTCTTATAAAAAAATCTAAAGTGATGTCTGGTAGATCTTGCGTGGATTAAGGCTTATACCCTATCTCTCTTTTAATAGAGGAAGGGACACCTGTGCTCAGCAGTGGGACATATATGGGTTCACCGTCATCATCATCATTATCAGTCCACTGCTAGGCATAGGCCTCTCCAAGTGCACGCCACCTAGCACGATCTTCGGCTTTCCGCATTCAGCTTATCCCAGCCGCTTTGCGATATGGGTCGCTATCCTTACTAATATTATAAATGTGAAAGTTTGTGAGTATGAATGGATGGATGGAAGGATGGATGTTTGTTTGTTACTCTTCACGTAAAAACTACTGAACGGATCTGGATGAAATTTGGCACATAGATAAATTATGGTCTGGAATAACACATAGGCTACTTTTTACAGCGATAACCGACATCCACGCGGGCGGAGCTGCGGGCAACAGCTAGTTATTATAATAAATGTATGTTCTTAAAATTAGGTTAGTGGTAATGGTATCAAGGAGTGATTAAGATCGCCCTTATTTACTCCTCTGTCGTGATCTAACGACTGTTAACAGTCGAGACCGACTTCTAACATGCACTATGAAGCATGGTGTATAATGTAGTACTAATGTGTCAGGTGCCAGAGGTGGTCCTCCGCACGGTTCGCATCTCCATCACGTGCCAGAACTGTCCGGCGAGCGCGCTCAACGCGTACGGTGAGGCGGAGCAGCCCGAGCCTGACGTCAGGGTCAAGGTATACCTACCAATAGTACCAGAGTAGTATGTCACTTACTTTGTCTCACTGAAATATATTTTTAAAATGTTTTTTTTGAGATATGGTATTTGTCATGCTTTTAAATTAAAATAAAGAATAATTAAAATAGCGAAAGTAGTAAATAAAATTGTTGATAAATACAAATGTAAATGTAATTTTAAGAGAGGTAGGGCAACATACTAGCGAGTAAGCTCGACTGGGGAAGGACCTCCAACTTATAGAAGATCACAGCCAAATGGTACTTGGAGACCTGTTCTCACACACAGCGGTGTAGTTGTGTTGCTGTATGTGAGTACAGGTCTCCAGCGCTCATTTAGGGATGCGTTTTGAACGAAACGTATTCCTATCCCAGGTATATTCTATTTTAAAGCCCCGGTGTAAAAAAATGGGTTGGCAACACGCAAGTGACACCTTTGGTATTGCAAGCGTCATAGGCTACGGTATTTGCTAAGCATCAGGCAGGCCGTATGCTAGTTGGCCACCTAAGTAGTATGAAAAAATAAATTAAAAAAATAATATTGCCGAGCCAGCCTTCAGTCGTGAAATATATTAATATTATTTAACAATACTTTCAGATTGGTATCCTCGTCTGGGGTGTCCAGAAGGGCGTGGAACATGTTGCCTCTGTTGTGGAAAGAGTACATCGCTTCTCAGCACAAAATAGGTCAGTTATTACGTTTTTTTATATCATTAAAGTACTACAGCATAGAGTACAGGTATAGGTTGTGTTTTTATTATTTTTAATGAGATCAATTTTATAATTTATGACCTATTTCAATTACTCGAATAATACCCATGGCCACGACTGCACTGCTATACTATATAATATAGTCATAGTCATTTATTCATAAACAATATCAACATTGTATTTGAATTATACATAAAATAAGAAATAAGAATAATTTTAAATTAAGTAGTTACATAAATTAATTTAACCATTACAATAAATTAAAACATTACAATACATTACAACATAGAAATTCACACAAAACAATCATTAGATTAAATCAATTATTTAAATTAATTTATATTAATCCTTACTAATATTATAAATGTGTAAGTTTATAAGAATGGATGGATGTTTGTTACTCTTTCACGAAAAAACTACTGAACGGATCTGGATGAAATTTGGCACAGAGATAGATTATGGTCTGGAATAACACATAGGCTACTTTTTGCAGCGATAACCGACATCCACGCGGGCGGAGCCGCGGTCAACAACTAGTTATATATCATCGACATACTAATCATCGACACTGTACAGACATTTATTCAGTAGGAAGTCCCTAAGCTTATCTTAAATGTACTTGAGTAAACTATACTTTTAACTCCTCAGGCAACTTATTAAACAATTGTACTGCTTGGTAGCGAGGACTATGTTTAACAATATTAAATTGTGGCTGTATGATTGATTTTACGTCGTTGTCTTCTCTAGCCTGCCTTTGTTCACTAGTTTCAAAAACTGTTATATATTTGCTAAAATTACTTAAAGTGACGGGAATGTATAGACATGGTACCGTTAATATTCCCAACTTTGCAAAGTGTTCGCGGCAGCTCTCTCTTTGTGGTATTCGCAAGATCGTTCTGATGGCTCGTTTCTGTAATATAAATATATTCTAATATCATTCTGTAATATAATTATATTATATTCTGGCTCTTATTTATTTATTTTATTTAAAAAACTTCACATACAAAAATGTACATAGGCGGACTTAATGCCAAAGGCATTCTCTACCAGTCTACCTTTAAAGGTGATGCAGAGATATACAAAGTAGGTGCATTAGAAGTATAAAAGGTTAAAAAGAAAAACTAAAGTTCTTGTAACATGATACATGGAATAAAAACAAATATACATAAACATACTTACATAAAAATACATACATATGTAAAAAAAAAAAATTAATTATAATATATATCTTATAATACTAGAAATATATATTTATACTAGACTAATTAGATGATTCTGCCAATTTATTCAAATAAAGCTGCCGCACTTTCAACTTAAACGTGTAACGGTTAGTGGACATCCTGATTTCGAGAGGAAGAGCGTTCCAAAGAAGTACAGATTGAACAGGGAAAGAGGAGTTAATGAAATTATCTGTATATATATCTTAGTCTTGATTCCACAAGGGCGTAATATCATATAATATCTTCAAGTGCTTAACCTCTATATCCTCTCGCAACGCTCTTAAAGCGAAACATGTAGATGAAATTGATGTATCTATTGCTTTAAATTCCGGTTTCCAATTTAAAAGATTGTCAATATTAGGTTGGGGAAAAAGTCTTTTCGCATTATAGTATGTATGAACTTGTAATAAAATCTCTTTGGCTATACTATTTGTATCTGGCTGGTTTTGGTATCATTGAAAGTTTAAATTTTTAAGAACATAATTCCGTTGAGAGCTGGTAACGTGGACGTCATGGTAACCTATCTTAACTCGATTCTCATGACAATATTTGATAAATATGCTCCACTTAGTATCGCATAGTTAAAGAAAGGTCATACCCATGGTTAACGTCAAACATTAAATTCATGATGCATCTCCGTAACCAGGCTCGTTTATCCTATTTAAAAACTAAAAGTGTTAGTAAAAAAATATATTACAAAGATCTTAAAAGTTTGGTAAACATTTCACTGTATCACGAAAAAAAATCATATTACCAACATAGCATTAATAATAAGATTAAAAACCCAAAATTACTATGGCAAAACCTTAAAAGTACAGTGCTGCCGCCTAAAACTAATTTTGATCTTCCCCCACACATTAATGACCCTAATTTAATTAATCATCATTTCTTAAACGTCCCTAACACCCCAGTAACACTGTCTACCCTCACATATTATGAGTTTAATAGATTTAGTCATTCGACATTCTCACTAGAGCCAGTAGATCAAACTAATATTCTGAAAATATTGTCTAGTCTCAAATCAAATGCAGAAGGCTATGATGGAATTACTCTAAATATGTTTTTGTTAACTCTTCCTGAAACCGCAGATATCTTAACTTATATTATAAACTGCTCCATAACTACTTCAACGTTTCCAGATGCATGGAAGGTTGCCATTGTTCGTCCCATTCCAAAGTCAAATAATGTTGTCGATCTGAAAGATCTAAGGCCTATAAGCATCTTGCCATTCTTATCAAAGGTTTTAGAGAGGGTGGTTAATACTCAGCTGACCAAATATCTTGAGTGTAATAATATTCTCCCGGAAGCCCAATCAGGCTTTAGAAGGCGCCGCAGTACTGCCACAGCCCTTTTAGACGTTACTGACAATATACTAGCGGCACAGGATGAAGGTCTATGTACAGTTTTGGTACTGTTGGACTTCTCCAGGGCATTTGATACGATCAATGTGCCTCTGTTAATTTCGAAACTGGCATACTATGGCTTTGATTCAAATACAATCAGGTGGTTCAATAGTTACCTTAGCCACCGTGCACAAGTTGTAGAAATTAAAAGTGTTGAAGGATCAACGCTGTCATCAGACATAAAATCGGTGAACAAGGGGGTCCCTCAAGGTTCAATACTAGGGCCTTCGTTATACAATTTATATAGCGCTGATGTAGTTAATGTTATAAAAAACTGTAGGTATCATGTATATGCGGATGACCTACAGATATATATTTCATTTCAACCTCACGAATTTGAGTCCGCTACGAAAGCTATAAATGAGGACCTTAACAGGATAGCAAAATGGTCAAATGATAACTCACTTACTCCTAACCCGTCAAAAACAAAATACATGCTTATTGGAACAAAAAGTCAACTGGATAAGATGAGGCCGAACAATATTGATATAAGGATGATGGGAATATGAGTACTCCCATCATCCTTATATCAATATTTTTTGACCAAGATTGCGAGCTTCGCTGACACGCTCAATGAGTTGAGCGTGTCAGCGAAGCTCGCAATCTTGGTCTGATTATGGATGAAAGCCTAAGATTTGAATCTCACGTTTCAAATTGTGTGCAAAATTGCTTTTATCGGTTAAAAATCCTATATAAGCTGAGACCTTATTTAAGTGAAGAGTTGAGGATTCTACTAGTCGAGTCTATAGTATTGTCAAAACTTATTTATGTAGACACAGTATTTGGTCCAAGACTCTTAGCACGCACAGAAAAACTACTCCAGAGAGTTCAAAATGCTTGTGCCCGTTTCTGCTTTAATATACCACCTAGGACTCATATCACACCTTATTTAAACAAGCACTGTATTTTAAAAATGAAATCACGACAGAAACTACATCTGGCCTGTCTTATGTTCGGAATCATTAAATTACGGTCTCCTTCATATCTACACCGTAAATTTCAATGGGTCAATAGTCACCGGGAACGTGAGAGTAGACGCTGTGCTCAGCAACTTACTATACCTTCGCATAGATCAGCCGCCTTCCGTGGCAGTTTCCGATACGCCGCATCCAAATGTTGGAATAATATACCACCCCCGATTAGGGACATGAAAAACATAAATGTATTTAAGACTAAGCTAAAAGGATTTCTGTTAACTTCACAATTAGCTACCGAAAAAGTCAATCTTAATTTATCTTTTATATAATTAATTTCACAATTCTAATATTTTATATTCTCTTAATTTAAACCTTTAATTTAATTTATATCGAAATAATTTATAATTAAATATGAATATTATATAATTTTTTATGGATCAAAAGTAACCGGGAACGTGAGAGTAGACGCTGTGCTAAGCAATTGAATATACCTTCTCACAGATCAGTGGCCTTCCATAGCAGTTACCGATACGCTTTATATAGTTATATTCTTATTATTGTATGTAAGTATATTTTATTTTTGTAACACTGTTTTATTATTTACACATCTTTATATATTTTCCCCTCGATACCCCTGTCCGTGCTTCACTTAAGGTTGCCAACTGAAAACCAGCGCTAGGTGCTTGCGCCTAGCTTATGCTGAGATGGTGACCTTTTCCAGTATGGGCTTGCAGAGCAGCACAATGTCTATTTTTGTATATTTGTTCTTGTTGTTTTTTATTTTGATATTGTTCTTACTGTGTATTCTCATGGCTATTCTGTAAGTTGTTCTTGTGTGCCCTGTACTGGAATAAATGATATTCTATTCTATTCTATTCTAATTCCAAATTAAAATTAGGAAAATGTGTGATTTTCATTTGTTTTTCGTATTGTCAAGGTAAATGAATCTAATGAAGAAATTCGATACATTTTAAAATTCAAAAATGGTAAAAATGCAACGCAAGCCGCGAAAAAATATTTCGATGTTTATGGACCTAGTGCAGTATCTGTGAGAGTAGCACAAATTTGGTTTTTTTAAGCGTTTTCAATCCGGAAATTTTGATGTCAAAGATGCACGTCGCTCTGATCGCCCTATTACGGATAAAATGGATGCCATTTTTAAAAAAGTGAAGCAAGATTGGCATATAAGTAGTTACGACGTAGCTGAAGAACTGAGAATTGACCACAAAACAGTTTTGGCGCATTTAAAAAAAATTGGGTACACATAAAGCTCGATATTTGGGTACCTCACGAGCTCACTGAAATAAACCTAACAAACCGTGTACTCATTTGTGATTCTTTATTACGACGTAATGAAACGGACCCATTTATTCATGATGAGCTGTTACCACCAGGTAGGAACATCGATTCTGAACTCTACTGCGAACAACTGATGAGATTAAAGCAAGAAGTTGAGAGAAAGCGGCCATAATTAATCAACAGAAGGGGTGTGGTTTTTCATCATTCTTCTTCTTCTTATCGTTTGGTTAGTGGCCAACCTGGTGACAGAGTTATTTAGATCGTCCATATTTTCGGTTTTTCATCATGATAACGCTAGACCTCACACATCTTTAGTCACTCAGCAAAAATTAAGAGAGTTTGGCTGGAAGGTGGAAATCTGAAGGCGCAATGGCCAGGACTATTTCTGACCTTGCACCTTCAGATTTCCACTTGTTCGGGCTCTCCAGAATTCTTTAGGCAGTGTCAGGTTAACATCACGAGAGGACTGCCAAAACCACTTGTCGCGGATTTTGATCAAAAGTCCCAAAATTTTTATAGCAATGGGATCATGTCCCTACCTACAAGATGGCAAAAAGTTATCGAACAAAATGGTACCTACATACTTTAGTTGAATGTAAATAAACTATATTAAGAAATGATTTGTTTTTTTTTAAAAATGCGAAGAAACTTTTTCCTCAACCTATGATGTACACCTAGGAACTTAACATCTTCAACCATTTCAATTCTTTCTTTATTTAGTACTATTACAGTGTAAAGAACCCTTTATTCCTTCTTACAGTGGGCCAACGCATTTGATGTTTTGCGAAATGCCGCCGCCGACTTGACATAGATAATTGGCGCAGGGTTGTCACATATTTTTTCTTAATTTATTTTATACTAGCTGTTGCCCGCGGCCCCGCCCTCGTTGATGTCGGTTATCGCTGCAATAAGTAGCCTATGTGTTATTCCAGACCATAATCTATCTCTGTGCCAAATTTCATCCTGATCCATTCAGTAGTTTTTACGTGAAAGAGTAACAAACATCCATCCATCCATCCATTCTTACAAACTTTCACATTTATAATATTAGTAAGGATTCTGTAATGTTAGAATGCGTGCGGAAAAATAAATAATACAAATATTAAAATTAAATAATGGGAAGGTAAAATATGTATGTGTATTATTTACGAAAAAAATATTTGAGAATATAATTTTTATACATCTTGGATCACTAAATAGATATCATATTCGTTTTCAGCACCCCTAAAACCATGAAAACGATACACATATTGACGTTTTAAAAAATCGCGTCCGCCATCTTGGGTCACGAAATAGATTTCATATTCGTATTCAACAACCCCATAAACCATGAAAACGATACCCGTATTGACTTTTTCGAAAAAATCTCGTCCGCCATCTTGGATCACCAAATAGATATTATATTCATTTTCAGCACCCCCAAAAACCACGAAAACGATACCCATATTAACTTTTCCGAAAAATTTTCATCCGCCATCTAATAATAATTTAATTTGTTACCACTAAACCACTAGGAAAAAGTTTGGAGTAATTCATTTACTACCTTCGATATCTCGTCAACTCTTGGATATCTTTAGCACCCATAATAGCATTGGTGTCATCTGCGAATACTGCTATTACTATAATATAAGCTAAGCTGCTGGAAAAAGGCCTAGCATAGATATAGCTAGTATGTAATTTAATAATATGTATGTATAACAGAGTGTTAAACATCGACGGTGCACTGGACTTCGACGAGCTGAACACCCCGCTGTACTCGCCCGCCGCGCACAACAACAGCGCGCGCGCTCGCTCGCCCTCGCCCGCACCACACACACTACACAACAAGTATGTATAACAGAGTGTTGAACATCGACGAGCTGAACACCCCGCTGTACTCGCCCGCCGCGCACAACAACAGCGCGCGCGCTCGCTCGCCCTCGCCCGCACCACACACACTACACAACAAGTATGTATAACAGAGTGTTGAACTTCGACGAGCTGAACACCCCGCTGTACTCGCCCGCCGCGCACAACAACAGCGCGCGCGCTCGCTCGCCCTCGCCCGCACCACACACACTACACAACAAGTATGTATAACAGAGTGTTGAACATCGACGAGCTGAACACCCCGCTGTACTCGCCCGCCGCGCACAACAACAGCGCGCGCGCTCGCTCGCCCTCGCCCGCACCACACACACTACACAACAAGTATGTATAACAGAGTGTTGAACTTCGACGAGCTGAACACCCCGCTGTACTCGCCCGCCGCGCACAACAACAGCGCGCGCGCTCGCTCGCCCTCGCCCGCACCACACACACTACACAACAAGTATGTATAACAGAGTGTTGAACATCGACGAGCTGAACACCCCGCTGTACTCGCCCGCCGCGCACAACAACAGCGCGCGCGCTCGCTCGCCCTCGCCCGCACCACACACACTACACAACAAGTATGTATAACAGAGTGTTGAACATCGACGAGCTGAACACCCCGCTGTACTCGCCCGCCGCGCACAACAACAGCGCGCGCGCTCGCTCGCCCTCGCCCGCACCACACACACTACACAACAAGTATGTATAACAGAGTGTTGAACTTCGACGAGCTGAACACCCCGCTGTACTCGCCCGCCGCGCACAACAACAGCGCGCGCGCTCGCTCGCCCTCGCCCGCACCACACACACTACACAACAAGTATGTATAACAGAGTGTTGAACATCGACGAGCTGAACACCCCGCTGTACTCGCCCGCCGCGCACAACAACAGCGCGCGCGCTCGCTCGCCCTCGCCCGCACCACACACACTACACAACAAGTATGTATAACAGAGTGTTGAACTTCGACGAGCTGAACACCCCGCTGTACTCGCCCGCCGCGCACAACAACAGCGCGCGCGCTCGCTCGCCCTCGCCCGCACCACACACACTACACAACAAGTATGTATAACAGAGTGTTGAACATCGACGAGCTGAACACCCCGCTGTACTCGCCCGCCGCGCACAACAGCGCGCGCGCTCGCTCGCCCTCGCCCGCACCACACACACTACACAACAAGTATGTATAACAGAGTGTTGAACTTCGACGAGCTGAACACCCCGCTGTACTCGCCCGCCGCGCACAACAACAGCGCGCGCGCTCGCTCGCCCTCGCCCGCACCACACACACTACACAACAAGTATGTATAACAGAGTGTTGAACATCGACGAGCTGAACACCCCGCTGTACTCGCCCGCCGCGCACAACAACAGCGCGCGCGCTCGGTCGCCCTCGCCCGCACCACACACACTACACAACAAGTATGTATAACAGAGTGTTGAACTTCGACGAGCTGAACACCCCGCTGTACTCGCCCGCCGCGCACAACAACAGCGCGCGCGCTCGCTCGCCCTCGCCCGCACCACACACACTACACAACAAGTATGTATAACAGAGTGTTGAACATCGACGAGCTGAACACCCCGCTGTACTCGCCCGCCGCGCACAACAACAGCGCGCGCGCTCGCTCGCCCTCGCCCGCACCACACACACTACACAACAAGTATGTATAACAGAGTGTTGAACTTCGACGAGCTGAACACCCCGCTGTACTCGCCCGCCGCGCACAACAACAGCGCGCGCGCTCGCTCGCCCTCGCCCGCACCACACACACTACACAACAAGTATGTATAACAGAGTGTTGAACATCGACGAGCTGAACACCCCGCTGTACTCGCCCGCCGCGCACAACAACAGCGCGCGCGCTCGCTCGCCCTCGCCCGCACCACACACACTACACAACAAGTATGTATAACAGAGTGTTGAACATCGACGAGCTGAACACCCCGCTGTACTCGCCCGCCGCGCACAACAATGTATTTTTTAACAAAAATATGAAATAGTTGGTACGTTTTTTTATACAAAACAAGGTCCAATATTCACAATCCAAATAACTGATATTCTGGCGAAAGACTAGTTTAAGCACGAAGGATGTTATAAATATGCATTCTCTATCCATATGGGAAATATGCATGAGTATTATGTATAATATATCATCGTATTTCCAAGTAACATAATGTATAAACAACCTCTGCCTACTCATTTCGGTATAAAGGATGCTATTTTAAATTTTAATATTATTTACAGACGCTGTTCGAAATGCTCGGACAGTTGCGACAACCCTGAGCCCCGTCACCTGCTGGGCCCCAACAAGGATCAGCTCCGAATTCAAGTGGTCATCATGCCCCTCACTGACATGTGTCACGTCAGCTCTGCTGACACAATGCACGGATGACCTCCGGTTATCTTCCATGTAGCTTGTGTATGACACCTACCGTTACAGTTCGATGAGTGAAAGAGACGGTTATAATTCTCTCTGTACATATTGCTATTGCATGCCATGTTTTGTATTGGCTGTTAGGGTTGATCCTCATGCGATTTGGTCCCGCGTCTACATGCGTTAGCGGGTAGAAGTGAGATGGACGGAATGTAATTTCACGTACATTAGTACGTTCATCGCAAAACGCAACCGCACGCGGACGCGGGTAAAAATCTCCGTGAGTGAGCCTCAATGTAAATAATGTATATCTATATTTTTATTTTTTAAGTAAATGTTGTGTTTGCCTTTGAGGCTATTTTTGTTAATATATTTTTACTCTTCTTTCATATTGAGTTAAACGAGTGGTTTTCATTTCATTTTAATATTTGAACTGAAAAGAGGCGGTAAGGTTAAGAGATGTTTTAAGATTACATGGAGCCTGGGCACAGTAATACTCCATATACTCTTTTTTATTGTTTATTTTATATTATATTACTTCGTCTTTATATATAATCGATATAATCAGAAAAATAACAAAATATGGCGGACTGAAATGCAAAAATGACTGTTATGTCTGCCGTTAACAATGTTTTCGTATTAAAAATATGATCATATTTATTTCGAAAATCGCATATCTTTTTCCGTTATTCCGAATACTGCTTATGAGCGAAACTACAATACATTTTGCATTGTAGGTATTGACATCCAGGCAGAATGAAACATCTCATTCATTCATTAAACGTTTATAAGAAATATTTGAAGACGTATAGACAAAATAATCTTAATTATTCAAGTGTAAAATATTGAAATGACAAAAATTCTTTATACGTAGATAATAATTAAACTGTTCAAATAAAAAAAACATTAAAATGTTAAAATATTTTTAAAAAATCCTGCGTTTGTGTTCGGAAATTTAGATAAAGCACTCTAAGCATATTTGCGCTCATAGGCACATTTTGAATATGCGCTAAGTTAAAATTAAACCATTTTTACCCGCAACAGCACGCGGACGCGGGCATTAATCGTTCAGTGAGTCGCCGATGTACACATCGACATCATCTCACTCTAACTCAGTCAGAATCGTAGAAGACGACGTCAGATAATTTACCTACCAGCGAACATCGACTAGGTGCATGAGAAGAACGGGCTAGAAAATTAGGCCAAATACTGCTAGCTTATTGGGCTATTGTCAAATAGTTCACTTACTTTAGCTTGTTGGGTTATTGTCGGATAGGCTATTTACTTTAGCTTATTCGGTTATTGCCGGAAAGGCTACTTACTTTAGCTTGTTGGGTTATTGTCGGATAGGCTATTTACTTTAGCTTATTCGGTTATTGTCGGATAGGCTACTTACTTTAGCTTGTTGGGTTATTGTCGGATAGGCTATTTACTTTAGCTTATTCGGTTATTGCCGGATAGACTACTTACTTTAGCTTGTTGGGCTATTGTCGGATAGGCTACTTGACTTTAGCTTGTAGGGCTATTGTCGGTTTGAGGTATGTACAATAATTTTGAAGTACATCGCTGTGCTTGCTTTTGACAAGATCAGTTAATGTTATTGATCATTTAAATTTTATGTAGGTAGCTAAAATGTCGTGTTGTGTTTAAATAAGGAATTTAATTTTTTGGTAGTTATTCCTACTATTAGTGGCAAATAGGCGAAAGATCAAGAATTGCCATCCTCATATACCACTAATGTGACAAATATGCACGACCGACGTAGATTTTGTCTCACTGTGAAAAATATTATTTTAAATCTTTTTTCTAAAACTACAGCTCTGTGTATAGATAATAATATAATATGGCTGTGGAGTTCTTTATGGTACAGGTTCTTTCTTAACTCGTCTTACGCCTATTTTCCACTGAGGGTAAGATATGATAGATTTTTTAAAATGTTTTTTCTGTACGACTGTACGACAAGTGTTGATTTTTTGTTACAATGGAATTAAATTGAAAATAAATGGCCATAACATTCAAATATTGTTGTTTATTAATAAAATATATTATTCAATAATTTTATTATCGTGGTGTAAAAATACTAAGTCTTATATTAATTTCATAATAATAACATTTATAGTTTAGTTATATATCGATAGAAAGAGAACGTTTTCGAACACGAAAACTACTGATTGTGATCTTCTTCTTATCGTTTGGTTAGTGGCCAACCTGGGGGCCCAGGTTGACCAATTCTGCTAATTTACTGATGGCTCACTTGAATCTGAATTGATTGTCAATTGAATCTCAGTAGCATTTTTGGTATTTTGCTAATAAATTTAAGACTACTAGTTGGAAAACCATTGGTCTCAAATTATTTAGCAGAATACCAATAATGTGATACCAAAAATGGTAAGAATTTAAGACCAATGGATTTCCGACTATTGGTCTTAAATTTATTAGTAGAATACCAAAAATGATACTGAGATTCAATTGAGCCATCCATTAATTAGCAGAATTGGGGCCCTGGTGACAGAGTTTATTTAGATCGGCCATATTTAGACCTCTGTCGTCATCTAACGACTGATTATTTCTAACACATTACTAATTACAATAGGCAAGGTCATTGGCCGCGGTGATACGTTAGGTACAGTAGTGCGCGCAGCTGACGCGTGACCTTGACCGTTGACATAAGAACGATTCTTTGGTCTGTATTGTAATTTATAAATAATAAGTTTTCGGCTTCTAGAACGTTTTCCTTCCTCTCAGTATAAATATACTTAAAATTATAAATAAACTTTTTTTTTTTTTTTTTTGTAAATCGTTTTTTATTCATGGTAAATTAAAGCTATATATACAAGAATAATATTAGAAACTTATTTAAACTAACTAAACCTAAATATGAAAAAAAAATAGTTTTTAAACATAAATACTAAAAAAGGAAAAAACATAATACAAATGAAGACTGTTGTTGAGGAATATGTCCACTGGGAACGTGCCCAGAAGGCTGGCGGCATTGCCACGTTGAATGGCAATGCTTTTTCTCTGTGCGAGAAACAAGCCAGCCCTCTGATCACGAGAAGCGTCGATCAGTCGTTTCGCTAGGTCTCTGTAAAGGAAACGAGCACTCGGACCCCATGAACCTACAGTCTCCACCCCAAACGGCTCAAAAATGTAGTTTCCAACTAAATTGCTGTACAAATAAAATAATATTGCTAAATAAACTTATATTTTACTTAATACGGTGTGATCATAAATAATTATCGAGATAATTAAGGATTTAAGTATCATAATTAATAATAATACCTTTTATTAACAAATTGAGGCATTGAAAGCAACATGGACGTATCTTGACAATCTGTTTGGTTTTAATGTATCATATCTTTTATTATAATATGCATATCTTTTTTATGTTTAAGCGAATATATTCTGTTAAAATCATGTATCGTCCTTGTTGTTCCCAATGTAACTGTAAAATATATTTATTTATAAAATTACTGTCTTCTATAATAATCTTCGTACGTACTAACGTCTTAGTCTCTGGTCTGGAACTGTGTACTTTCAATCCGTAATTGATATTTCATGAAAACTTGATACAGATTATAAAAATATTTTACTTTTTATTATCATAATTCTGCGTGCTACTTGATTCTTATATTATAATATGACCACACCTTTAATTAGTTAATTCTAAATGTTTTAAAATATGCCTTCCAATGTTGTGCTCTTCCAAAATTGTATGTGCTATTTCATATATTATTAATCTTGTAATATTTATTACTATATTAATCGGAACCAATAAAAATGGTTGTATTTCGCTGAGACTTTATTAAGATATAATGACAAAGGGAGCTTTTTGCTTTAAGTGGTAATTTCTAAGTTTTACAAGTTCAATGTGGTGTTTGTTGAGTTTTCCGTACTGGGCTGTACCATCACAAGCTTATAGCAGTTTATTTTCAATCTTATTTTGTTTTTTTTTTATCAAATGACAACCTAAACCTAGGTAGTAACGTTGTTGACATCTTACCAATTTTAAATGAATATTGAAAATTAATTGCTATAAGCACGTTGCGTTACCCCTGTGCGGTTATAATAAAACTTCTTTTTACGTACTATCCAGTTGCAAAACTAGTTTTCTGAAGGAGCGGAATTTTATTTGTAATGAAAACATAATGCGTTCACACAATGTGCTCTCACGCGTAGAGCGTTTTCCTTACAAATATTACGTCACTTCTATGGATGCTCATATTTATTTTTGTGCAAATAATTACATATTATCAGCAATTTGCTCTCCTGTTCATTATAATGGTTTCCGCTGTCACTCATACACTATATTTGTTAATATCATTACTAATTTGGTCGGCAGACTAAAGCACATATCGCAATCGCAGAATAAAAATGACTCAAGATGTGTTACGTCTGTATTGCAATATTCATCTTATGCTTATAAAACTTAAGGTTCAAAATTGTCAAACGTATACTTTAAAGTTACGCCTTTTTATTGCTACTTACTTGTTTCGATTGATGTATCTGCCGTCCTTGATGTATGTGTTATATTTTATGTTATATGTACTGTTAGCCACAGTACTATATTATCTATGATCATAATTGTTGTATTACATAGTTTGGATTTAAATATGATTGAGTTAAAAAACATCGTTTTATTTTATTCCACCTTCGAAATCGGTGTTGCAGGTGTCCATAGGCTACGGTAACTGTCTTGCATCAGGCGGGCCGTATGCTTGTTTAATCGGGGCGGGCTAGTGTTTATGCTTTTGCGGTTGCACAACGACATGCTAAGCTTTGCTTTAGCACTGGTAGTATAGATACTAGTCCACCTTGCCCACTCCTGAGGGGGCAAGGGGGTGTGGCCTTAAGGGAGAGCGCTACAGTCGTGTAGATCCTTAAGGCAAGTCTGATGGTTAGTCCTTCCCGTGGTTGCCAGCCCTGTTATTGGTCCGATTCCTAAGAATCAGACGTAACTGAAACCATCAGGCGATTATCTCAAGGATGGCGGGGTCATGTCCTTGGGTGTCCATCATCAAACAAAAGCTGATGATGGACAGTAATGACCTCCCGCGTGTTTGTGCCGTGCGCGGGGACCCGTACGGGGGGATGAAGGAGTCCTGGTAGGTTGAGCCTGAGAGGAGTCTGGTAGTTACACCTTAAAGGCAACACGCCACTTTGGTCTGGAGTTCCACTTACACGGGAGGTTCCGACGTAGCGAGTCGCAATCAATCGGCTGTGTTGTCCGGTCAGACGGCCATCGCGAGTGCCCTGGGGTGGAGGGGTGCACAGCAGAAAGGGCGCGCTAACTGGCAACTTGTGGTGGGAGATCAGTGACGCTCGTGCTGGAAACTCGTGTATAACCCACTCAAGGGCGCTATACCTTCTCATTAGCCCTGGTGCTTGAGAGCATCCCCATTTGAGGGCTCCGTGGAGGGTGGAGAGCTGAGGAGGCGAATTCTTATACAGAAATCGTATGGATAACAAAAAAATAAGACCAGATGATAGAGGCACAACCTCTGAGGGAGTGCCACCAGAGTTACAGCGGGACTGCAAGAGAAGGAGGCTGATGCGCCAACAGGACGACATCGCGGAGGGTGCAGGAGCAACCATCAGGGCTCCTGTCCAGGGACAGAGCGAGGTGATCGACGAGGTAGTGCCTGGGAACACTTCAAACAGGATAGAGAATCAGAGATCCTGCGAGGTAGCATGTGAAGGTCCAGATCAAGTCAAGATGGCGTGGGAGACAAACACGGTCGAGAGCCTCGATATCATGCGGCATTTGAAATTAATGAGGCACGTCAACCCATCACTCCGTACACCGGAGTGGAAGATTGTCGCAACTGTTGTAGATGCGATGACCACACGTAGCATCGTCCTAATGGATAGAGCCTCCGCCGAGGTCATCAAAGCGGCCAACTATACCCTCTACACGGGAATGGTGTTGAGCAAATTCAAGCTAATTGAGGAATGGCACCATTTTTACGAAAGCACATAATTATGTAGGTAAATATACCATGTGTATCTAACTAGCTGGGCCCCTCGAGATAGACCAAAAAAACTGGTGGCAATGCTTTGTTCATTGTACCTCAACGTTTTTGAAAGAAATTAAAATAAATCACCTTATCCTGGCGTGGCTCTCGGTTGTATTAAATTCAGTGAGAAAATATTGTCAGTCCATCAGGGCTCTTTGTAATTTAAATTTATATGTGCTGAAAAAGCATACCATTGTACCGCATGGTTTCTCACTAATGCACTTTTTTAAGCGGACTTTCTACATTTTATTATAAATACAAAATAATGGTAATAGTACCTGCTATGAGGGTAGGTATATTGAACTATTGCGTGATTGTCACTAGCTAATGTAATACTGCAATAGTTAATCATACCTACTTAATCTTTCAGAGTTGGTCGCAATCCAGGGAAGGGCAATTGCACCCGGTCTAGATAGATACCGGTATATTTACACAGCCGCATTTGTATAACTGCATATCTCAATAAAGATTTTTTTTACTCACATAAAGTTTGTTTTATTTGCCTTACCCAGATAAAAATTCTTATTGTAGCGTGACATTTTAAAGCTTTCTATCAGAACTATTTATTTGGGGTCTTAACTGGTTGTAATGTAACCTCGAAAACTAACTCATTTAAAATAATATCAGCGAATAGCCAAATGAAAATATGTCCACCTGTGCGAAAGAGGGACAGGCCGCATCTATATGTATAAAATAAATCCTTATTTCCCTTAGTCACGCCATAACTTGAGAACGACTTTACCGATAGTATTCATCGTTTTTAGGGTTCCGTACCTCGAAAGGAAAAAAGGAACTCTTATATGTCTGTTAAGACCCTTTTTCTCAGGAACGCGTGAAAGTATCAAGCTGAAATTATATCAAATACTCAGGTCTACTGTCCCCTAAAGTTGTGAACAAATTTCTAAGCCAACGTAATCAAAAGATACAGCCGTTTATTCCGCAAATTTTCGACACTCGCAAGGGAACAAAACCTACAGGGTACTTGCCATGAACTCAGAATCTTGAAATTTGGCACGAAGCAACAACTTTTAGCACAGATATAGGAAAAAAAAAATAGTTACATCATATAAAAAAATACAGGTTTGTTCGGAACCCTCGGTGCACGAGTTGGACTCGCACTTGGCCGTTTTTTTAAATATCGTTCTTATGGAAAAAAAAAAGTTTAACTCTAGCAAAGTTAGGGCAGCCCACTCATTAATAAAACAACATATTTATACGTATAAAGTTTTTATTAGACAATACACGTTACAGATAAAGTAAAATAAAACAAGCTCTTTTTTTAAATCTTGTTTACATAACGGTCCAAAGAGTTTGCATTAAAGCAAAAAAAGTTTAAAAGCTGTAATACAGACACATTTTAGAACATTAAAATTTGACACCAGTTTAGTATTCTATTGCACAACAATTAATATTTATAGCACATTTAGTAGGGTATTACTGTAATACTTAGGTAACCTATCATGGAGACGCCTTATAGAAAGAGTAAACGTCACAAAACACCAACTAAATAAGGAGCATCCTCCAACCACGCTAGGTGATCGTGATCGTGCCTGGCGGGCGGTGGCCCAACGGCTAGTCGTTAGGAGTTGTAATATATATTTACTAAATGTCTGTAAGAACTTCGATATTGTCATGCAGACTCTCGGGAATACCTGGGTACTGTGACGTTGGCGTTTGAAATTCGAAGATAAAGATGAATAAAAATTATTAAATCAATTTCTACCAATTATTGAATTACTACTAAGCAGTCCCTCCCGTTTTTCGTGTATTGTCTATGTATATAATTATATTATTATTTTTTTCCTTTTTTTAAGAAGTGTAAATATATTAGGTATATTGTATATATAGATGTAAATAATTGAAATATTATATATAAATTATAATTATTGAATGATGAATAGCCTAGAGTATACAATCGATAGGTTTTAATTTAATATTCTATAATTTTCATTGATCTTTATCTCCAAATGTCAAACGTACCCATGCTATATGAAATAGACTATAAGTAATGTTTGACGAATGTGTGTTTCTGAGAATAGTGACATTTATGTGTCTATGTTGCATTTTTATGTGGTGTTGCCATTACATGCAGAAGCATAGGCGGGAAGATGGCGATGAGAGTCGACAAGTTTGATATATGCGCATCGAGCATTACATAGTGTACGTGGATAAAGTACTTATTCATGCCGGCGCACTATTTTAAGCCTTATGGAAACAACCATAAAACTCAAAAATGTAGGTGAATGAATCATGTATGGCCGTAAAAATTGAGCCTTAAAATCGTCATAAGTGCTAGATCTCTACTTACAATTACAGAATACTTTATTGACGTGCTTGTAAGACAGTTAAACATTTATATTTTAATAACACTGACTAAAATATCGTATTTTTTATGATTTCTAGGCCAACTTAAGCACTAAATCGTTACATGACTTTAACTTAAATTATACTTAACTAATTATACATATGTATAACCTGTTTCTAATTATACAAATAATTTTAGCCAGTTATTAGCTTATACAGCAAGTTCGTTGACAGATGTTTGGCACATTTTAAGAATACGTGTGATGTGTTTGGTTAAAATTAAAATTAAAAACAGCGCAGAGGTCCGTAGGAACAAAATTGTCAACGAATTGGCCCTAACTTTGTTCCAGTAGCCCAGAAGAGACTTTTACACTGCACAACTGAGCTTATTAAAACACTTTCGCGGATAGTAACGTAGACACAAAATATGTTTTATTGTCATGACGTCTATAGGCGTTCACTGTCCTTCAAAGTGTTAACAAATTGATCACCCATCTGATAACTGAACTTAACTAAGTTGATAACTTTCACACTGCACTACCAAGCTCATTAAGAGCTAACGGTAACCGTGTAATCATATTTTTATTAGCTATATGGAAAGCCAGTTAGCGTCGTGATCTATATTCCTAGTCATGATGTTCGTTCATGATAATCTGCGAAAAATCTGTTAAAATTATGTGAGCTTTGTCCAATTTAAGATAGGACAGATTTTATTTCGACAAGCTCACCTCATTTTTCTTATTGCAAATATACCAAGCGAGCGAAACGACACGCGAAAGCTAGTTGAAATATATTTACAACATTTAAATCTGTGCATTATTATTATGCTGTCTCTTTCTATTGCTTTTAACAGATAGAGACAGCGTTAACTGGATAAAGTTATTTGTCAATTAGAAACGAGAGGATAGATAAAATAACTTTATAATGGTGAGATATACTTTAGTTATAATTGCAACTCTGTTATCCACAAGGAAGAACTTGTTTATATTTAATTTTATTCTTCTGGTCCTCTTCACACTTCTTACTAACGATTATGAACTAAGTTGACAATTGCCAAGTGGCAATTGTCAACCTGTAAAACAACATATGCCTTTTTCCAAGGTAGAAATATTTAAAATTTGTCTTCTATCAAGACTATAATCATGTAGAATTCGTTTTTTTGTGCCTAAATAAATTTTGCAGACTGCATTACCAATTAGACGAGTATATATAATATATCTAATGTTACAACTAAAGCACTTAAAAGTTACGTTCAAATCTCTTAGAACAGTAGCGTATCAAAAATTAATAAAAATATTATTAAAGAGAGTACAAGGCATAATAACTAAATACGTTTGCACCATTGTGAATAAAAAGTAATACCTACTTTTAAGTACTAAGCTTAGTTGAGCTATACACATTTCGTTAGATATTAAAAAGAAACTATTTCAATTCGTTTTGGATGGAATAGTAAATGCAAAATTTCGAAGTATTATTTTAATTTTAAAAAGCAAAATTATAGAGTTGCTTTTTGGTATTCACAGTCTTCAATTCCTTAAATAGACTATGGTTAGTATCGAAATGTCTTTTTTTAAAATTTTATTGTCACAATTTCTATAAAAAATACCATTCGGAAGGATTATCTCACTTGTTATCACAGTGTTGCATTAAAAATATAATGAATCAAAAGGTTTCAGATAATTTAAATAATTTGAGAATATTTTTCCAAGCTAAGCATAAGGTCGGCCACATAGGTGACGTATATAACATCTATTACACTGAACATTGAGCTATATCATTGTTTACAACTATATAGATATAACACTGAGAATAACTAGAGTATGTAAAGGGGATAATCCCGAGATAACTAGAATACAATCTCGGGATTTGGGAAACATTTATTTGCATATAAGGTCAATGCAAACCGGGCAAATAAGACTTGGTAAGACATTTTAATAAAAGTCTGTATTGCTAAATTGCAGTAACATAATTATATACTGGCAGGCGATTTAATTACTCTAATAATAATTGAAACGGGGTGTAATATTGATATCACAAAAATAGTCTCAGACTCATACCTTTTTATAACCAATATTGAGATATAGTGTTACTTCAAACGCTAGCTAGTAGTACACTGACCCCTAGAAAACATATTTAGATTGAAAATTTGGATGTCGTTTTTATACATTGAGTGTTATCATATGCCTAATAAATCTTACTAGTTGGTCAACTTCTGTGGCGAGGCGCAGAATGCTGACAGACAGTTGTCATAAACAATTATATTTTTTTATCAATCGACCTCGTGTACGCGACGCACCAGAAGAGAATACCTGTGCACAACTGCGGGTCTTACCGCAGTCATCGCGACCAGGAAGGGGACTCCACTCTCCTTCATACCGCGTCTCAATGTAATAATAATAATATTTTCGTGACAACTCACACATCGCTATCTGATCCCAAACTAGGCAGAGCCTGTACAATGGTTACCAGACAACTGATAAACATACTTATATATTTCTAAATACATACATAATATTATAGATAAATAACACCCAGACACAGAACAAATATTCGTGCTCATTACACAAAGATTTGTCCTGGGTGGGAATCGAACGACCTCCGGCGTACCAGTCAGAGTCACTAATCACTAGACCATCAGGCCAGTGTTAATAATAAACTTTATTGACAACAAAATAATTGTAGTAGGTAGGTACGTAGTCAAATGTTACATTATGTTTTATACTAGTTGTTGTGAGTTAATGTTGCTCCGTCAGACGGTATAGTTGAATAACTAGTAGGACTTATTACTCGTATGGTATCATGGTCTGATTCACCGCTTTTAAGTATTCTAATTTAAAAAAATCACCTTTCCAATTTTTGTGTCTTAACATTTTCTAGAATTTTCTAAGGTTTGCATCGACCCATATCGACTTAAAACTATTACATTTAACATCAATAACATTGATTTTAAAACTGTGACCGAATGTCGTAAACGATGTAAGCGTAAACATAAAATGGTGCGATATTATTATTAAACATTTTCTCTTGTGTTTATATAAAACTGGTGTGTTTACGTTTAGTTGGCCGGTCATAGGAGTAGCTCCTTTGGGAATAGGTTCATCGAAGCGTAGTCCTCAAGCACCTGTAACCGATGCAATTAGCGTTAAGTTTAAGAAAATTATAACGTTAAAATTGCTGGAAAGCACACAAGACCGAAAATAAATCAATTTTTTTAAATGGAAAGTGGACCCATGAACATTTTTTTTTTTCAATTGGTTCATTTTTATTTTTGATAGTAGTAGGCGACACAGCGGCCGAGGTGATTCAAATCAATTCAATCATCATCATCTCAACCCATAAACGTCCCACTGTTGGGCACGGGTCTCCTCCAAACATTTGGAGGGATATTAGCCTACTATACCACGCCGGCCAGACGGGTTGATATAGGGTTTTGTTTCGAGTTTGCCCTCTCTTGCGGTGGATATTGTCTGCTAGACTTACTCCTTTAGTCGACTCTTACGACACTCTCGGGATGGAAGGGCGGTGGTGACATTTGTATTCTTAATCCGCCACCGCACGGACATCAATCAACAACTATCAAACGAAAATCAATTCAATATTTATCGTGAATTAGAAATAATTAAAAATGTGTAACATTAAAGAATAGCACAACACGCCGCGCAGTGGTAAACTATGGTGACTGTCACTTTCGTGGTAGTAATAAAAAATACAAAGCTAAAATAGGCTCACCTCTTTTAGCCTGTCGATAGATGGCGCGGGCACGTCTAGAGGCAGCAGTTGTCGCAGACGTGATCCGTCCAGACACAGCTGCTTGTTGAGCAGCAGCTCGTGCCCAGCGCTGGGCTCCAGCGGAGTGTGGGAGAGCGAGTACTTGCGGCACACGTCCGCCCACGCTGTCAGGTGCTTGTCGTTCGCTTCCTCTGCCACTGACGCTATGTCACTCTGCAAATATAGATAGATAACTATTTATTGTACACCAAAATACATAATGCTTACATATTTTTTTAATTTTAATAGTAATACACAATGGGCCTTTTTCAACATTTTCAATATCACTGATAGCAGATTTTTACAGGCCGGCTTAGGATAGACAGAAAAGATAGATAAAAATAATACTGTTACGACGCACAGGTTGGCCCTAATAACTACCGCTATCTGAAAACAATAGCTATTCATAAAGTGTCTCGAACAATACAGAAAAAACATCATAAAGAGAACAAAGGATGAATAGTGGTCGAACGGAACGTGCGAATATGAACCTTAGCGTTTAAGCACAAGGTTTATGGCACTTAGCACGGTGACTTGTTTACATCATGAATGAACGTTCGAGTAACGGGTTTCTTCGTAAAGACGTTACTATAACTTACTACGATCCTCGCGTATATTCTCGATTCCGTGGCGAGTGATATATAAGGGGCCGACGTGCGGCGGACAGTCAGTCTTGGTTGAAGAGTCTTAGTTGAGTCTTCGTTGAGAAGTCAACGAGTCTTCACTGAGAAGAAGACAGCGATACAGGCGATATATCGGGACGATATTGGAAGACTTTGGTGAAGTGTTTTGTGCTATAGTGAAGAGTTTAGTGAGTGAACTGTTATAGTGTGTAATTGTGTTTACGGTGTATTGTAAGTGACTTTGTGTGTTTTGTGTGCTGAAGTGCTAATATACTCGTTATCGCGTAACCTGGCATTTTAATCGAACCCTATCCTGACAAGTAACTATTGTTGTCGTCATTGAACATAACAATTAGTGTCAGCGGTAGTTCGTAACAATTGGTCTCAGAGTTGGGACGTAACATTGGTGTCAGAAGCGGAATGTCAGTCACACTACGCGACGGAGACGAGGGAGTTTACATGCAACAGTTGACGACAGAAGTGCAAATGCCTGTCAGACCGAGCGACGGTGACAAGGGGGCATGCACTCGTCAACAGGCTGTTTTGGAGTCTTGTGAACCTGCAACTGCAGCTGAGGAAGACAGCAGCCCGCCACCAACTCATCTGGTCACCACTGGGGCCGAGGAAAATATTAGCACACCATCGACTTCTGCGGATACCTTAGCGGGCCCGACAGCGACAAGTCCTTCTAATGTGGTTGATTTGTCGATCCTCTTGGCCACTATGCAAGACTTCCAACGTCGACAACGCCAAGCTGTGGAAAGACTTATGCAGAGTGTACAAGTTCATAGGGAGGCTCAGCGCCGAAATGTGCAAGAGATAATGCGGATCTGCGACTCCATAAAGTTTCAGCCTAGCACACATCAAGCTGTGGTTGACGTCAAGGACAGCCAACGTGAAGGTACGGATAACGTCAAGGATCTTCATCTTCAGAGGCAAGGTATGGAGAACGTCATGGATAGCCAAGGACAAGCTATGGGGAACGTCAAGGATAACTACGGTGAAGCTATGGAGGACGTCAAGGTTAGCTATGGTGAAGCTATGCGGAACGTCCAGGATAGCTGTGGTGAAGCTATGGGGGACGTCAAGGTTAGCTATGGTAAAGCTATGGGGGACGTCCAGGATAGCTGTGGTGAAGCTATGGGGGACGTCAAGGTTAGCTTTGGTAAAGCTATGGGGGACGTCCAGGATAGCTATAGTGAAGCTATGGGGGACGTCAAGGATAGCTATGGTGAAGCTATAGAGGACGTCAAGGATAGCTATAGTGAAGTTATAAAGGACGGTAAGGATAGCTATGGAGAGGCTATGGAGGACGTTAAGGATTGCCAACGTGAAGTTATGGAGGACGTCAGGGATCTTCAGAGGCACGTTATGGAGGACGTCAAGGATTGCCAGCGGTATGCTACGGAGGACGAAGTCAAAGTGTCTACGAGGAAGGCGGATTGTGGCGAGGCAGCGGTATTAGAACCGGGTCCTGAACCGGTGGACATGCAGAAGGAAGAAGAACAACTTACGACTCAGGTGGAAGAGAGTAATGTGAAGATTATAAGGACTCAAGAGTCAGAAGAATCCTGGAAGAAAGAAGATTTAGTGAAGGCACTGAAGAAATATAGCGGACGTGAGAATATCGGCGAACGCGACAGTGAACATTGTGGCTACGGCGGACGCGACGAGTTCCGCAGTATTGAACGTGCTGAACTAGCACGAAGAGATGATACCTGTGAATTTGTGTATAGAACTTTTGGTGAACAGGATCGTGACCCACCGCCTAAGAGAAGATGGCTATGGGTTGAAGAAGAAGTGAAGCCCCGTGTGCGTATGAAGTTGAAGGATTACTCTGCAGACCCGCGACAGGAATCGTGCGGGTGCCGTGCAGACATGCCGAGTGACAGACCATACCTATACGGAGATGTTGCTCGGGACGAGCAAGTTTAAGAGGGGGGCAGTGTTACGACGCACAGGTTGGCCCTAATAACTACCGCTATCTGAAAACAATAGCTATTCATAAAGTGTCTCGAACAATACAGAAAAAACATCATAAAGAGAACAAAGGATGAATAGTGGTCGAACGGAACGTGCGAATATGAACCTTAGCGTTTAAGCACAAGGTTTATGGCACTTAGCACGGTGACTTGTTTACATCATGAATGAACGTTCGAGTAACGGGTTTCTTCGTAAAGACGTTACTATAACTTACTACGATCCTCGCGTATATTCTCGATTCCGTGGCGAGTGATATATAAGGGGCCGACGTGCGGCGGACAGTCAGTCTTGGTTGAAGAGTCTTAGTTGAGTCTTCGTTGAGAAGTCAACGAGTCTTCACTGAGAAGAAGACAGCGATACAGGCGATATATCGGGACGATATTGGAAGACTTTGGTGAAGTGTTTTGTGCTATAGTGAAGAGTTTAGTGAGTGAACTGTTATAGTGTGTAATTGTGTTTACGGTGTATTGTAAGTGACTTTGTGTGTTTTGTGTGCTGAAGTGCTAATATACTCGTTATCGCGTAACCTGGCATTTTAATCGAACCCTATCCTGACAAGTAACTATTGTTGTCGTCATTGAACATAACAATTAGTGTCAGCGGTAGTTCGTAACAATTGGTCTCAGAGTTGGGACGTAACAATACGTTAATAGTATATCTCAGCCAAAAGAGAGAGAGAGAGAGAGAATGAGAGAGAAAGAGAGGGAGAAAGGGAGAGGGATAGAGATATATGATATGAATTTAATGATTTCTAACGATGAAGGAAAACATCGTAAGGAAACCCACGTGTCTTAGAAGCAATTCTGACGACATGTCTGATTGACCAATCACCTCTTGAGAGAGGAGAGGAGACCCGAGCCCAGCAGCGGGACATTTATGGGTTGCTATTATGATTAAATAAATCTATATTTAAATAATCTCAGAGTTTTTTTATCAATTTATGAGCACGACATGTCTCCAGTCGCAAGGGGTGAAGACGACATTAATGGAGACAAGAGAAAGTATGAATTGGGGGTACAGTCAAAAGCACATGAAGCTTTCGTATTTTTTTATCTCGAGGGGAGGAGTAAAATAAAAATGCAACTCCCACAGATGTATGTACGCGCATAACTTCCGATCGACTGCACCAAATAAGATAATTCTTTTTTTTGTGTTTGTTATTATCAGAACAAGGTTTGTATAGAAGAAAATTAAAAGAAAAAAATACCTTTTTTTATATGGCTGTACGAAGTTCGCCGAGTCAGTTAATTACTAATAAAAACTAACCTTAGCTAATGTAGATATAGCAGTTCCATAATAATCATGATTGATCTTGAATATGTCTGCTACCAGCTCTGCCAGGCTCCCTTGCGTGCTGTTAGCGTCATCGACCACGTTGTATGTCTGTTTGTTGGCAGCGGGGGTGGTGGCCAGGGTCCACACCGCGCGGCACACGTCACGCACGTGGACCGTGTTCATCTTCAGGTCTGCTGTCCACAGCAGCTTCATTGTCTCGTTCAAATGTTTGTATATACCACCGTAGAGGAGCCGTGGAGCTGTTAACAAAATACATGTATAAGACTCACGCCTTATGTTTCTATACTAGCAAGGAGGCCAACAAGCATACGTCTCGCCTGATGGGAATAAGTTACCGTAGTCTTTGGACGCTTAAAACACCAGGGGTATCACTCTTTCTTAGGAGCGGTAAGTCACCATACTAGCGAGCAAGCCTGACAAGGTAAGGACGTTCACCTTACAAAAGAAAACAGCCAAATAACTACACACAGCCTGTAGTTGTGTTCCTGTGTGAGTACAGGTTTTCAGCGCTCATTTACTGATGCGTTTTGAAAGAAACGTTTTCCTATCCTAAGGATACTCTATCTTAAAACTCTGATGTAAAAAAAATGGATCGGCAACACGCAAGCGATATCTCTGCTATTGCAAGCATCCATAGGCTATGGTTATTGCTTAACATCAGGGCCCCAATTCTGCTAATTTACGGATGGCTCAATTGAATCTTAATTGAATCTCAGTAGCATTTTTGGTATTCTGCTAATAAATTTAAAACTAATAGTTGGAAAACTAATGGTCTTAAATTATAAGCATTTTTGGTATTTCATTATTGGTATTCTGCTAAATAATTTAAGACCAATGGTTCTCCATCTATTGGTCTTAAATTTATTAGCAGAATACCAAAACGCTACTGAGATTCAATTCAAATACAATTGAGCCATCCGTAAATTAGCAGAATTGGGGCCCAGGCGGGTCGTATGCTTGTTTGCCACCTAAATAGTAAAACGCGGTTAAAAGTACTCTAGGTCCTTTCCATATTTCATAAAGATTGGTTTAGTCGTGTAACCAGAGTTACTTTTGCAATCTATACTAATATTATAAAGCTGAAGAGTTTGTTTGTTTGTTTGGTTGAACGCGCTAATCTCAGAAAGTACTGGTTCGATTAGAAAAAATCTTTTTTTGTTAAATAGTGCATTTATCCAGGAAACCTATAGGCTATATAACATCACGCTATGATCAATAGGAACGGAGCAGTAGTGAGATATGTTGCAAAATCGGGGAATTTATTCCAAATTACCACGCGGACGAAGTCGCGGGCGACCCCTAGTTATAATATATATATGGATTCTATTGATAAAATCAAAGCAAAACTTACTCAAACTCCTCCTATCTCCAATCCCGTATACGATTGCTGGTCTTATGATGGTATAGTTGAGTTCCGACTCCAAGTTCTTCAGTTCCTGTTCCACCTTGTTCTTCATGCGAGCTTCAGTGGTCCACGGGTCTACCGGCCCATCTTCTTTGTGAGGCTGTAATATTATAAACGTCTTATTAGCTTTTAAAAAATAAATAATATCTTAGAACAACTCATATACGGCCACCTGATCCTAAACAAGACAGAGCCTGTACTATGGCAACCAGAAAACTGTAAACATACCTAAAAGGTATATATTTTTAAATCTTACAAATATTATTAATCTATACATCCTACTAACGGTGAAGGAAAACATCGTGAGGAAACCCAGAATTTCTTCTAAGACATGTGTCTTAGAAGAAATTCTAAATACATGTCTGATTCACACGCTGGCCTAATGCGGGTTGCATTAGGTCAGCGTGTGTGAATTAAGGCCTAAACCCTCTCTCTTGATAGAGGAGAGGAGACCTGCGCCCAGCAGTGGGACATATATGGGTTGCATATATACATCCTAACAAATAAAGAAAGTTTGTGAGGATGTATGGATGCATGTTTGTTACTCTTTCACGTAAAAACTAGTGAACGGATCTGGAGAAATTTAGCACAGAGATAAAGTCTGGAATAGGACACAGGCTACTTTTTATCGCGATAACCGACATCCACGCGGGAAGTGAAACAGCTAGTATAATCATATTGTGACGACGCACAGAGCCTCTAGACACGTGGCATAAACGATAGTCGAATCGAAAAGTCAAAAAATAAAATGTATGGAATTTGACGTGAGTCTATGATTTAATATCGTAAACTTACGTCAAATCCCATACATTTTCTTTTTTGATTTTTCGATTCGATTATCGCTTATGCCACTTGTCTAGAGAGGCTGGTTGGCTATAGAAAATACTGATCTTCGAATACAAGCGATACATCGGGACGATATTGGAAGACTTTAGTGAACTTTTACAGTGTGTTTTGTAAGTGATATTGTGTGGTATTGTGTTGAAGTGCGAATACACTCGTAAACGCGTAACCTGGCATTTTCGAACCCTATAATGACAAGTAACTTTTGGTGTCATCATTTGAACGTGATAGGTGTCAGTCAGTCAGTCAGCAGTAGAACGTAACAATACTATAGATAAACTAGCTGTTGCCCGCGGCTCCGCCCGCGTGGATGTCGGTTATCGCTGCAAAAAGAAGCCTATGTGTTAATCCAGACCATAATCTATCTGTGTGCCAAATTTCATCCAGATCCGTTCAGTAGTTTTTACGTGAAAGAGTAACAAACATCCATCCCTCCATCCTTCACATTTATAATATTAGTAAGGATAACAGCCAAATACACAACAAAGTGAAATATGTGTTGTGACGCAGTTCCTATTTCTCGACTCTCAAAGTCAGATATCGCCGATTTTTAAACTTTTAACGTGAAGCTATTACCGTCACTTCCCCCGATACCAGTCAAACATTATAAAAGACGTATTATCGCGCCATCAGTGACGTCATCTCCTCAATGTCACACCAACGGACGAGTTTATGAGCGGAACTTCCACTACTTTATCACTGAATATATTAACTTACAACAGTACAAGCTTTTTTATTATTGATATTCTTTTGTTAAGTTAATGTAAGTCTGCAAAGATTATATTATATTTCTGGCCAGTCCTTTCGTGTAATATCGAATTAGGACCAAAATTCATTTGAGTTACAGAGTGATACTTCGACTGCGCCTCGGTGGTCCAGTGGTCGCAGTATGCGCCTGCTGTGCACGAGGTTGTGGGTTCGATTCCCACACAGGATAAAACTTTGTGTGATCCTCAAAGAATTGTTCTGAGTCTGGGTGTAATTTGTGTCCGTTAATTGTATGTTTGTTAAGTCCCCCGCGACACAGAGATTGTTCTCTAGTGCGGAAGTTCTTTTTAAAAAAAGAAAATAAAAAAGATGCTTTTTACGAAGGAAAAAAAAAACACATGAACTATGACGTCAGTCATATATTGTTACCCTTGTCAGCAAATTACCCGTAGCTAAATAAAAAAGTCATCAGGAGAACTAGCAAGAAACTCGACGTTGTAGGGGGTTATTTTTGGAACTGAAAAACCGCTTTTTGAAAACTTTTTTACATTCATTACATTTCAAGGACCTCCACCTTACAGAAGACCACAGCCAAATAACTACACATAGCGGTGTAGTTGTTCCTGTGTGTGAGTACAGGTCTCCTGCGCTCATTTAGGGATACGTTTTGAAAGATACGTATTCCTATCTCAGGGTTACGTCCATCTTAAAGCCCGTGACAAAACATGGGTTGGCAAAACGCAAGTGATACCTCTGACATTGCAAGCGTCCATAGGCTACGGTTTCTGCTTAACATCAGGTGGGCCGTATGCTTGTTTGCCACCTAAGTAGTATAAAAAAAAGAGAAAGTGAATTAAGTATGTCTGGATTGAACTTGAAGCAATTGGCGTACTATAGTACGCTGACTCACCTTGTCACTACTATACATATGCCCACTTGAGATCTCCACGAGCCTGGGCACCTTCTGCTTGGCGCACTGCTTAGCCACGTTCGCGCTCAGCGTGTAGATACCCTCGGAGTATACAGCTTCTGTCTGTCCCACCCGGGTTTCGCCAGCGCAGTTCACGACCAGGTCCCAGGGGGCACCGTCGCCAGGATCTAATGCTGATGCACATGATGCTGGAGTAACAAACATAAGAGAAGGTCAATTAAAGAGTCGGTTCGACCCAAAAAAGTTGAGTTGGCAACTGGGGGTGTGTCATTTATTGGTAGAGGGGAAATGCGAAATGCTTAACGCACATCACACCACCCCGCTCGGGGAAGCGAGGTGGTTATGGTTAAGGCCCCCTTCTCAAAAAATGATGAAAGAGAGGTGTAAATGAAACCATTTTTTGTTGGCATTTATAGACAAATGACTTCCAAAAAATACAGTATTAATCTACAAGATGTGTTTTGTTATAAATTATATAGTAATTTTAAATAGTTTGTAAAAAAATCATCGAATCAGCACCAAATTATTGAGATGTAACCATTTCAATTTTTATCAAATATTTAATACGAAAATAAAAACGATATTTGAAGAAAACATACACCTATAATTTGGTAATGTTATATTTAGAATAAGGTTAAATTTTAATTTATTAAAAATGCATAAGACCTCCATTCAAAGAGTACATCTGTTTGTATCCCTGCGCTCGCCCAGAGAATTAGGTCGTGTTTGCTTCGCCCAAATGCTCAAGGTCGTTGGCGATATCACAAACCTTAAAGGTGGTAGGCGGCCGGCATACCGACTGAAACCTCCCTGTGCACCAACACCCGCCTTCACGCATGGACCACCGGAACCTGATACGGCATCAGTGGTCCAACAAATTAAAAATGTTGGGTCGGCCACTCGCGTGTGATACCCCAAGTATGGCAAGTGTCCATAGGCTACGGTAACTGCTTACTATCAAGCAGGCCGTTTGCTTGTTTGCCTCCTAAATAGTACGTATAAAAACAACACACGTTGGCCTATTGCGGGTTGGTGAAATAGGTACTACATAGGTACCTATCTAATACCTTGTACTTATACATCTACCTGTACGCGCACCGAATTCTTGAATAATATACTGCCGAATCGATTCGAATAGAAAGCAAATGTTTGGGATTTGATGTAAGTGTACCTACGACATTTTATCGTAAGCTTATGTAAAATCCCATACATTTGCTTTTTATTCTATTTGACTATCGTTTATGCCACTTGTCTGTTTTGTGATGTGTGAGCTCATTCGTGATATTATAAACATTTGCTTGTTTTAATACGGTAGAGGCATATCTATCGATTGAAAACTTAGACTATCTCTGATATATATATGTACTAGGGGTCGCCCGCGTGGTTATTTGGAATATTTTCCCCGATTTTGCAACATATCTCACTACTGCTCCGCTCCTATTGATCATAGCGTGATGTTATATAGCTTATAGCCTTCCTGGATAAATGCACTATTCAACAAAAAAAGATTTTTTTCTAATCGAACCTGTATTATAAAGCTGTAGAGTTTGTTTGTTTGGTTGAACGCGCTAATCTCAGAAAGATTAGCGCGTTCAACCAAACAAACAAACTCTTCAGCTTTATAATATTAGTATAGATATACATATTATGTAGTTATCGGTCGGTACGGTAACCGACTAAGAATAGAAAGTAATGTCGCGTCGCTAACCCGTTTAAGGGCTCGTGTTCGACAAATAGGTCGCACATAATGTGATTCGAGAACTTCCAAGTAATTTAATATACCGGTTAACATAGCCTTATATTTCATCATTTTAAGCGTGGTGTAGTAGGCTAATATCCCTAAAATGTATGGAGGAGGCCCGTGCCCAGCAGTGGGACGTTTATGGGTTGAGATGATGATGATGATGAAGGGTGATATTTTGATAAAATGATAATTATATTAACCGACTAAAAAGAAACCATCCGACATATTGCCGTCATGTTCATCTCTGAAAAAAAGATTTACCAAAGATGAACTAGCAGATAATACCTTAAGAGTTTACAATTAAGCGTGCATACAAGAAATTAAATCCTGAACTCCCCGAGGTCAAATCTGTAATTTTACTGAATCTTGGAAAGGGCTGATCTAATTATTAGTCGGTCAATTTGGAGCCTGTCGATCCAGGAAAGCAGCTGTCCCACCAGCCTTGCGGTATGCCACGCCTATACCAACATATACTGCCTTATTCCCCTTGATTAGCAGGCGCACTTATCCTCAAGACCAACGATGCAACTAGTTTAGTACCAGGCAACTAAATGCATCACAATTTTATTGATAAGCTATAAAAGAAACTAGTTGAAATATACAATGTAGGTACAGTCGATAACAATACGAGTGAATCGCTTGTTATAATATTTATATATTATTAATCACAAATGTAGCATTGTTAACATCCTACTAATATTATAAACGTGAAAGTTTGTAAGAATGTATGGATGGATATTTTTTTTTTTTTTTGTTTTTTAAAACACAACTCCCGCACTAGAGAACCAAGCTCTGTGTTGCAGGGGACTTTACAAACATACAATTAACGGACACAAATTACACCCAGACTCAGAACAACTCTTTGTAGGTCACACAAAGTTTTGTCCCTGTGTGGGAATCGAACCCACAACCTCGTCCACAGCAGGCACATACTGGATTGCCTTGGTGGTCCCACTGGACCACCAAGGCAGTCAAAATATGTATGGGATGTTTGTTACTGTTTCACGCAAAAACTACTGAACGGATCTGGAGGATGAAATTTGGCACAGAGATAGATTATAGTCTGGAATAGCATATACTACGCTACTAGCTACTTTTTATCGCGATAACCGATATCTACGCGGGCGTAGCCGCGGGCAACAACTAGTGTAATGAATGTACGGCGGTCGTCGGCGCGTCGGTGGCGGCGCGGGCGCATTCTCGGCGCCTTACAGATCAAATGACAGGTTACATCCACGTCAGCGGTGGCGCTAGATAGAGTACTCATTTTTCACGTAGCAAAGAGTTTTTTTTTACAAAATTAACCGTTTTGGCGTCTCTGTCATACATAGCATCTATCCTTTTCGCACTAAGGGGTAGGCGGAGACGTATCACACAGAGTTTGTTACATAGAAGTATTCTATACAGAGTTATGTTACATAGAAGTATTCTATACTTCTATGTAACATAACTCTGTGTGTTCTATACTTCTATGTAACATAACCCATGTAATAGGAGCGAGTATATCATGAAAAGGGACTTTGTATCAGGCAAGGCCAAAGATTGCTTAGCAGACAAATAAGTTTATAATATCCAACAAGCATAAACACGGATGGGCATCATGTTTCATCGCGGTGTTCCTGTTGCCATCTTCCGACTGCATCATCAATTTCAGTACCTTTTTATTTTATACTAGTTGTTGACCGCGGCTCCGCCCGCGTGGATGTCGGTTATCGCTGTAAAAAGTAGCCTATGTGTTATACCATAATCTATCTTTGTTCCAAATTCCACCCAGATCCGTTCAGTAGTTTTTACGTGAAAGAGTAACAAACATCCATCCATCCATACTTACAAACTTTTGCATTTATAATATTAGTAGGATTATTGCATAGTCAAACAAATCTTTTCTGTGGAAATGTTTGGGGGAGGCCTATGTCCAGCAGTGGACGTCTTTTGGCTGAGATGATGACACATTAAAAGAACCGACGTTCACGGATGAAGAGGTTGATGTAGAGGAAGTGAAAGAAGTTTTTTTTTTATACTACCAAGGTGGCAAACAAGCACACGGCCCGCCTGATGGTAAGCAGTTACCGTAGCCTATGGACGTTTGCAACACCAGGGGTGTCACTCACGCGTTGCCGACCTTTTAAAACCTTATAACTCCTTTCTTGAAGAACCCCATGCTATAGTCTCTGCTAAGTATGTCTGGATCGAAACAATTTGCGTACCATAATTTCTGCCTACCCCAATGGGAGACTAGCATGATAATATGTATGTATAAAAGCTTATAAAAACACTCTCAATATGGGGCATTTGGTGAGACATAACTAACTTATCCCTCCCTCGGCGATCTATAAGAGCCGACAGTTAAAATCCAATTACCTACCAACCTCGTAACTAAGTTAATTATTCCCGATAAAGTACGACGATGTCACTTTGCTACGTAATGAAATCTCAACATGATATCGACATGAGAATAACACGATACGCCGGCGACGCGACGTCGGTCGTACTCGTAAATTGTTGTTTTTACTCCGACGATATTATAAATATTTTATTACGAGAACCTTCATAAAGTACACGTATCGTTTAGCTAGAACATGCATGTTTTAAGAGTCCAATCGAATTATACGGCTGAGTTATAGTAGGTAGGATATGTCTCTACCTGCTTAAGCTTTTAGGGTTCACTTTGGTATTTTGGAGCAATCCAACTGGTAAAGTGTAGATATCATCATCATCATCATCATCTCAGCAAAAAGACGTCCACTGCTGGACATAGGCCTCCCCCAAGGATTTCCACAACTCTCGATCCTGAGCAGACCTTGTCCATCGGTTGCTCGCAACCTTTACCAGGTCGTCGGTCCACCTTGTTGGAGGCCTGCCCACGCTTCGTCTTCAAGTGGCAATGGGCCGGGTATATAGCTCGCAGAACTGAGGCCGTTGGGGTAAATAGGTTCTAGAGTGGCGATCACGATCTGGAAGTGTAGATATACCGCACCAAAGACCGCAACCATAAATAATCTACCTAAATAGGTATATTGGGCATTGTAGTGTATTTTATGGCTTCCAATAAAGTCAGATAGATTGAAACTGACTATATAATCGATTCAATTTGGACTTCGACTTTCAACGTGTGCGTTGAAAGCCAAAACAACCAAGTCTTGTAAATATTTGGAACATTATTTTATTTTATAACGGATTCCCTTATAGATAACTAGCTGTTGCCCGCGGCTCCGCCTGCGTGGATGTCGGTTATCGTTGCAAAAAGTAGCCTATGTGTTATTCCAGACCATAATCTATCTGTGTGCCAAATTGCATCCAGATCCGTTCAGTAGTTTTTACGTGAAAGAGTAACAAACATCCATCCATCCATTCTTACAAACTTTCACATTTATAATATTAGTAAGGATCATTTAACCCAGGCGAAGACGGAGTGGGCCGCTAGTAAATTATATAGCTCAGTGAATGTAGGTCTTACTGCTTCTTATAGCGACAAGTTTGCGTCTTTTAGGTTAAAGGCCGTTTTATCGGGACAATAAAATGGTCCCTAGACGCATGGAAACGGCACGTACGCATACTGCCTGACTTATTGCGGTGTGGGAGGAGCCGTCAAACAGGTAAAAGTGTTGGTATAATGTAGGTACTTGTTAAGTAACTTAACATCTGAGGAGATCTGCCATGTTTTTGAGAGAACTAGTAAATCAGATGTACGCTGCGTAAAAATCTGCCCTGCTAAGCAAAAACGACGTAACTGCATGATAAAGGTTACGGTAAAAACACATGTAACTTATCAGATTTAAGACCTGTTTTGCTTAGATACTTGTCTTGCACTTGTGTGGTTCCTTGTAAGCAGGGCAGAAATATTGTTGCACATGGGATGTTTAGGTAATTTAAAATTGTGGGATTTGGACATTCCGTAAGTTTGATATCCAGGGAATTGGATATTTTGGAAATTGAACGTTCTGGGAAATGGAAGAAAACGAATTAAAAATTTAGGGAATTGATCGTAAAACCGTTAAACATTTGAAAACTGGACATTCTGAACCTAAACGTATGAAAACGAAACATCGGCGTTTTTTCAGGTATTTTGGTGCATCGGCAATCAAACCCTGCTTCGTCTCACCTCCAGTTGTTGAACGAATTAATGTAAAATAGCTATGCGTCTAATGGTTTGGTATGACAATGATTAATCGTGTTTTTCCTGCTGGCGTCCAAACAGGCTGGCATATGTATTGTTTGTTGATTATATTCGTATCACGCGACATGTTATACAAATTGAATGTCAATTCTTGTAACCGTCTTGTTGAAATTAAATCGATTTATGATGAAAGACTATGCAATGTATATTACTGCCTCAATGGTCTAGTGTTTTTTGAGTGTGGTTGCGGTTTGTGCCCGGTTTGGGCCTAGATATTGGGTATTTTGTCAAGAAATTCTTAAAAGATACACGAAGTTTGGAAAAACTCGAAATCATTCATCATTGATCACTCTCCCGTCGTGTCAGATTGCCGTCCCATCGGACTATGAGAGTGAGGGAATAAAGGGTGCATCTGTGTTAGCAAACTATCCTTACTAATATTATAAATGTGAAAGTTTGTAAGAATGGATGGATGGATGTTTGTTACTCTTTCACGTAAAAATTACTGAACGGATCTGGATGAAATTTGGCACAGAGATAGATTATGGTCTGGAATAACACATAGGCTACTTTTTGCAGCGACAACCGACATAAACGCGGGCGGAGCCGCGGGCAACAGCTAGTGCTGCGCGGTAGATATTATAGTGCATTCGTCGATATTAGTATCAAGCAATTACAAAAAAAAAGTGGTTGGGGGTCGTAACTGAGTACATAAATCAATTGATCTGTGTAGTTGACTTCAATTTTGGTTAATAAAGACTATATTTTAAATCATGTACTGGCCTGTTGGTCTAGTGGTTAGTCATTGACTGCTCCGCCGGAGGTCGTGGGATCGATTCCCATCCAGGACAAATCTTTGTGTGATGAGCATAAATGTTTGTTCTGTGTCTGGGTGTTATTTATTTATAATATGTATGTATTTAGAAATATATAAGTATCTTTATCAGTTGTCTGGTTGCCATAGTACAGGCTCTGCCTAGTTTGGGATCAGTTAGCGATGTGTGAGTTGTCCCGAAAATATTATACGATGCGGTATGAAGGAGAGCGGAGTCCCCTTACTGGCCGCGATGACTGCGGTAAAGACTCGCAGTTGCGTACAGGTACTCTCATCTGGTACGTCACGTACATGAAGTCGATTGCATTTGTTTACTTGTTTTTGTATGTGTACAACGATAAAACAAATATCGTTTATGACAACTATCTGTCGGCTCTACAGGCTCTGTCTAGTTTGGTATCAGATGGCGGTGTGTGAGTTGTTCCAAAAATATTATAGGTATAATTTATAATAATATTATACGTTTTTTATAGTAACTGAACTTCACTATAACACACAAGCTGAGTGGCAATACCTACTTTAAACCGATAATATAATTATAAGGATATAGTTATTTTTCCTTAACATTGTTATTACTATTATATGGAATGTTTTTAGTCAGGGTAAGGTTAGATATAGGCCAAACAATTAATAGACAGAACACTACATACGGCTTTTACAGCTTTTTGAATCGTTATATCTCAGAAACGGTGACTCGTAGGAAAAAAAGTATTGGCACATATTTTATAGATAATTTTATGATCTACATGATAAAACTTACCGTTTTGCTGAAAATCGCGAAAAGCTCATTTTTAGCTTTGACCTCGAGTAATTTTTTATCCATACACGGGAATGATGAACTTTTTAATTTTATTTGTAATGATGTTTTGAACAATTTTACTGATTTTCAGTTTGACAGACTCTCATTTTTTGGTCTAAATTGACCGGATTATTAGCTGAAAGACTGCTCCTAATACTGTGTTGTCTACTTGGTATAGGCTTTCATTTAGAATTTCCACAACATTCGGACTGGGAACCGAGCTGCCCTTGTACGTCAGCAGCTCAGGACCGAATAAATCTCAAATTTCTGTTTATTTTGCAAGACTGTTTGAATGTATAGAATACTTTATTTATACTGATATAAGCTAAATGAAATGAAGTTTGAACAAGAATAAGTCGATAACAAGACTTTAAATAAACTTCGCATGACAATCCAGCTCAAATCATCAAGACAAAGCTCTAGCCGTAATTGAAAGCAGTCACGAACAAATTGAAATGATAAATCGTGAATAAAGAGATTATCATTTTTAAAAGACATTCAAAAAGTCGATATACCATGCTGAAGTCTCTCAAGAGGACAACGGCTCAGCTCGGAAGCTCATTTCATAAGCTTTTGCTAATACCATATACGCTCAATAAAGTACGATCCCTAAACGGACAATATAATGTGATATGCTGTTTCTAGCACTAGTCGGGCAGAGGTATTCCGTAAGAGCGAAAACCGAGCGACCGCGAAAACAGAGCAAAATCTGGTTGTCAGATTGAAAATCGGTATTCCGTAAGATCAAATCGAGCCTTTTTGACGTTTAGCAATCGTGTGTGCCGTCACCGAGCAATTACAACTGTCAGTTTGCGATCGCTGTTTCTTAGAGAATCAGCTGGCGGACTCCCACTCCACACATGGAGTACCTACAATATATATATATTTTTTACAGCGATAACCGACATCCACGCGGGCGGAGCTGCGGGCAACAGCTAGTACCTGAAATGCACTATCACCAGCTACCTTTTTTGTTCGTCTTGGGCGATAAATTAATTGAATTCTATTCATACTCACTTTAACACAGAAAAATAGGGTTAATAATATTATATAATGTGCTTCAAAAACCAAAACCCCGTTCAAGATTCCTCTTAGTCAAGGCAAATCGTCTGAAATGTAGGTCTTTCGCCAAAAATACAGCTATATTCTTGACCGATGTAATTCGCGGTCTGGCAAACACATTTACATAATACGTTTTTTTACATTACTTGTTACAACGGGTCGACGACGCGTCGATAAAATACATAAATAATGAAAACTGCATGCGCTTTTGGCACACAATGCGACTGGTTTTTATCTAATAAATATTTTTAGCATTGTTGCTATGCAATCAGCTCAAATATACAGCTTAAATGTTAAAGCAATGTGGAAAAAGACGAGCCCCGAGCAGGATTCGAAACCGGGGTTCCGGCCCACCACACTACCAACTGTGCCATCCGAGCTCCTACTCCGGAGTTCGAATTTGTCCACCGCTTTTTTACGTCTTGGAGTGACGTCAGCTTCATTCAATGGTTCTTTTCTATCAGCACGGATAGCTCAGTAGTGTAAATGGTTGCCTCACCATTTACCACTGCGCGGACTGTTGTGAATATGATCTCCAAATGTGACAAAAATGTATTCCATAAAAATGGTTGTTCTTAGTCTAGGTTTGGTTTTTATTCGATACATGGATTATTATGAAGGGTCGTCTTCTTAATCGAGAGAGCGGAGTCAAACTTGCAGTTCTCTTTCTAAAAATCTAGAACCCGCATGGGTATTCCGTAAGAGCGAAAACCGAGCGACCGCGAAAACGGAGCAAAATCTGGCTGTCAGATTGAAAATCGGTATTCCGTAAGAGTGAAAACCGAGCCTTTTTGACGTTTAGCAATCGTGTGTGCCGTCACCGAGCAATCACAACTGTCAGTTTGCGATCGCTGTTTCTTAGAGAATCAGCCGGCCGGTCTGTGTGTGGATCAAGTTCTAAACTTGATCAGCACACACACGCTGGCCCAATGCCGATTGGTGCATTAGGCATGCTTTTAAGATTTCTTTATATGTCATTAGCAGATGGTAAAGTTTTAAGAAAGTAACAGCTACAAAGACGTTACCAGGCCGTTCAGTTTTACGTCGCTTTAGCGAATCTCGGATTACCTCTAACAAAATAGTGTGGATAATATATGGATAGATGGTCTCACGCAACGTTAGCATGCGAGAATAATTAAGCAATTAGCATTTTGCTAATAATGCAGTTATTATAAAATATACCAGTGATACTAGTCTTGTTAACGAAAGTGTTGTTTTTACAATGTAAGTTCTTTTTTTTACTCATTGTGATATTTGCATTTAATTGTGGATCAGGTATATGAAATCATAAGACGTTACAGGAATAACAGACGCGCTCAAAATGAGTTCGGGAATTCGTAATAAATAACTAGTCACAATAAATGTAGACAAGACTGTGTGCTATGAATCATCATTATACCATATGTTACTGTTGCCATGTTAACTAATCAGTTTTTATAATTATAGATTTGAAAAAAATGTTGCATTATACATATGTTTCAAGTAAGAAGACAAATTGGAAGACACAGCGTGGGTAGGCCTTCATCAATCTGGACCGATTTTTATAATAATGATAGTGAGAAGAAAGCCATATAGATGGCTCTATATGGATATGGCTATAGGTCAACAAATATGTAATATAATCCATTTTTGACCTTTTCCCAAAGCATTTGTTAGAGGTAAAACATTGATTTTTGCCTGCTATATTGGGTCTTAATGAGTAATATAGGGGAGCATTAGCAGCAAGAAGAATGAGCTGCCAGTTTCTGTTCCTCTAGATCCTGCATCCTGAATCAGAAGACTGGGCGCTTCCCCTTCAAAAATGAAGGCGTGGATCCAAGCTCATTTCACTTGCTTAATATTTTAGAATAAAATATGTACTGGTATGCAAGATGAGCAGAATGTGCATTTGTGCATGCCAATTCAAAGATAAACCCACTCTTCTATACTTTGAGACTGATACTGAGCATTACTTAACATAAAACCATAATATGACGGTTCTAATATGGAACGTTAAAACATAAGTGAAATCACGGGTAAAAGTCAGTTAATAACTTAGTTATATTGTTATTACTAAGTTATTATTGGGACAATGTAAGCAATGAGTCATACTTTGATAACATATCACAGATGCTACTGGAGAAGTCGAAAGTACTACACTTGTCCGAGGTTGTGATAAAACATTATTTGTATATAAATATTATGTTCATGGAAAAAGTAAGAAATAAAATGTTGTCTATTTAACATGGCATGGAGAGAAATATCTTGAAACTGAGGAAAATACAAGATACATGAAAACTCAAATCACAGATCGCTATGCTTCAGGCTAGTCTAAATTAAAATTAATCGTCGATCATTTATTTTGCGAATATACATGAGTCCCGTTACATTCGATTATTATATTACAGCAGAGGCCTCAATAAACAATCCAACCAGTTCTACCACGAAGTAGACAACTAACGTAAACTACCATAAGCTACCATCTCTTCTACCAATAAGCTCATCCTAAGTTTGTCTGGAAGAGATCGCTTTAAGCAATAAGACCAGCCATTGTACCGACTTTTTTGTGTTGTTTAAATCTTTCTATAATTAGTTTAAGTACTTATGTGTTGTACAATAAAGAATATTCTATCTTCTATCTATTAAAACTGTAGCATAGTTAATTTAACAACTTAATTAGTATGTATTCAAGAAATCAAATGCAGTTTATCACATTTTTGTTCGCTTAATGAATAATAAACTCGTACTTTAATATATGTGCCTCTATCTGTAAGCGGTATAATAATGGAAAACTCTGAAGTCTCTTATCTGTTTGTTTTACAGATTATGAAACAGCAAAGTGCATATTGTATAACACATATTACTTGATTGTATATAATCTTGTGTCACAATGTTGTTCATTCACACCAATCTCATAAAACTACTTAAAGAATTTTATTAAAATGATTATTTGAATAAATTTTATATGTCTTGCTTGGCCTAATCATAAGAAACAAAAGATTTTATCTCAACAAGTGGCACTCAAATTTTGTTATTGCAAATATACCACAAAGTGGAAACCAGTTTTCTCCTGAAACTAACCATGGTATAAAAAAATGGGTCAGCAACACGCAAGTAATATCTGACGTATTGCAGGCTACGGTAACTGCTTACCATTTACACACACATACAGGTCAGATGGTTACAAACAAGCATATGGACCGTATGTGTGTTTGCTAAGTAGTATTAAAAATTTTATAACAACTATTTCCAAAAAAAAAACTGGTCAGATATTGTATGGAATATGCTGCTTTATTTTTCGTTTTATTGCGCCATATAAAAGTTTCTTTCTTATATTATTAACTTTGGTTCATAGAAGACAAAAATAAAATGTGTACTTACTTGTATTTATAAGATTTGAGCTCTTATATTCCACACGGGGGTCCTCAAAAATTTTTGTATGACTTGGATTTAGGAATGCCAATTGCGGTGGTGTCTTGTCCACCACACGCAACCCGCTCACCAAATCATTGGATATCAGGTATTCCACGAGGTTTCGCCCAATGAAACCGCACCCTGTATCAAAATTACACGGTCAATCGAATAAGAACCTTCGCAGGACGATGACTAACACTTCGGAGACCGTTACAAGAATAAAAAAAAAACACGTCACTATCACTAAACTTGTACCATATTTATTATGGGTATATTCTTAACTATTTTAGGAGCATTTTATGAAAATAAATTGGAAAAATTACCTCCCAAAACTACAACTCGTGGTTTTGAATTATCACCGGCACAATCGGACATTTCGCTAGCCGGCCGTTTCACAAAAATGAATGACAGTTGAAGTTCTGACAGATGATCCGAGAGTCAAAAATTTAGTGTTGCTATAATACTATATTTGGTTTTCAGCGAATTTGGTAGAATCTATGATAATTTTGAAGTCAGTTTCTTGTGTTATGGTCCTATGACGTTCAAAAGTATCATGTATTTGATCTAAATCAATAAATGAGTTTGACTTTGACTTTATGCTTTTCTCTTAAATCATACTTAATAAGTCAAAGGTTCACAGGATGCGAACATAACACGACGTTTAAGTAGGTAGGTACCTCGTCATTTATCACAATGGCTAGTTGAATGTCGTTTCGATCTCGAATACGCGAGATCATTAATAAAAAATAATGCTAGACTAGATACTATTGTATAAAACAGAAAGTGTTAAATGAAGATGAAACCCGTAGTATTGTTGCACACACGCTAATATACAGTCACGTCACCGTCGTTTTTATTTAATTAGCCCATTCATTGCTTAATTCATTCCAATTATTTAATTTCAGTACATATAGGTATTATTTTATTAAAGGTACATATTTGTATTTGTAAGATTATATAAATCTTACTGTTCTCAATTATTTTATTATGATATTGGATTGGATTCAGGGTAATATTTTTAATATTACCCTGAATCCAATCCAATATCATATATGATAAAAGTTAATATATATAATTATTTACATAACTTATGTACAATGAAATCACAAATTTACAATAGGAAATTCTGGGACCCGAACTAAGTAGTTATTCTAAAAATATAAGTGCAACATACATGGTAGAATGGTAGGTTTGCGTCTGACAGATCTGATTTTCTGGTTTCATTTCACGCAACATATATTATTAGTTTATTTATTTAAAATAACAATAGAATTAACAATAATAACAGTCTTATTTGAGTAAATATACAATTAAAGTAATACAAAATAAATGTATCCCATAAGTTCTTAAGCCTTAGCCGTGTCAGGATTTTGAATAATTTCATGGCGATCTGTTATTTCATCGGCTGCCGTTTTCGTTTAATCAGAAGGCAGAAGACAAGCGACTACTAATCCAGCTGAAACAAAGTATATTATATTTTTTTATTTTGGAAAAAATAACATATAAACTGGCCTATTGGGGTAGCTGTTAGTGGGATCCGATTTTGTAGTCAGGGTGACTGCTAAATCGGAGGTCACTAAGTAAAGTGGGGTCGATTCCCACTTAGGATAAAATATCTTTAGGTGTTGACCACGATTCTTCATTCTGTGTAATTGTCTGGGGGTTAAATATATGTGTATATTTAGGTACAAATCAGTTTTCTGGTTGCTATAGTGTCTAGTTTGGGTGACATTCATGTGTAAGTTGTTTTGAAATATTATAATTAGGTATTATGCCTGGCAAACATCTTGACAAATTGAGCAGAAAGCGTTTTTAGGTCTCCTTGGTGGTGGGTATGGGCTGCGGGGGGCAGGACGTGACAATGAACCAATCACAGTACTGAACGATTCGCGTCATTGGTTAATAAGGTTAAGAGGAAACGCGGTGTGTCTATTCTCCATAGAAACGCTCTCGCCTGTTTTCTACCTGGTTTACGATCTTAAAGTAAACATTTTTTGCAATAAAATTAATATGAACTTCTTGTATGTTCCTATGTTTTCCTTTTTGATGATTCATTTATATTTATAAGCACTAGAAATCCTTAAAAATGCTCAAAATAACCATTTTAGACGGCTGTCAACATAGGCCTGGTATACAAATATGACAACTGTTATTGAAAAAAGGAAAACATAGGGGCACATTTTATATCCTAATCATGCAGTTTACGAAATATCTTTTAAATTGGTCTAATAATGGAGGAGGAAATAGGCGAGAGCCAAACCTCGAATTACGACTTTTTACTTATGCTGTTTAGACGGATATGCAGTTGTCCCTGTCGCACAAATCGCGTGGCCGAGCGCTCGCAGAGCGACAGCGATAGTTTATTCAAATACCTAATATTCAAAAGTCTCTCCGCCCGCATTTCCTCTTAATACCTACTATCGAACTATGCATCTTGAATTACGAGGGCATCACTGTACATGCGCGAACTACGCTGGTTTTTGTTCAAAATATTTTCCGGCTACTATACCTATTCAAACTGGAAGACGAAGCGTGGGCAGGCCTCCAACAAGGTGTACCGACGACCTGGTAAAGGTTGCGGGCAACCGATGGACAAGGTCGGCTCAGGATCGAGAGTTGTGGAAAACCTTGGGGGAGGCCTATGTCCAGCAGTGGACGTCTTTTGGCTGAGATGATGATGATGATACCTATTCTTTATACATTCTACAAAATGTCATTGATTTATGATCTAACACCATTTTTCATGGAGCGCGCTTGAGAAACAATTGATTACGAATGTCGGCAATAATTCAGAAATTTAATCAAAAATAACTCTGTCTCTATTAAACTAATATTATACTAGCTGTTGCCCGCGGCTCCACCCTCTTTATATAGTTTTTTATATTGGTGGTTTATATACTTATAGTAGGTACTTAAATATTTTGATGTGTTTTTTGTACTTCCACTAGCCAACTGAAGCTGCAATACATTTCCTAAAACCAGACTATTTTTGTGTTATGGCACAGAATACTTAATAGTACTGGTTATGGCATAAGTATATGTAAGTAACTAACGCACAGGGACACAACTACACCACTGTATGTTGTTATTATTTTAATACTAGCTGTTGCCCGCTGCTCCGCCCGCGTGGATGTCGGTTATCGCTGTAAAAAGTAGCCTATGTGTTATTCCAGACCATAATCTATATCAGTGCCAAATTTCATTCAGATCCGTTCAGTAGTTTTTACGTAAAAGAGTAACAAACATCCATCCATACTTACAAACTTTCGCGTTTATAATACTAGTAGGATACTTACATACAACTAAGATAAGATATCCACTGATCATTGGCGTACAATAATTCTCCAGTAAATTCCCTATCACTTGTACACTGAAGAAACCAAAACCTCTTGCTACTACTACTGACAGACATGTGGCCATACCCCTGCAAACATTAAAAAAAGTCCATAATTAATTTTCATTAGATATATATTCATTGATATCATTGAGGTACTTACGTATAGTAGGTATATTTCACATAGCATACATACTGTGACGTTTGACATTTGGAGATAAAGACCATTTTTTTTAAAGACAACTCTCTCACTAGAGAACAAGCTCTGTGTCGCGGGGCACTTTACAAACATACAATTAACGGACACGAATTACACCCACCTCGTGCACAGCAGGCGCATACTGCGACCACTGGACCACCGAGGCAGTCGATCAATGAAAGTGATAGAATATTGAATGAGAAACTATTGATTAAATACTTTAGGCTCTTGATCATTAAATTAGCTCATTGGTCACAGATTGATTTAATCATTCTCATTCATCTTCAAATGTCAAACGTCACAGTACCCATGCTATGTGAAATATACTATAGTACATATACCTAAATGATTGATATACAGAAAACCCAAGATACTAACAATAACATAAAATACAGGCATTGTTACGTTTATTTCAATTAGTATCGCCATAGTATCATCACACTGGAGATTTGCAAGCGAATTCAAAGCTAGGCGAGTGCGCAGCGAGGTCGCTGCGAGTGGTATAGTATTGTCAGACTGGGGCGGCGCCGGCGCAGCGGGCTGTTGAACGCCAGTGTACCAAATGTCATCGACACCGACGCTGACGGCTCTACTCCTCTAGACAAGTAGCATAAACGGTAGTCGAATCGAAAATTCAAAAAAAGACAGAAGACCACAGCCAAATGACTACACACAGCGGTGTAGTTGTATTCCTGTGTGTGAGTACAGGTCTCCAGCGCTCATTTAGGAATGCATTTTGAAAGAAACGTATTCCTATCCCAGGGTTACTTCCATCTTAAAGCCCTGGTGTAAAAAAATGGGTTGGCAACACGCAAGTGATACCTCTGGTAATGCAAGCGTCTATAGGCTACGGATACTGCTTAACATCAGGTGGGCCGTATGCTTGTTTGCCACCCAAGTAGTATAAAAAAAAAAAAAAAAAAGGAAATGTATGGATTTTGACGTAAGTTTACGACATTATGTGCCCGTGTTCACCGCACTCTCGCTGCGAACTCTCTGCTTTGTCTGAACTTTGAAGTCGCTTGCAAATCGCTAGTGCGATAAGGCCTATAAAGAAGAATAGAGAGAGAGAGAGAAGAGGTCTGGGTTTCGATTCCTGTGTCTTAATACTGCTCCAGCAGTTTAGGCTCTGCGTTAATGAATCAGTCAGTCAGGACAGTTATTATATGGGTGTCTTAGATCTCTGCTTATCCCTTAGATTCATAAGGCGTGATGGTATTTTATTTTAGTTATATTAAGAATGAAATCAAGAATCTGAATCAAGAACATCATAAAGATTTTTAACGTTTACAAACCTCAAATGCGTAGGATTCAACTCCACCAAATACGTATTAACGTTGCCCAATATTAAACATACATAGATAAACAAGTAGAACAGCGCTACGCTCAGCAGTGGGATCCTCATGAAGATCAGCAGGCCACCACAGACCGAGCATACTGCGAACACCATCAGGGTGGTGGCCTTCTTTCCTAGAGGACCTACAAGGAATGACAGGAGGACTGAAGCGATCGTGGACACACCGGAGTAGCACATGACTGTGTAAAGAGTCAGCGGTTGAATTACGTGGTCACAGTCTTCTGGTCTCTGAGAAAGAATGAATAGTAATTTTATTGTTTATTCGCTTTACTAATTAACGTTGTGAAGCGTGTAAATAGTAACATTTGAGTTACTCTCTTTCTGTCATCAGTAATTTGACATTTGAGAGAAGGAGATAACAGACAAAGGAAGAGCAACAAAACGTGTTATATTTTTCTGATTAAAAAAAACGCTTTAATTTAATACTTTTTTAGACGCATTCCTAAATGTGCGCTGAAGATCTGTACTCACACAGGAACACAACTACACCGCACTGCGCTGTGTGTAGTTATTTGGCTGTGGTTTTCTGTAAGGTCCTTCCCCAGTCGGGCTTGCTGGCTAGTATGGTGCCCTACCGTTTTTAAAAACTATTTTTATTAGACAGGTACTAAACTACAAGTACATACCATGGGCTGAGAGTAAGCGCTTCGACTGGCTACTTCACAGAAGGTTTGTCCTGAACTGTCTTCCCCAGTAAAGAATGCGTTTGTCATTGTCGGCACCCACATCGTGAACCCGGTAGATCTGTTAGGAACAAAGATAAGATTTATTACTATTACATATCTGGATATAGACCTGTAGGTATAGCCAGCAAAGGAGATAAGTATCTAAGGACATAATTATGATATGATGATAACATTTTTGAAACATTCCATTCCATTTGTTAGGAACTGGAATAATATAATACTTATACCTACAAAACCTGACTGCACGGTTGGTTCGCTTAAATGGATCCCCACGCGGGACAAAAAAATGTGTGATTAATCTTATACTTTGTGTCCGTATGTTTGAAAAGATCCCTGCGACACAGGGCTTGTTGCTTAGAGTTGCCCTATCGTGAAGCCCTGGTGTAAAAAATGGTCAGGTACTCTAAGTGTCCATAGGCTAAGGCAAATGCTTAACATCAGGTGGGCATATGCTTGTTTGCCACTCAAGTATTGTATAAAAAATACTTAATTAGAATATTACATGCCCATTTAGGGAAAAGGCATAAAAATAAGCAGCTATATAACTTACGTCATATATAAGCACACAATAAAATTAACTTACGTCATGTAAGCACACAGCAGCAAATAATAAAGTATGGCAGAGTTCCTGAGGAGTGGTGGCTTGAACAGCGGCGCTGTCTGGTTCCACATCTTCTTTAGCACTGATGTTTCGCTGCTGATCACTACAGGCTCTTCAAGGTACACACGCAACACCTGAGATAACAAAGAAGTTTATGATCATCATCATGAGCCTATCACAGACCACTACTTGACATACTCGAAGGCCTTTCTCTAATTGCACGCCATTTAGTACGATCTTTCGTTTCGGTGAAAAAAGTAACCATCATTGGGGAGTTCTTCAAGAAAAGAGATTATAATTTATTTTATGTGAAAAGAAGACTGGACATGTTGTCTGTGACCAAGGTGGTCACCTCGACTCACCATCATAATGCCCGTTATGTTTCGTACATATAACTGTGTGATCCATAAATGGTTCTTGTAAGTCTGGGTGTATATTGTGCCCATGAATTTTATGTTTATAAAGTCTTGCGCGACTGAGGGCTTGTGCCTTAGTGCATTTTTTAAATATCAGAGTTCTAGATTTTGAGTTTTATTCTAAAATAAAAACTCTTCTGATTTATAATAATTATCTTCTTAGTTTGAAAAACTCTTTAAATAAATAAATATTGTTGAAAATAACTCTCAAATCAATTAAAATACTACAAAATAACTTACAGAATAAGCGTCCTTCTTATGTCCAGTGTTAGACTGAAATATTGTCTGCAATATCTTTAGTGCCTCCTCATCATTCTCTTTGCTCAGAAGAAACTTTGGGCTTTCCTTCAAGAACAAGAGGTACAGTATCCCAATGGCTCCCGGCAAGCTAATGATCTGCATCAACAGTCTCCAGGGTCTGTACACCAAGCTCAGCCAAGATATCTCCAAGTGAAAGGTTAGTTTGAAGACCGGTACGGCGACAGCTATGAGTACGAATACATCATTTTTTAAGAGAGGTTCACCATTTTAGTCAAGTTGGGGGTAAGATGATTACAGTAATGCCTTCTCTTTACGAAAACAGCTATGATAGTTTTATATAGCATGCAAATATACGACCCGCCTGATGTTAAGCAGTTACAGTAGCCTATGGCCGCTTGCTATACCAGAGATATCACTTGCGTATTGCCAATCCATTTTTTTTACACCTGGGTTACGTAGTAACTATTTAGTAATCTGTGACCTGGGCTTTAAGATGGGAGTATCCTTGGGATAGGAAAACGGTTTTTTCAAAACGCATTTCTAAATGAGCGCTGGAGACTGTACTCACACTCAAGAACACAACTACACCACTGTGTGTAGATATTTTTTTTTTTTTTTTTTTAGTATGATACCCTACCTCTCTTAAGTACGAGTAATACCCCAGGTGTTTCAAGCGTCCATAGGTCCTACCTCTCTTTAATTTTAAGATCATTAATCATTTATTTATTTATTTACACACACATAAAACTATTATTACAGGCTTACAACCTAATTCAATAGCTTATGTACATAATTATAAATAAGAACTATATATATAACTTAAAATAATAATAAAATAAGTTAAATTACACTAAACAAATTACACAATAAGCGGCCCGTGTGAATTCGTTCAGTGTACACGAAAAGAGATCAATTTGACGGGCCAACGTGTTGAGCACATGTAGCATGTAGTAGATGAAAGAACAAATGTCGTAAATATAAAGCTGTTTGCAAAATGTAGATATATGCTGCTTACCGCACATCAGGCACTGCACGAACATGGTGACGCTGGCCATTATGAACATGAACCTGCTATGCTTGCTCGGTAAGCTCTCTGCCATCAACACGAAGGCTGCTGCATTTGCTGCTGATGTACTGTAATATATCATATTTTGTTTTGTAGGGTTTTAAAGTCTTTTAAATTTTCATGATTTGTACACATTTTATTACTACTACAGGCTTTATAGCGATCGACTTTCGACCGCGAGTATATTTTTTATAATTACATTGCTCCACGACGGGTTACAAAGATTTCTCAAATTGTGTAATATTTATATCAGTCAATCTGTGAGTCACAGACTGTGACTACGGTCGGTGCAATTCGACCAAAACATCGGGTAGCAAAAGGTAAAAAAACCCTCAAAATGATACACAATTTAGACCCGTACTTAGTCTTATTTAGATCGCCCATATTTAAGGCCTATAATAAGTAAGTAGTTAGAAGATGGATTCTTTAAAGGTTTAAGGGTTTCTTTTGAATAAGGTCGTATCACTTAAAGCTGTGAGCTAGTGATTTGCTTGTGCATGAAGTAGGCTGTTTATCGACAAATCTTGGCAAAGAAACAAGTAGAAGATTCTGACAAAAGCGCTTCTGGCAAAGGCTTGCATTTACGAGAGTACAAATATAGCATAGTCAAAGTTTAGACAGAGCAGGACTGCAGAAAGATATTACGGTCGAACTTCAACCACTGTTCGACCTCTATTTATAAAATGTACTTACAACATGGCTGAGGAAAACTTGAGTACAGCTAACAATGTGTAGTCCGGTGCCATGCTCGCAGCTACATTTAGCACGAAGCCCACCGGCATGGCCATGAGAAGGGTTTTGCGACGTCCGATCGTATCTGCTGCTAAGCCCCAGCCGTAAGAGGATATCATTACACCTGGAAAGGTATCTTTAGTTCAGATTGCGTTAAATCAAAAAAATCCTATAAAAATCAGGATGATACTATCCCTTTAGCCTTCTCCCTCCCTTATCTTTCGTTATAATATATTTATTTATCAGATTTACATCCATTATTTGTTAGTACACACTTATAACTATATTAGTAAACATATGTAAAATAAAACAAAGCATAAATAAAATAAATATACATACAAAACATTATTTTATATTAAATATTGCGACCCTGGTTCTCATGTGTACTGAGTTCCAGTGTATATTATGTTATGCAATTAGCCACAAATTTATTTAAATATTTAAAGCAATGTGGAAATAGTCTAGCCCGGTGCTGTAGTCGTAATGCGCTGCACCTAAACCCAAGAGGAGCAGATTTAAATCTTGCTACGGGCTTGAATTTTTCCGCAGATATAATCATACATACATATAATTACGCCTGTGTCCCAGTGGGGTAAGCAGAGACTATCGTACGTCAATTGCTTTGATCCAAACATACTTCCTTCATTTATTTATTTATTTATTCATTTCATTCATCATTCACCAACCTCTCCATGCATGAACGTCGATTCTGGGTACTTTACTTTTTTTCACATTGCTTTGAATTTTTAAATATTTTTTTTTTAAATTCTACTACTTACCTATTAAAGGTGCGGCCGACAGTAGTCCTTGCTCAGAAGTATTAAGTGACAAGTCGCAGGCCACAGCTGGCATGATGACGCTGAAGCCGAAGATGTCCATGTACATCGCCAAGATCAGGAAGGAGCAGCATGATAGCATATGTATATTGTACTTTCCAAAACCTGTATCAAATTACAGTCACATTAATACCTCTATTTTTTTAAAGTAAAATTATTTTGTCAAGAGGTCAGTACCTACGTATCGTCTGATCTGCTGATCTAGTCTTTTTCTTATAGTTTGGTTAGTGGCCAATCTGGTGACAGAGTTATTTAGATCGCCCATATGCTTCTGCAAGCTATCTGCCCTTAAGGCAATCTACCTGAGTATGTTTCATACTGAAGTATATAGATATATACATACTGTGCCCAGCAATGGGATGTTTATAGGTTAAGATTATGATAATGATATTTGATCTATAAGTCCCACTGGGCACGGGTCTCCTCTCCTCTATGAAAACAGCTTAGTTAGGGTTTAGTCCACATCCTAATGGCCTAATAAGGATTGGTGGATGAGACAAGCATATAGAATATCTGCTAAATTTCTTCACGATGATTTCTTTCACCGTTACATATATTGCCATCAGTCTGGTTGCCATATTAGAGGCTCAACTCATATCTTTCCCAAAAGTCTGCTTTTTTGAAGACACGTGAAACCATCTACGTGTATATCTAACGTGTCGAATCAAACAACACGACGTTGAATGACCGAGAGAATTATGATAATGAGAATCAATAGAATAAACACGTGTTTACTTGCATCATTGTAAGTCGTGTACCTAATATAGAGTGCTTAGGTACTCAAGTGTTTGTTGGATGACTAAGTTACTGGGGGCCTACCATGATGTGTGAAACGTGAGTCATTCATTCGAGATACACGCTACGTCCCTCTTTCTCGATCGAATAACTCTGGTAGGCCCCTGTTCGTAAACTGTGTGTGTATACCTACTTATGGCAAATGTCATTGCTACTATTCGATTAGACTAACGTTTATACTACTATCGAGAGGGTTATTTTTCAATTTGTTTTTAGCCTGTATTGTCCCACTGGAAGGCCCTCTCTTTCTTCCTCTCAATCCGGCCCTGAGCTAAAATAGACCGGTAAAAGACGTATAAAGCTGTGAACAAATTCGAAATCAGGAGTAGGAACTCAGTTCACAATGCGCTGGGCCGGAATCCGAGAGGCGCAGGTTCGAATCCGTTCCTACATTGCTTAAAATCCTACTGCACGTAAAAACTACTGAACAGATCGGGATGAAATTTGGCAAAGAGATAGATTATGGTCTGGAATTACACACAGGCTACTTTTTACAGCGATAACCACCATCCACGCGGGCGGAGCCGCGGGCAACAACTAGTATTTAAATAAATCTGTTTAAGGCTCTACGGCATAGCCAGAGAAGTTTATAGTCTAATATAAAAAGTAATGACAAAATTAACTTACCAGTTAAATCAATGGCATTTTCAAAACTGCATTCCTTTGTACCGCCTTCGCCAATCGTAAACACCATAATTACGAAACAATGTTAAAAAGATACAATCTCAAATTACAAGAATGTTTGCAGTACTTTTTGTAAAAATAATAAATGATTTGATTTGAAATAGTAAAATTATGAAGCTATTTGGATGATATTCTTTTAAAAAAAATGTATTCAGAATTAAAATATGACGCATATATTTGTCCTTTTTTGTTATGATTGTCTTTTAAATTTAGAAATATAGATTAAATATGGATTACTTTAGTCATTGTATAATTTAACTTTTAAATATAACACACAATTAAGATGTTTTTTTATTGTAGACGTTGCGATACACAATAATAAGATACAGATAGGTGGACAGTCATAAAGTAACTGTGGATAGGTACGTAAACTTGCAGCTATAAATAGGCGATACCTACTGTTTATGTAAATGATAGAAAGGTTACAACTACAAACTGATAAGAGAATTAGTCCAGAGCCAAACTGAAATTGAAAACCCAATTGAAAAAAAAATCTTCGCCGTATTTGGTTGGTCGGAAAATATATATATAGCAAATAATAAGTAAAATAAGATTTAAAAAAATTATAAGTAATAAAAGAGGTAGTACCATACTAGCGAGTAAGCCCGACTGGGGAAGGACTTCCACCTTACAGAAGACTACAGCCAAACAATTACACACAGCGGTGTAGTTGTGTTCCTGTGTGTGAGTACAGCTCTCCAGCGCTCATTTAGGGATGCGATTTGAAAAAAACCTATTCCTATCCCAGGGATACTCCCATCTTAAAGCCCTGGTGAAAAAAAATGCCACCTTGGTAGTATAAAAATAAAAAAAATGCTTTGGCAACATGCAAGTGATACCTCTGGTATTGCAAGCGTCTAGAGGCTACGGTAATTGCTTATCATCAGACGGGCCGTATGCTTGTTTGCCACCCAAGTAGTATGAAAAAAAGTAAATAAAAATAAATGGAAAGAACTCGATGAATGTTCTGGAATATTAACTTAGGGAAATAGTCGTTTCGAGAGGTTAATCATTTTTTCTTTGAAGATGCTGGTTGGTTTTATACGTGTCAATCGTTTTTTTGTTTTTTGTATATGTTACTGATAAAGTACAGCCATTTGGGGTGTACCACAGGTAACTTTCTGGCATAACTTTATGACGGGCAGATTTTGGTCTCAGTTCATCTTGGTTTCTGCTCTAACTGTGCATACCTCTTCCTAAATCAAATCAATTGTCAATATCTACCGTTGGATCTCTCCTTTTAGGAAAACCACAGTTCAAAATCAAAGTCGAAGTCAAACTCATTTATTCATTTAGATCAAATACATGGTACTTCTGAACGTCATTAAAACAAATGCCAGCATACTTTTTTTCTACGGCCAATTCGCTGACTTGGGTAGGGTAACCTCGTGAAGAATTGGCAAGAAACACGGGCCACTCTTTTTAATCGCCAGAGTATAACATTTACAATTTGGTATGAGTTACAATATTAGTGGTAACAAAAAGGGACGGAAACCAATATACCATAAGAATGAAATTAAGATAAGTATTTCAAAGGAAACAATATAATTTAAATATGAATTTAGTTTTTCACTATATGGTAATGAGGGCTCGTTTCTTTATGTGAGTATGAGATAGAAACGTGTCGAGATTACATTGCAATCTTAGTAAAAATTTAATATTTGAAAATGAATTCGACTGCCTTGGTGGTCCAGTGGTCGCAGTATGCGCCTGCTGTGCACGAGGTTGTGGGTTCGATTCCCGCCCAGGACAAAACTTTGTGTGACCCACAAAGAGTTGTTCTGAGTCTGGGTGTAATTTGTGTCCGTTAATTATAATATGTTTGTAAAGTCCCTCGCGACACAAAGCATGTTCTCTAGTACGGGAGTAAAAAAATAAAGTTGCATTATATAACTAGAAAAACATCGCCAATTTCCAATCTTCGGGAATCTATTATGAATTTCTTGTCAGAAATATAATATAGTTTTGGTTCGACTCGGGAATCAAACTTAGGACCTAAGGATCGGCAGTCGCATGCCACAACCACTAGATCAATAAAGGCAGTAGCATCTAATAGTCATGATCTAAAACACGTGCATGACATGTTCAGTATCCGATAATCGTGCGCATATGTATATGGATATCCGTATTATTCATCATTTGTCTTAGTTTCCGACGTCAATACACCGAGCCGTTGTTAGTTATTGTAGTGCAACCTTATTGTATGGCGTGCATTCATTAATATTTCCTTTCAAATTATTGTGCTATTATGATTATGTTGTTAACCGACATCGAAAAAGGAAAAGGTTCTTAATTTTTTTACGGTTTATTTATTTTTTTACCGACTTTCTGCTGTTCTATGTTCGTATTTTTTTTATGTATGTTCACCGATATCTCCCCCATTTGTGAACCGATTCTCAAAATTATTTTTTTATTTATTATTTTGTTTAATATTAATTTATTTTATTTAATATTAATTTTTAGAAACCACCTCTAGTGGTCCCATTGGCGCCAAGTCAAGATCTGATGTTGGAATCCCAGGGAAATCGAGGGCAACCCTCAAATCAATCAATCAAATGTTATAAGTATTAACAATGTTTTTCGTATATATTTTACTTTTATTTTAATATCACTAAAAATAAAACAAATATTTTTTTTAGAAAAACCGACTTCAATGTGTATTCAGTTATTTTTAGGTTTTTGAAGTCGGTTTCATTTTTTTCTCTCATCATCAATTCATCGGTTGAAAACTAAAAAAAAATGCATTTTTTTTTTAAATGACGTAAGTGAGCACTAAGAAGGGGTCTTGTGATGTTACCTCTTAAGGGTTGAAATAAGGGATGAACGGTAGTATAGTTGTCTATCATTTTCAAAGCAAGAAGCATGAAATTTTATACACCTGTTTTTAGTTAAAAATAAATGTAACCTGTATCAGGCTTTTTTGAAATTTCACCCTTAAGAAGATACAATGAAGGTAAGAAGCATGAAATGTCAGATTCTTTCTGAAAGAAATGTACATTATGTATACTGGGGTTTTTAAAAATGTTACGCGTAGGAGTTGATTTTTTTTTATTTTACCCTCTTTGGGTGAAATTAAAAAAAAAAACAACTCCTAAAATTAAAAAATGTTTAACCCCCAGTGCTATAATATCTACATTGCATCACGCTTACATAGCAACATATTATTTAAATAATTCTCATACTTTTTGGTATCTATGCATAATGATTATGATGAGTCAATATTTTCTTTGTTAACAAATTGTATGTTAGATAAAAGCCAATGTATTTATAATACAGTGTATTATATTGTATTATTTAAGCCGTGTACAGACATTGCGTAAACTGCCCCTTATCTGCTTCTGAAGGGGGCGCACTTCGAAAGCACTGCACCTAAAACTAGAAATTTTTATAAGTAATTCATTGGGAAAATAATGTATATAATAGACTGCCTCGGTGGTCCAGTGGCCGCAGTATGCGCCTGCTGTGCACGAGGTTGTGGGTTCGATTCCCACACAGGACAAAACTTTGTGTGACCCGCAAAGAATTTTTCTGAGTCTGGGTGTAATTTGTGTCCGTTAAATGTATGTTTGTATAGTCCCCCGCGACACAAAGCTTGTTCTCTAGTGCGGGAGTTGTCTTAAAAATGTAATTTTATTTTATTTAAATAATCCACGCATGGTACCCTCGGCACGTACCTAGTGTTTTTTAAATACAATTACTATCAAGGATGCAAATAAGCATACGATCCTCCTGATGGAAAGTATTCGCCGTAGCCTATGGATGCTTACAACGCCGGGGTATCACTCGCGCGTTGCAGACCCTTTAAAAATCTTATAACTTTTTTCTTGAAAAACCACATGAACAATCCACTACTGTGTATCTGTGTATGTAGCGTGTGCACAACTTTGTGCTACTAGGTGGCGTATATTTGGAAAGGCCTATGTCCAGTAGTGGACAATAAGTACCTAATATAACTGGCTTTGAGGTCCAGTGGCCGCAGTATGCGCCTGCTGTGCACGAGGTTGTGGATTCAAGTCCCACACAGGACAAAACTTTGTGTGACCCGTAAAGAGTTGTTCAGAGTCTAAATATAATTTGTGTCCGTTAATTGTATGTCTGTAAAGTCTCCCGCGACACAGAGTTTGTTCTCTAATGCGGGACTTGTCCCTTAAATAAAAATAAAAAATAACACTGCTTCTCTCAGCTCTCTATTCTATATAGATCCTCTTTTCTATATAGATTGACATAACATACGCATTGATTGCAAGAACCAATTTGGTACGAATAGACTACGCGTGCCTTGGAACACTATATATTTTGTTTATTTAAAACAACTTAATACTTCATCATCTTAGGCTTTGCGTAAACGGGCCACTGACCACAGCCACAGTTACGTGTTACGCGGCACGTCCTTTGGTACTGCGATCGGTGGAGGCCATTATAATCAATTTCACATAGCATGAGTACTGTGACGTTTTAAAATTCTACGATGAAGATGAAAAGAAATGATTGAATCAATCTCTAACCAATTGGCATGCAATTGCATGATCTGCCTAGAGTGTTCAATCGATAGGTTTTTCTCTTTCATTTTCATTGACATTTATTTTCAAATGTCACTCCATAGTACCCATGCTATGTGAAATAGACTATAGAGGCGTCCACCGATCTTCTTCACACTCACACATTCAAATTTTTGTTTTTTTATCTACTTTATAAAACGAGCCACAGCGGCTGCTATTAGTAGCCAGGTATTTATTGAATATTATCAAAACGCGTTCGTATTACTGATATAAAGATGGAAAATACCGATGTATAACTATGTAACTTTCTTCTTGAATGAAATCTACTTATATGTCTAGCTAGTGAAGGGGTGGACGTCATCTATCCTTTTCTCTCGCACAAAGTAAGGGGCGCGTCTAAAGTCTCTTTCTAACAGGTCGTGGAAAATCAATAACCTCCTCGTGTTGTCTACTCTCCTGGTAAATATAACGAAAATGGCGGATCTGTCAACGAACTTGGGAAAGGAAAAATAACGGAACGCATAAGAAAAACTGTAAGAAAATTTTGTGATTTTCCGTGGTGAAAATGTAACAAAATAGTAAAAATATTTCAATAATGTAAAATGAAACGACGAATTATAGTTTATAACACAGATATAGATACACAGTTTATAATATACGAGTAGGTACTTACATATTAACAGCTGTTTACTTTTCGCATAAGGTTCTCTTCGCTCGGAAAATCGCTTGACATCTTTTCACTCACGTTTTCGCGACATCCCAGGTACTAGGCGCGCATAAATGTGAACGAGTGGAGACATTCCTTTCTACAACATGGAGCTATGAAAAGCTTTTTCTATGGGACAAAGTTTACATATTTATGTGGACGTCAAGAAGAAAATAAATTTATAACATGGGAAATGAGAGAGTGATGTGTTTAAAAGTTGTTAAGTGTAAAAGAAAATGTTGTGAAAATAATCATATGTTGATGTCTTAAAATAAATAATATGGAGCTAAAAGCGTAATAATTCAACAATCTGCATTGAGACTGCATGTGTGGACTAAATCCTCTCATTTCAACTTCCCTTTACGACGAGACCTTGACCTTCCACCTAGGTGATAATAGTTCTTCCTCTATCTCTCTTCTGTTATTGACCTCAAAATAATTACAGGTGACTAAAAGATTTTAGGCTTATTTTCCATTTGCTTTTGCTTGACAATTTGTATTGACATACCGTTAGGTGATTTTTTATATTAAAGCGGCCAAAATAGAGTACATACATTAGTGAAGCACTTTTTATTTTATAGTATAAAGCTAAAGAGTAAGTCAGACCTAACTGCCCGATCAAAAAGTTCTTTTTACATCTCTGTCTTAGTAAAAATCAATACGACGGCGACGTGACGCGCAATGCAGTGACGTAGTTAATGCCCCATAGGAACTTCGCGCATGCGTGGTCGTTATTAGCAACGCTTCCCTCGCAACCCTATCTTCTAATACTGTTGCGATCCTAGTACTGCCGCCCACAAATCAGAAATTTCCTAGCCTTCCTCCAGGGTTCTTGGCAGAGGAAATATACCTTCGACTTCCTCTATGATAGGGCGGAATCGCTCTCGGTTCCTGAAATATGGAAGCCACTGAAATCAGGACAAAAATATTGCGTGTTTTGTTCTGACTGCTAATTTTGAGGTTATGTTGCTGCGCATCTCTTGTGCGCAGAGGAACAATTACACTTTCATTCTTACTTATGTCAAAGATAATGCAATGTTTTTATTTAGCCTGTATCTATAGTGATGTAACAGAAAACAGATTGTAGTAAGACAAATTATATTATTTTACAATATTAACATAAGAATACCAGATAAAATTAAGTTGATGGTAAACAATTTCTCGAGTTGTATCTTTGAATAAATATTGCAACAAACAAGTTAAATGTTTATTATTACAAGTAAATGCAAATGTAAATAATTATGAAAACATTGGGTAACATAGAGTAATATTTATGTGGCTTCTTAAATCGTGTGAAAGAATTTGCAAATATTAAGTCATATTCTTTTTTTGTATTGAAATCGTAGTGAACGAGTCAGTGACCTTCTGATTGTAAGTGGTATTGACTCGTGGAATACCAGGGACACTGCCTAAGTCTCGTTTGATAGAGGACACGTCGGCGTCGTAGCGCTCGATAAACACCGCAACAGGCAGTTCATTCTAGACCAATAGGAGAAATAAATGATGTAATCGAATGGAACTGAATGAAAACATTTAGTACAAGAGAACTGTGCTGCGGAGTCGAATAATGAGACTGTACCAAACTTTATATACTTAATTATGTTCATCTAACGTTAATAGCCTCCTTGTTTACTCAAATTAAGACCCACGACCATGATTATTTTTTAAAGACAACTTCCACATTACGTCTCAAGCCTTGTGTCGCGAAGGACTTTACAAATAAACAATTTATGGACACTCTGGACACAGAAATACACCTAGACTCGGAACCAACATTTGTCCAGTATGGAAATTGTAGCCACAACATGCTGCGTAGTAGTAAATTGTAAAATTATCACACCGTGCAGTCTATTCTAACTAGTATATACTAATAGGCTAACATTTTGTACATAGCTAGCGAAACGTGGGTTTAAAGTGATATCCAACGCTATCGGTAAAATTAAAAAAATGCCTAGTAGATGACATTTTCTAATAGCTACCTAACATTTAGGCACCTAATCAAAATTCTGATGTCATATTGCAGAAATCACATTGATAGGTCAGTCACCTAATTCAAATAATTAAAAACGTGCCATAATCATTCGAACTATAATATTACTTGGATTGACTACTTCGGTGACTCAGTGATCAATGTGTGTGCTGCAGTGACCGAATTTCGGTAAGGAACTTTGAGGCGCTCATAGCTAGGTGCACTCGCTGTTCGGTAAACAATCAGTGGGTTAAGCTACCAAGTGCGCGGTAATCCTCTAGATGGGTGACCGCATAGTGGTATTTTATATGAGCGTCTCCGTGCTTCGGAGGGCACGTTAAAAGTCGGTCCCGACTGTTAACAATCGTTAGATCACGTCTGAGGCCTAAATATGGGCGATCTAAATAACTTTGTCACCAGGTTGGCCACTAACCAAACGATAAGAAGAAGAAGAATATTACTTTCGTAGTAGGGTGATTTCAATTTTACAATAAATACTCCACCTGTTTGGTAGTGTACTTGTGATTACGAAATTAATTACGAAAAATTAAAAAAGAATTTTGCTACGAATTTAAACGTAACCTATTTGGAGCGCGCCATTTATTCTCCGACTACTTTCCCTTACTGTTATGTCTGTTGTGAATGAAATCAGCTGTAATGTCTTACAGGGGTTGGGGTGAAATTGTCATGCGCGGACATCGACGCTCTCTTTCTCTCTTATGTCTGGTCAAGGTAGGGACTTTGAGGGTCTCTTTCTAACATGTTGTGGAAAATCGATAATCTCCTCATGTTATCTACTCTCCTGGTAAATATAACGAAAATGGCGGATCCGTTAAGGGATTGTTATCTTTTGATTCCGGTCAGTCCAGAAAAGCAGGAAAGGTTAATTTAACAAAATTGATTTTTAGGAACGATTACAATTTTTAAATTTATTTTAAATGAAGTATGTAATAGTAATAAGAATATAATAATTAGAACTGCCTTTTCTAATGCTCTTCATTAGAAAAAGCTTATGTCCAGCAGTGGACATACTGATTGTTTATAATACAATAGAATACAAATTTTACACTTGACACTCGCAGCACTTGTGCCTCGTAGACGCGTTGTAGGCTCATTTGGAACTTGGAATTTGAAAAGAAGAAGAAAAACAATACATTTTAGTGTTCCTTCATTTATTATATTTTAGGTTAATACCAATCATCCCTAAGGCCTTGCCATGACGTCATTAAAGTGATTTATTTTCGATCTCAAATTAAATTTCGAACAAAAAATCACATCAAATCTTACGAATTTTAAATTAAGATTGAGAATAAATCGCTATGTGCACGTCATGGTACGGCCTCTGCCCTCCATTAAAACAAACAGACAATTTTTGTGCATGTTTAATTTTAGAAAAAAAGTTTTATGATTAATTTATCATTAGCTTACGACACTCCACAGCTAGATACTTTCCAAAACAATTTAGCTTGCCTGAGTTTTATGATAATTTTCAATTCATACTGTGGAAGTCCTTCTCGGCCAATCTATGCACTATAAATAAGCAAAGTAAAACTGTTCAGTTTTTCTCCTCTGTTTTTCAACCGATTTTATCTTTTATTTCACAGGATGTACAAATCCTTATAAAGTTGGCAGATCTATGCTTAAGTTAGTTTTAAGATTTCATATTTTTTTGTATTGTTTTTATTTAATTGTTGTCTACATAGGACGATGTAATCGCTCAGCGACAAAGTCCATATAATAAATATTAAAAAAAAGCAAAAAGTAGCCTATGTGTTATTCCAGACCATAATCTATCTCTGTGCCAAACATCATCCAGATCCGTTCAGTAGTTTTTATGTGAAAGAGTAACAAACATCCATCCATCCATCCATTCTCACAAACTTTCACATTTATAATATTAGTAGGGATAGTAGGGAAGTAAGGATGACGATTTTTAGTGTTAACAATGGAAAACATGAGGATAACATTACGGACGATAACTTTCATCCTCCGGGTAACCTCTAATAAATATAAAAACATAAAACATATATATCACTTTTTTCCCCAAAAGGATTAGGCAGTAATGATATCCACATTTTGCATAGCTACGAGTATATTAAGTAGATTCTATATGACAACAAGAAGCTTATTCTCTGTCAACGTTAAACCCTCTCTTGACAAGCACACCGGACACAATATCCAGATTCCGAAATAAAACTAAAGATTTTTTTAACACGCATGTAAACTAAACGTATATTTACTACATTATTAATATTATTATGTCTCTTTCATCACGTGTCGAGAGTACATGTCGTCACTGGAAAGGCAAAATTACTTCTGTCATACAAAGTGGGCATAATTGAGTTATATACATATTCGGAATCAGCGATTTTTTCTGCGTCGATCTGCCTAGGAACCATTGCAATCAGAGCATTTTTGTGGCGTTTAAGTAACCTAAAAAAAGGTGCTGCTTTTTTTTCCTAATTACTGAAGCGACGCGTTTTTTGTTGAATTTTTCACTCATGTCGCTTAAGAAATATTTCCTGAATATTAAATATTAAGTTTGGCGCTTGAGTAAAATTGCCTTTGTGTAGCCTAAAAAAGAATGGCCTTTAAGTAATTTGTGCTTACCTTGAATGTAATAAAAATTCAGCTAAAGAAATTTTAACTGATTACGAAAAAAAAACATTTTAAGTAATTTTAGTTGAAGTTACTTAGTTATCCTATCGCCTCATGAGTCAAAATCCTAGACATGAGGAGTATAAAATATTTCCCTTGAAGTTATTTTGATACACCAACACGACACTAAAATTTATGCTAAAGAAATTTCATCCTACTCAAATTTACTAATAGTATTGTGTTCAGTACTTTTAAAATACAATCGTTGTTTACATTGGTGGCGTTTAAGAAAATTTGGCTTACTAAGTTATTGGGTCAAAATTACTGAAGCGCCACTTATCTTGGAAAGTAGTAAAAAAAAACGAATTTCAACCACTTCCAGTAAACGCATGCTACAAATAGAATTATTTATAAAGTTATTTCATTGAAATCGGATGATTGTGTAAAAAGATATGATTTTTTTTCTAAAAATAAAAACTTTGATCGGCTTTATCTCGAAACAACCTATTTTCACTTCAGTAATTTTGCCTTTCCAGTGACGATGTGATGAATGAGACTATTCTTTAAGGAAAGCAAGCAAAGCAAAGGCAAGGCAAAGACCTCCCTTTCCTTCTTCAATCGGTCACATCATTGGAGAAGGTGTACAGAAAATGTGTTTTTCCTAACAGGTATTTTTATCAAGGTATGGAGCCACCTACCGGAAAATCGCTTTGGTACAACTTTTCACGACATCTGAGGTACTAGGCGCGCAGAAACTTGAACAAGTGGAGACATTCCTTTCTATCACATACTCGTAGAGTTATGAAAATTCGAAGGTGGTTATAATAAACAATTTCTAATCAAAAACAAGAATAATAATAATAAATTATTTGTTTGCTTAAAATGTAATACAAACATGGAATAGGATACATTTTTCCAAATTATTAATAGCACGCAAATATTCTTATATTTCTTATACATAGTATTGTAAGTTTTAAGCTATAAGTGCAAACTACATTATTTTTACAAATAGATACACATTACAAATAAATAGTAATTGTGAAAGAAACAATTTTGTTTCTTTCGTACAATCCTATGTTTGTATCACATTTTAAACAAATAAACAATTTATTATTATTATTCTTGTTTTGAGTAGGTAGATAAGTTATTAACAATAAATAAATGTTATTGTATCAATTATGGGCGTATATATAAAGACCTATAAATCCTATATTTATATAGAGGAGGCAAGTCTCAATTATTTTAGATTATAATTTCCCTGTGTAGCAGAAGGACAGATACGCAAAATCCCGGAATAGCAAAATCCCAGATTAGCAGAACGACAGATTTTTTGTTATTTGTTGTTGTTCTTCCAAATATTAAAATAAAATATAAAATCGCAGTCCACTGCTGCACACAATTATACACTACATTAATTTGCATCTGTATTCACCCAGTATAATTATTTTTGTTCACAAAGTCAATATAATTTTTGAGTGTGCTTTACATGTAAATTTTATTGTATGAATAGCTTATCTACCCTAAGAATTTTATTCTTATCTCCATGTGAGTGTGTGGAGGGTAAGTCAAAATCGATACTTTACCATACGTCTAATGAATTCTACTAGTCGGTCAACTCGGCTGTGTGACGGAGCAACGATGCGGAGCGCGGTATGAAGGAGAGGGGCGGACCACCCCTCCGGCCCGCGATGCCTGCGGTAGGTTGGCTTGGGATTGGTGCGTCACATACACGAAGTTGATTGCATTTGTTTAGTTGTTTTTGTATGTGTATTAGTTTTTGGTAATCCTTGCATATTGAGAAATAGTCGTAGGCATTTTGCGTCGCGTCAAAGAAGTTGACCGACTAGTGGGATTTATTAGGCATATGACATTAGCCGGTCCACGGCTCCGCCGTAGAGACAGTCCGCGACTGCGCAATAGCTCCTAACTACGCTGTCCTAACAACCCCATCTCTTTACACCTATGCCATCCTAGTACTGCCGCCCACAAACTTGAAGTTTTGCTGCCCTCCTCCAGGTTTTCCGGACGTAGTATGCCTTCGACTTCCGCTCTGTAGGGCGGTATTTTCAGCATCTACTTGTATTTTCCGCCTAACTTTGGTAAGGATAGTTTCTAGGTATAAATGTGAGGTTATGTTTTTGCGCATCTGTTCTGCGCAGAACAACTGAGATTCTACGTGAATGGGTATTTTATGAATGTGGTTCACCTTCTATTCATACTTATTCAGTGAATGACAATATCATTTCTCGTAAGGGGTAGCTAGTGTATTAACTACCAATGTAATTAATTACTTTTAGCGATAAGACCGCCCATTGCGGCTACTTGATTGAAATGAGTTATAGTAGGTATTTATGTAGTGTAGAATAAAGTATATTTTATCTATCTATTTAATGTTAAGGAACTCAATATTCCTTGTGAGTCTATTGAAATATTGAAATGATTCAAATAAGATTTTTTACCTACGTATTTTATTGTAAAAATTCTGAGCAGAAGCACGAAGTCTAGTTATGTGTGCGTAGAATATAATGGCAATAGGCTCACTACGAAACATTTCTGTCGTACACTTCTGCCTACCCCGTGCGTCGAGGAAAAAACCGCTCAAACAAAATACTGAAATATAGTTCGCAATCAATCAATATAGCTACAGCGTAGCAAAGCTACAAGTGCTATGATAGGCTACGATAGCAAAGTTGTAGAATTCACAACTTTGCTATCGTAACTTATTGTAAACCTTATAGTTCCTATGGGCGCTTTTATAAATCGTTGTATAACACAGTACGGCTTTATCGTGACGATACAATATGAAAGCAAAATTAATGAAATTGTAATGAAAACGAATACTTCGTAAGCTTATATTATATTGCTTTTTTACATACACTGACGGACTCATAAACTGCATCAAAGTTCAGGATTATTTTTAAAATGATTTTTTAATAAGTATGATAACTTTTTAGATTAAATTATATAAATATGGAAAGACTGGCTCTTAATCTCAAAAAAAAGGAAAATTTAAAAATAGAACTGCAGTAAAACAAATGAATATAGCCGGGAAAAGAAAATTTACTCGTAGTATCAGATTTGCGTGTTATTTATAGCAAAGTTTTAAATTGATTATCATTGATTTTTTATTCTTTTGTCAATTGAATTATTGTTACCAGCAGAATTGTTGGGTTAGTTTTTTAACTCATCGAGAGTTTTTGAACCATAATATGGATACTTCGTCCGAACAAGCGGCTCAAATTGTAGCATTGGTGCGGGAGGGCTTGGATCAACGAACGATTGGTAGAAATTTAAATTTAAACCAGTCTACGGTTTCTAGAATATACAGAAGGTTTGTGGAGACAGATTCTTACAGAAGGAGACGTGGTACAGGCAGGACTCGAGCAACCACCGGTCGTGATGACCGATTTATTGTTACAACTTCCCTGCGAAATCGTTTCCTCACGTCTGTTAACATCAAAACAGAGCTTAATGAAGTGCGTGGAGTAAACGTGAGTGCACGAACAATAAGAAGAAGGTTAAAGGAAGCGGATATCACCCCTTTTAGACCAGCAAATGGTCCAAAGTTGTCTGTAGCTCACAGACAAGCTCGCTTAAGATTTGCGCGTGATCACCTGAATTGGACAGAAGAGCAATGGACCTCCGTATTGTTCACGGACGAGTGTAGGACATGTTTATATGGTGCAGATGGTCGCAGAAGAGTCTATCGTCGACGTGGGGAGCGATATGCTCAAAGTTGCATTGAGGAGCGTGTTCCTTTTAGAGGCGGTTCGTGTATGGTCTGGGGTGGCATATCGATGAACGGGCGAACAGAACTTGTGTTCATAGACATGGTCCGTCAAAACGGTAATAGAGGGGGTTTGACTGCACATCGCTACATAACAGAGATCTTAGAAGATCACGTGGTGCCTTACATGGGATTCATAGGCGAAAATTTTACTTTAATGCAGGATAATGCCCGGCCGCACGCTGCTGCACAAGTTCGACAATATTGCGAAGAGGTTGGGATACGTACAATGAATTGGCCAGCACGCAGCCCGGATCTTAATCCCATTGAGCATGTTTGGAACAATTTAAAAAGAGCTGTATATGCGAGAAACCCTTTGCCCACGACAGTGGCAGCACTAAGAACAGCACTTTCAGAAGAATGGGACAATATTCCGCAAGATCTTTTAATAACCCTAATAAAATCTATGCGGAACAGATTAGAATCCGTAATAAGGGCACGTGGAGGTAATACACATTATTAAAACATAAATAAACCCTTGCATAAAGTTTGTGTCTATTGTTAAAACCAATTTTTTAATTAAACCAATTTTCCTTAAATTTCTGTTTTTCTTCAAAAAAAGTCTTAAGGTCCTTTCCAGTACACAAACTTAAACTTAAGGATATGACCCTACACTGTTTTAAAGTTCACGAACCAATCTAGAGGTTTCAATTTAAATCTGTATAGAAAGTTTGACTACTTGGTTAAAATATTTATTTCAAAGTCGTCTATTACTTTGATGCAGTTTATGAGTCCGTCAGTGTAGATATTTGCTTCGTTTCGCTTTTTTTATAAGATAATTGAATATCATACGAACTTTCAGAACTTTAAATAGATAGAAAACATATATTTATTACAGATATTTCACACAGTTATGTACAATGGGCGTACAAAGGTTGTACAATTAAATCAATTATTTATTTTACTTTAGTCGGTTTCAAGATTTCAACCCTTTTCGGCCTGAACTTTTTTTTGTATACCGTAGAAATATAGTCAATTAACATTAACTCATAATGCGTAATGTATTTGTGAAATTGTAATGTAAAATGTACGACTCAATTGTTATTTTTTGTCCATAATTTCTAGACCTCTTTTAGGGATGCGTTTTGAAAGCAGCGTTTTCCTATCCATCCTAAAGCCCTGGTGTAAAAAAATGGGTCGGCAACACGCAAGTAATACCTCTGGTTTTGCAAGCGTCCATAGGCTACGGTAACTGCTTACCATCAGGCTGTCCGTATGCTAGTTTGCCACCCAGGAAGAATAAAAAAAAGAAAAGAACTGACAGGGTATAGATAAATTATAACTGATCTGATTCCATTTTCTGGTGATCTTGATGACCTAGTATATCGTTAAGGTCATCAGAAAATGGCAATAAACTTTACATCACTTAAAATTTGCTCAGTCTGTGCTAACGAAATATTTAAAAATAAAAATTTACTACTAGAAGACTACTAAGCAAACATTCTTATTTAAATAAAGATTATGTTTGTCTGTTGATTAAAACCTTTTGTTTTGTGACGGCACGCGGCGCAGGTGCATTCGTCTACAACGTGCGAATGATACGTCACTATTAAGGGGTAGTATTAGTAAAAATTAATACCTACTGAATTACTTTCTGTTCATAAGCCCATAGTCCACTAGGACTCACCCAGAACGCTATGATATGAGTTAGAAAGTGTAAGGTCGTATAGAGTTAGGAGCTTGGCTCTCCATGAGATCATTAACTTTGTTACAGTAAAAGCAATATATATGTACCCGACTTGGCAATACTTTACTTAAAAATGTTTTTTGATTGGATATTCATATTTATCTAGGACAATAGTGATACTTATGTTTTATTTTATAATAATGTTATCAAAGGTGATTAAATTATGAATGTAACTGCAAGTAAAATGATGCCACCCAATTTACCTACTGCTAGTTTGCTGACGAGAGTAAAGCCACGAGAATAACTAGTTTATGTATTAATTTTGTGCCAATTTGATATAAAATCTATTCATTTATTTAAGTTTCAGAGTAACACTTATGAAGTCATATCTTATCATATTTGTATACCCTTATGACGTATCCACGGTTCAATACGTCATAGTATTTTAAATTAACCTTATAGCATACTTAATTCTAGGTATTATTCTAGGTTCCATGTGACCCTATTATAGTCTAGAGTTAGCCCATTGTCATCTATTCTAGATATATCAAATGGTCAAACTGCTCCGGAGTCGGGTGGTGCAATGGTAGAACGGAGACGATGGAACCAGGTCAAACGGATTCTGAGGCTTTCGGGTGAGGTAATATGATGAGTAAACCATTGTCTAGCCTTAAGTCAAGATAGGCAGAATATTTAAGTAGGCGGGAAGACGGAATGTGGACCAAAACAGTCACAGAATGGTGGCCACGAAGCGGAAGGAGATTGCTGGGAACACCACCGGCCCGGGGATTAAACGACATAAAAAGGACGGCGGGAAACCATTGGATGAGCTTGGCACAATACCGTACAAAAGAGGAGACCTACACCCAGCAGTGGGTGGACAAGGGTTGACGAAGAATGTGATTAAAGTCGGGATCATAGCACGGCAGTGGTATACACACCACTGCAGCACTGTGCCGTTGAGACAGGCTTAAATGTTATCAAATAGCAAATACATTTTATAGTAATTTGTTTCCTGACAAACAAATCTTATTGTTATGTATTATGAAAACATAAGTATAGCTGTCAGTAGGAGTGCGTCCCATGCCGGCATCAGACGCATTACATCTAATATATTACGGTTAATAAATCTGACTAGTTCTTTCTAAATAATAGAGGCTTCAAAATGACAAGTGCAGTAGGTGATACAGTGGCGAAGAAATGCAGCTTCGAAACTGCCTTAGATTTAACTGGTAAGTACATGTTTTGAATTATAATTATGATTGAACACTTGAAATCACTCTAATTTTAGAAGTATCCATCTTTCTTGTCTAATCCGAATAAAAAAAACAACTGAAGGTCGATAATCGTATGCTGCACATTTTTTGAAAGAAGAACCTTATAGATGTGAAAAAAGTTTCACCCAAAAATCTCAAACCATGAAGGTTCTATGTCAATTCGAAGTACCTATTACAATAAAACAGCAATTTCATACTTTAACCCCTATTACATGCTCATTTATCTACAATTTGGTTTTTAAAGTTCTGTCCTTTCATTTTTTTTATTTTTATTTTTTATTATTATAAGCGGTGGTGGCCGAGTGGGAAAGTAACTGACTTGCACGCAAGAGGTGCGAGTTCGATCCCGGGCAGTACCAATGTGAATTTCACTTTGTGGAGTTCATATGTACGAATCAAATGATTCGCCATCTGCTAACGGTGAAGGAAAACATCGTAAGGAAACCCACATGTCTTAGAAGAAATTCTAAAGACATGTCAGATTCACTAACCCGCATTAGGCCAGCGTGTGTGAATTAAGGCCTAAACCCTCTCTCTCTCTCATGATAGAGGAGAGGAGACCCGTGCCCAGCAGTGGGACATATGTCCCACTATACACCATATACACCATATATATGGGTTGTTATAATAAATAATAACAACCCATATACCTATATGGGTTGCTATTATTTATTATTATATAGGTAACAGAAATTGATTTAATATTAATATTGTTACAAATTACTTGGCTAATTAAGGGAAAGAGTGAGACATCCTAACACAAGTATTTTTTAATTAGAAAGAAAGAAAGAAAGAAAGAATATTATTAAGTTTACTTACTGGGATGGCCTCAATTCTATTATGTTACTGAAATAATTTGCAACAATAAACAATTTTGAATTTGAATTTTGAAAGTTTCATATCTCAAACAAAAACGAAGGAATCCTTATAAATTGTTGTCAGTCTGTCTGTCCGTATGTCTGTCTGTTACGACCATTTATAACAATTGCCAGGCTACGGCAAGTATAACATCGGCATGCTGACGGCCTGCTGCTTGCTCGTCCTGACCATGTACATCGATATCTTCGGCATCAGCGTGGTGGTGCCAGCTATAGCTTGCGATATGTCACTGAACACTGCTCAACAAGGGATCTTGTCTGCTGCACCGTTGATAGGTAAGACTAGGAGATTTTTGTTATTAAAAACTTAGTGACAAGCAATTGTACACACGGCAACGAAGATAGCTGAACAGAGCCGCTATATGAAGATTAGTTTTTTAGGAAAACCATTGTATATGTTTCTGTGGAAATTGGTAACAGTACAATTAGACTGAACCTCCAGATAAAAATATATTTCACACAAATTCATACATTGGTTTTCCTAAAAAACTTATCAATATATAGCCGCCTTGTACAGCCATCTCCATCGACCACCGTACGTGCCTCCCTGATGGTAAATAGTTCCCGTAGCCTATAGACGCTTGTAATACTAAGAGAATTACTAAAGTATTGACAACCCCACCCACATGCCCACCGCTGTGACTCCTGTTAGCCAGGATTAACAGCGGAGTAACCAACTGATACACCGAGTTTTGACACTCGTGCGTCCCGTGCACAACTAAACCTACTGTCTTGGACCCCGCAAATTTAATCTGAAGTAAATAGGAGGAGTTACAAAGAAAACTTTCCACTTCCCTCAATAGCAAAGCAAGAGACAAAATAAATCTGTATAGGTTTGTAACTTATGAAATGGAGCACCACGGAGGATCTTAAACTGCGGGACTTACTAAAGTGTTGTCAATCCTACATCTTCTATCTAACATCAGAGTTTTTTTATGGGTAACGTACCTAATTTTAAAAACCGTTGGTCTTAAATCTGCGCTCGAGACCTGTAGTTACATACAGGAATACAACTACACCCCTGTCTGTAGTTATTTGGTGGTGATCTTCTGTAAGGTGGAGGTCCTCCAGTCGGGCTTGCTTACTAGTATGGTGCCCTACCTCTCCTGTGTATGTTACAGACACAAAGACATATCAATATTCGTAGTCTACTCGTATAAGTAGTAGTACGGTGTATTGATTCCGTTGTTAAAAAAAAAATAACAAAGTCAAAACTCAATATATCTAAAAAGACTGTAGAATATTATACTTTTACAACATTTATTATTTGAATGAGAATCAGTTGGATATTTTACGTTTACATAGTAATAATTATATCACTGTTTAAATACTTGTATAAGATATTCAGATAGACAAAAAAGAAGATTAATTGACGCTTCACATGGCAGGTATAATTGTCACACGACGTGGTAATGTTGTGCGTCTGCTAGCCATGTTGCCAGTAGAAAGCGATGTGTAATAGGTGAAACAAAGAAAGATAGAGATGGAAAAACATTTAATCATAATAACTCAGGGGAACAAAAAAATCTTTATTTTATACAAACAAAAAAAGTTACCCTGTGCGATGTTAGAATAGGTCCTAATCCATCTCAGCTCTGGGGCCGTATTAGGCCTAAGTGACGACGTAATTAGTTATATAGACATCTTTATCACTAAAAATATAAAAAAATAATAATTAAAGAGTGTCAGTGAAAATAAGTTTACCCGTTTAACTATTTATTAAATTTAAATTAACATTTATTACCATTTGGTATCTTAATCCTATAATTGATATCATTATATATAACTGACTGATCGACGCTTCGCGTGACCAAAAGGCTGGCCTATTTCTTGCACAGAGAATCAGCATTGCCATTCAACGTGGCAATGCCGCCATCCTTTTGGGCACTTTTCTGGTTGACAGTGATTCGGAGGAATATTATGACGCCTAAACTATTGCCTTTTATTTAATTAATTAGGTTTATATATTTAGGTTTAGTTAGTCTAAATAAGTATTTTCATATTATTCTTGTATATATATAGCATTTATTTATGTAATTCAATGTCATTTAAATTTCAGAATAATTTTTTTTACTATTATTATTATATATATATATATTATTATAATAGATTAAATTGACATATATGTATATATTCAATTGCACGTCAAAGCTAAATGAGGCAGCTTTAATTAAAATAATTACTGTTTTATTCCCCAGGTGTTATATTATCTTCATACGGCTGGGGCCTGGCTGCAGACACGATAGGTCGCCGCAAGACCCTGATCATCGCTATGCCGATCGGCTTTGTACTGTCCATAGCCGCCAGCATGGCACCCACATACACCACATTGACAGTACTTAAGATTTTCTCCGTAATGGCGTTAGTAAAATTCATGTATATTTTTCTATATTACTAAGGTGGGTTCGATTTTCAGATCGGGTAAAAAGATATTTCACATCACAATCCATAAACCAACAAAAGTTCTTAAGATCAGTGAATTATCGATGCCACCGAAACTCCCTATCATATGACGATTCACTTAGAAAGTACAATGTAATGAGCCTTAGATCCAGAAGATTATACCTTGAGACAATGTTTTTGTATGTTGTACCTATGTAATCACAGATACAACTGCTCAGAAATAACAAATATAGTAAACTACTTTGTTCCCAGAACTGTCATTAGACGAGAGGTGCGCGCACGACCAGTCTTTGCAGTTTCCGCTTGTCGGACTAACGCTGGAGTCCGCGCACCCCTGCGTCGTATTAGTAATATAAGTACAATAACATAAGTGCAGAATTGGACATCTTTGCTATGTCCTCTAATCATTTTGCGTTACAGTCTTATAAGTACCATCAAAAGTTTATGAACATGTTTAATCTGCTAAATGTATATCATTTTTTTTCTATTTGTTTTAATTGTTTCGCTCTAAGCAACCAAGTTTATAACAACTGAATATTCTTTTTATATGCCGTGGATAACGATGTGGGTTACACATTGGTATAATTTATTTATTAGTAATTTAGTTTATAAGATATAGTGTGTAACTGTTTGTTAAACCCAAATAAATAAATAAACGTCCCACTGCTGGGCACGAGTCTCCTCCATATACGCTGGCCAGACGTGTTGGTATAGGGTTTTATTTCGAGTTTTCCCTCTTGCAGTGGATATTGTCTCCTTAACGTACTCCCTTAGCCAACTTTTACGACACCCTCAGGATGGAATGGGGTGGTGACATGTGTATTCTTAATCCACACGGACCGATAATTTTTGCTCAAAGATAAACGTATTTTTATTACCAGGACATCAGCAGCGAACGCAGCAGCCTTCGTGCTGGTGGGAGAAAGCGTCCCTAACAAGAACCGCAACCGCTATATGTTCATAATGGCCGGTGCTACGACATTCGTCTTGACTTTCGTATGCTGTAAGTATTGAAACAGATTATTAAATAATATTCAAGAGAGGTAGGGCACCATAATAGCGAGCAAGCCCGACTGGGGAAGGACCTCCACTTTACAGAAGACCACAACCAAATAGCCACACACAGCGGTGTAGTAGTATTCCTGTGTGTGAGTACAGGTCTCCAGCGCTCATTTAGGGATGCGTTTTGAAAGAAATGTATTCCTATCCCAGGGTTACTTCCATCTTAAAGCCCTGGTGTTAAAAAATGGGTTGGCAACACGCTAGTAATACCTCTGGTATTGCAAGCGTCCATAGGCTACGGTTACTGCTTAACAATAGGCGGGCCGTATGCTTGTTTGCCACCCAAGTAGTATAAAAAAACAAAAGTTCACTTTAGCTTTTGAACAAGTGATACTTATAATTCTTACTCATATTTTGTAATTGCTCCAAAGCGAAGAGCTACTGAATTTTGCCTATTTATATCTCAGTACTCAGCCAGTACAGCCGGTATAATCATTAGCAGAAACACGCCTGTGCCCTGTCTTTCAGACATCGGGCGTCCGAACACCTCAACTAAAGTCATAGTCTATTTTTTCTAGCGATTGCGTTACCATTACTCAAATTAGGATTTCACTACAAGATATCTTGGCTAAACGTGGAGTACAGACCGTGGAGAATGCTGTTGCAAATAATTAGCTTGCCTGGTCCAGCTGGTGTTATCTACCTTCTGTTTTTAAAAGAGAGCCCCAAATTCCTCCTCAGCAAAAAGAGGGATGAAGAAGCAATGATGGTATTTCAAACAATGTTTCAATCAAATACTGGCAATAAGAAGGAAGCTTATTCTGTAAGTAATAGTTTTTGTAATGAAATAATTTTAAGTTTTTCATAATATGATACGAAAACGCCGTATTTGTAACTTATTAGTTCTATTTCTTTAACTGCCTCCGTGGCTCAGTGGTCGATGTGTGAGACTGCTGATCACGAGGTTCAGCCCGGGTCGGGTCAGGTCCCCGGTTCAATTCCCGGGTCGGGCCAAAAATCGATATTGGTTTTTACTGTTAAGAAATTCACAATAGATGCCCGGAGTTTGGAAATTGGCGGTGTTTACACCCCCGTGCCTCGGAAAGCACGTAAAGCCGTTGGTCCTACGCTTGATCTCTCTCCGGTCGTGTCGGATTTGCCGTCCCATCGGACTATGAGAGTGAAAAGAATAAAGAGTGCACTTGTGTTTGCGCACACACTTGTTCACTATAAGATCTCCCGCGCAGATGGCAAGTCCGTTGAGATTAGCCGCCGTGACCGAAATTCGGTTAGGAGGACATTATTTATTATTGTTATTTAGTTCCATTTCTATTAGAAGTAAATTTTATTCATGGTAAATTAATGCTATATATACAAGAATAATATTAGAAACTTATTTAAACTAACTAAACCTAAATATGAAAAACTAATTTTAACATAAATAATAAAAAAAGGAAAAACATAATACAAATGAAGACTGTTGTTTAAGCGTCGAAATATTCCTCAACATCACTGTCCACTGGGAACGTGCCCAGAAGGCTGGCGGCATTGCCACGTTGAATGGCAATGCTTATTCTCTGTGCGAGAAACAAGCCAGCCCTCTGATCACGCGAAGCGTCGATCAGTCGTTTCGCTAGGTCTCTGTAAAGGAAACGAGCACTCGGACCCCATGAACCTACAGTCTCCACCCCAAACGGCTCAAAAATGTAGTTTCCAACTAAATTGCTGTACTTTCGCCGTTTGAGGGACTCTGCAGCTGCAGCAACAGCGCCAGCACAACTTGCTGTACTTGGAAGATGTGATGGTGCAAGGGTGTCGACGCACGTTGCATCCCACACCAAAGGCCTGCCCATCTTCCAAGGCAATAACGACATACCATCAGGTCTCTTCCCATCGTCACATACCAAACCATTTGGTTCAAGTACGGCCGGTACGCCGGCGGTGACAAGAGCTCGACGGATAATGTCGTTAAGTTGGGCGTGTCGCGATATGCGGCCTGCGCTCCTGCTGCAGGATAGTCCATGGTGTCCGAGACCGTCGACGGCTTCTCCACAAAGACAATGATGCGGAGAAACACAAGGAGCACCCAAACGGAGGCAAGTGGCGAGGCGGAATGTAGTGTCGTCCAAAATAGTGCCTATGTTGGGCGATGGCAATGCCTGCAGCCAAAGACCAGATTCCCACTCACCCACAGCAAGTAGACGGGCGCGTTCCGCAGCACTGGAAGCAGTAGAAATAAGATAATTTCTTCTCATGCTGCACAACGGCCCATCCCACTGTTTTTGGGAGAATAGGCTGGTCGGCAAGTCAGTATTTGGACATGTCATTTTCCAAGCATTTACTGCATCAGTCTTACACAACACTTCCGCATTAACCAGTGTGGGTTCTAAAATTTTCCTGGTTAAGTCTTCCGTGCTGTGGACCGAGGACAAAAATGCTGGTAAGCTTACATCAGAAATTTTGCGAACGCCGAGGCCACCAAAGCGGATAGGAAGTGATGCTTGGAGCCATGCCCGGTCGTTCAAGGCCACATTTAAAACTCTACTCAATGTAATTTGGATAATTTTGACAATTTTTTCTAAAAGTGAAATATTTTTCCAAAACTGTGAAGACCTTAAAGCGTGGGTAAATTTAGGGACGAAAAGACAATATCTGATAATTGTGAAAGCCGAATGAATATTAATTTTGAGAAGACGGTCCGAAATCTCACAGAAATTTTGTATTTTCTCTTCTGACTAAATTCAGGTTTTGCTACAGAAAAATCGCAGAAAAACCCTGTTTGTTTGTTGTTTGTGTGTTTTATTTCGGAAATCGACCAATTAATACTGTGGTTTCCCTGAACTGTGATCTCGCGACCATCCTGGACTGATTTGGCACATGCATACTTAAAAATGTCTTTTTGTCTCATTTATTTACCTTCCAAATAACACATTGTGCCGCTCAACGATACTCGAGTAATTGCTGAACAACTATTTATACATACAAACAAACGCCGGATTGTGTGAGTAAACTCGGAGAAGAACGGTTCAACAAAATAATTGACGTATCATCATCTCAACCCATAAACGTCCCACTGCTATAACGGGTCTCCTCCATACACTTGGAGGGATATTAGCCTACTATACCACGCTGGGCAGACGGGTTGATATAGGGCTTTGTTTCGAGTTTTCCCTCTCTTGCAGTGGATATTGTCTGCCTGACTTACTCCCTTACGACTCTTACGACACCCTCGGGATGGAAAGGGGTGGTGACATTTGTATTCTTAATCAGTCACTACACGGACAGTAATTGACGTATATATTTTTTTTATACTACCAAGGCGACAAACAAGCATACGGCCCGCCTGATGGTAAGCAGTTACTGTCTATGGACGTTTGCAACACCAGGGGTGTCACTCATGCGTTGCCGACCCTTTAAAAACCTTATAACTCCTTTCTTTCCCTTATATTTATTATTATATATAATTATTTAAAGGTCACTCATGTATACTTGGACGATCCTCCCGTTGCGACCAACACCGAAGCGTCAGTACTGAAGAAGATGTGGAACCAGACAGCACCATTGTTCAAACCACCACTCCTCAAGAACTCTCTCATACTTTACTACTTGCTGTTGTGTGCTTATATGACGTAAGTTATTTATTAATTATTATTAATTAATTAATTATTTATTATTAATTAATTATTTTAAAAAGACAACTCCCGCACTAGAGAACAAGCTCTGTGTTGCGGGGGACTTTACAAACATACAATTAACGGACACAAATTACACCCAGACTCAGAATAACTCTTTGTGGGTCACACAAAGTCTTGTCCCTGTGTGGGAATCGAACCCACAACCTTGTGCACAGCAGGCACATACTGTGCCTACTGGACCACCAAGGCAGTCAAAAGTTATATTGTTAATACATAGGTACTTATGATTCATTTAATACAAGGGGTCATAAGTTTTATTTTTTAGGCAGACATCTCTCGCAGATTCGTCTCGATTTTAGTCATCCCCAGAGCCCTCAGTGTAGGGCTTGCGTGAGTGCGAATCATTAGAGGCAAAAAAATAGCTTTCGGAAGAAAATTTCAGGCGCATCGCTAGAAATGAAATATCACGCAATGACCCATAGTAATCACGCCCTTAAAGATCAGCAGGTGCACCAGGCTATCAGTTCTGTATGAGTTCCAAAATATTTTTGATGGGGATGAGCCAGAATTGGTATGGTTTCAGGTGTGCCTGATTCAGAATGTTGATTACTTTTTTGCCGCCAATGCATGCAGTCACATAGTACCTCGTCCTCCTCCCTACAGGTCCTGCAGATACCTGTCGGGTTGTTTTAATAGTCTATTCTGTGTTGAAGTGGCACGGCCCTGTGAAAACCTTGGTTACTCACGACATTATATTTTGCTGGAAAACGACTTATTTCATTATGTTGTATTTCAGAGCTACCGGTATCGCGATGTGGGTACCTACAATGGCCAACGCGTTTTTCATTGGTGAAGATACTACATCAAAAACCTTCTGTGAAGTGGCAAGCCGAGTTGCTAATCCTAATAGCACGGTAAATAACCAAATGTTTTTTGTACGTTACATCAAAATGGTTTTTATCATCACCATCGTCATTTCAGCCAAGAAATATCCACTACATACTGGGCATAAGTCTTCCCTGAGTGTTCCTACAGAACAGAGTGTCCATTGGCCAAATGTTGGTTCACCATATAAAATGGTTTAAAATATTTCAAAACATTTTATTTCGTTCGCAAGATGTGAATAGTCAACAAATATAATAAACCAGTCTTTTCTGTACGTTAGCAATAGTTGGTTCCCAAAACTCCATTATTAGAACAAACATAAATTAAACCACAACTCTACATAACCATAGCAACCAGCCTCCTTCACCAAGTTGTCTGTCCACCTGACAGACGACTTGATGAAGGAGGCTGGCAAAGATCAGAAGCGTAAAGCCCAATACAGTAGTGAATAGTGTACATTATGTGGAGACTGGAGAGTCCGTCAATGCTGACAGTAAGTCTCTACCCGAAACCCAACTAAAAAACTATAACTATATCTGTTTCAGGTTTCTACAGACTGTGATACTATCATCCAACCACTTACTCTTTACGCTGTAATGTGCTACTCAGTAGTAGGAACAAGCTTAACAATACTACTGTCCTTCGTAGTAGGACCTCTTGGCAAGAAGAAACTAACACTGATCGTGTTCAGTGTGTCGTCGATCTGTGGTATTCTGCTGCTGTTTGTGAGGATCCCGCTGCTGAGTATAGCCTTGTTATATATGTTCCTCTACGTCGCACAGATATTGGGCAATGTGAACTCGTATTTAGTTGAATTGAATCCTACGCATTTGAGGTGAGTGGAATGTCTTTTTAATTGTTATATGTACCTATATAAATTAAAAATGAAGTGTCTATCTACTAAACTGAACTAATGTCTGAAAAGACTGAATTACTGATGAATGATACATCAATGATACTGCCCCTCTAAGCAAGTGGTATAAACGTTAGTCGAATCAAATAGAATACGAACCAATGTAAGGGACAAAATGTTGTAAAGTTACATCAAATCTTAAACATTTCCTTCCTATTATTTTCGATTCGATTACCGTTTATGCCACTTGTCTAGAGGGGCTGGTCTTTTATTTGCAGAACTTTAGAATTTTAGAAATTAATTTTGGCTAGGTTTTTGACTTGACTTCTAAAGTTGCCTTCTTAGAAGTAAGCATATGACCCGCCTGATGGTGGGCAGTTACCGTAGCCTGTGGACGCTTCTTACTCCAAAGATATCACGTGTGAGCTGCCGACTCTGTAAAAACCTTTCAACTTCTTTCTTGAAGAATCCCATGTTAGTCTTTCGGGAAACATTCTTTACAAACTCTCAATCTTCTGTTTTGATGTGTTTTTTGTTGTTTTTTGTTGATTGTAATTGTGTATTATTTCTATTACAGAGGAATGGCTTCTTGTCTGTCAGTGGTGGTAGCCCGCGGGTTTGGCTTCTTCAGCGTGCAGCTGATCGCCAGTCTCTTGGAGAATTATTGTACACCTATGATCAGCGGATATGTTGTCTTAGTTATATGTAAGTATAAATGACGAAGTGACTATATTTTTCTTTTAAACAGTTTAGTTTAACATGCGCTAAACAAACTTAATTATTATATATTGTATAATTAAATGTTGTTAAATTAGATTTATCTTGTAAGGCATTATTTACAAAACGTATTTCTGGTGCAATATTTGTAGTGTTCGGGTGATTGAAATTAAACATGACTTACTCGTGGTGAGTCATTTATTGGAATGCCTTCAACCTTATTACTTAATATTACAAAGGAAATTACAACATAATGCTTATATTTCGTAATAACAAGGGAATATTGCAAGTAATGCAATATTCTGCACATCTATGAATTGATCATATTGCTCAACTAAATACTTACATACTATCATTTTACATTACACTGGCAAAAGTACTTACTTAGTGCCAGAAATACGTTTTATAAGTAATGCCGAGCGCGCCGAATTATGGTTCTAGAGCCGTACCATGTGAAGTCATTTTAATCTAAGTAAATTTAAAACAATGATTAATGCTAGAAAGTAAAGTTGTCTGATATTTTACACTTAATATAAATGTATCTGTTTTAGCTGGACTGGTTGTAGCAACATTCTTGCCTCCCGACGTAAAACTGAAGACTGGAGACGATGGAGAAACAAGAACTAGTGAAATAGTTGACAGTTCTAATCAAATCAAAGCTAAATAAACTTTATGAACTGAACAACTCAGAGAACGCAAATTTAAAATCGTGATTGAGTTCAATGATTTGAACAAGTTTTTTAATTCTTACTCAAAATTTTGATGAAATCATACATACCACATAATTAGCATCATTATCTCCTCCGAAAGAAGTCTACTGTTGATTACTGACTGGCCTGTTGGTCTAGTGGTTAGTGACTCTGACTACTACGCCGGAGGTCGTGGGTTCGATTCCCACTCAGGACAAATCTTTGTGTGATGAGCACGAATGTTTGTTCTGTGTCTGGGTGTAATTTATCTATAATATGTATGTATTTAGAAATATATATGTATGTTTATCAGTTGTCTGGTTACCATAGTACAGGCTCTGCCTAGTTTGGGTTCAGATAGCGATGTGTGAGTTGTCCCGAAAATATTATATATTATTATTCAGTGCCTATATCAGCTCAGTTTTTAGAAGACTTCAGCGAAATAACTAAGTACATGTAATGTCCTATGCCTTTCATAACACAAACGCTGGAGTTAGATGTTCAAAACTTTGTACTCCTTGTTTTGTCAGAGGTGTTGCCAGCATCTATAGGCTATAGAAAATGAAAAAAGTAAGCCACATGTATGTGACAACACATAGTATAGTACCTAATAGGAAATCTCTTTTTTGACGAGGGAAAAAATCACTATAATAAATAAAGTAATAGAAATATACTTAAAAGATTTTCAACGGTCTTTATACATTGGAAAATAAGAGGCTTTCATTCTTATTGAAGGGTTCTTTCATGAATATGAAAAAAAAACATTATAAAAATATTTGATGATTTTTATTTATTTTGTCGTCCCTTAATTATACTTAATACAATTTAAGTTAATTTATATGTTTAAACATATATTAAATTAAAAAATTAGCTTAAGCTAATTTTCAATTTAATTAAATATATAATAAATTTTATTAAATTGTAAGTACTTATATAAATTTAATTAAGTACTTATTACCACATTTTAATAAATTATTGTACGTAGTGTAAGAAAAGAAATAAAAGGCTAATTTATTTTTTTATTTATTTATTAATTTCTTTCAAACAGATTACCAACAGTGTATTTTACTTCTGAATAGTTTATTTCTGAGATAAAAAGTAGCCTATATGTGCTATTCCACACTATATATTATATTCTACCTCTGTGCCAAATTTCATCCAGATCCGTTTAGCCGTTTTTGCGCTATTGTCTAACAAATATTCATACATCCATCTATACAAACTTTTCCATTTATAATATTCATAAAGATTAATTAAAAATTAAAAGCGATTTTTTAAATAAATACGTTATTCTACGATACACAGTGCAGCCATTCGCTGTTTCATACACGAGAGGTTCAACATCATCACTACAAACAAAATAGATTAAATATATATTTTTTAATCTGTAAAAACTAATATATAATATAATATAACATCAAAAAAATATGTACAAAAACATAGACATAGAAAAAACTTAAAACTAGACAAATCAATTTAATTATTAAAAACCCGCTTCAGGCGTAGCGGCAATAGAAATACACGCTCTGTGATTTCAACTGTCTATCTACTACGGTTCATGAGATTCAGCCTGTTGACAGACAAACAGAAAGCGGAGGCTTAGTAATAGAGTTGTGTTTGTGGGCGGTACCATAAAAATATGCAGAAGAGTCTCATACGGAACCGCAAGACGAGACTGGTTAGAACCGTAGGGATAGTAAAGCTCATTTAATTTTGATGTTGCTGAAATTATCAGGTATTTCATAAGTACTAGTTTCTTCATTATCATCCTTCTTCGTTTTAGCATCGGAAGGCAATAATGTGGCAACTAGCAGTCCAGCTGAAACAGATTTAAATTAATATCAAGCTTAATCAGGCCATGCATGGCTCATTTGAAAAAAAACATGCGCGGCAGTCTTTGGGGACTGCCGATAGAAGTGAAAACTAAGTAACTTATGAATTGTATCGTCGAGCTATTATTATTTTTGAATATGAAAAGCGTTCGATGACGATGACGCGAGTTCCATGATTTTAATTCACCCAAAAGTTTGAATATGGAAAGTGTTTAGTTATGATGACGCGAGTTGCATGTTTTTTGTTCACACAAAAAGTTTGAATATGGAAAGCGTTCGGTAACGATGACGCGAGTTCCATGATTTTTGTTCACCCAAACAGTGCTCGTTGCGCCTAAAGAAGACTTTTCTTCTTGAACTTGTATAAAAACCGACACAGATATATCTAATTCTATAAGCGCTGGGTCCCAGTATTTAAAATTATGTCGAAGTATTTAGAATTACTCTTGTGTTCTAATAGTAACTAGGCGGAACTACTTACAGATAACTAAAACAACGTATCCGCTGATCATAGGCATACAATAATTCTCCAGAAGACTACCGATCAGCTGCACGCTGAAGAAGCCGAATCCACGGGCTACTACTACCGACAGGCAGGAAGCCATACCTCTGTAAAAAGATAGATACAGTTCAAGACACGTTAAATTATAGGCAATCAAAAGATTTAAATCTATTACGAGTTCGTACGAACGTTCTCTTCGGCCGTTTGGGTTTTTAACGAAATATATTGATGCATATGACATCAAGCATTAGAAATCACCTAATTTTCACCCTTTTCAAGTTATACTCATATAATAATAATAATTAATTTTATTATCGCGTCGCATAAACGCATAGATACCTTTCAGACTAACGTACATATTACTATTAGTATTAAAAACTTAAAACGATGTTAGTACACTTCATTTGCACTATGTCGCAGTGCGTTCGTGTGGCACTTGTCCGCGGAAGCGACGGAACACTACACCTGTTGGCCAAGAATTCTCTTACAAGACGAGGTTTAGGTAGACTGTTGGTACTCGCACTATAAAAGCCCTAAAAATGACGTTGCGTCGCGACTCCAACAGCTCCAACAGCGATTTCCTCCTATACATTAATGATGCCCTATCTTCTTTTAAAGAAATTACAATATTTATCAATGTACGTACAGTTGGCAACGGATATAAGCTGTAGAGGGCCGCTATATGAAGATTAGTTTTTTAGAAAAACTGATGTCTGAATTTGTGTAAAATATATTTTTATTTATAGGTGTAGTCTTATTGTACACTGTGACCAAGTTCCACAAAAATATATACAATGGTTTTCTTAAAAAACTAATCTTCATATAGCGGTCCTTTTCAGCTATCTCCGTTGCCGTGTGTACCTAAAAATAAAATATTACATTTACCTCAGATGCGTAGGATTTAGATCAACTAAATACGAGTTCACATTGCCCAATATCTGTGCGACGTAGAGGAACATATATAACAAGGCTATACTCAGCAGCGGGATCCTCACAAACAGCAGCAGAATACCACAGATCGACGACACACTGAACACGATCAGTGTTAGTTTCTTCTTGCCAAGAGGTCCCACTAGGAAGGATAGTAGTATAGTTAAGCTTGTAGCAACTCCTGAGTAGCACATGACAGCGTACAGAGTCAGCGGGTTAATGACATTGTCACAGTCGGCAGAATTCTGGAAAAGAGAATATAATTGTTTGTTAATGAAGATAAATCCTTAAAGCGAAACTTAGTGATGTGTGTGCATGAGATATTTCAGTGTGTGAGTGTGTGTGCGTGTCGTGTTGTGGGTGCGAAAGTGTCACCCTCTTTCTAAATTTGCTTATTTGGAAATGTTCATAGTTTGAGCTAATAAAGTCCTAACAGAGTTTTATAATTTTGTGCTGGCACAATCAAAGGTGCTCCTATATATCCTTTAGTTCTCTAAAAACCTGGAGGTAGTTCTACAGTAGGGCTGCTTAATTTTAGCAAGAAATCTCACTATACCCATAATGTGTATATCTGTTAACTGGTCAAACGTGATGCAGCTGGCTTCATCCATTCAGATCCACGGAAGGAAGCAGTTTAGTTCTTGCGAGTAACAGAGAGCCACGTATTCTCGGAAAGTTGGTGTTTATATTTCTTACCGTGCTGTTATGGATGGCACTTCGGCTAGCAACTTCGCAGAAAGATTTTCCTGTGCTATTTTCGCTAGTAAAGAATGCGTTTGTCATGGTGGGCACCCACATAGTGATCCCTGTAGATCTGAAAAACAACACTTAAGTACATATAAGGTAGCACAGTCACTATATTATGCAGTTACCGTAGCCTATAGACGCTTGCACTTAAGGATGATTCACGTTACACCGGGCCGTGTCCCGGCGATCGGTCGTATCTATGGTATCATGTTGTATTAAGTAATTCATGCTTGTCCATGCACGGCCGTGCCCCAGCCGGGGCTCGGCCCGCTCGGCCCAGTGTAATGTGAATCATCCTTTACGCCAAGAGTATCACTCACGCGTGGAAAACCCTTTAAAAACATTTTAACTTCTTTCTTGAAGAACCCTATACTATTTATTATATCTCGGGAAACCTTGGCAGGAAGATAATGATTTAGAAAAAAAAAATGTTACAACATAATTGAATTTTACAAGATCCTCCCAGCGGAGTATTGCATTTAAAGTATTTGACCGTTAGTCAAGATATGTATGTAATAACAATATAACTTACGTCATGTACGCACACAGCAGCAAATAATAAAGTATGGCAGAGTTCCTGAGGAGTGGTGGCTTGAACAGCGGCGCTGTCTGGTTCCACATCTTCTTTAGCACTGATGTCTCACTGCTGATCACTACTGGTGGCTCGTCCAGGTAAACATGTGAAACCTTATATGACAAAGATATTGTTAAACACTGTATCATCATTTGCAAGTGCTGTTGAGGGAACTACTACTTACAGGATACGACTCCTTTTTATTTCCAGTGTTAATTTGAAACATTGTCTGAAGTACTAAAATTGCGTCTTCATCTCTTGTTTTGCTGAGGAGGAATTTCGGGCTCTCTTTCAAAAGCAGAAGATAGATGACACCAGCTAGTCCAGGTAAACTTATAATCTGCAATAGCAGTCGCCATGGTCTGTACTCCACGTTCAGCCATGATATTTCCAAGTGGAATCCTATTTTGAGGAGTGATAACGTGCATGCTGCAGACAGAAATAATGTAACATAAAATAGTGTTTTCCCCAAGAGGGGAAAACACTATTTTACAAAACCCTCTTTATCAAATTGAAGTCAGAATCGAAAATGAAAAATGTTAAATAATCACATTTTGTATCGGGTTTGAGTGACATATCAGAAATCAGTAGCATTTTCTGTTTATTTATGCTAGCAGTAGACCAGATAATAGACTATGAGAGGAGTTCATAGCCTTGTGTACTCTCTGATCAGTATGAGTTAAGCTGTCAAGGCCGTGGTTACTCTGGGTGACCGACTAGTGGTATTTTATCTGAGTGTCTCCATGCTTTGGACAGCACCTTAAAATTTGGTTCTTTTAATTTGCCGTAAATTGTCAGTCAAATTTGTCTCGCTGCGGCAGCGCGGCTAGGCAGAGCAAATGATACTCGACCCAAGCGACAGCAGCGCTGCTGCAGCGAGACAAATTTGAAGGCGCCCTAATTATGTCACTACAACGGCCTTCATAAGTAATCGGGTCTACTCTGTCACCAGGTTGGCCAGTAACTACTCGATAAGAGAAAGAGTAAACTGATCCAATACTTACAGCATATTACACAAAGCACACACATAGTAGCACTGGCCATGATAAACATGAAGCGGTTGCGATTCTTGTTAGGTACGCTCTCCCCCATCAATACGAATGCTGCTGCGTTGGCTGCTGACATACTGAGAATTGAAAAGCTCCCTTATTCTTATGTTTTAGTAAGCATTTAAATTGAAACATGTTCTTTTATGTTTTTTTTAAATTTGTTTCATTAGGAACAGTTTATTAGTTATAAACTTAACAAAGCCATATATCATTATTTATACATCGATATATAATATAAGTAACTATATTTACACGATTAAAAAGGAAAAAATATGATAGAAAATACACGAAAAAAGGGAGGGACTACTTAAAAGGCCTCATAAAATTCGTCCGCAACATGTTTTTATATTCATTTTCATATTTCGAACCAGAGGCAGACAAAAATTAACTATTAGAAAAAAATCTGTGGCAGTTACAGAGGAAGAAATATTTTAAAGCCAACTGACTCAATGAAAACAAAGATAGACCAAACCCAGCACCTGATAAAATAGAAATATACATAAATATTACTAACAACATAACAGAGAAGAACTTAAGTACTGTCAATGTGGTGTAGGTGGGTGCCATGCTGGCGGCTATGGACAGTACGAAGCCGATCGGCATAGCGATGATCAGGGTCTTGCGTCGACCTATCGTGTCTGCAGCCAGGCCCCAGCCGTATGAAGATAATATAACACCTGGGGAGGAAAATCAGTAGCCGCATTAATAAATGAAATGACAATAAATATTTAAACAGAGATAATAAATATTTAAATAAAGATAATATAGGTATAGGTAAAGTTATTTACAAATCTAACGATTTTAAATCAAAGGTCTCTGTGAACATTTACCGTTAGGCGGGTCATATGCTGGTTTATCATCGAAGTAGTATAAAAACATGTAGTAATCTAAATATTTTTCATATTTAGACTGCTGAAGTCAGAAAACAAGAAATATAGCGTTCGTGGGGTGCTGAATAAAACAAAGACTATGATTTTAACACAAAACTTGGTATATTTCGCGGCTTTACACATAGAATTTCACAATTTGTTGCAAACTTAACAAAATGGCTACGCGCCATTCAGCGTGCGCCCCGGTCGACTGACGAAAACATTACCTTATATGGAAATTCCCGCGAACTTCCATCCGGTGTTTTCGCATGCGGGCGGTAGTTATGGGTAACCGTAGTGTTGCAAGTCCTAACGTTAAGATGTGCCATACGCTATAGAAAGCATTATACTTGATGATAAGAGATAACTCTTTTAAGCAGATGGAATATTTATTACTTTGTAGCCTATTAACGCTCTCAATCACAGTCACCTGGTGGTGACCTTGAGACTTAGTTTTGATCGCTCATGGAATTTCACAAGCTCTATTAACTACGGTAACTGCTTTATAAATATCAGGCGGCTCGTATGATTGTTTGCCACCGAAGTATAAAATATAAAATGGTACTGTAGACTTTGCAACTTTTCATCTTCATCGTAAAATGTTAAACGTCTCAGTACCCATGCTATGTGATATACATTATAGTCTAGTTATTAACCGACTTCAAAAAGAGGAGGTTATCAATTCGTGTGTATTTTTTTTTTAAATTTTTTTTTTGTTTGTTACCGCAGAACCTCATTTATGGACCGATTTGAAAAATATTTTTTTGTCTGAGAGGACATACTTCCAGTTTGGTCCCATTTTCATCAAAAAAAAGTTCTGATGATGGGATCCATCTTTCCATCAGGACTCCTCAAAAATTATAGGCACACATATAGCAATTTCAATATTTTAACAACACATCAAACATTTGCATTCAGAAAGTATAATATGATGAAGTAAAACTGATGAAGAAGACCACAGATGGCCACCTGAAGTTCTCAATAATAAGTATTTTACGGATGGCGATTAAATAAGTTTCCAATATGGTTGCTAAGGTAGCTAGGCAACGGAACTTCATAATTAAACAATATAATCTAGCCGTTTTTAAGGTTTTTGAAATTCTGCAACTTACTTCTGCCATACTGAAGTCGGAAATTATTCTTACTTACCTATCAATGGTACAGCTGTCAATATTCCCTGCTGAGCAGTATTGAGTGACATGTCACAAGCTATAGCTGGCACCACCACGCTGATGCCGAAGATATCCAAATACATCGCCAGGATAAGCAAGCAGCAGGCTGCCAGCATGCCAATGTTGTATTTGCCAAAGCCTGGGGGTTTGAGCCAAGTTTATATAAATGGTTGAGCAAGTTTTATTATTTTTTATTTTTTTTTGTTTAAAAAGACAACTCCCGCACTAGAGAACAAGCTCTGTGTCGCGGGGGACTTTACAAACATACAATTAACGGACACAAATTACACCCAGACTCAGAACAACACTTTGTGGGTCACACAAAGTTTTGTCCTGTGTGGGAATCGAACCCACAACCTCGTGCACAGCAGGCTCATACTGCGGCCACTGGACCACCAAGTCAGTCAGTTCAGTGAGCAGTTTTTTTTATACTACTTAGGTGGCAAGCATAGGGCCCGCCTGATGTTAAGCAGTCACCGTAGCCTATGGACGCTTGCAATGCCAGAAGTATCATTTGCGTGTTGCCAACCCATTTTTTTACACCACGTTTCATTCAAAACGCATCCCTAAATGAGTGCTGGAGACCTGTACTCACACACAGGAACTCAACTACACCACTGTGTGCAGTTATTTGGCTGTGGTCTTCTGTAAGGTGGTGGTCCTTCCCAACTTGGGATTGCTCGCTAGTATGGTGCCCTTGTGGAAAGCCTATTCTCTTAAAAGAGAGATAAAGGACTATTCTCTTTTAAACGTGAAGGGCTGGGGAGGGGAGGAAAAAAGCTGCTTCTTCTGCCTGCTCTTCTTGAGAGACGCCCTTGGGTTGCGGTAATTGCTGACCTTCACGGCCCCTACGTTTGCTTGTCATCATTACGTCACTTATTCTACTTAGCAATTAAGTAATAATTGAGTGACAACTTTCCTTTATATAAATTTTATTTATACACCAAAATACAGTGGCATTCATTCAATAAATTTTATTCGTTATAAATCACAGCATAAAGTCCATAACTGATTTGTGCGACTCAGTGTGTGATTTTAAGAGACTACCTACTCACTGACATTATACTCGTAAATTAACCTCTGTACCTCGAACAATCTTCATTCGGAAGAGATGTTGATTGAGTTGTGAGACTATTTGCTTGTTCAATGCAGGTCTAATATTATAATCAATGAATGCTTTGTATTAGTGATTTTGTTTACCAGTAATAAGGTTTGTTTTGCGGTGAAGCAATCCATCATGTTATATAATGATAGGTAATGTTAAAAAGTCTCTTTATTAGTTTATTTACTTCGATTGCATATTTAAATTTTAATATTTATTTATTTAAAACTTTATACACATACCTACATGGTAAAGGCGGACTTAATGCCTGAGGCATTATCTACCAGTCGACCTTGGGTGATGCAGAGATAAGCAAAGTAGGTGCATAATTAATTATTTACAATTTATGACAAAAGCGTTCAAAATATTTTTACTAACATGAGAATATATTAGGTATATAAAAAGAAAATATATATAGTCAATACATACAAAACATAACTACTATAAATATATACTATACATAAAATATATAATATATACAATACATATTATATACATTAAAAGTACATAAATGATGAGTCTGCCATACTATTTGGCCAAGCTATTATTTAGCAAGTCCCGGACCTTTATTTTAAATGTATAACGGCTAGTGGCCTTCCTGATTTCGAGAGGAAGGGCATTCCAAAGAAGGATGGATTGAATAGGGAAAGAAGAGTGAACAAAACCAGATGTATGAGAGGTACAATTGAGGAGAAGATTATTAGAAGAGCGAAGCGTTTTGTCATGGACGGAACTGCGATATTGAAAGTAAGGAGTAAGGTAGGGAGGGGGATTGGGTGATGTCAGGATAGAATAGAGTGTAGTGAGAGCACGCAAACTACGGCGTTGAATAATAGGTAACCAATTCAGTTGGGATCGATAGGTGGATACGTGATCATACTTGCGAAGATTAAAAACGAATCGAATGCAGTTATTAAGAAGGCGGTCAAGTTTGCTGAGAAGATCTGCATTCAGGTCATAATAACACACATCTCCATAGTCAATTAAGGGAAATATAAGAGCCTGCACAAGCATTGCCTTAGTCCTGTATGGAAGAAAATTTTTTAGGCGGTAAAGAGCACGTAGGGTACCGGTTACTTTTTGGCTAACATGAGTAACTTGAGCTTGCCAGCTTAAAGTGGAGTCGATCAGTAAGCCAAGGTCTTTAACTGTTGGGGATATCGTTATAACTGTGCCGTCAAATATAACAGATGGAAGGGATCCTATATCTAATTTATACATAAGTCGCTGGCTTCCCACAATGACAGCTTGGCACTTAGCCGGATTAACCATTAAACCAAACCGGTCAGACCAGCTCTTTATGTACTCAAGGTCCCTATTAACTTTGTCGATTGCTGACGACACACTATCCACACTAGCCTGCGAGTAAATCTGCAAGTCATCGGCATATAGATGATACTCGCACTGAAGGTTTTTAGTTATGAGGTTAATAAAAATAGAAAATAACAAAGGAGATAGAATACCGCCCTGAGGAACGCCAGTATCAATGTCGCACCAACTAGATAATTGCTCATCAAGTCGGACCGACTGCTGACGACCTCGAAGATAGCTAGAGAACCATTCCAGTGCCTCGGAGGAGATCATAAGATAGGAAAGGATGGCTAAAAGGATGTCGTGACTGACGGTATCGAAGGCTTTAGAAAAATCGACCAAAGCCAACACGGTGACTTTGGTGTTCTCCATACCCTCTCTGATATCGCCAGTCACTTTTAGGAGAGCGGAAACAGTGCTATGACCTGGCTTGAAGCCCGACTGAAACGGGCTTAATAATTTATGATAATAGATATATCGGGACAGCTGCCTGTGTGCACAGGCCTCTAGCACCTTGGACAGGAAGGGAAGAATGGATATAGGTCGGAAATGGTTGGGTAGGGAAGGATTTTGGATCTTTGGCAGAGGGATGACGTAGGCTTGGCGCCAGGATGATGGAAAGGTTCCGGAAGCAAGGGAGAAATTAATGATGTGGGTGATCGGTGGTAGGATATGTTCCAGGATTGTGGTTATCATTCGGCGGCTGACACCATCGCTACCCACAGCATTGGATTTAATGGATAGGATGATCTTTTTGACCTCCTCTGGAGCAACGGAAGAAAAGCAAAAAGTTTCAATATTAAGACGGGGTAAACCAGCTAAATAATTAACCGTCTGACGCCTGGTTTGGGGATTCAATGGAATACTAGTGGAGAAATGTTTATTGATTTCATCCAAACCAATTGTCCTGTGAAAGTCAACTCGTCGCTGTTTGCCGATACCTAGAGTTCCAAGAAACTTCCAGATATCGGCAGGGGAAGAAGAACTGATGTTACTGAGAATATGTTGGCGTTTCGCATTTCGTATCATCTGATTACACCGATTTCTTGCAGACTTAAAAGCAGACCAATTGTCGTTGCAGCGATCCTTTTTGTACTTCCGGAAAGCCCGGTCCCTACGCCTCATCGCCATTCGGACACCCCTTGTAATCCAGGGCGCAGGGAGGCGCTTCAATTTTATTTTCCTCACCGGAGCATGGACATCATACAAAGCAACAATATTATTATTGAACAACTCAACTTTCTCATCGACTGTAGATACAGCCTCCAAGCCATCCCAATTTAAATCTGAGGCGTCTTTGTGCAACTTTTCGATGTCCATGCGACCAAAGCATCGCATGTGCAGTACTCTGGGCAAAGGTTTAGGGGGTTTAAGGATGTATGATAAGAAAATAAGATCGTGATGGGAAAATCCAGGAGCAAGAAATTGACCGTGGGATAGGACTAGTTTAGGAGCAGAAGTAAGGATTAAGTCGAGCCAGGTGTCCACACCCTCAGTGTTGTGGTGAGTTGCGTGCAGGGGAAGTATATGAAGGCTGGCTGACTCGACTATCTGAAAGAGTTTACGAGAGCGGAGGGAGTCGGGAGAAAGGAGATTAGTATTGAAGTCGCCCATGACTATGTGATGTGAGTACTCTGACCCTAAAGATTCCAGAATCGGTTCGAGACTGGAGAAGTAGTCGACGGAAGGTGGACAGTAAACAACACCAATAACCATTTTAGCCCCTTTGATATTAACCTCCACGAAAAGGTACTCCGCAGAGGCTGAATCGTGGTTGGACGACAATATAACCTTATAAGGGAAATGACTGCGAAGGTAAATAGCAACACCACCTCCTCTCCTACCGACCCGATCATTCCGTATTAGAATGAAGCCGGGGAGAGGGTAGGTGGTTGAAGGAAGATTTGGTTTTAGCCAACTCTCCGAAACCAGGACGGCATGAATGTTAGTGTTCGAGAAAGCTTCTAAGAGGTCACTGTAGTGACTGGGTACACTCTGTGCATTTATGTGGCATACATTAAATTCCGAATGAGAACTTGTGCAAAATTTTTGCCTTAAAGTATCACCCAGCGTATCAGTCAATGAGGAGAAACTCTCATTATTGGAGTAACTGGCGTCATTGGCAGATAAATAAACTTCATCATCTGAATACATATAGATAAACTGTTTATAAATATATATATAAAATACTATAATAAAATTATATAAAATAGGAGTAAATAATATCTACATAAAATAACAAAATTTACACACTATGATTGTGGCAAAAATTCATCTCTGCACCACCCGCCAGCTGACACATACACAGTAAACAAGACGTGAACAAGACATACATATATCTAAAAAAAAGTGACAAAATTATACAAAACTACAGAAAACAATAAGGTTATATATAAACAGTGGAATAACGAAACGTTTTGACGGATATTAGATGTCAGATTGACATAAGACATGACAACGGGACAATGACAATAGACTATGGAAAAAAAAATAGCACAACAATAATGAAAGTGACTAAAAAATATGTGGGTAACAGAGAAAGTTAGACAATACGACGTATTAGAAGTTGTAGTACAAAACATAAACATTGTTATAAGTAGCAGTTACGAAGTACTGTCACTGTTTACGCACTTTGGACGACGCGGTTACACTCCCGGCGCCGCTCCTGCCCTCATGCGTAGATACAGCCGAGACCTTAGGATGTTTCAGCGATAAGGAGTTCAGGTCATCCATGTTTGTGACCTTGTGCCGGCTTCCACTGACGGCTATTACTATCACGCCGTCCTGTGTCCAGCATGAACGAATGCCAAAATGTTGTTTGGCTTTAGTAAACACCGCCTGCCGTGGCCTAGTAAGGAACTCACGCACCGAAACCGACGTGCCTTTGTATTTAGATTTGGCCCTCCATACCGCCGATCTCAATTCCACACTGCTGAACCTTACCAGGACTGGACGATGATGATCCTTGCCTTGAGCACCCAATCTATGGCAGACACTGATGTTGTGAGCTTCGACATCTTTAAGCTCAATTTTGTGGACAAGGTTCAGCACAACAGATCTGCAGTCTTCCTTCTCCGTCTCCGGCACTCCCAGAAATAATAGTGCCTTGCGCCTGTGCCTAGTTTCGACCGCATCAACCATACGGGAGCACTCATTGATCTGTTTTCTGAGTACACCAAGCATAGAAAACATTAGCTCTCTAAAGGAACGAAATTCCTCTGCCACCTTTGCGACAGTGTCCTTTGCCGGTCCACCAACATGCAGTTGCGCCTCCAGTTCTGCCATCCTTTTTGTGAAACACTCTTCCAGGTTGTCTTGTGCAGTCTTAATCTCCGCAAGATGAGACATTGTGGTGAATATAACTTTGTTTGTTTGAAAAACTGTTATTGTGAATGTGATGTGCTGGCAGGTGGTGTAACTTGATAAGTATAACTTATAAGTATAAATGTATCTGGATGTTTTCACAAATGTAAGTACTTAATATTTAAGTTGTTTAATATTTGAAAAACTTGTAAATATAGATAAATTTAAGTTAAATTAATTAAAATAAAAATGTAGAGTCACAGCTATGTGTTAACTTTTTGCACACCTACCCCCGAAAACTTTTTAAATATTTAGAATCAAATATTTATTTATTTTGTTTTCGGGTAATTCATACCCAAATAGACTGCATCGTAAACTTGAAGGAAAAAAATATTTTTAGGCAAGTTCCACTGATCTTTAATATGTGAACCTATTTACTGTATAAATTTACTGTATTGCCAATAAAATTAATTAGAAAAAAAATTAACGTATCATATATTAATTAAAAAAAGCGGTGGTGGCCGAGCGGGAAAGTAACAGACTTGCATGTAAGAGGTGCGAGTTCTATCCCGGGTCCACAATGTGAATGTCACTTTGTGGAGTTTATATGTACTAATCAAGTGATTCGCCATCTGCTAACGATGAAGGAAAACATCGTGAGGAAGCCCACATGTCTCAGAGGAAATTTTAAAGACATGTCTGATTTACCAACCCGCATTAGGCCAGCGTGTGTGTGAATTAAGGCAAACCCCATTCTCTCTCTCTTGATAGAGGAGAGGAGACCCGTGCTCATCAGTGGAACATATATAAATAATCTTTTCAAATAGCATAGACAACTATATGAACAAGGCCGTTTTAATCAAAGCAGTTGGTTTATGAGCATACGGGGGAAAACATTTAGTTTCGGCAGCCCTTTTATTCCTTCAACAATAGATTTTTTCATTAAACATTATGAAGAAAACAAAAACAAGACAAAAAAACAAGTTTAAGAGAGGTAGGGCACCATACTAGCGAGCAAGCCCGACTGGGGAAGGACCTCCACCTTACAGAAGACCACAGCCAAATGACTACACACAGCGGTGTAGTTGTGTTCCTGTGTGTGAGTACAGGTCTCCAGCGCTCATTTAGGAATGCGTTTTGAAAGAAACGTATTCCTATCCCAGGTTTACTTCCATCTTAAAGCCCTGGTGTAAAAAAAAGGGTTGGCAACACGCAAGTGATACCTCTGGTAATGCAAGCGTCTATAGGCTACGGATACTGCTTAACATCAGGCGAGCCGTATGCTTGTTTGCCACCCAAGTAGTATAAAAAAAAAAAAAAAAAAAAAAACAGTAGAAAGTTCTACGAAAACTCAATAAATATATCTACATCCATGTGATGGTGGGACAGGTCTCTAGTATTCTATTAATTTATTGCACCTTTATAATAATAAATCATTTATTCATAAAACAGAAATGCAATACATTTACAATAAGATAGTAAATTTAAACTAAGTTCAAAAATAATGTTTGCCTGAACTAGGTAAACCTGTGCCTTAGGCGCATATCGTTACTAATATTATAAATGTGAATGTTTGTAAGAATGGATGGATGGATGGATGTTTGTTACTCTTTCTGGTAAAAACTACTGAACGGATCTGGATGAAATTTGGCACAGAGATAGATTATGGTCTGGAATAACACATATGCTGCTTTTTGTAGCGATAACCCACATCCACGCGGGCGGAGCCGCGGGCAACAGCTAGTTAGTATATAAATCTATATATACTAATATTATAAATGCGAAAGTTTGGTTGGATGAATGTATAGATGTTTGTTCCGCAATGACGTAAAAACGGCTAAACGGACCTGGATAAAATTTGGAAAAGATATTGAGAATATAGTCTGGAATATCACATGAGCTATTGAAAAATAATACTGTTAAGACGCAAGCGGAATCTAGCTGTCAATAAATGTAATTAAAAGTATGTACTTTATTAAATTAATACAATTAAAAAGTGTGTAAGTACTTACCAGTTAAATCTAAGGCAGTTTCGAAGCTGCATTTCTTCGCAGCTGTATCCCCTGAACTTGTCATTTTAAAGTATATTATATTTATCACATAAGTATATAAATCTGAATAAATCTGTGTTACATTAAATACGTGTAACACCGGTATGGGACGCACATCTACTAACTCAGAATATAGTAGTGTTTTGTTTATCGTATCTATATCATATGATTTGTTTGGTAGGATGGTGTATGCTACATAAAACAGTGTGCTATGTGATGATGTTTACTTGGGTTCCGCAGAAGTAATCATAATAACTAACTTAATACTTACTAAACTTATATGACGGGTGTGTCTTAATATCACTACAAGAAACTTGGCTGCTGCCAGAAGAATCTATGTGAATGTGACTATTATTATTTTTTAACTTGTGAATTAATTATTATGTCTCTCTTTATCACGGGTATTTTCCCATCATTCAAGGAGAATACCCGGGCCTTTGGAAGGCTTACGCGGGGACATAGATCCAACACGCAGAGGCCCTTAGAGAATTTTAATTTAAAATGGGATGAGACGCTTACCATAGTCATGCCACAGCTGCACTATTGCAGTACAGCCATGACATGCCTATGGTAAGTGTAGAGCTATTGCAACATGTGAAATCAAAAAATTTTGGGCTATGGGATTGGGTGTTCGATAGACTGATTTACAATGATTATGGGATAAAACGTCGCCTGCCATCATTTAAAAGTTGGGATATACTCTAAATGTAAAATAGGCAGACGGTGACTCGCCTATACACTAGATGGGCCCCTTGAAACAACCGACATGGGCAACAGCCCACAGGCATAAGGGCAACACCATAGAGCGCGGCTAGGGGTATCGAGCGGTGCGGCGCCGGTTTCACCATCGGGGGTCTAAGACCCGAGAGCGGGTTTCCCCCGAGCATATAGCTCTGGCGACCCCTCTCTGATCAGCCAATTAAGGCAAGCCAGAGCTGAGAGTCCTGCGGGCGCTCTTGTCAGTCCACTCCGGACCGCCAGTAAAGGCAAGCCGGAGACGAGGCTCCGACCTCTGGGGCATTCGAGACCGCAGTGTCGCCACTCACATTCAGCCCGCCACAAGCTGCTCTGCGGTTTTATTATTATTATTAAACTTATACTTATATAATTACTTAATAATTATAAGATTGACGTGTCGACTCGACTACGACAATTGAATTATTTATTGAGAAATGCTCAGTATCTTTTAGAAGTCTGGAATTGATTGTCCGCGATGCCTTTTATGGAAATAAGCTCAGTTTGAAAGTCTTGAAGGTAAATGAATCAATAGACCCTTCGAAGTTTTGGTCTAAGTTTTGGTCAAGTACGTTCTGCACACCCCGCCATGGGTCGGTACACGACCTTGCACGAGATCAGCGCTCCAGTCGTGTCGGGTTATTATCTCATCGGACTAAAAGAACAGAGAGAAGAATTAGGAACCAACGCGTACTTGGCCAGTCACCGTTGAATTACAATAATAAAATACACAATAAACGTTGAATAATTTGAGCTCTTAAATCCTTAAATAAATTATGTGAAGTATCAAGTTCATTGTGTTTTATATAAATACTAGTGGACCTGGCAGACGTCGTCCTGCCGGAAAAAGCTGAAATACCGACAGCAGCGCCACCTACCGGGTCCAATTGTGAATCTAAACCATCCAGGGCCCTACCCGAACACACACACAAAATTTCATCAAAATCGGTCCACCCGTCTAGGAGGAGTTCAGTCACATACACACGCACACAAGAAATATATATATTAAGATTGGCATAGAATTCACTCAATTGTATTGCGAAGTAATAGTGGAAATATGGTACAAATAGACGGTATACAGGAATCCCTGAAATTAATAATCCTTAATTTGTACGAAATTAAGGATCATTAGATTCAGGGTAAATGAGAAAAAAACTTTTGTGCTTGACTGTCCATTGAGGATTGAACGTAGATTCAAAACATGCAAAAAAAGTCCATGTTTAACCCTTGGAGGTTGAACGAAGACAACATTTAGGGGCTCAACATGGCCGGAGGCAGAGATTGTGGGGTTCAACTTTTTTATTTATGTATCCACATTAGTTTGGTAGCAGATACTAGAATCCCCGTTCCATCCCGAAGGTGTCGTAAGAGTCGACTAAGGTCTAATAGTCATAGTCCATAATAAGTCAGGCAGACAATAACCACTGCAATAGAGGAACACTCGAAACAAAACCCTATACCAACCCGTCTGGCCAGCGTGGTATAGAAGGCTTATATCCCTCCAAAGTAGGACGTTTATCGGTTGTAGGTGACTAAGATAACTACTTATTATAACGCATGCCCATTTGGAGCTGTAACGTAATAGCTACTGGCAGTTTGAATATTTGCTTAACTGATGTATTCTGTTTGCAAATTGTATCTATCTTTTCCTACGTGATATTATTCTAGATCAGATGATAACCAGATGATAACCACATGTAACATCATGACTGTAGGTAAATAAATTGTAAATCTATACTAAATATTTTAAATCGAAAAGCTTGAATTGGTAGTGAATGTATTATATAGTATAGTAATGTATTATATAATATAGTATAGTATTGACAAATTAAGAATCTCCGCCTTTTTTAACTGATATTATTTTTGTATGTCACTTCATAAATGTGCGAGTTTATAATTCGGCCCGCCTGAAGATTTGAACCGATTCTTGGCTCAAGGTCAAGGTCATATGGATACGATCTCTCTAAGGCACAATTTTATAAACAACTTTATACTCTGTTGTGAATAAAATCAGATGGGGTTTGTAAGGAGTAGGGGTGACAGAAAGGAGCAACAATCGACTATCCTTTTCTCTCCTATACGTGGCAAAGGCTAGGGCGTCAAATTTCTCTTCCTGTCGCGGCGGCGCACGGCGCATTGTGGAAAATCAATGACCTCCTCAAGTTGTCTGCTCTCCTGGTAGATATGATGAAAATGGCGGATCCGTGATTTGGACGGATTTGACTTTAATTGGCAGGACGTTATTGAATTTTCTTGAAATACGTATCTGGAAAATGTTTTAAAAATTGCAATTTTTTAAAATATATAGGGCGAATGGCTTCGTGTTAGCTACACGTATTGTCAGAGCTGCGAGGTTAAGCAAGCTTACCGTGGTCAGTCCATAGATGGGTGACCGGTAACTAAAATTTCTCCGTGTTTTGAAAAGCACGTTAAGCCGTTGGTCTCGTACAGTTGACTGATTTCTTAAGATTAGCAGCCGTCACCAAAAATCGGTGTGGATGTCTTCTATTATAGTTACTATCAGGTAAATTCGGTCCCCCTTCGCTACGGCTATTATTGAAATCATATTAGAAATTTCCCGATTTCGCTGGGACAGTTAAGAGTTATATACTTACAGCCTTACAAATAAAAATCTGTTATATCACATTTATCTCATTCTTATACGAGGTATAGTTATACGAGTTATAAATTAAGAATAAGTCAAAAATATTTTTTAACAAATAAAGCAGGTATTACTTTCGTATAACTATTTATCCGCTATGTCAAATTGCACGATTTGGCAACAGCACCACCAAAGAGAAACTTCATAAAAAAACATATTTTGTCTATGACAACTGAATCTATTTGTCAACAAAACTTTTTTCGACAGTTTTTAATTTATAATCTCATTGAAATTTTTCATAACATGAAGATGTTCGTTTATAGTATGTGGCATGTAAATGTCATCGATTTTTTTAAAATCGATGACATTTACTTTAATATAGACTGCTGAGTCAAACCGTTAATGTCCACAGCATCTTCTTGCACTTGAAGGAACGAGTAGGTAGTTAAATTTGTGAAACTGATAGAACAGATTTAGTTACATGTGTGAATATCTATCGTACCTGACGGGGACGTAACCCCATATCTCAAAGCAATCATCAATTGTAGAATAGAAGATAATCCGGGTGGATTACCTTCTATTCTCCATATTGAGATATCTACCAAATAATTTATCCAAAAACATCACACCACTTTTAGAAAACCGATATTTTATTTGACTTTTCTTGCAGCCTGTATTAAAACAATGACATTATTTATTTGTTCTACTTCTTCTAGGTATTGCTTTTAAATCCATTTCTTGAAACTAAAAAAAATATAAAACACGTAAACAAGCCTGAAACGTGGTATTTTTATGATTATACTAGGTTTATACTAGGGTATGGGCGCGTATAACTTCGACATAACGATTGTATGGACAGAAGTGTCAACGCTATACTTGGTATAAGCTATACTTTGTTTATTTGTAGACATTTTGCTTATTCTCGAGTATAACTGTTATACCACGTTTATTTGTAAGGCTGTTAGAGTTAGAAACACTCATTTTGTATATTAGGTTGGGGAAAAAGTTTTATCGCATTTTTTATTCAAAATTCAAAACATTTTTTAATATATGTAGTTTATTTACATTTAACTAAAGTATGTAGGTACCATTTTGTTCGATATCTTTTTGCAATTTTGTAGGTAGGGACATGATATTTGCCCATTGCTATAGAAATTTTAGGACTTTTGATCAAAATCCGCGACAAGTGGTTTTGGCAGTCCTTGATGTTAACCTGACACTGCCTAAAGAATTCTGAAGAGACCGTAACAGGTGGAAATCTGAAGGTGCAAAGTCAGGACTATACGGTGGATGCATTAACACTGCCCAGCTCTCTTAATTTCTGCTGAGTGGCTAAAGATGTGTGAGGTCTAGCGTTATCATGATGAAAAACCACACCCCTTCTGTTGATTACTTTCGGGCGTTTTCTCTCATTTGACCACGACTTTTTTCTTGCCGTACGTGCGCCTAAACTGTTTTGTGGTCAATTCCCAGTTCTTCAGCTACGTCGTAACTACTAATATCTTAATATCTTGCTCCACTTTTTCAAAAATGGCATCAATTTTATCTGTAATAGGGCGACCAGAGTGACGTGCATCTTTGACATCAAAATTTCCGGATTGAAAACGCTTAAACAAAATTTGTGCTACTCTCACAGACACTGCACAAGGTCCATAAACATCGCAATTTTTTTTCGCGGTTTGCGTTGCATTTTTACCTTTTTTTGTAGTAAAATTTTAAAATGTATCGAATTTCTTCATTAGTTTCATTCATCTCGACAGTACGAAAAACAAATTAAAATCACATATTTTCCTAATTTGAATTTGGAATTATGTTCTTTAAAATTTAAACTTTCAATGATACCAAAACCAGCCAAATACAAAAAGTATAGCCAAAGAGGTTTTATTACAAGTTCATACATACTATAATGCGAAAAGACTTTTTCCCGAACCTAATATAATTTTTAAGTACCTTACTTTCTAGCTTTGTTTGTCCACATACAAAAGACATAAAGATAAAAAGGTAGAGATAAAATAGTTTTGTAACTTTTCTATACTTAGTGTTTGCTTATATGGTTATTAGGGTTCCGAAATAAACAACATAGCGAATACATACATACATACATATTCGCTATGTCCGTCCGTCTGTCCGCAGCTTAGCTCAGACACCCTTAGTCCCTGAAAGCTGTTATTTGTCACGAATATACGCATTAGGTATGCCGACAAAGTGGTAAAATTAAATCTAAAAAAAGTAAAATTGGAGTACCTACATGTAAAGTAACCATATAGTGTATCATTGAATAGGTTCAAGGACAGTGAACGCCTATTGACGTCATGGCAAAAAAACATCTATTGTGTCTACGTTACTGTCCGCGAATGTGTTAAGTTTCTTACCATCTTGCGAGTTGTGCACTTGTTCACCAAATCAGCGGAGAAGGAAAGTGCAACAGGTGTTTTGTGGATTCTTCTAACAGCTACTTACTTTCAAGAATTTATCGATGAATGAGGAAACAGGTGGAAGTGAAATCTGAGGTACCAGGTTAACACGAATGTGAACAAGTAGTCAGTCGTACACTTCATCAATACATCAGTGACGTAAGAAAGTGCAACAGATGTTTCTTCTAACAGGTTAAAGTATATGCAGATTATAACTACAGCATTTATCTATGAATGAGCAAACAGGTGGAAGCGACATCTGAGGAACCAGGCTCACATAAATGTAAACAAGTTGTCAGTCGTACATTTGATCAATACATCAGTGACGTAGGAAAGTGCAACAGGTTTCTTCTAACAGGTACATGCAGATTATAACTTCCTACAGCAATTATCTATGAATGAGCAAACAGATGGAAGCGACATCTGAGTAACTAGGCGCACATAAATGTGAACAAGTGGTGAGTCGTACGCTTGTTCATTATATCAGGAACGTAGGAAAGTGCAACAGGTGTTTCTTTTAATAGGTTACCAGGTTACTACAGCTTTATCTATGAATGAGCAAACAGATCTCCAACAAGGTGATCCGATGACCTAGTAAAGGTTATGGGCAATCGATAGACAAGGTCAACTTAGGACCGAGTGCTGTGGATAGCCTGGGGAGAGGCCTAGATTCAGCAGTGAACGTCTTTTGGCTGCGATGGAGCAAACAGGTGGAAGCGACATCTTAGGTACCAGGCTCATACGAATGTGTAGTTGTACGCTTGATCAATACATCAGTGACGTAGGAAAGTGCAACAGATGTTTCTTCTAACAGGTTAAAGTATGCAGATTATAACTACAGCATTTATCTATGAATGAGCAAACAGGTGAAAGCGACATCTAAGTAACTAGGCGCACATAAATGTGAACAAGTGGTGAATCGTACGCTTGTTCATCATATCAGGAACGTAGGAAAGTGCAACAGGTGTTTCTTCTAATAGGTTACCAGGTCACTACAGTATTTATCTATGAATGAGCAAACAGAGCTCCAACAAGGTGATCCAATTACCTAGTAAAGGTTATGGGCAATCGATAGACAAGGTCAACTCAGGACCGAGTGCTGTGGAAAACCTGGGGAGAGGCCTAGGTTCAGCAGTGAACGACTTTTGGCTGCGATGGAGCAAACAGGTGGAAGCGACATCTTAGGTACCAGGCTCACACGAATGTAAAGTCGTACGCTTGATCAATACATCAGTGACGTAGGAAAGTGCAACAGGTGTTTCGTCTACCATTGATGTACAAAAAACCCGTTACTACAGCATTTCTCGATGAATGAGCAAACAGCGATATCTGAAGTGACGGTGCCGGTCTCATTGACGTAGGAAAGTGCAACAGGCCATCTAAGCCGGTCCACACACCAGAGCAGCAAGCAGCAAGCATTATTTTTAACAACTTGGAAGGCAAACAAGCATACGGCCCACCTAATGTTAAGCAGTTACCGTAGCCTATAGACGCTTGCAATACTAGACGTATTTGCTGCCTAATAATTGCATCCATTACAAATACGCACACGTATGCAATAAGTGCTATGTTGTCTTCCGATGAAGACGACTTTATGATGTGGCAATTGGTACAAAAAAATAGGAGGAAAAGACGGTCCTGGAAACATCCATACATCGGATTGAGACACTCAATTGACTAAAAGGAAGCGAAGTGCCATTTGGCAACATTTGACAGAGACAACGGCTGTGCGAACGACACACCGAAGCGGACTTCACTTGCAGCGGTCGTCGAGTTCAGACGCCTTGAAACTGTCGCACGCTTCGTTTGGTTATAATTGTAGTGTAATACCAAATAGCACAAATTTTAATATCACTACTACTTGGTGTGAGTGGTATGAAAAAGTGATTAAAATATAAATGTTGTTATTTTATACTGACATACCTATGAACAAACGCTCGGAAAGTAATGTTTGAATTATACCGGTCGACATATGAGAAGAATTATTCTACTCTACTTATCCGTCACATATAATGAATGTCACGGTTTATCTATGAATGAGCAAACAGGTGAAAGCGACATCCGAGGAACCAGGCTCACATGAATGTGAACAAGTAGTCAGTCGTACACTTCATCAATACATCAGTGACGTAGGAAAGTGCAACAGGTGTTTCTTCTAAAGAGATTACTACTAAGGTAAAGTATATACAGATTACTACAGCATTTATCTATGAATGAGCAAATTAACAGGTGGATGGGACATCTCAGGAACTAGGCGCACATAAATGTGGACAACATTTATATTGTTAAAGACTTAGGCGTTTCTTTTGACAGCTTGCTCTCACTTAATCAGCATGTTGAGAATGTTGTAAATAACGCATTTAAAATGTATGGATTCGTCATGAGATCCTCATCTCAATTTAAAAGACCGTCTACTTGTCTGTATTTGTTCAAGACACTCATTAGATCCCAGCTTGAATACGCGGTAACTATTTGGAATCCTTTCTATCAAAAATATATTGATGAGATCGAAAAAGTTCAGCGCAAGTTTCTTCGAGCCATGAATTATAGGTGCAGAGGATCTTATCTGTCGTATTCGCAGTTGCTTGAGAAGTACCAACTTACTACGCTTGAGGATAGGCGCATATACTTGGAAGTTGGTACGCTTTATGGTATTATACACAATAACTTTGATGTCATTGACCTAACTTCTAAGATATGTTACGCTGTCCCTCGTACCATCAACATTCGCAAAGTCCGTGCTGGCACATTGTTTGCCGTGAATACATGCCGAACAAACTCAGGATTGCGTTGCCCTATTCGTCGTATGGTGGATGTTTACAATAATAATTTTATTGAAATCGATATTTTCGCCTGTACCAAGTGCAGATTTAGATCCGATGTGTTAAGGACTTTGAGTGATAAGACCTAGTATAGGTACCTATTATTCTGAGACTTTTTGTGAGTACTGAATCATCGCAAGGCAATATTGTTGAGAATGTCCCTATTTGTAGCATAAGAACCTTACCATTTTTACCAGTATATTGTTGGTCCCATTTCAATATTTTAGTTATATTATTTTTAAGTTTTATTATTATTTTTTTTTTTATATACTTTTTTGTTTCTCAAATGTCATCTTTAATATCACCAAATATCACCAAAAGAATATATTGTTTAATAGTTACCTAGTGGCATGCTTTCATTAATATTTTTTTGTTATTCTGTGGATAATGTGGTTGACTGCAATATTGTTAATATTATTTAGTTATTGTCACCCAAGAACACATTATATTGTAGTTGTTTGTTGTCCCTAATAAATAAATAAATAAGTGGTGAGTCGTACGCTTGATCAATACATCAGTGACGTAGGAAAGTGCAACAGGTGTTTTATTCTAACAGGTTATTACAGCATTTATTTATGAATGAGCAAACAGATCTCCAACAAGGTGAACCGACGACCTAGTTTAAAGTTTGCGGACAACCGATGGACAAGGTCAGCTCAGGACCAAAAAAAAGGATCGCGTCACATAAGTAGATAGATAAACTACTCATGCGACCGAGTGTTGTGGATAATCTTTAAAGAGGCCTATGTCTAGCAGTGGACATCTTTTGGTCGAGGTGGTGCAAACAGGCTGAAGTGGAGGTACCAGGCTCACACGAATGTAAGTGGTAAGTCGTACGCTCGATCAATACATCAGTGACGTAGGAAAGTGCAACAGGTGTGTATTTTGTCTAACAATTAAAATTTATCACTGAAATGAGCAGCAACCAATAGTAAAATCGCTAAAAACAAGTTGGTGCAATATCTGAGGTACTAGCTGCACATGAATGTGAATAAATAGAGTAGAGTAAATAGTTTGAGTTTAATTGACATTTCTATCTGACATAAATATTCTTCTAATTCGTTTCGCTGTTGGCAGAGCGGTCTTGATCAATACATCAGTGACGTAAGAAAGTGCAACAGGTGTTACTTTTTTCAGGTTACTCTACAGCATTGAACAAACAGGTGGAACTTGGAAGCGACATCTGAGATACCAGGCTCACACGAATGCGCACAAGTGATCAGTTGTACGCTTGATCAATACATTAGTGACGTAAGAAAGTGCAACAGGTGTTTCTTTTATCAGGTTACTTTACAGCATTGAACAAACAGGTGGAAGCAACATCTGAGATACCAGGCTCACACGATTGCGCACAAGTGTTCAGTTGTACGCTGGATCAATACATCAGTGACGTAAGAAAGTGCAACAGGTGTTACTTTTATCAGGTTACTTTACGGCATTGAACAAACAGGTGGAAGCAACATCTGAGATACCAGGCTCACACGATTGCGCACAAGTGATCAGTTGTACGCTTGATCAATACATCAGTGACGTAAGAAAGTGCAACAGGTGTTTTTTTAACAGGTTACTTCAGCATTTATCTATAAATGAAAAAACAGGTGAAAGCAATATCTGAGGGACTAGGCGCACTATATCAGTGACGTAGGATGTGAAACAAGTGTTTCTTCTTGGTTTATAGAATTTATCAATGAAGTAAGCCTTATAATACATAGTTGAATCCGCTAGAGACAAGTTGCTACGACATCTAAAGTACCAAACGCTCACGAAGGGAAGTGCCTCCATCTTACAAAATACAGCAGCTAAGTAACACTGCGTGGGTAGTGCTGTATTTCGACTAGGATGTACGGTTTTTTAGAGCTCCAAAGAGGCTGTGAAACGCTGGGCTAGCACTATATCAGCAAAGTACACAGTACTAGTGTGTACAACAGTCGTGCTGAGGTCTTAGGTTTGATCCCTGAGACAAATAAAATTATAATTGTGTTATTGTGTCGATAAATGCATATTACCGGTCTAGAGTGGAATCATGTCAAGTATATAAGCAATAGGCTCTCCCCACTCATATTGAGCAGCCCGACTGAGGAAATACCTCCATCTTACAGAATACGGTAGCTAATACGGCACTATCTACCTTCGTAGACGGTGTTATATTTCGACTGGTATGTAGGGTTTTCAGAGCTCTGTAGACGCTGTGGTGGCATTCTAGCAGTAAAATGACTTGCTTTGCCACCTATCAATCGAAACATAACACTGTCTTCGTAGTATCTCCATAACTTACAAGTACAGAGTGACAACAAGCAAATTATGTGTTTCCAGAGAGGTAGGACACCGAAGCACCGTAGTAAGCATACTAGCGAGTAAGCACGACTGGGGAAGGACCTCCAACTTACAGAAGAGCACAGCCAAATAAATAATCACAACAACGGTGTTATGTTCCTGTGTGTGGATGCGTTTTGAAAGAAACGTTTTCTAGGAATATTCTGGTGTAGAAAAAGGGGTCGGCAACACGTGATGTCTCAAGTATTGCAAGCGTCCATAGGCTACGGTAACTGCTTAACATCAGGTAGGTATTTATCTATGAACTAGGGTCCGCGACTTCGTCCGCGTGGTAATTTGGGATATTTTCCCCGATTTTGCAACATTTCTCACTACTGCTCCGCTCTTTTTGATCATAGCGTGATGTTATATAACCTATAGCCTTTTTGAATAAATGCACTATTCAACAAAAAGAGATTTTTTCTAATCGAACATACTTTCTGAGATTAGCGCGTTCAACCAAACAAACGAACAAACAAACTCTTCAGCTTTATAATATTAGTATAGATGAGCAAACAGGCGGAAAATCGCTTCATAGAGCTATGAAATATTGCAAAAACTCTAATGTTGTTCTTCGCATCCACTGGATTAGTAAACTGCCTAGATCTTGTTTCCCCAGCATTTTCCTTACTGGTAAACTTATTTATTTAATAAAAATCATATAATGACCTCTTCAGAAACTACCAGGTGTTTTTTCTTCTAAAGAGGTGGTATTCTACTACTATTATAAATGTGTAAGTTTGTAAGGATGGATGGATGTATGTACGAATTTTGCTACTTTTTCACGTAAACACTACTGAATGGATCTGGATGAAATAAGTCGACTACCAGTAGGAGCAGCGCTAGAGACAAGATGAAGTGATATCTAAGGTACTAGGCGCACATAAATGTGAACAAGTGGAGACATTCCTAATTGACACTTGGAGCGACAAGAAACTGCAAATGTACCGAACATTGTTTACTAACTGCATGGATGGTTCAATGATTTTAGCGATGTTATTATACCTCAACATTTATCACTGCGCGGTGTGTTGTGGGTTTGATCCATTTACAGGACAAAATTTCATAATAATTATATATATTATATTTCATAATAATAATAATTCAAATAATTTTAAGAGGGCATACCCGTCTAGGAAAAGACGGTCATGGAGGTTCTTTTTTCAGTCGAGCTTGCTTACTAAAATGATGCCTTCTTTTAAAATTACAGAAAACCATAGCCAACTAACTACACGCAGCGATGTTGTTGTGTTCCTGTGCGCTCATTTTACAAAAAGTTGTGTGTTTTTTTTTTCATAAAGTGACTGTCATCATTTACTTACCATCGGACGAGTCGAACGTTTATTCACCACGTCACTGGAGACGTAAAGTGCAACAGGTAACAAACATATTCTTTATCAATGAACGAGAGCCACCTGTAGGAAAATCGCAAAAACAACTTGCCGCGACATCTGAGGTACTAGGCGCACATAAATGTGAACAAGTGGAGACATTCCAATCTGATACATAGAGCTACGAAATGTTGCAATGGTGGATATACCATATTATTTCAAGTCAAGTATTTCTTTTTTTCTTTGTTATTATTTTATTAAGTCTTTTTCGACACTGTAAACTCACTTTATTTTTTCAAAGAATAAATAAAGTGAGTTTTTGTTAAATTACTAATACTAATAACGGATGGTTATTGAATCAGCTGTGCAGTTAGATTTGCTGTTTCTTATTTAATTGTCTATTTACTCGTTATTATTAGAAACGGTTTAATTAAGTTTATGTGGTAATAATTTTGTTCTTTTTCAAACTATTGTGTAATTAGATAAACAATTGTACCTCGGCGTCTTTTTTTAAAACGTTTCCGTTTCTGATTTCTAAAAATTTAAATGCAACCATATCAATGTTGATTGAATTACTGCGATATTTTTGCCTTTTCATTCTTAAGTTTTCCTTTGTACTTAACTCTTTTAGTCTACGGGAACAATCCGGCGTTTGTATGTATGTAGGTATATAATGTATTGTTTGTTAGACGACAACAGCTCGAGTATCGTTGATCGCAGCGTCGGCGTCGTCAAAAATGGTAGCGAATTAATGAGACAAAAAACAGTACAAATACGTGCGGGTGAAGGGTGAGTCGCGAATTTACAGTTCGGGACGAACCACTACTCAGTAAGTATACAGGCAAAACTCATCCAATTTAAAATAAAGGCAAAGTATTATTTTCTTAACTTCACGTGCGAGCGCGTAGGGGTGAAGTAAAATCAATACCGTCGTCCCATTGAGTACACAATACGCAGTAATCGTACGCTTCCCTCGCAACCCCACCTCTTAACACCCTTGCTATCCTAGTACTGCCGCCCACAAATGTCAAAGTTTACTGCCTTACTCCAGGGTTGGCGGTAGTGGTGTTCCTTGGACTTCCGCTATGTAGGGCGGCATGGGGCAGAACATACCAATTTCCAGGATTCGCCTGAAAATGCTTTCTTAAATAATATCGCCATCAACTTATGAATTTCGACCTTCATGACAAGAAATACACAAGCTAAAGTAATATTTATTATAAACCCCATAGAGTTCATATATATATGCTCTTTTTCCACGTTTTTATGTTATTACACAACGATTCTGCGCAGAGCAACAAGTCGTGTGTGTAATGAATGAAGGTAATTGTGTCTCCTTTTCATTCATGATTTTCTTACGTTCAATTTGTTAATAGGGGAAATATTAGTTGTATTTTTAAACGACTTATCATAGAGCACTGCTGTGCCCCTAAATATTAAAATAGTTATATGTATATTATTTTTTATTATAATACTAGCTGTTACCCGCGGCTCCGCTCGCGGCTCCGCCCGCATGAATGTGGGTTATCGCTGTAAAAATGTGTGTGTTATTCAAGACCATAATCTATCTCCGTGCTAAATTTCATACAGATCCGTTCAGTAGTTTTTACGTGAAAGAGTAACAAACATCCATCCATCCATTCTTACAAACTTTCACATTTATAATATTAGTAAGGGTAAAATAAACTTCAAAATATAAAATCTGTTAGATTTATTGTACGTGTTGGGGTGCGGCGAGACTGCGTGGGGTGTGAGAAGGAGTGTGTCCCTATAGTATTAGATTAGTTACTGACATTCGTTGTTGGAAGTATTGTTACAAACAAAATATGGACTGTGCGTGTGACTGAAAATAAATATCATGTATTATTTAAAAAAATAAAAATTACTGCTACGTAATACGCCCGTAGCCCGTAGCGCTTTGTAACGTGGCTACGCATTTAACGTAGCCCCGATTCATTCATTTGTTAATATCGTAAAATATCATGAGATAAATAAAACACTTCATTATTAATTAAAATCATTTATTATTTCAACTTATCACCGTCATCATTAAGCGTAATAACGAGCTCATATACGCGTCAAATCAAACACTAAGTTTGAAAGCGGCCACCACCGGCATATTTCCAGTAGTTTTTTTAAACATTTTATATGGATTTGCAGCACACGGTTGACGCCGGTGGCCGATATACGCTACAACTAAATGTATGAAAACAAGTCGGTGGCTACGCGCGGCTTTTTGTGGCCCCGTGGGCGGCCAGCCTTATTATCTATTGTCCTTTGCTTTGCTTTAAATTGGGTATACTTCAAAGTTGGTCTCATATAAATTTGAAAAAAGAACTCGTCGTTTTAATTTTTTGTTAAAAAGTTTTTATTTATCACATAAATAGTCACATAGTAGTCTATTCAAAATTCACATGTCTTTTATTTAATTTATTATTTTCTTATATATATTTTTTCTACCTATCTAATCCTATTTACATTATATTATATATTAATCTAATAACAATATTAAATAATACTTATTTTCAAAACGTATACATAATGTCACAGCTTTGGTTGGCTTTTTTGGTTTGTCTTCATTGTAACCTTTTTATAATCAGTTACATATTCAATTTTCTAAATCTACAAGGTACATTTAAAAATAAATATTTGTGTGTGTTCGTATTCTATACCATTCTAAACTTTGGCGTATAATTCTGTTGTTTTGTGCTTTCCCGCGAAGCTTTCTGACAAAAAAAAATAGTACCTACTGACGGTCCTAGGAAGAATTCGGAGTGTCCACCTTCGAATTGACATATCGAGGCAAAAATAATAAAGCAAGAACCTTGAAATTTTGCTCGAGAATTCTTTGGATAATGCAAACGCCTATTAGGAAAAATTACTCATAATTCCCACGGGATATAAGAAGTCGCGGGTATAAGCTAGCTAATAAATGTCTTAATAATATTGAATATGCATTGTATGCATACTATTTGTCGGAGTATTTTGTTCGTTCATCATTCATCGTTCAACAGAGTGATCTAGTTCTGTCCAGTTCAAATAACCGGTTTTGTCCGGTTCATACAGGTTCATGTGTTTCGTTCTGTGTTGATTCCAGAATGACTCTTCTTTTGGGAGAAGCTGCCTTCTTGTTTGGTAGTGTTAAGCAGAATATTGAGTTAACTGGAAATTAATAAGTTTATAAATTAGATGGTTGTTCAGTAAATATCTGCTGTTAGTTGACGAAAAACTGGTGATATTTTATTATTCTTTCGTCGGTTTTAAAATCAATTAAAAGTCGTATTTAGGTATGTAATCCATCAATGGTTGTCCCGAGTCGCGGTGTACTTTGAGTCCGTTAATTGTATGTTTGTAAATTTCCCCGTAACACAGAGCTTGTTCTATAGTGCGGGAGCTGACTTTTTTAAAACGAATAATACCTCAATGCAAGAAGTCGAGGATCGTGTTATTGAAGAATTTGATTGAGGAACATATTGATTCTTTTTCCGTCAAATACTTAATTCTTCACTTTTATTTTCGCTTATCAATATACTGGGTGTATATTGTACTCTCGATTGTTGACTCGGGACAATCATTTATGGATTTCACTTTTTTTTTCTATAAATTGTATCTTAACATGTGCTTCCCGATATGTAGCCTAAAATAGCTGCTGAAATGTTAACGTTGCCTTCAAAATGTTTATGTTTTGCCAACATGTGCCAGATGTGTCGATGTTCTATTTTCTTTTTTAAATGAAATATCTCGCTCCAAAATTTTCATTATTTAGAGAGAACGCGTCCGCCTACCCTGTTGTAGAATATTACAGTCAATATTATAAAGATATGTCAACTTACTTATAATGATAGATCCAAACAGATAAAAGCCAGCGCCGCAGTTAATGTCCAAGAACAGCCCGATCAGGTTAGAACCGACCATGGAGCCGACACGACCCATCATCATGGACAGACAGATTGCCATAGCCCTGTTAACATAGATACAAACATATTTAGTAGGTACTTAGTGATTAAATAAAATATTACTTTATAAAAATTAAACAACTAATTGACTTTGAAACTTTATAGAATTTATTTTTCTTGTCCTAGTTTCATGTTACTTGTTGGGCACATATTATTCTCCTTAAATTTATTTAAGGACAACCAACAAATCATACACCTATACATCAAATCAGTATATAGCGAAAAGAAATACTAAGCTTAGTTACTTAAATTACAGGTTGCTAGAGCATGTATATTTATTGCGGTATTAGAAACATACAGTATTATAATTGAATAAAGGAAATAACACCCTTTGAACGTAATAAGACAGGCAACATTGCTGCTCCTAAGAATAGACCCAAGCCTCATAGTTGAGTCGAGTATAAATGGCGGTGATTGCTCTGTATTTGACGATAGAATAATGGCCTTTGAGTATTTGTACTCCACCGACTAGACACTTTAATAAAGAAAAAGGTTAGGTACTGTTATACTAATTAGAATTAAAAATCCTTACCTATATTTAGTAGGGAACAATTCTACAGCAACAGCATTCATCAGTCCTATACACGCTCCAGACATCTGGAAAACGGCAAACAGTACGACAGCAAATTGCTGATTATACGCCAAGTGAGCGCCAATACCACAGCAGCCGGTGACGAAGAGGATGACGACGATGATGGGCTTCTTGCCCACGTAGTCCACGAGGAAGCCCACGATGATATACATGGAGGAGAACACAAGCCCGATGTAGATGGACCGCTCGAAAGTTGATGTGTGAATTGTGTCGTCGCAGATCTGTTGACAAAAGTAATGTTTATAATACACAATAATAAAGTAAGAATGCGACTAAAAAGCTAGCATATTTTTAGCACAAATAATGTAAGAATTACAGCCCAACGTGGCAATTTTGACAGTTTTTTGGGCTTAGCTCCTGTAAACAATAACGCGAAAGAATATACGAAAGAATGTACGTTAAGAGTGTGTATACCTAGATGTTACATCTATACACACGAGTGAAAATTAGAAACTAAATAATACAACCACAAAATACTAGTTTTGCGCCTTAAGTTACATTTTTCCATTACATTTTGTTAGCAATTACGTCACACTTTTACCTTTCTAAAATTGAAGAGATTGTTTAGTTAAGCCTCGTCATATACGTATATATAAATATATATATATATATACGATATTTTAAATTGTATCGTGAGATATCAAGGAGTTTGGTCGAGTCATCTCAAGATCCTAACGCTGGCCTTTACTTGGGTCAACGTATTAGCCTTGCAATTCAGTGTGGAAAAGTGGCCAGTCTTTTGGGTACCTTTCCTCAGAACTGTGATCTCAATCAGATATTTTATTTATAGGTTAATACCTTTAAATATAATATCTGATTGTTTGTTAGGTTAGGTTAGGTTACTTTAATTTTAATAACTGTTCATGTAAATATCTTATTTTTAATCTTATTTATAGTTCTGGAGATTAGTAACTTTTAGTAGCTAATGGTGTTTACAAAAATGTATTCTATGATGAAAAACTGACCTGTGTCCCATTGTTATCAAGGTTCTTGCTGGCATCCAGCACGTCGCAGATCCTTGTCTCTTCCCCATCACCGTGATTCGCCAGAGAGTTCAGGATTGAGGGAAACCATACGTAGAAACCATTAGTACTGGAAATAATCATAAAAAAATGTGTATTAATTTATTTTATATATAAATAAATATAAATCATTTTTTAAATTAATCGTTAAGTATAATTTAGTTTGGGTCAGCAAAACGTTTCAATTGCGTTGCCCTTCTGATATCGTCCGTAGACTACGATAATTAAGCGGGCCAAATTATGCTAAAAATATACTTCAAATCAGCATTTTGTTGTTATTAGAACATAGCATAGCATCGTTAGCGCACATATGATATTTATGTTTATGTAATACTTTGTTGTTCTTTTTTACCCAAGGGTTTATCAGCGTCAATAAAAATATTTAAAAAAAGGGGTAGCCGTAGAGTGGGAAAGTAACTGACCCGGGTGGAACTACCAATGTTTATATAATTATCTAATGATTTATCATCTGTTAACGGTGAAGGAAAACATCGTGAGGAATGCCACATGTACAACAAGAAATTCTAAAGACATGTCTGATTCACCAACGCGCATAAGGCCGGTGTGTTTGTATAAAGGCCTAAACCTACTCTCATGATACCTCTATCATGAGAGTAGTGGCAAAAATATGGGTTTGAATGATTACTTTATAATAAATAGTCTAAAGATGCAAAGGCAGAATCTTACGTGGCAAAAATTCCAAATTGCACGAAGCAAGTCAACGCAGTCCAGGGTAGTAGCGGTCGCTTGAACAGAGGTATTGTCTGCTCCTTCATGGACTGCCACACAGCAGCAGCTCCCCTTACAGTTGTACATTTTGTCGTTTGACTTTCTACTATCAACGATTTGATCTGGGGAATAGATTTATTATTATTATTTTATACTACTTGGGTGGCGAGCAAACATACGCCGCTCGATGTTCAGTAGTTAAAATACCTTGGAAGCCGGCAATACCGAATTAATATTTTTTTATTATACCAGGGTCACCATCCTTTCCATCCCGAGGGTGTCGTAAGAGTCAACTAAGGGAGTAAGTGTTATCCACCAGCAAGAGAGGGAAAACTCGAAGCAATTAAAACCCTATACCAACCCGTCTGGCCAGCGTGGTATTGTAGCCTAATATCCCTCTAAATGTTTAGAGGAGACCCGTGCCCAGCAGTGGGACGTTTATGGGTTGAAATGTATACCAGGGTTTTAAAATGGAGTAGGTATACATTGGATAGGAAAACTCATCCCTAAAAGAGTCCTGGACACTTGTATGCACAGAAAGTTTTGCCGAGGCGTGGTGAACTTTGATATGTCATGTTCTGTGTTTGCAATTGTATATGGTGAGATACTCGTATCTTGTACACACTTTTTACTCAGGCAATTTCTACGGAATTAGAAAGTATACAAGTTATTTAGCTACTTTTACTCATGAAGTGTGAGCTTGATCGCTACCGGTATTATGAATCAATGTGAACTTCACTTTGTTGAAGATTTGTATTTCTTTTTTTAGATATTTTTATAGTACTTAGGTGGCAAACAAGCATACGGCCCGCAGTTACCGTAGCATATGGACACTTGCAATACCGGAGGTATCACTTGTGTCTTGCTAGCCCAATTTAACGCCAGGGTTTACGATGGCATTTCCCTGGGATAGGAAAATATTTATTTTAGGCGCATTCCTAAAATAGCTAACACTCACGCGCAAATTACACTACACATGTGTTACAGTGTAGATTATTGTTTTTTTAATACTTACTTCAAAACTATCGGCCGGTTGCTTAGAATTCGATGCATACATTTTCTTTACTACATCTAATGCAGCTTCATGAAGACCAGTCGCGAAAAGGAACTTGGGACTCTCAGGAGCGAACATCAAGAGAACAGTGCCAACAGCGAACGGTATCGCACATGCCACCACAAGCAACCGCCAAGGTCGGTATTCGATGCCCAGGAAGGGAATAGGGTAGGCAAACTCGAGGGGCAGAATTAACCAAGACACACCTGAAAAATAAAGTAATATTGTAGATATGATATTCAATCTATACTTATATATACTAATATTATAAAGCTGAAGAGTTTGTTTGTTTGGTTGAACGCGCTAATCTCAGAAAGTACTGGTTCGATTAGAAAAAATATTTTTTTGTTGAATAGTGCTAAATGCACTATTCAACAAAAAAATATTTTCCAGGAAAGCTATAGGCTATATAACATCACGCTATGATCAATAAGACCGGAGCAGTAGTGAGATATGTTGCAAAATCGGGGAAAATATTCCAAATAATCACGCGGACAAAGTCGCGGGCGACCCCTAGTAAAATATATATGGCACTATATAAACGAGCAAGCCTGACTGGGATAGGACCTCCACCTTACAGAAGGCCACAGCAGTGGCGGATTTACCAATAGGCTGAGTAGGCTGAAGCCTAGGGCGGCAGATTTCAGGAGGCGGCAAATTTGGCCTAAAAATGTATGTTTATCGTACAGAAATAAAAAAAAAACTTTATTATACATGACAAAAAAAAAATTAGCAATGCACAGTAGGTATACTGAACACTCCTACATCCGTAATCCGTTAATAAAAGATTATTATTATTATATTATTTATGCACTGTAAAATTTAGGTACTTATGTGATCATGAATTTATAAAATACTAGCTGTTGCCAGCGGCTCCGCCAGCGTAGATGTCGGTTATCGCTGCAAAAAGTAGCAACAGTAGTAGTATGTGTTATTCCAGACCATAATCTATCTCTGTGCCAAATTTCATCCAGATCCGTTCAGTAGTTTTTACGTGGAAGAGTAACAAACATCCATCTATCCATCCATTCTTACAAACTTTCACATTTATAATATTAGTAAGGATTCCAATAGCGTTTCAATATTAATTACAATTTAAATTTAGTAACTTTTACCCGATTTCGATTTTAAGAGAAGGTGATGAAATTAAGCGTATCGAAGCAATATACAAAAAAAACTTGATGAAACATCTGAAGAACTTATTACAATGACTGCGAGTGAAACTTTCAGATTTAACACGAAACGTGTTAAATCGTCCTCATAGATAGACTCATGTCCGAGTTAGAAAAACGACAAGAAGCCTACAACAGATTTAACGAGAAGTTTTAATTTCCAACGTTCATTTCCAAAAATTCTTTGACATGTGGGCTATACGATATAATGCACCCGTCAATCCGAGAACCCCCCACACTTAGCAGGATTGACAAATAAGCCAAACTTGATCCAATACGAGACCAATCCTTGATCGCTGCTAAATCTCCGTTTATTTTGTCGATAGCTACATGCAGACCATCAAATCCAGCCCGTTAATATAGCTGCAAGTCATCGGCATAAAGATGATACGAACATTGAAGTTCACGACAGATAGCATTAATGAATAAAGAGAAAAGAAGAGGTGAAAGATACCGCCTTGTCCTTGGTACCCCACAGTCAAGTTCACACCAACGTGACATAGTCTTATCGACGCGCACTGACTGCTGGCGTCCATGAAGATAGGAAGAGAACCAATCCAGTGCTTCCGATAAAACCTTAAGATAGGAAAGGATAACTTAAAGGATATCGTGACTGACAGTATAAAAAGCAGAGAAGTCCACCAAAGCCAACACAGTAACTTTTGTGTCCTCCATGCCTGCTCTAATATCGCCAGTCACTTTGAGTAAGGCCGAAACAGTGCTATGCCCAGGTCTGAAACCGGATTGGAGTGGTGAGAGGATATTGTTGTGATTTACGAACACATGCCTTAAGGATTTTGGATAGGAAGGGTAGGATGGAAATGGGACGATAGTGATCAAGGAGTGAAGGATTGGATATTTTAGGCGCAGGACGATCATAGGCTTTTCTCCATACAATAGGAAATTGACCAGTATAAAGAGAAAAGTTTATGATATGGACAATCACGGGAAGGAGTGGGTTGAGGATAGTGGTAATCATACTACGACTAATGTTATCACAACCAACAGCTTAGACTTAATGGAAAGGATAGTTCTTTTTATTTCATCAGAAGCAACTGGAGAAGAATTTACAGTTTAATTGTTAGGGCTTGGTAAACTAGCAATGTAATCAACCGTTTGACACGTTACTAGGCGATTTAAAGAAGAGCTGAAATGGCGATTAAAATCGTCCAGCCCCAGTGTCCTTGGGAGATCACCCTGCCGATACCGAGTGTGTGTATTTGTAAACATTCGCAGGTGTTGAAAATGATATATTATTGAGAATATGGCGTTTCTTAGCGTTACGAATCATCTGGTTACACCGATTCCTTGCAGCTTTATAAAAGGTCCAGTTATCGTCACACCCTTTTATATTTCCGAAATGCTCGATCCCTGCGTCTCATCGCCATCTGAATACCTCTACACATCCACAGAGCAGAGGGACGTTGATGAAGCATCAGAGGATAGCTTATCTTCATCCATACGCGCAAAACAACGCATTATGTTCAGTACTTTAAGTCGGAGTTTATAGGAGGTTTCAGGATGTAAGACAGGAAAATTAGGTCATGATGGGAAAAGCCAAGAGCAAGGTGTTGACCATGGAAAGAAACTAAATCGTGGGTTGCAAAAATAATCTAGAAACTGACACAACTATCCCATAGTTCACAATCATATTAATAACGGGAAAAAGCCGATGTAATGAGGACGATAGAACACACATCATAAAGTTGCAATTTCAGAATTAATTTAATTAATATGATTGTGAACTAAACTAGCGTAATGAATTTAAAAGATCAGTAGGGGCGGCAAAAATTAAATAGCCTACTAGCGGCGAATTTGTAAATCCGCCACTGGGCCACAGCCAAACAACTACACACAGTGAATCGCAACATTACATCTAGCCGAATTCAAATACATGTTGAAATAAAAGTTAAACTTACAAGGCAAAATGACAGTTCCAATGCCAACAAATGAGGATCCGAAGGCGACCATCTTGTCTCTGTGCCGGAGGTTGTTGAACTCGCCTAAATATGTGTACACCACGGCTGACGAGCCTGACATGCTGAAATATCAAAGCAGGATAATTTTAAAATAAAATTTCAAGTAGGTACTAAACAAATATATACAATCTGCTAAAGAAGAAGGAGAAGTAAGAAGAGGAAGGGAGAGCAGAGAAGTGTCTCCGTGTCTAACAGTGTATAATATACATATGTATATGTGACGCAAGGTCTGTTGGTCAAGTAGTTAGTGACCCTGACGGCTAAGCCGAAGGTCGTGGGTTCGATTCCCACACAGGACAAAGCGTTGTGTGATCTATAAATGTTTGTTCCGAGTTTAGGTGTAATTTGTGTCTGTAAATTGTATGTTTGCAAAGTCCACCGCGACACAGGGCTTGTTCCCTAGTGCGGGAGTTGTCTTTAAAAAAAAAAGTTGTTTATTTAATTAACTGTGTAGGCATTAAATTGTCAGCTTATAAACCTCGTTAACCGCAGAGGTATTCCGTAAGAGCAAAAACCGAGCCACCGCAAAAACCGAGCAAAATCTGGCTGTCAGATTGAAAATCGGTATTCCGTAAGAGCAAAAAACGAGCCTTTTTGCCGTTTAGTCATTAGATTGTGCAATCACGATTGTCAGTTTGCGATCACAACTGTCAGTTTGCCATCGCTGTTTCTTAGAGAATCAGCCGGTAGGTGTTACACTCGTTAACAGTTTATCGTCACACAATTTTTGCTAATTGGGAAATAACCGAAAATTGGGTTTAGGAAAAGCGTTTAGTCATATTATCTAAAATCTATGCGCCAATAACTGTCTTGTTCATACAAAAGAATTAAAAAAAATATACTTACAATACAGCGGAAAAGAACACCAATATCCCAAAAGAGATGACTTCGGGAGCGAAGCTGGCGAAAGCTGAGAGCACAGCAGAGATGAGCATAGAGAACAGCATCACTGGTCTTCTACCCTGTGTGTCTGCTAGCCAGCCCCAGAAGTACGACGTCAAGATTATAGCTGGAATCATTAAGAAAAAGTTTTGGCTTTTGATTCTTATGATCTCTCTTGAGAAGTATCTTAAACGCAGGAGCCTGTTAATGTTCATACACACACATCGACTCAGACAAAAAATTAAGAATCACAGGCCATCAGTCCCACACGTTGGTCTAATAAGATCGGTGTATCTCAGTCAGTCGCGTGCACGGCCTCCAACAAACTTATATCTTATTTATTTATTTAAATGATCTTCCCTTATGCTATTATTACAGATGAAAACCTAATGAAATATTATAACTATGTTGTAAACGAAATCTGGTTCACCTATTTACGTACAGTAGGTACCTACTTTTTGTTTGGGGGGAGGAAAATGGTCCTTATGCATACGGGGAAGGGCTCTTCGGCCTAATGAGGGTGACAAGATAGGTGAATGAATTTGCGATTAAAAAAAAAACGTTTTCGTTGTCAATTGCAATGATATTATTATCTCATCAAAGAGACAACTTGTAATGTCAAAAATTACTCGAAATGTCGCTCCTTTCCAACTACACTACAGCGTGGCTGTGGTCTTTTGTCTTCTGTAGGGTGGAGATTCTTCTCCAATAAGACTTGCTCGCTTGTATGGTGAACTCTTCTGTATCTCTATGTATGCTTTTAGAATATATTTAAAGCAAAGACAAGCTTGGAGCAGGATTCGAACCTGCGCCTCTTGAGTTCAGGCCCAGCACACTACCAATGGTGCAATCCCAGCTCCAACTCCTGAGTTCGAATTTGTCCACAGCTTTTTATGTCTTGGAGTGACGTCACAGTCTAAGAGTGACTCACTTTTTAGAATAATTAAACAATTACCCAGGAACGGTATAGCAGACAGCCACCCTCGCTGCTGTAGCGTGAGCTCCAAGTCACACTGCGCGGCGGGCAGTATGTATCCCAGCGCCAAACTCTGCATGATCATGCCCATCAGGATGACGCCCGACATCAGCATGTGTAAGATGTTGTACATGCCGAAGCCTGGAAAATAAAAAAAAAGAATTAATACCAACGACGGTACAGTTCAGGATAGGTAGTGGAAGTTGAATGAAAAAGTAACCTTGACTTGTAACTAATGCTTTATATCCCAGCTGGCAGTAGGTAGTAATGTGAATTTCACTTTGTGGAATTCATAATTATAAGATACTAGGGGTAGCCCGCGACTTCGTCCGCGTGGTAATTTGGAATATTTTCCCCGATTTTGCGACATATCTCACTACTGCTCTACTCCTATTGATCGCAGCGTGATGTTATATAGGCTTCCTGGATAAATGCACAATGCAACAAAAAAATATTTTTTCTAATCAAACCACTACTTACTGAGATTTGCGCGTTCAACCAAACAATCAAACAAACTCTTCAGCTTTATAATAATTTTGTATAGATATAGTCTCCCATAGGTGTAGGCAGAGCATTTTTACCCTTTGGATCTTTATATTCCTACTTCTTGCGCTTCACTTACGCTGATAACATTCTCAGCAATTTAGTGTACTCATACCTTGAATAGCCTATAGCCCAGTTCTATTTAAGAGTGGAAAAAATAGGGTTAGCAACGCATACCCGATGCTTTGGGTATGGCGGGATATTTTTTTTATAACACTAAGGATGCAAACAAGTCTGCTTGATAGTAAGCATTTCCCCTAGCCTATAGACGACTCGTCGTTGCCGACCTTATAAAATCTTCTTGAAGAGCCCGATGCTCTAACAGTATTCTGAGAGTGATAGCAGATCGGTATGAGTCACCCATCTTGAAGCAGATTGTTAAGAGAGTTATAAGGTTTTTAAAGGGTCGGCAACGCGTGTGTGACACCCCTGGTGTTGCAAACGTCCATAGGCTACGGTAACTGCTTACCATCAGGCGGGCCGTATGCTTGTTTGTCACCTTGGTAGTATAAAAAAAAAAAAAAAAAAAGTCCGATATGGTTACTCTAATAAATGAAATTATTCTTGGCCTATATTATTTATTTGTTAATTTATAGGTACTTCATAATAATTTATTATTTTTTTATTATTCCTTTTAGATTATTATTATTAAATGATATAATTTTTTTTTTTATACTAGGTGGCAAACAAGCATACGGCCCGCCTGATGGTAAGCAGTTACCGTAGCCTATGGACGGCAACACCAGGGGTGTCACTCACGCGTTGCCGACCCTTTAAAAACCTTATAACTCCTTTCTTGAAGAACCCCATGCTATAGTCTCTTGGAAAAACCTCGCCAGGGAGCTCATTCCACAGCCTAATCGTACGTGGTAAGAAATTCCTCTGGAATCTTACGGTACGGCAAGTTAGAGGTGCAAGGATGTGAGGATGAACTCCCTGTCGGTGGCGAGAGGTGCGTTGATAAAATGAGGCCGTGGGCATCATCTCGAACAATTCCACAGAACACAGCCCATTGTACAGGCGGTAGAACACACACAAGGAGGCGAAGTCTCTCCTTAGACTTAGTGGATCAATACCGCCTGTGAGCTACAATTAGTATTACAATGACATAACATAGGCTATTGATAATATTATTTTTATTTTAATATGTGTAATTTGTTATTGTCCATAATAACATTAGATAATAAGAACATTGTTACTAACAAATTGGGCCCTGTTGCCATTTATAATAAATGTAATGTGCCACACACAAGCTCCGGAAGCTTAAGTGGTACTTTTATGTATGATGTAATGTTTTATGTGATTGGTAATTAAAAAAAAATAAAAAAATAATAGTAATATTGAAAAATTTAAAAAATTATATGATGTTTACCGTTACCGTTTTACTACACAGGTATAAAAGTAGTAGTCAAATATATTTTTATGATGAATTATCGTCACATTTAACTATCTGTCATGTTTAATAAACGGTATCTTAGAACAAATAATCATATTGTAAGTAATCTTGATGTTTATTTCGCTGGGGTTTCCCAAATTACGCAATAATATGTTGATCTATGTTAGTGATGTTTGTTACTTGTAGCTTATGTTTAACTACTATTTGCTGAAAAGATATAATTTGTCTTCTGTAAAATAAACTTCATAATATATAAAAATAAACCCCTATTTCCCTTGGTCACAGTATCACGCGTGAACGCCTAATTATTTTTTTGTTGTGTTTGTTATTGTCAGGAGAAGGTTCTTATGTAAAAAAAAGAAAGTTGCGCTGAAAATAGTTTAACCCGGACGAAGTCGGGGCGAGCCGCTAGTTATATATAAAAATGAATCCCTATTTCCCTTGGTCATTGCATCACGCGTGAACGGCTGAAACGATTTCAGTAATTCTTTTTTTGCTGTGTTCGTTATTGTCAGAAGAAGGTTCTTATGTAAAAAAAAAGAAAGTTGGACGGAAAATTAGAAAATGTAAAAATTTGATTAATAATTAAATTAGACTGCCTTGGTGGTCCAGTGGCCGCAGTATGCGCCTGCTGTGCACAAGGTTGTGGATTGGATTTCCATAGAGTACAAAACTTTGTGTGACCCACACAGAGTTGTTCTGAGTCTGGGTGTAATTTGTGTCCGTTAATTGTATGTTTGTAAAGTCCCCCGCGACACAGAACTTGTTCTCTAGTGCGGAAGTTGTCTTTAAAAAACAAAAATGCGGTACAAACTACAACTGCGATATTGCAGAATGAATTGTCAATCGCAGAAATATTTTGCGGTTTTTGTAATCAGCTATTGTAATGCACAACTGCAGCTGCGCGTTGCGTCATACTGCCATTATCTAGTATTATATAGGTCAGTCTACGTCTCGTAATTGTGTTAGTAGTATTTAGAGCGAGGGGGGGCACATAAGGCTTTAAGCAGACGTTACTTTTATTTAAATATTAAAGCAATGTGGAAAAAGACGAGCCCGGAGCAGGATTCGAACCTGCGCCTCTCGGGTTCCGGCCCAGCGCAATACCAACCGTGCCATCCGAGCTCCTACTCCGTAGTTCGAATTTGTCTACCGCTTGTCTTGGAGTGACGTCAGCTTTACTCTTTCTACATTGCTTTAATATTTAAGTATATTTGAATTTGAGCTGACTGCATAGCAAAAATGCAAAACATATTTAATGTTACTTTTATCATCGGCGATCAGCGATTTTACACAATATCGATGCTGTATCGCGTTTTGGAGACTCGGTGTTCGGTCGTCCACGACAAAGAAAGATCCGTCTTTTCATAATAGGACCAGCGGTTTACGCTGTGGGATGAAATATAAGTCGGTCGGGACTTCGAATTACCTTATATATAAAACTAAGGGTCGCCCGCGACTTCGTCCGCTGGTAATTAGGGACGTACATTTCCCCGATTTTGCAACATATCTCACTTCTGCTCCGCTCCCATTGATCATAGCGTGATTTTATATAGCCTATAGCCTTCCTGGATAAATGCACTATTTAACAAAAATATTTCTTCTAATCGAATCAGTACGTACTTTCTGATATTTCTTCTGTACGTGTGCTGATTTTAATGTAGTTTTGTGTAGTATTCATAATTGTACCCGGTAGGTGGCACTGCTGTCGGTATGTCAGTTTTTCCAGGCAGGACGAAGTCTGCCAGATCCGCTAGTGTACATATATGTACTTTAACTAATAACTTACGCCTAGCATCCAAAACTGCCCAAAAATATGAAAAACAATTATTGTTCTGCAAAGTACTAAAAGTACAAAGAAAAATAATATATTGATTATATTTACAAATATAATCAATATATTATTTTAAGTACATAGAACATTATTATATTCATAATATATATTTCTTTGTCATAAAGTGCCGTCACTTACCAGATAATAACATGGCGTCATCCAGCGAGGCAGCTGTTTTGTCCACCTTCCTGCCTCCTTTATCCATCGTGCTGTTCACAGCCATTTGTGACTCGAGAACCTGTGGATATAAACCAATGGATAATTAAATATTGCTTGTAAATTACAGTCGTACGGCTGTACGTCAAAAGTGAAAATTTCTTAGCTTCACAAACTTGTAAACACCATATCTATATCTTTAGTGCTTTTTCCCTATCCCGCACGCGGCCAATGTGCCTTAAGAAATTTTCACTTCAAAACACTTATTTTAATTAACATTAAACATCGCTTATGTATATTTCCTATGTTTTTATACTACTTGGGAGGCAAACAAGCTTACGGCCCGCCTGATTATGCAGTTACCGTAGCCTATGGACGCTTGCAATACCAGGAGATCACATTCAAGTTGCCGACCCATTTTTTACACCATTGCTTTAAGATGGAGTATGCCCGGGATATGTATATATTTTATAAGTTCCAACCAAAACCACAATGCAACAGTAGTACTGCCTAATAATAAATGAATGTATGAGTATAACATCACACAGAAAAAAACATTTAAAATAATAATTATAGCAACTTAATTACATGATGATGCTAACTCGTTGCATATTGCGTTGTAATAGCACGTTGTCTTTCTTTCTTTCAACATTCTATGAGTGCCGTAAAAAGAAAGATATGCATGTTTTTTTTGTATAAAAAAACATGCATATCTTTCGTTCTTCTTTTTTTCTTTTATATACCTAAGTAAGTTTAGTGTATTTCAATTTTGTGTTTGACAAACAAAGTGACTATTTGACGAACAGTGTATGTGGCCTTTAATAAACAATCACGAAACGGTACAAATCACGATTAAAGCACATACAAATCCGTAGCAAAAAGCGCGTGCGTCGGTGCAAGTTTATATAATCAGCTAGCTTTTTTGTCGGCGGCCATTTTTACCTCTTTGTTGGGCACAATTCTATAGTCATAATTTTCTTTTTCCATCATCGTTACTGGATGTCAGTTTACTCGATACCTAAAAATGTTAGGACTATAGTACTTTGTTGTAGTTGATGAAACATTTGTTTTTGTTACAGATCCTACTAATATTATAAATGCGAAAGTTTGTAAGAATGGATGGATGGATGGATGTTTGTTACTCTTTCACGTAAAAACTATTGAACGGATCTGGATGAAATTTGGCACATATATAGATTATGGTCTGGAATAACACATAGGCTACTTTTTACAGCTATAACCGACATCCACGCGGGCGGAGCCGCGGGCAACAACTAGTTAGTTTATATAATTATGTAGTTTAAAAATTCTGTTATATTGTTTATACCATAGCCTATATGTGAAGTCCTATAATTGGCTATATGTCACATGATCTGTTAACTTATATTGTATAGTGTAAAGCTGTTGGTCTTCGAAAGATTAAATTTTAAAAAAATCTATAGATACTAAGGTAAAGGTACTAGGGGTAAATAAAGGTTAGAGACCAGCAATAGGATTAATATTGACAATCCACATTATCAATAACCAGATTGGTGTATCTCAATAATTCAGTATAATTATGAATAGTGTAAACGTCTGCAAAAAGTTACGGCAACTGTCCGCTTCTCACGCGACAGGTAGGTAGTCAGACATTAACGCGTTTAAGAAAAATCAAACTAACAAGCTTTATTCTATTAACTTATATGTCTCATCACATCAAGTCTATGGGCTAGTATGAAAAGTCTCCTGGCTGTCGCGTCGCTGCGTGGGCGCACTTTCATACTAGCCCATAGACTTGATGTGATGAGACAAATAAGTTGCTGAGACAAAGTTGCTCGTGGGCGCCCTACTTTTTTTTTTTTATACTACCAAGGTGGCAAACAAGCATACGGCCCGCCTGATGGTAAGCGGTTACCGTAGCCTATGGACGTTTGTAACACCAGGGGTGTCACTCACGCGTTGCCGACCTTTTAAAAACCTTATAACTCCTTTCTTGAAGAACCCCACCCATGCTATAGTCTCTTGGGAGAACCTCGGCAGGGAGCTCATTCCACAGCCTAATCGTACGTGGTAAGACTTTAGTATTCGTAATAGAATAAAGCTTGTTAGTTTGATTGTTTCTTAAACGCGTTAATGTCTTTGACTACCTGTCGCGTGTGAAGCGGACAGTAGCCGTAACTTATTGGGCAGGCGTTTACATTATGCATAATTATACTGAATTATTGAGATACACCAATCTGGTTATTGATAATTATTGAGATACACCAATTTATTCATAATAAGAAATATGTAAATTTATTTTTAGTTTTTTTATAGCGGAAAGTAAAAAGAAAAAGATAACAGTACGACCATAAAACAATTGTATTCGTCTAATCTTATTCTTATCATGTTTTGATGAAACTAAATGAGTAATTAGTTATAAAAATACACAAATATTATTTAAATTGTTTCATAAAATATTCCATTGTCTTTATATTGATTACAATTCTTATCAATTTTAATGATATTGTGGGGGGATTCAGTTTTTTATGAATGGAAATGAACTGATAATGTCTTGTTACTGGGTGCAAAATATTGTGTAATGTATATTTAAAATCATGATTTTATGAAAATAGTTTCATTCTGTAACAGTATTTTTCAAATTCATTTCTTAAGTAATTGACTGGATCGATTTAGATGGGACTTTCGCTTGCAGGTAGCTGACTTTAGAAGTAACTTAGCCTGCTTTTTCGAAATTAGCCTTAGTTACTTTTTATAAAGTCAGAAAAATAGTTTGGATGCCGCACAAAAAAAAACATTTGAATATGAATTTGATACCAAATCGACGCAGACAAAGTCACGGGTCTTTTGTGTTAAATACTTTGTCTGGTATTAAAACAAAGGCTTATCTTTTAAAGTACATTGGTCAGCTTATAATATAAAATTAATCACCTGTCGAATGTTTATTGTCTGTTAGTATTGTTCAGGACATCTTGACTTACTGATTGTACAAGCTCGAATGATATGCTCAGTGTCACTTTGATTTCGATAGAGCAGTGAATGTGAGAAGAGTATTGACCTTAAAGATAAATAGTAACTTAAACAATGTTAATAATTAGCTTTAAATAATGCCTGTTTTTTAAATTGAGTTAGTGGCGAACGTAGTGATAAAATTGCTATGCGTCAAACGTGAGACTGACTTTATAAAAGCCTTCTATAAGGTGGACTGACGACCTGGTAAAGGTTACGGGCAACCGATATATAAGGTCAACTAAAAAAACATTCGATCCTGGTTGTGGAAATCTCTGGATTATGTCCAGAAGTGGACGACTTTCGGCTGAGACGATGATGAAAATCATTATAGAGCGTGCCTCAGGGGGCTTTACTAGTACCAAAGCTTACTAATAATAGTTTAATTTAATTTAAATCTTTTTGTACAAATTTATATAACTAATAGTTTGTCTATTTTTATAATGTAGGTCAAACGTTGAGGAGAATTTTGATTGGTCATAAACCAGTAATCTTTAATAAATAAATAGAGATACATAAAATATGTCATCACATAATAACATTCAATTGTTAAATACAGTAAAATATCGTTTTTATCTGTAATAAACAATGTAAGTAGGTGCGGTTACATACATCAATTGTAATTAAATACATGGTATAACGGCTGATGCTTTTTTGTACATTAAGTCTTATTTAAGTAATAAATTTAATCACTGAAGTAATAAAAACAATAACAACTTTTTTTGAAATCAGTTTTTGTATTTTGAGTTTTAATAACAACAATTAATTCACTACGATACGAAATTATTTCGACAAACTAATTAGGATGTAGTACACACCCTAATTAGTTAGTCAAAATAATTTTATATGTTCATTGTTCGTTTCTGTCTATTTATATCGGACCTAGGTACGTATGCTTTATACACTGGTTTTCCTTATTATTTAGGTTTTTAATTTTGATATTCTCAAATGCATTAGGTTTTTGATTTACTTATGTCTAGACGCTAAGATTGTCTTTACATTTTTTGTAAACTTTCAATCGTAATATCAATATTATTGTTCTTTACACTTCTTATGCTTCTGTGCTCTTCTCTCATCATATAAGAGAGTTGAATTTTATATTCTTATGCAATTATAATACAATTGTTATTCCATTGTCAGTGATGAGTGATGATGGTAACAAGAAACTTGAGGGATATTGATCATGCCTAGGAGCCATGCGCCGCTTATCGACTTCGACACTCTACAAAAAGAGAAATGTTATCTGTGGATCACCAAAACAATTATCTTAAAACTTCCAGCTTAAGATAAAAAGAAATCATAATGTCGATTATTAGTAATATGTCACGTCCTAGATAATTACAATAAAATTATTTATAACTACAGATAAGATATATTATTGCTCAATTATATTTTTGGACAATCTGATTACAGGAGTGACGCCATAAATCGATGACGGTGATAACATGATTGGTTGCTCAAGAAATGATATCAAAAGAAAGTTATTGATTAGGTATGTTGTTATAGTGACAACGTCTATATCTATAATTAATATAAAAATGAATTTCTGAATGAGTTGCTGAGCGCAAATCTCAAGAACAGCTGAACCGATTTCGCTAATTCTTTTTTTGCTATGTTCGTTATTCGCAGGAGAAGGTTCTTATGTAAAATAAAATTAAGAAAGTTAAGCTGAAAATAGTTTAACCTGGGCGAAGTCGGGGCGGCCTACTATTTGATATTATAAAGCTGAAGTATTTGTTAGAACGAGCTTATATTAACAACTACCAGTCAGATTTACTGTATTATTTTTTATTCTCAATTGTATTTGACCTACACTTCTATATTATTCGAATGTCAGGAAGCTCAGTAATTGGCTTAAGACCTTTTTGTAATAGGTATTACCAGCAACAACTATTTATTCGCCTTTAATAAATAAACCCTGATTTATTATTGTTGGTAGCACCTACACTTTGATCAATGTGTAATAAAAACAAGCTGTCGAGTTTCTTAATATAAATAAATAAATAAATTTAAAAACATATTTTGCATTTGATATGCACAAGATAAAATACCAAGTCATGAGGTTTTTTTTACAAATTCATATTTAACTTACGCCTGTTTTTTTACTAAAAGTGAAAACGACATATCTATATCTTATTGGGCTGTTAATTCTACTACTTTTATTTATGATCTTAGTTTTTGTCTATTCAGCAACTCTTAGTGTTCTCTTTCTTGTGCCGTATTTGACCTCTTCTTTGATTCCTGACTTTCTTTTCACTCTTTAATTTCTCTTTCATTTGTTGGCAGTCTTTGTCTTAATCTTCTTCTTTCTCTCTTTTCTTAATTTTTTCCTTTCTTAAATTGTCTAGTCGTGGTCAATAGTTTTTCCCTTTTTTATCTTTATTTTAATTATAAACATTATTATTATAGCTGCTAATAATGTTTTAAGTTGCGTCATTTTTGACCAGAGCAGGCAAACAGAAACTTATCGTAGAGAAGTCAATACACTATACTCTACAAGGTGATTATAACCAAATTAGTCATAATATTATTGCAGTTTTAATCGACCATGTTTTAGGTATATACCTATATCCTTACTAATATTATAAATGTAAAAGTATGTGAGTTTGGATGTATGGATTTTTGTTACTCTTTCACGAAAAAACTACTGAACGGATCTGGATAAAATTTGGCACAGAGATAGATTATAGTCTGGAATAGCATATAGGCTTTTTATCGCGATAACCGACATCTACGCGGGCGGAGCCGCGGGCTACAACTAGTATAATAATATGTAGAATATGTTAACGTTCAAATTTAAGCAAATTAATCCCAACCTTAGAGCATTTTCTGTAGGTATATAATTTTATTTTATGAATATCATATTAACCTCTGAAATGTTGGATGTTAATTGCTTACACACCAATTAAAATACAAGATGTACCTACTTGATATACATATACTAAGCAAGTTGTCAAGTCAGTCAAGTCATTCTCTACTAACACCGCATCGATAGTTACGGTTTCAATTCCATCACAGGACAAAGCTTTGTGATCCATAAATGCTGATGCCGAGTTTGGGTACACATTGTGTCCGTAAAATTATTATTAAGGCCATGTACCCCCTAGTAAGTGTGAAATTAACTCTTAGTTAGTTTGTTTAAGCTGTCTAGATTAAAATTAAATTAGATACATATATAGTTAACGGTTAATCTACTTTCATCATCATCATCTCAACCCATATACATCCCACTACTGTGCACGGATCTCCTTCATACACTTGGTGGGATATTAGCCTTGTATACTACGCTTTGCATCAATTATGTGGCAATGGGCAGGGCATATAGCTCGCAGAACCGATGGCCGTTGGGGCAGAAAGGTTCTAGAGTGGCGACCACGAACTGGCAGACGCAGCGTGCAAAGGTGGACCGACGACCTGGTAAAGGTCGCGGTCGCGACCGAAAGATGTGGAAAACCTTGGGGGAGGCCTATGTCCAGCAGTGGACGTCTTATGGCTGAGATGGATACTACGCTGGTCAGACAGGTTGGTATAGAGTTTTGTTTCGAGTTTTCCTTCTCTTGCAGTTGATATTGTCTGCCTGACTCCTACGACACCCTCCAGATTGAATGGGATGATGAAATTTGTATTCTTTATGACTATAATAATTGTTTTGATAGTAGGTAATTAGCTATAATCACGTTCAAGTGGATAACTTCTTGATACCTCAGGTTTTTTTTTGTATTATCTATCACCAGTTGTTCAAAAATGTTATCTTTAATGATAGTCCAGTAGTAGTAATTAGATGAGGCATCAGATCATTATCAACTACGTGATTTTATGCAAACAATAATCGTCAGCATAATTATGTTGATGGTAATTTTACTTTGCCCGTGTGGTGACGGATTAAGAATACAAATGTCACCACCCCATTCCATCCCGTGGGTGTCGTAAGAGTCGACTAAGGGAGTCAGGCAGACAATATCCACTGCAAGAGAGGGAAAACTCGAAACAAAACCCTATACCAACCCGTCTGGCCAGCGTGGTGTAGTAGGCTAATATCCCTCCAAATGTATGGAGGAGACCCGTGCCCAGCAGTGGGACGTTTATGGGTTGAGATGATGATGATGATGAATTTTACTTTAATATTAGGTATTAATTTAGATGGTGGCCAAGTGGAATAGTAACTGACTTAAATGCAAGATGTGCGAGTTCGATCTCTGGTGCCATGCTTGCTATTTATAGATAGATAACCTTTTTCTAACTATTATTTCATCTTTCTAAATCAACCTCAAAAATGCTTTTTTTTAAAGACAACTCCCGCACACAAGCGCTGTGTCGCGGGGATAACAAACATACAATTAACGGACACAAATTACACCCAGACTCAGAACAACACTTTGTTTTGTCCTGTGTGGGAATCGAACCCACAACCTTGTGCACAGCAGTCGCATACTGCGGCCACTGGACCACCGAGGCAGTCAGAGGTTTGTTTTATAAACATAGTTTGTATACAGGTCAAGAGCCTTCCTTGCTGGGCAGTTGACTCGTAAGCGTAGGGAAAATTTGTGAAACCTTGTTCTTAGTCATATCATCTAACTATTATATAAATAACCGAGATTGTTTGTAAATAATGAAATAATGCTGTTGTCTAAGTGCCTACATAAATCTAGATCTAGATTACATAGTTGCATTATGGTCTAATTACAAATCTATATATTAAATACTAGCTGTTGCCCGCGGCTCCGTCCGCGTGGATGTTGGTTATCGCGATAAAAAGTAGCTTTTATGCTATTTCAGACTATAATCTATATCTGTGCTAAATTTCATCCAGAACCGTTCAGTAGTTTTTGCGTGAAAGAGTAACAAACATTCATCCATACATTCTAACAAACTTTCGCGTTCGTACTGATTGACTGATATATTAGCCCACAGCCTAAACTACTGGTATCAGAGACCTAAAATTTGGCGGGAACCTTTGTGAAGTGTAGGTATTTTCTTAGAAAAGGTATTTTGAAATTCCAACTCTTAGGGGGTGAAATTAAGTAAAAAGTAATAAATAATGCGAAAGTTTGATGGTTGAATATTTGTTACTCAATCACGCCAGACTGACTGAACAAATTTGGGTAAAATCTAGTGCAGAGATAGATTATAGTCTGGCCTGTTGGTCTAGTAGTCGGTGATCCTGCTAAACCGGAGGTCGTGGGTTCTATTCCCAAATGGGACAAAACTTTGTGTGATTCATAAATGTTTGCTCCGAGTCTGGGTGTAATTTGTGTCCGCGAATGTTTGTAAAGTCACCCACGTCACAGGTGTTGTCTAATGCGAAAGATGTCTTCATATTGTGTACAATAAAAATATTCTTCTAATAATAACGTATAAATTAAGGAAATGATATATAATCATAAGATAATTTCGATTACATAATGATAAACCTTATTATAGATGATGTAAGATTATCATCTCCCGCTCTCTTACGTCTACATATTGATATATAATTGTTATACTACACTTCTATGAGGTACTTACTTGAGGCGCTCATAGCCAGGTGCACTCGCTGTTCGGTAAACGAACAGCGGGTTAAGCTACCAAGGGCGCGGTAACCCTATAGATGGGTGACCGCATAGTGGTATTTTATGTGTACGTCTCCGTGCTTCGGAGGGCACGTTAAAAGTCGGTCCGTTAACAGTCGTTAGATCACGACAGAGGCCTAAATATGGGCGATCTAAATAACTCTGTCATCAGGTTGGATACGAATACGAACGATAAGAAGAAGGTACTTAAACATTATTAAGTAAGACTTGAATATTATGAGTGTAAAATTATCTTTAACTATTATAGTGGCCCACCCCGACTTCGTCCGGGTTAAACTAGTTCAGCTAAACTTTCATATTTTTTTACATAAGAACCTTCTTCTGACAATAACGAACATAGAAAAAAAAGAATTAGCGAAATCGGTTCAGCTGTTCTCGCTTAGCAACACATTCAGCGATTCATTTTTATATTATAGACAAGCGACCCGCCCCTTTTTCTTTGTAAGTACCTTCTATGAAATCAGAAAACTTTAAAAAATCGATGAATTAAATCAGTAAAGTTTTCGAGTTATGAGAAATAGGGTTGCATTTATATAATATATTATACTAGCAGACCCGACAGTCAGCCAGCCATTTACGAAGAGTTAGGTGAAAAACACACTTACAGAAGAATTCTTATATTACGAAGCTAGATATGTAAGTATAATAGTATCTCTACAGTGGAGGCTCTGTCTAGTTTGTCCAAGATATAATTATTATTGGGTAAGTATGAATAAGCCCTTATCTTACAGAGAGTGTGTCATAGTTACCTAGATCAAATAGGATCGTGCTCTAGTTTTCATCATAATATTATTTGTTGCCATTTCGTTAGAGATAGTGCAATACTGCATAACATTGACATGTAAATATAAATATAGATAGATAGATAGAAAACTCTTTATTGTACACTAATAACATTTATGATACATATTTCACACAGATAAATATAATAAATTTAAATATATTTGTTGATTTAAATACACCACGTAATTAGATTATGTAAATTGAAATTTGACTTATTGAAACTGAGAACATCGTACTGCTTTTGACTCATCAAAACTACGTGTTTCAGGCAGATAAAATATTATAGTAAAATTTGATTGTCTTTGCTGACTATCATCGCACAGCTAAAACTATGACGTCTAGAAAGCTGAAAATTGAAACACAGGATTTTTTTAAGAAATGATTTTCGGAAATTCGATCCTTAAATGGGTAAAAATGAGTTTAACCCGGTCATTGTCGGGGCACGCTACTAGCACAGTATTTATAAATATATTTTTATATACATACTTATATATTCATTTAGGATAGAAAAGTTTAAATCTAGACGCACATTTTAATTTGGGATTATGAAATCACGGCCTCAAAATACCATACATCTACACTAGAAACAACATATTTTTGGCTAGTGTATATAGTATTTTTTAACCACACGTGGAGTCAAATTTACAACAAACATCATACGAATATATTTTTCCAAAATCTAAAAAAAAAAATTGATTATTAACCCTTTAGATGTTTTAATTTTTTTAAATAATGATATATATTTTTTTGAATTGACATTTAAATTCAACAATCATTTGTCAATTTAAATTCCAAAGTAACATTTATGTAGGAACGGAAAAAAAGTAGAGAAAATACAGTAATAGTTCAGAAAATACACAAAACGATGTCATCCAATTTATCTACAGAAAAGACACTAACGATGGTAATAAAATTTGCTCATAAAAAAGGTCGATATTAAGCTATTAAGGTCAAGTTATTGTTGTAGTAAACATCTTGTATGTATGGAGGTTGTTAATGGAACATAACTATTAGATGTATATTAATATCTACTAATCATTTCTTGATACAAAAATGCAAGGCGTAGTATGTCTTTGAATAAATGATTTTCTTTCTTTCTTTCAATACCACTTAAGTAGCAACCCATATATGACCCACTGAGCACGGGTCTCCTTTCCTCTATCAAGAGAGAGAGACGGGATTTACGCTGCGGGTTAGTGAATTAGACTTATCTTTAGACCATAGACGTATCTTCTAAGACATGTACATGGGTTTCCTCACGATGTTTTCCTTCACCGTTAGCAGATGGTGAATCATTTGTTTAGTACACATAAACTCTACAAAGTGAAATTCACATTAGAACTGCCACCCGAAATCGAACTCGCACCTCTTGCGTGCAAGTTTTAAATGATCGTAATTTACTAAGTACTTGTTTTTTTACTTGAAATTAATATTATGTGTTTTAAAGAACCTAACATTTTAATTATCTAACCGCCTTGTTCAGGATGCAGAGCTTCAATGACACACGAATGATAACCAATGCATTCGAGGACATACCTACATTATTGTAATTCTATAAAATTGCCCAGTAAGTATTTACTTTGTTTATAATAATTAAAATATGTAAATGCAATTTTAGATCATATTTAATTACTATAAATATTGTTGATGATAAAAAAATTGTGCATTTGTGGCCTGTAATTTGGGGATTACACGGGTTAGTAACTTCGTAGCAATATTAGGTTTAATGTTTGACTATGACTTCTATACTAATATTATAAAAAGAAAATATTTGTATTTTTGTATATTATTTTGTAATGAAGAAACTCACAGGACTAATTTTAAAAATTCCTTCATTTATAGAAAGCTACATTATCAGCTGGTAATGTAGGCTATACTTTTTTTTAAATAGGTGAGCCCTACGAAATCTAAATAAATGATGATCCCGTGCGTAGCTAGGACGTGCCGCTTTAATTAATAAATAGATAAACAGCAATGACAAAGTTGCTTAATGTTGCTATGACGGATTAAATAATATAATATCATTCATTACTTATTATCTATACGTTGATAATTATCTAAATTAAAACGATAAAAAATTAGCTCATGGTCGTACGAAAGAAAGATTGAAGAAGCTATTGTATCCTAGACCGAAAAAAATACTGCCGGAAAATGTTCGTTTTTAATCATGAAATTACCAATCCTATTCCAACTTACATACAGAAAAAGCAAGAAAAAAAAACGATACAATTGTCGATATATTATAATTAGAATTCATCGTTGTAAATGATTTTAGATAAGTTATCATAATATAGGTGCTATAGGTAGATATTATTATTGGGGTAGGTCAATAGTTAGTACCTACCTAGTAAGCTTAGCTGTTTATCTTTTATTGCTGCACTAATAATATATTCGTAATATTATTTATTTTGGATTAAAATAAATAAAAGTATTTGTTTAAATTTATTATGTCAATCCAATTATTAATTTCTTTTTAGTGGCCAAAATAAAAATACTTATTTCATTTTTATAAAATAAATATTCATTTGTTTTTTTTTCACTTTTATTTATTTATTGAATCAAAACACAAGTTTCCATCACTCACCTATACGTTATATCAGGTGTTGTTCACAATGTGGATACACGATACTGTTCATACTATGACACTATACATAAGACTGAACAATTTTGAGTGTAGCGCCCTGTTATATTTGGTGAGTAACGTACGCCGATAACGGATCGCGGGGGAACGTATTAACAACTTTGGGAGTTTCATGCGCTTAAAGGTTATCGCTTATAACTTTATATTCTTTGACAAAGAGAATATAGAAAAATATTTACCATATTCTCTTTGTCAAAGAATTTAAGGGATTTTAATTAGGTGCTTCAAAAAAGGTAGACGCTCTAAATTCATCTGTATCTTTAAATATGTTTTGGCATTAGGTGTGTATTATTTGTTGGGACATAATTGTTTTGTTTATGAACCGATTTTAATCATTCTTTTTGACCTTGAACAAAAATTGATACTTTGGAGTAAAAAACATAAACCGTTTTCAATTTGCAATTCAGTTATTTTTGGATTTGTAATGCATTTTTGAGTATAAATTTAAATGTATTTATCATGTAATTACGTGTATTTATCATGTAATTACGTGTATTTATCATGTAATTACGTGTATTTTACCGGGAATGACTGAGACAAGAAATTCAGTTTATTTTATTAAGTCCTGTTTATGGGTTTAAAAAAATAACAGCGTAAAGTGTGAATGGTGTCCGTTTAATAGGTGTCGAACATTTTGTTAAGTCTTTTTAGGCATTCATTGATTAATTATAAACACATCGCTGTTCAAATGTTATCAGAGTGAAACGTGATTTCAGATGCCCCACGCGTCCACACGGGTCATGGACGTTTGGTAAATTGTAGTTGTTAGCTCTGATTCTTTAAAATTAATTTTGAATTACATTTTATTAGTTTCATTTTTATTTCTCAACTACGTAGCGCTTTCTTTCACTACGTAGCGTTTCTGTAGCCGAAATTCAGCCAACGTGTCAAAGGTAACGTTTTAATCATGTGTAAAACAAGGTCTAGCTGAATTTTGGCTACAGCAACGCTACGTAGTGAAAGAAAACTCATTTATTTATTTAGATCAAATATATAATACTTATCGTCATAAAAACAAATGCCAGCATACATTGCCTCGAAGAGAATTGGCAAGATTTGATGGCCAGCTCATAAATGCCTCTGTACCTACACTAAACAGTTATCAATCTATCTAAACACTGGATATAGTGTACCTTTAACAAAGCCTCAGTGGTCACCCATCATTAACTGCACCTGGCTATAGGTGTATGTTTTAATACACAAATCAATGGCAATGTTGGCAATGGAAATTTATCAAGAAGGCTAATGTTGAACAGTGGACGTTATAAAGATAATATTATTGCGTATAACATAAAGTTATGCTTTGTCTAATAAACAGATTTGTACTCATGTAATTTATTACAAGTATAATGTCATATTTATTATAATTACTACGAGTGTTATGAGCTAGTTTATGTTGTTTGAGATATTTATGTGTGGACCCTTTCAAACTGTGAAAGGGTGTTTTTTATGGTTCCGGAATCCAACTTGTGGATTGTTTTTCCGTTGTCCGTTTGTCCACCTGTCTGTCATGCTATTTATTTGGCATGTATTAAAGCAAGTTCTTTTTCTTTTTTTAAAAAGACAACAACCATATGACGTGGGGTATTTTACATACATACAATTCACGGACACAAATAAGATCCAGATTCGGAACAAACATTTATGAATTACACAAAGTTTTGTGCCGTGTAGTAATCGAACCCACGACCTTCGTCTTAGTAGTCAGGGTAACTTACCACTGGACTAATAGGCCAGTCAAATTGGACTAAGTTGGAATGGGCGTCAACATTCTAGAATAGATCTCCGTATTTTTTTTTAAATTATTTTTTTTATAGTTTTTGTTTACAATATTGAATCTATACATATTATTGTATACATCTTAAACATACAATATTTACACTTATTAATAAAGAAAAAAAATTTATTGAAAATACACAAAAAAAGGAAGGGCTTATATAAAATTTCTACGCATCGATGTCTACTGGAAACGTGTCTAGAAGACTGGCAGCTTTTTCATTCTCCGTGATTTTTAATTTATACAGTAAACTAGTTTTATAATTCGCAAATAATGTCTTTTAAAAGGGTCCCTTTTTAACATTTTGGTACGTAAACACCATGTTATCTACCTCTTCTATCCATCCTAAGGTAGCCTGTTAAATTTTTTTTAAAGAGGTAGGACACCATAGTAGTGAGCAACTCCGACTGGGGAAGGACCTCCACCATACAGAAGATCACAGCCAAATAACTGCACACCGCGGTGTAGTTGTGTTTCTGTGTGTGAGTACAGGTCTCCAGCGCTCATTTAGGGATGCGTTTTGAAATAAACGTATTCCTTTCCCATACTCCCATCTTAAAGCCTTAGTGTAAAACAATGAATTGGCAACACGCAAGTGATACTTCTGGTATTGGAAGCGTCCATACGCTACGGTAACTGCTTAACACTACGCGGGCCGTATGCTTGTTTGCCACCCAAGTAGTATAAATTTAAAAATATTTTTAACGACAAAGCCATTATAAAACTATTATAATTATAAGCAATATGTATTTTGGTACGCAAGTGATACTTCTGGTATTGGAAGCGTCGATAGGCTACGGGTAACTGCTTAACACTAGGCGGGCCGTATGCTTGTTTGCCACCCAAGTAGTATTAGGTAGGTTTTAACGACAAAGCCGCCCTATAAAACTATTATATAAGCAATATGTATTTTGGTATACACTGAACAGTTATCAGTCTATCTAAACACTGGATATAGTTTGTGTTTATGATTACGATACGTACGTGCGTTACTCGGGCTGCCCTTATAAATCAAATACAACATTGTAACAAATATAAACAAAGTATAGGGGTCAAATCTGTTATCTATATAATTGTATAATACTACAAAGGAGAAAAAACAATCATTGAGATATATCTCTAGTATTTATTAAATCGTCGCGGCCCCGAAAACGTTGGCTCGATGAGCTGGACGCCTTTGCGAAGAACTGGGAAGATTTGGCATCGAATCGAGAGGTGATGAAGACCATGGAAGAGACCTTTGCTCAGCAGTGGGACATAAAATTGACGCAACGTCAATTTTAGGGATTTTGTGGTGCGAATACCAACAGTCTACCTAAATCTCGTTTTGGAAGAGAGTTTTTGGCCGACAGGTGTAGTGTTCCGTCGCTTCCGCGGACAAGTGCCACACGAAAGCACTGCGACATAGTGCAAGTGAAGTGTACTAACATAGTTTTAAGTTTTTAATACTAACACGGGATTATATTAATATGTACGTTAGTCTGTAAGGTATATATCTATGATGAATGAATGATTCATTATTATTATTATAACGGGTTAATAAAAATAAGTCGTCCACACCGATATTAGTCACAGCGAAGTTTCTTTTTCGAAGTGAAAACTTCTTTAGGCGCGTTGAGCACTTTTAAGTTAACAAAAATCATGGACCTCGCGACGATGGCCTATATCTGTACTATTATATGTAATTCACAAGTTACTTAGTTTTTACTTCTATCGGCAGTCCCCAGAGACTGCCTCGCTATTACATAATTTCTATCGTGGGCCTTGAGCGTGGATACCGAATCCAGAAAAACTCCGACCGGCACAGCGGTGATACTTTTTTTTATGAAGAATTCTCTAAACGGCCAATAATAATATGTCAAATTTGTGTAAGGAGGTTTTCAATTTAATTCAATTCAATATTATTTATTAATGGCAACAGGGCCCAATTTCTTAGTAACAATGTTCTTATTATCTAATGTTAGTATGGACAATCACAAATTACATAGGTATATTAAAATAAAAATATATTATCAATAGCCTATGTTAAAAATTTATATCATTTTAATAATATTTAATAATAATTTCTCTTTCTCTTTCGTATTTTTACTCACGTTCGAAATAAATAGCGGCACTCTAATTTCAGCAGCCCTGAATTTGCCTCTCTGTCCTATAAACTTATACTTCATATTTTTCTTTTTGTTCACTACAACATTCCAATCATTGTGATCCGATACCACTTGTTTATTATGTCGACTACTACTTGCCGCCATTATGTCCCTGTACGAAGCATTTGTGTTGTTTTCCGGTGCGATCGAGTCCGTAAGCCGCTTAGTAGGGGCGTCGCAAGGCGCGCCAGCGCATACGGAAACCGGTTCGACAGCGCCAGCGTTTGATACCGGGGTACCGGCCTCCACGCGCACACATGCCGGCTCGGAGTTCCGACCAGTCATCGCTTGTGTGACTGAGACCGGTATATCATTAATGGGTGAATTTTGTGAGGAATAATGAGACAGTTGATACGCCGCGATTGCACAATCGTTATCTATTGGCTCTGACGTTTCAAGCATGTATGAATGCCCAACGGCCCACTATCACAGGTGGTACTTTTTCCTAGTACGTACCCTCCTCTTTTCTTACATATTGGGTCAAAAGTGTTAACAATTGAGGCCTGTTGAATATTTTGCAGCTCACTTTTTGTTGCATACATGTCTTTAATGACATTAATTTCATTTTTAATCGTAACCATATCCTTTAAAAGCTGTAGAGCGTCAACATGATCAAATGTAACCGGGGGTAGTTTGTAAAGATTTTTGGCCACGAAAATCGGTAGATCCTCCGGGTCCGTTGATTTTAACAGCCCAATTATATCCTCCAGATTCCTGATGTTCTTTCCATGTCTCCTTCGCACCTTTTTTTTTGCAGCAGGTACAGAATCATACAGTAACTTGTTAGCACTTTCTATCTCTTCTTCCGAAAAAGCACTCTTACATATTCGCTCCATACTGTCATAGTCCATCACATCCATACCATTTTGGATGAAAGTCAACACCTCACTAATCACTATATTACAGCTACAGCATTTCACTGTTTTTGAGGACATTTTCCTCTTCACTTTTTGCCACTAATCGCGGTTAACTACGAAACACGCCCGTACGCAACGCCTGCGCTGTTGCGACTATTTTTTTTCTAAGAGAATTAAAAATAAGTAAAGAATAAATCAAAGGTCAAATAGTAGCCTAAAATTTAATGAATTATTGTTGAATTTCGACCACGGGCGATCACTATAATCGTATGCGCTAATATACCAATACGTCCAGCGCGCGCACACACACATATCCACACACACTCTCACTCACATACACAATCACACACTACACACACACACACACACACATACGATCACTTACACTTTTTATTACCTGTATGTAAAACCTATTTTTAAACCTTTATGTGAAAATTGTATGCTTTTATTTTATTTTACTTTAGTTCTAAGGAACGTTTACGCCGCTGTCCTACTGGAGGGGGCGTTAATGGCTGTGCCACAGTGTTCCACTACTACAGCTATTATCGTTTGTAATTTGTCATAAAACACTATTGTCAATTGTTCCAAAAATAAATTTTATTATTATTATTAAGTATTATTATAATCAATTTCACATAGCGTGGGTACGGTGACGTTTAGCATTTAAAATATCTAGAGATGTAGTATTGATAATATCGAATTCAAAAATATCAATTATAAAAAAAAAATCATACTAAAAAATATGCAATAGCTTTACCGCGGCAGTCCCCGAGTGCCACACGTCTTTTTCTTTAAAGACAACGCCCGCATTAGAGAATAGACCCTGTGTCGCGGGGACTTTACAAGAGTATACCCAGACTAGGGACAACCATATATGGCTCTTACAAATGTTTGTCCAGTGTAGGGATCAAACCCACAACACGCCGCGCAGTGGTAAATTGAGAGTTAACTATTTAAGCCACTGAACCAACCGTGCAGTCATAATATTATAGTGCACATGTGTGTGCAAACGCAAGTGCACTCTCTATTCCTTCACTGTCATAGTCCGATGGGACGGCAATCAGACACAAGTGCAGAGAGATCAGGCGCAGGATCAACGCGCGACGGCTTTACGTGCTTTCCGAAGCATGAAGGGGTTTTGCTGTTTTTAGCAAATGGTCACCTATCGCGGCAATCTTGCTCAACCTTTCGCGGCACTAACACTTAGCTACGAGAAACTTCTTTATTTGATTTCTCAGTTTATGTTTTCCTCAAGAGATGGCACTTGTATGAAAATTATTTAAAAAGTGGTAAATCTTTTATGTAGGCTCGGTATGTTACTTCTTTTTAGCCAGGTATGCTGAAGAGCGCCTTCTCCACTCAGACCTACGAGAAAGTAATATTTGAATGTCAGTCAAGAGTCTTCCTCTACTGGATATAGGCCTTCACCAAAGATGTTTACAATATTCGGTCCTGGGCTGGCTTTGTCCATCAGCTGTCCACAACCGTCACTATAATTATCATCTGTCCGCCATTTTCTTGAAAACCTGCGTCTTTCAGTTCAAGGTCACAACAAAAGCTTTCTACGCCAGTGAAAATTAGTTCTGCGAAAAATCTAATATTTTTTTTAAATAAATTATTATTATATATTTAATATTATTGTGTAATCTTCTAAGTTAAGAAGACAGGGTTTTTAATATTCTAAAAAATATGGTGGTGTATGTGTAGAAAATAATCATAACTGTCATTCTGTGAAAACTATAAAAGAATAATTAGTACCTATACATAACCGTACCCTTGACATATTTAATGGTAAATGTGCTGATCAAATGAATTTTGTACTGACATCTGCTTATGCCCACATTTTTACAAATAAATAGTTTCATTTCATTTCTCGGAAACGTAAAATGTATACGGATACTTAATAATATATGTAATTTATGTTTTCAGTAGTAATCCATCTCAGAATTAAAACGCCCCCTTTTTTTATTTTATTTATAGTTGTAGTTGTAAATTACTTGTATATAAAAATGTAAAAACTTTTATTTTATACTTATATTACTCGTAAATCGTTATTAAGTAGATTAATTAAAATTGATATTTTTTATCCCAGAGTTACCATTACTAAAACTTGGTGTTGAAATATAGGACATCGTGCGAGTGATGTTACTGATATTACAAAATGTAGTTGGAACAGAAGTTTTTTATACTATGTAATATGACAACTTTACACCGAAATTCAAAATAAAATTGAATTTTTATTTTTTTTATACTACCAAGGTGGCAAACAAGCATACGGCCCGCCTGATGGTAAGCAGTTACCGTAGCCTACAGACGTTTGCAACACCAGGGGTGTTACTCACGCGTTGCCGACCCTTTAAAAACCTTGCTATAAGGTATGATGACGGAGCGGTATGGTGTGATAAGTTTTTTTTATGCTACTTGGATGGCAAACATACAAACGGCCCGCTTACCGTGGACGATGGACGCTTGCAATACTAGAGGTAACACTTCGGTAGTCGCTTTAGTTGTGTAAAAGCCACTTACCTCCAAGCAAGAGGAACACACATCCAAAAGTTTCTCCATACCAGTCATATTGGACACAGATATTACATAAACTGATAGGTTTTAAGTGCACTTGTGAACTAAACAGATTTCGCTGAGATAACATATTGTGGGAGAGTTACATATCTATTGGTGAACTTGAGGTCGAGATATATGGCGGCACGAGCTTAATTTATATATTAACTAGCTAACGCATTTCGCTTTGCCTGCGTCTAAAATAAAATTCCACGAGAGCAGATATTATCTGGATACAAAGAATTACCCTATATGTTATTCCAGGCTATAATCTATCCCTGTGCCAAATTTCATCCAGATCGGTTAAGTCGTTTTTACGTAAAAGAGTAACAAACATCCATTTACCCTCACAAACTTTCACATTATATTGGTAGTATTATTAGGAACTAGCTGTTGCCCGCGGCTCCTCCCGCGTGGATGTCGGTTATCGCTGCAAAAAGTAGCCTATATGTTATTCCAGACCATAATCTATCTCTGTGCCAAATTTCATCCAGATCCGTTCAGTAGTTTTCACGTAAAAGAGTAACAAACATCCATCCAACCATCCATCCATCCATTCTCACAAACTTTCACATTTATAATATTAGTAAACATTCCTGCCGCTGGGATCTTCGCCCGTCTTGAACCTCTATAAAAAGTGGCCTTTAACCTTACGGGGTCCTTTTCGGGCCTTTTTTTATACTTACGTGGCAAACAAGCATACGGCTCGCCTGATGTTAAGCAGTTACCTTATGGATGCTTGCAATATTAGAAGTATCACTTGCGTGTTGCCCACCTATTTTTTTACACCAGAGCTTCATGATGGTACTATCCCCGGGATAGGAATATGTTTCTTTCAAAACGCATCCCTAAATGAGCGCTGGAAACCTGTACTCACACACAGGAACACAACTATACCACTGTGTGCAGTTATTTGGCTGTGGTTTTCTGTAAGGTACTTCCCCAATCGGGCTTGCTCGCTAGTACGGTCCCCTATCTCTCTTCATCAAAGATAAGGCATTATTTAAATCAGCAGCAAACCACAGCTAAATATGCAACTACATTCAGTTTAGTTTCGAGATGCATTTTATGAAGTCGTTTTCCTATTCCCAGCGATACTCCTTCACAATTATTTAAAGAGAGGTAGGGCACCATACTAGCGAGCAAGCCCGACTGGGGAAGGACCTCCACCTTACAGAAGACCACAGCCAAGTGACTACACACAGCGGTGTAGTTGTGTTCCTGTGTGTGAGTACAGGTCTCCAGCGCTCATTTAGGAATGCGTTTTGAAACAAACGTATTTCTATCCCAGGGTTACTTCCATCTTAAAGCCCTGGTGTAAAAAAATGGGTTGGCAACACGCAAGTGATACCTCTGGTAATGCAAGCGTCTATAGGCTACGGATACTGCTTAACATCAGGCGGGCCGTATGCTTGTTTGCCACCCAAGTAGTATAAAAAAAAAAAAAAAAAAAAAATTATGTCATTAATTCTGTAAATTTTCATAAAGATCCGTTCTTATTTGGGTAATAGAGCAACAAACATCAAACAGAATTTCCATTTATAATATTAGTAAGATTAGTACGGATCAGCACCGTTTCAATGATTGAAAGATTAACAACATTGTATTGCTTGATTATTTGCTTCGTTTATAAAATCCTACTTATATTATAAATGCGAAAGTTTGTAATTATGGATGGATGTTTGTTACTATTTCACGGAAAAACTACTGAACGGATCTGGATGAAATTTGACACAGAGATAGATTATGATCTGGAATAATACATAGGCTACTTTTTACAGCGATGACCGAAATCCACGCGCGCGGAGCCGCGGGCAACACCTAGTTATATATATGTCATCACAATACAGTTATAAAGCTAACCACTATTGTCTTTTTTCTAGTGTAATTATTCTTAAAAAGATAACTCCCGCATTAGGGAACAAGCCCTATGTTCCTTAATCTTTTTTCTTAATTGTTTCCTTATTAATCAAATATTTTTACCTAAATTCAATTTTGTATAGTATTGTTACGACGCACAGGTTGGCCCTAAAAACTACCGCTATCTGAAAACAATAGCTATTCATAAAGTGTCTCGAACAATACAGAAAAAACATCATAAAGAGAACAAAGGGTGAATAGCGGTCGAACGGAACGTGCGAATATGAACCTTAGCGTTTAGGCGCAAGGTTTATGGTACTTAGCACGGTGACTTGTTTACATCATGAATGAACGTTCGAGTAACGGGTTTCTTCGTAAAGACGTTACTATAACTTACTACGATCCTCGCGTATATTCTCGATTCCGTGGCGAGTGATATATAAGGGGCCGACACGTGCGGCGGACAGTCAGTCTTGGTTGAAGAGTCTTAGTTGAGTCTTCGTTGAGAAGTCAACGGGTCTTCACTGAGAAGAAGACAGCGATACAGGCGATATATCGGGACGATATTGGAAGACTTTAGTGAAGTGTTTTGTGTTATAGTGAAGAGTTTAGTGAGTGAACTGTTATAGTGTGTAATTGTGTTTACGGTGTATTGTAAGTGTCATTGTGTGTTTTGTGCTGAAGTGCTAATATACTCGTTATCGCGTAACCTGGCATTTTAATCGAACCCTATCCTGACAAGTAACTATTGTTGTCGTCATTGAACATAGCAATTAGTGTCAGCGGTAGTTCGTAACATTGGTCTCAGCATTGGGATGTAACATTGGTGTCAGAAGCGGAATGTCAGTCACACTACGCGACGGAGACGAGGGAGTATACACGCAACAGTTGACGACAGAAGTGCAAATGCCTGTCAGACCGAGCGACGGTGACAAGGGGGCATGCACTCGTCAACAGGCTGTTTTGGAGTCTTGTGAACCTGCGACTGCAGCTCAGGAAGATAATAGCACAGGACAGACTATTCGGGGTACCTCTACGGCCCGAATGACCACGTCTACTGTGTGTGATATGTCAATCATCTTGGCCACTATGCAAGACTTCCAACGTCGATATGAAGAGAGCCTACGCCGCACTGAAGAGAGCTTACGCCGAACTGAAGAGAGCCTATGCCGAAGAACTGAGGAGATACAACGCCAAGCTGAAGAAAGACTTATGCAAGGTCATAGGGAGGCTCAGCGCCGAAATGTGCAAGAGCTAATGCGGATCTGCGACTCCATAAAGCTTCAGCCTAGCACACATCAAGCTATGGAAGACGTCAAGAACAGCCAACGTGAAGGTACGGAGGACGTCAAGGATGTTCATCTTCAGAGGCAAGATATGGAGAACGTAATGGATAGCCAAGGACAAGCTATGGGGAACGTCAAGGATAACTACGGTGAAGCTATGGAGGACGTCAAGGTTAGCTATGGTGAAGCTATGGGGGACGTCCAGGATAGCTGTGGTGAAGCTATGGGGGACGTCAAGGTTAGCTATGGTAAAGCTATGGAGGACGTCCAGGATAGCTGTGGTGAAGCTATGGGGGACGTCAAGGATAGCTATGGTGAAGCTATAGAGGACGTCAAGGATAGCTATAGTGAAGTTATAAAGGACGTTAAGGATAGCTATGGAGAGGCTATGGAAGACGTTAAGGATTGCCAACGTGAAGTTATGGAGGACGTCAGGGATCTTCAGAGGCATGTTATGGAGGACGTCAAGGATTGCCAGCGGTATGCTACGGAGGACGAAGTCAAATTTTCTACGAGAAAGGTGGGTTGTAGCGAGGCAGCGGTATTAGAACCGGGCCCCGAACCGGTGGACATGCAGAAGGAAGAAGAACAACTTACGACTCAGGTGGAAGAGAGTAATGTGAAGATTTTAAACATTCGAGAGTTGAATAAATCCTGGAAGAAAGAAGATTTTGTGAAGGCACTGAAGAAATATAGCGGACGTGAGGATATTGGTGGCTACGGCGGACGCGACGGATTCCGCATTATTGAACGTGCTGGATTAGCACGAAGAGAACATAACTGTGAATTTATGTATAGAACTTTTGGTGAACAGGATCGTGACCCACCGCCTAAGAGAAGATGGCTATGGGTTGAAGAAGAAGTTAAGCCCCGTGTGCGTATGAAGTTGCAGGATTACTCTGCAGACCCGCGACAGGAATCGTGCGGGTGCCGTGCAGACATGCCGAGTGACAGACCATATGGAGATGTTGCTCGGGACGAGCAAGTTTAAGAGGGGGGCAGTGTTACGACGCACAGGTTGGCCCTAAAAACTACCGCTATCTGAAAACAATAGCTATTCATAAAGTGTCTCGAACAATACAGAAAAAACATCATAAAGAGAACAAAGGGTGAATAGCGGTCGAACGGAACGTGCGAATATGAACCTTAGCGTTTAGGCGCAAGGTTTATGGTACTTAGCACGGTGACTTGTTTACATCATGAATGAACGTTCGAGTAACGGGTTTCTTCGTAAAGACGTTACTATAACTTACTACGATCCTCGCGTATATTCTCGATTCCGTGGCGAGTGATATATAAGGGGCCGACACGTGCGGCGGACAGTCAGTCTTGGTTGAAGAGTCTTAGTTGAGTCTTCGTTGAGAAGTCAACGGGTCTTCACTGAGAAGAAGACAGCGATACAGGCGATATATCGGGACGATATTGGAAGACTTTAGTGAAGTGTTTTGTGTTATAGTGAAGAGTTTAGTGAGTGAACTGTTATAGTGTGTAATTGTGTTTACGGTGTATTGTAAGTGTCATTGTGTGTTTTGTGCTGAAGTGCTAATATACTCGTTATCGCGTAACCTGGCATTTTAATCGAACCCTATCCTGACAAGTAACTATTGTTGTCGTCATTGAACATAGCAATTAGTGTCAGCGGTAGTTCGTAACATTGGTCTCAGCATTGGGATGTAACAGTATATTGGTTGCCGTCCCTTTTTGACACTAATATTATGACTCATATTAAATTGAAAATGTTATACTCTGGCGATTAAAAAGAGTGGCCCGAGTTTCTTGCCAATTCGTTAACTTACCTTACCTTACCCACAGATAATATAATACTACCTTACCTTACCTTACCTTACCCACAGATAATATAATACTACCTTACCTTACCTTAGTCAGCGAATTGGCCGTAGGAAAATATTATGCTGGCATTTATTTATTTATTTAACACTTTACATTGTCCTTACAGGCTAAACACACCCAATGCGACAATAAAGTTAACAATATGACATGATATGTAGGGTCACCCTCTGGAAATCCGCCAATGTACCTACAAGAAAAAATGTCAAGCTCTCGCGCGACTCTGTTAATTATACCCACAGCAAGCACCACTGGGGAAAATTTTAATAAGTTAGTCCTGGCCACTAGGATCTCCAATGTTCTCCACCTCGGTCCTTGCCTTGGTTTGGTATTTGGAACCAGTAAATTAATGGATCCTAATACCTATGGATTATTTAATATACCTCTAAATACCAAAAATACGTACTTTGCCAATGCCAAATTACGCCTAACCTCTAATTTATGGTATCCAACCATACTTATTACAAATAGGGTTGGACACATAATTTAATTTGTTTTCATGATGTTCATAAGTATCATGTACTTGATCTAAATGAATATGTAAATGAGTTTGACATTAAAACAACCTTATGTCCCGCCTGATGTTAAGCAGTCACCGTAGCCTATAGACACTTGCAATACCAGAGGTATTACTTGCCGACCCATTTTTTTACACCAGGGCTTTTGATATGGAGTATTCCTGAGATAGGAAAACGTTTCTTTCAAAACGCATCCCTAAATAATTAAAAATTATTTAGGGATGCGTAAAGTCTCCAGAGGTTATTTAGCAGCAGGGTAGTTATTTGGCTGTGGTCTTTTGTAAGGTGGAGGTCCTTCCCCAGTCGGACTTGCTCGCTAGTATGGTGCCCTACCTCTCTTATTATGCTTTCTAACTAACTGTAAGCAAGAGATGATGACAGGCCTCCAAAATGAATGTGACAAATTCACATTGAATGTATTTTAAAAGCAGTAGTTACTTATAATGAAGCTGCTGTAATAATCATTAGAAATTATGGAGTCGTTCATCTATTTTTAGACGAGAATACGACGTACTTCGTCTTTACTGATAGATAATTTAATATGTTAATTATTTACCAGACAGCAGACATCATCACCAAGACATGTGACATCACCAAGGCCTGATCAGAAAATCAGCGCTGCAGTATAAAATGCTGCAGCACAGAGCTGAGATTGGGACCTTTTCTGACATCACACAAGATATACCTACTTATATATATATATTTCTTTTTTGTGTTCTAAGCGTTTTTTGTGTTGCTATTATGTGTCCATCTTATGTCTACCATCTGTTATCCTGTGTATGTTTGAATAAATTCTTTCTTTCTTTCTTTCAGACGTGACAACGTCATAAGAATGGCCGATTGTGCCTCTTTGACGCTCATTCCGCGCTCTCGCTTGCACAATGGAACGCCTTAGAGCGAGGTTACGCCGCATACGTCAGGTAACGCCGCATACGTCATATTTTTTCGTGCGTGCAGCCGGCTCCATCGAATTATAAGACGATGTCACGTCAAAAAATTAAAAGGCACGGCGACGTGCATCGTTGCTGCGTGCATTTTTACGTTACGTTAACGTAAATTTGCACGTCACGTCAACGTACCGTGCCACGTTAGCGCACCGTTTCACGTTGACGACGTCGTGACGAGGAGATGTGGACAGGCCCTATGATGGGATGGTGGCCGACTGGGAAAGTAACCGACTTGCATGCAAGAGGTTCGAGTTCGTTACGAGGTGGCAGTACTAATGTGAATTTCACTTTGTGGAATTTATATGTACTAATCAAATGACTATTGCTAATGGTGAAGGAAAATATCGTGAAGAAACTTACATATCTTAGCAGAAATTCTAAAGACATGTCTGATTCACCAACCCGCATTAGGCCAGCGTGTGGGAATTAAGGCCTAAATCCTCTGTCTCTCTCTTGATAGAGGAGAGGAGACCCGATCCCGATGTCGTGCCCAGCAGTGGGACATTTATGGGTTGCTGTTATTATGATGAGGAACATAAGGTTTAAAATGAAAAATCCTTAATAAGGATATTATAATTTAAAATATGACAGAATACGTATAAAGTCATATTTTGAATTATGTACGAAATTCGTACATACATAAATTATCACTGATAAAGACAGTCAAGTGTAAATGAGTGCTTTACATAAAGGAAAAGTAGTAGTGAGTCAATTAGGTATTAGACCAGTGCCGAAGCCTATGAAAATGGTTAAAAGTGAAAAAAAATAATAGTAGGATGAAACCCATTGGAAATGGAAGAGAATATGATAAAAATGAAAGGAAAAATAATTTACGGGCGATCTGAGGTTGGGAAGGGGATGGGGGTGAGTTTTTAAGGGTAAAAAACGGTTTTTCTCGATTTCCGGCAAAACTAAAAGTCCTATCGAAAAAAGTCAAATGAAAAAGTTGTAGATACTTAATAAAAAGATCTAAAACTTTTGTATTTACACTTTTTTCACATAACCTCAAAATTTATGTGAAAAATTCAAAAAACCAAGTTTTTGGTTTTTTATTTTTATCTTTTACAAAAAAATTTTTTTTTTAACGAAATTTTGTGAAAACTTACCTTTTTATGTCCCAAATACGCTGTAATTTATTTAATTAAAAATATTTATTTTTTCACCTTATTTTGAATTAATATCGAAAAAACACCCTAATTTTCAATCGAAAATTCACCCGTCAAAATATCAGCTTTTTTCAAAAAGTTGGTGTGGTTTCTGTTCGTTGGAATCTCTACTTTCCGATGGTGTAAAAAAATATATACATTACTATGGTAATTTTTTTCAGAAAATGCAAAAAACGGAAATATAATTAACAACCAAATAAGTTAATGAAGTTAATATTTAATAAGAAGTCAACAATATTTTGAAAAAATTTTAGAAACTTCTTTAAATTATTTGCGTAGATACTATTTATTGCTACTAGAGGTCACTTGGTAGCCGAATACTTTAAAAAAGTTAGTACATTTATTCATTATGGGCATGGTGCTGAATCCAAGCCCATATACCTATTGGTGCTGTAAGTGGAAGAGCTTAGGTGCCGAAACTATTGGTGCTCAAAAAATTGGTGTCAAAATAATAACCAAGCAAAGTCATTAGAGTATATTTTTTTTATACTACTAAGAACGCAAACAAGCATGCGGCCCTCCAGATGGCAAGCAGATACCGCAGTCTATGGCCACTCGCGAGTTGCCGACCCTTTAAAAACTTTATAAATCCTTAAAGAACTTCATGCTATAGTCTCTCGGGAAAACCTCGGCAGGGAGCTCTTTTCACAGCCTAATCGTACGTGGGCGTAACCTCCTCAAGAAGGATGTGAGGATGAACTCCCTGTAGATGGCGGATGGTCTATATGTATTAATGTTTGTTTGTCGACAACTTGAGTGTCGTTGATCGGAATGTCGTGATATTTGGTAGGCGGAAAAAGAATTCTTAAGCCGGGTATCAAAGTCAAAGTCAAACTAATTTATTCATTTAGATCAAATTCATGATACTTATGAACGTCATTATAACAAATGCCAGCATACTTTTTTCCTTAGGCCAATTCGCTGACTAGGGTAGGGACTCAACATTGCGACGACGCTGCTCACTTGGTAGTCACATTGAACAGGCAATAAGTCAGTCAGGCAACGTTCAAATTGACTCGCGAAGCAAACACTTCTCTACATCAAGAGGCTACCTCGCACGGCATTTCTCGCAAGGCAGCCTCGTAGCCTCATTCCACTAAGATCCACTATCGAGGCTCCACTGGTAGATATCCATCTCAACCCATAAGCGTCCCACTGCCGGACACGGGTCTCCTACGGGTTAGCCTACTACACCACGCTGGCCAAACGGGTTGGTATAGAGTTTTGTTTCAAGATTTCCCTCTCTTGCAGTGGATATTGTCTGCCTAACTTACTCCCTTAGTCGACTCTTACGACACCCTCGGGATGGAACGGGGTGGTGACATTTGTATTCTTAATCCGTCACCACACCTGATACTGGTAGATTTATATATAACTAGCTGTTGCCCGCGGCTCCGCCCGCGTGTATGTCGGTTATCGCTGCAAAAAGTTCATCCAGATCCGTTCAGTAGTTTTTACGTGAAAGAGTAACAAACATTCATCCATCCATCCATCCATCCATTCTCACAAACTTTCACATTTATAATATAAGTAAGGATTATATGGATATTTCTTTTCCTCTTTAATCCATCGTGATGTCGATACACGTCTTTACGATCGAACATGAGTCAAAAGAGAAAAAGGGCTTATCCTGCTGTGTGTTGATACGTCTAGATAATATGGGAAAGCAAAAACTTTCGCGTGAACAAACTATATTACTGATAATATCTTAAGCAAAAAACAATTCACGGATGTGAATATCCGTCATTCACAAAAACAGATAACGCAAGGTTAATGGAAGGGTTTTCAACAAATATGGTAATAAAATTTACACAGCAACATAGATATAAAAAAAAGTTTAATCTGTTAATACGCGTCTACAACTAGTATCCGTTCGCGGCTTTGTTTGATAGTTTAGATTTGTGTTGAAGCACAGTGTGGGAATGCGCAAACGTTAAGTATGTACGATAAAAAAACAGACTATAAGAATTATCTTATTCCTTTTAGACTAAGGGTAGACATTTTGTTTTAATACGTTGTTGGTATTTTTTGATTAATTCTAGTATAAGTTCTGCATTAATGAATTAGTCAGTCAGGACAAATAATAAGGCATATATCTATATCTAAATGCCATATATTTTTGTCCATTTATTTATATAATGATTATGCAAGCGATATATTGCAAGCAGCGGCACTACCTACCTACTGCAAGTATCACGTGCATCACTTTAGATAATATTGGTTATCTACATAGGTAGGTAACCAATATTATCTAAAGTCCGATGGCTTTGACCAAAAATCAGCTGACTTTTCTAACCAAAGCCAAAGTAGCTATCAGCCACTGATTACAGATTAATTTGTGTTGATATAATGTATGTATATTGATATTACTTGTTAAAGTTCTTAGCGGACTACATGAAAGATAGACGTCAGTATGTTGAGTACGCAGGATACAGATCAACTCCATATTTCGTCAGGTCAGGAGTAAGTTAAGGCAGTAATCTTGGACCTCTTGAATTCATCATCATGGTCAATGACTTACCGCAGGTTATAAAAAATTCTAACTGTTTGCTATTCGCTGATGATTTAAAGATGTTTAGGTCAATAGAAAACACTGCAGACTGTGAGACATTTCAGAGGGATATTGAACAAGTGGTGGCCTGGAGTAAGGCTAATAAGTTGAACTTCAATACCTTTTACTCGAAAGCATAATTCAGTTCCTTATGATTATGAAGTCGAGGCTTTAAAATTAAAAAGAGTATCTGAAGTAAAAGACCTGGGAGTTACTTTCACGACAGACTTGAATTTTAGGAGTCATATTGTCAATGTTTGTAAGAAAGCCTACAGGAACTTAGGGTTCATACTTCGTCGGTCGTACGGTTTTACAAACATTGGAGCGATTGTCACTCTTTATAACGCCTTAGTTAGAAGCACTCTCGAAGGTAATGCAGTTGTCTGGGCTCCACATGAGACTAAATATAGCCTTATGTTGGAGAGAATTCAGAATAAATTTATTAGGTATGTGTATATGAGGAAGTATGGAGTGTACCCATTTTTCCCACTTATGTACCCTAATTTGTTTGTGCTGGGTATGGTAGGGTATACTGAGTTGCGTGTACGACGTCAATTGAGCCTAGTATCTTATATATTTAAATTAATTAGGGGAAAAATTAGTAATGATCTAGTGCTTAGGGCTGTGAGTTATTATGTCCCGGATAGGTATGTGTGGCGTCGTCGTAGTCCCCCACTACTGGCTGTACCGCAGGGGCGTACCAACCTGCTGGGCAGGGCGCCGCTCACGTGTGCACTACGCGCCCTTAACCAAGTGGCGGATAAAATTGACTTGTTTTCTTGTTCTCTGACTGGATTCACAAAGACTGCATTATTTGTAATAAGTTATGGTGATAACAGGTTTCCTTGACAATTAGGATAAGTTACCCTATTGTATTGGGTTAACACCTGTAAAAATAGACGTAAGAGTGGAAAAATAAATAAATAAAATTATGATTTTAGTCCGTACTATTGCTATTGCTAATTGTCAGTATGTGGTGACTTCTACGGGAGATCGTCCACACCAAGTTTTAACTGGCCTTGTGGATAAGAGCCTGCTATACCGTACCTACCATAGTTCGTATCCTTACTCGTCATCCCGTTCACGATGCTACTTGGGGTGGCTGGTCAATATTGGGGTGATTCATTTTTAAATAATAAAGATATTTTAGATTTTACTACGATCGATATGTGATCTCGACACGTTTCTATCTTATGCATACAAAAGGAAAGGATCCCTCATTGCCATACAGTGGAAAGCTAAATTCTTTTTTTTCTTTATTGTTTATTTTTATCTTATTACTTAAACTTTTTTAATATAATTTGGTTTCCATCCCGTTTTATTAACACTAAAATTTTAGCCCATACCAAATTGTAAATTATACTCTGACGATTAAAAAAGTGGCCCGAGTTTCTTGCCAATTCTTCTCGAGACCCTACCCTAGTCAGCGAATTGACCGTAGAAAAACGTTCGTGAGTTGACGTTCATGAGTATCATGTATTTGATCTAAATGAATAAATGAGTTTGACTTTGGCTGTACTATATATTTCCCCCTCAGCTTAATTCCACGGGGTCTATGTCCAGTAGTCTGGTTACTTTACTCCGTGCCAGAAGTGGACGTCTTTTAGCAGTCATAACAATGATGATTATGAAAACGGCTAAAATCGGACCTTTTGGTCGGATATATTATAATCTAATATATAAAATTCTCGTGTCATAGTGTTCAACTTTGAACTCCTCCGAAACGGCTCTACCGATATTCGTGAAATTTTGTGTGCATATTGGGTAGGTCTGAGAATCGGACAACATTTATTTTTCATCCCCCTAAATTTTAAAGGCGGTCCACCCTAAATTTTTTATTTAATTTTTTAGACAAAATTTTTAGATTTTATTTTTTTGTGATTCAGCATAAAAAAATACATACAACCCTTATTTTTCACCTCTCTACGATCAACCCCTATTTTTTAATAGCGATATTACAATTTTAGTAGCAAAATAACGTTTGCTGGGTCAGCTAGTATTTCAATAAAAAACATCCAAAATAAAAGACATTATGTAATTGATTTCTTTTAGTTTATTACAAACATATTATTTACAATAGTATAACGATAGCATACAACTAGCATATAGCAGACAGTACAATGTTTAACCTAAAGACCTAACTATCAGCTTTCTGTGCTCGCGTCCAGTGGCTTTGTGGCTTGCTCCCGAGGCAGAAGGAAACTGAGACCAGCACATACTGTGGACAAAAGCTTATATTAATATATTATATTTTTTTAAAAGACAAATTCCACACTAGGGAACAAGCTCTGTGTGGTAAGGGACTTTACAAACATACAATTAACGGACACAAAGTACACCCAGACCCGGAACAATCATTTATGGAACCACACAGACAAAAATTGTGTATGATCAAACCTACAACACGCAGTGCAGTGGTAAATGGCGAGGTAACCACCTGAGTAACTGAATCAACAGTGCAGTCAAATTACACTAATGTAGGAGCAGTACCCTTAGCACGAACATTCAATACTATCGTAAAGTATTCGTATCGAGTTTACTACACGAAAATGGATTCGATACTATTACGATAGTTCAAAAATGTTCGTGCTAAGGGTACTGAACGTGTTCCTAATCTTAAGTGGGGACCTCGGCTCGGCAAACATAGCCCTCCTACGTGAAGCAATGATCTTCGCTAAGTAGTTGAATGCGAAAAGCCAAGGTTCGTACTAAGGGGCGTGCACTTGGAGAGGCCTATGTTCAACAGTGGACTGAGATCCTGATGGTGTAATAAAAATTGCTTTGATGGTATCGCATCCCTCGGTCACTCCATGTACTTGCGCGCTATAATTACCTACCGTCCGGCCGAGCGGTTTCGGGCCGTTTGCGGACCAAATTCAGTGCGGTTTTCGCAAGCGATGCGAAACAATCACAACTGAGCCTCTAGACAAGTGGCATAAACGGTAGTCGAACCGAAAAGTAAAAAAATCAAATGTATGGGATTTGACGTTAGTTTACGGTACAATGTCGAAAACTTACGTCAAATCCCATACATTTTCTTTTTTGACTTTTCGATTCGACTATCGCTTATACCACTTGTCTAGAGGCTCTGTTACGTAGTAACGATTTAGTAATCCGTGGCTTAAGCTTGCGTTGCACTTATAGTATCTACCAATCGTGAGTTCTTTGGCTTAATTTCCAATCGGGCAGTGTTATTGGGATGTTTTCTGTAAACATAGCATGGAGTAAGAAATTCAGCAATGTTACATTCTATTGTCAAGACAGTCCTGATGAGTCCTGGGTCCAGTTGTGTCAGGTGACTGTCCCGTTGATCTATGGAAAATGAAGTAGGTGATAGGGAATACAAGCAGTCTCCTTTAAGAAACAAATACATAGTGCTATGTTACAAATATCAAGCGACCCTGGAACCTAAAAAACGGAGGAGAATTGGGTTGTGGTGTATATTTGGTAGAAGTTCTATCAATCAATTTGCAGTGGACTGAAGCAAACCGATATAATCTAGTGCTTATGAAAGCTGTCTAAATTTGTGAATGTAGTGCTTTCGGATACCAGTGTGTATAGACTACGGTACCAGTGTACCATCAGATGCCCAAACGATTTTTGAAGTAAAAACTTATTTTAGCACGGTACGCATTTTTCGTTTTTTTTTTGCAAATTTCTGGATTCGTGACACCGTTACGAGACGCAGCTTGACATATCCGAAAAAACATTTTTCGACTGTCACGTTATTAAAGCAAAGAGGCGATATATGCATGTACATACATATAGCAGACCGCGAACGCGTCTAGATAAATAAATAAAAAGAAATTATTTCTATAAAATTTATATAACAACTGTTTTGCCTAGTGTTTTCATTTCTGTCGGCACTCATTTCATTTTTTTTTATAACAGCAGTCGCCAAACATTGTTAGTAAGATTTACTTACATAATTAATCTTTGTTTGCGTATGATATAATATGATAATAAGCTATAATTTTTATTATAAAACATCGTAACGTGACACAGTATTAGGTAGGTACCTATAATTCTTGAATATATTTACACAACATAGCAAGTTCACTGTCGTTGTTAACGTAATTACTTACGTCTACTAAATGTTGATAATATTAGACATAGACAACACTGATATTTGTAGCAACTAAAGAAGTTTCACTTTTATAAATTACTAGTTATTGCGCGCGGCTCCGCCGGCGTAGATATCGGTTATCGCAATAAAAAAAGCATATATGCTATTCCAGACTTTAATCTATCTCTGTGCCAAACTTCATCCAGATCCGTTTAGTAGTTTTTGCGTGAAAGAGTAACAAATCATCACAAACTTTCACATTTATTAAATAAAATTAGTAAGAAAAATCTCGTCCTGCAAACTTGCTTTTCCTTTTGACATCTGACATTAGCAGAATTGTCGACATCAATCATTACTTGCAAAATCTTGCAAACTCCAAAAATAGAATAGAATATAACACTTATATATTATGATGTCACACTATCGTAACGCCATAGTATCTGACAATATGCTTACCATCAGGCGGCCCGTATGCACTTTTGCCTGCTCAGTGGTATAAAAAAAGCCGTAGTTTGTCTGTTTTGCGTAAAAAATACAGCAATATCCCAATAATGTTTGGACAAAAAAGCATGTTTCTTTTGCTATTATAATTATTTTTATTTTAGTTTCAGACATTTTACCCTGTTGTCGCTATCCTATTGCGTAGCTTTCGAATCGGTGCGGCAATTTGGCGCCTAAAAATAGGTAAGTACCTAGCTATGTGTCTATCACTAATCCTTGAAAGGACGTAATGAGGCAATTAGGGCAGTTAGTACGAGTTAGATATTTAGATATTAATAAGTAGCTCAAGAACATTTTCAGTCGTAGTAATACGTACTTAGCAACTTCTTACTGTAAGGCATTTTTTAAGTTTAAGTATCTATATAGCGCTAAATCTGGAACATCATTATAGTGGCCTCTGCTTATATCTGATAAACACATAACATAGAGGTAAGTTACAGGAGTCTGAGCGTCCTTTGCGCTGCTACTGACAACCTCTTTTAGGTGTACTCTTAACTTGAAAAAATGGGTTGGCAACACGCAAGTGATACCTCTGGTAATGCAAGCGTCTATAGGCTACGGATACTGCTTAACATCAGGCGGGTCGCATGCTTGTTTGCCACCCAAGTACATAGTATAAAATAAAAAAAAACGTAAAATTAGAGTCACGAAAAAAATCTATAAGTACTAATATAATAAAATAAAGCGAAAGTTTGTATTTGTGTTATTAATCACGCAAAAATGGCTCAAGGGATCTGGATGAAATTTGGCACAGGGATAAAATAGTCTGGAATCGCACATAGTTTTACTTTTTGTCCTGAATAAAAGCAACACTGCACGTGGCAATGAACGCACGGGCAAATCCGCGGGGGAAATTAATATGACATCAAAACGGCTAGATGATAATAAAAACTATTTCTATCTCAACACGTGAGGTAATAAATCATGTAATATAATTATAATACCCAAATTTACCTAATATATTAGTTTACCCAGCGTGGTAACAGATAGCGATGATATCGCGATGAACACAAGAACCACAGTAGACCGCTATCAAATTTTATAAGCTCACAGATTACATTAATAGTTGTGTGTTATATATTGATATACAAGACTATAAGATAATGTATATAATAAATATTATTTAGTAACAAGACCGATAAGAGTAAAAAATACTAGTCAATAGTTTTACACGATTGTAGATTGTTTTTTTTTTTTTTTTTTTTTTTTTTTTTTTTTTTTTTTTTTAATACTACTTGGGTGGCAAACAAGCATACGGCCCACCTGATGTTAAGTAGTATCCGTAGCCTATAGACGCTTGCATTACCAGAGGTAACACTTGCGTGTTGCCAACCCATTTTTTTACACCAGGGCTTTAAGATGGAAGTAACCCTGGGATAGGAATACGTTTCTTTCAAAACGCATTCCTAAATGAGCGCTGGAGACCTGTACTCACACACAGGAACACAACTACACCGCTGTGTGTAGTCATTTGGCTGTGGTCTTCTGTAAGGTAGAGGTCCTTCCCCAGACGGGCTTGCTCGCTAGTATGGTGCCTTACCTCTCTTAAATATATCTCTTATTTTTATAGTAAGCAAAAAGTCGTACTTGTATCTACACGAATTTAAATAAAAATAAAAGGAGGTAAAAAGGTAAGATAAGTAAAATTAAGGTCTTTAGTTTTTTCTTATCTAACAGTTTGTCATTTGCTTTTATGAAAGACTACAATAGTGCTGTGGTAGTTTTGTATAATGTACCTAGTAAATTGCTTAGAGCCTCGGTTTGAGCTAGTTGGATAATCCACGTATGTTTAGATTAAATTCTCCGCTTACTTGCTGTGGTGGTCTCTTGCAGTTATTATAGTTTGCTATATAAACTTATACATATAATATTTATTTATATAATAGAATGGAGTTTCCAGAATAACAATATTCTATTCTATTGTATTATTATATTCTTAGGAAATAAATATATATTATGGATATTCACAAAACCCTGATGTTATAATTTTTGGATTGGCAATATTGCAAGCGTAAGCTTGTAGTAGCGTAAGCACTTAAGTAGGTAGTATAAAAAACTATCTTCGGCACTTACGGATAGTGCAGCTTGACTGAGTCCCAGGCATTGCCCAAGTCAATAAGCGACGGTCGGCACTTACCATTACGTAGGCCGCTGGCTCCTTTGCCACCATTTGCAATTTTTTTTTCTTTTAATCCTAAAACTATGTCCTTGTTATGGAAGAGGGCGGTACCCTAACACAAGTATTTTCATACTTAAAAGGATACCTCCGTCCTAAAATAAAAACTGTAAACCATTGGTTACTGAATAAACATTTTGAATTTTTTGAATTTGAATTTTGAATCTTTACCAGAGACCAAGGAAAGTTGTGACTAAAATTATGATTCAGAGTTGAGCGTATGTCATCATTCACAACTTTTATCAATTATAACTGCGGCGCAAATAAATAACATTTGTAACAGCTGGTTGTTTATTAGTACATTCATTGAACTACTGACGCTTGTTTGCCTAATTTGTTTATAATATAAAAGTAAAGTTATTGCGTCGTGTGCGTGACAGCGACAGTGGTATCCTAGGTATTATTGCTAGTAAAATTGAAGGCCATTTAATGACCCGACTGTGTGCAGTGCATGTACTGTTGCCATGTACGAACAGGAAGCTTTAAGAATTAAATAATTTATGTTTATTAACTAACATAGGTTTAAGTCTTTACTAACAATATATGGGTTAATATCCTGATGTAAATATAAATAAATAAATAAATTACAAAAAAAATACTTTTCACAAGTTTGACTGCCTCGGTTGTCCAGTGGCCGCAGTATGCGCCTGCTATGCACGAGGTTGTGGATTCAATTCCCACGCAGGACAAAACTTTGTGTGACCCACAAAATGTTGTTTTGAGTTTGGGTGTAATTTGTGTCCGTTAATTGTATGTTTGTAAAGTCCCCCGCGACACAGAGCTTGTTCTCTAGTGCGGGAGTTGTGTTTTTTATATAAAACTAGTGGACCTGGCAGACGTCGTCCTGCCGGAAAAAGCTGAAATACCGACAGCAGCGCCACCTACCGGGTCCAATTGTGAATCTAAACCATCCAGGGCCCTACCCGAACACACACAGAATTTCATCAAAATCGGTCCACCCGTCTAGGAGGAGTTCAGTCACATACACACGCACACAAGAAATATATATATTAAGATGTGTCGCGGGGGACTTTACAAACATACGATTAACGGACACAAATTACACCCAGACTCAGAACAATTCTTTGTGGGTCACACAAAGTTTTGTCCTGTGTGGGAATCGAACCCACAACCTCGTGTACAGCAGGCGCATACTGCTACCAACGGACCACCGAGGCAGTCAAATTAATATATACTTACTGAAGACTAGAGCGGTGAAGCCGTAGAATGTGAGCATGCAGGCGGCGTTGAGCAGAACTCCCGCGACGTTCGCACCCGCCACTGAGCCCAGCCGACCAAACATCAGCACTGCCCCTACTGCCGTACCTCTGTTGAAACAAACGAAAATTCAAACGCTAACCAGGGTAACTGTTTGTGTAAATAGGGAAAGATGGAATAAGGTTTGTCAAATATGATTAGGTACTTAAGTTGTAAATCTAATCTAGGTAAAAATAAATCAATCAGGTCTCCAGCGCTCATTTAGGAATGCGTTTTGAAAGAAACGTTCTCCTTTTCAGGAGAACAAAATAAAATATAACATACATTCATACGAGGGTGCCAACAGTATAATCCCAACATCGTAAAGATATAATTCTTATGTTTTTATTTGTTCTCCGTCTTAAAGCCCTGTTGTTAAAAATGGATCGGCAACACGCAAGTGATCTGACCCTCTAGACAAGTGGCATAAACGATAGTCGAATCGAAAAGTCAAAAAATAAAATGTATGGGATTTGACTTAAGTCTACGATATAATGTCATAAACTTACGTCAAATCCCATACATTTGCTTTTTTGACTTTTCGATTCGACTATCGCTTATGCCACTTGTCTAGAGGGGCTGGTATTGTAAGTCTCCGTAGGCTACGGTAACAAGTTAATATCAGGCGGGGCGTAGGCTTTCTTGCCACACAGCTACTATAAAAAAAGTATCCGCATAAACTAAAGCGCCAAACAAGCCTACGCTCTGTTGAAACAAAGGAAATACTTGCAGCCTAAAATACAAAGTATCTCTTACTCTAAAACCCAAGGAGTTCCCCAAGGAGCTCTAGAAACCCTACCCCCGAAACACAATGCTTCCTAGATAGTGTTACAGCCATATCATAAAGCAAAGGTCCATGAAAATCAGCAGATATTTACGTGTTAATGATAAATGTAATATCGATAAGTAAAAGTCGCGGGGAGTCATAATGTACCGCGCAATACAACAACTGCATACTATTGCATCAACGCGATAATATTTTGTCTTATCATCGGATTGAATTATGAGAGGAAATTGATTAAAACGGGTCAATAGGGTATATTTAGATGAATAGATATAGAAAATATATAAACTAATTACAATAACATTAATTTAAATCAATGTGGAAGTAAACAGATTGATTTAAGTGGGTATATAGGCCACTGATGTGTCGTCGTTTGTTTTACCCATGATAGTTTTTTTGTCTTAAATTTTTTTCTTCTTTAACCTGTAGTCACTCTAAGCCGAGTGTAGATCTTATACGTCCTTCCTTTCGGTCTTGCACTTTACGCATTTAATCTTTGCAAAATTATCCGTCCACCTTGCCGGTTGCTTGCCTATATTTTTCCGTCCAGTTCAAGGTCTCCAACTCAGGACCTTTATTCCCCCATATGTCATTTTAAATGGCTCGTACCGTCTATTTATCTTAAATCTATACTTATATTATAAAGCTGAAGAGTTTGTTTGGTTGAACGCGCTAATCTCAGGAAGTACTAGTTCGATTTGAAAAATCTTTTTTTCTTAAATAAGTGCATTTATCCAGCAAGGCTATATAACATCACGCTATGATCAATAGGAGCGGAAAATATATGTTGCAAAATCGGGGAAAATATTTCAAATTGTGTTTATTCACTTTTTTTGTACAATTTTTACCTTAAAGCTGAAGAGTTTGTTTGTTTGTTTGGTTGAACGCGCTAATCTCAGAATGTACTGGTTCGATCTTTTTTTTTAATAGTGCATTTATCCAGGGAGGCTATAGTCTATATAACATCACGCTATGATCAATAGGTGCGGAGCTGTAGTGAGATATATTGCAAAATCGGGGAAATGTACGTTTTAAATTACCACGCGGACGAAGTCGCGGGTGACCCCTAGTGTATTATATTTATTTTATCTTTTGGGAGTAACAGATTTTATTTTTTCAGGTGTTAAGAATATCATTATCTGTGGTTTATTATACCTATCATAATCTTACCTTTAAGGATAATTATTTTTAAAAAAATACGCTAGGCATTCACGCTGCAATATCCGTGATATTATAAGAGCGTCTAAATACGCAAAGTTGGTGTTGCGCATGTCACAATTAAAAAAATGGACTTCCAATTTTTATCTTAGATAAAGTATAGTTTATCTTAGACTTTGATGGCGTCAGCGTTGAGATTTTCGACCTGCAGGGGTATTCCGTAAGAGCAAAACCCGAGCTTTTTTGACATTTAGTCAATAGATTGTGCCGTCACCGAGCAATCACCACTGTCAGTTTGCGATCGCAACTGTCAGTTTGCCATCGCTGTTTCTTAGAGAATCAGCCGGCCGAAAATGTAAATTGTACATTGTCATGTCGAATATTCTAATTGAGAGATAAAACTACTTATTAACACCAGGCGGACTGTTGTATAAATAAAAAAACAGTAAGGGATATACCGAAGTAATTAAATAAATTCTTTAAAGTCCATCGGCCTAATGTATTCAAAGTCTAGTCTAATAGACGAGATTATAATTACTTTGTTTTGTTGATAGGTAGGTACCTAGTATTCAGCTTTAGCTTTACCTATCTTTACTAATATTATAAATGTGAAAGTTTGTAAGAATTGAGTGATGGATGGATGGATGTTTGTTACTCTTTCACGTAAAAACTACTGAGCCTCTGGACAAGTGGCATAAGTGATAGTCGAATCGAAAAAAGAAAATGTATGGGATTTGACGTAAGTTTACGACTTTATATCGTAGACTTACGTCAAATTCCATACATTTTATTTTTTGACTTTTCGATTCGACTATCGCTTATGCCACTTGTCTAGAGGCTCTGAACGGATCTGGATGAGATTATGGTCTGGAATAACACATAGGCTACTTTTTGCGAGCGATACAGCGATAACCGATATCCACGCGGGCGGAGCCGCGGACAACAGCTAGTACAATATAAAACAAATATTTTCATCATACGAGGGTGCCAACAGTATAATCCCAACATCGTAAAGATATAATTCTTACTGAATTATCACACCAAATGTTAAATCATGTGATGATTGTGTTTATTTCACAGGTGAATATGTACCTACTACAACTATTGGTAATCTTTATTACCTTAGGAACATTTCCACGACTATGTATTTTTTATGAGGATTTACAGTTACTAACTACGTAAGTATTTCGGATAAATAGATAAACAGAATTGCGAATTATGTATTTCACATTCGGCTCTACTTTTTTATTGCTGTAGAAAAAATATTTACATAGAAATACAACTTTCTGCAGCAGTGGACGTTTTTTTTCTGAGATGGATGGATAGACAGCTTTTTACAACTTGAAATACAATTATGATTTTGGTTAAGTAGTTGAGGTTGTTTGGGCCCCTACAACCCACAGAAAAGAGAACGACAACCGTATGATGGTGAATAAAGACTTGCTATAAAATTTGGTTTATAGTAACTATGTTCCTTGTATAGGAGAAAACTTCGTTCGTAAGGAGATGGATGGTAAAAGTTCCCACACCTCTGCCTATGCTATGACACTTCGTTATTTATGATTACTAATCCACGTTTTACTGATAAAATCGGGCAGATAATAAGTTATTATTGTAGATGAACTGTGCACTGATATAATTATATGATTCACTATATTTGTTCTTACATGTTTACTGTGAAAGAAAACATCGTGACGATTCATACATGTTTATGAGATAATAACGACCCGTCCCGCAGGGGTATTCCGTAAGAGCAAAAACCGAGCCACCGCAAAAACCGAGCAAAATCTGGTTGTCAGATTGAAAATCGGTATTCCGTAAGAGCCCTTTTTGCCGTTTAGTCAATAGATTGTGCTGTCACCGAGCAATCACAACTGTCAATTTTGCGATCACAACTGTCAGTTTGCCATCGCTGTTTCTTTGAGAATCAGCCAGCCGGGTTTGCACGGGTGTTGTTGCGATTTTCATTTAAAAATACAATAAAAAATACAAATACAAACCTTGTCCTGACAATCTATGAACACAGCGAAACAAATATGGCAATTGATTGTGTGATGTTCCGCTATAAATATGGTAATTGATTTATTATATTTATACTAGCAACTTATCCAAGCGGTGGTGGCCGAGTGGGAGACATCGCAAGAGGTGCGAGTTCGATCCCGGGTGGCAGTACCAATGTGAATTCCACTTTGTGGCGTTTATATGTACTAATCAAATGATTCGCCATCTGCTGACGGTGAAGGAAAACATAGTGAGGTAACCCATAGTGATTCACCAACCCGCATTATGCCAGCGTGTGTAAATTAAGGCCTAAACCCTCTCCCTCTCGCTTGATAGAGGAGAGGAGACCCGTGCCCAGCAGTGGGACATAATGGGTTGCTATTATTATATACTAGCAACTTACTCCGGCTTCACACGGGTAAAAGAAAGCAACCAAAGTTCTGGTTTTACGAAACCTTAACTAGTCTTATTTTTATATTATAATAGTTAACCTGCACAATGACGAGTTTGGAAAGTGACCAATTTAGAATGTAACAAATCTGGAATATGACCAATTTGGAAGATGTTGAATAAGGAACAAATCAGAAGAAATTATTTGAATGATAGTGAAAACTCAAATGTACTTAAGATAAACATTGGGCGGCGACTTTGTTTGATACCTCATTCCATTGCTGATTGAACATAATGTATGTAGGTACGTTCTTGGTTCATCGTATATTTCACATGCCACCTTCGCATATCGATTAAGAGGGAGGACCTGGGTAATCGCGTTCTGTTGTATTAAAATCGTACCATTGGTTTTGTAAACTAAACCGATGTACATATATTTCACTTCTTGTTATCAGGAAGATTACCACACGCGTAGTTTATATTGAGCCAATATTTTATTATTTTATTGCAACTAATTACTTAGTTGCAATAAAATAATAAAAGATTGGCTTTAGTCTATAAGTAATATTAACTTTTTATCAATTGTTACTTTTTAAAAGTAAGGTTGGCGACCGGGTGACATTTTGTCTTTATTAATCTTTATGTAGATTATTAAATACTATTTTCCACGTGCTACTTCGCCCATGCGTATAATGTCACGAAAACAGTGTTTTTCTGGGACAAACAAAAGCATATGCTCTATTTCAAACTACTCTATCTCTATGCGTAATTTCATCCAAATCAGTTCAGCCGTTTTGGCGTGATTGAGTAACAAACATCCGTACATCCAAACTTTCGCGCTCCCGACCCGTGGTACAACTGCGATGTTCAACTGGTTGTACCACGGGAAAGTAAAGTTATCGTATTTATAATATTAATTAGTATCTACTTAATCACTATGCAGAACGAAGTCAGAAAGAAGAGTCATCGTCATATTAATAGCAACCCATAGATGTCCCACTGCTGGGCACAAGTCTCTTCCATACACTTGGAGGGATACAAACCTACAATACCGGTGGCCAGACGGGTTGGTATAGGGGTTTTGTTTCGAGTTCTCCCTCTCTTACAGTGGACGAAACTTTAAGTGACCCGCAAAGAGTTGTTCTGAGTCTAAGTGTAATATGTATCCGTTAATTGTATGTTTGTAAAGTCCCCCGCGACACAGAGCTGTTCTCTAGTGTGAGAGTTGTCTTTTTTTAAATAAGCTAAAATTATGAAATCTAGTGAATATCTATTATATGACTTTAAAAATATTGTATTGGGTACTCACCTTAAACACGTGGGGAACAAATGCACGACGTAAGCAGTGAGTGGGCCGATGCCCAGCGCTGTGATCTGTAGCGAGGACATTGCTATACCCGCGATTATCCTGGGAAATAACAACATTCGCCAATGAGCTAGAAGACCTCCTCATGGTAAGTGGTAACCACTGCTTATGACCTTATTGACCTTAGAAAGAGGTATCTACTTATGACCTGCTTAAGACACAATAGATGTTTTATTGTCCTAAAGTATATAGGCGTTAACTGTCCTAGAAACTGGAGCTGCTCCTTCCTACTCCACCTTGGCGACGCCTTTTATGATAATGTTGAAACATCTCAACGAAAATAAATAGTTGTTGCCCGCGGCTCCACCTACGTGGATGTCGTAAATAAAAATAAATTTAGCCTAAGTTACTCCTTATTACATCGGCTATCTGCCAGTGAAAGTCCCGTCAAATTTGATTCAGCCGTTTCAAAGATTATCCGGAACAAACAGACGCACCAAAATTGCAAAAAATGTTATTTTGGTATATGTACCGTGTATACATAAAATCAATCTCAAAAAGAGGTTATTTTTACATTACAAACAAACACTCCAAATTTAGTTATTTGTATAGAAGATACCTATTAGTAGAGAGTCCAGCAACAAGGCATCCAATGCCTACAACGATGAACATGGAGACCAGCAAGGTCTTCTTAGAGAGCGGGCTCATGCTGGCTGCCATCACCAGCGCGCCGTACACCAGGGTCGTCACCACCATTATGTAGAATGTGTTCCCAGACATGGCGTCCACACATCCTGCTGTAGAAGTCTATAAAGAAGGAAGCATGGTAAAAACATATACCTATACTTTAGCATGGGATTCTTCAAGAAATGAGTTATAATGATCTAAATGGTCGGCAACGCGCAAGTGATACCCCATTGCAACCATCCATAGGCTACGGTAACTGCATACCAGCAGGCGGGCCGTATGCTTGTTTGCCTCCTTGGTAGTATAAAATACATGTAGGTACTATCATCAAAGTTGGCGATAGAGTGCCGTATAAGGAGAAGGTGTCCCACCTTGGCAAGGTCGGCAGTTGCGTACTGCTAAGCACACAAAGCAATGCAGATAAAAACGTGGTGGTCTATGATCCTTCATCTCGGTCCGAAGAATCAGGTAACATATTCTACTCAGGCCAAACTGTGAAAATATTGGCTTAAATCCACAGCGCAGAACAGAACTCGTAGTCTCTGTTCTCTTGGACAATATTATAGGCAATGTATGCCAGAAAATGGAAACCAGAGACGACTCCTCGAAGTTGACGATCTTTTGATCTCTCTCACGCATAACACTTTAGCTATGCTATTTTGCTAAGCTCAAATTTAAAAAAAACTGTATTTTTTATGTACTTATTATAATCATAAACCTTTAATATCTCAATTATTATTAATTTCCTATTTGATTTTGAGAAGTTTCCTCGGTGTATCTCCAGAGTGCAAGGTGCAATAAGTACCGATAATCGGGACAATCCCACCCACATGCCCACCGCTGTGACTCCTGTGGGCCAGGATTAACAGCGGAGTAACCAACTGATACACCGAGTTTTGACACTCGTGCGTCCCGTGGACAACTAAACCTACTGTCTTGGACCCCGCAACGAATTTAATCAGAAGTAAATAGGAGGAGTTAGAAAGAAAAGTTTCCACTTCCCTCCATAGCAAAGCGGGAGACAAAATAAATCTGTATAGGTTTGTAACCTATGAAAAGGAGCACCACGGAGGACCTTAAACTACGGGACCTAAGTGAGCTAAGTTTGATTGCTATAATATGTATGGCAGAAACGTTTAAATGCGCGGAAATTCCCTATAGATGAGACTAAATCCCCATAGTAGGCCGCTCCAGATGATACATGTAAGCTGTTCAACATAATAGTACGATCATTATGCCAAAGACTACACTCCCAGAGTATGTGATGAGCAGACTGCTCCTGATCGGAGCCAGGTGTTGAGCATTGACAGTTCGGCGAATCAACTAGCTTAAATGAGTATAACTTGCTCCGAAAGTTACCGTGACCCATAAGGAACTGAGCGACACTGTGATCAACCTCCAGCCATGTCTTTGCCAACCGATCAGTAACGGAAGGAAAAAACTGGTAGAGGTGGCGTCCCTTGGTTGATGTATCCCATCGCTGTTGCCATTCATTAATGAGGATTCTATAAACTTCAGTTTGTTCTTTAAATAATCGGGTGATTTTAAGGCGATCACGTGGCATTAAAAAGTTGGAATTGATGTTGTCACGTGTGGTGTAATAAATCACCGCTCGTCTCTGTACCTCTAGATCGACAGGAAGAACACCTGCCAGTACTGGTAAAGCTTCAGTGCTAACTGTCCTATACGCCTTGCACAAAAATATCAACGCCAGATGTTGACTCTGAAGCAACTAAGTACCGATAAGTCGATCCCGACAGTTTACGGTCGTTAGATCACGCTAAAGAGCTAAAAATGGGCGATATAAAAAACTCTCTAACCTGCGCCTCTAGACAAGTGGCATAAGCGACAGTCGAATCGAAAAGTCAAAAAAGAAAATGTATGGGATTTGACATAAGTCTACGTTATTATGTCGTAAACTTACGTCAAATTTCATACATTTTATTTTTTGAATTTTCGATTCGACTATCGCTTATGCAACTTGTCTAAGTAACATAAACGGTAATCGAATCGAATCGAATCGAAGGCAAATGTATGGTATTTGATTTGACGTAATTGTACGATATAATGTCGTAAACTATTCTAATTGATTCGACTACCGTTTATGCCACTTATCTAGAAGACACACATTGACCACTAACCAAACGATAAAAGAAGAAGTACTAATAAAACTAATACGGGACTATCATAAAACTAAACTAAACCCAAAATAAATCATTCTACTACTAGATACAACTCGGTACGCTGCCGTGTTATAACTTAAATGCCGTTATCTGACATCTGGTCGATTTTTAACTTTTGATGCTATATTAATGAGAAAAAAAATCGATCGATCTGTGTTTACGAATTTTTAATATCTTGAATAGTATTAGATTTTAAAAAAAAGTCGTTAAGTATATATGTTTATCGTGTGAAATAAGCAAAAATGTCATTAAGTAACACCGTGACCAGATGTCAGATAACGGCATTTAAGTTATAACACGGCAGTACGGCTGTCATAAAACCTACCACCGTGCCACCAAAGCAACTGCTTGAAAAACCCCTAATAACATAAACCTGATAATAAACACAAAACAAATATCTGTATCTAAAGCTGTTTACACATAATATATTATGCACAATATAATAATATGTGTTATGTTAAATTATCTTGGGTTTCCCAACTTGTCTCAATTTGCATTAAATGCGCAATGGTGGTATTATAAACAATATAAATTATAAGTAGGTCGTATACATATTATATAGCATTTTTTTTAATTCTCTTTTTAAGAGACTTTGAGCGATAAATGACTATGTCAGATATATAGCTATGTATACATGTGCTATACGATGCGGTGCGGCAAGCAGGCTAGTATTATATATTATATGTATACTAGCCTGCTTGCCGCACCGCAGCGTAGGTACGAACAAATACTGCACAATGTGCACCTACTATAGTCTATTTCATAAAGCATGGGTACTGTGACGTTTGACATCTATACTATTTATACTAATATTATCAAGCTGAAGAGTTTGTTTGTTAGTTTGGTTGAACGCGTTAATCTCAGAAAGTACTGATGGTTCGATTAAAACAAATCTTTTTTTGTTGAATAGTGCATTTACCCCGGAAGGCTATAGGCTATATAACATCATGCTATGATCAATAGGAGCGGAGCAGTAGTGAGATATGTAGCAAAATCGGGAAATCGGGATAAATATCAATGAAAATGATAGAATGAAAACCTATCGATTCAATCATTTTCTTTTATCTTCATCGTAAAATTTTAAACGTCACAGTACCCATGCTATGTGAAATAGACTATAGTCAGGCAATTATTCTCAACTCCCTGACTGCTCATTATCCTGAGGTGGACATGTTTTTTTAAATTTGTATATTAATCTTATTTTATTTTTTTATTAATGTTATAGATGTAATGTATGTATATGAAATGTATAATTAATTTTAATCTATAACTCACTGTTCGTGTTGGGAAACTGTAAGTGTGATGAGCAGTTGAATATCGATAAATAAATAAAATAAATGTACACATCAAGACTGGGGAAGGACCTCCACTTTACAGAAGACCACAGCCAAGTGACTACATACAGCGGTGTAGTTGTATTCCTATGTGTTAGATAGTAATGTGAATTTCACTTTGTAGAATTTGTACGTACTATTGTAATGATTTACTACATATAACTGATGACTGAAAGTTCATGGGGAAAATCTTAGGGTATCTTAAAAAGTAGCTTATGTGCCTGACATGACATTTTATACATAATATAGTCGGCAATAGACTATATTATGTATAAAATGTCATCCAGATCAGTTTAGTCGTTTTAGCGTGATTAAATAATAAACATCCAAACTTACGCATATATAATATGTATAGATAATAAGTAATAATAGCAACTCATATATGTCCCACTGCTGGGCACGGGTTTTTAGTCCTCTATCAAGAGAGAGAGGCTTAGGCCTTAATTAATTCACACACGCTGGCCTAACGCGGGTTGGTAAATCAGACATGTTTGTTGGGTTTCCTTACGATGTTTCTTTACCATTATTGACTTATAACCAAAATGAATGATGACCTCCTAGACGTATCCATCGACGGCGACCCCTACTAGCTCAAGGCCATCCGTCTCCGCTCATGTGCTCGGACGTGGCTCGCGAAGCCGAATTTCGTCTTAAAAAGACGGTCACACAAAGCGCAGTGAAGCTCTCCTTGCGCATTATAAATATAGTCATAAGAGGAGGAGTCATAAGAGACTGACTGCCTCGGTGGTCCAGTGGCCGCAGTATGCGCCTGCTGTGCACGAGGTTGTGGGTTCGATCCCCCACACAGGATAAAACTTTGTGTGACCCACAAAGAGTTGTTCTGAGTCTGGGTGTAATTTGTGTCCGTTAATTGTATGTTTGTAAAGTCCCCCGCGACGCAGAGCGTGTTCTCTTGTTCTCTTGTTGTGTGCGGGAGTTGTAAAAAAAAAAAAAAAACTTGACACGGTGATTTTGTTTCATTCGATGTTTAAATGTGTGAACACTTACCGAGTTATCAGACTGAACGATGAGCTCGCAGACAGTACCGCTGCCTGTGGGACTACTCATCATCTTGTTGATGGTGTCCGGAGCGAACAGGAACAGTCCGTTCAAGCTGGGGACCAATACACGGGTTAGTCTTTTGGTATTACCAATAGATACAAACCAGCGAGCGGTCCACCTGATGGAATAATAGCCGGCAAAGGTCATTAAGAGATGTAGGGCACCATACTAGCGAGCAAGCCCGACTAGGGCAGAACCTCCACCTTAGCGAAGACCACAGCCAAAGTGCCTGAGTCTGAGTACAAGTCGCCACCGCTCATTTAGGGATGCATTTTGAAAGAAACGTTTTGTATATCAGGGTTATTCCATCTTAAAATCCTTGTGTAAAAAATGGGTCAGCAACATGCAAGTGATAACTCTGGCATTGCAAGCGTCCATAGGCTACGGTAACTGCTTAACATCAGGCGGGCCGTATGCTTGTTTGCCACCCAAGTAGTATAAAAAAAAGCCCGACTGAGGAACAATCTCCCCCTTAGAGAAGACACAGCTCCTGGTTTCTGTGTCTGAGTACAGGTCTCTAGCGCTCATTTAGGGATGCGTTTTGAAAGGTATCCTTCCTTCCTTCCCACCCCAGGAATATTCCATGTTAAAACCTTGGTGTACAAAAATGGGGCGGCAACACGTAACGTAGGCTACAGTAACTGCATAACATCAGGCGGGCCGTATGCTTGTTTGCCACCCAAAACGTATAACAAAACAATCAATATGTACACGTAGTGCACTTTTTGGTCGGTAAAAAATGTTAAACAAAATTAGAGTGTTTTTTTAAAATATATAATATAAGACAGTATATAGTCATATACGTTAAGTTGCTACAATAATAATAGCAACCCATATTATTATATGTCCCACTGCTGGGCACTGGGCTCTCTTCTTCAGGGTTGAGGCCTTAATTCACACACTTTGGCTAATGTGGCAGACTTGTCTTTAAAATTTCTTCTAAGATATGTGAGTTTTCTCACGATGTTTTCCTTCAACGATAGCAGATGGTAAATCATTAGATTCATCATCATCTCAGCCAAAAGACGTCCACTGCTGGACATAGGCCTCCCCCAAGGTTTTGAACAACTCTCGATCCTGAGCCAACCTTGTCCATTAGTTGCCCGTAACCTTTAACAGGTCGTCGGTCCACCTTGTTGGAGGCCTGCTCACGCTTCGTCTTCCAGTTCGTAGTCGCTACTCTAAAACCATTATGCCCCAACGGCCATCAGTATTGCGAGCTATGTGGCCGTTCCATTGCCCTTAATGGAGGCAATTCTTCGAGCTATGTCGGTTATTTTAGTTCTCCTATAGATCTCCTCGTTTCTCATCAGAAATCACTTATCTAAATAAGTACATATAAATTCCATAAAATTAAATTTAGATTGGTACTGCCACCCGGGATCGAACTTACACCTCTTGCATGCCAGTCGGTTACGTACCCACTCGGCTACCACCGCTTTAAAAAAAATTACAGGCTTAAAGGCCTAAAGGTTAAGTTGCTTTGCTTTTAAGTTGCTTTAAAATACATTTATGTGAATACTACTATAGAATGAATACTTACAAAGAGAATAGTCCAAACATGAGAACGCTAGTGAGCACGAACCACTTGACGTGTGGCGGTCTCAGCAGAGCTAGTGCGGACACCCGTGACTTGTCCGGGGTCAGGCCGCAGCCTGACCCGCTGCCACCTGAACCTGTCTCCATTGGAGATTTCAGGAACTTTACCTGTCAAACATTTGTTATTAGAATTTCATTTACGTGTGTATCTTTTTTTATACTACTTGGGTGGTAAACAAGCATACAGCCCGCCTGATGTTAAGCAGTTACCATAGCCTATGGACGCTTGCAATACCAGAGATATCACTTGCATGTTACCGACCCATTGTTTTACACCAAAGTTGAATGGAGTATTCCTGGGACAGGAAAAGGTTATTTCAAAACGCATCCTTAAAAGAGCGCTGGAGACCTGTGAATCTGGTTAGTCTCCGTTGAGCAGTACGCCCTAAATAAAAATCAAAATGATTTATTCGTATACACTGTGTCACTTATGCAGGACGATGGAAAATGCTTAATGAGACGACAGCAAATTTTCCTACTGCCGGGTTCGCTGACTGAACAGACAGGGGTAGAGCCTAAGGAAAGAACCGGCCAGAAACTCAAGCCACTCTTTTTAATCGCCAGAAATGTAGTTACAATTTGATTTGTGTTACAATTTGTAATAGATCTAAAAATTATGCAACCAATAACTCTATACGAGTACAAACACTATTGGAAAAAAAAAATCGATCTGGAATACATTACAATTAGGTATATAGGTACCTAATTGTACCTACTGTAAAGGTTTATAGGTGGGAGTTAAACCTCTGGCGTTTTAAAAAGGAAAATGATGATTGTGGAAAAAAAAAGTTATGTGCGGCTTTCTATAAGAGTTATAACGGTTTTTCTTCTATACTTAAGTATAGAGCCTCTAGATAAGTGGTTTGAGCGATAGATATAAATGTACGGGATTTGATGTAATTTACGACATTATATCGTAGACTTACGTCAAATCCCTTACATTTGTTTTTTTGATTTTTCGATTCGACTACCGTTTATGCCACTGGGCTGGTATGAATTAGAAATAAGTGGGTACGAATACAAATTCCAGAGAAGATTTATTCAGTAAGGAGTCCAGCCTACATCTACTCACCTGTTGCAAGCGAGACCCCACACACGCAAATTAGGAAACGAGTACGAGCGGGGGCTCCTCAGAACGAACATAATAATTCGGGCACAAATAAATAAAAAACAGCTGGTAAGCACATTGCGGTAGTTTTATTGTAGGCGCTTGTTCAAACTCAAACTTTAAATTCATTTAGGTAACAAAGTAACACTTATGAAGGTCATAAATTATGAATAAGTCAAAAAGATAATGTCAGCTGAATTTTCCTACGGCTAGTTCGCTGAGGTGGAGCTATGACAAGTGTGTCAGTCACAAATACTCACAAATCAAGAGGTACGCGTGCATGTTTATTACATTGGCGCACATATAATAGTTGTCGAGATACACGATTTAGTAAAACGTAACCCTAGCACGAAATGCAATATCTCAATAACCTGAAGACTCACAAATTTTATATTTCGTCCACATTTACAGCAAGTAACTATCTAATTATTTATTTATTTATTTATTATTTGGAAGACCAACAGCAAATAACAACAATAATAATATTAACTAAATTGCAACATAAAGCCAATTAAAGGTCTCCACTTATATATAACTGGATACAACAATAATTGTGACCACGTAGATGTAACTAAAATTATATAAACTAATATACTTAGTATAATAGACACAGAAACATATTATTTATACCTTGCAAAGAAATCTGAACTGAGCACCCGTCTTACAGGTTCCACTTTAGTAACAAATATGTCTAAGTTTAATATTTTTGCCTGTGTATTTAAACAACTGCTCGCTCGCCACATAAACGCATTCTGCCTGTAGTTGGTAGACACCAAGGGAAGATGAATTGGAGTGTAATGTCTAAATGTCTTTGTTGGCACATTAAATTGGATTTGCGAAAGAAGCTCAATACTGTCTATCTTTCCAGTTAATATATTTAATAGATAAACCGTATCAGCTATTTGACGACGCATGACTAAAGGAAGTAAATGAAATTTAGCGCATGTTTTTAAATATTCTTGGGATTCGTACTTACATTTAACTCTATAACATAAGAATCTTATAAATTTACGCTGAATATTTTCAATACGAGATATATACGTATCATATCGCGGATTCCAAATTTGACTGCAATACTCAAGGACACTACGAACAAATGTACAATATAATATTTTGAATGTTTTAGCTTCTTTAAACCCGGCTGACACTCTCATCACAAATCCCAGCATTTGTGTAGCCTTAGTAACTATACTATCGATATGATCTTGGAAGAGTAGTTTGGAATCATGAATGACACCAAGATCCCGTACTTTAGACACTCTTTGAACCTTCTGACCCTGCAGATAATAATCGGTGGTGACTAAATTAGTTTTTCTACTAAAGGTAACCACAGAACATTTGGAGGGATTTAAGTCCAGCTTATTCATTATACAGTAATCACTTAACCGCATTAAATCCGCTTGCAATGCTAAAGCATCTGACAGCGATGAAATGGTCGAAAAGATTTTCATATCGTCTGCGAAGCATAAGATTTTTGAGTAATGGAAACATTTGTCGATGTCGTTCACAAAGATTAAAAACAAAAGAGGTCCTAAAATTGAACCTTGTGGGACTCCACTAGGCACATGAACCCAGCTAGATTGATAATTATTGATCACGACCGCTTGGGACCGGTTAGATATATATGATTTAAGCCACCTTAGCAAGTCTCCTCTGATACCAATAAGTTGAAGTTTTATAATTAGCGTGTCGTGATCAATTTTGTCAAAACATTTACTGTAATCCGTGTAAACAACATCGACCTGCCTACCGTTACTCATAGCTTCTGTTATACACTCATTGAGGAGTATCAGATTAGAAGTGGTTGACCGCCCTCTTAGAAACCCGTGCTGTGAGTTAATAAAGCTATTTTTTAGAGCGGTGTATAACTGATTATATACTAATCTTTGCTTCCATAAATGATAAATGCGGTATCACAATATTATAATGAAGTATAGGTGGGTAAAATATAATAAGGTTCGAAGATGAATAGAAATTATTGGTCGTAATGGAATGACACGCAAAAACATGAGTACGATTATACTTCCCTTTCTTATATGATAGTTCAGGTGCTACGCACAGCGGAACGAGCGAGACAGGTATATGATGCTGATTTTTTACTACAATATGAACAGGCTGATAGCTGTCAATAAGTGGGGTGACATCTAGAACTTTCCGTGAGACAGAAGCGCACAATTTAACACAGCTGTTGATTATATGAATTATTACAAAACAATAATACGTACCACTCATGTCACTCTACGAGCAACTTTCGAGCTACGGTAACGTTCATCATCATCATCTCAGCCAAAAGACGTCCACTGCTGGACATAGGCCTCCCCCAAGGTTTTCCACAACTCTCGATCCTGAGCCGACCTCGCCCATCGGTTGCCCGCAACCTTTACCAGGTCGTCGGTCCACCTTGTTGGAGGCCTGCCCACGCTTCGTCTTCCAGTTCGTGGTCGCCACTCTAGAACCTTTCTGCCCCAACGGCCATCAGTTCTGCGAGCTATGTGCCCGGCCCATTGCCACTTAATGGAGGCAATTCTTCGAGCTATGTCGGTTACTTTGGTTCTCCTACGGATCTCCTCATTTCTGATTCGATCTCGCAGGGAAACTCCAAGCATAGCTCTCTCCATTGCTCGTTGGGTGACTTTGAGCCTTCGCACGAGGCCCATAGTGAACGACCACGTCTCAGATCCGTATGTCATCACTGGCAACACACACTGGTCAAAGACTTTCGTCTTGAGACACTGCGGTATTTGGGACGAGAAGATATGACGTAGCTTCCCAAACGCTGCCCAGCCGAGTCGGATTCGACGAGTGACCTCTTTCTCGAAGTTGGACCTACCTAACTGGACTGTATGTCCCAGGTAGACATACTCGTCAACAACTTCAAGTGTAGAGCCTCCAATTGTGACAGAGGTGGGTGCGACATGGACATTTGCCATAATCTTAGTCTTGTCCATGTTCATTTTAAGACCCACTTGTAGTGAGACTCTACTGAGGCCATCGAGCATTGCGCCAAGGTCTTCCATGGTCTCAGCCATGACCACGATATCGTCGGCAAATCGAAGGTGAGTGATGTACTCGCCGTTGATGTTGATGCCGAGTCCATTCCAATCCAGAAGCTTGAAAGCGTCTTCCAATGCAGCGGTGAAGAGTTTCGGGGATATGACATCACCCTGTCTCACACCACGCTGCAACTGGATAGGCTTCGTACTCTGATCATGGAAACGGACCGACATGGTGGCGTTTTCGTACAAGCACTTCAACACTTCGACATACCGAGTGTCAATTTGGCACCGCTGGAGAGACTGTAGCACAGCCCAAGTCTCGATCGAATCAAAGGCTTTCTCATAGTCCACAAACGCTAGACATAGAGGCTGGTTATACTCCTCGGTCTTCTGTATAACCTGCCGCAGCGTATGTATGTGGTCTATGGTACTAAACCCTTTTCGGAAACCGGCTTGTTCGGGAGGCTGGAAGTCGTCAAACCTGCACGCGAGACGATTCGTAATGACTCTCGAAAACAGCTTGTAGACGTGGTTCAGGAGTGAGATGGGTCTGTAATTCTTCAGTAGGGTTTTATCGCCCTTTTTGAAGAACAGCACCACCACACTCCTGTGCCATGCCTGTGGCGTCTTGCCCGCGAGTATGACGGAATCAAACAGCTTTTGCAGTGCCTTCAGCACCGGCCTGCCACCAGCCTTTAGCAATTCGCTGGTGATTCCGTCCTCACCCGGCGCCTTGTTGTTCTTAAGCTGTTTGAGAGCCATACTAATCTCGTCTAGGCTGACGACCGGGATATCATCGGTATAGTGTCGGGACAACTTAGCTCTTGGGTCGTCTGTTGAAGAGCTAACAGGTGACCGAGTTGTCGTGTACAGCTGCCTGTAGAACGTTTCGATCTCTTCCACCAGCTCGGGCCTGGACGATATGATTCTGCCGTCCCCAGTCTTCAACTTGGTCAGTCGGCTCAGCCCAATAGACAGATCTCTGGCGAATACCTTTGAGCCCTTGTTTTGCTCTATGGCCTGTTTAATACGGTCTGTATTATATTGCCTAAGGTCGCGAGTCAGTGACTTGGAGATCTGCCTATTGAGCCGCCGGTATCGGCCAGCATCATCTGGGGACTGCAAAACCATCTGTCGCCTTTCCTCCATGAGCTTGATGGTTGAGTCGGAGATCTTTTTCGTTTCTTTTGTTCGGCGGGTTTTAAAACTGTTAGACCCAGCCGAACGGACAGTTTCCACAAACCTGTTGTTGTAATCGTCCACATCTACGCAATCACCTAGGCTCTCGAAACGGTTCAGCAGTTCGAGCTGAAAGCTTTCGGGGTTTTGGGTTTGGATAGGTGCAGGCCGGAGCGTTGACTTCATCAGTCGAGATCTTTCGAGCTTGGCAACGATATTCAACGTGCCTCTTACCAGACGGTGATCGCTCCCGGTTTTCACCGTATTGATCACAGAGACATCATTGAATATCTGCCGCTTCGTCGACATGATGAAGTCAATCTCGTTTTTTGTTGCACCGTCAGGACTCACCCAGGTCCACTTGCGATGTTCGCGTTTCTTGAAGAAGGAGTTCATCATAAAGAGTCCCTCCTTCTCCATGAAATCGAACAGCATTTGGCCCCGGGGATTCCGATGCCCATACCCAAATTGCCCCACTTTTAGCTCATCACCGCTCCGTTTGCCCAGTTTTGCGTTGAAGTCCCCCATGACAACGGTGAAGTGGGTCTTGGTGCTATGTATGGCTCTGGAAATATCCTCATACATAGCTTCGACCTCATCATCGGGGTGCGTCGACGTTGGAGCGTATACCTGTATGACCTTCAACCAGTGCCGGATTAGCCACGTAGCAAGAGTAGCAAATGCTACGGGCCCCGCGCACTGGGGGGCCCCGCGCTCCAACGCCTTTCTGACCGTAAAAAACAATAGATAGGTGCGTAAAATATCCTGCATGCCTAATCGTGAAGCCCTAGGGCTATGCTTCACTCCTATGTAAAAATCAATTAACTATCTTTTTAACATTAATGGCCTAATATAGGTATATGTTGGAAACACTACAATTCCCGATAAATCATTCTTATTTTTGCTTATTTTTCGTAATACTCTTGAGCCTTTTGAAAATTGCGATTCATTATTTTTCGGTTTAATTATAATCGATATATTTTGACTAGCATCTATAGCACATTTCTTCTCTTCAAGCGGCCAGTATTTTTTTATATACTTAGGTATACATTGATTTTGCTAGTATACAAAGCCGAGATTATACTTTTTAATTCGATTAGTTACTTTATAATATCGATTATATTTCGAGAAAAAGGAACTATTTAAATTTTATTAGCTCAGTCACGATCCAATCTACTGTGGTTGATCAATACATAGTATAAAACAAAGTCGCTTCCCGACTGCCTGTCCCTTCTTATGTACATATGCTTAGATCTTTAAAACTACGCTACGGAGTTTTTTTCACTTCAGCGAAAAAAACTCCGTAGTTTTTCAAGAGGAAGGTTTATATGTATCATCATCATCATTGTACACCTTAAAGAGGTCTACAAAGATGTCCGCGATGGTATATGTCTATCTCTTAGAGATAACCCACAATAACCATTTTTTATCCGTTACTTTTTACGATAAATAATGGCTTATTTACCATAATATCCAATTAAGTACCTTATATACATTGTGCATTTAATGTAGATCAATATGGCCTTATGGCTTTACAGCATGAATATTTTCGAAGATATTATTACAGATTTAAAATGCAGAGACATAGCGGTTGTTTCCCAAACGTAGAAATTGCGTTACGCATTTACTTTTCTCTCATGATCACTAACTGCAGTGGCGAACGTCCTTTATCAACATTAAAACGTATTAATAATTTTAACAAAAAAAGCGGCGAGTTATAGAAGTTTCAAAAAAACAAGATTAATTTTTATGCAACTCTAAACTCCACTTTTCCCTTTTTTTTTAAATCTGATCATTTACAGCTAAAGTGCATATCATGACTATTTAAAGAAGTCCAAACACGGCTAGATTACATTGTTTAATTATGAAGTTCCGTTGCCTACCATCCGGCTTCTTATCAGTTCAGTTTAGCTGTACTATTTTATTTGCATTACATTTGCTTACTAATAGTTGCTTAACAACCTTAATCGAGACTAATCTAATCGCCATCCGTGAAATAATAGGTTGGGGAAAAAGTTTCTTCGCATTTTTTAAGAAAATTCTAACCTTTTTTTAATATAGTTTATTTACATTTAACTAAAGTATGTAGGTACCATTTTGTTCGATAACTTTTTGCAATCTTGTAGGTAGGGACATGATCCCATTGCTATAGAAATTTTGGGACTTTTGATTAAAATACCGGAACAAGAGGTTTTGGCACTCCTCTCGTAATGTTAACCTGACACTGCCTAAAGAATTCTGAAGAGACCGAAACAGGTGGAAATCTGAAGTTGCAAGGTCAGGACTATACGGCGGATGCATTAACACCTCCCCGCCAAACTCTCTTAGATTTTGCTCAGTGGCTAAAGATGTGTGAGGTCTAGCGTTATCATGATAAAAACCACACCCCTTCTGTTGATTAATTCCGGCCGCTTTGTCTCAACTTCTTGTGTACACAGTTTTTTTCAAATGCGCCAAAACTGTTTTGTGGTCAATTTCCAGTTCTTCAGCTACGCCGTAACTACTGATATGCCGATCCACTTTTTCAAAAATGGTATCCATTTTATTCGTAATAGAGCGTCAAAGATGCACCAGAGCGACATGCATCTTTTACATCATAATTTCCGGATTGAAAACGCTTAAAACAAATTTGTGCTACTCTCACAGACACTGCACTAGGTTCATAAACATCGCAAAATTTTTTCGCGACTTTCGTTATACCAAAACCAGCCAGATACAAATAGTATAGCCACAGAGATTTTATTATAAGTTCATACATACTATAATGCGAAAAGACTTTTTCCCCAACCTAATACTTATCAGTGAGAAGTTCAGGTGGCTTTTTGTGATCTTCCTAATCAGTTTCACTTTACCAAATTGCACTTTCAGAACGCAAATGTTTGATTTATTGTAAAAAATATTGAGATTGCTATATTCTCTGCTTATAATTGCTGTCTTGCCTCAATTCTAAAACTTTTTTTAAATAAAAACGGGACCAAATTTAAAGTATGTCCTCTTAGACAAAAAAGAATTTTTCAAATTGGTTCATAAAAAATGAAGTAACAAACATAAAAATAGCACACGAATTGATAACTCCCTCGTTTCTGAAGTCGATAAAAAATGAGTTAAGGAACACTATAGGCCAAGAACGTCTTAATCATCTCATTTTGATGAATATGGAGCATGATTTGCTTAAAGAAATCGATATTGAAAGGGTTATTTCTAAATTTGCCCATATTAAATCCGGAAAGGTTTATTTGTAACTGTTTTGTTTTATTTAATACCGTAAACTTGAACCATTTATTTAAGAACCTAAAGCAAACCAAGGGCCCCTTGACAGAATTTGCTACAGGCCCCGCGCTGGCTTAATCCGGCACTGCCTTCAACGAATACCGTTTGGTGATTCTGAGTATAAGGTACGCTACCCTTGTCGACACACCCTCGATTTTGATCACGTTGTTCACGAGGGACTTGTGGACGATAAACCCGACACCACCCTGGGACTGTTGGTCGCCCTCCCGGAAGTAGAGCAAATTGCCGGATTTGAGCGTTATCGAGTCCTCCCCCTCTCTACGGACTTCAGATAGCCCTACAACATCCCATCGCAACTTGCTCAATTCTTCCTCCAGTTCGGCAATCTTCTCGTCGGTCCGCAGTGTGCGCGTGTTATATGTTGCCAGGGCCAGTTGTCGTCGTTTTCGTCGTCGGTAACGTTACCCTAGCACGAATTGTTTTTTCCATTTTTCTCGATAACGACAGGACTCACAAATTGTAAAGTCGATCCATATTTACAGTACACCACTCACTAATTATACGTACCACTCATGAACGTATAATTAGTGAGTGGTGCACCCTAGCACGAAAGTTGCTCGTAGAGTGCTACGAGCAATTTTCGTGCTAGAGTACGATATGAGAAGAACTAGCAAGAAACTCAGGCCACTCTTTTTAATCGCCAGATGTTTACAATCTTTTGTATTATTATAATTGTTATTTCTTAAAATTGTCGATACTACACTGTTATGGCCACATTATGGCCATTAGATGATCTTCAAATAACACCAAGATTAGCTAAGTAGCGTCATAAAATTTATATGTCAATGGTGGACTTTCAAAAATAAATAATAATAGCAAGTCATAGTCCCATTGCTTGGCAAGTATTTATCTCGTTTAACTACTAAGTACCACGTGTACTTAGTAGTTAAAGGAGATAAATATTTGCCCAGCAATGGGACTATGACTATTATAGAAATAAAACCGTATTGATCAGTGGCATAAGCGGTAGCTGAATCGAATAGAATAGATAAAAATGTAATGGAGTTTGACGTAAGTTTGCGTCATTACGTCCTTAACTTTAACCGACAAGGAATAACATTTCGTAACAACATACGACGTTTTCAGGCTAGGTAAAGCAATGATCTTCGCAAAATAGCTGGAAACAGCTGTTTGCGAGAAGCCGAAGACCAGGATTTGACGTAAGATTACGATCATTATATCGTAAACTTATGTCAAATCCCATAAATTTGCTTTCTTTTCAATTCGATTCAACTACTGTTTATACCACTTGTCTAGAGAGGAAGACAAGGTATGAGCATCTAGAAGAGTAAGCCACTTGGCATGGTCTTTGGCTTCTCGTTACCTGCTGTTACCAGCTCTTTTGCGAAGATCGTCGCTCCACCTAACCTGAAGGCGTCCTACACTGTTATAAAACGTTATTCCTTGTCGGATAATATTTTATACTTACACAATAACTATCTTCTGGCATCCCTGTATTAATTCTGTAGATCTTCCTCACCACCTCCAAGGCTTCAGCATCCTTACCCCTAGTCATGAGGAACTTGGGGCTCTCATCAGCGGTGAACATGAACACCGCGGTAATGAGTAAGGGTATCGCGTATGCGGCGGTGAGCAGTCGCCAGGGCCTCATGTCTATGTAGCCCCAGTCGTACTGCCATGAGTAGGATAGAATAAGCCAGGCTAGACCTGAAAATATTGACAATGATATCAGGCAATGAAATCAGCGTTACAATAATTGATTGCACGGTTTGTTCAGTAACTCAAGTGGTTACTCGTGTAGTGGGTTATTCCTGTGTGTTCCCAGGACAAAAATGGGTGTAATCCATAAATGGTTGTTCTGCGTCTGTGTATACTTTGTGCCCGTAATTGTATGTTTGTAAATCGCCCGCTACACAGGCCCGCACGTGAGTACAAGTATCTAGTGGTCATTTAGGGACGCGTTTTTAACAAAACGTTATCCTATCCCAGGGATACTCCATCATAAAACCCTGGTGTTGATTTTTTGAAACGGCAATACGCAAGTGATGCCTGCCTTTGGCTCTGCAATCGTCCATAGGCTACCTACAGCTCATAGCTAGGTGCACTCGCTGTTCGGTAAACGATCAGCGGGTTAAGCTACCAAGAGCGCGGTAACCCTATAGATGGGTGACGGCATAGTGGTATTTACACGCGCGACACAGTCTAATGCATATCTACTTACTATTATTTAGCTGCAACTAATAATTACGTAAAAATGTATGCAAATGTAGTACTTACCAACACAGTGTATAACTCAGTGTCTGATTTTTACTTAGTGTATAATATTTACCTATTACTTCTACTTCTTTTTGTAATTATTTTAGGTATATCGATGAAAGAGACTGGTTTCCACGACACAGGGAATCCTAGTGTGGAAACCAGGTGCTTAACTAACCCTTGTTATATTTTCTCTGAGTAAATAAAGATTATTATTATTATTTCATTTAAGCGTCTTCGTGCTTTAGAGGGCACGTTAAAAGTCGGTTCCGACTGTTATCAGTCGTTAGATCACGACAGAGGCCTAAATATGGGCGATCTCAATAACTCTGTCACCAGGTTAACCAACTAACCAAACGATAAGAAGAAGTAACTACTGACCATCAGGCGGGCCGTATGCTTGTTTGCCACCTAAATCCTTACTAATATTATAAATGTGAAAGTTTGTGAGTATGGATGGATCGATGTTTTTTACTCTTTCACGTAAAAACAACTGAACGGATCTGGATGAAATTTGGAACAGAGATAGCTTATAGTCTGGAAGAATACATAGGCTACTTTTTACAGCAATGACCGACATCCACGCTGGCGGAGCCGCGGGCAACAGCTAGTACAAGATAATAGTTTAAAAAAAGAAATCTTACCAGGGCTAATGGCTGTAAGAATATTGATGAGTGCATTGATGATAAGAACTGCATAGTCACGCCGATGTTTAGGTAACATCTCTGATGCGTACGCGTAGCCCAGGGACGAGGGACAGGACAAACTGGAAACAGTACATGACGGTTACACTGGATAACTAGGTGATTGTAAGTAGCCAGTGCCGATTTTATCACTCAAATTGAAGGTCCACCCGGCATAGAATTTGGTAGGAGTTGTTTTGTCTTGATCGTTTTTTTTTCTTGGTGTTGACCAAACTTAAACAGGGGCAGGGGCGTCTTCGGCGCCCCTTTAAGCCTTGCGCCTTAGAGTCGCCCCACCGCGCCTCCTTCTTAAAGCCGGCACTGTAAGTAGCCTTAGACAAAGGAATGAAAAGGTTTTTAAAAAGTCAGTTACGCGCCAGTGATATCTCTGTTGTGTAGTAGTAGTGTTGCAAGCGTCCATAGTATATAATTGCTTTTCATAAGGCAGGCGCTTAATGAGCCGTATTCATTCTTGCCTTCTTATTAGGTAGTATAAAAACCGGCCCAGTGCGAGTCAGACTCGCACACGAAGGGTTCCGTACCAATATTTGGCACGGCAGCCCCCTTAATTTTTTTATTTTAATATAATTAATTATTTTTGAAATTAATATACAACTAAATATTCTGTGAATATTTCAAGTGTCTGTGAATATTGACTGCCTTGGTGGTCTAGTGGCCGCAGTATGCGCCTGCTGTGCACGAGGTTGTGGGTTCGATTCCCATACAGTACAAAAATTTGTGTGACCCGCAAAGAGTTGTTCTGAGTCTGGGTGTAATTTGTGTCCGTTAATTGTATGTTTGTAAAGTCTCCCGCGACACAGAGCTTGTTCTCTAGTGCGGGAGTTGTCTTTAAAAAAAAAAAGAAAAAGATTAAAGTAATATGTACTTACAATAACGAACAAGCGAACTTGAATATCGCAAAGCTGATAAGGTTAGGCATGAAAGCGGCGATAAATGCCATCACACCTGACGCTGCTAGCGAGCCGAGCAACACAGGCTTCCTTCCTAATGAGTCTGCAGCTCGACCCCAGAATGGCGCTGTTAGAATTACACCTGGAAAGTTAGAAATTCTAGATAAATTCGATGTTTCTTCCAAATATTTGGAGGAGACCCGCCGGCTAATTATCTAAGAAACAGCGATGGCAAACTGACAGTTGTGATCACAAAATTGACAGTTGTGATTGCTCGGGGACGGCACAATCTATTGACTAAACGTCAAAAAGGGCTCTTAAGGAATACCGATTTTCAATCTGACAGATGGATTTTGCTCGGTTTTTGCGGTGGATCGGTTTTTGCTCTTACGGAATACCCCTGCCGTATACAGCAGTGGAACGTATATGGAGACCTTAGTAAGTAGTTGTGTTCCTAGGCGTAAGTACAGGTCTCCAGTGCTCATTTAATTCACATAATTCTAAAAAAATCTCTCGATACGGTTTTGGTTTGGGTCGCCAACATGCAAGTGATGCCATATGTATTGCAAGCGTCTATAGGCTACGGTAACTGCTTAACATCAGGCGGGTCGTATCCTTAAATGCCACCTAAGTAGTATAAAAATGGTTTATTATTAGGTATTATTATTATGTATCTGCTACCTACCAATATTAGGTAAAGAAGTAAGTATCCCCTTGAGATTGTCTGGAACATCAAGATCGCACGCTGCAGCTGGCAGAGTGAATGCAACACCGATCATTTCCAAGATGGCTGCCAACATTGTTGCCAGCATGAGGGCGCAGTGGAGGAGCTGATATCTACCGGCGCCTGAAAGTTATTTTATAGCAAATATAATATTAACACGTTGCCCGCTGTTGAGATATTATATAAAATTATATGTGAACGTGTTTTGTGCTTGATCGTCGCCATGGTCGTATAAAAAGTAAGATGGGGGATTCAGGAGTCCGCGCTTAGAAGACAGTAGAAATAATAATACTGGTTATTGTTGTGCTTCTGCTGGTTACTAGATACCACCTACGGTTTCTAGAACTGCTTCATTAGGTAAATAAATATAGTTTCACTATTTAATTGGTGGTGACGGATTAAGAATACAAATTTAACCACCCCGTTCAATACCGAGGTAAGAGTCGACTAAGGGAGTAAGTCAGGCAGACAATATCTATTTATTTATTTATTTATTATTATGGTTTGTCGACAGCAAAGGTATTACACATGTTTATTATAATTACTTATAGGTAGTAGGCTGATACCTTTGCCAATTATGGACTAACCAGCATGGTTTTCAAAAGGCGACAACAAAATTACTAAGTTAAAAATGCCAGAGAGGGAAATCTCGAAACAAAACCCTTTAGGTACCAGTCCGTCGAGCTATATTAGTCTACTATACCCAGCGTGGTATAGTAGGCTAATATAGCTCCAAGTGTGTGGAGGAGACCCGTGCCCAGCAGTGGGATGTCTATGGGTTGAGATGATGATTTCATTGTTTGTGATAATGCGGAAGATGTCTTTTTTTAAATAAATGAAAACATATTCTATTGTGAATTTCTTGTCGCAAAAACTCAATATCTAGTTTTGGCTCTACCCGGGAATCGAAATCGCAATAGGTACTTAATTAACGAGGCAGTTTATCGATTCATCTACATAGATTGTACACCCATTGTTAAAAATTAATTAATTACTTAGTCTTAGTAAAATATAATAAACAAATAAACACATACCAGCAAACTGCAATGCTTCTTCAAGATCAGCTTCCATGACGGTAGGCTGTGGTGGCTCTGTATTCGCCATTATCACATCGCGCATATTTACTTCTCTGAAACAATACATTAAAAATAACATATTTAACATGTCATCAAGAACCTATCACCATCCACTGTTGGACAAAGGCCGCTCCAAGTATACGCCAATGGGCATGGTCTTCGGACACTTAATTAAGTAGGTATATTTAATATAATTTTCAAATTTATTCCTACTTTAGTATTTTATAATTATCCATTTTTATTATCTTCATTGAAGCTTGTTTTAGTAAAGGTGTTCCCTGTTCCATATATTTGTTATTATTTATCTGCTTGTTATTTTTTTTTTATAATTCTAGGTATAATTATAGCCGGATACTTGTATAGACTAGTTCACCATGAAAACTATAGATTATGTGAAGTGAACAAAGTCACAAAGTAATCTTTCTAGGCCGATATTGCTCAATCATAGATAGGTATATAAGTAGTTGTAAATCTTCTTTAAGTTGTCCATTGCACAATAATTGAACGCCATAAAATAATTCCTATAACAGAAGCATTGCATTAGGTTGAGGGTCTAAGTTCGGTGGTATCGAGTTTTTGATGAAAAAACGCGGAAATCTATACTAATTAATTTAATAAATCTGAAAATAACTCCGTTTGTTAGTTTGTAAATTTTTCGTTATTAAACGGCTGAATTTCATGAAATTTAGATAGGCGATAAATAGTATCCTGGGTAACCGATATCCATCTAGGCAAGGCTGCAGGCTTTAGCTAGTATAAGATAATGGAAATAACTAAAATCAAGGACCTTCTCTTACCATAGGACTCACTAAAGGGAAAGTGATCTTGACATTGCGAGCGTATAAAGGCTACGGTCGGTAGTATAAAATAATAATTGGCCGCTACAATAGCAGAGACGTATAAACATCGTCGGCCCTCGTATTCTGACATCAGGGGTTAAAATATGAAGTGACGACCTTGTTTGGCTATCTGATCGATCAACACAACAATATACAATACTATACTAAACTTCTTCTTCTTCTTAGCGTTTCGATGGCAAACATCAATGTCGGCTTATTAAATGGCGGCTTAAAAAATGATTTTCAGTCGCTTATCATGTGAATTCTCGGTCAATGATACCAAGGTACAACGGTGAAAAGTTTGGACATCGGCATACTCTATTTAATACTCTACCTCTATTTTCAAAAAATACGAACAAGCGACGTATACGAAATCGTTATAATACACTGAAAAATTATGTGACAAACATTTAAAACAATTATTCACAATGACAAGCTAGGTATTTAGCATAAAGCAGATCTGACATAAACAAAAATGACTTTTTCAAACAATTACTTTATCTACACAACGGACGTGAAATAAAACTAAGAAAAATCTCAAATACTCATGATTTCAAACAAAATGTGCATAAACGTATTTATAGACGTTAAACTTGTCCATCGGATCATCAGATATCCCGTCGTCGGCGTCATCAGGTTAAATGAGAATAAGACTCGCACATGAAGGGCTATAACAGCAAAATATGCTGCAAAGAGGATGGAAGCCAACGTTATTTTCGATAAAGCGGCAATGAAAACGTAAAAATAACAGAATCTAAAAAAATACTTTACAAATAAAACATAGCCTACGATGGCCGATATGCATACTTTTTAATCATCAAAGCTAGACTGAGTAATCGGATTCATTCCTATATCCCTTTATCTGATTGTCTGGTCTAGTGCCAGTGAGTTGTTATCATTGAATACATTTTGGTATTGACTATCAATCATAATAATTCATCAATGTCATCCCATCAATCCTGACCAAGAATCGTAGTGTAGAAAGACGCCTAACCGATTCCGAGGTTACCCAACTATGTGGGAGATCTTATCATGAAAACAAATGCACTCTCTACTTCTGCTCTCTCATAGTCTAATACGACTGGAGAAAAAATAGGACTGGACAGAAAAACCCTGTGCCCGTGTGTCTGTCAGAAAAATCCGGTGAGTGGGTGGGTTTTGTGGTTATGGTTCGGTGTGGGTGGATAAGTGTGATTGTGATTGGTTGGAGGATGAGTGATAGTGGGTGTGAAGTGTAACTTACTATAATAGATTTTTTATTATTTCTCCTGTATCGTCATAATCTAGTTTGTGTAGCCATTTGTGTATATTTCTTTCACAACTGGTTTTTGTCAATTAAGTTAGTTACATGTTTTTTTTTTAATGACTACTCCCGCACTAATGAACAAGCTCTGTGTCGCGGGGAACTTTACAAACATACAATTAACGGACACAAATTACACCCAGTCTCAGAACAATTCTTTGTGAATCACACAAAGTTTTGTCCTGTGTGGGAATCAAACCCACAACCTCGTGCACAGCAGGCGTATACTGCGGCCACTGGACCACCAAGGCAGTCGTGTTACATGATGTTTATACTTACTATACGAAGCACTATATAATTTTGGAAAAATTCACTCGATTTAGGAAATGTAGCCCATTAAACTAGGTACGTTATACGTTACGGCACTTGTTCTTTTCTGCCTTTATTATCATGTTGGTCTAGTGGTTAGTGACTCGAACTGCTACGCCGGAGGGTTCGATTCCCACCCAGGACAATTCTTTGTGTGATGACCACGAAAGTTTGTTCTGTGTCTGGGTGTAATTTACCTATAATATGTATGTATTTAGAAATATATAATTATGTTCCCTAGTGCGGGAGTTGTCTTTTTAAAAAAAAATAAAAAAAAACTTTCGTGGTCATCACACGAAATAATATCTCACACATCGGTGAGATATTATTTCGTTTGGAAATTGGCAGTTGGAAACAAAGGAAAAAGAGCAACTTTTCATTTGTTTCCAACTGCATTATCCTATCCTACTAATATTATAAATGTGAAAGTTTGTAAGGATGAATGTACATATGTATGGATGTTTAACTCTTTCACGTTAAAACAGTTGAACGGATTTGGACAAAATTTGGCATAGAGATAGATTCATAGTCTCGAATAGCAAATAGACTACGTTTTATCATGATAACCGAAATCCACGCGGGTGGAGCCGCAGGCATCAGCTGATTTGTATAATAATATTTATTTGACAAGTTTAGACTCCTCTTACTACTTTGAAGGACAGTGAACGCTTATAGACGTCATGACAACAATCTATTGTGTCTACGTTACTGTCCGCGAAAGTGTTAAGGCAATTGCTTTTATATGCATATAAAGTTTAAACACAATACTTGCAAGCAAGCCTGACTGCGGGAGAACCTCCACTTTAGAGAAAACCATAGCCAAAAAACTACACTCTGTGGTGTTGTTGTGCTCATTTAGGAATGCGCTTTTTCAAAACATTTCCTTATCTCATATATATTGGTACTCCATCTGGAAACCTTGGTGTTTTTAGACCTAAAATACGCAAGTGATACCCTAAGTATCCAGAGTCGCGTAACTAGGGTAACTACTTACTATAATTATTCATCTTAATTACTATTTTTAAAGTTTTATTGTTAAAGTTCACTCGATTTTAGAAATATAGCCCGTATACCTAGGTAAAGATATGTTAAACCACGGATCAAATGTTTGTTTGCCACCTGTTTCAAACACTAGGGTTATTAAACACTAGGGGTCGCCCGCGTGGTAATTTGGAACGTACATTTCCCCGATTTTGTAACATATCTCACTACTGCTCCACTCGTATTGATAATAGCGTGATGTTATTTAGCCTATAGCCTTCCTGGATAAATGCACTATCCAACACAAAAAGATTTTTTCTAATCGAACCAGTACTTTCTGAGATTGGCGCGTTAAACGAAACAAACAAACTCTTCAGTTTTATAATATTAGTATAGATTCGTCACAAAGTAAATTTGCCACTGTATAAAGTATGTTTAAATTCGTCACAGTTCTAGACGAACTAGCCCAAGAGTCACCGCTGACTCTGAAACTTATAGCATAGATACTTTAACGAAGGCCTGGCGACCGCTCGCCAGGCCTTCGTTAAAGTATCTATGCTATAAGTTTCGCAATGAATGTCCTACTTTTTTTTGTGACAAATTTACTTTGTGACGAATGTACAACAGCCCGTTTAAAAATATATATTACTGTCATTTATTATTATTTCTATTTAGTATTCACAATTGAGTTCTGTAATCAGGTCATCGGGCAGACCAGCCTCTCTAGACAAGTGGCATAAACGGTAGTCGAAACGAAAAGTCAAAAAAGCAAATGTATGGGATTTGACGTTAATTTACGATATATTGTCGTAAACTTACGTCAAATCCCATACATTTGCTTTTTTGACTTTTCGATTCGACTACCGTTTATGCCACTTTGTCGGACTTTGTCTGATATACAAAATGTCAATATACGATTACATAGATAGAAAAATAGTTACAAACGGATCGTCAATCTTTTATTTTCTAAAGCAGTTCAAGATTAACTCAACTACTTAGAAACCACGATACAATCATTTTTATCAACGACAGATTTGATGGCCAACAGAAACATAGATCTATGACGTATATCTAACACAAATATTATATCATCATCATCATCTTCTCAACCCATAAACGTCCTACTGCTGGGCACGGGTCTCCTCCATAAATTTGGAGGGATATTAGCCTACTATACCACGCTGGCCAGACGGGTTGGTATAGGGTTTTGTTTCGAGTTTTCCCTCTCTTGCAGTAGATATTGTCTGCCTGACTTACTCCCTTAGTCGACTCTTACGACACCCACGGGATGGGATGGGGTGGTGAAATTTGTATTCTTAATCCGTCACCACACGGAGACAAAAAAAAATATATAATTACAAAGTAATATTTATAAAATTCATAATTTGTAAAAGTACAGAGGTAAGGCATCCTACTAGCGAGCAAGTCCGACTGGGAACGGACCTCTACAGAATATCACAATCAAATAACTACACACAGGGGTGTATCTGGGTTCCTGTGTGTGAGTACAGTACTCCAGTGCTCATTTAGAGACGCGTTCTGAAATAAACTTTTTCTTATCCTAAAGATACTCCATCTTAAAACCCTGGTGTAAAAAATAGTCGGCAACACACAAGTGATAGGCTACGGTAACTGCTTAACATCATGTGGGCCGTATGCTTGTGGGCCTAGGTAGTATAAAAAAATATATAGATACGTACTCACTGCAGCGTATGTCTAATCTGCTTTTATTCACAAAGAAGTATCCTCTAACAATGATAGTTTGTTGAACTGTTTTAGTTCGCATTATGTTCAGTTTTAAGCTATGAGAATACATCATAAACATAAAATTTTGATAACAGCCTGCATTAAATCTTGACTTGAGTTGAATCTGGTTAAGACTATGCAAACTGTTTTTGGCAGACCTTTGAGTATAAAACTACATACTATAGCATATCATCATGCTTTTTGTTTTAAAGGGTAGGTAGAAGGGTAGGTAGATAAGCATTCACAACAAAATAAAACCATTAGGTACTTTTATGGTCTTGAGACTTCACCACGGCAGTGCTGTTCTTGGGGTGGGCACAAAATGTAATTAAATTCCTATTAAATTAGACTGGCTTGTTGGTCCAGTAGTTAGTGACTCTGACTGCTACGCCGGAGGTCATGGATTCGATTCCCACCCATGATACATTTTTGTGTGATGAGCATAAATGTTTGTTGTGTGTCTGCTTGTTATTTATCTTTAACATGTATGTATTTATTAGAATATATTAGTATGTTTATTAGTTTTTTGGTTGCCATAGTACAGGTTCTGCCTAGTTTGGGATCAGATGGCGGTGTGTGAGTTGTCCCCAAAATATTATTATTATCTTTGCTATGAACCGTCTTGTAAAAATTCACTCCCGTTCCCTTTATAATAACATCATCCTCCTTGCACAAACAGACCTTAATAAATCACACTAAACATAGCACTAATGTGAATGTAGAGTTATTTTCCTGTTTTTTTTAAGTCCGGAAAAACGGGATATTCCTCGATGCGCACCTATTTTGAAACGCACCTAAAGTATTCCTCGAAACGCACCATTCAGACGCGCTATGATTTCATTAGCGCACCTAAATGGTGCGTTTCGAGGAATACTTTAGGTGCGCTTCGTTGGGTGCGTTTCAAAATGGATGCGCTTCGAGGAATACCCCGGAAAAACCGTTGGTATGTAACAAACTTTGAGTCTCGTTTGAAATATAGGCAGATATATGGTTTCTTTACAAAGACGTGTCTCCCTTTGCAAATATGTAAAGTAGTGGTTATATTAGCATGAATCATATAATATATAAAGTAGATAAAGCATATCTGGAGGTTAAATTCTGTCTGGTAGTATTCGACATCTATCTTGATTTATTTAATTATAAAAGATTTTTATGGTTCATAGAAAAAAATATAGGACTTTCACCATAAAACGTTAATTTATTGTAGATCACTCTCTACTTATAATATTGTCTGCTTATTGGTAAAAACTGATATTTTACTAGAAAAACTAATTTACATACTTTCACAACAAAAGTTTGTGACAAGCTACATCGATAATATAATTTATGAAATTTACATATAAAAGTAGTTCAATTTATAGCATCAAACTTTCAAACGACAAGTACCTGAAAATGTTTGGCGAGCATCAATTTGTTTGATATAGATTATAGATATAAGAATTAGGTACCGTTGTAAAGTTTAAATAATAAATTTAAAAAAAAGACGTGTGGCACTCGGGGACTGACGCGGTAAAGCTATTGCATATTTTTTAGTATGATTATTTTATCGAAACAAATAAAAAATTACTTTACAGAATTATCTAAATCATTTTATATTATTCTCAATGATTCATAAAAATATATAATAATAAAAATGAATGCTTGTAATAATTCCTTAAGACTCCTTATACTATAATCTTTTTCACATTAATATTCTCTTACAAATTTGACATATTATTATTGGCCATTTAGAGAATTCGTCATTAAAAAAAGTATCACCGCTGTGCCGGTCGGAGTGGGGGGTGTTAGGTTTATTATTTTCGTTACGGAATTTCTGGATTCGGTCTCCACGCCCAAGGCCCGCGATAGAAGCTATGCAATAGCTTGAAAGAAGTAATTTTTTTAAAGAAAAAAGATGTAGCTTTTTCTCGTTAGCAAGACGATATGGAAAGATAGGAAAGCATTTCTATAAAAACCGTAGTTATCCCTTAGTAAGCAATGAACTGAAACTCACGCACAGGACTTTTGTAAGGTGGAGGTCCTTCCCCTGTCGGTTTAGCTCGCTTTTATGATGCCTTGCCTCTCTTGAATATAATGAAATCTGTTTAAAAATTACCTTTCAATATTCGCATGTAGATGCCCCATAGATTTTCTTTTAAAACACATTTTTGTTATTTCACTTATAAATACTTAGTAAGTATTTAATTCCCATTACACTTTTTAAAAAATATGATAATTATTTATGTTTAAGTATTATTTAAACATTTAATTTATTTTTACACTAGTTTAATTTTTTTTTTAAATAAAGTTAGTTCCAGAATAATATTAAAACGAATTACTTAAAAAAAAAGAAATCCCGACTGAAGATGACAGGACAAAAAAGTTAATAATTTCACGCCTGAACACAGAACACATAGCTAAGAACCATTGCTTACAAACTGCGTAAATTGACACCCATCAATCCATTTAGCAGCCTAGCCACACATAAATATGTCACACACAACAAAACCCCGTTTTACCACGTCCAAAAATAACAAAATATTAAAACATTTAAATTTTCCCGCGTATCAATAGAACATTTAAGTAACATTAAAATTTTCCCGCGCGTATTATTTTTTTTTATTTCACAAACAAACGGCTACGCTTTTAACTAGTCTCAGACTGCCAGTATTATCGCCTGTCTTCCTATTTACGGAAAAATGTATTCTTCGACACAATTATAATTCTAATTAATCATATTTTGTTTATCATTAACTTTATTATTACAATAAATTGTCTTTAACCTTTGTGATAGCACAAATAGTAATATGGTCACGTGAGTCGTGTATTTATCTTTAGGCGTTTATAAAATAAATATATATTTTTCCCTTTCTACTTTCTCCTGTTTTTCTCGTTTGTCACTCTCGCACGCAATTTAAAGTACTGCTACTCAACTAAGGTGGTACTTAGTCTATGTACTATTAGGTGCAATAATTTTTTTATTGCCGGTTATCTTATCCGTATAAGGAAAGTGACTTTCGTTGGTCCTCAAACACGTGGACTGATAACCAGTTTTGTTTGTCTATCTGATGACCAGGAAAAGACGAGAGTGCACATGTGTTAATGTATGCACTTGTGCACTTCATAAAATTTCCGAGGGCCACATGCAATAAAAGACACTAAAGAAGCAACCAATCACGTGAATGAAAAAAATAAAGACGATGGACCTAAATATGGATATGACACAATCACGCTTAGAGTGGCGCGAGACTATCGGAAGGCTGACCCTATAAGAGATAAGACATAGAAGAAGAAAAAAAAATCTTTTTACTGGAGAAGAAGTTGAACAGTCTTCGTTGAAGTTGGCTGCTGACTAATAAGATCATTCAAGAATTACCTTAAAACCTGCTCAGGTGGGAATTTGTGGACGATTTCAACCTGGAGTATAAATGTGGTTTTGAGCTTCCATGGGACACTTGAAATCATGTCCCTTGTGCCCTGATACCTGCACCTTGGTGGAGCTTATGGACGCTACCGAAAATGCAAAACTCGTAGCTAAGTTCTGGGTCAACACAATTTAGATTGACTTCGACACGCTAAGAAGTACATTCAGGAGTAAAAACTTTATTTCGTCAGTCACAAATACGAATTTCAAAATACCGATTTTCATAATTCCGAATGGTTCAAAATTCCGAATATAACAACTCCGATTTATCATTACTCCTATTTTTCAATACTTATTCCTAACGTTTATTTTTATTTTATTTTATTTATGTAATTACATACCTACATTAACATTACAGGTTACCTAATGCGTTAGAGTAGTCAATAATAATAATTGTACATAATGTACCTATTTTATTATAGCTCAAAGGTAAAAGCAGCAAGTAGACATCACTATACTTTCAAATATATCAGGCTGATGTTAATTAATAGTATATATACTGTCCGTTTATCTTTTAGTAGTTAATACGATTAGTCGACCGCCTTTGTTTCGTTTACGGAATCTATATGTAGACACAAATATTGACACGGTAGTAACGTTCGATGTTATTGTGAATAACAAATCGATTCTCTTCGAACCCTTATTTCTAGTAAACAACTATGCAATATCATATTTAAGTATTAAAGTATAAACAGACGATCGAACTTGGTTCGGGCCGAACTACAAACATGGTGCGCTCCGAACCATATTATAATTATATAAATAATAATAATGTCCGGCGGACCGTGCACCACACGAGCGAATATGGTTCGGAGCGCACCATGTTCGTGGTTCAGCCCGAACCAAGTTCGATCGTCTGTTTATACTTTTAAGCTCCACTTATAAATTTATTATTAACAGTGATCCGTTTTTACTATAAGAGTTAGGTCCATAGGATAATTCTTTTGGTTATAGATGTAAGGTATTCGGTCAAAAAAATCCACGTACCTTTACACGTTGGTTTTACGCTTGATCTCTGTCCGCTCGTGTCGGATTATCGAATTTAGAGTGAAGAAATAAAGATTAAACAGACATAGGCACATACATACAAACATACAAGTCAAACACATTATCCTCTTTTTAGGCTTCACCGCAGTCGGGGAAAAATAATTTGATTTTACCTGTCTGCCTTCTTCTTCGATATGTCTCCATTACGAAACATATTTTGGAGCCTTACAGCAGAAGATAGAAACGCCGAAAATCGCATACTTTAAAATGGTTCTGCTGTCACAAAAAGAAAATTCAGGTAAATTATAAACACACGCGACAAACCTATTCTTATTGCTCCTATAAACTAAAAACCTATGCATCATGACCAATATTATATACTACAGTCACACAAAACCTATACACGAACCAAATATCACACTCACTTAAAAAAATAAGCCATTTTTACCCTTAAATTAATTAGCACAAAATTAAAAATGCCGCACAGACGTATTACTTACACCTTTTAGCCATTAAAGGTGCGAATATTGTTTGGTAGCAATAAAAACTTGCTAAAAGTAAGACAAATGATGAATAATATAGTGTTTGTTAAACAAACAAGTTAATAAATACTCCAAGGAACACTCATGTCTTGTATGAGACAGTATATGCGTTGATTTATGACAAAACATAATTATAATAATGTTATCAGGCCCTTGAACTCACTGCACACTCGAACTAATAGTAAATTGTGATATTGTTTATGCTACTGTCTCTTTCAACTTCGAGAAACAAAAACTATAAGTAGACAGATAGATAGAAAACTCTTTATTGTACATCAAAATATGCATTGTTCTTCGTTTGGCCCACTGAGTTCTGTCCTTCGTAAAAAAACCTGATTCGTCCCTAACAATATACTTTCTTCGTCCTAAAATATTATTTTATTCCTGCTTCGTCCTATTTTATATTCTTTCTACGACCCATATTTTTTATTTATGCAATAATTTACATTTTTGTACAGTCAGCAAGACAATTTACATATTGCCTACATAGGTACCTACATAATATGTTTGTTTGCCACACAAGAAGTAAAGAGAGGTAGGGCACCATACTAGCGAGCAAGCCCGACTGGGGAAGGACCTCCACCTTACAGAAGACCACAGCCAAATGACTACACACAGCGGTGTAGTTGTGTTCCTGTGTGTGAGTACAGGTCTCCAGCGCTCATTTAGGAATGCGGTTTGAAAGATACGTATTCCTATCCCAGGGTTACTTCCATCTTAAAGCCCTGGTGTAAAAAAATGGGTTGGCAACACGCAAGTGATACCTCTGGTAATGCAAGCGGTCTATAGGCTACGGATAGTGCTTAACATCAGGTGGGCCGTATGCTTGTTTGCCACCCAAGTAGTATAAAAAAAAAAAAAAGTAAAAAAAAAATCTATATCTACATACATACTGACACAATGTAGATCCATACTCGGAACAATGGACTGCCTCGGTGGCTGCAGTATGCGCCTGCTGTGCACGATGTTGTGGGTTCGATTCCCTCTGTGGCTCACACAAAGAGTTGTTCTGAGTCTGGGCGTAATTTGTGTCCGCTAATTGTATGTTTGTAAAGTCCCCCGCGATACAGAGCTTGTACTCTAGTGCGGGAGTTGTAATTTTTTGAAAAAAAATGAGAGAGATAAGACTTGCAATAACAAAAGTTTAATTACTTGCATGTTACCGAGTCATTTACGCTATCACTGGGATAGGGAAACGTTTCTTTCAAGATGCATCCCTAAATGAGTTCTAGAGACCTGTACTGGCACACAGGAACGCAACTACACCGCTATGTGTATTTAATTTTGATTTTTTATTTCTTTCGTTCTATTTATAAATAAATACTTTTACAAAATACCTATCTATATAACTGTACATACAAACAGTATTTTACATAATTTATCTTCATGATCTTCATAATGATCTCTTATGCTTTGTTATCTATGCTATTAATAATGGTAGTACTCATCGATTTAAACCGGATTTCACTTGATTAGAGGTCGACAAGGTGATGCGTATGTCACTTATGATACTCGTACGTGCGATGATGGCACGTGTGAAATGTTTAAAAGTATCTTGTGCGAATAAAAAAAACATGCGTGTCAGTCTTTGGGGACTGCCGATAGAAGTGAAAACTTGTGAATTGATCGTCGAGCTATTAGATTATTATTTTTGAATATGGAAACGTTCGGTGACGATGACGCGAGTTTAATGATTTATGTTCACCCAAAAAGTTTGAATATGGAAAGCATTCGGTGACAATGACGCGAGTTCCATGATTTTTGTTCATCCAAAAAGTTTGGATATGGAAAGCGTTCTGACAATGACGCGAGTACAATGATTTTTGTTGACCCAAAAAGTTTGAATATGGAAAGCGTTCGGTGACAATGACGCGTGTTCAATGATTTTTGTTCACCCAAAAAGTTTGAATATGGAAAGCGTTCGGTGACAATGACGCGTGTTCCATGATTTTTGCTCACCCAAAAAGTGCTCAATGCGCCTAAGTAGGTTTCACTTTTTACACTCCCTGGGCTCTTTTAGAATCCGATTACGAAAATATATTATAGAGAAACAAATAAATATTAATCTGATTATCACAAATATGTCCCTAATATAAGCGAATATTTTTTTATCTCATTTTTTTAAATATATTATAATTATTAAATTATTTAATATTTGATCATCATTATTTAATTCTAATACAAATAATTAATTTAAATATTAATAAATAAAAAAAATTAAGAGAGGTAGGGCACCATACTAGCGAGCAAGCCCGACTGGGGAAGGACCTCCACCTTACAGAAGACCACAGCCAAATGACTACACACAGCGGTGTAGTTGTGTTCCTGTGTGTGAGTACAGGTCTCCAGCGCTTATTTAGGAATGTGTTTTGAAAGATACTCCTATCCCAGGGTTACTTCCATCTTAAAGCCCTGCTGTAAAAAAATGGGTTGGCAACACGCAAGTGATACCTCTGGTAATGCAAGCGTCTATAGGCTACGGATACTGCTTAACATCAGGTGGGCCGTATGCTTGTTTGCCACCCAAGTAGTATAAAAAAAAAAAAAAATATATATATATATAATTTTAACACACACACACACACACACGCACACCCACACACACACACACACACACACACACACACACACACACAAGTGGGATACCTCAGCGAATGGCAGGTGGACTCACAGACTTATTCCGCAAATCGATGCCTGGTTGAACCGCAATCATGGGGAGGTCAACCATTATCTGACGCAAATGATCTCAGGACATGGGTGTTTTCGGGCTTACCTATATAGATTTAAGCACGAGGTTTCCCCAGACTGTCCTTCCTGTCCAGTGGTAAACGAAGATGCAGAGCACGTGTTCTTCACGTGTCCTCGCTTCGACCTAGCCCGACGTAGTTGGGAAGACGTCCTTATGCAGGAAGCGCGGCCAGAGTCTCTGGTAGAAGCCATGCTTTCTTCTGAGAAAGTCTAGCAGGCGACAAGCACTTTCGCGACAGCAGTAATTAAGGAACTCCGTAGCATACAAAGAGAACGTGTTGAACAGGAAAAGAGACAGATGCAATGATAGCAATCAGGTTAAGGAAAAGCAGTAGCTAGAACCTCCCTCCGTGAAGTAATGCCTTGCGGCGGTTCCTCGGGGGATGAAGAGGTCGATGACAGAGGAGGTTTTTAGTCGGTATGGGTATATAGATCGAGTCCGACATACCAGGCCAGGAGGCTTGACGATACGTAAATGTATTTTCCTACCTCGATGGAAGAAAAAAAAAAAAAAACACACACACACACACACACACCAAGGTATTGTGGTTTGCTTGAAATCCAGACGTATATCTAGGGATTCAGCAGAATACCAGCGCTAGGTCCAAAAACCTAGCATATGCTGAGCTAGACACCCTTTTGGTGTGACAGACAGGAACCGGCTTTTTATTTTTATTATATTTGTTACTATTGTTTTGTTTTTGTTTATTGCCTTCTTGTTTGTGTTTGTTTCACCAAATAAATGTTCTTTCTTTCTTTTCTTTCTTTCTTTCACTTAAAAAAATGTGAGATTGTATTCATGTGCCCATGAATACAATCTACTGTGTATAGCCACTTTGCGAAAATCGCTAAGTGGCTGGGATAGCGAAAAGTGGCTGGGAGTAACTAGATACGAGAAGACAACTCCTGGGGATGCCCCCAGGAGTCCGCTTGGCACGATCCTCTTCTTCTAGCAGTGGACTAAGATAGACTGATTATGATGATGATTTATGGGTTTACTTTCCAGGGCTGTCACAATGGCACTTAGGACTGTCTTGCGTACGATGCCTGGGATATCTGATGATTTACTGCGTTTTAAAAAATGCTCGGTGTCAGAACTTAGAGTCTGAAAAAGAGCCCAGTACTTAGATATATGGCAATAAATGTATCTACAATGTAATGGGACCATCCTACTAATATTATAAATGCGAAAGTTTGTAAGAATGGATGGATGGATGGACGTTTGTAACTCTTTCACGTAAAAACTACTGAACGAATCTGAATGAAGTTTGGCACAGAGATAGATTATGGTCTGGAATAACACACAGGCTACTTTTTTTACAGCGATAACCGTCATCTACGCGGGCGAAGCCGCGGGAAACAGCTATATAAAATATGACTGAATGCTCTGGCAATCTTTAGGAGAGGCCTATGTCCAGCAGTGGACATATTCTGGCTGAGATGATGATGATGATGATATAAACTAAGGCTCCTCCCATTTTACATGAAACACCTAGCTAAACGTAAGTGTCGGTAGCTTATTTTGCGTCTGTTATGGGTACACACGGCAACAGGGATACGTATACAGGGCCACTATATGAAGTTTATTTTTTTCTATTAAAACCAATAGTTGAACGAATTGAACTTATGTGAAATATATTTTTATATAAGCAGTGGTGGCCGAATGGGAAAGTTACCGACCGTACCGTTGCACTCAAGAGGTGTGAGTTCGATCCCGTGTGGCAGTACCAATGTGAATTTCACTTTGTGGAGTTTATATTCATTTCAACAACTCCCGCACTAGTGAACAAGCTCTGTGTCGCGGGGGACTTTACAAACATACAATTAACGGATACAAATTACACCCAGACTCAGAACAACTCTTTGCGGGTCACGCAAAGCTTTGTCCTGTGTGGGAATCGAACCCACAACCTCGTGCACAGCAGGCGCATATTGCGGCCACTGGACCACCAAGGCAGTCAAATGTATGTACTAATCAAATGATTCTCCATCTGGTAACGGTGAAGGAAAAAATTGTGAGTTAACATAGTAATAGTATAATATATAATCTTTGAAGTAATTCTAAAGACATGTCAGATACACCAACCCGCATTCGGACAGCGGTGAATTAAGGCCTAAACTTTCTCTCTCTCTTGATAGAGGAGAGGAGACCCGTGCCCAGCAGTGGGACATATATGGGTTGCTATTTTTATATTATATTTTTATCTGTAGGTTTAGTCTAATTGTACATTGTTACGAAATTCCTCAGAAATATATATATACAATGGTTTTCTTTAAAAACTAATCTTCATATAGCGGCCCTGTCCCTTATAACAGATAAGTAGTACTTATTAGGAAGGATAGTTTTAGTACAAGTATCACTTAAATGTCTGTCTATGTCTACAATGGATATCACTCAAACTTTGAAGATAAAAATATAATATGGTCAACAAGCCCGCCTGTTATGGACGCTTGCAATACCAGAGGTATCACTTGTGTGATACAGATACAATACCTGGAAATTAAGGTGAAATTTCCCTGAGATAGGAAAATGTTTTGTTTAAAACGCATCCCTAAATGAGTTCTGGAAACCTGTACTTACACACAGGAACACAACTACACCGCTGAGTGTTGTTGTGTATTTTTAGCATTAGCTGTGGTCTTCTGTAAGGTCTTTCCCCAATCGGGCTTGCTCACTAGTATGGTACCCTACCTCTCTTATATAATAATAATACTTACGGAATAGTTTTAAAACAATGACTGCCAGAGCCACAATCGTCGACACGCTGAGTTCAGTTAAACTTAATACATTTTTTTTTAATACATTACAGTTTTAATTTACAATTAGACACTATATTTTGCAAAAACATTTATAATCAAAATCACTTTATTAATTATATTATTTTATCTTAAAAACACACATAATTAAGTTAAATAACTTATTTATAAATTATACTACACGACTGAGGGCCATAACATATTTTTTTACAACGATTTATTTTCAATTTTATTTGAATTTCGGACAAAGACAACCTTAAACCAATTTATAAAGTCAAAATCACACAAATTAAGACCGAAAATAAATAGCTATATATTGCTAGACGTCATGGTACGACCCTAGTTGTATAGAAAGTTCGTGAAACGTTGTAGAGCGGTTGGACAACGTGTCAACATATTACCGATCGCGATGAAACACGAATGTTTACTAGCCAAACTACGTCGTTTACTTTACATACCTTACCTACACTTGACATTCGGACATACACGTCTTTAGTGTTACGTAGCTAGTACAAAAACTAGTAAAAACTATTCAATTGACTTATTATCAATTAACTTTATAAAGTTTATTGATGATAAGTATACAATTTATTTGACTGCCTCGGTGGTCCAGTGGCCGCAGTATGCGCCTGCTGTGCACGAGGTTGTGGGTTCGATTCCCACACAGGACAAAACTTTGTATGGCCCACAAAGAGTTGTTCTGAGTCTGGGTGTAATTTGTGTCCGTTAATTGTATGTTTGTAAAGTCCCCCGCGACACAGAGCTTGTTCTCTAGTGCGGGAGTTGTCTTTTTAGAGACCAATGAAAGACCAATGAGACCAATTTATGTAAGTACTTATAAGTATTAGTATATTAGTTATAGGTAGGTATTAATTACCTATGTAGGTATATATATTTCCATCTACTAGCAACACCAAACTGCTCACTTTATAAACATCTTTAGGTATCTATAATTTCTGTCCATCCTAAAGTTGCCTGTAAGAATTTGCTTTTAGTGATAAGGCCGCCCATTGTGCATTACCATTTAAGCAAAACTATGTAAGCAATATGTATTTTGGTGTATAATAAAGAGTTATCTATCCATCTATCTATCTATAAGTCAATCTTCGTCCTTTTAAATAAGCTAATAATATAAAGAATAATTTTTTGATTGTTTGTTACACTTTCACTTAAAAACTAATTGACCGATTTTAACAATTATTTTAGCATTAGAAAGTTACATTATTAGCATAGTATAAAGAGCTATTTTCATAGAGAGATCTTTACACTACAGTGAGATAATATACTTACGAAAAATTATCACCTACTTAATATTATAAAGCTGAAGAGTTTGTTTGTTTGTTTGGTTGAACGCGCTCATCTCAGAAAGTACTGGTTCGATTAGAAAAAAAGTTTTTTTGTTGAATAGTGCAGTCTAAATGCCGCAACACAGAGCTGAGATTAGTACCCTTTCTGACATCACACAGGATAATCTGTAGTTTTTGTTATTGTGTGTCTATTGTTTTTGTGTGTATCTGTTATCCTGTGTATGTTTGAATAAATGCTTTTCTTTCTTTCATATGTTCGACTGGCTGCTATAGCCTAAATGCCACAAGCCAGGCAGTCTAGTGCGAGGGGTGCCTTATTGCACATCAATTTCATTTTGACATAGAAATAGATGGTGATGACAGAAATCGATTTCACATAGTTATGTTCAATGGGCGGCTTTATCGCTAAAATCAATTTCTAGCAGCAACCTTTAGATGAACAGTTCATGATCAAGATCAGGCCTTAGTGAAGTCACGGTATCCTTATTGTACAACACACATTTATGATATGTAAGTGTAAGCCACGAATTCCTCAAATATTTTGGCCACTGCAGCCTGGCTACGCAGCCATTTAAGGATGCGTTTGGATAGAACCCAGTTTTTCTATTGCCTATATAACAAAACTGTGGTGTGATTATTTAGGTCAGGTACACTTAAATGATCCCCCCGTGGTATTGCAAGCGTCCATCGGGCGAGTCGTATGCTTGTTTTCCACTTAGTATAAGAAAACCGTAATTCGCGGTGACCTCCTAAGATGCCCTAAGTTATATATTTACGTATTCTCACGTTTTACTCAGAAATCTACATTTTCTATTTGTATCATAGAATGAAGTAAGCAAATATTCTATGACGAACATTTCAAGAATTAATTAAGTATGTCGTTATTAAATCCCTTAACAAACTTGGAGTAGGTATACGAGTCGTTTAATGAAATAATTTCATTTGAATCATACGTTTACAAGGGTGACATCATGGTTAAGATTTGCCCTCATTACTCAAATATATATCAGAGTATCAACCCTGGCGAAGTTCTTGTACCTATATAAAACTGTGTAAATGACGCACTAGGAAACGCGGCGGACTTGACAAACATACAATTAACGGACTCGAAGTACACCCAGACTCGGGACCACCATTGCGATGGTCTAGAAGACGAATGTGCTAATTACAAAATTTTGATAATTTAATATTTTAATGCCAAATGTATTTAATAAGCATGCGCATACATTTGGCATTAAAATATGAATTTATCAATTTTTTTATTTATGGATCTCATAATTTTTTGACCCGTGTCGGGATTGAACCGATTGAACCTACAACACGCCGCGCAGTAGTTTACTACTGCGCGGCGTGTTGTAGTACTAAGCCATAGGATGTCCAGTAACCACGCCATTTAGTTTACGTTTACGTTTAGGCGTGGTTACTGGACATCCTAAAATAGTACTTTTGTCTTTATCTAATTTATCAATATCAAAATAAATTCGTGCTTTATTAAGCAATTAAATATTTCGACATAATATATTGCGTTTATTTTGTTTTTATTTTAAACTAACCTATGAAGCCCTACGGAGCACTGACAGGGGCTTTAGATTGAGTAAAAATACCCCTAAACATATCAGATTTTATTCAAATTCTTTGTCGAGTATGTAATCAAAAGATTGGACTGCATTGTGAACAGATTTTTATTACGTATACTTAGATAACATACTGGACGATAAATAGATAATCCCTGTCTCTCAACAGCGTAGAGATAGATCTTAGATCTGATCATATGGAAAAGTACTTAATAAATAAATAAAAATAAACAATATTTATCTTGTCTTATCTTGTTTGACAGGTTCACAAGAGATCTATTTGATTTTTTACACATGTTAGTTGCCGAACCAAACATTTGGAACACCAAACATTCACGATAAGGTTATTCCTGGGTTAGGAAAACGATAATAACGCTTCCCTAAATAAGCAATGAGCCCTGCCCCTCTAGACAAGTGGCATAAGCAATAGTCGAATCGAAAAGTCAAAAGAGCAAATGTATGGGATTTGACGTAAGTTTACGACATTATATCGTAGACTTAAGTCAAATCCCATACATTTTATTTTTTGACTTTTCAATTCGACTACCGTTTATGCCACTTGTCTAGAGGGGTTTTTTAGACTACAGAAAAATAGAAAAGAAAGATTTAAGAAAGGCTGGGCCTGAGAAAGGACCTGACACAAGATCACAGCCAAATAATTACTCATACCGATGTAGTTGTATTACTAAGCGTGAGTACAGGTCTCCGGTGCTTTTTTGAGATGCATTTTTATTTACACGCTTTTTTGGGATTTAACTCTGATGCTAAAATTTTTTGGTCGGCTACGGGCGCATTATGCCAAAGGTATTGCAAGCGTCCATAGGCTATGGTAACTGCTTCCCGTCAGACGGGCCGTCATAAAAACCGCATAATAAAAATATTTGCGAGTTTTTTTAGTAATTAGAACATTAATAATTATTATTAGTAAACAAACATACCACTTGACACTCTTTGTCTTGTGTGTTCGCTTCACATACCTACAAGTTAACAAGTTTATCAAAGACGAATATGATTCATGAAAAGTATAGGGGTTTTTCAATCCTACTTTTGTATGTATTTTGTTTGTATTTACATCTCTTAACAGATGTAAATACAAACAAAATAGTAGGATCTAGCACTTTAAGGTGCTAATTATTCGGTAGTGCACATAATAAAACGAGCGGGAAATACTTACTTAAGATATCAATAGTTTTACGTCATGGATGAAACTCAAATTGTTATTTATGTCAGCCATAGTCTCTGTGACAAGTCAGTTGAAGGTGTGTCTGAACTTTAGACTTTACCCCAAATTTCAGCTTACTTCAGGAAGTACCCCATCAGTTATACTGATCATCAGTCAGTGAGACAGTGATAGAATTGAGGCGCTCATAGCTAGGTGCACTCGCTGTTCGGTAAACGATCAGCGGGTTAAGCAACCGAGGGCGCGGTAACCCTATAGATGGGTGACCGCATAGTGGTATTTTATCTGTGCGTCTCCGTGCTTCGGAGGGCACGTTAAAAGTCGGTCCCGTCTGTTAACAGTCGTTAGATCACGACAGAGGCCTAAACATGGGCGATCTAAATAATAAGAAGAAGAAGTGATAGAATAACGAAATCTGGGTATTTTAGATGTTATTATTATTATAAGCCTGTACTGTCCCACTGCAGGGCAAAGGCCTCCCCACTCTCCTTCCATTTCTCTCTGTCTAAAGGCGCTGAGGACCAGTCTTGGTTAAATGAATCCAACTCATCCCGCCATGTTCTTCTGGGTCTACCGCGATGTCGCTTGGCATTTAGAGGCACCCACTGGGTAGTTCGCTTGGGCTATTGATCGTCTGACATGCGGCAGATATGACCAGCCCAGTTCCATTTTAGCGTGGCAGTTTTCCTCGTGACGTCAGTGATTTTTGTGCTGGAACGGATTAAAGTATCTAATCCTAACTCGGTCTGTTAGTTTAATCCCCAGAATACTTCGTTCCATAGCTCTTTGACTAACGGCGAGCGTGGACCTCTGCTGAATTGTCAAAGACCATGTTTGAGAACCATATGTGAGGATGGGAAGAATGCATACGTCCATGAGTCTACTCGTCAGGGAAAGAGGAAGATCACCCTTCATAATATGGTTTACACTATAAAATATAATAGCTATACATTTGAAACTTGGCATGTTTCCTTACTACTCGTAATATTATAAATGTGAAATTTTGTGAGTATGTTGGATGTTTGTTACTCTTTCAGGTAAAAACTACTGAACGGATCTGGATGAAATTTGGCACAGAGATAGATTATGGTTTGGAATCACACGGCTATTTTTTACAGCGATAATCCGACATCTACGCAGGCGGAGCCGCAGGCAACAGCTAGTAATAAATATAAATTCCTATTATTTACTTTTAATTCATCACATACGAGTTTAAACAAACTCAAAAAATAAGAAATGCCATGTTTAATAAGTACTCTATTGGCATCATCCTGAGAATGTGTACTACACTTCACAAAATTTTATTTGCACTTTCGGAAATGCGTTCGTGTGGCACTTGTCCGTGGAAAAGACGGAACACTACACTACCGACCAAAAGTTTTCTTCCTAGACGAGGTGAAGGTTGGTATTCGCACCACAAACCTCGCCCTAAAATTGACCTAAAATAGTTTTCTGTGAGATGAAACAACATCATCAATCGGTATGGATCGCCTGTGCATTTAACTTGTTAATAATATCGGCAATGCGTAAAAAAATGATCCTACTATTGCTACTGCTATACATAAAAAATAATATTAACCGTAAAGCCTCATGTGTAGACACATGCATAACCACGTGAGCTCTAATGTGTTTCTTTCTTTATTAAGTTCAGTCAACATGTCACGGTGGAGAAGATGATACGTTGGGGAAACCCTCACTCACACACGTAAGAATACAACACGAATGTACGTACATACTTGCTGACGTAGGCATCAATTGTTTGTTTCGTTCATTTGTGTGGCCTGTAGTGTATAATTAGCGCGAGGCGTGGCGCGATTTTATTTGTTTTTGATTACGATTGTTTGTTTAAAGAGTTCCGTATTTAAAAAGCTAAAAATAAAACCTTTGTCGATTGATTTCTGTTGACAAGGTCTGGCTGTTTGCACAGAATACTTAATAGTACAGGTTAGGTAAGCAGTTATTGTAGTCTATAATAATAATAATAATAATAATAATAATAAATTCTTTTATTAGCATAAATTAGGTTTACAATATATTAAGCTCTGACTCCTGAGGTAGGCATACAAGCCTGAGTTTCTGGAGCCAGTGCCAGTGTGTGTGTGTGTGTGTGTGTGTGTGTGTGTGTGTGTGTGTGTGTGTGTGTGTGTGTGTGTGTGTGTGTGTGTGTGTGTGTGCGTGCGTGCGTGCGTGCGTGCGTGTGTGTGTACGTGTGCGCGTTCGTGAGTGTGATAATTATCGGTGTTTATTTTAATGATGTTAACAAGCTTTCCGTTGAGTTATAGTCTTGGGACAAAAGCCAGGACATTAGTTTTCTTTTTGTTTCATGTAGTGAAAATGGATTAATGTTAAGATTTTTGTTCACTTTATTATATAGGTATATGGCCATATGAACACGCTGTCGCCTTGCACTAGCGGTACGACATCTCTGGGGCAAACAGACATTTGTTATAGTACGTTTTTCAGTGTTGTCCTTATTGTAGGGTGTAATACTGTGTTGCTTGCACACAAGGTGAAAAATAAAAATTTGCCTGACCGTAAGTACTTCACATATTTGGTATAGAGATATTGTAGGAAATCTAAAGGGTTTGAAGGTTGCGACTTTTAGTATAGATCTTTGTGCCCTTTCTAGGTGTATAAGAAACGTTTTACAGGCACCCCCCCACACTACAATACAATATCCCAATACTGATTGAACAAGCGCATAGTAAACCGTGCGTAATAGGTCAAGATCAGCAACATGTCTTAGAGTTTTAAATACCCATATGAGTTTCCTGACTCGCGAAGTAGTCAACTCAATGTGCTGGCGCCAGCTGAGATTGTCGTCCAGTAGTACACCTAGGTATTTAACATATTTACATTTACTAATAGCCAAGCAAGAGCAACCAGCGCTGGAATTTGTCATATTGCACTCATGTAATTTTATGTTTATATTTTCAGGTAGGATTTTAGAAAAAGAAAATTGAAGAAAGTTAGATTTTAGAACATTTAGCGTAAGAAGATTCGTTTTTAGCCATTCACCAACTTTATGTAGTCCCAGTTCAGCCGTGTTCCGGACCTCTTCCCAAGTCTTTCCATGAAATACCAGTGCGGTATCATCCGCATATGTGAAGATTCTACCATTATAGAAAGTTTGCTGGCACAGGTCATTTATGTAGATCAGAAAGAGACTGGGACCCAGAATGCTACCCTGTGGGACGCCATAAGTGGTTTTTGCTTCGGAACTTATATGTTCATTGATTTTAACACTCTGTGTGCGATCGCAAAGAAAGTCTTTGAATATATTTAGCGCGTTTCCGCGAATGCCAATCTTATTAAGCTTGTGTACGAGTAAGGAAATCGAGACAGTGTCAAAAGCGCGGGCGAGGTCGAGAAAAACACCTACGCATTTCTGTTTTTCATCTAACTTTAGTGTGACATGATCAACTAGTTGACTAATTGCTTCCTCAGTGCTTTTTCCCGCCCTAAATCCAAACTGAGCATTTGACAATAACTTATTGTGTTCAAGAAAGAGTATTAGTCTAGAGTTCAAGACCTTTTCTAATATTTTAGACATCGTTGAGAGAACTGAAATCGGTCTGTAATTGGTGACCTCATTCTTCACTCCACTTTTATGTACCGGTGTTATGAGTGCTTTCTTAAAGACTTTAGGAAAGACCCCTTGCGTGAAACACATTTCTATAAGCTTCGTCAGATGGGGCACGATAATATGCCTACATAACTTAAGAAACTTGGCGGGGATAAAGTCCCAGCCGACAGCACAGTCACAGTCTATGGATATTTGCTAGAGCGGGCTCTTCACACGTAGGTACGTTTCTGATTCTATTAGAGGAGAGGCTCGTATTTAGATGTTAGCAGTACATTTTGTTAAATACTTTTAATTTTTATAGTATTAAGGAATTCTTGGATGAAAAATGTTTAACGTTACCCAAGTAGTAATAGTTACTGGTGTTACTACGAATGAATTTGCACGCTATGTAGATAGCTAAACATGTTTGTACTCTCTATATTTATACCAACTTTTATACCATGTTTTACGCAAATAAATATTTTATTATTATTATTAAAAACACAGCGAGACAACAACGGGGCTCCGCCTGATCTCTCTCCGGTCGTGTCAGATAGGTATCCCATCGGACTATGAAAGTTAAGGAATAGAGGTTGCCGCTGTATTTGCGCACACACTTGTGCACTGTAATATGTCCTAAACAACTTAAATCGGTCTAGACGACTAACCTAATTCCTTAAAGTACTCTAGAGTCTTTTCATGACGTGATAGCGAATTATTTTCTATAATTTATTTTTAAATTTTAATTTCAAAATTGCCTAGCTTTAGAGCTAGCTAAAAAAAATCATCTTGCGCATTTTAAAATTTAGATCGATAATAAAGAACTACTACCTACTGGACTCTGATAGATAGATTGCATGCTCGCAGCGAAGGATCGGCTATTGTGACGCATACCTATAAGAAGACGCTTATGTCCTTTAATCCTCTGCTGTTGCATTGATCGATTAATGATTATTATATTTTTAGTACAGAACCCGCAATCCTATTAGCGCTTGCGACGGTAAGTTGCTTTTACTAAATTACATTGACAATAACATTGTATGCGTCACGATGGCTCACCTGAAGTCCGCTCCGCTGCGATAGCGAATATCTACGTAAGGAGTCTATTAATAAAACATTGTTTAATAGTAACATTGTTGAAGATGTAAGATCGACAATGCACTACCTATAGTGTATTTCACACAGCATGGGTACTGTGAAGTTGAAAATTTTACGATGAAGATGAAAGAAAATGATTCATGATCAACTATAACCAATTAGCTAATTGATTGATCAAGTGCCTAGAGTATTCAGTCGATAAAAATCTAAAAACTAACTATTATATTAAATAATAAAGATATAGTTTTTAGATTCCTATAAAGAATTCACGCAATGTGATCTCGACACGTTTCTATCTTATACATACAAAAGGAAAGGATCCCTCATTGCCATACAGTGGATAGCTAAATTCATTTTTTCTCTTCATTGTTTCCCTATTAAAAATATTGTTACCTAAATTTAATTTTGTATGATATATTGGGTTCCGTTCCTTTTAGTTCACACTAATATTTTAACTCATACCAAATTGCAAATGGCAATTAAACTTAATTAAATTAACTCTGGCAATTAAAAAGAGTGGCCCGAGTTTCTTGCCAATTCTTCTCGAGGCCCAACCCTAGTCAGCGAATTGGCCGTAGGAAAAAAGTATGCTGACATTTGTTTTTATGACGTTCATAAGTATCATGTATTTGATCTAAATGAATAAATAAATGAGTTTGACTTTGATAGGATTAATATAATCATCTATCATTTTCATTAATATTTATCTTCGAATGTCAAACATCACAGTACCCATGCTATGTGAAATAAACTATAGTTACGCTCCTGGCGTTGCATACTTACAGCAGTTGGATGCGGAAAGCCGAGGATCTTAGGCTTAGAGCAGCCTATGTCCAGCAGTAGACTAATGACGATGATAACTGCTTCCAACAGGCGAGCAGTAAGTCTTGCTTGTCTCCGTAGTATACTTTTTTATACTACTCGGGTGGCAAGCAAGCATACGGTCCGCTTTATGTTAAGCAGTTACCGTAGCCTATAGACGCTTGCAATACCAGAGGTATCACTTGCGTGTTGCCAATCCATTTTTTATACCAGGGCTTTAAGATGGAGTATCCTTGGGATAGAAATACGTTTATTTCAAAACGTATTCCTAAATGAGCGCTGGAGACCTGTACTCAGGCACAGGAACACGACTACACTGGCTGTGGTCTTCTGTAAGGAGGAGGTCCTTCCCCAATCGGGATTCCTCTCTCTCAGTTTTTAAAAAAAGAAATAAAAATCTTTATAAAGTTTTATAAAAAAAACAACTGCCGCGTCCTATAATCATGTCACGCGCATGTACACAGTAATCACGCGCTTCGACGCTTGTTGTTCTGGGTACCCGTTCGGTAACTCGATGCATTATATCTATACTAATATTATAAAGCTTGTTTTCTTTCTTTTTCTTTTTTTTAAGAAACATAACTCCCGCACTAAAGAACAATCCCTGTGTCGCGGGGGACTTTATATATACAATTAACGGACACAAATTACAGCCCAGACTCAGAACAACTCTTCGTGGGTCACACAAAGTTTTGTCCTGTGTAGGAATCGAACCCAAAACAAACAACCTCGTGCACAGCAGGCGCATACTGCACCCACTGGACCACCAAGGCAGTCAGCTGAAGAGTTCGTTTGTTTGGTTGAACGCTCTAATCTCAGAAAGTACTGGTTCGATTAGAAAAAATCTTATTTTGTTGAATAGTGCATTTATCCAGGAAGGCTAATAGGCTTTATAACATCACGCTATGATCAATAGGAACGGAGCAGTAGTGAGATATGTTACAAAATCGGGAAAAAAAAACCAAATTACCACGCGGACAAAGTCGCGGGCGACACCTAGTGTATTTATAAAAGTCTACATGGAGGTTTCAACAAATCAGCGCTGCAAAAATATAATATTGCAGCGAATTATAGGCCAGCATTTGTGGTATAAGTCCTAAACCCTCTCTCTCTCTCTCTTGATAGAGAGAAACCCGAGCCAAGAAGTAGGACATAAGTATATGGGTTATTATTATCAATTTTTTCATAATGATTTTGTACCTATTACACTTATATGACCCTTTTATTGCTTCTATCTGAACTCTAACGCATTCCACACACCAACGACGCGCCAACGCGACAAAGAACGCCTGTAAAATAAATATTGTGTTGTTTTGTGTGAATGAAAAATGTAGGCGCTTCTTCTTCTTATCGTTTGGTTAGTGACCAACCTGGTGACAGAGTTATTTAGATCTGTTAACAGTCAGAATCGACTTTTGACGTGCCCTCCGAAGCACGGAGACGCTCAGATGAAATACCACTTCACCCATCACCTGGTCACCCATCTATAGGGTTACCGCGCCCTTGGTAGCTAATCGTTTACCGAACAGCGAGTGCACCTAGCTATGAGCGCCTCAAAGGCGCTTATATATTACTAGCTGTTTCCCGCGGCTCCGCCCGCGTGGATGTCGGTTATCGCTGCAAAAAGTAGCCTATGTGTTCTTCCAGACCATAATCTATCTGTGTGCCAAATTTCATCCAGATCCGTTCAGTAGTTTTTACTTGAAAGAGCAACAAACATCTATCCTTCATCCATCCATCCATTCTCACAAATTTTCACATTTATAATATTAGTAAAGATACTATAACGCCTGGATGTTTTTGTTTTGGTTAATTTTGAGATTGACAAACTTTAAAAAAACGTATCCCTAGTTCTTAACTACTTTCGTGGCAAACAAGCATACGGCTTGATACCTGATGTAAAGCATCATTCCCCGCCCGGGGAAGCGAAGCGGATATGTCGGACTCTCCGGCCTAAAGGTGGTAGGCAGCCGGCATACTGACTAAAACTCCCCTGCGCACCTACAACCAGCCTTCGCGGGTGGACCATTGGAATCTGATATGAAACCAACCGTGCAGTCAAAACAATGAATCTAAAGGTAAGCTAAGTAAGTTTAACTGCCTCGGTGGTCCACTGGTCGCAGTATACGCCTGCTGTGCACGAGGTTGTGGGTTTGATTCCTACGCAGGACAAAACTTTGTGTGACCCACAAAGAGTTGTTAAGAGTCTGGGTGTAATTTGTGTCCATTAATTGTATGTTTGTAATGTCCCCCGCGACACAGAACTTGTTCTCTAGAGCGAGAGTTGTCTTTGAAAAAAAAAACACAAAAAGTGGTAAGCTAAGTGGTAAATAAGTGATGTAGTAGATATGGTTACCAACATAGCTCGAAGAATAGCCTCAATTAAAGTGGCAATGGGTAGGCACATAGCTCGCCGAACCGACGGCTGCTGGGACAGAAATGTTCTGTAGTCGTGACCACGAAGTGAAAAACGCTGCATGGACAGGCTTCCAACGAGACGCCATTGCCACTTAATTAAGGCAATCCTTAGAGCTATGTTCATTCCTCCAGGAGGCAAACAAGCATACGGCCCGACTGATGATAAGCAGTACCATAGCCTGTGGACGCTTGCAACACCAGAGGTATCACTAGCGCGTTGTTGACTCTGTAAAAACCGTATTAATCCTTTCTTGAAGAACCCCATGCTAATTTTTCTTAACATTTTTTCCTAAGATCGACTTCACCTCTTGGGAGACGTCTAGCAGTGAACTCCGTTAGGCTCAGATAATGCTAGCCCTTACAGAAAACCCTGCTAGTACTAAGTACCTATTCAAAATTTAAAGTTTACTATCAAACAAATAAACGTAAGTAATTTCAAGACGAAAACAATGTTATTTATTCAAAACTATGCTTCTACTGCGCAGCATACACAGCCCTAGTAATGAAGAAGGTCTCAAATGTATAACATAAGCTAAAGAAAAACCACACCTTTCTCCATATCTTTAAACTCTATTTTCCCTAAATTCCTATCAAGCAGTTCTGTTTTAACTAAACGTAGTACTGTTTTCAAAGTTCACTGACTCAAACATTTACGATCTATGAGTACATAGAACAGCGGTGCTAGAAACAGCATTATTTACATTAGAATTATACCCAGACCCCCCGGAGAACGTCATATAATAACAAATTTACATAATATATGGTGTATTAAAACTGCAAACACTACAAGAGTATATAAGCAAATACTTCTTATCAACAATCATATGTATATACTAGGTATTTAAATGGACATATTTGCTAAATACAGTATCTATGTAAGCTAATTTTGTAAAAAATGTAGAACAACATTTTGTGAAAAAAATTCCATGCTGTATATTTATAGATATATGCGGGTTTGTGACTGTAACCTTCTGATAGATAATGTGATTAAACCATTCATAAATCATCACTCTGTGATGTAGATTTAGACAGACCTTTGTCCAGCAGTGGACTGCGATAGGTTGATAACGATCATAACGATTTTCCCCGCAGGGATAGGGACGTTAGTGCAAGAAACCGCCCGAAAGTATGTATACTTGTTTAAAGGATTTTTAAGCGATAGAAAGCAGGGATTGTCCGGATGCTCCTTGAGTAACCCTTTGAACGAGTGGAATTAGAATTAATAGGTATGTGTAAAAACGTAAATGAAGAAATCTGCAGTTAAAAAATATAAAATAAATAAATACAATCACACAGCCCTGGGGTCGTTGATATAGGTAGAGATCTGTGCTATTAAGTATAAAAAGTTTTATTACCCGACTTAAAAAAGAGGTTATTAATTCGTGTGTATTTTTATAAAAAGCCAGTTCTGATGATGGGGTCCATGAGGAATTATTTATTTATTTTATTTTTATTTTTTAAAAAGACAACTCCCGCACTAGAGAACAAGCTCTCTGTCGCAGGGTACTTTACAAACATACAATTAACGGACACAAATTACACCCAAACTCAGAACAACTCTTTGTGGGTCACACAAAGTTTTGTCCTGTGTGGGAATCGAACCCACAACCTCGTGCACAGCAGGCGCATACTGCGATCACTGGACCACAAAGGCAGTGTGTGGCACGTGTGCGAATATAATGCATAAACACGTTTTTAGTAGTTAAATATAGTTTACAATACTAAGTCAGCGTTCCATTTCTGGTTTTACCAGAATATAACAAATACAGAACTTTCCTTTCTATTCCAATAGAAAATTATAACAAAATAAATATTTAATTGTCACCACACACAATATTCGTGTCGGATTTAGTCTAATTCAACCCCACTAAGACACAATTTTGCGCGTTCACCGCTAAGAAAGCCCCATTTGCTATGGCTCCACGATTCCAAGACACAGCCTTTACAATATCCAAGAGCATTGGGATCCTCGGCGTCGACATCTCCAGCGACGTCCAGTTCCGCCATTACTTGGAAGACAAGGCTAAGCTGGCATCTAGAAAGCTAGGTGTGCTCAACAGGGCAAAGTGGTACTTCACCGCGGGCCAAAGACTGCTGCTCTACAAAGCGCAAGTCCGGCCCCACATGGAGTACTGCTGCCACCTTTGGGCGGGAGCACCTGGATACCAGCTTGGACCGTTTGAATCCATCCAAAAACGCGCTGTGAGGATTGTTGACGATCCCAAGCTCACAGGCGGTATTGATCCACTAAGTCTCAGGAGAGACTTCGCCTCCTTGTGTGTGTTCTACCGCCTGTACAATGGGCTGTGTTCTCAGGAATTGTTCGAGATGATGCCCACGGCCTCATTTTATCAACGCACCTCTCGCCACCGACAGGGAGTTCATCCTCACATCCTTGCACCTCAAACATGCCGTACAGTAAGATTCCAGAGGAATTGCTTACCACGTACGATAAGGTTGTGGAATGAGCTCCCTGCCGAGGTTTTCCCAAGAGACTATAGCATGGGGTTCTTTAAGAAAGGAGTTATAAGGTTTTTAAAGGGTCGGCAACGCGTGAGTGACGCCCCTGGTGTTGCAGGCGTCCATGGGCTGCGGTAGCTGCTTACCATCAGGCGGGCCGCATGCTTGTTTGCCACCTTGGTAGTAAAAAAAAAAAAAAAAAGATATGAACACGAATGTTGTGTTTGCAAAGGTGGGAAAATAATGTTGATGCTGCAGTGACAGTAGTAATAAAGTAGATCAATGCTCGGCCACGACCAATGGAAGATCTATGCGAGAGCAAAACAATCGGTGCCGATGTCGTAGTAAACGATAATTTAATTTAAAATATACTAAGATTGATAAAAAAGGCTTATTGATATGAAAGAGAGGAAACAAGCAAGCCCGATTTGTTCATCTTACAGAAGACCCTAACCAAGTAAATACACACAGTGGTGTCTTTCTATCTTTTCATGATCGATTGGTCGTTGTTCACGAACAATTTTGTTAGTACCAAAAGAGTATCAGAGTTGCAGTGGTTTAACAATCGACTGACCAATCATGCAGTCACTTGCGTACCCAACTAAAATATTTCAATACACTGTAAATGTCACCATCAAAAACACAACAGTAGTAAAAAATGAAATTATAAAAAGAAACTAATGTCTTACATTCTGTGGAAAAATTCACAAATTGATAGATATGAATGTATATAAAAACCAAAAACAACGTCGCCTGACATCGAGACCACCTGCAAACACCTTAAATCCAAAAACAATCAAAAGGAAATTCGAGCTATAAAACATAACTGTGATAGAGTTCATAAACACGGGCTTATTAATATTTATTCTATCTATAATTAGCTTTAGACAAACTAAAATAATCTATGTTATGTGTGGAGTACTTTCCGTCGTTGTAACGGCCTGTAACGATGACGATCATGTCAGTCTTCAGATAAACTCTGACGTACGATCTCTACTAGATATATAGGAGACCGACAAGAGAAAATTTTCATTGGAATTAGATCAGCCTGCAGTGAGAGAGCTAAAGACATAGTACCAATATAAACCTTAGAGCTATTATTATAAATACTGTTTTAGTTTGCCTAGGTTTTGGACTCTATAGGTAAGGTGCACAAATTAAATGAAATTGTTATATTTTATGCATACAAATGTGCAGTGACTGTTATAAAAAACATTACCCTTAAAGATGTGATGCGGCGGTCAATCGTAAAAGTTGTATAGTGACAATCGTATCTGACTCCCCACCTGTGGGACATCTAAGGGCTGCTATTATTATTTTTTAACTGATTAGATAAAAGAGTCCAAGGAGAAATTAATTAACAATACTACTAGGTATGCCTTGGACATGACAAAGTTATTTTCTCTCTACCTGCCTACCCTCAAAAATTACTGACATTTCGAGGTTCGGCTAGATCCACGCTTGATCGTATAAACATAAATAAATAAAGGTGTTTTTATTTTAGATTCAAAAATGTGTAAAACAAATACAAAAGATTGTGAGATTGTGGAAAAGGAGAAGAGGAAATCTTATGGCGCTAATATTGAAGAAGCACTAGCTATGACCGGTGAGTTGATAATTTATCTATCTTCATCATCATTAGCATTATAATAATAATAGTTTTTTAAAACAGAGTAACACACAAGTAAAATATATTGATACATATTATGTAGTATGCGTGTTAGGAGAACCCAGCAGTGGACTGCGATAGGCTGATTCATTGATTGATTGATTGATATGTAGGTAAGTACATAATGGAAATTTAGGGTAACATTAGGTAGGGTACAGTTATTTTAGCAGCTGGTGCTGAAAGACGTGTGGTGCTGGACATATATAGGCCTCTCCGAATAATGTTTACAGAATTCGGTCTGTCCATAGTCATCTCAGCCAAAAGACATTCTTAGCTGGACATAGGCCTCCTGTATAAATTTCCACAGCATTTGGTCTTGACCTACCTGCAACCTTTACCGATTCGTCGGTGCACGTTGTTAGAGGCTTATCGGTCTATACTCTATCTACATCAATATATTAAAGTTGAAGTTCATTTTTTTGTTGAACGGTAGCCCGTTGTAACAAAAAAAACGAACTTTTTAAACTTGATAGCTCAATTTCCGTGGAAAGTCATGGCCTAAGGGGAATATGGCAGTAACAATTAATGTAATACGGGATACAATGCAAAGTTAATTTGGGTGAAATAATTTAAGAAACATTTTTATACTTATTAGGTATCAAAAAGTATACGGTCTGCCTGATGTTAAGCAGTTACCGTAGCCTATTTACGCTTGCCGTGTACTTGCAAGTTGCCAACTTATTTTTATTTATAGCCAGATAGTTACAATGTTTTTTGGTTTACAATATTGTAATAGCATGCTAACTGATGCAGTTAAAATACCCGTTTATTAAAAAGAACTTCGCTGTTGCCCGCGGCTCCACCCATCCCATATTTCCGACTACTATCTGCGTGCCAAATTTAATTCAGATAAGTTTAGTAGTTTTTACGTGAAAGAGTTACAAACATACATACAAACTTTCACATTTATAATATTAGTAGAATGTAGTAATTATCCAAGTCTTCATTCTCAAAATCTCTTATCTACTTTTCTCAGGATTCGGCAAGTACAACTTCGGGTTACTCCTGGTCTGCAGCTGGACTCTACAAGCTATGGGCATGGACATGTTCGGCACCAGCTTCGTAGTGGCTGCTGCTATCTGTGACCTTGAACTTACGATGCAGCAGCGTGCTTTACTCACTGCTATGCCTCTTCTTGGTAAGTTGTTCATTTCACTGGCCATATTGGTCTATTGGTTAGTGATCCTGACGGCTACGTCGGAGAAAGATTTGTCCCGTGAGAGAATCGAACCCACGACGATTTCCAAACAGGATGGATTTAAATGTTTGATCCGAGTTTGAATGTAATTTGTGTCCGTTAATTGTATGTTTGTAAAGTCTCCTGCGACTGCGTCTCGTTCCATAGTGCAGAAGTCGTCTTAAAAAAAAAGACAAAAAGGATTTTTTGTTGATATTAAAATGAGTTACCAAGTTGAATCACAAAGTTAAAGGGTTGTTATTAGGTCGGCAACACGCGAGTAATAGACACCCCTAGTGTTGCAAGCGTCCATAGGCAACTGTAACTGCTTCAAGTAGGCCGTATGCTTATTTTCCTCCTTGGTAGTTACAAATTTAAAGGTGCCTTTATGCAGTATTAATTTATGTTGACACGATGCTTCTGCATACGAGTACAAATAATAAGGGTAACCTTCATTATTATTATCTAGAACGAGAACTAGTATTCATATGTGATTTAATTGGTGTTTTATCATAATTTATCTTTGCAATACCTACGGGCAATATCTGCAATAATTAAATTGTATACTCATGATTATTTTTCAAATTTTCAAATCATTTGCGATACCTGCATATTTTTAAACTCAAGACGGCTACAAGTTACAAATGAGTAATTGACCCCTATTGAAATTTAAAAATTATTCGAACAATGCTTGAAAAAAATAAAAGATTATAAGAAATACTCTCTGTATCTCGGAAGCCTAGAACACATTAAAATAACGGACACAAACAACACCCAGATTCGGAACAAATAAATCACAATTTTTTTAGCGCTATGTGGGATTCAAACCCACATCACGTAGTAACAGTAGGTAATAACGAGGTAACCACTGATCACTAAGCTACACGTGCAGTAATTTTGAATTTCAATTTTGACCTCTCTATTCAATGTTGTATAGGTCGAAAAATGAGCCGTGAAGTCTCTTATAGGGGTCGCCCGCGACTTCGTCCGCGTGGTAATTTGGAACGTACATTATACAGACTTTTCCCCAATTTTGCAACATATCTCACTACTGCTCCGCTCCTATTGATAATAGCGTGATGTAATATAGCCTTTAGCCTTCCTGGATAAATACACTATTCAACAAAAAAAGATTTTTTCTAATCGATCCAGTACTTTCTGCAATTAACGCGTTGAACTAAACAAACTCTTCAGCTTTATAATATGAGTATAGATATATACCTATGTTCTTGTCCACAGGTGTGGTAGCCGGCGCTCAACTATGGGGCTACGTGTCAGACACGAAAGGACGAAAGCTGACCCTGATGCTGTCCATGTCCATCGGATTCCTGTTCGCAGCACTCAGCAGTTTGTCACCCAACTGGCAAACCATGGCTGTGCTCAAACTCATCTCTTCTACATTGTAAGTACCCCTAGTATTGAAGTTTAGGAATTCGATATATTTCTCATATATGTTTGGGTTAGAGAGTCATCATCATCATTTAAAAAAAGAAAGACATTCACTGCTGGACATTGGTCTCCTCCAATGATCGACAAAATGTGCATGAATGCTATGGATACCGAATGTTGTCAGTTAAATTCCCATATGAGACAAAAATTATGTGATCCATAAATGTTTTTATCAGTCTGGTTGAACTATGTGTCCGAAAACTGTAAGTTTATAAAAGTCCCCCGCAATACAAGGTTTGCTTCCTAGTTTTTGTGGGAGGAAATGCCCTTAATACATACCTCCCGGTATAGAGAAGAGTCCTTGTCTTCAGCTGAGACATGTTAGGAAAAATATCTATTAAATTGACTAAAATACTTTTATGCATCTACTTCCCACCTTTGCGGTGGACCACGGGAATCCGATTTGACATCAATGGATGTTTTCCGATCCTTTTTTTTGTAGAGGTGAAATGCTTTTCGCATACCACCCCGCCCGGGGATACGCGACAGTTAGATAGATAGATAGATAACTCTTTATTGTACACCAAAAAAAAAAAAAACATATTGCTTACATAGTTTTGCTTAAATAGTAATGCACAGTTATGTCGGGCTCGCCGGCCTAAAGATGGTAGGTGGCCGGTATACCGACTAAAACCTCCCTGTACACCCGCCTTCCCGGGTGGACCACCGGAACCTGATATGACGACAGTGGTCCACCCAGATGTTTTCCGATCCTGACCCAACCAAGTTCATCTAATCAAGAAACAAATACATACGCATTCACAAATATTTTGTACATTATTTGACAACATACGTTATCTAAAAAGAAATCATTATTTACTCACACACACACAGTTAAAAAGTCACACCATGTTATTTATAGGGCAACTTTAGCCATATAATACCTATGTTTAAAATTAGAGTCAATATTCCAGGCACTTTTAACGCCGTCCTATTTTTAGGAGTCCTAATTAAAATATTAACTATGGCGACTGCAAAAAACGATACGAATAAACTCTAAATTATTAGGAATGCTTCAAATAGTATACAAATGATACGTGATATAAGTTTTCTAATACAACTCCCACACTAGGGACCCTGTGTCGCGGGGGACTTTACAAACATTCAATTCACGGACACAAATAACACCCAGACTCGAAACAAAACATTTATTAATTACAACAAAGTTTAGTCCCGTATAGGAATCGAAACCGCTACCTCCGACTAAGCAGTCAGTCAGAGTACTTTGCCCCGGGTATTGCAAACATTCATAGGCTACGTTAACTGCTTACTATCAGTCGGGCTGTATGCTTGATTGCCACCTAAGTAGCTATATAAAAAGAAAACAATTGCGTTAATCAAACATATCTATAATTAAACATGTTACCAAGCACAAAATTACAATAACAACTCAAAGAAAAACCTTTCCACTATTACCGAATATAAATCGCATATTTCGTAATAGCACTATACTATAACGACGAAAGCAAACATCAATGACGTCAGCAGTCTCGCAAACCACGTCATGGAACCTCTGGTTACTTTTATCTCTTATGTAAAGTATAATTATGTTTACTCAAGAAACCCCCCTGGCGAGACAATGAGTTGATAACGACTGAACAAGCTTCTGTTCTATAATAAGAATGTAAATAAAAGGAAATACGTAAACAATTTCTCTTCTGTAGTGCTTATTTATAATTTGACTAGCTGTTGCCCGCGTATATATATATAGCCTATGTGTTATTCCAGACCATAATCTATATCTGTGCCAAATTTCATCCAGATCCGCTTAGTAGTTTTTACGCGAAAGAGTAACAAGCATCCATATATCCATTCTTTCAAACTTTAGATGATGATGATTAATGTATTTCTGTTCTTTGTTCGCAGTACTTCAGCAAGTAACTCAGGCGCCTATACCCTGCTGGGTGAGAGCTGCTCGGAGAGGTCACGAGGCAGAGCCATGTTATTGTGCACGTGTGCATTAATGTGCTCACAAGCCACCGTTGCATGTATGTATCTTAAGTTTATATCTTAACACCCACTAATAGAAAAAAACATGCGGAGAAGTCTTTGGGGACTGATAGAAGTTAAAACTAAGTAACTTGTGAATTGTATCGTCGAGCTATTAGATTATTATTTGTGAATTATTTTTGGTTTGTCTCATGGAAAGCGTCAGGTGACGATGACGCGAGTTGCTCAACGCGCCTTAAGAAGTTTTCACTTCAAAAATATACCTAATGTTATTATTAAAGATGGCTGCCTTACATGACATGTGATTGTAGCTTCTCAACATTTGCCGTTTGCTTGTTTGTCACCTTAGTGTAAAATCTTATCATGTATGTCTTTCTTATGTTAAGTTTTTAACCTGGATTTGATCTCGAAAATGGTTTAAAATTTAACGTCTACTTAGTTAAAATGCTGGTACTTAAACGTCCATTTAGCATTGTAGAAGCTTAATGAATGGTCCGATTTCAGTTAGATTTTTATTAAAAACTAATTTAATCGGTATAGTTTCTTTGCTATACTTATTACAAGATGAAGCAGTTTTAAAACTATCAACGTTATTATCGAATGTATTTTAATTGTTAAATTGCTTGCATCTTTTCTTTTTCATAGATTCAATATTCAATTTTGGAACCAAAACTTACAAGCAAACAAATTGTGAAAACCAAATTCACGAAACAATATATTATTAAACTTTTCTTACAGTATTTGCATACCCTATCCTACCCATGGAGTTCGCCTTCTACATCGACTTCCTCGGTATCACGTACCGTCCCTGGCGCTTGCTGGCCTTCGTAATGGCACTCCCCTGCGCCATCACCGCCTGTCTGCTGCAGCTGTTCCACGAGAGCCCAAAGTTCCTCGTCTCTCAAGGCAGATACGAAGAAGCTCTTAATGTGCTGAAGCATATTTACGTGACAAATACAGGCAGCAGCGAGGAAAGTTTTCCGGTAAGTGTCTATTCATACTTCATAACCAAGGTGTTAGCTTTTACCCGGGACTTCAACCGTGCAATTTCAGCAACTGAATTGTCAGAGACTTCTGTGCAAACATTCCAATTCTAGTGCCAGAAGCTGTCAGTTTCTTCATATCTAGGCATACTAATTATAAATAGATGATATTTGATTACATTCTAAAACTTTTTTTTTATTGTTATCCAAAGAAATACAACTTATTAAACTTAAACTAATTCGCCAAACTGCAAAACAGTTTGTTGGCGAAAGAGGCGCTCGTTTTGCTTTATCTATATATATACTTTAATAGTTCCTATTACATGTATATAGGTTAATAGTTGTAATACTTTTTACACTACTATAAAGCAACTTAATTGCACGACAACTTTTATGTCTCTGTCGCAATCGAACTTGCATTGCAATCAATAGACAGGGCGACAGTTGTTTCGCTGGCCCGGTTAACCAACGGACAAAAAAGTCTTCCGACTGTCGTGACGCTGGGCTCGCTTTCATACTAACCCACAGACTTGATGTGATAAGACAAATAAGCGGAGACAACATTTCTCGTCGGAGCTATACTTCGATTGCTCTCTTTCTGTCATCAGTAATTTGACATTCGAAAGAAGAGGACAAAGCATTGCATAACTATTCACTCGCTACACAACGTTTATTAGTAAAGCCGTAAGAGTATCGGACGCTCTTCTCTCTGTTCCTTCTATTTCTTCACATTCACACATGTTTACCACACTATGTCTACACATACCTTGCGATTGCCGACGATGCGCAATTATCAAGTACAAAAATGAGTCAGTATCTTCATTATTTCTCTGGCGGTGTCTGCTCGTTACCGTAGGTCTCCCCTATATTTCTTACAAAAGTCTTGATACATACTTTAATCAGAATTATCAATTTTAGGTAAAGAAGCTGGTAGAAGAATCAGAGACTCAAAATAAAAATGTCCAAGCATCCTTCTTCACATCTATCTGGCAGCAGACTGTTCCTCTGTTCAGAGCACCATTGCTGAAGAATACGCTGAAATTGTTCTACCTAGTAGCTGTTATTTATATGACGTAAGTATATGTAATATACATCGGCCTGAAGGTTATTTCATTCTTTATTCTAAGGTTATTTTTGGTCATTGCAAAGGTTATTTTGCTCTCTTAATAAATTTTAATTTAGGCCTGCATTACTTAATTTTCGCTTAAAAAGCCACAAACTACTAAAGAAGTGGCAAGGACTATTTATAAAGAACTGGCAAGAAATGCTCCTATGTCCAGCAGTGGACTGCGATAGGATGATTGATGAAGAAATGGAGAGGCCTTTGTCCAGCAGTGTACTGCGATAGGCTGATTAATGAATGATGATTGATGAAGAAATGCTCCAAATAGGTACTAATTTATAGAGTAGTTTTGGTGTTTCTTGCCAGTTTGTTTATAATTCTAATATTACCTAGGTCAGCAAAAACAAATAAGCTGACATCGTTTACATTAAAATCGTTTATTAGGTCACACCGTGACACTTGTGATGGTAGATTCTAGAGTGCTACAATAACTTAAACTTTTTATTTGCAGTGGCAGCGGTTTCATCCTCTGGCTCCCCTACATCATGAACAACCTGTTCTCCGTGCTGGAGATCGGTGGTGGCGACGGCATGAACCTCTGCACCGTTATCAGATACCCAATGCAAGACATCCTTCCTTCTGGAAACATGACTGTAAGTATATTTCTCAAACTTGAAGAAAACCGTACCATACCGTAATTCTTTTAGGGTGACGAGTGATACTTCTGGTATTACCACGTACAATTAGGCTGTGGAATGAGCTCCCTGCCGAGGTTTTCCCAAGAGACTATAGCATGGGGTTCTTCAAGAAAGGAGTTATAAGGTTTTTAAAGGGTCGGCAACGCGTGAGTGACACCCCTGGTGTTGCAAACATCCATAGGCTACGTAACTGCTTACCATCAGGCGGGCCGTATGCTTGTTTGCCACCTTGGTAGTAGGTATAAAAAAAAAGAAATATAATATACATACATGGTGCAGTGTTTAGTAAAAAATATGTTCATTTTCATGTTCACTGGTAATTTAACACAAACTCTTTTCTTTTCAGGACATTGAAATTTGCGACGATACAATTCAAGAGACCACATTATTCTCGGCGATGACGTACGGAGCTTTAGCCAGCTTCTCCAACCTCGTGCTCTCCTTAACCTGCGGTAGTCACAAGAAGTACGCCATGATCGGCATCCTGGCACTGTCTGCAGTCGCTGGCGTACTCCTGAACGTGGTGCATGTACCTTTAGCTGGCGGAATCTTCTTTTTCTTCTTCTTGATGTGTGCACTATCAATGGGGATCCTTAGTGTGTATTTTGTGGAACTCTATCCTACTTCATCGAGGTGAGTTTAGTTATTATATTCAAAATTATTCAGTTTTTTTTTAACAGCTCCCGCACTAGAGAACAAGCTCTGTGTCGCGGGGAACTTTACATACATACAATTAATGGGCACAAATTACACCCAGACTCAGAACAATTCTTTGTGGGTCACACAAAGTTTTGTCCTGTGTGGGAATCGAACCCTCAACCTCGTGCACAGCAGGCGCATACTGCGGCCACTGGACCACCGAGGCAGTTAGTTATAGTAAGATAATCAATCTACTTAGCATTAGCATTCGAGTCACCACTTTTTTCGTACCCGAACTGCCGAATAAACAAGAACTTAATACAGGTGCCCACCTACTAATCTTATCTGTTTATTTTTTGTACCTAAGCTAAATAATACCTAAATATGTTTGACCGTTGCGTCAATAAAAGGACAATTTTTTTAAATATAAATACAGGAAATAATATATAGTATTTTGTTGTTACAGAGGGATGGTATCATGCCTGTCAGTGATGTTGGGAAGATTATTTGCATTTGGTGGCGTGAATGCAATAGGAGCTCTTATATCTACTAACTGTGAAGCTACCTTCTACGGGTGGTCTGCTTTACTTCTTTGTAAGTATTCTATGATATAATAAATAATTATATAATTATCATCTTTTTAGCTAATCTATTTTGCAAGCTTATTATAGCTTCCAAATATATGACAAAACTGATGTTTATATTTACCGCTGTTTGCCTCTTCGAGTCGGGGCTTATTTATGACAATGTTTTCATTTCTTATTTTATTACATACTAGCTGTTGCCCGCGGCTCCGCGTGAATGTCGGTTATCGCTGTAAAAAGCCTTTAGCCTATGTGTTATTCCAGACCATAATCTATATCTGTGCCAAATTTCATACAGATCCGTTCAGTAGTTTTTACGTGAAAGAGAAACAAACATCCATCCATCCATCCATCCATCTATCCATCCATCCATCCATCCATCCATACTTACAAACTTTCGCGTTTATAATATTAGTAGGATTGATGTATTAACTGGTTTATATTTTATCCAACAGCTGCGATATGCGTCGCATGGTTCTTACCGAAGGACTCGCAACCAAAGAAATAAACTAAACCTCAGGAAAAGAGGTCTACAAAAGACTGAACAGACTGAATATCAAGTAGTCTTATGAAATATTTAATTTATCGACTGATAATGATAAGTTCTTGATATGCCTTTCAAGCGTCATCATCACCGTCTTAGCCGAAAGACGTCCGCACTTTGACGACAGTGAAGCGTCATCTATCAGACTAAAAGAATAACGCCACAACAAGCAACCAAGTTCAACATAGAAAACACAGATGTCACTAGCCCTAGAAACACGCAACCATAGTAAAAAATGTTCAAGTAGCAGATTCGCGATATCGAAGTTTAACCCGAAATCAGTATAATATATACAACGCTCAACAACACACCGCGACCCGCCAGGCGCGATCCCCTTCGTCGTTGGAGGTTTAAGACAGCCTCCACAACTGTACATCATGCCAATATTTGACTAGCCATCCCAGGTAGCACTCGTTCACCAGCATGACGCACGGAGCAGCCATCATTCCCTTCGCAATGTCATAAAGTTCAAAATCAAAGCGCTATTAAAAAGCTTTATTTTATATTTTTATCAGCGCTTGTAATAAATAAGTTTCAATATAATTAAGTAGGTATGTACTTATAGTATGAAGTATTGATTTATTTGTATTAAGAACTAAACTAAAAACTTCTGAATTTAATTGTTACTCAAATATTAATTTTGCTGAAAAAATATTATAACGACGCCTAAACTAGTACTGTTATTTTTTAATTTTTGAGTTTGTTTTATATTAGTAATAGTTTTTTGTAAATAAGTTTAGTTAATTGTAAAATAAAATGATTAAGTTTGTACATAAATAGGATAATTCAATAAATATACAATTTAAAAAAACAGTTTTATTTATACAAATAAATAAGTATTTAAAAGCCCGACTGGTTGAGGACTTGCAGGTGGTCGTCCAGTCTTCTGTAAAATTTCAGAAGACCACGGCCAAATATCTGTTCCTTGTTAATTTAGGAACGTTTTCAAAAATATATTGTTTCCTATCCCAGGCATATCACAAAGCTATAGTCCTATAGACGACGTCAACACGGAGTTATAGCAAGCGTCAATAGGCGCTTATAGCTAGGTGCACTCGCTGTTCGGTAAACGATCAGCAGGTTAAGCTACCAAGGGCGCGGTAACCCTATAGATAGGTGACCGCATAGTGGTATTTCATCTGAGCGTCTCCGTGCTTCGGAGGGCACGTTAAAAGTCGGTCCCGACTGTTATCAGTCGTTAGATCACGACAGAGGCCTAAATATGGGCGATCTAAATAACTCTGTCACCAGGTTGACCACTAACCAAACGATAAGAAGAAGAAGAAGATAGGCTATGGACTAGTATTATATTATCTGTGGCTATGGTAACTGTGAGCAGATACCAGGCGATCTGTATGCTTGGATGCCACCTTAACAATAGATCAATTCTGTGTTTGGCACCTAAGTAGGTATTATTATTTTTTTTTTTATACTACTTGGGTGGCAAACAAGCATACGGCCCACCTGATGTTAAGCAGTATCCGTAGCCTATAGACGCTTGCATTACCAGAGGTATAACTTGCGTGTTGCCAACCCATTTTTTTACCCCAGGGCTTTAAGATGGAAGTAGTTTTATTTTGTTCTTTTGTTTTTCTTTCATATGTATTACATAATTTATATGTATGATATAGTTACATTTTATATTATATGTTTATGTAGGTTTATAATAAAGGTTATTTGTGTAAGTTTATTTATTTTAGTCAAATATAGGTATGCATTATACCTAATAGGTACTATATCTACTTATTTTAGTTGTCTTAATTATTTTTCTACTATTATTTTATAAGCACCAAACTCCCCACTGTTAACATTTTATTTTTTTCCCATCTATTCTGACCATCCTAAGGTTGCCTGTAAGAGATTGCTTTTTAGCGATAAGGCCGCCCATTGTACATAGTTATAAAATTATCTTTAATACAAAATTGTAACTTGGTGTACAATAAAGAGTTATCTATCTATCTATCTATCTATCTATCTAGCCCTGGGATAGGAATACGTATCTTTCAAAACGTATTCCTAAATGAGCGCTGGAGACCTGTACTCACACACAGGAACACAACTACACCGCTGTGTGTAGTCATTTGGCTGTGGTCTTCTGTAAGGTGGAGGTCCTTCCCCAGTCGGGCTTGCTCGCTAGTATGGTGCCCTACCTCTCTTAAAATCTTATTATAAAAAAAAAACACTCAAAAGCTGTTAGTAAATATATATACACTTTTCTGCTAAAGATGCGTTGTTTGATTTATTCATCGCAGAGGAATGAAGTCCACTACTAGATTTTTCGATTTTACTTGTTTGGCTAACAAGCATACGGCCTGCCTGATTTTAAGCAGTTACACTTACAGTGTTGAAGACTTTAAGACAGGAAAACGTTTTTTTTTAAATGCATCCCTAAACGAGCGCTAAAGACCTATACTCACATAAGAAATCAACTACACCGCTGTATTTTGTTAATTAGCTGTGGTCTTCTGTAAGGTGGCGGTCATTTCCCAGTCGGGCTTTCTCGATAATATAGTGTCCTACTTCTCTAAAGTATGGTTTCTTAAATTGTGACCTCCTTCAATGATTTTCACAGCATTTGGTCTTGATATGACCTTGTTAATCAGCTGCCCGCAAACTTCAGCTCATTTTTTTTAATATTCTTTATAATATATATATTTATAATAAATAAGTTACAAATTTATACATACATATAAGTCTTACATAATAACAAATATGCTCTACAAATGCTAGTGCCTGTACTAAGTAAAACTTGTATCACAGTTGGTTGGTAATCAAACTTGTTAAACTTGACTTCCAGTTCGTGGTCGTCACTTCAGAACTTAACTGCCCACCGGCCATTGTATATCTATAGGAGTACGCAATGGCCGACCTTGGCATCGACAACAAAGTATTATACAATCAGCCGATAAGCTTACCTATACCACAGATAATATCCTATACAATATACTAATTATTTATTTTATCTAATTGATCGCACAGATGATACGTCGATAAATAAGTCAGTTGACTGAATTGTTAATTCCATTGGTATTTTTGTACCTTTATTACTGTACTTATAAAGTTATATTTTTTCTTTCTTTTAAAAAGACAACTCCCGCACTAGAGAACAAGCTCTGTGTCGCGGAGGACTTTACAAACATACAATTAACGAACACAAATTACACTTAGACTCAGAACAATTCTTTATGGGTCACACAAAGTTTTGTCCTGTATGGGAATCGAACCCACAACCTCGCGCACAGCAGGTACATACTGTACCCACTGGACAACTCGTTGTAAGTAGTGCCTGTAGCGGAAAGTATGTAATCTTAACTAAGTGTACAACTTAACAGTATAAGTTCATCAATCTGGATCCCTGAACCACCGAGGCAGTCACTATATATATCTCAATGGAATATAACTAATATAGAGTTATGTCCAGACGCAGCCGTTGGTATACCTAAAGACTCTGTATGTTCGAGTGAGATCCCTCCGCACCGTACTCCGTCTCTCTTTCTCGGAAAACTCACGTTTAAAACATCATGGTACAGCCCAAGTAGAGGTTTGTCAATTAAAAGTAAAACATATAATTTTGTATTTGAATAACCCTTGCTTTCAAATATGCAATGACAACCGGAGGGAAATTATAAATCAAATACAGGTTAATTGAAGCATAACATCCGAAATAATCGTAGTTAGTTAATTTGTTTCTGAAATTCCGATTGCGAAATAATCCTTCAAACAGTCGGTTTCACTCAGATGTTTTCATCTATACTAATATTATAAAGCTGAAGAGTTTGTTTGGTTGAACGCGCTAATCAGAAAGTACTGTTTCGATTAGAAAAAATATTTTTTAGTTGAATAATGCATTTATCCAGGAAGGCTATAGGCTATATTGTTATATACGCTATGATCAATAGGAGCGAAGCAGTAGTGAGATATGTTATATATGTAGGGCTATGTATGTAGGGCGTCCCCTATTGTAAATATAAGTAAAAATGCAAAAAAACTCAACGTACCTAATAATCGTGCCCTGAAAAAGTATGAACTATTAAATTTGAGGCTCTTTAGTCAACTGATCCCACTCAATCTGATCCCGGGTTCAGTTGACCTAATATATATTTTGAATTGGTCAACTGATCCTGTTTCATGATTTTTTTTAATTTTTATAGTCACCGAGAAAAGTGTTTATATCGCCAAAATACAGACACATTGCATTCAAGTCAAGGCAGGTGAAGGCGTTTGGGTACGAGAACAAATAATTTGTTCTACTGGGCATTGAATGCGTTAAACGTTTTCCGCACGCTTGTACACATATACAATAGAATTCTGCCTGGTTTAAAAGCGGGTCTAGTCGACCAAAGAAAAATAATAAAATTAATGATTTAGTCAACTTATCCCACGGGACCAGTTTAGAGCGGGATCAGTTAACTAAAGAGCCAAATTTGACACATAGATAGTGATCGTATGCCACTTTACCCTATCAGTCACTATATTGCTATGTAAATAACTCTTAGGAAAAAGTTGCAAAGTATTAGACCACATCATTTTAGGCTTTGACGTAGTCGGATAAAAAGAGGGATGTAAAGGTGAGAAAGAACTTGCCGTGATACTTGATTACCGTATTGACACTGTGACGATTAAAAAGAATGGCTAGAGTTTCTTGACAGTTCTTCTCATGGCCCCATCCTTGTCAAATAAAGAACTGGATGTAGGTAAAAAAATGCTGTAATTTATTGTCATTTATTGTTTTTCATGGCGATCATGGGTATTGCATATTTGCTTTTTAATAGTGCAATTTATTGAGTACTAGATGTTGCCCGCTGCTTTGCCTGCGTGGATATCAGTAATCTTAATAAAAAGTATCCCATATACCTACTATCCCAGGATCTCATCTACCGCCACGCCAAATACTAATCTCTCTTCAGTCAACAAACATAATTACTTACGCATTATAATATTAGTAGGGATGACGAGTCTACATACAAAACTTCATGAATTTACGTACCTATAGGTATAAATCAGTTTTACGTAAACTGGTAGGATGATAATTAATTAATAAGATAAGATTTTAAAATAATTCGCGAATTAAAACGTCATTTCTGATATCTATTATAATTACAATTACTTCCACATGTGTCATAAAAAAATAATCTGAACATAAGCTATATAGAATTATAAATATCTCTCGCGTGTGGTTGTGTTGTATATTAAAAGGGTTTATTATTTATTGTTTAATAAACAATACAATAATAAAGAGTTATTAAATATAAATTGATCTGTGATATTTTTAGTGATATTGTTTTAGTTAGATATTTAGAAAATGGATACGGATAAAAATGAAACGAGTTTGAAAAAAATACCTTTCGAAACAGCTATTGATCAAGCAGGTATTATATGTTTATACTAACTGTTGCCCGCGGCTCCACCCGCGTGGATGTCGGTTATCGCTGTAAAAGGAGCTTATGTGTTATTCTATTGTTATTACTAATCTATCTCTGTGCCAAATTTGATCGAGATCCGTTCAGTAGTTTTTACGTGAAAGAGTAACAAACATACATCCATCCATCTATCTATCCATCCATCCATCCATCCATCCCTTCATCCATCCCTTCATCCATCCATACTTACAAACTTTCGCGTTTATAATATTAGTAAGGATTATACAAAAAATGTGATTGTTTCTTACGTGAAATGAGGCAGCCCTATTAAAAATTTATTCTTAGGTCCCTAGTGCTAAATTAGGATATACGAATAAATGAATGTGGCCTTTTTAACTTTTTTATAAGTGCCTAGTAATACTGCAGTCATTTAGTTTGGCTTGCTAGTATGCCACAGACAGACACACAGATAAAAAAAATATTTTTTGTAGTTATCCAAAGAGACCCAAAACACAATATCCGGTGTTTTACGTTAAGTGTCGGCAACACGTGAGTGACTTCGGTAATGCGAGCATCCATAGGCTACGTTAAACTGCTTACTACCAGTACCCTTATCACGAACATTCCACACTATCGTAAAGTATTCGTATCGAGTTTACTACACGAAAACGGATTCGATACTATTACTTTAATCATCCGTAGCACGAACGCTTAAATTTTGCTCTCGTGAACTCGATACTATAGTAAAATAATGCCAAGTATACAATATCAATTTAAACGAATGAAAACGAATGACACGTTTAAAAATTGCTATTATTAAATTCATCAAAACATTAACTGTGCTTAAAAAGTAACAAAATGTAAATATAATGTTACAAACTTGTGTAATATGTAAAGTTGAATTATTATTTACTTTAAATTACAATATTATAATTAAATACATTAATTTTCAAAAAAGCTTTAAGCTTATCAATTTCTAAACGTCGCCATTTTGTTCAAATTTGAAGTTTTGTTTGACTGTTGCATGTGACTTTTTACGCGCGGAATTCGTCGTATTTCCAAATATGTTAAAATATTGTTATAATTGTTAACAAAACAACTAAATAGTGAATAAAAGTAATAAAACGTCGTCTGAAACAATCAAGGAATGCAGAATTTATCTTACCTTTAACTGAATTTAACAAATGGATACCACTGGGCTTCTAAAAAGTGGAAGGAATTTACCAACAGCCAAGAAGAATCTTGGAGTGAATAAAAGTGGCGGGAAGTAAGTTACATTTTTATATAAATTGATTCACACTAAAAGGTACACTACACTGCACGTCTATTTTCACTTGTTCGAATGTTGTGTGCATAATTACTTCATTTGCTTTGCAAGGTGTCGTGTAATAGTGATAACCCAACATAATGATAGAGGAAAGACTAAAACTAATAAAATAAATAAAACAGTTGGAATAGCTGTGCCTGAATTTGGTTTTAGCATGCTTTGTGCAATTTTATAACAGCAAAATGGATATAGATAGGTATAACTATATATTATTTGCTGTTTTGCTTATGTATACAAATTGCCATAATTTTTTGGAAATAATATTACCTAATAATATGATAGTTCATTTTCACATTGTTCAAGAACTTATAACAGACACACTACCTCTAAAGGGGACTCTAATCAATATTTTATTTGTAATACCACCTGCAAAAGAGGGTCTTAGGGAGTATGCAACATTGATTAGTAAGTTGATATATTATATTTTACCTACTCACTGTATAATATAGTCCTGAGACACACACGTCTGACCTTATTGTATATGCACAAGAAATTCAGAAATTGCATAAAATATGCACAATATTTTCACCACTACTAAGTGATACAATAATATATTATGTTACTAAGATAATACCCATTCATGTGTGTGTTGTTATACCAACCTTGACAACTCTTGCATATAATGGCCTACCTATAGATTACTATAGAATATAATTTATGCAACTATTTTTTTTTTTCTTGTTCTTTCAGGCGATGAATACCCCATGATACTCCAGGTTACAGCAAGAATTAAGGACTACTACTGCCAATGATGAGTCCCATCATACCACCAAAGCCCAAATCAGTACTGAGACAGTAGGCTGTCTTAACAAAAGCTTCATAGAGTCACTACCGCTGTGAAAGGTCATGGTTCTTTACATTACTACTCTGAGTTGTGAAAAACGGGGTGGAATACTATCATTATTGTTGGTTGAAATGTTAATTATTGTTATTTAGTACCTATCCTATATGTATACTTTTATAATAAATATTTTTTAATTGTCATGTGGTTGCAACTTATTTATTACCTTACAATAATAAAATTAGATAGGTAGAACTTATTTATTACCTTACAATAATAAAATTAGATAGTTAGAAAACTTTATATGTTGGTAGGTATATGAGATTAACATTTTTGTTACAATATTCATTAAGTAGGTGCCTATATTAAGTTACACTATTAACAGTGGGCTACAAGCAATAAAAATATTAATAACTAGTGGCCTGTCCCAACATTGCATCGGTAAACAATTGGGTATTTACCTAGTTCTCTAAGGGGTTCCTATTTTTTTCTAATACAATTTCTCAGTGATAATGTAGCATTAATTAGTGAAAAAAAACATTACATTCGGTCGCATAGTTATTAAATTAAGGAATTCATTACAAACCTATAAATTCATTTTTTCTTTTTATAATATTAGTATAAACATGGTAAAAAGAGGTAAATAAGTACTATAACACAACATACCTATTAATATTTAAATAACAACACTAGCTAGGTACAATGATAACATAATATTTGATGTCTTTACAATACTTTACATCAAATATATTAATACTAGCTGTTGCGCGCGGCTCCGCACGCGTGGATGTCGGTTATCGCTGCAAAAAGTAGCCTATGTGTTATTCCAGACCATAATCTATCTGTGTGCCAATTTTCATCCAGATCCGTTCAGTAGTTTTTACGTGAAAGAGTAACAAACACGGTATCCATCCATCCATTCTTACAAACTTTCACATTTATAATATTAGTAAGGATTATGTTCTTATTGTAATTAACTAGTGTTATTTAATTATTAAGAGGTATGTTGTGTACAAAATAAAATACCTTTTAAAATAAAATACTTTTTTAAAGTTATATTTTTAGCCTAACTTTGCTTTGCTTTGCATAAAGCAAAGTAAGGCTAAAAATATAACTTTAAAAAAGTATTTTATTTTGTAGTTGTAATAAATAATAGTATCTATGCCACAGAACGATTTTTGTTTGGTCATAAAACAATATTATGCTTAATTCACTAATATAACGCACGGCTAACTACCTTTCGATAGCATTGTCACCTTAAAAATGTCCGTGAGAGCACTTGCGAGTTTCTCGATAGCCAGCTATCGAGAAATTCGATACTATACGTCAAAAAAAATGTTCGTGCTACCGTTTTCCAGAGTTTCATTCAATTTTACTACTCGATAACTATACGATTACTATACGAAATGTCACTTTAGTGTTCGTGCTACCATTTTTTAGTTCCAAATACGCCCACGGAGCGCTGATCAAGTTTCCATACAAAAGTTTACTATTACTATTCGAATACGTTACTATAACGATACTTCAAAAATGTTCGTGATAAGGGTACAGGTAATTGCTTACTATCTTATGCTTGTTTGTCACCTTAGTGGTATAAAAAATTACATGGTAATAGTAGCTGTTGTCTTCTCTGGCTCCCAAAAGCTGGTCGATAATGTAGTTTGGATGATACCTGCGCCTAAGATAACTCTACAGTTAAATAACTTCATGTCATGTACCTGCATATGAGTAAGGTTGTCAGAAATACTGACAACAGAGCACTGTGTATGTATCAACTTGATATAATCTACTGGTTTCTTCCAAGACTTTTTAAAGAAATGTGTTCTGTCACTCTTTACGAGTGGTATAAATGGTCAAATCGCATAGAATAGAAAGAAAATAAATGTATGGGATTTGACATAAGTTTATGACATAACTAGCTGTTGCCCGCGGCTCCGCCCGCGTGGATGTCGGTTATCGCTGTAAAAAGTAGCCTATGTGTTATTCCATAATCTATCTCTGTGCTAAATTTCATCCAGATCCGTACAGTAGTTTTTACGTGAAAGAGTATCAAACAACCATCCATCCATCCATACTCACAAACTTTCACATTTATAATATTAGTAAGGATGACGTAAACTTACGTCAAATTGCATACATTTTTAGAGAAAAATTGTATTTTAAACTAGCAGCAAACAAATATATTTTTTTAAAGAAACAAGCATCAGCTATCAGGTATTGCAAGCGTCCAAAGACTTCAATGCCGTCGAAAGCTATGTTCAATGTTTCTCTTAATATTTTCAAAAGTTTTTCTATTTCTCCAGGTTTTGGTTTATACAGCTACTTAATAACATGTTTGACGGGGGTGTGCATAATATCATTCGGGTGTATCGGCTACGGCAGCACGTTCATAGTGCCGACCAGCGCCTGTGAGTTCGAGACCACTACCAGTCAGCAGGGGATACTGGCTGCTGGACCTGTTATTGGTAAGATTAACCAATTTTTTTTTATTAAAAAAAGACAACTCCCGCACTAGAGAACAAGCTCTATGTCACGGGGGCTTTACAAACATACAAATTAACGGACACAATTTACACCCAGACTCAGAACAATTCTTGGAGGGTTACACAAAGTTTTGTCCTGTGTGGGAATCGAACCTACAACCTCGTGCACAGCAGGCGCATACCGCGGCCGCTGGACCACCGCGGCAGTCAACCATTTATTTTAGCAACTAGCTTTGGTATTTTTGTAAAGTCATCTCTTGCACTAGGGAACAAGCCCTGTGTCGCAGAGGATTTCACAAACATAAAATTCACGGACAACAACAAATATTTTTTAATCACACATAATTTAGTCCTGTGTGGAAACCGACCTTCGGCCAGTTAGTCAGTCACTCCACTAGGCGAAACCTGGCCACCAGGCCAGTCTCCTGTGACTCCATCTCCCACGTCCCGCGAGTCGTGACACAGCTAACTGTCAAGTGAAGGAGTCGTCTTTCAAACAAAAGAAAAACATATTCATGATGATGCATTATTTTATTTTCATTGTGTGAAATTGTGACCTACACAAATGATAAACATTGTGTTTATCATTTGTGTAGGTTTTAAGATGAAATTATCAAAAATAGTTTTGCTAACTTCATCTTCGATTTACGTATACAAATAGCCTCATTTAAAGGAAATATTATTTAAAATGAAGTTTTATGGTTGGCAAAGCGCGAATGACGCCCCTGATATTATAAGATAGATAACTGCCTAGCATGCTCCATTAGGTGGTAAGAAGCTCGTTTGTCACATTAGTGGTAAAAAAATAAGAGAGATTTCATGCTAGCGAGCCACAGAAATATATCAGTAGCAAAGCGGCTAGGAGTAGCTGGATGCGGGAAGCCGAGGATCGTGCTAGGTGGCGTGCCCTTGGAGAGAATGATGATGATGATGAACAAACCCGACATAAAGAAATAAGTACACACTGCAGTGTAGTATTGTTTCAGTGAGTGAGTACGGGTCTCCAGCGTTAATTTAGAAATTCGTTTTGAAATAAACGTTTTCCTATTTCAAGTATACTACATCTTAAAGCCCTGGTGTTTAAAATATGGGTCGGCAACACGCAAGTGCTACCTCTGGTATTGCAAATCATATATAAGTATATATAGGCTACGGTGACTGCCTAACATCAGGCGGGCCGTATGCCTGTTTGCCACCTAAGAAGTATTAAAAATAGAATGTCAATGGAAATATAACTTAGCTTAACATATAAATTTTGGAACGACATGAATCGATGATTCATATAGTTCTCACATAACTATAAAGAGAGGTAGGGCACCGTACTAGCGAGCAAGCGCGACTGGAGAAGGACCTCCACTTTACAGAAGACCACAGCCAAATAACAAGTAACAGTAAAAAAAAACTGACGGCCATCTTTTCCTCAATGTTTCAGGCTTGATCCTCGGTGGTATAGGATGGGGCTACCTGGCAGACACTCGCGGTCGCCGTGCTATGCTCCTGGTCTCGCTTATGGGAGGCGCCTTATTCAACATCATCGCCACCATCTCCGTCAACTGGATCATGTTGCTGATCTTCCAATTTATAGCCTCGCTCTTGTAAGTACACATAGAATTATTTTAAAATAGTTTGCAATCCCACGGGGATTGTTGTTTAGTTGCCCCTCTAAATAAGTGGCATAAAAAATATAGGATAGATACTTAGATAGAAAAAAACATAACTAAATAAAGATTTAAAATTAAAACAAAAAAATGAGCAACACTTAAAGCTCAACACCCTGTGATGGTCACCCGCCATCATATTCTTTATAAAAAAAACAATATAGAATCTATACTAATATTATAAAACTGAAGAGTTTGTTTATTTGTTTTGTTGAACGCGCTAATCTCAGAAAGTACCGGTTCTATTAGAAAAAATCTTTTTTTGCTGAATAGTGCATTTATCCAGGAAGGCAGGAATTTATAGGATATATAACATCACGCTATGATCAATAGGAGCGGAGCAGTAGTGAGATATGTTGCAAAATCGGGAAAAATATTCCAAAAGTATCACGCGGACGAAGTCGCGGGCGACCCCTAGTAGAGTATAAACACATTGCATGTATTTGACATAAGTTTGCGACATAATATCGACTAGAGAGGCTTTTACCGTAGCCTTTAATACGATGAAAAGATGAGAAAAAACTTGACGTATTTATGGAATGGACAAAATTAAATGTTCTCTGAAATATTTTTTGACGATCACCATTTATACTAAGTACCTAGGTGGTAAACAATGGACCTTTTGATAATAAGCAGTTGCCGTAGCCTATGGCCGCTCAACTGGGGTGAAATTCGCGGTAATTTTTTTAACACTGATAGCTTTTTTGAGTGATTGGAGATCTGAACTCAATCAAACACAGGAAAAAACTACACTTCTGTGTGTAGTTATTTGGATGTTGTCTTCTGTGTGTAAGACGGAAGTCCCCAGTCGAGTTTACACGGCTGTATGGAACCCTACATCTCCTAGAGAATGAAAAAAAAAAGTTTTATTGTATCAAATATTCTGTAGTACATGATGTGAAGTCATCCTACACTAGGATCCTTTTCTAGGAGGAATTATATGTATCTTCCTCATCATTATCTAATTACACATCGTATTCTGTTTAATATAGTGTTATTATAAGCGAAAACTATATGACAATGTATGCTGAGTATATAATGACGTCACACTAAATCCAATATGGCTGCCAATACCAAAAATATGTATCTACTTCATGCTGGCTGGATCCACACTACTTATAAACAATGTTAGTAATAACAGAGCACTATAGTAAACAAATGAAGCTTAACTAAAATTATCGTAGGAATGTTATCATAGGAGTCTTACGTTAATTGGATAATTATATTATCTACATATAAATCCATATTGTAAATCATCTAATTCTATGATAGAAAACATATGTTTTGATAATAGTGGCATTTGATAGTAGTAGACTTCGGACTCAGGTTATTTGAAGCAAGTATTTGCTCATGTAGGTATTCGTATTAGGTAGTATACGATTGAATAGCCACATGAGCAGATACTTGCTTCAACTAACCTGAACCTGCAGTCAAATTAGGTGCTGTGCCGCAAACTACGGGACACTACTTGTCTTGTTCTTGTCTTGTTTAAAAAGACAACTCCCGCACTAGAGAACAAGCTCTGTGTCGCGGGGGACTTTACAAACATACAATTAACGGACACAAATTACACCCAGACTCAGAACAACACTTTGTGGGTCACACAAAGTTTTGTCCTGTGTGGGAATCGAACCCACAACCTCGTGCACAGTAGGCGCATACTGCGGCCACTGGACCACCAAGGCAGTTATAACTGATAACTGATACCTGCACGTTGAAGGAGCTTATGGATGCTACTAGAACAGCTAAAGTAGTGGCCTGGTCTTGGGCCGATACAATTTAGATTGCCATAGACGACGCACTAAGAAGAATAGAAGCGTTAATTATTACATATTTATCTACAACTAGCCGCCCGCCCCGACTTCGCCCGGGTTAAACTATTTTCAGCCCAACTTTCTTAATGCTGACAATAACGAACAAAAGAATTAGCGAAATCGGTTCAGCTGACTCAAGATTTGCGCTTAGCAACATATTCAGCGACTCAATTTTATATTATAGATTACCTGTGACTATAATTAACACTTTCAAGGACAAGGAACGCCTATATACGTCATGACAATAAAATATCTATTGTGTCTACGTTACTGTCCGTCAAAGTGTTAACTTATTAAATGAAAATTTTTGCTCCAAACGACAATTAAAGGTTTCAAACGTTCTTAATGTTTTCAATGGAAAAACCTCAAATGACCTAATTTTTTTTTTTTTTTTTTTATACCACTTGGGTGGCAAACAAGCATACGGCCCGCCTGATGTTAAGCAATATCCGTAGCCTATAGACGCTTGCATTACCAGAGGTATCACATGCGTGTTGCCAACCTATTTTTTTACACCAGGGCTTTAAGATGGAAGTAACCCTGGGATAGGAATACGTTTGTTTCAAAACGCATTCCTAAATGAGCGCTGGAGACCTGTACTCACACACAGGAACACAACTACACCGCTGTGTGTAGTCATTTGGCTGTGGTCTTCTGTAAGGTGGAGGTCCTTCCCCAGTCGGGCTTGCTCGCTAGTATGGTGCCCTACCTCTCTTAAATTAAATTAATTTTTCTTTTTATGGCTTTAAAAACATTTCTAAACTTTACCTGCATGGATAGCATGGCTTCAAGCAGATCTAGAGATTACAACGTCACAACATAACAAACGTTACCTCTTTATTACGTACTTAGTGTAGATAGTATAAATTTAGTTCGAGACAGAAAAAGTAGGCCGAAAAGATTGGATTTCGTATTTGTACTATGTGTCCGAGATTTCAATGTTTCTGAAGCTTACAGTACCAGGATTAATTAATTGTGTTATTTTATAAAATGAATTATTCTAAATTTCAGTGCATCTGGGGTTTACACAATGTCCATGACGCTGCTGAGCGAGAGTGTGCCCATGGCTAAAAGGAACGTCGTCTTGTTGCTGGTCTCCAGCATATTTTTGCTTTCGCAAGGAATCATGGCAAGTAAGTATTGAAGTAACATCCACAAAGATCAGTACTGCATTGGACTGACTCTATCCTTCTAAGTCTATGTGCTAGTAGTTTATATAATCACTAATCGATTGATCAACACAAAACCTAAACCCGCTGTCGTAACAAACTTAAAATTTTGCACAAAGGTTCTTTAAATTACGTAAATGAGTAGTAATACGAGATATCTGGCAATTTAATGCCTAAACAGGAAAAAAGTTGTTAACCCGGGCAATGTTGGGGCAATCCTCTAGTTTTTATAAAACCTCACTTTGTTGCCTTACTTTAACTTTAATAGAAATATATCTTATACTATAAATAACATTTTGGTTTCAGTGCTGGCACTGCCCATTATTCCTATGAGCTTCTCCTACCACCTGCCAGCCTTGGGCATCTATTGGAACTCATGGCGTTTGCTGATGCTTATTTTTACCATACCCAACTTCATCACCGCCGTGTGCGTGTACTTCGTACAGGAGAGCCCCAAGTTTGTTTACGTTAAGGGAGATGAAGACAGGGCTTTGCAGATATTGAAGACCATCCACAGAATGAATAACAAGTCAAACGCTGAGTTTCAGGTATGTTTCTTTTTTATTGCCTAAGTACTCTTGCAGAAATCGACACAATTCTAACAAATATGTTACGATTTTGGACGAAAAGTACCCGTAGACTCAGCATAACTGTAAGTAGGACACAAATTATTATACATATATATTCCAAATGGCTGATGCTGGATCGACGATTCTCATCGTCATCATCAGCCTATCAAAGTCAACTCTTGGCTACAGGACTCTCCAAATTGTCGAAATAATCATAAGGAACAAATAATTAGAGCTCCACAATCTACTGGCTTCTATAACACACGGCGCGATCACACATGCAGTCAAATTATATAGCTGTAATAGATCCTTGGAAAATTAAAACTAAGCAAAACCAACATCATTTCCACAATAGTGTTGTCTTAGAAACCAAAAGACCGTGTTTTATCAAATTTCAGGTGGAAGGTTTTATACGGGAGAACGAAACAGTGTCAGCCAGCGCATCAGTCAAGGACCAGATAGTACCACTGTTTAGGGCGCCACTCCTCAAGTACACCATCATAATGACTATTCTTCGAGTGTCACAACAGTAAGTACCTACTTATAAATATGTAACAGACTAAAATTTTATTAATCATACGGCTTTGGAATTAGCCACAAAATTAGACATAAGTAACTATAATTATATTTTGTGTGAAATTACTATAAAATCAAAATACAGGCTCTACTTACTTCAGGCGCAGTATAATCTGTGAAAAAGGCTAGTTAATTTAAATTCGAGCATTGATAAAGAAAACATAATTTTAGGACAGGAGCATTCTTGATATGGCTGCCGACAATTGCCGACCAGTTCGTGCGTATCATACAAGATGGTGACAGCAGCAGCTCTGACCTTAGTGTGTGTGGAATATTAAACTTGGAACCAACTCCTGCTGATGTAAGTATTGGAACCCTTTTTTTGCTATTTGAAGCTCACTCTATACGTTGGACCAACATAAACCAATGTACACCACAGTATAATTAAAGCTAAAATTGGAACATAGTACTACCGTCAGATTTTGTAAATTGCTTGCTATAGTATAGGCTTACTGTGGCCAATATTAGTGCATATTGGGCCAACGTGTAAAGGGAGCATGAGATCTTTCTCTGGTTCACTTTTTTAACTAATCATTGCCTAAATCAATACATCCGAGCAAGCGACCAACTGGCAACTACCAACGATGCTATCATATGGGAGTACCAAATGAAAGCAAATAATTCTTCTTCTTAGCGTGTCGATGGTAATCTAAATTGTGTCAGCCCAGACCCTAGCTACGTGTTTTACATTTTCAGTAGCGTCCATAAGCTCCTCTAAGGTGCAGGTATCAGGGCACGCGGGGCATGATATCAGGAAATAATTGTGTAGAAATACTATGGGGTCGGTGTTGTTGAGCAAATTTATAGACTTAATTCTTTTTAAAAAGACAACTTCCGCACTAGAGAACAAGCTCTGTGTCGCGGGGGACTTTACAAATTATACAATTAACGGACACAAAAAACACCCAGACTCAGAATAACTCTTTGTGGGTCACACAAAGTTTTGTCCTGTGTGGAAAACCCACAACCTCGTGCACAGCAGGCGCATACTGCAGCCACTAGACCACCATGTCAGTCATCACTAAATAAGTGTATCTTATCGATTTTATATCTTTTCACAGCCTGATGCGACGCCATGTGCTCTGAACGAGACCTCGTTGTTTGTGGTGCTAGGCATTGGAGCAATACAGTCTATCTTCAACATCTGCATCAGTTTGGTAAGCAACTTGCATAGTTACAATGATAGCCCTTCAAACCGAGAATTGCCAAATAGCGCACAACATATTATATTACTCAAACTTATGCGCAAACACTAGAAGGTATACTCTCTATTCCTTTCCTCTCAAAGTCTGATGAGACCTCTGGATGAGACGGGTATCCGATAAGACCGGAAAAACATCAGGAGCAGAACCTGTTTTTTCGTAACTACAACTAAGTAATTACTTGGAGTAGATAAGAAAAACCAGGTTCTGCTCCTAATATTTTTGCTATTATGTTATGCTTCGTTAACGAATGAAGCATACAGCATAGCAGAAAAAAGTTTATTTCTGCCGATCTTACTTACAAGTTTAAACAATTACAATATAAGTATACATTTAAAAATAAGAAAAACAATATGAAAACGAAGACTGTTGTTTAAGCGTCTAAATATTCCTCTACATCACTGTCTAATCTTCCTAATTGTTATTGCATATCTAATCATACTCTTAATTAATTTCAGTCTATCAACGTGGTGGGTCGTCGCAACATCGTGCTGATGCTAACTACATTGTGCGGTGTGAGCGGTATCCTGGTGAACCTGGTGCCTAACATCATCGGGAGCGCCACATTCTTTGTCATCTTTCTGCAGGCGATCATCGTGGTCGGCCTGTATACCGCTTTCATTGTAGCCCTGTTCCCTACACACTTGAGGTGCGATAACATTATATATTTAAATAACATTATGTCATAGATATTATGTTTATTTATTTAATAAGCACAACCACTTCATATATATTTATACATTTTCAGTAACATTTCTGTGGTATTCATTCTGATATATATATGCTTTGTTGACTTTGTCAAGATGCATCTATTGCGAGATTTCACTCAGCTCGACTGCGAAGTAAAAAAACAGAAACCCTCAGATATATGTGTATATGTTTGATGTAGTTTTATGTTCTGTTCTTACTTATGTACTAAAGTTGTCTCTTTGCCAGACTCCTCAAAAAATAAAGACTGTATTAAATTCGTGCATGGTGTAAAAGAGTCTTTGCTGATCCAATCAATACTTGACTGTTTTGACTGGCCTGTTGGTTTAATGGTTAGTGAACCTGATTACTGGGCCCAAGGCCGTGGGTTTGATTCCCACACGGGACATAACTTTGTGATCCGTAAATGTTTGTTACGAGCTGGTTGTAATTTGTGAAATGTGTACGTGAATTATATGTTTGTGAAGGTATAATTCACGGACACAGGGCTTGTTCCCTAGTGCGGGAGTTGACTTTAAAAATAATAATAAGAACACTTTTAATCATGACATGTATTTTTTTATTCCAGAGCAATGGCTATCGCGCTCACAATGTCTGGCTCACGTTTGGGCACATTCGCGTCTATCCAGATCCTCAACGCATTATTGGAAAATAACTGCGATGTGGGCTTTTATCTATTTGCAGCTCTCCTTACATGTAAGTGGTTATGTTATATCTATGTTTTTTGGCTCGACGTGATTTCAAAACTGGCGGTTACGATGTGACGATGGTATGTAACTATCATCACATCAGAACAGTGTGCACGGTATCAAAATGGTATGATGTGATCTACTTACTCTTCTATATACATCAGCTTTAAAATACACAATATATGACTCCGATATTACCGGCTTTGAGGCATCACGTCAACCACGCGATTGTAACATGATGTTACCGTGAAATCTTTATTTACGTAAGTCACGTCCTTTGAAAGAAAAGACCGACAGAGTGAAAATGAGATGAAGGAAGAATAGAGCAAGTGATGGTGCCGTCGACGCCAGCCTCGTCTAGCTTCCTGAAGAGTGTGGACTGACGATAATAGAAAGTCTGATATACCATGTACCTAATTCTTTTGACATTCCACTCCGACGAAGCTGCAGCAAGTTACTTATTTTACAGTCATTATTCCTATTTATTATTTTGAAAATTAACGAAGTCTTGATAAATTATTTTTATTTTTATAATGCAGCGTCAGCAATATGCACGTCCTTCTTGCCAGATGACCGCAAACTCCAAGCTACACAACCAGCACCAGGCAAAGAAGACATACCGAAACTAGAATCTAATCAACAAACTGCAGAACTACTTACCAAAATGTGATCAACCTTTACTAAAAATATGAAATCGGTTTTATTTAATATATTAATGTATGTAATGTAAATATATTGTATGTAATGTAAATATATAAATATATATTATATTAATGGCGAGGCACTAGACGCAATGGAGATCAAGAAGCTTATAATATGGCTTATATAATTAACGTCATTCAAGGTCATAATTGCATACAATATGGGTTTGAATGACGTCAATTATATATAAAAGAATGCCTTGAAACATGCTCCATTGTTGTATAAGCTCTTGGTTAAGACTTTAGAGAACCTGCATGGTTTTACTGTTGGAAACTAACAGACACTTTCTTCTTATTTAAATTCCACTTCTTTACTTTGCGACCATGTTACCCGTCTCCTGTCAGGAGTAGTAGTGGTGAAATCGTTAAATATTTTAGTTAAGCAATTTTGATCGCCCATTCAGTAGGTACTAAGTTCTATGATGTTGTTAGTACGGCAGCCTAAATATGGGCGATCTAAATAACTCTGTCACCAGGTTGTCCACTAACCAAACGATAAGAAGAAGAAGTAACAATATATTTGAGTGTTGTAAGCTTACTAACTAGTTATATTACTTACTTAGTATTTAGAACGTCGACAAGTGCATGGCACACAGGTAATGGCATGTCGGTCAACAGCCGCTTATGTCCTCGATTTGTAAATAAGATGGTGTTGCGACATAAAACTTTAGCGTGCTATGCAAGATTGGATTTTGGTAGCTTTGGCGTTACGAGACGTCTTTTTGATAATACTTAAATGGCAAACTAGCATATGGCTAGCCTGAAGGTTAGCAGTTATCGTAGCATATGGACGCTTGCAATCACACAGGTATCACTTGCGTGTTGCGGAGCCAAAAAAATCTTTCCAAAAACCAGCAAAAAGTTTCGTTAAAATAAGTAAGCGCTGGAAACCTGGAAATACTGTGGTAAACACAGGATTTCCAGGTTTCCAGCGCTTGCAAGCATATTTTGGATTCATTTTCAGTTTAATTTTGAAAATAATTTGGCCCCTATGCTAGCAGGGACTAAACAAGCAAAAAACAAAGAATATACAATGCTAGAGTAGTAACACCTAATAAAAAAAACATCATGTTAATATCTAAGTTATTTATTTTATAAATGTAAGCACGCCTACTAGTACTTATTTTTTTGTAAATAATTTTAATTATAGCTAAAAGTCTTATGTAATAAAGGAAGATTATCTTACATCACTAATGACTATTAACCATCTTGTTCCTTCCTACCTTGTTCCTTCCTCACTTCATTTACCCAAGTGCGTGTAGATTATTCGTTACTAAGTATTAGAACGAGGTCAATGGTAGGAATGATTTCCACTGTATGTATATCGATGTCTTTATATTCTTAGTTGGGCAGTACTAGTCCTTCCGATTGCAGTACTAAGGTCACTTGTCGAGTGCTGGGTCGCGTATAGTGTTAATATATAGGGTTTGAAAAAAAAAATGCTGAGATAGACGAAAAAATGTGTGTGTGACAAATTTGTATCTGAGAGGTGTAAGCTCTGCTTACCTCTCTCGCGGAAATAGGCTTGAGGATTGTTGTTACATGTTTTTGTGATATTATTTAGCATAAAAATAAGTAGGTATATTTAGTTTTAATTTATTTTTATCAGATAAAACATACATAATACCTTTTTAGTCACCTTGACCAATTTTCACTGATTCGTTCGCATAGATTTATTAATGTTTATTATTGGCTATATGTTATTCTGATGTATAAGCTATAACATTGTTAAGATTTATCAAAATCCATATAGTAGTTTTTGCGTGTAGAAATAAAGGTTATGCAAGCATCTATGCATTCTCACAAACTTTCGCTTTTATACTAGTAAAATTAGTGGATGAAAATAATTATGAGTACATATCTATTATGAATACCTAAAGAAATCCTTTTAGGTAAGCTTTTTAAGTACCTACATTGCACAGTTAGATTATACGGAGAAGGAGTACAGAAAGCAATTACGGTCAAATTTCGACCACTGGTTTTGACACCTTTAGTTGTAATAAAATCGGCGGAAAATCGGACCGACCTTTGAGCTTGCCACCATTGGGGTAATCAATCTTTTAGTTAGTTCACGTAAGCGCCTAAGTTCGGTGATAAGGACTTATTATAAGATAAGGTGATTTGCGAATTATCTGCAGTTCTATATCTTTATTATTGCACATATTTCTATTAATTTAAATATGATAGTTCTCTCGTACCCACGTGCGCTTATAATTAATTATTAAAACTTATTGTTCACTGTGATATTATTATTAAGATTTAATTTTAGTTAGAAATTAAAAATGAATACGGAGAAAAATAATGAAGATAATGGAGCAAGTTCGGGAATATTACCTTTTGAAGCAGCCATTGATAAAGCAGGTAAGTATTTAAATCATAAATTTAACACTAGAAATTATCTTATTTACTATCTGCTAATGGTGAAAGAAACCGTATAAAAACCCAAAATATCTCCTAGTAAAATTCTATGGGCGTGACTGATCCACTTACTCGCAATTACTCATTTTAAGAGAGGGTAGAGCCTACTAGCGGGCAAGCCCGACTGGGAAAGGACCTACCCAAATAGCTACACACATGCTGATAGTGACAGCGATCATTTAGGAATGCGTTTTGAAAGAAACGTTTTTTTATCCCAGGGACACTCGAACACGCATGATACCTCGGAGCCTCTAGACAAGTGGCATAAGCGATAGTTGAATCAAAAAGTTAAAAAAATAAAATGTATGGAATTTGACGTGAGTCTACGATTTAATGTCGTAAACTTACGTCAAATCCCATACATTTTCTTTTTTGACTTTTCCATTCGACTATCGCTTATGCCACTTGTCTAGAGGCTCTGATATTGTAAGCGTCCATACGCTACTGTAACTGCTTAACATCAGACTGGCTGTATGCTTGTTTGCCACCGAAATAGCATTTATTTTAAAGTCCGCATGTGTGAATGAGAGAAGACTTGTTGAACAGTGGCACATAAATGAGTTGCTGTTACGTAAGTTCATATAACTCAAAATCCCGACGCCAAAGACTTACGTGGGGCTCACTGTGATAGTCACCCTTCAATAGGGCAGCCCATAGTTAAAAGGGCACATAGCGCTGCCCCGTTTTTATAAAAAAAAAATAGATAAAAATATAAAAAAGATTAAGATGAAAATATAAAATTACGATCAACATGTCTGTCTGAGTTAATAAAGATATTTGAAGTCAAAACTTCTTTAGGCGCGTTTTTGGGTGGGAACAAAAATCATGAAACTCTCGTCATCGAACGCTTTCCATGAGACTAAGCAAAAATAATAATCTAATACCTCGACGATACAATTCACAAGTTATTTTTTCACTTCTATCAGCAGTCCGCAATAACTGCCCATGTGTGACTGCGCATGTTTTTTCTTTTTATACTATCTGGGTGGCAAACAAGCATACGGCCCGCCTGGTGTTAACCAGTTACCGTAGCCTATGGACGCTGGCAATACCAGAGGTATCACTTGCGTGTTGCCAGCCCATTAATTTTCACCAGGGCTTTAGGTACTCCCAGTATCTATATCTGGGATAGGAATACGAGAATTTCACAGCGCATCCCTAAATGAGCGCTGGAGGTCTGTACTTACAAACAGGATCTTAACTACACCGCTGTGTGTAGTTATTTGGCTGTGGTCTTCTGTAAGGTGGAGGTTCTTCCCCAGTCGGGCTTGCTCGATAGTATGATGCCCTATCTCTCTTGTATAATCATATATTTTTGTCTTGTATATATAAATTTGTATTTATTTACTTACATTTTACATATTTTCCACAGGATACGGTTTATACAGCTACTTACTAACATGCTTAACAGGCGTGTGTATTATTTCTTTCGCGTGTATCGGCTACGGCAGCATGTTCATAGTGCCGACCAGTGCCTGTGAGCTCGCCACCACAACTAGCCAGCAGGGGATGCTGGCCGCTGGACCTGTTGTCGGTAAGAACATTCACCATTTCTGTAGCACATACCATCGACAAAGTTAAGTTAACATTGACTGCCTCGGTGGTTCAGTGGCCGCAGTATGCGCCTGCTGTGCACGATTCCCACACAGGACAAAACTTTGTGTGACCCCACAAAGAATTGTTCTGAGTCTGGGTGTAATTTGTGTCCGTTAATTGTATGTTTGTAAAGTCCCCCGCGACACAGAGCGGGAGGTGTCTTTAAAAAAGAAAATCCGCTACATACACTAGTTAAAACGAATGGCAAGAAACGAAACGTAATTTCGTCTTGAAAAAAACTATCAAAACTCATACTTCAATAGGGACACAACAAACTTAAACCATCTATTTTAGGTAGATTTGTGGCTTCATAGTTCATGAACAGATTACAATCTGTTTTAAGCTAATTTAGAAATAGTTTTAGCTATTTTTTGTACAAGTAATAATAATAATAATAATATTTCGTTAAGGTACATGGATTTGTAATTTAACATTGAATAAACTAGGTACCGCATAATCTTGGACCTTATCAAGAGCTGGAGTTTGTACTGGGTTCGAAACCCGTGTTACAAATCTCCAGGCTCTCTCTTTAAGGAATTAAAGTATAGATGCAGTTGTTAGGAATTGTACATGTTACAAACTTGGTGTACATAAGAAAAATAATAGTAGAAAACAAAAATAAAGGAACACTAAAAATAAGTGAACAGCAAGTCGAATGCAAACAACGAGTATTGGGAGTTTGTTAGATAACATGTCAATTAGACTAAATAAACAGACCGAGTACCTAATCAGTCTAATCAAAAACAATAAAATACTTAATTTTATAGTAGTGAAAGATAAATACAATTATGCAAATATTTCCAATATTAAGTCAAAGCAAGATAAACATTATATAATAATACATAAAGTCGAGTTTCCTTTAGCTCATTAATAGAATTATTTATGCATAAATAACAATTACATAATATGTGGCATGTCACAATTACAATGAAGAAATGTCGCTATTTTATTTATCTATGGGAATTATGATGCTTTTGCCGATTAACATACCCTGATTGATCTTACGCCTAATCTCCCTCTTGACGTATTAGATTGCTGTTCAATCTAACTATTAGAGTAAAATGGTTTGGCAACACGCAAGTGATACCTCTGGCATTGCAAGCGTCCATAGGCTATGGTTACTGCTTAACATCAGGTGGGCCGTATGCTTGTTTGCCACCCAAGTAGTATAAGAAAAAAATTATACCGAGTGCACGTGCACTGTATTCTTGTCTCCAATAAGAGTACATCTTACAGAACACTAGAATGTAATTATTAAAGACACAAGCGTGTACATTGTTGGTTCTCTTCTACCTGTGTTCTCACTGTAAAGTTTAACTCGATACAGGGATTGTTCCATACTGGGAGTTATCTTACAAAAATTAGCCGGTGTCAAGCGTGGCCAGGCTGGTAAGCAGTTGTCGTAGCTGCAATATCAGGAGCGTTTCTCTCACATTTTGGAACACCAGAGATACCAGATGTAGGACATGACATAACCTGCCAGCCTTATAATTAGAAGGCGATAGAATTTCGTGACCTTTTTCACCTGATGGTCACTTTTCTTTTGATGTTTCAGGATTGATCCTCGGTGGTATCGGATGGGGCTACCTGGCAGACACACGCGGTCGCCGCGCTATGATCCTGGTCTCACTCACTGGAGGAGCCGTGTTCAACATCATAGCCACCATCTCCGTCAACTGGATCATGCTACTGATCTTCCAATTTATAGCAGCTCTATGGTAAGTGTATTTAAAATACTTAGGTAGTAGGTATAACTCAATATATACAGTCGATGAAAGGGGAATTTAATATGAGACAACTCGCTCACGACCAACTTATCTCAAACTAAGCAGAGCCTATGTTACGGCCATCCGACTAGTGATAACTTACTGATATATTTCAAAATACAAGCATATTATAGATAAATTAAACCCAGACAAGATACACAAAAAATCGCTGTCACCATACAAAGATTTCTCCGGGTGGTAACCTGTCACTTACCACTAAGCTGTCTGTAATATATACAATGTCAGTCCTTCTAGACAAATGGCATAAACGGTAGTCGAATCGAAAAATCAAATAAACAAATGTATGAGATTTGATGCAAGTTTACGACATTATATCGTAAACTTTCGTCAAATCCTATATATATGCCACTTGCCTAGAGGGGCTGACATAAGCATAAGGACGATATTGTAACGCTTTAGAAATTTTCCCATCCATTACGACATTGTCCTTCTTCAAACAAGATTTATCGTAAAGAAATATAAGCCTCAGATATTTTCCGTTTTAGTGCATCAGGGGTATACTCAATGTCCATGACGCTGCTGAGTGAGAGTGTGCCCATGGCCAAGAGGAATCTCGTAGTGCTGCTGGTATCCAGCATCTTTATGCTCGCACAGGGAATCATGGCATGTGAGTATGAAAGTAGCTAACGTTCAGAAAGACATAACCATTTAAGCAGTTCGTACAAAGTAAAACTTGGAAAGGACAGATGATCAAGAATAAGAAAAACATATCGAGCAAGAGAGATGGGTATCAGTGGGAACCGCCCTAGACAAACAGCAGAATGGTATACCTACCCAGAACCATATTCATGCGTAAAAAAGTTGATGAATGGAGAGAGCGAAGTATATCTGAATCAAAGCAAATTGCTTATCAAAGTCTTTACCTACCCTAATGGAAGACAAGCGTAGTGATATAAGTATATGTATGTCAGTTGCACATTTGGCGTAGGCATTAGTTCCAGGGCACACACAAACATAGCTAGGAACGATTGTATTGCTTATGGTGGAAATTAAATTGCAGAGTCTAGAGTCTGGAGCGCCTTGAGGGCAAAAACGTCACTTAGGTACATTTTTCCCTTGTTTAGTAGAAATCATCTTCATCCTATTCATCTCAATACTAAACTATATCTTGGTTTCAGTACTGGCAATCCCTGTTATTCCTCTGAGCTTCTCCCACTACCTGCCGGCTTTGGGCATCTATTGGAACTCATGGCGTTTGCTGATGTTGATTTTCTCCATACCTAACCTCATCACCGCCGTGTGCGTCTACTTCGTACAGGAGAGTCCCAAGTTTGTCTACGTTAAGGGAGATGAAGAGAAAGCTTTGCAGATATTGAAGACTATACACAGAATCAATAACAGGTCATCGAAAGAGGAGTTACAGGTATGTTTAGAATTATTTACAAAAAAAATAATGGAGCGTTTCTTTATTCCAATTAAACAAGCTTACTGTCTGCTTGATGGTAAGCAGGGCCCGTACAATGACTCGTTGAATATGAGTCTTTTGAACGAGAAAGCAGGACGGAGCTATACACGCTATATAGCTCCATCCCTTTTTCTCGCTCGAACTACTTACGTTTTATCACGTCATGGTTCAGCCCCAGGTTACCGTTGTCGTCTTAGATTTCAAAAAAGTCAGCCTCATGAGCTAATCTACAAATGACACCTATAAACAACTAATGATCATATCTTATAATTTCCAGGTGAAAGGCTTTCTAAAGGACACTCAATCGGTTGCAGTTAAACTGCCAGCCAAGGACCAGATAGTACCACTGTTCAGGGCGCCACTTCTAAAGTACACTATCATCATGACTATTCTTCTCTTGACACAACAGTAAGATTACCTTTCAATAGCTTTTTAAATTAACTATTTCATAGGTATCTACAGTAAAGTGATGGTAACAGAGTGGGAAAGTAACCGACTTGTACACATGAGGTTTGAATTCGATCCTTGGTGCCAGTACCAATATTAAATTCACTACCATCTGCTAACAATAAAGGAAAACAAGGAAGCCCACATTTCTTAAAAGAAATTCTAAAGTCATGTTTGTTCCACAAACATGCATTGGGTCAGCCTGTGTAGATTAAACCTTAAATTCTCATAACTCTTGAAAGTGGAGAAGAGACCCAGAGGTGAGACAATATGAGTTCTTATTAATATATAGCAAACTTCCTCACAATGCTAACTTAATCTAACGGTAAGAAGATTGACATTAATGTTTCCAGGGCGGGAGCATTCATAGTGTGGCTGCCGACCATCGCCGATAGGTTCGTGCGCATCATACAAGAAGGTGAAAGCGCTGGTCTCACCATGTGTGGAATATTAGATTTAGAATCTGCTCCCGCTGATGTAAGTACTGAAATCCATCTCCTTGTGTTCCCCCTTTGACACTCATTGTTTTACAGCTGATTGTAGTATTATGTGTTTTAAATCATGATTAGCCTACGGCAGCATGGCAGTCCGTTGCTTAATATAGTAGTTTTCCAAAGTCCTTATCTGTGCCCATTTTTAGCTGTATCCAGTTCTTGACTTTTGCTTACTTAAAATGTAAGAAATTAGTATTTTTCCACCTTTCAGACCACATCTTGATTTATACGAGGCATTAGTAGCTAGATACACTTTTCAATTATATTAGTAATCGATCAGCGGATTAAGTTACCAAGGCATGGTTACATGGTATTGGTTAGATGTAAGACCACATGGCATTTAATCCGTGCTAACATTCTTTAGATCACGGTAGAGGCTTATAAGGGTGACCTGAACAACTCTGTCACCAGGTGGGCGACTAACCAATCGACAAAATAATTATAAATGTAAGGTAAATGTACCAGTAGTTAATACTATAGTGAGAAAAAAGCACGATTTCTTTAATATCTATGTATTTATTTTAGTTATAATTTTCAAAGTAAGTAAGAAATATTAATCAATCTTTGATTTAACTTACATTGAACTTAAGTAAAGAATATAAGTGTTATTTATTTTAATATCGATTTTTTTCGAAGAGACTAAAAATGTACCAGTAATTGATGGGCAAATTTTCAATTGTCCCAGTAATTGACTATGAGTTTTTCAAGATAATAACCCAGTACTTGATAAGTAAACTCTTTACAAAAAAATACAATTAACTAAAAAAATCACAGTAATTGTAGAAAATAATTTCACAAAACCTCTTAATCACGTATAATCAACAGTTTTCTTAAAAATATAATGTACAGCCACTTTAAATAAACATCTTGAAATGTCTTAAAACCAGAATAAAACTTAAAATCTATTTAAATCATCAGTATCATCGCTATTGAGATCTTCTGTACTACCACCAGAAGGCTTCCATGTTTCACATTCAGGTTCGCTACTTGAACCAAACAATGTCTTTGTGATTTTTATATAGAAGTACTTAGATTCTTTTTTCTTTTTTGCACGGTCTTTGTCTTATTTGTTAGCTTCTTCTTTTTCTTGCTTTTTACTTTTTCTTTCTTCAGCCCTTTTCTGTTTCTGTTCGAGTTGTTCAAGCTTTTTTTCTCTTTATTTTCATGGTATTCTTGCCACTTTTCTGATGATTACTCTACAGTACTTTCTCACTTTTTCTCTTCTTTTTGTTGTTTCCCTTTTCTTCTAGCCTAAATAAATTATATTTTTTACATGCAGCAGATATTTAACTCCCAGATTTTACCTCATTATATGCTTTCATCATGTCATCTTCGGAATAACTGAACATTTTTCCTTTTATTGGAGGCATTTTAAACCTTTTTTATCAATTTAATAAGTACCTGCAAAATAAAAAGAAAGACAACTACTTTTGTACTAGTGTTTGATATTATATGTTCCAGTAATTGATACCCCCTATCAACGACTAGGTAGAAGTCACTTAGAAAAGCTAAATTTAAAACTAAGATAGTTCAATCTTATGCTTATGGTAATACCGTAAAAAATCGATCGAATCGAGCAGATGAGAATATACCTAGTAGATGATAATTGTATCAATTACTGGAAATCAAATGTTTTTTGTCCTAGTATTTGATACCCTTGTATTTCGTTTAATTATTATAAAAACTGCGAGAAAACAAAACATTTACATAATCTATACAATCTCAAATAGAAAAATGTAAATACTTACCACTTTATAAACTTAAATTTTGAATAACTCAGTTCGAAACAGGTATGGTCCTTATCAAATTCGTTAACGGCGACATTAAGCGGCGGACACGTGATGACACTATTGTAAACATAATTAAATTGTCAATGTTTGACAGCCAATCATTAAGAAAGTAATTCCAGGTTGGATTAAGAGATGTATCTTCTATTATAATTAATAAACGTTAATAAACGTATTATAATTCATTGATACCTGTAGAGGAATTCTTATTATAATGAGTTAAAGTCAAATTTATCAACTTTTAGGGCAATATCAAGAATTGGTACAATTACCTTACAATGTTTAGTAAATTCAGCAGAATCTTAATTCCAAAAAGCCCCGACGCGTGTTACTTCCATGCTGATTGTGTCTCTTTTCACAGCCTGATGCGACGCCATGCGCTCTGAACGAAACCTCGTTGTTAATGGTTCTGGGTGTTGGAGTGATACAATCTATCCTCAACATCTGCTTCAGTATGGTAAGTAACTAACAATATCTTAGGTAATTCCTGTAAAGACCTCCACGATACAGGCTCCAAGCCTAGTGTGGGGCTCAATGTTTATAACTATTTTTGTATTGTTTTTTGGATGAATAAACTTTATTATTATTATTATTATTACTACCAACTTACGGATTTATACTCCACTCTTAGAAGACTTCTAAGACTAAAAGTCATGAATCCTGCGGCTGCTTGTTGCGAAAAAGGCATTGTGTATATGTCTCGTAGGTATAAATTATGGTACAGAAGGGGATAAAATACTAGAAATTAAGAATAGTAAAACATACTCGTTACGAGCTTTAACCGACTTCCAAAAAAGACGAGGTTATATAAATATGATTATATAAATAAATACATAAAATGAATATTTATTGAGATTATTGAGGGCAGTGCATGGGGCGGTGGGTCCTCTCAACTGTCTCGATAGAGGAGTCTCGACTGTGTCCATTAGTGATAGAATATAATAGGGGGTGCTATTATTTTTTTTTTTTTTATACTACCAAGGTGGCAAACAAGCATACGGCCCGCCTGATGGTAAGCAGTTACCGTAGCCTATGGACGTTTGCAACACCAGGGGTGTTACTCACGAGTTGCCGACCCTTTAAAAACCTTATAACTCCTTTCTTGAAGAACCCCATGCTATAGTCTCTTGGGAAAACCTCGGCAGGGAGCTCATTCCACAACCTTAACCGTAAGAAATTCCTCTGGAATCTTACGGTACGGCATGTTTGAGATGCAAGGATGTGAGGATGAACTCCCTGTCGGTGGCGAGAGGTGCGTTGATAAAATGTGGCCGTGGGCATCATCTCAAACAATTCCTCAGAACACAGGCGATAGAACACACACAAGGAGGCGAAGTCTCTCCTGAGACTTAGTGGATCAATACCGCCTGTGAGCTTGGGATCGTCAACAATTTATTTCCACATTGGTTTAAATTTGTATCCAGATACAAATCTATAATATTCTCATTATGTTTCAGGGCATCAACGCGCTGGGTCGTCGCAACCTCGTCCTGATACTCACGACAGTGTGCGGTGTGAGCGGTATCCTGGTGAACCTGGTGCCTAACATGATCGGGAGCGCCACACTATTCGTCATCTTCTTGCAGGCTATGATCGTGATCGGGCTCTACACCGCCCTAATTGTTGCCTTGTTCCCTACGCACTTAAGGTGAGTTATGAACAGAATTATGGCTACGAGCCCGTACGCCCCATAATAGATTTTAGTACCCCAATTCGCTTCGTGAAATATTGACGGGGAGAATCTTGTGGGGTGTATGGGCTCTTACACTCTTAGTACGATTGCGAGCGGCTTGAAAAAGATGTAGGGTCAATACATTTATGATGTTAGGCAGACACTTTAGCGATCAGCCCGTTGGGTCACCATTTTGATGGTGAATCAAAACACGCAGTGACTCCGCGCCTTGATTACAACCAGATGAAAATGAAAGCATAATATACAGTGCGAAGTACACAAATTTGTGTAACCCATAATTTGCGCTGATTCTATTTATTTGTTCAACATTTTTTATAACTCAACGTGGTGGAATACCGGGGTTATTTTAGGATGGAGTCGTTTTTTTTATTAGCGTTGAGCTTAAGGATAATTAACGTTCTCTTATTTTCTTTTTTCAGAGCAATGGCTATCGCGCTAACAATGACTGGATCACGTTTGGGCACATTCGCGTCTATCCAGATCCTCAACGCATTGTTGGAAAACAACTGCGATGTTGGCTTTTATCTATTTGCAGCTCTACTTGCATGTGAGTATTCAAATTATAGTTTTTCTTTTTCCTTCTTCGAACAATGTCTGAGAAGAACATAGACTTCACTGATCGATAGATAGACCATGTTTTTCTTTTGGTAGATACTATCATTGTCTACTTACCAGTATTCTAACATGGATTCCCTTTGAGACTTTATACACTATAAATACCTGTACCAATACGTATATCTTTTGTGTAACGTAAGAGAGGTAAGGTTTATTTCGTTTTTAAGCATTCTTGTGAGAGGAAACTCCGCTATGCCAAGTTACACACACATAGAGCACAGAGTTTGTATTTTTTTTTATACTGCCAAGGAGGCAAACAAGCATACGGCTCGCCTGATGGTAAGCAGTTACCATAGCCTATAGACGCTTGTAGACGTATCACTGGCGCGTTGCCGACCCTTAAGAAATCTTATAACTCCTTCCTTGAAGAACACCATAAGTCCCATGTTATACGCTAGACTTTTTATTTAAGACTATTTTTTCAAATTTAATCTAGATAACATTACACAGATTAAATAAATAAGTTACATGTGATTACATTCAAATGTAGACAAAGTTACTTTTTTATATACTACTTAGGTGGTAAACAAGCCCCGCCTGATGTTAAGCAGTTACCGAAGCCTATGAACGCTTGCTATACCAGAAGTATCACTTGCGTGTTGCCAACCCATTTTTTTACACCATATATTATTGCATATAAAAGTTTATAACTCTAAAGCCGACAATGTTTAAATCATGGCATTAATCCGACGTCTTACTTTTTACATTCCAATAATTATATATTTTTCCTTGAAAGCCGAAAATAAAATATTATTTTTTATCATCCAGCATCAGCAATATGCGCAGCTTTCTTACCTGACGACCGCAAACTGAAACCTGCACAACCAGCACCAAGCAGAGAAGAAATACCGAAAATAGAATCATACCAACGAAATGGAAACGAATCGAAGATAGATTGAATATATTTAATAATTTATTTATTTATTATAAGAGACATGAAACAAATTTGCACATAGGAATGAGTTGTGTATTTGACCGCTCTGTGAGCCTGATCTTGGCATTTTTGTGTAGTTTGGCATGATATTGGCATGCTAGCACATACGATTACGTCCTAGAGCAGAGGTCGGTAACCAGCGGCTCGCGAGCCGCATGCGGCTCTTTCACTGTAAAGTTGCGGCTCTTCAGTTCTTTACATACATATATGTATAGTGTACATATTTATTTCATAAGATATTTACATGAATAGTTATAAAAATTAAAGTAACCTAACTTAACCTACTTACAAACAATCAGATATTGTATTTAAAGGTATTAACCTATAAATAAAATATCTGATTGAGATCGCAGTTCTGAGGAAAGGTGCCCAAAAGACTGGCCACATTTCCACGCTGGATTGCAAGGCTAATACGTTGACCCAAGTAAAGGCCAGCGTTAGGATCGTGAGACGACTCGACCAAACGCCTTGATATCTCACGATACAATTTGTGGGCACTTGGGCCCCATGGTCCTAGAGTTTATGTATAGTTGGTCGTTAGTATACTATAATATAGAGACGAAGTGACTCTTAAAAGACCTGGAAATGTTATAAATTGTAGCTTTTGGCTCTTCCGTCTCAAAAGGTTGCCGACCCTTGTCCTAGAGTAAATCCCTTGTGTCTTTATGTATTTTTTATGCTTTATTCTTCACCATTATAATACATTTAACTGAAATAAGATTGTACAGTGGGCGGCCTTATCGCTAAAAGCGATTTATAACAGGCAACCTTTGGATGGATATTGTGTTAGAGAGAAATAAGGGTAGTTTTTTTTTGAGAACTAATATATTTTGAAGAGATAAAATACTTAGAGAATTTATTAACAATATACAGCATACATAAATTATTAAATACTTATAAAATAATGTATATTTACATTTATCTATGTAAAGAGCCCTACTAAACAGATGACTGTTTTAATAAGTGTCGTAAAATTCCCCCACTTCGCTGTCTACTGATAACGTGTCCAGAAAATATGGCCTCGTGGGTGGATAATAATATATTTGAAGGATAAAGATGTTGCATAGCAATTAGACGCGGGAAAGCGTCATAAACGATGTATAATGTTTACTATCAGGCGCACCGTGCCGTCAGCTTGCTTTACACCTTAGAAACTACACATTACGACGCAGTAGCAATATAATCGTCTACGCTGCGTATTTGTGCACCGATACTACTAGCCAACCTTAGGTTGATAAGTACAGAGATTAAGGAATTAGGTGCAAGATTCAAAATGTAAAAAATAATATTAAACAACAGTCTTCGTTTGTATTTTGTTTTTCCTTTTTTGTATTTAAGTTTAAAATAGTTTTATTTGTATAGGTAGTTTTAAAATGTTATAAACTATTATATTAAACTAAAACGAAATATATTTATTACTAGTTGTTGCCCGCGGCTCCGCCCGCGTGGATGTCGGTTATCGCTGTAAAAAGTAGCCTATGTGTTATTCCAGACCATAATCTATCTCTGTGCCAAATTTAATTCAGATCCGTTCAGTAGTTTTTACGTGAAAGAGTAACAAACATCCATCCATCCATCCATCCATCCATCCATTCTTACAAACTTTCGCATTTATAACGTTAGTAGGATACTCGTACATCATCATCCCAACCTATAAACGTTTCACTGGTGGGCACGGGTCTCCTTCATACAAGTACGTTTGGAGGGATAATAGCCTACTAAACCACGCTGGCCAGACGGATTGGTATAGGGTTTTGTTTCGAGTCTTCCCTTTCTTGTAGTGGATATTGTCTGCCTGACTTACTACCTTGTCCTTAGTCGATTCTTACGACACCCTCGGGATAGAACAAGATGGTGAACTTTGTATTCTTAACTCGTCACCACACAGATACATAGACATATTATTATTATCTAATATATAAAATTCTCGTGTCACAGTTTTCGTTGCCATACTCCTCCGAAACGGCTTGACCGATTTTGATGAATTTTCGTGCTTATCCGGTATCTATGAGAATCGGCCAACATCTATTTTTCATCCCCCTAAATGTTAGGGGTAGTCCACCCCTAAATTTATTTTTTTATAACACCCCAACCAACCCCAACTTTTTAAGAGAGGTAGGGCACCATACTAGCGAGCAAGCCCGACTGGGGAAGGACCTCCACCTTACAGAAGACCACAGCCAAATGACTACACACAGCGGTGTAGTTGTGTTCCTGTGTGTGAGTACAGGTCTCCAGCGCTCATTTAGGAATGCGTTTTGAAAGAAACGTATTCCTATCCCAGGGTTACTTCCATCTTAAGGCCCTGATGTAAAAAAATGGGTTGGCAACACGCAAGTGATATCTCTGGTAATGCAAGCGTCTATAGGCTACGGATACTGCTTAACATCAGGGGGGCCGTATGCTTGTTTGCCACCCAAGTAGTATAAAAAAAAAAAAAAAAAAAAAAAACCCCTCTACGATCAACCCCTATATTTTAGTAGCAAAACAACGTTTGCTGGGTCAGCTAGTTATATAATGACATAATCTACCTACATATAAAATTTACTTCTAGAAAACAGTCATGTCATATTAAATTAATTAAATTATCTTATGTTTCTTACTGTCTGCTCTGAGTATTATCAAATGCCACATAATACTTAATTAAATATAAGCATTGTAAGTGTAGTTTTATGATTTTATTTATACATACCTAATTAAAATATATAAATATTATAATGAAATGAAATATGTTCAGATTTTTCTTTTATCACTACTACTTACCTAATAGTTCTAAACGAAATAGGTAGGAAGTTCGCTAATTTATTAATTACTAGTTGTTGCGCGCGGCTTCGCCCGCGTGGATGTCTGTTATCGCTGTAAAAAGTAGCCTATGTGTTATTCCAGACCATAATCTATATCTGTTCCAAATTTTATCCAGATCCGTTTAGTAGTTTTTACGTGAAAAAGTAACAAACATCCATCCATACTTACAAACTTTCGCATAATATTAGTAGGACTAGCGGCCCGCCCCGATTTTGTCCGGGTTAAACTATTTTCAGCGCAACTTTCTTTTTTTTACCTTCTCCTGACAATAACAAACACAACAAAAATAGAATTACTGAAATCGGTCCAGCCGTTCACGCGTGATGCCGTGACAAAGAAAAAAAAATGAATCTCTATTTTCCTTGGTCACGCCTCACGCCATAACTTTCGAACGACTTTACCGATTTAAGTTTTCGAATACTTTGTAGGAGGTCCTTACCGGAAAATTAAGAAATTTACGCAGAATATAGAACCCGGGTGAAGTCTGGGGGGAGGGGGGCGCTAGCATATTTATTATATATATTTATTTATTACGTAATTCGCACTATGAACCTAATAGCGAGAGAACCAGACATTTTTTTGAATTATTTGTAAAATTATTCATTTATTACATAAGATATTTACATGAATAAAAGTAACTTAAAGTAAACTACTTAAAAACAATCAGATATTCTATTTAAAGGTAGAATAGAAAATAATAAAATATTCTTTATTGTACACCAAATAATATATGAACAAAAGACTATAGAAAACCTTAAAATATAAAATGACGTACCTACAATGGGCGGTCTTATCGCTAAAAGCGATCTCTTCCAGAGAAAGGTATTTAATAACCTATCAATAAAATATCTGATTGAGGTTGCAGTTCTGAGGGAATGTGCCCAAAAGACTGGCCACATTGCCACGCTGGATCGCAAGGCTCATACGTTAACACAAGTAAAGGCCAACCTATTCTATTAATAATAATAATAAATCATTTTATTATCGCGTCGCATAAACGCATAGATATATACCTTACAGAGTAACGTACATATTAATATAATCCTGTGTTAGTATTAAAAACTTAAAACTATGATAGTACACTTCGCTTGCACTATGTCGCAGTGCGTTCGTGTGGCACTTGTCCGCGGAAGCGACCTGTCGGCCAACAACTCTCTTCCAAGACGAGATTTTGGTAGACTGTTAGTAATATAAATCCTGTAAATATAGTTGTATTGAGTAAATAAATACATTAAAAACATCTAATAGGCAGTAATATTATTTCCGAATGCCTTTTATGGAAATACCCCGCGATAAGCCGCGGGCGGAAGCTAACTAACAGCACAGATAATATAATACTAGTACTAACAGTAAATGATATACCTACCTACGTAATAAAGAGACATATAGATAAGGAGATTAGCAAATAATTAAATACTTTATAATTTATCTGATTAAGATTAGGTATTACACAATGTTATACCACAACATTAACCTAATAATAACGTATTTTCTACACCGAGATGATGGCCCACGCGCTCTCGCGTGCGGTTGTGTTAGAGGACCTACTTAGTATTTATAATAATAAATACTTAATATAAATTAAATAATAAATATTTTTTCTATCAAACTGTGATATAATTATTGATATTATTTTATTTAGTCAAAATGAATGCAATAAAACAAAATACAAGTTCGGAAAAAAATGAAATAGATTCGCAAATAATACCTTTTGAAGCGGCCATTGATAAAACAGGTATGTACATATTTAAATAATTTTAATCATAATACAATACTTTATATTTTATTGCCTCGTTGGTCTAGTGGTCGTCATTGAGTGGTCATGGTCACAAGTGCGATTCCCGAGTCGGTTCAAAATTAAATATTTAGTTTTTCTGTCAAGAAGTTCACAAAAATGCCTGAAGTTTGGAACATGGCGGTGTTTACCTACTACCCCGTGCTTCAGTAAGCACTTAGAGCCTTCGCCTGATCTCTCTTAGGTCATGTCGGATCACCGTTAAGAAAACAGCTCGCCAGCCCCTCTAGACAAGTGGCATAAACTCTAACTTGTTTACTTCGAATGCACCTACTTTTATTTATCTCTGCACCACCCTTAATAGTTGACTGGTAGAGAATGCCTTTGGCATTAAGTCCGCCAATATACTTTTGTAAATGAAGTTAAATAAAATAAATAAACGGTAGTCGAAACGAAAAGTCAAAAAATCACATGTATGGCATTTGACGTAATTTTACGATATAATGTCGTAAACTTAGGTACATCAAATCCCATACATTTGCTTTTTCAATTCAAGTACCGTTTATGCCACTTGTCTAGAGGGGCAGGTTTTGCGCCCATAGTATATTTTTTACATAGTTTATACCCTATGTATTGAATAGTCTAAGTTGATACTGGCCCCTAGCCAACAACACTATATTATAATGTATCTTGTTCTTCAGGATTTGGCTTGTACAGCTACTTACTAACATGCTTGACGGGCGTGTGCATCATTTCATTCTCGTGCGTGGGCTTCGGCAGCACGTTCATAGTGCCGACCAGCGCTTGTGAGCTTGCCACTACTACCACTCAGCAGGGCATGCTGGCTGCTGGACCCGTTGTCGGTAAGAACATTCATTATTACCCTTCTAGTACTTTTTTCTTTTAAAAGATAAGAGGACGTGTTTACAGGCAACAGGGACTACATAACATTGAAACTAGAAGTAGGTAAGTAAGTACATAAAAACTGGGATCACTTGTAATCCTACTAATATTATAAATGTGAAAGTTTGTGAGTATGGATGGATGGATGGATGTTTGTTACTCTTTCACGTAAAAACTACTGAACGGATCTGGATGAAATTTGGCACAGAGATAGATTATGGTCTGGAATAACACAAAGGCTACTTTTTACAGCGATAACCGACATTAACGTGGGCGGAGCCGCGGGCAACAAGCTAGTATATCTAAAATATAACTAAAAATCTGTTGTTAATATGCAAATTTTAGTACAGTTAGGTAATAGGAAAAGTATCTTTAAGGCAATTTCGAACTCATATCTGACTTTTCTGTTTTCTATACCATTTGCGTCACGTATTTCTTTTTAAGGTCACCACAAGTACAGCAATACAACACATTAAAAAGAATAATATTAAAATTTGTTGAGCTAACTGCACTTACAATTATAGGTTAACCACATCATACATTAAAAATAATAAGCTTATGCTAAATTCTTGTAAATGTAACGAAATTTGTTGAAATTAAATTTTAATAAGAAAATATAAAAGTAAAGCTAAAAATAAAACCTTGGGGGAGGCCTATGTCCAGCAGTGGAGTCCCGTCTTATGGCTGAGATGAATATAAAATGAAATTAATAGTTAAATAAAAAAGCGCGATAATGTCAATCTATAGTACGTCACTTGCTTTAAGTAGTTGCATAAACTTGGGTAGGCTTTGAAAATGAATGTCGAATGGTGAATTACGACCTATTCTCGTTCTACAAAATCTGTTTTTGAACAATCCGCAGGGGTGTCTCGGTATTCTTGAAGGAACATTATATATAAAACTAGCTGTTGCCCGCGGCTCCGCCCGTGGATGTCGGTTATCGCTGTAAAAAGTAGTCTATGTGTTATTCCAGACCATAATCTATCTCTGTGCTAAATTTCATCCAGACCCGTACAGTAGTTTTTACGTAAAAGAGTAACAAACATCCATCCATCCATACTTACAAACTTTCGCGTTTATAATATTAGTAGGATGTAGTTTATAGTCCCAATTGACTGATTTACAAATAAATGAGGTCCCAGTTCTTCGTGGTCCCAGTTACCTGTCTTCTCAACCATACCATTTGGACTTGGATCGCCAAACTAACTAACCTTGATAGTCAGGTTTAGTTAGTTTTAAGCAACTGATGATAATCACTGTGTCCGTGTTCCAGGCTTGATACTCGGCGGTATGTTATGGGGCTACCTGGCAGACACTCGCGGTCGCCGCGCTATGCTCCTGGTCTCACTGATTGGAGGCGCCTTGTTTAACGTCATCGCTACTATCTCCGTCAACTGGATCATGTTGCTGATCTTCCAGTTCATAGCTGCTCTCTTGTGAGTGTATTAAAGCAGTTCAACATAGAGACTTATCCATCATTATGTGATACTAGCTGTTGCCCGCGGCTCCGCCCGCGTGGCTGTCGGTTATCGCTGTAAAAAGTAGCCTATGTGTTATTCCAGACCATAATCTATCTCTGTGCCAAATTTCATCCAGATCCCATCAGTAGTTTTTACGTGAAAGAGTAACAATCATCCATCCATCCATTCATACTTACAAACTTTCACGTTTATAACATTAGTAAGGATATTATTCTACCTACAATTTGAAATATATACGCAAACACTAGCGCAATATCAATGACCTTACTCTCATGGGACGGTAACCTGACACGAATGGGGAGGGTTTAGAAGAACCGAATTAATCTACAATGTGAAATTTTAGTAAAAATCTGATTGTACCTTTATTATGAAACCAAACTTCTATGTCTATGGTCGTTTTTTTTTTAACTGACTTCGAAAAAGGAAGAAGTTATTCAATTTATCTGTTTAATTTATGCAAGACCTCCATACAAGTGGAATAGGCCATAATTCCTTTGTTTATGAGCCGATTTTAATGATTATTTTTGAGTTTGATTCGATTTCATCAAGTAGTATTTATTCAATATGACTGCCTTGGTGGTCCAGTGGGTACAGTATGTGCCTTCTGTGCACGAGGTTGTGGGTTCGATTCCCACACAGGGACAAAACTTTGTGTGACCCACAAAGAGTTGTTCTGAGTCTGGGTGTAATTTGTGTCCGTTAATTTTGTTTGTAAAGTCCCCCGCAACACAGAGCTTGTTCTCTAGTGCGGGAGTTGTTTAAAAAAAAAAACATAAGTACCTGTGGTACCTACTAACTTATTATTCTTATCTTATCTAGTTGTGGGCTGGTCTCTTGGCCAGCGCACTTTGACCCTTGGATTCTTTTGTGCATGCTCCTTCCTTACCGCTCATCCTACATCGTGGTCCCTGAATATCTCCTGCATGAGTATCAGTACATCCTTGATAGGGATGCGCCTGTAGTCCTCTGGTTTGGGGTATGCCTGTCCCAGTACGCTCTTTATTCAAAGGCTCAACGCCTTAAGAGTAGTTAGACTTAAATTCGGTTTTTCTATATTCCAGTACCTCAGGACTGTACTCAATGTCCATGACGCTGCTGAGTGAGAGTGTACCCATTGCCAAGAGAAACCTCGTCGTAGTGATGGTGTCCAGCATCTTCCTGCTCTCGCAGGGAATCATGGCATGTAAGTATTAAAGTAACATTCTGGTATTCTCACAAATGTCACAATGGCCAAAGATAATAATATCACAGTATATGAAACTCTTACGCTGTGATAATATCGTGGGACAACTCACACATGAACTCGAACTCAGAATTAATTTATTCATTTAGGTTACAAAGTAACACACACATAGACGATCGACGAAGAACTAACAAAAAACTCAGGCCACTCTTTTGAATCGCCAGATAGTTACAATCTTTTGTAAAATACAAGTATGGTAGCATAGCAGCTTATGCAGTCAAAACGATACTTACTTTATTTATATAAAGAAGCTAATCATGCATGCTAGCATCATGCATGCTAGCATCATGCATGCTAGCATCATGCATGCTAGCATAATGCATGCTAGCTAAGCATGGCCATCTGATCCCAAATAATGCAGAGCCTGTAAACGGTTAGTAAACATTTACAACGCTAGTCTTGGTATAGACGAAACCTAAGAGTAGTTTCTTCAGAATCAGTAATAGACCTAAATACAATATTTTTTAAACCATGTTATATTCTGCCCCACTAAGAATACAAATGTCACCACCCTTTTCCATCCCATGGGTGTCGTAAAAGTCGACTAAAGGAGAAAGTCAAGCAGATAACATAGACGCACTGCAAGAGAAGGAAAACTCGAAACAAAACCCTATACCAACCCAACCAGCGTGGTACGAGTATAGTAGGTTATTATCCCTCCAATTGTAAGGAGGAGACCGGTGTCCAGCAGTGGGACGTTTATGGGTTGAGATGATGAATGTATGAAAATTGTTTAGTTATCATATTTTAACGGGCCATATTTAAATTTTACTAAGTAATGTAGGTACGCTAGCGGCACTTTCCGCTAGGTGACCATAATCATGCAGAAAAAACTACACAATGAAATCAGAATACACCTAGCATCGTGAGATTTTTGTTTTATTCTCACTTATGTAATAAAATTATATTTGTGATGTTTTGGTTTTTTACTATACGAGTACCAAGAATAGCATTCTATACTAATCTAATATATAAAATTCTCATAGGGGGATGAAAATAAATTTTATAAATTTATTTTCATCCCCCTACAATCAACCCCTATACTTTAGTAGCAAAACAACGTTTGCTGGGTCAGCTAGTTTTATATATAAATGTAAAATTTTGTATGTCTATTACTCAATTACGGATGAACGGATCTGGATGGAATTTGACTTTTTATCGCCCGCGGGCGACGCCGCGGGTGGAAACCAGTATTACAGTATATGTACATCACATCAGTCACACGTAAATATTGTAGACAATTACACAAAGATTTGTCCTGGGTGGGATTCGAACCAATCTCCTCCTGGCTTAGTCGTAACTTCACTAACCAAAAGAGCAACAGGCCAGCTAAATGACTTTTAAGTCTCAGGGAAGGTAATAATAGTTTCCAAAGAATTGTTATTCAGTACAGTTTTATGCATAAAGAGGTTAATGAAGCAATTGGCGTACTTTAGTCTCTGCCACAGAAATAGATCGAGGTAGAATGGTGAGAAACACATTTCTGCATATATTTCGCGCGTGTCACTATTTCAACAAGCCACTCCCACTTTGCGCGTCATCGATTCTTAGCGAGCTCGAAGTAGTGAGGAGGCAGATTTACCCAATTATCTACAGCCATCTATGCAACGTGCAATAAAACTGAAAGTTTTAGGATAAGTCACAAATATAACTACATATCATATATAATAAGAGAGGTAGGGCACCATACTAGCGAGCAAGCCCGACTGGGGAAGGACCTCCACCTTACAGAAGACCACAGCCAAATGACTACACACAGCGGTGTAGTTGTGTTCCTGTGTGTGAGTACAGGTCTCCAGCACTCATTTAGGAATGCGTTTTGAAAGATACGTATTCCTATCCCAGGGTTACTTCCATCTTAAAGCCCTGGTGTAAAAAAATGGGTTGGCAACACGCAAGTGATACCTCTGGTAATGCAAGCGTCTATAGGCTACGGATACTGCTTAACATCAGGTGGGCCGTATGCTTGTTTGCCACCCAAGTAGTATAAAAAAAAAAAAAAAAAAAAAAAAACCCTAAGATCTATTGCAGGGGACACGAGTACGCTTGCGCATTCCCTGATCTATTTCTGTGGTCTCTGCCTACCCCGATGATGGTGTGATGTTATGTATGTATGTATTTTGGTTTCAGTACTAGCTATACCCATTATTCCTCTGAACTTCTCCCACTACATACCAGCCTTGGGTATCTACTGGAACTCGTGGCGTTTGCTGATGTTAGTATTCTCTGTACCGAATCTCATCACCACCGTGTGCGTCTACTTCGTACAGGAGAGCCCCAAGTTTGTCTACGTTAAGGGAGATGAAGAGAGAGCTTTGCAGATATTGAAGACTATACACAGAATCAATAACAGGTCATCGAAAGAGGAGTTTCAGGTTAGTTTTGTGTATCCTATCCTAATATGAGTATTATAAATGTGAAAGTTTGTGAGGATGTATGTATGAATGTTTGTTACTCTTTCACGTAAACACTACTGAACGGATCTGGATAAAATTTGGCAAAGAGATAAATTATAGAGCGAATAGACCACTTTTTATCGCGATAACCGACATCCACGCGAGCGAAGCCGTGGGCAACAGCTAGTTTAAAATAATATAAACTTATCGCAGTATTAAATGTGTGTGTAAGGTACCCACCATACAAGCAAGTGAAAGGGTATGCCCGACTAGAGCAGAATCTCCACCTAACAGAACATCAAAGCCGAATGACTTAAATTGGTACCCTCAATAGCGTAGTTGCGTTTTTCTTATCCCATGGTTACAGAAAACCGTGTTAAAAGTTTTTGGGTTGGCAACAAGCAAATAATATCTGTATAACAAGCGTCTATAGGTTACGATGACTGCCTACCAACAGGCGATCCGACTGCTTGTTTGCCATATATGTGTTATATTAATTAACTAGCTGTTGCCCGCGGCTCCGCCCTCGTGGATGTCGGTTATCGCTGTAAAAAGCCTATGTGTTATTCCAGACCATAATCTATCTCTGTACCCAATTTCATCCAGATCCGTTCAGTAGGTTTTACGTGAAAGAGTAACAAACATCCATCCATCCATCCATCCATTCTTACAAACTTTCACATTTATAATATTAGTAATAGTAAGGATATTATAAAGCTGAAGAGTTTGTTTGTTTGAACGCGTTTTTCTAGTAAGTACTGGTTCGATTAGAAAAAATCTTTTTTGTTGAATAGTGCATTTACCCAGGAAGGCTATAGGCTATATAACATCACGCTATGATCAATAGGAGCGGAGCAGTAGTGAGATATGTTGCAAAATCGGGGAAAATATTCAAAATTACCACGCGGACGAAGTCGCGGGCGACCTCTAGTATGTGTTATAAAATACTACCTACCATAAAAATGTGTATTGTGTAAATAAAACCAATGATGCTACCTTTTTTTTTGTTTAGTTGGAGGGTCGGCTGCAAGAGGCTCAAACGGTCGGAGTGACCGCGTCGACCAAAGACCAGATAATTCCACTATTTAAAGCTCCACTTCTGAAGTACACTATCATTATGACTATTCTTCTGGTCGCACAACAGTAAGTTAATTAGTAATAGTTTAAAATTATAAGTACAATTCATTTTTTTTCGATTGTTTGTTCTGGTCTGGGTGTAATTTATCTATAATATGTATGTATTTAGAAATATATAAGTATGTTTATCAGTTGTCTGGTTACCATAGTACCTACAGGCTATGCCTAGTTAGGTATCAGACTGCGATGTTTGAGTTGTCTCGAAAATATTATTATTATTTTCTGGCAACGCCCACAGTCATATCTCAACAATATAAATTCTAACTACTTGTTTGCCGTCGAAACGCTTAGAAGATACCATGACGTATTTGTTTCTGATCTTAATTTTAACTTCGATCCAATTAATAAAGTCGTAGTCTTAAGAATTTCAAATTAAGATATAATAAAAATAATATAAATTGCTATAAGTAAATACGTCATAGTACGGCCCTGGTCAATGTTGGAATGCACGTGTGGTCTAGTGGTGATGGAGGTCATCTCGCGAGCAACACCACGCTGAGAGTTCTGGGTTCAATTCCCACTAAGGACAAATGTTGTGTTACATATATGTTTGTTCCAAAGAGTTCCATGAATTTATGTTCCATGTTTAGGCGTACGTCGTGTCCGTATCGTATGTTATTTAAGTCCCCAGTGACACTCTCTTGTGCCATAGTGCGAGTGTTGTCTTTTTAAAATCATAATTTTAACAAAAAGAAACCGACTTCAATGTGGCAAGTTGTTAAATTATACTTAAATATTAAAGTAATGTGGAAAAAGGCGAGCCTGGAGCAGGATTCGAACCTGCGCCTCGCAGGTTCCGGCCCGACTCCAGAGTTCGAAATTTTACACCGCTTGTTTACGTCTTGGAGTGACACAGCTCGTATGGCACAGTTGGTAGTGCGCTGGGCCGGAACCCAAGAGGCGGAGGTTCGAATCCTGCTCCGAACTCATCTTTTTCCACATTGCCTTAATATTAAAGTATATTTGAGCTGATTGCATAGCAATAATGCTAAAAATATTTAATAAGTTGTTTTTTTTTTTTAAACAGGACGAATTTTCATACAAACTCTAATCTCACGTTTCCTCCCTTAAATGCATTTTTTTTAATCTGACCATTTTCAGCGAAAGTGCATCTCATGACCATTCAAAGAAGCCCAAACACGGCTAGATTACATTGTTTAATTATAGAGTTCTGTTGCCTACCTTCCAGGTTCATCATCAGTTCAGTTCAATTGTACCATTTTCATTTGCTAAATTACATTTGCTTAGTTATATTTGCTTCACAACCTAAATCAAAACTTATCTAACCGTCATCTGTGAAATTCCTATTATTGAGAGGTTCAGTTGGCCATCTGTGGTCTTCTTCATCAGATTCACTTCACCAAATAAAAAAATAATTTTTCAAATCGGTTCATATATGTATGACAGAGTTCTGCGGTAACAAATATAAAAAAATACACACAAATTGATAATTCCTCGTTTTCGGTTAAAAATAAAAGTCAGTGCCACTATTGAGAATTATTATACTGATGATTCCAGAACGGGAGCATTCTTGGTATGGCTGCCAACCATAGCCGACCAGTTCGTACGTATCATACAAGATGGCGAGAGCCCTGATCTCACCGTGTGCGGAATATTAAATTTAGAACCTTCTCCGCCTGACGTAAGTACTTACCAGTAATAGATGACACCTAGATAGTATGCAAAAAACAAAAAACGTTGGGACACCATACACTAGGACCACAAAACCTAGGTCTGAAACCTAAAGGTCGTAGCTCACTTTTTTACACTACCAAGGAGGCAAACAAGCACACGGTTCGCCTGATGGTAAGCAGTTACCGTAGCCTATGGACGCTTGCAACAGCAGGGGTGCCACTCGCGATACAAACCTTACAACTCCTTTCTTGAAGAACCCCATGTTATATTGTCTCTATAGAAAACCTCGGCAGGTAGCTCAGTCCACAATCTAATATATTGTACACACATCACTGTATCACTTACACGACCCCGCACCAACACCGTCCCCGCACAACAACGCCAATCGCTGTCTAGGTTTAAGGTTAGTAGACACCTGTCCACATCCATCAGTCATCATACGTGCTTCAAGCGACCAGAGCAGAGTCTGCGTGCGTACATCGCGCTGGTCGCCCGCAATCGTTTGAAGCAAGCAGTAGTATCTAAGCATACGGTAAGCGAGGCAAGACTATCGAGCGGTAAGTTGAGTCCCTTGCCACGCGTTTGCAATGATATGTTATTATTGTAAAACCTACCTAAATAGCAGGACTTTAAGCTTGTATTTGAATATCCTTTCATTTACCGCGCGGTAGCAGTGTCATATATATGTGTGTTAAGTATAACAAAATTTGTAATATCAGGTTTCAGACTTAGGTTTATTGGATAGCTCGAATCATCTGTTAACTGATTTAAGTAACAAATGTAATTATTTGTCTTGATAATTGTTTATGAACGTGCGTCATTATTTTACAGCCTGATGCGACGCCATGCGCTCTGAACGAGACCTCGTTGTTTATGGTGCTCGGCAATGGCGTGTTGCAGTCCATTTTCAATATCTGTATCAGTTTGGTAAGCAACAATCAAACTTATACGTACGAAAGCTTGGTTTACAATACATAGCTAGGTGCACTCACTGTTCGGTAATTGATCAGCGGGATAAGCTACCAAGTGCGCGGTAACTCTATGTATTTCATCTGAGCGTCTCCGTGCTTCGGAGGGCACTTATAAAGTCGGTCCCGACTAATATCAGTCGTTGGATCATGACAGAGGTCTAAATATGAGCAATCTAAATAACTCTGTCACCAGGTTGGCCACTAACTAAACGATAAGAAGAAGAATACACGTTTTAAGAGGCAATAAAATTATCTTGCTGTCATTGTCTAACTTTCCAAAAAAAAGCATTAGAGTTGTCTTGTCAAGAACTGTAACGTCTAAATGGCGCCTCTTCGCCACCCATTATTCCTATAACTAGGTATTGGGCTCTTCTTTCAGCGCCATCTGTTCTGGTCCTGTGCTAAGCTTATCCATTGCTTTGCCGCCATCTTTTCTATTTCGTCAAACCACCGGGGCCGGTGGTCTGCTCGGCATTCTTTCTTTTCGCTAAGGCAAAATAGCCCGATTCAACTAAGTATATATGAGTATTTAATTTTATTTTTTTGAGAAAACATTTTATTTACAAGTAATTTACAACTAAAACTATATTTACACAAATTAAAATAAATTCTTATAATAAAAACAACACAAACCAAAGGGGAGGACTGCTTAATAGGCGTCTGCATCGATGTCTACTGAAAACGAGCCCAGGTTATAAAATTATTTTTATATTTTTCAGTCTGTCGACACGCTAGGTCGTCGCAACATAGCGCTGATGCTGACGACAGTATGCGGTGTGAGCGGTATCCTCGTGAACCTGGTGCCCAACACGATTGGAAGCGCGGCGCTCTTTGCTGTATTTTTGCAAGCGATCATATTGCTCGGCTTGTATACCGCCATCATTGTAGCATTATTCCCTACTCATTTAAGGTAAGATGACATAAACACTATAATTAAGTTAAATTAGTTTTACCTACCTAGTGTTCTGTCCTAGTACAGAACAATTAAGTTTCTCATTTGTTTTGATTCGAGTCAAAAGGTAGATAAATTATGAAGTAAAAATACCTGAATCGTAGAGAGTAAATGATGGACCTTACCATGTATCTAAATAAATGTTATTTCTTTCTAAAGATGGGCTGAGGTTTGCCTTTGTTAACGCATGGTGCAGTACCTTAAGGCTTGGGATATTGCTAACGACTTTGAAAGTCATAAAGTGGTTACACCTCAATAATTTGGTGCTAATTCGATGATTTTTCTACAAATTATTTAGAATTAATATACAATTTATGACAAAACCATATTATGAAACATATCTTGTAGATTAATAATGATTTTTTATGCAGTCATTTGTCTATAAATTCCAACAAAAAATTTGAGATAGAGGCCTTTAAGTATAATCATACTTTATACGGTCCTTCTATCATCATTAAGTGCCAAAAAATGCTTAGTTTGAAATCACATCGTTTTTTTGAACTTTTATTTTCAGTCCTACTAATTTAGATTGTGCTTAATTTTCTTTCCAATTTTTTTCAGAGCCATGGCCATCGCGTTAACAATGTCTGGAGCGCGTTTATGCCAATTCGCGTCTATTCAGATTCTCAACGTGCTGTTGGAGAACCACTGCGATGTTGGCTTCTATATATTTGCCTCTCTTCTTGCATGTTAGTATTTATTTTAGAACTATACATTTCCTTTATCTATCTTTAAACAAGGTTTAAAGAGAGCACTGTATTACAGCAGTTAATGGTTTACCTGATCTAAAATAATGTCCTTTTGCCATTTTCCCTCGGAGTATATTATTTTTTATTATTATCCAGCATCAGCGATATGCGCAGCCTTCTTGCCAGATGACCGCAAACTGAAACCTACACAAACAGCACCAAGCAAAGAAGAAATACCAAAACTAGAATCAAATCAGTTAAATGGAGATGGAACTACGAATATTATTAAATAAGTTGGTCATTATTAATAGGAAGAAAATTAATCAAAACAAAGGTGCCTGTAACAAAGAGTCGGGTAGGTAGGTATCATGGGACTCTGTGAATCTGAGCGTAGAATTTAGCCAATGACATGCCAGCAAAAAGCTACTTACTCCTAGAGTCGTCAAAATAGAACTCATGAAAAGTTGTAAGCCTTGTAAAAGATTGTAACTATGACTTTGGTGCTTAAGCTTTATGCTTCGAGATGTGAAGGATGCGTGCCTACTAATAGCGTTAAGTACAAGATAGACCTATTGTTCTATCAGGATTATATGTTTGAAGTTAGTAAGTATGAATGAATATTGGTTTACCGTGATCGAAAGACAAAGGAAGAGGAAAATGTTTCGTACCTACCGTATGCCATATTATACCTCTGTACGTATTTTATAATATAAATAATAGCAACCCATATATTGTACCACTGCTGGTCACGGGTCTCCTCTCCTCTATCAAGAGAGAGAGAGGGTTTAGGCCATTCACACACGCTGGCCTAATGTGGGTTGGTGAATCAGACATGTCTTTAGAATTTCTTCTAAGACATGTGGGTTTCCTCACGATGTTTTCCTCCACCGTTAGCAGATGGCGAATCATTTGATTAGTACATAATTATAAACTCCACAAAATTAAATTTACACTGATACTGTAAGGGATCGAACTCACACCTCTTTCGGTTACTTTCCCACTCGACCACCACGGCTTGTATGTATGTTATCTATCTATTAGGTACCTATGCAATGTATTAATTTAATATTTAATTAAAACTTTATCTTAAATATTGTCTTTTCTTTTTACCTGTCTTAAACGACAACGAATCATTTTAATAGGTATCAAAAGATTATATTCATGTGCGGCAAAGTTGATCATTTAACCACTGGACGTAGTAATTCTTTACTAATCTGTGCCACTGGTCACAAATGGCGGTTATTACTTAACACTGTGGGCCAAAAAGTTGAAGTTTAAACTCTATAAAAGGCCAAAGCTACCTTCCTTCGTAAAGCGTGTAGTTTACGGAGATAGCAATGTAGATGTCAAACTTCTATACAAATTAGCTGAAAGCTATCTTCGTAAACGTACATGACCTGACTGTCAGATTCAGTTATCAAAAAGTCGTGATAAAGATTTCCATTACCTACTTGAGTGAAATAATTCTAAATTAAAACATCGATCGCGGGCGGCAGCTGACCCCCGCAGACCAACGTCCAAGGACACTCTTCTGTTTACAAAGGTAACAATAACTTATAAGTTCCTATCCTTGTAATGTCGATATCGCAAGGTGTCTCAACTCATTGATTTTTCTATAAACCAAGCCAGTAAATATTGGTTGATGGTCGTTAATCAGTATAAGACGTGTTAGAGGTTATATATGTCGGCAGTATAAACATTCGGACTTCGGCTTATGGGCCTACTTATTAAAAAAAGCCTTTTTATCTAATACACTGTTCTCTGTCGGTACCTACTTCAATACCTATGTAAGAATTGCCTACGTTAGCGGTTTTACCTTTAAGAGGTGTAGTCGTTGTCTAAGGTGAGTGAGTGGACTATAACAGCAGACTTATTGGCTGTAAATACAGGATATAAAACATTTTATTGACATGGTAATTGACCATGTAGTAGGTATTTATGCTTTGACTTAGTATTGAAATTTGCTAATTGGTTACTTAGTGTTTTTATTATTATTCTTATTTTCTTACTATTTAATATTTTTTAATATTACATAAATAGTTATAATAAATAGTCCTCCTGTAGTATTGGGGTACAGAGTCCAAGCTACCTACAGTTAGGGCTCCAGAAACAGGAACCTCCTGCTTCAAACCCTTGACTCTTCAATACACCTATGAATGCAATAAATAAGTTCACATAGTTTATATTTTTCTGGAAGAACATAAGTATTAAAACCTCATTTTAAAGAATAATTTTGCATGGTAAATTTAAAATTTGCAACAACATTCACATCCCTTCTGAAAGCTGAGTGATAAAAAGCATAAAATTTCCACTGCTAGTCATCATAGACCTCCACTTAAAATTTCCACAGCATTTGATCCTGAGCTGACTTGCTGTTCCTTTAGCTGCTCGCAACCTTTACTAGATTGCGAGCAGCCTACCCACGCTGCAATTTTCTGTTCAAAAACAGCATCAATTAATCATTCTTTTTCAGTCCACTGCTGGATAAATAAGCCTCCATGCCTCAGAAAGCATGTAAAGCCATTGGTACTGCACCTAATCTCTCTGGTCAGTTTGTCTTCCCATCAGACTATGAGAGTAAAAGAATAGTAAGTGCACCTGTGTTGCACACACACTTATGCACTATTATATATCCTGTGTAGTTGGATAATCTTCCTTGAGATTAGCTGACGTGACCAAAATCAGTATGGATGATTATTTCTAGAATATAACCTATACATAGTACAATGTTTGGCTTTTAGGAAGCCTTACTATGGCTTTAATTCATCCTCACATATCAAATATCCGATGATCCATTTTAGGCGGAGTTAATACAATTATGATGATACACACTACTTATTGTGATAGTAACATCAAAGTTTTGTTGGTAGTAACAAGTCTGTCACTGTTTAGTTTTATTTTAGATATTAAAAATATAATTATGTAAGTATTAATAGCCTTTGCCTGCGGCTTAATGATAAAATCAATCAATTATAATTACTGCAATGGTGTGCTCACCTGCCCGCAATATGAGCGTACGTTTACCAATAAGATCGGGTACATTAGCCATATTCGAGCACATCAACGGCATGACAGAGAACGAACTTAAAGAGGTCGCCAGGGCCGAAATTGGTCGAGAAAGTAGTATGTAGTACTTACCGAGATGAAAATTGTCCCATCTCTTGTATTGAATAAAACTAGACCCATTCTAAAATATCTTTCTTTTCTTTCTATGTGTGTCTGTGGGGTTTGGGGGTGAGTATGTATGTATGGGGTATGTTTGTGTATGTGCTACATGTATATTTTTGATAAGAAGAAAGTATTGTTTGATTTGTCTCATTGCATATTCATATTAGAACATTTTCTCTGCCCAACAATTTGAATTAATATATTTTATTTTCATCTACAGCTCCACTTAATACCAGAATCTCACCACCATGGCAAGTGGATCCTGGGAGGAATTCTTCGCTGTCCACCTACCACCTCCAGACTTTGAGGACAATCGGTCTTTACTGAAGGAGTTCTGCGAGAGGCATGACCAATACGGCAACAAAATTGTTCTGGTTACTGTAAGTAAAAATGTTTATATTATTAGCAATATAGTCAGGTTTGATTGCCTTGTGGTTAGGGTAGTTACCTCGCCATTAACACAGCGCTGTGTTGTGAGTTCGATTCCCACACTGGACAAATCTTTTTATGAATGTGTGTTCCGAGTCTGGGTTTACCCCATGTCCAATTGTATGTTTGTAAAGCACCCCGCGACACAGGGCTTGTTCCCTAGTTCAAACTCAAACTCAAACTCAAAATTCATTTATTCATTTAGGTTACAAGGTAACACTTATGAAGGTCATAAATTTTGAATAAACCAGAAAGATGATGTCAGCAAAATTTTCCTACGGCTAGTTCGCTGACGTGGAGCCTTGAGAAGAACTAGCAAGAAACTCAGGCCACTCTTTTTAATCGCCAGATAGTTACAATCTTTTGTAAAATACAAAAATGATAGCATGCAAGCTGATGTAGACAAAACACGATACTAACTATATTGATAAAATAAGGTAATCGTACTTAGTAATGGTCGTGCGAGAAAAAAAAAAAAAAAGTATGGTGTTAAAGTCTGCTTCAATTTACATATTGCTATTAAAGAATAAGGCAATATGTGAATAGTGACAATTTATATTGTAAAATTTAACGTATTGCTACTAAAGAAATAAACAAAGAAAAAAAAAGAAAAAGTTCAGAATTATCACTAGAATTCACAATGTGCCTCACGTCACAAATAAGAACTTATGTACTAAGCTGATTTATTGTAAATTAAACAAACAACTATATAATGCAACTAATTCCAAGACTTTTTATCGTTCAAATAATCATTTATTGTATAATAGCCCTTCCCTATGAGATGATTTTTAATAGTAGGTATAAGATCCTAAGTAGTTCTTAATTTTGACTGCCTCGGTGGTCCAGTGGCCGCAGTATGCGCCTGCTGTGCACGAGGTTGTTAGGGTTAGATTCTCACACAGGACAAAACTTTGTGTGACCCACGAAGAATTGTTCTGACTCTGGGTGTAATTTGTGTCCGTTAATTGTATATTTGTAAAGACCCCGCGACACATAGCTTGTTCTTTAGTGCGGGAGTTGTCTTTTAAAAAAAAAACTTAGTTCTTTCTTTGCAGCAATTTTAGACATAATATTTCTGTCTACTGCTACTATGTGTACAGGAGACACACCTTGCTAACACACATTTTTATCTTTTTTTTGATAAATAAATCTTTTACATTATCTTATACAAATAAAACTTTGCTTTGGTTTATATACTGATAAGTCTGATAACATATTCTGTCTATCAAAGAGGTTTATAGCTAGTCTATATACACTAGCTATTGACCGTGACTTTGGCCGGGGATATCGAACCGTTCCGCAGAGGGACAGCGTCCACGGTGCACCCGGACGCTGTCACTGGGGATGGAGCCATATTCCGGTGGTGCATAGGGGGGTTTTAGTCGATATACCGACCACCTCATCGAATCTTAGTTAAAAGTTTGTTATTGAATTCAATTTCACGCTGACACTCTTTGGAGGATCAGTTCCTCACTAAATGGAGTGTAACGAGCGAAAAATAAAAAGTTACACCACCATACAATCAGCCTAGTTGAGGCTCAAACTTTCACACCATTTTAATCTAGCGATTTTGTCCGATTGTACCTATTATGACTTACCTTGACATATACCAAATTACTGACATTATAATACTTAATTGCCATTCTCCAAAAGACGGGAGACAACCTGCACATCTAATGTTATTAACCTAGCACTTACCATAATTGTATGATCTGTATGTAGGGCTGCCACACAACGTCATTGAAATTTAATGTTGATTGTCACTGCCTCCTATTACAAACGCTTCTATTCTATATTATATTATTATTAACTTTATATACTAAATAATTTATTGTTCGTATTTTTAACTTTGTGATTTTGTTGTCGCCTTTGAAAACCATGCTGGTTAGTCCATAATTGGCAAAGGTATCAGCCTACTACCTATAAGGATTATAATAATAAACATATTGCTGTCGACAAACCATAATAAATAAATAAATAAACGCTGAATTGTATAGGCGAGTAGCCCTGCAGTATCGATATTATGTTGTCACTTATCAGTAATGTGCTTATTGTACACTATTAATAAAGGAAATCTGTATATCTAGCTGGTGCTCTTCCATAACATTCTACTCACCACAAGACTGCACAGTTGATTCAGTCGCTGAAGTGGTTCCCTCGTTTAGGTGGGTTCGAGCCCCACACAGGACAAAAGCGTAGTGTAAGAAAGAATCTCTATATAATGGGGACGCTGTCCCATTGGCACTCGCGCACCGATCGCGAGTGCCACGCCCGCTACGTTGCCAGCCCGTACGTTATGCTAACTGAATAGGTCCTGAGCGGTAGGTATTTATTTTGACAGATTGCGGCAGTGTCCTCACTATGTAGAGATTCTTCATTACAATTGTAATAGCGCGATGACCACTTACACTTAGCCATACGTACAGTAATTTGTGCGAAAGCGTTCAAGTCGTAGATCGGTCTTTCTCAAAGTGGACGATAACGCCTCCTTGTGGGCGCTGCAGGTCTAGGAGAGGACTGTAAGGAGATCAGATAAAATAATTTTCAAAAGAAAAAAACATCGTCAAGTCAAAGAAACTTGGGGTCGATTAAATATAATTAATGTTTTAAAGTGGGTGGCAGACGAAATAAGTTTAAGAACCTCTGTTGAAAAACGCAACATCTTCTGATCTTCTGCCAGCATCACATTTACAACGATGGGTGTACCCATTCGGCTCACAGCTCGACCTTCAACTTCCATCTCTCGAAAGCATATAAGAAATTTTAGATCGTCATAATTCATATTTTCTGTGTGAGAACCCTATTTAGTGCAGAAATAGGTTAATCATATTAATGTAGCTTCATTCATAGAACTTGTTTAACACCGCACTAAATATTATCCAGTACGACTACCCATTACTGTCTAAATGCTTTAATGGATAGGTATACCAAAGAATATGGCCGTTAAATTTCCATAATTACATAATAAGTACAATCTTTACTTATATTTTACCACAATCTGTTCCCCTAGGTTTCACACGCTTTAAGTATGAATATGGTCATGTGTCACGTTTTTTTCTGCCATTCTCTATTTAAAAACATATTTTTTTAATTCAACTGTAATTTTAAGAGTTTAGCACGTACTGACATAAAAACAAGCAAACTCTTTAGCTGTTAGAGAGATACCCACTGGTTTATCATGTTTTATATTTGTATAAAACTTGAAAATTACCAACAAGGTGACGTGAATGACTATGATAGGTATAATTGGAGGCCGTCGGCTCGCGCGTCATTAGCTAAAATCGATGGCCACCTAATTTGCCAAAATGGCTAAATCCATCAAGCTATTTTATATACTTACCTAATTAAATGATTACTAATTTAATTACATTGGCTTCTGGAACTATCAACAACTATGAACGAAGCCCCATTATTCTATAATAATAGAGGAGATGGGTGTGATGTATGTATGCATGAATAATATAAGAGGTAATAGTTTGTTTGTTTGACCGCGCGTACCTCAGGAACCACCAGTTAGAGTTGATTTTTTTTTGCATCAGATAGCCCAATTCTTGAGGAAGGTTATATGCTATTTAATCTCACTCTACGACCTAATGCAGCATTTGCAATGCTGCATTAGGTCGTAGAGTAAACAATAAACGTGACACATGATGAAATCCAAATATACCGCGGGTAAAACCGCCGGGAACAGCTTGTGTATTACAAAAACGGTATATATATATATATATATATTTCTTCTTCCAGTCCGGCGGTACAACAGTTCCATTAGAACACAATACAGTCCGCTTTGTGGACAACTTTAGCGCTGGCACACGAGGCTCTGCATCAGCGGAGTACTTCCTCGAGCAGGGGTACGCCGTGATCTTCATGCACCGACAGAAATCACTCGAACCTTTCACTAGACACTTCACTGGACAAAAACTGCTGGATATGCTTGAGATTCAGGATCGAGGACCTAATACTACTATTTCTGGTTAGTAACTAATCTAAAAAAATACTATAGGTAAGCTAATGGAGAATTACCTAATAATAGAATAAGTTATAGTACAAGTATAGATGTCAGTATCCGTGTGGTGACGAATTAAGAATACAAATGTCACCACCCCAATCTATCCTGTGGATGTCGTAAGAGTCGACTAAGGGAGTAAGTTAGGCAGACAATATCCACTGCAAGAGAAGGAAAACTCGAAACAAAACCCTATACCAACCCGTCTGGCCAGCGTGGTATAGTAGGCTAATATCCCTCCAAATTTATGGAGGAGACCTGTACCCAGCAGTGGGACGTTTATGGCTTGAGATGATGATGATAGATGTCAGTAAAAACCTGGCTTCGTTTGACCTTGAAAAAAGGCGAACGTCAGTAAGTTTAAATCAATCACTGCCAACTTAAAACACTTATTCGCTTTAAGACAGAGTGTGTGAATGCAACACAAAGAAGTTAACTACCTTATAAACAAAAAAGGCGATTCATATTAAATTTAATAAATCAAATCATTTTATTTACGAATGTGGTACAAAATAAAGATGTCACATTTTGGATATATTTATTCATATTCTACGCTTAGGCATGCAAATTTTAGATTAATGTATCCTTTTCTGTCTGTTCTCGTTCTGCAGTGAAACCCGACAGCGTGGATGTGTTAGCTCCTATACTTCTGCGATACAAGGCTGCGCACGCGGCGGGTGCTATATTGCACGTGTCGTTTACATCTGTCTCGGAGTACTTCTGGCTACTGCGCGCCGCTTGCGAGTGTCTGGCGAACGTCGGCGCTCGCGCAATGCTGTATCTCGCCGCAGCCGTCTCCGACTTCTACATACCTAAGGATAGAGTGGTAACTAATCACACTTCATCATCATTAGCTTATCGCAGTCCACTGCTGAACAAATGGCTCTCCAAAAGCTCGCCACCTAGCTCGATCCCTGGCTGCTCTCGTTCAGCTGCTCTCAAACACCTTGCGAAGATCATCGCTCCACCTAGAGGAACATTTGTAATACACAATATTATGACACATCTTATTTTCTCCAGCCAAGGCAGGGGATTCAAATCAGGAATTCCTATAGCTCATTTGTGAGGAGATCCGTAATAAAATTAAAGTGACCGACATTGCTCGAAGAAATCCCTCAATTATAACATAGCTTACCGAAGGCCTGTTGGGGCAAAAAGGTTCTGGAGTGGCAACCACAAACTGGAGGACGCAATATGGATAGGTCGACAGATAACGTTGTAAAGACTGCAGGCAGCTTCTGGATAATGGCAGCTTAAGCCCGAATGCTGTAAAAAACCTATGTCCCGCAGTGGACAGCTTTCGGTTAAGATAATCTTCTTCGGTTATACAGTCAGGTCGGGTTCAAATTTAATTAGGTCCTCTTACTTCCAGCCCACCCACAAGATCCAATCTACAAGCGGTGCCCCAATCATCCAGCTACACCTGGTGCCCAAGATGTTAGCGCCTCTGGTCAACCTGTGGGTACCTGAAGCTTACGTAGTCTCCTTCAAACTGGAGACTGATGAGAACCTCCTCATACCTAAGGCAAGAGCCGCGTTGGAGAAGTATAAACATAAGGTAAAAAAAAGTACTTTTTTTTATAAGGCAACTAGCTATGTCCTGTGGTTCTATTTGTGTTCAACTTGAATTATACCTGTTTCATTCGAGTCATGATGAGTAGGTACATATTTTAAATTTATCAAATATATATGTATACAAAAAATAATTGACACGTACTGTAGTGCGTAAGCACTTAGCTGTACATAGTCACACTCCAATAGCTGACGAGAGCCCTTGACCTTTGACCCCGTGAGTCTTCATTTATCATAAGTTTATTATGCTAAATTAAATGTAAAACCTGTTACTATTTATGCATGATGGTATATATGTATGTATGTAATAAACATTCTTTCTCACTAAATTTTAATTTGGAATGCTTGTTTCAGTCCACTGCTAGACTTAGGCGTCACCTAATTCCACAACATTCAGTCCTCCGCTAGACTTAGGTGTCACCTAATTCCACAACATTCAGACCTCCGCTTTCGGCATCCAGCTTATCTCACACTCTATTAACGAAAAGTAAATATTTTCAGATGGTGGTAGGTAACATGCTGCAGACACGTCATCACAGAGTAGTCTTGGTGTCGCCTGACGTCACGCAAGAGATCGTACTAACTCGGGAAGAAGTACACGCAGGTATGTTTTACTTTTATACTACTTTCATGCAATAGCACAACTAAGGTTATGGTGCAGCGAAGAGTGAAGAGTGGAGAAATGATGGATGGAATGCAGAAGGGGTGCAATCAATGTAAATTGAATGTTCAGGATTATTGGAAAGAATCGTAATGATATTTTTGCACTCCCTTCTGGTGACATGGGATGAAGGTAGGCAGAATAAGGTAAAAAATAGCAAATGTATAAAGAGTTTGCGATGTTTTAGTTAAAGAGGTGGGAGCTGTGCTCTTACACACAGGCCTGACGTACATTTTGGAATGTAAAATCGTAAGTTGCCAATCGAATGCTACAAGGCATTGACATTGACCAACATACGGCTTCGGTCAAACAGTCGTTAGTAAATCCCTACAGTATTCGGCTTTTAGCTTTGGGAGTCATATCAGGAATTTCATTTGCTTAAGCAAAACAAGCCTTTCCTTCCTTAACAATTAGGCACTGTTTAAGGCTAAACGTTATTTTTAATAAAAACTAAAAAATCGGCCCTGTTCACGTTCACACATCCTTAACGCGTTGTTTATTTTAAGAAATTCGGTCACTTCAATTAGTTTTTATAAATGGCTGCATTATTGATTTATCATCGAGACAGATTTCCATCTTATTTTATTACATACCTTTTTTATTATATACTAGCTGTTGCCCGCGGTTATCGCTGTAAAAAGCCTAAGTTATTCCAGACCATAATCTATCTTTGTGCCAAATTTCATCCAGATCCGTTCAGTAGTTTTTACGTGAAAGAGTAACAAACATCCATCCATTCTTACAAACTTTCGCGTTTATAATATTAGTAAGGATATACCTTTTTTATTGGCTATCAAAGTTTCTTCAAACGTCGAATGAAACATTTGTTTAGTTAGTTGTAAGTGAGCATGTCCGTATGGTGACGGATGAAGAATACAAATGTCATCACCCCCTTCCGTCCCGAAGGTGTCGTAAGAGTCGACTATGGGAGTAAGTGTTATCGACTGCAAGAGAGACAAAACTCGAAACAAAACCCTATACCAACCCGTCTGGCCAGCGGTAGCGTGGTGTAGTAGGCTAATATCCCTCTAAATGTTTGGAGGAAACCCGTGTCCAGCAGTGGGACGGTTATGGGTTGAGATGTATGTATGTATGTAAGTGAGCATGTATGGGGTTGTGTCGCAGGAGTGGACATCGAGTCGTCGCTGGTGTGCGAGATCGTGCGCCTGCACGGCGTGCACCTGTGCGCGCGCGGCGAGGCGCCCGCCGCGCCGCCGCCGCCGCCGCGCCACCTGCCGCGCTGATGCTCGCGCGCGCCGCCGCCGCGCAGGCGCCTCTACCTCACCGACGAGTAGACCACCCACACCACACCACAACCACACCCTCCACTCTGCACCTAACCGTCAAAACTACGTGCGTACGTATACGTGTACGTACACGTGTACGTACGTGTACCAACTATTGCACGTGACAACATTGTGCATTGTGTTTGATGCTGTCTTTCCGTGGATCAGAATATCTTATGTGTGTGTTGGTGCTGTGTCTACTCAAAACGATACCCTCGCGGCGGCTCTGTGTGTGTGTTCAAAAAACAATATACTCGCGTACGTAACTGTCTCATTGTGACATTAATACACACTTTTTGTATCGATATTAGTGTCTATCTAGATCTATGTATTGTGTGAATTGCTAACTCTGTACTGATACTCTCGATTTTGTATCGATTTCAACTTAAATGTGTGTGGATTGTCATTCAACTTATTTAAAATTGAGATAGTAGGAGCTAAGCGATATGTATTTGACTATGTATGATTACATTCTAACAGCTTCATACAAAATGAGTTGTTTGTAATCGATAATCGTATTTAATCGATTTCATATCGATTAATGTAGTAAAAATCGAAACTATATCTTGACTTTTTATATCAATTTAGTGTGTAAGAATAGATGTATAAAACGTATAGATCCTACTTATTTATACCTTTTTAAAATTTCATACTCGTGTACAATTTGGCTGACTAATGATGACAATGACTGACTGACTGTTTATTGAAACCGTAACAAATCCTCGGGTTCTAGAACTAATTTACCATTTGGCAGCCATTTTTCCGCTGTTGGTAACCGCTAAGAATGGATACTTAAAAATACAATTCAAATAAACCAGTAACCAAGCTTTTGATCCGATGGTCATTTGCTGGACCGAAGTTGAACAGCCAGAATGATCTAGACTAGTAGCTTTAATACAGGAAGAAGCCCAGTTCACCAGGTCCCGGGATCGAACTCCGAGTCGGGTCGAAAATAGATTTTCGGTTTTTCTGACGGGCTGTTTTTGCGCTCACACTTGTGCACTACAATATCCTCTGTGCAGATGGCTAGTCTCCGTCGAGATAGCTGACGTCACCGAAATTCTATTCAAAGAATTTCGGTGACGGCATTATATTCTATTCATTTAGCCCAGAAGTATGACTAAACTATTTGGAGATTCCTTTTTACTAGTTACGTGGTTGTTAGCAATAAGGTCGTAACAGCCAGTTAATAATATCTTCAACCATGTAGGTCGTTAAATGATTGACGTAAACGTTATTATCTCAAAGTAGGTTTTTGCCAATTAATTAGGAAGTCCAAAGATAAAGACGTCCAATGTATTTTTTTATTCATTTCCGATACATAAGTCATATATGATAAAGATATTTTATTATTAATGCATGTCCCAATTGTAGAAAGGAGGTTGATTTACAATCAAAGTTATCGTAGGTATGCTGAGAGTATAAAAAAAACTCCAAGTATGAGTCGGACTCGCGCACAAAGGGTTCCGTATCAATAAATAATAATTATTTGCTAAAGTTTTCATAATTTTCCTTTTACTTGTGCTTTAAGACATGGTTTTGCCAAATTTCATACTTGTAGGTTTTCCTTTTGAGGTACGCCACCAAAGAGTTCCGTGGAAATGTCAGTGTAATAGCATTCTGTATACATTTATTTCACAAAAAGTTTAAGCAAAAACCAGTCTTATAGCTTCAATATAACATTCAAATTTGTTTTTTTTTTTCAGTTCAATTCAACTTTTTTATTGTTTTAGTTCAATTTTGTTTTTTTTTCACTAAAGAATCGCCTTGGCTACGCACTAGGTTTTTCCTGCGCAGTGTTTTTTTTTGCCGAAACTTCTACAAACTATAGGAAAACAAAAAAAATATAGTGCTAAAGTCGTTTCTAAGTTATGGCGTGACCAAGGGAAATAGGTATTCATTTTTAACCGATTTCAAAAAGAGGAGGTTATCAATTCGTGTGTATTTTTTTCTTTTATTTTTTTTTTATGTTTGTTACCGCAGAACTCCCTCATTTATGGACCGATTTGACAAATTCTTTTTTTTTGTCTGAGAGGACATACTTCCAGTTTGGTCCCATTTTCATCAAAAGTAAGTTCTGATGATAGGATCCATGAGGAATTGAGGGAACTTCTCAAAAATTATAGGCACACATATAGCAATTTCAATATTTTTAACAACACATCAAACTTGCATTCAGAAAGTATAATATGATGAAGTAAATCTGATGAAGAAGACCACAGGTGGCCACCTGAATAAGTATTTTACGGATGGCGATTAAATATGTTTCCATTATGGTTGCTAAGGTAGCTAGGCAACGGAACTTTATAATTAAACAATGTAATTTAGCCGAAGTCGGTTTTTTTTTTGTTAAAACTATTATATATAAAGATATATCGCTCCCACAGTAGAAAAATTACTTAAGTTGAAGCGTGTTTGTTTTGCAATTTACATCTAATTCTGAACAGATAAAGTTCAAAATTGCCCAGTGACATTTCTCAAGTTACGGTTTCCTACTAAGGATGCGATATCCATAAATAAATGGCTATCAAAATGATAACCATATGAAAGATAAGTTCATTGACTCATTATAATCGTAGTGGGTCAAATCATTCGATATGATAGCCCTTCCATATTTAAGGTCACCCCACAATGATTATGTTGCGTGCGTGCGAATTCTGTGACGATGTTTGTGTACCTCCTCATATCTGCTAAAAGTGGGTGATGAAACACTGATTTAAATGAGTTTTTATTGTAAATTGAACGGCTAAAGTCACCTTCAAGCAAATGCACAGTGACGTATACGCGCCTCTCTCCAGCCTATTAGAATAAGGGAGTAAAGTTTGCATCTAAATATACGCACACACTTGTGCACTATAATATCTCCCGCGCAGATGGCTAGTCTCCGTCGAGATTAGATACCGTGACCGTAATTCAGTTTGAAGGACATATTATTCTGTATGACTAAATGTATGTCATTTATTTATTTAATAGAACGGGACATGGCTCTTACACTATTCTCAATAAGAAAAAAGCTTTCCTTTATCACTCGCAAACACATCACTCTCAATATTATATATTGATTTATATTTTTTATTTAAAAGAACTTCTTCAAAAGATTAGACATTTTTCATAGGTGCAATCTTAATAAGAAGGCACTAACACATTGATATTTTAAGATATCCTCTCTTAGCTGTTACTTACATTTTCGGTGTGCTAAATTTCCGACTTGTGCGGCGGTGAAACATCAGTCAGACATTTTTTAAATCACTAGGTCGATGTTTTAATAATATGATCAATATTGTCATAATTAAAATTATTGACAACATTTTACTTAAGATTACTTTTGTTGATATAAAAATTGAGACTTTTGTAACTCTCATATGTGCCCCAATATCTATGACTAGTTTTTTTATGAGTAAGATGAATATCTTATCGTATCTTATATCTAAGTTAAGCATTAAAATCTAAGTATCTTATTATACCGAGTATAAATTATAGACTGTAAATACTAAATTCAAATAATGTATGTATCGACAAACTTCCAATAGAATTTTAAACATTTTATGCTATTTAATAATAATATATCATTATTATAATAAATGTAATTGTTTTTATTAAAAATAGATGAAAAATAAAAAATAATTTACGTGTTTGTTAAAATATGGAACGTCTCTTTTTAATGAGTTGTGTACTGAATAGTACAGATAAGTTTCGATAGATGTCGTTTAACATAATTCACACTTTTTTATCTATGTTTGCTGACGGGTAATTCATGAAAACGGCCGTCTTTAATACATACCTGAAGCATTCTCTGAATGAAATTACTCAAAATGCAGTGCTCCTCAGTGTTAAAACGACCTTAAGATGAGAGACGCCTGTAAGCAATTTTTAACCTTATGTATATTAATATTAGATGCAAATTGCCATACAAGCTTATCTCATCTTATCTTTAAAGGTGCACAAAATGGTCGAAGAATGACAAAAAGTTCGTTTTAAAGAATTACTTGATATTGATGGCTTTTTAGTTTTTAGAATAAGGTTTGGTGTGGTAGAGCTAAACTCAAATAATATTTACTATTTGTATCAAATTATATTAGAATTAAGAATTATTTTTTAATGTTATTATTATCCTGTAGTGCTGATGTGTCTTATATAAAAAATATGTAAATTTGATCTCTGAAGTAAATTTAAAAAATGAATGTCGAATATCTCTTAAAATATTTTCATAAAGAGTTTGGAATATTATTAGAACTAGAGCTCGCTCGATGGATGGTCGAATTAATTCATTAAATCGAAAGGTGGGAAAAACTGTTTCAATATATTTTCTTACTAAACAAAAAAAAGAAAATCGTTTGACAAACAGAAAGGAAAAAGGTACTGAACATTTTTTTAAAATCTGTTTATTATATAGTAGATGGGAAAGGCAAAACATAGAAATCGTAGAATCGATTTTGCTACAATACTGCCACCTACAGTCCAATAGAAGAGTTAATTTTATTTGTTCTCCACTTAAAAAAGAGAGTAAGAATACGTTGTAGGTATTGTAATTAATATTAATTTATTTTAGATTTCATATTTAAGTAATTGTAAAAAATATATTAGTTTTTAATTATTTGATATTTTATGTATTATTTATTAACGTTGTCTCGTATACAGTTAGTTTATATTTATTAATATGATCTAAATGTACTTTCCAGGGCCATGAGGGCTATTTTTGATATTATCTGTACCACAGATTAATTAAGAAATCTACAGAGTATATACTTATTCAAAAATCAGTAAAAATAGTACAACTTATATTTACATAAGCTCGAAGGTACATGGTGATTGGTTGTTTTTTTTTTTGTAGCCTAATGACGCCTGCAACACAATTGCACCTCTTAAACAAATCTTTTAACTGTTTCCTGTGGGGACTGTGGCCCAATCGCTATAAGATTATTTATAATCTTATGGCGATTGGCCCACATCACTGCACCACGCTGCTGGGTTCGTGGCGACAGAATAATAATGCTGCGCGTTGAATGCGTTTTCAGTGTGTTGCACTACGCGTGTTTTCAATACAAAGAGATATACTTTCAAGCCACTTAAGAACGCCAACCGCCACGTCTCTTAGAAAATCTTTGGCAAGGATATTTGTCATCATTGCCACAAAAATATTTTTTTAATTATCAAATGCTATTTGTACATATTTTCGTATAAGTTGTGCGCTGCATGCTTAGTTACATTCGAGTATTGTTGATTTTAAAGCGTTTAGATTCTAAATTATTATTCATTTAAAGTAAAATAATAAGAATATTTGTTTATAAAACGTTTACGTCTTTGTTTAGTTATTAAAATTTGTATTTATATATAAATGTTTAACATATCATGTTTACACAAATTTATGTACCTATGTATTGTTTTGTTATTAAAGCAAGCTTTTAATGTTGATTGTTTTGTCGCATGGTGCTTCACAGGACCATATTTTCGAAGCTGATTCCAACTTATATTTAACTAAAGTTTCTTATTCTATAACAAATACTGGTCCGTTTCTCTAGCAAGCAACGTCTGATAATGAAAATGTAAAAGAGAAAGAGAAAAAATATTGTTATACAAAATTTAATGAAACCGCTAGAAAAATGAACTTACTATGTAAGGAAGAAAGCAACTGATCTTAAAGGTAAAAACATTTTATAATCTATGTATAGTAACTGGATCCAGTTACGAAAAGATCATAAAGAAAATTGGAATTGTCTTTGAAAGCAATTTATTTATATTGTCTTTGGAGTTTGAAATTTAGCGTCTATCAAACTTTTACCAAGCGTGGATCCACGGGAGATGTGTTGTGTAGGTATATTATCATTTTTTGTACCTCAATGTGAAGGGGAAAGAAGGCAATTGTCACTTCCGTATCCGCACTTGACTTTATTATAGGAAATATAAATAAAAATAGATTTATATATCTTGAGGCAGACGGAGAACACCGAGATTTGGATGATAAAACATTTATAAGTATTCTTAAAATGTATTTTAATTGATTCCAGAACGGCTCTACTCAGATTGATTTAGGGTTTATCCATACCCATGAGTGTCATGTCAGGGTCACATCGCTGATTAAAGGTACTGCTGGCTATTCATTTCTTCTTATTGACGCCGCGAGAGCCGGTCCTCCGACTACCGCATCTAATCTACCCCAGCAATGCGAGTAGTGAATATACAAATGTCTAGACGGTTTCTTTTCATCTGATGGAGTCTCTCTCAGACTCCATCAGATAAGGTGTGGCAAGGATATGTCCTTGCCACACCCTTGATCCATTCCCATGCCACCCTTGATCCATGCCCTTGCCACGACTGATCCATGCACTTGCTACGACCTTGTCCCATAACCTTGCTTGATCCATGTCCTTGCAACGACTCTGAACTCTGATCCGTGCTCTTGCCACGGCCCTGTCACGGTACTTATGTGTGTAGAAAGATCTTAATAGTAAGTTTTTATGTTACCTATCTATTAAAGTTTATTGGTGTATAGATGGGTATGTGTAGGATGGTTTTTAAATTTATATAAGCATTTTGTTGCCGAACTTTCGACGGGATCGCAAAACACTGAAATCATGCTTTATGCATGTTTTAGAGGTTACCGTCACACTTTATCACTTTATAATATCAAGTAAATGGATTTAATATTTATTGTAAAAAGAATATCTTGACTATGTTAGTTATAAAGAGATGCAGTGGTGTTATAAGTTCAAACAAATTAGCCAGCTATTGGGTTTTATTAAAGATTATTGATGTTATACGGAAATCTAAAAATGAATGTGTGGATATTTAAGGCTTTTTTCACGACAAATGTAAAGTCAACTATTAACTGTGGGCGTAGGTACCTACTTGGACAGTAGATCATTATGCTATGAGGTGTCCCAGCCGGAACTCTCAGCTCACAATCGATGGTTGCCTATACATGTAATGTGAATTCGGCCTTATTTGGTAAAGTGCATTGGTCATATATATTTCTGTATATACAGGCACACTGTTACCCAGTGGGGTAGGCAGAAACAGTTTTTTTTATTTGAAAGTCATGCAACATTTGTCGCAGTTATCGTATAAAACTGATCCTTGTGAAATTCCGAAGACGGTTGCAAAAAAACAGATTAGAATTTCGTCATCATCAGAGATATTTTCAGATTCACTGCAAAAATCCTTACTATTTTATATAACTCGCGAAAAACACGCTCCCGTTTCATAAGTTATGAGCGCTGATTGGCCGAATGAACGTCATGCAGTAAACGAATGCACTGATTGGCTAATGGCTACATTAATTCGTCATTTATCACCAATCTGCGTTTAATTTTCTAATCGTCTAAGCAAACTGAGATTTTTGTGCAATAATCCTAAAAATACCTCAGATCATTACAAAAATTAATGTTTGATTCCTATTACCCAGTTCTTTGCTATAGTCCTAGGACTTTCGCAAAGATCCGCCGGCAGATTCTCTAAGAAACAACGATGGCAAATTGACAGTTGTGATCGCAAACTGACAGTTGTGATTGCTTGGTGACGACACAATCTATTGACTAAACGTCAAAAAGGCTCGGTTTTTGCTCTTACGTAATACCGATTTTCAATCTGACAGCCAGATTTTGCTCGGTTTTTGCTCTTACGGAATACCTCTGCCGATTAGGTCGTCACTATTGGGCATTGTATCACTTAAGGACCTGTAAAGGAAATATATGATCAAAAGAACTGCATTTATTCAGCACTATATTAAAAGAGATGTAGGCTAATTTACACAATGCAAGTTTTGTCTTGCTTGTTTCACAAAACTGGCATCGTGTAAACGGCTCTTAAGACTATGTAAATGGATGTATTTGGATATAAAGGGTATTATATATTTATCGTATAAATGTTGTGCCGGAGTGGAATTATATCAGACTTATAGAATGTTCTACGTAGATATATGTATGTTTATATGTTAACGTGTTTGTGTGAAGTTCGTGATGTAATGACACTTCGCTCCACTGAGGTAAACGTGGTGTAGCGAGTGAATAGTTCTCTTTCTGTCATCAGTAATTTGACATTCGAAAGAAGATAACAAAGCATGGCGTAACCATTCACTCGCTACACCACGATTATTACTAAAGCGGCTAGAGAAACCCCATGGGTGACCGAATAGTGGTATATCATCTGAGCGTATCCGTGCGGAGGGCACGTTAATAGTCGGTCCCGACTGTAAACAGTCGTTAGATCACGACAGAGGTCTAAATATGGGCGATCTAAATAACTCTGTCACCAGGTTGGTCACTAACCAAATGATAAGAAGAAGAAACCCCATACAATATTATACAGTCAGTTTTGAATACAGTTTTCAGAGGAATTTCCTCCCGGTTACGATTTGGTTGGGGAATGAACTCCCTGCCGAGGTTTTCCCAAGAGACAATAGCATGGGGTTCTTCAAGAAAGGAGTTGTAAAGGGTTGGCAATGCGCGAGTAATGCCCCCGGTGTTGCAAGCGTCCATAGGCTTCGGCAACTGCTTACCGTCAGGCGGGCCGTATGCTTGTTTGCTATCTTAATTGTATAAAAAGCGCGCTGAGTGCTGAAGTCCTGTACTCACACACAGGAATACAATAACACCGCTGTGGTCTTCTGTAAGATGGAGGTCTTTCCCCAGTCGGGCTTGCTCGCTAGCATGGCGCCCTACCTCTCGTATATATGAGTTGCTATTATTATTTCGCAGAGAATTCTATCCGTATTATTCTTAAACAGCCATCATCACACAAACACGTAATCATTGATTGTGTAAATGTATTATCAAATTTTATAACTATATAAATATTTTATGGAACGTTGATGTGTGGGTAAGCGGTTCCCGTTTTCTTCAAGTATTACAACCAAATGTTCTAAGTATCTAGTTGTACTATCTGTATGTTCTATTTACATCCTTATGTACATGACAATAAGGTGCAATACAACAATTTTATCATATGTTCTACGAGTGCTGTCGTAGTAGAAAAAAATGCAATTTATGATTCAAATAAACCCGTTAGGTGTAACTTCTTTAGCGCAAAATAAAGTCAAACCTATATTATAATTATGAAGGCTGCATTATTACTTGTACTATCGGCAAAATTGCTATTCGACAACTTATAGAATATAAGTTTATAAAACAAAATATGGCATAACAAAACAAGACTGCGCAATGTCTACAGATGAATAAGCTATTTTTAAATAATTTTGACAGTGAGTTAAAATATTATGACTAATCAAACGCAAACATTGACTTTAGTAGTAAAGTTCCAAAATTATTTGATTTAAAAAAATAATAATTATGTAATGAAACTCAAAATTAAAATTCGTCGTAGATGGTAACGTAGACCACGTAACATGTGCTACGCGTACATCTACGCGGGGCTACGAACTACAAAACTTTCGTAGAACACAAATTGCAATCTTTTCTACTATCGCAGGATTAATCAGCACAATACAAAGGTCCTTACAAGCTAATTTGATACGACATATTGCTTTCCCTGTCGTACATACTATCTTGGCGTATCATTAAAAAGGGAAAGCAATATTTTGTCGTTTCAGAAACAAACTAGGACCTCAAGACTCGAGCTAGGCTTTACCAGACAGAGATACTCATAACGTGAAACATACTTATCTGAATCACTAACGAAAAACGGCAAAAGTACATGACACAAGTTTCGCGAAAAATGCTTTTAATCTTAGGAGCTTAAGATGCATTTTCCCGTAGTTTTTGACATGCAGTTCATATTGTCCATCTGTCCTTCACATATGATATAAAATAATAGTAAAACTACCTAGATTAAGATTAGTATTTTCACGTTATAGAGACGTTGGAAATTATGCTTTCGTCCTTACATACCTTTAGCGTAGTGGTTAAAATTGATTAGTGTTGTGGGTTCGATGTCTACACAAGACAAAACGTATAGACCACAGATACGAGTAGCTATTCCGACACTTGATGTACCTTGTGCTCCCGAAACAACCATTTGTAAATTACCCTTTTTTCATGTGGAATCGAACCAATAACACACCGCACAGTGTTAAATAGCGAGACATTCACTCAAGCCACTGAACAACTACCATAAATACATGGTCTCTGATAGTGCTATTTGATAATATATTATTATAACAAAAGTACTATCGTCACCTGTGTATAGACGCATGTAGCTAAAACTGTACAAGGACCGTAGTAAAACGTCCTTATAGCGATTAATTTTCAATCTTATATTAAATTTCGTACAATGACGACACCTTAAGTCCTTAACACAATGACACCTTACGAGTCCCTAATAAGAATCGAAAGTGAATCGCTCTAAAGACGTCATGGTACAGCTCCAGATAACAATTTATTTTCGATCTTACTTTGAAATTCGTAAAACTTCAACTTTATCTTTAATTTTTTCATTATACAAAATTATTATAAAAAATGAATATCGAAAATACATCGTTATATGAAGTAAAAGAAAGCTCTATAGTAAGGACAGGAGCACAGTTTCCACAATGCTACGTTTTAGTATTGTGCCTACAGTAACAAATTTCAATGCGTGTGTAACAAATATGGGTATCTATCGTTGTGATATTGTTCTGTACGTCTATGCTAACTAATAAGTGGACTCTTAGATGTGGATTAAATAGTTTGGCATATTTTAATGTATATAATTTGTTTTATCTAACCCTGTTATAATGTCCTCCTTTTTTTATACTACTTAGGTGGCAAACAAACATACAGCTTGCCTGATGTTAAGCAGTTACCGTAGCCTATGGACGCTTGCAATACCAGAGGTATCACTTGCGTGTTTATGATGAAATTATCCCTGGGATAGGAATACGTTTCGTTCAAAACTCATTCCTAAATAAGCGCTAGGGACCAGTACTCACACACAGGAACACAACTAGACCGCTGTGTGTAGTTATTTGGCTGTGGTCTTCTGCAAGATGGAGGTCCTTCCCCAGTCGGGCTTGCTCGCTAGTATGGTGCCTTACCTCTCTTAAAGTGTAAGGAAGAATCTATTTTTTTAAATACTACTTAGGTAGCAAACAAGCATACCGGCCCGCCTGATTTCCAGCAGTCACCGTAGCCTATTCATGTATTCGAAGTTTGAACACCGACGGTCGCGGGTGCTTCGCTCTTTACATTGGCAACCCGCATGTATCAGGCTGGCGGCCCTACGGAATACGGTAACGAGATTTGTATCAATCTATTATATCTCTTTGACCAAAGTAGGTATACGTACTTTTTTCGTTTTCCACGTACCTCTTTTGAAAAAAAGTTAGAGGCACTTGTGAGGGGCCGGGTTGGTCTGACGTTTTCAGCCTGGCCTCTTTATATCTCGAGAACTACAAAACATACAGTCATTGTGTTGCTACAGATGGAACGTATGTACCTACTCCTTAAATTACGCATATGTACAATGTTATTTATTTATTAATAACTATTATTATAAAGCTGAAGAGTTTGTTTGGTTGAACGCGCTAATCGCAGAAAGTACTGGTTCGATTAGATAAATCTTTTTTTGTTGAATAGTGCATTTATCCAGCAAGGCTATAGCCTTATATAGACTATATAAGATCACGCTATGATCAATAGGAGCGGAGCAGTAGTCAGATATGTTGCAAAATCGGGAAAAATATGCAAATTACCACGCGGACGAAGTCGTGGGCGACCTACTAGCTTATTAATAAAACCCAATATCACAAAAGATATTGACGGTTCTTAGGGGCCGGACTCAAATTGTATCGTTACCTCTAAGCATTAAAACTGTCGTAGTTTTAATGCTTAGAGGTAACGATACAATTTGAGTTACCTAAACAATTATAATATTTGTACATATAATCTGCCAGGGTTGGAGAACATGCGTACTTCTTTCGTTTTTCCATAAACTGTCTAATTAATAAAAAGATATTAAATCTATGAAACTTGAAACTTCTCAGAATCCAAATAGTAAATATATGTTTTTAATAGCAACAAGTCAGGCGTGACCTGACTCGTTGCTATTAAAAATATCCTAGGCGCTAAAATACTGCCAACTGAAAAGTATAAAATAAAAAAAGAAATGAAAAAAATAAAACAGCTGACTTTAAATAGCGAGCTCCTTAGGTTATGAACCAGAAAGCTTACAGGTGCGACGACAAAAGCTGTGCTATCGTTCTCTTTACACTTTTTTCAATGCAGTCTTTGCCGCGTAAAATAATGTAGGTAAGTACCTAATATTAAAAACGAAAAAGTGTAATCTTTTTAATTAAAGAGTTTATGGAAATATGACGAAAAAAAATACAACTACGTTCTCTAAACTTAGCGCACATTGCAAGTATCCATAATTATCACAACTGGTATTACTATAAGTTGGATGGCAAACAAGCATACGGCCCGCCTGATGTTAAGCAGTTACCGTAGCCTATGGACCGTTGCAATAAAAAAAATGTAGGTATCAATTTTTTTACATCAGAGCTTCACAAGTGTCCCGGATATAGGGAAACGCTTCGCTTTCTGCGCATTTGATCAAGATGTATGCCGGGCACAATACCTCTAAATAACCACCAGCTAAATCTGACTTATTGTACTGTTGGCGACATTCATTAGTAAAACCTCCTCCGCTTTGGTAAAAATGACACTTAAAAATTAAAACAAAACGAACAGTGACATTTTCTCAGTTCAAAGTTGTCATGGCCTGTCAGAATTGCACTGAAATATTTGTAAATAAATAAGAGTACGCTGTATGTGGTTACACTAGTGGCATTAGTTCAAATTATATTATTTTTGTTCTAAATTGTTCAATTATGGTAAGTTATCAGAATGGATTTTGTAAGATAAGAATATGTAGAGTAATGTTAGGTCATAAGTCCCGTCGGTTGGACAGATTCTTTTGTCTGCTTAATCTGTATTTCCATGACAGGCCTAAAAGTAAATCTCAACGCGAGTTGCATGGCAATGACTTGGATTGAACATTATGACATGATGACTGGATGAGTCATTGTTGAGAGTAAGTATGTCCTCTAAAATATCCAGAAAAATATGCCACTCGTCTCGATGCAGACAAACTTATTTTTCCTCTACATTCATAGGTACTTGTAGCATAAAACGACGCTCATAGCCAGGTGCACTTGCTGTTCGGTAAACTAGCAGTGGGTTAAGCTACCAAGGGCGAGGTAACACTATAGATGGGCGACCGCATAGTAGTATTTTATCTGAGCGTCTCCGTGCCTTGGAGCGACATGTTAAGTCTGTCCCTACTACTTATAACCATTAGATCATGACAGAAGCCTAAATAGTAGGTTTAGATTATCTTTCCCCATAGGTTACAGAGGTCAAATGACAGACGTGAGGCAAATAACAAATTATTAAAAAACGTAAGGTCCTTCTCCATTCCGGCTTGCTCGCTACTCAACTATTATATCGGTCGAATCACGAAAGGGCGCGTGTCTAACAAACCGGCGATTTTGACTTATTTCTGTCATCGTAATACATAGGGCATTCTTTACCAATTTACTAAATGATGTAACTATAAAATCCTATCGGAACCCAATACGAAGCCCTAACTATTTTCGTTCCTTTGTTCTTTTGGTAAAAAAAAAGAAGACGTACACGAAAACCAAATACAACACATTGAAAGATATAATTAAGTGCTGATCAAAATGAAGTTTCTATGCATCCCGTAGAAGTTTTAGGTAGGAAGTTATGATCGTGAACAACGACCTGTTTTTAAACAAACAGCTCTACTGAACAATTAGTAGAGTTACTTAGCTTAGCTTCGTATAAAGAAAAACTCAGTATTGAGACATGTTTTTATTAAATTAATTTTAAAAAAAACTATAGTTGTAAATATAAACGTTTTTATTATTTCCCACTATTGATAGCATTTTTGAATAACTTTTCAGAATAGCAAAATAGAAGAAGTAAGGGTGGTAAAGCAGACAGACTCGCAGAAAAGTATGGCCGTTTCGAACGAATACTCGATGGACTTCACGGACAGTAGTTCTGATAAACACAATTCTTCAGGAATGGAGACTTATGTTCTAGAGTGGGATAGCGAGGGTAGCGAGTCACCACGCAAAAACGTCAGTATAGTAAAAGACAACCTTGTCAAAAGTAGTAACCCTGCAATCGTAGACAAAAGTAAACAGCAAGAACTATGCAACACAGTCAAAATAACGTCATCTAGCAGCGGCAGCAGACGGTCGATTGTCGCGCAAGAAATATATACACAAACCAGCAAAACTATAATAGAATTAGCTGAACATGAAGGAGTTATGATAAAATCTGTCAACCATAACACGTTGGAAACTCAGACTTCATTGTTATCAATAAGAGAAAACAAAAGGGTTGAGTACACAATAGAAATGACCGGCACATCTGTCAGTAAAAATGACGAATATGATAATAATTACAACTGCAGCAGTAAGAACATCAGTCTCGATGACGCATTTCAACACTCTTTTGGAAGAGACATATTAAAACCGAACTACAATAACTCTGACGAAACTATTAGTCCACCATATTCAGAAAAAGTCATATCTGTCTTAAACAAAGCATCTGAAGAAACAATGTGTGAAGACCAAGACGAATATGATTGCAATAGTGAGTATGAAACCTCAACTGATATCACTGATATTGATGAAGACTCATTATCGGCGGAGCCTGTCAAAAACAAAGGAAAAAAAAATCTTAATGCCGATGATACTTGTGAGACTCCCAAGTCCGTTAACGATGAAGTCGCTGAACTTTACACTAAACTGTATGAGAGTATAGATTTTCAGTGTAATAGGCCTTTCGAAATGGAGAAAAAACATATTGGACACTTGACACCCTTGGTTGAAGAGTCTGTACCAAAACAAGAGAGCTCGATTGAGATGACATCTGTTAATATTAGTGGATCAAAAAATGAGGACAAAGATGTGCTTTTCACTAACAATGCTGGAATTAAAATCAAATTGTTCCCAGAAGAACAATCTGATGAACCTGAACCGTTCAGGTTGCCTCCTATTCTTAACAATAACTCTGGACACAACAATCAAAATTTGGATTTTCTATTTTCTCCAAATTCCAATAAGCAATTCAATTCTGCAATTCCGTTTGGGTTCGATGACCGGAACATAGAAGTGTGGGAGATGAGCGCCAGAGACCTCGCCTCGGGAGAAAGTCCACTCATTAGTGATAGAAGTGGTACGTAAACATACACTATGTAGTAGATAAGTTTTACGTGCAGTACGTTTCATACGTGATAGCAACATTCATTCCCATTAGATTAAGACAGTATCTTAATGATAAGATTAAATATACATATATCCATCCATCAGCCAAAAGACGTCCACTGCGGGATACCTGTTGGAGGCCTGCCTTTCTTTCAGTTTGTGGTCGCCACTTTAGAACCTAATTGTAGCAATTCTGTTATGATGGGTCACTTTTGTTTTCCTACGGATCTCCTCGTTTCTGATTCGACCTCGCAGGCAACGTCCAAGCATGGATTTCCAAGCATTGCTTTTTAGGTGACTTTAAGCCTTCGCATCAGGCCCATAGTGAACGACCACGTCTCGAAATCCAATGGTCATCACTGGCAACACACACTGGTCAAAGACTTTCGTCATGGGACACCTCAGTATTTGTGACGAGAAGATATGGTTTAGCTTTCCGAACGCTGCCCAGCTGAGTCAGATTCGATGAGTGACCTCTTCCTCAAAGTTAGACCTAACTGGACTGTATGTCCCAGGTAAACATACTCGTCAACAATTTCGAGTGTAAAGCCTCCAATCGATAGAGGCGGGTTGCGACATGGACATTTGCCAAAATCTTGGTATTTTCCATGTTCATTTTTTAAGACCCACTTGTAGTGAGACTCTACTGAGGCCATCGTCGTCAAATCAAAGGTGGGTAATGTACTCGCCGTTAATGTTGATGCCAAATCCATTTCAATCCAGAAGCTTGAAAGCATCTTCCAATACAACGATAAACAGTTTCTGAGATCTGACATCTCCCAATTTCACACCCCGCATCCTGCAATCAGATAGGTGTTGAGCATTGATCTTGAAGACGCACTGACATGATGGAGTTTTCATACAAACACTTCAAAACTACAACGAAACAAAATGTGGCAGAAAACAGAAATCCTTCTGAATCATGGTATAATAAAACGCGTTTCCACCAATATAATATATGCTTGTTAAGTACTTTAAACGCCAGGTAGTTGTCGTCACAGTGTGATTAATAAACAATACATTTTCCATTGTGGCTGCTGCTTGTCGTAAAACATTACTTAATTTAATTACAAAAGTTAGACTTTATCAATTTCAATTAAAATATCTCGTTAACTACAGATTACGATCTTGGAACCCATTGTGGCGTCCAGTTACCTCCAATCCACCTTGAAGGTTATGGGACGGGTGGCATCAGTAAAGCTGAGCGCACCATGTTAGATTACCTTGCACCAGAGGCGAGCCCCATCAGTATCAAGAAAAAGATCAAGGAACTGAAGCTTAGCCACAAAAACAGGAACCGGAGTCCCTCCAAGTACAGCATTTAGTAAGTAACGGCATCGACTATTTATAATGTTTAAGTTGAAAGTCAAAAAGTTAAATCATTTATTTACAAATAACATAAAAATACATCATCATCTCAACCCACAAATGTTCCACTGCTGGGCACGGGTCTCCTCCATAGATTTGGAGGGATATTATCCTACTATACCAAGCTGGCCACACAGGTTGGAACAAGGTTTTGTTTCGAGTTTTCCCTCTCTTGCAGTGGATATTGTCTACCTGACTTACTCCCTTTGTCGACTCTTACGACACCCACGGGATGGAATGGGGTGGTGACATTTGTATTCATAAGCCGTCACCACACGGACAAACATGCATAAACATAATTATTCTGTTAAAATAACAATCCATATTGTGTACATATGATGTGTTTCTATGCTAAGAACATTGATGGGTTCCAACAAAAAGTCGGCCAAGGAAAACGACCCAACTTGTATGAGCGCTCTCGACTCACGAGTCGTTTCCCGAAGGATCGAAGTTCGTGCGCATTCTACATTATTATGGTTTTTAGCAGTACAATCGAATTTCTTATATAATCTTGGGCTTCGGCCGAAGGTTGTGACGTCACGTCGTTAAGTTCTCCGCTTCTTCTACGGGCTCTCGACATACTTTGTGCCTAGGACCTACGTCCCTGAGTGTTTAGTGTTCTATCTTGTGCTGCATAAATTTGTTGTGTAAAAATATATATATTCGTCTGTCTTAGAAGTGTTGCCTTTGGTGTGATCCTAACCTGCCACGCGGGTCAACTAGCCCACGCGGTCGGACACATCCTAAATATCTCCCTAAATAAATAATAACGTCACAAGGTTCAAAACTAGTTAAGATGTTTATGACTCAAGTATTTATCAACTCTTTCCCTATACGAAATTCTTGAATTCGTGCTGTTTAATATATATTATTATTGCATATAGTTCACGAAGCAGTTCCCCCAAACCAGCGGGCTACGAAACTAGAACGCCGGACGCAGCGGAGCGTAGCTGTGAACTCTTGTGCCTGGATATACTCAAAAAATTGCGCTCTTCTTCATGGTTAGTCTTGCATCACTAAGATTATTAATTAGGAATGACTTGCATCTGATTCCAAACTAGGTAAAGCCGGTAATAATGGCAACCAATAATAATATAATAATAATAGCAACCCATGTATGTCCCACTGCTCGCCACGGGTCTCCTCTGTTCTATCATGAGAGAGAGAGAGAGGGTTCAGGCTTTAATTCACACATGCTGGCCTAATGCGGGTTGGTGAATCAGACATGTCTTTAGAATTTCTTCTTAGACATGTGGGTGTCCTCACGATGTTTTCCTTCACCATTAGCAGTAGCGAATCATTTAATTTTCACATATAGACTCCTCAAAGTGAAATTCACATTGGTACTGCCACCCGGGTTTGAACTTACACCTCTGGGCGTGCAAGTCGGTTACTTTCCCACTCGACCAAAAGCGCTTTCATTTAAAAGTGAATGTAATTGTTAATTCTTTATAGGTTTGAGATAACGGATGCGTTAATAGACATTCCGAATACTTTGCAAAAGTACTGGACCATCATCCCGGAACATCGCATTGCAGATATACTCAGACAAGTAACTATACCTACTCTAAAGTTTTGTAAACTCTTCCTACGTATGTTGTACTCAAAGTTAATTATAACAGGCCGTAATCGAGGTCTGTCGTCTGCCACGATACTCGGATGGAACCGATTACCAACAAAAGAATAAAATGTCACGACACTAGTACCTAGTAGTCCGCACACGACGCACGAGTATCTAACCCCTGACTAATTTATTTATTTTATTTTATAGAAGGCTTACAGTCTAATAAAGCCTCCACACGTAGGACTAGAACTAGTATCTTTATCGTGTGCGACTAGTATTTCAGCAGTCTATTCCCGTTTAAACTACACAGAATCGTTACTAAAGTGACTGCTGTTTTAATACACGTGCGTTTGCCCATATTTAGCATTACAAATTAGTTTCTAAACTTATAGATCAGTTACCTACTTCTCTTGATTAGTGTGGACGACGGGCCTCGGTGGTCCCACTAAATATGCTCTCAAAGCTTTTTAGCTTTTTTCTAAGAAGTCCTTACTAATATTATAAATGTGAAAGTTTGTAAGAATGGATGGATGGATGGGTGGATGTTTGTTACTCTTTCACGTAAAACCTACTGAATCTGGATTGAAATCTGGGTCTGGGTGAAATTTGGCACAGAGATAGATTATGGTCTGGAATAACACATAGGCTACGGTATGGTTTTTACAGCGATAACCGACATCCACGCGGGCGGAGCCTCGGGCAACAGCTAGTAAAACAAAATCATAAGAATAATATTTTTTTATGTCCGAGAATTGTAGTTGTAGTAATTTTGTGCTTAATTAGCAACTTCGTCGTTGTCGAGAGCGTTTTCTTATATATCACAGCGCCAATATATTCACAAGTCTTCTTCGCCGTTCGCAAAACAAAGCCAAGAACGTTTTCCCATCTCAGTGATCTTAAAGCCCAGGTGTAAAAAAATGGGTCGGCAACACGCCTGTGATACCTTTGGTACTGCAAGCATCCATAAGCTACGTAAGTGCTTAACACCAGACGGGCGGTGGTATACCACCAGTAGTATGAAAAAATAAGTATGGACTATCTCTTTCACACTCTAACGTTCATTTCTCCTAAGGTGACAACTCACGTAGAATCGCCGAGGACCCAGATAGCACGTGCTGCGTGTAAAACTTTGTCTGCCATCCTTATAAACACTAACTACACAAAAAAACCGGTAAGTACAGTATCAATAGGATTTCATGCATACAATTATATTGTAGTGTAGGCAATCTTGATCTACATACAACTTCAAAGGCAAGCATACAAAATATTGCTTGACAGTAAATAAATCTACGGGGTTTTGCAATGATTCAAACGCGTGACTGCATTGAGAATGTATTATATATTTGCATCAACACTGTTTCACATTGGCATCGCGGTATATATCTGCAAGAAGAAGGCTATGGAAGTCTCTGATTCTGACGTCCTCACGTAGGTAGTTTAAACGTAAAACGATTTCAAATCAAATCATTTATTTTGCGAATATGGGTACATAAGAAGTTAAAGAAAAAAAAATTTACAACATTTGGTTTCACCATATTCAGCTAAAAAAGCATGCAAAATATTCAATAACTATATAAAATTAAGGAACAACATTATATTAATGTCAATGTAATTAAGAATAATGTCAACGTGATTAAGAATAATGTCAGTGTTTAAATAATAATAATAATAATGTCATACAAATTTCATCAAAATGTCAAGAAAACAAAAATATAATGTAAACTTAAATACTAAAATGTTACTATAATTCCTAATCTGATAAGAAATCCTTGACAGAGTAATACCCTTTTGAAGACGAAGATTAAAACGCAATATTCAATTTGACATCCTCGGATCGAATGGTAATGGGATTTTCTGACGGAAAGTACTCAGTTTAGGTTGTGTCAATAGGCTGGACCCCCCCTTTCTTAGATGAGATCAGACTTAAAATAGCCAACAAAACATAACGATATGCTGCCCCATTAAAAAACAGATGCTATTAATAAACGCGATACAGTGATGTTTATCGAAGGTGGCGAACTGGGTGTTCTGTTTCAATTGGAGAAGCCTCCTTCTAGCAGGTGACCGAAACAGGCTGATTGATTGCAATATTGTTAATTATATTATGTGTGTGTGGAACTATATGGTATATGTTTATTTCGCAGGACTTTTTTGAAGCCGTAACGATGCTGCTAATAAAGACTGGCAGCTTTAGCCGGCCGGTGCGCCACGCTGCCAACATAGCGCTCGACAGCATAGTGTGTGGGGTGCACCTCAGCGAAGTCATCACTGTACTCTGTATACATGGTGCTACGTAAGTTTCAACATCAGGCAAACAAGCATACGACCCATGCTTGTTTAAAATAAAAAATGAAAATGTTTTATTGTCTCAAACATCCTGCATTGCATGGAGTGAAGCCCTCAATCCTACACTAGGATTCCCTGTGATGTAGGATCTAGTCGCTTTCGTATATTTAGGTAACAAATACAAGAATATTTTATAAGGTACAATCCAAGTTCCATTAATCTACTAAGTTTTTGTTAATAAATTGTTTGCCAACCAAGTAGTATCAAATTAAATAGAGCAGCGAGATTTCTGGCTTTCTTTATTAGCAGATTACCGAAGAATGCTTAAAATACTACCTAAAAGTCTCCAGGACCTTCAGGGTAGTGTTGCTCTTACAATTTACTTGAAAACTGCAAACAAATTTATGTGTTGCCGTAAGTGAATGCGGCCTTCATTACTTACGACCAGAAGAGGCACTATTTTTCGCTTACCTACCATAGGCCTAGAGTTAATTTTATAAAATGACAAAGCGTTAAAAACCAATTAAGCGTCTCAGGGTAAAAATTCCGTGCAAACTTAAAAGCGGCTATAAAAAGAGCTGCACAGGCGGCGTCAAAAGCTCGCGCCTCAACGCGTATCTTAGCCTCTAGACAAGTGGCATAAACTGTAGTCGAATCGAAAAGTCAAAAAAACAAATGTATGGGATTTGACGTAAGTCTACGATATAATGTCGTAAACTTGTCAAAGCCCATACATTTCCTTTTTTGACTTTTCGATTCGACTATCGCTTATGCCACTTGTCTAGAGGGGCTTATGTAAATAAGATTATGCGGCCATTTTAAATTTGTCATTGATTTATGCGAGCAGACACAAGAGCGCGCTGGTGCGGTGCGCAGCGGCGAGGCTGCTCGTGGTGTGCTGCGCGCTCGGCGGCGGAGGTCGCGCGCTGCTGCGGGCGCGCCCGCCCTCTGCCGCCACCGCGCGCAAGCACGCGCTGCGCTCGCTCGCGCAACTACTCGACGACAAAAACACCGACACAAGGTGAAGGGATTTTTTTATTGCCAAAGGTGACAGACGAGCTAACGTCCTACCTCATAGTAAGTGGAAACCGAGGCTCATGTACTTTAGCAATGCCAGAGCCAAGCCGTTGCCTACCATCAGCTCTCTTACTTCGTTTGAAGGATATAGAGACAGAGCCAGCGTCGTATTTATTCTTATATACATAACTCATAAAAAAATCACAAACTCTTATATAACTGCAGAATAATAAAAGGCTCTTCTGCGGCCGGAGTATTTAACCCTAAATAACAATGAGGGTAAGAAAAATAACCAAATTAACAAACAAATCATAATGTTATTACTTTAGTATATGTATTTAACTTATTATTGTCCTTACCTGCAGAATAATAAAAGGCTCTTCTGTGGCCGGAGTATTTAACCCTAAAATAACAAGAAGAAAAAAAACCAAATCAACCAACAAATCATAATCTTATTACTTTGGTATATGTACCTATATAACTATGGGAAATTATAAGTCTAGCCACAAAAATATTTATTGGACACGTGATTAAACTTCTAATTTTATTACTAAGCAACGGGAAAATGACATAGCCTCTAATAAACTAATTCGTCTTTTTTACAACGCCCGCTAAATATTCTATAGAAAGCGTCAAGTAAAGATCATCAATTATTGTGACTTGTCCTTCTTATTTATGCATTACCACCTAATTTACTAACTCGGCCACGGATTTTACATCTCGTCACCATTTTACGTTTTACAGCTTCTACGCAATGTCCTCAAAAAAATATAATTCAAGCTTCTACAGAAAGCACCATTTATTATAACTTAGCATGTAAAATAATACATCATATTCTTTTATCGTGAAATAAGATACTGTAAATTCTAGCCCTGCGACTAAATTAATAGGTGGGCGACTAAATTACTAAGTGACCGACTAGAAAGTCATGCATTTGAATATTATTATATATTCATGCATTTGCTACCAGAAACGAGATGCTATCAGACAAGTAGGTTAGGTTAGGTTAGAACTGTGACCCTAACAACGCGCGAGCCGAGCGAGCGAAGCGAGCGTGCCGCGGCAGCGGCCGGCGAAGCGCTAATTTTTATAAATTGTGTTCGCCCTCAGTTTTTAGCTCAAAAGTCTTTTATTTTGTATCTCCTCAATAGCTTCTGATAATATTAGTGGCCAATATACCGACTATTTGATGACATTTTTAGCAAAATTTTGACTATCGATTTATATGGGATGAGTTACATTTTAAACGTACTCAGTTAAAAAGTTAGATGCTAAATAAATATATATTTTGATGTCATTTAATAGTATTTTAGAAGTTTACTATTAGAATGCATGCTACAAATTTAGATGCTAAAAAATAATCATTATGCTGAATAGTATTTAGAGTGGTTCACATAGAAGATAACTAGTGGCTAAGATAGTATTATTTTGATGCTCGTTAATTGTGGCTGACTTAGTAATTTAGAAGGCAACATACATTTTTGGGGGCGAATAATGATACTAAAAAGAAGCCTGTTTAATTAGCACCCTATAACTATTGATGGCAAGCGTCCTGACGGTATGACTCTCGTTCCTTGGAGGATGGGAAGGCCCTTAGTGTGGGATGCTACCTGTGTAGATACCTTGGCGCCTTCTCATCTTTCATTCACTGGCATTAAAGTGGGTTCGGCCGCCACTTCTGCAGAGTGTCTCAAGCGGCACAAATATGAAAGTCTCGGTGAGACTTACATTTTTGAGCCTTTTGGGGTCGAGACTCTAGGACCATGGGGCCCAAGTGCCCACAAATGTATCGTGAGATATTAAGGCGTTTGGTCGAGTCATCTCACGATCCTAACGCTGGCCATTACTTGGGTCAACTTATTAGCCTTGCAATCCAGCGTGGGAATGTGGCCAGTCTTTTGGGCACCTTTCCTCAGAACTGTGATCTCAATCAGATATTTTATTAAATATAATATCTGATTGTTTGTAAGTAGGTTAGGTTACTTTAATTTTAATAACTATTCATGTAAATATCTTATGAAATAAATGTTGTTTTATTGTTGTCCACAGAAAATACGCCTTAAGACTGTACTCAATGCTTCGTCCCCTAACAAACTTTGAGGCTTACTACCTGACCGATGTGAACATGGAACTAGCTACAACACAAATAAAGAAGTACGACCAGCTGTTGCTGTGCGGCTCGCCGGAGCCCAGGTGACGTCACAACACATGAGTTGACCCATATCCTTAGACGAAGGAAATAACGAGATTATTTGGCTAAATATGGAATGGATTTTGAGTTGTCATCATGGTATAGGTCTCCTTTTTAATGAGAGCTGAGACCTAAGAGCAATGTTTCCCAGTCGATTAAACAAAAAAAAACTTTTAAAACTTCCTGAATGATAATGTCTTTATTTAAACAGGAAATAAAGACTAAAAAGAAAATTATTAAATACTCGCTATCATCAATATCTTTAAGATGCGAAATTTGAATTTTAATTCTCTATTTTTGTTGTCCTACTAGATTAACGAAAAGTAAATTATTATAAGAAATTTTAGGTTATTTGTCAGTATACCTTAGATAAAAAATAGTCGTTGAGGTATCGAGAGTGTATGGTCATATTAAATGTATTGTGGAATAGCAGTGGAGGACAATCCACGTTATCCTTTTTATTATCGCAGATTACTTTATAATTATATAATATCCACCGTTGAATATGACCATAGAGTTTCTATTCTATAATGCCACTAGGCATTATAAAAACTGAAAAACGTATTTCGAATCTTTTAGTGCTTTTCCGACATCAAAATACAAAATTAAACATATATGTAGTCGTAGCTTATTGCTGTTTGGTATATGTGGTGGCTAGTAAACGTTTCATTTATTATAAAACAAACAAAATTTAAGGCCATGTCACCTTATATTAAGCATATCTACGTAAAAAAAAATCGTAACTAAAATAGGTTAATATATAAAATACGTATTTATATTGCATACAAAATAAAATTGTTTTCGTCTACTGATTAATGTTATGTTAACTAATTTTGTAAATAATATTATATATTGTATTTATTTACGTTGAATGTCTGTTGAGTGATTTTTTTGTAAACATTTTGATCTGTCCTTAGAGGTAGTTTATTATTCGTAACCGCCATTGTAAACTGTAACATAAGTTGACTACCGTTTGTAATAAAATTTGTATCTACATAATATATATACATTGTATACACACGTTTTATTTATAGCCAGTAGAGTTTTGTTGTTTTGACTGCCTTGGTGGTCCAGAGGCCGCAGTATGCGCCTGCCGTGAGTTTGTGGGTTCGATTCCCACATCAGACAAAACTTTGTGTGACCCACAAAGAGTTGTATGAGTCTGGGTTTAATTTGTGTCCGTTAATTGTATACTTGTAAACTCCCCCGCGACCAGTTCTCTAATGCGAGCGTAGTCTTTTAAAAGAAAAAAAACGTTATATGACATAATAGCTGTTGCCCGCGGCTCCGCCCGAGTCGATGTCGGTTATCGCGATAAAAGTAGCCTATTCACTATTGCAGACTATAATCTATCTCCATGCCAAATTTCATCCAAATTCGTTCTGTTGTTTTTACGTGAAAAAGTAACAATCATCCATACATACTCGTACATCCATTCAACCTCGCAAACTTTCACATTTATAATATTAGTAGGAGATATGTATAAGAGCTTTTCTCTGGACTGACAATCAACTCATAGGCAAAACTATACCAAGTCAAGAAATTTGGAACATAGGTTTATTTTACAACGTAAGCATCCGTTACGAAAGGATCAATATAAACCTTGTCACAACAAATGTATCTCGTCTGCCATGAACAGAAAATCTATCCGAACACGCAAATGAACATAAGGATCCACAGGGGAGGAGTTACAGAGTTATACAAAATTATCGTCATTTCTCATTACAGCTGATTGAGTAAACAAATATTTCTACATAGCATAGTAAATAAGGTTACCAGATGTAATAGTGAAAAGTACCATAAAACTGATTTAAATGTATTCGTACGTTCTAATAGATTCTGAGAACTTTGCCATAACGTCCTCATAGCTATTTATTTTTTAAAATTTGTATAATCTTGGTTTGAAACTAGTAGCCCGGCCCAATTTCACCCGGGTTAAACTGTTTCCTGCGCAATTTTCATAGTTTCGACTTCCCCCGGGTTTTTTTTTATACTACCAAGGTGGCAAACAAGCATACGGCCCGCCTGATGGTAAGCAGTTACCGTAGCCTATGGACGTTTGCAACACCTATAAACTATTTCCTGCGCTATTTTTATAGTTTCGATTTCACCTGGGTTAAACTAATTCCTGTGGAATTTTCTTTGATTTTTAGCCGTAAGAGTTTTCTACAAATTATTAGAAAAAATTTAAAACAGATGTATGAAATCGGTAAGTTCGTTCTCAAGTTATGGGCGTTATGGCGTGTCCAAGTGAAATATGAATTCATTTTTATATAATTTATTTTTATTTATAGATTTGTAAGGTAGGTTTTCTAAACTTATATATTAGGTTTGTTATGTCCGCTTTATTACCTGACTTTAAAATAGTCATTGTTCGAAATTCAAATTATGATTAATCATAATTTGAATATCGAACAAATAAATTGCTATAAGGACGTTATGGTACGCCTACCTGACATTTTCAAACTTTGGTCGGAATACTGGCAAATTCCTTAAAATGCTGTCATCTGGTAACACTTACATACTATTAATTAGATTTAAATCTGTGTGAGTACTCAGCTGAGTATTGCCTGTGTGTGAGTGATGATCCTTCTAAGTGCGCGTGCACTTAAGCGTTGGGTGCACACGAACTGGAGCCAAGGCTAGCTGCGATAGTGCACAATAATAAGTCCTATTGATAACTTTCTACGTGCTTCTATCATTGTCGAGTTAATATGGAATAACAAAGGTTGTATCTTATGTGATCTGACCTGAGATTATTCTGACGTAAGTGCTGTAATTACGATTACTATCAGATTGTAAGTACTCAGCATCTTTTCTTTAAGGTACTTACTACAATACACGCTACGATCCAATGGAGAGATCTACCTGTGTGGGTATAGACCTGTGTAGTTTTTTGAACCAAGCAAGCGACCGACGACAGATCGAAAATCAATTCTTTCCAGTGACACCATACCACTTACATTTTCATACTTCCAGTTTGGTCCCATTTTTATCAAAAGAAAGATCTAATGATAGGATCCATGACAAATTGAGGGAACTCCACAAAAATTATAGGCAGGCATATTGCAATTTCATTATTTTTTTACAATAAATCAAACATTTGCAATTAAAAAGCGTAATTTGGTAAAGTGAAACTGATAAAGAAGACCACAGAAGGCCATCTGAACTTTTCAATTATAAGTATTTTAAGGGTAGCAATAAAATAGGTCTTGATTAAAGTTGTTAAGCAACTATTACTAAGCAAATGCAATGCAATGGAAAATGGTACAAGTTGGATTGATGATGATTGTAGGCAACGGAACTCCATAATTTTAAATAATTTTAACAAAAAAAAACCGACTTCAGTACGGCAAGTTGTAAAATTTTCAAATATTAGTAAAAGTAAAATTTCAAGAGAGGTAGGGCACCATACTAGCGAGCAAGCCCGACTGGGGAAGGACCTCCACCTTACAGAAGACCACAGCCAAATGACTACACACAGCGGTGTAGTTGTGTTCCTGTGTATGAGTACAGGTCTCCAGCGCTCATTTAGGAATGCGTTTTGAAAGATACGTATTCCTATCCCAGGGTTACTTCCATCTTAAAGCCCTGGTGTAAAAAAATGGGTTGGCAACACGCAAGTGATACCTCTGGTAATGCAAGCGTCTATAGGCTACGGATACTGCCTAACATCAGGTGGGCCGCATGCTTGTTTGCCACCCAAGTAGTATAAAAAAAAAAAAAAAAAAAAAATTGAAAAAAAAAAATTGTTTGTTACAATCGAATAAAATCGACTGAGCGTCGGGCTGAACACAGGTCAAGTAGGTATTAAAAGCAATATTTAATCTGTGCAATCCGCGCTCAATTCATTCACGTCATTATTTCTTATTAATAGTTGCTTAGCAAAAATAACCGAAACTTATCTAATCGCCATCAGTAAAATACTTATTATTGAAAAGTTCAGATGGCCATCTGTGGTCTTCTTCATCAGTTTTACTTTACCAAATTACACTTTCTGAATGCAAATGATTGATTAGTTGTTAAAAATATTGAAATTGCTATATGTGTGCCTATAACCTTTGAGGAGTTCCCTCAATTCCTCATGGATCCCATCATCAGAACTTTCTTTTGATGATAATGGGACCAAACTGGAAGTATGTCCAGTCAGACAAAAAAAGAATTTTTCAAATCGGTCCATAAATGACGGAGATATGCGGTAACAAACATAAAAAAATATTGATAACCTCCTCTTTTTGAAGTCGGTTAAAAAGAATCTAGCCGTGTTTGAGCTCCTTTAAATGGTCATGAGATGCACTTTAGCTGTAAATGATCAGATTTACAGCTAAAGTATTTTTTTGTCTGAGAGGACATACTTCCAGTTTGGTCCCATTTTCAACACAAGAAAGTTCTGATGATGGGATCCATGAGGAATTGAGGGAACTCCTCAAAAATTATAGGTATACATATAGCAATTTCAATATTTTAACAACACATCAAACATTTGCATTCAGAAAGTATAATATGATGAAGAAGACCACAGATGGCCTCCTGAACTTCTCAATAATAAGTATTTTACTGATGGCGATTAAATAAGTTTCCATTATGGTTGCTAAGGTAGCTAGGTAACGGAACTTCATAATTAAACAATGTAATCTAGCCGTGTTTGGGCTTGTTTGAACGGTCATGAGATGCACTATAGCTGTAAATTATCAGATCAAAAAGAACCGTCTTTAAGGAAAGAAAAGTGAGATAAGAGTTTGCATGAAAGTTCATTCTGTTTAAATACCTACGTTAGGGGTTGTACCTAGGGGTTTCAAGGTTTTTGAAATTCTGCAACTTGCCGTACTGAAGTCGGTTTTTTTTTTGTTAAAATTATGGTTGATAGGTATGTACAGTAATGTGAATAAAAATCTTTTTTTTATATCAAAGAGGGATAAATAATTAAATATCGCGAGATGACACGAAAGTGCAGACTGTACTAACAGGGACAGGCGCCTGCAGAGAGGTAGGAAGAGAAGCTGTGTTTTTGAAAGCTCTAACTAAATAGTTTAAAAATCTATATGTGAGTGCTATGTGGAGGCTCATGGGCTCAGGTACAATACAATGAAGAGTGAGGTCATGGTCTTCAAGGCGGGTTTGAAATGCTACGGAGACGTGCCCACTGTCACTTTAAACAGCCAACCTCTGAAAAGAGTTCATCGAGTAAAGTAACTGGGTCACTGGGTCACCGACACACTCAAAGATGATGAGGATATGGAGAGAGAGCGCAGGGCATTGTCAGTCAGGGCGAATATGTTGGCCCGTAGGTTTGCTTAATGTACTGCACAAGTAAAAATTACCTTATTTAAGGCGTACTGCCAGTCTTTTTACACCTGCAGCCTATGGGTCAAACATACGCAAATGGCTTACAATGCTCTGCGCATCCAATATAATAATGGGTTCAGGGCGCTGCTGGGGCTGCCACGCTTCTGTAGCGCATCAGGGATGTTTGCGGACGCTGGTGTTGACGGTTTTGCCGCAATATTACGAAAAAGAGCTGCGTCCCTGATGCGGCGGGTGCGTGGCAGCACCAATGGGTACCTGCAACTCATTGCAAGGAGAATGGAGATGGATTGTCCTTTCTTTGTCGCATGGACTAGTATTCATGTGGCAAAATAATTTATGAATGGAAAAAAAATGTATGGATTTAAATGTGGTCTGAAATAAACTTTATTATTATTATGTCTCTCTTTATCACGGGTATTTTCCCATCATTCAAGGAGAATACCCGGGCCTTTAGAAGGCTTACGCGGGGACATAGGTCCAACACGCAGAGGCCCTTAGAGAATTTTAATCTAAAATGGGATGAGACGCTTACCATAGTCATGACACAGCTGCACTATTGCAGTACAGCCATCTCATGCCTATGGTAAGTGTAGAGCTATTGCAACATGTGAAATCGAATAATTTTGGGCTATGGGATTGGGTGTTCGATGGACTGGTTTACAATGATTATGGGATAAAACGTCGTCTGCCATCATTTAAAACTTGGGATATACTCTAAATGAAAAATAGGCAGACGGTGACTCGCCTATACACTAGATGGGCCCCTTGAATCAACCGACATGGGCAACAGTCCACAGGCATAAGGGCAACACCATAGTGCGCGGCTAGGGGTATCGAGCGGTGCGGCGCCGGTTTCACCATCGGGGGTCTGAGACCCGAGAGCGGGTTTCCCCGTAGTTATGCCCTTGAAAATGACACTTCTACCCCCGAGCATATAGCTCTGGCGACCCCTCTCTGATCAGCCAATTAAGGCAAGTCAGAGCTGAGAGTCCTGCGGGCGCTCTTGTCAGTCCACTCCGGGCAGACAATAAAGGCAAGCCGGAGACGAGGCCCTGACCGACTCTCTGGGGCATTCGAGACCGCAGTGTCGCCACTCACATTCAGCCCGCCACAAGCTGCTCTGCTTATTATTATTATTATAAAAATGGGTATCATAACCGTTTTATTTTGCCTCTCGCTTTGTTACGAAAGGAAGTCGATATTGTTATATTGTTTTCTTCTCCATCTTACTTATACGAGCTGTGGTCCAACCGTGTGGTTTAACTAATTACGGGCTTAACCGAGTGGAAGAGTAACCGACTTGCACGCAAGCGGTGTGAGTTCGATCCCGGGTGTCAGTATCACTGTGAATTTCACTTGGTGGAATCAAATGATTTACCAATGCTAACGATGAAGGAAAACATCGTGAAGAAACCCAGAATTTTTTAGAAGAAATTCTAAAGACATGCCTGTTTCACCAATCCGCATTAGGCCAGCGTGTGTGAATTAGGGCCTTAAACCCTTTTCTTTTTCTTGATAGAGGAGAAGGGTCATATAGGTATGGGTTGCTATTATATTGCGGGGTCTAAGACAAACTTTCTTGCCTATTTTAAAGCATGGATAACCTTATGGAATATTTAGTGCATTGACAGACATGTGGCCAACTTTATAACACGTTTTTGTTTACGAAATCTCACCGTAACACTATTTACAAAAAACTTATAATCTCTAAACTGAAACCTGCCACTGTACGTGGTTGGTTCAGTGGTCTCAGTGGTCACATCGCCATTCACCACTACGCTGCGTGTTGTCGGTTCCATCCCCGTCTTGGACAAAAAATGTTGTGGTCTGGGTGTACTTTGTTGTCAGTGACTTGTATGTTTGTAAAGTTCGCGGCGATACAGGGCATGTTCCCGAGAAAGGAAGTTGTTATAAAAAATTAAACTAAAAAAAATAACCATTTATTTATTTATTTCTATATACTCATAAACTCGTAGACTTTTCGTAGATCCTAGAAGGAAAAGACAAAAAGTCTCACTTTCTTGCGATATTAATAGAATAATCTATTACTTTTACCGGGGAAACTAATAAACACTTAAAATATTAGCCAAGTAGGAATAGGTATATAATATTTTTGTATATACCTATTTCTTTACGACAATATAAAAAAAACATACCTAGTCGTATAATTTATTATGTGATACGACTCCGTAACAAAACAAGTAAAATGACATACTAAAAATACTTTTCAAGATTTTATTTTACCATTTTGTCGGCATGACTAATATGTATATGCGCGCCAAATTACAGCTTTCTAGGACTAAGGGTCTCTGAGCTAAGCTGCGGACAGATGAAATTGTTTGTACTCTTGCATACGCGGCGCGTGCTAACACTTTTCGTTAGGTTTCCAATTTTACAGGAAAAACTACAGCGAAAATATCGTGAGTTTTTTTTTTCTATACCAAAAATAGCACTTGATAAAAGGATGGTATTTTACAAGCTAGACATTGACATAGTCATCTTGTCTATGGTGTTAACTTGGCCTAGCACACTGTGCTTAAATAAGGAAAATCCCACACAAAAGTGCGTAATATATAAATAATAACAAATTTATATCTGTACGACCCACCCACGTCGACTATCTTTATGACACGCTAGCTAGTGAAAAGAGCCGCGGGTCATAGGTTGTGTGATGACAACCTTTCCAACTGGCATTATAAACGTTTTACAGTTAACTACAATCTTTATACCTTGGACATAAGGTTGAAAGTCGCGTGTTAGACATCTTATTGTATTTTGCTGTACGTATCATACGATTTAGCTCATGTATGTTCTTCGTAACGATAGCTTAGTTTCAAGTTGATATCGTAAATTAATTGTAGAGATGTCTATTTGTAGTAACTGATAATTTATTCATTTAAAAAAAACTAAATAAAGATTTAATATGCATGCAAACTAATGCAATCGGAACACCATACTTACTTATATTTATTAATGTGAAAGGTTGGATTAATGTATGTATGTCTGTTTTTTTTTACATACTACCAAGGTGGCAACGGTAACAAGCATACGGCCCGCCTGATGGTAAGCAGTTACCGTAGCCTATGGACGTTTGCAACACCAGGGGTGTTACTCACGCGTTGCCGACCCTTTAAAAACCTTATAACTCCTTTCTTGAAGAACCCCATGCTATAGTCTCTTGAGAAAACCTCGGCAGGGAGCTCATTCACAGCCTAATCGTACGTGTTACTCAATCGCATTATAACGACTGACGAGTGGATGAAATTAGGCCCAGAGATATTTTATAGTCTGGAATAGCATATAAGCTACTTTTATCCTGAAATAACAATGTTCCCGTAGGATGGTAAGCGTGGGCCAGGCCGCGGCCCGAAGCTAATTTCAAAAGGAGTTTCTTGAAAGAAAACTTTTCGCTTCTTGAAGAGAGCTTTAAAAAAATTCTAATCGTAAAGGTCGACCGTCACAAAATGAACTGCAGTAGAGTGTATCACAGAATATGCTTTCTAATTCGACGATAGCGGGCGATGCGTCGTTTATCTCGAGATGTACCGACGTCACAACTTGCGCATGCGCATATGTTATATACACCATTTAGTTTTATTAGCCACTGATCGACGATGTTGTCGTGCCTGCACTCTTATGCGCATCGTGTATTTCTTTGAACCGAATATATATAATAGCGGCACATCCCGTGGACTTTTATTTAGTTTTAGAGGTCTCTTAATTGATTTAAAATAAAATATAGCTTATGATACTCGCTTATAATACTATAGCTTTCTAATGGTGTAAGTTTTTGAGTCAAATTGTAACAAACTAAAGATCTAATCTCTCCTCTTTCAAATATGAGTAGACAAACAAAAATTTTACTTTTAATTACTTAAGTATAGATTACTACCCTTGAGCACAGATTACTAAATAATTACTACGTAACCTAGAGCCGCTCTTGTCAATTTTTCTTGCTAGTATCTTTTTTTTTTTTTTTTTTTTTATACTACTTGGGTGGCAAACAAGCATACGGCCCGCCTGATGTTAAGTAGTATCCGTAGCCTATAGACGCTGGCATTACCAGAGGTAACACTTGCGTGTTGCCAACCCATTTTTTTTATACCAGGGCTTTAAGATGGAAGTAACCCTGGGATAGGAATACGTTTCTTTCAAAACGCATTCCTAAATGAGCGCTGGAGACCTATCTATAGAAAAAGACCGACATTAAGTAGCCCAAGCCTTTAAACGTCACACGGATAAGTTTTTTTATACTATTAAGATGGCAAACAAGCATACCACAATGTTAAGCAGTTACCGTAGCCTATGGACGCTGGCAATACTATCTCTGGGCTCACTTGCGTGTTGCCGACCCATTTGTTATTCCACATACACATTTGAGTATCCATGGGATAGGAAACTTTTCTTCTAAATCGCATCCCTAAATGAGCGCTGGAGACGCTTGTGCTCGCACACAGGAACACAACTACACCGCTATGTATATTTAGTTATTCCTACCTCTCTTAAAATAACACTAAATCAATAGAGATAGGTTACAAACCTATACAGATTTATTTTGTCTCCCGCTTTGCTATGGGGGGAAGTGGAAACTTTTCTTTCTAACTCCTCCTATTTACTTCTGATTAAATTCGTTGCGGGGTCCAAGACAGTATGTTAGTTGTCCGCGGGACGCACGAGTGTCAAAGCTCGGTGTATCAGTTGGTTACTCCGCTGTTAATCCTGGCTCACAGGAGTCACAGCGGTGGGCATGTGGGTAGGATTGTCCCGAAAGATATTTTATCGTGTCTGCTGGCGTGGCATTCAATGTGTTATTATTAACGTTTTCCCTATCTATTATTATAACTCAACTCGATATAAAAAATACTCATTAATATGTTTATCATTATCTCTTTTAAAATTAACCACGGTTCATAGCAATAGTTAATTAAATACAGCACGTCATTGATCACCATCTCTGTTTGCAAACTAAGAAGCGAATGCATTATCGCCGTTTTAACTATGCAGTACGTTTTACAAAAGAAATGAAAACATATTTCAATTATCTACGAGTATAATGTACTGTGTTTCACTTAATCATGTCAAAATAGCTAAACAGATCCAGATAAAAAAATGAAACCGACTTCAAAAACCGAAAGTCGGTGCTAGGTTCATTCTGTCACATAATTTAAGCTTTCTGTTTTTCTTTATATTTTGTTTTCTATTTTTAGTTATAAAATACATTGTTAATACCTATAACATTTGAGGGTTGCCCTCGATTTCCCTGGGATTACATCATCAGATCCTAACTTGGTCCAATGGGACCATCTCTAGAGTATACTCCTTCAAATAAAAAAAGAATTTTGAGAATCGGTCCACAAATGGGGGACGTATCGTTGAAAATATATAAAAAAAAATAAAAAACATACCTACAGTCGAACATAGAACCTCCTCCTTTTTTGAAGTCGGTTAAAAATTGCACAGAGTTAGGTTATAGTCTGGAAAAGCACATAGGCTACTTTTAATCCTGGAAGAATCACTTTTAAACCGCTAGCAGGAACTAACTGGTTTATTCATATAGGTCATACTGTGACATTTATGCAGGTCGATGAAAAATTACAAATTAGACGTCAGCTAATTTGCCTACTGCTGGATTTGGTGTCTGAACAGGCAGGAATAGAGCCAGCCTATGGAAGCACCAGTAAGAATATCAGGCACTCTTCAATTGAACAGCAGCAATTACAGTTAGCAATTGTATTTAAGCTACATACAATTTGTGTTACAATTTTATTTGTCATAGCGCAGAAAGTACGCCACCAAAAATCTTCATACAATAACGACAGAGTGACATTGTTTTGCTGTAAACCTTCTTCTTTCGTAAACCAGAGTAGTAATTTTTTATTTATTTAAAATTCTGAACGTACTGTACAAACCACTCCCGAACTAGGGAGGGAACAAGCCCTGTATCGCGGGGAGGAACTTTATAAACATACAATTCATGTACGAGTAACATAGACTAAGTAGGTACCTACCTTTTATTTTTAATAAATTAAGTGACCCCTACAAAATCTCTATAAATGCTACATATATGCTACCTGTGCGAAGCCGGAACCTACCGCTGTAGCATATACATATTATCATGTTTGTAAAAATCCTTACTAATATTATAAATGTAAATGGATGGATTGATGGATGGTTGTTACTCTTTCACGAAAAAACTACTGATCGGATCTGGATAAAATTTGGCACAGAGATAGATCATAGTCTGGAATAACACTTAGGCACAATAACATATATCCACGCGGGTAACAGCTAGTTTTTTATAAATTAAGAGACCCCTACAAAATCTCTATAAATGCTACATTTATACTTTTACTTTGCGATGCCGGAACCTACCGCTGTAACATATAATATGTTTGTAAAAATATGTGAATAATAATGCCTTGGTGGCGCAATGGTAGTTCATCTACTTTAAAGAGACCAAAGGGTTCGATGTTTCGTTTCGGATGGTATTGGGTTTTGGTATTACCAAAACTTTTTTTTTATACAACTCTACTAGACAACAAGCTCTGTGTCGCGAGGGACTTTACAAACATACAATTAACGGACACAAATTACACCCAGACTCAGAACAACTCTTTAGGGGTCACACAAAGTTTTGTCCTGTGTGGGAATCGAACCCTCAACCTCGTGCACAGCAGGCGCATACTGCGGCCACTGGACCACTAAGGCAGTCATGAAAACTGGTTATTATAAACCTGGACTCCGGAATTGTAACCGGTATACAGCAATACACTCGACCCCCAATTACATAAGATCTAACATAGCTGGCGCATCGTGGGTCTCATACCTCTAACTACCCCTTCTATAATAAAGCCTGATGCTATACTCGTATTATCTTAATATATATATTTCTTGTGTGCGTGTGTATGTGACTGAACTCCTCCTAGACGGGTGGACCAATTTTGATGAAATTTTGTGTGTGTGTTCGGGTAGGGCCCTGGATGGTTTAGATTCACAATTGGACCCGGTAGGTGGCGCTGCTGTCGGTATTTCAGCTTTTTCCGGCAGGACGACGTCTGCCAGGTCCACTAGTAGGTATATTTATATAATTATAAAATCTATTTTTAGATTTGCAGAAAATGTCGCCAGTTTTATCATAGGACTATTAAAATCTTAGATTGTTGCAATCATTATTATCAATAATTTATGTTTGTACTATCTCATAATGAATTATTTATTGCAAAATCTGACATTTGACATTGTTATCTGTTCTTTTATCAAACTTTTTGTTTATGATTATAAGTAAGATATATACATAGACATATCTATTTGAATAGTTTTTTTAATAATAGTAGGTAAAGACAATAGGATGAAGTAATAACGAGACAGATTTGATAAGTAACCAATTTATTTTTATTGCCTATAAAACATTATCTTAAACCAAACAATAAATATTTAACTTACAACAATAACCAAAACAATACTACGGTTACATAACTACTGTTAAAATCTTACTCTACGATAAATACAGGAACATTCTACTAACTACATATTACTGACTCACTTTGACTTTATGTCTTAAACTTAGCGACTAAATTAACAATACTACAATTTTCATTTAAGTACAGATTACATCTGTTAGGCGGTGGCCTAATATAGACCAAATACAATCAACGAGAACTCTCCACACTCGTCGAAAAATTCTATTAATTTTCTTAAAATTGATAGGAAATCCATCTTCCAAATCCAAATGTTTAAACTTGCTGACGTAGCACACTCCCTCAGTCTTTCTTCTTTACGTTAACCGTCTTCCATTCTAGATGTTTCCACAGCTTATAGACTGTATACGAGCCTATATAGAAATTCTAGAACATTTCAAAACGTATTTTCACTACGTATTTTTCTCGCGATGACCGTAGCGTTATGACGCGGCGGCGCAGGCGCTGGTTACCGCAGCCGCTGCACTCTGTGCGTCAGAGGAATGTAGCTGCAGATTTTCAGTAGGCAGAATGAACGTTTCTGTACGTGTTTCCTGTGCTGACGTGGACGCCCCTCACCCCCTGACACCAGCAGCAACACACTCAATACAACTAGTAGATAATAGTAAAAACGCATCTTGACAGTTTATTTGTTATCTCACAAAAATGTACTATATTAATAATATTTGTAAACGTAAGCTTTCTCTCTCGTATTATGTTTGGAACGCAGTCTGTGTTTAGCTTTAGTGTTTATCGTTTACCGGTTGCTTGTGTACTGATGCTTCTGTTAAGATTCTCGTTTTATATAGCCGGCGGGGTTATCTGGCGCGTGGCTGATAACCCACCGAAATGATAGAGGTTCGATGACTGCGCCTCAATGTCATAGATAGCCACTGTAGTAAAATTATCATAACTAGGTAAATTGCCACGTGCCAACACATACAACACGTCTGGACTCGATCCAATGTGACACATTTTTTGTGATATTATTATAGAAAAACTTATAAAGAAAAAACAAAAAATACAAGGATTTATTTATGATATAATTACAATAGAATAGAATTATAACAAATGAAAATTTATGTTATTTTCGTTTAAGTTTATTTTATCTTTACTTATTTAAAATAATACTTAAATAAAACATCGTTGATAAATATTATAATATAGGTAATCATTTGCTCAGATTGAAATGAACTTAGAATTAGAGAAACATAGAAACACGCAATAGTTACTTATCTTAATTAATTTTCTAGTAAACCACATCCACTCAACCTACCTCAATTTCTTTCCATTTTATCTGTTTTCGTAACTGCGTGATAATAGTACAGTCGGTAAGTATATCAATTACTTAATCATGATCATGACTGACGATATATAATATAATGATATGAAATCTGCGCTCCTAACAATCTTCTCCTTCTGTGTTTTATTTATTCCTCTTTTTGAATCTATTCTACCCTGGAACGCCCTCTCTCTTGAAATCAGGATGTCCACCAGCCGTGTCGCGTTTAAGGCAAAAGTTCGAGCACTTCTGTTAAATAAACCACATTTACAAAAATCTGTCTGTCCCTTTCATGCTTCAGTCTCTTCTTCAGTATCAGTAGTACCCGAGTACTACTGATACTGAAGGATGACGTTCTCTTCTTAGAGAACATTAAACAGTATAGGTAGAATAGTCTGACACATGAATTACCCTATCATTGTTATTACTTTTAGCGTAGAGTTTTATCAACAGAACTTATGAATGAATCGCACGGGGATTTGTTTATGTAGGTACCTACTTCATTCTTCTTTTAAAATCGACCTACCTATAATTATATTCTTACTAGCTGTTGCCCGCGGCTCCGCCCGCGTGGATGTATCGCTGCAAAAAGTAGCCTATGTGTTATTCCAGACCATAATCTATCTGTGTGCCAAATTTCATCCAGATCCGTTCAATAGTTTTTACGTGAAAGAGTAACAAACATCCATCCATCCATTCTTACAAACTTTCACATTTATAATATTAGTAAGGAAGTAAGGATTTTCGTCTTCGATTCCTTGACTTATTCGTGCCTTTATCTGACGTCATAATATTCTAAATATCAATTACAATATGTCTTGACGGCAATCGTAGTATTTTTCCATTCATAATATTTGACATTGTTAACCGTATGACCTTTTTAAGCTGAGACGGGGTTGATATTTCTACAAGAAGAGGATAAAATATCTAAAAAAGCTACAAATTATACAACTTTTTACGATATATAGAGGGGCTTTAACATCATCATCATCATCATCTCAGCCTAATAATGTCCACTGCTGAACGTAGGCCTCCCTTCCGAGCACTGGAGATCTAATACTTTCCAAAGGCACGGGTTTTTTTTCAACACTGGGCTGGACTGTTGGTCTAGTGGTTAGTGACCCTGACTGCAACGCCAAAGGTCGTGGGTTCGATGCCTACACGGGAGAAAAACTTTGTTTGATTCATAAAAGTTTGTTCCGAGTCTAGGAGTAATTTATGTCTATGAGTTGCATGTTTGTAAAGTCCCCCGCAAACAGGGCTTGTTCCCTAGTGCGGGAATTGTCTTTTTAAGCCAAAAAAAAAACGACGGAATTTAGTCGAAGTTTAGGTAAGAAGAATAATACCTTTTTTACATCCTTTCCTTATTTAAGAGCTTATGAAACAGATGATGTAACAGTATCATACAGTTTGATCATAAAAAGTTCCGTTTTTTATTTAAATTAGTTCTTATATTATGTTAACAAGTCTACTCACAATGTCATTATCGTGACATTCATTCATTTAAACTTAACTAGGGCGACGCCATTTTCACTTAATTATAATATATTAAGATACCGTTATCTAGTGTCTATATAAATTAAATTTATTAAAAAAATGTCACAGTTTGATATCAGCCTCTTGGATGTATAATACATTTCCAGTGCCACATATTTTTATCTTTGTGGTACTTAATCATTATCATATCAGCGAAAAGACGTCCACGGTCTTCCCCTAGGATACACAGCAGTTGGTCTTGATCTGACCTTATTCATCGAATGGTCGCAACCGTTACCTGGTTGTCAGTCCACCTTGTTAGGGGCCTACCATCTGGCCTGACATCTTCATTTCTGATTCGATCTCGCTAGAAAACGACCTATAAGTATAGCTCTAACCATTGCGCTTTGCGGAAGTTGAGAGCCTTCGTATGACGCCCATCTATAATAATATTATAAAGCTGAAGAGTTTGTTTGTTTGGTTGAACGCGCTAATCTCAGAAAGTAAAGTCTCGGTTCGGTTAGAAAAAAACTTTTTTTTTTGAATAGTGCATTTATCCAGGCTATAGGCTATATAACATCACGCAGTAGTGAGATATGTTGCAAAGTCGGGGAAAATATTCCAAATTACCACGCGGACGAAGTCGCGGGTGACCCCTAGTAATTTATATTTGAAATATGTTACTCTGATAAATTATTCTATTGTAAATGATTATGTAAATATGGCATTTTTTTTTCTATTTGAGGTATTACTGGCCTTTAGGTTACCACAAACCTAAAAAGCAAAATTAATTCATTTACAGGAAAACCTCAAAATGTAAAATATTATATATAATAATAATAATAGTATGAAGTAATCAAGTGCTATTAATTAAATACTATAAATGGTAATCATTATTTTTAATATAGGCATATATCTAATATTAAAGGAAAACCAAATTAGGAAACTGATAATTTTAATATTGGTTTAAACCAGTTATACGCATAAAAATATCGTACGTGAGGTCGATAGGTTGAACATATTCGTCATATAAAACTAATCGCCCTTCAGACAATATCTAACGTTTCTTATTCAGTTCTGTTTCTTACTTCCACGCTTTGTGAACGTGACGTAAACTTTTTTCTCACTTCCTGTCTGCAGGGGACTTTACAAACATACAAGTCTCGGTCAAAAAGACCACCTTAGTTAGTTTGACGTTTACGACATTATCTCTTACTTCTCGACTTACATCTCGACTTACGTCAAATCCCATACATAATTTTTTTTTTGACTGTTCGATTCGACTATCGCTTATGCCACTTGTCTAGAGGGGCAGGTGGACCTTTGTGCGTGATAAAAAAAAGACCACCTAGACTCAGGACTAACATTTTTAGGTCGCATAAAAAAGAATTCAATGTCTAAATACTGGGCCCGCGTGCATTATACATTTAATAATCGGTATCTTCATTCTTTTTCAAGATTGGCGAGATCATGGTTGGATGACAATCTAGGCAGATGTTGTACACCTGCGCCAATTCACCAGAAAATCGAAGGATACTTTTGCGTTTGGTTTTTACTTGACTAATAGGACAAAACAATCTGTACTAATATTATAAATGTGAAAGTTTGTAAGTGTGGATGGATGGATGGATTGATAGATGGATGGATGCATAGATGGATGTTTATTACTCTTTCACGTAAAAACTACTAAACGGATCTGAATGAAATTTGGCACAGAGATAGATTATGGTCTGGAATAACACATGGGCTACTTTTTACAGCGATAACCGACATCCACGCGGATGGAGCCGTGGGCAATAGCTAGAGTATGATAAAGGCAAGATTTGTTTTTATATGAGCCAGTTTCATGATATCATCATCATCTCACCCAAAAGACGTCCATAGACCTCTTACAATGATTTACACAACAATCGGTATTTTTCGGAGGCAATCACAGAATAATGAATCAATGCACCATACGCGCCTGCACGAGTGGACCACCGGAACCTGATATGACAGCATTCGGTCCTATGCTGACACGGTCGTCGTCGATGATCCTCCGACGTCATCACCTAGTTGGAGGGCTGCCCACGCTACGTCATAAGTCTCATGACGTGCTGATTCAAAATGCAATCTACATAAACTTTAGACAATTTTCTTCAGTTTAATGTAAAGTAATTAACAACCGGCCTTCGCTTCACTTAGGTTTGATTGGAATTTCTCTATTAAAATATGCATGTATCATACCTACATATAAACCTTCCTCTTGAATCACTCTATATATTGCTAAAAACTGCATTTAAATCCGTTGCGTAGTTTAAAACATCTAAGCGTACAGACAGTGGGAGTGACTTTGTTTAATACTATGTAAAAACATTATAATAAACTTTTTGAGCTACTACTGGACTAAGCAGACCTTGTATTTCAGGTCGCAGTGCACAAAGAACAGAAAAAAAAGTGATCCATAAATGGCTGACCCGAGTCTGGGTGTTCTTATTTTTTTTTTTAAAGAAAAAGAACATTTTTCTGTCTTTTTTAAATATATCTTACGCACTAGGGAGCAAGCCATGTGTTGTCTTTAAAAACATACAATTACGGACACAAAGTACAGACTCGGGTCAACCATTTATGGATCCCAATTTTTTATCCTATGCGGATCGAACCCACAACACGCCGCGCAATGATAAAAAGCAAGTTAACCACTGAACCTACCGTGCAGTCAATGTCAGCGATCATTATAATGCTGACCTTACACACCTTATATTATTTAGGTCAATGAGATTCAAGAGCCTTGGTACATACTACTGTAAATAGCGTGAACATTTAGACCCCTGTATCTGCATGTTTATCTAACTAGGTTAAAGCGATGGCCGATTGCACTAATCTAGTGTTAAATTAAAGTTAACCTCTATTGGATTTACTCGTTGGATATTTTCCGGTTAGTAACAATATGACGTATGTTATTTTTTTGTTTTATATTACTTGGGTGGATAACAAGCATACGGCCTGCCTGATGTTAAGCAGTTACCGTAGCCTATGGACGCTTGATAGGTATCACTTGCGTGTTGACAACTCATATTTTTGCACCAGGACTTTAAGATGTAAAGTAGTCTCCCTGGGATAGGAAAACGTTTGCGCTGGAGACCTGTACTCACACACAGGACCACAAGTATACCGCTAAGTGTAGTTATTTGGCTGTGGTCTTCTAGAAGGTGGAGGTCTTTCCCCAGTCGGGCTTGCTCGCTAAGGTTCTCTAAAATTTGTATTTTTTTATAGGTGTTATTATAATTGAATTCTTTGTCTAATCTAGGCTTTTTGTTGTTTTAAAGTAAAGTATAGATCGCCCGGTGGTCGAAATTCGACCGTTATTGCTTCCTCCAACACTCCACCGAATGAACTTTAACTATACCAAATGTCACACTCCTCTGTGCGCGCAATGGCCTTTAAAAAGGTTACTATTTTTCCCAATACTAAAATTATAAAGCTGAAGAGTTCGTTTGGTTGGTTGAACGCGCTAATCTCAGAAAGTACTGGTTCGATTAGAAAAAATCTTTTTTTGTTAAATAGTGCATTTATCCAGGAAGGCTATACGCTATATAACATCACGCTATGATCAATAGGAGAGGAGCAGTAGTGAGATATGTTGCAAAATCGGGAAACATATTCCAAATTACCACGCGGGCGACCCCTATAATTTGATAAAGTCCTATTTGGGTGTTTGTTGTTTTGATTAAATGAAAGGACGCACGCCCTATTGGGAAAGAAATACTTATTAATAACTACTAAACTAACTATCCCTAGGTGGTATCCAGCCACCGGTACTCCCTAGTGTTGTAGCTTGGTGTTTCCTAGGGATATCGCTGCTAATCCTGGTTTACAGAAGTTGTGTGAGTGCGAATTTGATTATCTATGGCGTAATATGTAACATCACGCCTTTATCTCAAAGAGGTAGGTTGAATGTACCGACAATTTCAATCCTATGAAACAAGGGGAATAGGCTATTTCCACACCGGGGACATCTGTACAATACAAACACATTTTAAATAACTCTTAACTCTAGAGTTCCTTAAACTGTGGTACTAGATCCAAGAAATACCATTTTGCTCGGGGCTTAAAGTCAGAATGATGGACTCAGATGTAGGAAAGTCCACCAATGGATCTATGCAATGGATTCTAGTGGACGGAGCGGAAATTTACCATACAGTATATACATACTGCGTATATGCATACATGTGTTAAAGCAGCCTAATAATTTTAAATAGGTAACCTAATCAATCCATTGATAGATTTTATCGATTGAAAAAACCTAATATCAATTACAAGACGCAATATATTCAAGTATGTGATGGCGTTTTATTAAAAAAACACCGGTTTTATGAGTTTATGACGAAATTTGATAATGGTGAGTATGATGCAATGTAAGTATGATATTGGGTGTGTGGATAAAAATGTGATCGAACGGCGACCGGCGCGAGCGCGGCGTTGTCGCGGCGCGTGCTCATCACATACTGCTGCTGCTAAGAAAGAACGATACAACTACATGAAAAAAGCTAAGGGAAAATAGCATCTAAGGTCGTTAAGTTAAGACGTAATTTCCAGAAAGTTGTGTCTTGCAGCCACGTTGTTCTTCGTTAGCTAGACAGCATAGGTATAAATAGATATGATTATACTGGTGTGATAATAGGTTTTCTTATGTTTAAAGAATACTGTCTACAAAAATATAATGCTGTCTGCACGAGCTCAACACGTCCCCGTAAATTATCAAAGGTCGGCTGTTAAGGCGTGCGTGGACTGACGTTAAAATTTCACTCAATGGCCAAGTTATGAATTATCAGCCAGGTTAAAGGCAGCTTTTTAACTCTATTTTAGTATGCGTTTGAGTGGATTTTCGTTCAGGTGCATCGATCATCATACGGAAATCGCACTCTGGCAAGGATACAGAGCTACGTTTTCGAACTTAGGATGCCCGCAATTTTCCCGCCTTATGATCATCGGCGAATTTTTGATTGAGCATGTTATTGGAACCGCAAATATTCGGTTTAATTTATGCATTGGAGAGTACCCTAAATTGAATTCCAAATGAGGTTAGTAGCCCGTAATGGATGTCGTTTTTTTTCGAAAAAGCCGACGTTTTTCGAGGGTCAAGTATAGGGATAGATACACCACAGAATACTTAATAGTACAAGTACTTACCATGGTTCAATCTTACTCTGTACTGAATTTTGTCAAAATCAAGTTCATTTTTTAGCTCTGAAAGCGTAGCAAACAGATTTAGCATGTACGAGTAAACATGGATATAATGGCTGCTGAGCAATTTGGATATTGTAGCGTTCTGAATACATATTTGCAGATAGACAGCCAATCCCCGTTACTGCCCGTTTTCGCCCTCGTAATATAGTATACGAGTTGTTGCTCGCGGCTACGCCCGCGTAAATGTCGGTTATCGCGATAAAAAGTAGCTATATGCTATTGCAGACTATAATCTATCTCTGTGCCAAATTTCATCCAGATCCGTCCAGTAGATTTTCAAACTTTCACATTTATAATATTAGTAAGTATTAAATAGCATTTTATTCAGGAACAGCGTAGCTTTCTACCAGTACCTATACAATAATTGTCTTGTTTAGCATCTAAAGGTTACAAGGTCAATCAACTGACAGTTCCTATCGTTATGCTTGTTTGCCACCTTTGCCTTTGACATCCGTCCCCAGAATCTAGTGTAATATCCTTTCATATACCTCAACGCGAGTAGTCTCACGTAGAAGATAAGAACAATACGTGCACATTCTTAAATCTTATAACAACATTCACAGTCAAATTCGATTGATTGAGGAGGAATTGATGCCATCAAACCTTAGTACATAGATAGTTATTTTAACTAATATATAGCTGAAGTATTAAATCATTTATTTCAGGGAAATGACGTCCATAATTACAATAAAGAGATAGTAATTGGTGTACAATAAAGAGTTTTCTATCTATCCTATCCTATACTAAATAAGACAATATCCACTGCTGGTCATTGTCTTATTTAGTAAGGCAAAGTATAAATAAAATGTTTATGTAATGTTTATCGTTTAGAAATATATAAGTATGTTTATCATTGTCTGGTTACCATAGTACAGGCTCTGCCTAGTTTGGGATCAGATAGCGATGTGTGAGATGTCCAGAAAATATTATTATTATTATTTACTGTAACAAAGGAAAGTACATTCATTTAAGTCTTTGGGGTAACCTTTTAAGCAAACGTTATTATGCATGTGTTAGGCGACCCCGCTCTTCTAAAGAACCGTCGCTTAAGTACTTAAATATATTAAATATAACAGAATTTTCTATTTATAATCTTACATCTAAAAGATAAACTATAAAAATAAACAAAAAATCGAGCTAAAATATATGTATGTGAGTGTGTGTGGGTGTGTGTGTGTGTCTATCCCTGGATATTTTCTGTTTATTCGTAAGTCAAGTAACGGAAAACGTAGTGTGTAAAAGCCAGAGCTAAAATAAAGTTATTGTTAGAGATATAAGTAAGCGCGCCTTTAGCAGCACTTTCCATATTTCCAAGTATTTCATTCGTTAGACTTTTTATTATTTTAGTTTAACTCTTTTAATACTCTTTTGGCCGCAGTATGCGCTTGCTGTGCACGAGGTTGTGGGTTCGATTCCCACACAGGACAAAACTTTGGGTGACCCACAAAAAATTGTTCTGAGTCTGGGTGTAATTTGTGTCCGTTAGTTTGTAAAGTCCCCCGCGACACAGAGCTTGTTCAAAAAAAATACAAATTCTCTCTCTCTCTCCCACTAGGTGGACAGATGAGCTGCAGACAGACACTGGCTGCAGACTGCTCAAGACCAGCCTTTATGTAAACACACAATGCTATTCTAGGTATAGTTAAATATCAAAACACTCCAAGGTGTTTCGATATTTTATCATCTTTCCACCTAGTAGGAGAGAGAGAATTTGTATTATTAGAAGAGTAAAACTAAAGACGTGTGGCAATCGGGGACTGCCGCGGTAAAGCTATTGCATACTTTTTAGTATGATTTTTTTATCGAAACAAATAAAAAATTACTTTACAGAATTATCTAAATCATTTTATTTTATTCGCAATGATTCATAAAAATATATAATAATAAAAATGAATACTTGTAATAATTCCTTAAGAATCCTTATACTATAATCTTTTTCAGATTAATATTCTCTTAGATCAAAACCTCCTTACACAAATTCGACATAATATTATTATTGGCCGTTTAGAGAATTCGTCATTAAAAAAAGTTTCAGCGCTGTGCCGGTCGGAGTGGGGGGTGTTAGGTTTATTATTTTCGTTACGGAATTTCTGGATTCGGTCTCCACGTACAAGGCCCGCGATAGAAGCTATGCAATAGCTTAAAAAAATCTAAGGAATGAATAACTTGGAAAGTGCCGCTAGCGTCGCGTAGGTATATTTCCAAAAATAACTTTATTTTAGAAACCTATTCCGTGCCTTATATAAAATGTGAAAGTTATAAAGGATACTTAGTAACTCAGCCTTTTTCAGTCTACTGCTACATAATACACCCACTACCTTCTCTTCTCTCTCATTTCTCTCATCTCAACCCATAAACGTCCCACTGCTGGGCACGGGTCTCCTCCATACATTTGAAGGGATATTAGCCTACTATACTATGCTCAACGCTGGCCAGACGGGTTGGTATAGGGTTTTGTTTCAAGTTTTCCCTCTCTTACAGCGGATATTATTTGCCTGACTTACTCCCTTAGTCGACTCTTATTAATCTTAATTCTCTATTGTATATATTTATTACGCTAAATATAGATATAAATTTATAAAAAATACATTTATTTTAAAATGTTTGTTATAATATACCAAGCCACATTTATTTGTTTATGGTAGTAAATCATTTTTTTGTTATCGCGTCGCATAAACGCAGAGACCTTACAGACTAACGTACATATTAATATAATCCTGTGTTAGATTAAAAAACTTAAAACTATGTTAGTACACTTCGCTTGCACTAGTCGCAGTACGTTCGTGTGGCACTTGTCCGCGGAAGCGACGGAACACTACACCTGTCGGACAAAAACTCTCTTCCAAGACGAAATTTAGGTATACTGTTAGTGCATATATCACGCCAATGAGCGGGCCTTAAGTTTTTTAGTTCTCTTAGTCCCAACAGCAATAAATTATGTTGCAATTTGCATGATTAAATATTTATACAGCTACAAAATATTATCACAATATACAAGTAGTAGGCTTTTATCAAACCGATTAGTTAAATATTGCCTAACATGGCTGTATATTTTCATCGCAACCTCAGACTAATAGAATAAGATAGACGGAGCGTGTAGAACTCGCGCGTGAAGCCGCCAAAAGCAATACTAAATAGCAATGTCATACGTTTTCGCGCGCAGTCGATTTGAGCCGCTAGTGAGTACGCACGTCTAAACACGTTCTGACAAAATATTATTATAATGCCGTATTGTGTAGTAAAACGTTGTAAAAATACTTCAGCAAATCTCAAAAAGAGTTCTGGAGTATCGTTCCATAGGAAAATAATTTTAACATTATAGATTTCTTATTGTTTTCGTAAATATTTTAGTTACACAAACTAGGAACACAAAACCTCTACCATGTTCTACAGTGTTGCCATTCTTAGCATATCTTTTTCCCTAAAATATTTTGCAACGTGTTAGTGGGAATATAAAACAATATTAATCAGTCTATCGATATACTATTTAAAATAAATCTGAATGATAGTTGGGGATCCACGCGAAAAAAAAAAGAAATTGTTGTTTGCATTTAGCGAGTAATTCCGTATTTTTGTAGTGATTTTAAGAGGTACCTTGGTAGGTACTTAGATAATGTTTTTCTATGTTATTCAGATGATGATCAATTAATATTAATATAATAATAATAATTGATCATTTAAATTCATAAAATAAGTAGATATGTTAGGTTTATGATTTATTTAAAAAAAAGTATTTACATCCTAACCACGGCTGTGAGCGGCGGCGGCGAGCGGTATGAACAAAATTTGTTCTTAGTGCTTGCCGCTAAATATTTAATTTTTTTTTATACTACTTGGATAGTAAACAAGCATACACCATATATATACATTTTTTTAGATACAATTTTTGCCAGTTTTGTTTTACGAGTAATATGTTTTGTATTTTATGTTTGTTTTTTTAATATAATATTGTATTTTGTCTTGATATGTTTGTTAACAGAAACCTTTTTTTAATGTAACATAATGCTAAGATGTATGATGTTATATTTAAAAAGATTTATTTTATTCGTCAGAAATTAAAGCATGTAATTAGTGTTTATTGTTACCTATTTATTTTGAAATATTAATGTAAAATAATTATAAATAATAACATTATTTAAACAAAAAATTTGAAGTATAATTTTTAATATTGATATTGCATATTATTATCACGAGTTAACAGTTTTGTTTCAACTTTTGTTGGGAGTATTTCATTTGCTGGCAACATCGTTTTCCACGTCACACGACATTGACAGCGCTTTATGGCTTCACTGATTTGTTCTACACGCTCCGTCTATCTTATTCTATTAGTCTGAGATCGCAACCTAAACATACGTCATGCCATCATCATACGATACTTTGATAACGTTACGTTCTCGTTTTCTTTTTATATTTATAAAAAGAAAACGAGATCAAACCTGTCCTAACTTGTAAGCCTTAATTTGTACTTAAGCTGTTTATAATGTGTAGAAGTTATCTAAGTACCTACCTAATTATTTTTTTAAATGACATGCGGATTTGATCACGCACTCGCATTAGGCCCGCATGCGTTTACGTAGTGTGTGCGCATGGTCATTGTTTTTTTTTTAATATTCTACTTGGGTGGCAAATAAGCATACGGTAGGCCTGGTGGTAAGCAGTTATCGTAGACTATGGACACTTGCAATACCAAAGGTATCACTTGTTTGTTGCCCTGCCCTAGTCTAGTTGTATTAGACGAGGAAGGACATCATACGAATGAGCAAAGCTGACTGGGGAAGAACCTCCACCTTAACACCTCTACAGAAGACCACAGCCAAATGAATACACACCGGTGTTGTTGTGTACCTACCTGTGTGTGAGTACAGGTTTTCAGCGATCATTTAGGGATGTGTTTTTAACGAAAATCCATGAATGCATGTTTATGTAAAAGAGCTAACAATAGTCTAGTAGATAGGCTCATTTAGGGAAGCGTTTTGAATTGAATGCATGTGACCTATCAAAACAAAAACAACACTACAACAACTCGACAACTCCCGCACTAGAGAACAAGCTCTGTGTCGCGGGGGACTTTACAAACATACAATTAAGGGACACAAATAACACCCAGACTCAGAAGAATTCTTCGTGGGTCACACAAAGTTTTGTCCTGTGTGGGAATCGAACCCAAATCGGCCACTGGACCACCGAGGCAGTCAGAATTAAAATATATACCGAAGTCCTTCAGATACCTACCAATCGTTACAGTGGCTGCTGTAGTACTCATAGTCCAAAGAAACAGGCTCGTCTTCCATTACATCCCACCACCACAGCTGGCGCAATCCAGGTGTTTGTTTTTTTATACTACTTAGGTATAAAAAGTGCATACGACCCGCCTTATGGTAAGAAGGTACGGTTATATATGCTTGCAATACGAAGGGTATTACTTGCGTGTTGCCGACCCAGAGTTTTGTTATATAGCATCCCTAGAATAGGAATACGTTTCCCTAAAAACGCAACCCTAAATAAGCACTGGAGACTTATACTCAGGTCAAGGAACACAATCACATCACTATGTGCAGTTATCTGTTCTTCTGTAAGGTGTAGGCGTGCACTTGGTAAGGCCTATGTCCAGCAGTTGACTGTGATAGGCTGCTGATGATGATGATGATGAAGGTGGACGCCCTTCCCCAGTCGGGCTTGCTTGATTGTATGGTGCCCTACCTCTCTACAAAGGTGTAATACACCACTGCTTACTCCGTGGTAGACAAAGGTGGGATGCTATATTATGTAATTAAATTACATTTTATATCTTTTAGGTTATAGTTTAAAATATTATGATAATATTATATGTAATATTTATCCGAATGTACAAAGTTTAACTGCGCCGCAGACTTAATTACCTAATTATAATGATGCTATTTAAAGATTTCATCAGGCAATGGTGACAAACCCAAACACGCGGCCATTTTTTTTTATACAATCAAAGTAATTATTGTTATCAATGTTCGCGTGTGGGCCGTTAGCCGTTAGTCTTTGGAGGCGTGGGAGATGATGTAACTCGATGTATTTAAGGTGTCATGTGGCAGGAACTACCCATGACGATAAAGTGAGGATTGAGGTCACAAGGTATCTACCCAATAAGCGATGAACTGTAACTGTAATCAACATAAAGCATTTTTGGTGTAGGTGCACACGGCAATTAGCATAGCTGTACAGGGGCGCTGTATAAAGATTAGTTTTCTATAAAAACCATTGTATATATTTCTGTAGAATCTGGTACCAGTGTATAATTGGACTTAACCTACAGATAAAAATATATTTCACACAAACTCATACATTGGTTTTCTTAAAAAAATAATCTTTATATAGCGTCCCTGTACAGCTATCTCTGTTGCCCACCGTACAACAAATAATAGGTAATAATAAATAATTTAAGCCTTTTTTCCCGAAAGCGCAGAACACAGGTCTATAATAACTAAATCCTGGCTATACAAATTTGACTGTTCTGTTCAGTCACGGCAGATATAATATAACCGTGGTGTCCACCGCTAATTTAGAGATGCGTTTTTTACGAAACGATTTCCTATCTCAGGAATACTTGAACACTAAACATGTATTCATTTTTTTAGGTTGGCAACACGCAAATGATACTTCTAGTATTGCAAGCGTTCATAGGATACGGTAACTAATTATGTAGGTACCATAGGTGGATAGTGTGTTTGCTAGCCACTTAAACCTTACCAATAAATAATATAAAAAATACCACTGTGCGCCGTGATTGATTCCTACTCGAGTAAAATATTTGAGTGATCCACAAGTACCTACCTACATTGTTGTTCTGTGTCTGGGTGTACTATGTGTACTCATCCGAGTATTACCAATAAACTCAAAACCATCATAAATTTAAATGAATCATTAAGCAGAAACTTATTGATTCATTTAAAGTGTCACTGGCTTTAACAAATAGACCTAATAAAATTGTTTTAAAATGATGTAACAGTTATTCCCATTAATCATGTAGATTATTTATGTTATCTTAATTACCAGATATATATTATATTTATATAAATATACCTATATTATATATCAGGTAAGGTAATGATAATAATAATCATCCATTTTAGGCCACAGATAGCATTGTTGTACATCAATTCTTGCAGAAAAATATTTCGTGTAATATGTGTTCGGGGTTGGGGTAAAGATAAATTTAAACTAAGATTAAAGATAATAAAATAACTATATTTGACGGAAATACTAATATTATAATAACAAAGATTTAGGATAAAACTAAGATGGAGAGATTAGATTTTGGGATATGAGTTGCGCGCCCGGTACGAGGTTATGCAGCGAACTAAAAGATTTACATTAAATAGCTTATAACTAAAACTAATTCTTACTGCATGCGCGGTGTCGCAATTGCGATAATGCACACAAAGTATTGTACGGTTGTTGACCCGTACATGCTCCCGGGGGGGGAAAGATAAGGGTTAGTAGTCTTAAACTAGATGGATAGTGGTACAAGGTGATAACAATTTTGACTTAATTACTAAGTAAAATTACTTATAGATAATGGGATTAGTAAGGAGTGTGAATTCAGAGATGAATACGAAAAAAAATATAATTAATTACATTAGGCGTTTAAGTCGGGAACAGAGTAAACGCGGAAGATTGGTGATGAGGCCCTGTCCTCTTTTTTCGTAGTATTTTTAACACTAACACTTAGTTTTTTAGCGATAGATTGCCCATTTGCCCTAGCATCACAACACTCACTCACTTCACTTTTCACTATTTCTAAAGATTGCCTTTTTTCCCTAATTTCACAACACTCACTAAAAACGGTTTCTTCTTCGGAGGAAGGGACCACTGCCGTCGCGATAGGCGCTTCGCCTTTGTGCGAGGCACCTTCTCGACGTGTAGACTGCCGCCGCTGACGCCATAAGAACACTACGACCACTACCAAGATGCCGAAGATGAGGATATAGATTGCGACGTAGTGATGTACGTCGTGGTATGATACCTTATCGCTCAAAGGATGACTTTGTTTCATTATCTGGATGTCTCTGGTCATAGTTTCAAACTGACGCAAGTTTTCAGTGTCATTATGATCAATCTCAGAAAATTCAGGGATAGAAATGTTAAAAAGATGGTTTATTGGTGATATTTCTGGCGCATGTAATTTTGCACCAGAATTAATCTTACTCGACAACCTTTTGCTAGCATGCACAAGGAAGTCTTTTGTCCGGATCAAGCAGCCTTCTTCCACATTCAACAGACCAGTATTCTTTAGTTTTGTTGCCGTAATTTGATTCTCACACAGAAACTTGATGTGGCATTCCTCACAGCAAAAATAAAAATATTTATTTTCCGAAGATAATTCTTGCCAATAATTTTTACATGGAGTTGAGACTGTCTTACAAGTTCTACTAGATGGCATAGTTTCACACAAACTATGGTCATCTTTTAAATGGTAAATAGGATATTTGCTATGACATAATATCATCATAGGGTTTTGATTTAAACAGGATTGGAGATCTTCTTCATTAATCATTACATATGAGTCCTTTCTAATGTTGATGGCTGCGTATTTAGATATAATCTTTACATAAATCATGTTATCGTGCAAGGGTCGTGGGATAGGAATAAGATGAAATATTTCGTAGCGGTCTCTTTCGATGAGAGGTATCCGTATTTCTATAATTAGGTATTTTTGCGAATACTTAGTCCTAACATTTAATATGTTATAAAGGTCCTTGAGATCCAAATTGTCGACCGGGATAGCTAAGTCCTGGGGTATTTGTGCTGAAATTGAGTTTAATTCGGATCTCAGCTGTCTTGGCGATATTAAATGAAAGTCCAGCTTGCCGTTATATATATTTGTCACCGTATCTAATATAGAGTCCTGTATTCTTCTGAGACTATATATTAAATTATTAGCTGTAATTGTAGAAGATAAAAAGTCGACAGTGAGACTGATGTTTTGAACATGATTTTGAAGTTCTGTATATGAGGTTTTAAGGTAATTCAATTTTTGATTTATACATTTGTGATGTTTGCTGATTGTACCCTCCATTCTTTTCATAACATTCAGCTCAGCTTCTATAACTGATGTTTGATTCTTCCAAAGGTTATATAAATGCTTATCATTTTCCCGTAGAAGGTCAATGTCCTTTTCATATTGATCCGCAAATCGTTGATCCAAAACGCCGAATAAGCTATTAGCTACGTATCCAACGCCGTCTATCAAACCACGACGTCGGCGCCGCCGCTCTACTCCGGTTACAAATGAATCATTCATCATAATAATATTATTATAATGTTTGATTTCTTCGAACTCGTGCTCGAGTTGTAATATAATACCCCGATGGCTACATACACAACAAAATGAAAAAATTGAGCTACATGGCTTTTGCGACGCTAGCACTAAAGCCTACGCATGTGTTGTGTACTGTAGAATCCTGAAAAATCACATACCTCATGTTACCCTTGTTGCGGCAAAATCAAAAGTAATACCGCTGAAAAAGTCGCAATCAATACCTCGTTTAGAGCTTAGCGGAGCTCTTTTATTATCAAAACTTATGAAGACAATGTTCGGGGTTGGGGTAAAGATAAATTTAAACTAAGATTAAAGATAATAAAATAACTATATTTGACGGAAATACTAATATTATAATAACAAAGATTTAGGATAAAACTAAGATGGAGAGATTAGATTTTGGGATATGAGTTGCGCGCCCGGTACGAGGTTATGCAGCGAACTAAAAGATTTACATTAAATAGCTTATAACTAAAACTAATTCTTACTGCATGCGCGGTGTCGCAATTGCGATAATGCACACAAAGTATTGTACGGTTGTTGACCCGTACAATATGTTTAAAGTAAATTTTGTCAAATCTGGACACACCCTAAATGCCAGCCTTTGCCCTAAATGCCAGCCTAAAGTTGCGTATGTGTATTATTTCATGTTCGCGCGCCGCTCGTGCGCCGCCCATGGTTGGAGCAATACGAGAAGATGCGTGCACTTGGCGCAGCTCGCGAGCAGGACGCGCGCGGCATGCATGACGCGCATTCGTCAGATATGGACACACCCTAACTGGATTAGGAGACCCAGGAATCTTTCCGGACGTGGCGCACAGCTGTCCCATCATACTATTAGAATAAAGGAATAGAGGGCGCACATGTGCTTGCGCACATACTTAGTTTGTGTACTGTAATACTATGAAATAGATCCTCAAACTGGTAATAGACTGACACATATGAAAGCACCTAAAGAATTATTTTCAAATGAAAATATTTATTCATTATGAAAACATTTTTAGCAGCGAAAATCTATCTCTGCCTACCCCTCTGGAAAACGGGTGTAAGTCTATGCAGGTATACATTATGTCATGTATGTATAGACTGACACACTCCGCTTAATGGATGTAAAAGCTGATAGTTTGAAAGTTCACGTAGTTGAAGTGTCCTTCAGTCAGTACCTATGTAACCCGTGCGCATACTGACCTATCTCAACGAAGATTAGCCATTTTGGAATGGCTGCTGTGATCGAAGTCTGCGCTTACTATTATATTACTATTACTTATTTGCAAGCAGGTAACTAGGTTGCTACTTGCACGCAAAGAGGTACAAGTTCGATCCCGGGTGGCATTACCAATGTGAATTTCACTTTGTGGAGTTTATATGTACTAATCAAATGATTCTCCATCTGCTTACGGTGAAGGAAAACATCGTGAGGAAACCTACATGTCTTAGAAGAAATTCTAACGCCATGTCAGATTCACTAACCCGCATGAGGCCAGCGTGTGTGAATTAGGGCCACAGAAATAGATCGAGATTAGGGCCTACACCCTCTCTCTCTCTCTCTTGATAGAGGAGAGGAGACCCGTGCGCAGCAGTGGGACATTATATGGGTTATTTACTATTAACCAAGCCTTACATAAAAATTTCTCGGGATCTCGCAGAGTTGTTCGGGGGATCCTTGCATAACATAACGCAAGTTAAGGCATGCACTTATTTTGTGTATAGGTAAACAAACAACGCAATATGTCCAATTATGCAGCTATCACTGATAATATCAGTATCATTGACTCATCACATCTTATGGGCTCGCCTGATCGCCGGATGGATTAGCTTAAATACGTGTGATAACAACTGATAACTCGCATATTATAATAGGTAGGGGTCGCCAGCGACTTCGTCTGCGTGGTAATTTGGAATATTTTCCCCGATTTTGCAACATATCTCACAACTGCTCCGCTCCTATTGATCATAGTGTGTTAAATAGCCTATAGCCTTCCTGGATAAATGCACTATTCAACAAAAAAAGTTTTTTTTTCTATTCGAACTAGTACTTTCTGGGATTAGAGCATTCAACCAAACAAACAAACTCTTCAGCTTTATAATATTAGTATAGATAAATGGAGATAATATAATCTTAAGCAGGTGTGCCACCAGATGGTGCGTAGTTAGATTATGTATTTCAAACTATAAATAGATCATTACGTCGACAAAATATGGGCGTATAAGGGTGTGGCAGATGGCTGCTGGCACTTTTTCTTCACCTGAAAATGTATAACTTCCATATATGTATATCTTCCATATATATCCCAACTGCTCGACATAGGCCACCAAGGATATCCACAGCATTCAATGGCAATGAGCAAGGCACTTACCTCCTTACCAAGTTCTGCCGTAGTGACCACTTACTGGAAAACGCAGCGTGGACCGAGGCCCTAACGAAGATTGCGGGTAGCGCCGATGGACAAGGACAGCTGATGATTGAATGCTGCCTCAGGATTGGCAAGTCTCAAATCTGATATGTATGTGCTACAGCGTGTTCTACCTTTTCAGACAAGTGGAATTAACGGTAGTCGAATCTAATAGGAAAGCATATATATATATACTTTTTTTTTGGATTTGACGTCAATTTACGACATAATGTCTAGAGGGGCAGATTACTTACTTCTGCGTTAAACGTAGGTATAAATTCGATAACCTTCTGTTTTGGACTCATCACGCCACAATACGTCAGGGAAATCTAAATCTGCCTTAATGTTTGATATGTGGGTCAACTAACATGTTTTAGGTAGCACGTCATAAGTACAAGACTTACTTATAATATGTGTTTCGGAGTCGAAACGCTTGGGCCGTGGGTGCAAGTGCTCGCTGTCTTTTTTAGATTACTTACTTCTGCGTTAAACGTAGGTATAAATTCGATAACCTTCTGATTTGGACTCATCACGCCACAATACGTCAGGGAAATCTAAATCTGCCTTAATGTTCGATATGTGGGTCAACTAAAATGTTTTAGGTAGCACGTCATAAGTACAAGACTTACTTATAATGTGTGTTTCGGAGTCGAAACGCTTGGGCCGTGGGTGCAAGTGCTCGCTGTCTTTTTAAAGATTTGTCCAAGCGTTTAGTCGACGCTTCACGTGACTAGAAGGCTGGCTTATATTTGGCTCAAAGAATAAGCATTGCCATTCAGCTTGGCAATGCTGCCAGTCTCCAGGGCACGTTTTTAGTAGACATCGATGCGGAGGAATTTTACGGCGCCTACTAAGCAGTCCTCCTCCCCTATTTTGCGTTGTTTTTATTATTAGATTTATAGTTGTAAATTACTTGTAAATAAAAATGTGTTTTTATTTTATTTTTATTGTTAGAGAGGTAGGTACCACAGTAAAGCCAGACATAATTATTAAAGTACTCTTATGAAACAGTTTTTACTATGTGATATTACTACAAAACGTATAAAAGGGGACATACCGCACACAAAATACGCGGTGAAAGCCCCCGCAGATTGCAGACTTAGGTAATGTCGGCCGATAGTTTGATCGGGTTCTTAATCAGTACAAACATGTAGGCAATGTAGTCAAGTAACAATTTATTCTTCATACTAATTCAGCAACCAATGAAGTTTGTGGTCTTAGACGTAGAGTTGTGGAAAACAGATATACAACCATTGGATACGGCAAATACCGGGTGGGACATGCCTCTTTAGTAGTGATGAGTTTCTGTCTGGGTGTTTCGAACGTAAATCCGTATTTGCCCGATAAATGTCCAAAACGCCCGGGCAGGAACCTATCACTACTCCAAAGCAGTATTATACCTGATTCATCTTATAGTAAATAAAAGTGGCTATCCGCGGTCGTGCACTTCGAAAATGCCATTAACTTCGTTGACTGTCATTACGATAGTACTCTTTCTTTAACCATTGTTTTTAGAAGGACATGTCAGTCGTAGCGCTCGGAAATCGCCTCGATGCGAAACAGGTGATATATACCTATTTTAGGGGCCCTGAGCCATGATGTCTTTAGATACAACGATTTGTTAAAAAAAATATTATTAACTTAAAACAATGAATTAAGGTAAAGTCGTTCTAATCAAATTATGGCGTGACCAAGGAAAATAGGGATTCATTTCTAAACTTATATGAATTCTATAACTGACAGCAACATCACTAAATTAAGTAATTTTCTCTGTTTCGTGTTTTTTATTGTTTCAAAATGTTTATGTACATGTTTAAATAAATGTTTTTCTTTCTTTTTATTTTCAGAGTTCCTCATCATTTCACACAATAAAAACTGATACCTACCTAAATAATATGGCAAAACCTAGCAGACACAGAACATAAAATATAGGTATCTAGTTATACTTAGATTTGAAAACGGATGTACGAAGTACTGCCTAATTATTTATTACATAGACGTTTATCTTTGTGTCAAAGTTTCATGAAGGCTCAGTGATAGCCTGCTGAGAATCACGACAATGGACAGTGGTAAACGCTTCTTACGATTACTAAACATGTGTACCTATCTATGATAATACTTAAATCTAATTGTGTTACAGTAAAAACTAAATTCCATGATTTTTTAAGGTTTACTAAAAAAAATCATAGCCAAAGTCAATTGGTAAAGGTCAACTGGTAAAGTCGGCTGATAGCCTATGGATAAGTTAAAAAAAAACTGTGGAAATCCTTGGATGGAGGCCAACGTCCTAATTTTGGCAAAATGCTCTGACCACTCTTTTATTCGTCAGAGTATCTACCTATAACATTTAAAAATTGTAGACAAAACCAATTCACCAATTTAGTGTGTAACAATGAATGAAATACACCATTTAATAATAAGACACTTATTTACATGAATACTTAGTACCTACCTACTACTTACAAACAATCGTCGGATATTGTATTTAAGGGTATTTATTTATTCACTTATTATTTTATATTAATAAAATTAAAGAAAAACTAACCGAATTAGTTGTAGAAATTTTAAGCTTTTGAACTTTTAGTGTAGTGACCTTTTATATAGGGCCCACGTCGACCAACATTATGCAAGACAAGATCTCTAAAGAATAGGTATAATGTACACTAGAGAGACAGTAGTGAAAAATATCTACAAAGCCCTTCCCTTCGCATCCCTCACTCACCCTTACAAGCACAGTCGCATAATTAAACAAAACCATATCGATCACTATACTAATATTATAAAGCTGAAGAGTTTCTTTGTTTGTTTGTTTGGTTGAACGCGCTAATCTCAGAAAGTACCTACTGGTTCGATTTAAAAAAAAACTTTTTTTGTTGAATAGTGCATTTATCCAGGAAGGCTATAGGCTATATAACATCACGCTATGATCAATAGGAGCGGAGCAGTAGTGAAAATATGTTGTAAAATCAGGGAAAATATTCCAAATTACCACGCGGACGAAGTCGCGGGCGACCCCTAGTACTTATATAAAATCGAATACTTATGAAAGATAATCTTAAAACATTGCGGCGGCGCCAACATTATAATCAAAACATCAGTTAATCGATTTGTTTTCATTAAAAAGCTATAATTTAAGTATTTTAATAGAAACATGTCATTAAGTACAAAATAAGTAGATACCTAAGTAATTAAAGAATTAACAGATAAATAAGTCAGACCGATATGACGCTAAGATAGATGCAAGGCATGCCGATCTTATGCAGATAAACATTGATAAGTTTAACACTGAATTTAAAAATAAAAACAAATTATCTTTGACATTGTACGCATCAGTGACCTGTACGATAGGTATCTATAAGTATAAATAGCTAGGTACCTTCATCGCCTACGCATCGTGTTATAAATTATAATAATATGATTATAACTTATATATGTTTAACATCTCAACCCATAAACGTCCCACTGCTGGGCACGGGTCTCCTCCAAACATTTAGAGGGATATTAGCCTTCTATACAGCATGTTTAATATGTTATAATTCTACTTGCATGCTGTGGTCTCCATTAATTGAAGGAGTACATACACGAAATGTTATATGGCATAATAATATTATGATTGTGTTGTGTATGAATAGGTACTACCTATTTTTACAGTATATTTTTTCTATTATATATTTTTCGTTTTAAGAGCGCAATATAACTTTAACCCTAACTTTATCCCTATTATTAATATTGTATTCTATCCACATTGATGGTCATCTTATCGATGACTCAAAGCCACAGTCGCAGTTGTAAGTTTGTCGATAGAAATAAAAGATAATAATACATACTGACGTTATTATTTTATTAAATAAGGAAAATGTAAAAAAGTAATGTCTACCAAAAAATATTCCATAGGAGTAACAAATAACTTCAATAACATGTTTTGAGTTAGGACTTAAAATTTTCCATAATAATATTGAACAATACTTCCGATCCCTATTATTATCAATTATTATTAATATTGTATTCTATCCACATTGATGGTCATCTTATCGATGACTCAAAGCCACAGTCGCAGTTGTAAGTTTGTCGATAAAAATATGCCTCCATGAAATTAAATATTTATTAGCTAGGCCTCCAAATTTGTTAAGCGACAATAACAAGGCAAATGTAATGTATTAAATGAAAATACCATTGAACTGATCTGGTCAAAGCCGATAGGTAGGGAAAGGAAACTAACTTGTAATTAAAAAAGGTACATAATCTAGCCGAATTTGGCCTATTAGAATCGTCATAAAATGTCCTCTTTCTATATTTTTTTTTTGTAAATTCCGTCTTTAAAAAAATAGAATTAGGAAAAGGGGTAAAAAAATTGTATGATAGAATAATGAGATATCAAGGTTTATAAGAATTCTATAACTACATATATATTAGTTAAGCAATTTTATCCGTTAAGGTTAAAATAATAAACAGTCGAGCGCCAACTGGGGTATTCGTACTTACGAGTACAATACCAAATTACACATTGCTACTTGCATTAAATGGCCTGTAGGTCTAGACTCTAGAGGTTAATGACTCTGGCTGCTAAGTCAGATGGTTCGATTCCCACACGGAACAAAACTTTGTATGATTTTGGCAGTCTGAGTGTAATTTTTTTCGTAAATTTTATGTTTATGAATCCCTAGCACAGGGCTTGTTCCCTAATGCGGGAGTTTTAAAATCAAATAAACCTACTTAGAGACAACAGTCACTAACCTCCAATCTTTCCCTTTCATATACAATGATAATACGGTGTCAAACTTCCAGAACCTTCCACTATAAGTTAACAGAGCACCGAGCGGTTCAAACTAGAAGTCATTGTACGTAAGGCTGTTTTATCAACATAAGGCTATGCAAGTAATAAATAATAATGTGTGTTGATAAGTTATCTGTGTACCAACATCGTTCGATTGAGTCCCGCGCGCCTCGTACATTCATTAAACAATAAGATCCGCCCTCATCAAGGGTTACTGGACAGAAGGCACGTGTATTGCCATACTTGCAATCATATTACTGTATTATATTACATTTATAATTTAATCAATTGTTGTTATTTAGTTATATCTTGGTACAACTCACAGCCATCTCATCCCAAACTAGGCAGAGCCTGGGGCTGTAGGTACCATGCCTTTTTTATCTGTATATTATAAGAGCAGAAACTGATTGACTGATCGATCAACGCACAGCAGATACCTAGGACCATAGGTCCCGTAGTTTAAGGTCCAAAGCTCGGTGTATCAGTTGGTTACTCCGCTGTTAATCCTGGCTCACAGGAGTCACAGCGGTGGGCCTGTGGGTAGGAATGTCCCGGTCTAGGACCGTCATGAAATTTTGCACAAATATTTCTTAAGTGACGTAGTTGTGCTCTAAGAAAGGCTTTTTGAAAATTCAACCCCTCAGGGGGTGAAAAAGGGGTTGCAAAGTTTGTATGGAACAACGTGTTTTAGTTTCAACTAAAATAGCCTATAAAAATTATAATTTGCTATATTTAAAATCAATCCAGGAGAGGAAATAGAAAAATACGTTTACTTTGACTAAACACAGTAGCACAGCGGTACCTACCTATTTTTGGCGTGTTGATCCTGAATTAGATCGGTAAAACAAAATTCATAATAATTTATTCATTTACTGTGACACTTTTATGCAGGTCAACGAAAAATGCTGGGTTTTCAGACTGAACAGACAGGGACAAAGCCTAAGGAAAGAACCAATAAAATTTGATTTGTTTTACAATTCGTGAGCGCATAAGGTGATGCAAAAACTTCATACAAACAAAATTGGATAAAAAACTGGTGGAATAGAAAATATGAGTGTCTTCTCTATCAGTGGCATGCCGCTTTTCTGGACGTACTATGAACTAGTCATCGCGGGATCAGTTGAGAGCCGGATCAGTTAACTAAAGAGCCCTCTACCATTTTTAAAGTCAACATTATTAAAATAAACTATTTGAATGACTTCTATAAACTATGGTAATTAATGTAGTAGCTTCGCTTTATTAGTGTGAGTATAATGTAGATATGATACGATTTCGATTTAGGATATTGTCAGAGTAGTGTTCGTCGTTGGACTGTTGTCTAAAAAAATGTCGTACGACGAGTTTCTTAGTTAATTCATGTCGAAGAACACGCTTTGTCGGCGTAAATAGTGTTGGACTTAAGATATTTTGAACTAAAGTATTATCGAAAGGAAGACGTGTCGGAGTTCCATGTTGTCGAAGTAAAATCTTGTCGTAGAACGATTTTTCGAAATTCAGTTTGGGAGTTTGGTTTCTTTTGCTACTAATATATGAGTAGCTGCCTTCGGTGGAAGGTACCCTCTACACGCTAACAGCTGAAACATCACATCTGCTCATAGTACCAGGACTGATTGCCAATATACAGTATAACAAAAAAAAGAGGCAGAATTATCCGTAACAAAACTGATGGAGCCATAACTAAACAACTAACACAAAAAAACTTCGGTGCGGTGTTGCATGCCTTAAGAAAAACCAAACACGCTCGAGCATGTGCCCAAGAAAAGAAGAAATCCACAGATATAGATTTAAGAAATCTGTCAACCTCCCTATATCTTTTTAAATTGTTTTGAGCTGAAATAGACTGTCCGCTATTCACAATTTTATAAAGGACCTCTACCAATTGAATCTCGTAATTATTTGAGTTTATTTCACGGTAATATTTCCAGTATCGCAGAGAACATTTTCTACTAACAAAGGAATCACAGATAGGTTCAATTTATAACCAGACTCAAAACAATAATCAGTGGGTATAAAGTATTTTAGGATCAGTGTGAGGTCGCTGACCCTAGAGGTCGGTAATTCGAAGCACTAGACCGGACGGGTATGATAGCCCTTAGACCGTCGCTAGTAAGAGTAGGTAGGGTTTGAAGAACTAGACCGGATGGGTTGAGAGCCCTTAGACCGTCGCTAGTGTGGTAAAGTAAAGACGTTTCGAGGTACAATACTGAACTGTTTTTTTTTTTTTTTTTTTATTTTTTTTTTTTTTTTGTGTGTGTGTAGTTGTTAGCCTCAGATGGCTTTCACAACTTTACGCGGTCTGTCGGCGAGCGGAAGGCTCTCAACCGTAAATAAACTAAACAACGTTGCCTAAGGGCACCCCCTAAGTGGGGCTAGGACCTCGGCTTAGGGCGTTGTTGAACAAAATGGGCCGGCCATTATTATTACGCGACGACGGTTCCCTTTTTTTGTTAACTCCCCTGCGGCGGGGGCGGAACCGTGGGCGGTTATGTGCAGTGTGGGTCTGAGTGTTATTACGCTCTAACTGGAGGAGTGTGATGGCGTCGTCGGGCTCAACGAGAGCGTGCCTGGGGCGGCGTGTGCGTGAAATCCCTGACGGAGTGTAATTTGCTGCCGCTACTACCAAAGGGTTGATGTGTGTGGCGGCTGAGTCAAAGAACCTGCGAGAACAGCGTTTAATGAACTGCCTGATGGTCGGCAGATCTAAATCTAAATGTAAATTTTCATTACGCATAAACCACGGTGCTCCCGTGGCTCTGCGCATGAAGCGATTCTGAACTACTTGTAATGGTTGGATCCTGCAAGGCGCTACGTGTGCGAAAACTGGCGCCGCGTAAGTCATGATCGGCCTAACGCAAGTTGTAAATAATCTGACTTTGTTACGTAAGGAAAGTTTTGACTTTTTATTGACTAAGTAATGAAGCCGACCTAGAACGAGTCGGGCGCGGTCGCGGACGGCTTTAATATGGGGTTTGAAGGTGAGACGATCGTCTAAGATTACACCTAAATATTTGGCTTTCTTCTCCCAAGGGATCGGATCACCGAACATTTTAATTTGCGGGGGATGAAGATTATGTCTTCTACTGATTTATTTACAAATTTGATCGATCTTTATACACAAATAAGGTCACGCAACATCTAAACATTACAGGAGCGATATCTGAACATTGGCCAATCACGATGCGTATTTACATTTAGCTTTAAGATTACAGATATATTTTTGGCGGGAACCAATCAGCGTGTGTTGAGATTGGAGTTGCTATTCGCCACCAGACGGCACCGTTGTCGACGTATAAATATGCCACGTATAAATTGCTTGGCTCTGTAACTTGCATCGTAGTCGGCTGATGTAGCGCGTCGCGAGCGGATGCACGTTGATGATTTTTAGGGCTGCGGGTGCTCCGGTGTTGTACGCGGCATGCGTACGCCACATCACTCCCCCTCAAGTGAAACGTACGTTGGGTTTGATAGCTCTGCCGGTGCGGGTGATGTAGGTACTTCGCTGTGTGACTGGAACTGATGCACCCGGGGCTGTTGTTGTACTTGGATTTGCATCTGTCGTTGTATTCTTCGCAGTAGCAGTCGTTTGTGAATAAAGAGGCGATGTTTCGTGATTATACAGGTGTGCAGGCTTCAGTCGGTCAATGGATACGACTGCAGTGCGAAGTGGTAGTTGTAATGTGAATTGCTTGCCATTCGTACTGCGTTCAATGACCTTGTAGGGGCCATCGTAAGGTGGGGTCAACGGTCGTCGCACGGTGTCGTTGCGTACAAATACGTATGTACATGTTTCGAGATCTTTGTGAATGAATGTATGTAGATTTGATGAATGAGATCTTTTCTTCGGTGTGAGTGACGACATTGTTTCAGTTAACTGACGAACGAACTCTGCGTCTTCGATGTTCGGCTGTGTAGGCACGAAGAAATCGGACGGAATGCGTAGTGTAGATCCGTAGGTCATCAATGCGGGGCTGACTGAAGTGTCTTGACATAGTGCTGTACGTAGTCCTAGTAAAACAGTAGGTAGTTCTTCGCTCCATTTGATAGTCACTGCTCTTGCCATCAATGCAGCTTTTAATGTACGGTGCCATCGTTCTATTTGTCCATTTGATTGCGGGTGAAATGCGGTTGTACGTATTCGAGTGACGCCAAGTTTCTTCATTAAAGAGTGAAAAAGTGACGACTCGAACTGTCTACCTTGATCCGTGGTAATTCGTAATGGGCAGCCAAATCTTGTAATCCACCCGTCGTATACTGCTTTCGCTACTGTTTCGGCGGTGATATCGCGTGTAGGTATTGCTTCGGGCCATTTAGTGCAGCGGTCGATCATCGTAACTAAATACCTATAGTCGTTCGATGGAGGTAGCGGTCCCACTATGTCGACGTGTAGATGTTCGAAACGCGATGATTGTTGAAACTCGCCGAGCGGACTGATAACGTGTCTTTGAATTTTCGCGCGCTGACAGCCAATGCATGATCTTGCCCATAGAGTTATATCTTTATTCATATTCGGCCAGAAGAATTTTGTTATGATTATTTTTCTTGTTGTACGTACTCCGGGATGACTTAATTCGTGTTGTGCTTTGAAGGCTACTAGACGATAAGTCGGCGGTAGGTATGGTCTAATGTTCGCTGTCGATGTTTCGCACCATATCGGTCGTTGAACTCCAGGTAGATTAACGCGCGTAAAGTTCAGGTTGGGCTGTTTCATACATGATTGTAGTTCTGTGTCGTTCTCTTGCTCGGCGGATAATTTGTTGTAGTCGATTGTGTTGTTTAAGATTTCAACTTCTGCGATACGTGATAACGCGTCGGCCGCTTCGTTTCGATTTCCGTGTATGTACTTAATATTAGTACAGAATTGACTAATGTAGTGAAGTTGTCGCTCTCGCCTCGGTGTGTCGCTGCTACTCGCTGTTCTTGTAAGTGCGTAGGTCAGTGGTTTATGATCGGTATATATTGTGAGGTCGTTGCCCTCGATCAGACGTCGTAAACTTTTGACAGCGGTGTATATAGCTAATAATTCGCGATCATACACGCTGTATCGTCTTTGTGTGTCGCTCATCGTCTTGGAGTAGAATGCGAGTGGTTTCCACATATTGTCGATCTTCTGTTGTAAAACGGCGCCGAGACTAGTGTCAGACGCGTCAGTGAGTAGGCATAACGGTGCGGTAGGTATAGGATGAGTTAACGTGGTCGCCTCGAGTATGCTTTGTCGGCATTGTTCGAAGGATTTCTCTGCCTCCGATGTCCACTGTATAGGTGATTTGTCGTTTTTCTTAGTGTTGTGTAGATACTTGTTTAATAGGTATTGATGGTCTGCTTGATGTGGTAAACAACTGCGGTAAAAGTTTATCATGCCTAAAAATCTTCGTAATTCTTGTACTGTAGTAGGTTTGGGATAGTTTACTATGGCTTCCATACGTTCTTTCGCGGGTTTGATTCCTTCCGCTGTAACTTCATAACCGAGGAACTGTATCTTGTCTTTGCCAAATTCGCATTTATCGATGTTGAGAGTGACTCCGAAGTGGTTGAGACGTTCGAGAACCTGCTGTAGATGTTGTCTATGGTCCTTTTCGTTGGTGGAGTATATTAAGAGATCATCTATATAGCAGAATACGATGTCGTCGAGTCCGCGTAGTACTTCATGCATGAAACGTTGGAATGTTTGTCCTGAGTTACGTAAGCCGAACGTCATGCAATTAAATTCAAATAATCCAAACGGTGTGATGATAGCGGTCTTAGCAGCGTCTTCTTTCGAGATGGGTATGTTGTAGTATGCCATTTTCATATCGAGTTTAGAAAATATTGTCTTCCCTTGTAACTGGTAGGTAAAATCTTGAAGTCTAGGTATGGGATATCTGTCGGGTATAGTCGCGGCGTTAAGACGTCTGTAGTCGCCGCATACACGTAGTGAACCATCTTTCTTCTTTACGACGTGTAGTGGACTAGCCCAAGGACTGCTGGATGGTTTACATATGCCCATTTCCATCATTCTCTCGAATTCTAATTTCGCAGCTTTGTACTTGTCCGGCGGTAGAGGGCGTGGTCGAGAGTAGATAGGTTGTCCGGTTGTTTCTATGCAGTGCACGACGTCATGTTTCGCTGTAGTCTTGAGTGACATAGGTCGCAGGACGTCGGGATACTGTTTTAAGATGTCGTGATAAGCGTGATTGCGATTTACTATGTAGACGGTCTCTTCTGATTTATGTATAATTGCGTTTACGCTTAGGTCGGTGATTCGGTCGATAAGTTTTCTTTGATGTAAATCTACTAATAACTTGTACTTTGCGAGGAAGTCTGCACCCAGTATTGATGTCTTCACATCGGCGACGGTGAATGTCCATTTAAAACTTCTACGTAAGCCTAAGTTGAGCTCAAGTGTTCGCTCTCCGTAGGTACGTATCTCTGTGCCGTTCGCGGCGTGTAACTTGTATGTACTCGTACTTTGCGTTGATTTTGCAAATTTGTTTTTCGCAGCTAGTACTGATATATCAGCTCCGGTATCGATTAGGAACTTTTCTTGGTTGTTTTTATCTATTATACATAGGCGGTGGCTTCCTTGATTAACATCGACGCCCGCCATAGTCGATGTTTTCATTAGTTTTCCTCTTTATTAATTGTCTTAGTCTTCGAACAAGGCGATTCACATTTGCGAGCTTCATCCCCATAGCGGTAATGATAAAAACATAACCAGTCGGCGTCGCCCGGTTGTCGTCGGTTTGAATTAGAGCGGGAACGCGGGCGCATTACGTAGCGACCGTGACCTTGTAAGGACGGACGGTGCGGTTGCGGTTAGGCATGGAAATGATTGCTACTTTTAATTCATTTTCATTTGATGAAATTATTTATATTTTTCACAGTGATTTCACATGCGATTTTTCACAGGCAATGATTTTTCATTTGACACTTCATTCGGTCTTTTATCGCGTTATCTACCGTCTGCTACTCAAATGAAATATGATGATATGCTACTATATGAAATGGAACAGAGAGTTCGGACTTCGGTGTAATTCATTAGGTGCGTAGTTACGTACCTACGCGTACATAAGCTGTAAACTTATGAAGAATCTATTTTAGATCAATGAACTTTCCCTCATACTTTCACAGGCTTGGGACTGACAATATAAATTTAAATTTTATCTTTTTTGTTTAATATTTGTTTTTTTTTAAATTTTTGTTTTATTTTACTTAACGCCTAAAATATATATTATATACACAATAAACACTGATATTAAGTACACTTAAGTAATTAATTATTATTTACAGTAAATTAACAACAAAAATTTGGCAAAACACGATATAAAACAAATAAAACAATACAGTATTATACGTCTCGCAAGAGAGTCGCGCGGCAAGTGAAATTTAATTGTTGCATCAAATGAAATTTCATTTCATATTATTTCGATACGCTAACAATTACAATGCTACTTCTTGCAACAAGTAAATTGGAACTTTACACGGCACCGCTTAAAGTTCGAAATAAAAAATGCTTTACGAACCGAACTCAGTCCGCGATTTCATTGTGTATGATTTGTAGCAGTGTGAGTGATGAAAAGTAGCAGGTGCGACTTATGATAATGCATTTCATATGAAATTTCACATGCTACTCATGAAATGTTGCATGCCTAGTTGCGGTGATCTCTGCGTTGAGCGGTACGTCGGTCGTAGGTTGTATTTTCTTAATTCGGCTACTTCTAGTGATAATTTTTCGATTTGTTTCGTTAATAGGTCGAATTTTAGGTTATTATTTATGGGATTTTCACTTTTTATCGCGGCGACTGTGGCAGGTTCGAAATGTTCCATCATCTTGTTGGCCATCGCAGCTAGGACTTCTAGTGATGATTCCGTGTTGACAGATAGCACGCCACGTACTTGTGATGGTAGTTGGTTTAGCCAGATGACCTTGAGCGCTTCGTCTGTTAATAATTTCCCACTTAGGTCACGCATCTTGCGAAGTAACTGGCTGGGTTTTGAATCGCCGAGTTCTAGGCCACCAAGTAGCTTTTGTAGCTGGCGATGATCTGATTCCTGGAACGTGGAGATGAGCCTATTCTTCAGTGTGATGTATTTACCGGTAGCAGGTGGGTCTAAAATGATGTCAGCAATTTGTTCTAAGTCGCTGCAGCCGAGTAACGGGACGACGAGGTTGAATTTTTGTTCTTCTCCTATCTTGCTGGCAGCGACGGCGGCTTCAAACTGTGCGAACCATAAACGGGGGTTCTGCCGCCAGAATGGTGGTAGTCGTGCAGGCAGCGATATAGTAGCTACGTCGCTCGTAACGGTTGTAACTCCCTGGGCGTCGCTAAGTAGCTGCTTATCTTCGCTCGACATCGTGTTATGTAGATACACGCAGTCAGCTGGATAGTAGGTAATACGCTGGTAACTTGAGCGATGATGCGGATGTGTTCAAACGTCTTGGATAGGGTTTGTCGGGGTCACCAATTTAGGATCAGTGTGAGGTCGCTGACCCTAGAGGTCGGTAATTCGAAGCACTAGACCGGACGGGTATGATAGCCCTTAGACCGTCGCTAGTAAGAGTAGGTAGGGTTTGAAGAACTAGACCGGATGGGTTGAGAGCCCTTAGACCGTCGCTAGTGTGGTAAAGTAAAGACGTTTCGAGGTACAATACTGAACTGATTTATTTTTTTTTTTTTTTTTTTTTTTTTTTTTTTTTTGTGTGTGTGTAGTTGTTAGCCTCAGATGGCTTTCACAACTTTACGCGGTCTGTCGGCGAGCGGAAGGCTCTCAACCGTAAATAAACTAAACAACGTTGCCTAAGGGCACCCCCTAAGTGGGGCTAGGACCTCGGCTTAGGGCGTTGTTGAACAAAATGGGCCGGCCATTATTATTACGCGACGACGGTTCCCTTTTTTTGTTAACTCCCCTGCGGCGGGGGCGGAACCGTGGGCGGTTATGTGCAGTGTGGGTCTGAGTGTTATTACGCTCTAACTGGAGGAGTGTGATGGCGTCGTCGGGCTCAACGAGAGCGTGCCTAGGGCGGCGTGTGCGTGAAATCCCTGACGGAGTGTAATTTGCTGCCGCTACTACCAAAGGGTTGATGTGTGTGGCGGCTGAGTCAAAGAACCTGCGAGAACAGCGTTTAATGAACTGCCTGATGGTCGGCAGATCTAAATCTAAATGTAAATTTTCATTACGCATAAACCACGGTGCTCCCGTGGCTCTGCGCATGAAGCGATTCTGAACTACTTGTAATGGTTGGATCCTGCAAGGCGCTACGTGTGCGAAAACTGGCGCCGCGTAAGTCATGATCGGCCTAACGCAAGTTGTAAATAATCTGACTTTGTTACGTAAGGAAAGTTTTGACTTTTTATTGACTAAGTAATGAAGCCGACCTAGAACGAGTCGGGCGCGGTCGCGGACGGCTTTAATATGGGGTTTGAAGGTGAGACGATCGTCTAAGATTACACCTAAATATTTGGCTTTCTTCTCCCAAGGGATCGGATCACCGAACATTTTAATTTGCGGGGGATGAAGATTATGTCTTCTACTGATTTATTTACAAATTTGATCGATCTTTATACACAAATAAGGTCACGCAACATCTAAACATTACAGGAGCGATATCTGAACATTGGCCAATCACGATGCGTATTTACATTTAGCTTTAAGATTACAGATATATTTTTGGCGGGAACCAATCAGCGTGTGTTGAGATTGGAGTTGCTATTCGCCACCAGACGGCACCGTTGTCGACGTATAAATATGCCACGTATAAATTGCTTGGCTCTGTAACTTGCATCGTAGTCGGCTGATGTAGCGCGTCGCGAGCGGATGCACGTTGATGATTTTTAGGGCTGCGGGTGCTCCGGTGTTGTACGCGGCATGCGTACGCCACAGTATAATTGCCTGTAACAAGAATCGAACTGACTATCCGTGCCGGGGCGACACGCTGCGCGCTGCGTTTCTACACCCCGCTAACATAGGCAAATGGGAAGGTAACATTATCTTCCCTCTCACTATCCTTACAATCAAATTAGTTTTGAATAAGTAGCAAATTATCTTAACATCAAAAAAAATGTACCTAAGTAGATAATCTCCGTACACCTACTACTACCGTACATGCCGCTCGTTTGTGGAATGCATTGCCAGTCGCTATTAGGCGAGCACAGACCATATCCTCTTTTTAAAAAATGGTTTACGAACATTACCTTCAGCGTAACTAAAGAACCTAAATTCTTCTTTCTTATAGATATTGTATATGTAATAAAATTTGTATCTTTTTATTTATCTATTACATTAATTGTTTGTACCTAATGATGTAGGTAAAATGTTATTTATTTGTGTAGGTATATGTATTGTTTATAACGACATAATATTATATATGTATGTATAGTTCTTAATAGGTATTCATTTGTACCTAATTATTATTTATTTACCTTCATTCTTTGTATTTATAGCACCAAAACCTCCCACTACTTTTGCTTTATTATATTTAATTTTCTCTTCTGTCCATCCAAAGGTTGCCTGGCAGAAATTGCTTTTAGCGATAAGGCCGCCCATTGTACATAAATGTGTAAAATAATATCTGTATCATTAATGTAACTGGTGTACAATAAAGAGTTTTCTATTCTATTCTATTCTAATCTCATGATGCATTATCATTCAGCAGTAATTTATGATTGCCATCTCATTCATAAGCATAACAGCCACTATCACATATTATGTTTATAAAACACTTGATAAAAAACAATAAAATATTGACTCGTAAATTTAAGACCTTGAATGTAATTTTCAAACTAAGTAGGTAGGCACTAACCTAACTTACCTCTACAGAAAGTAACAGAGCATTATCTCTTATCTATATAACATTATAAATATTATAATAACAATTACTACGTAATGTAAACATATACGGCACGTGGTGGGGTGTGTCTCACTGACCCATGCCGATTGCCGCGCTTTTTATTCACACTCGACTTGTTGACTCGTTCCTAAGTCAGCAATAACAATAAGTTGACGTAAATAAGATTATTAAATAGTTACATTATCTACGCACATCACTATGCCGTCAGTAAGTTTGGGAATTTTCTTGAATCATATTTGAATTCAGAACGGTCACCGTCCTTGTAATCCTCTGGAATGACCCCCGAATACGCATTTAAACATTAAAAAAAACTGACCTCAACAATATCAATTTTATTATAGTTGGTAGATACGTAATTATTTTAGTATGTGAATTAATAGGTATTTACTTATTATAATAAGTGTGGAATAAGAAGTGGAGCTAATAAATAGCGATTCATACAAGGTTTATTAGTTTCATAATTTACTAAACTAACTGTAAAAAAACTGTAAAAATACAAACATGAAGCCTGTGGCATTTTTATAGCAATTAGAAGCCAAATGAGGGAAAAGTTGAAAAAAAAATTGAGACAAAACAGACAAAAGTTTAATGGTTTAAGATTATTTAAATAGGTACTTAAACCTTAGGTAACTTCTGTAAGGTTCCCAAAACCTCGTAAAAATTACCCCTAGTGCCTCTTGGTAGTTATCTAAGACTTTAATAATAAAAACACTACCTACTTTACTGTAGGTAAGTAGGTACTCAATAAATAATCATACGTTCGACACGCTGCTTAATTGTGGCAAAACCGTTTTTAAAGATAATTTGATACGCAAAAATCATAAGTAAAGGTTATCTATTCATAAATGCGTTACTTTAAAAACTTTTGTTCTTATTTAAAGGTCAGTTACCCGATACGCATCTGACAGATAATAATTATAATAATATAACGATTTTTATTGTTTTAATTAGGTATACTAAGGTCGTGGCCTCACTGTACGCGGGTTACTTATGACGGTAATTCTACTTACTGCATACCTACTAGGTATTATGTCATTATATTATACCAATATTAATGTATTGTACGTATAACGTACCTATCACCTTAAATAAATAAAGTACCTAGCTGGTGGTGTCTTCTCTTTGTTTACTTTTCTGGATAGATCGATAGGTAGGTACCTATCAAGTGTTTGCTTGGTTATCTACAGTACCTACCTGGCCCGGGGAATAATGTTATACAATCAGGCAAACAGAACGTCTACAAAAGAGTTGCCAGATGTATTGCTTTAGGCGAGACGTCCTTCAGCCCTCTCTAATAACCCTAAATACCGCTTACTCATCTAAGTAGGTACCACTGCTACTGCCGCTAGTATGCCAAGCAAGACCTCACACACTCATACATATTTGGATACGGGTAGGACTTGGGGCTCTACATCATCATCATCATCTCAGCCTGATGATGTCCACTGTTGAACCTAGTCCTCTCTCATATGCCTCCACAATGGCCAATCCTTAGCTGCTTGTATGCTTTCCAGCAGCTCCTATGATCTGTCCACCTAGTCGGAGGCCGTCCCACGCTGCATTTTCCTGCACGTGGTCTCCACTCGAAAACCTTTCTTCCCCATCGGTCGGTTGACGGTTCGTCGAGCGATGTCGCCTGCCCATTGCCACTTCAAATTGGTTACTATAAGAGCTATGTCGGTAACCTTGTTTCGTCTGCGGATCTCCTCATTGCGGATTATATCACGCAGTAAAACACCAAGCATAGCTATTTCCATAGGTCGTTGAACGACTCTGAGCTTATTCATGATTCATGAGCTGGCCAACAGTCAAAGTCCACATTTCTGTGCCATAAAATCATCACAGTGTTTGTTTACCTATCATCGTAACGATGCGCATTTTCTTACGTCCTGGGGCCGTGCCATGACGTGTTAAACGTGAGTCTTTAGATCGAGAAAAAGGAACGTATCACCGACTTCATAAAGTCCACAATTCATTTGCGGGACTTGGTACTTTTTTATAACAAACTACCTCTTGAAGTTATGAACCTACCCTTACACAAATTCAAACTAGCAGTAAAAAATCATCTTTTAAGCAAGGGTTATTACACTATTAATGACTTTTTAAATGATAAAAAGTCATAGGGTTAGTTGCTAATTTTGATGCAGAATTATATAAGAATAATCTGAAATTTGTCAAGAGACGTTTTGTGATCATTATTGACTTTCTATTTAGTTTATTTTTCTTATTATGTCCTGGATTGTCATGCTCACTGAAATGTCATTGCTTGTGGTGTCGTATTGGCCGGGTCATTTCCTTCCCTCTAATATGGCGAAGGAAATGATAGCTGGTCTGTGCGTCATGCTCGTGAACGGGTGCTACTTGGGGTAGCTGGTCAATCTTGGCATGATTTATTTTTTAAATATTAAAGATATAGTTTCTAGTTTTTTTACTAAGATTGCAATGTGATCTCGACACGTTTCTATCTTATACTTACAAAAAGAAACGATCCCTCATTACCATATAGTGTAAAGCTAAATTCATTTTTTTTTTAATATTGCTTTCTTATTAATAAAATACTTAGCTAAATTTCATTCTTATGGTATATTGGTTTCCGTTCCTCTTTGTTACCACTATTGTAACTCATACCAAATCGTAAATGTTATACTCTGGCGATTAAAAAGAGTGGCCCGAGTTTTTTGCCAATTCTTCTCGAGGCCCTACCCTAGTCAGCGAATTGGCCTTAGGAAAAAAGTATGCTGGCATTTGTTTTAATGACGTTCACGTCATTTCATGAATTTGATCTAAATGAATAAATGAGTTTGACTTTGACTTTGAACGAAGCTATATACACACTATATAGCTCCCTCCCTCTATCTTGCGCAAACTACTCTCGTTTTAACACGTTATCGTACGGTCCCTGGTTTCCAAATACATAGGTATAAAAATGGTGGAATTGGCCTTTTTTTCATATTTGGAAAAACAGATTTAGCAACGCTAAAGTCCCGACTGTTAACAGTCGTTAGATCACGACAGAGGCCTTAATATGGGCGATCTAAATAACTCTGTCACCAAGTTGACCACTAACCAAACGATAAGAAGAAGAACGCTAAAGTAGATTTAAGTTTGAATCTGTTTTGATAAATCATTCCTTGATAAATATGTATATGTTGTTTCCCTTTAAAAAAAAGATAAATATTATAAGTATTAGATATTAATTTTTAATACCCAAATTGCATGTATACCTACAGCTTAGGTATCTACCTCCTACGTGGCCTAACTAGGAAGTGATCATTCTAAGTAATATTTAATAGAACATTAAACGAGATTAAAAAAGAGGTCAGGTCAATCGCCCCTTTTATTTCGTATCTGCCTTGTTTCCGAACGTACCTACTAACCCGCTCGTCGCTCACAGTAGAACCTCCACTAAAACTCATTGACGCAAACCCAACTATTGTTGCATGACGCGCTAAAAATAAAATTGTTAATGGAAAATAACATAAGTATAATATTTGTGTTTATATATTGGCATCAATGATCCGATATTATATCAGGGACGACCTTTTGAGAATATTGATAACATAGTGAAAATCCATGAATTGAATTCCTAGAAGCAGGGAAATGCATGAGTTCTGCCCTGTGGATATGCTTGCCGCAACAATTTGTTGCGTTGAATTAATTAGTTGAGGCAACAACAAGTAGTTAAGTACTTTTGTTCAAACTACAATTTAATAATGTTCTAACCGAATTTTAGTTACGGCAGCTTCTCGATGGGACTAGTTAGCCTGGGAGATATTGTAATTGCACAAGTGTGTGCACAAACACAGGTGCACTTTTTATCCCTTCACTCTCATAGTCTGACAGGACGGTAATCCGACACAACCGTAGAAGAATCAGGCGTATAACCAACGGCTACCAAAACACGTTCAATTTCCAAATTTTGAAAATGTATTGTAATTTTTTTAGCTTGACTCAAGAATCGAACCCGGACCTCGTAATCAGCAGTCCCACTCAATAACCGTTACACGAACTAAGCAGTTAGTTAGTAGTGTAGGTAGTGTGTTCTCACTAATCCTATCCTTTGGAATCTAGTAGGTAATAGATTACCTATAAATATATTTTCCACGTCTCTCAAAAAGGAGTTATACGGTTTTGATAGCTCGCGGTCGGCAACGCGCGATTGACATCCCTGGTGTTGCACACGCCTATAGATAACTGCTTACCATCAGTTACGTAGTAACTATTTAGTAATCTATGCCATCAGGCGGATTTGCTCGTTAGCCTTCTAAATACTTAGTAGATACTAAGGACTTATACTTGACTGCCTTGGTGGTCCAGTGGCCGCAGTATGCGCCTGCTGTGCACGAGGTTGTGGGTTCGATTCCCACACAGGACAAAACTTTGTGTGACCCACGAAAAATTGTTCTAAGTCTGGGTGTAATTTGTGTCCGTTAATTGTATGTTTGTAAAGTCCCCCGCGATACAGAGCTTGATCTCTAGTGCGGGAGTTGTCTTTTTAAAAAACAGAAACAGAAGATTAAGTGAAGTGACGACACAGTGTCGGATATTAAAGTTGAGTTTAATATCCGACACTGTGTCGTCACAAGAAACATAAAGATTAAATAATCTACAGAATTAACGGACACAGCCACTGCATCAAAGTAGACACAGAATTTCAAATTAATATTGCACGGTAGATTCAGAGGCTTAAGTGGTTACCTCGCCATTTACCACTGCGCGGCGAGTTGTGGGTGTGATCCTCAACTTTTCTACCTCTGTCTTTTGTCTCTTATGTCAAATTTATTGACCTAGGGCACCAATAATATCGCACCCACAGTAAAAAAATATGACTTAAGTTGAAGCCTGTTTGTTTTGCAATTTACATCTTATTGTTAACAGATAAGGTTCAAAATTGCCCAGTGACATTTCTCAAGTTACGCCAGTTTTCTGCTAAGGATGCGATATAATACTACTACGAATAGGTATAGGTACGTGTTACCGCATTGCATCGCACTATGTACACATATCTACTTAGTACCTACCTAGTTGTGTAATATAAGTGGTGTGCGTGTGCGATAACTGGTACCACCGTCACGGCTATTGTTTGTTTCTGATACCATTTACGTTCTGCTTTCACACGCGTACATAATACAAATATCTATTGAAAACAATACAAAGTGCTATAGCTTCATAAAGTATTTTTGATAAATCTAGGAGACCAGCCCCAAAAAAAAAACAAATGTATGGGATTTGACGTACTCAGATAAGTCTACGACATAATGTCGTAAACTTACGTCAAATGCCACACATTTGCTTTTTTGACTTTTCGATTCGACTATCGCTTATGCCACTTGTCTAGAGGCTCTGGAAAGCTGGTTTCCAACTTTTTATACCTACTAGAGGTCGCTCGGTGTCGTCCAACTCGATCGTAATTGCTTTCTGCAGTCCTCCAATGATGAACATATTGTAACTTTGCCAAATTTACACTAATGTAGGTACCTACTTAGTGAGGCACTACGTTTTTTCTTCATGTATTAATATAGATCTACATGCATAATTATGTACTCACATACAATGCTTATTTCAATGGAAAAGCTAATGAAATTTGAATCACTGCATTCCCTCCCTTACCTCTGATTAGGTATCACTAAAGCCAGTGTAATTCTTGTATGACTCCCATTTTTTACACATCTTGATCGCCTGGCAATAATATTGCACGATTTTGGTACAGTACATGTACGGTGAATTTTCTAGGAGACAAAGTTATGGTAGCAACGAGAGGGAACCAGACGGGCAGAGCAGCTGCCTTATCTGGAACCGAGCAACTGGATCTCAACTGAGAGTTTCAGGGTTGATACTGAGCATATTTCGTAGGGGATCGAGCCTGGTACCTCTCTATAGAAGTTAGGACCGAAACAGAGCAAGGAAATAAAGGTAAACAAAAACAAGTGAATTATAAGTTCTTAGTATAATTTATTGCAGACACAGTGTTCAGTCCAGTGACCCCGCCGAACTGAATTTGGTGTACCACCCACATGAAGACATTACAAAATTACCTAACTTATGTACAATACAAACTAACAACTTAAACAAATAAAATAAATAACCAATTTCTTCTAATAACTGAGTTAAGAGCAAGATTAGAACTATTTACGTCGTTTTTGTACCTCGTCACAAATATTCCATTTTAGAATTGCACTTTTTGTAAATTTGTATCCACCATAAAATTACCCCAAGTGAGATACAAAATTTTACATAAGACTAACATGTTTTATATTTGTAAATGCGTTGCCAGTTTTATATATTATTGTAATTTGTATTGAGTTCAGAAAGAGAATGTGCTAGTATCTAATGAAGTAGTTGAAAATGTCTTGTAAAGTGAAGTTGGCCTGCAACGTTTGTAACAACAGAACAGAGCCTCTAGATAAGTGGCATAAGCGATAGTCGAATCGAAAAGTCAAAAAATAAAATGTATGGAATTTGAAGTGAGTCTACGATTTAATGTCGTAAACTTACGTCAAATCCCATATATTTTATTTTTTGACTTTTCGATTCGACTATCGCTTATGCCACTTGTCGAGTCTCAGGTCTATTTTAGTCATTTTCTTTTCATCATTTACTGTCATATGTGGTGACGTCATATTATTAAAGCTATTTAAATTTATTATTAAACGTCATTGTCCTGACTGTAAAATCAAGTCGATGACTCATCTGTTTTATAATCCCGATACATTTACTGGTTTTTTTTAAACAGTGTCTATTTGTAGGTTTGGAATCGAAAATCTGTGACGTGGCACTATCAAGTGGACAGCTTGAAACGATAAAAAAGTACAATTATAGTTAAAACGCTTAAAAAAATTGCTGTTATTATATTTCCTTATCCTAAAACATATATCTGAATAATATCTGAGCAGTAAGTACTGTGTACAAAACACATTGTTATTTTTATTATTTTTAAATATGGCAGTTTCTCTTGTCAAAGTTTAAATATGGCAATACCGTTCCAAGCTAACCAACTTGCCCTTCAAAACGATTCACCAACAAAAAACATCAATTTGTTTTACACTGTGTTTATAAAATACGAGATCATTGTTTTATGTGTAAAATATATACGATAATCGTTTTTAGACGCTCAACATTCAGCAAATAATAAGAACCTTCAACTTAGTATTGAAATGTCACTATTACGAAACTGAATGCAAGATAAAATAACTTATTTTTCAGTGAGTTTATAGCTCAATATCAATTAACTATGTTTTCCCGCTTTTTTTATCGATTTAGTGGCCGGATCAAAACGAGTCTTTTCCTTTATACAAAAAATAATGCAGTTCAATACAATATTCTCATGTGTGGGTAGACAACAGTTGCACGTAGCGCACTCTGCCAGCCATAAACGGTACTAGAATAGATAACATTTCAATACTAAGTCACAGATACATTACGTTGCTCGTCAAACGTTTATAATGAACACAGCTGGTGTGATTCATATCTGAATTCATATCAACATATAAAAATATAACTACAACCATTCGCAAACTATTGTTAAGTAACATTGATATATATATCATCTATTTAGAATTAGAATTTGTTTCTTTTAATATATATAGACAGTGATCATGGATGTCTTACGTCTCATCATCATCATATCACCCGTAGCAAAAGACGTCCACTGTTGGGCAAAGGCCTTAGTTAAGTATTTCCACAGCCCTCGGTCTTGAGCTGGCCTTGTCCATCGGCTGCCTGCAACCTTTACTAGATCCTCGGTCCACGTTGTTGGAGGCGGTCCTATTACGTCTAATTATACAATCATAACCCTCCTTTTGGCTTTGCCGTTGTCGGGTAAAAATTAAAAAAACAATTGAACGCAACTATGAGCGTAAGACCAAGCCTCTCTTATCCATTAGCTTTGGGCGAGTGCCCATGGTCCCGTAGTCAAAAGCCAGAATGAACAAATCCAGGTGCCCCATTGTCCTAAAGTAAGACCATCCATGACCAATGTTTCTATCAAATGATAAATAACAATAAGTCAACGACAATAATTGCTTGTGATTGCACTTTAGTAATTATATATAATATAGACAAGTACCGAACGTAAACATGAATTATTGCGATATCGAACCATTACCGTCGACTTAACGCTACCGACAACCACCATTTTTTTTTACAAATAATTGCAATATTACATTAAAATTCAACATGTGTCAAATATATAGCACAAAAAAATGTCCTGTAAAATGTCAAATAATTGCACATTTGCTCTACTATATTTAACTTTCTCTCTAGTCAGTCCATCAAAAGGTTGCTGGGCAAAAATTGCTTTTAGCGATAAGGCCGCCCATTGTACATAAACGTGTGAAATAATATCTGTATCATAAATGTAATTGGTGTACAGTAAAAAGTTTTCTATCTGTCTATTATATTGAAATTTAATATATAAATATGTCAAATTTATAGGGAAATTATTTGTAAAAATGTTTTTAAATTTACGATAAGTCGGCAGTAACGGTTCGATTTATATAAAGTTATGTCCAAATAATATAAATATGTCATACATCGCAATTTTGATCATATTATGTGCTTTTCAATGGCGTCTCTATTGTGTGGACAATAAGAATTGATATGCACCATGTCTACACGCCCGCTTTATGCACATATTATCTATGGGAAGTTTACATGAAAATGGAGACATTATAATTGACAACACTTTTTCTAAAATTACCACATTTTTTGAACAAAATAACTATTTATTTTCTTTCTCAAACGTCATGAGATAAAAAGACTCGACTATTAAATTAATAAGATAAAAATCTAATCGGACCCTTCAAAAATGTACCTTAACAATTCAATGATAAAGTCCATAATGATAAAACTATATAATTATTACCTCGCAAAAGTATCTAAAACCATTTTACTCGACATACGGTGGTTGTTTTTAAAGCACATATTAAGTCGCTTCACATTTCACGTAAATAAAGAAAACCGCAGTAATCCGTAACAACAATACAAAAAGTAAAATAATAATAAATTAAATGTAATCCAAGTATTTACAAAGTAACCTAATTAATAAAATGTAAATATTAAAATACTTTTTAAGATGAGTTATTAGTACTCCCCTACCTAGGGATGTCAATTTGACTAAAGTTTAAAGTCATTTATGTTATGAGCTCTTTGTGACTCAAGATTGTGTTTACACTCTGTACTTTACTATATTGTTTTGTATCTGTATTATTTATACTGTTGCTAAGTTCACTATGTATTACATAAGGTACATACCGTACGGCATGGGGTTTAAATATTCGTGCTAAGTACCTGTCAGTCTCATGATACTATGTCTTAGGCGAGGAACATACTGCCATTCACCACGCGACCACGGTTTTTATCACCACACTAAATTTAAATAAATATTTATATATTTTTCTTTCTTTCTAATAATTCGCAGCCACGTCGCAGTATGTGATCGGCCTAAGATATGCAAGTATGTATGCTTATTGTATGCTAAAATATTCTATGTGGTTTTAAAAATCAATCATATTTTTGTTTAGTAAAATTATGATATTATTTATCTCTAGTATTAGTTAGTATAGTTAATAATACAGTGCAAACACAATCTCAAGTCATAGACGAGCTAATAAAATGGAAGCATAGGGAAATTATTTAAAAAATAAGTAGAAAAATTACACTACAGTGTAGCGGGGTACCTATACCGAAATGCCCTTTTATTAATTTGACTAATTCATATGTCGGTGTCGCACGATAAATGTCCCACGACGATATCACAACTATCACTAAATAGTAACAATGCTAATTTTAAATATTGCTTGATACAAGTGCTCTACATTGTTCAATCAATAGCTAAAAATCACAACCAATTACATTTGTAAGCGCAGCGGACAGACCCGACCGTCCCCGAGCTATGTACACACACCGCCGACTCTACCGCCCTCTGACATTAAACTGTATAACAACGAACGTGCAGTGCGACCTCTATCGCGCGCCACCTATACTCCGAGTAACTCCGTCCCCAATGTACACACGCTTGGTCCTGTATTTACAACAATTACAATAAATTCAAATTTAACTAGTATTTACATCGCGAGTGGGCGGACCGCGACTGCGCCGCGGGCCGGCGCGCCCGCTAGGCCTCCGTGGCCACGGGCTCGCGCGCGTGGTGGATCTTCACGTGCTTGTTGTGGTTGGACTTGTTGCTGGACGTCTTGCCGCAGATGTTGCACGAGAAGGGCCGCGCGCCGCTGTGGACCTTCATGTGCTCGGACAGGTAGTACGTGCGGTGGAACGACTTGCCGCAGTCCGGCACCTTGCACACGAACCGCTTGGCCTGCTCGTGCTCGCGCACGTGCCGCTGGCAGTTGTACTTGCGGATGAACTGGCGGCCGCAGTGGTTGCACGTGTACGGGCGGACGGCGCGGTGCGCGTTCATGTGCGCCGTGTACTCGGGCAGGCGCACGAACGCGCCCGCGCACAGCGCGCAGCGGAAGGGCTTGGCCGAGCGCGACACGTGCGTCCAGCGGTGCAGCTTGAGGTTCCACTTGGTGCTGAAGGCCTTGCCGCACACCACGCACGCGTGCGGGCGCGCCCCGCTGTGCGTGAGCACGTGCGCGCGCAAGTTGGCGCGCAGGTACAGCTGCTTGCACACGGGGCACGGCACGTTGGCGGGCGGCTCGTCGGCGCGCTCCAGCTTGCGGAAGTGCGCGTTGTGCGTGCGGCGCACGTGGCGCGTGAGCGAGGCCGCGTGCACGAACTTGTCGCTGCAGTACGGGCACGCCTTGGGCCGCTCGTCGTGCGTCTCGCGGTGCCACGCGAGCTTGGCGCGCGAGTGGAACACGGCCCCGCACGCGCACACGTAGTCGCGCACCTTGGCGCGCTTGGCCAGGTGGTGCCGGTCCCTGCGCACGCATCACACGACATTACACGACCGTCCGAACCACCCACATACTATACACTATAACCGAGCTACTCACCTATGCTGCACCATGTTGGAGTATCTGCGGAAGGTGTCGTCGCACATCGTACACTTGATTGGTTGCCGGCCGGTGTGAATATTGTGGTGCTCCATTAACTTCTGACGAGTTATAAACCGCTTTTCGCAAACGTCGCATCTGTAACACGACACGAATAATAAAATATATAAAAATCTGTATACAAATATAATAAAGCGATTATATCATCTCTTTACACAAACAAACAAACAATTTTTAACTGCAGACTGAGGTCTTACAGAATAACAGTCAAATAACTACACACAATGATGTAGTTATGTACCAATGCATGAGTTCAGAGCTCTAATGCTTATTTAGAGATGTGCTATATGAAAAAAAATCCCATCCCCAGGGTCACCCATAACACAAAACCGTGCACTACAAACATTAAACAACTTATATGCAAAAATAAGTAGTTTAATAACACACATACATTAGGTACTAAAAATAGATACTCTACACTCACTTGTAATTTTTTATTCCTAAATGAGTTTTCATATGCAGCGCTAAGTTTGCTCTTCTAAAGAAACACTTCCCACAGGTGAGACACTCCAACGGGTGAATTTTGAGATGAGCGTTGAACTCCGCGTCGGTCCCCTGATCCACCTTACACGTAGGACACACGTAATCTTTCCGTCTCCGCTTAGTTTCCTGCTTGATCAGAGTCTCGATCTTCGGCTTGGCTTCCTCCAGAGTGTCGTACACTTGTAGGATAGTCGACGTGATTGGTTCCTTCGAGTCCATCCCCAGGATGTTGTCTGAGAATGTTCAAACTATTGGTGAATAAGATGACTTTTGTACTTACAATTTGCTGAAGTAGTGATTTTTTGGAAATGAAAATTAGTTTAGTTATCTGGTTTTAGTAATTTACTTTCTTATTGTTTTCTATTTTAAAATACAACCTAATTTAAAAAAAATGGCTTAAAATTAAAAATGAATCTATTAAAATTGAAAGGTGTTCCACTTAACCCTCGGCCCGTCACGTATTATTTTAATACAGTCCGTCGGTTGGACCTCCTAGGATCCTAAATTTATTCAAATATATTAATCAATTATTTGAATAAATTTTAATATTCTCAACAAACTTAAACAGTAATAAAACGGAAAGTAAAATTTAAACTTACTAATAAATTTACAAAAAAACCTATCTTCCCTGATCAGAATTTTAATGCCTCTTTTTAATCATGATAATTATGTATTTTATTTTTAGTACCAATTTTTATAGTAAAAAAAATATAGATTTTATATATTTCGTACACTGTTTAGGCTTTCGTGAGCACAATTGCTAAATATCTTACAGTCCAAACATGCTCATTGATTTTTTGCAGATAGATATCTGCGTCTACTATATTTTTTATGTACCTAACTAAAGAACTAAATCAGTACATTTTTCATAGTTTCCCAAACACGGGCTTTTAACGTCTCCACGTGACGGGTCGACGGTTAGAACTATGGCGACTCGCCGTCATGCTTCACGAGTTTCGCTAGTATCGTGTTGCAAAACTTACTCGTTAGAGTTACGCTGTCGTGGGACTTCTCCTCCTTCTTGATCTTTCTGTCGGTGACGAGGCGACTGTACGTGTGCGGCGCGTGCGTGAGCTTGAGCGGCGGGGAGGGGGTGGCGGGCGCCACGTGCGCCACGTGGGACGGGTGGCCCACGTGCGCGTGCGCGTGCGCGTGTACGTGCGCGTGTACGTGCGCGTGCACGAGAGCCTTGTGCGCCCGCAGCTCCTTCAACGAGTGAGCTTTGACGCCGCACAGCGCGCACGTATACACGCGCCCCAGGGACTTGGGGAATTGGAGCTCCTCTTCACTGTAAACAATATCCACAATATGTCAATACAAGGATGTTTTAAAATCCTACTTGGATCAACGAATACGATAAAATATTGCAAAATAAATATTTTTAATTATCTTTAATAATATTTGCAACAAGCAAAGATTTTGGAAAACCTAGTAAAAGTTGCAGGAAACCGATAAATAATTACTTGGGGAGGCCATGTCTAGCAGTTGTAATCTTTTGGCTGAGATAATAATGTTAAGATATAGCGGTAATTGAAAAAATATACTAACAGCGTTTCCCTCTTCTCGGTGACGTCGACATCGGAGCCGTCCGATACCCAGCTCTCCCTGGCGATAAGATCGTACGGCTCTGTCGGCGGCACGTCCGTGTACATCTGTCAATATGTTATACACAACTTAAACAAATTATTTATAACGACAATAATAATATATCCTTCAAAAAGAGTCCTTATAGTATATTTCTAAATAGTTATTCATGTGTGGTATGACACCCATGTCTCACCAGCTATATTATTACGTTGCATTTCTCTGTTCATAAGTATGATTATTTAAATTGCCATAATATAATATTACTAGTAACGCATCCTGGCTTAACACGAATGGACTTTAATTATTTTGGTTTTGTAAGGGTGCCCTATTTTATATTACTTGCTACTAATTAAGCTTTGTATAGGCGAAAAATTTTTTTTAATTGGTCTAGTAGTGTTTGAGTTTTTTTAATACAAACATACAAATATTCTCTCTTTATAATATTTATATAGATAAAATATTACGAGCATATCTCAACAAAAAAAAAAACAACATCACTTTACCAGATCCGAGGATTGAACCATCACAGTTAAGTAGTTGTATGCACTACCTCTATATCAGTGGGTGCCTCAACATTTGATTCTCACACATTCATTTTTCAAATTGTACTAAAAATTAGCCCATCTAAAAATAATGTGCAAAACAATTTTTTCAGGTGACACAATTTAATTTTTTATACAATCATTTTTGCAAGTTTATAATTATATTACACATTTACAAGGTTTTGAGTAGTTTTGGCATAATAAACTGTGCATAGGTTCACATATCAAAATTATTTGTGAAATAATACATTGTTGTTGTGATTATCTTGTAGATGATCAATTCTGTAGGTGAGTCAAGTTTGCCTGAGACACTTTTTGGATATAATATATTTAAATGACAATAAAAAAAGAGATAACAATCTTACCCCACCCCAAGGCGACTCCATGTCTCCATTGCTCTCCTGCCCGCTAAGTTCGCCGCGCGGCGGCATTCGCTCGTCGGCGCAAATGTTAAGCGGCGCCTCGCCTTCACTGCGACCTTCGCTTAACACGTCCGCCTTGCTATCGCGCTCGCACCCATCACCTTCGCCATCGCCCTGTCCCTCTCTACCAATCTCCGAATAATCTATTCCACTACTCTCGGCTATTTTGTAGCTTTCGTGTATAAAGTTAGGTAGAACAAATTCATTTTCGTGTTCTTTTTGCGATGGTTCACCCCAAATATTATACATACCCTCTTTAGATGACTCCTTATAGCTCGCGGCCTCGCGCTCCGCGTCGAACGACTCCACTCGATCGGGGGTAAAGTAGTCCGCGTAGATATTGTCACCAAAGTAATTCTCGTTTATCATACTGACAAACTGTTTGTTTTTGGATGCTGTTTCAAGGTCTAGTAATTCCCTATCATTTGAGTCATCCTCAAAATCACCTGACATATTTGCATAGGGTACAACATTTATGGGACGCAATGATTCTAGTGGTGCTAGGTCACGGTCTGACGTGGCCGTATGATTACTGAATCCCCCTTCATTACTTGAGTTTTCCTCCTTTACTTGTACTATTATTTCAGTGTTTAAGGTATACCCATTATGTTGGTCCATACTGGAAGGGGCCACAGGTTCTAAATCCATGGACTGCTCCTCTGTGTCAGCATCAAACTCATTATTATCATCATTAACTTTAATCTCCTCTACTGATATTGTTTGTAAAACACTAGACTTTTCTTGACTCTCACTTTTATCCATTTGATGCAATTTATTCATTGTAAAACTTTCGGGTGCTTTGCCACTAGATGACGAAGCTTTAGGTTCTACCTTTTTACTTGTTGATTTTGCAGGAAACCCCTTAGAATTCTTTATTTGCAAAACTTTTTTGTGTTTCTTCACATAAATATTGTTCAGTCTTAATGTGTTGTGCCTGTATGGCTTCTGTGGAAGCTGAATTTTCTTTTCTGGAGAATTTATTTTACTATGGCTAATTTTACTACTCACAGGTTTAGGAGATATTGAGGTATGATCGGTTGAATTATCACCATTTTCTGACAATTCACTACAAGGTGATATGGAAGGTTTCTCATTACAAATTAAATCTGGCACAGGGCAACTATCAGAGCACTCTGTGTCCACTTTGCTTTCAATAATACTTTTATTTGAATCACTTGATTGAGATTTAGTCTTTATCACAGCAAATGAGGATGGTACACTGTCAGCACTTGATTCAGATGGTTGAATGGTCTCATTAGACAACATTTGATGGTTGTCACTGTTGTCATCTAAATCTGGCAAAATCTTTTCTGGTGAAGGCACCCGTTCTACAGGATACTCAGTATCGCTAGGTCCCGTAAGATCCATTACTGTGTTCACCATATTTTTATGATGCTGTACTGGAACTTCAACTTTTATGTTACTAAGAATTTTTAAGCCTCTAGTAGATCCCGATGTTTCATTTTTCGCATCAGCATTTTCATTTATATGTTTGTCAGGTTTTTCAACTGGACTATTTGTATTTGAATGTGAACTGGAACTGGATGGTTGACCTGACCCTGGAGGTACAATGGGACCAACCTCAATTATGAGAGTTTTAGGGTCATTCGCATTCGCAGAAGCTTTTTCTACATGACGAGTTGAATTAGTTGCTAGAGATGATGCATCATTGTAAGCAGTTGTTGGACACTTGGGTACTATCTGTTGAGGTGTACTGTACATACATGAGGTATTTCCAAACTGATCAACAACCATTACATTTTGGTACAAAGAACTAGTTTGAGCTAGATTTGTGACATTATCATGAGCACCTAGAATGGTGGGCATGCTAGTAATAAAAGGCTTACCATCTATATTTTTGACCATTTCTCTGTAAATGATTTGCGAGTTCTGGGTAACAACAGTAGTGCCTGGGGTGAAAGCACCAGGAGTCATTTGGTTTAGCTGGTTGCCAGCCACAGGTGGCGCTCCTGTTTTGCTATCTATTTGAATCTGCAGGTTTGGCACATTACCTGTCATAATCATATTGTTTTGCACATTTTTCTGAACAAATGTAGATGCACTCGGCATCATAACATGCATTGGTTTAGATCCTGGACTTATATATTGCACACCACCCATATTTTTAAGGAGTATATTATTTGGTTTTGGTAAAATTTTTGTAAGGTCATTGCCTCTTTTAGGCACGTTTGGTAACAATTTGACTGCTGGTGCTCCAGCTGGCATCACATTGTTGTAAGCAAACATGTTGTTACGATGGCTCATTGAATTGTATTCAGCGCTCCGAGAATACTTCACCTCCCTGTCCTCTGGTTGGTCATAGTAAATATACTGAGAATCAAAATCAGATATTGGAGGAGATTGGTAAGTCTGTTGGATCTTATCAGCTTTCATTAAAAAAGGAGCACCTGAAAGTTGAGATGCATTAGATGCACCAGAACCACCACTAGCACTGTCAAAATTTATATCAACCACCCGAATATCAGGTGTTCCATTTCTAGAAGCACTTGGCATAACATTGGCCTTTGGGGTTCTACTAGGTGTTCTTCGCCAGTAGCGGTCATCACTTCTGTGGGATCCATTCCACCTGCTTTCATCTGTGGCAGGTGTCCGTGACCTGCTTCTGTATGACCGTTCAGAATGTAATGGGGTGGGAGTCCTGCTTCCATAACTGGAAGGCTTAGGTGTTGTCAGATTACACAATGCTTTTATAACTTGATCCTTAGGATGTGTGTCTAAATGTGACTCGAGGGTCATGCCATTGTGCAGAAAGAGTGTGCACACGGGACACTGCACGAGCTGGTCCATGTTGACGTCACTCGGTAGTGAAACAGCGACAAAGGCAGCGGCGGCGCGGCTTCGCACCGCCTCGCAGCGATTATGTCGACCGAATTACGGTCACAGCACACGCACTCGGTCCGTACAGTCAGTCCGTACAATGTCCGTGACGCGCATATCTACTATTCACACGTTAGGCTCTCGCTCGACCCACAACAATACATATCTTCGTTGCACGTCGTCTTCTTATCGATCTGTCAGACAAAATACTCTGTATAAATATACCACATAATGTCCACAACATCACATTCTACAAACTTGTTCAACGTGCAAACAGAGGACAAAAGAAAACAAAACCCCGAGATAAAGGCCATTGAGACATAAAAAAGTCGAGCATTATGTAGAATAGAATAAAACGGATAACGATTAAGTAGACTTTGGCAATTGGACTTACCTATTATATTATTTGTCATGTATAGTCCATGTCATCGATAACTCTAAATAGATCCTTATATTTACGACTAAGCTAAATCTAAAAATATTTCCAAATAGTCAGACATATTGCAGACGTCTTGTTCACGTTCACACACAAAACTTTATATTCCGATACACGAAATTAAACATCAATATGCGCTCGTGGCGGTGGACATTAATCGAATTTCTATAGGTTTTTCACGAAGTGAGACGTAATCGCTAATTAAGTATGCGTGAAACGAAACTAAATCCATAGACAAGTCATAGAGATAAAAGAAGGAATTCATTTTATTTTGAATTTTCTTTTTGTAATCATGAAAATAAACAAAATCATATAGGTATTTTGCTGGATACAAAAAAAATCTTTATTACATTAAGATTACGCCATAGTATGATATATTTTTTAAAGATTACGCATAACATAAAGTATTAAGAACGCAAAAATAGGTCAATGACATACGAACGGAACAATGACATTAAAATGGTGCTGCAAGACAAAAAAAACATTTTAAAATTCTTTACCAAAAACGTACGAATTTTGTGTAAAATTAAACTACCTTCCTTTCTTTCTTCTATTAAAAACAGACCTTGAATTATAATTTGGATTAAATACAGATAATGAACCAGACATATGTATACTAGTTTCTAGAATTTTACTAGATAGTGTAGGAAACACATTTTCATTTAAATCAATAGGTTATTAGTATTATTACAGTAATAGTAATATTGATTATTAAGGTAGTAGTACATACGTCTATTTAGGACTTTATAAAAATATTCATCAATCATTTTCTTATTGATCTATGGTCAAAGTCGAATTTAAAAATGTCATGTTACAACTTCACACGTATGATTTGACATTAGAAAATTACAAATAGTAGTTTCACACATTCATCATACAGATCTGTGATCAGATTTTTCAGATTACTTATTGTAACCTATTGCTTATAATATTTTGTTTCTTTTAGGTTATAAGTAAAATCCCCATCTATTCAATAAGAAAGTATATGTGTACATTGTTAAACTATCATAAATATTGCAATTAAAATCCTGAAACATGTCGTTTAAACATTTAGAAGAAGTCACTTTTAATGGTCTGTATGTTAATAATATTGCTTTTATTAATGGTATGAACTTATAACTTCCATAGTAACGCCCTAGCTAAAAAAAACACGAGAATTTATAAAAAGTTCATAACCTATTAGGGCTGTGTATGAATTTTATTAATTTGTATTTACTATTCAGAGGCTAAAGATTTACTGCGCCAATGGAGAGAGAACAATGAGAGAAGAAGTGAGGACATTGTATTCCTGTGGTATACTGTTCTATGCCGTGATGAAAATAAACTAGGCAATGAAAGTTAGTATCCTTTTTTTTTAGTAACAACCTTTGAAGTAATGATTTAGGAAAGGTAGGGCACCATACTATTATCTGAATTATGTTATCTAAATTTCATTCTTATGGTATATTGGTTCCCATTCCTTTTCATTACCACTATTGTAACTCATACCAAATTGTAAATGTTATACTCTGGCAATTAAAAAGAGTGGCCCCAGTTTCTTGCCAATTCTTCTCGAGGCCCAACACTAGTCAGCGAATTGGCTGTAGGAAAAAAAGTATGCTGGCATTTGTTTTTATGAACCTAACTACCCTATCATGTTAATAATAAATAGAATAGTGTGGGTGTGTTTAGAAGGCTGGTGTTTGCGCAACTGCTTGAAATTAGCGATCGGTAGTTGTATTACTAAGACAGTAGGTACTACTCTCAAAATGTACTTCCCTGATTCTTTTTTTTTTCTTATATGTATTTGTTATACTTATGGTAAATGGCGTGGATTTCACAATTGTTCATATCATATAGCTTCACACTAATTTATAAATGTAATATTGTGATATTGTTAATTTACCCCAATAAATGGAAAAAAAATAAAAAATTAAGGTCTTTATTGGAGACCTACACTCAAGCACAAGAATGTGTATATCGGCTATATGGCTATTTGTTATGTATATGACTGTGTATGTATCTTCTGTAAGGGGGAGGTACTTCCCCAGTCAGGACTGCTTGCTTGTATGGTGCCCATTCTTTAACAGTAAATACTAATAATTGTCCCCATTTTAGAACTGTTGGTGACAGAGCAAGTAATTTATGCAGCATTAGACTGCCACAGTTATGAAGCAGCTTTCTTATGCATTATGGCATTGTCTGTGGAGTTTCCAGGCAGTCTACGGGTTATGCGATGCAAGGCTGCATTATTGGAGGCTGAGGAAAAGTTTGTATTGCACTGTTTTTTAATTTTTGCACTACTGTAAGCGGATATAGTAACTAAGCACTTGGTTGTATTGCAACCTTGTTTAGGTTAGCTTTTTTTTATCAACCTGTTATGTTCCACTATTGGAAGGAGGACTTGTGGAGAGGTCCTTAAAGAGAGATGTTAAGTAAAAAGACTGGCAGAAAATAATTTGAATAAGGATACCAAAATGGCTTAATAATAATAATGTTCCACTATTGGGCAAAGGTCTCCTCCTCACCTCTCTATTTGATGCTAAATCTACCGAGTCAAAAGCATCCAGGTCATAACATTAACGTTTCTGGGGGCGTACTGCCCTCAGGCACCCACTGTGTGACAGCCTTTGTCCATGTATCTGATGGATGGAACACAGGTCAGGTAGATCAGTAGCTTTTCTTGTTATTTGTATTATTTCTTCTAGGTATGATGAAGCATTAGAGGCATTGGATTGCATAATTAAAATAGATGAAACGAATGCAGCTGCAAGGAAACGACGCGTCGCCATATTGAAAGCACAGGGACTAATCACTGAAGCCATTAAAGATCTTGTGGATTATTTGAAAAAGTAAGTTGATATAGATTTAATGAAAGAAAAATTTATTTAAGATTTGCACAAAACTTAATGGGTCAAATTTAAAATATTTTTTTAGTTAATTAATTCATTAAAATCTACTTACAAACAATCAGATATTGTATTTAAAGGTATTAACCTATAAATAATAAGAGAAAGCAAACCAGAAAGGTGTCACCCAAGTGTTAACTATGGTTTATTAGTATACAATTTACTGCGAATCCCTTACACTTCACTTAGAAGTGTGGTTCGCTCGCACAGAACGCAATTTTTTTAAATAATAAAGTCTATGTTTCTTGTGCCTCCCATTAGAGAAATCGATTAGTAAAATGACTAAACATTCGACTCACTCAGGTTCATGTCAGACGTGGAGGCATGGCAGGAACTATGCGAGCTTTACCTGCAAGTGCAAGAATATGCCCGCGCCGCGTTCTGCGCCGAAGAGCTAATCTTACATCAGCCACATAACCATCATATGTATCAGCGACTTGCCGATATACGGTACACCATGGTACGTGAGATTTTAATACCAATTTTTTGGCATAATAACATAAAGCATTTTCATCCGAATAAAGTAGATGAATTACCATAGTATAATTAAATGAATCGTATAGAAACTGAGCCAAATATCAAATTAAACACTAAAATATTCTCTACATATTCGTAAAGAATATGTAATAGAGAATATTTTAGTGTTGTGTAGGGCTTATATCATCATACACTGCTTTGCTGGACTAGAAGTGTGGCTAAACCCACAGATAAATTGTCCTGGTTCTTGGTGTACTTTGTGTTAACTGTTGTGTCTATTACTCCATATGCCTTAATGCATTACTTAACAATAGACATATGTAATTGCCATGTCAATTGCAATAAGCTGAAAATCTGCCCCACTTTTTTGGTGCAGTTGTGAGTATTTTTCTCCTGTCTGATTTTTTTTTAAGTACCTCATATTTGTAGCCTTAATGTTTTTCTTTCTCGCTTATCTATGGTTAATTTTAGGGAGGAGTAGAAAACATGGAGCTAGCGAAGACATATTATTGTCAAGCGTTGAAATTGAACCCTGACAACATGAGGGCCATACTTGGATTATTTTTGGTAAGCTTTTTGTTACTACTAGTGCGTATTAATGTTTTTCATATTACAACTACACAAGCCTGTTCTGGTATCACTCGGGTTAAACTATTTTTCACCTATTTAAACACTTCTTTTCCTAATCTATCTAAAAAAGTGTGACGAACGTTATTTTGAATAATGTTCTAGAATGAACATTTTTACACACACAGAAACACAACTACACATGTGTAGTTATATAGCAGTAAGGTGGAGGTCCTTCAGTCGTGCTTGCTCATTCGTCGCTTGTATAGCCCTACCTTTCTGAGAATTGACTTGTCTGGTATTGCAATGACTAACTGATTGCAGGTGACAAACAATCTGCTGAGCCACTACAAGTCGTCGGGCACCGGTGGGAAGCGCGCGGAAGTGTGGAAGCTGTGCCAGTGGGCCCAGGCCTGCGCCTCGAAGCGCTCGCGGGCCCGGCCCGCTGCGCCCGCGCACCAGCTCTCTGACATGATGCTCGCGCTCGCCATCACTGACTAACTACACCATTCATTTACTTACCATTGACGAGCAATCGAATATTATGTGGTAAAAATAAGGTCTTGACGTAGAACGTAACTTTCGCAAAATAAAATCGACAAAAGTTTGGCCACTTTGGCACAATGACAATTTCGCAGAAACTCACTTTCGCTAAGTGTAACTTTCGTAAAAATCCAATATCGCAGAACGTCTTTAGAATTTGTACAGTTTGGTGGTATTAGGTCTCACCATCTCATTTGTGTGAATGACACAAAAGTGACGTAATGCAAGGTCAAATTTTAAACGATGTAAATTTGCGAAAGTGACGTTTTGCGTTAAGACAAAAGCGGTCGAAAGCCAGTCGATACATGTAAGGCAATATTAGACTTAGCGAGTTGTAAATTGGGGCGCTCTTACAATAATTATTAGAATGGGTGTTCTAATTCGGCTACCGTACGGCAAGTTGGTATGGTACCTACTATAGTAAATTTCACAGAGCATGGGTAATGTTTAACATTTTACGATGAAGATGAAAGAAAATGATTGAATCAATATCTAACCAATTCAAGTATTCAATCGATTGGTATTAATTTTATAGTCTATCATTTTCATTGATAAATGTCACAGTACCCATGCTTTGTGAAATATACTATAGTGGTCATTTAGTCTCGATGATTACAAACTAGCTAAGTTATATAATAGTTAATTTGTAGGTATATAAGGTATTATTTTAATTTATTAATCTATACTTTGGTGGTCGAATTTGTATGTACCTAATTTGATTGATTTTATTTTTCCCCTTTAAGAAAGAAAATACAAAGCAATTAAATTTATATAGAATTTTAGGGTTAAAATACTAAACAAACTTAATACAAACTTTTAGAACCTTGATCAGACCGAGGCCCTAGGTTCGTGCCTCAAATTCCTTCAGGAATAAAATTGTAGAACTAAAAAAATTTAAAAAAATCTGTCAGTCATAGAAGTGCAGTTTAGTAGTAAACTCTGAGCTTCTCAAACTTGCAACACATACATCTGTGTATCTGAGCAGCGTGAAGGTCGCTCGAGTTCAGTGGCTTTTCCTATCCAAAAAGTGTTCAAAGAAGATTATATTTTAACACCAATGTTTTAATGAAGACAAATATATCATTCAAAATTATTATTATATCATATGTTTAGTGGAAAATATATATACTTATCTATAAAACAAGTAAATGTACTATTTAAGGATATATAATGCATTTAAGATGTTTATTTAAATATAGTATACTATTGGAATGTTTTGGGTTGTGTTCAAAATAATGTTTTATTTACTGGATGGTTCATTTCAGTACCTATGTATTATTTAAATAAATGTAATTATTGTTACCACGTAATGCTGAATTTATTTTGATAACTCTTGGATTTTTCCATAATGGGCCTCTGTCCAATAGACAAAATTCAAAACACTAACCTCCTTAATAAATTTAATTTATTAAGTTTTAACACTTATATATTTATTTATGTTATATTCTCTCTGTTCTTCGCCGCTCTCCACCTGGGGTTTGTTGCTAATTCCTCTGCCTTCTTCTCTTTCCTCTCCCGTCGCGATTCCTCGCCTACGGAGAAGTACTTTTCTCTGGAAACATAACCATTTACTGTTACTTTGTAAAGTTCTTGACTACTGATGCATAGACTCCATCCATTATATATTTTTAATACTACAATGTCAGTAACCATAGCCTATGAACACTTTCATAAACAGGGACGTAAAAAGGTTCCTCTTGCGTTGCTTGTAGCGCATACTATTAACGTGTGGTAATTCTGGAGAGGACCTAAAATTGTACCTTGTGGTACACCTACCTAAAATTATAAGCCGCTGCGTTAGGTTCGATGTGCATGAGTGGCACGTCGTCGTGTATCTTCTCGTACGTGAGCAGTCGCCGCGCCGTCAGCTTGGACAGCACCTGTTCCGAGTTCGATACCAGCTTGAAGCACGGGTGACTCGGGAGTTGCTCTTCATCGTACTCTTCTCTGTGTGATAATATTGACATTTAAATTTTTGGAACGAATTTTAACGTTATAAACATATCGACATGCCCTCTATGCTAAGCTTAATTTGAATAATAAAATTCTTTCTTTCAATACTGCTTGAATTCATTTTTTGCAGCAAAAAATGCAAAATCATACTGTCTTTGCAGACGAATGCACAACTCATCAACTCCGGTGGCTGGCGTTAGTTTTTGCCGGGGCTGATGCAGCCCGCCTGATGGTAAGCAACTACCGCAGCATATGGCGCTAAACATGTCACTTGCGTGTTGCCAACCCAAACATTTCTATACCAGGGTTTTGTAGTCGAGTATCCCTCGGATAGGAATATGTTTGTTGAATACTTTTTTCTAAAATTAATACACTAACCGTACTACAGGGTACCAGCAGACCAATCGCCTTCCAGTCTCCAGATGCCTAGCGGCGAAGTTGAGCAGATCACTGTATATATGCGGCAGACCGTATTCTACTTTAGCAGGTATATGGTTCACCAGGTGGTCTTCAGATAGAGAGTAGTTCTCCCTCTCTATGCCGATACGTTCTGTTGGTTCTCGGACTCCGTACGGTGCTGTAATGTGATTATATCCTTACTATATTAGTTATAATATTTATAAATGTGAAAGTTTGTAAGAATGGATGGATGTTTGTTACTCTTTCACGTAAAAACTACTGAACGGATCTGGATGAAATTTGGCACACAGATAAATTGGTCTGGAATAACACATAGGCTACTTTGTGCAGCGATAACCGACATCGACGCGGGAGGAGCCGCGGGCAACAGCTAGTTATTAAATATTTTGTTTGTTTGTAAGAAGCAGGAGACCTACTGAAACAGGCTGTTTTTTATTTTTTTAATTGAAAAGACAACTCCCGCACTAGAGAACAAGCTCTGTGTCGCGGGGGACTTTACAAACATACAATTAACGGACACAGATTATACCCAGACTCAGAACAACTCTTTGTGGGTCACATAGTTTTTTTCTGTGTGGGAGTCTTCAAGAAAGGAGTTATAAGGCTTTTAAAGGGTCGGCAACGCGTGAGTGACACCCCTGGTGTTGCAAACGTCCAAAGGTTACGGTAACTGCTTACCATCAGGCGGGTATGCTTGTTTGCCACCTTGGTAGTACAAAAAAAAGTACCATTATAAACTTACGATCAGTAATGATGGCGTCGAACTTGAGTTCCCGCCTCCACATCGGCATTGAGAAGTCACTAACAACCACATCTAGGTATTTAGATTCTGTACCATACTGTCTCATATTGCCACGTATACTCTCGTCTTTTGTGCGAACCTGAAAAAGAAACAAACAAATATTAATACTGTACTTAAACCTATTTATCTACTAATATTATAAAGCCTGATTATTTTTGTTTGAACGCACCTCTGTAATTAGTCAATTTATAAAATATATTTTACTGGTTCATTTATTGAGGAAGGTTCATTTATTGTTTGTCCGCTGCTAACTCCTAAACTACTAAAACCGATTTGAATAAAATTTTGCATACTGTGTGCAGTTTTATCCAACTTAAAAGATAGGATTTTTTTTATCTCGATAAGGGCCATCAATATAAGCTGGGCAAAGTCGGGGTGCGCCGCTAGTAGTATATATATATAATCAAGCTACGACCCAATATGTGCAATACAGTAACAAATAACGTGACAAGAGGCGACAGCCAAATTTAACGCAAGTAAAACCATGGGGAACAAAACAAAACAAAACCTAGTAAATTATGAATAAGGAAAGTTCCTACAGCTAAACTAACCGCTAACATTAGTTTATCTGAAGACCCATTTAAAAAAATACAGTGCGATCTTCACGTATAACCGAAAAATTTAAACTGTAACGACATGTTTCTGGTGACACAAATGGCCGCTCACCTCATGTAATACATACTTTGTTACCTTTTGTCCGACGCGCGTCGGCCGCGTCCGAGCGTGAACCATCATAAAGTCAATGTCTGCACCCCATACGTGTCCTGCACACAAAATTTAATTATAAGTAGCCTCATCATTATCATCATCTCAGCCAAAAGACGTACACTGCTGGACATAGGCCTCCCTCAAGGATTTCCACAACTCTCGATCCTGAGCCGACCTTGTCCATCGGTTGCCCGCGCAACCTTTACCAGGTCGTGTCGGCAAGTAAAGTAGCCTAGTGTGGAAAGGAAAATCTGTGACGTGAATGCGTCCACATCTACTTGCCTGCTCGCTCGGCCGTTATATAAGGAGCACCGAACGCCGCCTTTTCGAGCTGCCGTGCCAGTTAGGTGTACTAATAATTTAGTAAGCTCTCAACGAACCTTGTGTTGAACGAACCTACACCTGAGTCTAGATTATTTCTGCTAATTTACGGATGGCTATAAAATGGATGCTAATAAATATAAGACCAATAGTTGGAACACCATTGGTCTTAAATTATTTAGCAGGATACCAAAAATGCTACTAAGATTCAATTCAGATTCAATTGAGCCATCCGTAAATTAGCAGAATTGGGGCCCAGCTGTCAAGAATATGGGAGGCATTTCTTCTAGTTATCCCATGTATTAGCTAAAATTATATAGATATTAACCTCCGAAATGCGCAGCCGGTACCAACAGTGACCCTGACCCAACAAACGGGTCAAGCACCACATCTCCTGGCCTCACTTGCGCCTGGTTCGCCATTATGATCGCGAGTTGCGCGTCCATGCTCGTATTGCCGATGAACTCACGCTTCTTAAGGGAATGTACCTGGATTAAGTCGCGTTGGCCATCTGTTACCTGTAGAGCAATTAATATATTAATTTAATCAGAATTTTTTTTTACTACTACTATAAAAGCGAGATTTTGGATGGATGAAAGAAAGAAAAACATTTTATTTACCTTGATTAATACTATAAGCTAAATTTACATAGAAGATATTCCCGCCACCAGTGAACTAAACTATATTATGTAAATAATATTTGGATGTTTGTTAATCAATCACGCCAGAATAGCTAAACTGATGAATTAAATTTGGCACAAAGTTAATTATAGTGGAGAATAGAACATAAGCTACTTTTTATACGGGAAAAAATGTATGGTTCCCACGGGATAGATTTGTTACTATTCTGGGTCTGGGGAGCAGGCGACAGCTCATAATCTTTATAAATCTCAACCTAAGTACTATAGATAGAGACGCTTGATAACTCTTACAATTTAACCAAGCAAATATGATTTTAACGGGCAAAACTCCAAATATTTTGAGTAAATCCTATTATTATCTTATCCGTTTTGATGGCAGACATTGTTACAATTTATATAGTTGCGGCTCAAAACACAGCTATATTGACTACATTGTAGTGACCAAGATCTATTCTGCTTCATTTAGCTGTAGACCAGAACAATCTTGTATTACATAATGAGCAATATGGTTTTAGAAAGGGTCGTTCTACAGTCGATGCAGGTGTTAAATTGATAAAACACATTTTTAGAGCCTGGGAAAATTCAATGGATGCTATTGGTGTTTTCTGTGACCTTTCAAAAGCCTTTGACTGTGTTGAACACAATACGCTCCTGAGAAAACTCAGGCATTACGGTATCAGAGATGCTGCACTCAACCTAGTTGCCACCTACCTAAGTAACAGAGTTCAATTTGTCGATATTAACGGTAGTAGATCTTCAGGTTTATCTGTAGGTATGGGTGTCCCACAGGGCTCAATTCTAGGCCCTTTTCTCTTTTTAGTTTATATTAATGATTTGCCTTTCTATGTGCAGGATTTCTGTGACATTGTACTATTCGCAGATGATACGTCGCTTATATTTCAGGTAGACCGTAAAAAATCAAATCTTGATGCTGTGAATGGTTCACTCGCGAAAGTCCTGGACTGGCTTGATGCAAACAATCTACTGTTAAACTCAAAAAAAACCAAGTGTGTTAAGTTTACTATGCCGAATACTAAAACTCTTACATCAAGTAATATAATTTTGAACGGTGAAACGTTAGGTTTCGTTGAATCTACAGTGTTTTTGGGTTTGACTTTAGATCGCAAGCTCCAGTGGGGTGCCCATATATCATGTCTTGCAGGGAAACTTAGTTCCGCAGCTTTTGCAGTAAGAAAGGTAAGGCAGTTTACAGACGTAGAAACAGCTAGGCTTGTATATTTTAGTTATTTTCACAGCGTCATGTCTTACGGCATACTACTGTGAGGAAAGGCCGCCGATATTGAAACCATATTTATACTCCAGAAAAGAGCAGTACGCTCTATCTACAATTTAGGCGCACGAGTTTCACTTAGAGAAAGGTTTAAAGAAATAGGCATTCTGACAGTTGCATCTCAGTACATTTTTGCCAACATCATGTTCGTTAAACAAAATATACACCTGTTTTCTAAAAACAGTGACATTCATACACTAAACACAAGGAACAAACATAAACTAGTTGGTACGTATCACCGTCTTCATAAAGTCCACAATTCATTTGCGGGACTCGGGGTACGTTTCTATAACAAACTACCTCTTGAAGTTATGAACCTACCCTTACACAAATTCAAACTAGAAGTAAAAAATCATCTTTTAAGCAAGGGTTATTACACTATTAATGACTTTTTAAATGATAAAAAGTCATGGGGTTAGTTGCTAATTTTGATGCAGAATTATATAAGAATAATAACTACATTTAAAATTTGTCAGAAGACGTTTTGTGATCATTATTGGCTTTCTATTGAGTTTATTTTTTCTTATTATGTCCTGGATTGTCATGCTCACTGAAATGCCATTGCTTGTGGTGTCGTATTGGCCGGGTCAGTTCCTTCCCTCTAATATGGCGAAGGAAATGATGGCTGGTCTGTGCGTCATGCTCGTGAACGGGTGCTACTTGGGGTGGCTGGTCAATCTTGGCATGATTTATTTATAATATTAAAGATATAGTTTCTAGATATTTACTAAGATTGCAATGTGATCTCGACACGTTTCTATCTTATACTTACAAAAAGAAACGATCCCTCATTACAATACAGTGGAAAGCTAAATTCATTTTTTTTTCAATATTGTTCACTCATTAATTAAATACTTATCTAAATTTCTCATATGGTATATTGGTTTCCGTTCCTTTTTGTTACCACTATTGTAACTCATACCAAACTGTAAATGTTATACTCTGGCGATTAAAAAGAGTGGCCCGAGTTTCTTGCTAATTCTTCTCGAGGCCCAACCCTAGTCAGCGAATTGGCCTTAGGAAAAAAGTATGTTGGCATTTAATTAAATCGTCTCATCGCATAATGTCCTTTTCTCGAAATGTCCTTTCTCATAATGTCCTTTTCTCGAAATGTCCTTTCTCATAATGTCCTTTCTCATAATGTCCTTTATCAAAATGTCCTTTTCTAAAAATGCCCTTTTCTCGAAATGTCCTTTTCTCAAAAAGTCCTTTTATCGAAATGTCCTTTTCACGAAATGTCCTTTTCTCAAAATGTCCCTTTCTCAAAATATGTGCACTACAGGATTACAGTCTTTATACTAAACATGTACATACACGTAACTATAATTTTAGACCAGAATGTGAATTCAGAAAAAAAAACAAAATGTTTTTAGTAATCAGCTTCTTATTTTCAGACAAAAATATTGATGAATATAAATATTATTTTCTCAAAATAATCAACAAAATAGTAAGGATATACTTAAAAAGAATTAATCATTTCTTCACAAAGGAATCCTTACAATTATATATTGATCCAATTTTGTTTTTAAAATAATGAGCATGATAGATTATGTCATATAGCTATATAAAAAAAGTTTATAAGAATAATAATATACTTACGTCTTTCTCTGTTTAAATAACATGTAAATGAGTATTATCAAATTTGTTTTTGTTTATTTATACAATAATATTTTATATTAGGTATAATCTTAATATATATATTTCTTGTGTGCGTGTGTATGTGACTGAACTCCTCCTAGACGGGTGGACCGATTTTGATGAAATTTTGTGTGTGTGTTCGGGTAGGGCCCTGGATGGTTTAGATTCACAATTGGACCCGGTAGGTGGCGCTGCTGTCGGTATTTCAGCTTTTTCCGGCAGGACGACGTCTGCCAGGTCCACTAGTATTATATATAATTATAATTTACATATATAATTTAATATATTTTTGTACATATAATTTGTTGATTTTTATTGATATTTAACTGACTAATAATACGTATGGTATCATTTTTAGCTGTTATTTTTTTTTATATAGCTATATGACATAATCTATCTTGCTCATTATTTTAAAAACAAAATTGGATCAATATAAAATTATAAGGCTTTCTTTGTGAAGAAATGTTTAATTCTTTTTAAGTATATACTTACTATCTTGTTGATTATTTTGAGAAAATAATATATTCATTCGTCAATATTTTTGTCTGAATTCACATTCTGGTCTAAAATTATAGTTACATGTATGTACATTTTAGTATAAAAACTGTAATCCTGTAGTGCACATATTTTGAGAAAGGGACATTTTGAGAAAAGGACATTTCGCGAAAAGGACATTTTGAGAAAAGGACATTTCGCGAAAAGGACATTTTGAGAAAAGGACATTTCGATAAAAGGACTTTTTGAGAAAAGGACATTTCGAGAAAAGGACATTTTGAGAAAAGGACATTTTGATAAAGGACATTATGAGAAAGGGCATTTCGAGAAAAGGACATTATGAGAAAGGACATTTCTAGAAAAGGACATTATGCGATGAGACGGTTTTAATGATGTTCATAAGTATCATGGATTTGATCTAAATGAATAAATGAGTTTGACTTTGACTTTGACTATTGCCATACCATATTGTGGTTTAATAAATTATTAAACTTTCTACAAGATGTTGGTCAATCAACATCTTGTAGAAAGTTTAATAATTTTTTAATAGTTTAACAAATTGTATGCTTGAGCACACAATTTGTAGTATGTAATATCACACAAAACTTTCGTAAACTCAAAATTCATTTAGGTTACACCTATGATGGTCATAAATTATGAATAAGCCAGCAAAATTTTCCTACGGTTAGTTTACTTGAAAAGAACTAGCAAGAAACTAAGGCCCCTTTTTTAATCGCCAGATTATGTTTATGTCATGTTTATGTTTTATTAGAACTAAAACTAGTATGTATTATGCTCTTAGCTCTTACCCACTTTCCAAAGAACACATCCTTTGGCTCCTCTGGCACATTATTTGGGTCGATACCATAGAACTCTATGTAAGATAAGGTCACATCTGGACTTTTTAGCTTCACTGGACCCATTAAAGGTAAGAAACTAAATTTCTGAAAAATAACAAAACTATAACAATTAAATTATTTAAAAATACACAGGATCTTGAAAAGTGTGTGTAGATATAGTTAAAAAGAAGGACACTATTATAGTTTTAATTTAAGCTAGCTTCTCAACAGATGCACCTGCTTACCTAGTGTAGGTACAGTTTGGCACCATACATATATGTTTGAGACTGGACATTATTTAATATAATCCATCATCATCTATGCCGCAAGTCGTCCACTGCTTCCTTCAAAGATAAAAATATATACTTTACTTACCTCAATTTTTTCAACTTTCTCTTTCATTGAAAAATGCTTGCAAAAAGTTTCTACTTCTACTTTGAAAGAAGTTTTCGCCGTACAACACGATTCTATCAATTCCTTCGGACATAAATGTGTATCACTGATATCTCTTTTACTATCACTCACAACCCACCCTCCTGTTGTGTTATTTAAAGAATTATTTAAGTTGATATGTAACTGGGACTTAGTTATTGCTCTAGACCAAAGCTCTATACAATTTTTGATCAGCACTGATCTCGAAGCGATCTTTTTGACGCACTCTTCTGAAGGCAATTCAACAATCCAATACGGCTTTTTAACACATGGCTTTTCTATAAACCTGATGGGAATATTGAATAATGACAATATACTATTCATTTCCTGAAAATAACACAGTAAACACAAATTAAAACAATCACAAGCCTAAGAAATTGTTGCAAAAAAATGTTTTAAACTTACAGCATGACGAAAATCTACGTGTTCCTGAGCAAACCACAATAAATATCGGCGCCACATTTTAACAGCGTTACCGACGATGTCTTAACTATTAAAGTTTTATTAATTTATATTTGTTTTGATAATCTGCAACATGTTATCACCAATAACATAACCTCACTTTAGAAGCGCGTTCCAATAATTCATGAAGCAAAAAGCAACACTCGTTAGCATAATTTTGACAGAAATTCATGAGCCAAGCAATATTAATAACTTTGCAAAATATTAAAGGGAGCCGCGAGCATTTTGATTTATTTCTTGCATCTGGCAAAATTTAAACTTATATTTTATACATACAGAACTTTGCCATATATCCTATAAATTTGTATGCCGGAGGTCCTCGGGTCGATTCCCACAAAGAAAAATATTATATTCGTGGCTACTATGCCACGAATATAGTATATTTCTGTGTGGGAATCGACTCGATGACCTCCGGCCTAACACCCTTATCACGAACATTCCACACTATCGTAAAGTATTCGTATCGAGTTTACTACACGAAAACGGATTCGATACTATTACTTTAATCATCCGTAGCACGAACGCTTAAATTTTACTCTCGTGAACTCGATACTATAGTAAAATAATGCCAAGTATACAATATCAATTTGAACGAATGAAAACGAATGACACGTTTAAAAATTGCTATTATTAAATTTATCAAAACATTAACTGTGCTTAAAAAGTAACAAAATGTAAATATAATGTTACAAACTTGTGTAATATGTAAAGTTGAATTATTATTTACTTTAAATTACAATATTATAATTAAATACATTAATTTTCAAAAAAGCTTTAAGCTTATCAATTTCTAAACGTCGCCATTTTGTTCAAATTTGAAGTTTTGTTTGACTGTTTAATGTGACTTTTTACGCGCGGAATTCGTCGTATTGCCAAATATGTTAAAATATTGTTATAATTGTTAACAAAACAACTAAATAGTGAATAAAAGTAATAAAACGTTGTCTGAAACAATCAAGGAATGCAGAATTTATCTTACCTTTAACTGAATTTAACAAATGGATACCACTGGGCTACTAAAAAGTGGAAGGAATTTACCAACAGCCAAGAAGAATCTTGGAGTGAATAAAAGTGGCGGGAAGTAAGTTACATTTTTATATAAATTGATTCACACTAAAAGGTACACTACACTGCACGTCTATTTTCACTTGTTCGAATGTTGTGTGCATAATTACTTCATTTGCTTTGCAAGGTGTCGTGATAGTGATAACCCAACATAATGATAGAGGAAAGACTAAAACTCTAAATAAATAAAACAGTTGGAATAGCTTTGCCTGAATTTGGTTTTAGCATGCTTTGTACAATTTTATAACAGCAAAATGGATATAGATATAACTATAATATATTATTTGCTGTTTTGCTTAGGTATGTTTACAAATTGCCATAATTTTTTGGAAATAATATTACCTAATAATATGATAGTTCATTTTCACATTGTTCAAGAACTTATAACAGACACACTACCTCTAAAGGGGACTCTAATCAATATTTTATTAGTAATACCACCTGCAAAAGAGGGTCTTAGGGAGTATGCAACATTGATTAGTAAGTTGATATATTATATTTTACCTACTCACTGTATAATATATTCCTGAGACACACGTCTGACCTTATTGTATATGCACAAGAAATTCAGAAATTGCATGAAATATGCACAATATTTTCACCACTAAGTGATACAATAATATATGTTACTAAGATAATACCCATTCATGTGTGTGTTGTTATACCAACCTTGACAACTCTTGCATATAATGGCCTACCTATAGATTACTATAGAATATAATTTATGCAACTAATTTTTTTTTTTCTTGTTCTTTCAGGCGATGAATACCCCATGATACTCCAGGTTACAGCAAGAATTAAGGACTACTACTGCCAATGATGAGTCCCATCATACCACCAAAGCCCAAATCAGTACTGAGACAGTAGGCTGTCTTAACAAAAGCTTCATAGAGTCACTACCACTGTGAAAGGTCATGGTTCTTTACATTACTACTCTGAGTTGTGAAAAACGGGGTGGAATACTATATGTCATTATTGTTGGTTGAAATGTTAATTATTGTTATTTAGTACCTATCCTATATGTATACTTTTATAATAAATATTTTTTAATTGTCATGTGGTTGCAACTTATTTATTACCTTACAATAATAAAATTAGATAGGTAGAACTTATTTATTACAACATAGAAAACTTTATATGTTGGTAGGTATATGAGATTAACATTTTTGTTACAATATTCATTAAGTAGGTGCCTATATTAAGTTACACTATTAACAGTGGGCTACAAGCAATAAAAATATTAATAACTAGTGGCCTGTCCCAACATTGCATCGGTAAACAATTATTTACCTAGTTTTCTAAGGGGTTCCTATTTTTTTTCTAATACAATTTCTCAGTGATAATGTAGCATTAATTAGTGAAAAAAAACATTACATTTGGTCGCATAGTTATTAAATTAAGGAATTCATTACAAACCTATAAATTCATTTTTTCTTTTTATAATATTAGTATAAATATGGTAAAAAGAGGTAAATAAGTACTATAACACAACATTCCTATTAATATTTAAATAACAACACTAGCTAGGTACAATGATAACATAATATTTGATGTCTTTACAATACTTTACATCAAATATAATAATACTAGCTGTTGCCCGCGGCTCCGCACGCGTGGATGTCGGTTATCGCTGCAAAAAGTAGCCTATGTGTTATTCCAGACCATAATCTATCTGTGTGCCAATTTTCATCCAGATCCGTTCAGTAGTTTTTACGTGAAAGAGTAACAAACACCCATTCATCCATCCATTCTTACAAATTTTCACATTTATAATATTAGTAAGGATTATGTTATTATTGTAATTAACTCGTGTTATTTAATTATTAAGAGGTATGTTGTGTACAAAATAAAATACCTTTTTAAAGTTATATTTTTAGCCTAACTTTGCTTTGCTTTGCATAAAGCAAAGTAAGGCTAAAAATATAACTTTAAAAAAGTATTTTATTTTGTAGTTCTAATAAATAATAGTATCTATGCCACAGAACGATTTTTGTTTGGTCATAAAAACAATATTATACTTAATTCACTAATATAACGCACGGCTAACTACCTTTCGATAGCATTGTCACCTCAAAAATGTCCGTGAGAGCACTTGCGAGTTTCTCGATAGCCAGCTATCGAGAAATTCGATACTATACGTCAAAAAAAATGTTCGTGCTACCGTTTTCCAGAGTTTCATTTAATTTTACTACTCGATAACTATACGATTACTTTACGAAATGTCACTTTAGTGTTCGTGCTACCATTTTTTAGTTCCAAATACGCCCACGGAGCGCTGATCAAGTTTCCATACAAAAGTTTACTATTACTATTCGAATACGTTACTATAACGATACTTCAAAAATGTTCGTGATAAGGGTACAGTTAGCAGTCAGGGTCACTAAGCACATGACCATCCATATCATAGTTTTCTCATATTAATTGTTTGGAGTTTGGATATACTTTGTGTTTGATTTCAATGTTATTATTCTCTAGTGTGGGAGTCGTTGAAAAATAAGAAAACGGAATAATTAATTACGGTTTTATTCAAAACCTATCTCCATTTGGAACTCTCAGTCAACATGTTAGCCATAATATTATATGAATGAAATAAATATAGTACTTATATCTTATTGTACTATGATTCTTTTTCTTCGTGTTGTGCTTGTGTTTGTTCTAACATTTCCTCGTATCTATCACTCAAGAAGTCTTGATACGCGTCTTTAATAGCGCCAGAACAGGCGACATAATGACCCCCAGAATGTTCTGCAACCACTGGTTTTATGAAGAGATTGATTAATGATTCACTCATTTCTGGAAACAAAACAATAAGCTTGAAAATTATTTTATTTTACTGGACCTTAACAAAAATTAAGTCAATTTTTTTAAATCAAGATTATTAAGTCATACAAAATAATTTAATGTCACAACAAAGACTTGAATGTTTCAACTTTAGTCTGTCTCTCAATTAGTTAGTCTATAGGGAAACCTTACGCTTAGGTGGTGCCATCTGTGCTTATTTCTATATTGAGCATACTAGTACAGAACGTTATTAGGACTCGAAATTTAACATAACAAGAGGCCTGCATGAATGCTTTGTTTGTTTAGCACTAAATCATTTTTAAAAAAATTAACAGCACTACCATTTGCAGCTTTGACTGCATGGTTGGTTCAGTAATTTAAGTAGTAACCCTGCCATTGCCACATGCATTGTGGTTTCAATTCAATCACTACTCTATTCATGGGACAAATAATTGTGTGATCCACGAAGGCACAAATAGGTGTTCTGAGCACAACAGGGCTTCCTCCCTCTTTTTGATTATATAGGTATACTATCTGTTGCCCGCGGCTCCGGCCGCGTGGATGTCGGTTATCGCTGTAAAAAGTAGCCTATGTGTTATTCTAGACCATAATCTATCTCTGTGCCAAATTTCATCCAGATCCGTTCAGTAGTTTTTACGTGAAAGAGTAGCAAACATCCATCCATACTTACAAACTTTCACGTTTATAATATTAGTAGGATGACTTATGAAACTTATCAAAATATAATTATGACTACAATATATATCTCTTGAACTTACCTTTAGGTATAATAGAGTCACTTTCTCCATAAACATGTAATGAAGGAAGTGTGATGTCTTCATCATAGAATCCCTTATGGACCAGACTGCCTGAACGGAAGCCAGATGTAAATATTGCAAACTTGAATAATTGCGGTAAATCTGTAACAACATATTATTTCTATATTAAGCTATTAAATATCATACACACACACACACACACAGGAAGCATAGCAGTGACAAAAAATTTTTTTGTTTACTCTATGAATAAACACTTGCCAAATGCTTGTAATTAATGACGGCAACCAATCAGAGAACAGTGTATTAAATATGTGTGAGCAACAATTGGCTCATTTGTGGATGATTTTACTTGTAGCAAAATAGTGAATTATTAAATTACTGCCAGTGAATTTAATAATTACTGCCAAGTACCATAAGTTGATCAATTTACTAAAATTCAATGTGTTAAATAATACATTTCAACTACCATACATATATCTTGTAATATTACAATAGCTACTTACATCCTTTCTGCTGCATAGCTGCTAATAATCCAACTAAACAAGCACCCTGTGAGAAGCCCATGAACCCATCAAACGGCCCATGTTCTTCCACCACTTTCTCTACCAGGTTCAAGGTGTCCTCAAAGCCAAGAGCTGGACCACCAAGACATTTCCCACTGAAGGTATTATCCTCTGCATTGAACCACCAGGACCGAGCATCTGAAAATGTGGAAGAAAGATAATAAATTATGCATATTTCTATAAGTTAATCCTATGATGAAAGTGGTACAGGGCCATTTGGCTTAAGGAAGCCCTATAATTAAAAAAAAAAATTAAATGTCTAATACAGGCATTTTATTATAACAACCAGGCAAATAGAAAACATATATTTATTTATTTCTAAATACATACATATTATTGATAAATGAAGACAAAACAACAAAATGATCGTGCTCATCACCTAAAGATTTAGCCTGTATGGAAATCGACTCCACTATATTATACCTCTGGGGTAGCAGTCAGGGTCACTATCAACCACTCGTTATGTGAAGAACGAAAAAAAGTGTCAACACTGCAATTAGAAAAAAATAAAGACCTTCGTCACCTCCACCGTCTTCGTTCACAACTTTATGTGGTGCTGATATGAATACAAGCTGCGCGTATTTAGCAACAGCTTTACGGAATGAACCAATTTTTGCACGAAACACTGCACCATTCTGTCTGTAACCATGGAAAGCGAGTATCTTCAACTTCAGCTTGAGGTCAGTTGTTTCCTTGTTATTTTGTGGGGGTGACTGGTTTGAACTGGAGTTTGATTCAGACATTGTCGACATATTCTTAAAAACTTTATAGTTTATGTTTAAGCCATGAAACCGGTATGCAACTTTAAGTGTATTTATTAAGTAATGCGCAATGTTTATTTATTTCGAAAGGTTATTTTTCTGAATATTTGACTTCTGTGGTTTCTTAAGTTTCTTTACCACAGAGTACAAAAATAAAATTGATTTGTCCTGATGTCCCTAGTGATGTCATGATGAAATGATGAATACTAAAACTGAAAGACAGCGCAGCGGGCAGGATTAACAAGTTATTGGCAAAATACTCGACTAAAAAATCTTTAATGGGTAACACTAGAGTGAAGGAGAATATTTGGCGCCAAAAACTATAAACTGTCAAAAGTTGCACAAAACTACGGCGTGTGTTGTTTAGTTGTTTTCTTTGTTAACTTTTATTAATTTGTTACAAGAAAAATGGAAGACGGCGACTTTGATCAACGCCTTAGAGATTTGCAAAGAGAATATTTAGAGTTCTTAGACGATGAGGTATGTTTTTAATTGTGTAATGTAAGTAACCTGAACACTTGTTGTCTAATAACATTTACCATTACAATGCTGGTTAATTTTAGGAAGATCAAGGAATATACATGGAGAAGGTTAAACAGATGATAGCTGATCAGTCCAAGCGACTAAATGTAAACGTAAATGACCTGAGAAGGAAAAATCCCGAACGTGCCAAAAATCTTCTTGATAACGCCTTTGAGGAACAGATAGCGTTTCAACGAGCGTTAAAAGAATATGTATCATCCATCGACCCGACGTACGCTAAAGTTCAGGAGGAATTTTTCGTGGCTTTTAGTGGCAGCTTTGGTAATAAACATGTAACACCTAGAAGTTTAACTTCCCGGTAAGTTTATTTTCTGTGTGTGAATACACTTTCTTTCTTTTAAAAGACAACTTTCGCACTAGAGAACAAGCTCTGTGTCGCGGGGGACTTGGCAAACATACAACTAACGGACACAAATTACACCCAGACTCATAATAACTCTTTGCGGGTTACACAAAGTTTTGTCCTGTGTGGGAATCGAACCAACAACCTTGTGCACAGCAGGCGCACTACTGCTGCCAGGCTGCCACTGGACTACCAAGGCAGTCAAATACACTATATCTAGTTGTTTACCATACTAATTTAAAACTTACTGTTTCAGGTATTTAGGCAACCTGATCTGTGTAGAAGGTATTGTGACAAGGGTCTCCCTTGTGAGACCAAAGGTAGTGCGCAGTGTGCACTACTGCCCCGCCACCAAGAAGGTGATGGAGAGGAAGTACACGGATCTCACATCATTTGAAGCATTCCCTACTTCTGCTGTTTATCCTACAAAGGTAATTATAGTGTAAAGGGTTTATTACTTATACAATTATTATTGCATGAGTTAGTATGCATCTAGTATTTCTTAAAAAAGCAAAATTGGGCTATTCTCAGAACCTATTTTTAGTTTTTTAAGAAACTTAAAATATTTGTCAAATTGGTGGTATTTAATTGCTTGATACCAGTTTTACTAACTGAACACGGAGTAGAAAGCGTTGGCATGATATTTTTTGTTATTGTATTGTTATTGTAATTTTTATAATATCCTTAGTAGTAAATAAAATATATTATTATATAAGAAAGGATAAATATCATATGTAAATAATGAGTTTTGGGATATAAAGGCTATTGAAATAATGTAGAATTATACATTGAACACTGCATGTCTTCCATTGTACATCTGTGTGTAGTCACATACAAATGTTTGTTATTTCAATGATCAATTACAGGATGATGAGGGCAATCCCCTGGAAACAGAATACGGTCTCTCTCGTTACAAAGACCACCAAACACTCACAGTACAAGAAATGCCAGAGCGTGCTCCGGCCGGGCAGCTGCCCAGGAGTGTAGACGTTATTTGTGATGATGACTTGGTGGACAAATGCAAGCCAGGGGACAGAGTCCAGATAGTTGGCAACTATAGGTGCTTGCCTAATAAGCAGGGAAGCTTTACCGCTGGTACATTCAGGTAAATACGTACAACATTATGTCACAATGTTTGATTATTCATCTAATCTCCCTCCAGTTGTATGTGGAACAATGTATCCGTTGTGCATCAATCGTCGCTTAACTTTAAAACAGCACATTATAGCCTATGCAAGAATGGGACGATGAGTCTTATTCAGTGTCATGAACTCATGAGACAGATATATGTATATAATTATTAAAACTAAATAATCATCTGGTGCGTCATGAGTGTGTAGGGTTAAAAAATAAAATTTTATTAATTTCACTTGTGTTGTAAACCTTTTGCAAGGAGGTAAAGCCTAAAACCTTTCCTGAGTGAGTCGCTGCTACCTATGGGAGATTTCCGTTTTAGCCCCAAATGTAATATTTTTAGGGCTAAAAGAAAGTTGTGCCGAAGAAATTCGTGAGGCGAAAGCGAAACAAACTCTATAGGAATTATATCATTAAAATGCTTATATGTATGATAGTACACTATACTTGGTACACTCATTGGCAATTTTGTAAATAATAATAATATATTTTCAAAAAAATTCTTAATCTATGTTAGTAAAATCTGAAACATCTACTTCACTAGCACTCTTACGAACTCCTTCATAATGCAGTCATACTTATCAGCAATGAAAAAATACCACCATTTTTTTTTTTAAATATGCTCTATTTCCAGAACAATCCTAATTGCCAACAACATAACTGAAATAAACAAGGAAATGAACATGAACATCACATTAGAAGACGTTAAACTTTGCAAGCGACTCGCTAAGCGCAGCACTTCAGACATATTTGATGTGATGAGCAAGTCTCTGGCGCCTAGTATACATGGACATGATTATATTAAGAAAGCGATATTGTGTTTACTGCTGGGTGGCATGGAGAAGGTACTGCCTAATGGCACAAGACTAAGAGGGTGAGTTGTTTTTGTCGTCACCTATTCTATCTACAACCTTAACCTTAATTGCAAAGTAAAAAAAAGTAGGAAATCCCTGTTACACAAAATATATATAATACACTAGCTGTTGCTCGCGGCTCCGCCCACGTGGATGTCAGTTATCGCTGTAATAAGTAGCCTATGTGTTATTCCAGACTATAATCTATCTCTGTGCCAAATTTCATCCAGATCCATTCAGTAGTTTTTACGTGAAAGAGTAACAAACATCCATCCATCCATTCTTAGAAACTTTCACATTTATAATATTAGTAAGGATATTTGCCTGAATAAAGCATCACATCATTCCCAAAGGAGAAGGCAGAACCACATCCACGTTTTTTTTCTACTAATGAGGTGTATAGGCTTAAAGCTTATTGCTATATATACATTTTTCAACACGTAAATCCAATACTAGCTTATGGTGTGGTATGGTATAACGGGTTATTTCATAATCTCAGCCAAAAGACATCTACTGCTGGACATAGGTTTCCCCTAAAGATTTCCACAATTCGAACCTGAGCCGACCTTGTCCATTGGTTGCCCGCAACCTAGGTAGTCGGTCCATCTTGTTGGTGGCTTGCCTACACTTCGTCTTCCATTAAACAAGCTATTTTCCCGAAGGTTTTGTATTAAAATTATTTGACATGACACTTAATGCTTTCGTCGGACTGAGATTCCATAGACCACCAAATTTTTTTTTTTTTTTTTTTTTCATATTCATGCAAAGTGAGATTGAAACAGACTGTGGTAGTAGGCCTGGCTAAGATCACCCATGATGAGGCCCACTGATATATTAAGTCTCATTAAAAACATAGTAAGAAGTACTAAAAATCGGTCTTGCATTTTCAGTGACATCAACGTCCTTCTAATCGGTGACCCATCAGTAGCCAAGTCGCAGTTATTACGTTACGTGTTACAAACTGCGCCACGTGCCATCACAACCACAGGTCGAGGCTCTTCAGGTGTTGGTCTCACTGCTGCTGTCACGACCGATCCTGAAACTGGAGACAGAAGGTCAGTATTTTCTAAATATTCAAAAAGAACGCCCGCTCTACAAGTCCTGTGTTGCGGGGGACTTTACAAACTCGGGACAACCATTTATGAATCTTACAATTTTCCTTTTTCCCTTCTTGTGTCCCGTATGGGGATCGGACCCACATCACGCCGCGCAGTGGTATATGGTGAGGTAACCACTTAAGCCACTGAATCAAATGTGCAGTATTTCATCTTTTTCATATTCAGTTGATGAATTAGGTTTCTTAGCATCTCCTGTGTGGGTGCCAGACTGCCAGTACATCTTAGATGAAGATGTACCTGCAGTCTTCTAAAGGGCTCATTCTTTTAATAATATAATAATAATAATAGTTGGGCCAACTCACGCGATCTGATCCCAAACTAGGCAGAGCCCCAATACTATGGAAACCAGACAACGGCAATGATAAACATACTTACGTGTATATATGTCTAAATACAATACATACAGATTATAGATAAATAACACCCAAACACAGAACAAACATTTATGCCCATCACACAAAGATTTGTCCTGGGTGGGAATCCACACTTACGACCTCCGGCGTAGCAGTCACTAACCACTAGACCAACAGGCCAGTTTTGCAGCTGATGCTTCGAACACACCTAAAAGGTGTAGCGTTATCTTGTCTTCCTTCCCACACACACTGCTGTAACTGTAAGTACTAGCCATGGGAATCAATAGACCTGTTTGGACTACAATTTTATATGCAACTAACGAACCAGCCCCGACTTCGCCCGGGTTAAACTATTTTCAGCGCAACTTTCTTAATTTTTTCTTACATAAAAACCTTCTCCAGACAAAAACAATCACAACAAAAAAAGAATTAGCGAAATCGGTTCAGTTGTTGTCGAGATTTGCGCTTACCAACACAATCAGCGATCCATTTTTATATTATAGATTGACCGACAAATCCTCGATTTCGGCAGCGGCCCGCTCCGTTCCTGCCAAAAATCATGTTATTTTTTGAGCTGTTTTAAAAGGAACATTGGTTTTTTTTTTGCCGGCCCGCCTGATGGTAAGTAGTTACCATAGCCTATGGACGCTTGCAACACCAGGGGTATCACTCGCCCGTTGCCGACCCTTTAGAAACCTTATAACTCCTTTCTTGAAGAACCCCATGCTATAGTCTTTTGGGGAAAACCTCCTGCATTAACCATTTTATATATTCAGATTGGAAGCAGGCGCCATGGTGCTGGCAGACCGCGGCGTGGTGTGTATAGACGAGTTCGACAAGATGTCGGACATCGACCGCACGGCTATCCACGAGGTGATGGAGCAGGGTCGCGTCACCATCGCCAAGGCAGGAGTACACGCCACTCTTAATGCCAGGTGTTCGGTGCTTGCTGCAGCTAACCCCGTCTACGGCAGAGTAAGTTATATTACCCACTAGCTTTTGCACGCGGTTTCCCCCGCGTGTCTTTCGTTGCTTTAACATAAAATATAGCCTATGTACTTGTGATGAAGCTGTAATATTGTATGGTTTCATCGAAATTCGTCTTAGTTTTTGCGTGGAAGAGTAACAATCATATGTTTATTTATAATACTAGTAAGATATACTACAAAAAGACTACCATGTTTCCAAGGACCTCATCTCTATAATAAATTAAACAAAATACTAAAATTTTACTCATTTCCAAACTCATCGCTTAAATACACATTAAAAAATTATCTACTGACTGTTAATTACAATGACACGGAAAAATTATTACAGACTTGACGCTCTATTTCATTTCTTAATCATGCTACTCATACACACACACAAACAAACAAACACACACACACACACACACACACACACACACACACACACACACACACACACACACTCACACACACACACACACACACTTTCTTGTTTTGCATAATAAATAACACATACCTAACTAAAAGTTTACTAATAAACTATATACCTAGATAATATGTACGAAATAACAAAAGGAATTGTAATATAAAATACATATCTCCTAAGGGTCGGGCCCAACGCCTTTAATACAAGTTGCTGTGACAACTTAGCAAAGGTGTTGGAGTCAACACACAATCTGAAATTATATCATAAGTTAACTGTAACTGTAATACGTACAATATTGTGTAAAATTGTATATGTGTTTTTTTGCTAATAAAATTTATTATTATTATTATATTCCCTTTATTAAACTTACATCTCTAAATTACATTTTTAAATACATACAAATTATAAAAAATATACTGTGGAGGCTGTCACACACCTCCAACGAAAAGGGAGGATCCTCCGACCAGGCTGGGTGATTGTGCCTGGCGGGCCGCGGCCCAACGGTAAGTTGTTGGGCGTTGTATATATGCTGAGTGTCTGTGTAAACTTCGATATCGCGATTCAGCATCTCGAACATTTGTTCTGCGGTTGCGTGTTTCTGGGATTAGTGACATCTATGTTTTCTATGTTGAACTTCGTTGCTTGTTGTAGCGTTATTCTATTGGCCTGATAGATGACGCTACAGTACTCCCCCCCAAGACCGGAGGTCGATCCTGACTGTTCCGCTGGATGAGTCAGCTGTCGATGCTTCAGTGAAGTGCCAGTGCCAGAGTCGAGTTCCAGTGAGTCGGAACTGATTGCCGCGTAGGTCCAGTGCGTAGGACGAGGTGCGGTGCTAGTACAGTGAGTCGGGACGAGTGCTGCGTAGTGGCGGACTGCTGCGTACGGTGAGAGGAGAGGCGCTCTGCTTACCGGAACCATGGGGTGCAGTGTGCGGTGCCACGTTGGATGAGGCCGTAGGGGTAGTCCAGGCTTGCGCGTCCGCAGGCGTGTGGAGTATCCTGGAGTGGCCGAAGATGCTGGCTGGCTGCGACTTGGTTACTGCTCATCTGGTTACTAGGGGGTGGAGAGAAGTTGTTGCTGCTGCTGGTGGTCGTGAAGTTGATGATGATCATCACGTCGGGTTGATGATGATGATCACGTCGGCTGATGATGATGATCACGTCGGGGTCACCAATGTGGAGGCTGTCACACACCTCCAACGAAAAGGGAGGATCCTCCGACCAGGCTGGGTGATCGTGCCTGGCGGGCCGCGGCCCAACGGTAAGTTGTTGGGCGTTGTATATATGCTGAGTGTCTGTGTAAACTTCAATATCGCGATTCAGCATCTCGAACATTTGTTCTGCGGTTGCGTGTTTCTGGGATTAGTGACATCTATGTTTTCTATGTTGAACTTCGTTGCTTGTTGTAGCGTTATTCTATTGGCCTGATAGATGACGCTACAATACATTTAAAAATATAAAAAAGGAGGCCCACCGGTATCGGGTACAGGGACCAAGCTACCGGTGGTTAGGGCTCCAGAGACAGGAACCTCCTCACGATGCGCGCCGTGTCCAAGAGAACCGCCTTCTGCATCAGGCCCACAATCCAACCGTCTAACGAGAGCCTCCTAAGGTGTTGATGAAGGCTCTTGGCGATCAGTCCATTGACTGATACAACTATCGGCACAATGATCGCTGAATCTATCTCCCACATGTCAACAATCTCGTGAGCCAAATCCAAATACTTAATTTGTTTTTCTTTCTCGGCTTTCACGAGATTCTCGTCATGAGGGACAGTGATATCAATGATCATTGCAAGGCGCTCTAATCGATCTATCACCACTATATCAGGCTTATTGGCAACAATAGTCCTGTCAGTAATGATAGACCGATCCCAATATATTGTGGCACGACCATTCTCGAGAACTGGGTCGGGCACATACCTATAGTACGGCACCTCCGAGTCCACAAGGTTGTACTTTACAGCAAGTTGCTGATGGACAATCCTGGCCACTTGGTTGTGTCTATGCAAATACTCGCCGTTTGCAAGACGGGAACAACCAGAAACTATATGCCTGAGAGATTCTCCGGGATGGTGGCAGGCCCGACAAATGTCAACCGTTCCGTCTCTCAGGATATACTTACGATAGTTGTTCGTCATTACAACTTCGTCCATAATTGCACAAACAAAACCTTCGGTCTCCCCGAAGAGATCACCGAAACGTAGCCAGGACACAGATGACGAAAAGTCTATATCTGGCCCATGTAAGGCCCGATAGAAACGTCCATGCAGCTCCTTGCTCTTCCATACTTCCTCACGCTCAGCAATACTGAGTACTACAGGTTTGCGCCAGTTCTCTTTGGCAAGACCTAGCGGGGTGAGTCCAATATCCACAGCAACTACGTCCCGATGCACATCCACGTCAGCCTTGAGAAAATATTCTCTGAGGTTGCATACCTCACGGTTGTGGTTATTATTATTATTCCCTTTATTTATTTTTTAACACATAATTTACATTTTTAAATATATAAAATACAATTATAAAAAACCTATACATTTAAAAATATAAAAAACAGTTCTCCACCGGTATCGGGAACAAAGTCCAAGCTACCGGCGGTTAGGGCTCCAGAGACAGGAACCTCCTCACAATACGTGCCGTATCGAGGAGCACTGCCTTCTGCATCAGGCCCTTGATCCATCCACCTAGCGCGAGCCTCTTGAGGTGTTGTTCGAGGCTCTTGGCTATTAAACCATTAACGGTTACAATTATTATTATTATTATACATAAAATTTTGGATAACATATTCCATATTCTATTTGCACTAAAATTGTGTTTTTTTATGTAGCGCATTTGATCATCTACATTGAAATTATTTGAACCCTCATATATTTTTTTCTTTTATTTACCATTTGCAGAAGCAAAAACAACTTAAGTACATTAAGATTCATTTAGTGAACATTTTCGTGAAAAAGCAACATACAGTTTCTTTAGCATTTACTCGTATAATGATAAAAAAAGGGATAGGGATGCAAACTCTTATAATTTGACCTTTTTAACAATTATAAACAAAGGGGTGTACCGCCAAGAGCATAAAAAATGCATAATTTTTTACAACAATAGAAGATCATTTAAATATTAAAGCAATGTGGAAAAAGACGAGCCCAGAGCAGAACTCGAACCTGCGCCTCTCGGGTTCCGCCCCAGCGCACTACCAACTGTGTCACTCCAAGACGTAAACAAGCGGTGGACAAATTCGAACTCTGGAGTAGGACCTTGGGGTGGCACAGTTGGTAGTGCGCTGGGCCGGAACCCGAGAGGCGCAGGTTCGAGTCCTGCTCCGGGCTCGTCTTTTTCCACATTGCATTAATATTTAAGTATATTTGAGCTGATTGCATAGCAAAAATGCTAAAAATATTTAATAATAGAAGATCATATTTCATCATAGATCATCATCTTAGCAAAAAAAACTCTGCTATCCACAAGCCTCCCCCAAAGATTTACGCAGACTCTTCACTTCTGACCTTCTTCATCGGTTGCCCGCAACCTTTACCAGGTCGTCGGTCCACCTTGCCCACACTTCATCTTCCAGATACTTAGATGCCTCCAAACATGCATTTTATAAAAACATCACATTATCTTCCACAGTATGATCAATACAAGACACCAATGGAGAACATAGGTCTACAAGACTCTCTGCTGTCACGTTTCGACTTGCTGTTCGTGATGCTGGACATTGCTGACGCAGATCATGATAACATGATCTCCGAGCATGTGTTGAGGATGCATAGATATAGGTGAGACACCTTGGCTTTTAAAATATACATAAGTCGTGGTCGAAATTCGACCGTAATTGCATGCTACCCTATATGAATTTTAATTGTTCCAAATCTGACACTGTTCCTCTAGCGCAATGTGTTTAAAAAGGGGCAAAATGTTTTCTTTCATATATTAATTTATCGATATGCCATGCTGCAGGATATGTTGCGCATACGCAGAATATTGCGCATGCGCAGAATATTGGGAATTTTTTACTTATATATTGTAAAAATAATGTTGTTGCCTTTACAGGAATCCAAAAGAACAAGATGGAGAAGTGTTACCTATGGGCTCTACAGTAGAGATGCTATCCACAGAGAATCCAGACAATGATGAAGTTGAGGTAACATATTACACTATTTTTTTAAAATGCAATAGTGGAATTTATATAATAAGAGAAACATTAGCCTATATGCTATTTCAAACTATATTCTGTTTCTGTACCAAATGTCATCCAGATTTTTTCATTAGGCGTTTCGACGTGATTTTATACTACTTTGTAGCAAACACGAATACGACCCGCCTGATGTTAAGCAGTTACCGTAGCTTATGGACACTTGCAATACCAGAGGTATCACTTACCAAGAGTATCAAACATTCATCCAAACATTCGTATTTATAATATTAATATATATCTCAGAAGGCTGGGCCACCGGACTCAGACATGACGGGTTGCCTCGAGCATTAATAACCACGAATGATGATTTGGATGACGTTTATTTCAAGCTAGTTGTTGCCCGCGGCTCCGCCCGCGTGGATGTCGGTTATCGCTGCAAAAAGTAGCCTATGTGTTATTCCAGACCATAATCTATCTCTGTGCCAAATTTCATCTAGATCCGTTCAGTAGTTTTTACGTGAAAGAGTAACAAATATCCATCCATCCATTCTTACAAACTTTCACATTTATAATATTAGTAAAGATAAAATCACAATATTGTATCTTGTAAGAATTGTCAAACAGGCACGTCCGTTCGGTGCGAGCTCCGGTACTCGAGTGCCGCTCGCCCAACGGAACAGTCGCGTCTGAACACGACTCGTAGTGACGTCACGCTTCCGTTCGGAAATCTTGACTCTTCAACATATAGATAACTTACCACAATCGTAGGAAGCGAACCAATCAATCTACGAGAAGTACGACCCCCTCCTCCACGGCAACACTCGCAACAAGAAGGATCAGATACTGAACACCAAGTTCATGCGCAAGTTCATCCACATCGCGCGCCTCATGAAGCCCAAGCTGACGCAGGAGGCGTCGGACACCATCGCTGATGAGTACGCCAGGCTCAGGAACCTGGATATGATGGACACTGATGTTGCTAGGGTGAGATTTTAAGATTATTTCATACAATAATTATATAATCAGTTTCATTTAGCCTTAAGCATTAGCTTACTTTGGAGCCTAAGAAAAACTCAGTTTTGAAACATGTATTTCATTAACAATTTTATTCTATTATTTATATCTATAATATAAATTGTTTATTTAAAAAAGACAACTCCCGCACTAGAGAACAAGCTCTGTGTTGCGGGGGACTATACAAACATACAATTAACGGACACAAATTACACCCAGACTCAGAACAATTCTTCGTGGGTCATACAAAGTTTTGTCCTGAGTGGGAATCGAACCCACAACCTCGTACACAGCAGGCCGCATACTGCGGCCACTGGACCACCGAGGCAGTCTTGAAATTGATTGATTTACACTTACTGCTCGCTTGCATTTACTGCGTGTTGCATCAGTACCAATTATTATTTTTGGTGTATGTCCCTATTTCAAGTATTTCCCTCTCTCCATTTCGTTATATACTACTTCTACTCTAACTGTACCAAATCTCACACTGCTCTGAGCGCGCAAGGTGCTTAAAAAGCAGACAATGTTTTACATTTACATATTAATTTGTAGATGTGCCATGCAGCAAATAAAGGAAATATTGCGCATGCGCAGTCGCCCCTGCTTCGTCCAGAAATTGAAATCAATTTTTTACCTTGAACCTTGTGCATACCAATTATTATTTTTGGTGTATGTCCCTGTTTCAAGTATTTTCTTCTCTCCATTTTGTTATATACTACTTCTATTCTCATAATTTGTTGTACAATAAAGAGTTTATATAGTTAGTTTTACGTCATATCTTTATTTATGTTTATCTGTTGTGTACAGACACAACCTGTGACGGCACGTACCCTGGAGACGCTGATCCGCCTGTCCACAGCACATGCCAAGTGCAGGTTCAGTTTCCAGATCACGCAGGATGACGCTCTCGCTGCCATCGAACTTGTGCAGTTCGCTTACTTTAAGAAGGTAACTTGGAAACTTCCTAACATTTCAACCAAGCACCATACTAGCGAGCAAGCCCGACTGGGGAACGACTTAGAACATGTAGTTGTGTTTCTTTGTGAGTACAGGTCTCCAGCGCTCATTTAGGATTGCGTTTTAAAAGAAACGTTTTTCTATACCAAGGCTGCTTGCGTAATGCACATAATTTTCATCCTATAATGGATGAAAATTATGTGCATTACGCAATGTCGGTTGGTAAAGGGCAACCAATGGACAAGGTCGGCTAAGGATCGAGACTTGTGGAAACCCTTGGAACCCTATAATAATATAATATTTTTAGGACAACTAACACATCGCTATCTGATCCCAAACTAGGCCGAGCCTGTACTATGGTAACCAGACAACTGATAAACATACTTATATATTTCTAAATACATACATATTATAGATAAATTACACCCAGACACAGAACAAACATTCGTGTTCATCACACAAAGATTTGTCCTGGGTGTAAATCGAACCACAGTCCAGAGTAACCTATGTCCAGCAGTGGGCGTTTTTTGGCTGAGATGATGATGAATGGTCGATCGGAATTCGCTGCTGTATTAAGTCGAACATAAATAATTACAGGTGTTAATGAAAGAGAAGCGTCAACGCAAACGTCGCGCGTCATCTGATGAAGAAGCTGCCGCGTCTGACGGGGAACAGCCTGCACAGCCCAAAGCTAAACGCTCCAGGAGAACGGTACTATAACAATCTTTCCCTAAATAACAGATTTATTTATTTATAGGTATGCCTACAATTGTTACACATTTCTTACAGGTAATACATGCTTAATAGATAAGGTAATAGGTGTACAATATCAATCGGCAAACACAACATTTATGGATAATATTCGGATTTATACAAATATAACAAACAGTAGTGATCACTCAATAACATTTGCCAAATTAAAAGAAGCATTCTAGCATTCATTACTCTCAAATTTAGGGTCTGTGCAGATGAGGAACTTTGTCCTCTGTACACAATACTTTGTCTTTATTTTCCCCACCAAGTAAGATAGTCAACCACGAACATAAGTCTCTCGTCTGTGCTCTTAAGAAGACACTGCTTGGAACTTTGCTGTTCGAGCACAATCTTACATCATCTAATTCTCGTGTTACGGTATTTGTAATTAAACTCCTCCGAAATGGCTCGACCGATTTTCGTAAATTTTTGTGTGCATATCGGTTAGTTCTGCGAATCGGACAACATTTTTCATTCTCCTAAATGTTACGGGTGGTCCCTTCCCTTTTTTTTTTTATTTTTTAGTAAATTTTTTGTTGTTTTTATTTTTTATGTATTTTTTAATGCTGAATAGCATTAGCCCTAAATTTTCACCCCTCATCAGCCCCTTATTTTTTAATAGCGGTATTTTGTTACAAAATAGTAATTTTAGTAACAAAACAGCGTTTGCTGGGTTAACTCGTCTTTAGTTTAAATTAGGCACATCTTATAGCATTTCAAGATTTTATGGCAACTAGATTTCATTAGGGTAGCCGCACATGGACCACAATCGACAGCCACATAACGCCTCCGTCGACCTGTTTTCATACATTTTATTTGTAGTGAGTGGCGACATCAGCAACCGTATGCGGCGAGTCCATATAAAATGTATTAAACCTATAAGAAATCATGTGACAGGGATCTTAGTGTAGAGATTTTCCAATTGATACTTCGTTTTCCTTAGGTAGGTGTTTATTGATCGTCTTCGTCGTTGAATGCACAGAGTAACTAATCACTACGTTTTAGTCGAATCAAAGTTTATAAAAATTGACCTTATATTAAATGTGAGAAAATTAATCTGGGTATTCAAAACACTTAGGCATGTGATGCCACCTCAGTTGCTTAATAATATTTACATCGCATTAGCACAATCAATCATCACTTACTGTATTCCAGTATGGGGGGGTGCAGCCAAAACAAAAGTTATAGACTTAGAAAGAGCCCAGCGATCGCTTTTAAAGGTGATGCATTATAAACCTTTCAGATATCCAACAGCTGAACTGTACAGGACTAGTGACCTATTAACCGTTAGACAACTGTATTACTTATATATTACTTTAAACTTACACAAATCCATACCATTTTCTTCAAAAACTAAAAACAAACGACGTAATGATATAGTAGCTTATTCCCCTTCAGTTCACACAGTTTTTGCTAGGCGACAATACACTAAACAATCGACTTATATATACAACAAAATAAACCGAAAATTAAAAATTTATAACAAAAGTAAATATGAATGTAAACGCATTATTACGGTCTGGCTTAAAACGTTAACCTACGATGATACTGAAAATATACTGGTGAGACTAAGTTAACCGACCCATATACACACACACACACACTCATGACACACACACACCCACGCATACACACACACGACACACATACGACACACACACACAAACACACACACGCACAAACACACACACACACACACACATACACAAACACACGCACACACACACACACACACACACACACACACACACACACACACACACACACACACACAAACACACACACACTACACATTTTAAACTAAACTTAAGATAAGTATTTTGTATTCCTGTCTAATGTTGCACTGTCATCAAAACTAATATACTTATGTATGTAGATACTAGGGAAGAAGCGAGTCAACCCCAACACAAGTGTTTTTGATTACTTACTGGGGCTGTCTCAATTGTTTATTAATGTATATGTTTTGAGACTGAATAAACATTTATTATTTAAAATTTATTATTTAATATTTATACTTAAAACTAGTGCACGCCTGTGATTGGCCCAAATGTAGCGCTTCTGATTGGCCGAGCGCGGTGCGTGCGGCGTGTTCGTCGTAAGGGCGGGATGTACTTTACAGCGTCCATAGGCTACGGTAATCGCTTAACATCAGGCGTATACAAACTTCGTGGACGTTATATATATATTTAAAAGACAACTCCCGCACTAGAGACAGCTCTGTGTCGCGGGGGACTTTACAAACATACAATTAACGGACACAAATTACATCCAGACTCAGAAAAAATCTTTGTGGGTCACACAAAGTTTTGTCCTGTGTGGGAATCGAACCCACAAACTCGTGCACAGCAGGCGCATACTGCGGCCACGGGACCACCGAGGCACTCATATAACATAGCATACTTAAACAGCAGGGTGGTGAGACCGGAGACCCGTACGAGTTCTCGTCGGATGAGGAGGCAGAGCCAGTACTGCGAGCTGCCCACACGAGCCAGCCGGAACACACGCAGCGAACTACCAGGTCTTCGCAGAAGAGTATCGATGCTGACAGGTCAGTAATCATCATATTTTATTCTCTTAATGTAAGAGACTAGAAGAACGGCAGAACGCAAATCAGTTTCACAAATTTTTCGTACAATCAAGTTATCAAATGCTCTGTTGCGGTTTCCCAAGAGACTATGTTGGTCTGTGACGACGACTGTCGACTATTTAAGCCTGCGGTATCAATGTATTTCTTTAACACGTTAAACGTCATCAAGATATTAAAGACTTGCGGTCACCTGTGACCCCCATGGCCTGAACGGAGGTCTTCCTGATGGACACCCGTGTCCCCCGTGGCCTCAATGAAACTACATCAAAATCTTGTAACGTGTTCAGTAAGAAGTTGAAAAGATTTTACTAGGTTAGCAATGTGCAAGATTACTTGCACATTGCTAACCTAGTAAAATCTTTGGTGTTGTACGCCTCCGTTAGCTACGATAACTGCTTACGATTAGGCTTCTTTCCCACCTAAATAGTAATAAAAAAAGTAGTTACACAGCTATTTTTTTTTACCCGTTGTTTTTTTTTTACTAGTTTTTGCTCGCGGCTCCGCCCGCGTGGAAGTAGTTTTTTTGTGTTATGGCTCCATCCTTTTAGTTGGCCTATCGTTATAAACAGCTTGCCTATGTGCTATTCCAGATTATTATCTATCTCTTAGCCAAATTTGACCCAGATCCGTTCAGTAATCTTTACGTTAAAGAGTAACAAACATACATCCATATATTTAAACTCAAACTCATTTATTCATTTAGATCAAATACATGATACTTATGAACGTTAAAATAAACAAAAGTCAGCATATTGTTTTTCTACAGCCAATTCGCTGACATGGGTCCTGGAGAAAAATTTGCAAGAAACTTTGGCTACTCTTTTCAATCGCACAGGAATTAGCCATTCTAACAAACTCTCGCGTTTATAATATTGTATAGTTAGATATGACAATAACTAACCCGTAAATGATGTTCACTAATAGCTCATACACTTTTCAGATTGACCCAGTTCAAGTCAGCTTTGCAACAGTTATTCAGAGAAGAGCGCGCCAACTCGTTACCGCTGGCGAGGGTGACCGCCTACGTCAACGAGAAGTACTCCCACCAGACCTTCGAAGTGGGAGAGGTGCAGGCCGCGCTCGACAAGATGACACAAGACAACCAGGTCATGATGGCCGACGATATTGTCTTCTTGATCTGATCTACTGCTATTAGATAGGTAATAATTTTCTTGATACCCACCAAGACTTGCTTGCTTCCTTTGGACGTTGGCCAAATATGCACCAATACTGGCCACAGTCAACTAACGGTAGTACAATGTTCCAGTGTTAGTTTTAGGTTTGATGTGGTCTTTATTGGTTTATGTTGGCCCAACATGTAGAGTGAGCTTTAGAGAAGTAAAACAATAGGTAAACGTAGACAAAATAGCAGCGATTTGGTTTGATAGCTCAGTAAAATTTTATTTTATGTATCTTGAAATTGGTTTATTATATAAATAACTTTTAAACTATCGCGTTGCATGATATATACAATAACATATACTTCAGGTATTAATGCAACCTGGTCGAAACGTCAAGCTTTCGGTAAAGTATTGTATAAATTACTTTATTCTGATTTAATACAAACTTCAGTCAGGACTGTACGATGATTTGTTCAAATTTGAGTTGTTTGAGCGAGAAAGGGACGGAGCTATATAGCATATATAGCTCTATCTCTCTTTCTCATTTAAAAGACTCACGTTTAACACATGGTACGGCCACAGGACTAAGTAAATAAGTTATAAGTGTGAATGTCAATAAGTATGTCAAGATCGTAGCAAAGCAAGCGATACTAGTTTTATCTTCTATTCTGTTGTCAAACTGCGTTAAGCGTCAGTTAGTGACGTCATGGCCTAATCAAAGCTATTTTGTCTGCAAATAATGATTCTAATCAGTGATTCAAATTTCTCAAAACAAATATAAATCAAATGTTTTGATTGATACAAAAAGATCTGTTAATTAAAATGTAATCCAATTTAGTTTGCCATCATGATCATATTAAATAATATTAAGTTTATCGTTAAGTTATGTACTACTGCCTACTTTAATGTTATGTTTATTTTTAATTATGTATTCTTTGATAGAAGTATTAGGGCTGGCCCACGGTGTTGTGCACGAAATCCATAGGTAATGACGGGATGCACACTATGAGCACTACCCTAATGATTGTTGGATAACAAATATGAAAATGTTACAAGTTACTATAACAATGTAGTGGAAAAGCTCAATTCACGACAAGTTCCAACTACGCAAAATTTCAATTAATCCTAAAAGTGTTTTGAAAATAAATCAAAAGTTAATTTTGTACAATTTACAATAAAATAAAAACATTAATAAATCAATATGTTTTATTTTAAATTACTACTAAAGCGTACGTCACTTTCTTCCCTTTCCTCTACCTTTGTTTTTACCGCCGCCACTTTTGCCAGCCCTGCCTTTATTTATTTTGCCGCCAAATACTTTCTTTTGTTTATTAAAAGGTTTATCATTGCCATCTTTATTAAATCTTCTACCTCCTTTTTTGTCATTTTGGAACTTGCCACCGCCTTTTCTGTCGTTCTGGAACTTGCCACCTCCTTTTCTGTCGTTCTGGAACTTGCCACCTCCTTTTCTATCGTTCTGGAACTTGCCATCTCTCTGGTTGCCCCTGAATTGTTTCTTGCCATCTTGTGCTTTGCCTGTGTCCTGATTTTTTTGGTATTTCTTCTTTAATTTCTTGTCTAGCCTTAGCTTTTTGAAGCCACGTGGTCCGTCATCATCACCTTTTCGTTTTCTCGTTGTGTCTTTTGTGAAGAGATCTAAAACAAATAAAAATATTTTATTATGTTCATTACAAAATTCGTCCGCAGTGTTCTATACTTATATTTCTAAATGGTTTTCTAAACGCGAGCCTACAAGAGAAAATGAAACAATAAAATTTCACAGAGGTATCACTACCCTGTTCGGCATATATATCACGTGTCACTGAATCCTTATTTATACATACATATAATCACGCCCGTCTGACATTATATACACCTATATTATGTATATAGCCTGGTGTTATACTCCGCCTACGATCAGGCGGGAATTATGCTGGCTTACTTTCTTAGTTTAAAAAAAAGATATGAGTGAAACTTGCCCTAGGGGAACGAAACCAAGACGGTATTACGGACAAAGAAACATGAAACAAAGTATTTAACATAAAAGTGCCACTTAAGCTACTGGAGCTTGTATGTAACTTCTGTTGTTCAAAGTCAAACTCATTTATTAATTTAGATAAAATACATGATAGTTATGAACGTCATAAAGACAAATGCCAGCATACTTTTTTCCTAAGGCCATTTATACGGCGGTTCATACTATCGTTGGGCCAACGAGACTATTTTTCGGGACAATCCTACTTACATGCCCACAGCTGTGACTCCTGTGAGTCAGGAGCAACAGCAGAGTAACCAACTGATACACCGAGCTTTGACACTCGGGCGTCCCATGGACAACTAAACCTACTGTCTTGGACCCCGCAACGAATTTAATCAGAATTAAATAGTAGGAGTTAAAAAAAAAGTTTCCACTTCCCTCCATAGCAAAGCGGGAGACCAAATAAATCTGTATAGGTATTTACGAGGGTGTCCAACCATTTGACAAAAAACAAATGACTAATTTTCATTTATAAAAAACGTTTGACAAAATTATACTTGATAAATTTATCATTTTACAAACTTTTGTTTAACAAACTACTCATTTGACAAATTACGTACCAGACAAAATTCTGTTATTTCAAAAGTTCATTTCATATAATGTATTATTTTTTAAACATGTAGTAAAACAAAACAACGAATAGCATAAATAACATTTGACAAAATGTTTTACTTGGTAAGTATTTTATTTCATGGGTAGGTTAGAATTGACTAATGTATTAGTACAAAATTATTACTTGCCTATAAATAAATCTGTCCAAGATGACAATTACAACCATGCAATTTTCGAAATTTGATACAAAACTCGAAAGGCGTTTGTTTTTTACTAATAAGTTATCTTCTGTCATTTTGTAAAAACACCAATTAGGCAAACGAATTATTTAGTCAAATGAACATTTTAAAAAGTGGCAAATATTCCAATTGCGAATGCGAAGTAAAACATTTGCGAAACCTGTATTTTGTCTAACGATTGTTTTTAAAGTAGTTTAAGTAAGTTTGTCAAATGATTAGTTTTTTTAACGTTAAAAATTAAATGATGATTTGTACGTTTTTTATCAAACAATAGTAAACCATTTACGAGACTATTATAAAAAAATATTTGACAAACCTTGTTCCGGTTCCTCCCCAACCTCTTGCCTGTAGTAATCAGCGTCGTCTTCATCTTGGTCTTGATCCATGTGCGCGTGCTGTGACTCTGCGTTAGCTAGCTCCATAAGCCTGATAGAAAAATTATGTATATGAACGATCATTTGAATGCTTGTCAAACAATATGTACTTACATACACTTGAACCACTGTGTATAGGCCACACAAATATTAACCGCGTGGGCATCGAACCCACAACAATCGCGCGACGCGATCTTCATCGTGTCGATGGTACCATGGTATACGAGTAGCAGTGGGGTGGTTCCTAGTGCAAGTAGAAGGGTAGAGCAAGGTATGAGGTGAGACAATGCTTGCAGGTCAGTGCGACATTCGCACCCTGTAGTTGTTGTATCAGTGTACCCTACTATTAACACCATTATCTCAGCCAAATTACGTTCACTGCTGGACATAGGCCCAACTTCCCTCCAAGGATTGCCACAGCACTCGATCCTGCGTCGACCTTATTCATCGGTTGCCCGCAAACTTTACCAAGTCGTCGATCCACCTTGTTGAGACCCCACTATATCCAGATTGAAGGTACTTCTTAAAGCGACCTTAAAAACTAAACTCCTTTTTACTCACCTTTGACTTTCAGTTATTTCTTTCTTCTTCTTCATACCTTCCATCGCTTTTTGTTTTAGATTCTCTTTCTCTGTCTCTTTTCGTTTAACGTTCTCTTCTTGTTGTGCTTTACGTTTCTCTTTCAGTCGTCTGAAATAATTCAATACAGAATATGATATAAAACACAATATGAAGTATTAGCATATGTATGCAAGTGGGCGTGAAAATCAAACGGTGATGTACTAACTGGCAGTCAAACATCTAACTACAAAGAAAAAATATTTCAATAGGTGTGTACCTTTTTTCTTCTCTCTTCTTTTTAATTAACTTTTTCTCTGTATCTGTCTTCTCAACCAGTTCATGGAAGAGTACCTCGCCGTCCATCAAACCATCTTCAACCTAAAAAAAAATACAACACTTAATCTTTGTTACTTTCCTAGCCTGTATGAGGGCCAGTATGTTGCTGTTGTTATTTAATTACAATCTTCATCGTAAAATGTTAAATATCACAGTACCCATGCTATGTGAAATACACTTTAGTATTAGCCGACGTGACCAAGACACATACCTTCATAAGCTGAAAAGATATCCTAGGTCCAAGTTCGAACAGTCTAATGGCTGACTTAGACTCGGCGGCGGCACCTCTTGATGCTAGGCTTTGTGGTAGTATCACTTGTGAGTTGGGATCATCTTCAAATTCACTCTCTGACATTATTCCGGCTCTGTGAACATTCATCAATATTAGTAACTAGCTGTTGCCCGCGGCTCCGCCCGCGTGGATGTCGGTTACCGCGATAAAAAGTAGCCTATGTGCTATTATAGACTATATTTATCTCTATGCCAAATTTTATCCAAATCCGTTCAGTCGTTTTTGGGTGAAAGAGTAACAAACATACACACACACCAAAATTCAAATCTTTCCTCTTTATTCCACCTTATACAAAGAAGGTGGCATAGAATAGCATCTATATTATTATTCTAGCCACAAGTCCCGTTCACGGGTGAGCATTTATTAAGCTAATGTTACCGGCTGATAATAAAGCTTTCTAATGGTGATGGAATTTGAAAAATCGGTTGATAGTTTTTTTATATCGTAACAAACAATATTAGTATTACTTAAGATGTGGTGGAATAAATCTTCAAGTTTGTATATTTGAATGCGAGAACGTCAAGTACTATTTATTCGAATTGACAAAATTCTTGACACACGCTATTCCCGAGTGAAAAATTTAAGACGCGGTCAGATGCTAGTATGTAATAAAAAATACTTACTTATCAAAGAATTCCGACATATCTTTACAACGATTCAAATTAGGTATTTTCCCTTGCACCATCTGTAATAGATTTTTTGATTATTTTTACAGTAAAGTTGTTTATGAGCAAATAATTGATTTACGACTGTTCTGTCTGTTATGTCATCAAATCTGGCAGACATCAAAAGACATATTTCACAATTAGGGAAACTCTGTGTCACTGAAGTCTTTCCAAACACACAAAGGGCTTTTTTTGCCTATTTAATGATTGTACCCACAAAAACACTTTGCAGTGAGAAATGGCGACCGTTATATATTGTATTTTTTAGGTATTTTATTTTCTTAGGTTTAATACTCATAATACTGTTTATTTATAAAGGGCACTTACACGTCAATCATAGGCATAAATGTACATCACATATTTAAAATAACACATCAATTTTGTGAAGAAATAATTAATTTAATTAAGAGAGGTAGGGCACCATACTAGCGAGCAAGCCCGACTGGGGAAGGACCTCCACCTTACAGAAGACCACAGCCAAATGACTACACACAGCGGTGTAGTTGTGTTCCTGTGTGTGAGTACAGGTCTCCAGCGCTCATTTAGGAATGCGTTTTGAAAGAAACGTATTCCTATCCCAGGGTTACTTCCATCTTAAAGCCCTGGTATAAAAAAAAATGGGTTGGCAACACGCAAGTGATACCTCTGGTAATGCAAGCGTCTATAGGCTACGGATACTGCTTAACATCAGGCGGGCCGTATGCTTGTTTGCCACCCAAGTAGTATAAAAAAAAAAAAAAAATAATAATAATACAGTGGTCTACTATCTATGAGTAAGTACGTTTAGGTCGATAATGACCACTATTTGTTGACACAAATACTCAGTGCCTAGTTTGTTAGTACTTTAGATATTCCGTAGACAGTTAAAATTTAGTAAGTACCTTTTTAGTGCCCTTATTGAGTCCTACAGGCGTGGCTCTGATGGCGTAGTGTCGCATATCGACAAGTTTCGTGGCAGGGTTGTAGTTCATAAGCACACATCGACGAATGTTCTTTAGTTTCACCTGAAATTTATAGTGTATAGATTACTTTATTAATAAATAATAAATGTTCTTTCGCTGTCTTATAGTGCGAAGGGTCAGTAACCAGCAGAGATCAAATTTATATGGAAGCTTGTATACCTGTAGCTTTGTATTACTTTCCAATCCAAAAAGTTGTTAAAGGGTTTTTTTGTAATCACAGGGTGATACCCTGCCCTCTGTGATAGGTAAACACGAACTTGAAAACGGTGAGCGCGGGATTTAAACGTGCACCTATGATGATGGTATTTTTTTTGGAAATTAACGTTTTCTAAAATTGAAACCTAGCTAGATCGATTAATCGCCCCTGAAACCCCCTGCATAACTTACATGAAAACCGTTGGAGCCGTTTCTGAGATTCAGATTACATATATATACAAAAATTGCTTGTTTAAAGGTATTAGATAGATATCCAGAATTTGATAGTTTCCGTCGAGATTAGCCATTGTGACCAAAATACAGTTAGGAGGACATAATCATACTTTTAAACACAATAAGCACTTACAGTGGTAATATTGATGGTAGGGAACATATTTTGAAACATTGTGGCCATAAGCTTCATGTGCATGCCCTCGCGGGAGAAGCTGTTCAGTACGATGAGCGGCGCGTGTTGGAACGCGCGCATCATCACGTACTGCTTGCGGAGCGATGAGATTACGTCGCGGGCTAGACTGTACTGTGGAAGAGAATAATTATGTTTATAACAAATTTGAATATTATATAAAATAATAGTAGCCTAAGTTACTCCTTATTACATCAGCGCATCTCGTCAAAATCGGTCCAATGGTTTTAAAAAAAAATATATATATTTTGGCATATGTACCGTGTATACATCCTTAGGCATTTAGGAAAAAGAGGTTATTTTAATATTACAAACAGACACTTCAATTTTATTTATTTGTATAGATAAATAAAAGTGAAATGATTTTTGGTTTTAAGTAAATTTTTCCTATCCCAGCGAAATTCCATCTTAAAACCCTGGTGTATATGAGGTGGGCCGTACGATTGTTTGCCACCTATCAAAAAAGTTACTTACACTGTGTATTTTGAAAGTAAGTGTTGGTCCACGAGGGAGCCTCGCCATTCTCATATAAGATCCAAGTTCAGTCTCTGTGAACATCATCATGTGAGACACGTGCAAGTATCCCGATACTGAGACAAAGTCTTTTATTGTGTTCTTCTTTCTTTCCTACAACATATCAATAAATGAGGATCATATTACAATCTATACAGTCACACTCTAAGAGAAGAAAATTCACAAGTTGCCAGTGCCTTTTGGCAATTTTGAACCATTAACACTTTTAGTGCCAAGAACCTGGCTCCCGGGTTCTTTGATACGCCATACGCCGAGAACCCGGCTACCGAGTCCATCTATTGATAGTTACTAATTACCTGTCCTAGTGCCTAGCACTACCGAGTCTTATTATTTGTTGGCAAATAATAAGGGTTGGTTATTCAATACTTTTCTTAAACCAATTGAATAAATTTTTTTTTTTGACCGAGTAAAAAGTCGGCACTTAAAGTGTTAACTAATTATTAGTAAAAATTTTAATTTTCTAAGCAGGTAATATGTTATTATTATTATATACCCTACTATGTTTAAAGAAAAACACATTTATTTATTTTTAAAATCGGTTGATTTTTTAAATTGGTCAAATAGTGTTTGAGTTTAATCGTAACAAACAAACAAGAAATGAAATCGTTCCTCTTTATAATATTAGTGCTTATTATTTATATAGTGTAACAAATACATACAAATATAACATGTACGTTGTACTTTAGGATTTACACATTTTTCTTCTTCTTTATCAACCCTTATATTATATTATACTGCTGGGTTTTCTTATAAATTTTATATTTTTTAGAGAATATAGTTTGGTATTCATTATAGAAGCCCTCTACTAAAGATCCAGAATAGTTGTTGTTTGTCCAGGAATTTACTATAACGTAGAGCCCTCTACAGGTCTAGCTTATAGTAACATTTTTAAAGCCCACAATACAGTTGTTAAGTTCAAAATATTAACAGTGAATTAAAAGACATAAATGTTTTAAAAATTCAACTTAACTTACTATGTAGGTATTACACTAACCTTTAATTGTGAAGCTGTAAAAGGTTCCATAACTTTCCTGAAATCCTTCATAAGATCGATCAAGTCCTTGCTGCATTGTCCACGATGTATCACAAACGAGTGAGGAGCTTTTACCAAATTCTCTGGCTCCAGGGACTCTTTAGAAGCTGGGTTTTTCTTAACACATTTACCTTTCCGTTTACCCATTGTATTTTAGATTTATTTTACGAAATGTAAGCTTAATTTAACTTAAAATGTTTATTTTTATTATTATAAAAGTATTTAACACCTTATTATCACTTTTAAGTGATTTATTTGTTTATATCCCACGAGTTTTTATTTTATTTTGAGGTTATAACATGCACAATGTACAAAAAAGGTTTGACAGTTGACTGACAAACAGACACTGACAGTGACGAAGTGTTGGTGTTGCCAGCTATTCTATTTTTTAAATACAACTGTTATATTTTTTTTACTCTAATAATTTGCTGTAAAAACGAATTTGTATTGTACCCCTTTTTATTAAGCACATTGTGCGCACGGAAGAGTGTGCGATTTGGCACAGTTAATTTCTAAGAGTGGTACAGCACCATACTTGCGAGCAAGCCAGACTTGGGGAGAACCTCCACCTTACAGAAGACCACAGCCAAATAACTACACACAACAGTGTAGTAATATTCTTGCGTGTGAGTACAGGTCTCCAGCGCTCATTTAGGAATACGTTTTGAAAGAAACGTTTTCCTATCCCAGAGATACTCCATCTTAAAGCCCTGGTATAAAAAAAATTGGTTGGCATCACGCAAGTGGTACCTTTGGTACTGCAAGCGTCCATTCCATATGCTACGGTAACTGCTTAACATCAGGCGAGCCGTATGCTTGTTTGCCACCAAGGTAGTATAAAAATAAAAGTTAATGTTCATACGGAGGACTACAAAAACAATTACAAACAAATTTCGACCATCGGGCGACCTCCTCTAGTATATATAAATGTGCCTACTGTTAAAGGATTTCTTTCTTTCTGTAAATTATAAAAAAATATTTCGAAAAATGGAAACTAATAGGAAAAAACGTTTTAGCCTCTCTTCTGTCTTTACTTACCACTAAGGTAGTTTGCAGAATCAGAATTTATCATTAACTAGTGGCCCACCCCGACATAACAACCTTCTCCTGAAAATTAAGTCCATACCAAAAAAGAATTAGCGAAATAGGTTCAGATTTTCTCGAGAATTGAGCTTAGCAACACATTCAGCGATTCATTTTTATATTATAGATGTCTACTTACGATTGTATGCATTTTATTCGTCAAAATTGTTTACTGATGTTATTTGATCTAGCATCACTAACCAGGAATACTTTTGCTTGGATTAAAAGCCTACTCGCACTTTTCAGCGTCAAGATTTTCGACATTATAGATGATAACATATAAATAAAACGCGACAAAACAAATCAAAACAGCTTTATTTCTTGCTGGCTCATCTGTGGATTTTTGAAAACTACACTAGGTATTCTTTGTCTAAGTCTCAATGTATTTTAAGCGGTTTTGTTCAATTCACTTCATAATTAATTGGTATACAAAACCGTCCCGGTGTTGAGACCTTAGATTACAATAGCTTAAAATGTAAAAAAAGAATAAATACATATTTAAATAATGTTGTTGCCGCGTACTACCATCACAGTAGGATTTGTACCAGCAGAGTAAAACAAAGTTGAGTAATATGAGAAATAACCGCTAACCACTCTTTTTCTTACGCCTGAGTTCGACTAGTTTGGGAACAATAACCGCCACTGCTACGGTTTACTGGGACACTACAAATTTGATAGAGAGAAAGCATATTATGGTACAAAACATTGACTTATCACGACACAAATACTGCTAGTAAACTCGTGGTAGTGGCGTTTCCAATTATAAAATGTTGGTATATCAATTCTCTATCTTATTATAAGTGCAGTAAGGTGCAATATCGTTACCCAACTATCCTACTATTTTTGGATTTGAATTTAAAACGAAAATGTATTTATTTGGTAGCAATTCTGACTCTTAAGAGATTTTCGTATGTTATGTTATTATCTAGCTATGCACCGTGAGCGGTGCGGGCACGTGCGCGGGACGACTCCGACACGGGGTTGTGACGTGCCGGTGCCGGTGACGTGCCACGCGCTCCGACACCGTATATAATGGATGAAAATCAACCAAAATATACAAAACATCTTATATTTAAAAAAGGTGCAATAGAAAAATTACATAAAAATAGAGAAAAAATAGTTTTCGTTGAGAGGAACTAGAGATATTATTCAAATTCATTTCGTTACATTTTTTAATAATCACATCAAAGAATGTTGGTGAGAATGAATAGTATTATTTTTAGTTACGAAATATAAAAAGCCCCTATTTTACCCCCTATTAAATTAGCTACTATCTATAGTCCATTCTATACTATATCAGTTAAATACCGTATCATTAAATTTTATTTAAAAACATATTTATAATGTGTACACATGGAATTGGATGAAATCTAAAGTAACACTGGCAACACTGTCAGAGCACGAAAGGACATTAATATAATTAATTAATAGGAAACACAATATGCGTAAGCGCATCCGATACATCACGATATAGAGCTATAGAGCTGCATTGGTCGCAACCTGCAAACGCCATAAGAACATAATTCAAATATGAGTAAACATAAGGTAACAATAAAGATTCACATAATAAAAAAAAGGTTTTAACGAGATCAGTATATTACTCAAGTACCCATTGTTGTCAGCATTACTTTATTCTTCTTTCAAATCTGCATATTTATACAATATAAATAAAACCTGTTTATTCGTAGCTTAAATAATCTTAACTTTGACAAGGTGGTATCTTAAAAATATAAAAAATTTCTTCGTAACGGTAAGACATACACTATACCTAAGAACACTTAAGGTGTTCCCATACACCAGACATATTTTATCACAAAATATTACAAAAGTTATTGTTTCCATGTCATATATAAACAAATTGTATGACCTTAAAGTCGGGGTGTGTGTCTTGTCAGTCCAGTTTTTATATAATACATTTTACCGGTATGGAAGTGTAAATAAACATCTAACAAACTATAGTAAAATGTTATGTAACGTTAGAGAACATGTTACCGTGTTGCATAACGTTATATAACTGCTGTATAGGAGCACCCTAAGATCAGTATCACCTGAGCTACAAATAACCAGATCTGCACACAAACTACGCATACAATGTTAATGTGAAAAAATGAATTTTATTTATTATAAGTACCTTCATATTATGACATAATGGTACGGAGATAAGCGTCAAGCTATTTAAAATAAAAAATGTGTCGCTGTTAGTAACATAGACTCTTGATATATTAAAATTTGTTAAGTGCGAAAAATTATAGGCACAATTTTTCTAATATTCAATTAACAAGTTACCTTTATATATATATTTATATAATTAAAATTCCAAATGGTGTGTTCGTGGCATGGATATTTAAAGCCACAATATAATGATATCAATCGTGAGTGTATTTTACATCCGCATCACTGCAGGTACTGCACGTATCGATATATATATCGCTAGGGATGTACCGAACGCGACACGTCACCCATCCACCGAAATAAATATTATAATTAGATATACTACTAATTAATTTGGGCTAACTTAATCCATTTCTAAACCTGTAATATTCCCTGCGACTTGTTAAGTAATACAGTTGTTAGAGGATCTAGCAGATCGGTTGACTTAGTCGAGTGTCGACACACCCCTGGCCCGTACTCTCACACAGTACGCTAGCAAGTCTTATGGAAGGTTTCTGTCGCTTAACCACGCCCCGCGTAGTGCGGCGCAGATGTCACCTCAACATCAACATATACGTAACAAAAACCAGTATTAATCATTTACAAATGTTGTGACCACACTGTTTGTGGTCCAAATTTTCGCAATAAACTACAAAAAAAAGCTACACTCCTTTCGTACAAAGCATCACAAAAATACTACAAAGAATCGTGTAGATGTAACAGAATATTTTTAAAATCGAGCAAAATGATCGATAAATTAATAACAAAATATGTTATATGCAAAAAAAATATAATTAAGGTGTGTCGCGTGCGGGCCGGTGGTTATGGCCCACGCGCGAGGTCCACTTGTGTGAACTAGGTATATTACAAAATCGTTGCGATGCTTAGTTGGTGCCTGCATCTGTGTCGTCCAAACCACAGCCGAGTCGTTTAATGTTGATCCATCTGAAACAATACATATTACGTTTTTTTATGCTACTTAGGCAACAAAAAATATAAGGCCTGCTTATAAGGTGTTTAAAGGGTCGGCAACGCGCGAGTGACATCGTGTTGCAAGCATCCATAGGCTACGGTAACCGCTTACCATGAGGCCGGCCGTATGCTTGTTTGTAGTATATAAAAAAATAGCTACGGTAGTCTATCGACGCTTGCAGTAAAGGAGGACCCGAGGAAAGAACTCATGAAATGTCAATTCAAAATTTGTAATATCAGGGTTTTGTGATGAGGTAATCCTGGTTCTTAGACGAGTATTGCCCGTTTCTATTACGGAAGGTTTTAAAACTAGCTCTCGCAAGCATAACGTTCGCGTGTTATGTCTATATAGTAACCGGCACATTAATGACGTGATCACCTCATTCACTGTACGTAAACAAATCAAAATGAAAGTAACATCGATTAGTGTAAATGCTAGAAGCCCTCAATTTCTTGGAATTTCTCACACACAAAATGGCTGTGCCTGGAAATGAATCAAAATGAATTAGATGTCTGTTTTAGATTTTTATCTTTCCCCTTCTCCTTTTATATTAATTACTAGCTACCGTCCACGCATACATTCAATTTTCCCGGAACAAAAATGAAATTCCAGACAATAATTGATCTCTGTGCACAATTTCATCCAGATCCATTGAGCTCTTTTGGCGTGATTGAATAAAACATCCATCCATCCATCTATCCATCATAATAATATTAGCATAAAAGTATAGGTTTGATTGGAGGATCGATTGGTAAATATAAACTTTGTCGCGTTTTACACAAAGCTAGCAATTTACTATATCGGTAGTCCAAATGTTGCATTAAAGTAAGAAAGTACCTGTTCCTGTCCATTTGTCTCCTGAGATTTCATCACGTCTGGCAAGTCGGGTGGCGACGAGTAGGCAGTCAGATCCAAGGCCTCAAATTCTCCATTTTCCTTTCTGTAAAATTATTGCATCATGTGTTATTAGTATCATAAACCCCTTTAACAAAGTTTGCTAGGGCTCGGTGCTCATAGACAAGTGTGCTCTAAGGCGGGTTTAGCTACCCACTTTATGATTACTCCACATAGTGGTATTTTATCTGAGTGTAAAAGTCGCCCCCGAATCTAGGACTAAAGTGGCGAGCTGAATATTTACTTTTTATTTTGAGGTGCTATTAATTTAAGAATAACTATAAGGACTATGAAATGACCGCAAGAGTGGGTCTGAAAGGTTAATTTTCCGCCATTAGTCCTCGCCGGATCTCACTCCGGTCTTGTAGGATTGCCCTTACTATCAGATGGTTAATTGTAACCTCACGTTGACTCACCATGAAAATAGTTTGTATACTAAATAATAATCTTTCTGATGTTTAAATCTATACTACTGCATAAGCTACTACTTTATTATAAGTTTTTTTTTTTCAAATGAGTAAAAATCAGTTTTTCCTATTCTTTAGATGCAACTTTTTAAAATGAGTCTGATCTTTAGTTCATACACCCAGACTCGGGACAATCTTTTATGGATCACACAATTTTTTGTCCAATATGGAGATCAAACTCACAACATGCACAGTGGTAAATGGCGAGGTAACCACTTAAGGCACAGAACCAACTATGCAGTTTATATTTATTATCTGTGTAATACAATCATTAAGGTCAAGGTTGACACATGTTTGTGTTGACAGCATTCTACCTTTTTTTGGGTCAATAATGCAACATAGCAATCTGTGTTTGACGTAATAAGACATTCCTGTTTCGTACTCTTGCACTGGGTTTTTGCTTATGTAGCTTATGAATGTTTTAATTAAATGAAAACAGTATGATAATACCGTAAAGCCAATCCAATAGGTGCCGGACTCTGGGCCTTAGCCGTAGCTGAAGTTAACCCATACTCGGCCAGCGTCTTCTCATCCTCCATCAGTTGGCTGTCTTTGTTGAACAGCATCTGACTAGGTGGAGTTACCTTTAAGATTCCTGCAAAATAAAAACATTTTATTATGTTCACTATTTGTATTTTATTTCATTAATTACAAATAGATGCAACCGATGGACAAGGTCAGCTCAGGACCGAACAATGTGGAAACCTTGGTGAAGGCCTATGTCCAGCAGTGGACGTCTTATGGCTGAGATGGATATATATTTTTTTAAACTCTCACTACGGCACAAATCCTGTGTCACAGGGGACTTGACAGACACTTATTACACCCAGACTAACAGACATATATGAATCACACTAAGTTTTGTCCCATGTGGAAATCGAACCCATAATCTATGGCCTAGCTGTCAGAGTCACTAAGCACTTGATCAACAGACCTGTAAAAGTATCTTGATAAAGTATAACGGTCTATTTGATGGGATAAGAACACTATAGATAATTATGCTACTAATATTATAAACGCAAAAGTTTGTAAGTATGGATGGATGTTTGTTACTCTTTCACATAAAAATTACTGAATGGATCTGGATGAAATTTGGCACAGAGATAGATTATGGTCTGGAATAACACATAGGCTTCTTTTTACAGCGATAATCGACATCCACGCGGGCAGAGCCGCGGGCAACAGCTAGTACTAGATAAATTATCTAGTATAATAATCTACTATCTGAAATATAGCAATGTGGAATTTTCAACTCATTACATATACAATAGTATTATATTTTATTTTATTTTTAGTTTCATGGTAAGCAATTACTGTGGCCTATGGACATTTGCAATACCTGGGGCATCAATGCATGCAATGCTTTAGAATATTATATTTATTAAGTCTTTAGTTAAACCTGGCCTGTCTGCAAAGTGAATTATATAATTCATTGTATTCATCATTCACTTTATGTTCTAAAAAAATATAAAAAGCAGTGGCCATTAAATGTTTTGCATTACAAATAATACCTATTATATATAATAGAGATGTGACCGGTTATACAAAAATATTTTTTTTAAAAAAGGATTGTCTGACTTATCCTCCAAAATAATGAATTAAAACAAAAACTATGTTGCCTTAAAATATTGTGTGTAAATGAAAGTTCATAATTCAAGGATTCAAAATCATTCATAGACAATAGGAACTGTATTCAAACCTCCAGGCCTCCTTTTTCTTTTCCCTCTTTATGTACATAAAATGATAATGTCTCAATTTCTACTGATTTGTTTCACTTTTTTATATTAACACAAGATACACAATCTTTTAGTAGGTTATTCTAAAGTGATACTACATGTAAATAATAATCCACATAATCTTGTTTGGTGGATTTGTACCAGTGGAATATTATAATGCATTTTGTACAATAAATATAAACTGGATCTAAGTACACTTATCTTTGCCATAAAAGATATAATGAGACACTAATCAAGGTCCAAAGTCTATTGATATTAAAACTCATTGTTGAAAAACTTCACTGTTGTTGTTATTTACTAGTTATTATATGCATCTTCAATCATATTCAGTTTCAGAATGTCTTTCAATATAAAACACATACATAAAGGCCAGTATTGTATGGAGAAACAATGCAGGCTTGTCAGACCTGTCCACTAAGACAACTCGTGTGTTTCGGCACAACTTGAGCATGTTAGTTACGTGTACGAACAATAAAGAATAACACAAGGCTTGACAACAAAACCTACGCTGCGCGCCCGACATTGTATCCCGACTATAAATAGAAATTTCTCATATAGCGACAATCGCACCCACCTTCGATCATTTTCTTCAATTCTAGCACAGTTGTCGTATCCTTCGCATCAGTAAAGATGGTTAATTTTTTTCGCCTAATCATTAAAAAGACATCCTGAAAACAAAATCCGTTTTTGAGGTTACATCTTTGAAACGAAAAATGCACGTCAATATAACAGTGATTGAAAAATTAAATAACCACGGTCACTGTGGTATGTGCACTTCTGGAAACTTACCATGTTGAGTTTATAATTATTAAGTATTTAACTATTTATATTTAGGAAAAAACTCTTCAAGGCGTACCTACGAAATGAAATTATAACGAAATGACAACTGCAGGTACCCACAGACTATTTATTAAAACTAGAAAACCATAGACAATACTGGTCTATGAAACTATAACACTCCAAATCTCGTATCACGGTTAGAGCATGACCGAAACATTATTATAATCGACTATTTTTCGTCACACAATTCTTCTTCTGCCAAGCCGCAAACAATCAGTATTATCAAATTTATCAATCAGCCTGTTTAACATTGAAAACGCAAGGAGAGACAAATAACAATAAATATTGATCAAGTTTCCAATAGTTTTACTTTGGATTTGTATCATCATCATCTCAGCCAAAAGACGTCCACAGCTGGACATAGGCCTCCCCCAAAGTTTTCCACAACTCTCGATTCTGAGCCGACCTTGTCCATCGGTTGCCCGCAACCTTAACCAGGTCGTCGGTCCACCTTATTGGAGGCCTGCCCACGCTTCGTCTTCCAGTTCGTGGTCGCCACTCTAGAACCTTTCTGCCCCAACGGCCATCAGTTCTGCGAGCTATGTGTATAAATCCTTACTAATCCTTACTAATTCCTTACTAATTCCTTACTAATATTATATATGTGAAAGTTTGTGAGAATGGATGGATGGATGTTTGTTACTCTTTCACGTTAAAACTACTAAACGGATCTGGATGAAATTGGGCACAGAGATAGATTATGGTCTGGAATAACACATAGGCTACTTTTTGCAGCGATAACCGACAACCACGCGAGCGGAGCCGCGGGCAACAGCTAGTATACAATAAAATGTTTAATTTACAGACTACATAAATACATAGGTTGACATCATTTATGATAAGTTATATGGCCGAAAAGGAGGTTTGGTAAGAAGCGTCGCGTCGGTCACCATCATTTTTGTTTTGGTCATTCTGGTGCAAAGTGCATTTTGAAACCTGAACTTATAAACAGAAACATTATGAATCTAGGTGATTGAAATATTTCAAAATAGCTAATATGCGTTATAGTTCCTCTAAAATATTTAAAATCCTGTAACATTTAGAAAACAAAATTAAATAGTATTGGTTCGCTCTCAAATACATTATATTTAAGACGATTTTATATTGAGCATATTATACTGAACGCGCGTCTTTTTTATATTTCATTTATACTCTGTGGGTCTTTTGCGTATACTTTGCGAAAATGGAAGATTGTTATTTTGTGTTTTTATAATGCGTCAAATTCTGCATAGACGTCTATATTTTTAAAATTAAACATAATTCAAACTCTTTGTAATGTAAATACTATAGGAAAACCGGTAACATTAACAATAAGTCGTATAACCTCCAAGGGTTAAATGTTAGCATTATGAATTCGCAAGTTTGTGTTATTTGTCAAAACAAAAAGCCTGTAAACTCGACTGATAATAGGCTAGTGACGGAGAGCTGTGGTCATGTGAAGTGTATGGGGTGCTTGCTTTTGGAAAAGGAGGGGTGTTATGCTTGCATTACATCGAAGATAGAGGATAGTCCGCAAGATGATCAGGGTAATGAAAGTGAGCCGGCTCCGACTGATGACTCCACAGAGAAGTTATTTGACGATAAGGATACTCAGTGTGAGACGTATGAAGAGTTTATCAAGAAAAAGAAACCTGAAACGTCTCATATTAAAATAGAAACTGGTATGTTTGTTTTGATTATGACTGTAGTTATCTTATTGGACCATAATATGAACACTGTAGTATTTATGTTTGTTTATTTTTTAATATAAGTATATCTATCTGGAATCATCATCAATGTATTTATCAACCCCTGTTCACCCACTGCTAAGTATAGGTCTTCTACTTTATGCACCATTTGTTCTGATTCTATGCAGAGTGCATCAATTGTTTTCCCGCCATAATAATTAATGTTGTCCAAACTTGACCTAACAATTTTTTTTTACCTTGACATACTTTTCTCAAAATTGACCTTTAACACTTTTAGTGCCAAGAACCCGGCTCTCGGGTTCTTTGATAGGTATGCTATATGCCGAAAACCCGGTTACCGAGTCCATCAAAAGATATTAATTACATACGAGTAAAAAGTCATAACAGCTTTCTTGGCACTGAAAGTATTAAATAATTAATAATCTTATCTATAAAAATAAAAATGATTACGAATGATGACTTCTGATGGACTGCACCAAATTTTTGTTTGTCATTGCCAGGACAAGGTTTGTATAGGAAAAAAAAATTGAAAATATTCAATAAAAGAAAAGGCAGTACAAAGTGCGCTGGGTCAGCTAGAATTATATAAAAATTATAATTATAGAATTATATTAAACTTACTCATCTTAATATATATATTTCTTGTGTGCGTGTTTATGTGACTGAACTCCTCCTAGACGGGTGGACCGATTTTGATGAAATTTTGTGTGTGTGTTCGGGTAGGGCCCTGGATGGTTTAGATTCACAATTGGACCCGGTAGGTGGCGCTGCTGTCGGTATTTCAGCTTTTTCCGGCAGGACGACGTCTGCCAGGTCCACTAGTATTACTATAAAATTGGACATGCCTATGTCTAATAGTGGACTTTGATAGGCTGATTATGATGATATTACTATTACTAATTTTGTTGTTAAAATGTGACCATAAAATTTCAGATGCCAACGGTAAATTCTATGTGTGTACGGTGTGCAAGAAGAAGTTCCATGCACGCAGTCAGGTAGCATACCATGCATACTGCAATGGACAAAGGAAGCCTTATCAGTGCCCTGACTGCAATAAGGTATACACAAAGACTCGTTCATCAGTCTCTTACTAAACTGTAGACATTTAAAAAAAAACTTATATAGTCCTGCACAAAAATATAATTTAAACTCTAATGATAAAAATATGCTCTAAATTGTAAGATATCAAAGTTTTAACTAGCTAGCAATTTATTATGATAATGTTGAATATATGTTTTTGGTGCCAGAACATTATTATATCAGAAAATTACTCCTACAATATTATTATTTTGCAAATAGCAGATATATTTGACAATGGTTCTACTCAATATCAAAATTCATTTAGGTTACTAAGCGACACTTATGAAAGTTATAAATTTATTATTGTATATTCTGTTTTAGAGTTTTGCAACTCAATCGCACTACAAGTACCACATGCGGGTCCATCGTAATGAGCGCACATATGCATGTGACGTGTGCGGTGACAGCTTCTTCCAGATGTCCAAGCTACAGCGTCACAAGCTCAAACATACCAGTCAGTATTTTATCAACATAATGTAATTTTGACTATATTCACTTTCAAAATTAATTGACAATATCAATAGAATGCTATTGATAGTTCGAAGTTTATTTGACAACAAACTTCGAACTGTCAATTAGCCTAATATGTACTAAAAATAAGAGTAACCCGTACATATTATGTTCCACTGCTAGGCACGAATCTGCTCTTCCCTGTAAAGAGGATCCAACTTATTTAGAACCTGCTTATGAACTTAGATGTTAGTATTTTTTCCATAGCCAATTTCATTACAAAGGTAAGAATTAGCAAGAAAGCCACGGTTGGAGCCATAACTACACATAAAAAAGGCAACTCTTCTAACGCTATGTTTGAACTTAATTTTATATTTCTGTTCACCCTCTTCACAAGACTGAGATGTTATCAATGACGTATCTCTTATGTATGTGTAAAGGATATGCCTATCTGAATCATCATCATCATCATCATTTCAGCCAAAAGACGTCCACTGCTGGACATAGGCCTCCCCCAAGGTTCCCCTATCTGAATAATCTATTGAAATTAATTATGACCTTGTAGATAAACTGTAAAAGGCAAATTGCTAGACCTATCCCTTCCAATTTCCAGAGGAGAAGAAGTATGTGTGTACCCAGTGCAACAAGGCATTCAACAATCTGACATCACTGCGCAAGCACGGTCTAACTCACACCGAGGAGCGGCCGTATGCGTGTCAGATCTGCGGCAGGTGCTTCCGCGACAGCTCTAACTACAGGAAACATGTCGCTAAACATGGTAAGTGAATAAAAATATATTATATTAATTTGTTTGACATCTTTCATGGCTTCAGATCAGAACGGCATTTTATTTTAAAGAGTTACGTGGCATCTAGAGTGACTTTTCCTTAGACATGTATCCGTGACCACCGTCTAGAATTGCGAGGGCGTCTTAACGGTGTGGGCCGGCCTAACCAATTAAAGGTTAGGTTGGTAACAAATCAGTGGTTGTGTCAATTAGTATATAAGTATATTTCCAACGTTGTACAGAGAAGAAGTGTGCGTGCGGCGGGTGGAGCGGGTGGGGATCGTGCGGGCGCGGCGCGTGCGTCTCCCGTGGCGTGGGGCGGGGCGGGGCGTGCGTGCCCCGCGGCGAGGGGCGGAGCGGAGCGTGTGTGCCCCGCGGCGAAGGGCGAGGCGGGGCGCGGCGCCCGCACCAGTGTCCGCGCTGCCCGCAGGCCTTCTACTCCAACAAGGACATGCGCCGGCACGCCGCCGTGCATACTGGTACGTCACCTCAACACAACTCATGTTATCAACAGCAAATAAGTCTGTTTTAATGCGTCTGAATTGCATTGATTTAACACTACACTGTTGACTGACTTTGCTACTTCTTATTAAAAATACCACACAAGCAAGTATGATTTACACTACAATATTTTCAATTGTCACAGACTCGAAACCTTTCGGCTGCAAGGTGTGTAATCGCCGCTTCCGAAGAAAAGATAACTTAGAGCGCCACATTCGCAATACGCACCCAGATTACGTTCCGTCCACCGCGGTCGAATGCGATGAGGCAGTTCTCAAACAAATAGCTAACGGCAACCCAGGGCCCAAACTAAGCTATCAGAAAGAAGAGAAAATAAAACTAGAAATAATGAACCCACTTCCTCCATTACCTCAGGATGTAATACAGAAACATTTACACGAAAACGGTATTAAAAAAGATGGTGTAAAATGCAACGATGCTAAGAAAAACGGCAATCAAGATAACAATAAGACTGTTGAGATTGAAATAGATACTTCGTACATTTTAGTCGCGAATAACGCGCGACAAAGTGTCATTGTAAACAAGAAATCTGCCGCAGAAGTAAAACCAACAAGTCCTAAAGATACTCCTTGTGAATATGTACACAAAATAAGAAAAGCTTCTATAATACCCTTACCGCCGATAGACGTGAGGAAAATGATCGAGTTGGAAGAGCAAACTAATTTGAATAACTTGGAATTTGGTACTCCACCGAAGGATAAGAAGAAGTATGAGAAGATTCTATTTGGTGATCAAGATAAGAGGGACAATGAGGAGACGAATGCTGATTCTGGTGCAGGAATACACTGGCGCAGGAAAATAAAGCAGTCTGTTTCTATTGGTAAGTGAAAGTTTCATGAAACTTTGCCAAGGCGCTGTTATAAACAGATATTAGGTATAATTCAATTGCTTTGAAATATCTACAAAATAGATCCTCCTTAAATTTTAATAAGGATTAACCTCAAGGACCTATTTTGTAAATATTTAAATTAGAGGTTCAAGAGAAGTTCCTTGGGGTACTCCCTAAATAAGGAGTACCTCAAGGAACTTATCTTGGACCTCTAATTTAAATGGCCCTTTGTTTAGCAGAAAACTTCAATGTCTAGTACATGTATTTTTTTCCCTTCTACAGATTTGAAGTAAATCAAAGGCTGAGGTGGTTAAGATTGAACAGGGAAGGTAAATGTAGTAGGTATAAATAATTATGTTTTATGAATTTTATATAATATGTATTTAATGCATATGTTAAGAGAAATCAAAATAATAAGTTTTACAAGGGGTTGCTGGTTGACTACTAGAACAAATAAGATGGAGTTAAGATTTTTGAATGCTATACAATTACATATTTTGGTAGTTAATTAAAATCGAAGAAGGTACCAGTGCGATGTCGTAGAGGTTTAAATTTTTAAACTTAACTTTACTTGCAGCAGTGAAGGCCTGTCATTGATAAAAAAAATGAAATTCTTCAATTTCAATATGTATTAATTATGTATAATCTCGTCTCTTTTTTTGGCAATTATCCGACGTATGTATATGTCAATGTCGAGTGGTAAAAAATATACCCACCGCCGCCATTATCGCGATGGGAATGATGGCTGGTCCGTGTGTCATGTTCGTGACTGGCATGATACTTTTGTTATCTGTAAACTGCTATTGTTTTTTATCAATGACAGGTGTCAGGTATTGACATTATGTATGCTACAAGATAAAAAAAAAGCACGATTTGCAAGTCTTAATAACTTACTTCAGATGTGCTTTATCAGACGAAAATGAGCCTAATTAACACTCAGTTAACGTATATATTTGTATAAAGACCTAAAAAGTACTTGTGACATTTTCCTTCGCGGCCAGTATATTTGTAAATTATCGAATAAATCGCAAACGAAAATAATCCTTCGCTTCGTATACATAAGATATAATAACATATTGATAATAAAGCAATATTGTGATGAGTAGAACCTTGTATAAATAGTTATAGTTTTGGGGAATTTCAACGCCTCACGTGTCACCGGTGACCCGGTAGAAACAATAGATTTTCTATTCTGTCTGCTGGCATGGCGTTCTACGTGTTAAAAAAATCTATAGTCTTAATATTGTTAATGCAAACTTGTCACTATTCAAATCAGGAATTTTCTGTAGTAAATTATCTTTAAAAATACCATTTTCTATATTGTCTTTTGTTGTTGTTATTGCAACAAATCTTTATAAACAATTATTCAAATCAGGTTTCTATAGGGCAAAGTTCTGAGGGAAGAGAAAAATTCTTTAGTACTCTCATGAGTCTGGCTATATTTTAGACACACTAAGGCCTACGCTACACTTGACAGAAATTTTAATGCCGATACGCATATGTACATTTAATTGCATATAAATGACCGCTGACGAACCGATTATCCACGTAGTGTGCCCGTTAGTAGTCCTAGCGTAGGCCTAAGACTTGCCTGTCCATTGAAAGGATATATAATAGAGACGGATACGTTCCAGTATTACCTAAGTAGAATTTAAGACATTTTTTAACTTCCCTCCCTTTGTCAGCCAAAATAAGTTGAACATGGAATCTATGGTGTATAAAATCAATTGACAGTAGTGAAACGCTTTTAAAAAGTTTTTGATAATCGAAAGTTTTTATATTAGATTTTATTTTAGCTTTATCACTTCAGTTTTGTCATTGAAAAAGCTTTGGTGTCGTAATGACAATTCCGAACGGGTGAGGCTATAATGTCTATGTAATACGTGATGTATTTTAACCCTAAAACCTATTCGCAATGCAATCTGTAGCCAATTCTGTTGTACTACTTACTAACAATTAGATCGTAAGTTTGCGTCCAAGACGCTTTAGTTTTATATATATTCTTTAGCTGTGACTTTTATTTTCATTATATCCATGTACTTTATGTGTATTCGAGATTTTAACATGTTAATCAAATAGATGAGTTTTAAATATTTGAATTGGAAGGCGTGTAGGAAGGACCAAATATTAAGAATGGTGATCTCAAGAAATTTGATGGAACTGATATGATAGGGGGTTTGAGACTGATTGTAATGTGGGCAGTGTATTTTCAAAATTTATTCTCGTTTTTTAACGTAAAAAACATTTGTGGATGTCGGAAAAGACTGTATTGACTTGGTGTTTTATTAACTAAATGCTCATATCTTTAGCTTGGTCTGCCAAAAGATTCTAACTACACTACAACTATAGGTTAGACGCTGACTCGAACTTGCATACTTTGTCGGAAGTTTACGACATTACATATATCGTAAACCATTATATCGTTAGTGGGGCAGGTATCAATTTTTTTCGTGAAGTGCGAGCAAGACATAATTCCTATAGCTGTAATGTAAATATGTGATAGCGGTTTCAATGTTGAATATAAATGAAAGAATATTAGTTTATATGTAATATCGACTGAAGATGATGATCTCTGATGTAAGCTGATCTCAAGTATTTTAAGTTGATGTTTAACATTGTTTAGGTGTTGTGTACCAATCTTGTTCGTCACAGCACTAACTACTTTATGTCAAGTAATATTGTTATATTATATCTATTAATCAATTAATTAGTCAGTAATTATTGAAGTAAATTTACACTGCGGTAATAATTGCATGTGACAATCATTGATATACAAAAAACACAAGATACACATTCTCGAAATAAAGGAACACTGAAATCAGTCGCCAGTAGATAACTAATATTTTTATTATTACTATAAAGTAAACGTATTATTTTTCAAATTCGACCTTACGCACATGACATAAAATTGAATTTGTAGTGTAGGGTAGTGACTCGACCGGTGCGATACTATTTCAAATAGACAAAGCAATGCCTGTATTATAAGCGGACGGTTTTGATTGTGTATCTTGGGTTCTTTGCATATCAGTGATTGTCACATGCAATTATTACCACGGTGACAATAGGTGCTATGTATCGCAAATGAATCGCTAATAGGTCGTCATGGTACGGCCTTGTGTAAATGCAGCTAATTAATCAAAACTAAGATATTTTCCACGAAGCCCAGATGTATCAGGATATACGCCTGTTTTACATTCCAACGTATTGTCTCAATGATGTTATAAGTAAAAAGGTGTAGGTTATAAGCGCTTCGCGAGTGGGACGTTTAAAATAGTACAATTGACTTTTCAAACTCTGACAAATGACTAGTCTGATTTATTATTCTATATGACGACGCACTATAGCAATTTTCTTGTCTCTTTTTCGTTTACTATAATTACCTCATGCCGTCCTACTTTAACGCAATGCAATATTAAGTTATTTCGTGCGTTAGTGTGCCATTTTTGAAGATCGAATGTTGTGTAGGTAACCCATCTATAGTCTATTTCACATACCATGGGTACTGTGACGTTTAAAATGATCTCTATAGTCCGGCAACTTCGTGCGCTACGTCCCGCGGGGTGACAGACGTTGACGGGGGTGAGGTACCCACGATGTTAGCGGGTAGCGGGTGGTGTAGCGGGGAAGGGAAACGCGTGCATCGTGTGTAGCCGTGTACTAAGAATGACGCGCTACCTCGCCTCCGCCACCGTCTGTACCCCGCGGGACGGTCGCGCACAAAGTTGCCGGATTATAACCAATTGGCTAATTTAATGATGAAAGAGTATTCAATAGATAGGTTTTAATTTAATCGTCTTTCATTTTCATTCGTACATTTACATCTTTGAACGTCAAACGTCACAGTACCCATGCTATGTGAAATAGACTATACACCTTTTTACTTTTAATATCATTGTTATCTGGTGTAATTTTCATTTGTGTCGCGGTACTATCGTGACTACTTGATACTCTTCTGACGTCAGAGTAATGAGAAGCCGTCATTAGTTATTATTAAATTGTTATTTTTTTAATTAATTATAACATTAAATGTGTTGCTGTGAACGAACTGTTGCGTACACATACCGTTTTGGACCTTATGTCAAACTATATAATTATTTTACAAAATAACATTATGAAATTAAATTTTTCACATGAAATGCGTATTTTATTGGTTTGTTTATATTGCTAATATTGTATGTATTTGTTTGTAATGAACTTTGATACAAATAAATGGATTCAAATTATATTGGTTTGTATTATTTAATTATTGGCTAATGGTGACTACCTGTATAAGCTGCCAAAACAATTTTCTTGGGATGAAGCCAATTTTTTTCTTAAGGCGATATGGGAAATGCACAGAGACGAACTCGCACACTTCCTGGTTAGGTATATATTTTATTTTTAAATACTGTTATAGTTGACGTCATCGTTTTCTGAACGGCCCTATACTTAGTCCTTTGCAAATTTATGCTATCGCAATATCGATCATAATATGTAAATTAAATATTTTTAATATACACGAGCAGACATGACTGGCCTGTGTTGTGGTTAGTGACTCTGACTGCTAAGCCAGATATCGTAGTTTCGATACCCACACGGGACAAAACTTTTATTTTATTTATTTATTTATTATTGTACACCATTTACAATATTTTACAAAAACTTTTTATAAATAAGTCTGTACAATGGGCGGCCTTATCGCTAACAGCGATTTCTACCAACTTTGTGTGATCCGTAAATATTTTTCCGAGTTGTCGGTATATATTATATACATACGTACCAATTTAATTCAAATTTTCTCGCATAGCAAGCAGCTATCAAACAGCGGCCTTATTCTAATAAAACACTTGAAACAAAATCAATAGTACAACTAAATCCGGCACTGTATATACCTACGTAAGTACACAATAAATCTCATAGGGTATTATGTAATCCTACTAGTAGGTACTTTTCAGAGTCAATGTTACTACCCGACTGTAAGCATCCACTGTCGTGGTTAATCACCTACCGGCAAACCAAGACAGTATAAAAAACCTATTGTTATCTGCCGGCGGTGCTGAGAAATTTAACAATGGATATAGTCACTAATATTACCGATTTATATAAAGAAAATAATTGGAAAGAGATAGTGCATAAGTACCATGATCATCCGGAGAGGAATAAGTTGTTATGGGTATACCCAAGTGAGGAGAATTTCGACTTTGTAAAGAAGAGTTTAGTGGAGTTGCAATGTGAAAGGATTCTGAGTGTGGGGTGTGGCAGCGGGCTGTTGGAGTGGATGATTACTGAAGCTACAGGTAAATAAATTTGATTTAACTAGTATCAGGGGACGTACTATCGGCTAAGCTGGCGCTTATAATAACAACCCATATGTGTCCCACTGCTGGGCACGGGTCTCCTCTCATCTATAAAGAGAGAGAGAGGGTTTAGGCCTTAATTCACACACGCTGGCCTAATGCGGGTTAGTGAATCAGACATGTCTTTAGAAGTTCTTCTAAGACAGTCTTAGAAGATATTCTAAAGACATGTCTGGGTTTCCTCACGATGTTTTTCTTCACCGTTAGCAGATGGTGAATCATTTTATTAGTACATATAAACTCCACAAAGTTAAATTCACATTGGTACAGCCACCCGGGATCGAACTCGCACATCTTGCGTCTTCTCTCTGGCTGGTCAAGCTGGTGATGGACCACCTAAATGAAAAATTTTAATGATTTGGACAAAACTTCCTAACTAAAAAATATATGATTTTACTGTGTTTCTTTATTTATCAGTAGACCCTGTTAAATCTTGCACCATATTGTGTTGAAATAAACAATCTATCAGTGGTCGAGAGCCATCTTGGCCGATAATACCATAACATACAGAAAGCTCTACTTCTACAGATATCAAACAAAAAAATCCTTACTAATATTATAAATGTGAAAGTTTGTAAGAATGGATGGATGGATGGATGTTTGTTACTCTTTCACGTAAAAACTACTGAAAGGATCTGGATGAAATTTGGCACAGAGATAGATTATGATCTGGAATAACACATAGGCTACTTTTTGCAGCGATAACCGACCGCCACGCGGGCGGAGCCGCGGGCAACAGCTAGTATAATATATTTATAAAGACTGCACGGTGAGTTCAGTGGCTCAAGTGGTTACCTCGCCATTTACTACTACGCAGTGTTGTGGGTTTGATCCCCACACTGGACAAAAAATTGTGAGATCCAGAAATGGTTGGGTCTGGCTATACTTTGTGTCCGTTAATTATGTATATGTTTGTAAATCCTGGATGCGGAAGGCGGAGGACCGTGTGCTGTGGCGCGTGTTAGGAGAGGCCTATGTCCAGCAGTGGACTGCGATAGGCTGATTGATTAAAAGTCCCCTGCGACATAAGGCTTGTTCCCTAGTGCGAAAGTTGACTTTAAAAATAAAGGAAGGAATTTAAAATAGTAATGTGTTCTTGGCCCAAAAACCGGCATTACGAATTAGATTTGGGAGTCTGTTTAGTCAGCGAATCAGGCAGTAGGCAAATAGTTGACGTCTTATTTTGCATTTTTCATCGACATGCATAAATGTCACCAGTATGATTTTTTATTAATAACTAGCGACCCGCCCCGGCTTCGCACGGTTAATGTGGGTTATCCCTAAAATGTAAACATATACCATCGCGGATATTTTTGTAGACCTTTTTATGGTGTACAATACTGTAGTACATTAATTTGATCTAACTCGTAGGGTTTAGGCAGCGTTTTTGCTAAATTGCTAAATAAGCCCAAAAAAATAGTTTAATTTACGACATCACGTTAGAAACCTCTAAAATTAGCAATGTTGCCTTAGTATATGATGCATGTATTATACATATAAACCTTCCTCTTGAATCACTCTATCTATTGGAAAAAACCGCATCAAAATCCGTTGCGTAGTTTTAAAGATTTAAGCGCACATAGGGATATAGGGACAGAAAAGGCGACTTTGTTTTATACTATGTAGTGATTGATTTCAAATGTCAACCTTAACATTAGGTAATAAAGTTGACATCTTACGAATTATTACAATGATAACCTGGCGTTTATATAATTAAATTGAGATCGAAAATATATCGCTTTAGACGTCATGGTACGGACTCAAGGTGGATTTAGGACCCTATTATATGGTGTATAATCTAGCTGACCACAAATTTATGCGTGGGATTCAAACCCATAACACTCGGCACGGTGTTGGTGATGAGATGAGCACCTTAACCACGAGACGACACGTGCATTCCGATCTATAAATAGTTATACAAACATGAAGTTTTCATCAAAATACTTATTTATTCCAGGTGTACCAGTGTCAGGAATCGAAGTAGACGGCGCGTGGTGGCACTGCAAATACGCCCCGCCCACTTTTATACCCCTCCACTTCACACCATCCGATTTAGACAGGGACACCATTAACATTCTCCAGAAAAAGAACAAAACTGCGCTATTATTCTGTTACTTTAACAATCGGAAAGCATTCGAGGAATACTTACAATATTTTGTAGGAAATGTAATGATAATTATTGGACCGCATGAGAAGGGGGTCCATACAGACCCTTTGCCATTTGATGACGTCACAAGCGACTGGATCCTGTATAAATCTCAAGAAATAAGAAGCAGTGGTGATTATATAGTTGTGTATACAAAAGACAATATATAAACACATTCCATTTAATAAATATACTATTTACAATTAACAGTCTTTTACTTAATAATCTTTTTTCATTTTATCACATGCATTCTTATAAGTTTTTACTATACGTTTCTATTTTAAAGTTTGATTAGGTGTTAAATGCATAAGGTGCATCCAGATATGCACAAGTTCATATATCGAATACTTACAGTGCAGCGAACAGCTGACGGTATTTCTCTGTTCATGTTCAATTTGAAACATGAGTCACATGAGTCATTATAGTGGTTTATTTTAGATATTAATTTACATTTTGATCCAACAACTTAAAGTTGAGTAATAAAATTTACATCTCTATGCTTGTCGGCCACCAAAGTAGTACATAAAAGAGAAGCTAAAAGAACGTATGTTTCAGTGTTTTGTTTTGTTAAAGCAAACTAGTTTATTTAGACATTTACTGTGTCACTAATGCGTGAACAGCAAACGATGTCTCTAATTGAACATGTACGATGAAAACTGTTCGCGAGCATGTGTAAGTGTGGCCGCACCGTAATAATATGCTTGACATTATTTATTTACCTACTAGTCAATACATTTATATTTACACATACATATATAAACACTCTATGTACATATTTAATAAATTCATTAGGTAACATTTATCTAAAAAAAACATAAAATTACATTCATCGTTTTGGCAAGCCACAATTAATTATAAAAAAGTTAAATCAATGATAGAGAGACTATGCAATTATTCTTATACTGTGGCATCCTGCTATAACCATAATGTTTTATATAAACCCATGTTCTTCTTAACATGTGGTAGCTTACTAATTAACAGGCATTTATATTAAATATCAATTTTTTTACAGCCTTTCAAAGGCTTTGCTGGAAAATAACAAAAGAATACTTCAGATCCCATTTTAAGCGTATGTCGCTGACTAATTCTTCATGAGCTCTATGTTTTTAACATTGATTTTGTTAGTAGTTGGTCTCGCGGTGGTATTCATTACAGGGTCCATCAGACCCTGAATACAAATAGGTACATCGTTTCCTGAACTCTCACTAGAAGGCTCCATCACTTCTTTTTGATTTATTATAGGCATTTCTACCATTCTATTAACTACCTCACTCTCACTACCCATACTACTGTTTGGCTGAATATCATTCTCTAAAAAATGGAAATCATTATGCATTGGATATAGTTCTAAAGGGAAAAACATATCCAGTCGAGGCAGAAGTTTGGTGTCATCAGAATTATCATCAATTTCGATGACATCATTCTGTTGCTCTGATATTTCTTGTAGAACAACCCCAGAGAGATCCATAAGACCAGAATATTTCTCACCCATTAAATTATCCATTAAGTACTGGTCTATTATAGGCTGGTTTGCTGCAGCATTATTCATTGGGATGTTGTAGAACTGATCTGATTTAACTTCATTTTTGATCTCGTTCATATTTTTGTGAATGTCTTCTAAAGGTGGTGACGCTTTGTATTCCCTATTTATCGCTGGATTGTTGAGTAAGTTCGCGTTGCACATTCTTTCTAAGCTCGGGGATTGCGTGTTTTGTTTGATCGTAGCTTCAAGTTTGATATAGCTGGGGTCGGTGCTGGCTATCTTCTGCGGTGGTGGGAGCAAGGTCAAAGAGTTCACGTTCATTTGTTGGTTAAACGAAAATATTTGAGGATTGGCGGTCATTTCGTTGTCGACAGGAGTCGTGGCCGCGTCTGCGAGCATAGGCTCTTGCGGATACGGCATTATATTATTCGGTGACTCACTTAACGTTGGCTCAGGTTGTAATTGCATGAACTGAGTTGTGATCAAGTTATTAAACGTCACAGGACTGCCGAGTCCAAACCTTTCGTTATTCTCAAGTCTTCTGAACGCCATCTTTTGTTGAGAATGGAACATGTTCACTTGATCTGGTCCTTTTAATATTAAATTACTTTTTACGGATATTTTGGGCTTCTTCCTTGGCGCTCCTTCGAGTTCCGGGGATATATTGACAGGTGAATTACTAAGGGAAGGCACGGGTAATATCTGTGTAGGTTTTATAATGGGACCTAAAGATATTTTATCGAGGGGTTTTAACGTGATATTGTTTCGTAAGGATATTTGGGGAACAGATGGTAGTCTGATAGGGAAGTTACTCATGATGTTGTTGCTTATACTACTAGGTATCGGACAATGGCTCGACGTCAATGAATTCACGTTGTTATTCTGTAGTAAGCTTTGTTCCATCGACACAGGGGTGTGAAGGAACTCATGGAGAGTGGATTGATTAGTTTCGTATGTTAGCAGAGGATGTTGAGGCTGGTACTGATGCCTCTCCATCATGGTGTCGTTGGAGCTCTCAGAGATCAGACAATCTGAGTTATTATCGTCTTTACTCAGATCTGTTACCATGACGAGGTTGTTAAACTCCGGCTGCGGTGTATCATTACTTGACGTCGTGCAGTAACCCTTTGAATAATCCGGCGGGAGACCCTCTGAAAGACTATCACAATCGTAAACTTCTATCGGAATTTCATTAACTGTTTTCGGAGTCGTTTCACAATTTTGTTCACTATTAACACTACTATTTTCGCTATTTTTATTAGTTTCACTAGGTATAGTCCAGCAAGATTTAACAGATTTATTTTTGGTCATTTCTATGAGGTGTTGTATACCATCTTTATCGGGGTGGGTAGTTAGATGTATCACGTATTTATCTCTGTTAACTGATTTGAAGGGACAGTAAGGACATTTATGTACATCTGTGTTGTTTGGGTGCTTAGAGATCATGTGTGAGGCGAAAGCGGTGGATTGTATGGTTGAGTACGGACAGTATTTGCATTTGTATCCATTTTCTTTGGAATGCTGTTTCTTGTGTCGCCGTAGTGCGTTATGGTCACCTGTTCGGTACTCGCAGACGTTGCATGCGTGAGGTTTGTCGCCTGTCAAACAAATGGATTATATTTTGAATGATTTTACAAACATAGAGTTCCCAAATACAATGTACACTCAGAATCTCTATTACTTTTCCCTCATGGGACAATAATTTGTGTGATGATGTAATATATGACGTATATGAAAATAAAATCAATGCTGATCAAAATATCTACATATGCTCCATTATTAACTGTTTCAACGTGACTGTGATTGTGTGTAGTGTAGGACTAGTTCATGAAAAAAAAAACAAAAGAATAAAAATGCATCCACAGCAAAGGACTAGAACAACAAAAAGAATATGCTTGTTAAAATAACCAAACCCTGGAGATCCTATTCCAAGAACCACTTCAGCTGAAGTTACAGCCTAAAATTTAAAGCTCTAAAGCTCTATATAGGGACTATACACCTACTAGTCTTCTTAAACACCACAGCCTAAACTAACAGAATATTATCATTGAGCATAAAACTATAGGCAGCAGTAGTTGCTTCGAATTTGTAAACAGCTGGATGCCAGAAACCAAGGAGCATGCTAAGTGGCATGCACTTGGGAGACGCCTTTGTCCAGTAGTGTGCGTTAGGCTGATGATAATGATAAAATTAAAAACAAATTTACCAGTATGGGACCGTATATGTATCTTGAGCTGCTCTCTCCTAGTGGTGGTGTAGTCACAATGGGAGCACTTGAACTTCTTCACCTTGTCATGTACTTCCGCTATGTGCTGCTTCAATCGAGTTTCATTGCGGTAATCTTTAAGGCACGTTGGACACTGCACTGGGGCAGGACCAGTCTTGTGAATTTGCTTGTGTTTTGATAGCTGGTTTGTTGTTTTAAATGCCTTTGAGCATATTGGACCTAAAATAATTGTATGTTAAAAAACTTGTAATGATTGGCCAAGTGGCATGAGTAGATGAAGAGTGAAATCAAACCCACAATCGGAGGAAAATTTAAGCTAAGGTTTATAATAATAATTGCCTGCCACTGTCTTCTTGTTTCAGTAGTACGGTCACATTAGTTTGGTTAGACGTCATAACCAAACTAATGAGATTAAAAAGGCTCTGTAGTCTGGGACCAGACAAAACAACCGTTCATTAAAGTAACATTAGTAATCTAAATAAATAAATCAGAACTGATTTTGAGCCCCAGCTGTTGGATTCTTATGGAGCTTTATAAGGTGCAATACACCAGATGAGACCACTAGAGAGACGAAAGTTTCATTGTCTCCTCTTTAATACAATGATTATTCTCAATAGCATTGTTAGTTTATTTTTATACTTACATATAAAAGGTTTAGTTTTCCTATGACATTTCATATGATTGTTACGTAGCTTATAGCTTGTATAGGCTTTATATCCGCAAACATCACATGTTGGTAGCTCAATATCTACCATATGAAGCTTCCATAAATGCATGTGCAGCGTTTCAACACTAGGATACACTTCCGCGCACTCTGGGCACGTAAGCTTACCATTCTGATGACATTTCCTATGGTAAACAAGATTCTTATCCTCTTTAATAGTAATTCTACAGTTATCAACTAAACATTTAGCTCCTCTTTTCTTTTCGGTAGGTACAATTATTTCAATGTCGTCTTTTATCTGTTCAGGCTTACATAAGTATGGAATGTGTGACGGTTCTTTGTCACGTACTTGTGACGGTGATAGTTTAGGTTCTACTGGGGGCATACGAGGTTGTATCGATGATATTAAATCTGGTGGGACGTTAGATACTTGGATAACATTACATGGAGATTTTGAAGCGTTTGCTTCAGACATGCTACATACATACTGCGTGGAAATATCGTTTGTATATACTATGTTGATGCTCGCCTCTTGAATTATATCTTTTGGATCAACTTTTTCGAAATTTGGTGTACTCATTTTTTGTAATTCATCTACGGATATGAAAGCTACTCCTTTTGGCAAATTGTTGTTGGCGTTTACTACATCTGGTATTATTTCAATAACTTGTGGCATTTTCATATCCGGCATTTCTTGCCTCTGAGGAGTTAAAGGTGGAGGCTCGTTCTTTGGGTTGTCTTTTTTTAATTTGGCATTTTTGAGAGCTATTTGAACTAGGCTCTTAATCATCTTTTTCACGTCTTTAATGCCCATTTTGTGGTGGTTTCGCAGATGTGTTCGCAGTGTTTCTTCTGCATCGAAGACACTCGTACAACCTGGACAGGGTATCTGGACATTGTCTGCAAGACCATTGCTTTTTGCCAGGTCAGGATGTACGGTGAATAGATGAAATTTTATATCATCTTCAGCCATAGCCATGTAGGGACATGCTTCACATTTAAAAAAAGGAGTCGAACCAACTGATTTTTCTTCATAAGACATGACCTTCTCCTTCGGAACAGGCTTTACCTCACTTGCACTAGGATTCATCATCCTGTTCACATTCATTATAAAAAACTGACCGGACATATTTTACGACACGAAAGTCACTTCATCTATTTTAAGTCATTTTCAATTGTAATGATAACAAAATCAACAATGCATGTCTACATGTTTAAAGAATACAATAAAAACAGCTGTAAACATTAGAGCCATTATATTTTTCAGTTTTATATTCTGTGGATTTACATTCACAGAACATAAAAATTCTCTGTATTGGAGGTCAATGTCTATTTTAGTCGATTATATATTAATAATATTTTGGGACAAAATTCAAATTCAAACGTCCGGCGTCCGTCTGAAGAGTTAGCACAGAACAAAGAGTCATATTCTGCTTTGTATCTATTCTACGACAAGACAATACGACATTCTATTACTTTGTCTATGAATATTGTGACGTTTTATCAGAGATATGTCTATGGCCGGCAAATGGACTGACGTATACCATTGATGTCAGTGTTTAGCATCGTGTACTATTTGTTAGCAAAAGTAAAGAATAACTACAATCATGAGTGTAAGTATAGTGTTAATTGTGTTCTTTTTGTAATTTCCTGCTAATATGAAAACATAATTTTAAGTTTCTTGTTGTAATTTCAGTTGGAAATTGAGTCAATGGTTCGTTACACGTCTCCAATCAACCCGGCAGTTTTTCCGCACCTTACACTACTGTTGCTGGGCATCGGTATATTCTTTACGGCCTGGTTCTTCGTCTATGAAGTTACGAGCACCAAACTATCACGAGATCTGTTCAAAGAGCTGCTGTTGTCACTGGTCGCCGCACTTTTCTCAGGATTCGGAATACTGTTCTTGTTACTGTGGGTTGGCATCTATGTGTGACTACTTTATAGATTAGTTTGTAAGCTATGTATAGCATTCCGTGTGTGGCTGCCACTGAAGTCGGTTCTGTTGGACCTAAAGGTTATTTCTATTAAATTTTATATTTAAGAATTTTATGAGTTTGTTTTTATTACTGTAAGTATATTTTATTGCCTATTAGTTATTACCAAAACAAGCAGAATTAAAATATTCTGTTATGGTGTAGCATAACATCAACAAATTAATAAAATAACACTGTTATGCGTATGTGTTAATTTTTATTTTCATATCAAAAATAAACTGAAATCTTAATGCCCTATAATTATTACAATTAACTTAAACTGCTACTCTGCTAAAACTAAAATTATTTAAGGCTTATCATTACTCATGTGTCATTGTGACTGTTCTAGTCCACCCCGTAACTTAGCATATGCTTTTCCATGCGGTTGTGAGGCAGCAAACAATATATTTCTTTCTTATACTACTAAGAATGCAAACAAGCATACGGCGCGCCTGATGGTAAGCAGTTACCTCTGGTGTTGCAAGTGTCCATACACTATAGCCTATATAAATTATTGATTGTCAGCGCCATAAAAAACCTTAGAACTTCCTTGAAGAACCCCATGCTATATTCCCTTAGGAAAACCATAGCAGGGAGCTCATTCCACAACCTAATATTGTATAATATAGACTCATAGGCTCTAAAAACTATGTGAAATAATGTTTGTGGTCATGTAATTGGTGTGGTAACAAAAGAGTTTTCTATCTATCTAAATTCAATGACATTTTCGATGTGAGTGCTGAGTGAATTGACTGATGGACATGAAGCTCTGTTAAAGAATCGCTCGGCTCTACATGCTCGATGGTACTGCTGACACGTTGCTCCTTATTCTGGCGGTAGGCCTCGTCTATGAGCACGGTCTCGTGCATGCGCCGTGATGCCAGCGTCTCTATGCGTTCGCTCAGCATTGTGTTCGGCGATACATACCGCCTGAGAAAATAACAAATTAGTTTTAGCTTATAACCAACTTTTAATACTTATGGCTACTTGTCTAATAGGACAATCCAGTCAACGTGTAGTTGGTGCAAGGTAGTCACGTTACTAACTTTGTGTAGTTCATAAATGTTTGTTCCGAAATCTGGGTGTCTGTTTTAGCGAATTGTATATTTGTAAAGACCCTGTGACACGGGCCTTGTTCCCCTTATACGGGAGTTATGAGAATATAGCAGTTACCAGGCACGTAATTAATTATAGGCTTAAGTCGGTATGAGCATGCGGGAAAGCGAGTCATAGGCTCCGTGGCGTAATGATAAAACAATTTATTTATACTGACTTGAAGTCTTCACCATCGAGCCTGTACATTTGCGTGGTCTCCACAGCTACTACGGTGACTGATCGTTTTCTGTCCTTCACTAATAACGCCACCTCGCCGAAGTGAGCTCCGTCGCCGAGGTGACACATCTATTAAGAGTACTTATGACAATATATTGTTTTTCTTCTTTTTTACGACTATAGTAGTGACAATCTAAGATGAAAGCCCATCTGATGGTTAGCAAAATGCGTCATGAAGAAATTTAGAGCATTTACCGCGAGGATAACTACAGTGAGACTCGGTTTTTGACTCCATCCGTCTAACGTCAGGTTACTATGCACTGATAGCCCGATAATCAAATATTCCTATACCTAATTTGTATCGCAAGGCTGCTCGCTCACTCAGTAACTGGCAATTCACCTCAATGCCCTTCAAAGAGTAGACAGCGACGGTGCCAGAAGCGATGAAGTACATGCAATTGCCGATTTCACCAGACGCCACCACCAGGTCGTTGGCCAGGTACACTTCAGGGTGCAGGCAGCCCAGTACTGTGCCCACCGTGCTCGCCGGAATGTTCTCGAAGATTTTCACCTTGTCGATCAGTATGCGACACGTGTACAGGCGTATCTCGTTGCGAAGCTGCTCTAAACGATATTATATTAATTAGAATTACTAGTGCAGCGTTCCGCAAAATAGTTACGTACCTACATCTATCTATATATGTAGTACCTATCTAATCAGGAAAATTGGGAGGAACACCACAAATTAAGAATCATTTTTTTAAATATTAAAAGGTATCTATTATAATATTAAAACTTCCTCTCATCTCAACTCATAAACGTCCCACTGCTGGGCACGGGTCTCCTCCATACACTTGGAGGGATATTAGCCTACTATACCACGCTGGCCAGACGGGTTGGTACTATATATATAACCTACCTAGATAAGACAAAACATGTAAGATTTTGAGTCCCTCAATATTTATACTAACCTGATAAAGCGTCCAGGTTACTCCAGTCTTTGAAGTAATGATTCCGATACCTGTACTCATAGAAAGCTACTACGCGTTTTCTTAGTGCCACGGGAAACTGCCTGTATTTCATGTATTCCTGTTGGATTAGCGTTCAATTAATAGTTGAATAGGTACCTATATCTGTACTAAGGTCGTGTCGGAAGACCAACAGCTGTACAATTTATAATATAACTAGCTGTTGCCCGCGGCTCCGCCCGCGTGGATGTCGGTTATCGCTGCAAAAAGTATCCTATATGTTATTCCAGACCCATAATCTATCTCTGTGACAAATTTCATCCAGATCCGTTCTGTAGTTTTAACGTGAAAGAGCATTTTAACTTCACACACTATGGCCAATGCGGGTCGGTGGATCATGTTTTTAGAATTTCTTCTAAAATATGTGGGTTTCGTCACGATGTCTTCCTTTACCGTAATCAGATGGTAAATATTAGAGTTAGGTACTTTCCCACTCGACTACCATAGTTATAACGCACCGTATATTTGAATTTATTAGTCGAATCGAGTTTATTCAAAGTTTTGTCGTCAAAGTGTGAACAATTGATAATCCTACCTTCACTTGGTTCATTAGTCCATTATAGCGTAATTGAGAGTCGTTTATAGTCAAATAAGATTTGATGAAAAACACTGTAAACAAGAAGCATCATTACAAGAAAAGCTTTTCCCAGTTTCAATTCCCAGACAGGGTATTTTACTCTGGGAAATAATAATGGTTCCGAAAAACAAATTAATCGATCTGTGGCCGACTGTAAATTCTAGCCGTGCGACTAAATTACGAGGTAAGTGACACCTATAAATTTATATATAATTTATATTAGCTCGTTTAAATACCCTTTTACTCTATCCGGGAATTGAAACGGGGCAATGCATGCAATGCAGCATATGAATACATCTACATACATATATAAATAATACATATATAAAAATATAATATCATGTATATATATACATATCATACATGAATCTTAATAAAGATACATACATACATACATACTAGGGCCATACTACGTACCATGACGTCCTTAAAGCGGTGCAGCTCTAAACGATTTACCTTAATGTTTAACATTTAAGCTAAATCGTTTAGAAGTTATGCGGGAGTAATGAACAAACATACAGGCTAAAGTCATAACCCTCCTTTTGTCTTCGCCGTAGTCGGGAAATGTAAAAAAAATAAATACATAAGCTCACGCCTATTCGCCGTACTCATGAACTTCACTTGACCGCTCAAGAACCACAATCAAATAGTCTTTTACCAGAGTTAGGTTATTTGGACCTCAGTAATTCGACGATTCAATTAGTACCTACTTATGCCTTAAATAATAGTAGCTCACCTATTGTAAATACAATGAACATCGCAGCATAGAAAATAATACAAGAATGTATTAATAGTTCATCTGGTAAGTGCGAGTGGAACATTGAGAAACCAGTGCCTGTAAGGTGGAAAACACAATATAATATGCAGTGGAGGTCTCAAGGCACTTGGCATTTTGTACTAAGTAGTACAAAATGCTACTTAGACTACGTACCTAACTGCTGAGCTGTAGATAGGTACACTTGTTTATCCTACAGTGATAAACAAGTGTAAGTGTGTGTGTGTGTGTGTGTGTATGTGTTTTAAGCACTTTTAAGAGAGGTAGGGCACCATACTTCTGAGCAAGCCCGACTTGGGAAGGACCTCCACTTTACAGAAGACCACAGTCAACACACTACACACAGCGGTGTAGTTGTGTTCCTGTGTGTGAGTACAGGTTTCCAGCGCTCATTTAGAGATGCTTGAATGAAACGTATTCCTATCCCGGGGATACTCCCATCTTAATGCCCTGGTGTAAAAAAATGGGTTGGCAGCACGCAAGCGACACCTTTGGTATCGCAAGCGTCCGTAGGCTACGGTAACTGCTTAACATCAGGCGGGCTGTATGCTTGTTTGCCGCCAAAGTAGTATAAAAAAGGTGTATCTCCGGCTCAGCAGTTACGTAGTCTATGTATGCTTGACATAATTTTAATCATTTTTATTAGAAAAATGTACAGTTGTTTTTGCAAACGGATCTGCGGGATACAGCTAGTGTAACATTAATGGGTGGCTATTAAGTATTTAGTAAGAGTATTATTGTAGTAGATACTTTAAGTATATATTTTTTTAAAGACAACGCCCGCAGCTTGTACTCTAAACAAGCTCTGTGTTGCGGGGTACTTTACAAACATACAATTAACGGACACAAATTACACCTCAGAACAACTCTTTGTGGGTCACACAAAGTTTTGACAAATGGGAATCGAACCCACAACCTCGTGCACAGCAGGCACATACTGTACCCACTGGACCACCGAGGCAGTCAAAAATTAAGGTACGTATGCATAGGTATGTATCTCTTCTTACCAAAGAACGCAGATATAACAATGATGACAGCTTTATAGTATCGAAGTTCAATGCTATACTCCAGCAAGTCGTGTCCGCCTTCGCCAAACTTATGTAAGTAATAATTGTACTTAGGTGGCATTGTGCCTGTCCCTGAAAATTAACATGCATTATATATATGTTTGAGGTATTGCGAGCTATGTTACATCTATACTAATATTATAAAGCTGAAGAGTTTGTTTGTTTTGTTGAACGCGCTAATCTCATAAAGTACTAGTTCGATTAGAAAATGTTTTTTTTGATTAATAGTGCATTTATCCAGAAAGGCTATAGGCTATATAACATAACGCTACGATCAATAGGAGCGGAGCAGTAGTTAGATATGTTGCAAAATCGGGGAAAATATTCCAAATTACCACGCGGACGAAATTCCTAGACCCCTAGTTCAATATATGTATACCTAAAACAATGTCTGACTATGCACTGATATAAGCAATTCTCGGCGAAACAACCCCATACCATACAACTTCACAAGACTTATAAAAAACTGATAATCTCCTAAAAAAATACGAAAATAGTCTCAAACTCTTATCCAATACCGAGTTAAAGTGATTGGTATGCTAGTAGCCTATTGACTACTAGATACATACTAGAACATAATGTTAATTATGTTATTATGTTAACTAGCGGCCTGCCCCGACTTCGTCCGGGTTAAACTATTTTCTTTCAGCGCAACTTTCTTTTTTTTTACATAAGAACCTTCTCCTGACAATAACAAATACAACAAAAAAATAATTACTGAAATCGGTCCAGCCGTTCACGCTAGATGCCGTGACCAAAGGAAATAGGGATTCATTTTTATATATAAAGATTAAGGTGTCGTTTTTAAGATTTAGATAACGTCATAGTGGTATAAGTATATATAACTAGCTGTTGCCCGCGGCTCCGCCCGCGTAGATGTCGGTTATCGCTGTAAAAAGTAGCCTATGTGTTATTCCAGACCATAATCTATCTCTGTGCCGAATTTCATCAAATCCGTTCAGTAGTTTTTATATGAAAGGGTAACAAACATCCATCCCTCCATACTCACAAACTTTCACATTTATAATATTAAGGATCTAATATTAGTAAGGATAAGAAGAAATTGTTACTCGCTGTTCGATAAATGATCAGCGGGCAGATTGGTATAACTGCATAGTACTTAGTAAAGTATTTTATCTGAGCGTCTATTTGCTTCGGAGGGCACGGTAAAAGTCAGTCCCGAATAGTCCCGATTGTTAACAGTCGCAGTCTGATCACGACACCGGCCTATATAAGCAATCTAAATAACTCTGTCCACTAACGATAAGAAGAAGAGTTGAGCTCGCCTTTGTACATTTTATATTTATATGTATTTGTTTTCTTTGTTACTGTGTACAATAAAGAATTTAAGAATTTAGGAAGTACTCACAGTAGTATGTGACGACGGGTGAGAGGTACATGAGGCACGCCCCCCAGTGCACGCTGAGGAGCAGCACCACCGTCAGACGTACTATACCTTGTACTATGTACGACGTGGTGAACAGCTGCACAACAATCGATCTAGTCAGTATACGCTAAGGAACCTTCGACAATTTTCAAAGGCCATTTTGTGCTTATTCACTTCTGAGGCCGTATCGTGACTTCCTTTTAAGGATTCATTCTCGATCTTGAATTGAATTATGATTAATGACAAATTTCAATCTAGGTACTAAAGCTGACTTAAAAGGAACTTAAATGAACCCTTCCCATTCGACTCTGTTAGAAATGTCCGCAATTTTATTAAAGTTTGACAAATTAAATTTAAATTTTGTCAGCAGCTGAAGGGTGGAAAATTACGTCAGAAACAGCAGCTGTTCTTAGCGCTTCCACTTTTCTCCCCAAGGTCGGATGCAAAGTTAAAAACCCACAGCTTCTCTAGTGGTGGACTCATGGTGACTTCTCCCCATCTACTCTATCCTCTACTTCACGGTAGTGTCGGGCTTCGCTGTGCCCTGACCTATACTTTATTTTTGTACTAAAGTATATTAAGTAAAATGTGATTTGCACCTGGATTACTATCTTCAGATGAGCCACGACAGTACAGATCCTGGCAAGTCGGAGCAGCGCTAAAAAGTGGGCCACAAGAATGAGGCTAGGCGTTTGTACGCCGTAGATGAGCATTATGAAGGCGAAGGGAAAGCATGAGATAAAATCCAGTAAGAGCCAACTTGTTAAGTAGTTCCTGAAAGCAACAACTTAAGGTACATATTATGATTACCTACTTTTCCTGACTGATTCATCAGCGCTAGGGCTACAAACTAGAAATGTTTGCATAAAAAGTTCCTTAAATGAACATAGTATGACGAATCTGGAATATGACGAGATTGGAAAGTGACGAGTTTGGAATATGGCGAATCTGGAACTGACCAATTTGGAAGATGATGAATCTGAAACAAATCGTTCACGGACCTAGCCCCTCTAGTTTCGGCTGTCCGCTGATAAGTTAGTCAGTTAAGGTCTTCTTTTATATATATGAATGCATGATTAAAAATAAATAATACAAAAGTTCAGTTTACCAAGCGATCAATTTCCTATCAACGTTGATAGTCCTGAATGTTCTGTCAACACGCCCAATGTTGAACTTCATGAAAATATCGGTTAAGCACAGAAGGTGAAAGATGAGCAGCACCTTGTCAGTACTCATGAGGGTCAGATTGTTTAGTGGCTGTAGCACGTAGAACAAACGGAACGGGGTGATGGACAAGTGACAGAGGTTCACCATTATCATAAATGCCGTCCAGAATAAACTGCAATAGTAAAGTTTGGCGTTATTGTAAGCAGATTTTTTGTTTTTTGTAACGTGGTTTATAAGTTTTCACCCAGTTTGAGATCGGCAGGGGTATTTTGTAAGAGCGAAAGCCGAGCGACCGCGAAAACGGAGCAAAATCTCGCTGTCAGATTAAAAATCGGTATTCCGTAAAAGTGAAAACTGAGCCTTTTTGACGTTTAGCAATCGTGTGTGCCGTCACCGAGCAATCACAACTGTCAGTTTGCGATCGCTGTTTCTTAAAGAATCAGCCGGCGGGACTAGTTAGTAAAAGACCCGTGGACTAGTTTCCCCACCTGGACGGTCAAGGTAGAAACAAGAAAAATAAACAATCACATTATAATAGAAGCAGTTATAAAATTTATATAATACAGACTTAGGTGTCGCTTTCTTCGGTACAAGGTTCGTTGAGGGCACGCTAAGTGATAACTGGTTTGGTAGGCACGCAGGACGAAAACAAAAGAGGCGGCTCAGCGGCGTCCAGTGCTACTATATACTGGCCCGAGGGAGAGGGCAAGGTGGACGCCGCCACGTCCACACTGGCCAAAGGTCTCTCTCATATTCTTTAATAGATTTCTTGTCGATGTCAAATTTACCCAATCCTTCGCAAAGACATACAACCTACTATAAATAAAGAGTTAGAAACGTGAGGTGGTATTTATAACAGCAATACACCTGACCTGAATAAACTTAGAGGATGGATAACTCGATAGCCTTCCTCAAGTAGCTGTCGTTGTCTCTCGGCGATCACTGCCGAGTAACTCTGGAAGAAGAATGACGTCCTCGGGTGGTACATGGATAACTGTCCCAGCTTGCGTATACTGCGCCATATTTTGCCGCGCCAAGTTTTACTTACCGGCAGCATACTATCGGATCCTTTAAAGAAGATAAGTTTCAGTCAGGGCAGATAGATGAAGTTGCGATGTTAGAGCAGCCATTTGGTTGCGCTGTCTTTTTCAGACACAAATCTTCTATATTTATTTTTTTTATTAACGTGGAAAACGTCGAGCCCGGAGCAGGATTCAAACCAGCGCCTCTCGGGTTCCGGCCCAGCGCACTACCAATTGTGCCATCCGAGCTCCTACTCGTGAGTTATGCTCCTGCTCCGGGCTAGACTATATCCCACAGAAATATGTAGATCCTATATCCACATTGCTTTAAATATATATTTGAGCATAGCAAAAATGCTAACAATATTAAATATATTCTAGCATACGCCTAGCAGTGCTTTGAAATTGAACTTTCAAGTGTATAATAGCCATGGATGAGTTATTTGCTTTCAACTTGACCACCATAACGTAGGGTCCTAACCACTAGACGATCACAGCCATTTGGTGACGTCTTCGTCGACGATTGTCCGTGTGGTGACGGATTAAGAATACAAATGTCCCCGTTCTATCCCGAGGTAAGAGTAGACTAAGGGGCCAGGCAGACAATAACCACTGCAAGAGAGGGAAAACTTGAAACAAAACCCTATACCAACACGTTTGGCCAGCGTGGTATAGTAGGCTAATATCCCTCTAGTTGTATGGAGGAGACCCGTGCCCAGCAGTGGGACGTTTATGGGTTGATATGGTATGACCACCATAATGTAGACAAGTTACATACACAATAGATATAAATAAATATAAGTGAATAAGAGAGACAACGATACGTAATAGATATAATACCGTGCTTATCACAGAAAAAGATCAGGAAATCAATTTCTGTGGTGCTTATAGTAACTGAAGTGTGCTCAGTTCAATCACAACGCTCACTTTACTGTCTTGGAGAAACGAACAAAATATTGATCTGATCTTCTTCTTCTTATCGTTTGGTTAGTGGCCAACCTGGTGACAGAGTTATTTAGATTGCCCATATTTAGGCCTCTGTCGTGATCTAACGACAGAGGCGCTGGTTTGAATCCTGCTCCGGGCTCGACGTTTTCCACATTAATAAAAAAAATAAAAAATAAAAGCAGCGTGGACAGGCCTGACAGAAGAATTGATGTAGGTTGCAGTTTGGCAATTGACAGGGTCAGTGTGGGACCAAATGCTGTTAAATCATGACATGTTCAGTAAGTAATGTTCAGTAGTGAACGATTATTGTCGTCTATCTGCCTAAATTATGAAGAAGAGTTTGGCGAAAGGTTATCATGTTATGAGGCAGTCTATTGTGTGACTTGACTAGTAGAACTTGGACTTAACAACAGTTAGTAAATAAACTACTTCATCATCATCATTAGCTTATCGCAGTTCACTTCTGAAGAAACGTCACTTTAACCAACCAATCAGCCGGTTTCAGTCCACTGCTGGACAAATGCTTTTTCCAAATTGGCGCCACAATGCCAACTCCTTCGTCTTTCGCATCCAGTCTACACCAGTAATCTTCTTGAGTTCGTCGGTCCATTTGGCCGGTGCGGGCGTCCTACCTTAATATTACCAAGTCACGGTCTCTACTATAGGACTCGTTTGCTTCAACGGCCATCGGTCCTTCAGCAGATAAGGCCGATAGGTCACTTACTTTCTCAACCCATAAACGTCCCACTGCTGGGCACGGGTTTCCTCCATACATTTGGAGGGATATTAGCCTACTGTACCACGCTGGCCAGACGGATTGGTACAGGGTTTTGTTTCGAGTTTTCCCTCTCTTGCAGTATATATTGTCTGTCTGACTCCTTTAGTCGACTCTTACGACACCCTCGGGATAGAACGGGGTGGTGACATTTATATTCTTAATCCGTCACCACACGGACATAGGATAGGTCACTTACCAAGATTTAAATCACATTGATGTTTTCTGTGCTGCATTTCTAATGTTGTTGTTATAAATATTTCTTCATTTCCTTTCTTCTGGCAACAACTGCGAATTGTCAACGGTTTCTACTTATGTGTAATTAATTATATTATAAAATTCTTTTCCTTATAAATCTGTCAGTTCGTTTTTACAACACAGGTTTCTATTAAAACGTATTGATTAGTTAATCTGTGGTTTTATTATTGTCTATTTTTTTTAGTCATGATATTAGTTCTCTATTATATGCAAGAAGTTTATAGGTTTAAGCTTTTTGGGCATATTGGTATAAGTGGGTATGTTTTACAGTTTTACCTATTCAAGTGGTTGGAACTTTTGGGTTATGAGTCATGTCTCGTGAGCCAACGAATGTTGTTTGAAGCTACCTACAAATTGGTTTCTGTTAGTTCCTTTTCTTGATTTTGTATATTAGTTATTCGGATTTTCTCTACGGTCTCGTCGTTTTTCATATAATATATTCAATAATATTGCTTGTGAATGTTACATATATTAAGTCTACCTGTACTACATTGTTGTATTCTATGGATAGATTCTTTGCGAAAATAAACTTTATTATTATTATTATTGTGTACTGATGATCAATATTATAAGACAAATTATAATAGGTACGTAATAATATATTGTATATAATATGTTAGTGCCGTGCAGGATACTATAATGAGTTATATTGTTTAGTGAATGTACAGTAAGCAGAGGTAGGTGGGTATAGGTACTAAAACACAAATATTCTTACTCTTATATTTTAATTAATAAATATGCTTAAATAACTATATTTTAGATAAATGCACTTATGTATTTACAGGTAAAGATATGTACCAAGCTTCATTTGGTCGAGGTTGCTAACTGATAATTCAGCGCTGGGCATTCAGCGTACCTAAGCAAATAATCACCACCTCCTGCCGCGATGGTGATCATTTCGAGCTCAGCAAGCAACATGAAAAACAGCGACTATTCTTTTATATCTATGAGTCCAACCTTTTGTATATTTATTTCATCTTTAATCCCGACTAAACGGATCATAATGGTATCTATCTTTTTGATGACGACCTCCTTTAGGAAGGCATCCACGGGCATCACATATTTTTGTTATATTTTTGTAATCATCCGTTGTTCAAATATGTAGGTGTTGTGTCGAACATGTGTTTTTCTGTGTTATAGAATGTTATCTGCGGATCGCGGTGTTGCCAAAGTCTTGACTGAAGGGTGTCGCGTTGAACCCGAAGTTGTTGTTGTGACTTGTAATCGCCTCTGGCTGAATAGAAAATTCAACAGTTTAATAAAAAAAAAAAAATACACACGAAACTAACCTCGTTTTTGAAGTCGGGTTTTTTTTGTCGGTTATTAAAAGTCCTTTCAACTTATATTGGTCGCGTCGGCAAAACGCATCGAAAACGAAATATTATAGTGCACAAAAAGGTGCTCAACTGCACAAACACAGATGCATTTTCTATTTTTTTCATGAGTAGGTATTTATAACTATAAGTTAGAAATTAGATTATTTAAAAGAGGTAGGTCACCATTCAAACGAGCAAGCCCGTCAGGGGAACACAAAAAACTATACATAATGGTGTAGGTACATGGTTGTGTTCCGTAAAGAAACGTTTTCTTATCTGAGAAACTCCATCACAAAACAATGATTACAATGTTAAGCTATTGCATAGTTTTTAGTCAGCAACGTGCGAGTGACTCTTCAGCGTCAGTAGTCCATAGGATATGGTAACTGCTTACTATTTTGGGGTCATATAAGGCCTGCATTCAAGTGCCACTTAAGAAGTTTTTTTTATATTACTTGGGTGGCAACCGTAGCCTACGGAAGCCTGCAATACCAGTATGACTTGCGTGTTGTCAACGCATTGTTTTACGTTTCTAATACGTATACGAATACGTTTCTTTCAAAACTCATTCCTAAATAAGCGCTGGAGACCTGTACTCACACACAGGAACACAAATACATTGTGTGTATTTGGCTGTGATCTTCTGTAAGGTGGAGGTGCTTCTCCAGTCGGGCTGGCTCGCTAGTATGGTGCCCTACCTCTCTTTAAGTATTGTACAGTAGTGTAACAGTGGCCTCACGTTGGGCGCCACTGTGGGAACTCATTCTGTAGAACGGCTCGCGCACATTTTTTTCGCTCGTCGCTCGTATAATATACATATTCGTAGGTATCTAATCAAAGCAACCTACTCACCTGCTCAACGTTATGATATCATAAAAGTTAGATCGTTACCTCTGGATGAACTTCAATCTCCCGGAGCGAGGAGTCGTCGGTGGGGTAATAGTCGTTGCGGAACTGCGGCATGTCCTCGATGCCGATCAGGTCAGAGTCGTGAGACGTGTCGCTGAAATGTCACATTATAATTCTATTATTATTGCTTATACTTACCCACTATTGTTAAATTTATAACGGACTAGAGGTGGTTGATATTCTATTGTAATTAATTAAATCCAAGGCGGAGGGAAACGAGGCAGTTTGTAAATGAATGAATGAATTTTGGGAATATGTCAACGGAGACTAGCCATCTGCACGGGAGATATTATAGTACACAAGTGCTCTTTTTATTTCCCCATTCTCATATTCTGATGGGACGGCAATCCGACTCGACCCAAGAGAGATCAGACATAGAATCAACAGCCTTACGAGAACGTGCTTACCGAGGCACGTACTAGTAAGGCAAATTGAACGGCTCGTAAACACCGCATATTTGCAAACTTTTGGCATTTCTTGTGAATTTCTTGACAGAAAATCCCAATATCAGTTTTTGGGCTCACCCGGGATTTGAATCCGAGTACTCGTGATCAGCAGTCACACACATCGACCACTGAGCCACCAAGGTAGTTTTATGCTGATGCCATGATGGCAAGAAAATTGCATGTAAAACTACTTATGCTCTTGATAATTTATTTTAAGTGCCAGGTAAATCAAACATCTAAGATTCATACTGTCATCTTCGTAAGGAATATGTTCTTGTTGGTGAAGTTTACAACATACCTTATAGCATCAAAGTCAGGGGCTTTAATGCTCTCGTTCCATATAGGATTGGAGCCCTCGACGGCGTGCTTGTTGGTGCCGGGCGCGGCGAGGCCCGCGCGGTTTAGACCAGAGTCCATAGAGCTGTACTTCGTCATCGATAAAGCTTCCAGCCTACGGTTCAGACTGTAAACAAAGCACATTGGAATTATATAACAATAAAATTTATAATGGTAAAATTAAAAAATAACCTTCGTGCACCACTGATGGAAAAATGTTATTATAGCATAGAAGAGTACTTACAAGATAAATCATATGTGACATTTTTCGTGAACAATAATGATTGCCAACTATGACTAACATATTAGTTTAGTATCAAAGGAATTTTTTATTGATTAATTATTATTATTTTTGAACATCCTTTTCTTGTTCCTAATTACATTGACATTATTTAATTATTTTGACATTGTTCCATTTTCATATTGACATTATTTAATTATTTTGACATTGTTCCATTTTCATATTGACATTATTTAATTATTTTGACATTGTTCCATTTTTATATTGACATTATTTAATTATTTTACATTGTTCCTTTTTCTATATTGACATTCATCATTGTTGACATCTTTTCTTAATTTATTGTAATAATCAAAATTTAATTAGTTGATAGTTATGTATTCGACACAAATGTAATTTTAATATAAATAAATGAAATGAAATTGTGATGATGATGAAACAGAAGTTGCCTGATAAAGAAATCCTGAATTAATTAATTGGGGATCAAGAAACTTCTCTTTCATAATGATCATCATTGGCCGAAAGACGTCCACTGCTTCTATACATAGGTCCCCTTGTGGATCTTAAACTTTTGTTTAAGATGCGGTAACGGGATCGGTAACGGGCCATATTTTAAATATTAAAATATATTATGAGCACGAATGTTTGTTCTGTGTCTGGGTGTAAATTACCTATAATATACACATATTCATTTAGATATATATAAATATGTTTATCAGTTGTGTATGTTTCTATAAACATACACAACAGATGATTATGATTAGTACAGGCTCTGTCTAGTTTGGGATCAGAATCAGATAGCGATGTGTGAGTTGTCCCGAAACTATGACACGGTTCAAAGATTATTGTTTTCAAATCCATTACTGATTCTGAACAAACCACTTCCAGGTTTCGCCATTACCATGAGTAGCACTGTATAATGCACTTACGTTCTAGTCCTAATGATATAGGTAAGCAATAGCACGAAGACCATGAAGCCGAGCAGCACGGTGAGCGAGATGAGCACGTACACCACGATCTGCGTGTTGTTGTCGGAGACGTCAGGACTCTCATTAGTCACGAAGTCCGCCAAGATCACCAGCTCCGTACTCAGCGTCTGCTGAATTGTTCGCAGCAGGACTGTGTCACTACGTAAACTGAAAGCAAACAAGCAAGTAGTCCGGGTTAAACTATTTTCAGCGCAACTTTTTTTTTACATAAGAACCTTCTTCTGACAATAACAAACACAACAAAAAAAGAATTACTGAAATCGGTCCGGGCGTTCACGCGTGATGCCGTGACCAAGGGAAATAGGGATTCATTTTTATATAGATAAAGATTTTTGCTTTATAACGGCTTATAATTTTGAATATTACTATCTAAAATATTATTTTTAATTTAACATTGATAAACAATCTATTTTGATATTGTACCTAAAAATATATTGCATGCTATGTGGCAGAAAATGGAGTATGATTTCACAAAAAGAACACCATTGTAACCTATTATCGCAATAAATGAGTTTGAATTTGAATTTAATAAGTAGATACAAATTGCACATTTAGTCTATATAGTGTAAGGTAACCACCTTCTCACAAAAATCGCGCCAATAATAAGGCATTGAACTTTTCAGAATGTGTGACTGCCGTTTCGTAGTGCGGTAGAGAATAGAGTATAATGAAGATTTATAAAAGTAATGTCATACCGTTCAATCTCTTCAGCGGAGACAGGCACGTTGTCTCTGATGAAATGCGCCCTCACTTCGGTAAGTTCGTCGAGTGCTATGCCCAGGTCGTTGTTACTTGGGACCACCTGGTCGATGTTACACGTCATGCCGAAACCGACTGTGAACGTGTGTGCTATCTGCAAATATAACATGATCGGTCATGTATTATGAGGGTTGGGCGATGAAAAACAACTGATTTAATAACTGCAGTCATAGTTGGGTGTTGATCTCTTAAAGCAAGGGCCTACCGAGAAGGGAAAAGGATTGGCAGTTGCCGTGAATTAGAGCTATCACTCCTAGGATCGGTTCTTCGGCAGCAGCATTAAAATTCTCGTATAAAATCTCGTTTCATCATCTCAGTCTGATGACGACCAGTTTTCAACGCAAATTATGTTTGCAGAATGCAAACATAATCTGAATGAATCTTAAGCCTCCCTCTGATCTTGTGCTCCGAATAGGTAATCTGTCTACCTAGTGGGAGGTCGTGAAATGCTGCGTTTTTCTGTATGTGGTCGCTTTTACCCTAAAATCTTTATTCCCAATCGATTTAGAGCTTTGTTGAACGATGTAGCCTGTCGTTTAATTTCCACTTTAACTTACGAACTATTGGAGATATATAAATCACATTAAACACCAAAAAAATATGATTTGCCGTATTATTCGGTGAATTCATGGATTGACGCTGGAACCACCAACGGATCTTATGACCATCGTAATATGATAGGTAGGTACTTACAAAGTCAGTTTTCGCTTCGATCTGCTGCAGCGTGTTCCTGAACACGAAGGTGACCCTGTTGAGCGCCGAGATCAGGTATACTTTGACTTCAGTGTGGTCGGTCTCGCCAGCTATAGAGTCAAAGTCAAACTCATTCATTTAGATCAAATACATATGATACTTATGAACGTCATAAAAACAAATGCCAGCATACTTTTTTTCCTACGGCCAATTCGCTGACTAGGGTTGGGCCTCGAGAAGAATTGGCAGGAATAGATACACAATACAGTACTTTTAGTAACATAATATAACAAAACTGCAGGTTTTTTTCTACGAAGAGTAGGCAGAAGCGTTTGACAGCTTCGTTTCGCCAATTATGTTAGGTTTCGTGTAAGAGACTAGATTATTACATTACTCCTCATGTTCCAACCACAATTCCAGACTTCATGGTGTTACAAAAACCCAGGAACAGCCGGTCCGGGAATCGAATCCAGGATATACGATCGGCCACAAAACCTTCAAGGCAGTCTGCACAAGGACAGTGCTGAACTACTCTTAAAACCCTACTTACCAGCCGGACCACAACACTACTAAGGTTTAGTTTAGTGTCTGGTATATCGCCAATTTACTTACCATTCTTCATGCATATCCATCGGGCATTTTTTATATATTTTACTTGTAACATTTAGGGTAGAGAACCCTGTATCGAACTCATAACTTGGCTATTAGCCAGATCTTCAATTTAATTTTGACGTGATTACCGTATGCCTTAATACTTACTTACCGAACTAAGTAATACACTAGAATTTTAAAATTGGAGTACACTTACTCGGATCAGCTGCGTCGACTTGAAACTCGAACATGCCATGCATAGAGGCTGTAGGCTGAATGTTAAGTGTTAGTACTCCTGTGTCAGGGTTGAGGACGAAGGCGGAGAACCTCACGGCTTCTAGCGAGGGGTCCACCGACATCGAGGACTGGTCTAACGTGTAGGTAATGTGAGCGCCTTCCGTATGTGTCGCCTGTAATTATTTATTAATAAAAGACCGTATTTTTTTTTCTTTTAAAAAGACAACTCCCGCACTAGAGAACAAGCTCTGTGTCGCAGGGGACTTTACAAACGTACAATTAACGGACACAAATTACACCCAGACTCAGAAGAATTCATTGTGGGTCACACAAAGTTTTGTCCTGTGTGAGAATCGAACCCACAACCTCGTGCACTGCAGGCGCATACTGCGGCCACTGGACCACCAAGGCAGTCACCACAGTATTTAGCCACCATAACGTTTTTGCCTTGTGTGGGGTTCAACACAACAAGCCTTGTAGTAGTATATGACGAGATGATCACTTAACCATTATGTTAGCGAAAGATCTGTCAACTCTCTTTCAATCTCTTTTTATTTGATATTGGTTTCCAGTTGGTGGGAGAGGTGGGTATATAAACTTTCTGGCAGTACATAACACAAAAGTTGGTTACTCACCCGCACAGTCAGCAGCACTCTGCCGATATTGTCTTGGACGGATATACCTGCTGTGTACACGTCATTCTCAAATGTAGGACGGGGGTTTGCTTCTCGCACCTGGAAAATGGCAAAAAGAGAAATTCAGTGTGTTTATTATTTTCATATCTATCTTCTTTTAGATTTTTCTAACAACTTTTCTAAATGTTTGATTTGTTGCATAAAATATTGAAATTGCTATATGTAAGCCTATAATTTTTGAGGAGTTCCTTCAATTTCTCATGGATCCCACCATCAAAACGTTCTTTTGATCAAAATGGAACCAAGCTGAAAGTATGTCCTCTCAGACACAAAAATAATTATTAATATCGGTTCATAAATGACGGAGTTCTGCGGTAACAAAAAAAGAATCACGAATTAATAACTCATCCTCTTTTTGAACTTGAAAAAATATAGAATGCGACTCACGTTGACCGTGACAGTGAGCGTGTTGACCGCCTGCGCATTGATGTTGTCAGGTGAGTTGGTAGCCACCACCACCACGGTGTGAGACGTGCTCTCTGCACGGTCTAACTCCTTCAGTAAGTAGATTTCGTTGCTCTCTGGGTCTACCGCAAAGTGCCCGTCTGCATTATCATCTGTACATAAAGAAAACTATCATTTTTTTCTTTCGTTTTATAAGACAACTCCCTCACTAGAGAACAAGCTCTGTGTCGCGGTAAAACTGTGTAAACATAAAATTGTATCTTATTGGGGTGGTCCGTTACAGGCTTCTGAATATCAGGGGCAGTCTCTGAGGTCCCTAAATTTTCGATGCAGATGTGCCTGAAGTTTTCTGGTTTGGCTTAAGAAGTTCATTATATTTGCAGCCAATCGCCGCAAGCGCATAATAAGTGACTGCCGTCAATGCTGCAGCTACACGCTACCGACTGCCGATGACAGTTGTCGACTAATTTTCGTAAAAGGGCTTTATCTCGGCTTGTACTATTCTATCGTTCTATAACGCTAAAGCGTTAAGAAGGACAAATAAATCACAGATACTACTGTTCCAGAAATAGGTATAGTTACCAGTCTGAGTGTAGGTACTCACCAACAATGATGTAGTAAGTGTTCAAGCAGTCACCGTCACAGAGATGGTTCTTGGGATCCGTAGCCAGCGGCAGTGGGAAGCGTTCTGTCATGCCACCTTCTAGCTCTAAATGTAAAACATAACAATAATTGTAATTATATATAATAATATTGTAATGAAATTAAAGTCAGCTGTAACACAAGAATAGTCAAATAGTCAGACTTTTTATTATTCGTATAAACATTTACGCAAGCTTAATAAAAGGAAAAATTAGGAGAGACATGGGCGTACTCCTCTTCCGTTTTTGCCTATTGAACAGGGACAGGAGGTTCTAATCTGGAATTAGAGATAGGTAGGTTTATGTTTTGCTACATAATTAGACCCTTTTTGTAGCTGAAACGTAACATTGATTTTGAGAGGGAGTAGTTTCTAAGAGCACATATGCCCATGCCTTCTTAGTACGCGCATGAGTAGATATAAAGAGAATGACGTCACAACACTTGGAACTTACCAAAGAATGCGACAGAAAAAGTACTGACAGTGAAGACGGGCTCGCCCTGCGTGGGCACGAACACAAGACGTACTGTGCAGTCAGTGAAACGAGGACCTGGCTCCGTGCCGCCGTCCGTGCCACGAATGGTCACCTGTGGATATTGTAACAATAAGAAAGTCATCCAAAATAGGCTCTTCATGGCAGAATTCTCACATTTTAATACCAAATCTAGTTTTATAAGAGACGCGCTGTGAGGATTGTTGACGATCCCAAGCTCACAGGCGGTATTGATCCACTAAGCCTAGGAGAGACTTCGCCTCCTTGTGTGTGTTCTACCGCCTGTACAATGGCTGTGTTCTGAGGAATTGTTCGAGATGATGCCCACGGCCACATTTTATCAACGCACCTCTCGCCACCGACAGGGAGTTCATCCTCACATTCTTGCACCTCAAACATGCCGTACCGTAAGATTTCAGAGGAATTTCTTACCACGTACGATTAGGCTGTGGAATGAGCTCCCTGCCGAGGTTTTCCCAAAAGACTATAGCATGGGGTTCTTCAAGAAAGGAGTTATAAGGTTTTTAAAGGGTCGGCAACGCGTGAGTGACACAACTGGTGTTGCAAACGTCCATAGGCTACGGTAACTGCTTACCATCAGGCGGGCCGTATGCTTGTTTGCCACCTTGGTAGTATATAAAAAAAAAAAAACGTACCGTAAACTCTCTGATGTCTTCCTCAAAAGTGTTCAGTAGAATGAGTGAGCCGAGGTTCTCGCCATCGTTCGCTATGTCGAAAAATCCTTCTGCTTCAGCTGTAGGACGAATGTGGATGTTATTTTTTACCACAGGTTCTCGGGGACATATGAGTGAAGACTTCTTTAGAACCCAACCAGAGATAGAAAACAGCTATCTGACGGAGCTTAAAATCTTTTTTTTTATTTTTTTAAAAAGGACAACTCCCGGACTAGAGAACAAGCTCTGTGTCGCGGGGGACTTTACAGACATACAATTAACGGACACAAATTACACCCAGACTCAGAACAACTCTTTGTGGGTCACACAAAGTTTAGTCCCTGTGCGGGAATCGAACCCACAACCTCGTGCACAGCAGGCGCTTACTACACCCACTGGACCACCAAGGCAGTCGCAAATGTTATTGCCATTGTTGCAACAACACAATGTCCTGTTTAAGATCCCCAGTTGGTATTTAAATATGTACAGAATGCCTTTAAGCTTTGATATTCAAAATCTATCTATATTAGCACAGACTAAGGAGCTGGATACTAAAGCAGGTACATACAGTTCCCGCTGATGCTGAAGGTCACAGCGCCGGCGTGCAGCCCGTCCTCGTCAGTAGCGCTCACTCGGTCCAGGAACTCAAGCTCCACTGTCGTCAGTAGACCGTTCACTGAGATACGCTCCTGTTAGACATATAATACAATTTTAAAAAACGATTATTAATGTAATTGTTTTAACTGCTTTATATATTATCGTTTAAGCCCACAGCTCTAGTTTAAGAGTGTGATAGTATTTCAATTCTGTGTATAATTTGTGTCAATGGCAAAGATTAAGACAAACTGATCCCAAACTAGGCAGAGCCTGTACTATGGTAGCCAGGCAACTGATACACATACTTATATATTTCTAAATACATATCTACATATTATAGATAAATTACACTCAGACACAGAACGAACAATCGTGCTCATCACACAAATATTTGTCCTGGGTGGGAATCGATCCCACGACCTCCGACTTAGCAGTCAGAGTCACTGACCACTAGTTCAACTGGCCAGTCATTAGGCTCAAATTAGGCTGCATCCAAATGCGACAACTTCTTTAAAAGTGGTTTGCGGAAAGTGGTGTAGCACGTAATTTCTTGCGATATTGAAGTAATCTTAGCGTTTTTTATTATTACGACGCACGTTTCGGCGCTAGAAACTACTAATAGACAAGCTAACCTTGTAGGAAACGATTGTAAGTAGTCATCATTTAAAGGTAACAATTGGTGTCAGCGGTAGCTCGTCACAGTATTTTACGTTCCTTTTTTGTTAAAATGGTTTTAATGTATGTACCCTAGCAAGTCTGATAACGGCGCCAGGCTGCGGGAACACGAACACAGGATCGTGGAAGTTGAACGGTCTGACGACTAACTGGTACGTCTCTTCACTGCTCTGCTGAGGGTGGCCGTGGTCATATGCCTGTAATGTTATTAATAACTTGTTAATTCTTATATCATGGCCTGATGTCAGCTCAGATATTTGACGAGAAATAAGGCTAAATTTGAGCGGTTACTAGACGAATTTTAAGCCTCCGTAGGTACGTTCATGCGTAATATCAGCCCTTTTGTTAGCTGTAGCATGGGCTTCTCTATAAAAGTCACAAGAGCTAGATCAGAGTCCTCTAATCCACCATGCCCTACTCGTATGTAAGCTAGATGCGATTTTTAGGAACATGTTTGGCCTCTCGTAGGGTAGGCCCGTGTATAATAGACATCTTTAGGGTTGTGTGTTCGATATTGAATAGTTTCGAACATTATAAAAAATATTACCCGCCTGCTTACACTTAGTTAACCTGTGACCAGGATTGGTGCAACTCGACCAAAACGTCGGGAAACAACAAGTTGTTTATGTAATAATATTTTTACGAAACGGGATAGTAAAGAATTGACTACGTACCAATATATGTAAAGCGTAAGTCCCCCAATAACCCTGCAAATGTCGGATAGTCTCGAGCTCACCGGTTACATTCGCTATCTGTATCATAGTGAAGAGTTCAGGTACTTCGATGTCTCGGTCGAGGCTCTCCAGCTTTTGTATGGCATACCCAACGCGTGAGTTGTCGGTGTCTGGTTCATCTCGGTCTGGTGCGTATATATCTGGCGTTAGGCGAATACCCTGCAATCATTTTGAATCATCACCTAGGCATTATTTGCTCGTTCGTGGACCTACACCTTGTAACATTAATTTTTTTTAATTAAACTTTATATACAAACATGGTAAAGGCGAACTTAATGCCGGAGGCATTATCTACCAGTCGACCTTGGGTGATGCAGAGATAAACAAAGTAAGTGCATAATAAGTTAGGTACACTAATAATTTATAAAAAGAATCGGACACCAATACTCACGTACATACATTAACGTGTGCGTATTATAAAGATAATACGGAACGTGTTCATACTTGAAATATATTTTACAACTGTAAGTAAGTACGCGTAATAATAACGCAACAAAACTGAACGGGGCTCTGTATGAATGTAGCTTCTAATCTATGTCTGTATTTCCTATTTTTTAGTTCGGTTTTCTATAAAAGCGTGTTTTTTTAGTTTTTTTAAACTATTATTTATTTTTTACTTTTTAGTAATAATAATATTATTTATAATTTTATCAAATTAGTGTATTGTCATCGGTCCTCGAAATCTACAAAGTTGGAACGAAATCTGGCCGTTTAAAGTGGGTCAAAATCGCGCCCAAAGAAGTCGGCGTGTAAAATGGGAATATATTAGCTTTGAGAAATCTTACCGTGTCCGTATTTTCAGATATGGACCAGGAGAGGCTGTCTGACGCAGGCAGTTCTGGAGCATTGTCGTTAACGTCTAGCAGCACCACTAGTATGTCTGTACTGGCTTGGTTCATGTTGCCGTCTGCAATATGTTATTATTTTTAAAGTCAAACTCGAAGTGGGATATGAACTCGCGTCTTCGGTCATACGCACTACTAACTGTGCTATCCGCGAATTTATCTTTTGATTTGTAAGCATTTTGCTTATCGGAGTAAGTTTTGCCTAGAGCGTATATCTACTTATATATTTTGTTTTTTTTTTCTATAATTCGTTCAGAATTTTTTTTAGCAAATGTCACACACAATTTTGTTTGCGAAAATGATTTCCTGCTATTAGGTACTTAGTAAGTAAATACTACAATGATTCAATTGCCGAACCTTACCTGCTTTGCTTCAAAACACGTAGATAGATAGATAACTCTTTATTGTACACCAAAATACATATTGCTTGCATAGTTTGCTAAAATGGTAATGCACAATGGGCGGCCGTATCGCTTAAATACATACCTCCATCTCCTAGAAAATTATCGATAAGATTGAACTGAATCCTGTGCGTAGGTTCATAGCCGTCTCGGTCCAAGGTCTCAACAGTGGTGTAGTGGACGGAGACTACACCAGTGTTCACGTCTACTGCGAAGAAGTCCCTTAGCCGAGGGTTCACGCCGTAGTTGATTTGGTAACTCACTCTGTGGTAGATCTCTGCAATTTTATATGGCATATTATAAGTAGCTTCGCCCGCGTGTACATTCCCATGGGATAGGTGATTTTAACTGTACATTTTTCTGGTATATAGCTGTTGTGCTATTTCAGGCTATAATCTATCTCAGTGCCTAATTTCTTCATAGATAAATCACAAATGTATATAGAAATAATTTTAACAAAAAAAAAACCGACTTCAGTACGGTTGTAAAATTTTCAAATACCTTCAAATCCCTAGTCTAACATAGGTTTAATACCTACAGGACTTTCATGCAAACTCTTATCTAATTTCTCCTCCCTTAAAGAAGGTTCTTTTTAATCTGATAATTTACAGCTAACGTGCATCTCATGATAATTCAAAATAATAAGCCCAAAAACAGCTAGATTACATTGTTTAATTATGAAGTTCTGTATCAAATTTAGTCTCACCGTCTCTGTCGAGGTCGCTGGCCACTATGGTAGTGAACTCATCACCATCTGTAGCGTTCTCCCATACCATCACGACAGCATCGAACTGATCTGTCTCCGGGTGAGGCACCTTGTTGTTCGTGTCGATTATGTTTATTGTTATCTGTTTACAAAACCACAATAATATCGTTTAACATAGTCTTGTAAAGTAGTAAAACGCAAGCAATGTTTTTTTGGCTTATAAACTAAAATGTCTTTTAGGCACCTTTCGTCAGAACTGCGACGTCAGAGATATTTTATTTATAGGTAAGTAAATTTCTATAGATACAATATCTGATTGTTGATAAAAGGTTTAATACTATTTCTTTTTTTAGTAAATTAGTATAACAAAATCGGAAAGAATTAAAAACAATCAGGGATTACTGTATATTTAAATAAATGTTTTTCAGTCTTTATACAACAAAGCATCACACAAGATATGATAACGTATGAAAATGTGCGACTAAAATATTTTTAACTAGGTACCTTCCCCGGCTTCGCCCGAGAATTAGAAAAAAAAGTGCCCGTCTAGGTATTGAATTTTCAAAAATCCCTTTAAACTTCCATGTTTGAAGCCTCAGCGGTTTAGGCTCTGCGTTGATGAATCAGTCAGTTGGGACAAGCAATTACATAACTATATAAAGATAAAAATTAAAATATGCTTCTCAACATCATTGTCTTATCTACACGGCAAGTTTGCCTGACACTCACAGGTGCTGATGGATCCCAGTAGGTAGGGTCAGGCGGGCAGTCCGCAGTGTCTTCGGCGTAGCACTGGTCACTAGCTGTTACTTGATAGTACAGGTGGTAACGAGGAGGGACGTCCGCATCGATGGCGCCGCTCTGCTTCACCGTGATCTGGCCAGTGTAGAAGTCTATCTCTACTAAGTCTTCGGGAGTATCGTTTATTGGGCTAAAAGAAGATGTATAAATATAAGAAGAATTAGAAGTTATTTGCTGAATTTGCGCGCCGACAGGTGAGGGTTTCAGTACCGTCCAAATAAATATAAAAGCAAATGATAGAATAATAAATAAGCGGTGGTGGCCGAGTGGGAAAGTAATCGACTTGCACGCAAGAGGTGCGAGTTCGATCCCGGGCAGTACCAATGTGAATTTCACTTTGTGGAATTTATATGTACTTATCAAATGATTCGCCATCTGCTAACGGTGAAGGAAAACATCGTGAGGAAACCCACATGTCTTAGAAGAAATTCTAAAGACATGTCTGATTCACCAACCCGCATTAGGCCTGCGTGTGTGAATTAAGGCCTAAACCCCCTCTCTCTCTTTATAGAGAAGAGGAGACCCGTGCCCAGCAGTGGGACATTATATGGGTTGCTATTATTATATTATATAAATGATAGAACCTCACACAGCGCTACCCATGTATCTGCCATCTCTCAGCAGCATAATCTGCTGGACACGCGTCCTCCTCTGTCAAGAGAACTGACATTGTTTTGTGGCAAAGAGATTCATCATTAAATCGTTTTATTTTCTGGGTTCCTCATGATGTATTGTTTTACCGTTAACAGACAGTAGATCATTTAATTACACTCAAAATACGCTTAGACCTGGAGTTGAGGCGAACAGTCCGCTATACCATACCATCATTAATTGAAGTAGTAGGTACGTATACGTAGTACGTATATCACAAACTAAAAATTTTCAATGGTACTGCCGGTCGGAATGAAACTGAGGCCTCATAGGTCAAGTCAGCTGACCCACTTGTAATACACAACTTAAAATACAAGTATCTTATGTGTCTTATACAATACTCACGTAATGGTGTAGCGCACTTGGTTGTAAAGTGGTCCATCAATGTCAGTGGCGAGCACAGAGCCGATGACGATGCCGCTTGCTGACATCTCGCGCACCCTGAACTGTTGTGTCAGCGTGCCGTCAGCCCACACAGGCTTATTATCGTTCATGTCTATTATTGTCACCGCGAACGTTGCTGTTAAACGTGAAAGAGAAAGAGTTGTAGCTGAGTCATATTATTAGGTACTAATGTTATAACATCATAGTCACGTCTTTGAGTCCAATGAGGTGGGCAAAGGAGTTTTGCGAGAGCCATTAGCCATTAGCGTGGGAGACCTGTGTGCACAAACACACAGGAATATTTATATTACTATAATTTTACCGGTCTAACTCCTTGTCATCAGAGCCTCTAGACAAGTGGCATAAGCGATAGTCGAATCGAAAAGTCAAAAAATAAAATGTATGGAATTTGACGTGGGTCTACGATTTAATGTCGTAAACTGACGTCAAATCCCATACATTTTCTTTTTTGACTTTTCGATTCGACTATTGCTTATGCCACTTGTCTAGAGGCTCAGATATGTTGAAGCGCAAGCAATCATAGAATGGTAAAATATAATGTCAAATATGTCAAATATAACTACACTCGGGACACGATCGGTGAGAGATCAAGAGTAAGTTCATCAACGACTTTACTTGGCACGGGAATGTAAACACCGCCAATTTCCAAACGTCGGCCTGTTATTGTGAATTCCTAACGGAAACATCCAATAAATTTTTGGCCCGACCCGGGAATAGAAATCTCGGTCCTCGTGACCGATTGCTGATCAGGAAGTCCCGGGTTTGATTTCGCATTCCACTACCATTAGACCCAAAGGGAATTTGTTGATGTTATTAAATTTTATTTGTTAGTAGTATATTGTACTTTTCATTTTAAACAATGATATGACTGCTTGTGAAAACAAATTATTAAACATTTAAAGGATGTTGATGTCGAAGTAACTTTCATTGCAGACCTCTGTAGTTTTCTCATTCATTGTATTTAGAATAAAATAAAATAAAATCTTACATTCATCATAGTCGTCTCCGAAGACAGTGTTAAGGTCTCGCAATCTTACGGTGAGGTACAGCACTTCGAACTCCTCGTAGTCAATAGTGACATCAGGTCTGATCTCTTTCACCACTACTCTGCCAATAGCTGAGCCTCGGTTGTTCGGGTTTGGATATATAGTTTCGATTTCTACGCAACTGAAAGTGACAATATATAGGACTATCTATTTAATGAAAAAATACCATAACATCATTTTACTTTGTTTTATGTCTAAAGTGTTCGAAAAAATGATGATAACTTTAAAATAAGCAGACCATTCTGATTATAGTTCTATAGTTGAGACAATGAAAATGCAACAGCGTAGCAGACATCCAGCAAGTTGGACCAATGACCTGGTAAAGGTTGCGTGCAGTCAATAGACAAAGTCAGTTTTAGTCGAAAAGCTGTAAAAATTATTGAGGGAGGCGCATGGCCAGCAGTAGACAGCTTGCACGAAGTGTGAGCTCGTTGTATGGACACTCTTTCGGCACGGTAAAAACAAATCCAACAATTAAAAAAAAGAGAATTAAACCAAACCCACGCCACGTCACAGAAATTGGCGAGACTGAGAAATCGGTGCAGCTAATCTCTCTAATCACATGGCCGTGTGTGATTTGATATTCTACTAATATTATAAATGCGAAAGTTTACATGGATGTTTGCTACTTAATAACGTCAAAATGGCTGAATGGTTCAAGGTGATATTTTGCACAGAGATAGATTATAGTCTGAAATACCACATAGGCTACTTTTCATCCCGGAAAACATTTTTTTTTTGTTATACTACCAAGGTGGCAAACAAGCATACGGCCCGCCTGATGGTAACATTACATTTTCTTTGGAATTTTAAACGCGGACGAAGGTACGGATGGATGCTAGTATATTATAATAGAGGAGTAGGTACCCATGATATTCAATGGCTGGCGTCTCTCGTCCTTGCTTGGTGGCGTACGATGTACTCCAGTCTATTTCAAAGCTTAGATCAGCAGTGGTGTCCGGATCAGTCCCAGTTATACCTTCGGTTATTAAGTACCCTTCGGCAACGTTCTCTTCTACTTGAGGACTGCCGCGGGGCTACATAACATAATATATATATATATATTATATATATACCTACACTGTGCTTATTTATGCTCAATAGTGGATGGACTTGGCTTGTTGTCTTCCTGACCGAATTTTAATCACGACGGCTAATTTGACTGAGACTAAACATCTGCGCGGGAGATATTATAGTGTATATACAAGTTATGGGAGAAGGTTAACGAAAACGATATTTTATAAATTTGTGCAAACGTCCAGCATAGAATGAAGCTTGATGTCTTGATCGTTTTTTTGTTTTAATGGTCTTGACCATACTGGAAAAGACGCCAGGCATGAAGCTCTACCACTCCCTCCGAAAGCCGGCACTGGCTGGCTCCAGTAGGAGTACCCTACACAGCTACTGGCATTCATTTCTTTAATAGTCTACTTGACTGGTCGCAAGATGTAATTAATAAAAAAAAAGAAAATTGTATGCTTACCAATCTAAGAGTAGGCGGAGTATTATTGATATCTTCAAGCTGTATAATCAGCTGTGATGTAGCTGTGTGGTATGGTCCATCGCCTAAGGTATCAGTCGCTCGCACCTGGAACAAACTTACTTGGTAAAAGAACCTGACTTTGCAGATGAGTAATAACAGTTTTAGAAGAGGTAGAGCATCATACTAAAGAGCAGAGCGACTGGAGAAGGACCGTGGTGGTCCTTCTCCAGTTACAGATTTTTCAATAGATTTTAAAATGTAGTACCTGTATAAACAGCTCGCTCTGTCGGTGATAGTCAAAGGCGTCGTCGATCGATACGTACACAGCGCCAGTGTCTCGGTCTATCTCCAGGTAGTTGCCAGCGTTACCCAGCAGTTCGTGTCTAAAATACATTTATTTCATAAGATATTTACATGAATAGTTATTAAAATTAAAGTAACCTAACCTAACCTACTTACAAACAATCAGATATTGTATTTAAAGGTAACCTATAAATAAAATATCTGATTGAGATCACAGTTCTGAGGAAAGGTACCCAAAAGACTGGCCACATTTCCACGCTGGATTGCAAGGCTAATACGTTGACCCAAGTAATGCCCAGCGTTAGGATCGTGAGATGACTCGACCAAACGCCTTGATATCTCACGATACAATTTGTGGGCACTTGGGCCCCATGGTCCTAGAGTTTCGACCCCAAACGGCTCAAAAATGTAAGTCTCACCGAGACTTTCATATTTGCGCCGCTTGAGACACTGCAGAAGTGGCGGCCGAACCTACTTTAATGCCAGTGAATGAAAGATGAGAAGGCGCCGAGGTAGATACCTTGGCGCACAGGTAGCATCCTACACTAAGGGCCAAGGAACGAGAGTCATACCGTCAGGACGCTTGCCATCACTACGAAATAAACCGTTCGGTTCTAGAACGGCAGGTACACGCGCGCTTACAAGAAGACTGCTTTTAAAAATTCAACAATATGCAAACGCACCTACCTATGAAAATTCATAGGTAGGTGCGGATTGTTTGACAAACAAGCATGATGTAAAGCAATTACTGTAGCCTATGGAGGCCTGCAAGACAAACACCAGGGCTTTAAGATGGAGTATTCCTGGGTTAGGAATACGATTCTTTCAAAACGTATCCCTAAATGTGCGCTGGAGACCTGTACTCCTGTAAACCTACCTGTATAGTGGAGGCCCTTCCCCAGTTGGGCTTGCTCGCTAGTATAGCGCGTACCTCTCTTAATCTTACTCGTTCGAAATTGACTTATAATATTATAGTACAAGTAATTATTATTATGTATATATATATACTTAAGGTCGCCCGGTGGTTATTGCTTTCTGTAGTCCTTCTCCATATGAATTTTCAAATTCAGAGTTCCTCCGAGAGCGCAATGTGTTTGAAAAGGGATTCAAAGTTCTGTCTCCGAGGCGTTCATAGCCAGGTGCACACTCTATTCGGTAAACGAGCAGAGGGTTAAGCTATAAAAGGCGCGGTAACTATAGAGTTACCGCGCCTTTGATAGCTTAACCCATTCATAGGGATGGATGACCACATAGTGGTATTTCATCTGAGCGTCTAAGTGCTTCAGAGTGCACGTAAAAAGTCAGTCCCGACTGGTAACAATCATTAGATCACGACAGAGCCCTAAAATATATACGATCTAAATAGCTCTGTCACCAGGTTAGCCACTGACCAAACGATAAGAAGGAGAAGTACTCACACGACTCTATCATCGATGTCCCTATCATGGGCTGTAACGTAAGCTACGAAGTGTCCAGCACCCACCGTCTCTTCCAACGAGACTGTCTGGACGCTGTGCTCGAAGATCGGCTCTTCGTCGTTCCAGTTGATCAGGTTGATAAATACAAACGCTTCTCCTTGGTGCATCGTGTTGTTCATGTCTGTTGCCAATACCTTTAAAGATGGATTAATCCTTACTTCATATACTTAAATGTGAAAGTTTGTGAGTGTTATGGAGGTATGGATGTTTGTTACCCTTTCACGCAAAAACTACTGAGCCTCTAGACAAGTGGCATAAGCGCTAGTCGAATTGAAAAGTCAAAAAAGAAAATGTATGGGATTTGTCGTAAGTTTACGACATTAAATCGTAGACTCACGTCAAATTCCATACATTTTATTTTTTGACTTTTCGATTCGACTATCGCTTATGCCACTTGTCTAGAGGCTCAGAACGGATCAGGATGAAATTTGGCACAGAGATAGATTATAGTCTGGAATAGCATATAGACTTTTTATCACGATAACCGACATCTACAAAAACATAATTAAATTATACGTACCCTTAACTTAATATGTTGGTATGCTGGCACCTCATAATCCAACAAGGTATGGTCCAAGGTGCCCATAATAAAGCTCTGGCGCTGGTAGCCAATTTCTGGAGCTACATAGAAAGCGCGCTCAGCGCCCTCCGGATAGACGGCCTCTAAGGTCAGTCTATATTGAGCGTGTTCACCCTACAAAACAATAAGGAAAGATGAGATACACACAGTAACGTCTTTTTTTTTAAATATTATTTAGTGGTATAGAGGCAAAAATGTAGGGTTAAAAGTACCTATTTTTTATTGCCATAAAAAAATTTTTTTTTTATCCAAAAATAAATTCTGGACGGGGCCACACTTATCATCTAGGGGTATAAAAAATGCCCACGACCTATTCTCAGACCTAAAAAAAATGCACTGTGCCGTTGCGGAGGAGTTTGGTAACAAACACTGTGACACGAGATTTTTATATATTAGAAGATAACATATGAGTAATAGTTCATTAAATGAATGGGAAAGTAATCACATGTAATATAGGTACGACCGCCACAGGGAAGTGCTGTCCTAGGGCGCTAAGGACTTTCGCCTTTGCGTACACAAAATCATTTTACTGTAAAAATTTTGGAAGTTAATTTTTTCTTACTACATATAGGCGGCAAACAAGCATTCGGCTCACTTGGTGATCATAAACAGATACCCGTAGCCTATGGACGATTACAGTACCTATCCGAGTATCAGTTGCGTGTTGCCAATCTAAAATTTTCAGGGTTTATGTTGTGCGTCCAGTAATAACAGGAATTTGGTCAAACAAATAAGTTTACTCACCAGATCACGATCATGGAACCCAAAGTTAACTAGATTCAAAGTCATAGCAGTTTCTTCATCTATAGAAATATGGTACTCATTTTCAAAGGGCTCAGGGAATTGATCATTAATATCATTTACTATAATCACTACGTTCCCTCTCGTTGAAAATGCTTCCACGCCGTTGTCGTCGTTCTTATATGCGATGATTGCCAGTTGAAACACTTCTCTCTCAAGTGTATCTCTGTCTATAGGATCCACGTAGAGAATTGATCCATCACGACCACCTGGTATTGTTTCGATTCTAAAGAATACGTCTGGAAAGAAAAATATTTTATTACAATGCAATGGTACTTTTAATTAGTCTCTTGGTGGTGTAATGGTATAAGTTGGTCGTTGTCTGTGTTTGCTTTAATCTCGTTTTGTTGGATTAAGAGAAGGCAGGGTAATCGCGATGTTATAACTTCGCACCTCGGTGAGCACGTTAAGTTGTCGATTCTACAACTGACCCTCTAGACAAGTGGCATAAGCGATAGGAATAATCGAAAAGTCAAAAAACAAATGTATGGGATTTGACGTAAGTCTACGATATAATGTCGTAAACTTACGTCAAATCCCATACATTTGCTTTTTTGACTTTTCGATTCGACTACCATTTATACCACTTGTCTAGAGGGTCTGAGCCTCTAGACAAGTGGCATAAGCGATAGTCGAATCGAAAAGTCAAAAATTAAATGTATGGGAGTAACTATTTATTAATCTGTGGTATGGGCTTTCACGTAAGTCTACGATATAATGTCGTAAACTTACGTCAAATTAAATTTGCTTTTTTAGCTTTTTGATTCGACTATCGCTTATGCCACTTGTCTAGAGGGTCAGGTCCCTTTTTGGTCATATTGTGTTTCGGATTCTGTCAATGGACTATGAGACTAAAATTTGGATTTTTTTACAGCAAAAGCTGGTTCAATCGGTACGTTTCATGAAAGTCGATTGTGACGATTAACTTTTGTCAGTAAGTACTTATTTATAATTTTATTAGTTTTTGCAATACCTTCTTCATCCTTTTCAATTCTGTAGAATATAGGTCTCATGATGCCCGTGTCTCCATCTACAGCGCTTACTCTAAATTGCTGAGAAGTCTTCTCATCAAACTGCTGCATGGCGAATATTTCCGTCCACCGTGGCGCTCGTGACTCTATGTTCTCTACTTGTACCACTATGGTCACTGTGTGAGTGTTTGGAAGAGAGTCCTGCAATTGCAAAAAAGTATTAGTAAATTATTCATGTTATTATCATATTTTTCAAGAGGGCATCATACTAGCAAGCAAGCCCGACTGGGAAATAACTACACAGCGGTGTAGTTGTGTTACTGTGTGTGAGTACAGGTCGCCAGCGCTCGTTTAGGGATGCCTTACGAAAGAAACTGTCTGCCTATCCAAGGGATACCCCATCTTATAGCCCTGGTATAAAATAATGGGTCGGCAACACGCAAGTTATACCTTTAGTATTGCAAGCGTCCATAGGCTCGCGGTAACTACGTGGCATCAGGCGGGCCATATGCTTGTTTGCCACCTAAGTAGTAAAAATAAAATCTTGTTTTGTGTTCGGTACCCATAGCACCCTCTGCCTAGTTTGGAAACAGATAGTTGTGTATAAGTTGAAAAAATGAATTGTATAAGAGAAAGAGATTATCATATAAGCGAGCAAACCGAACTTGGGAAATTTTTCAGAAGTCCACATTAAAACGGTACTAAGAGCACTGGAGAATAACGATCCTAAAATGATAATTCGAGTTTAAAAATCATCTTGTTTTGGAGAGTTTCTTGATTGTTTTGTAAGGAGTAGCATAGTGTAAAGAACTCTTTTAAGTATTTCAAGAGATCCTTGGACTGTGGTAGTAGGTCAGTGATAGCTTTAACGGCTGTGTGTCACTGTGATAGTTAAACTTACGTGTAACAAACTTACCCAAGCCGTAGCCCTGAAGATATGAAGCGCATTGTTATCAAAGTTCAGGCCTGTCTTGAGCCTTAACGTCATGTATACATACTGCCACTCATTAGGGACGTTGTCTCTTTGCAATTCGAAGACTTCTTCGTCGCCGCGGTCACTTTCTATAGTGAAGGTCATGAAGCGCGTGCTGATCTGCCCGTCGGCATCGGTCACTCTGTATACGCACTCAGTGAGGCCAGGCTCCGCTGTTTCCTGATGAGGAATTAACTTTGTTGTATCTACTAGTATTGAATGCATAATATAAACCACGATGAATGGTTTCAACTTTGTTGTCAAGAATTTCAGTCAACCATAATTCTTATGTAAAAAAAATACGCGGCCCTCACGTAGGTAACCGGAATATTTAACTAATTAAGGCTTGTATAAGTAGTTGTAGTTACACATCAAAATGTTAGTTCGATAAGCGCGGATCCACCGTCCCACATCGTGCCCACAGGCCCAATAGTCTTGTGACGTCACACTTTCACGGTTTGTTGGGATTGATAGGCTCATGATAATAAATATGTTTTGTAAACATCTTTGAATATATTTATCTTAATCTTAGTAACGCATTATATCGATCATGAGCGAGTTCATACTCCGACTCAAACTTGGCTGATTTTCGAGTGGCTGTACCCACAACCTTTTTTGAGGGATGTATCCGCGCCTGATAAACCCATATGTCTTAGAAGAAATTCTAAAGGGAGTCTGATCTCCCAACCCATAATGGGCTAACGTGTGAGGATTAACGAGATCAATAGCACTCTTGATGAGGAAGAGAAGACTCATGCTCAGCACTCAGCAGTAAGATAATATCTGCTAGGACTAGCGATAAAATAAATAATCCACCAACTAAAGGTTGCTTACCGGTATCTGACAAGGATCGAGCATCTCTATGATAGGGTTGTTGTCGTCGATGTTGACGATCTGCAGCGAAATACCACCGATCATCGACTCGCCCTCTATCGCAATGTTGAACATGTACAGCTGCATGCCTGGAGTCTCGAAGTCTTGTCTAGAAAATGATTTAGATTAAAGAGAATGAATTTTATTTATTATTGGTATCAACAGAAACGTTCTCAAGTTGGGATAGCTATATCTTGTAAGATAAAAACCCCAAGATAAATCTTCTTATATATAAAAATGAATCCCTATTTCCCTTGGTCACGGCATCACGCGTGAACGGCTGGACCGATTTCAGTAATTATTTTTTTGTTGTGTTTTTTATTGTCAGGAGAAGGTTCTTATGTAAAAAAAAAGAAAGTTGCGCTGAAAATAGTTTAACCCGGACGAAGTAGGGGTAGGCCGCTAGTATAAGATTTAAAAAAAGTTGGGATAGTTTTTCTTTTAATTTTAGTAAGAGTATTAATTTGTATTAATTACTTAAGAGCCAAAAAACATTCGCCTGCTTGATGGTAAGCCAGTACCGGTAGCCTATAGACGATTTCAATCCCTGGGGCTGTATTATCACTCTCGTGTTGCCATTGGTTAGCTTACCAGCCCCTCTAGACAATGTATTGAGGCGCTCATAGCCAGGTGCACTCGCTGTTCGGTAAACGATTAGCGGGTTAAGCAACCAAAGGCACGGTAACCCTATAGATGGGTGACCGCATTATGATATTTCATCTGAGCGTCTCCGTGCTTCCGAAGGCTCGTTAAAAGTCGGTCCCGACTGTTAACAGTCGTTAGATCACGACAGGGGCCTAAATATGGACGATCTAAATAACTCTGTTACCAGGTTGACCACTAACCAAACGATAAGAAGAAGACAATGTATTGGATTTGACGTAAGTTTACGACATTATATCGTAAACTTACGTCAAATCCCATACATTTGTTTTCTATTCTATTCGATTTGACTACCGTTTATGCCACTTGTCTAGAGGGGCAGTAAAGAGTGCCATGAAAACTTTACCTTACATAGGCTAAATTTTGTAGACTGTTCTAAATAAATACCTTTGAGTAATAACGAGATACCAGTCACCGGTGCCATCAGGGATTCTCCTAATAGCAGGCAGCAGCATGCTGAACGTACCAGCGAAGAAGGACGTTATCAACGGTACGTTAGGTCCTGAAACATCAACAATTGTTAGATAGTGTGTCGAAATAAATTCAAAATCATTTAATCATATAGATCACACTGTGACACCTATGTAGGTCAATAAAAATGTCAAATGAGACGTCTGCAAAATTTGCCTACTGCAGGGTTCGCTGACTGAACAGACAGGGGGCAAGAAACTCAGGCCATTAGATATGTGGTTACATTTTTATTTGTGTTACAATTAGTTAGCGCAGAAAGTGATGCAACTAAACACCATACAAACACAATTGGGTGAAAAACTGGTTGGATAGGAAATATGATTGTCTTGTCTGTCGGTAGCGGGGTGCTATGCTTGTCAATTTTTTTATTATTTTTTTTTTATTTAAAAACGACAACTCCCGCACTAGAGAACAAGCTCTGTGCCGCGGGGGACTTTACAAACATACAATTAACGGACACAAATTACACCCAGACTCAAAACAACTCTTTGTGGGTCACACAAAGTTTTGTCCTGTGTGGGAATCGAACCCACAACCTCATGCACAGAAGGCGCATACTGCAGCCACTGGACCACCGAGGCAGTCAATTATTGTTCTATTCATTGCCTAGGTATTGTATAGGATACCGGATTATACAGATTACCGGTGAAACATACACCTGAAGGTTCTTTTACTTACCATTATAGTTAAGTTTTGCTATAGGTATGTCTCCTTCGATTTCCTCTTCCATATATATAACTTGAGTGCCGCTGTTGCTGCCGACAACGTGGAAGTTGTCCATACAGAGGTCTTCTCGTGATGGTGCCGGGAGAAAAGGACGCTGGTTCCATGTCAGTCCTGGACAAATAATACTGGGTACAGAGGGACAGAGAAGACAGGTTTTGGACAATTGTAATTGGTCCGCGTACGTTCTACGTGGTCTTCGCTTTTTATGTAACATTCTCACATATAATAAAGAAAAATACAGATTCTAACCGACTGATCGACGCTTCGCGTGATCAGTGGGCTGGCTTGTTTCTCGCACAGAGAATAAGCATTGCCATTCAACGTGGCAATGCCGCCAGCCTTCTGGGCACGTTCCTAGTAGACAGTGATTCATCTTCATTTGTATTATGTTTTTTATTTAAGTGACCTTAATGACGCACGGATATTATGCCGCCTATATTTTGTTAAAAAATAATATATAATATAAAACAATCAGATATACAATATAAAGTAGAAATAAAAATAAAAACTTAAATAAGCTCACTGTTAATAAGCTCATTTTGTGTCCGTATGTGTGTGTGTGTCTGTTTATGTGTGTGTCTATTTATGTGTTTGTGCGCGCGTTGGTGTGTAGACGCTTTCTGCCATCATTGCTAAAATCTTGTCGATGGTGTAATTTAATTATTTTTTATGATTAAATTGTAGGCTACGTGTATTGTTTTGTACTATGTAATCTGTGTATTTCTGAAATAAATGGTTATTATTATTATTATAAATTAGATTCTTACTTACCATCAAGATCCAAATCAGGTAACTCAGGTGTAGGTGGCCTCGGTATTTCTACCATGTAGCCACATCGTTCTGAAAACATAATAAAACAATTGATTGGCCTGTTAGTCTAGTGATTAGTGACAATGACTGCTAAACACACGGGAAAAAAACATTGTGTGTCCCTGGATACTACAAGTGGTCGAAAGATAGGAAGCATATTTTGAAGCGGATAACTACTTCGAACAGTGCAAGTAAAATAGAAGCTTGTAAAAAAAGGAATGTAGGTAAGGCGGATGAGTTATATGTACCCATTTTACGCTGGTTTTAGTGTCACGCGGACCGTTGGTACGGACCGCTCCGCACAGACCGATCTGTATTAAAGCGTTTTAGAGTAATGCGGACGGGTCCGTCCGCGCGCATAGCTCCGTAGCCGTCCGCATGGCGCGTCCGTGCCGCGGAGCTATCCGCGCGGACCGCTGCTCGCGCGCCTCTGCCTGTAGTAAGCGTTTTAGTATCTTCACAGAATACTTAATAGTACAAGTAGTATCATGCGGAGCGCAAGCGTCAGCGCAATATAATCATGACGTAATACCCGCCACAATAAATGCATTACACCGCGGTGGTCAGGACGATACTAAAACGACATACGCGGACGATCAGTGCGGATCACGTACGCGCGGAGAGATCTGTACTGACGGTCCGCGTGACACTAAAACTAGCCTATCTCTGCAACATAATGGGAGAAGAAAGGTGAAGTACTACGTACGTTGTGCTAAAGCCACATTTGCTGATAGAATCACCACTGCAATCGTCAGGATTCGAACGTCAACTGCCATTTTTCATGTTCTACCTTAATTTTCTGGTAACACCTGTGGAAAAATCATTAAAAATAATTCAATAATGACGTCACCCAGTTTATAGCAATTAGTCACAGATTTTGATATTGCTTATATATTTCATAATAATGATAACTGCAAGAAAATATATTATTTACCAAATCATTTAAATCCCTTGGGGCTAAATAGGCTAAAGTCGTTTTTTTGTCCTCTTATATGATCATCGTGACTGTTACTTGGAGAAATAAATTATTACTTAAGTAGAATTTCAAAAATATGTATTTTATATGTAATACAGTTTTTTTTTTATCAGCTGAAATATACATTAAAACATCAGCTGTATATTATTGTATCTTATCAGATAAATAGGTACATTACACGACATACTTTTCCGGTACCTAATGAATCAGACAAGTAAATTTATGCAAATATTTTGATTATCTTAAGCTTCTTTTATTATAATAAAAAGCTGAAAAATATCATAAAATCATTGGTAATCTCTCTATCTCTCAGTCACCGCCATCATTCCAAACAATATACACGTGGAGTTAGCTGGCCCACACATTCTGTATGGGAACCCATAATTTTGCCGTATATTTATCATGGTTAATTGCAAGTTTTTATGCTTTGTCACATTTGTATCTCTAGTGTAAAAAGCGTTCTAAAGTAAGATTTGCACAAAACAAGTCTGACACAAGCATTTTTCAAACAACTTCTCTTATGAAACTTACTTTATGAATGACTTTTTATGACGTCATATTTTAGGGATTTGGACAATCACAACGACACATATTTATAAGCATGAACCGTATTTACGATCCTAATTTGAAAGTGCGGTACCAAATAAAGTGAGCTAATAACATGGTTGTCCTTGTTCGAAATTCAAATGAAGATCAAAAATAAATTGCTAGTAGGACGTCATGGTACGGTCACTGAGTTTTTTACTTTCTAGTTAAGCTTTTGACTTAGGAATATCTCCTTTGAATCGAAGGGACTGGATAATAATGGAATCAGATTTTCTTCAAAACTAATTTCTAAATCTTTTGTACACTCCCTTCTAAACTCACCAGTTCTAAGTTTTATTTGCTAGTGCCTTCCTTCCTACTTACACCGACACTGATATGCAAGTTCTTATCAATATAACACAAAACACAACCACTTAATTCTATTATTATAATATCCAATAATATCAATATGTGTATACTAAAGAGACCAATGTGTTTAGCTTGATTTAATGTGACTGAGTTATTATTTTTTGTCAATTTCGTCGATATAGATAAGATTGTATGATAATTATTTATTTTACATGATTAAGGTGGACTACGTAGTGTTAGATAAGAGTAATCATCCTTTTTAATATGTATGTTATCATTTTTATTGTTCACTGGTCAATGAAAAGGAATTCATAAAAGATATGCTTCAAATTTTTGTATTCTTGTAAAGCACAGATTTGGTTTTGTCCTGTAGGTCTAGTGATCGTGGTTGCTAAGACTGAGCTTGTGGGTTCGTTTCCCACCAAGGGAAAATCTTTGCATTTGCACATTTGCAAGAGCATACGGTCCGCTTGATGGTAAGCATTTACCGTAGCCTATGGACGTTTGCAATGCCAGAGGTAGGTATGAGGTACTTGCGTATCTAAAATTTTTAACACCGGAGTTATATCTTGGGATATCAATTAATCAATCAGCCTATCGCAGTCCACTGCTGGACATAGGCCTCTACTAACACGCGCCACAGCACATGGTCCTTCGCCTTCCGCATCCAGTCCGTCTCAGCGACCTTTTTAAGGTCGTCGGTCCACCTAGCTAGAGGCCGCCCTACCTTACGCTTACCGAGTCGCAGTCTCCACTCTAGGACACGTCTGCTCCATTGGCCGTCGGTCCTTCTGCAAATGTGACCAACCTATTGCTACTTCAGCTTGCTAAGTCTGCCAGCTATGTCGGTAACTTTGGGATAAAAAAAGGTTTAATGCGTATTGTCGACCCAAAAAAAAATAACAAGAGTTTTATGATGGAGTATCTCTGGGATAGGAAAACGCTTCGTTAAAAACGCATCCCTTATTGAGTGCTGGAAACCCGTACTCATACACAGGAACACAACTACACCGCTTCGTGTAGTCATCTGGCTGTGGTCTTCTGTAAGATGGAGGTTCTTCACCAGTCAAGCTTGCTGACTGAATTGGCCAACTCCTTATTCAAAATCGATTTTGGTAGAAGCATCTCAAACAAAAACATATTTTATATCTTACTATATTATGAATGCGAAAGTTTGTAAGTATGTATGAATGTGTGAATGTATGGATGTAAGTTTGTTTCTCTTTCACGCAAAAACTACTGAACGTATCTGGATGAAATTTGGCACAGAGCTAGATTAAAGTCTAGAATAGCATATAGGCTACTTTTTACCGCGATAACCGACATCCACGGGGGCGGAGCCGCGGACAACAGCTAGTAAGGTCCATCCATCCATCATGCTACAGGCATATCTAATAATTATATCACGGGATGCCCCTATTATCAAGATAATAACTGTGTTAATAATGTGAAAGTCCCCGGTAGTTTCATTGCTACTTTATTATTTTAAATAAGTACAATAAAAAATATACAGCTTTGCTATCTGCATACTTGCGATTATTGAAGAACTGATAAAATAATTTAAATATGTAGGTATTTCAGTATTTGTATTCTATAAATGTATTTCTGATTAAAAAGTCATATTGACAGATGTTCGATATGTCATCAACTACAAATATCCGGTTACATTAAGGACGGGCATAAAATTGTTTTATTATTGTACTAGCTGTTGCCCGCGGCTCCGCCCGCGTGGATGTCGGTTATCGCTGTAAAAAGTGGCCTATGTGTTAGTCCAGACCATAATCTATCTCTCTGCCAAATTTCATCTAGATCCGTTCAGTAGTTTTTACGTGAAAGAGTAACAAACATCCATCCATCCAAACTTTCGCGTTTATGTGTCGCGAGGGACTTTTCAAACATACAATTCACGGACATAAATTACACCCAGACTCGGACCAAACATGGATCACACAAAGTTTAGTCTGGTGTGGGAATCGAACCCACGACCTCCGGCGTAGCAGTCACTAACCACTAGACCAACAGGCTAGGTAATTTATATTTATTGTGTTACTTTTTAATATTCTGCATGTTCTGAACTCTTCAAATTCCTGTTGTCATCTTACTTCAGCACGGGGACAAACAAGAATACAGCCTGATGGTATGCGGTTACGCATATGGCACTGCTCGCTCGTAGTTGATCCTCCATCGCGTGACACAAGTATTTTGTGTTGATTTGTAAACTTTTAGCCACCAAAGCGATTAGAAAGAATGTTTTTTTATAAACATATACCTAAGTACTTAAACTTCATAATATAGAACGGCAGGGGTATTCCTTAAGAGCCAAAAACCAAGCCACCGCAAAAACCGAGCAAAATCTGGCTGTCAGATTGAAAATCGGTATGCCGTAAGAACAAAAACCGAGCCTTTTTGACGTTTAGTCAATAGATTGTGCCGTCACCGAGCAATCACAACTGTCAGTTTGCGATCACAACTGTCAGGTTGCCATCGCTGTTTCTTAGAGAATCAGCCGGCCGATTAGGGCTCAGTATCGCAGCAATCTTTAGATATCTTGTTGTTTTCTCTCGGGGGTGAGGGTTCGTCACAGTGTTAACTATTAGGAACATTTAACCTGCGTCAGCATGCATTTAATCACGTGTTATGCTGACGTGGCGGATTAAAGGTCACACCAATGCGTAAAGACTCAATGTCAATACATAACACTTTCGTCAGTCCATGGTATCGTTAGGAATTGACATAAAACGTGCCGACTGTCGTCAGATCTATGATAATCACGTTGAGTCAGAGAGTCAATAATGATAGGATTCGAATCTGTACCTATGGCTTCTAATCTATACCAATATTTTAAAAGCGAAAGCTTGGATGGATTTATTATTCAATCATGCCAAACCGGCAATAAGGGTTCTATTCAGAAAAAAAAACTGTATCAGTTGTATTGTACGCGAGGGCAAAGCCGTGTGTGAAATATTTTTTTTTTTAATAAAGACAACTCCCGCACTAGAGAACAAGCTCTGTGTCGCGGGGGACTTTACAAACATACAATCAACGGACACAAATTACACCCAGACTCAGAACAACTCTTTGTGGGTCACACAAAGTTTTGTCCCTGTGTGGGAATCGAACCCACAACCCCGTGCACAGCAGGTGCATACTGCACCCACTGGACCACCGAGGCAGTCAAAATTAAGTAATTCTTAAGTCCGACTGGGCGGGAATGACCTTATAGAAGACCACAGCCAAATAACTACACACAGCGGTGTAGTTGTGTTCCTGTGTGTACAAGTCTCCAGCGCTCATTTAGGTATCTTAAAGCCCTGGTGTAAAAAAATGGATTGGCAACATGCAAGTGATACGTCTGGTATTGCAAGCGTTCATAGGCTATGGTAACTGCTTAAAATCAGGCGAGTCGTATGCTTGTTTGCCTCCCAAATAGCATAAACAAAATACGAAGGTAGATACTGGGAATCGAAATCACATCTTTTTTGATGTGGGTAGGTAAGTCAAGTATAATTCGCAATGGGAATCCATTGATATTTTACGAATTCTGATTGAAATACATATTTTTAATAAATTGTGATACTAAGTAATAATTTATAATAAAAATAACATTTTATCTGTTATGTTTATCGTGACGATTCTTTCACTAGTCGGTCCCCGGACGCTGGAACTCAGGACCTAAACGGTCTTTTAATTATTATAAAGCTGAAGAGTTTGTTTGTTTATTTGGTTGAACGCGCTAATCTTAGAAAGTACTGGTTCGATTAGAAAAATCTTTTTTTGTTGAATAGTGCATTTATCCAGGAAAGCTATAGGTTATATAACATCACGCTATAATCAATAGGAGCGGAGCAGTAGTTAGATATGTTGCAAAATCGGGGGAAATATTCTAGATTACCACGCGGACGAAGTCGCGGGCGACTCCTAGTAATATATAAGCTATGGTATCGGATAATAAAACATATTGCATGACCATGACATAAGAGAGGTGGTGAGAAGGTTTAGGCCTTGATCTATACATACTCTGGCGTAATACGGACTAGTGGATCAGGCAGAACTCAGATTAATGAAAATTGGTTAAACTGTTATAGTCATTAATCTTTGAAGTCCAAAGGTGAAGATATTTAAAGGTTGTTATGAAAATGTTTCCCTTAAATAAGCACCGGAGACCACGCCGCTGTGTGCAGCTGATGGCTGAGGCCGGCTGATTCTCTAAGAAAAGAAACAGCGATCGTAAACTGACAGTTGTGATTGTTCGGTGACGGCACACACGATTGCTAAACGTCAAAAAGGCTCGGTTTGCGCCCTACTTTAAAATTGACCTCAAATGTCTGTTTTATTCAAGTTTGTGTTTTATGCGTGAAAATACAAACCCATTAAAAATGTGATATATTTTCAATGGGTTCGTATTTTCGGTTCATCGAATTCTTCAGTACTCATTTAAGGATACGTTTTTAACGATTTTAAAAAAAAGAGGATGAGAAGACTTCAGGTAAAGACTTTGCCAAATCGATTCAGGCGTCTTTGCCGGCATCTTTTTTATGTATGTTCATAAAAAAAGATGCATTTTAAATTTTACCGAATTTGGCCAAGCTGCTTTTAATAAATCAACAAAAACCTAAAAAAATACAACCAAAATTAAAATAAATCAAAATTACATCGAGGATATTTTATTGAAGCCGGTTTCATTTTTAAAATAAAATATAAAATATTTCAAAGAAAAGTTTTCTTATGCCAGGGATACCAAAACTCTGATAATAAAAGTTTTCTGGTCGACAACACGCAAGTCTTGTGCGTGCAGGTACTTCAAGCGTTCATAAACTACCGTAACTGCTTATTATCAGGCGAGTCGTATGCTTGTTTGCCATTTATTATTCCAAAACTTCTAATAGTTACTACTTACAAATTTAGTAAATTCATTACTTAAACACTTAAAACCCAAACCAATTAACTAAATAGTGTAAACACAGTCACAAGTTAATGATAGGTGTGTTGTCCGGTTTGCTCGCGAGTGGGTGACCGTGACGGGTGGCATGCGCCGGCGCACCCGGTCACATCTCAGTCGGGAGCAGAACGTTCGCGTATCAACGTACCCTTATCAACAACACAAGTAAGTACAACCATTTTTTATCTTAAAAACTGTGTTTATTGAATCATTTTATACAGTTTATGAGTGAGAGTTCTAGAATTTATGTTTTTTATGTTACTACATTATTTATAAATGAAAAGTCGGTATGATCAAGTTTTAAATGAACTGGGACCGTACCATGGCTTTTTGTGGTGGTTTATTTTCGATCTTGATTTGTATTTCGTGCAAATTTTAAAAGCTAGGTAATAAAGGTGACATTTTACGATTTTCAAATAAATTGCTAAATTATTATAATATTATAAAGAGGAAAGATTTGATTTTTGTTTGTTTGTTATGATTTTACTCAAGAACTACTTAAACATTCTTTCATCATTAGAAAGCTACATTATCAGCGGGTAACATAGGCTATATTTTATTTAAAAAAAAATACGGGATCCCTACGAAATCTTAATAAATACTTGCCCGTGCGAAGCCGGGACTTGCCAGGCCCAGTTAGTTATGAATATTATTGTTCTATACATTGCCTAAGTATTGTATATGATACCGGATTATACAGATTGCCGGTAAAACATACACTTGTATGTTCATTTACTTACCATTATAGTTAAGTTTTGCTATAGGTATGTCTTTGGAGATGATTTAACTTATAGTTATCTGCACGATCCTAAAAGTTATGGCCATTTTATTTATACAATAACATTACTAACTTAACTTACTAACTAAATATATTCTTTACTAGCTCGCAGCTTCGCCCGCGTAGAATTTGTTTTCTTTTAGATAAAATGTACTCTATGTCACAGTTATGTACCTATATGTACTGGGCCTATGTGCTAGGCTATATAAGCTATTATATTGTAAAGTTTCATCAAAATCCGTCCATCAGTTTTTACGTGCAGAAGTAACAAATAAGCTCACAATGTTTTGCATTTGTAATAGGTACCTACTAGTGGAATTTTACTTCATATAAGTAGGTTGTTGAAGTTTTGTGTCGTCTCGTCCCACGACTAATTTATACCTAACTAGGGGTCGCCTGCGACTTCGTCGGCATGGTAATTTGGAACGTACATTTCCCCGATTTTGCAACATATCTACTATAACTGCTCCGCTCCTTTTGCGTGCTGTTATATAGCCTTCCTGGATAAATGCACTATTCAACAAAAAAATATTTTCTCAAATCGAACCGGTACTTTCTGAGATTAAGTATTATATTGATAACGCGTTCAACCAAATAAAGAAACAAACTCTTCAGCTTTATAATATTAGTATAGATGACTACTTACCTATACCTGTGTATCGCTTGCACCAGGTAGGTACAGTTAATATGACTGTTTAGTTTATTTTTAAAGGAATGTAAATATTTGTATAAAATGAAATAGTTAAGATATTTGTAGTGCGTATTTATTAACAATTTTTATATGATACATAATTTAAAAAAATATTTAATTATTTAAACTAAGCAGAGCAAAATTAATTACATACGTTAGTACAATAAACATTAGGGACCTGTTTATTTATTTCAATTGTATCTATTGTTTTTTACTGTGACTGTACTTTTTAGGTATGCTCAGGTACGTAAATCTACAAAAATAACCTATGTGTATATGTAGCGTTACCAAATAAGAACGTTACCAAACGGACGTAACAATATCTTTATTTATAATATCATTGTTTATACCCCATTGTAAGTCTGCTTTTATTTTTGATCCTCTTATATTAAGTATGGTACTTACACGTTTTATCGGTGTTATTTTGATTTTCTGTCATGTTTTGTACCATATAAAGATCAATGTGCCAACGTTTTTTTGTTATTTATATTCTCTTATCTAGTATGCTAATAATTATTCTTATCAGATTATTGTAATATTCTTCATCATATTGTCTTTGTTTTAATATAAAAAGAATTTTATGTAAAATTAATTAAATGTGATATGTAATGGTCATAAGTACTAAATTACAGTTGGTTGTACGAACTTTCGAAAATATTTTTGGCTAATAATAATAATAATATTTGGCAAGGAGTTAGATTCCTGGGAAAGAAATAGGATGCTTTTTATCGCGATAACCGGCATCTACGCGGGCAGAGCCGCAGGCAACAGCTAATATACTATAACTTATAACTAACTAGCTGTTGTACCATAATCTATCTCTGTACCAAATTTCATCCAGATCCGTTCAGTAGTTTTTACGTGAAAGAGTAACAAACATCCATCCATCCATCCATCCATTCTTACAAGCTTTCACATTTATAATATTAGTAAGGATAAGTATTTCAAATGCCTACGTGTTTCAACGCAAGCGATTCTCGTGATCTTTCAAGTGCAAAGGTTACGTGATCAATACTTTATATAATTTGATCAATATTCACACTTAGCTGTGCCCTTAGCGATAATTAATGAGCGTGATTCATTATTTGATTGTGAATATATGTATTATCATTAAACTGGATTGAGTAATGGCTGGCAAGAATCTGTATAAACGAAAGCTCAGAAAGTATAAGTGCAAATTTGAACTAATAAAGGTTTAAAAACCCTTCAGAAGAAAAGAAAACAGCATTGCCCTCACATCGCCCATTGTCAGCATCAATTTATAAATTCAAAAGTCGTTCGTAACTGTCAAACGTATGACAGTTTCGAAAGTCTTTTTACTACACCCTTCAAAAGAAACCTATACCGGCCAACCAGCAACCAGTAATTTTTATTAGCCCTCTCTCTCCACCTTGTCGTTGGCAGAATCAAACGGATGGAGCCATAACACAAAAAAAGTCGAAACTGTCATTGGAACGCCTGTTGCCATTTCACGACTAAACAGCTGAATGAATGGTTTTTAATTAAATTTGGCAATCCAGGGGAAGGACCTAGGGTGCTTTTATTGTGATACTAGCTGTTGCCCGCGGCTCCGCCCGCGTGGATGGTGGTTATCGCTGCAAAAAGCCTATGTGCTATTCCAGACAGATAATCTATCTCTGTGCCAAATTTTATCCAGGTCCGTTCAGTATTTTTTACGTGAAAGAGTAACAAACATCCATCCATCCATCCATTCATTCTTAAAATCTTTCACATTTATAATATTAGTAATATTTATCCGACACTGACGCGGGCGGCAACATCTAGTTTGTCTATAAATACATTAATCTTGGGAAATGATAAAACAATTTCATAATATGACTGACGTTTAGTAAGTTATTTACTGACCTGGTATCTTGAATAATAAATTATTGTAAGCGACGTTTTATAAAATATTGTTTTTACAAATATCTATATATCAAAGCAAGCTTGCTGTGCTCGCTGGTGTTAGTGAAACACGACAGTCAATTGTTCATGTTAGTACCTACCTACCTAGTATTAACTCATTATCTTACCAAAAAGACGTCCACTGCTGGACATACACCTCCCCCAAGGATTGCATCAGCACGCGGTTTGAGTAGTGATGGGTTTCTGTCAATCCATATTATCCGTAAATGTCCGAAACGCTCGGACAGAAACCCATCACTAGTCCTGAGTTGACATTGTCCATCGGTTGCCCGCAACTTTTACTGCGTGGAAGATCCACCTTGATGGATGCCTGACCACACTGCGTCCTGTTAGCGGTCGCCATCCTTACTAATATTATAAATGTGAAAGTTTGTAAGAATGGATGGATGGATGTTTGTCACTCTTTCACGTAAAAACTACTAAACGGATCTGGATGAAATTTGTCACACAGATAGATTATGGTCTGGAATAACACATAGGCTACTTTTTGCAGCGATAACCGACATCCACGCGGGCGGAGCTGCGGGCAACAGCTAGTTCTAAAATATTTCTGCTTCAAACAAATATTCGCACTCGTTACATACATAACTATCTTTGCACATGATAAACTTATGCATTCGTGTACATGTATATGCTTTTGTTATTATAACAGCATTGATTTTAATGGTAGGTACAAAGTTTACAAAAGATAACGCTGATTCCGGGAGAAGAAGAATTTCTTCCGTATAGACTTCGGTATTGTTTAATAGTTTTGGATACAATTAGATGTGTTCTGTTTAAAAACGTCATTGCTGCACTTATGACGTCATTCAAACTCCGTTATCGTGTATTCTTCTTTTCGAGTGTTTCGTGACCAAATTGGTGGCAGGGTTGTCCTGATCGTCCATAAAGGCCTCGTCTCTGCCTGCCTGGTGATCTAACGTGCGACTTTCAACTTGACTTCCGAAGCACGAAGACGTTCAGATTAACTACCACTATGTGTTCACCCGTCCACCAGGTAACACGTAGTGAAACGGCATTAAATCGATAATTTTACTTACAATACATCTTAAACAATACCAAACGAACAACTTAATAACACGTAATGCATATTTATGACGATGGTCGAATCCAATCTCTCTTAATTAACGTTTTACATTTCAAGACGATACAGATAGGTTGGAAATATTTTAAAACTAACAGATAACCTTTGCAATTAAGTAAACAATTTGCAATTAAGTAATCATTAATTGGCATCATATCGACAGTCAGTGCTACGAAAAAGTGCAAATAACACCTCCTTTCACGGTTAACAAAAATAAAAGTTTATATTTTTCGAATGACATTTGAATCTTTTGAATATCGCGCCAAAATTACTGTGATGAAAATGGCGGAAAATGGTGACGTTGTGAAAAGAAGTTATAATGGCACGTGCACTATGGGTGTGAATAAAAGGATATCATGTTCTATTGCTGAAAAAGCTGAGGCTTACTTGCAAGCGGTCCATAAAAGTCAAGGATCGACTTCAGGTCTGAATATTTTTAAATAAATTTATAACAATGTTCATAAGTATGTGTGTAATTTAATTTCTTATTTATTACATTCAAGGGTGTACGGCCCCTGAATTTAATAAATACTGTTACTTTCGATTTTAGTTCGAATTTCAAGCAATGACATAACATAATAAATCTACAAAACGAATAATAAATCTTCTTAAGGACGATGATACGGCGCTAGTTATTTATTAAATGCATGTATTATAATTTAAAAATAAATCCGTTTTATAAATATTGCAACGGTTGATAACAATAACAATTTTGAATGTTAGATGTATACCTACAGGGTGTTTGGCGCATGGACCGACACAATTTTTCCCTGGATTTGGGGGGTTACCAGCTTATACCCTAAGTGATGCGGTTGGTTAAATATGTTTTTTTTTAAATACTCAAATTCTTACCTTCAATACGAAATAACTTTTTTTTTAAAGTGTAAGTGTAATGGTACAAAATAAATTTTGTTGTATTCGCCAATGTCTTCCTAATCTAAATAAATCATTATTTTATACAACTGCTTTAAAAAAATTTAAAAAAAATGTTTAAATGTATGAAACATTGCTACTTTTAAATTCATTAAAAAAAACTATATCCATTTGGAACTTAGTTTTATTTTAAGAAGCTCTTTAGTTTATGCCCTTATGTAGTCGCATATCTTCGTTCATTATATATAAATATATTTTTATCTGCAGGTTTAGTCTAATTGTACATTGTTGCCAAATTCCACAGAAATATATACAATGGTTTTCTTAAAAAACTAATCTTCATATAGCGGCCCTGCCCCTTAAGACAAGTGGCATAAGCGATACTCGAATCGAAAAGTCAAAAAAGCAAATGTATGGGATTTGATGTTAGTTTACGATATAATGTCGATAACTAAAGTCAAATCCCATACATTTACGTTTTTGACTTTTCGATTCGACTACTGTTTATGCCACTTGTCTAGAGGGTCTGTACAGCTATCTTCGTCGCCGTATGTACCTTACCTAATCGGAAAAGCCAGCCTGCTTTCCTATTTTGCGATTATAATGTAGTTTTACTGCTGTGGTAGCCCTAGTACGGTGCTGCTTAATCGACTCATGTAAAAGAGTAAAAGATTCCATTATCTGCTATTTGTTAACAGTGACCAAAGTTCAGAAGCCTAGTATACCGAAGTTGGAGGTGATGTCTAGGGTGGCTGCCATACCCATCGTCGAGTCCGGGATTGGCGTCACTGAGAAAGTGTATCACAAGATTAGGGTAAGTATGCGAATGCACAGATACATTTTTTTATACAACTTTTTTTTTATACTACCAAGGTTGCAAACAAGCATACGGCCCGCCTGATGGTAAGCAGTTACCGTAGCCTATGGACGTTTGCAACACCATAGGCTACGGTACGGTACCGTTTACTCACGCGTTGCCGACCCTTTAAAAACCTTATAACTCCTTTCTTAAAGAACCCCATGCTATAGTCTCTTGAGAAAACCTCGGCAGAGAGCTCATTCCACAGCCTAATCGTACGTGGTAAGAAATTCCTCTGGAATCTTATTTTACTACTTGGTGGTAAACAAGCATAGAGCCCACCTGATGGTAAGCAGTTACCCAAGCTCGTGTAAGCTTGTAATACCGGAAGTATCACTTGCGTATTGAATATTTTTAGACACGAGTTTGTGATGGAGTATCACTAGGATAGAAATACGTTTCGTTCAAAACGTATCCCTACTTACCATAGCAAATATACACCACTTTAATTGTTTACTTATTTGCTATGGTCTTCTATAAGGTGGCAGTCCTCACCCAGTCAGTTTCGCTCCCTTAATAAATAATTGTTCTCTAGGAATCAAATCCTATAATACGCTGGTACCTATCCCTCGGCGAGAAGTCACTGGCCACAGGTGTACAGCTGGCTCTGCCGGCGGTGCTACTCTTCGAGACGCCCATCCACCAGCTCGACAAGTTCCTCTGCAAGTCTCTGGATGTGGTGGAGAAGACTGTGCCTTCTATCAATTTACCACCTCAAACTGTAAGTAAAGTCTATCATTCTTATTTTTTTACTTCTTTAATGGCAAATAAGCATACAGACCGCCTGATGCTTCCAAAACCAGACCAGACTTGCATGTTGCCAGACATATACATGTATTGTCATATATATATGACAATACATATTTTAAACATGCACATAAATAATCTTTTTTTACTTGGAATATTTTTTCTTGGGAAGAATGGATAATATTATGTATACTAGCTGTTGCCCGCGGCTCCGCCCGCGTGGATGTCGGTTATCGCTGCAAAAAGTAGCCTATGTGTTATTCCAGACCATAATCGATCTCTGTGCCAAATTTCATCCAGATCCGTTCTGTAGTTTTTACGTGAAAGAGTAACAAACATCCATCCATCCATGGATGGATGAATGGATGGATCCATTCTTACAAACTTTCACATTTATAATATTAGTAAGGATACTTACATCCTAAATAGATAACTATAATAAAATTATTAGAATTTACACGATTTATTGAAAAAAAACGAAATACACAAAAATAGGGCTTTTTTATACAACTTTGGTTGGGTGGCAAACAAGCATGGACGCTTGCAAATCTAGAGGTATTACTTGCGTGTTGCCGACCTATTTTTTTACATCACAACTTGAAGATGGTATATCCCTGGGATAGGAAAACGTTTCTTTCAAAACGCATCCCTAAATGAGCGCTGCAGACCTATACTCACACACAGAAAGACAACTACACCGCTGTGCGTAGTTATTTGGCTGTGGTCTTCTGTAAGGTGGAGGTCCTTCCCCAGTCGGGCTTGCTCGCGTGCCCTATCTCTCTTAAAAGAAGGGACTTCTCTAATTAGGCGTCATAATATATACATATGTATATGCGCTTCGCTGTCTTACATAAGTATCCTACTAATATTATAAACGCGAAAGTTTGTAAGTATGTATGGATGGATGGATGGATGTTTGTTACTCGTTCACGTAAAAACTATTGATCGGATCTGTATGAAATGTGGCACAGAGATAGATTATGGTCTGGAATAACACATAGGCTACTTTTTACAGCGATATTTTTGCCCGCGGCTCCGCCCGCGTGGATGACTAGTATTATAATTACTTAAGTAGTATACCTACCTACTTTAATGGTTTACTTACTAAACAGTAGAGAACGATTACTTTATTGATACATTCAGATTAATACTTATTCGACTTGTTATTTGGCGTTGTTTTGCAGTATGTTTAACACTAGCTATATTTGTTTAAGTTCTGATAACGGTATTTACGTAACATTATTATTTTGTATCTATTTTTATACAATTTAAAGCAACGGTGGTAAACATGGATAAGGCCCGCCCGATGGTAAGCTGTTACGGTAGTCTACGGACGCTTGCAGTACCTACTTGTTACTCCACCGATTTTAGCACCAGGGATTTATGAAGATAAAAACATTTTTCAATTTGTACTGTGTAGGAACACAACTGCACTGCTATGTGTAGTTAGGTATTTGGAAGTGGTCTCCTGTAAGGCCTGTGGTAAGGCCTCTAAAGGTAGAGGCCTTACCACTTACCACAGTCTACATAAGGATGTAGACTGCTCGCTTATATGGTAGGGCGCTTCTGTTTATCTTGTTTGCCTATACCAGAACTATACATAACACAAGCCCTGGTGTTCAATTGTATGTTCGACTAGCTGTTGCCCGTGGCTCTGTCCGCGTGGATGTCGTAAATAATTAAAATTTCTAAAATAAATGAAGCCTAGAAGTTACAAGTACTTCTAATACATTAGCTATCTGCCAGTGAAAGTCCAAATCGGTCCAGCCGTTTCAGAGATTAGCCGGTATTGAAGGGAGAACTCGGTATTCCACTATGAACCATCGCCATGAGCATTTCCAGCCCTGTTTACTGACGGCAGATGCCGTAGCCTTATGTAACCACGTACATTTTCAACTACCGATACGCGCCGTGCCCTCAACACACAGAATATTGTGCTCGAATTCAACAATAGCTTAGAACCATACAAAGTGAGCCTACTCAAGTACCCTGGTTTGATAATGTTAGTTTAAGTAGGGAATATGTTAAATTAATTTTACGACTTCGTTCCGGACACTATCCATCAGCGAAGTTTGCATACCTTATGAATAAAGTTGATTCTCCAAACTGCAGAGATTGTAATCAGGTTGAGGATGTACAACATTTGCTGATCGATTGTGTACGAAACAGAAATGAAAGGGAGTTATTTATGAGTGAATTTAAATTTAGTAATTATGACACAGGTTTGATGCAATCTGTTCTATCAGAACCAACTTTGGAAGCGGCAAAGAAATTGTACAACTTAGTGAAAGTCTGCATCAATAACTCTCTATAAATTGTTTTTGTATATTTTAAAGGTATGATGGGGTTGACATATCTTGTATGATAAAAACCCCAAAATAAATATAATATAAAAAAAAACAATAGCTTAGTCTGAGTGTATTGCCATACAAATGGAATCCATCTCAGCCATAAGGCGTCCACTGCTGGACATAGGCCTCCCCAGTTTACAAGGTTTACAAATGGAATACTTACATAATAAAAAAGCCTCATTCTCCTAATAAACCAAACTAAAAATGGCTACACTATCCAGATGTACACGGAAACCCGTCAGTACGTGCTGCGTCGTGCTGACTCCGTGAAGCAGTTGGGTACCGCAGTGCTGGACTCGAGGGTCACCGCTGCCACCGCCACGGCTCTGGACCGAGCCTTAACCAAGGCTGATGTATTCGTCGACAAATATCTGCCGCCTGATAACCAGGATGTTACTGATGGTGAGTTGTGATAACGTTACCTAACATTATGAAACATTTTATTTTTACGCAAAAGACCTACAATGCTTTGCGTGTCCAATACAAAAATGTATGGGATTTGACGTAAGTTTACGACATTAATGTCGTAAACTTACGTCAAATCCCATACATTTTCTTTTTTGACTTTTCGGTTTAACTATCGCTTATGCCACTTGTCTAGAGGCTCAGAGCCTCTAGACAAGTGGCTTATGCGATAGTCGAATCGAAAAGTGAAAAAAATAAAATGTATGGAATTTGACGTGAGTCTACGATTTAATGTCGTAAACTTACGTCAAATCCCATACATTTTCTTTTTTGACTTTTCGATTCGACTATCGCTTATGCCACTTGTCTAGAGGCTCAGGGCACTGTTCGGGCTCCCTCGTTACTGTAGTGCGTCAGGCATGTTTGCTGACGCAAGTGTCGATGACTTTTATGCAATGATGCGTAATAAGGTGGCGTCTATAGTGCGACGGGTCCAAGGGAGTCCAAATAGCGTGCTGAGAATGGTGGGGGACAGATATGACACTTTTCTCATGCGCAGATTCACTGAACTCCATGTGTTGGGTGGGATCTCGGTGAGTCTGCGTAGGGGGGGGGAAGTATCTGTCCCTAACAGTATTACATTAGATTAGTTATATTGTTACTAACAAACTATGGATTGGATCTAATAATATTTTTTTTTAATTTTTTTTATAACGTTTTATATTCGAAAAAAAAATATCCCTTCTTGGATTAAGACCTTCTCTTCGACAAACTGGCAGAATCATCACATCATTAATGTAGAAATATATATATAATATACATATTAAGTATATATAAGTATTTATTTGTGGATACGTATTTAGTTTATGTAATTACATTTATTTAAACATATTCCATTTTATTTTATTTGTCTTGAATCTTGCACCTACTTTATTTATCTCTGCATCACCCTAAGATTGGCTGGTAGAAAATGCCTTTGGCATTAAGCAAGCCCACCATTGTACACTATGTGCATAAAGTTCTTAAATAAATAAATAAAAAATAAATTAAGCTTACACCAAGCTTAAACCAAGAAGCGATATTTTTGCCATTTCAAATTTTAATAGAAGCAGATTTTCTCGATTACTACATTAACAAGATTGTTAGCGTAATAAAAGCTTGCGAGATTACTGACGAAATGTTTCACCTCGGGTCAACACTGAGCGTATTGGTCCGAGGTGCTGTGTGTTATTAATTTATTAAGTACCTACATACAATAATATTATATGTAATGTTTTATTTATTCATTATAACAGTAAGGGCACCAATTACAATATGTGCATGCGGTGAAGAAACGTTTTGAATTGTATTGGTAGAAATTAAAATTAAAATCTGTACCTTACCAATTTGCATTTAAAAAAATAGCTTTCCGCCACCGACAGGGAGTTCATTCATACATTTTAGAACCTATATCGTGCCGCACATTGCGGTTTCAGAGGAATTTCCTCCCACGTACAGGTTGTGGAATGAGCTTCCTGCCGAGGTTTTCCCGAGAGCATGGGTTCTTCAAGAAAGGTTAAGTTTATAAGGTTTCTAAAGGGTCGGCAACGCGTAAGTGATACCCCTGGCGTTGCAAGCGTCCATAGGCTACGGTAATTACTGCTTAACATCAGGCGGGTCGTATGCTTTTTTGCCACCCAAGTAGTATATATAAAAGAAAATCATGCAATACATTATAATGTATGTATCTATGAAACAAAATGTGATGTGCCATACCGCCATAATGTATGTATACATACATAGGTAATACCTAAGTATACCTATGTATGTATAGTAAAACATGCAGACAACAGGAATTAATTAATATAATTAATCTTTGATGGGTGATAAGATTTGAATACTTAATGTAATGGATCAGACATTTGTGATTGGTTGGCATTAAACGTGATAACTAATCATGTAAAAAATATTCCAATTTTAGCATTTTGTACGATAAAAAAAATACATAAACAAATTGATCAAGTGTCCTTGAATATGTATGGTTGGTTGGGTCACGGTAATATTATTTGGGTGGTTTAGCAAAGGCACACATAATACGTGTATACCTACCTACCTAATAAGTACCTACTATAATAGTGACAGTGCACAGGTTACGGTTTTGGCAATTTTATACTGTCATTGATCATCCTTTCGAAAAAAATAATAATAGCAAGAGGATTTATTTATAAAAATTGCGTAAATTGATCTGATTGATCAATCAATCAGCCTGTTCTAGTCAACTACTGGACATAAGCGTCTACTAATTCATATTTCTTATATAAACAGCCTCTCTAGACAAGTGGCATAAGCTATAGATAGTCGAATCGAAAAGTCAAAAAAGCAAATGTATGGGATTTGACGTAAGTTTACGACATTATATCGCAGACTTTTAAATCCCATACATTTGTTTTTTTGACTTTTCAATTCGACTACTGTTTATGCCACTTGTCTAGAGGGTCAGAGCCTTTAGACAAGTGTGACAGTTTGTCTAGAGGGTCAGGTGACATTTCTGATTAGCTCCTTTCTTCTAAACAAGAGAAATTCCTGATTTGGCCCTCTTAACTTGGGAGATAAAATTCCTAACTTGGTGGCAAGGAGGGACTTGCCTGGACTTCATTTATATAAACTTGCCCTCCCCCTTCTCTGGGCTATCAGCTGGCGAAGCTAAGTGGTACAAGATTTATACAAATTTAGAATTTCCCATAGGCGCAACGTGTTTTATATTAAAATTGGAAGGTCGGTCCCTCAGATTCAGGGAGGTTGTTGTCCCATTTAGACTATTCATTAGTGACTTAAATAATGAGATGTCTAGCATTCTGACATGAGTAATAACTGTTCCTAATTAGAACATTTACGACCGGTTTCCAGACAGCATTTAAGTATCGCAAGGTTATTTGATAACTCTAACTTTGAACCCTGTCTGGCTTGCCTAATTAACGAACTGACTATTAAGGGCATATTCAGATCTGGCAAATGTCGATTATTGTGGTAAGTAGGTTCAAGACACGATTGAAGGTATGGTATATGGTATGGTATGGCGGGCTGTTTTCCGTAACTCCACGTCGCGTCGTGTCAAAGCGTATAATTTGCGTGCTACGATTGAGAAGTTCATTTTTTATACTCGGGAAAGTACGTGTGGAAGTAGTCTTATAATCTGAAGAAATCTTAGTGTTAAATATTTTTCTATACCTTTATGTACTTATAGATAAAAACATAAATTTTAGTCAACAGTAGTTAAGTAGCTTCATTTTTTATATCTATCTCTTTCTGTATCGTTAGGTTCCGTATTAGGTATCTATCGCATTCATACTTGAAATCTATAAGCAAATACACACGAAAACATGGGAACAAAAGTACCGCCACCGCTCAGTACTTATAAAGGTAGCTTAATTATCTTCCTTTATAAATATAATTGATCCAAACTATTAGAAAGTCTTCGATCGAGAAAGTCAGTTCGCTTAGTCAATCACGCCCTTATTGTGTGTCCAAGTTATAATTAAACTATATATCTAAAGCAGTTAATGATCAGTTTCGCTATCAGTTCCGCTCATAATTAACAGAGTAGGTGCAGTAACAGTGACTTAACTGTTATCTATCGTCTGGAGCAGTGACAAATTAGACGTGATATCTGTGCCTGGACTCTGTGCCCATTCTAGACCCCGATATGGATTCAGATCCGTGATGTGGTCACGCGAACTGATTACTCATTGCACTGATGACTCAAATATACCTACTAATATTAACATATATCCACTAAACTGTAAATTATAAACAATGCTGTAATAGGTCTTAGTTCAATTAGTCTAATCTATGTAGGTATTTGTTACTTCTACTATTCAGTTTTGTTCCTATAATTGGCTGATTTATTTACTATTCTCAGTAACACGCATTCTTCTGATATTACTACGGAAGTAAACGGCTAACGATTTTCATGAAATTTAGTATATGGAGAGGGTTTCGGGGGCGATTAATCGATCTAACTAGATTTTATTTTTAGAAAACGATAATTTCCAAAAAAATAAATACCGACCAAAACTTGGTCATCCAGGTACTATACATAATTATGTCCCACTCTTCTCTCTAAAGAAGTTCTTTGCTGAGAGGATGGACTGGTTGTCTTAATCAGACATCCGGCAAATAAATATGACGAGTAGGTATAAGATAAAGAAACGACAAAAGGTAGGTTACCTATACAGAAATTATCGCAGTTCTTTAATACCTAAAATAATTTTTATTTGAAGTTATATTAAAATCGGTTCAGTTTTGGAAAAGGTAATATAAGCTTATGATTTTATTATTACAGCAAAAGTATCAGTCGAAGTTGTAGTTGTCTCTTTCGCTTAAAATTCTGCAATATTTGAGAGGCGCGACAATAATACTTTTATTTATTGAGCTAGTCTTGAATTATACCGAGCACAATAATTCCAGGCTCCGGGATGGTATTGAGCAATTATTATTGATTAAATTCAACGCGAGTGGTATAAGGTTTCGTCAATAAAAATTGCTTCGACATGTGGACACACTAAGCTACCGAGGCTTTTAAATATTTGGTATTACATTATGTAATTCAGTAATAACTGTATAAGTAGATACTCGATGTATATTTAGCTTATGCAATATTATTTTTGTTCAACGATAAACTTGTTGACATCGACCCTGAACCTAAGCATTATAACATGTTTAAGTATATTAAAAACATTTTCATTTATGAAAGTTCGAAAAGACGTTCAAAATTCTCCATACTGAATTTCGGTCACGGCGGATAATGTCGAAGGAGACTAGCTTTTGGTGCGGGACATATTATTCGCAAACACAGTGTATTTATTATTCTTTCACTGCTATAGTCTAATGGAACGGCAATCCGACGTTGAATCTACGGCGTTACGTGTTTACCGAGGCAATTTTGAAATTACGGCCATCTTAGTATTATGATTTGTGAATTTCTTGATAGAAAAACCCAATTTCTATTTTTGGTCCGACTGATGATTACGTGGTTTGCCACGCGATTAGCGGTCGCACTCAAGGGTCACTAGGACAAAGGACTTAGTAGAACTAGTAGGTGAGACGTTCAGCAGGTTTTATGGTAGCTCTTCAATTAGGCGCTAAAAACTAAGAAAATTTTAGGTAAAAAGCATTGACTAAATACGTCAATGGGTAAAAGCAAGAACAAGATTGGGCTTGAGCGAAACCGCATGCGCAGCTCAGTTCACGGCACCGATTTAGTTAGCTCGGACTATATAAAGTACAGTCCTTACCATTCTTACTATAGTGGTGATCATAGTGACGAGCGCGGACGCGGTGGACGCGGCGGGCGCGGGCGCGGGCGCGGGGGAGGCGGCAGACAGCGGGCGCGCGCGCGCGGCGCAGGCCGTGCAGCACGGCGCGCGCCTGCGCAGGAAGCTGCAGCGCCGCCTCACGCGCCAGGCGCTCGCCGAGGCCAAGGCCATCAAGGAGCAGATACACGTGCTCGTCTATGTGGCCGAGCTGGTGAGTCTCACAGATAACCTTATGATCAGGGCCATTTGAACGACGAGGTCGGCTTCATGTTCCAGAATATAGTCGTCCTGGCGAAATATCCTGTCCGTGGCCTTTTTTATACTACTAAAGAGGCTAACAAGCATACATACGGCCCTCCTGATACCAAGCCATAATACACCAAGGTTATCACTCGCGCTTTTTTCGACCTTGTAAAAATCTTACTTTTTTCTTAAGGAACCCCATACTATAGTGAGAAAACCTCGGCAGGAAAACTAGCTCGCCTTTTCCTATTTCAATATTCTTTCATAATACACCAAACATTATGCGTTAAACTTAAACTATTCAGGTGGCGACGGATCCAGCACTCGCATGGAAGAAAGCTAAGGAGTTGTACGGTTCCCTGAGTCAACCAGAGCCGGAGAACCAAGCTCGGCCAGCGACCCTTGAAGAGCTGGTAGTGTTGCTCGCGCGGGAATCGGCCAGGAAGATGGTGCACCTCATCAACTACACGCATACTGACTTGCCTAAGTACGTATCTTATTACATTTTTTAGGGCACCATACTATTAGTGGCATATTTTTTTAATGTATGTATTTCTACTTTAGAAACGTTCTTCAAGGACTATCGTTGATCACCCATCATCTTTCTGCTACTGCTGATTCTCTAATGAAGGTAATAGTTACTACATTCATTTACTTTTAGATTGGACGTTAACAGCAAATTTTAGACTATCAGAGAATTTAAGTACCTACTTATACATTTGAAAAAGCGGTGATAGCCGATGGACAAGGTCAACTCGACCGAATGCAGCAGAATCCTTGGGAAGGCTTATGTCCAGCAGTTGACGTCTTCCAACTGACATGGTGATAATGAATCCAATCCAAGTAATATTAATAATACTATTTGCGAACGGTGAAGGTGAAAATGTGAGGAATATTTCTTAGGACAATTCTAAAGGCATGTGCATGCCTGAACAACCAACTAAACCATAGAATAATTAAGTTATACTATAGGTATACTATCCTCTTTCTACCAGCTATCTTAATCTCTTGAAGAGGAGATCCGTAGCCAGCAGTTTTTTGTTAGAGACAACTACCTGACACGCTCGATAATATCGAAATAATAGCGTCCGAAATAGATCCAAATAGTCGTACAGTGTGAAGAATCTAACTCTTTATAGTACCTATATATTTTGTTCATCAGACTCTGCCGGTGGAGACGGCGATCACTGAAGTGAAGGGTTGGCGCAGCAAGCTGCAGACGCTCCTCCAGGCACTACAGTCTGCTTCCAAGACCTACCTGGTAATGCTAGCTAACGTACATATCGATATGTATCGCCACTCGTAACGAAACGTATCCTCGAGACAAGTTGCATAAATGGTAGTCGAATAGAATTGAGTAGATAGCAAATGTATGGGATTCGACGTAAATTTACGACATTATATCGTAACCTTATGTCAAATCCCATACGTTTGTTATAATATATTCTATTCGATTCAAATGACTGCCTCGGTGGTCCAGTGGCCGCAATATGCGCCTGCTGTGCACGAGGTTGTGGGTTCGATTCCCACACAGGACAAAACTTTGTGTGACCCACGAAGAATTGTTCTGAGTCTGGGTGTAATTTGTGTCCGTTAATTGTATGTTTGTAAATTCCCCCGCGACACAGAGCTTGTTCTCTAGTGCGGGAGTTGTCTTTCAAAAGAAAAAAAAAAACATTTATGCCACTTGCCTAGAGGGGCCGGGTGAACACTAGATATATTTTCAATTTTACTAGGTATATTTTGATTGATTCTAACAAACACGCTCCTCGCTACACATCTCTGGTGGATACGCAGCCTAATTCTCTGAGTTATCTTTTTAGGTGAAAAAAAAAAATGGTTTTACTCATGCACTCAGACCAAACGTCAACTTAAATTTGTTTATATCATTATTTACATGAATTATATCAATTGAAATATTTTTGATCCTGCGCAGATTTTTAAATCGAGTTTCACGACGGTTGCAGATGGAGCTCCAATAAGTGATACCATTATTAAGAGAAATAGATTAAAAAAAAAAAAATACTAACGCAGTAATAATAATATGTATATTTTTCTGCATTATACTACACAGGAACACCTAGCGATCTTCTTGGCGGGAAACGAAGAACGTGAAAAGATAGCGCCAAGATCTGCATTCGAGCAGAGAGATGATCTAGCAGCTATCAACGGACTCAACTAAATATATTATTTTAATAATTTTAAGTTTACATACTTTGGCACACTATTACGTCTCTTTCAAACTATTCGCATCCTTAGTAAAAAACTGGCGTAACTTGAGATATGTCACTGGGCAATTTTGAACCTTATCTGTTAACAATAAGATGTAAATTGCAAAACAAACACGCTTCAACTTAAGTCATTTTTCTACTGTGGGTGCGATATGCTCAGCCCTTGTAGGTCTACCTATATTCTCCTCGTGTATATAACCACTTTGGTATTCAGTAATTAGTTTTTACTGCATTAATAACTCACTTATTTTAATATTGTCTGCTAAATTTACACAGAACAGGCGCGGATTCAGGATTTGGTTTAGGGGGCAGTCTTAGCTCATTTCACTAACTTAATTTTTTTTAAGTGATATATAAAAGTTTTGATAAATTGGTTGCAAGCCAGGGGGAGGATAATTGCACCCATTGCCGCCTCCCCCTGGATCTCAAGTATCGACTCTTTTGTAACTATAAGTTGGCTACGGTAACAGGTTACCATTGTCACTGAGGTAGCAATAAAAAGTGTAAAAATATGTATCTATGTAGGTACCCTTTGTAAGAATAAGCATATAATAGTGTGTAGTGTGTTTTTATTGATATACCAAATAATTCGTTATTTTAAGTGTACGTTCTCATTCATGTAATTTATGCTTTAAATTCGTTTATTATTATTGACATGTTGCATGATCTGAAGTTATAAAATTAAATCATTATTATTCACTGATTTTTATTCTGTTATTTATTATATAGCCCCTATTGCTTAGATAAAGTATATACTTACATAATTATTCTAAGCGCCAATGACCCATTCTTAGTGTCGTTAGCCAGGCGTGGATCAGACATCATCATCTCAGACAAAAGACGTCCACTGCTGGACATAGGCCTCCCCAAGGATTTCAACAACTCTCGATCCTGAGCGGACCTTGTCCATCGGTTGCCCGCAACCTTAACTAGGTCGTCGGTCCACCTTGTTGGAGGCCTGCCCACGCTTCGTCTGCCAGTTCGTGGTCGCCACTCTAGAACCTTTCTGCCCCAACGGCCATCAGTTCTGCGAGCTATATGCCCGGCCACTTAATGGAGGCAATTCTTCCAGCTATATCGGTTACTTTGGTATGATGATCAGACATGCAGTGTTGGATTCAGACAGTGTTACTGCCAACCAACACTAAATCAGACCTTACGGGTTTTTGATAACTTTACCACTCGGCTACCATTGCTTAGAGAGACATAAACGAGTATTTCTTTTTCTAAGAACGGCTCCTATTCAAACCGGCAGGGGTATTCCGTAAGAGCGAAAACCGAGCGATCGTGAAAACGGAGCAAAATCTGGCTGTCAGATTGAAAATCGGTATTCCGTAAGAGCGAAAACCGAGCCTTTTTGACGTTTAGCAATCGTGTATCACCGAGCAATCACAACTGTCAGTTTGCGATCGCTGTTTCTTAGAGAATCGGCCGGCGGGTATTAACATGGCGGGTATTCTTTTAAATGAAACCTCCTTCAAATAATAATACTGGTGTCTTACATTCTCATTGCATTCTATAAAAACTATGACGTAGTAAAATTTATAATCATGATAGGTCGTTGGAATATACAATTTCTCTATTTATTTATTATCCCAGAGTAATTTTTATAATATTTTTTATTAATTTTGTCTAATATTTTGCCGTTGTAGTTGTTGTTCTATAAATTAATAAAGTGAATAGAAAGTGTAGAGCTGTACCAAGTGGACGTTGCAACAACGCGACTGGAAACTTGACAAGAAAATGAGTTATAGCGAGATGATGGAAGACACGTCCGACTCACCTTACTTTGTGAGTATTTCGATATATTTCGTAAAGATACAATAAAAGCTAGGTACCCACTCATAGTTCTGAACGAATTTGGTTACAAAAATTTACAAATAAGTAAATATATATATTATTGGGTGTATGTAAACAATACATTTCATAATAAGCTTAGTCTCCTCTGCATTTCATGCATCTGAGTAGGTAAATCTATTATCTGCGTGGCACCTTTATGTGTCGAAACGTACCTCTTGGGTTGCCTAAGTAGGTAACTAATAACATAAGTAGATTACTAATAATAACATGTAGATTGAACCTGAAAACTCCATTGACCATTGACAATTGCTAGATACCTAGGTACTTATAACTTGTGTAACTAAAGCCAATTGTAACTGCTTGCCAATGTCAGCGACATAGCAGTGCAAAAATAGCTAGGATAGTGATAAGTATCAGAGGTAGAACCAGGGTTGATTCTTTTCTAAAGAAAGTTCAAAATAACGTTTTTATTTTCAGTTAAAGCATGGATATTCTGAAGAGCTAGGTTTAGTAGAATACGAACGAACTGAACAAACCGACCTTAGACACCAATGGAGTAAACAAACTACCCTTTGGATGTTGGGGTTGGCTATTTTGCTCTGGACGATCACCTATTTTATGATAATGACAATAACTATGTGCTTCGACCTCAGCTTCCGGTCTGTGGCGGGTGTCACTGGTATTATAAATTGGTTTAATGGAACGACTGCTGTGGTTTCTGACGACCGCGTGAGATTCTTTAGGATTCTGTAAATTGTGCTGTGATGTAATCAATAAAACGTATAAGATGAACTTGTCTTTCTTTACGTATAACTTACTATAGCAAGGTAACAAGCCCTATGTCGCGAAAGACGCTCAGAACTATTCTTATTAAAAAATCATAAAATCATTTATTATAAAAGTGAAAATTACAGTGTGTTGTCGAATCCTCCTTTTACGTTTACACCTGTATAAGGAGGTATTCGCTCAATACGTCGACAAGGTGTTACATTATAAATAAGTAACATAAGGTAGGTACCTATTATAGTTATTTGGGGGTCACCTAAATGTTTGTCCCGGGTGGGAATCAAACACGTAACAGTCGGCGAAGTTCAGTAGAGAGATGACCACTTACGTGCAGTTATACAAACTACGACACAGGCGCGGTCCGAAGGGGGAGGGGTCACAGACCCCCAATGACATGACCCCCAATGACATGACCCCCAAAAATCGTAGGTCAAATTGAAAAATCTAAAAAAATAAAATTAAAAAAAATGCTCCTAGCCGCGATGCATTATATGGTTTGCAAGTAATGTAATGTTAAAACAACATTTAAAAAGTTCTTCAAATGAATTTACACGACATATTGTATTATTATATCCAAAATTTCAGGCTCCGACCGCGCCTAGGTAAGTACCTAAGTACATGTTGGTCTAATTATATTTACTAGCAGCACGTCCCGGCTTCGCACGGGTGGACAATAGTGGACATATATTTAGTTTGCGTGGGTGTGACGTAACTCTTTCAGGTTTCGTTAAGATAGTATATACTCGTAGTAAATACCTACCAAGAGTTTTACCTGGTATATCTATAGTCTTGAATGCCATTAAAATTTACAATATAACCTTACAGAGAGAGAGGTCTGCGTTCACATTACTGATCTCTAATGTCTTGCTCTGTTTAGCCAACTATCTATAGCAGGGTACTTTTATTGAGCCGAAAATAATATAAATAAAGTAACATTGAATATTTATTAGTTTAATTAATAAAGTTGCTGGCTGTACCTTGTGGCCGCACTAATCTGTTGAGTGAGGCGAGCACTTCTTACTCTTAACCTTGTAGCAGAGGAGACTGACATCCTGCACATTGAGTCAATTCACAAGGACAACTTTATATGTAATATGTTATAGATAATATGGCTTTACTATTGCATTGGGTGTGCACCTGATATAATAGTTGAAAGTAATAACGATAAAATAAAAAAAATAAAAAATTGAAAGGTGAACAAAGGGAAATTATTGCAATTTTAGTCTACGGCTATTTATTTTGTCTCTACTAGAATATTCACCTCGTTCTATGAATAGACTCCTGTCATAACTGTCATTATCAATTGACGTTTGTATTGAATTATGCTCTGGCGTTATTGCGTGTTGTGTGTAAACATTTCAATAATTTGTGAAATCAGTAACTAATCGCAAACATAGTCAAGATATTGAAGTGTTAAAAGTTTCCTAGGCAATAATGCCGTCGATCGACGTGATGCTGCCTCCGGGGCAGCCGCACGACTTACCACCAGACGAGCCCCAAGCTCCCCCTCCGCCCGTCATTGGCATCATTTATCCACCACCTGAAGTAAGGAGTATCCTTTTAAATAAACATTAACAAAATGATGGAGAGCTATACCTAAGGTAAGATCCGATTTTCTAATGCAAAACCAACTGAATAATATAACCTCTTTTTCGAACCTTTGCACTATGACTGTTTCTAAGTAAGACTTTTAAATATTCTCCTTTTTCTAAAATACTTTAAACGAACTACAGCCACTGCTGGACCTAAGCCCGGCAGCGGATGTAATTAGCAGCTGTGAATTTCTACAGCATTCGGTCTAGAGCTGACCTTGTCCATCAGTTGCCTGCAACCTTTACTAGGTCTTTGGATGGTTGTATAATTTAGTATTGTAAGATCATCTCTGCATTATTATAAAACATTTGCCTGGCCTGTTGGTCTAATGGTAAGTGACCCTGACTACTAAGTTAATTCCCGCACTGAATATAACTTTGTGTGATTCATAAATGTTTGTTCCGAGTCCTGGGTGTATTTGTGTTCATGAATTGTATTGTTTTTTTTTTGACAAATTCTGCACTAGAGGACAAGCTCTGTGTCGTGGGGGACTTTTCAAACATACAATTAACAGACTCAAATTACACCCAGACTCAAAACAACTCTGTGAGTAATGTAAAGTTTTGTCCTGTGTGGGAAACAAACCAATAACCTCATGCACAGCAGGCACTGCAGCCACTGAACCACCAAGGCAATCAGTCAAGTCTGTTTGTAAAGAATACATAGTAATGGTATTCAAAAGGTTATTAAATATCCATACTTTTAGTTGTTGTCTGTGTGGGTGGTGATGGATTAAGAATACAAATGTCACAACCTCCTTCCAACGTCGTTAGAGTTGACTTAGGGAATAAGTCAGGGTGACAATATCTACTGCAAGAGAGGGAAACTCAAAACAAAACCCTATACCAACCTTTCTGGCTAGCATGTTATAGTAGGCTAATATCCATGCAAATGTATGAAGAAGATTGATGTCCCGATGAAGTGGGACTTTTATGGGTTGAGATGATGATACATTTCATTTATTAAGCTTACTTCCAGGTCTCTTCAATATAAATATTTCTTTAACCGCACACTTTAGATATTGTTGACAAGACTGCCAGCTTCGTAGCTCGTAACGGGCCAGAGTTTGAAGCTCGTATCAGACAGAATGAACTCGGCAATCCTAAGTTCAACTTCCTTAACTCGGGAGATCCGTACCATGCTTACTATCAGCATAAGGTCAAGGAGATTAGGGAGGGGAAAGGTAAGAAAATTTAAAATGTCATTTATATTTTATATGCAAAATTAGACTGTCTCATTTCAAATTCAATTGAGTTAAGTTACTGTCAAGCTGAGGCCCTGGATTCAATCCCCAGGTAACATGGCATTGTAATTTCATCAGCCTATAGCCTGGTTTATAAGAGTATGTATGTCCTATGTACACACAGCAATGGAGATAGCTGTACAGGGCCGCAATATGAAGATTCGTATTCTAAACTGAAGCAGTGGTGGTCGAGTGGGAAAGTAACCAACTTGCACGCAATAGGTGCGAGTTCGATCCTGGGTGGCAGTACCATTGCGAATTTCACGTTGTGGGGTTTATATCTACTAATCGAATCGAATAACGGTAAAGGATAACATTGTGAAGAAACCCACATGTCTTAGTTCGAAGAAATTCTAAAAACATGTCTGATTCACCAACTCGCATTAGGCTAGCGTGTGTAAATTAAGGCCTGAACCTGCTCTCTCTCTTGATAGAAGAAAGGTGACCCGTGCCCAGCAGTGGGACATATATGGGTTACTATCATTATTATTATACAATACTACTAAACCTACAGATAAAAATACATTTCATACAAATTTATAAATCGTTTTTACATAAAAACTAAACGTCATACAGCGGTCAAACTGATTATTTGTAACTGTAACATTTATATAAAATGTATATAATAGCATATTTAAAATCAGTATTTACTTTCTGTGTAGGTCCCGATCTGTCAGCCCTGATTCCAATGATAGCACCGCCAATACAACGGCCAGGGCTAGCTCCAGCAACAGCGGCACGTCAACAGGAACTGCTCAAAGCAGCCGCGCCGGCCGAACCACCGCCACCGCGCGACCCGCCCCCAGACTTCGAGTTCATCGCTGACCCGCCTTCCATCTCAGCGTTAGAGCTTGACATTGTCAAACTTACAGCTCAATTCGTCGCCAGAAATGGTCGACAGTTCCTCACTGACCTTATGAAGAAAGAAGAGCGCAACCACCAGTTTGATTTTCTTCGTCCTCAACACTCCCTTTTCCAATACTTTACGCGTCTCCTTGAACAGTACACGAAAGTACTCCTACCACCAAAAGAATTAGTATCGAAACTTGGTGCAGAAGTTCGCAGTGGTGTCTTAGAACAGGCGCGTAGCAGGGCCGCGTGGCACTCCCACCAAGCAAGACGTAAAGCAGCTGATGAAGCCAAAATCGAGAAGGAACGCCTCGCTTACGCGTCCATAGACTGGCATGACTTCGTCGTCGTCGAAACGGTAGACTATCCAGCTGGAGAACCTGGTGACTTCCCACCACCGACAACTCCACTAGAAGTTGGTGCAAGAGTTTTAGCCCAGGAGAGAGGTGAGGACATCACACATGCACAGAACGAAGATGACGATACGGAGATGCAGTTAGAATCGGAGTCGGAATCCGAATCGGATGATGATTTAGCGGAAATGGAGGATCGGACGCAACAGCAACAGAGACCTGATGATAATCGCGTGCAAGATATGGAAGAGGATAGCTCGTCGTCTGATGACGAAGGAGTCGAGATTATTAGGGCTCCGGGTGAGGAGGCACCATTACCACCACGACCCGACCGCGTAGTAGTCAAGGTGTACGATCCGAAACGCAAACGGCCACAGCCCGCCCCAGCTAGCGAGGAATGGCTCGTATCTCCTATCACAGGAGAAAAGATCCCTGCAAACAAAGTGGCTGACCACGTCCGTATTGGCCTGCTCGATCCACGCTGGTTGGAACAGCGCGATAGAGCTGCTGCCGAGAGAACCGATAGGGATGAGGCTCTCGCTCCTGGTGCTGCCATTGAAGCTTCACTTAAACAGGTTAGTTGTACACTTGTATTAGTAAACTAGTATTGTAGTGGTGACTGTCTCATTGATGTAGTAGTCAAATACATAAAGTTTTTGTTTATCATGTTTGGTATTTTTCATTTATACAATAATAAAATCGTATACTTTTACAATCCACAGCTCGCAGAACGTCGTACGGATATTTTCGGTGTGGGTGACGAGGAGACGGCCATCGGTAAGAAGATTGGTGAGGAGGAGCGACGCCGTGACGACCGCGTGACGTGGGACGGGCACACGTCCAGCGTGGAGGCCGCCACGCGAGCCGCTCGGGCACACATCACGCTCGAGGATCAGATACAGCAGATACACAAGGTCATTGAAATAAATACATACATTATTGATATATATTTCGAAGTGGGTGGTGTCTGTGTTTTCTCTATATCGTACAGTAACATTTATTGTACTGCTATATATGCCATAATTATGGTCTTATGTTTGCATGTTTTCAATGGTAACAAAAAACTAAAATATTCATAAAATTTTGGACAGCAACAAATTTTTAATTTTGGATTGTAAAAATTGTATTTATAATATATATTTTTTGGTATAGGTCAAAGGTCTCCTGCCCGACGAAGAAAAAGAGAAGATCGGTCCAAAGCCGGTGGGATCTTCGAACGTGCAGCGCTCGGCCCCGCCGCGGCCGCCGGCCCCGGCGCCCCCGCCCCGGCCCGCGGCCCCGGCGCCCCCCGCCCCGGTGATGCTGCAGCCTCTCCCCTCGCTGATGGTGCTGCCACCCATGGCCCCGCGCCCTCCACTCATACCCACGCCTGTCGGACCCGTCGGAGGTGTCGGTTAGTTCATCAGTTTAAATGCGACCCCTTTCATCAAATCATAATCTTCGTAGTATTGATGATTCCTGATATATTATGGCTGTAATCATTGACTGCAATGGTGGTAAGATGATTTAGTAGTGTGTGCAGTTAGCGCACAACTTTGATATTTGATCCCGCCAGTCAATTGAAAAAAAAAACAGTTGTTTCTACTAGAATAATACGAAGGGAACGAAATATCTACCTATTTTTAACAACATTCGTCCGCAGTTTTACACTACTAAATACAGTAAACACTACCTATAAATAAATTACAATGTTGTCTTGAATTTTGTCTTAAGCTACAAGTGCACACAAACGTACACAATGTACTTGGTCACAAAATACAAGTTTATTTAATATGTGGAGTATTCTGTACCAGTAGGTGCAGTGGGCGGTGTCCCGCCGGGCGGGTTCCCGTTCGGCGCGGTGGCCCCGGGCCCCCCGCCGCTGCCCGACGAGGACGAGGGCCCCGCCGCCAAGCGCGCGCGCACCGAGGACGCGCTCGAGCCTGAACACTCCTGGCTGGTGCGACACCCTGGACCTATCCCGCTACAGGTCACTACTATTACTACTACTACTAATACTTCACGAATTACTATTACTATATCAAAATTATAACGACTACTACACAATTACTACTACTACACGATCACTACTATTTTTATGTCTATGATGGAACTCTAAGTCTTTAAGAATACCTGTAATATGTTATCTATTTTGTATGTGACTGTTTGTTTCCTAAATAAAAAAATTAAAAAAAAAAAACTACTACTACAACTACTACACAATCACTACTACTACACAATCACTACAACTACTATACAATTACTACTACTAGACGATTATATTTGTGTAGTAGTAGTAATTGTATTATTAACACTTTCACGGACAGTAACATAAGACACAATAGATGTTTTATTGTCATGACGTCTATAGGCGTTCACTGTCCTTCGAACTGTTAATAATAGCTATTGTGTGGTATATTATATAAATCTCTTTTATTATTATTAATAATATACTATAAGTGTTTTTTTAGAAACTAGAGAACCTTCTTTTTTACTAAAACTCTTATACCATTACGTTTTTGCGTATCAACAGCAAATATGATTAGGATTTATATTATTGCGACCCAATAGAGACTTATCAAAAGCAACCAATGTGCCTATCGACAAAGTTAACTAAAACGTACCTACGTTTAAATACCAGGTGGCACTGCCGTCGTTACCGGAACGTATGGAGTGGCGGCTGGACGGTCGCGGGCTGCCGCTGAGCGTGTCCCTCACCACGACGGTCGCCGAGCTCAAGAACATCCTGCAGCACGCCACCAAAATGCCCACCGCCAAGCAGAAGCTGCACTACGAAGTAAGTTCACACTACTTCATTACTATTTTTTTTATTTAAAAATAATATACCAACGACATTTCACACTACACTTTTTCAGTAGGTAGGTATTTAGGCAAGTTCGATGTGATTTAAATATTTAAATTCAGTCTTATTTTTTATATATTTTTTAAATATTAAAAATGAGGCTTACGCACATGCTGTGTATTAAGTACGTTATGTATTCAATAATTGTCTATGTATGATACATTTATATGTCGGTTTAGTAAATGTTATCAAAATTACTACTAAATGCACCTAATTTTCTCTGCATCACCTAAAGCTTGACTGGTAGAGAATGCCTTTGGCATTAAGTCCGCCATTGTACACTTATTTTGTGCAAGAAGTAAATAAATAAGTATGCTGTAATTTGTTGCGTCTTTTCCAGGGTCTATTCTTCAAAGACACGAACACGTTGGCATACTACAACGTCCCGCCTGGAGCTGTCATACAACTGCAAGTGAAGGAGAGAGGTGGACGCAAGAAATAAATATACATTACTTACACACAGTGCGGACAGTGTTTTGTAAGGCTTAGCTACATCTTGTGTTATGGGAAGTGTTTAGTATTTACAATAATTCCTGAATATTTCTTATAAATATGAAATGATAAACAAATTATTAAATATGAATAATTATACAGTGATTTCATTTTTTACAACTCTAATTTAGAATACAATATCAATTTAATACTCAATACTTTATTTACTGTCACATTACACTGTGATTTGGAACAAATATTTATGGATCACAATGAAGCGGTGGTGGCCGAATAGGAAATTAACCGACTGGCACGCAAGAGGTGCGAGTTCGATCCCGGACGGCAATATAAATTTCAGTAGAGTTTATATGTACAAATCAAATGATTCGCCATCTGCTAACGGTGAAGGAAAAACATCGTGAGGAAACCCACATGTGTTAGAAGAAATTCTAGAGACATGTCATTCACCAACCTGCATTAGGCCAGCGTGTGCGAATTAAGGCCTAAACCCTCTCTCTTTCTTGAAAGAGGAGAGGAGACCCGTGCCCAGCAGTGGGACATATGGGTTGCTATTATTTATGGATCACAAAAAGCCTTGTCCCCGTGTGAGAATCAAAGCTACAACACTTGGCGTGGTGTTGCGTGAGTCATCACCATCTTCACCACTAGACCACTCGACAATAATAGGATAACACTAATCATGGTAACAGACCTAATACTTACCTGTTGCAAAAATAAGGTAATAAAACACATTTTAATAGCAAAACGTTTATTATAAAAATGTATAAAAAAATAACAAAATTTTGTAATATATAAATAACGATATAAGTGCATTTTTATGTACTTTATTAGTAAGGGGGTGTAAATACAATGTTAATGTATCTGGTGCCGTCCAAAATATATAAAATGACAATCATGATTTTAACAAACAATATTTATATATCATTGCGTATCATTTTGAAACTTTTACATCAATAATATGTACATGTACCCCTAGTACGAGCTTTGATAGTTACCTATAGAAATTTCGTTTTGTTACTTGCCATATATTTGCAACTTACTTCTATAACAATGATATATCTACATATCATAGATGATATAAAATAAAGCAACTGTTGCTGTCAACAGTAGCTTAATTTAAGCTGCCACTATCTCTTTCTGTATCATTACGTTCCGTATTAGATAATACGGAACAGCAACTGTTGACAGCAACAGTTGCTGTGCGATATCTACGTCTATATTTTACATCATCTATGATATATAGATATATAGCATTTATGTTTCAAATCAAATCGACAACAACTTGGAAACAAAACTGAACGCCGCTCAGTATGAAGGTAGCTTATCTTTCTTTATAATATCATTGTCTCTAATGGAAAGTAAGAACATCGATCTATGAATTCTTCGATCTCATAATTATAGTAATCGACGACGAAAACGTAAACAATTCGAAATCACGTACCCGTACCGAGGGTACTAAAAGAAAATGTACTCCGGCTATACTTACTATATTTGAGAAGTTTCCTAAATACAAAGTATAGCTATCTACCATATAAAGTCTTGATATAAATATATCAGGAGAAACATATTATTGATTATATTGTACTTAACCTATATTCAATCTGTGGTAAATTTCATAAGATGAAATTGAATACATCTGTTGGGCAATTTTCATGCTGTGCTATTAGCATATTATGATTTTTAAAAGGCTGTAATTTAAATTATTAATATTAAAAAAATCTTTTACACCGAGAAAGCTACAATGTCGAATAAGATATGCTATTGTATTTCTAATAAAAAATATGGGCCTGTTGTTAATTATATTTTGATTAATGTGTAAAATAAGACTAATAATTTAAGCTGTATTAAAAGAACTGAGCAGACCCAAGCCCAGCAATGTGTCATATACATATGTATATTCTCATCTTATGCTTTTTCCACTACATAATAATATATTTTTCTAATAATATCATTGATTTTAAATTCTTACATAAAATATTTTCGCATAACTTAAATGCTGACGCTAAATATAAATAATGTGTATTTATTGCACAGAAAAGCACCGCGAGATTATATAGTAAGTATATAAATTGTAAATAAAAAAATAATATATAATGTAGCTTATACACTATGATCACATAGAATCAGATTCTGAACACAACACAAAAACAACATTTGTTTAACATTTAATAAATGCGGAATGACAATGGAATGTATGATTAATATAATATTAAAAATTAGTCAACATTAGTGCACGTGCTTAAAAATTGTACAACTCATCACGCGTTGTTCCCCAAAGGGGAAGCAGTGCCGGCTTTAGGAGAGGGGGCGCCGTGCGACGGCCCCAGGGTGCATAGCTTAAAGGGGCGCCAAAGACGCCCCTCCGACTGCTGGCGCTTCTAAGTTTGGTCAAGACCAAGAACAAAAAACGATCAAGACAAGTCAAGCCTATCAAATTCTAGGCAGGGCGTACCTTTAATTTGGAAGGGTGAGGGAACGTAGATCTTCGCCATAGGGCGCCGATAGTGCTAAAACCGACACTGAAGGGAAGCTTAGGGTTAGAGGTATATGACAGCCAACTATGTAAGTCCCCATGTAATAATTGGCGAGCCCATTAAAATAGTAAAGAGTATAAAAAAACTTGTACAATAGTCGCAATTATAATTACTTGCATAGTCGTTAGATAACGTAAGAGGCGATATGAGCAATTTAAATAACCACCTGGTGACGAGAGTTATTTAGATTGATCGTTTGATTGATTAGTTTGATCGTGATCCTGGTGGTTGGTTACTAACCAAACGATAAAAAAGAATGAGCATTTCTTGTATATAAGTATATATATATATATATATATATATATATATATATTTTATACTACCAAGGAGGCAAACAAGCATACGGCCCGCCTGATGGTAAGCAGTTACCGTAGCCTATGGACGTTTGCACCCTTTAAAAACCTTATAACTCCTTTCTTGAAGAACCCCATGCTATAGTCTCTTGGTTCTTCTTCTTACGGTACGGCATGTTTGAGGTGCAAGGATTTGTCTTGTATATCGGCAAGCTCTTAATGATTTGTATCAAATTTCTTATTTAGATAGGGATTTTTTTCTTCCACTATCTCACAACTTCAATAGAAAAAATACGTACCCTCTGTAAGTAATTATACTTTCGAACTATCAAGATACAATTGTTAATCTTACATACTTTTTCTCACTAAAGAGACCACCATAACTTCCTTTTAGAGATTTCTATAGATCAAAAATGACAATATTTAAGATTACAAGTTAAGATCGCCAATGAATCGCTATAAGGACATTATAGTACGGCCCAAAATACAAACTACCAAACCAAAAAAGGCTGCATAAAAATATCTAAATTGTACTAAAAGTTTAATAACAATGGAATGTAAATACAATGAATATAAATATGTCTTCTAAAGCATTACTTAGCGATAACGAGTAACGAGAATATGATTGTGTTCTAAACACAATATAATTATATTATAATAAGATTGGGAATGAGATATAGGCACTTAGCACCAGTCTATGATATGTTAGTTATTATAATATATAATAAGAGTTGCAATTATTATCCAAATATAATAAATATTATTAGAAAAATTGTAGATATGCATAATATTTATGTACTTTGATCTACACTATACCTTTTTCTGCAAAGGGGTAGACATGTAAAAATAGGAGTATTGCCAGTCACCGGGTTTTCCTGATGAAAAAGCCCTATACCAATAAATAGCCCTATAACCCGGGATTCAAACCCCGTACTGTAAGCACGGCAGTCGTGCGCACTACTGCGTCACCGACATATAAGAAGAAAATCTATTATTTTTCTAATAATTATATACTTATACTACACGGAGAAATAACTGTGAGTCGCACATATCTCAAATATTTTCTATATAGAGCTGTTATAAGCACCAACTTTGTTGATAGTACAGTATGCTAAGCAGATAAGGTATCAGGATTGATTTTTTATTTTCAGACAATACTGAATATATTTTTAGGAGATTTTGTAAGGTCAAACAATTACATAATTTATTAACCATAGCAAATTTCCTAAAAATATATTCAATATTTTACGACTTGATTTGATTGTATAAAATTACGACTTTAAAAATATTAAAAATAAACAATATTTACTGAAAAAAAAACGCAAAAAAAACCTTATAGAGCGATCCTGGTACCTTATTTGTTTTGCATACATACACGTTCTTAAAATAAAAAAAAAAGATATTAAACTGAAATGTGCAAGTGCTCAAGCAGTACTCTACATAATCCGAGCTAGCCCTTATAATAGTCCAACGTTAATATTGCTGTATGTACTATATTCGATATAAATATAATTTGTCAATGGGAAGACAAAACTACTCAAGCGTCAAAATGGTACTTTTTTTAAAAAGCCAACTTCCGCACTAGGGAACAAACTTGACGCGGGGGACTTTACAAACATACAATTAACCGTCACAAATTACATCCAGACTCAGAACAAATCTTTGCGGGTCACAAAAAAAATTGTCCTGTGTGGGAATCGAACCCACAACCTTGAGCACAGGACCACCAAGGCAGTCTCACTTCTCAAAAGTACCATTTATATGGCTTTTTTTTGAAGATTTGTAATAGACAACTCCCGCACTAGGGATCAAGCTCTGTGTCGCGGGGGACTTTACAAACATACAATTACACCCAGACTCAGTACAACTCTTTGTGGGTCACACAAAGTTTTGCCCTCGTGCACAGCAGGCGCATACTGCGACCACTGAACCACCGAGGCAGTCAAGATATACATTTAAATAGACCATTAAGAACTGCATTCTCGAATTCGGTTTTTAAACTAATGAAATGTTGCAACAAATGTAGCAAAATGCTAATAAAGGAATGTTTATCAACGATGCCCACTATTATTTCTACGTTGTATTATTTAGCCCAGTGTTTACCCAAGCTTGGGGATCGTGTCGATGAGCTGTCTGTACCTCGCCAGCATGGGGGTGTAGATCTTGTCGTGGTCAGGGTATGGACTAGCCACAGGAGACACCGTCATCTCCGAATCTGGGGAATGAAAACAAGTAGTTAAATAAAATTAGCTAATAATAATACGTGTCCCACTACTAGAGGTGGGTCTCTATCAAGAGAGATTTAGGCCTCAATTCACACACACACACTGGCCTAATGCGGGTTGGTGAATCAGACATGTCTTTAGATTTACTTCTTATACATGTGGGTTTCCTCACGATGTTTTTCTTCACCGTTAGCAGGTGGTGAATCACTTGATCAGTACATATAAACTCCACAAAGTGAATTTCACATTGGTACTGCCACCCGGGATCGAACTCGCACCTCTTGCGTGCAAGTCTGTCAGTTTCCCACTCGCACTTTATAATATATCTTTATATTTATAATTCTTCTGTACGTGGGTATGTTACTGAACTCCTCCTAAACCGCTCTGCTGATTTTAATGAAATTGTGTGTGTGTTCGGATAGGGCCCCGAATGGTTTAGATTCACAATTGGACCCGCGCCGGCTGATTCTCTAAGAAACAGCGATGGCAAACTGACAGTTGTGATCGCAAACTGACAGTTGTGATCGCAAACTGACAGTTGTGATTGCTCGGTGACGGCACAATCTATTGACTAAACGTCAAAAAGGCTCGGGTTTTTGCTCTTACCGAATACCGATTTTCAATCTGACAGCCAGATTTTGCTCGGTTTTCGCGGTGGCTCGTTTTTTGCTGTTACGGAATACCCGTGTCGGTAGGTGGTACTGCTGTCGGTATGTCAGCCTTTCCAGGCAGTACGACGTCTGACAGGTCTGCTAGAAGTTGTATATATAAGTTACCGGGTAGTTTAGTGTCAGTGTGTACGCTCCACACGTCAGCGGCACGTATCGCAGCTCCCAGTAGTGCGGCGTTAGCGTGCTGCTCCTGAACAAACAAACAAACAATATATGTACATATCAGATTAAGACACTCAATTGACTAAACGGAAGCGAAGTGTCATTTGGCGGCACTTGACAGAGTCAACGGCTGTGCAAACGACACACTGAAGCGGACTTCACTCGCAGCGGTCGTCGAGTTCGGACGCCTTGAAACTGTCCTACGCTTTGTGTAGTAATAAATTGTATTGTAATACCAAATAGTACACATCACTACCGGTAGTGATATTAAAACTTGATCGTAATATAAACGTTGTTATTTTATACTGACATACTATGTACAAATGCTCGGAAAGTAATGTTAGAATTATACCGGTCGAAATATAAGAAGAATTATTTTACCCTACATATCCGTCATACATATATTATTACATTCAAAGTATATAATATTATAAAAAGGAAAGATTTGATTTTTTGTTTGTTTGTTACAATTTAACTTAAAAACTACTAGACCGATTTTGCAATTTCTTACACCATTAGAAAGCTACATCTTAACTAAGTAACATAGGCTATATATTATATTATATTTAAAAAAAATTCTATACAAGATCCCTACCTAAAATGGAACAATGTAACTTAAGGTATCAAAATGTTACCTATAAAGGTCATTATTTTGCATACGCTGCAAAACTATGTATATATAAAATAATGGTCTATATATTTATAATTCTTATTTTTTTTTCTTCTTTTAAAAAACACAACTCCCACACTAGAGAACAAGCTCTGTGTCGCGGGGGCTTTACAAACATACATTAACGGACACAAGTCCTTCACGACACAGAGCTTGTTCTCTAGTCTGCGCTAGTTAACTTAAAAAAAAAACAACGTACCTTATGTCATTCCCCACCATCTACCTCCATGACAAATTTATAGCTATTTAGTCGTAAAAAGGTAACTAACAAACATATTAACTTTCGCATTAATAATATTAGTATGGATAAGGTAATTTACCTGTACATATACAGGCGTGTCGAATACATCGGCGAAGATCTGCAACAGTTCCTTGTTGACTGACGCACCACCCGTCGCGATTACACGAGATGATTTATCTGTGAAACATCATAGGTATTGGAAATAATAAAATAAGTTATTACATTTATTCATAAGATATTTACATGTATAGTTATTAAAATTAAAGTAACCTAACCCACATAGCTCGCAGAACTGATGGCCGTTGGGGCAGAAAGGTTCTAGAGTGGCGACCACGAACTGGAAGACGAAGCGTGGGCAGGCCTCCAACATGGTGGACCGACGACCTGGTAAAGGTTCACCCGATGGATAAGGTCGGCTCAGGATCGAGAGTTGTGGAAAACCTTGGGGGAGGCCTATGTCCAGTAGTGGACGTATTTTGGCTGAGATAATGGTGATGATGATGAACCTAACCTAACCTTACTTACAAACAATCAGATATTGTGTTTAAAATATATGATTGAGATCGCAGTTCTGAGGAAAGGTGCCCAAAAGACTGGCCACATTTCCATGCTGTAAGTTATTTGATTATATTAATTTTGAATAATAAATATTTAAATATATATTATATAATAAAATCATGGAAACAAATGATATAATTTTTTATCTAACTATTACTATAATATTTTCACACAAACATTTGTCTAAGTGGGAGCCTTAGCAGTCAAGGTCACTTAAACAACACTGGCCAGTCAATTTGAATGGATTAAGACTAAATCATTAATGGAGCATTAAGAGTAAATATATAAGTACTAGTGGCCAGCTTCGATATAAATTATCCATTAGCATACTCTCTAGCGTAGCCAAGGTCTTTGAATCTATTGTGTATGACAGCGTTCTTCTTCTTAGCGTGTCGATGGCAATCTAAATTGTGTCAGCCCAGAACCTAGCTACGAGTTTTGCATTTATATACAGGTAAGTCCCTTTATAACAGAGTGCCAACAAGGCTTTGTGAGACAAAAGTCGACAATCACGAACTTGTTGGAGTATAAGCAATATTTGTGCTCAGTCTTTGCAAGAAGTGGTCAGGTTGACTCCATATATACTGATTTCCGAAAAGCTTTTGATAAAGTAAATCACCAAATTCTTTGTCAAAAGCTTTCCTGGTATGGTATACACGGCGACTTGCTGAGGTGGATTCAGTCTTACCTGGCAAATCGTAGTCAAATAGTCACAATGAAAGGTTTTAAATCGTCATCAAGATCTATTCAATCTGGTGTGCCTCAAGGGTCTCACCTAGGGCCACTTTTCTTTAATATATTCATAAATGATCTAGTAGACGCATTGCAATGTCCTTGTCTTCTTTATGCTGACGACTTAAAGGTATATACCTCGGTGACTAATGAAAACGATTGTAAATTGCTGCAAGCTGATGCCCTCACTATTGCTAGCTGGTGTAAATCAAACTGCATGTACCTCAATGTTGATAAATGTCTAGTCATCTCATTTACTAACAAACGTAACATAAGACTGTTTGACTACGAATTGGAGGGTAAAAAACTGTTTGTACATCTAATAAATAAATAAAACAATTCTTGTCTCACTCTCGTGCGTAAATATATAATTTTTACCCGTTTAGGGGTTCATTTTTCAAAAAATATCTTCTTAGTGTTTATTCTGCAATTTTATAGCCCTAGCAGTTTTGTCTCTGATGATGAATTAGTAATTATTGGACAAGTAATCATAATGATGTGAGTATGCATTACCGAGAGTGAAGCCCATGTCGTGCGCATGTGCCCGGCGCGCCAGGGCCTGCCCCTCCAGCAGCGCGCGCGCCTCGAACTGCGGCGCGGGCTTGTCGAGCGCGCGCCCGCTCGCGTCCCACACCGCGTGCGCCGGGCCCGCCCGCGGGACTATCTCCGCCGTGTCGAAGTATATACCTGACACATATAGATAGATGACTTATTGTACACAAAAATACATATTAAGAGAGGCAGGGTACCACACTAGTGAGCAAGCCCGACTAGGAAAGGACCTCCACCTTACAGAAGACCACAGCCAAATAACTACACACAGCACTGTAGTTGTGTTCCTGTGTGTATTCCATGTTCTCATGACAAACCCGTAGAGTTGGTAGGCCTTGCTTACGATATTATTAATGTGGATATCCAGGTGGAGTTTACTGTCAAAGTGTATACCAAGATCTTTAATTGTTGAAGATCTTTCTAGAGGAGTGTTGCAGAGGGTGTAGGAACAATTTACAGTATTTAGTTCTTAGTGAAAGAAATTATCTTACATATAGGTATGTTGAGTTTTAATTTATTCATAATACAATATCTTTTGAAGAAGAATACAGTGGTCCACCTTGTCAAAAGCTTTGCAGAAATCTGTGTAAACTGAGTCAACCTGTATTCGTTTAACGTATAACATCAGATTACTTATAGTAGAGCGCTTTTTAACAAACCCATGTTGCTCAGGTAATATGGTGTTGTATAGAAAAGGGTAAATGGCGTTATGGACTAGTCGTTCTAATACTTTGAACAAGGTGGATAACAAAGATATAGGGCAGTAATTGGTAACTTCTGTTTTATTGCCATTTTTTAAAAATGGGTATAATATTTGCAGTATTCCATGTGTCAGGCACAATCCCTTCACTTAAACTAGGGTTAAATAAAATAAATAGAGGTATGCTAATAGAATTGGCAGTGTGCTTAAGGAAAAATGGCGGCAATCCATCAGGCCTCGCTCCCTTAGTTATATCAAGTGATTTTAAGGAGCCTACTATCATGTCCATTGTGAAGAATATATTGGTTATAAAAATGTCTGAGGAATTATTAATAGTGTTAAAGTCAGAAATAATATTATCACCTCCTTTTTCGTACACAGAGCCAAAAAAAATAATGAAGAGATTACATATTTCCCCAGGCTCAGTACCCTTTCCTTTTTAAATGTCATATTACCCGGAATGGATGATTTTTCTTTTCGACTATTTATATACGACCAAAATACTTTAACATCTTTTTGAATACCTTCTTCTATCGATTTTATATATGAATTAAAGCATTCAGAAGACAATTTTTTAAACCTTGTTCTAAGTACAGAAAACTCATTATAGTCCGATCTATTACCATACTTTTCCACTTAATCCATAAATTGTCCTTATTTTTAAAAATATGAATAAGTGGACGTGAAGACCAGACGGGATATTTACTATTTTTAAACGGACGCAGTGGGACGTGTTTCCTAATAATTAAATAAATTGTTTCATAAAACCAGTTGATTGTAAGTTATTTATAATCGTCCAGTCAACGTTTTTAATTTCATTGTTAATATCTGAGTAATTGGCTTCTATAAAACGATATTTAGGTAAAGAAGTACGAGCCATAGGTTTAACGAGCAATTTAATAAGAATAAATGTGACAAGCGGAGGATGAAAACTGTCTATTGGCACTAAAGAGTTAAGTGGGGTTTCACAAACACAGTCGTCATTGTTAGAAATGACTAGATCCAACGTACGTCCTAGCAAGGTTTTGATATGATTAAACTGTTTACAATTAATGGCATTTAAAAAATTAGACATAAGAACCTCAGTGGGGCCGCTACCTATAGATATATTCGGAAGCATAGAGGACGTTGAACCGAATGGGACCCATTCTACTTGTATGTGTGGCAAATTGAAGTCACCAAAAATATATGTTTGGTCTTCAACAAGCACGTGTTACCGTTCGTACTACGGCTTTGCCCATGCCCATGTCATATTGCCATCTCTTTAGAGTAAAGGAATATAGAGTTTAAAGTTCTGCACAGATACATATTATATTCTACGCAGTTGACTAATCTAAACTAAATATTATTACTTTTCTATATATTGGTAACACAAATCGCAAAAAAGAATACGTGACATAGTGTTACAGTAAACAACTTACCCATATAACCCATGTTTCCCCTGACGGTAGCTCGTAACAGATCATTGAAGGCATCCCAGCTCGGTCCCACTAGTCGGTCCCTGTGGTTCTGCCTGGTGAGCGAGCCGTTAGCGAAGCACAGGAGGGCCATGTAGGGGGCCGCGGGGGTGGGACCCACCAGAACGTGGCCCGCCGCGGGGGCCGCCGGGGCCTGCAGCCCTAGCAGCAGAGTGTCGCTCGTGCCCAGGGACAGGCCCACCCACCCAGACCGCAGTCTCAGACCTATAATTGGTAGGATTCAGTTAAAATTTATTATTGCCCCGCGCGTGCGTAAAAGGAAGCCTATTCAGACTATATTCTATCTCTGTGCCAAATCTGTAATAAACATCCATCCATCCATACTTGTGCATCCTTACTTAAATTATAAATGTGAAAGTTTGTGAGTATGGATGGATGGATGTTTGTTACCCTTTCACGTAAAATTTACTGTACGGATCTGGATGAAATTTGGCACAGACATAGATTATGGTCTGGAATAACACATAGTCTACTTTTAACAGCGATAACCGATATCTACGCGGGCGGAGCCGCGGCCACCAGCTAGTAATGATATATTTTAGCTACTTTTAACGACTGACTCCAAATAACGGAATCAGGGACGAAAGACGAAAACATTAAAATCATTGATCGAAATTCAAATTAAGATTGAAACAATGACGTCACAAATGTAACATACACATGCCAACTGACGATGTTCACAGTTTATCTGGTAGCACAGTTAAGTGGAATAGGCATTAAATAGTTATTATAGATAAACATGGCGTCTTATCGTGGTGTGAGACGCGTGTTATATGATAACAGATAACACATAACATTATGTACAATAATATGGTAAATATTACACGATAAGTGTCTCTAGTGTTTGCTGATTTATTTGATAGCTATTTGTGTTTATGTTGTATTTTATTCTATCTACGTTACTAGGTGTCGCCCTAATTTGGAATATTTTTCCCCGATTTTGAAACATATCTCACTACTGCTCCGCTCCTATTGATCATAGCGTGATGTTATATAGCCTATAGCCTTCCTGGATAAATGTACTATTCAACCAGTACTTTCTGTGATTAGCGCGTTCAACCAAACAAACAAACAAACTCTTGTATAGATTGCTAGAGAGTGAGCGTGGGTGGCGGTTGCCCTCCCCTATAAGAGAAAACTCCTTAGTTCATTCACTTCACTTCCTTAACTGATCATTCCTGACAAGAGATTGCGAGCTTCTTCGAAGTATGTAACATTCTTATTACAATCGATGTAGAGGTAAGGCGACAATTCACCTGTCCATTTTATCTCCGTTTTTATTAGGGAGTGAGAATGGGTAGCTGCGGGCAAGACATCGCTGAAGGGGGAGTAGGGATGGGCAGCTACCCTCCCCTACGCGAGAAAACTCTTTAGATCACGCACTTTACTTGCTTAACTCATCATTCCTGACAAGAGCTTGCGAGCTTCTACGAAGTACATATATTATGTACCATTATTATAACAATCGCTATACAGGTAAGCACCTGTCTATTTCTTCATGTGAGCTTTAACTGTGCCAAATCTCACACTCCACCGTAAAAAGGGGTCCGAAGTTTTTCTTCACATAATTAATATAAAGAAAACCTAGATACATTCTTATAAAAGTAATAATAATATTACCTGCAAGAGCAGAGCAATTATCCCCGGTGAAGGCGACCACTTTACATTCGGGTTTGAACCCGTACCGTTGTACAAAGTACGGGCTGATGTTGCCCACCACTGTCGCAGAAGGCACAGGGTCTCCTAGCTTGCTTGCGAGGTTCTCGTCGCCACATGCCTGTGAACAAAGCAACAGAATTTTCATATCAAACTACATTTTTTTTTAAATAATCGTTATTAAATGCAAGGTGGATTGACGAACGAGTAAGGGTTGCGGGCAACCGATGGACAAGGTCAGCTCAGGATTTTTTTTTTTGAAAAAAAGTTTTGGAAATCCTTGGGAGAGGCTTATGTCCAGCAGTGGACGTCTTTTGGTAGAGATGATGATGATGATGAATCGTTATTAAAAAGAAATCCTACTAATCTAATTTCGATTATGTCAGTTAATCTCGACGTAGACTAGCGCGGGAGATTTTATAGTTCCGAGTCTAGGTACAATTTGTGTTCGTGAATTATAATAAAGTCCCCCGCGACATAGGGCTTGTTTCCTAGTGCAGGAGTTGTCTTCAAAAAAAAGATTTTGCTAAAAATCTTTAAGTTAGGCTATGTAGCTGTAATCAAATAGCGTGCATTTAGCTTTTCGGACACATAACGCGTTCACCTAAGCATTGTCTGGAAAAGCTTTTGATTCTGAGCCGTGTGGAAGGTAAACGCGCTCAAGGCAGAGTCGGCAAGATGGTCAGACGTCATTAAGGAGGTATGGAGGTAGCATGTACCGTGCGGTCCGAAGCGAAGACCGCATAGCTTGGAGACGTGTCGTATGTGGTCGCGATCCTCAGCAGTGAGGGAACGACGAAGAAGAAGAAGCTGTAATCAGCTCTTTAAGTGGCGTATGCACTTGTCATATGTCTGGCAGTAGACTGCATTATAATAATAATAATAATCATTTATTTCAGAAATACACAGATTACATACTACAAAACAATACACGTAGCCTACGTAGCCCAGTATGTAGTTGTTATCTCACCTCCAACGCCTTCTGATCCCACTTCATAGTCCTGATATCGAGCAGGTTCATCCCGGAGCCGTCAGCCAGGTCGATGGGCGCGATCTTGCCGAGCAGCAGCGAGCACGCGAACGACGACACGAGGGAGATACGCGACGCGCCGAGGTAAGCACGCGACCGGCTACGGAACATCTTGCGGATCTGAGGGCCGCTGAACCGTTCGTATGCGCGGGAGCCGGTGATCTTTGCTAATTCCTGAAACAAATATAGAATAAGCTACAACATTTGGCTAGCCTGTTGGTCGCTTGGTTAGTAACCATGACTGGTCATGACTGAGACCTTTACATAATATAAAACAAAGTTACTCTCACAGTCTGTACGCTTAGATCATTTTATCTTTGCAACGGATTTTAATGCAGTTTTCAACAGTAGATAGCACTCTATCTATTGTTAAAAACTGCATTAAAATTCGTTGCGTAGTTTAAAAGATCTAAACCTTCCTTAGAAGGTTTATATCTATACTAATATTATAAAGCTGAAGAGTTTGTTTGGTTGAACGCGCTAATCTCAGAAAGTACTGGTTCGATAATCTTTTTTTGTTGAATAGTGCATTTATCCAGGAAGGCTATAGGCTATATAACATCACGCTATCATCAATAGGAGCGGAGGAGCAGTGAGATATGTTGCAAAATCGGAGAAAATATTCCAAATTACCACGCGGACGAAGTCGCGGGCGTCCCCTAGTGTATTAATATACACATATTCTAATAGAGAAATACAATAAAACTGAAGCGATCGAAGGCGGGCCGCAAGTCAAGTATATCTAATCAATCAGCTTGATAGATGCCTACAAGAAAATTTAACAATAAATATTTAGTATATAAACTGAGTTTTATGCCTGCTCATGCTTTCTCTGAGACCCGGATAACGTCGGGTTGATTCCCACCCAGGACGAATCTTTATATTTTTCCATGACTCGTCCTCTATTTAGTGTTATATCTGCTATATATGTGTATTTAAAATATCTTGGCATGTTTACCAGTTACAGGATCTGCCTGGTTTGAGATCAGTTGGCAAAATCGCATGAACTCATACAAATAGTGAGACTGTATTGCAGTTTATAAATGAAAAGCGGCTGATTGTACCTCTGGACCTCCAACAGCTTCTTCCAACGCTTTACAATCAGCCGTCGTACTGGAGTCCATCCACACTGGCGAGTCACAGACGAACGCTGTTGCCAGCTGTGAGTGAAGGAAGTCATCCGGTGACAGGCTGGACAGATAGGATTCAGCATTTTTTGACCACCAAACTGAGCCGTGTTGCTGAAATATGAAATGGGAACATAATTAGTGTTTCAAATGTACTCACTGTGTATAAAGGTCAAGGTCAACTTGGTGAAGGTCAAGGTCGTTTTGATATAAGCCAAGCCAGCTCTATACATATATGTCAAGGTCATCTTGATGAACATTAATGTTAATGTCAAAGAGGTCAAGAATAGTCAAGATAGATATGATATCTTGATGATGTATCAAGATCAAGGTCAAATAATGTCCAAATGTCAATGGAATTCCCAATAATATAAATAAGTTCAAACCTCACCTGTCCAGCACCTGACAGTGCTTCAATAGTGGAGAAGTCAACACCTGCCACAACGAGCCGGTCCATAACCATGTCTAGTGCCTTCACCCATAGTAGGGGAGGCGCTGTCACCTCACCGCGTTGTTCGCCACGCAACACACCACCCGCTGTCCTATAATAAGCCATATAATGCTTAAGATTCATATGATATCAATAGGGTATAAAAGCTTATTTTGTATTGTTTTTACTTTTTGTACTGTTTTTTTATGGAGGTCAAGGTCAATAGCGCAAGTACTAATGATCTACCAGCAGCTAACTGGTTAAAATCAGCCACCCAAATAGTATAAAAAATATATACTAGAACTCCCTTTGCTACACTTCCGATCTGCATGTTTTCTGAATAAGCATTGCACTTTTTAATTAATTTTGTTGAAAATAAATTCTAAAACTCTTCTAGTGATATTCTCTTGCTCATGTGACAGATGTATAATATGCATCAACCAAAGAAATCCAGCTAATCGTCACAGTCTTCGTAGCGCCCTTAGAATAAGAAGGCCTTTTATTCTAATGGCTCTATGTGGACTGGGACTGTGTTTATTTAATTTATTAGGTCACAAATAATATATGTAGGGACATGTATGTGTGTGTGAGACTAACGTGTGTGTAAGCGTGAGGTATGTGAGACGAGCGTCGGACAGTTGCTGTGCATTGGCCCGACAGAGTACTAGGCTATTAGAGTACCGTAGTAACGTAGTAGTAATAAAATATATATTAAGCATATAATTATGGTAAAATATATAGAAATAAATATTGCATTCATTAAACCTTGTGTTATCTGTCGGACCAGTGCCGGTAAGTCCCGTTGTAGAGCTTTACCCATCCTCAGACTAAGTGGTATACTGTTGAACATAAGATATTCATGTAGAACAAAGTAGGTGCCTATACATATATATAACTAGGGTACCTACATATACAAAGCTAATAATACGTAATAGGTAATTATTATACCAGACGCTAGATAGATAGACAGAAATCTCATACACACAAATTACATTTTTGATTAAAGAAATTACAATGGGTGGCCTTTATGGCTAAAAGCAATTTCTGCTAGCTAAACCGTCATTGTCTAAAAATTACTTTGCACTAACCTGAATTCTGGTAAGTCCACATCGAACTCCACATCAGCTTCATGTAATACACTACAATCTTGGCCAATTACTATGGCTTTTAACTAAAAGAAAAAATTTAAAAAACATTAAGTAGGCAGTAAATAATTATTTTTTATATAATCTGTAAAACTTGGAAATAAAATAATAGTTTAATAATTTTGCTTTTTATATATACATATATAAGATATTCTAATACGCACACATACCTATGTACTTACCTAAATTTAATTGGATTAACTTAGGTTTATGGTTTATGAACTTGACATTGAGAAAGTCCTGATTATTTGTTTTACAAGTAGGTATAATAAATGTTACAAAATCTATAAATTCTTACTTTAACTGAAAAATTAAATTTTAATTTATTTACAACTCCACAGTGAAATCGATAGCAAATTGATTAAAAATACGATAAAAACTTCATAAATTTTAATGTGAATGTCATGCTTGTAACTACAATATTAATTAGTTCCATAAAAATAAGTTCACTCATAACCAAAAGCTATTAATTCAATAAAAAGTTTTTTACTTACCCTTTGTGTACTAAAATCAAATCCTAAAAAAGTTTTTTGTTGCGATTCCTCGGTCATTTTTTTCAATATTTTGACAGCGCGGGCGGGCAGTGACACGGCTCTGCGGTGCGTTCGGGAACGCGATTATCGACTTTAGTTTCGTGACTGAATGCCGTTTTGTAAAATTCCAACGCGATTTCACGATATCATTATTGTATTTTATTAGCCTGAGCGTATATATTAATCGCTTTAGTTGGGTGTTTGGTATAGTTTGATAAAGTAACTCCACAAGGTTGTTGTTATCTTTGTCTTATTTTATGTAGGTAGGTTAATTACGTAATCGACACTTTGACTTCTAATCATTACACCTTCTTGTTGTCCGGATTAGATATAAAATTTGCATACTTTTAATATTTATTGAGATGTTGATTATTTTTAGGAAAATCATTAGTTATTCACGTTCGTAAGTAGGTATTTGAATAGGTTTTTCTAAATGCTTTCTAGGTAGGTAGCGTCCTACTTTGCCTTGCCGAATAGGCAAACTTAATCTCATGTTAAATTTTGAAATAGGTTATTCACTTTGCATTTATCTCATTGTATAAACCGGTTTATGATCCCACGTCAAGCCAGTCCTAAATTAAAACAACACAACTATCAATTGTCGGTACATTTACCACGCTTAAATTCAGCCAAGCATTACGACATACCCAATAATAACGGTACCAGTGCATTGTTGGCCTTTTTAAGTTAATTTATGATTGGTATGATTCATAAAACGAAGGCTTGCCTGCATGTAGGTAGGACGGGTTCACTGACCTATATAACATCATACTAATGACCGACATGGGTACAGTATGCTTAATTGAACAAAGCTCCTAATTTAAGTAAACTTACGGCCTTATTTTTTAATTATTGAAACATGTAAATTTAACTTTGGAATGAAATTCAAATACATAGTTAAGTAAATAGGTATGTATGTGGTAATATAATTAATAAAACTAGGTAGGCAGGTAATTGAATCAACTCATTTAGTATAAATTTATTTACAACAAGATATATGTCGCTTACTTGTACAAAAGATTTATCGATTTAAAGGTCATACTTATACCTAAAAATATTAAAACAGTTTTTCAAAGCGCCTAGCTATTTAGTATGTGCAAGAAGTAGTTCTGGGGCTTTATACTAAATTGCTATATATAATACTGTTAGGCGCTAATAAAATATATATTTGTCCAAATTCTGGACCCATTGACACTGGCAGACCACCAAGATAAGTTCCTTACAGACAACACAAGAGCTACTAGTATTATATTATCTGTGACACAGCATACATCAGTAAGTTTAAAAACTTGAAATTTGTCTTTGTGTTTCGGGTGCACGGCTCATCTTTACTTCCTTACTAATATTATAAATGTGAAAGTTTGTAAGAATGGATGGATGGATGTTTGTTACTCTTTCACGTAAAAACTACTGAACGGATCTGGATGAAATTTGGCACACAGATTGATTATGGTATTTTTGCAGCGATAACCGACATCCACGCGGGCGGAGCCGCGGGCAACAGCATAAAATATTAAAATATTAAAACCCGGTCATAAAAAACCAGTCATAAAATATTAAAACCCGGGCCAAACGATTTTTTTACCCCTTTAGGAGACCGCTTCTGCTGTCTGTTCACTAATATATATCATCAGCTCAGCCAAAAGACGTCCACTGCTGGACATAGGCCTCCCCCAAGGATTTCCACAACTCTCGATACTAAGCCACCTTGTCCATCGGCTAATATAATATATACAGACCTATGTTAAACTACGCTACGGATTTTAATGCACTTTTCACAGGCTCAATAGATAAAGCGATTTAAGGGGAAGGAAGACTACGGATTTAAATGCATATTATATTTATGTAAAATAAATTAAATCGAAGCGAAGTGAGGGCGGGGCTTCAATTCGTTATTAAAATTTCCAAATTTTAGATTTCTAGACTTAGTAGTCTTCTCTGTGTGTTGATTGTTAGTCAGGTCAAACGTTTTTATATAGGTACTAGTGGGACTGGCAGACGTCGTCCTGCCTGAAAAAACTGAAATACCGACAGCAGCACCACCTACCGGATCCAATTGTGAATCTAAACCATCCAGGGCCCTACCCGAACACACACACAAAATTTCATCAAAATCGGTCCAGCCGTCTAGGAGGAGTTCAGTAACATACACACGCACACAAGAAATATATATATAAAGATATTTATGATTTCCCTCCAAAGCATCATAATTCTTGAGGACGTCTATTGAGGATGTGGTACACTTCAGGCGGCTACAGGTATTGTTTTTAAAACGACATCTCCTGTTTTGTGTTGTGGGGGATTTATTAAACATACTCATATTTTACTGACACAAAGTAGCAAAAGGTACACAATGTGTTGTCCCGAATGGTAATGAAACCCTCGACGCGGTATTAGTGGCCAGGTGATCATCCACACGTGCAGTCTTTTAAAATCCGCCTTGGAATACCAACAGATTACAAACACTAGTTCGGAGGGGTTATTACATATAATCATTGTTTTAAGTAGGTTTCTAAATTAAAATTCAAGTGTGTTTGTTGGTTCCACGTCAAAATAGTACAACGTTCGACCTGTATTTTATTAAATACAGTTGTTTTTAAAGCCAATGGGTCAGATAAGCCAGCAGTAAGTGGTAACCAAGCCTCTGTCTACTATTCAGTTAGTGCTCTCTTATTCTCTCGTTTATTGGAATCGTTTTAAGAAGAACCTGTCTTAGCTTTGAGTTAACACCGCAGCAGGTAATTCATTTCATATGAGAGATTTGTGGTTTTTCTCACGGTGTTTTCCTTTACCGTTAGCAGATGGTGAATCATTTGATTGTGATATATACATTAGTATTATGCTTCGTTTACACCCCACATCAGTGCCGGATTAAGCCAGCGCGGGGCCTGTAGCAAATTCTGCCAAGGGGCCCTTGGTTTGATTTAGGTTCTCAAGTTTAGGGTATTAAATAAAACATAACTGTTACAAATAACCTTTTCTGGATTTAATATGGGCAAATTTAGAGATAATATTTTCAATATCAGTCGATATTGAAAATATTATATTTAAGCAAATCATGCTCTATATTCATCATTACGTTCTTTACCCATCGTGTTACTTAACTCATTTTTAATACGATTTAATGTTGAAAAAGAGTTCACAACTGCAGTTAGTGATCATGAAGACAAGTACTTAAATGCGCAAGACAATTTGTACGTTTGGGAAACACGATTCTAAAGAATTATTTAATAAAAGTTTATAAAATTGCAGAGCCAGAGGGCTCCTGTTTTTTGATGTCAATAACAGTTGCCGTATCTGTTTTTAGCAGCTCAGCAAACTGCACTAATTCGTCGCCTAGGTTGTTCTACAAATCAACTTCGTAAGCACTGACCATACTTGAGGATTTTTCCAATACTCTTCTGTTGTAAGAGATTTTAGTTGTCGAAATACTCCAAAAACACTAGTAATTTTTTATTACGCTTTCATACGTTTAGTTAAAGCAGACAGTACGTTATCAATAATGACAATTTAACACCTGAACTTCAAAATGGTGTCCAGGTGTTTGATTTTCAACAAAGTCGTCGAGTGTAGTAGGGTCGCTGAAATAGTCGTACTTTGTATTTAGCTTGATTCGTCTTGATTTTTTTTTTTTATACTACCAAGTAGGCAAACAAGCATACGGCCCGCCTGATGGTAAGCAGTTACCGTAGCCTATGGACGCTTGCAACACCAGGGGTATCACTCGCGCGTTGCCGACCCTTTAGAAACCTTATAACTCCTTTCTTGAAGAACCGCATGCTATAGTCTCTCGGGAAAACCTCGGCAGGAAGCTCATTCCACAATTTAATCGTACGTGGGAGGAAATTCCTCTGAAACCGCACAGTGCGGCACGATAAGATTCTAAAATGTGTGGATGAACTCCCTGTCGGTGGCGGGAGATGCGTTGATAAAATGTGGCCGTGGGCATCATATCAAACAATTCCTCGGAACACAGCCCGTTGTACAGGCGGTAGAACACACACAAGGAGGCAAAGTCTCTCCTTAAACTAAGTGGATCAATACCGCCTGGCAACTTGGGATCGTCAACAATCCTCACAGCGTGCCTTTGGATCGAGTCAAAAGGTCCAAGCTAGTATCCAGGTGCTCCCGCCCAAAGGTGGCAGCAGTACTCCATGTGGGGCCGAATTTGCGCTTTGTAAAGCAGCTATCTTTGGCCCGCAGTGAAGCACCGCTTTGCTCTGTTGAGCACACCGAGCTTCCTAGATGCCAGCTTGGCCTTGTCCTCCAAGTGGTGACGAAACTGGACCTCGCAGGATATGTCAACGCCAAGAATCCCAATGCTCTCGGATATCTTAAGGGCTGTTTCCAGGAACTGTGGAGCCATAACAAATGGGGCTCTTTTAGCGGTGAACGCGCAAACTTGTGTCTTAGTGGGGTTGAAATGGACTAAATTTAGTCGTCCCCAATCAGAGACTCTGGACAGAGTGCTGCTGATTTCAGACACAAGTTTTTCGTGACTTTCGTCTACAATGGAACGAGGGATGTTTGCGCGGCCCATGTAAAAAGTGTCCCCGGTGCTGTCGTCCGCATAACAATGAATGCTATCAATGGATAACATATCATTAATATGCAGCAGAAACAGTGTCGGGGACAGCACAGAGCCTTGCGGAACGCCAGCATTGTTGTCCAGGCGATCCGAGCAATAACGACGGTTCTTATGCTTCTGCTGGTCAAAAAGCTGGCAATCCACTTGCATAATCCCTCGGAGAGTCCGTACTTGTCCGTCTTGATGTCATTTTATGGTTCACAGTCGGTCAATTCTTTGGCGCTTGCCTCAATATCTGAAAATATGGATCGCATTGCTTGGACGTAGCCATAATAATGATTCATAAAGGGTGGATACCGTATTAAGGTCTCAATCAGATGACTGCAGCGAAGCCTTAGTCACTTACAAGCGCACTAGGATTCCGTTTCACGTAATTGTCATTATTCCCGTTCCTAACTTATTCATCGTTGAAACTAGTCCGTAAGCGTTATTACGGCACTCTGCTTTTTAATTTCACGTTATTGAAAATGTCTTCCAAAACTCGCTTAATTGTGATAAAGTCACATAAAAGTGCCTTCGTAGCATCAGCTCGGGCTGATCACCTTGTGTCCAATAATCCTTATAAAACCGGTTTTTTTTTAGTAGAATCTTTAAGTGCGTTCGTAAGACGAGCCCATCGATAGGTAGAAGCGAAAAAAAATTATGTTATAGAGGTTTTCTACGAAATCGAAGAAAAATAATGCTTCAGGCGCTTCTACACAGCAGTCTGCAGCGCATGTGGCAACCCAAAATTTATAATAGGTAGCCTTTTTTCTTTTCTCGAAATATAAATCGATATTATATAGTAATTGAGTAAAAGTAAAAGAGTATAATCTCGGCTATATAAACTCGCAAAATAAATGTATGTTTCTATAAAAAAATAAAATCTGGCCGCTTGAAGGGTAGAAATGTGGTGTAGATGCTAGTCTAAATATATCGAATATAATTAAAGCGAAAATAATGGATCGCAATTTCAAAAGGGCTCAAGAATATTGTTTAGGATCGATAATTGTAGTATTTCCAGCACCATAAACATTAGTATATTTAGTATATTAATGTTAAAAAGTTAGTAAAATACTTATTTTACGTTTTAACGTGACGAAATCGAGTTTTAGATTTTCAGGTAGGAGTGAAGCATTTACCTAAGTGCTTTACGTTTAAGGCATGTAAGATATTTTACGCTCCTATCTAAATTGATATTTTTTTACGGTCAGACAGGCGTTGGAGCGCGGGGCCCCCCAAACCGCGGGGCCCGTAGCATTTGCTACTCTTGCTACGTGGCTAATCCGGCCCTGCCCCACATATAAAAAAAAATAGTCTAGTGTATCCGTAAAATAATGCCTTAGCAACATGAGTATTTAACTTTTTTTTAAATCACCTGCTTAATACCTACATAACCAAAAAGGCATCACTCACACATTCACCACCTACGTATGTGTCGATCAACCAACACTATACGTGTGTTCAGGGGTGGCATGTAACAGAACTAATCGGATGGAAAACCCACACGGCTGGCTCGGCGCGCTTTCGACGTCTATATATAACTGGCACCCCTGTGTTGCGACCAGTAGACTCACTGAAATGAACGCTTACGCCTTTAAAACTTCAAATACGTGTCAACTTGGGTCGAGATATTATGGGCATCGACCGGTCACTTACTTTTTGCATGTATTGTCGAAATTGGAAAGTGGCTTGGATAAAATTCAAAACTACAGTAGCTAAGTTCTGGGCCGACACAATTTAGATTGCCATTGACACGCTAAGAAGAACTACAGTTTGTCTATGTTTTTGTGTATTTGCACCTATTGTACCTACTAAGCCATTAAGCATAATAATATAATTAACGTCTAGACACAGGCTCGGCCTAGTTTAGATGTTAGAACTCATTGTATTTACCTATATACTAAACTTTAAACACTGTCAATTTACTTAAAAAATGTACTGTGATGTCTCAATAAAGTTTTTAAGCTATTGCATAGCTTCTATTGCGGGCATTGGGCGTGGAGACCGAATCCAGAAATTCCATAACGAAAATAATAAACCTAACACCCCCCACTCCGACCGGCACAGCGGTGATACTTTTTTTAATGACGAATTCTCTAAACGGCCAATAACGATTCAATGTCAAATTTGTGTAAGGAGGTTTTGATCTAAGAGAATATTAATGTGAAAAAGATTATAGTATATTCTGAAAAGTAATTTTTTATTTGTTTCGATAAAAAAAATGTACTAAAAAATATGCAGTAGCTTTACTGCGGCAGTCCCCGAGTGCCACACGTCTTTTTTTTGTTATTCTATAATTTAACATGGACGAAACCACAAAGAACAGCTAGTAAGTTTCTACACAATGTAATATAATTTAAGTAAACATTGTTCCCAATAAATGTGATTTTTGTTCTAAAAAATAGTTTTATAAATACTAGTAGCATGCCCCGGCTTCGCCCGGGTGGACATTAAAAAAAGCCTATGTTATTCGCTCGCAATGTATCAATCAATCAATCAATCAATCAGCCTATCGCAGTCCACTGCTGGACATAGGCCTCTCCTAACACGCGCCACAGCACACGGTCCTCCGCCTTCCGCATCCAGTCCGTCCCAGCGACCTTTTTTAGGTCGTCGGTCCATCTAGCTGGGGGCCGCCCTACCTTACGCTTACCGAGTCGCGGTCTCCACTCTAGGACACGTCTGCTCCATCGGCCGTCGGTCCTTCTACAGATGTGACCAGCCCATTGCCACTTCAGCTTGCTAAGTCTGCGAGCTATGTCGGTAACTTTGGTTCTTTGTCGGATTACCTCGTTGCGAATTTTATCCTTCAAAGAAACGCCAAGCATAGCTCGCTCCATAGCCCGCTGTGCGACTTTTAATTTGTGGACTAGTCCCACTGTGAGCGTCCACGTCTCGGCACCGTACGTCATAACAGGTAGGACGCATTGGTTGAAAACTTTCGTCTTCAGGCATTGCGGTAAAGGCGAAGAGAAAACGTGACGTAGTTTGCCAAACGCTGCCCAACCCAACTGAATCCTACGGTTGATTTCTTTCTCGAAGTTGTTTCTACCAAGCTGGACAGTTTGCCCAAGGTAGATATACTCCCGAACAACTTCGAGCATCGAACCGTCGACGTAAATCGGTCCCGGCGTGATATGTTCATTGAACATAATCTTGGTTTTATCCAAGTTCATACCGAGACCGACACGTCGTGAGGCTTCATTCAGGCTGTGCAGCATTCCGCTCAACTGTTCCAGAGACTCTGCAACGATGACGATATCATCGGCAAACCGAAGGTGTGAGATGTACTCGCCATTGATGTTAATGCCCCGTCCAGTCCAGTCCAGCGTCTTAAAGACGTCTTCGAGCGCGTTGGTGAAAAGCTTGGGGGATATTACATCCCCCTGTCTCACCCCTCGACGCAACTCAATTGGGTTGGTCTTTTGGTCCTGGAGCTGGACGGTCATAATGGCGTTGTCATAAAGACATCTCATCGCAATGTATGTGTTTGTGTTTTTGAGTCAAATCGTAACAAACAAAAAATCGAATGTTTCCTCTTTACAATATTAGTTAAGACAATATTTCTGGACTTAGATGCCTACTACATTCTTACTGTGCAGCAGTGTTCAGGAAATATGCCTCCTGTATCGCGTACCCAATGTCGATATATACCTAACACCAAACTATAGTCAGAATAGATGTGGGTACGGAAATCGACTGCACGTGCGGTATAATAGTTATCTCGCCAGCGACACACCATTTCATTGACAAGGGGCAAATCTAACTGATATTATAAAATGCTAAAAGTTTAGGTGGGTGGATATGGGTTAGTTAGACTACTACTCTGGATCATCTAGTATGGCTACTTTTAACCCGAACACATTTTTTTTTCTGGGTAAAAGTAGTTATTATGTGCTATGCCAGACTATGGTCTATCTCTGTGCCAAATTCCATTCAGATCCGTTAAGCGTTTTAGCGTGTTTGAGTAACCCATATCCACCCATCTAAACAGGTTTTTTTATACTACTTGGATGGCAAACAAGTATTCGGTCCACTTGATGTTAAGCAGTTGCCGTAGCCTATGGACTATGGCCGCTGGTATTGCAAGCCAATACCAGTGGCATTACTTGCATGTTGCCAACCCATTTTTTTACACCAGGGATTTAAAATGAAGTATTCCTGGGATAGGCACATGTTTCTTTTAAAACGCATTCCTAAATGAGCGCTGGAGATCTGTACTCACACACAGGAACACAACAACACCACTGTGTGTAGTTTTTTGGCTGTGGTAAGGCGAGTCGCTCAGAAAATATCGCAACTGGTAATTCATTGGCTTGCTCGGTAGAAAGTTGCCCTACCTCTCTAAAAGGCACGTTTGCCTATACAGAACAATATCCCTATTTATTCATCATCTCAGCCAAAAGACGTCCCCTGCTGGACATAGGCCTCCCCAAGGATTGCCACAACTCTCGATCCTGAGCAGACCTTGTCCATCGGTCGCCCGCAATCAGGTCATCGGTCCACCTTGTTGGAGGCCTGCCCACGCTTCGTCTTTCAGTTTGTGGTCGCCACTCTAGAACCTTTCTGCCCCAACGGCCATCAGTTCTGCGAGTTATGTGCCCGGCCCATTGCCACTTAATGGAAGCATCCCTATTTATTATGATGTGATAATTAACTACATATATGAGAAATTTACCAAGACATGACGACGTCATGGAGTACCTAGGTACTTTGTTTATTTCTACATGTTATGTTCCTGTTCCTATAGCTAATATGTATGTATAAGTTCGTTGTAATAATAATAATAGCAACCCACATGGGTTGCTATTATTATTACATATATATGTAACCCCTTTCTTTCTAACTCCTCCTATTTACTTCTGATTAAATTCATTGCGGGGTCCAAGACCGTAGGTTTAGTTGTCCACGGGACGCACGAGTGTCAAAGCTCGGTGTATCAGTTGGTTACTCCGCTGTTAATCCTGGCTCACAGGAGTAACAGCTGTGGGCATGTGGGTGGGATTGACCCAAAAAACCCATATATGTCCCACAGCTGGGCACGGGTTTTGTCTCCTCTGTCGAGAGAGCTGAGAGAGTTTAGGCCTTAATTCCCACACTAGCCTATTGCGGGTTAGGATATCAATACTTTATTGTCACTAATTATAATGATCGTTGTAATAACAACGCAATAAATAAATAAAACCATACATTATGTCAAGTGTTAGTACTTTAAAGTGTAAATAAAATTGGAATTAATTCACTGTAAAGGCTTGGCACTGAACGAATGCAGGTTACGTTGGATGTTGCCAAATTGTGACAACAGGTGGCGCTACCTGTAGCATTTATTAAACAACGATATGCATTTAGAGGATAATTTATTTTGTTTGTAGGGATTGGTAAAAAACATAAAATAAAATTTGTTTTAAAACACATTTATGTAGATACAGTAATTTAATGACTATTAGTCCCAAACTAGGCTAAGCCTGTGTTTCGGACACCTACTGAATATGAATAGTAGGAATATGAATATAATAATGGTTCTGAAGAACGAATTAGCCAAAAAAGGAAAAAAAGTATATTCGTAATAATTAGAGGAATAAGTGTTCAAACCGATTTCCAGCTTTCTAGTGTTAAGCGGCTATCGCATACTAGGCTCATAATTTCAGGAGCAGGCATTCTTTACGCGTTGCCAGTCCAAGTCCTCTGATTGTCTGTATCAAACTAGTCAGATCTGGAAACCTCCCTACAGTAGAATGCAGTTTAAAATAACACCTCTCATTGAAGTGTTCCTGTTGATAAATTAGAGCGAAACTCGGAAAACTTTGGAAAGCAGTATAAGCGGTTAATAAAAAAGTGCTGTACAAAATGAAAATGCCGTTTTAATTTTACATAACCCACAGATATTATCCTCGTGAATTTGCTATTTTGTTGTCTTCTAAAGCTCCTTAAAACACAGGGACTCGATTGTTTCACACAGTAGGTACAATGTCGTTTGAGTCACTGGGCAGTACAAAAAATAAAAACGCTGTTTTTTCAGTGTGGCAACATGCAAGTGATGCTTCTCGTCCATGGGCTACGGTGGCTGCTTCTACTAGGGCCGACCGTATGCTTGTTTTCCACATTAATGGTAAATGCTCATGGATATGGGGCGTATCTACGGGCTAGTACCTACGCAACATTGTAACATAAGACGAAAGACCCCTTTGGATCTGGTCAGTAAATAGGAAAATTGTCTACAGAAATGAATTGTTCCTTATTTCTTTTAGAAATCTCGCACAGCAACTGTTTAATTAATAAACGACAAAAGTAATGTTTCCATTGCAAATTTCTGCAACTATTTTAGTAGACGTTACATTACTAATATTTGTTTTATTAAAGAAATCTACATTTTGTAACAGTCTAGAATAACAAAATTAAGTAAGAAAGCCCAAACTGTTATAATTGTATATTAATGTAAGTAATTCATACTCTTTTGAAAAAAGAATTACTATTATTTTGTTTTAAAAACGGCCAGAATCGTGGACTGTCTTTTTTCTGCGAGGAGGTTTGTATCAAGCATTGGTTTAGGACCACGGATATCTATGAGTAACACCAAAGCTTGTAGTACGTCGAAGAGGCTGAATGTGTAACGATTATGGTGTAACATTGAGTATGTGTGAGAGGTTTGTGTGTGTGTGTGTCATACTCAGAGCACGAGTGGTGAGTGGCGTCTGGCGGTCGGGCCGCGCCGCGCGGATGCTGCGCCTCTTAATATTGTAAACAAGAGCTTTTTCGATTGGTGGGCGGCAACGCGCACGCGCCAACCGATGTGATCTTGTACTGAGGTGCTGTTTTATTTTTTGTTCGATAATTTGTTTGTTATTTACATATTTTACATCAATGGAATTATTAAAACTGCAACAATGATTTATTTTTTAATTGTGTGTGTCTACCTGAGTATCAGGCGGGCCGTTTATTTGTTTACCATCTAAGTAGGTACCTATATAAAATCTTAAGAGTTGAGTTGCAGCGTTAGTAATTGTATAGTCTACAGGCTCTTTGCACCGTCAGTCGTTTTAATCTCTATATTTCCTTTCTCTACCAAAATTGTAGTTAGGGGACTATAATTTAAGGGTAAATGGATGCCATTTTATGCCACAAAGAAACACTATGGATTACTAAATAACGTGAAAAGCACTTGGGTGGTGATGAGGTGGTTTATACTACTCGCCTGATTTTAGGCAGTTACCGTAGCCTATGGACGCTTGCAATACCAGAGGTATCACTTGTGTGTTGCGGACCCGTATTTTAACATGGAGTAACTCTGGGATAGGAATACGTTTCTTTCAAAACGCATCCCTAAATCAGCGTTTAAGGCCTGCACTCACACACAGGAACACAACTACACCGCTGTGTGTGGTTATTTGGCTGTGGTCTTCTGTAAGGTGGAGGTCCTTCCCCAGACGAGCTTACTCGCTAGTATGGTGCCCTACCTCTCTTAAAAATATATGTATGTAAAGCAAGCAAGAAACAACATTTAGGCCACGTGTGTGCCTTGAGGAGGATAGAATTTAGGAGCATTGCCATCAAAAAGACTATTCAAACAAGTTATGTAGATGAGTGTACAGAATAAATAAAACACAAAAAGCATAAAAAATCTACAAGGACCTTACCTATCCCAAAAAAGGGCAGCCCCAATACAAGATAAGATAAGAAAGGGTGCCATTGGTAAGCCGACATGTGTTATGAGGACACGTTTTACGAAATTATAAAATAATTGAATTTAAAAAGTATACGGTATTTTCTTCTAAAACTTAAAGTCTCAGTGATATAAAACTTTTAAATAAAAATGTTGTCTCTAATTATATCAAAATAAACCTTTAGACCTCAAAAGCATATTAACAAAACTACTTTACGAAGAAATACTTTACTCTACCTAAAATTTATTGAGTGAATCACTTAAATTTATTGAAAAAATAATTATGTCAATATAGGTGTCAATATAGGTCAATAGGTGGAAATGCTTAGTCTCTGCCTTCTTCTTTCTTCTTCTTTGTCAACCCTTATCCACCCACTGCTGGGTGTAGGTCTCCTCTTTTGTGCGCCATCTGTTCCGGTTCTGTGCCAAGCTCATCCAATGGATTCCCGCCGTCCTTCTTCTTCTGACCACCGGGCGTGGTCTACCCGGCAATCGCCTTCCGTTTCGTCTCTGCCTACCCCTCTGAAAAGCAGGCGTGAATAAGTTGGTATAACTAGGAGCAGGTATGGGTCTATGTGACTAAAGCGTTCTTCTTTTTCCGGGTCTTACCGTGCCTAACCTAGTAATTCTCACTTGTTATGATTTTGACATACTTTCTCGCTTTATTAATACTCATAACAAAACTGCTTATAAAATTCTTCATGCATGGTCGTAGGTTTAGGTTAGATACATTTAACCTGGTGTTTTGCCAGAACGGCAGCATTTTTGATACGTGAACGTTCGGTGTGGTGTTACCTCTATAATTGTCCATATGCCTTTGCCTTTAAGTATTTGGTTCTGTGCCATGTTTCTGAAATCCCCACGAGTTTTTTGTGTTTTAAAGCGTTTCCCTTCCATGGTCAACCAAAAACGAAATAAGAATCAGAATGTTATATCATAGGACCATAGGACTTGTCAAACTTTTTACAGATTTAAAAACAATTGTTTGCTGCTATTAGGTGTAGTAGACTAAGTAGTAGCTATTTCGGTGGTTGCGATTCGGGAGATAAGAGTGTAAATCGATGTATGCGGTGGTGAGTACTGGTGAGTGCGTCGTCAGTACGAGGTCAGTGCGTAGGGCAGCGCGCGGCGCGCGGCGGCGGGCATGCGCGCGGCGCGTCCCGCGGCGGTGCGGGGCGGGGGCGAGGCGCGTGCGCGGGCCGGCCGGGGCGCGGGCGGCAGACGCGCCGCGATGGTGGGCCGCGACAGCCGCTCGAGGAGCGCGGCGCGCCCTAAGGCGCCGCGGCATGAGTAGCGCGCCGCTCCGGCCCGGCCCGCGCGCCCGCCATGGCGCAGGCCGCGCCCGCGCCCCATCGCACCCACTCCTTCGTGAAGAAGACCTTCCACAAGCCCACGTACTGCCACCACTGCTCGGACCTGCTGTGGGGCCTCATCGGGCAGGGCTACGGCTGCGAAGGTACGCGTCGCGCATGCGCCCCGCGCGCGTCGATACCGGGTGAGCGCGCGCCCGCCGGCACGAGCAGCGCGTTATGCAACCGGAGCCCGCTGCCGGGCCGGCGCGCGGACACGCCCGGCCCGGCCGCCCGCCCCGATCGATACGCCCCGGCGCGCGCCCGGCCCTCGCTGCGCCCGCTCCTCGCCCGCCCGTTCACGTGCACGACTCGCGTGCCCGCACCTTCAGCCTTGCACTTGAAATTTCAAGGACGCGCGTCCGGCTATGATGACTCCTCAGAGCCACCGCGCGCTGGCACTCGCACGACGAGCTAGCACAACCTCCAGGGGGCACCAGGGTAGATCGAGATCGGCTGAAAGATGATGGAGTCGGTGGCTCAACGAGTGACAATTTGGGAGCATATCGATCGATCTGTTTTGTAAGAGGTTTTTTGGTAGCGGCGCGGGGCGGGGCGCGGCTGCATCCTCGCTCGTGTATCCTTAGCTTTAAGCTCTATGTTGTGAACGTGCTCTCCTCACCGTGTTGGTAAGTGACCATTAACGCTGGGTGTGATTGCACCCTATACCTACTCTGTAAACTGTTTATTAGATCTGAGATGAGAGGACATCTTGATTTTGCGCATTTTGTTTTGATCCTTTGAAGTGGGTTACTTTGCAAGTATACTACGCAGATCAATGGACTATCTATGATTGAATTTTGATACTTGTTCATTTGGTAAGTTTGTCGGGACCGCTTTTACATGATACATTGCAAATCATACCATAGAGAATGTAAGCCTTGTAAATTAGAACCAAACTTGAACTTACAGAATCCTACAATATACTCAATAGTATTGAATGTTATTCTAAAACCTCGTTAAATATTGGGCCATACTTTATTTTACGTGAATCTTGATCTTATTTCCCTAAAACTATATAGGTAAATGTACCATATAATGTAACATTATATATTTTTTGCATAAATTTTTCCTATTACAATCTTGGTCCACGTCATATTTAATTAAGGAAAAAAGTGGTGCGCGGAATATTTGGTCCGATTACCTACATAACCGTTTGACACAGGTCTTTTCTAAAATCATTCAATAACTTAAACCTACTTATCGTAGGCACGAATATAAGTAACTGTTTATCAAATAAATTTATAACAATTTCGCATGTAATACGACTTACACGGCTGTAGCCGTGCTGCGTGGCTTGTTTGACTTATTGATCTACGTCTGGTCCCAAGAGGATTAGGTCGAGAGAACAGGACAACCACAGCTATAATTTGTACGCTTTTACTATAAACCAAGCATTTTCTATCTCGCTTTAATACGTCTCCCTTAATAAAGTTACTTGATCGTATAACATCCTCTTTTTATACTATGTCTTTTTTAATTTGGTATAATATAACCTCTATATTTAATCGTACTTTACTTTAACACCGGCCAGTAATATTTTGATTATATCTTTATATAAATAAAACAAAATACGATTGTTTAGTATGTTAGGATAAAAATACATAATATAAACTATGTAATTACTTTTTATTTGAGGTCTAAGAGGAAAAGTTTAATTAAATAGGCAGTACCTTCCTACTTACTATAATATAAAACTTAACGGATCTGAATGAAATTTGGCACACAGTCTGGAATAACACATAGGCTACTTTTTGCAGCGATAACCGACATTCACGCGTGCGGAGCCGCGGGCAACAGCTAGTCTATCATAAAGTTGAAGAAGTTTTATTTCAATTTGTTATGAGTATGTATAAAAATAAAGCTTATGTACAGTTAGGTATACTGAAACGTAGTAAGTACTTCACCATCTCAATCCCATCTCGTGTAATGTCCTGCCATATATCCTTTTTAACTTATTTTATTTCTTCCTACGGTAGAATTTATTCTCACGGTTTATATGACTGTTGACGACTAACGGACATCATTTTTCTATACGCATAAATCGTTTTTTTCTAACAATTAGATACGATGTTCATCAGCATCTCCGCGGCATCTTTTTAAATATTCGGATGTAGCCATCTTGTAGTAAATATGTGCTGTCCATACAGTCTACAGTTTCCGTGGCCCTACTTGATGCTCCTGACAACAGAATTACTATGTCCATTGGTAGAAAGATGCGTATATCCTCCACATGTCCTGATTAGGAAAAAAACGTATCTAAGTAATGATACAAATTGCTATCATGCAATTTCTATATTTCAATCTAAAAAATATGCAACCAATTTGCCCACGCCATTTCGCATTTTAAACTCATGAGAAGGACTGTCGAAATTTTAGGCTGTTATATGATATCAATGACTAGCCCTTTCTTTAAACACGTAGTTTTTACACGTGAAAAGAACACTTTTTTAATAATTTCCACTTATATCATCGAAGGAACCTTTGAGCAAAAAATCAAGTTTGTTGCTCCAGCGGTATAGGCTCTGCGTTGATAAATCACTTAAGCAGTCAGCCAGGACAAGTAATTATATAATTACTAGCTGTTGCCCGCGGCTCCGCCCGCGTGGAGGTCGGTTATCGCTGCAAAAAGCCTATGTATTATTCCAGACCATAATCTATCTCTGTGCCAAATTTCGTCCAGATCCGTTCAGTAGTTTTTACGCGAAAGAGTAACAAACATCCATCCATCCATCCATTCATTCTCACAAACTTTCACATTTATAATATTAGTAGGATTGTAATAAAATCAAATTTGGGGTGTTTTGATATTTTTCCTAATAACAGCATTGTAGATAGGTGACTTGATTCTATTCCATTTCTCTTTATTGTTGTGTCAAGTAATGCCGATATCGACAATTCTGCCAATGTCAGATGATGGTGACATGATTAACTCTGACATCAATAACTAATGACACGGCAAGACAAAATGTCAATATTTTAGTTAGTGGTCTTTCAGAGCAACTGCCCTCAGATCTAAGACTTTCTTTCTGTGTCTCTTTGAATTTTTCGAATATTTAGTGTTTGAGAAGCTCGTGGCTAAGTCATAACCGAGTCGATCAATGGATTTGGTTAAGCAAGCATGCCGAAGCTCATTTATAGAACGGTGTTCGTTTATCAAAGCCATATAGAGGCAGTCTATATGCCCTTTTGCATATTAATGCGCCAGATTTCTTTTCAGTCATTAATGTATTGGCGTCCCATCAGAGTATTACAGTAGAAGAATATAGATTGCATCTGTGTTTGATCGTCGTGGCCGCAATCGGTCTAGTGGTTATTAGTCTCAGTGGAAAGTCACAAGATTAAAAACAAAACAAAATCAATGAAAAAATATCGTCCTCTATTACATAAGAACTGACATGGCTGGCTAAACATGCGTGTGATAAACTGTCTGTCAGCCTGTTTCAATTCACTGCTAAACGTAGAAAAAAGTGGAACTCAAAAATAGGAATACGTTTTTTGTGCTAAAGAACTAAGTATATGAGCACTCGAGTGTACTTATGCACAGGAACAGAACTACCACCATTTATTTGGCTGTCGGACTTATTTAAATTTATAATACGAGTATGTTACTTGTTTAACCCTTTTGCTGTCCCAAGTTAGACACAATAGAAAATCTATTGATATATATTAGATATTGACGACTGCCTTGGTGGTCCAGTGGGTGTAGTATGCGCCTGCTGTGCACAAGGTTGTGGGTTCGATTCCCGCACAGGTACAAAACTTTGTGTGACCCACAAAGAGTTGTTCTGAGTCTGGGTGTAATTTGTGTCCGTTAATTGTATGTTTGTAAAGTCCCCCGCGACACAGAACTTGTTCTATAGTGCGGGAGTTGAAAAAAAATAATAATAATATTCATGGAATAGGGAACCTGTTAATATCACACTTATGAAATGTGAAAAAAAACAGTTGAACAGTGCGGTGATACATACATATATAGGGGGCATTGCGTGACAATACCCATGCCTAAATTCCCATTGTATTAGAGGAGCAAATTTTAATAGGAAGAACAGTTTTGTATTGCGGCCTATAAATTCTGTTGCTACGACGTAGCAAGGTCTGCGTAGAATCTCGGTGTGTAGCCGTAGCATATTGTAGAAAGTACCGTAGCATGACTACGGCGTAGCTCATTTATGTACAACACAAACTACAAAATAACGAATTTAATTAAGTGACCAATCGATAATTTGTTTTCATAAAATAACTAATAATTTATGAAAGATAAAATATTTTTTTTGTAAATATCTGGCGACTGAAAAGAGTGGCCTTAGTAACTAATTATTTCCTTAGGCTCTACCACTGTTCAGTAAGCGAATCTGGCAGTAGGAAAATTTGCTGACGTTCCATTTAACGTAATTAACATAAGTATCGTTTTTGAGATAACATGCATAAGTCACAATATAATGTCATGTAAAGTATATATTATTACCTTTCTTACCTAAAAAAATATATACGAGTACATAGCTCTTTAAAAGGCACTTCATTAATAAGTTACCATGTGTCTCAAATTTCTATCCAACATACATCCGTTTTAAATCTCTTAAAATAATTATATTATCAAACATATTTTCTTAATACTCGCCTACATTATAAAATAAACTTCCGTGCAAAATTTCATGCATCTCCACCCCCCGGCATGCTGTGCCATGTCTATCAATGTTAAAAAGACATAAACAAAAGAGCTTACAGAAAATGCAACAGAACTCTGCAACATGCAAGACAGTTAAACAAAAAGATTGCGTCACAAACAACAATACCATTCATTTATGTCGCACTATCTCGACAGCGACATACGCGCGACAAAGCGCCGCGACAAGACAATACACGTCCGTAGTTGTTGTCACACCGACGCGAGATAAGGGCTGCGATGTACGATGTGTGAGAATGGACAACTTATTGTTACTCTATGTGCGGATGCGGACTTAACGTCTTTTGAATAAGGAATAAAGTGTGACGTCAGAGTAGGGATGGACATTTGTATTGTGGGGAATAGGGACGGTTTATCAGATGATTGTGTTTTCGGTTTTCGAATTTCAAATTTAATAAATTTAGATATTTGGGAAATGAGTATGCTACCACTCTACACATAATCTATACATATATAATACTGACGTGTCTGTATGTTATATCAAAATAACAGCTTTCTTCTAAATGCATATTACTTTTTACACGTTATTTTGAACGAAAATGCAAATTTAAAATGTTTGTCTTTCTGTTAGTTGCCGCTAATCTCCGCAACGGATAGATGGCAGATAACTGATGTTACAGGGCGCAGTATAGGCTGCTTTTATTTTAGAAAAATAAACCTATGAAGTTGTACCAATATTGGGTAACGGGTGAACGCAAGTAAGAATATCAGACTGAGCAATAGCGAAGTGTGACCGGCTTCTTCTTCTTAGCGTTTCGTTGGCAAACATCGTTAATTTATATTATAGCGGCCCAAAATTTAGCTACGTTGACTGCATTGTCAGAGGCAGCCATCAATCCCTCTTGCGTGCAGGTGTTAGGGCATGCAGGACATGATGCGAGGTGGGCCATTGTATGGGCTACACCGCATGAGCATTCCAGATCTGTACCATCTGTAAACCCCCACCTGAACAAGTTTTCTTTGCTCCGGCCAACCTGAGTTCGGAGTCTATTTAAAGTCTTCCAGACCTGCCACGGCAATGTATGTCCGGGTGGAAGATCTTCAGCAGGTGGCACAAAGGGGTTAGGTAGTGATACACCTTTCCTCCAAAGGCTGCACCTTGCTTTTGAAGGCTCCAAAGTCAACGGATCGACACACTTTGTGAAGCTCTTCCGCCTCTTTAGCCTCTGCTCTACTGGCATGTGGCCATTCATCGGGTGTCGTGCGTCGTTGTCCATTTTGAGTCTTTCTGCAGAACTTGCCACAGCTCTACGGACATTTGGAGGCGCTATGCCAGCCAGTGGATACAGCAGTCTAACTGGAGTCGGTTTAAGACAACCCGTGATGATCCGGCACGTTTCGTTTAGCGCTGTATCCACTAATCGTGCATGGGCGGAACGACTCCATACAGGGCACGCGTATTCGCCAGCAGAAAATGCTAGCGCCAGCCCAGATGTCCGCATTACCCGCGGTGAGGCTCCCCATTTGGTGGTAGTGAGTCGTTGGAGCAAGTTATTAAGCAAGCAAGTGACCGGCTTAGCTAGTACTACTTACATGCGTGTACCTAGTGTTGCGTTCTTTGGGAAAACGTTCCACAGATAACAAAAAGTAGTTTGTCTTCTACACTGTATGTACAGAACATTCTAAATACTTCTGGAAATATAATCATTCAAATTAGCGGTGAATGCTTACCACCAAAAAATAACTCATATCTGCATATGATTACGCTTGTCTACTTGGCATTTGGCGTAAACCGAAACTATAGTACGCCAATTGCTTCGATTTTTTTATAGAAATAGAATAAATAGAAATATAAATCACATGTTCAAAATACCAGTTATTATCCTATCCACGTACGGGCCCCTTGCTAAACACACAACACAAACCGCCTGTAACCCGTGATTCACTCATGAACCGGTAAAGTTCAATTTCTAAATAACTTCATTTAAAACCTCATTTGAAATTAAACCTTAATACCAAAAGCGTAAAATATAGAATCATTTGAAAGTAATTTAAGTTAAAGTTCATCTTTTCAAATAAGTTTATATAAAACCTCATTAGAATTCAAACCTTAACATCAAACAAATAAGGCGTAGAATGGTTTAAAAGTAATGTATAGTGTTGTAGGCGTTAGGGAACAAGTTAGTCGATTCCGTGTTTACCTTTGTATCGATAATATCGTGGGCAGTGTTTCATAAGTCATGCATGACATTTCTATTTCTGTCCTAACATTTACATAATTATCAGTAGGTAAATACGTAAGTTGTGTACGATTTATTTTTGGACTGTAAATATCGTTAATAGCTACCCGCCCTGACTTTGCTCGGGTTAAACAATTTGAGTACCCATTTTGTTTTTGTTTTATGTCATTTCGGAACTATTGGGATTTTAGGAAAATTTTATGTTTGTATCTGTATGGTCTTCGATTTAAGCAAAGATATTTTAAGTTAAAATTGTTTCCTATTTCAGGAAAAGGTACTTCATCACAAAATCCCGTTCTTACAATTTTTTGGTAGAGCAACACTTGAGTGTAGCTCCAAGCTAAATATTTTAAAGATTATACTTTGCAATCTGACTAGCCCGTTGGTCTAGTGGTAAGTGACCTAACTGCTAAGCCGAAGGTTGTGTGTTCGATTCCCGCAGGACAAAACTTTATGTGATTCATAAATGGTTATTTCTAGTCTGGCTGTAATTTGAGTCCTCGAATTGTATGTTTGAAAAGTTCCTTAAGACACAGAGCTTGTGCCCTACTGCAGAAGTTCTTATTGAATAATACTTTTTCATCCCTATTTAACAAAGTTAATGGGAAAACGATAGATTTATAACAATGAAAATTACATTTATTCCTTTGTTTGTGACGTAGAATTAGAAAGAAACAAACAATTATTCTCTTTACGTTACAGTTAACAAGTAGGTACTTAGACTAATGTGACAATGTATACCTTTTCAATTGATCGTTAACAGAAATTATAATAATTATTTTATATAGCTTACCTTCGAACAATATAGTGGGAGTTGATACTATTTTCTATTTTGATTTGAAACAAAGAAGTTTTAATGGTGATTGCTATTGTTTACACGTACACCGAAACTATTAGCGCCTAAACATATACCACACATTAATAAACAAAATAACTAAACTTTACATAAAACCTCAAACAACTGACATGCCGAACACAATTTATGTAATTCGAATAGCCCTTTAAATTCATTTCAAAGAAAAAAAGTGTTTATTTTGAAATTCATAAAAGTATTGACGATTTAAAAATAGAATTCCTTGCTCTTGCAGCAGTTGAATTAAAAAAATGTATTGGTACAAGCTGCCGGTACTGGGCCGCGGGGCTACGCCCGGCGTATGTAGGCCACTGATGACGTCACACGGTGATGACCTAGTTCTATTGCCATTGAGAGACGCGCGTCAATGGTGCCCTCTCCTCCCCCCCTCCCTTTCCTCCTTCACCGCACATACACCGCGCTCTTGCACCCAACAGTGCAAGGCTCGAGTTGTTGAAGAGGGCGCAATGGAAGTGTTCGATATTATATGCTTTGGAAACTATTATTAGGTATTCTATGAATGAAAGTATCAATCTCAGTTTTTTTTAAATAATTTTGATACAATGTTTATATTATAACTGGTCTAATAAAGTTCAGAATCGATTGCGTATTAATTTTAACAGATGGAATATATTGCATGCTATTGAGCAACAGTTGAGCGATGAACTACAACAATGACGTAACAACAATGATTAAATTATTCATCAAAGTGGGTTACTGAACGAGCACTTCATTCAGCCGCTGCACACTGTTCCGCATTTAAAATTTATAGTCAAAGGGAGTGCGGATTTGCGCGGCAACCAGTACTCGTGACTACTCTTGAGCCTTTGTGCTTTCATGTAAATGTCAGGATTTTACCGTCTCTCTCATTTGTTCTTTGTTGGGTTCATTCCACCATTGCTTCAGTCCGATTTAATTTTTCTTCTTGTAACTCGGTACAAACTTTTATATAGCCGGTAATATTAATAGTGAGGGACTTGTAGTTAAGTAGGTACTAGTAACTAGCCACGCTCGATTCATCTGCAAGTTTAAGGAAGCTTGTCACGGTCAGTTTGTAGATGTGGGACCATTTTCTAAAACACAGTGATAACGTGCCTCAGAAAATACGTAAAGCTGTTGATTCTACGCCTGATATCTCTTCGGTCGTGTCGGATTGCCATGTTGGCTATATAGTCTCCGTTGGGTTTGGTCCTCATGATCAAAATTGATCCCGAGGACTTATTATTTATCAATATTAAAAAATACATGCCACATTTACATCAAAGATTTTTATTTTATTCAAAAATGGAACGTACACATGGATTGACTTTACGTGCAAAAAGTTTTAATAGCTGCAGTTGATAAATAATTTTGGCGGCAAAATAATATCTAGTCAGCCAGTAATAAGTTCTCAGTAACAAGTATGTATATGTGAACAATAGACAAAGTATAACAGTAGAAGTGGCACAAAATTTCCTCTTGTATGAATGCACAATGACAAAAGACGTAGTACAATGGGCTAACTTTGTCCTCACTGTCGCCGTATACTGCACCATCTATTATTTATATCGAACAACTGAGGGTAACATTGTCTCTTTGCTCTTTGTAAGTTTGTTCTATTCTATTATTTATGCAATTCTGTGCGAGCTTTTGTAGGCGTAGTGTAATGACGACTTTAAAAAAGGTTTAACTTTAAAACTTTGCTTTAGTCGTAACTTTTGGATGGTAAGCAGTTACCGTAGCCTAGAGACTCTTGCAAAACCAGAAGCGGTACTTGCGCGTTGTCGACTCTACAATTGAGATTGAAATGGATTAAATGTGTAATAATAGGGTTTTGTGTCAAGGGTGATATTACCGGTATTACTAAAACAGTTTCCATAACATGAGCACTGGCGACTTACATATCGTAAACAATAAAACTATGGGTGCTTTTACCGCAATGAGCAGTTTTACCTATAAGTATAGATATTTATATTTCGGTATAGTATAGATGAAGATTATGCAAAGTGATAGTGAATAAAAAACATAGTAGGTTTACACTAGAATAGTAATATTTTGCACACAGGTAGTCAAATCCTACACAGGCACTATTAATCAGATAGATGGAAAATATCTAGTATAGAAATAGTACCTAGTTAAAAATCAAAAAACACGTTACTTTAAGATAGGTACCTATTTTAGTATTCGAATAAAAATTATAAATATTTAAATAGACTCTTTTTATGAAGCTAAAACCATCAATAATTGATTGAAAAAAAAACATTCAAAAATTGACAGAGATCACAGACAATAATAGACGCAGTAAAAAAACAATGTCAACAAAATAAAAGTGCAATTACTCTTGTAAAAATTTGTGCTATTAAAATTTGGCAATGATGCGTATGTAGGTCAAACACGGTACTTACAATAGCTCTATTTATATCAAGTAAAACTAAAATACATCAGTATTCCTGTACGCACGGACAGAAATAAACTGACTGTAGAATAGATATGTGTAGGTATACAAGTTAACACTGCCGGGACGCCCTATATGATTTTAACATACACCAAAAACAACGAAGTACTAACGATCGAATTTCAAAAATATGATAAAAAGTAAATATGACGTCATCAAATACTGTCATGAAATTTTAAGTTTAAAAATAGAATTAGGTACTATAATTGTAAAAAGTTTTCATTTGTAATTTACTGCAGCTAATGAGAGAGGTAGGGCTCTCTAGAAACGCACAAACCAGACTGGTAAAGGACCTTCCAAAAGACTACACACAGAGATGTAATTGTGGTCCTGTGCGTACTTAGGAACCTACAGGTTTCTAGTGCTCATTTAAAGAAAACATGACTTTGGTGGTCCAGTGGTCGCAGTATGCGCCTGCTGTGCACGAGGTTGTGGGTTCGATTCCCACACAGGACAAAACTTTGTGTGACCCACAAAGAATTGTTCTGAATTTGGGTATAATTTGTGTCCCGTTAATAATAATAATTTAATTTCAGATAAAATCCATAGTGTTAGTAACAATTATTCTTAATCTATGTTAGTAAAATCGGAAACATCTACTTCAGTAGCACTCTTACGAACTCCTTCATAATGCAGGAGTCGTACTTATCTACAATAGCTTTAAGGATGTAAACATAACATAAAAAAAACAAACTAAATAAAAATAGATACAACAAAAATCCAGTTTTCTCTGTGCAGTGTCTGTGTGTGGATCTTAAATCTGGTACAATAACAATGGTGGAAGTAACGTGTGTGGGCCCTCAGCGTCAGTCCGAGGCCCGCGCCCTAATGAGCAAGCTCTCACATAAGCACCTACGACCTATTTCTCCTTTGACAACTAAAGTGCATGGAACTGGCTGTAACTCTTTTTTTACTCAAAAGAATACATACAATAGATATATATACCTAATCTCCTATATATTACCTAACATTATATACGTTACTAGCGAGTCGCCCCGACTACGCCCGAGTATTTGAATTTTCAGCGCAGTTTTCTTATTTTCTTTTCTTTTAGAAAGGAGTTGTAAGGTTTTAAGGGGTCAGCAATGCGCGAGTAATAGTGTTGCAAGCGTCCACGAACTTAAAAATAAATAATAATGAAAATAAAGTTGTTTGCAAGTTAGGATATAATATAATAGGGAAAAGTTTTTATAAAAACGCAACCCTATATGAGTAGCCACCCTTCCTGTGCGTGAGACAAGTCTCTAGAGACTTGTCTCACGCACAGGAAGACAACTTATGTTATTTGGCTGTGTGCCTTGTATGATGCCCTGCCTCTAAATAATATACTCATACTACACTAATCATTGATAACAAGTAAAAACCTTTGTGCACGTAATGTCTGTCAATATTAGTCGCTGTGATTAAAATTAGGTGAGGAGGAAATTTTTATTACTTAATACGGTGTGCCTCGTAGACGTGTAGCACTTCGTAGCGAGGTCCGCGTAGCAACTGCGTAGGCGAGTTCTACGTAGATATAATTTTAGTTTCAGTATTTTAAATGTTATTATGTAATTATATTTTTTTAATTATATTATAGAGGTATAAAAAATTGTTTTGGACACCAATAAAATACTATATTATAAAGAAAAACGATGTCGCTGACAAAAAAGACATGATTAGCTTATGGAAGACAGAAGAGATTTAAAGGTTTAAAAAGGTTAAAAAAAATATTTTCCGTTCTGTAGTTAAAAACAAACAAATAAAAAAATGGTTATGCAATATAACCGATAGATATTACTCAACAGTTCACACTACAAAGGGAACGGGTTCAATATCCTGGGGGGAGGGGAGGCTCCCGGCACAACGGTGACGTCACAGCACGTGACCCACTAAATAAACTAGTGCACCCGCTTTACTACTACAATAAATATATATCTTCAAACAAATATGCACTTTATTTTTATTTATAATAAAGTTTATATTAAGAATATTATAGCTAAAGCTATATACGTGAAGAAAAACAATAACGTAGAGGAGGAAAAAAACACAAATGAAAAAAAGAGGTCGTATTTCGATTTGTCAACTGTCATTTTTTGTATATTGATATACCTACCTAATTTGGACAACATTTGTTTTTGATTTTATAACATTTGTTCTACAGCCAAGATGTCTACAATTCTTTTGTTTTACACATTTTTTATTTTCTTAACAAGAAACATACCTTACAGTTAATAGTAATTAATTACTATAGCCTCATCATCATCATCGTTCCCTTACTACTGAGGATCACGAAAACAAACGACGCGTCTCCAAGCTATGCGGTCTTCTGAAGTGTGGACCGCACGGTACATGCTACGTTCTTACTGACATCTGCCCCTCTAGACAAGTGGCATAAGGGATAGTCGAATCGAAAAGTCAAAAAAGCAAATGTATGGGATTTGACGTAAGTCTACGATATAATGTCGTAAACTTACGTCAAATCCCATACATTTGCTTTTTTGACTTTTCGATTCGACTATCGCTTATGCCACTTGTCTAAAGGCTCTGACCATCTTGCCGACGCTCTGCCTTGAGCGCATTTACCTTCCACTCGGCCCAGAATCAAAAGCTTTTCCAGACGATGATGTTTAGGTGACCGCATCATATGTCCAAAAAAGCTAAGTGCACTATAGCCTATACGCCACTAAAATACCAAAGGCCAACTCAAAAAGTAGCTATCGGGCCAGTTCACGTCATGAAGTGGTCTATTTTACGAAATGGCTACGACATAGATACATATCATCACGCCCGTCTCCCAGTAGGGTAGGCAGAGACTATGGTACGCCAATTGCTTCGATCAAAACATACTTCCATAGCCTCCTCTACATTCACCAACCTCTTCATGCATGAACGTCGATTCTGGGTACTACTTGGCCCTTTTTTTAGCAAATCCCTTACTCGGTCTCTATATGTTTTCCTAGGGCGGCCCCTTCGGACATCTCCATTCATTCTTGAATGATATACAAGACATGTACCTAATTAGCAATTTAAAATCTTTGTCAGGAAAACTCACCAACTTATTTTTTTTATACTACTAAGAAGGCCAAAAAGCATACGGCCCGCCTAATTGTAAGTAGTTACTGTAGCCTATGGACTCTTGCAATCCTAGGGCTATCACTCACGCGTTACCGACCCTTTAAAATCCTTATAAATTATGCGATAATGTCTCAGGAAAACCTCGGCAGGAAGCTTATTTTACAACCTAATCGTACGTGGGAGGAAATTCTTTTGCAACCGTACAGTACGGCACGATAGAGGTTCTTAATTGTGATTATAATCTCCTTGTCGATGGCGCGAGGTGCGGTGACAAAACGTAATGTGGCCGTGGGCTTCATATCAAACAATTCTTCGGAACACTGCCCGTTGTTCAGACGGTAGAACACACACGGAGGCAAGGAGGCGAAGTCTCTCTTTAAAAGATCAATACCGCCTGTGAGCTAAGGATCGTCAACAATCCTTACTCGTCTTTGGATCAAGTCAAAAGTGATTAAATTCGACGATTAATAATAAAACTGCCTCTTGATTTGTTTCAACATTACTTACACAAATCTATTTAGAAGCATGTTAACACGTAGCAATTAAACCATGTATATTTAGTTAAAACGTCGGTGTACGATGATAGGGCGATTCTCATCTCGATCGGCGACTAACCGGGTCGCACTGGAGAACTGTGTCACTGGTGACGTCACGGGGCCTCCGCTCCTCGAGCGCTCGCTCCACTCGCCCCGTTCGCCATGGCCCGCTCGTCTCACTCGACCCTCGTCCCGGTCCGCTCTCGCCCCGTATGAATTATTATGAGTGATTAGTTATACACCAACACTAAGTAGGTCAACGAACCAACATATAATTGTGTGTTTTGATAATTACTTTTTTTTTCTCAACACAACTTGCTTTCTTGCCAAAACGTGGGATTGTAAGTTTTACAAAATTTAGTGATGTGTGTCAATGATTGAAATCTTAACTTGTTTATACAGTTTTACGAAAAATTTCCACGTTTTTAAATAATGTACTAAATTGTATTTCTTTATTACTACTTAGTCGTGGTATAAAAAACAATTTTTGCATTTATTGGTGACTAAAAAGCGTACGGCCCGCCTGATGGTACTTTAGTCGACCCTACATCTTGTAACACCAGAGATTTTTGTAAAGGTTAACCCTGGAATAAGAAAAATGTTATTTTCAAAATCTTAAAAGGAGACCTGCACTCACACAGGAATACGACAAGACCACCAAGCGTAGTTATTTGTGGGGTAAGGTAAGGTCTTATATAAGGTAGGGATAAACGTTTTCATCACTCATTGTTTTTTAAAACAAATGCATTGAAAACTTATTATTATTATATCCCGTCTTGTTCCGAGGAAATTTAGGGAATTCTATGTGTAATTTTACATTACCTAGACAAGCTTGTTCCAAATTTCTTGCATCAGTAATTTAGTTTGTGCGTTAATTAAATATGTCTGCCACTCAAAGTAAAATTTAACGTACTTTACCTTTCAACCGTTTCCCATTTTTTTCCATGTACAGAGAGTTGTACAATTCTCATAGCAACAGAGTGTAGCGGCCTACAAAAGAGTTTATTTTACATTTAGTACATATGATATTAAGTACTATTCAATTTTCGTGACTTCTTCATAAAATCTTTTTACATTTTAACATTCTTTCTTATAAAGAAAAGATTTCCTGAAATTCTTTTTTTTTCCAAATTTTAAGTGTAAAGTTCAAAGATGATGTATTTGTATTTGCTGCAGGTCTAATAAATTAATGATTCCGGCTTCCCTGGTGCCTTTGTCTTAGCTTAGTTTTATGTTTCTATGGACATGTTCAAAGTCGGTGAGATCATGGCAGAGGCTTATATAGGCGATCTGTACAACTGTGTCACCAGATTGGTCACTCATACTCTCGTGGAGTTGTCCACGAGAGTATAGTAGGTATATAAAAAACGAATGTAATAGTATTTTTCAAATAGCATAGGTAACTACTGCGACGTATGATATTTGAAGAAAAAGATAAATGAAAAAAATACAAGAATGAATAAAACCTATCGTTTACTAAGGTTCTTGATCATTCAATTTAGCCAAGGCAATTATTTTCTAGTGTCAAACGACACATTATATTACATGCTATGTAAAAAATGCTATATTAAAAGTTAACAAATAAATCTAACTCAATACTAAGTACGAGTATATCTCGTTGAGCGTGGCACGAAGTAACTCGCGCCTCAGTGCTATTCCGGAGTGTTGTCTAAATTCTTACGAAACTGCTATTTTACGTAGCTCATAAGTGTGTAGTAGTGTGTACGTCACTAACGGTTAAACTGATGGTTATTTTTAACTGTGTTTACTGTCGTAACACTGTCTATTCCGGATAAAAGCGGGGTTATATGTCGATTGCAAGCGTAAGAGAGAAGTAGGAGCCATTATGGAAGTTTAAAACTAGGGTTTTTGGTTGTGTTATTTTTTAATAAAGACTCTTTATTCTTATAAAATTATTAATAATGGTGATATACTTATACCTATATATTTTATTGATAATATTAAAGGTTACAAATGGCTAAACAAAGGTTGAATGGATTGACAAACAAAGAAGAATAAAATTATTAAATGTTTTGTCTTTGTAATTATATAGTTATACAGTGTTTTAAAATTGCTACGTGAAACCTTCTTCATTTCTCAATTCCTTCAAATATAACTAAAACGATAGTGACGTCAACAAACCATCATGGCGTTTGTATATTTCCTTTTCTTACCATCAAACATTCGACATTTAAACTCGAATTTCGAACATCACTATTATAGGGCCGTTACAGATTAATTGTGTTTCTCGCTACTCTGTGAGCACTCGGTTGCAACATTTATGGCAAGGAGGTGATCTATTGGTTGTTAGAAAGATTTACCGTCCCCAGCGAGGTACTTTGTGACGTCAATATACAGTTGTATTTATCTCAAGGTTTGGTACCGTTCTAGGGCCTACTCCGTTTAAATTATGATCCAGCCGGTTGTCAGTACATCGTATATTATATTCATGTGCTTTTTATAGTAGAAGCTAAACTTCTATATTGTTAGAAGTGGCCATCGACATATTATTGGCTTTTAAAATATTTATCCTATACCTACATAATATATAATAATACGGGTAATATGATACCGTATCAAGTCCACACTAACTCGTATTACATCCTTACTTACTGTATTTTTGGAGCCACAAACAATATTCTATTCTTTTTGACATACTGACGTAATACCGCCAAAAAGGCGGGATAATTTAAAGTTCTTGTTATTAATTGTATTCAGCCTGTATTGTGCAATTATAGGGCAAAGGCCACACTTTCATTCTTCCACTCATCTCGATGTAAAGCTAAAATAGAGCCACCATTCTTGTACGCATCAATCTGGACTAGCCATCTGAGTATGGGCGTAATATGGACCCACATATTGGTAGTTTTAGCCCACATCTTGTCTCTCGGCAAACAAACCCAGCCCAGTTCCACTTCAGCTTGACTTCTTTTTGGGTATTGTGATCATCGTAAGTATCGTGTTATGTACCTACAGTTTCTCTCTACCTTGAGAATTAAAAAAGAAAAGAAGTCTCTGTGAGGTTTCTTTGTGTCCGTACCTGTAAAGCCTCAAACTCAATCTCAAAATTCATTTATTCATTTAGGTTACAAAGTAACACTTATGAAGGTCATAAATTGTGAATAAACCAGAAAGATGATGTCAGCTAAATTTTCCTACGGCTAGTTCGCTGACGTGGAGCCTTGAGAAGAACTAGCAAGAAACTCAGGCCACTCTTTTTAATCGCCAGATAGTTACAATCTTTTGTAAAATACAAGTATGATAGCATGCAAGCTGATGCAGTCAAAACACGGGCCGACACGGGTTTGTTCCATAGTTATGTTTTATAAACAACAAATTTACTTACTTACTTGCACTCTAGGGCATTTTCTTTAGTTTTCCTATTGTATAGTTTTGCCAATATAAGTGTATATACCTAAGTGTAGTAAGTACGTAGTTATTGTTTACGGGCGTCAGAGCGCAGGTGTCGTGTTGTTCCGCTTGAGGATCTGTTTGATCTGCGCCCACGCTCATAAACTATTTACAGTACCTTAATTTATGGTCATCTATAATTGTCTATTGTTTGCCTATTCATTGATTAAAGGGAAGTCTGTAGTTACGTCATATCTATAGTCAGTCCGACTTTGTACTTATTTTATATTTATTTATTACTAGCGACTCGTCCAGACTTCGCACGGATGGACATTAATTCCGTAATTTTTAAAATAAAATATAGCCTATGGTACCCGCTGATAATTAAGCTTTCTAACGGTGAAAGAATTTTTAAAATCGGTCGAGTAGTTTTTGAGTTTATTTGTTACATACAAAAAACACAAATCTTTCCTCTTTATAATATTAGTGTAGATTATTATTATTTAGGTAACTTATGCTGTGTCAGAGGAATGCGATTGTTAGGTATAATTATAAAACGTTGTTTGAATAAAGTGTTCCATATAAACAAAAGAGGATAACTATTATTAATACCCAAATAAAAAAATGACAGTAGCGTTAACGTAGGTACATAGATTTAGTTTACGCAGGGTATTTTCTTTTTTCAAAAAATATATAGTTTATGTTACTCACTGACTTAACCGATTTAAAAAAAATGTTTTACCTATAGAAAGTCTGAGCTTTCTATAGGTAAAACAATTTTTTTAATCGGTTAAGCAATTTTGAGGTAAATCCACTTTCAAATATTTAATTTATAAATATTCAAACTATTGCCTCTCTATAATGCTAGATTTAAATTTAATTTAAGAAGTTAACTGAAATTATTAGTTACAATATTTAGTCATAATCACTCCTAACCAGAATTGCTGACTCAACAATCTCGACAAAAACTGGCAAAAAAACATAGACAAATACTTAGTAAAATCAGTAGACAAAAAACAAACAAACTATTTGATAAAAATGCACTTTTAAAAGGAAAAAGGACAAGAGAAGCTTGTAATATGTGATCTCTAGATACCTATCAATTATTTTAACGGTAGTTACTAAAGACGTTTATCTGGTTATATGAATGCAAAATCACCAGATAAAAAGTTCTAACTCTTACCTACGTAAAATTTATAAATAGGGAACTTTATTAACGCACTATTAGCCGTGTTAGTCTAATTTAAAAGACGATTTAGAAACTATTTTTGGGTACGCGTAGTAACTACAGGAATGTAAAAATACTCACCGTGAGAATTAGAAACTCATTACGATTATTCTGTGAATCGTAAACGAATATATAAACTTTTTACTATGAATTCATAAAAAGGAGGTCCCATATAAGGTTATCGAACGGAATTAACTAATCTTTATTTAACAAACAAGATGCAAAGGCAGCGAAATTATACAGCCAAAGCTCCCGATGGGGATAGAGCTAAGCCACCCGCGGCTAAGTCAAATTCGAGCGGCGAGGTGGTGCGCTATTGGCTGGAGCGAGTGACGTCAATGCCGACCTCCCGCCGCGCCCCCGCGCGCCCCGCACCGCCCCCCGACGAAGGCCGTGCCACAAGCTTCTGAAAAATAATCACGATTTTCGGACGGAACGATTTTTTTTCTTTTCTTTAGCACGTACGCAGACTTCATTGTTCCATGTGTTGATATGTAGGTTAAGGTGTTATCCAATTATTTTTTGCGTTGATTTGAAATATGGTAAGCACGTGTTAGTGGCGTATATACCTACATAGTAACTGTATATACATAATATATACCTATATAGTAGTAGGTAGTCATCGTCAGTTACGTACGTACAATACGATCACGGTAGCAATCAACTTTAAATAATATACATACAATCTTAGATAGGTTTCAGAACATCATACCTAATACATTCTGAAAGCCATATTTTATATCCTACAGGTGGACATGGGTCTCCTCTCCTCTTTTAAAAGAGTAGAAAGGGTTTAATCTATACACGCTGCCATAATGTGGCTTGGTTGATCAGATATGACTTTACAACTTCTTCTGAGATAGGGTTTCCTCACGATATTTTCTATCACTGTTAGCAGATGATAAAAATGGTACCTAAATCATTTGATTATCACTATCTCTCCATTACACTTTGAGGGATATTAACCTACTATACCAAGCTAGCTGGTGGGTTTTGTTTCAAGTTTTCCCTCTTTTGCAGTGGATATTGAATGATTTGATTCATCATCATCATCATCATCTCAGCCAAAAGACGTCCACTGCTGGACATAGGCCTCCTCCAAGGTTTTCCACAACTCTCGATCCTGAGCCGATGATGATGATGATAATGATTTGATTAGAACGTATAAATTGCACAAAGTTAAATTCACATTTCATTCTTCATACATCCCATTCTTATGTTCTGTGGGTACTGCCCTGCCATCTGGGATCGAACTCACACCTCATAAAATTACAAGTCTGTTACTTTCCCACTAGGCGACCACAATTACAATATTAGAATTAAGAAAAAAAAACTGAGATTTCAGCACATAAATCGATAAGATATGAAACTGCTGTCTCCATAAACATTTTTGGATAAAATATTCTATAGAATGATAGAAATTCTATGATCTATATACGTATTTATAATTTCTGTCTCCGGGTGACTGCTGTCCATTTCTACGTAACCTCAATATAATTTTACTCGTCCGGGAATAGAACCTATGTAACTAACAATAGAAATTATGTATAATATCTATTTAACATAATTAAAAAGCTTTTTAATTTCATTAGTAAACGTATACCCTCAAAGTAAAATTTACATTAGTACTGCCACCAGGGCTCGAACACAAACCAAATTTGTCGCTTCGCAATTATTTATTTAAATTCAAAATGTCAAAAAGCGCGCCAAAAACTAGACCAAAAACAATCGGAGTTTTTTTCTCACGACATGCGCTTAATCAATAATAGTATACAGCCACACAACACAAGTTGTGAGTGCCACAAGCCTATAGTATAGAGGTTCACGTGTGGTCGCAACAGGTGGCCGGAATTTTTACGATACATAATTAACTACCGTTGAAAAAGATATGAAGTTTGCTACGCTGTATTCAATAATTTGTTGGCTTCAATTCTATTGAAAAATAAGTGTTTAAACTATAGTTATTAGGATCAGTTTATAAATCTATTGAAATTAAAGGATAGCAATATAGATTTTGCTCAAAAGCTAATATTTTGGGAAGACTCAGTCTCTGATCCCAATCTAGATAGAGCCTTTACTATGATTTCTAGACAACTGGTAAACATATATTAGAATACTTATATAATCCAAATGCTGAAAAGATACACATAAATGACATCCAGAGATATTAATTAGTGTTCAGCACTCAAAGATTTGTCCTGGATAGGAAAGAAACAAAAAACATTTATTCGAACATACATAGGATAATAACAATAAAATAGACACTCATTTACATATTTAGAATATAAAAATATCAAGTTATCTAAAGCAGTCACGTCACTAACGACTTGACCAAGACCAAACTACAAACTAAACTGAAAACTAGAATAAGTTTGGTACTGTGGACGTTGCCGGAGCACATTCAGCCAATAATCATGCCTAATATAAGAATAATATTAAGAGACTTGATATGTTATATTTATTTATTTATTTTATTTAAAACTTCTTGCACAACATAATGGTACAATGGCGGACTTAATGCCAAAGGCATTCTCTAACAGTCAAACCTTTGGGTGATGCAGAGACAAAACTAGGTAGGTGCATTCAGTAACAATTTAGGAAAATTAATTTAACTAAATATTTTTAGACAATAGATAGATACTAAATTATACGATATTATATGATAAATATATTCCAATAAACATAAAAATATAAATAACATAAGTATACATAAGTAAATATAATATAACCAATAAATAAATAAATATTGATTTATTGGTTATATTAGTTATACTAATGTTGATTCTATAAATAAATTATTTATACATATAAGAATAAATCTATACTATTATACGCGAAAGTTTATAACAATGTATGGAAAGGATGTTTGTTACTCTTTCACGCAAAAACTACTGAACGGATCTTGATGAAATTTGGCACAGAGATAGATTATAGCATATAGGCTTTTTATCGCGATAACCGACATCTACGCGGGCGGAGCCGCGGGCAACAACTAGTTAAAAATAATTCAACTCATGTGTCCTTTTCATAAATCTACTTCTTACGAACGTAATAATAAAACTAAAAACAGCCAGTTTTAAATAAGTTTTACAACACTTCCGTATTGCCAGCACATGTCAATCAACAATACCATAAACTGATCTATAAATACGTGGTGCGTCCAATAAGGCGGCAGAATTGCGCGCGCACCCAGCGCGTACGCATGTACGCGTGTTTACAAGCGCCGCTAAATTTAGCCGAGCGGAGCTATTCGCGTGTCACTGACTCATTCAACTAATTAACTAACAGCAAGAGGTTACGGACATCCACCTTGCTAAACGGATATACGAACTTTTTAAACTATTAATATAGGTAGAATATATATGACAAGCGGCATACCCTGACTCTGCCTGAGTTAAACAATTTTTACCTGTTCTGGGATTGAATTTCAAAATATTCGTTTTTTGTACTCGCTTGCGTGATTTAAGCATAAGAAACCTTTGTGCAAAATCTCAAGATTGCAGCGGTTTAGGCTTTGCATTGATGAATCGGTCAGTCACTCGCGTGGATTTTGGTTATCGAGGTAAATAATCCCTCTATCCTTTCCCTGGAAGCTATCTATCTCTTTGGCAAATTTCATTAAGATCCGTTCATCCATTTAGTCTTGAAAAGGTAACAAACATACATACAAACAAACAGAGTTACTTTCGCATTATAATATTAGTATGAATGTATATAATTATTGTCAGTTTAAGAGTTGCTTTCTAGGAAATCGAACGGGAAATGTTTAAAGTTTAAACTGGATTTTCTTACGAGACTTAGAGAATTTATTAACACCGCATTTTGACTGACCTGTTAATGGTGTGACCGAATGGTTAGCGACACTAATAATAATAATAGCAAGTCATATCTCCCACTGCTGCGCACGGGTCCTCTCCTCTATCAAGACAGAGAGAGAAGGTTCAGGCCTTGATCAACACACGTTGGCCTAATGCCGGACATGTCTTTAGAATTTCTTCTTCTTCTTTTTTGCCTGGCCCTTTCCCATTTTACTTGGGGTCGACACTCCGTATCATGCGTCTTCAGGCAACTCGGTTCTGGGTCGTCTCTTTGTTGACTTGGGCTTCTTTGAGGTTCTTATTTACTACAGACATCCATATGATTCGGGGTCTTTCTCGTCCTCGGGGTTTAGTTTCTAGGTCTAGTATTTTTCTGGTCATGTGGTCGGATGCCACCTCATGATGTGTCCGTACCACCGCAGACGGCTCTCCTGTACTTTATCTGGAATAGGTCTCACTTTGAAGGTGCCTCTTATGTGTGTGTTTCTGACATGATCCAGCATAGTTACACCACCTGCCGAGCTGAGCATCTTCATCTTTGCGCAATGTAGTTGATTTTTATGCTGCTTTTTGAGTGGCCAGCATTCGGCTCCGTCATTAGAATTTCTTCTAAGACAAAAAAATACAAAACAATTATTTTTTGAAACTATAAATACCTAGTAAACTACTTACGACTACAAAACATGTACTAACATGTAGGCTGTTGCCCTCCAGGTTATTTTAGTACTTACGAAATATTCACTTAGCACCGATAATGTGTTCTGTGTTCAATGCTTACAAACACGTTCCGTTCTGTAATTGATTTTACCGCATTTGGATTGTATAATTATACCGCACTAAGAAATAATCCATATATCGCCCCACACGTGTAGGTGTTGGATTTGTGGAATTTATACGAAACTTTATTTTTTAATAATTCTTTCTTATTATTTTTTAATACTACTTGGCTGGCAAACAAGAATATGGAACGCCTGATAGTAAGCAGTTACCATAGTATATGGACGCTTGGAATACCAGAACTATCACTTGCATGTTGCCGAACCACTTTGTTACACCACGGCTGCAGAGCTTCAAGATGGAGTATTCCTAGGATAGAAAACGATTATTTTAAAACGCATCCCTAAATGACCTGTACTCAAACACAGGAACACAACTGTACCGCTGTGTGTAGTTATTTGGCTGTGGGCTTCAGTAAGGCTTCACCTTCCCCAGACAAGTTTGCTCGTTAGTATGGTGTCCTACCTCCCTTATTCGTATTCCACACAGATGGGACGAAAAAAAAGACATATCTGAAAGCTGGCATCCTTAAACCCAGGGTTTCCACATACACGATGTTATAATGATGTTATTTACCTTGAAATGTGGTGCCACGCGGACTGCACTTGGCCGGCCTGAGGCCCCGCCCAGAGGTTATTTCAACACGCATACGTCACAGATCACTAGAACTATAATAATTTAACGTTAACCAATAAAAGGTGAATAAATTAATGATCGTCTTCATTCGATTTACGTGCGGTCGCGGTTTTTCTCGCGAGGTATATTTTGTTTATACTACTTAATATAATGTCCTCCTAACCGAATTTCGGTCACGCGGGAATCTTCTGCGCGGGATATATTATAGTGCACAAGTGTGTGCGCAAACAAAAGTGCATTTCTCTTGCTCTTTATTTCCTCACTCTTAGTAGTATAGTCCGATGGACCATATAATCCGTTACGACCGGAGACAAATCAGACCGACGGCTTTAGTGCTGAGGCACGGGGGTGTAAACACCACCAATTGCCAAACTACGGGCATTTATTGTAAATTTCTTGCTAAAAAATTCTAACATACGTTTTTGGTTTTATCCGGGAATAGAATCCGGAATGGAACCTCACGATCAACAGTCACACATATCTTCTGCTGAGGCATAATACTTATTTTTTTTATTTCATTTAATACTAATTACTTGGGTGGCCTAAGTGCATACGGCCCGCCTGATATCCTTTGTTAAAAGTCGGTCCCGACTGTTAACAGTCTATATATCATGACAGGGGCCTAAATATGGGCGATCTAAATAGCTCTTTTACCAGGTTGACCACTAACCAAACGATAAGAAGAAGAGGGTCCTATAAATAAATATGTAACCTTCATTGTAATATGTACCTTCTTGTACTTAATTTCCCTTTTAACATAATACTCGTTTCGTTCCGTATTAATATGTACTTTTAAACGAACGTACCCTGAATAGATACAGTCGCAGATTGTCGATGCACGATGTCGATAAACTAAACAATCTTTTGTAAAATACAATAAAATTATGGTAGCATGAAAACCGATGCAGACATTTTTGAATATAAGCTTTTAAAGTATAGTATAGATTTTTTTCTAAGCGCAAATATAGACGCGGAATCGTACATACACACCAGTTAGGATATATTACATTTTGACAACGTCGTCGGACGACGTCCATTGTTGTCAAAAAAACAACCCATATTTGTCCCACTCCTCTATTAAGAGAGAGAGAGGTTCTTAATTTACACACGCTGGCCTAATGCAGGTTAGTGAATTTTACATTTCTTTAGAATTACTTGTAAGACATGTGGGTTTCCTCACGATGTTTTCCTTCACCGTTAGCAGGTGGTCAATCATTTGATTAGTATATATAAACATCACAAAGTGAAATTCATATTGCTAGTGATACATTTAGATTTATTAATACATTCTTCTTCTTCTACATCTGCACAAACGTTTGCGTTTAAAATTTAGTAGGATATCAGTATATTAAAATGAGTAAATAAGTGGTTAACACAGCCAAATCATTGGGTAGGTAGGTATCATTAAATTAGTGCTCTCTATATACCTAAGTATAACATATACTTATCTAAGTATAAAACTGTCTTGTTGGTCCAGTGATTCTGACTGCTCAGCCGCAGGCCGTGTGGGTTCGATTCCCGCACAGGACAAATCTTTGTGTGATGAGCACAAGTGTTATTGTTTGTTCTGTATTATGTCTGGGTTTAAATTATCTATGATATGTATGTAGGAATATATAAGTTGTCTGATTAACATACTACTGGCTCTGCCTAGTTTGGAATCAGATGGTGTGTGAGTTGTCAAAAAAAATATATATAATTTTATTATAAAAGAACTTATTGAATCTTTCTTGATGTAAAGTTGTGAAAAATGTTTGTCAGGTCATGAATGCACCCTGTAGACATGTCTGTCTACAACTTGCTACGGCGTAGCAACGCGAAATACGTAGCATTTATTTATAACTTCGCACTTCTAGCTTAGTAATAATTTTATTAACTGTAATGATCTCATATAAAAGTAAGGTGACATGCGAATTATTATTTCAGTTATTTAATAAACTCTTTTCCTAAACCTTGAAAGGCCTACAAAGTCTGGCCGTATTTTGTTACCCCTTGTGAAGACTCAAGTTAAATTCATACATGAAACGAAAGGTCACATGTATATACTCGTAGTTCCCTAAATGTATTAGGTATTCAATTAATAACAATCTAGCTAATTAATATTATTATTTAATATATATTTACTCCTTTGCCATACCTCATATTTGTCCTCATACTATTTTATAGACTAAACAAACAAAACTTTTTAGCTGACATGACAAAAAAAAAGATTTAGCTGACAAAACTAAATGTGAGATACTTGCGGGCATAAATGTGTGTCTGTTTCTAATTAAACTGTTTTTTTTATAAATTTATTTCACAACTGACCTGTAATAAAAATCTAGAATGAATAAATTTAAAGATAAGTCTAAATCCTCCGTTCAAAAATAAGAACAGCTTTGAAATACAACATTTTGTAGGTTATTTGTGAGGCTAGTAATAGGTGTATACGTTGGCAACATCGTGTCTCTCGAGATGGCGGGCGGCGAGCATGCGCGGCGCGTCCCTATCGATCCGCGCGAGATGACGACGAGAGCGAGAGCGCTGCCGCCGCGTGCATGCTCCCAACACTACGCTTGTCTATGCCCCGCGCCCGGCGCCACTAGCAACACGTTCCATGTTTAAATATTTGAACATTACATATTAATTCAAGTTATTTTTATTTAATTCGCGTTTTTTCATTATTTCTGCTGTTATAAACGCGAATGTTTGTAAAAAGAAATGTTTCTTATTCTTTCAAAATCTACGGATTTTAAAGGATCTTTACAATGTTATTGGTAATAGCACTGTAGCACATAAGCTATAATTTTACCTAAAAAATATTATCCACGCGGGCAACGCTGCAGGCGTAAGCGAGTATAACCGATAATTGAATAAGTCGACATTTCAGGCTTTAGTTCAGTCGCCTAATAATAACAATCAATCCATAGTACTGCCAACAGCCTGCTAGGTACAGGCCTCCTATCTCTGTTATCAAGAGAGCCTAGACAGATTATACCTTAATCCATACACGCTGGCCCAATCCGAATTGGTGAATTAGATATGTCGTAAGAACTTTTTCTAAGACATGGGGGTTTCCTCACGATATTTTCCTTCATATTGTGAGCAGATGGTATATACGAGTATATAACTTGATTAGTATGTATAAATTCCACAAAGTGAATTTCACATTGGTGCTACCGTTCGGGATCGAACTCACACCTTGTGTTAGAAGTCGGTCAGTTTGACACTCATATTCTACCGGGCCATATTTTAATATTTCAAATACACAATACATCGACATGGTGTGTACTCTCGTACCATTTTTTTTTTAAAGACAACTCCCTCACTAGAGAACAAGCTCTGTGTCGCGGGGGACTTTACATACAATTAACGGAAACAAATTACACCCAGATCCAGAACAACAAATTTTTGGGGGTCACACAAAGTTTTGTCCTGTGTGGGAATCGAACCCACAACCTCGTGCACAGCAGGCGCATACTGCGGCCACTGGACCACCAAGGCAGTCAAAGACACCACAAAGTGCAGAAAAAACTACACAATGCTTAATAACATCGTGTGTTTTAATATTTCTTATTCTTCTAATATAAACGATTTGGATATGTTTACAAATTATAATAAAAAAATAAATAGTAAAATTAATTACATAAGCTAACTTATTTGTGTTTTTGGTTATAGTCTAAGTCATGGTCATTGTCAGATTTGTATTAGATTCATAGCATGTTATTTGCTAATACTATAGCTTTTCTTTCTTTTTAATTTACTTTTTGCTGTTCTTGTTTATTTTTATGTCTATGATGGAACTCTAAGTCTTTAAGAATACTATGTTATCTATTTTGTGACTGTTTGCTTCCTAATTAAAAAAAACATATTTGGGTTGTTTCGGTATTTTACAGTAAACAAGCAAAGTAATCAGTATCATTGTGCCACGTAGTCCTCGTACCGTGTGAGGGTTCCCCAGCGAGTGGCGTGACGTGAGGGCACTTTGGTGCATCGCGTGACATGTAATATAATACGTGCTCGCCTTCATTGAACAACCACTCATTATATTACTACGTATTAGCTATATTGAATATTTTCATGGCCGTACTTTAATAACATTATCTTATAGTATAAAATCATGGCATGGTCGTATAGTCAAGTCATACTGCGCCGAAGTGAAGACCATATGATCGAGTATAATCGATTCAAGTTCTTGCCGTTAATGTAGGTAAAAGAGACAGAGTTACCAACTACCTGGATGTAAACAGTCCAGGACGATATGGTGACAATGGACTTAACGCCAGATATGACGCAAACCGCCAAGAGTGGCGCGAAAGCATCATGAGAGCCGACCTCAAATAGGGAAAGTGCCAGGGGATAGATAAAATCATGGGTCGTATTAGTCGTAGTATCTACTGAGTAATTAGAAATGGACTGCACGGTTGGTTCAGTGGTTACCTCGCCATTTACTTCTGCGCGGCGTGTTGTGGGTTCGATCCCCACACGGGACAAAAAATTGTGTGATCCACAAATCGTTGTCCCGTGTCTGGGTGTAATTTGTGTCCGTTAATTGTATGTTTGTAAAGTCCCCCGCGACACAGGGCTTGTTCCCTAGTACAGAAGTTGTCTTTAAAAAAAAAAGAAATTGTCTAGTTATTCTAGTGGTCTGTGCTGATCACGAGGTCTTTGGTTCGATTCGAATCGGTCATCTGTCAAGAAGTCTTTTTGAAAAATGGCGGTGCTCACAAAGCCTGAGAGTTTACCTGTGTTTGCGCACTTACTTGTACACTAGAATATATTTCCAGCGCCGATGACTATTCTCACTACGTTTGTGAAACTAAATAATTAGCTAATTAGAAGCGCCAAGTAACTTTTAACTACGAGCTACGGCTAAGACGACGAGACGACTAGATTACTTATGTTATTATTTTTTATATTAACAACCTATTTAACTGTCGCTTTTTCTTCTTATTGAGTGGTTAATGGCCCTGGTGATAGAATTATTTAGATCGACCATATAGGCCTCTACCGTGTTAACGACTATTAGCAGGCAGGCTGGGAACTAGTGGTCGAAAACTAGTCGGTACCTGCGTCAGCTGCTAGCGTGTACCATAGTGTAGAAATACGTCATCATCTTATAATACTAATCTGTCCCCTTTATAACATACTAGCGGCACATTCCGGCTTTGGCTTGGTAGTTTTCGTAGAGATCTCGATTTTTTTTTCGATAAAATTTAGCCTATATTATCCGCTGATAATGTAGCTTTCTAATGGTGAAAGAATTTTTAAAATTGGTTTAGTATTTTTTTAAATTAAATCGTAACAATCAAATCTCTATAATCCATAAAGGCTTACTCTTATAATATTAGTTTAGAAAATGTGAATATTTTGATTAACTTACTTTTTTTGCTTACTTATAAAACAGTTTAGTTTCTCACTTCGATATATGTATTTTCAATTTATCTCTCAGCGTTAATGGTCACCGATCAATTAGGAAGCACTACTATAATGCGGCACTGTTTTAATGAAGTGACGTCATCTAATATATATCATTATATTGCAGTGTGCAACTTCATAGTTCACGAGCGATGCGTGGGGCAGGTCGTAACGCCGTGCTGCGGGGTAGCGCCGAGCCTTATCAAGGTAATATATACTTTATTTTGTACTACTTAGGTGGCAAATAAGCATACACATCGCCTAATGATACTTAAGCAGCTATTGCAACCTATGGACGCTTGCAACAAGCAACAATACTAAAAACTAATATGCCTTGCTTTATATACACACACACTCACTCACAATCACTTCACTCATACACACACATACACACACTTCACACAAACACACATACACAACACGTTTAACTAACAGTCTCACCAATCTGTCTGTGTCTTAACTAGGTACAACACTGCACACGCGTCTAAATTCATTTTGCTATTTGTTTTTTTTTTAATATAAGTCTATGTGAGGTGGAGGCCTGGTGACCTGTAACACAGGTTTTCATTACCTACCACAGGCACCAGCGATCCACGACCAAACATGTGAGCATAATAGCATAAGAAATTGTTTATTGATATAAGTATGTACTTGGTCTGTGGTGAGAAATAAACAAATTTATTATTTATTATTATTATAATAGAGGTATCACTTTTGGTTGCCGATCCAGAGTTTTTAACATCAGTGTTTCAGAAACAGAAAAAAGTTTCGTTAAAAAACCTGAGCCTCTAGACAAGTGGCATAAGCGATAGTCGAATCAAAAAGTCAAAAAATAAAATGTATGGAATTTGACGTGAGTCTACGATTTAATGTCGTAAACTTACGTCAAATCCCATACATTTTTTTTTGACTTTTCGATTCGACTATCGCTTATGCCACTTGTCACTCATACAGATGAACACAATATATGTATATTACAACAAGAGCGTATTTAAATCGTTGTGTAATTTAAAGCGAATATATACTAACAAAATGGACCGAGGACCAGATAAAGGTTGCGAGCAGCTGCTGGAAAAGCTTGAGACCCAATGTTGGAGAAATCCTTGGAGAGACATAATGTCAAGCAGTGTCAAGAGTGTTATATAAGTGTAATACATAAAGCATAAAGGTTTATGACAGGGTGAAATTGATGTGTGCATATACGTGCACATGCTCTGAGAGTGCATTAATAATAGCAACCCATATATGTCCCACTGCTGGGCACGAGTCTTCTTTCCTTTTTTAAGAAAGAGAGAGGGTTTAGGCCTTAATTCACACACGCTGGCCTAATGCGGGTTGGAGATCAGACATGTCTTTAGAATGTCTTCTAAGACATGTGGGTTTCATCACGATGTTTTTCCTTCACCGTTAGCAGATGGCGAATCATTTGATTAGTGCATATAAACTCCACCAGATAGTGCATTATCTACTAAATTTGTTCTGTGCATTTCATGGGCGCGAGAAAATCATTCCATGCGTTCTTTTCCTTTTTTAAATTCATATTTAGAGAGCAAACATTCGCTTAGAAACCAATCTTCATATCTACTATGGCGAATTTTCTATTTAGATACGGTTGTTACTTTATTTCATGGGTTTAATTTTAATTAAGGCCTAAGTATATACGACCAAATAGTAGATTAATATACGAATAATACTTAGATTTTAAACCTACTCATAGATAAACAATAACCAAATAAAGATCCTTCAAATTATTTTGGCACCATAACTGATTTAAAGCATTTTATATTTACGATTTCACTAGCAAATCATGATTATATTAAAATCGGACTTTTTAACGAATGGAAAAATTAAACCATTAAGGCCTAAGCAACCAACTATCATTATCATCTCAACCAAAATATGTCCACTGCTGGACATAGGACTCCGATAAAGATTTCCACAGCAATTTTTGGTCACCCGCAACTTTCACCAGATCGTCGGTCCACCCTGTTGGAGACCTGCCCGTGCTGCATCTTCCAATTTGTAATCGCAACTCCAGAATCTTTCTTCATGCGGGCATCGGTTCTGCAAGCTATATGCCCTGCTAAATGACACTGTCGAGGCTATTGCTAAGTAATAGTTATGTAATATTAAATGTATATAATATTGTTTTGTATAGAACCCAGTGGCTCACTGCTGGTCGGAGCCGACACACCACAAACGCAAGTTCTGTACGGTGTGTCGCAAACGACTCGATGAATTACCAGCTTTGCACTGTATGAGTAAGTATACCATCATTCTCTTATTTCTACGGTTAAATATACAGCCCGCTTGATGGTTAGCAGTTACCGTAGCTTATGGTCACTTGCAATACCGAAACACAAGGCATTACTTGTGCACTGAAAAAAAATAAACACCAGAATTTTATTCATTTAAAAAATTAAGGTACTACAGGTACCTTCATTTTTTTCATTTCTACTGTAAGTACACTATGTACAGTATACCTACGCACAGGAACACTACTACACCACTGTGTGTAGTTATTTGGTTGTTGACAGTGAGGTGGAAGTCCTTCCCCGATCGGGCTTGCATTGTATTTTATAATTATATTTTATTGTATTTCGAAATAAAAATTATTCTGTTATTATTTTCGGGCTTTGTGTTTGTGTTTGTATTGTCTCTCTTTTCTCTTTTAGTTTTTTATATTTGATTTTTTTTTTAATTTATATTGTTTTTTATAATAGATGATTGACGAGGAGTTACAAGTAACAAAAAACGGTTATTCTTGTAGAACTGCTACTGTGTGAAAATGCTAAATTAAGTTGACTGTCGTTAGTAAGGTATGCTGTGTTACCTATCGTCGGTCACGCATGTCCTTAATTCCTATCAATTGTAACTTGCTAAGTATCGTCATCAATACTCAAGTACGTATGTTATGGTAGGATGCATTAAGCGACCGACTGTACGCAACGTATCTCCTTCCTGCGTCTTAAGGCTTGGGATATCGCCAACGACTTCGAGCATTTTAGCTAAGCAAACACGACTCTATTCTCTAGGCGAGCGCGGGTATACAAACAGATGTACTCTTTGAATGGACGTCTTATTATTTTTTAATAAATTAAAATTCAAACTTATTTTAAATATAACATTACCAAATTATAGGTGTATGTTTTCTTCAAATATTGTTACATCTGAATAATTTGGTGCTGATTCGATGTTTTTTTTTTTACAAACTATTTAGAATTAATATATAATTTATTACAAGACCATATTATGAAACATCTTGTAGATGAATACTGTATTTTTTTGAAGTCATTTGTCTATAAATGCCAACAAAAAATGGTTTCATTTACACCTCTTTTTCATAATTTTTTGAGAACATTTTCAAACTTTTACATATTCTGTTCCGAAGATCATTATCTAGATCTCGCGTAAAGGTTTGTAAATTTTCTTAAATCTGCCTAGAGTTAAGATTCTAGTATACTCGTACATAGTTACCTATACATTATACATATAAGTTACCGCGTGACATTTGTCAGGAATTTAAAAGGCATTCAGACTGCAAATTTACAAGTCTCATGCTATCTCTGTTATGTTCTCGCAATAGGTAAGACAACGATAGCATTTGTTATTACTAAAGATCAACAAGAGCCAGTTATCAAAATTATAAGGGCTATTTAGTTAAGCAGCTGTCTACAGTGAAGCTTTTGCTCCACTTAAACCTAGTTTAAAGAAGCAGATAACGTAACGCTCGGAAAACACTATACCTACTATAGTGTATTGTTTATTCTAGAACCTACATTCACCATGCTACTTCTCGTATAAATTGTAGTGTGTAAATCGCGCTTTTTTTATTAATTTTTTGTGCTACCAAGGTGGTTGTATAAACAAACATATGGCCCGCCTGATGCTAAGCAGTTACGTAGCTTATGGACGTTTGCAACACCAGAGCCTCTGGACAAGTGGCATAAACGGTAGTAGAATCGAAAAGTCGAAAGATAAAATGTATGGGATTTGACTTAAGTCTACGATATAATGTCGTAAACTTACGTTAAATCCCATACATTTTCTTTTATGACTTTTCGATTCGACTATCGCTTATGTATGCCACTTGTCTAGAGGGGCAGTGATGTCACTCACGCGTTGCCGACCCTAGTATTTTCTAGTAAGTAAGTTCTAACCTGTAATGTAATGTTTAGTTTGCGAGTACTACGTGCACGGAGAATGCGTGGACTTCGCAGCAGCAGACTGCAGGGAGAACGCAACATACAGCGTCGGCAGCGAGCCGCGCCACGTCCACCAGTGGCGCGAGGGCAACCTGCCGGCCAACTCCAAGTGCGCCGCCTGCCGCCGCGCCTGCTGGTCAGCAGAATGCTTAACCGGCTACCGGTGCGAGTGGTGCGGCAGCACGGTATGTTACATCACAACTTTATTATATACTAGCTGTTGCCCGCGGCTCCGCCCGCGTGGATGTCGGTTATCGCTGTAAAAAGTAGCCTATGTGTTATTCCAGACCATAATCTATCTCTGTGCCTAATTTCATCCAGATCCGTTCAGTAGTTTGTACGTGAAAGACTAACAAATATCCATCCATCCATACTTACAAACTTTCTCGTTTATAATATTAGGTTAACTACAGTTTAATTGTTAAATGTTTAGTATATTAAAAAACTCGAAAGGCAATCATAAACTGCCTTTCGTATTTGACAAAAGTCTCATAACTTTAAAACCGCTAAAGTGATTTCTAATTAAGTAATAAAGCTTTCAAACACACCCGTTTTGTCTTTTACAATACCACAGAGACATAGACCTAGACCTACCTAATAGAGTTAAACTCCTCTAGATATCTATCGTACCTACTTGTACTGGATGATGGTGACAGTTTCCTTGATTTTTCCCTACAGTGCCACGCAGGGTGCCGTGCTTTGATCCCGGAGGAATGCAACTTCGGGATGCTGCAGCCAATCTTCTTACCACCATCCGCAGTGTCAATACCGCGGACCGAGGTCCCGATGGAAGCAATCATCGGGGTCCACGTGCGCCCGCCACCATCGCAGCGGGACTTCGGATGCCGTAAGTGTCCCAAAACGACCCGCAGTGGGCCCGGCCCCGCACCGCTTCCCGCCACCTACATGTGCCACGCAGTCGGCGAGCTTACTTAGTATAGGCCTCGCTTAGTAGTCCGACCACAGACAGGCGCACACGGTCAGGGCTTGGCCGGTGAACACATCTGGCCGATCGACACTCTTTATACCTTTAAACTATGATATTTTTTCTTTCTTTCACTAGTATTTTTTCCCTCTAAACCGGGGTTTGGAAGTAGCTATGACCTTTTAAATATCACATTTGGCTTCCGTGAGTACACTGGTCTCCACGATATCGCACAGTAGATAAGTTGAGCGGCGCTGACCGTGCGTGGCCGGGCGCGTTCAGTCCTGGGGCGAGTAGGCGGTGTAGGCGGACGTTAGGCGGTGTAGGGCGCTGGCACATGGCACATGGCGGCGCAGTGAGCGTGTGTGTTGGGGCAGCGCGGGCCGAACCTGTCGCGGGCGGCTGGGCGCCGGCGCGGCTGGTGACGCTGGCGCGCCGCCTGCTGCCCGCCGCGTGCTCTCCGCACGGCGGCGCTTCGCCCCCCTACTCTAGAGGTAACCCGCCCCGCTCCCACGCGCCCGCACCCTCCACACACCCGCATACCTCCTATTAACTAGATGCACCCACTAGATACCTGTTCACTTTTTTATCTATCTAAAAAAAAAAAGACAAGACAAGACTTCATACCTAAGTACTACAAAATTAAAAAGTTATAAAGCCTAAAACCCGACTTCAGGAAATAAATGATGAAGTATAAAACGTAAATTGAGATCATTAAATTATTAACTAAGCCGAAGGCGGTGTTCAGATTTTTATATATTTTCAAAAAATTATAGAGGCCTTAAATCAAAGTATGATTAATTCCGCAAGCAAGGCAGAAATTTCTAAAATAAAACATTGGAAAGAACAAAACAAGGCTTAAAAGGACGAATGACGTCCCATTCAAAAATACGCACATACAGTCAAATTTATTGCCCTTCTTTTGCTTCGCCGTAGTCGGGTAAAAATAACATATTATGTATCACCAACGTATCAAATAGGTAATGAATCAAATTTACATACATTAGGCAGCATACATACAGGTATCTTTGTCTAAATTCTAGAATATTAACAGCTCCATATGTCTAGTGGGTACATCTCAGTGCATGTCACTTCACTGAACCAAAAGACCACTGTTCAGTGAAGTCCAGCGTTTCAGAGCTTTCGCCGTCAGCTTACATTTTCCTTCTAGATGCTTTACTATTATATTTATCTGATCACAAGTCCACTCTACCGTATACTAAAGGGATGTTTACATTTGCCAAATATTTAATTCTAAACTAGAAAGCATACATCTACCTATTAATGCATTGTTCTGTATTTTTTGTAAATTGTTTTATTTAATGCTAAATTAACCGGCATCAGGTCGGCTTTAGTAAGTTTGTGACACAAAAAATCTAATTTCTCAAAACTATAACAGCAAGAAACATACTTTATAAAGAGACATGGTAGTTTTTTATCCATGGTAGTTGGATAACGGCATTTAACGGCATTCAATTTTTCGACGGCAAATTTAAAATGATACTAAATGTGTACGTCCCTTTAAATTGTAGTAATCTTCCATACTATACACGAGCTCACCCCTTTTCAGTATGCATGAAGCAAGTCAACCACACAGCTTATTAATACCCGTGTAACAACACTTGCCATATGCCGATAAGCAACCCTTTCACACGACTCGAACGACAGACACTCGATTTTAAATAATATCATTGAGCTATAATTCCTCAATGAATAATATCGATTTGTTATTGATGGAATTACAAGATTTGACTTAAGAACTTATTTTAAAAAAAGAACACAAACGAAACAGAAAAAAACCTCTAATAAAAAAATATTAGAAGAGGTACATACATATGCAACAAAATAGGCACCATACATTTATGGCCAAATATTATAATTTATTTATTATAAATATTATATAATAATATTTATAGATACAAAAATACATTGTTCAATTTAACAGTCGCATATCAATTTAATAATCATTTTTCTTATTAAAAATATATTTTTCTATTTTATCTATAACTTTTCACCCCGTCTTGTAGTTAAGAACCCCCTGTTCAATATAATTATTTACCACAACCTCACACAACTCCGTGACCGGCCAGCCCAAGAATACTCATGATGCAGTATTCCAACGGCACTAAGGTAACAGACGGACAAACGAACTAACATACATCGTATGTATATATATGCTTAAGTGTCCAACGCTGCTTTTGTATAAGATGTCATAGTTTAAAAGCATTTTAACGCAAGTATGAGAAATAAACTCTATTTAATATTCGCTTTAAACAATGACATCCTAAAATAGGTATGTGTTTTCGACGACAATTTGGTGTTATGATGAAATTTTGTTTTGCAGTGGTACCTATCATAAAAATTAATGTTAGTAGTTAATGTATGTTTAAACAATATTTCTATGCATTCAGATATTCTCTGGCTAGACTAATTATTTTATATATTTGGTTAGCCTAGAACTAAATTCGTTTACGATATTGAAATTTTAGGAGATGACACAAATTACGCGTTTTTAGTTAAACAAATGAAGTCTATTATATATTTTCGAGAACAACAATTTATTATGCTTTAACATTAATATAGGGTTAGCCAAATAATATAACACAAGAAAATCTCAATGCATACATAATTTACTTAATGTTTGTACAAATTAAGGATGTTATGATAAAACTGACATACCTGTTTGCCTGCGTTTTCGCTTATTAGAAACGCTGTCTGTGTCCAGGACTAAACATTCCCAATATCCGCTTAATTATAACATGTCTATACAAAATTACAGATGATTTTGAGGCCTATAGTGCATTAATTTATACGAATCGCAGAACGGGTGCAAATTTGTGACGTCATAAGATGAATAATCTTGTTTCTTCACAATGTTATAAAACTAAAGTGAAATATTCGGGAGTGGGGGGCGAACGGGGTGTGTATGTGAGCGATATGGGTGTTGCAGCTCGCAGCGTGAGCGAGGAGTTCAGCTCGGGCTGCGAGGGCCGCTCGGGTTCGGGCGGAGGCTCCACCGGCGCGCCAGCCGATCAGGACCACCGCCCTGACCACAAACAACACCGGGATCGTACACCCGACGATAGGGACGAAGGTAAGTACAACACTATCGACATGCTAACGTATTGAACTCTTGCTTTGTGTACTAGGAAATATCTAATCCCTGTATCGTAAGGAGCTTAAACAAACCGTACCCTTAGGGTCAGTTCATATCTGCCGGAAAATGCGTCGAGCGTCTATTTCTATGCTCGATGCATTAACGCATCGTCGGTTAAGTGTGAAAGGTTGAATGCTTTATTTTATATTCGTCTGTTCTGGCGTTACGCGACCGATAATACGCGACGCATATCATCGGTTGCGTCTATTCGTAAGCTCGATGCACTAACGCGTCGTCGGTTAAGTGTGAAAGGTTGAATGCTTTATTTTATATTCGTCTGTTCTGGCGTTACGCGACTGATAATACGCGACGCATTTTTCGTCTGATATGAAACGACCCTAAGCGGTTAGTATCACGCAGCGTAGCGCGGGAGTGTGTGTTCTTACGTTGCTTGAAAGTATACTCTTTGTATTGAAAATATGCGTAGTACAACACACTGAAAACTAATTCACGCGCAGTGTTTTTGTTCCGTCACCACGCACCCCGCAGCGTGGTGCGGTACAGTGTGTCAATCGCCTTATAGGGAAAAAGAAAGATGATATAGGTATTCTTCTAAGATGATATAAATAAAATACAGACTGAAGATATAAAAAACATGAATGGTTTATTATTTGGTCAAACAGAAGTAGTAAAGGTGTACGATGGAGAAGCAGCATGGTCACGGCGACTGTACCGGCCGGTGGTCGTGGGCCGCAACTGGAACGAGCGCGAGCTGGTCTCCGCCGCGCTCAGAGCCTTCCACGTGGTGCGCGACTCCGACCTGTTCGAGCTCACAGACGCGCTCGCCGGCGACGAGCCACCGCTCAAGGATCCTACTCCTCTTGCACGCGTCACACGCTTGCCGAATAAAAGACCTGCGCTTTTCTTGCGCTTCAAGTAAGTTAGCAACTTTATAGTGACCTTTTAAAAACAGACGGAAATTTGGAGCAGCTTGACTGGAGAAAAACCTTCATCTTCATCTTCATCATCTCAGCCGAAAGACTCCTGGACATAGGCCTCCCCCAAGGTCCTCCACAACTCTCGATCCTGAGCCGACCTTGTCCATTGACCTTCATCTTATTAGATGAAATTATAAATTATTATTAAAACAGACACTACTTACATGTTTATGCGTAGGGTTTCCAGAGTTCCTTGGGCAAAGCAGCAAGTAGGTAAAAATAGCCCTACCGATAAAGATACATACTGATTACCTCCAGACCCATTTCGGTCAGGACGGCACATCTCAACGGAGATTAGCTAACTAAACGGTGCCTTTTATAGTGCACAAGTATGTGCACAAATACAGGTGTAGCCTGTTTTTCTCCACTCTTGTAGTCCCATGCGACAGCAATTGGACACAGACGGAGAGAGATCACGAAATATGAACTAGCACATGACAAGCGTATATATTGATACGCGAAAATGTCCAGCTTTTATACCAGATCAGAGTAATTTATATTCTAAAAAATACTTGTGTTTGAAAATTTCGTTTTGATGTATGTAGAGAGCCAGAGAGCGGTGGCGGTGAGGTGAGAGTGTACCCGGGGCGCGTGGCGGGTGCAGGCGAGACCTTCGTCACCGTTCATTGCTGCGGTGATGACGCAGTCGCCGACCTGATGGCCGCCGCCCTCGAGCGCTTCGGGCTCGACCCCGCGCAAGCAGTGCAGGACTACCGCTGCTCTGAGATCTTGCTCGACCGCGGCGGTAAGATACAATATGACACCATTTTCCATACCGTAGAAGAACATAGACTACAGACCATCAGAACTGGGGGAGAACGGGCTCATTGCCGAATGCCTGTGGCCACTAAGGCCGCCTGCTGAGTTTCTTAAAAAATGTTTGGTTGGCTGGAATAGCTAATAAAAAACTGTCACGCACAAAGAAATGAGCGGGCTGATGCGGAAAACTCTCTGCTAAACTAACTAACTAACATCATTTTCCAATTGCATTCTCATCAAATATTCAGATTCATCCAGAAGCATATATTTTTTATTCCTCTTACCGTGTTGATGTTAATCTTAATTGTGTCGGCCTGAACTCAGATACGAGTTTAGTTTTATCAGTAGCATCCATGAACTACTTTAACTTGCAATGATACGCAGGATAAATATTAGGTAAGATAGATAGATAACTTTTTATTGTAGGTACACAAAAATACATAAATCCTACATAACAATTTAAAAGGTAAGGTACAATGGGCGGCGTTATCGCTAGAAGCAATCTCTTACAGGCAACCTTATACAGCCAACTCTCTCTCTTACAGCCAACCTTATAACCCAGCGTCTCATAGTTTGCGGAACAGTACCACATTTGCACTCCAGGTTGGAATCGTCTATGAATCCCCACCTGAATAGATTGCCATTGTTGCTACTAACCTGAGTCCAAAATAGTTTGGCTTAAGTACCTGGAATTCTTAAGACAGGACTGTCTTAAGAATTCCAGGTACTTAAACCAAACTATTTCATGTCCAGATGGAAGGATTTTTATTTAAGAAGTTTTTACAAATAACCAGCTCCGCCCGCGTGAATGTCGGCTATCGCAATAAAAAGCATCCTCCCCAGGTTACCATCTATCTCCTTGCCAAATATCACTATGATCCGTTCAGCCGTTTAGTCATGACAGAGTAACTTATGTGTTTCTACATTTAGAATATTAGTGGGGATTTTATGTCCAACGTTGACGTGATGTAATGATGCAGTATCGGAGCGCGTGCTGGAGGAGGAGGAGCGGCCGTGGCGCATCGTGGTGCGGCTGGCGCGCGAGTCCGTGCGGCGCATGGAGCTGGCGCGCTTCTACCTGCAGCCGCGCCGCGACCCGCACGGGCCCACGCTCGCGCTCTTCGTGGCCTCGCTGCCGCCGGGCCTCTCCGAAAGGAACTATGAAAACATTCTAGTCGAGTTCCTCGGCACCGGTCAGTATCTACATATACATACCTACATATATATTACGAAAACAAAAATTTCGAATTCGATTTAGTCGTCTAATAACTGTAAGCGAAAATTATAGTATTATCCATTGCTTTACTTCTCATTTATACTTCGTGTACCAATAACTGCGTGTAAAAATAACGCAACAAAAACTGAAGCCGCTAATATGAACGTAGTTTATTTTGCGCAACTGAAGTTTCTTTTTGTGTTTTGTGCAGAAAATAAGTTCACCAGCATCGGGCCTATCTACTACGAGTACGGATCGATGGTGATCACATATGAAGACGCTAGCAAGGCGGTGCGCGCACTTTATGCGCTTAGAGAGGCCAAATATGAAGATAAGCATTTATTAGGTAAGTATCATGGAACTTAAATTTTCGGTACTTTTGTGCAGGTATTTTGATATGTAAATGTCAAAAAATGGCAGCTGTGCAAGGCATACGACCCGCCTTATGCTAAGCAGTTACTGCAGCCTATTGATGTTCGTACCCAGGAACTGCATTCGCGCGTTGCCTATCCAAAAAGTACAAGATTTTGGATATAATGCCAAGGTTTCTTGGTATGGATATCTAACCCTAGGATAGAAAACTTTTTTTTTGCTAAATTAGGTTTGGAGACCTGTACTGTACACCACTCTGTATAATTATTTGGCTGTGGTCTTCTGCAAGGTGGAAATTCTTTCACTTGTATGAAGTCCTAAACTTTCTTCTAGGCTACTATTAAATAGTAATTTCCGTCTCTTTTGGTTTTTACAAATATTATAACTCATACAAAATTATCAATGTTATACTCTTGCGATTAAAAAGAATGGCCCGAATTTCTTGCCAATTCTTCTGAAGGTCCTTTTCTAGTCAGCGAATTGGACAAAAAATATGCTGACAACGTACATAAGTATCATGCATTTCATTTACAGATATTTACATGAATAGTTATTAAAATGAAACCTATAAAAAAAATATCTGATTGAGGTCGCAGTTCTGAGGAAAGGTACCCAAAAGACTGACGACATTTCCACGCTGGATTACAAGGATACTACGTTTCAATAGGTTTTCATCTAAATGAGTTTAACTTTATTTAATTACCTTTGACATGATTATAATATGTATTATTTTGGTCCAGTAATGTTACTACCTAGTATCGAGCCCTCGATGGTGCCAGGCGGTGTGAAGCCGCTCCTGGTGTTCGTCAACGTCAAGTCCGGCGGCTGCCAGGGACTTGAGCTCATTTCTTCTTTCCGTAAACTACTTAATCCTTACCAAGTCTTCGATCTCGAGAATGGAGGTCCACTACCTGGGTAAGTATCACTTTTTATTTATATTACTTTTTCACCAAAAAAATGCATGAGCTGGAGCTCTATAAAATTGCACTGTTGGTCCTGGCCAATCGTAAGGTCTTGGGTTTGATACCCAGGTTTTACCCCATCAGAGTGTAATTTGTAATTGGGTTTTTGTGTCAAAAAACCCTTAATAGCAGCACGGCCAATAAGTTGAAAGAAAGAAAAAAAAAGTTGCATGCTCAGTGTAAAGAAACGCTCTAAACAATTTTCATCTTTAAACCCTCTCCTAGTGGCATAAATGGTAGTAGAATCGAATGCATGGGACTTGACATAAATTTACGATATAATGTCGTAAACTTACGTTAAATCCCATATATTTGCTTTTTATTCTATTCGATTCGACTACCGTTTATGCCATTTGTCGAGAGGGGATTTAATCTTCTATTGAGCCTTGTTTCCTGAGGATGTGATATAAAAAGGCATCAAGGCAACGTTTAAATAAATTAATGCGTTTTCAACTTTCTAATGATTTGTGTGTTACTCTATTGAATATAACATGTGTTCCTGCTTACCCCGTCGCAGTCTGTACGTGTTTCGCCACATTCCCAACTACAAGATCCTGGTGTGCGGCGGTGACGGCACCATCGGCTGGGTGCTGCAGTGCCTCGACAACGTGGGCCAAGACTCGCAGTGCTCCAACCCACCCTGCGCCATCGTGCCGCTCGGCACTGGTAACTAACTCAACACAGATCAATCATTATATTGTTGTACTTCGAATCATATTTTTTATACTACCGAGGAGACAAACAAGCATACGGCCTGCCTGATGGTAAGCAATTACCGTAGCCTATGGACGCTTGCTTACCGAGTGACTATATGATTTTTCAACTTTTAAACTTGTCTATGAACTTAAAATTTTGCGCAGAGGTTCCTTAAATAACGTCAGTGTGCCATAAGAAGGGATTTTTGGAAAATAAAACCATTTACATAAAAAAATAGTTTCAAAGACAAAGTCGGGCCTGATATATGGGTCGAACATTATTCCGATTTTTATATTACCACGGTGACAAAGAAGAAGGTAAGCAGTTACAAATTCAAGCCTTTTCCATTTTACTTATAACAAGATTGATAAACATATAATTTGAAAAAAAAAGGTAAAATTTATAAGTTTGGATCTCTCAAACTACTACTCCGATTCTAAAAATTCTTTGAGTAATAGAAAGCTACATTATCCATGAATACTACAAGCTTTTTTTTTGTACATCGCCGAACGAAGCCGCGGGTGATAAATAGTACACGAATATCTTTGACTTCAAGTTTTGGTGCGCACGAGGCACGAATTCATACACGGCGCTCAGACTAACTGCTAATAAATATTGAAGTGACTACTTTATAGACTACTAGCTGTTGCCCGCGGCTCCGCCCGCGTGGATGTCGGTTATCGCTGTAAAAAGCCTATGTGTTATTCCAGACCATAATCTAGCTCTGTGCCAAATTTCATCCAGATACGTTCAGTAGTTTTTACGTGAAAGAATAACAAACATCCATCCATCCATTCTTACAAACTTTCGCATTTATAATATTAGTAGGATTCATCCTACTAATATGGTTACTCTGATGGTTCACCATCAGTGCAATCATTACGAGAGAAGGTGGGTGAACGTGAGAGTCCATAATGAGAGCTATTCAATAATGGTGTTCTCGCAGGTAATGATCTAGCGCGCACCCTACGCTGGGGCTCCGGGTACACAGGCTGCGAGGATCCGTTGTCACTGTTGCGTGACGTCATCGACGCCGAGGAGATCCGCCTGGACCGTTGGACCGTAGTCTTCCACCCCGAGGACAAGCAGGACGAGCCTAAAGAACTGTCTAAACAACTACCTGGTTAGTGCTTTATTTGAATGTAGTCTATACTTATATATAAAGCTGAAGAGTTTGTTTGTTTGAACGCGCTAATCTCTATAACTACTAATCGAATGTGAAAAATTATTTTTGCCCAAATGTTAATCACGCTACGACTTAAAAGTTTGAAGGTAACAATAAACGACACGATACAAATAATTAAATTAATTTGATAAGATTAGTTAAAGACACCAGCGCCTCTTTTGCAACCAACTATGTTATGTAGATGCGAATTAGTACTTTTTTGGATGAATTGTAATTTTTGGATGAATACTTATAAAAAAAGTTAAAAAACCACGGGGAGCCGCTTTTATGCTTGTAGTACAAGCCAAAGCGAGCAAGAATATGAAACATTGTCGTGGGTAAACTCTTTAGTATGCTTATAGCAGCGATCAAAATAATTTCTAATTTTATAATAGTAATAATAGGAGAACCAAAGTAACCGACATAGCTCGAAGAATTGCCTCCATTAAATGGCAATGGGCCGGGCACATAGCTCGCAGAACTGATGGCCGTTGGGGCAGAAAGGTTCTAGAGTGGCGACCACGAACTGGAAGACGAAGCGTGGGCAGGCCTCCAACAAGGTGGACCGACGACCTGGTTAAGGTTGCGGGCAACCGATGGACAAGGTCGGCTCAGGATCGAGAGTTGTGGAAAACCTTGGGGGAGGCCTATGTCCAGCAGTGGACGTCTTTTGGCTGAGATGAATGAAATAATAAATCTTTATTGCGCAAAAAGATAACACAGTATCCTTACTGACTAATTATACAAACTTTTATAATTGTGTTTGTGATACATGATTATAACTCTGCCTCACATAAGTAAAGGTTAACCTGTATATTAAGAGACAGTGTTCGGCTATATGTAAACATTATTAGGTACAAAATTGTGGGCTGCAAAATTTCAAACCGAATTAACAGCATGTGGTACAAAACAAATTCTAAGAAAGTTCTAGAATCATTAGCTCATATATCATTAACTAACCGAGTATCATACGAGCTCATCACTCAGTAGTGCTGACTAATTACATGACATTGCAGCATCTGTGACCACAGGCTCGCAGAGCGAGGACAACTCCCAGATCCTCGTGATGAACAACTACTTCGGCATTGGTATCGACGCTGATCTCTGCTTGGACTTCCATAATGCGAGGGAAGAGAATCCTAATAAATTTAATAGCAGGTACGTACGTCCGCGGACGATAGTAAGTACATACATATTTATACTGTAACCGTAACAAGTTTTTTCTTTATTTATGTACAGATATGACACTTTTCTCATGCGCAGATTCACTGAAATCTATGTGTTGGGATATCGGTGAGTCTGCGTAGGGGAAGTGAAGTGTCTGTCCCAAACAGTATTAGATTACTTAGTAATATAGGTTTAAGAAAATATTGTTACTAACAAACTATGGGTGTGTATACAAATAAATTATTTTCACTTATATTTGATTCACTAATACATATAAGTGTATATTATAATTAAGTATCTACATTTAAATACGATTGAAAAATTGTTAATAAATAAAAAATAATAGCCTAATAAAAAATAATAACGGCCTATGGACGTTAACAATACTAGAAGTATCACTTGCGTGTTACTAAACCTTTTACACCAGTGCTTTTTGATGGGAATATCCCTGGGATAGGAATACGTTTCTTTCAAAACGCATCCCTAAATGAGCGCTGGAGACCGTACTCACACACAGGCACACAACTATGCCGCTGTGTGTAGTTATTTGGCTGTGGTCTTCTGTAAGGTGGAGGTCCTTCCCTAGTCGGAATAGCTCGCTACTATGGTGCCCTACCTCTCTTAAACTGTTACTCAGCAGTGAGACTTTAAGCGTGGGACAATTGAGAGACGGGACCGGAATATGTTGACTCTCCAAGTTCATATTACCAACTACCGAAGCAGACTGCTCTTCCGTAGTTCTCCACATTATGGTCTTTGACTGATACGTGTTGGTGACAGGCTCCGAAACAAGGGCGTGTACGTGAAGATGGGGTTGCGGAAAATGGTGGGTCGCAAGATGTGCAAGGATCTACACAAAGCCATCAGACTGGAGGTGGACGGCAAACTCGTGGAACTGCCGGCGCTCGAGGGCATCATTATATTGAATATACTCAGGTATAACACCAACACTAAACATTACATATTTACTTTAAAGTGTTCTTCTTGTAGTGCCTCTTCGCTTCTGAAAGTTTGCTGTTAGTCTTCGAAATTATTCTCTGTTCTTTGCGTAAAAAACAGTTCACAATATTTCAATACAATTTTTGGTTATTGATTTAAAAGAATTTGATACATTTATGCAAAACATTTTAAACGGCTCTTACAACATACAATTTTTACAAGACTTTTATTTTACACTTGCCATCTCTTTTTTTCTCGGCGAGTAAGACAATGATAGCATGATAATAATTAGAATTTATGATGCTTTATTCACAGCGGCGTTGATTTAGTCTCAACAGCATTCTATCGTCTTCACTAGATAATATTCATCAAACAATAGAAATTAAAATCCTGTGTATTCCAGCTGGGGTTCAGGTGCGAACCCGTGGGGTCCGGAGAAGGACGACCAGTTCAGCAAGCCCAACCACTGGGACGGCATGTTGGAGATAGTGGGCGTCACGGGCGTAGTTCACCTCGGACAGATTCAGTCGGGACTGCGCGGTGCCATGCGAATAGCGCAGGTAACTACACTTCTCTGCCTCTTTCACAAGCATCTACGTTATAGAGAAATTTGTCATTTATACGAGAATTACGTAGATATTTTTTAACCCTCTTATTAATTTTGATTATACCAGGGATTTATATATATTATATATAATTGGCACGTATGTTTATATTATATATTTGTTTATTGAAATGATGAGTACCTGTTATCTACGATTATTCATCTTAATATGCACCTACTTTGTTTATCTCTGCATCACCCTAAGGTTGACTGGTAGATAATGCCTCTGGCATTAAGTCCGCCTTTACCAAATTTGTGTATAAAGTTTTAAATAAATCAATAAAAAAGAGTAGTTATTTCAACATAAGAAAATTGTGAAAAACTGTACACTATTGGAATTTTCCTATCGTTGGCTTGCTTTCTTTTACATGGCAAGTAACATAGATGTCGATACGTAAATATGTTTCTGGGCAAAATATGTGATGTCATATCACAATATTTTTTTTAATCGTACACATATATGAGCGTATCTTTAACTCCGTGTATTTGTCAGGGTGGGCACATCAAGATCAACCTGAAGAGCGAGATCCCGGTGCAGGTGGACGGAGAGCCGTGGGTGGCCGCGCCCAGCGAGGTGGTCGTCCTCAAGTCAGCGCTCAAGGTACTTACACACGTTACGTTATTAGTATACTTATAACACACGCTCTATCAGACTTGAGTAGACAAGGAATCCATTTAAAATTAAACAGATACTGGTATTTTTTCGATGACAAAAAAACGGCCTGAATTATGTTAACCCTCTACCGCATACAAACCCAAATAGAAAGAAAAGAAATACAATTAATTTTTCCAAACAAATGACGCACAAAAACGCACATTTTAACAAAGGACATTAAAACAATAATAATATTTTGTGTGGCGTACGTCATACGCATGCAAAAAATGGCCACCGCTCAGCATAATGTTATTATGCATAAAACATAATAACGCTGGTTTTCAGCAACAGCCAGTTGTAATAATAAATGTCCTCCAGACCACTTTTGATCACAAATGAAGATCTGCCAACTGTGCGAAATATAGGTACTATTTTAGTGCACACAGATACACTCTCCTAGATACTAGAGAGATCTAGCGCTCGTATACGTCCTCTCCTAAGCTTGATATAAATTTAGATAATAACCGCGGTAAACTTGCTTAACGTCACACGTTTATATGTATGGCTATTACTTAACTATGAGCCCATCAACCATATAAAGCTACGTGCTATACCGAGCGTTATTGTGCATCTAAAGTTGTTAATAGAATTCACACTTTTTGATGTTTGTTTGTAAATTACAACCCAAAAAGTAATTGGTATCTCATCAAAAATGTGTATGTGTTGCAGTCAAAACTCTTAACCGGTTAAAAAAAAAATTGGCTGAAAAAATATACTTTTTGACTGTTTTTTTCAGTCAAAAGTACTATTGACTGGTTAAGAGTTTTGACTGTAACATATGCACCGATCAGCAGATTTTTTGCCGATATCCATTAGCGGGGACCACTTCAACCTACTATTAAAGGTGGTCGTTTGCTCTTTTTGAAAAAACGAAAAAAAAACACGAATTAGATGTGCATCCGTTGACTTTGATTTCGCAACAACAATATTAAATTAATTATAGTAAGGTGGCTGGAAATTAAATAATTTGGCATTACCAATATTTGTATGACACAACTCAAGTCTCGTAGATCGTACATAATTAATGTTTGCATGTGCTCGCTTGCCTGTGCCCGAGCCGGGTCTAAATTTTGTGATGCTTATATACTTACTATATTTGGATTTATTCGACTAAAACCGTGTTCAATATTAAAGCTCCGCTTGGTCAATCACTAGGAACGATTTCATAGCTTTCGTTCCTTTTTTAAATCACGAAATTGAAATGGACATACGTCATAAAGATTACATTTTTAGATAAATGCTTGATGCTTAACACAATAACACAGGCGTTTTGCTATATTTCACATAATGAGGAATGATCAAGCGGAACTTTGTGTTAATAACGATATACCGTCCCGAGTCACGTTACGCCCGAGCACTCAAACTCCACTCAGCACCGATGTTACCACTAGTTCATAAAAAGCCTCGGTCTCATCACACGACACGGCGTCGGTGACGTCACAGTGGGTGAAACCGCGGCTCGCAACACGCCCGTATCCGTTACCGACGGATCACCACCTACGTACACCTGACATTTAATATATCGCTATGACGCCACACGCGGATACCAACTATATTTTTATTACTTTTGGCACTTTACTCTGATCTTGGAACTCCAATATGATCGCTTTGTAAATAGTTTTGAAGTCTAAGTAGAAGCACAAAGATTATGTAAGCACGGGGGCGTGGGGTGTGGGGCGTGGGGCGCGGGTCGCGGTCAGGTGTACGTAGGGCGGGCGGGTGAGCGGTGTGGCGGGCGGGGCGGGGCAGGGCGGGCGGCTGACGTGCGTGTGTGGCAGGCGACGATGCTGAAGAAAACCAAGCGCGGGTCCGGCGCCGGCGCGTCGTCGGCGGCGACTGGCCCCTGACCGCCGCGCGCGCCCCGCCCCGCCGCTGCCAGTCGCGCCCCGTCCGCAGGCCACCATGCTGAAGAAGCGCGGCAAGGTGCGGCGCCGCAACACGGAGCCCAGCATGCCGCGCTCGCCCGACCGCGCCGAGCGGCCGGAGCGCACCGAGCGGCTCGAGCGCGACCGGCCGGAGCGGGAGCGGGCAGAGTCTCGGTCGCGCGACTCCTGAATTTGGCTGAGCGAGCGCCTCATCTAACGCGGGCGCCCGCCTCGGGCTCAAGGCGGGCGCGCGCGCCGGGCGCTCGCTGCGGACACGTACAACGTCCGCGTTTATATGTACATAAACATACAAAAAAAAAAAATATAACATATATAATAAAAAAATATAGTATTTAGTACGTTGTTTTATTTAGAGATTCGAGTTTATTTTATTAATAATATGTAACATAAAACTAAAATACCAAAATATATATCAGACTCGCTTTTCTATTCTTCCCGTCGTGTCGCGTCAAACTGAATATCGTTAACCAATTATTTCAATAGGTACCGTATGAGTTGAAATCTTTTTTAAAGTCCTTATTAATTGTGGATCCTCACACATAAGATAACTAAAAAAATATAGCTAATTATATACGTAACTACATGATGTCAGACACGACATAGCTCGCGCCAGCGCCACTGCCCGCTGCTCTCGCTGGACAGAAATACGAGTAGATAGGTAAGGGATCTCATTTCTGCGATAAACCGCATACGCGCTCGCGTTACAATCACTCAGAACACCCATGAGGAACGCAGGTAATTCTTTAACTACAGATCGTCGCTTACCGCTAGATCTATGTTACCTATATAAGCTCGGTATGGTGCTTGACCCTCTCTTGAATACATTATTTTGGTACCATGAGCCATATTCAGGAAGAAATATTAATAACTTCCTCCAGTAGTACTGTCCTAGGTAAAGTAAATAGTATTTAACGTTTGCTACATACTTACAAATAATTGAGCCTTGGACGAGGCCCGAGGAGGTGTCCCATATTGAACTGTTTATTTAAATAAATCATACCAATAATATTATAATTTTACTGTTTATTGTTCCTATTTGTAGTTTAGTATACGTAAATATCTTATTCTTATCATAGGTTAAGATGTTAAATCAAGAGTTATTTAATTCATTAAACCCTTTGAACGCCACGGTCGGATATAGCCGACAAAATAAATCTTTAAAAAATCTTTTGTTCTGAAATAAGCGTGGTGAGCATATTTTCACCTGTCGGCTATACTCGACAGTAGCGTTCAAAAGGTTTAATACTAATAACTGAGACAAATAATAACACTATAGTAGATCTACCTAGTTACTCACATTTCATTTATTTCCAATTTTGACCATACTTATATCGTCTGTTTAAATTAAATATATTTAATTCTGCAATAATTTTTAGATGACTTCGACAGATTCATTTTAAGAATAAGTCTTTTTTCGGAAGTAGCCGTTTTGAGGGTTTGCTATTGGGTCGGATAAACTTTATTGTCATCATTTGACATAGGATAATTTTACTTGTCCTAATAAGCGTAACGCATAGCCTACATACTATTAGTTTTGCATAAATCCTTAGGCATAATTTTGTTACCTTTACCTGTTTGCATATACTTATATTGAAAAGCATAGGTAATATATTTTGGCTGAGTTTTGCAAAGCAAAATATAAGTATATTATAAACATGTTGTGACTAATGGGTGGCTCGAGGGCCATTACCGCTGCACCTTAACCTACTATCACCCAAGATTTATTGTTAAATACCTTTTGTATATCATATATATATATCTAACTAGAGGTCGCTCTGTTGTCAAATAACAATAAATCGAAGATGAGCAAAAAAATATTTCCAATTTATTATTGATGACGCTGACGGTAATCAAGAGCTACTAAACAAACAATAAAATATATAAAAACTGATGAGAAATAGAGGAAAAATTATATCTAGATATTGTTTTGTAATTGCCTATAAAAATAAAACTGTGGCAGGACCTCTACTTCACAGAAGACCACAGCCAATTAACACAGCGGTATAGTTGTGTTTCTGTGTGTAAGCACGGGTCTCCGGTGCTGATTAAGAGATGTGCTTAAGAGGCTTGGGTTGGGTTGGCTACACGCAAGCGATACCTCTAGTACTGCAAGCGTCTGCTTAACATCTGGCAGGCCGTATGCGGACCCAAGTAGTATAAAAAAAGACTGCAACTAAAATTATACCAAAAATTATGACAAAGTTAACAGTATGTATGCCAATAAAACAGTTTGTCAAATCATTATGCCTTTAAAAGTTATGCCAAACTTTAAGACGTCAAAAATATGCGCATCAAAGTGAATTTTAGTTTAGTGAATAGGTATCCGGAATAAGGTATTTACGTACTAAACTACCTGTGTTTATAGACAAATCATAGTGCCATATTTCCAGATAATATAAGATAGATATATATATAGACAAGTATTTTTTTTAAAATTGGTATGAAATCCGAAAGATTGCGCTTGGCAACGTTTTAATAATGCAGTAGATATAGCGCAATGACTTACTAAAGAGCTCATATTATGATATGATATATAAGTATTTATAATAAATAACATTCATGACATAATAGAAAGAAAGAAAGAAAAACGGCCGTTATTACGCCCGGCAGATGTGTAACATCGAAACATTGAAATTTTGTACAGAAAATAGGAAATAAATATGACATAATCAAAAAGGAAAAATCTTTGTCTAAACAATATTAATTAAATACCAACAATTTAAAAAAATCCAAAAAAATATTGAAACTTTTAATCAGTACTTAGTAACTTCTGTAATATTAATATTCGATGTTGCCTCTGACGGTACTTATTACTGTGATTAATATTATTAGCCGACTATAATATATAAAGAGTTACATTACGAGAGCATGGCCACGCCAACAGCCAGTCAGACCCCTGCATCTTGAATAAATGTTTGATGATTAAAACTTTCTTTCTTTCTAATAAATAATGTAAACAAAGTAGTTCGAAGTATGAGGACTATTTACCGCAACATGGCGGCGTTACTACCTCTATAATACACATGCGTACCTACTATATAAAAAGTAGTCTTAATTATAATTGTAATATACATAGATGTGAAGTTCAACTTGGGACACCAGGTTAATTATATAATAGTGATCTCACCGAGCCTCGTCTTGACACTAGAATAAATAAACTATAATGCATCTTATACAAATATAACTATGATAAGATGACTCCAATATTACAAAGTCTAGTCATCGCCAACAATTGTAAAGCGATTGAGTAGGAAAATATTAAATATAAGTATGTAAAATTATATATTTAAATCTATATCTTTTAATTTATCCATAGCTCATTAGGTTACACCATAGAAATAATAAATCAACTTGTATATACATTTATTAGATTCATTGTAAAATTTATATAAACTTTAATTTAATAAAACCATTAATTGTTCTTTTCATGAAATAAATAAATAAAAATATAAATACCTACGATTTCATTTTATACCCTCGCCTACGAATATTATAATAAGGCCAGGGCTCGGAACCGGTTTAATTATAACTGGTAATTTAGACGGTTAATCGACAGGTTAAACGGGTAGATTAGATATTATTTTATTATTTATCTTTGTTCAACACATCAAAAAAATCATTCCTATTTAGACATTTATCTAATTACATGCTTTTTACTTACGACACGAAACTTAATGACATGCTTCAGAATCTTGAAAAAAACTATTAAGCCCATTACCAACATAACTGAGACACCGAATAACCAGCGAAAGGATTACATATCCGCCTTAGCCATTTGAGTCACTCGTCCACTGCGCGGGGTGTTGTGGGTTCGATCCCCACACGGGAAAAAAGTTGTATAGCAATTATTGAGTTTGCATATTAATTCTATACATGTTTTCAGTGTTTATAAACTCCCCGCTAATAAGTACGAAAGCTATTTAAAAAAAACTTTCATGTATGAGGTAAGCTTTTAAATGGGAGAAGGGTAAGTAAGAAAGTACAACCTGACAAAAACCCTCTGACTACTATGAACACCATACCTTGCATACTTTTTCATAACAATTATCGACCGCACCTGGTGGATAATCAGTCAGTCTACATTGGCGAACACGGGATGACATGCTCGTCAACCGATATTAGTATTGTCGTGTGTCTGTCAAGTAACAAGTCCCTACGCAGACATACGTACGCCATAAACATAGTCCATCACTCGCGCAGAACATAAAAGTATTGACATTTACACTGATATCTACTTATCACTAGCTCGACAATCATTTTTACTTTATTTTGATTTATTATAAATCAAATTGCAGCTGTAATGCAAATGTGTATAGGCATTAAGACTCATTATTACACAAACGTATTCTGGCATTATTTACTGAGCGATAAGTTTAGAGTAGAGCCGGTTTGATATCTTACCGGTTTCCGAGTCCTGGCTGATGAAGAAGGAGTGAAGAAGTCAGTCATAGCAGTTGATGACAGTAAAATTGGCAAACAAAATTGGCATATACCTAAGTATACCTAAATTTCAAAATTTGAAATATCTGATGGTCCAAAATCGGCTGTCAAATATAACAGAGCACCATCCTGATAAGGTTAAAAACAAAACGCTTTAAAATCTATAATAAGATAATAACAAGATAATGTATTTTAAAGCATTTAGTTTAAAAGGTAGAACCGATGGCTGCTGGGGAAGAAAGGGTTTCACGAACTGGAAGACGCAGCGAGGGCAGACCTCCAATAAGGTGGACCAACAATCTGGTAAAGTTATGGGAAGCTGGTGCATAAGGTAAGCTTAAGACCGGATGCTGGAAAAATCCTGGAGAACTATGTCCAGCAGTGGACGTCTTTCGGCTTAAATGATAATGAATTTTAGACCTTGGTAAGCAACAACAAACAAACAAGACAAATTAAAACCCTTTTTTTAATTGAAAGGTTAATAATGATAAAAATATAACGGCCACAGCTAATCAGGCACAGCGTAGAGCTAAAGGATACTTATGTAATCAATCAAATATTGACAGCGAAGTGTTGTGGATTCGATTTCCACACGAAACAAAACTTTGTATGATCCAATGCATGTTCAGAGTTCAATGTTTGTAACGTCCTTCGTCATACAAGGACCATTATTTTTTTATAATGATAAAAATGACACTGGACAATATCTAAATTTAACGCAGGTGACTTCACATCCTAAAAACCTCAAGCGCACCGAACTGTACGGTTTCTAAGGAATCTCCTTCCACGAACAATTAGCTTGTAAAATGAGATTCCGCACGAGGTTTTCCGGAGAGACTATAGCATGGGACAGAGAAAAGGCTTTTAAATGGTCGGCATGGTGTAGTGAGCGTCCATAGGCTACCGATTCTGCTTACCATCATGCGGGCCGTATGCTTGTTTGCCTTTATAGCAATATGAAAAAGAAAATTAAAGCTGTGTGGAAAAGCTAGTTGAAATAAAACGACACCGAAGTTTTCAATTTTTTTATTATCTCTTGTTGAGACTTAAGACTAGGAACAAAGCACTATTAGTGGCCGTTATTATGACTGTCTTTAGACGTTTACCCTAGAGCTAAACAACCCCTAGCTTTAGGGTTCCAATCTAGTCTTTTAGACTTCATACTTAAAAACTAAAACAATGCCATAACCGAGAAACTGATTACGCTGTCTAGTGAAAACTCGGTAAGGATACACACACTACACATTTATATTTTCTGCGCTCACATATCAAATGTAACTACATATCTGGAGATATAAAGAGTGGCCTGAGTTTCTTGCCGGTTCTTTCCTGAGGCTCTAACCCCTGTCTGTTCAGTCAGTGAACCCGGCAGTAGGCAAATTAGCTGACGTCTCATTTGGCATTTTTCATTGACCTGCATAAGTGTCACAGTGGGATTTATATGAATAAATGATTTTGAATTTGAAATTAAGGCTCATTTAGTAGACAATCTTTTTGTAAATGGCGCTTAAGTCTGTAGCTAGCCAAATATATAATTAGCATGTTTGACAAAAGCAACTCAGATGACAAATTCAGTCGCCAGCTGATTTGGAAAAAATAAGTTATATTATGTAAAAATTCCGACAGTGTTCAAAGACAAATATTTAATGATAAAGAATGTACTAAAATACACATTATTATTAATTCTGAGAATACTTTGAAGACACTTACTACTTACTATTGCACATGTCGTGTATATAATGCTACAGATTATAAATAAGTTTATAATTAGAATATTCCGAGTTTTCACTGTATAGACCGGCCTTACATAACCCAACGAAGGACAATGTTTTCCAAAATATATTAAATTTACATCGATTATTTACAATATAAACTAAATAGTAAAATATTATACCTGACTCCAAAAAAATATTACAAAATTTAAGTTGAATGTGTTGGGTAGGTATACATAATTTTGTACTTCATCAGTTATGGATATAATATAATTTTGATCGAAAATAAAACTTCCAAGATTAAGGGCCCAAGATTAATAAAAGGGCCGACTCTGATGAAAGATTCTGGGTTCGTTATTTCTATATAAAACGAATTAAAATCAAATACATTCTCTTAGTGTGGCAACATCATATAGTGACGGCAACTAGCGACATAGCGGCTAATAATTGAACTTATATTGACACTGATGTCTATTACAATTAAATAATAATTAATTATCACTGATATGAATTATTCAGATTTCTGCAAAAAGAACAAAATTCATAATATGACAGCACAGTACTTTGTCAATAAATAGCTGCTAATAGCAACGCCTTATATCACAAGAAAATGAACACTAAAGTACTTACAAACGACTTTGCCTAAGGCAATCAAATTCACAACGCGTGCCTACATATACGTAAATAACAAACAAAAAACATCACTTACTTGAAAACTGGATCCAAAACTAAAAGCTTCATTTACACGAAGCAATTTATATAAAGCCAGTTTCATGCCATATGTCAAAATGTTCATAAAGCAGATTTTCATTATTTACAGCTTAATTTCCTTATGTATTACATTCTTAAATTATTAGATACATTTAAAATACGATTAAGTTATATTTTTTATAGTTACCGAAGGAGCACGAAAAGTGTTTCTTTATCTGAACAAGATTCTTAGGATACAAAAATATGACTGTGTATTTTATGTAACTGGCCACCACACACCACATAGGGCTTATTAGTAGTCGGCAATCTCTATTGCTGTGTGAATAGGGGTGTCACTTGTCAACATAGAAAAATAAATTATTTAAGCGTGTTCTTAAATTAAAACTAAAGGACCATTAAAATATTTAGGTACCTCTATGTATATTTGCGAATCGAGAAGTTGCTGTCCCTTATACGCGAAATAAATATTGGTAAGGCAACACTGTCAAATTCTATAGCGTTACAGGAGTATGACGTCATATGACAGCAGTGTTGTTTAATTATCAATATGAAAATGTTCGTGACTTCGTACACATTTTCAAGCCATTTGGATTTTATTTTCTCTCCATAACTCAGCGTCTATTTTATTATAATATTCATAGACAAGACAGACAATATGAATCTAGATATTCATACACGTACTAACTGTACTTAAGTTTGATTATTGCATAGACACAGTGCATAGCTAGGAGTAGAAAACTTATACAATACATAGGTATTACACAACTACTTTAGGGTAAACACCGAGTCCCGTAGAACACATTTTTTGGTTCGAAGACCATTTTTATATCTATATATATTTTTACAAAGAAATTTAACTTTTCATACCATATAAATAAGGCATATATTAAGAACCCATAGTGATCATTCACTCTGATCTCCAACTAGGCTGAGCCTGTACTATGGCAACCAGACTGGTAAAAATAAAGATATATTGCACCCAGGCACAACGTAAAATCGTGCTCATCACACAAAGATTTGCCCTGAGTGGAAGTGGGTTCGATTCCCAACTAGGGCGGCTTAGCAGTTAGGATTAATAATCACTTGTCCCTTATCGTATTTTTATGAAAATCCTTTATGGTTAGTAAAGAGGCGGAGTGGATACATTTTTGCATAATTATAACTTACAAGTACTAATTTATTTTCTAGAAAATTTATTTACTTTTAACTTCACCCAGGATACATTTTTATACCCGTTTAGTGATTGATTATCCAAAAGTCTTTTGTTAATGCTCACTTACATCTTTTAAGGAACCTTCGAGCAAAATTTTAATTTCCAGCCCCAACGGTTTAGGCTCTGCGTTGATGAATCAGTCAGTTAGCTCGAATAATTATATATTTATCCACCACCATTATTAATTGAAATTAAAAGGTTTTACATTGTTATATTAAATTTCTTATCAAAAGACAAGATCCTTCTAGCAGCCAATACATCGTCCCCACAAGACGCTTAAGGCTCTAGACAGACGGACTGCAATTCATCTGCAAATTTGCAGTTCGGATGCAGTTTGAATGCAGTTGACACGACTGCAATAGAACTGCAAACCAACCGTGCAGTCCGATTGCAGTCGGTGTGCAGTTCACACGACTGCACGCCGACTGCAATTGGACCGCATAGTGTTTAGTTAGTAATATTAATATATAGTAGGTATGTCATTGTTACGTTACTTCTGTGTCATCAAAAGTATGATGTTATTATGTTTAATTTAAATATTTTTTTAAAAATATATAGAACTACTAGTCGTGTGAACTGCACACCGACTGCAATCGGACTGCACGGTTGGTTTGCAGTTCTATTGCAGTCGTGTCAACTGCATTCAAACTGCATCCGAACTGCAAATTTGCAGTTGGATTGCAGTCCGTCTGTCTAGAGCCTTAGTATTCCCACTCCCAGACATAAAAACACTAACAAATCAACAATTTGACATTATATCTTAGCTTGTGGCCAAAGTCAGCCTTATCATGAACGGCTACACTAACAGGACTCGGCGTTTATTGAACAATTATATTTTAAACTTGGGTCCGTACCATGACTTATAGCGATTTAATAAAGTCGTAGAATATCAAATGAAATAGGTAAATTGGCTGACATTTTCTTTTTGGCTTACCTTCATATTGATGATAAGTGTTACTATATCCATACTATATAATCTAAATTAAATATTATTTGAGTTTGATTTAAAATCGAATATAAATCGCTATAAGGACAATGTTATAGCCCCTGCACTTCACTTGCCATATTTAAACGAAATTTTCATCATACGAACCAAAACCATACCTAAACATTATAATATTTTTACAATTGATTTTTTACAATTTTTACAATTAATTTTTAATAAATATGTATGTAAAGTGAAGTGCTCCGTTTATAGTACAGGCAATAGACAAAATAGGGTATATTCATATCACCGTTCCACGACGGACTTGCGACTTATTCCGCATCAGTCACCAGTCTGTCAGTTTCTTCTGCAACAAGTAAAAAGTTTGGATAATGGTATCGTTATGGATGCTGTGGCAATTTTTGGGGAGGCCTATGTACAGCTAGATGTCTTTCGGCTGAGATTCGCGCGGCAGACAAACTAGTAGTCCATCTAAAGTAGTAAGTGGTAACCGTCGTCCATAGACCTTAACAATGCCAAGGATAGCCAAGCCGAAAAATAACGATTGACGATTGTTTTTAAATGCTTAGATGGTAAACAAGCATGCGGCCTGTCTGATGGTAAGCAGTTAGGCTCAAGTCACACGGCGGTGGCGCAGAGTTCAAGCGTCGAGTCGTGTCCTGTTTTTCAATTAGGTACAGCGTGTACGCACGCATTAACGCACCGGGTCACAGTGTAGGATCTGTTCAGAGACTTTTAAACATCTTCTGTGATAGGTGTCTGACGCGTTGCTGTGCGCGAGTAACGAACGGCGACGCAAGAAACCGCTCGACTTAAACCAATCGACGCGCGATTCCATATTTGAATAAGACAAATTGAACCTTAATAATGGGTAATGAGAGATGAATATGCTATAGACAAAAAAAGAAGTTGGGCTTTAATAAACCTTATGGCCGTTTGCAATACCTAGGGACATCACTAGCAATATCAGAAACTGAAGACATATTTGTCTTGAGAGTCTGATATTGCCACCAGCAAAAAAAATCGCTCTTGGCTATTGCCAAAACACAGCACAGCTCGATCTGTTGGTAGTACTCACGTAGCTAAGTATAAGCGTGCGTGCAGGTGAGCGGCGCGTGCGCCTCGCTGGTGTAGGTGCGCACGCGACTGAAGGCGAAGGGCGGGAACTTGCCGGCCGACAGCTCGAACTGTTGGTAGTACTCACGTAGCTAAGTATAAGCGTGCGTGCAGGTGAGCGGCGCGTGCGCCTCGCTGGTGTAGGTGCGCACGCGACTGAAGGCGAAGGGCGGGAACTTGCCGGCCGACAGCTCGAACTGTTGGTAGTACTCACGTAGCTAAGTATAAGCGTGCGTGCAGGTGAGCGGCGCGTGCGCCTCGCTGGTGTAGGTGCGCACGCGACTGAAGGCGAAGGGCGGGAACTTGCCGGCCGACAGCTCGAACTGTTGGTAGTACTCACGTAGCTAAGTATAAGCGTGCGTGCAGGTGAGCGGCGCGTGCGCCTCGCTGGTGTAGGTGCGCACGCGACTGAAGGCGAAGGGCGGGAACTTGCCGGCCGACAGCTCGAACTGCGTCCACTGGTCGCGCTGCTCCCGCCGCGAGCACGCCGAGTAGCGCCGCCACGACAGCTGGAAGTTGCGCCGGGACCGCACCGTGCGCAACTCAAACTCCTGCGCAAATACATTGTTATAATGACATACATACATACATATCATCACGCCTGTGTCCCAGTGGGGTAGGCAGAGACTATGGTACGCCACTTGCTTCGATCCAAACATACTTCCTTCGCCTCCTCTACATTCATCAACCTCTTCATGCATGAACGTCGATTCTGGGTACTTTTAATTTGGCCCTTTTTTAGCAAATCCCCTACTTGGTCGCTGTATGTTCTCCTAGGGCGGCCCCTACCGACATCTCCATTCATTCTTGCACGATATACCTCTTTTGTTATTCTTTTTTCATCCATCCTTTCTAAATGTCCAAACCACCTTAACATCCCCTTTTCAACTTTTGTCACTACATCTTCTTTCAATCCACATCGATCTCTTATGTCACAGTTTCTTACTCTGTCTATCATTCTGACTCCACACATACTCGTATTCCTGAAAGCTCTCATTTCCACTGCATTAATCTTGCTTTCATGCTTCTTCTGCCATACCCATGATTCACTACCATACATTAATGTTGGCGTCAATACTCCCTGGATAATGGCAAGGCGAGCTTTGCTCGATGTTTTTGCTTGCCAGGATCGAGTTAAGAGCACCATTTATTTGGTTTCCCACTTTCACTCTTCTTTCAATATCTCCTTCACATTTCCCATCTCTCGTAAACAAAGAACCTAAATACACAAATTCATTCACTTGCTCCAATTTTTCATCTCCTATCATTATCGGACACTCAGTAACATTTTCATTCTTCTCTATTACCATAACTTGCGTCTTTTAAGCATTTATTTTCATACCTTTACTTTTATACGCCTCATTCATTACAGTGACCATTTGTTGAGGTTCGGGCGCCGATGACGCAAAAAGAACCTGGTCATCAGCATACAGTAAGGTATTAAACACTGTCTCATTCATTCCTTATACCACATTCATACTCTTTCAAGTCGGTCAAACAGCTATCCATGAATAGGATGAGTAATAGAATATATATAAAGAGTAAGAATATACAAAGAGAGGCCGAATTTTGTTAGTTTGTTTATAATTATAAACTCGTGGACAAAAATTACGGTTCACTACGAAAAAATAGAATATCTCTTAAAATAATAGAGTTAGCGGCATGAATCAAACTGTTAGTTGTAGATAATTTTGATGATAAATAATAGGACACTAAATGTTAGAAACATTATTCTTTTATTTATTTAAATTACATAAGAAACAAAATATCATAAATTTTTGCGTTGAGTATTTACCTCACGAATCGCACAAAAACGAACTTTAAAACCATATTTACTTCGTATTGCTTCAACGAGCTCTTCTTCTTCGGCTGCCAGACGATTGGGCATGCTGTTTATTATTTTTTTTATACGATATTGTTTCATTCTTCCACTAACGCATGTTTCAGGTCTCTAAGTGTAGGGCGGGGTTCCGCAGGGGTATTCCGTATGAGCGAAAACCGAGCGACCGGGAAAACGGAGCAAAATCTGGCTGTCAGTTTGAAAATCGGAGCAAAATCTGACTGTCAGATTGAATTTTCAAATTGAATCGAGCCTTTTTGACGTTTATCAACATAAACGTTAAAAAGGCTTGGTTTTGCTCTTACGGAATACCGATTTTCAATCTGACAGCCAGATTTTGCTCGTTTTTGACGCCGGCTCGGTTTTTGCTCTTACGATATACCCCTGCCGGGCTATTCGAAGGCCAGTCCATGCAATTGATGCCAACTTCTTGAAAATACTCGTTCATAATTTGAGCTGTATGTGTCTTTGCGTTGTCATACATAAATATAGAATTTTCAACCATATTAATCAAGTATGGGCCGACATGCTCATTAAGGATCTCTTCTTGACTGCACGGTTGGTTCAGTGGCTTAAGTGGTTACCTCGCCATTTACTACTGCGCGGTGTGTTGTGGGTTCGATCCCCACACGGGACAAAAATTTGTGTGATCCACAAATGGTTGTCCCGAGTTTGGGTGTACTTTGTGTCCGTTAATTGCATGTTTGTAAAGTCCCCCGCGACACAGGGCTTGTTCCCTAGTGCGGGAGTTGTCTTTAAAAAAAAAAATGTCCGGATCTCAACCTGAGAGCAATCATTAATAATTGTCTACTAAGCAGTCCCTTCTACATATCTTGCACTAGTTAGTGTGCCATTTTCTATCAGCACTAACTCCGTGCGACTCTCTAAAGAGATTCCAGCCCCAACCATAACGAACAGCCTCTTTGATGTGTAGGCTGCGTGACAGTTCCAACAGCATTCTGAGCGTATTAAGTAATAGGTTGGATTGTCCCATTAGAAACCACTGGATGGGTGTACATGTACGGCGTGATAAAGTTTTACCATGACAAATATGTCACTGTACAGTATCTCTGTGTGTGTGTATGTTAATAAATGTTATTGTGTTGTACCTAAATGTTATTGTGTTGTACCTAAATGTTATTGTGTTGTAAATGCTGTTGTGTTGTAAATGTATTAGATATTTATATTATTATTGCTATTTTTCACTAACATAGTTCATAAGAAGAATTGTTACTAACATAATGGATTTGTTTAATTGTCCGAATAAAAACTATTATTATTATTATAACAGATCCACCACCAAACGATACTTTTTCCTGAAAACAAGCTGGAATAAAACGTGCCCCTGGCCATCGGTAAACTATTCGCCGCCCATCCTGTGCATAGAGCATAAATCTGGATTCGTCAGAAAACATTACTCTTGCCCATTCTTCGTCTCCCCATTGTGCATGTTCGCGGGCGTAACGTAATCTTGCTACTCGATGTTCCCTTGCAACTTTGGGGCCCTTTGCGGGTCTATGTAGGGTCAAATTAGCTTCTCAAAGCCGCCGCCTTACAGTCCGGTCGCTTACGTCGTCTCGTCCGAGTCTCTCAAAGTTGATTTGTTACTTCAACTGCCGTGAGGTGTCGATTTTGCAGCATGGTCGTAACAATAAATCGATCCTCTCGAGCCGTAGTACACCTCGGTCAGCCGGTTCCTGGTCTTCTAATGTTCAGCCCAGTTTCTCGGAAACGTTGGACAACTCTTTGCACCGTAGAAAGTGACACACCTGTTAATCTCGCTGTACTTCTCTGACTTCTGCCTTCTTTTAGCATAGTGACGATACGTGTACATTCTTCTGGTGTTAGCGACATGATAGTTATTCAATAATACCGTGAAAGACGATGATGACTGCCTTTTATAATATAAATTTGTCAGATTGAAAACAAAAGATGAAAAAATAAGCAAAAAGTAAAACACGCGTGATTTAATTTAATTACCATAGTCGAACTTTTGTTTTTTTTTTCCTGTTACGTTTTAAATAAAATTTAAGCAAACGATATTAAAATATATAAATTTAGTTTCATGCATGTAACATTATTAATTTGGAAGATACAGAGGATTTTAGCACCGACCCGAATTATTTGTCCACGAGTGTATCTTGGGTAATCTTCAGATTGCATATAATATATTATGTGTATATTGTGCAAGTTATCCAAAGTTATGGCGTTATAAGCTTTCGTCGAGTAAGTCATCAAAAATTATGAAAATTCATATTTTGCCCCATACATTTTGACGGTCCAATAACAACTGTTTATACATACATACACATGACCGATTAATAAAAAAGCTAGTAGAGACACATATTTCGGTAGGTATGTGTTTGTCACTGAATCGATTCCGAGGATTTTTTTATAACGATACCTGTTTTGAAACTAAACTCCTTCTAAATGGCAGGACAGATTTAGAATGACTGAATTTTAAAGGAAATTAGTTTTCTTTTAAATTATGGACCGTTTCAGTTCTAAACAAGCTTGGTAGAGCAGTGTAAAAGTTAAACAACTTTGCTAATAACAGGTAACGTTAGGGTGACCATGTTAATACCTCATTAGTTCGGTAGTTGCCATGTTGATACCTAAATCTATTTAATACGACATATATCTTACCATGTGGAAGGTCTGTTCGTATTGTTCCACCTCCTTGCGCCTGGCCCGGAACCTGGCGGACGTCTGTGCCGCCTTCTTGTCCGCGTTAGTCTTCTTTATCACAACCACTACCTGCGACAATATACACGGATCTCTATAATTCACTCTTAATTTTCATCATTATCTCAACCTATAGAAGTCCACTGCTACACATAGGCCTCACCCAAAGATTTCCACAACATTCAGTCTTGGGTTAACCTTCCTCATCGGCTCGCCCCCAACCTCCACCAGATTCAACTTGCTGGAGGTAGACGCAGTGTGGACAGGCACGCTGTGTCTTCCAGTGCTACTCCTACTACTATGCTACTCTAACATTATATACAGTCGTGGTCAACTAATTAGGGACAATCTCTAGTTAAGCCAAATTGTGAATTAATTGTTTATTTTCCAACGAGTCTTAACAATATTCCATATCTTTTACATGTAAGTACAATAGACATTGATGTGCCCGATTATACAAACAATAACAACTTCTTAAACATTAAACCTCTTTACAGTATAGCTGATAGATTATCATAGTGGTATTTGTTCAACTAATGCTGGCTGGCCATTTAATTAGGGACACTGAGGTATTGTGTTGTAATTTCAAAATTTGAATCTTAATACTTTTATTTATTTTTTCTCTTAATGTTTCGTGGTAATTTTGGCGGCAATCCATATTTTGAATTTTAAGTTTTGAGAATTATTTTGAAGAAAAATGGGCAAAAATAAAAGTTGCAATCCAACACTACGAAAAATTATCTTGACAAAAAGATCAAAAGAAAGAAAGAACAAAAAGATCGAGAAAAACAACTCCGCAAGAAGATAGAATGATAACCAGGTTAGCTAAGAATGATCCGTTTCTAGGTTCTATATTAATTAAACACGAAGTTTTTGGGGCAGACGAAAGAGCCGGTGTATCAGCGAGGACTGTTCGATGACGTCTGGTAAAAGCAGACTTGTTCGGAAGAGTGGCTCGCAAAGTACTGTTGTTGAAGAAAGAACATAGAATTGCTCGTATGGCGTTTGCACGAAAATATGGTCATTGGACCTACGCCCAATGGCAATATGTATTGTTCTCTGACGAGACCAAGGTAAATTTGATTTCTTCAGATGGAAGGCAATATGTACGACGTCCTGTAAAAGCGGAAATGAATCCAAGATTCACAAAAAAGCAGGTGAAACATGGCGGTGGAAAAATTAAAATGTGGGGTGCCTTTTCTGGACGTGGAGTGGGACCTGTGAGGAAAGTTCAGGGTAACTTAGACCAACATCAATACAAGGCAATATTGGAGGAAACTATGATTCCCTATGCTGAGGAACATCTCCCTATTATATGGACGTTTCAGCAGGATAACGACCCGAAACATACCGCCCGTTCAGTCAAGTCATTTCTTAACAGTCAGTCAATATCGGTGCTAGATTGGCCAGCAAATAGCCCGGACCTCAACCCAATTGAGCACCTTTGGCACGAAATCAAGAAAAAAGTTGCCACTTATCGTACCACAACTTTAGATGAACTTAATGAAGCTTTTTGTGAGGCATGGGCAAACATTCCTGTCGAAACATGTCAGAAACTGATAATGTCTATGCCACATCGGTGTCAAGCGGTAATTAATAACAAAGGTTTTGCTACTGGGTACTGATTATACACGTAAAAGAATTCAGCTGTTAAAAATATTATAATACTGCAGATTATTAGTTTTGTTTAACTCTATTTTTCACTATACTTTACTGTCCTTAATTAAATGTCCAGCTACACAATTATACACTAAAATTGAATACATGATTAATCTTTAATATTAAATACTTTTTTCGATTTAATTAATCTTTTATTTACAGCCATTTGTAGCATAATAATCAGACCAAATTATGCAAATAATAGGTGCTTAGAAATCAATAAGGTTTTATAATTATATGTACATAACCGGTTATAGCTCTTCACTATCTTGAATGTCCCTAATTAGTTGACCACGACTGTATATAAAAATCAATTATTGCATGTATAAAAAATTACTTGAGTACAGGTCCACAGATTTGTCTGATTTCATTGTATCGTCAGGACAAGCATTTATAATTTTTATTTTTTTTTGAGAAAAAGGACGAAGAATGCCATGATTTATTTTTTAAAGTATATAGAACTGTGGACCAAATTTTTATCAATTATACTCGCATGTATTTTTTGAACGGCTATTAAAAAAATACTACTGTCCTTTTTGTCCAACCGATACCCGTTTATCTGGGGTTGAGTCTTCTTGTACATTTGCACCAGAGAATTCTAGGTTGTCTGAATAGTAAGGTTGTCCTGGTCCATCTATTTTCTGACTATGTTCCACAAAGTGGTTGGTCAATCAATCAGCCTATCGCACTCCACTGCTGGACATAGGCCTCTCCTAACACGCGCCACAGCACACGGTCCTCCGCCTTCCGCATCCAGTCCGTCCCTGCGACCTTTTTAAGGTCGTCGGTCCACCTAGCTGGGGGCCTACCTTACGCTCGTCGCGGCGGAGAAGTGGCGAGTGGTCTGCCTCAAAAATACTACTATCACGCAATAATGTATTAAACTAACTACCTTATCCCCAATAAGCCTGTAATGTCCGGACATGATGCCGAGTCCTGGCTTCGTGTGGCGATACTTCAAGTGCCCCACGCTGGTGGCAGGCTCCTCGGCCGTGGTCCACATCAGCACCAGGCCTTCGGGGAAGAACCTGCCAATTCATATACGTGAATGACAACCACCAAATGGGGTAGGGCACAGTGAGAAATTATTTTTCTACAGAATACCGCAGATAACTTTGACCGGGTCACAATCCTGCCTTGTCATGCCATGTCATGCACGCAGTATCTTAGTTTCAACTCAAAATTTATTTAGGTTTGAAAATAACACTTATGAAAGTCATTAATTACGTGTAGGTATATCAGCCAATTTTAGGCCAGTTCTTTGAATTCAATTTTGAGTTTATTTTTAATCTATAAATTACTAATAATGGCAATGTAAGCATTCCTTTTTTTGTTATAAAAACAAGTTACTTCTGCTTTAAAATCATGTAGCGGAACGTCCACAGTAATGTCGGTTAATCGCGACGGGAGATACTATAGTGCACAAGTCTGTGTGAGTGAATCAGTCGCTCGCCTTGTAGTCCAATACGACAGGACAGGACTGGAGAGAGCATCGGGATGTAAACACCGCTGATTTCAAACTTTGTCCATCTATTGTGAATTTCTTTATATTTTTGTCCCGACCCAGGTATTGAATCCCGGATTTCACGATCAGCATTCACACTAGAGATAAGTAAAGTACAAACCTGAGGTACCGATAGTAGTCTATGAGGTACCAGGGCCTGTAGAACTGGTCCTGGAAGGAGTTCTCCCCGTGGCGGATGTAGGTGGTCTTGCTGATGTAGCAGCCGTGCAGGTGCACGCGCGGCCGCTCCACGAACATGTGGCGCCACGACGAGAACCCTGACGCGCGCGGCGTGCCACACTCTATACCCCACGTTCTGTTCACAACAATCAATCTTTTAGACTTTCAACTGCTTACCATCAGGCGGGCTGTATGCTAAAACGTTTTTATGCCTTTTGTTATACAAATTCAACGTATATTTCAGATGGAAACGATTCGAAATCTTTTGTAGAATTGGCGATGGCGGGCAATGATTCCTTGACTCGCCATCGATCTCCAGATATACACAAAATAATTTCAAACAACTTTTTGTAGAGTAATAATTTATTGATAATTAATTAAATAAAACAAACTAATTAAAAAATATATATTAATCCAATCAGGAATGAACCATGTCACATTTAAGAAATGTTGACGGAGCGATCGCTTGGCTCCAAGTGAGCCCAGGTTGACAGCGCGCTCGTCGCTACCCCCCACAATGCCATTACAAAGCGAGTGGTAAACACCTTCGTCATTTAACTCCGACATATATAATAAGTTTGTTAGAAACTTAATAGGCGGCATTGCTAACATTATTGTAATTATAGCAACCCACACAGGACAAAACTTTGTGTGACCCTCGAAGAATTGTTCTGAGTCTGGGTGTAATTTGTGTCCGTTAATCGTATGTTTGTAAAGTCCGCGACACAGAGCTTGTTCTCTAGTGCGGGAGTTGTCTTATAAAAAAAAAGAAACATACCGCAATAAATACATACCGCTGTAATTCGAACGAAACTAAATTGAATAAATGTAGATAGATATATAGAATATTCTTTATATCACCCTACCACACCAAGCAAAAATACAACAGTATAAAATAACAGTTTGATATAGGCATAGTTAGCTGTACAATGGGCGGTCTTATCACTAAAACCAATCTCTTCCAGACAACCTTTGAATGGATTTTGAAGAGTAAGGTAAGGTAAGGGATATTTATTTATAAGGTTAGTATAACTCACTTGACACACAAAGAGCGCCATATATCCGGCTCCCTGGCCACGACGTACAGTCCGCGACACACCGCCGACACCCGCTCCATGGACGCGGCGTCCAGCTCCGAGCTCACCACCCAGCGCAGGATCTCGATTATCACCTCGTACGGTAACCAGGATATGTGGGCTGCCTGCACGATACATAACCATCTAATTTACAAAGACATTCTTTGGTATAACCTACCTAAAAACCGACAAGAAACCATTTTGCTTCAATGCAGCCGTTCAACCCAAGAGAGCCACCATTCACCATTCTAGCATTAATTTCATTATTTATTAATTGATTAGTTTCAATCAATCAATCAGCCTATCGCAGTGCACTGCTGGACATAAGCCTCTCCCAACACGCGCCATAGCACACGGTCCTTGATTAGTTTCCGTACAATAAAAATAAAAATTCTAGCCTCTATACTATTCCAGATTATCATCTATCTCTATGCCAAATTTCATCCAGACCCATTCAGCCAGTTTGGCGTGATTGAGTAACAAACATCCAAACTTTCGCATTTATAATATTAGTACTAGTACGAAACAAACCCGTACAGTTTAAGTAGTTATACGTTTGTGCTAACAATGCGACATGTTGCGTGTGATAGATTATGAAAGATTATGTGTCAGTTTATGTGCCAAAATACGTTATATTCTTTAAATTGTACAAATAATATATGTCGGATAAACGATGTCGAAGAAGGTTTTAAAAAAAGTCAGCAGGACTGCTACCATTATTTAGGTAGTCAGTCCAATACAATAGATAATAGATGGCGTTGTTGTCGTTCGATATTTAAACAGTTTTTAATCAAATGTTATTTAGAAATCAATGTAATAAAATCAAATAAGTAATGATAAATTAATTAAGTTATTTTACAAGTAGTTTAGTCTCAATTAAACTTTAAATGTTTAAACCACAGATTAATGTCGATAATATTATCAAGTTATCAATACAATAGTTGAATAAGTTAATGTAATCTATTTACTTAAATATTCTTTAAATGTTACTATTCAAATGTTATAATTCTTAATATGAATTTAGGTATTGGTTTCATAGTAAATCATAATAATTTGAGGATTAATAATGTTGCGGCGGCATATCAATACACCATCAATATTATTCAAAAATGATAATTAATTGTAGGAATATTTGTTTACAAACTTAAACGATATATAAACATGTACAGATAATTTAGGTAAATACTATTTATAATTAATCAGCACATAATTTGACGGGCCGTATTATCGCTGCGGCGACATATATAACTATTTAACGTATACTATGATTTTAAAGAATATTAGGTACAAACAATTGTAAATGACCATACATTTACAATTGTTATAAATCACTTTATAGATTAAAGTGAGGTTATTTTGTGAACAAAGTGATGTTATATTATTGTTCATAAATATTATAATAACTGTTTAAAATTATGTCTATTATTATTTAAATATTATGGAAACCATTCCAGACCTAAATATGTAATTTGATAGGTAGATAGTTAATATTTAATTTGACTAAACTTTAAATGAACTGTCAGATAGTATGATATAAATACTGTGCCGATTTGAACATCGGTCATTCTATGGTGAGCCGAAGTACTGAACAGAGGTTGTCTACAGAATATAAGTAAAATAGATATATCTACCGATAATAAGTTGCTTATTAACAGCTATTGTAATTATGTATAAATAATGTGTAATATATTGTTTGGCAAATCTATTGTGAGCTGCAGTTCTAAACAGACGTTGTCTACAGGATATAAGTTAAGTACCTACCTTTAATAAGTTGCTTATTAACTGCTGTTGTAATTGTATGTAAATCATATTGTGTAATATGTATTGTATTATATTGTTTATTACCATAATGGTAATTTATAAAGTTGTAATTATAATTGTAACTACCTAGCGATTTAAAGGACATGGCCATGAGTTTCTTGCTAGTTCTTCTCATGGCTCGATGTTAGCGAACTAGCAGTAGATAAATTAACTGAAAGTCATTGATTCTACAATGCTATAAATATAAATGACTTATAACAGATATTCTTGCTTTTATTTACATCCTATTTGCTATTGCTTATGCTATTTGCTACAGATTAAAGTACATAACCAAGTATACCTACATTAATATATATCCATAATTTATTGTAAATAACCTCCAAATTCAATTGTCTTAACATTAATTGGTTAATTAGTTTTATAATACCACACTTTACCATACATAACCATACACTTAATCTTGTGTTATTTATATTTAAACTTGTCTTTTCTCGTTCTTTACCTATATATGTTACCAAATTAATTAAATAGCTATAAAGTATTATTTTATTAGAATATTGCCTAACCCAATGATGTCGCTTTTAATCGACTAAGTCTTCATCTAGTCAATGATCACAACTTGATCAAGCAATAGTATTCTCTAAACTATAGTTTTTAGCTTTGAAGTCTAACGGATAGCAGAAGCCCTATAGGGCTTTCCGCAGTTTGAGTGAACGTGTGACGTCATGAAGCCCAGACGGGCTTGAAATAACTTAAAAGGAAATAATTGTAAATACTTAGTAATATAACCTGTCAATATACATATTAGACTTTGAATATTAACCTATAACCTTATGAAATATTAGATTGCTTATACAAATTATAAATACATAGTAATGTAACTTGCCAATACACAGGTTACACTTTAACCATTAACGTATAATCTAACATCAGAAGTGGGATCGCCTATAGCCTAAATACTAATACATATATTTCAAGTTTCAGAATGAATTCTGCTGTCTAAGAAAGTCTCCTCAACGCGGTTCTTGATGCTGTCTCAGCATATCACCGCGCCGCTCTGATGACAACGTGGCCCTTCCGATCTTCGGCCCTGCAACCAACTTATGGTGGTGCAGAGGGTTGGTGTCACAGCATCAGGAAGCTGTCTAAGAAATTAAGATGGATGCTGATCCAACAGTAGCAGAAGCCGGTAAGGCTAGTGCTGTTTAATAAGGTTTGTTTTTGTAAAGATCATAAAGATAAGTATTTAGAAAAATGTTTCGACAGTGACTGATAGAATAGAATAGAATATTTTATTTGTAAACATAGGTAGGTATACATTAGTGTGAGGTGTTACAGAGCTTGTTTGAGGCGCTATGCTTTGCCATATGGCGTACAAATGTTTTATATGAATTAAGTTTTCTTTCTGCTGATTTGGAAATTACTAATTATACAATATTATTATAGTCAGCACTTAAGTTTACATTAATGTCAATTTCATGTTATATTAAGCATAATTTACAATTTAGATTGAATAATGTCAATAAATGTCAAATAAAAACTTAATACCAATTTTGACATAAATGAAGTAACTATTGAATAATATTTAACAATGTCAATGAATAATAATAATTTTAAATATATCTGATAATAATATACTTAATATCTACATGTGATAAATAGTCAGATTGGCCGAACGTTATAAAAATTGAATTAATATCTCTAAAGATAAACTGAGATAAAAGTAGAATATTTAATTGCTTGTCAATTAATTTATGAAAACATAATTGCCGAAATAGCTTTATTAAATAGAGGTGTCATATTGTAATATCAAAAATAGCAATGTTATAGTGTAGGTTGTGATTATTTATATAACAAACTAAAATAAAACTAGATAAACACTTTTTTTTTTTAAAATACCGCGGGGCGATCGTTACTTGGTGTCAATTATCTCTTCAGCAGCGGTTGAATGTGATTGACATGTCGAGGTAACCGATAAATTGTTTTGTTTCCGCTGGTCGGTCATTTGCTTGGTGCTAGTCTATCCCAATTGCAGCGGGTGGATGGGACTTGTCATGTCGAGGCAATTGGCAAAACATAAAAATAATTATATGAATATATTGCCGCTGGTTGGTCATTTGCTTGGTGCTAGTCTATCCCAATTGCAGCGGGTGGATGGGGCTTGTCACGTCTAGGCAATTGGCAAAACATAAGAAATATGACAAATGTGTTTTGTATTGAATAATATTTTTATTGGTCTAAGTAATTCAAATTAATATAATCACAACTTGCAGTATACCTTTTTTTTATTATGTACTTTGAGAGCAAAGTATTTGATGTAGATGATAGATTAGTAATAACAATCAGACTACTTGTTTGATGGCGCAAACATCAGGCTCAATGTGATGATTACGATGACAATAATGATGATGACGATGACAATAATGATGGTGACGATGACGACAATGATGACGATGAAATTATGATGATATTTGTCTTAACTGTTGTCCGGTATTCACTGTCAGCGGGTGATTAAGCTTCACTGACGGCGGGTGTTTGACCGTACACAGGGAGACTAATGATGATGACGATGACAATAATAATGATGACAATGATGACGATGAAATTAGACTGATGATGACGATGATAATAATGACGATGAAATTATGACGAGTTTTGACTTAACTGTTGTCCGGTATTCACTGTCAGCGGGTGATTAAGCTTCACTGACGGCGGGTGTTTGACCGTACACAGAGAGACTGATGATGATGACGATTACGATAATGATGACGACAGCGATAATGATGATTGAATACGTTTTTGGCATAGTAAATTTGTCATAAGTACCACATAACTGTATGTATATTGTATATATCCGCTGGTCGGTCACTGCCCTGATGTTGGTCTGAAATATCACTGGCAGCGGGTGATAGGACTAACATGTCAAGGCCAGAGACTAATATAAATATTATGTATTCGCTGGTCCGTCACTGCCCTGATGTTGGTCTGAAATGTCACTGGCAGCGGGTGATAGGACTAACATGTCAAGGCCAGAGACTAATAAAAATATTATGTATTCGCTGGTCGGTCACTGCCCTGATGTTGGTCTGAAATATCACTGGCAGCGGGTGATAGGACTAACATGTCAAGGCCAGAGACTAATATATTATATAATAATATGTATCTGCCGGTCGGTCACTGCCCTGATGTTATACTGAAATTCATGTGCGGCAGATGATAGGTATAGCATGTCAAGGCCAGAGGCTATTTATGCATATAATAAGGGACTTCGAGAGCGAAGTCCTGGTCAGTATGGCCGTGATAGATTATGAAAGATTATGTGTCAGTTTATGTGCCAAAATACGTTATATTCTTTAAATTGTACAAATAATATATGTCGGATAAACGATGTCGAAGAAGGTTTTAAAAAAAGTCAGCAGGACTGCTACCATTATTTAGGTAGTCAGTCCAATACAATAGATAATAGATGGCGTTGTTGTCGTTCGATATTTAAACAGTTTTTAATCAAATGTTATTTAGAAATCAATGTAATAAAATCAAATAAGTAATGATAAATTAATTAAGTTATTTTACAAGTAGTTTAGTCTCAATTAAACTTTAAATGTTTAAACCACAGATTAATGTCGATAATATTATCAAGTTATCAATACAATAGTTGAATAAGTTAATGTAATCTATTTACTTAAATATTCTTTAAATGTTACTATTCAAATGTTATAATTCTTAATATGAATTTAGGTATTGGTTTCATAGTAAATCATAATAATTTGAGGATTAATAATGTTGCGGCGGCATATCAATACACCATCAATATTATTCAAAAATGATAATTAATTGTAGGAATATTTGTTTACAAACTTAAACGATATATAAACATGTACAGATAATTTAGGTAAATACTATTTATAATTAATCAGCACATAATTTGACGGGCCGTATTATCGCTGCGGCGACATATATAACTATTTAACGTATACTATGATTTTAAAGAATATTAGGTACAAACAATTGTAAATGACCATACATTTACAATTGTTATAAATCACTTTATAGATTAAAGTGAGGTTATTTTGTGAACAAAGTGATGTTATATTATTGTTCATAAATATTATAATAACTGTTTAAAATTATGTCTATTATTATTTAAATATTATGGAAACCATTCCAGACCTAAATATGTAATTTGATAGGTAGATAGTTAATATTTAATTTGACTAAACTTTAAATGAACTGTCAGATAGTATGATATAAATACTGTGCCGATTTGAACATCGGTCATTCTATGGTGAGCCGAAGTACTGAACAGAGGTTGTCTACAGAATATAAGTAAAATAGATATATCTACCGATAATAAGTTGCTTATTAACAGCTATTGTAATTATGTATAAATAATGTGTAATATATTGTTTGGCAAATCTATTGTGAGCTGCAGTTCTAAACAGACGTTGTCTACAGGATATAAGTTAAGTACCTACCTTTAATAAGTTGCTTATTAACTGCTGTTGTAATTGTATGTAAATCATATTGTGTAATATGTATTGTATTATATTGTTTATTACCATAATGGTAATTTATAAAGTTGTAATTATAATTGTAACTACCTAGCGATTTAAAGGACATGGCCATGAGTTTCTTGCTAGTTCTTCTCATGGCTCGATGTTAGCGAACTAGCAGTAGATAAATTAACTGAAAGTCATTGATTCTACAATGCTATAAATATAAATGACTTATAACAGATATTCTTGCTTTTATTTACATCCTATTTGCTATTGCTTATGCTATTTGCTACAGATTAAAGTACATAACCAAGTATACCTACATTAATATATATCCATAATTTATTGTAAATAACCTCCAAATTCAATTGTCTTAACATTAATTGGTTAATTAGTTTTATAATACCACACTTTACCATACATAACCATACACTTAATCTTGTGTTATTTATATTTAAACTTGTCTTTTCTCGTTCTTTACCTATATATGTTACCAAATTAATTAAATAGCTATAAAGTATTATTTTATTAGAATATTGCCTAACCCAATGATGTCGCTTTTAATCGACTAAGTCTTCATCTAGTCAATGATCACAACTTGATCAAGCAATAGTATTCTCTAAACTATAGTTTTTAGCTTTGAAGTCTAACGGATAGCAGAAGCCCTATAGGGCTTTCCGCAGTTTGAGTGAACGTGTGACGTCATGAAGCCCAGACGGGCTTGAAATAACTTAAAAGGAAATAATTGTAAATACTTAGTAATATAACCTGTCAATATACATATTAGACTTTGAATATTAACCTATAACCTTATGAAATATTAGATTGCTTATACAAATTATAAATACATAGTAATGTAACTTGCCAATACACAGGTTACACTTTAACCATTAACGTATAATCTAACACGTGCATCGTAGCGTTTCATTTTACACTTTTATAGTTAATTTAATTTAGTACCAATAAATCATGACATCAGACAACATCATATTAAACATATCACGCAATAGGTGTACATCGCCCGTACAGTACAGATTCTTTGATACAGGCCAATGACATTGACAGTCAAGATTTCTTCTAGAGTTAGTAAACACGCACGAGTCATCTGGCTAAATACTGAATTTCGATCCATTAAATTCTGTAAATCCCGTACCTTGCTAGCGAACTCAGGTTCACACAACACCCCTTTCCTGGCTAGGATTCGCTGCAGCCGAGCGAGCAGGTCCTCGCCCTCCACAGCGTCTTCATCATCACTCGGGTGAATATTGTCTACGCGCACTACCTCTTCCGTCTCCGATTCCTCTGCAAATAGGACCATTTATTGAATTAGGTTTAGAGTCCATTGATATCTTCTTTACATTTTAGTTCCGTATTCATTCTGTACTTTACGGTAGGCAGCAGCTTAACTATAAAAAATGTTTAACCCAGGCCAAGTCAGGTTGGACTACTTGTACATATATGGATAAAAATTAAATTCTGTTCATTGCTTATTGCTTCAATTCAAAACGACTCGACCGTTATGGCTACAATTTTTTCTTCATCTCAACCCATAAACGTCCCACTGCTGGGCATGGGTCTCCTCCTTACAATTGGAGGGATATTAGTTTACTATACCACACTGGCCAGATGGGTTGGTATAGGGTTTTGTTTCGAGTTTTCCTTTTCTTGCATTTATTATCTGCTTGACTTTCTCCCTTAGTCGACTTTTACGACACCCATGGAATGGAAAGGGGTGGTGACATTTGTATTCTTAGTCCGTCACCACACAGAGAAAAAAAAACCATAAAATAGGGAAATTCTATAAAAATTACTGGGGTAACGTCTATTGGGTCAGCAATAGAAAGAAATCGTGAGTGGTACCTTCCGGTGTGTCGGAGCGCAGTTCGTCGTACAGCCTCGTCTCGACGTCCGGCAGTATCTGCATGGCACGCTTGTAGTGCTGGATCGCTTCGTACAACTTACCGCTGCGCTCCAGCTCAACGCCGCTGAGGAACAGCTGCTTTGCCTACAATACAACACTATCTATATTAACATTTTTTTTAAGTTCACAACTCCCGCACTAGGAAACAAGCTCTGTGTCGCGGGGGACTTTACAAACATACAATTAACGGAACCAAATTATACCCAGACTCAGAACAACCCTTTGTGGGTCTCCTCGATCTATTCATCATTTTTGTAATCTTATATATAAAAACGAATCCCTATTTCCCTTTGTCACGCCATCACGCGTGAACGGCTGGACCGATGTCGGTAATTCTTTTTTTGTTGTATTTGTTATTGTCAAGAGAAGTTCTTATGTAAAAAAAATAAAGAAAGTTGCGCTGAAAATAGTTAAACCCAGACGAAGTCGGCGCGGGCCGCTAGTACTATATAAATAAAAAAAATACTCTTATTTACCACTAGCTTTATATTTACGTTACATCTTCCATATTGCCTACTGCAGATGGGACTTCTAGAAGCTGCTTTTCATACATTATAATGTACCTTATAATGTCCCACTGCTGGGCATAGGTCTCCACTCCTCTATAAAAAGAGAGAGGGTTTAGGCCTTAATTCACACACGCTGGCCTAATGCAGGTTGGTGAATCAGACATATCTGCCGTCCACTAACTAAAAGGCCGTTAAGCCACAGTTAGTTAAGATTCATTTTGCTAGCTAGCTAGCTAGCAAAATGAATCTTAACTAACTGTGGTTAAGATTCATTTTGCTAGCTAGCTAGCTAGCAAAATGAATCTTAACTAACTGTGGCTTAACGGCCTTTTAGTTAGTGGACGGCAGATATCTTTAAAATTTCTTTTGAGGAAACCCACATGTCTTAAACATATAGGTTTCCTCACGATGTTTTCACCGTTAGCAGATGGCGATTCATTCGATCAGTACATATAAACTCTACAAAGTGAAATTTACATTAGTACTGTCGCCCGGGACTGAACTCGCACCTCTTGCGTGCAAGTTGGTTACTTTTCCACTTAGCCACCACGGCTTTACCTTATATAAAATGAAATACCTTCTCTTCATCTGTGAGGGGTTCTGTAAACTCAAGCTTGGCAGCTGGAGTCTGTTCCCTCGTCGGTGTGGGCGTGGCCTCCAACTCACGCTGCCACTGCTGACGGAATGCTGACAACTCATCAACATCTTCTGGCTTTTGCTAAAAATAAGATAGAAATGTTCAATTTAATTGTTTTTTTTTAAGAGACAACAGCAGGCACTAGAGAACAAGCTCTGTGTTACAGGGGACTTTACAATTAACGGACACAAATTACACCCAGACTCAGAACAATTCTTGTTGGGTTTGTGTGGGAATCGAACCCACAACCTTGTGCACAGCAGATGCATACTGCGGCCACTGGACCACCGAGACAGTAAATTTAAATAAAACATGTCTTAATACTGAGTTTTTCTTTGAAATTGGGTTTTAGACTGCATATAGATTGTTAATACTTCAAAAGTTTTAAAGATAAGTAGGGAACCATACAAGCAAGCAGGCCTGATTGAGGAATGACCTTATGTTCAGTGAATGTTTCTGAGAATAGTGACATCTGTGTGTTCTATGTTGCAACACTTGCAACTTTGTTCTACTGCTTGTATGTAGTTCTGTTATTGGATTGGCCTACTGAATGGCGCCATAGTGGCTATGTTTTTTTTTTCTATCAATGTTTTTAACGCTTGCGTTTACATATTTATACCACATATATTTTCATATTGCTAAAATTTCAATTCTGCACATCTTTGCAATACACATCTCTTAAAAGATTTTTTTTACCTTACAGATATTAAATATAGATATTAACAAAATATAATAGTAACCTGTGCAGTATCCTGCACATTCAAATTATCAAGATTGCTGGTTACGTCCAACAATTCTTCTTGAATGGAGGACGAAGAAGAATCTTCCTGCTCCTCCCCTTCACAATCACCACCAGATACACCAGCTGCTGATGCCTGAAACATATATTATAATCATAAAAAAACTATATTTGATCTAAAACTACGATATTTATTTTAAACCGTTGTTGGTCTATGTAGATCTTATATTTGGGATTTTTTATTTTTGTAATAATATCTCCACATCATCCTAGGTTGACTGGTAAATAATACCACAGTCTGCCTATTACATATATTAATATTTTGTTTCTTTGTTACAATTTAATTCAAAATCAACAATAATTTAAAAAAATCCTTCACCATTGACACCCCTGGTGTTGCAAACGTCCATAGGCTACGGTAACTGCTTACGATCAGGCCGTATGCTTGTTTGCCACCTTGGTAGTATAAAAAAGGTGCATCAGCTAGTAACATAGGCTGTATATTTCTTTTAAAATTATGAACCCATGCGAAGCCTGGACATGCCGAGACAACTTTAGTGCAACTTACTTTTTTAATAAAAACTATTTGTTTTATTTATTTGAATGCTCAAAATATACCAAGTTATAAGATTTTTCAGACAATCTTGAGAATTTAATCAATCAATCAGCCTATTTCAGTCCACAGCTGGACATAAGCCTCACCTAACTTGCGCTACAATACCCAGTCCTCTGCCTTATACATCCAGTCTATCCCACCAACTTTCTGAGGTCTATCTTGCTAATGGGCATGCCATCTTACGTTTATCATATTATTTATATTTAATTATTTATTTATCAAGTCTTAACCATAATACTCTAAATTAATCAGAAAGCAGGGCCTTGTACGCTGCTGGCTGCAACTCTAAGACATTATTGTTTTCAATATTTACCAAGTCTATAATCTATCTTGTTTTTGTTATTGTCACGAGAAGGTTTTTATGTAAGAAAATATTTAGTAATTAGGGCTGAAAATTCTGGGCAAATTCAGGGCGGCCCGCTAGTGTCATAATATTTATTTACTTTATATAATATAGCGGCACATCCTGGCTTCACATTTATTTAGTTTTCGTAGGGATCCCTTATTTTTTAAATAAAATATAGCCTATGTTACCCGCTGATAATGTAGCTTTCTAATGGTGAAAGAATTTTTAAAGTCAGCCAAGTAGTTTTGGAGTTACAATTTTATAACAAAAAACAAACAAAAAATCAAAACTTTCCTCTTTATAAGTTTATATTTACCATATTATTCTGTTAAAATTGTCACTAAGTCAATCTGAGGTTTAAGTGTAGACTTGCATGCAGTCTACAACCCCCAGTGCTTTTCGAGTAGTTTGGATGTATACCTCAAGTTTGCTGAAAATTATTTGCCAGTTTGACTTTTTACAGTAATTTATTGAACATAAAATATTGCTGCAAACTGGCACAGCTTTATATTTAGTTCTGTCAAGTCTTGTTTTTAAGTCTAAAAGTGTCAAGGTTACTCTAATAGATATTATTTGATAACAAAATACCTAAATTGAAATGTTATATCCGAATGCTGAAAATGGGCCGGGAAAGGCTCTATATTCTTAACTATCATATATATATAACAGGAACCAAAGTTTCTATAAATATAATAAATAAGAAAGCATATTTTGTCAAACGCCGCTATAAATACGCGATTGTAAACAATATCTTACCATTTTTCAAATATTTAAGGTTCTATACTCTCAATCAAAAGTTATATAGAGAGCCTCGAATCAATAATATATTTTAATGTAATTTTCCAATAAAATACACCATACGGGATACTGGTATGTAAATATTTCTTTTTTAAATAGCGATCTGCCGAGTCCGAGCAAAACTCAAAACGCAAATTTTCTATTTGACAATATTAGTTAATAGTTTGACAGCTGAAGAGTGGGTGGGTACCAAACCGGTAATATTAGAGGTCAGTATTCGATGACTGCCTTTTTAAAATTTATGTACCTAAGAAATTCAAAAGACATATGTCTGATCCATTAAGGCTTTAGGCCTCTCTCTTGATAGAGGAAAGGAGACCTGTACCATACATTGGGACATATTATATGGGTTGCTATTATTAATTAGTGTAGGTCGTCACTCTGAATTCTTGTTGATAAAAGCCTGCTCAAATGACCTTTAATTAACTACAGGTTGAAACAATAAAAATCGTTTTGAAAATATTATTTATCTTTTGTGTCAATAAATCAATTTAAATATTGTTAACGAAAGAAGTGGCATTAAAAATTTGCTTTATCAAAGCTCTATCGATAATCAATGAATTGTTAACATCGCGTCAATTGTTGTCAAAGTCAAAAGCTGTCAAATTGTCAGAAAGTCATATTGTCAGTCGTCACGTCAGCCATCACCTCTTTAATTTTGGTGGAACATAAAGCTATTTATTACATTTCACATTACAAAATGTAATGCAGTTATAACAAGCACAAAGTTCAACATTCCATTTTCTATATCTTGTGCTAATTAGGTGTAAGCTGCAAAGATGGTGGGTTCCTAGATTTGAAGTTCCTTTTTTTGGACAATAGTTCCATATAGACAAGCTCTACTGATTTTTATTATTAAAAACTACTCAATCAATTGTGTAATATAAAGTTTTAAGTCCATAGCTTAGAGAACAGAAGCATATTAACAGCATAACGCATGGCCCAAATGTTAAGTTTTGTTAATTCATTGATGTTGTACTATGGTTTCAGATGCAATTTATGTTATTATTCAGCCGACAAGGCAAACTGAGGCTTCAAAAATGGTACGTAGCGCACCCAGACAAATTAAAGAAGAAGATCACAAGAGAACTGATCACAACTGTCTTGGCAAGGAAGCCTAAAATGTGTTCCTTTTTGGAGTGGAAAGATGTCAAAATTGTTTATAAAAGGTTAGTTGCATCATAACCATACAACTAATCTTCATTGCTGTCATAAAGGCTTGTGGTAGAGCATGTGATTCTTACATGGGTGTATTCAGCTACCATAAGCAATGTCTTTAAGGGCTTGCACCATAAATCTACAATAGATGTAAGGCCATCATGATAATGAATCTTCATTTTAAATAATCCATTATTGTAATATGCTACAGTTAAAGAAGTTTGCTTGTCTGTATTTTTAGTATAGAATAAGATACCATAGTGCATAAGTAGACCTCTTACTGAATCAAATCTTGGCAGATTAAAACTAAATTATATTTAATAAGAAAATTTAGTTCACACTTATCTAACATTCTTTAACTTTGATTTCCCTGAAAAATCTGAGTCATAAAATGTTTGTGTTATTGGGTTAGCCTGAGATAAAACAGAACTAAAATGTTGTTGCTATAAGGTAAAGTGGTGATAGCTTAGTGGGACAATGGAGTAAACAACTTTAATGGTGGGAAAGTGACCCATTTTACTTTGTAACATTTACATGTATTATTGATTATATTGTGATAAAAAACATTGTGAGAAAATATACATAAGAAGAAATTCTAAAGGCATGTCTGATCCACATCCATTGGGTCAGAATGTATGGATTAAAGCCTAAACTCCCAACTCTGTTGATAAAGGAGAGAAGACCAGCACCCAGCATATATAAGGAGTTGCGTTTGCCTCTTGAACCAATTTAAATGTTGCCTTTCTGACTGACTGCCTCCTCAATGCGAGCACCAGATGAGCAGTCTTGTTAGGCGGCCTTGCAATGTTTATACCCTTAAGGGTTAATATTATTATTATGTAAGGTGTAGGTCCCAGTGCACAATTGTATGCTGCCTACCTCCATTAAAAATTGCCTGTTTTAATAACACCATTTTCTAAGTAAAAAGTTTGATATCAATGAAGTTAGGTAGACTCATATACAATTTTATTGTGACCAGGTATGCATCGCTGTACTTCTGCTGTGCTATGGAGCAAGAGGACAATGAGTTACTAACTCTGGAGCTGATCCACCGCTATGTAGAACTTCTTGACAAGTATTTTGGAAGTGTAAGTTTTCTGTAAAAATAAATTCATTTATACATTTAAGAGACATTTATGCAGGTCAATGAAAAATGACAAAAGTAAAGTTTGTTCGTTACTAGGTTAGGGACCCTGCTAATAGCGAGATTTTATTAAAGAATGATGGTTACCACCATCAATTATGTCTGCTAATATCGAGATCGTGTCATCACAGATCACCAAGTAGCAGACAAAACACAAAAAAAAACTAGGTTAGGGAGGTGTATGAAGTGTTTCGCAAAGGATAATAGAGGTTGTCCTCTATTACCTATTCCTCGTGCAACAACTAGTCTAGAATTATGTATGTATATAGACAGACACAATTCTAGACTTCTCATTAACATTAAGCACACAAAAACTGAACCTACCTGGGGTTCAAACTGAGACCTCTGCAAAACAGTTGTGGCAAAAAATCAACGAATCAGTCTGATATAGTCTTTTTGTAAGCAGGAAAATGAAGTAGAAAATCAAATATAGATTTATAATATACTCCTTTTTCCTTGTCCAGATAATAAAGTTTTTTTTTATAGTCTATTTCACATAGCATTGGTACTATGACGTTTGCCATTTGAAGATAAATATCAATCAAAAGGAAAGATGATTAAATTAAAACTTATCGCTTGAATACTCTAGGCCCTTGATCATTCGATATGCCTAATGGTTAGAGATTCATTCAATAATTTTCTTTTATTTTCATTGTAAAATGTTAAATGTCACAGTACCCATGCTATGTGAAATAGACTATAATTGTAGCAGTAAATCAATTAAAAAATTGTATTTTGGCACTTATTATTCATTCAGCCAATTTACTTGCTGCTACTTTAGTTGTGATCCACCTAACCAAAGGTTAGGTATTGGATGACATCATCTTTTTGGTTTATCTGTTACATTCATATAATTTATGTCCTTCATAATATATTACATACATATGAAGGAATCAAATAAAGGAATGTAACAAAGAGTTTAAGTTGAACATAAATTAATAATTATAATTATTACTTATTATAATATATAAATGAAATTTAGTTAATGGTGAAATTTTATTGTTTCTTTCACTGTATAAGATTAAAAGCAGTACTTTTGCTCTTCAGGTTAACTACTCTACTACACTATTAAAAAAAGATGGCACTCATTTATGGTATCATTGGACAAACAATTTTTTATGATGTGCTGGTTAAATATTTGCTTGTTTTTTTATACTAACTAATTAACCTAATTTACATGTTGATAAATGAAAATAGATTTTTGAGTAAAATCAAAAGAATAAACAAAAATCAAGACTTGTTTTCCCATCAAAATATTCCTCAACATCATTTTCTAGTGGTAATGTGCTCAGATAGCTGGCAGCTGTGCCTCAAGCAATGGGAATACTTATTCCCTGTGTGAGACTCAAGCGGGAGCGGCCCCTTTGATAACTTGAAGTGTCAATTAGTTGTTTTGCTCCGTCTTTGTTGAGGAAAATTTTAAAGACAGTTGTGGAGCTGTGGGCAAAAATAAAGACGCGGTGGGTCCCAAACACCAAACAGCGGCCATGTGGTAGACCCAAAATGAGATGGCGAGATGAGCCAAATTATATAAGGGATTGGCTTCAATTGGCAAGACATAGGCTATCATGGAAAAAGGAAGGGGAGGCTTTTGCCCTGCAGTGGGACAGTATAGGCTAATAATAATAAAAAAAGTATGTTTGAGAATCCTTTGGGTAATTTTTTAGCTGTTAAATATATTAAACACATTGTTTATTTATTTCAGGTATGTGAACTGGACATTATCTTCAACTTTGAGAAAGCATACTTCATCCTCGATGAGCTGGTGTTAGGCGGTGAGCTCCAAGAGACCAGCAAGAAGAATGTGCTAAAAGCGATTGCTGCACAGGATCTACTCCAAGAGGTCAGTAGCCAGGATAACGAGCTTGTATAATTATACCGACTTTATTTTAAAAAGCCTGAATACTATGAGCCAATAGCAGTTTTGATTCTACTATTAAACTAATTTTGACTTGCTACATCTCTTTTTAATATTTATCATAAAGGAATGATACAAGATTATCTTAGAATAGTTTAAAATTTGCAGCTATTTTATTGTATTTTTCTATATTATGTGTCTCTAGCACTCTTGCACAATGCATAATGCCTAAAAAATGCCTAATTCTACAAAGGAGGCAAATCAGTGTTTTTTATATTCCATATTCCTAAATTATTTTATTCGGAGAGCAGCTTATGTACTGGATAGGATAGTATCAGCTCTGTTTGTCTTATTAGTTACCGTACATTACGTACGTACGTTGTAACTGTACGCTTTCAACTAGTGCACGTGCACACACATGCCTTTAATACATGTGTCCAAATCAAGGTCTGCAACGGTTTATTGAATTTCGATCAATTCAACAAGCTTAAAGCTAAAGTTGATATCTTACGAATTTCAAATTACGCCTTAAGGACGTGGTACGCGCCAAACCAATATTGGAATCAAAATTTACAAAAACGAGATGTAGCAAGATCAAAGTTAGTATAATCAGAGTCGATATTTTAAACCTAAAATCAAATTAGTCCTACTAAGTTGTCATTATGGACAGGGCCGTATTCAGAGCGTTATGTGGGCTCGAACTTATGTAATTGCAATATTTGTGTTACTTGTTAAATTTTAAATGTTTTAAAATTGTGCTATTTTATATTGGGATATTTACTTTTACGTTTTTCAATATACTATTTACAAATTCCATAGATATTAACAATATTAGGTCGAACTATCTCTTCTATCTATTCTTTATGTAAATGCTTCAGTCTATAATAAATACCTTAGCCGCAAGATGGCGTTGTAAAAAGATTGCGATACTTCTGATGCGTGACTTTTGTAAGGCCTGGGCAAAATATAGCTTGTAAAATGGTTTTTAGTAAATTGTTATACGGGTTTAAGTTATTGTTAGTTTTAATTATTTTAACAATTAGCGAGGCTAGATATTATTTGTAGTGCAAAAAAAAACTACGGGAAAAGTCACTTGAATATTTTAAATCTCAATCTAATTTTTACTATAATAATTTTTAATTTGAGAGCAAGTGTGATCTACCTTTGAAGGTGGTCACCACCAATACTGCGCCGTGGGTTCGATTCCTACACGACACAAAACTTTGTGTAATTCGAGTCTGGGTGAACTTTACGTTCCGCCGTTTGCCGTAGGAAAATTTTGCTGACATCATCTTTCTGGTTTATTCATGACCTTCATAAGTGTTACTTTGTAACCTAAATGAAGAAATGAATTTTGAGTTTGAGTTTGAGTTCGTATATGTTTGCAAAGTCCCCTGCTACATAGAGATTGTACCGTAGTGCAGGAGTAGTCTTTAAAAAGAACAGAATTAGAACAAGATAAAAATAGCATAAACTTTAATTTTGTTAAGGGATAAATCTTGTGCCATGCATGGTTAATGATATTTTTAGGGACCAAAGCATTTACTTTAAAATAAACTATTTCTGTAGTTCCTAAAGTATCCAACTAATGTTTCATTATGGATATTATTCTTGTGTTCCTTTTAATGTTAGTTTAATATAATTACTAACTAACTGGGTTGTTCATTCATGTATTGGAGAAATTTACAAATACAAAATATATATGTTTATATTTAAAAACAACTGCCTTAAGCAATATAAAGGCCTACTTACACCATGCGAGTTTTGCAAAAAAATCATGCTGTCTTTGTTTTGCTAAACTGTTTATGTAAGTACCATTGCGGTACCACAACCTGCCGCTTACTTGTTATTGTGCAATTGTACACTAATATTTTTCGATTTGAAGAATAATGTAGCTATTTTTATAACTAGTAATGTAAGACAACAATACAATGTCAACGTTTCGAGGCAACGCATCAATCATCTATTCTGAGGTGATTGGTGATGAGGTATTACGGACTTCTAAAGGAGCCGCTAACCGCTTTCCGTCAGGCAGCCTATATCCTTACTTACTGACGAAAAATCCTTACCGATGAAAAAAAAGAGTGGCATGATACTTATATTACAAAACTTGCATGATATAAATGGTGCTTTGCAAATCTAGTCTTAACATCTCGATGTCATATTATTAATGTATATTTATAGAATTAGGTAAAGTGGACCAGTTTTTAGGACAGTGGCCTCGGTAGTGCCTTTTCATTATGTATTAAATATTAATATCACTAATGTTCGCGTGTAGGAGCACCTGCCTTTTTAGATTAACTTTAAACAAGCACTAATGTCTCACACATATCGAGTTCTTACACTAAAGTGTAGCTTACTATACAGTTAATAATATATATCTATATATATACATCAGAAAACGTATTTATTTTTTAGTTGTAGACTTTAAAAATCGATTGTTTGGGAAGACCATTTACCGGTTGAACCGCGTTGCGTTCGAAGACTTACACATCAAATTGGCTAAGCAATAATTTCGAGATGACAAACTAAAACACAATATAGCAAAATATAATATATCCTAATTATCCGATGAAAAGTATTGTGTTATGTGAAATTAATTGACAAAAAACACGGACCACGCTTTTGCATGTGCATATAGTTAAAAAATATATTAAAATAAATACGTACGTTTTCAGATGGTTTTCCATAATCATATACATTTCACAAAGTAATGGTCGATTTACACATGACCAAGTACAGTAGCGAATTATGTTGCCTTCCTTTACTAGTAGATATAGGAAAATAATGGATTTTTAGGAATTTTTAAATTAACTCGTTGCAGTACTTTTATAAGGTGTAAATCTGGGCTAGCACTTAATCTAACAAAAAATATAACAGTACTATATACTTCTATATACTCTTAGGCCTAGCTATATTAAATAAATAACACATTTGTAGCAGAAAAGCTAAACTAAAATATGTATAAGAAATAATATTTATTTATTAGAAAATTTTAAGAATATTAATGGTATATTTAGCTGTCTTATAGACAAGTCAATTTATAATGTATATTTACATATATAAAAACTATACGTATAATATGTATGTTAGGTACTCTCAATGACACACTTGAAAACACTATAATTATTGGAAAAATGACGTATTGTGAAACAGCTGGCGATCGACACGATATTTTGCTCAATATTTACCTTTAAAATGTCTTTAAATAATTTTACGTTGCACATCTCACTCCATAATTTTTTTATGTATTATAAATACTAATTTTTAATGTAGTGCAATCTCTAAAACTACTAAACGCTTTCTGAAAAAAGCCGCAGGTGGCAGCTAGTATGACACAAATGGATGTCTATTTAGATTGGGTTTCGTAGAGAAACTATCGATTTTAAGTAAATTTTGATATGACAAGCAATAGTGAATTTTATGTTTGCAGACTGAAAAGAAGTAGAATAGAAAAAAAATATGATCAAAAAACACTATTGTGTATATTTCAACCCTATAACACTATAAGTAGTCATTATATCTTAATTATTGTTATACCATTTACGAAGAAACTTAAAAATAATAAATAATTCTTGCTCAATTTTCACGGATATTTCCCAATAGCCTCGATAATCGCCAGCTGTGTACACATACTGCTTACAAAATTCTCGTTTACTTACTGCACTCTGCTAATTTTATCCTTTGTTTTGGTGTGATATGCATGCATTGGTGGCGGTCAGGACCTGAACGATGGATTGTTACACTGATGATTGCACAACTCGGACAATGAAACAAATAAGCTATAAGTCTCTGTATGTTTTAGTGCCTTTATTGCATGCGCTTCACTTCTATCATTTTAAACTTTCTAATCTATGCATATTTACGTTACTTTTTGTTTTTTATAAACTCCTATTCTCGCATGGCGTTTCAAGTCAATACTTACTATAGTACAAATTTTGTAATATTTTTATGTTAGCTGTTTCTTTTTCGTTTATTAAGAGCAGGATGAGAATTACCTCTCAAAAGTTGTCTTTTGCTTATTAGTCTTTTAAGAGAGTTTTTACTCTCTTAAAAGACTCACTTACCCAATGCAAATTTTGCGAGGCAATTTATACTGTCTTAATATTCGTGAAAAACAGTTGAAGCATAATACTTTGCGAAATTTGCATTTAGCAAATGGTGCTTTTGTTTCATTTACACACACATTCAATAAAAAAAATCTCAAAATATATATCAGGAAATTCATTCAAACAATTTTATATAGATGCGATATTATGTATTTTAGTTAGTAGGGGAAAACGTCATGATAGTTATAAATAGTATATGTATATCGTTGCTTTATACATGTGTAGTTGAAAGTTATGATAATTACATTGTATCGGGACACTGCTTTACCGTGATTTGTTCTTATAAATGACAAATTTTCTACAGAAAAGTAAAGGCTCATTTACACAAGACAAGATTCAATATTGCCTTTATTATTCGCCGAGAACCAAGAGAGCTTATAAAAAAAAAGATTTGCTTTGAAACTTGCTTTATGTAAATGTAGCTTAAGCGTAAATGCTTTAACATTTCATATTCGAGTCGTCCATAACATTGTCATTTCATGACATCAGGGTAACCGTAGGCTCAAATTCATTATCACAATGCTAATCGTATTTTGCTGATACCTGCGTATGATCCATACTTTCTTACTAATATTATAAATGCGTAAGTAACTGTCTCTTGCCTTTATTGACTAAACGTCTGAACGAATCTTAATAAAATTTGCCAAGAAGATAGATAGTGTCCTAGAGGGAAGGAGAGCCATATCTACCTCCTGTTAAAATTTCATTAAGATCAATTCTGTTGTTTTGTCGTGAAAAGGCAGCCTCAAAGCAGATAGGCAGAGTGACATTCGCATTTATAATTTAGTAGGTATGTATGTCAATATAAAAACAAGACGATGACACACAGTAATGCTATCTTATGTGTATAAAAAAGTATATAAAATCACGGTACGTTTGACATGTGATAGTGAATCATCCTCACGTAGTGTTGTATATTATGTACATTGTAAAACAGTGTCCTCAGTGGTGTATGGTCTGGCTGTTCTTGCATTACTGTAATGGGTTGTCGAAATACATTATATAAACAAATTAATCTGTTTTCTTGCATGTACCAAATCTCCTTTACCTTGCTTCCGTGGCATGAGATTGAGATGGGGTTGTCATTTTTCATTGCTCTTTTTTATATGGTATATTTGTCTATTATTGTTGTTTCTGTTAAATATTTTAAGTATAATTTAATATTTACTTGCTGCGATTTGAGGTCATTTAACACGGTGCAAGTTTTGAAAGACTCATTTCTAGGGCCCTCTTTTCCCGGGCTCCGTGGTTGATGGGGCCCTCTTAACTGTGTCTGAAAATTATTCAAATTAACAAAAAAAATCGTTTATATACTATTGCCCCATTATCCTTAAGTGCCCAGGTCTAAAGATGACCCAGCGCATATCATCTCTGTTTTCTCAGCGAGTAAGGCAAAGATTGTATAAAACTTGCATTGTGTAAATGAGCCTTTATTTAAAGTTTTTGAATGTTTTGGTGAAATGCTTTTCTATATTGACTGTGTGGATATTTTTTAGAATAATGGCAACCTTTTACTCATGCTGCGGATTTTCCTACTCCGATGTGGTGTCTGGTCTGTGGTCTGGGCAATGTTTTGAAAGCTCTCTAACGCTTTCCGCTGGTGTGGGATAGTTTTACAATAATTAACAGCATGAATATTATTTAATAATATTAACAATAAATTTATTAACATATACAATGAAAATAATAATATTTTTATCCAAGGGAATCATATATATATATTATTTCTTTATTAAATATATCTTCTTATGCACACATATTAATTTAGCTCCACAATACTAAAGTTCGGCCCTGAGTTACATTATAATATTTTTGTTTCACTTATTAGAAGAGTCTGTAAAAACAATCGTCAATTTAAAATATAGGCATGATGATTGATGAGAACCATGTCGTATTTTATGAAAAGAATTAGCTGCATGTTTACGGCGTGGATTGTGTTAGGACGAGACAGTGGACGCGGCGCTTCGGGAGGTGGGTCTACTCTGAAGCATGCTCGAAGACCAAGGACGCCGCAGACTACGCTTCCAACAAGCTTCCAAGTACCACGTTACAATCGAACTCTTCATGACCAAGTGTTGCGACATATGAGTCCAATATTTTAATTCACTTTTGCCATATATTATGTTTAAATATGTAAAAGATAGATGTGGTTTTTATTTATCGATAAATATATTTTATAGTCCTTTTATTTGTATAATTCGCCATGTAATACTAAGTTTTTTACGTGAATTAGAAATATTTGGCGTTATTACAACACATTTGAACATTACCGACCGAATTCAGTAGATATTATTTTATTCAAGACTAGCTGTCGCCCGCGGCTCCCCCCGCGTGGATGTCGGTTACCGCTGCAAAAAGTAGCCTATGTGTTATTCCAAACCATAATCTATCTCTGTGCCAAATTTCATCCAGATCCGTTTAGTAGTTTTTACGTGAAAGAGTAACAAACATCCATCCATTCTCACAAAGTTTCACATTTATCATATTAGTAAGGATGTACTCTTATAATGTCAGCAACGTTATCATCTCTTAATGCAACGTAACATGTAACGCACAACGGTCGTGAGTACTGATATATATGTTTAAAAAAAACTTCATTTATTAGTTTAGTTTATGTACTATGCTTTCCTTAAATAAAACCACATCTAACTCTTACATGATATTGTAAAGCAAATTATTTAGTATTATATGTCAAACCATTCGTTCTACACTTACGCTCTACTCAGTTACATTTTACAACGAAATAAATACATGCCAGTTGAAGTTAAAGTGTTCTTCAACAAAATATTTCGTTCAGCAATCAAGTTTACAGCGTGGATTTTGTTAGGTTGAATTGGTGGACGAAAGTCTTCGTGATGCGGGGTTCTATTAAACGTCAATGAAGCCCCAATATACCGCTGAAGACGCTTCCAACATACATCCACGTGCCACGGTGCTAACGGACTCGTCACTATCTACAAATAAGTTTTTTTTGCGTATAACCAATTCTTTAATATAAAAAAAGGGTAGAAGGTATATGCTGTTTATATCACAGTATAAGAATCTATACAGTAGAACTTATTTGCATAGAACAACAGTACACCTAGGCTAGTCTAGGCGGTGAAGTGGGAGAGCAGGCCACTGAACACAATCTAGCCTAAGTGTTACTGTAACTGTTGACCATAAGCATTGATATAGTAGGTCCACTAGATGAGCGATGACCGCGCAAACGTGCTTCCAAAATAATATTAGACTCCCGGCATATGCCCGAGCGTCATTTGTTTTTCATATAGAATGCAACATTGAGCTTGTCGGAGCAAGTATATATACATATCACTATCTCCGTCATATCCCATTTATGTAATCGTGTTAAAGGGCTATAGTGTAAAAGAGATAGATATATGTTTACTTCGAAAAGTTTACGGCACAATTATAAATGGAATAGCAGCTTACATTTTGACTATATTGTATGTGTTTGCTACTCTGTATTTACCTCAGTGACCATAAGAGTCTACACGAGCAGGCACGTTGTCATTACGTGTCATTTCGCTGACATGAAACTCGTTGACCTACTGTATAGCTTTTTACACTGTTCTCCTATTGTGGTGGATTTGACTGGAAAAATTAATAAAATTGAATTTATGGAATTGAGAACTTTCGATATAAAGAGTAAATTTTATCGATATTTGATACTGGCTATAAACAAGCTGTTTATTTATATTTTCATAAAGTCCTTATCGTCTAGAAAACATGTGACGTCTAATCATTTGATTAGGTATTAAGTTTGCACTTGTAGCACATATCGATATAAGATAAATAATAGATTAATAAATCCACCATAATTCACCGCATGTATATAGCTGATAAGTATTACTGAGTATATTTTATCGAGTCTCTTTCGCTGCAGAAAAATATTTTTTTTATAAATTATACCCTCCGCGTGCTAACCATATTTTTGAAATAGTTTTTTTTTTTTTACTTTTTAAGTAAATAAAAAATATATCAATTTTACTTTAAACATACTTATAAATATGACCACATTCCGTTCAATGTTTTTAATCGAATCCAAAAAATACGTTTACAATTTGTCACATTTTTTTTTTTTTTCAATAAAAAATGTACATAGTTACCAACGTCATTGTACCATAAATTATTGTCTGTAAACAGCGCTCTAGTCTTGTAAATATTGATCAGTTGGTACATTTCTAAGCATTCACTTGGCAGTGACTACAATATTGGACGTGTATTTTTTATACTATTGACATTCCTTTTTTATATTTAGGTAGGTAAGTATTTTTATTATAAATATATTGATACGATGAAAACACATTCAGATTTATGTCAGCAAATAAAATGGCAATACAGTTTATAAATATGGCAATAATTGGAAACTTATTGATGCACGATAAAAACTTGTGAAAAGACTCAAACTGCATTCATTTAAAAATAGTTTAAAACTAAAGTGAATCAGAGCATTTTCAAAATATTGCCATTTTTAAAAACGATTACTTTTGTTGCTGACTGTACCAAAGGTTGTATTATCTCAATTCGCATTTAAGGGTTCGATGCCACATAGCTTAACGCACAGACATTCATTTACGTCTCTTTTTTGCTTAAATTGTAAAAAAGTAGGAGTGAACAGGATGACTGCTCGAATACATATTTCCGAATTTTGTTTTCATGTACTAACTTATTTTACAAGAAATGTCAAATCATCTCTTGTATAAATAAAAAAAGTCGCGTGGTATTTTGTCTAAACTGAAACAAATATTGAAAGAAAGTAAATAAATCAATGAATGGCCTTGCAAGCGCGGTTATATGGTACCGAACCCTTATTACCACTTACCTATTTTGAATCATGCGAATATACCTATATTGAGTAAGTAATTTCTTTATACAATATTATATACTATGGATATTAACGCGATCAAGTATTATTTACCCTTAGATTGCTTCAGGTTACACCGGTCGTGGTAGTCTTGGCATAGTAAAGAAGACTATATAGTGAGGACACTACTGGCTTATGTCTATGTAAATACCTACCGCTCAGGACAAAGTCGCTCGCGCTCGGCGGCTTTCAAACTTCGAACGCCGCGGGCGCTCCACCTGTTGCGTTGCCAGCCGTACTTGTATGATTATTATTATTATGTCTCTCTTTATCACGGGTATTTTCCCATCATTCAAGGAGAATAACCGGGCCTTTGCAAGGCTTGCGCGGGGACAAAGATCCAACACGCACAGGCCCTTAGAGAATTTTAATTTAAAATGGGATGAGACGCTTACCGTAGTCGTGCCACAGCTGCACTATTGCAGTATAGCCATGATCTGTCTATGGCAAGTGTAGAGCTATTGCAACATGTGAAATCAAATAATTTTGGGCTATGGGATTGGGTGTTCGATGAACTGGTTTACAATAATTATGGGATAAAACGTCAGGCGACGTTTTATCCCATAATTATTCCCATCATGTAAAAATTGGGATATACCCTAAATGAAAAATAGGCAGACAGTGCCTGAGCATTAGGTATTTATTTTGACATAAGGCGGCAGTGTCCTCACTGAGAGAGAGAGAGTGAGAGTCTTCTTTACACTATGGTCGTGGTCACAAGATTAGTTATCTAATGCTCGTGTTAATACCCGAAGTATATAATAATGTTATTATTGTATATCTTGCAACACGATAGTTTAAAAGTTAGTTATTTAGTTTTTGTTTCATTTATTATGTTTTTCATGTTTAATTATAAAATGTTGAAGTTTATATTTAGTTGAATATGAAAATTGACGAATTATTAATAATAACCTGAATTTATTATTTCCATAAGTATTTTACTTTTATAAGTTATGATCAATGGACCACAGTTATTAGATGAAAAAAAATAACCCGAATATTTTTAGATAGCGGTAAAAGCCATAGGTATATCTTGATATTAGCATGGCTAGGAAAAAAAACATTTTTTATTTTTTTACTCTTCAGGGTGACTTTCAAATTGTATGTAGTGGTCTATGAATAGATTTAATAACTTTTTTACATATTATTATTTAGACCACATTCACATTCTTGGTGAGAAATTTATATCTAAGTACCAGTGGCGTGGCGTGGGTATCAGCACGGAGTGGAGGAAAATTCCGCCGCCCCCTTATTAACGTACGCCCCTTTGCAATTTATAAGACAAAAAATTAAAAAGTATTGTTCAAATAAGTCAGATAAAAAGTCATGTCACAGTATAAGGAATGAAAGCCCGTGCTCTTATTTCATTCAGTTCTAATCGTAAATGGGACATAAAATGATATGGTTCCAATTTTATAAAATTTTATTATTTATTGTGAAACTTTGTCGTCTCCCTAAAAGTGCGTCGGACTAGACCTCCTGTCTCTACTACACTATACCACTGCGTTGTAGGTACCTACTATAATATAATATGTAATAAGATATGTAACAAACTTATATTTTCGATAATTAGTACATTTTGTGACGCATATTTTATTATGACAAATTAAAACGTTTTTGTGTAATAAAGTGTATTGATAAATCATAAATTTGATACTGTTTCGTGTTATGATACATGTGTCTATGTGATAAAATAACTTATTGCTAATAAAACATATTTTACATGTTTAACTACTTTTACTTTCAATAATACCTCGTTAGGTACTTAAAGTATTTTTTTGTCAAATTTTTAACATATTTTTTTCTTTTTACTGTTTTTAATTATTTTTAAATTTCTTTTTTATAGGTAGGTATTAATGTCATGTTTACCTAACTTATTCATAAGTAATTTAACTTAGAGTCACTTTATTATTATAATCAATTTATTAGCCAAAAGTATCAATAAAAATGTTATTTTTTCTAAAACACTTATGAAATGTATGATATCTAGAAACAAACCGAAAAGCGATTGCTCGGTCTAACGCGGCCACGAGCGACACTGGCTCAGTGATGACCCTTGTTGCAGGAGGAGACTCCGCAGGGCTTCTTCGAAGACCATGGCCTCGGGTAAACAGCACACCTTCGCACCCACACCCATCACGCAGCGCCACCAATACGTATCCGGGAACTTACTACGTCAAATGTATTTTGATATTAGATTTATTATCTATACCTACTTAGTAAACTAGTTAAATATTATCTATATCATTGTATTTATCTATGGTCGTGCACATACATTATAAAATGTTATACAACATGGTAATTAAAATCATATGATTTACCATCTGCTAACGGTGAAAGAAAACAATAGGACGAAACCCATAATGTGTTGTTAAAAATTCAGAAAAGCATGTGTGATCCATCAACTCTTGCAACGCTAGCCTAAAGCGCCAGCGTGTGTGCATGAAACCCTCTTAGCTCTCTTGATAAAGGGGATGTGGGACGTATATGGGCTGTTGTTACTATCTTAATCTTAATTATATAAATTACGTGTCAAGTTGTTTGTCCGCTATGGACTCCTAAATTGAACCGATTTTATTAAGATTTTGCACACTGTGTGCAGTTTTATCCAATTTAAAAGATGGGATATTTTTTATCTCGATAATGGACTTCAATTTCACCCGGACAAAGTCGGGGCGGGCCGCTAGTTATGTATATATTGTAAAACATTTTGAAACAAAATATAATAACAATCCAGTGTTTTATAACATTATATAATTGTTGTGTGGAAGAATCATATCTATTTACACAATGTAAGTATAGCAAGGCATCATGCCATCTCTGTGTTTCTCAGTTAGAAATACAAAGACAGCATAAGTTGCTTTTTAAACCTTCCATAGTGTTACTGGACCTTCAAGGCTTTGAAAAGAGGGTGTATCAAAACAAAAGTTTTTTTATATCGTTAATTGTGTGATCACGGGCATGCCTACAGGGCAGAGGGGTATTGGCCGTATTGGTCTAGCCCTCAAAGACCGGCCGCTTTTCAAATTATCCCAGCAAGCAATCTCTATTTAGGTCACATGCTAAGAAAGCAATTATTTTCAAAATTTAAATTGTTTTTGGTGCATGCATTTATGCACTTTACTTGATCAATAGTAGATTAAAACGAGATTACCTGGAGCCATGCAGAAAAATAACATTAAAATCTCCAACAAGCCTGCCTGCCAAAGGCTGCCTGTGCTTCGTTTTTTTATGTCTTGAGTTAATAACTTGTTACTGGATAGTTTTGGAATGTAAAAGACTGTCTCAAGCCCGTGTACTGTAAAGACTATTTGGTAAAATATATCCTCCGAAACACAGTATACCTACATACCTATTTATATTTAGTAAAGTCAGAGTATAAATTTGTTGCTATGATTATATATATTTAACAGAAGGTAAAATGGAAACTAAAGGGCAAAAAGTAAGTTTAGTTTGGTAAGCAGCTGCCCAAATGTTACTACACTATTATGTTATATTTATAGTAATTAGTTTTATTTAGTTTATAGTTAATTTGAAATTAAAGTGTATACGGTACGGCTACGACAAAAAGTGTAGACATTTGTAGAGCCCACAGAAATAGAACAGGATCCTGATATTAATTTTCTGTGGTGGATCCACATCAACGGGCCCGTAGAACAAAATCGTCGCGTTTTAGTTTTACAGTACACTAATTATACACACTATTAATATATTATTTTTATTGCTGTGACCTATCCAATCGAAACTTTGCAATAAGTTTTAATAAGGTATGAGAAACACAAATTGATATTTTTTTAGATAAGATCTATGGGCCCATCGACATAATGGTTGCCGATGTGCACAGTTTGTGTCGTAGTACTGTACATATATTCTGTGTAAGGAATAAGGATACACGTATTCATGGCAACTAATATGTACTTAATGTTTAGTTTAAGTTGTCGCACCGCTTCAGTTTTATAACATAAGATATACGTACCTACTATATGAAATAAGGAGTCGTACCATGACGTCCTTATAGCGATTTCTTTTCGATCTTAGTTTGAATTTCGATTTCAAACCTTAAAGCTAAGTGATAAAGTTGACATCTTAAGAATTTTAAATTAAGATTGAAAATGAATCGTTATATCTAAGGATGTCATAGTACAGCCTAAGACCAGATTACAGAGTAATTAATCATCCGTTGGATACTACGCTACGACTTTTTTCATCGATTCAAACGCGATGCACCTTTACGGTGCACTGGGTACCTATTTAACCCAACATACACACCATTATTAAATGTAACAGAATTTTAAAAATATTTTATCTCAGCAATTAAACCCAAATTAGCTTATTCCTAAAAAGATCTATGCTCGGGACTACCTAAGTGTTTGACGCCCTTACACTCTCAATTTTTAGAAGATCTGTAATCTGGAAAGAAGAGGATTGAACCAGCATCAATCTTGAGTCTATGGTCATATCATGTATTATGTACAAATAAGAACAATAAAACAATTCTTATAAGTTAATTGAATCAATTTATCGCAAGATGTTTCCCTGCCCTAACACACCAGCCTACAGGCCAACAGACAAAACACATTCGGAAGATACTGACCATCGTTTTACTTAAGAACCAATCTGAAAAACAGCGCATAAAAATGCTGCAGCGCAACCTGAGATTAGAAACGATTCTGACGTCGCACATAGGGTTGCCACCCGTACTTTATAATAAAGTATTGTACGTTATTTCAGGTAATTGTACTCTATACTTTATGAGTACAATAAAGTACACGAAAATACTTTATTTCGCATGATGTGATTTCTTCATGTTTTTGAAAAGTTTAGTAGTTTCGATTGGCGCTGAATCGATTTTGCCACTCGCCAGCGACAGACAGAAAGCCAGCGCAATAAAGAAAAATAAATTGTACTTTATTTTGATACTGTGTACTTTTTTTTTCTTGTGTAGTTCTTGTGTGTGTATAACCAACGTACTTTAATTACAAAAAAAAGGCGGCAACCCTAATCGCACAGGATAACATTATTTTTGCGTTGATATAAGTAATATAGTGCCTAAGTATTTATTTATTATTACTTTTTGGTGTTCTGCCTGTGTATGTTCGAATAAACGTTCTTCTTCTATCTTTCGTTTTGAAAATAGGCCTAACATGCGATACATCTGTTTACTAAGTTTCATCTTTCGCTAATTACCATAAGGTTAAGATTTGCTAAATGATAAATTATATTGATTTTACGACTTTTCCCCATTGAAAGAATAGGTTCACAAATGGCCGCATGGCGTGGCTCGTAGTGACATATATCGACGGTGTCACTCCATGCTACGTGACGATGAAATCTTTAGATTTTATGGTAGGTAATTGACAATCTGGTGAATGCTGTAGGCAGACAATGGATGAAAACAGTTCAGGATCAGTTGCTATGGAACCTTTAGGAGAGGCCTATGTCTTTTGTTTAATAGTTAATCTAATAAATGACTGCCGTTATGGTCCAGTGACCGCAGTATGCGCTTGCTGTGCACGAGGTTGCGGGTTCGATTCCCACACAGGCCAAAACTTTGTGTGACCCACAAAGAGTTGTTCTGAGTTTGGGTGTAATTTGTGTCCGTTAATTGTAACACAGAGCACGTTCTCTTGTGCGAGAGTTGTCTTTAAAATAATGTATCTTTGGGTGATACTCGACCGCAATTTAAAAGTAGCCTTACGCAGGTCGCCCCCTAAAGGGCATTCGATGTATTCTGCTGAACATTCAAAATTACTGCTGGTGATTTTGTATAGTGTTTTGTGATTAACTGCGCAGTACGAGTATAATGACTGTATTTTAAATGTAAATGTCTAAAAGATATTATATTTTTCTAGAACTAAACTGACTTTAGGCAAGTTAAAAAAAACACCTTTTTAAATAATATTATCTTACATTGTTTACAATATACTTACATGTTAATTCTTGTGAGAAGAATACACGGTAAAAAGGAGTTAATAACAATGATTTTATTTTGGATTATATCTATTTTTTTCTCATTATTTTTTAATTATTTAGTGACTAAAAATAGGTACCTTTTAACTCATACCAACTTATATTTATTACCCGGATATTTATTCACTAATGACTACATATATGTATAATGATAAAGTTTCTGGAGTGATGACCATGAACTGAAACGCGGCGTGGGCACCGACGAAATCGTTGGACCATGGTACACTGGTCAACTCAAGACAGGAATTCTTTGGGGGAGCCCTATGTCTAGCAGTGGACGTCTTTTGGCTGAGATAATGATGATATTAATGCAGCCTTTATATATTTACAAACAATATTTTCTACATATTTCGCAATGAAGGGATTTAGCTTACTTCCTTAAAAATGGATATTACAAAATTACTGTGCAGTTAATTAAAAACATCCTATATTTATAAGAGGTAGTAAACCTACTCTTGCACTTAGTAAAGTGAAATATATCCATATATGTTTGTGCTAAAAGACGCATATATTATGTAGGTAGGTACTTATTTTTTATACATTTTCAGACCGAAATCGTCACGTTTTTTGCCAGTTCACTGTATTGTAAAAACTAAGCCCCGTAAAAGAACTTCGTTCCAATGAATAAACTCCCTGCCGAAGTTATCCCAAGAGACTATAGCATGGGGTTCTTCAAGAAAGGAGTTATAAGGGTTTTTAAAAGGGTCGGCAACGCGCGAGTGACACCCCTGGTGTTGCAAGCGTCCATAGGCTACGGTAACTGCTTACCATCAGGCGGGCCGTATCCTTGTTTGCAACCTTGGTAGTATAAAAAAAAACAGAATATTGTTTATACACCTCCAAAATGACAAACTAAGCGTCGTCTGGATTGTTAAATCTATGTCTTACGTTTTAGTTTTCAAGTTCAGAGTACCGTGACTAAGACAAAAATGTTTTTTTTTTTCTTATTAACAGTGATTAAAAGGTGTACCTGTGTAACGATAATATTGACGTATAAGGCTGCCTGTTCACTGAAGCGGAGCGCGGCAGCGGAACTAAGAACCTGAGAAATATAACCAATTGATGGATTGCATACTGGAGCGAAGCTGCGATTTTATGCAATCCTATTGGTTAGTATTTCTTAGCTTCGCTTATATCTTAACCCTATTAAGAAATAAGCGAAGATCTACCACCTAGTCGTGCAAATTACTAAATTTATTTGGTCGGCTCGTAATTGGTTAGCAGTTTCGTCTGTCAGCGCTAACTAGTTGTTTATGTCTGTATAACGACCTTCATCGTGTGTTATAACACTCAAAGCGTGGTCTAAACGTTGCCTGGCTTTAATTCGCGCCAATCATAAGACTGGTTGATTCAACTGTTTGTATATATTTATAAAGTATTTACTGAGCTATGTAAGAGATAAATGTGTTCTAAGGACGCGTTTACATCTGATGTAGTCCGACGATTTATGTAATTATTTTTCGTTTGTAGATAGTGTAAATCGTTTTTTTTTACTATATTAAAGGGGTGCAAGGGGATACAAAGGGCACTTGCACCCTTTGTCTAGGGAGATAAGATCCCTATTACATCCAGATGAACTTTCATACGGATACATTTTCCGGCGCCCACAATTCCCTTAAGTCTTATTGGGTTTAGCTCGAGTTCTGCTTTATTGATGTAGCTAACCATTGAAAGGTAGTATAACTATTATGATATTATGCAAATAAGTCTGCACACTGAACGTTCGATGTGCACAGTATCCTTAGTAACACCTCAGGACTAAACTCATATCAAGTTTCATATCTTAATCAATCAAGAGGCCTAACAAATACCACTTTACTTTGAAATATTGCGTAATATAGTTATATGATAAACTATTAAAACATCGTTTTATTTATTATAAAATCATTTTAATATAATATGATTCAAAAAGGTTACACAATACAAAATAGTTTTTATTATAATATGCCATATTAAGGTGGTTACTCGTTATAGTGTCATCGCTCAGTGGCCCATTACAAACCATATAGGTAAGTATAATCTACCAAATTTAGCTTTAAATTCCACCAGCACGTCATTTGCCTCAAAATCTAATTTTAAATTGACTGGCCTGTTAGTCTAGGTCGTGGTAAGTAACCCTGTCTGCGAAGCTAGGAACTAGGGTTCATAAATAATTCCTAGCTAATAAAATGCATTACAAAATATACGATTACTCTATACCGACGGGACTATAAAGAGTAATGGTCCTTTAACAGAAAAATATTACAAAAAAGACACATTAACAGTCTTGAAATACATTGAATATTGACCTAAAACTAAATGCGCCATAACAATGCCGATACAGCCTGTATATCGGCAATATGGCTTATATAATGCTTACAACTTAATAAATAATGTAAATATAGTGCTGTATTTATCATTAATGTTTTACATACTGACAAAAACATTCATTTTGTGGTCTAACCTGATGACAGACTCAGCAAAGCTTCCCACATTCTTCAATCTAGAGATTAAAACTTAATTGCCATTAGTGGCAGACAGGCTAACGCTCCACCCGATGGTAACTGGTCTCGTGGACTCAAGGACTTCAATGCCCGGAACAGCCAAGCTGCCTACCATATTAACAGATTGTTAACACGAGCTGTAATATTCAATGCTAAACACAGCAATGCATTACTAACTTACATATCGATTATACAATAATATCAAAAAGTTACAATTAATTAGAATTTTCAGTAGATTTAGATTCAGGTGTAGACTTCACTTGATTGGTAGTGGTGGGAGATGAAGAAGAAACTTCGGAATTTTTAGAGGGGGGTGAGGTTTGAGGCGCGGGCTCTGCAGTGTTCTTCTTCTCTCTGTCTTGTTCTTCTTTCTCTTCTCGAGCTTGCTGCTGGCTGGTCACGTTGGCGAGGTGTAGTGCAGCTAGCAACGCAGTAATGTACCGGCGAACATCAAGTTCCACACCTGTAATAAATCTTACTTAGTACATATCTAAATACGTTAATACTTGATTATAAGATAAGATTGGGCTGCTTTCTCTTTTGTTAAACCATGACACGAGTTTAGGAAATTTCCTATTGATATCTAATTTTAATAGTTTAAGTGGAAGGGAAACTCTATCGAAAACTAAAACTGGTGGTAGTGCTGGGGATTTTTAAACTAATGGCACAAAAAATGCAATAGAATATGTTAGTACTTAGAATGGTGGTAAACAAGCATACTGTGCACCTGATGGTAGGCAGTTACCATGGCCTATGGACGCCGTCCGTGATTTATATGTTTGTAAAGTCTCTTGTGACACAGAGCTTGCAGAGAGCAGCTCACTAGGTGGATGTATGGAATTTGACGTAAGTTTACGACATTATATGGTAAACTTATGTCTAATTCCATACATTTGCTTTCTATTCTATTCGATTCGACTATAATAATAGCCACCCATATATGTCCCACTGCTGGGCACTGGTCTCCCCTCTCCTCTATCAAGAAAGAGAGAGAGAGAGAAAGGGACAGACAGTTCTTAGAATAGTCATCGTTTTGCAGATGATAAAATACACAAAGCTTTGCTGCTCTAACGTTCTAGCTAGAATATGTGCGTATACACACACACTTATGTCTTCATGAGATTGATTGGAACAACCAGTTACTTATACAAACATGTATGCATAAAATTCAAATTCAAAAATATGTTTATTTTGTTTATTTTCGACTTATAACCTGTTTTGTTGTTTGCTTTAAAATAATGATATAAATATTGTGTTTATATATTACAAAAAAATTTATAAATAAAAAATATTTAGATTTTTTTTGACACTTATTTAGCGTTTCCGGCGTTATACGAATTAACTATATATTTTAAACACTGTAGATTCAACGATAAATAGTATTTCTAATTTCAAAAAGGGCAAAATGGCAGACCTCCGACAGTCTGAAGTCTAAAAATTGAAGACCGGGATGCTTCTGATTTGGTTTTTAGCCTGAGTTAAACGCTGAATCAAAATTCCTGATCGACCGCGTCTTCTTGGAGTAAGGGCAGTAGGAAGAAACGTTTCCTATCCCAAGGATAACCTTAAAGACCTAGTGTAAAAAAATATTAGGTCGGCCACACGCAAATGAAACATGTGATATTACAAGCATCTATAAGCTACGGTAACCGCTTAACATAAGGCAGGCAGTATGCTTATATGCCACCAAAGTAGTGTAACATTTACAAAAAAGATGTAGGTATTCAAAAATCTTACCGGAGTTCCTGAGCTCGTTGATCTTGTAGGCGAGATTGGCCCACACCCTGCGGCCAGCTACAGCGCTGAGCCTGCCCACGGTCTGCACGGTATGCAGCGCCGGATCATTGGTCGCGGCTACAATTTCGTCTACAATTACACATCCTTACATTCAATAACATTTGTCAACAGAATCAAAAGTTGACATACACTTAAGTTATGTTTCCAGCAGACATCGATGCGGAGGAATTTTATGACGCCTTTTAAGCAGTCCCTCCCCGTTTGTCGTGTATTTTCTATGTATATATATTTTTTTTCCTTTTTTAAGAAGTGTAAATATTTTAGGTATATTGTATATTTAGATGTAAATAAAGACTTATGTTTAAATATTAAAGCAATATGGAAAAAATCGAGCCCGGAGCAGGATTCGAACCTGCGCCTCTCCTAGTTCTTACTCCAGAGTTCGAATTTGTCCACCGCTTTTTTACGTCTTGGAGTGTGACGTCAATCCAAGACGTAAAAATGCTTCATTCAACCGTTAGGAACAGTCTATACGTACAACATCTTCCAATTGAGAGGAAGGATTGTTATTATAGAATGAAACCACTCTATATTATTAAATATTTTTTCTGTTTTTAGGGTTCCGTACCTTAAAAGTAAAAAAGTCCCCTATAGAATCACTTTGTCCTCTGCTTAGTCTGTTTCCTTGCAATCAAGCTTAAGTTTTACAAAACTGGTGATATAGTTGTATTTCTCTACATGAGTACATAACTTAGGTACTAATATCATTTACCGGAACTGTTGCCGACTGTACATAACGCATTTAGCCACAGAATACTTAATAGTACAGGTACAGAAGGTTCACTTCGCTAAATCATTTAAACAAATATCAACTTTGCTCGCACACAATAGAGCGCAATTCAGCTCCCCAGAACAAAACTTACCTACTCGTTTATTTACCTACAAATTGGCTCCCTTTGTATTGCGTATTTCTGGACATTATGGTTGTCACTTAGAGATCAATTTTGATCTGAAGTACCTGTTAGGTTTAGGTAGGTACTTACTATACTTTTGTACACGAGTGACTTTTTAAATAAATCTGGACATGTGGGGACATATTCAATGTAGGTACTTAGTAATTAAATTATAAGAACGAGCAGTTTGTGTCCACATCACAGGACTGGTCAAACCACTAAAGAACAAATTATAATAATGGGTACTAGCTGTTGCCCGCGGCTCCACCCATGATTATGTTTTTAAATTAAAAATAGGTATTAGAGTTTGTCATTGGTTTGTTTGGAGCCATTTGTCCAGTTGAAATTTAAAACTATTGAGTGATAGGCGGTTATAATATATTTTCCCAATTAAATAAGTACCTACTTAATTGGTTGGACAAATAAATAATACGTCTCTACAAAAACTGTGCTGTACCTATAGTCTACATATCAAAATCTTGCTACAAATAGGTACCTACCAATTATGTTTTTCTAAATGATAACGTGTTTCTTTACTTTGCAATATCCTTTGGAATATTGAAAAACGAGAGGTTAGGATCCTTATCACTATTTAAGCAGCCGAATACTGTGGAATATTTTTATGCCTTTATTTTCTTTAAAATATTTAAAAGCGAAAACGAATCGGTGACGAATTACGGCTTCGTGTGCGTTTCGTAGGTAAACTTACGTCGAACCGACGACGCGACCGGCGCGCGACACTCGACTAAATAATACCCCTGGAAATGTTGCGGCCGGGTACTTGTAGATTCATACCTAAACAGCGGAGTGAACCAGGCCTGATTTAGCACTAATAATTACGTCATCATCCCAAATCATAAACGTCCCACTGCTGGGCATGGGTCTCCTACATACAAAGAGGAATATTAGTCTAATATACAACAATGGCTAGACGCGTTGGTATAGGGTTTTGTTTCGAGTTTTCCCTCTCTTGCAGTGGATATTGTATGCCTGATTTACTCCCTTAGTCGACTCTTACGACATTTAGTATGTCTTATTTAATCATTGAGCAATTACGCAATTTATATAAATGCATAAACAGGATATATATGACATTGTGAAATATAATAATAATCTTAACAAAGCTCGACAATGTACTATATAGATATAGATAAGTTATCTGTATGTTTTGTGAGATATATAACAGGATACTTGAAAATACAGAAAAATAAATAAAGACTATCTTCTTATCGTCTGGTTAGTAGCCAACTTGCTTCTCTAGACAAGTCGCAGAAACTGTAGTAGAATTGAATAAAAAACAATATATGGGATTGAAGTCCAGTCAACGAATGTCTTAAAAGCAGATATAGAGTGAATGATAACATATTAACGAAAACCATATATCTATACTTGATATTATAAAGCTGAAGAGTTTGTTTGTTTGGTTGAACGCGCTATCTCAGAAAGTACTGGCGCGATTAGAATTTTTTTTTTGTTGAATAGTGGATTTATCCAGGAAGGCTTTAAGCTATATAACATCACGCTATGATCAATAGGAGCGGAGAAGTAGTGAGGTATGTTGCAAAATCGCGGAAAATACTCCAAATTACCACGCGGACGAAGTCGCGGGCGACCCCTAGTAGAACATAAACGTTTACAGACTATGTGTAGCACCAGGGTATTGTGTTGTGGGTAACCCTGGATAGGAAGTTTATAAAAATAACTTTTAAATCTAAATGAACACCTTAAACCTATACTAGTGTACAGAAACACAACTACACCACCATGTTTAATTATTTAACTATGGTCTTTTGTAAGGTGGGTCCTTTCCCAGTCGGGCAAGCTTGCTTGTATGGTGCCTCTACCTTTTGATTTCTTACAGATTTTGTTCTATCATAATATAACTACTTTATGAAAAATACGTTTACCTATCCCGGGGATAGCCCTGGTGTAAAAAAATAAATAAATTGAGTCGGCTACAGACGAGTGATACCTCTAGTATACCGAGTGTCTAGGCTACGGTAACTGCTAAACATCATGTAGGCCGTATGCTTGTTTGCCCCTAAGTAGTTTAAAACAAAAAGTTCATATGATAACTAAAATACTCACTGGAAGGCTCCTCCTGTGGTCCAACAGGGGGTAGGTAGTGGTCAAGCAGCTGCATAGCGTACGTAGCTCCCGCATCAACGCCGTGGACAGCCTTCTGTCCATACGCCGTCGACAGTAGCGCGTTGGCTTTAGCCCAGGACAGCTCCTTGAGGGACGCCACGCGTTGTTCAGCTACTACACGAGCACCGTATACCTAAGGAAGGAAAATACTTCAGTTATTTGTTTCTGCTTACTATCAGGCGGGCCGTATGCTTGATTGCTACCTTGGTAGTTTAAAAAAACATCATTTATTCACACACACACGCACCTTAATGCCTCTCTATGATTGATGTGTAAGTGCCCCTTATAAATAAACAGTATTATGAGTATTATTCATATAGATTACACTGTAACACTTTTCCCTAACTCCTGCGCTAATAATAACTGTGTTGCAGGAGTAAAATAAATAAGAAAAAATAGCAACGAGATAGAGGTATTCCTGGGGAAGAACATAATATCATACTTTTGAGGCGATAACCGCGGGCAAAATAGAGAACAACATTTAGTATTATCTACACTAATATTATAAAGAGGAGATTAGTATTTTTGGTAACAAATAAACTCAATAACTACTCGACTGATTTGATGATGATTGGTGAAAATTCTTTCACTATTAGAAAGCTACATTATCAGCCTATGTTACCCACATAGGCTCTATTATATTGAAAAAGAAATCCTTACTAATATTATAAATGTGAAATTTTGTAAGAATGGATGGATGGATGGATGTTTGTTACTCTTTCACGTAAAAACTACTGAACGGATCTGGATGAAATTTGGCACACAGATAGATTATGGTCTGGAATAACACATAGGCTTTTTGCAGCGATAACCGACATCCACGCGGGCGGAGCCGCGGGCAACAGCTAGTACAGAATAAAGGTCCACCCGTGCAAAGTCGGGACAAGCCGCTAGTAATAAATATTCTTCAGTAACAGTTACATAATAGAAAATAATCACAGTTATGCGTCAAAAATATAATGCACGTCATCTATTAGAGCATTAGAACCAAATTGTTTAATAATGACGTAGTGCTCGTAACACGATATCACGAGAGTATTGCACAACTGCGCCTACGTTCGTAATTAATTTCATGCCAATATTGATTTCTAGTTCTTTTCAATACACGCGTAGTTTCAACGATAAATAGACGTTAAGTAAAAACTTAACTGCCCCTATAGATAAGTGACATTTTTTTTGACTATTTGATTCGACTACCGTTTATGCAAACGGTAGTCGAATCAAATAGTCAAAAAAGAAAATGTATGCGATGTAAGTCAAAAGAGAAAATGTATGTGAGTTTACAAAATAATGTCGTCAACTCACGTCAAATCCCATACATTTGCTTATTTGATTTTTTGATTCAACTACCGTTTATGCCACTTGTCTAGGGGGGCTGACCTGTTATGTGTCCTTGACTGGTAAGCCAGAGGTCGTGGATTCGAATCCTACGAGGACACATTGTGATTTATAAATATGTCCCCTAGCGACACAGGGCTTGTTCCTTGTCTTAAAAAAAAAGAAGACTGGGGAAGTAACTCCACCTTACAGAAGACGATAGGCAGATTACACCTGGTGGTGTCTTAGTAATGTTCCTGTGCCCAAAAAATTTGGAAGTTGCTTCTAAGCATACGATATTCTATACGATAGCTTATGTAACATTGTTTCATTACAGGCATGAATTTTAATTAAAAATTATTTTAATCAGTCCATTGTCTAGAAGTGTTGTTGTTAATTTATTAAAAGTCTCAAGGTAAACACTACGTATTCTAATTTTACATCCAACTGTATTAATGAAACAGAAACCTGATATTGCTGACCCTGATCTATGTCTGTCTGAAGCATTGTAATGGCTAAAAGGGTCGTCCGATAAACTTTAGTCGGGATGGTTGATGTTTTATGGAAATCGGCAAAGCCAAGAAAATAAGGAACCTAGAAAAATAAATTAGTTTGCCTACATCGAGTTCACTGGAAAGGATAGAGTTATAAGAACTAAAATATAGATGGCCAAATTTGCTTGCTTTGTAACTTGTATAGGCATATATAGGTTTTCATTTCATTTCAAGGTATATTTGCGCATTTCTGTAGGCTGTAGGTATAATTATATATTTGTCTGCGGGATCTTTCATCAGTAGGGGCAAACATAAGCTTTGAACAAGTGTTTGAATCATTAAATTTGATAAAAAATTAGGGAAATTATGGGGTTCTGACCAAAATGGGAAATAATATGGGGTGTATATTATTTCCCATTTTGGTCAGAACCCCATAATTTCCCTAATTATTTATCAAATTTAATGATTCAAACACTTGTTCAAAGCTTATGTTTGCCCTGTCACCAATTAGTACAAACCCCGCCGTGGCTTCACTCGCACCTCACTATAGGTATTAATCCAATCAACTTGGACTGCGCGTAATAATATGGTATTTCCTAAGTTACAATGAATCAGAGGTCGTTAGTGACGAGGTAGTTAGGTTAGTGACGATAAAAACAAAAATAATCGGTCAATACAAAGTCTAAATCATATTGACAGCACTTTGTCCCCATGTCCTTGACTATGTTTATACTTAACCATTGACCTAAAAACAAGGTAGACGTATAAATATATCGATAGTAGGTACATAGTGATAAAATGTATGTGGCTACAAGGACCTAATGTTCCGGTTCAGTGATCATCGCATGACAATTGTCACGTCAGTCTTATCTTATCATTAGTTGATCCCGGCGACGCGACGACCGGCGACGTAATATTGTCCGTCTAATTAGGATCTAAGTAATTTATGTTAACTCATTCTATGTAGCTGTTGAACACGGCAAGCTGATTCTCTAAGAAACAGTGGTGGCAAACTGACAGTTGTGATTGCTCGGTGATGGCACAATCTATTGACTAAACGTCAAAAAGGCTCTTACAGAATACCGATTTTGAATCTGACAGTCAGATTTTGCTCGGTTTTTGCGGTGGCTCGGTTTTTGCTATTACGGAATACCCCTGCGGGTCTATTTTCCTCTATGAAGAGAGCTGAGAGAGTTTACGCCTTATAATAGCAACCCATATATGTCCCACTGCTGGGCACGGGTCTCCTCCTCTGTCAAGAGAGAGAGGGTTTAGGCCTTAATTCACACACGCTGGCCTAATGCGGGTTGGTGAATCAGATATGTCTTAGAATTTCTTCTAAGACATGTGGGTTTTATCATTTGATTAGTACGTATAAACTCCACAAAGTAAAATTAGCAATGGTATGGTACTGCCACCCGGGATCGATCTCGCACCTCTTGCGTGCAAGTCGGTTACTTTCCCAATCGGTCACCACCGCTTTTAGCGGTAGCTTTCTAGCGGTGGTGGGCTTAGGTTCAAACACCTAAATTGGTGTTCCATCTCTGCTTTCCTCAATGTGACGATATGACTAAACACAAACACGAATTGAACAAAGCATCATTACTAGTGTGTAACTAAGTACAAATCTATACTAATACTAGCTGTTGCCCGCGGCTCCGCCCGCGTGGATGTCAGTTATCGCTGTAAAAGGCCTATGTGTTATTCCAGACCATAATCTATCTCTATGCCAAATTTCATCCAGATCCGTTCAGTAGTTTTTACGTGAAAGAGTAACAAACATCCATCCATTCTTACAAACTTTCGCATTTATAATATTAGTAGGATTATAAAGCTAAAAAGTTTGTTTGGTTGAACGCGCTAATCTCAGAAAGTACTGGTTCGATTAGAAACAATATTTTTTTGTTGAATTGTGCATTTATCCAGGAAGGCTATATAACATCACGCTATGATCAATAGGAGCGAAGCAGTAGTGAGATATGTTGCAAAATCGGCAAAAATATTCCAAATTACGACGAAGTCGCGGGCGACCCCTAGTATTTCATAATCTTGGCATAGGTGCGTACGAAGTCCATGTACCGACCTACCACGAACCGGTCGAGCGGCCGGGCGACAGGCAGATTCCGCAATAAGCGGAAATACAGTTGCATTGCCCTCGCGAGTCAAGTAACTATCATTACATGTGGGATTGAGTATACATAGCTTTTTCAGTTGATATTACATTGGGAAAATGGTCGCTGATCGTTGATAAATATGTTATTTTACAACAGACCTTTTTTTAATTACGTGAAATAATAATATGAGAGAGCAAAACTGACATCCTTACTAATATTATAAATGTGAAAGTTTGTAAGTATGGATTATGGATGGATGGATGTTTGTTACTCTTTCACGTAAAAACTACTAAACGGATCTGGATGAAATTTGGCACAGAGATAGATTATGGTCTGGAATAACACATAGGCTACTTTTTGCAGCGATAACTGACATCCACGCAGGCGGAGCCGCGAGCAACAGCTAGTGTCTTTATAATTTCTTCTTAGAAATTTGGGTTTCCTCGTGATGTTTTCCTTAACCGTTAGCAGATAGTTAATCAATTTATTGGTAGGTAACTACTTATCACATGAAATTAAAATTGGTATCGCCACCCGGGATCGAACTAATGTATAGGTACCTACAATAAGACGGTTACTTTCCTACTCGGCTACTGTCACAGAATACTTAATAGTCTACTATTAGAATGTTGTCTATACTATTATAAAGAGGTAAAGTTTGTAGGGGATAATCTCTGGATCTACTAAACCGATTTAAAAAAATCTTTTACCAATAAAAAGCTACGTTATTTGTGAGTGTCATAGGCTATATTTTATTGACTAAAACATTACGGGAATCCGAGAAATACCACTCGTGCGAAGCCAGGGCGGGTGGCTAGTAATATCCTTACTAATATTATAAATGTGAAAGTTTGAGAGTATGGATGTTTGTTACTCCTTCACGCAAAACAACTGAAATTTGGCACAGAGATAGTTTATATAGTCTGGAATAGCATACAGGCTACTTTTTATCGCAATAGCCGACATCTACGCGGGCGGAGCCGCGGGCAACCAACTAGTATATTATAATCCTGATGTTTTTCAATACTAGGCATACTTGCACTTTAAATACTGAACTGAACTCCAACGAAGCGTTATAGGTATGTTTTATAAACATGCCACAATGACGGCGAAATTATAAAATGTGTAACAGTATCACTGTCCAGACAACATGATACGCGGCATCCTGTAAGTGCACCACAGACCATGATTACATTATATTGAAAACCGTCGCACAGGATGAAAAAAAGACGTGTGGCACTCGGGGACTGCCGCGGTAAAGCTATTGCATATTTTTTAGTATGATTTTTTTATCATCGATATTTTTGAATTCGATATTATCAATACTACATCTCTAGATATTTAAAATGCTAAACGTCACCGTACCCATGCTATGTGTAATTGATTATAGTGATCGCCCATGGTCGAAATTCAACCATAATTCATTAAATTTTAGGCTACTATTTGACCTTTAATTTATTCTTTACTTATTTTTTATTATCTTAGATCAAAACCTCCTTACACAAATTTGACATATTATTATTGGCCGTTTAGAAAATTCGTCATTTAAAAAAAGTATCACCGCTGTGCCGGTCAGAGTGGGGAGGTGTTAGGTTATTTTCGTTACGGAATTTCTGGATTCGGTCTCCACGCTCAAGGCCCGCGATAGAAGCTATGCAATAGCTTAATAATACATATAGACTCACCACCGCCATTTTTAAATAGCCAAGTGGGTATTGTTTTTTTCAGCCTGTACTGTCCCACTGCAGGGTAAAGGCTAATTTTAAAAACTATATTAACACGATATTGATCCAGTACTTATTGAAGGTAAATATATATATTTAAATAATATTTTCCTTATTAAAACCTCTGGTTTTCCCGTATCGGGCGGTGTTATTGGCTGTAAAATTGCTATAGTTATATTCTATATAGTGGCCCGCCCCGACTTTGCCCGGGTTAAACTATTTTCAGCTCAACTTTTTTATATATTTTTTACTTGAGAACCTGACAATAACGAACATAACAAAAAAAGAATTAGCGAAATCGGTTCAGCTGTACTCGAGATTTGCGCTTAGCAACACATTCAGCAATTCATTTTTATACATATTGTAGATATGATTTTTTTACCCGCTGTATATAAGCTATGCCTATAGAAGGCATAGCTTATTCCTATACAGCGGGTGGAACATATTTGTCTACCCTTTAATGAAAATGCGTGATGCTATGTTAAGTAATCAATACTAATATTAATGCTAAAGAGTTTGTTTTAGCGCGCTAATCTCTGGAACTACCAGTCGGATTTCAAAAACTCTTTTCATATTTGATAGCCCACTTATTGAAAGAAAGGTTATAATAATATATAGGCTTATACATCACGCTACGACCTAAGGAGAGCATGGGTATAACAATAAAGTTAACACGCAGCTAAATACAATTTTAACGCAGGCAAAACTGCGGGGCACAGCTATACCTACTTACGCATAACAAGGTATCATTAATTGACCTAGAAAGTTTATCTAACATTTATTATAATTTTTACTCGGTGGTCCAGTGGCGCCTGCTGTGCACGATGTTGTGGGTTCTAAAACCCACACAGGACAAAACTTTGTTTTGTACTTTGTTCTGAGTCTGGGAGTAATTTGTGTCCGTTAATTGTAATGTATGTTTGTAAAGTCCCCCACGACACAAAGCTTGCTCTCTTGTGTAAAAATAAAAGAAAGAAACATACATACAATTCACGACACAAATTACACCCAGACTAAAACAAATCTTTTTGGGTCCCACAAAGATTTGTCAAAAAAAATTACCCAATGTTTTGTCGCATGTGGGAATCGAACCCACGACCTCCGCAATCAGGGTCACTAACCACTAAACAACAGGTCAGTCAAACATATATTACCTACGTCATTGCATCGGTGATAATACAACAAGCACTTCACTTTCCCTTGTTATTATAAAAGGGAGATATAAACGTACGTCATCGTTAGTATTTGCATGTCATGGTAGGTACTATGACAAACAGCCTGACAACAACAAGTTATCGTTTGGTTAGTGGCTAACCTGGTGACAGTGTTATCTGTGCCGGCTTTAGCACTACCGCTGCCCTTGGACGAAGGTCTATCTCCCCCCCCTCTCCCTTCCAAAGTGAAGATGAAACTGGTAGAATTAAATTGCGCGATGACAATTTTCAGCTTAAGTGTGATGATAAAGTGGTTTCAAATAATTTAGATGTAGCGCATTTGTTTAATGATTTCTTTACAAACATACCAATAAATACAACTAGCTCCTTAGATTCTTGCCCAGTCAAAGCCGAGAACTTGGTAAGGGGCGGTGTTGGAGAGTGTAGTGTCATTTTTTGTTTTAAATATATTGAGCCCAAAGATATATTAAAAGCGTTCAAGACACTGAATTCAAAAAGAACTGCTGACTTATGGGGTATTTCTGTAAAACTAGTTAACAATATAATTTTGAATATAGCTCCACATCTTGCAGCAATATTTAACAGATGTGTTGATACAGGCGTATTTCCTGATTTAATGAAACACAGTAAAGTAATACCTTTGTTCAAAAACGGATCTAAAAATGACCCTACTAACTTTAGACCAAGGGTCGGCGACGCGTGAGTGACACCCCTGGTGTTGCAAACGTCCATAGGCTACGGTAACTGCTTACCATCAGGCGGGCCGTATGCTTGTTTGTCACCTTGGTAGTATAAAAAAAAAAAAAAAAATATCCATATTGCCTGCTATAAGCAAAATTTTTGAGAAAATGATGTTGCTGCAATTAGAGAGTCACTTTAATTTAAATAAATTATTACATAATGAGCAATATGGTTTCAGAAAGGGTCGTTCTACAGTAGATGCAGGAGTTAAATTGTTAAAGCATATTTTCAAAGCCTGGGAGAATTCGATGGATGCTATTGGTGTTTTCTGCGACCTTTCAAAAGCCTTTGACTGTGTTGAACACAATACGCTCCTGAGAAAACTCAGATATTACAGTATTAGAGATGCTGCACTCAACCTTGTTGCCACCTACTTAAGTGATAGAGTTCAATTTGTAGATATTAATGGAAGTAGATCTCTAGGATTACCCATAGGTATGGGTGTCCCACAGGGCTCAATTCTAAGCCCTTTTCTCTTTTTAGTTTATATTAATGATATGCCTTTCTATGTGCAGGATTTTTGTGACATTGTACTATTTGCAGATGATACGTCGCTTATATTTCAGGTAGACCGTAAAGAATCAAATCTTGCTGCTGTAAATGGTTCACTCGCAAAAGTCCTGGACTGGTTTAATGCAAATAATCTACTGTTAAACTCAAAAAAACCAAGTGTGTTAAATTTACTATGCCCAATACAAGAAATCTTACATTAAGTAATATAATTTTGAACGGTGAAACTTTAAGTTTCGTTGAATCTACAGTGTTTTTGGGTTTGACTTTAGATCGGAAGCTTCAGTGGGGGGCCATATATCTTCTCTTGCAGGGAAACTTAGTTCCGCAGCTTTCGCAGTTAAAAAGGTAAGGCAGTTTACAGACGTAGAAACAGCTAGGCTTGTATATTTTAGTTATTTTCACAGCGTTATGTCTTATGGCATTCTACTGTGGGGAAAGGCTGCTGACATTGAAACTATATTTATACTCCAGAAAAGAGCAGTACGCTCTATTTACAATTTAGGCGCACGAGTTTCACTTAGAGAAAAGTTTAAAGAAATAGGCATTCTCACTGTTGCATCTCAGTACATTTTTGCCAACATCATGTTCGTCAAACAAAATATACACCTGTTTTGTAAAAACAGTGACATTCATTCAGTAAACACAAGGAACAAACACAAACTAGTTGGTACGTATCACCGTCTACATAAAGTCCACAATTCATTTGCGGGACTCGGGGTACGATTTTATAACAAACTACCTATTGAAGTTATGAACCTACCCTTACACAAATTCAAACTAACAGTTAAAAATCATCTTTTAAGCAAGGGTTATTATACTATTAACGACTATTTAAATGATAAAAAGTCATGGGATTAGTTGTTAGTTTTTATGCAAAATTATATAAGAATAATAGTTATAATTGAAATTTATGTCATATGAAGCGTTTTGTGATCATTATTGACTTTCTATTTAGTTTTTATTTTATTTTTATGTCCTTGATTGTCATGCTCACTGAAATGTCATTGCTTGTGGTGTCGTATTGGCCGGGTCATTTCCTTCCCTCTAATATGTCGAAGGAAATGATGGCTGGTCCGTGCGTCATGCTCGTAAACGGGTGCTACCTGGGGTGGCTGGTCAATCTTGGCATGATTTATTTTTAAATAATAGTTTTAAGATTTTACTAAGATGGCAATATGATCTCGACACGTTTCTATCTTATTTTTACAAAAAGAAACGATCCCTCATTACCATACTAAATTCATTCTTTTATTTTTAACTCATATTGTTTCTTAATTAATTAAATTAAATACTTATCTTAATTTCATTCTGTATGGTATATTGGTTTCCGTTCCTTTTCGTTACCACTAATATTGTAACCTATACCAAATTGTAAATGTTATATTCTGGCGATTAAAAAGAGTGACTCGAGTTTCTTGCCAATTCTTCTCGAGGCCCTACCATAGTCAGCGAATTGGCCGTAGGAACAAAGTATGCTGGCATTTGTTTTATGACGTTCATAAGTATCATGTATTTGATCTAAATGTATTCATCTTATCAGGCGTACCTTCAAAGTCAAAGTCAAACTCATTTATTAATGAGTTTGACTTTGACTTTGAAGGTACGCCTGGTAAAGAATTCGGTAAAATTGATTAAGTTTGTCTTGATGGTTTTTTGTTCTTGGTCTTGGATAAACTTAAAGAAGCGCCAGGCAGGAGCGTCTTCGGCGCCCTTCCAAGCCTTGCGCTCTAGGTGTAATTTGTGTCCGTTAATTTTCTTTGTAAAGTTGCCCACGACACAAGCCTTATTATTTGTGTGAAAAGTGATTTTCTTGAATAAAGCAGTTATAAAGTTCTTAAAGGGTCGGCAACGCCCGATTGATAAAACGCTGTCGCAAGCATCTATAGGCTACGGTAACTGCTTACCATCAGGCGGGCTGTATGCTTATTTGACTCCTTAGTAGTAAAAACAAGGAGAAGAAATATAATTACAGTGATACTAGATGACTGCAAGGTTGGTTCAGTGGCTTAAGTAGTTACCTCGTCATTTACCAATGCGCCGCCAACACGGGACAACTTTACCGGTTGTTCCGAGTTTGGGTGTAATTTGTGTCCATTCATTAAAATGTATGTAAAGTCTCTGCGACAAAAAACTTGTTACCTACCTAATGCGAGAGTAATCTTAAAAAAATACAGAATACTAAAATGTAAAAACAAAAGAAAGTTATGAAAATGCTGACCTTATTGACATGTGGAGAGATTCTGGACAACACAGCTTGTTTGGTGGTCTCAACTATAACTTTAGGGGGTTCTGTCACGATGGGGACGCGGCGCTCCAGCTCGTCCAAGGCAGCTGCCACCTTGGCGTCTCCAGCGGCTAACGGCGCGGCGACGTATGGTACTGCTGTGTTCGCTGCGAGGGCCACGCCAGCTTCCGCCGTAGACAGCGCCCATTCCAGGAGTGAGTGTGCTCCTGTTACAGTAATGATTTGTTATATTTTAGCTGCATATGATAAGCTAAAGATTGGGCCAAGAGGCCTATGTGTATGTCCAGCAGTAGACTGCGATAGGCTGATGACAATGTTGATGACGATGTTTCCATGGGAACAGGAAATTCCCAGCATATCACACTGAGCCTTAACAAAGTATGGCTTGGTTTAGCTAAAATACAAAAATAATGAGACATACCTTTAACTCTTGTGTAGAATGCTCCAACTTGCCCAACAGCAGCCCCAACTGTGGGCAATGCCATCGCTTTCTGCAATGACTGTAGCTGTGGCATTGAAGGTGCGCTTACTTCTGTTGCCATCTAGTGGGACAAAGAAGGATTTATAATTAACATATTACATGCATTTTATAAATAATTAAACAAAGAATAGTATATGCCAGGGGTCGGCAACCTTTTGAGAGGAAGAGGCAAATGTTACAATTGATAAAATATCCAAGTCTTTAAAGAGCCACTTTGTCTCTATAATTATTGTACACTGGCAACACTCTATATATGGATGTAAGGAACTGGAGGTCTGCAACTTTACATTGAAAGAGTTTGCCCACCCCTAGTATAAGTATGTAAGCAGAGTCTGTAGGTACTATGGCAACAAAACTGAACAATGCTCAGTCTGAAGGTGACTTATATTTCTTTAAATAACATCCTTAATAATATTATAAATGTGAAAGTTTGTAAGAATGGATGGATGTTTGTTACTCTTTCACGTAAAAACTACTGAACAGATCTGGATAAAATTTGGTACACAGATAGATTATGGTCTGGAATAACACATAGGCTAACTTTTTGCAGCGATAACCGACATCCACGCGGGCGGAGCCGCGGGCAAAAGCTAGTTACATATAATTCCATAAATAACGAACAAAGAAAAAAAAACCCAGAGACAAAACAAAGACTAGTGCTCATTACACAGAGTATTAATTATTGTAATGGGTGGGAATCAAACTCACAACCTCCAAACTCACAACTCCAACCTTTCCAGCTAAGAAGTCAGGGTCGCTATCCAACAGTCTAATCAAATTGTAGTCAAAAGTAAACAACTTATATACATTACAAATGCTTTCTCCCTAGACAACTATTCCAAATACTTTATAAAACAGACACAGTTTTTCTTCTCTTTTAAAAAGCCAACTCCCGCACTAGACAACAAGCTCTGTCGCAGGGACTTAACAAACATACAATTAATGGACAAATTACATCTAGAGTCAGAACAAATCTTTGTGGGTCACACAAAGTTTTGTCCCTGTGCAGGATGTATATAATAACTAGAAATTGTCCGGTAATCAAATTTAAACCATAGTTTTAATTTTCCACAGTCCTCCTCCATGTTAACTTTAACTATGCCAAATTTCATACTCTATGTGTGCAATATGCTTAAAAAGCGGGACAAAATTTTTTCTTCACTTATTAATATAATAGAAGATAAGAATAAAAAAATAAAAAGAAATCTATACTGCCTAGGTAACAAGATGTATATAAATATACCAAAACAGTACATAGATAAGCAGGTAACACTAAGTAGATGATGAAGGAAATTTATAAAATTTAAAAAAAAATCCTGCTCCTAGATCACTAACCACTAATGGAAAAAGTAAGGTAGTAAGGACTAAGGTAGTCCCTATCCAAAATGTGGGAATGAAATCCAGTGTAAATAAATTTATTGTTTTCACAAAGTTACATCAGAAAACTTACATTTTGGAAACAAAGAGGTGTGCAGTGCTATAATTTTACACTTAATTATGCATATATTACTGTTTCAAACTTAAAATAAGTAGGTAGTTGCGCAATTGAAGGTATCTACTAGAAAATTGCAAACATGACTCATTAATTAGAAAACAATGATGGCTAGATATTAATTATTTCGTAATCGACACTAATTTGTTCTAAATAACACCAATATACCAACCTTTGTATATTCACAAAACTTTTCGAGTAACTATGTATGCAATGTAGAATAAAAACTTTTTACTCTAGCTAAGATGTTGTTCGATACGCTTCTAATAACTGACTGAAGTGCACTGGGACTGAAGTACAAAATATATAAATATGATGTGATATGAAGCAGATACGCGATGGACGATGATTAATAATTTTATTATTTATTGCGATGATTCAACTCAAGTCAGCTTTTTTTGGACTTTGACCGACACCGACAGCAAGCAACACAAGTGTACACACAGAGTAACTAATCACTACGTTTTAAGTGTACAAAACACACACAAACAAATAACACCAGTTGTCTAGTGATGTCCGAATTAGTAATTAGTACTTAATAACCAAAATTAGTCGATTTAATCAAAATACGACATAAAATGGAACTAGTATAAATTTGTGCCTCGTACGTACTAACGTGGTTTATTGGCTATTTAGTTCCATGTTCTTTAACAACATTAGGCGTATAAAAAAAAGGAAAAGGAACAGAAAAGAAATCGTCAGCAGTGAATTACCTTTTAAATGTCGAAAAAATATGATATTCTTGGAACTATTCACACACTTCTATTTGATTTCAAACTAGGCAGAGCCTCTTTTTTTAGCCATGCAGGGTTGGAGTGTACGGGCACTGGGGAAAAACACATAGAAAACTTAGACAAAAAGAATATTTTTATTTATATCGCATTTTTTATTTTATCGTGTGAACAATTTAAGACTAAAAGCATCTGACTGATGATTGTCTCCAACCAAATATTATTTAAACCATCCAGAAGTAGGAGCCTCGCGAAGCGAAGCTCCGGTGACCAATTCTATAGTGCCCCGTTTCGTATCCTCTAACCAAGAATCGTGTTTATCACACGAAAAAATTGTCAAAGGGGGTTATCGAATCGGCATCAGGCGCTCATGTGCGCGCCGACACGTCGCCCGATTCGCTGGTGACGGATCGGATCAGAGAGAACTTTCCTCCAGGATCCGCTCCGCCGCCTCCTTCTACGAGATAACGTCCTCGCAGAAGGAACATAAATGAAGCCTAGCGTAGCTAGTAGTTTTAAGTTAACGAAAATAATGTAACAAAGCAAAAGATGGATATGAATATAATCATACGCGTCACTGCTAGTGTGCCTGCTGGCCTAGCTAAAAACACGCATATCTATTTATCTGCTACAGCAATTGTGTAGCCCTTTCCCTTTTTAAATCATGTTAAGGTAGGTACTATATTATAAATGTGCATAAAATATTTTGTAGTACAAATATAATCTACTAAAATATCGATACAATTTATTTTTTACGTTTATAGTATAGACACTATAAACGTCAAAATTGATGAAACTTGATTGAAAAGAGATAAAGTATGGTGTAAAAAAGAGATGCCATTATATAAGATTAAGATCGACATTATTGTTTTCTGTCTTATTTCAATAAATATAATTTTACATTTTATGTAGGTAAATTCATCATAAATACTAATAGTAAATTAATCATGCAATCATCTAAAAAGCTATCATCATTTTACTGCTACCAACATTTTTAGATAACTTGGTTGGTCGCCAAATGCCAATGTCGAACATTGATCGCATTTGTGGAACGAGGCCAGTGGCCAGCAATGCGTATCTTACAAACATTGGTTGAGCGACCTCTTCTGATTGGCTCTTGAGCTCAGTCGTTTTTGTTTTGGATATCTACGAAGACGTTTCCACTTTAATCTGTTTGATAATGTCGTGGACAAATGATACTGTGTTGGAATTTTTAGAACTGTATAGACGAGAGCAGCATTTGTGGGATCCAAAACATCCTTTACATAGAAATCGCAGCGAAGTTTCCGAAGCCTGGAGCAGAATACAAGGTTCAATAAGTATTCACTGCTCTATAACTGATTTAAAAAAGAAAAAGGAATCACTAATGACATCGTTTAGAATGCACCTCAGTAAGAAAAAAACGCAGGATGGTTATCGCACAACTTGGTTTGCATTTCCGCATATGGAGAGTTTTCTTGGCGGCAAATATGAATGTGATAGTACAAACCACTTGGAAAATGAGGTAATTTATTTATTGTCCAATAAAATATATCTGAGGTAGTACTTAAATTTTAATAAATGTGAATTCAATTTAATACAATATTTCAAAATCTTGGTCGATATTGGTTATATTTGATCCAATTGCGTAATGGCCATAACAATTTGTTTGTGGTATTGGCTTATTCGATGGGCATTGGTTATAATTTCAATGGCAAAGTATGTTGGCCCACGTGAGATATAGTTCACAAATATTTGTTGATAATGCGCTATTGTATGGTAGTAAAGTAGTAGTAGTTTATCTGGTAGGTAGATGTTCTGTGCTACTACTACGTAATAATAATATTACACCTAATGATAATAATTTGGTTAAAATGGAACCAATTAGATTGTTCTGTTATATTAGGTATAAAATTAGATATAGGTACTAATATAAGATAACTAGCTTCCATCCGCGGCTTCGGCCGCGCGTACAATCCCACGAGAAGTGTTTTTTTTTTGTTTTTAAAAGTGGCCTATGTATTATTTAAGACTAAGTATATATTCTGCCAAATTTCATAAAGATCCGTTCAGCCGTTTTGGCGTAATTTAGCAACAAACATCTATCCACCCAATTTTCGCATTTATTAGTAGGTACAGATAATATCTACTACCGGTAGTAGAAGAGACGTCCGACATAAAGTAGATTTATAAAATAACCATGATTTATTCGTATTGTTATTTTAATTTTGCAGTTCTTCACAACTGATAACAGCTATATCACACAACCGGGATTAACAGATCACGCTTCAAACATAAATAGAGGTCAAATTATTTCTGAAAAAAGTATGACCAGACAAAGTAAGCCACTCTTAGGTTGTCAGAAAACTCCTAAAAGTTCATTTCCCAAGAAACGATTGGATGAAACCACTTTTTCAAAGAAATCTGATGGAACTGCTAAAACTGAAATGGATGAGTACGATCTTTATGGGCAGCTATTAGCGAAGAAATTAAGAAAATTGGACGAGCATCAACGAGATTTAGCGATGCATGAAATTGACAATGTCATGTTTCGCGCCAAAATGCAAACAGCCACTACCCAGTCAAGGAGTTACTCTACTTCCCCATCGCCTGTGCCACGGAAATTAAAATCTCCGGTTTTCATTGTCGCACAACATAATATTTCTACGAATATGCAGTATGAAGATGAAAATATACCATACCAGGAACAGCCACCATCTTAAACGTGTTCGTGGGTTGAAACCGAAGGTAGCTGGTAGCTGAAATGCTAAAGTTGACGCGTCAAAGGATCCTGATTATGATCAGCAGTCAGGGCACAGATCACAGATATCAGGGAATGCAAATTATACGTATAACTACGTAAACCGTCTTTATCGACTTGTATCGGCGGCCGTTGTAGTGGCATTCTTTCCGAGAGTTGCCTTGTGGCCTTAGGCAGGTGTGTGACGAGTGACGAGTGACGATGCGGGGTGGCCTAATAAAATTTGATAGTCAGATACATATCGTCGGCTTAGATCGTTAACTTCGTAACTCCATTTTTTGGCTTAATAAACATTTTGGTGTCATTCGTTTCGGATTTTTTTAACGCATCTTTTCGTTGAAGTTTTATGTTTTTTAAAAAATTCGTTACGCGCGAAAACAACAAAACGTTAACTGCTTAACTCCATGTTGTCATTTTGTAACGACCAAACTGCGTAACTCCCCCCGCTTCAGTACTTCACGCAATGTGGAAGTGAATGCACATAATTTTTTTTAATCTATTTGTGCTGCACACTGTGTTTTTGGCGTCTCAGGTAAGTTTTTTCTATTGTTTACTATTATTCTCACCCTAAGTTATTCTGTGACAAATTAAAACCTTGGACAAATTAAAAGCTAGGATCACTCAGGAAACAAGACGGCTGCTTCACTATCTCGGACCAAGAAACCAGCGAACTACTACTGGCAACCCACTTCCCAGGCTGCCGGATAGTAGACGACATCAGCTGGAACGATGACAACCCGCATACTCCTACAACCTTAGATTGGGACGTAACCACTAACATAATCACAAAGGAAAAGATCCTCTGGGCCAAACAGAGCTTCAAATCACCAGGACCGGATGGCATCTTTCCTGCACTACTGCAATGGGGCCCACCAAAGATCATAGACCACCTACAGACGCTTTTCAGAGCTTGCGTAGCGCACAGGTATACACCAAGACCATGAAGAGAGGCCAAAGTCATCTTTCTCCCTAAACCCAGTAAGGAAGACTTCATGCAAGCAAAATCCTTCCGACCCATAAGCCTAACTTCATTTCTACTAAAAACCCTGGAAAGGCTAGTTGACAGACACCTGAGGGACGGCGCGCTAAAAACCGCACCGTTACACCCACAACAGCACGCATACACCAAAGGCAAATCCACTGAATCAGCCCTACACCAAGTGGTGTATAAGGTAGAGACGGCCCTAAGTGCCAAACTCTCATCAATAGGTGTCTTCATAGACAAAACACTTCACAACTGCATAGACCAAGCACTACTCAGATATGACGTCAATCCGACAGTCAGAGGCTGGATAAACAACCTAATAAGTCATCGGGCAATACAGCTTACAGTAGGCGTGACCACCAGGGCAAAGGTGACGAGAGGCTGCCCACAAAGGGGAGTCCTGTCACCGATCCTTTGGAACATAGTAGTTGACGGCCTGATCAGACGCCTTAACTATAACGGATACTTCACTGTAGGCTACGCAGATGACTTAGTAATCATCACCAACGGCAGTGCGGAAAACGTAGGTACTATGTAAAGTACTGCAGACCGCACTGAACATTGTAGAAAAATGGTGCACCGAACAAAAACTGTCGGTAAATCCTTCGAAAACGGAGCTCGTCCTTTTCACTAATAAAAGGAAGATACCAGAACTACAAACACCAAAACTGTTTGGAACCAGGCTGGAGCTGTCGACGGAGGTAAAATACCTGGGACTTACCCTAGACAGCAAACTAAACTGGGCAAAACATATGGACCAAAAGATAACCAAAGCCAGCATGATCTTTTGGCAGTGCAAAAGACTGGTAGTTTCCATGCAGCCCCTGCAGAGTGGGCTGTCGGTTACGCCTAGTTTGTGAAAGTGTCTGTTGAGTGGGCAGTGTCCTGTGAGGACGCCCACTATTATCCTGAGGTTTGACCTGGTTTGCGTGAGAAGGTTTCGCGAGAGTTTCCAGGTTGCGGATGGTACCGCTTCCTTGGTTTGTCTGCAACCTCCATTGTTGTTCCATTCCTCCTTGTGCAGTTGTGTTGTCCAGTCCTTGAGCCAGGACAGAGCCTGGCTGTACGGGATGGGCCCCGCGGTCGCAGTGGCGGAGCCATGCCTCGCTAGTGCGTCCGCGGCGTCGTTACCTGCCGAATCGCTGTGTCCCTTGATCCACTGCACGGTGACTTTATTGGTGCTTGCAACCGCTTGCAGTGCTCTGTTGCAGTCTAGTATAAGGCTGGATATCTTTCTAGTGTTCTTTAGAGCTGTTAGTACTGAAGCGCTGTCTGAGACTATCTTGATATCCAGGTCTTCTATGTCCCTGGCAGCGATCGCTCCTGCAGCTCTGGTAATGCCCATACATTCCGCTTGGAAGATGGTGTTGTGTTTACTGAGTGTTGTGGATATGTGGATGTTCAGATCTTGCGAGTAAACGCCCGCTCCAATGCCCGTCAGCGTCTTGGAGACGTCGGTGTAAATCCTTACTTGATATGATTGTTACGTAATTCATAATCTTAAGTATAAATTGTAATAAAACATTACTGACTCTGACAAGCATTTTAATTTCACATCTTATGGCAGAGATGTCCTTTAAATTAATTTTGTCTCATATTAGAAAGATAGATTGGTACCTAAATATAATTGAAGTATCTAAAGGTAGGTAGAAAGTATCCTACTAGTGATAGTGGTATGGCTTAAGTCCACTTTTTGGAATAGGAATTAAGGACTAACTTAATTCGAAAACTTCGTATATCCCAGATAAGTGCTTAAGTCCATCTAAAGCTGTGAATGAAACTAAACACAAAATGCTTAAGTCCATTTTTTATGTAAAGGCATTTAAAAAAACATGTTTTTCTTAGTTTTTTAGATTCAAAATAATAATTTTACGTAATAAAGAGATATAAATCGATATGCTTCTGAACAACTTATAGGAGAAAAACGATTTTCTTTGTCTCCTGAAAAGTTAGGTTGGATGGAGTTAGGAAGTTTACGATCTAAGCCGACGTTATACTTAGTCGTTGAAGAGAGTCATCGCGAGTATCGCGACGGATTACCAGATGATACCTAGATAGACTAATATATACTTATTATTATTTATTACTAGCTATTGCCCGTGGCTCCGTTATCGCTGTGGATGTGTATGTCGGTTATCGCTGTAAAAACTAGACCATAATCTATCTCTGTGCCAAATTTCATCCAGATCCGTTCAGTAGTTTTTACGTGAAAGAGTTACAAACATCCATCCATCCATCCATACTCACAAACTTTCACATTTATAATATTAGTAAGGACTGTTATAAGCCTGTTTTATCGCACTGCAGGGCAAAGTTACCAAACTGCCTAGTTTGGGATCAGATGTTGGTGTGTGAGTTGTCCCTAAATATTATTATGATATAGATCTAGATCGACCGGTGTTAGGCAGCGTTCCCACTACGCCGGACCGGCAGATCTGCCGGAAACCGGACACCGGACAGAGTGTTCACATTACATCGGATCCCGGAAGAAATTCAGACAGTCAAGTACTTACCTCAGTTGAATTTGGACCTGCGCGCACAATGGACGACGAAATTGTTGTGTTGTGGTGGTATCTTAATAGAAGGCAAAATAAAAGAAAACATTGGGTACACCCTATTTTACGGGAAAGATTTTCACTTGGAACATTTGAAACATTAATGGGTGAACTTAGAAGAGACGAATCAAAGTTCTTCAATTATTTTCGAATGACAGCAACCACTTTTGACGATTTACTGGGACGACTAGACATAAGAGTACGTGACACAAGTTTCAGAGAATGTATTTGCCCAGAACAAAGATTAGCCATATGTCTAAGGTAAGATTATTTAATTTTTATGCACTAGATTGCGTAATAATAGTTTTGACGTAGGTACCTACTTAAGACTGAATGAATGAATGAATGTTTGCTATGTATGTTTGTTTGATGAATGTGAATATATATAATGTGTGTGTGTGTGTATTGTATGTATTTGATAATCATTATGAATTAAAAATGCAAATAACTTATTTAAGTATTTATTTGTACTGAAACTTAAATCCCTTCAAAATCTAAGTAATCTGAGTCTTGGGAATGTATGGAATGATTACTAGATGCTGATGGCGAAGCTGGAATCGGATTCGATGTCTGAGATAAAATTGATGGTATAGACGTTGTTGCCTGTTGATTGCTACTATTATATTGCGTAGAGTATCCAAGGTGGTGTTGATCTTGCGTAGGTGTTGCCTGTTGATTGACGCTATTATGTGTGTAGTATCCAGAATACTGATCTGGTCCGGTCATCTGATTATATGAATCACGCCAATGTCCGTAATTTTGTCTCTCATAATTCCTACTTTTAATTTTTTGCAACATTGTCATGACGCTAGCTTGAAATTCTAAAGTCTCTTCGATAGTTAAAGTGTTCAAGATTGGTATAATGCCTTTGAAGAAAGACAGATGATGGTTTTCCTTTTCTGGGTTTATTCTGGAGTCCAAAAACTTTACCATCCTGTCATTTACCTCTTTATTATCAATTTTTCTTTTATCTTTAATTAAAGGTGAACGAAAATCTGATTCCATGCCTACTTCAGTCTCGGTTCTTGCTTTTTTTGAAACTGACTCATGTGGTGGTCGAGGTTTTTGGCCGAAGATCCAGATTTAGACTCATCTTTTTGTTTCTTTACTGTCTTAAGCCACGAATCTCGTATATTATTCCATTTAGTTGAAACCTGTTTTCCTGAAATCAATAAAAAAATATCATAAAACACAATACAATTTGTTTCTTGGTGTGGGCTCAGCAGTAATGAGTATTTAGATAATATCACGTCGGGGTCACCAATGTGAACGTATAGAGGTGGATAAATGAGAGCCATAAGTTCCACACAATATAAGTTGTTTATTAACATAAATGTACGTGTATTTATACAATAATAAATGATGTATCGGCAATATCTCCGATACATATTGGTGGGGAGTACGTGGAAGTAACTACGTATAAAGTAATAATGTATTAACAAAATTTTTTTTTTCAGATATTTAGCTTCAGGATGTTCATTCAAAGAAATACATTATTCATACAGAGTAGGCGTTTCGACAATAAGTAAACTAATAAAAGAAATGACCCACGTCATTTGGGAAAACCTAAAGACAGATTTTCTTAAGCTGCCTGATACTGAGAGAGAATGGGAGGACATCGCTTCAGGATTCGAAAGAAAAGCCAACTTTCCTCACTGTCTTGGAGCAGTAGATGGCAAGCATATCAGAATTTTGAAACCAGCCAAGAGTGGTTCTATGTTCTTTAATTACAAGGAGTATTATTCTTTTGTATTAATGGCAGTTGTCGATTCAGAGTACCGATTTATTTTTATTAGTGTGGGCTCATATGGCAAGGAATGCGATTCTACAATATTAAAGGATAGTACATTTTGGCAAAAGATCAATGATGGTACTTTAAATGTACCAAAGCCTAGACCGCTTCATGAAAACTTGCACGAAGAATTACCGTTTATACTTGTTGGCGATGAAGGCTTTGCCTTAACACCTAATCTCCTACGTCCATATGGAGGTACACATTTGAATACTGATAAAAAGATTTTTAACTATAGACTAAGTCGAGCAAGAAGGTATGTTGAGTGCGCTTTTGGTATTCTGGCAAATAAGTGGCGATAATCCATCGAGCTATAGATCTGAACGTAGACACAGCTATTCAAGTAATTAAAGCTTGTACAGTCTTACATAATTTTGTAAGAGAAAAATATGGTATAAATTTTGAAAGTTACCAAAATATAGAACATGGACAAGAACAAGAAACGACAACCATGAATCGGAATGTGTCGAGTCGAGGTGGCCCTAATGCCAACGCTATACGGACATCATTTACTAATTATTTTGTTTCGGATATTGGTTCCGTTCCGTGGCAGGCAGCAGCAATAAAATAAATTGTACAAAAACTAAAAGTTTTCAGAAACTCATATGTATGTCACATTTGATTTAATTAAAGTTTAAACAAAAATACTGGCGTGTAAATTAGTCGATAAATTTGTAACTCAGTCACATCACTATTAACTAATACTCTGGTACATAAACTGTCAAGTGCTAAAATAAGATTATAAATATTTAAGATTAGACTTGGGCAAAATCGTTCACTCTGTGGAGTTCGTTCATCAACTCTCGTTCCGTAAAGTGAACTCGTTCCGCTAAATCGTTCCAGTTCCACAGTTCCGAGATATCAATAAGTACTCGTTGAGTCCGGAACTCCAGCTTTGACTTTAAGCTCTCAGCTCTCTCAACTCTCAACTCTGAACTCCGCGGGGAACGAATGAGCGACATGATTGAATCGTTGTGGCGTGCATTTTGACACTTAGGTTACGTAGTAACTATTTATTAATCTGTGACTTAGGTACAATCTTCGTAACATTCATACACAACAATTCGTTTTTGTAACAAAACACTTCATAATTTAATCACAATTTCATAAACAAAATTTTTTTTACGCACATTGCATAAAGTACGTATAAAATGGCGCGATTTTTTTAATTTGAATGCAAATTATATAAAAAATCTAAAATAGGTGTTCTCTCTTATGAGATAAAGTCTAAAATTGTTTGACATCTATGATTATTGTGAAGTCAAAGAAAGAAAAATAAAGCTATATACGATTAGTAATGTGTGTGATTGCAATGACGAATCGGTTGTCTGTCACATACACAGAGTGAGCTTGAGCTGGAACTCGGATTTTAATTTGCGCGGGAGCGAGAGAGTAGGTGAACTGTGGAACGAAAATGCGTCACAGGGTGGAGCGAGTTATACTAACTCACTTCGAGTGAGCAGTTCATCAGAACGACTCGTTCCGGAGTTACACAAGTCTATTTAAGATTATTGTAAACAGAACAAGCTGAAAATAAAACACGCATATTATTTCACGTTCAGATTGTAAACAGTTTTAAACTACTTACATTGTTATATTCATTATCTACTGAAAGGCATAAATACAGAGGTCGATATTTTCCAATGGAAAGATAATAATCAAAGGGAAAGATATATTTTGGGTATTTTCCAATAAAACACGCATTCTACTCTTGCAGCCTGAAGCTACAGAAGCCATAATATCTATGCATTGATAATAATCAATGCATTTACATTTTATCAATAAAACATTAAAAACTCACCGTACTGTTTTCTTTCTTTTTCATCCAGCGCATCGAAGTTTGTTTTTAGTATTAAACATACTTCACGCCATGCTGCTAACTTTAAGTTTTTGTCTTTATAGACGTCTTCGGTCTTATCCCACAGAACAGGTCTCTCTTGGACAAGCGTAATTAAAGTTTCTGCTTGAATATCCATGCTAAACGTCTACTTTTACCAGAAAATGCGAGCCGAATGACGTGAGTGGAACACGGGCGGGGCGAGGGGAGCACGAGCGGGACGAGCGGGGGACAGATACCGGCACAAACTCGTTCACATTACTCCGGGTCCGGTCGTTCTACCGGCAATTCGTAGTGACAAAACGCTCGGTAAAAATGCCGGGCTCGGCAAAAATGCCGGACCCGGGATAATGTGAATAGCTTCATATAAATTGTACTGCCACTAGCCCTTCCGGCAAATTTACCGGCGCGGCAGATCTGCCGGTCCGGCGTAATGGGAACCTGGCCTTAGCGTTGTGGAATAATTTTGTAGGAAGAAACAAACAATCAAAGAATATTTTTATGTGTAGCAGGGACGACTAAACAAACAATCTAAAACTTATAGGTTTTGCAAACACATGAAGTTTTTTTTCTATGGTTTTCACTATGGTTTACATGTCCAACACCAAAGATAAAAGATTTCCTCCTTGTCGAACACAATCCCAACATCACACAGCTGATTTTTGTATGCAAGTTTTTATAGTACGTGGTGCGAATCAAATTTTAAGCATTCGTTATGAAAACATACTTGTTGTCTTTATTACTCTTGCATAAAATTATATTATCTATCCTGCTGTCAAATCTTGTCTGACGGGCTACTTTATTTGTTTTGATTTTGGACAAAAACATGATTGTGGGTGATATTTACGATTTAAAATAACAAAAATAAAGTGTTTCTGTTTCAAAACGCTTTATTAATTTAGTCACGACCATGGCGACGATGATGAAAGAGAGTCGTAAAGAGGTATGTAAGATTGAGATTGTAATACATTTCTTTGTTTCACTTTTACGCCTTGAAAATGAACTAATGAGTGCTATGTTTTTATTATGCGTAATTATATCATGAATGAACCATTGTCTCAACACTATTAGCTTAGAGGTTTAGTCTAAACATAAGTCGAACTTGTATGGAAATTATTTTTTATAGGTAACAATATTTTGCTGATATAAGTTCCTCTGAAAATAATCTACCAGATCGACTATGTTGCTATTCATAGACCACACATTTGATACTCTTACGAAATCCATTAAATGTTTATATAATAGACTGAAAATTATAGACGGTGTTATAGAATTTATATACCTAGAGAAAGCAAAGGTCAAATGCTTTATACAGAATTGATTAGTTAGAGTGCATACTTTGTTAAACTATTGTTGTGTAGTCTAGCATGATGTGGTGTAAATGGTACTTATATATTTAACTAGCAGCCCACCGCAGCTTTACTCGTGTTAAAATATTATCCCTCTGCCATTCTTGATGAATGAAGCTGTGCTCAAGTTATGGCGTGACCAAGGGAAATAGAGATTCGGTTTCATATAATATAGATGTAATAGTGGCAAATTCAGGATGTTTTACTAAACAGTATCCTATCTCCTAAGCCATGTAGGTTTGACTTGTAAGAATTTATTTGCTTGTTTCCCAAAACACAGCGACATTGAGTGCATTTTTGGAGGCAGTTAACAAGAACTCCTGCTTGCAGGGCATTAAGCACAATGTGAGATGGGACAATGCAATCTCAGCCTTTATAGGTACTGTCTGTGAATTCTCTCATAAACTGTATTATTTAAAGGTTACTAAGATGTTTACACATCTTTTGTAAATGCAAGATTACAGTCAAAGGAAAATCTAAATTAAAAAGGCCAATGTATTTCTCACAGTGGCGTAACTATACTGTGTGGGCATGTGGCAATGTTGTCACAGTGGCGTAACTATACCGTGTGGGCATGTGGCAATGTTGTCACAGTGGCATAACTATACCGTGTGGGCATGTGGCAATGTTGTAATATTAAATATTAAGCCACTGTTGAGCTGGAGACTGAGCTGGGGGCCCCATGGCATTTTGTCCATAATGCCATTGTTTTGTTATGCCTATGCATGATAAAAACGAAGGTATTTAAATGAACTAAATTGCACAACAGATTACTCATTTATTTGTAAATAGCTAATTATAATTATAATATATCAGAAACATTGTCATATAACTTATCTATAATAAATAAATTTATTATTATTTCATCATCATTCATTCATTTTTTACTGTCTGTTACTCTATATAAATAACATCTTTTTGTTTTGTTAAGAGAGAGAATTGAGGACTGGGTTAAGACAAAATAACCCATCACATTTGTCTGATGACAGTTAGTCGGTCTCTAGGTAGAGAGGTAGACGGACAGCAAGGAGGCCTTAGTACTACTTAGGAGGCTTCATAATACATACTTACTAAACCCAGCCACGGTTTTCTGTGGCTCAGACTGCCTCGGTGGTCCAGTGGCCGCAGTATGCGTCTGCTGTGCACGAGGTTCTGGGTTCGATTCCCACACAGGATAAAACTTTGTGTGACCCACAAAAAATTGTTTTGAGTCTGGGTGTAATTTGTGTCTGTTAATTGTATGTTTGTAAAGTCCCCCGCGACACAGAGCTTGTTCTCTACTGCGGGAGATATCTTTAAGAAAAAAAATCTCATGTACTTGGAATTACCCATTCCTGTATGGCACCCTAGTTCTTTTTCAAAAATAAAAGCAGCTTTAGGGCGTATTCCCTATAATACCTGCTATCTGCCAGTGGAAGTGCATGAAGTGCTGTGTAAACATTCATATGGACATATATAGAAATGTTTGTTCATAGTTTTATATTAATTCCTATAGAGTGCACAAGAACCAACTTCTTACTGTACAGCAAAATCTATCCAAACGTTTACTGGAAGAGATCTCTTGTTAGCAATAAGGCCTAAAAATTGCAACTCAGACTCATTTATTTATTAAATCAAATACTTATGAACGTTCAAAATATACAATAGTCAGCAGATCTTTTTACCAGAGCCATTTTGCTAAAAAGCTTATTATCTGAATAAATATCTAAGCCTATATTTACAATATTTTTTCAGAAAAAGAAGAACAAATCAAAAAACTCTTCAAAAAGCAGTGCCGCCAGAGACTTACCATCTATAGCAGCAGAAAACTCATCTATATCTGAAGAAATATTTGATGACGCAGTTATTCTCTCACCAAGTTGTGTTGGAAGCTCTGAGACTACTGGACAACCTTCTATAGCTCCCCATTCAAGTGTTCAAGAACCACCTAGTAGCCTACCAAAAGATATAGATATAATAGAAAAAGAATCAGTCATTGAAAGTAATTTAAGTAAACAACAGATATCTGCTCAATATAGTTCAACTAAAAGTAATGTTTGTGAAAAAGAAACCACAGATATTAATAATAAAAATGATGAATCAATTGAATCTTATGAAGTTTCAACTTCAAATTTAGAGGGCAGTTATAAGGCACTCTCAAATAATTTAGAAAGGATATCAATACCAGAGAATGTTAATGAATTATCAGGCGAAAGGGAATTCGAACTTTTAAGTCCCAATGCTTATCTTAAAACACCAAATTTTGAACAGGAATCTCCAGTTTTTATAGAAGATGTATCACCGTCAGCACCATGTTTTGAAGAAATACCTGAAAGTAATGTAGTATTTGAAGACCTGATGATAGAGTGTAAGCCAAAAGTGAAATGTTTGCCAATAGAAGATGTAATGAGGTTGTATAGTGGAGGGGAGATGGAAGAAGTAAGAGCTATGAGTGAGAGAGAAGAGGAGATAGTAGAAGCTGGTCCTGTAAGTGGACCTGAACATCCACTTGTTGATTTGTTGTCTACATTTCGGTATGTATCTTAACTATCTAACTCATAATCCATTACACAGATAACGTGACAAATAAACAATCCATGGTCTTCTTGAGGCAAACAAGTTTGGATCACAAAGTTGTTTTCCATAGTTTGTTTGAGAATCACATCCACAACAAACTTATGGTCGGAAGCGAGGTGACTACCACCACTAAACCATAGTATATAGATTTAGTCTACAGTTTTAGTCATAAGTTCATGTGCACCTTAAATTAGCTGCAGTGGTGGCTCTAATTGATGTGGACCCCTCAACTCACCATTAGTGGTTTAGGGATCTCAATTACTTATCCGTGCGCGAGCGGGTTGGTACCACTTATCTACCTATTTTGATCGTAAAAATAGATTGACTGTGTTCCAACTCTTCCCTCTCTCAACTGAGCTGTGGAGGCTTTGTGACTCTCGATACTTTGGGTGTCATGGTGCCTCTACAATTCACATAACTTCCTTTTCCCCTCACTTGAAAGAGCACTAAATTCACTGACTTGGCTGTATTTCTGACTTTGTTAAAGTCCATGAGCGGTGGTTACCACTCACCATCAGGTGGACTGTTGACTTATCTACCGTCATTGGCAATAAAAATAACTTCTTCCAGATCATCTCTAATGGCAGTTGAACGTGAACGTATACTTCTAGCAAATGGTTTCATTGACGAAGAAAAAAGCAGAAATAAACTGTGGAAGGTGGAAAAACGTAATGTGTTTGTAACAGAGAAGTGTCCTTGTGGTGCATCTGTGGAACTGAGAGCGACTTATGAACATGCCGAGTTAGTTAGAGAGAGACTTCCGATAGCCAAGATGAGACTTGAAGGGCTGTTAAGAGATCTCCAAGATTCGTATTGCCATCATCAGCATGCGGCTTTGTTGGCGTATTATCAGGTGATTATATAACTGCATCAAGTCATAACTATGATAGATCACATAATGTTCCAGTCTATTACATCATGTTTTGAGTATTTTGAGTTATGATATCTGTAAGTTTACCAAATAAAATAAAATAATAGGCTAGTGAGTTTATTGCCTTGCATAGTTTCAGATTTCATTGTTTCACATTGAGTTTTATGACAAACACTCAATATCGCTAACCGCTTCATTCGCTTCGTCTTCATTGCTTATTTAGGGATGCATTTTCGAAGAAATGGCTTTTCATTCCTAGAATTTAGCCTTAAAACAAAATCCTGGTGTAAAAAGGTTAAATATCGGCAATGCACACGTTTTGCCCAAAGTATCTACGGTACCTGCTTACAGTGCTTACCGTATGCTTGTTTGCCTCCCAGATAATATAACAAAAAAAACGAATCAAGAATTGAACATAATTTTAGTGCATTCAATGCAATGATAAGTACATGTGATGTTATTTGTTTAGATAGAGGAGTTAATATCGGAGACGATACAAAGTAACAAAAACGTGATACGTGAAGCGTTGTCGTTGGTACTGGTGGCCCTGCGGCTGAGTGCGAGCGGGGCGGGGGCCGCGGGGCCGGGGGCCGGGGGCGAGGCCCTGGCGGGGGCTCTGCGGCGCTGGGCCGGGGCGCTGGCGGGCGCGCTCATCGACCACAGGGACCTGCGCCAGCTGCTGTTTCTACTGCATCATTTGTTTAAGTATGTTTGCGATAATTTTAAAATGTAAGACCACTGCGAGAGTTTTATCGTATGTTGTACTAAATGTTCCCCATGAATTCATTTAGGTTACATTTAAACTTGCCTCGTGTTATATTTATTGTTACTGCTATGATGCCCTTGGGTCATAGTGTGGTGATATATATATATATTTTCAAATCCGTCTAGTACACACGGCAACGGAGTTAGCTGTACAGGGCCGCTATATGAAGATTAGTTTTTTAAGAAAACCATTATACATATTTCTGTGGAATTTAATAACAGTGTACAATTAGACTAAACCTACAGATCAAAATATATTTCACACAAATTCATACACTGGATTTCCTAAAAAACTAATCTTTATACAGCGGCCCTGTACAGCTAACTCCGTTGCCCACCGTACCTAGTTCTAGAAATTAAAGCGTTCTGGCAAAAAACAATCAAACAGCTGTATTATATTATGTACTAGCTGTTGCCGGCGTCTGCTTCTGCCTATGTGCTGTTTTGTAAGTAATCACATTGTCAAGTTTCATCGAAATATGTACCGTATCAATTGAAACTTTTGCATTTTGTAATACATATTAGTATAGATTATACTTAATATAATATGTAAATATAAAAAAAAGCGGTGATGGCTGAGTGGGAAAGTAACTGACTTCCACGCAAGAGGTGCGAGTTCGATCCCGGGTGGTAGTACCAATGTGAATTCTACATTGTAGAGTTTATATGTCCGAATTAAATGATTAGCCATCTGCTAACGGTGAAAGAAAACATCGTGAGAAACCTACATATCTTAGAAGTAATTATAAAGACATGTCTGATTCACCAACCCGCATTAGGCCAGCGTGTGTGAATTATGGCCTATACCCACTCTCTCTTGATAGAGGTGAGGATATGAAGACCCGTGCCCATCAGTGGGACATGTATGGGTTATTATTATTATTATTATAGATTATACTTAACATTATGCTTAACCTTGGCTTACAGACAGTCTCGGTCGGTTCGTTGGGCATCTCGCGTGATACAAGTTCGAGTTGACATCGAGTCGCCAGCGCGTGTTCTCGCTGTGCTCGAGCTGCTGCTCGCCAGGCCACGGCTCGATACTGCTCAAGAGTGTACTGAAGGTAGGCTTTATACTAAGCATACGGCCCGCATGATGGCAAGCATCTAAAAAAGGTGGGACTATACTAGCGAGCAAGCCCGACTGGGGTAGGTCCTCCACACAAGATCACACCCAAATAACTCTTCACAGATCGCGAATGGATGATATATCAGGAGAATAAATCTTACTTACAATATATCGTTATCTATCTATCTTCTATCTATATAAATAAAAATGAAACCACCCAAATGGATGTGTGCGTATAACTTCCGATCGAGTGCACTAAATTAGTTTTTTTTGTGTTTGTTATTGTCAGAACGAGGTTTGTATAGAAAAAAAATGAAAAGAAAATAAAATGTTAAAAGTTCGCCGGGTCAGCTAGTTTTATATATTTGCAAATTTCAGAAGCCGATGAGGTATGGGAGGAGGTGGACAAGTACGGCGACGGTGGCGCCGTGAGTGAGGGCACGTTGAGAGAGAGGGACCTACTCGCGTTGTTACATGCACTACCCATCAGAGACCTGGTCGCGAGGATCCTGCTGTTCACGCACAACGTAAGACTTCATAAAGCAAGATATAGTAATATAGTATTTTGACAATTCCCTCACTAGACACACAGATCTCCAGCGCTTATTTTGGGATGCGTTTCGAAATAAATGTTTTCCCATTCCAGGGATACTTCATTTTAAAGCCCTGGTGTAAAAAATAGGGACCGGCAACTCCACCTCTGGTATTGCAAGTGTCCATAGAGTACGGAAACTGCTTTAACATCAGACGGGCTACTTATTTGCCACTCAAGTAGTATAAAAAAAAACTAGAGCACAAGCCTTGTGTTGTTGAGCTGGGGCTTACAATTCACATACACTATTATTTTATAACAAACTTTTATGGATCCCACAAGGTTTTGTGTAAGAATCAAACCTACTACACTCGGAGTGGTGTTGGTGGCCAGGTGTACACCTTAATGACTTGATGCATAGTCAAATATAATAAATAATGAGGACTCATCTTGGTCAGACCTATGTCCATTGAGATCGCAAAAAATCTCCAGTGTGGGATCACTGGTATCGGACCCACATCATGTTTTATTTCAATTTCAAATTAAATTAGAGTAAGTATGTTGTAGGATATCAGACAGGCGCGTGCGCACGAGTGGGGCGATAACGGAGGTGGGCGCGGCGTGCTACGCGCGTGCTACGGCGTGCGCGCGTTGCTACACGTGCTACGGCACGCGATCGCTACGCACGCCGGCTACACGCGCCTCCACGACACGCTACGAGATATCACCGCGCACGCTCTACATGGACTCGCTTGTCTACATATCACGAGTTGGTAAGTCCCCCGTTCTTATTTCTGTCATCGAGGTTCTTTAATGTATTCTTCTTTCATTAAAGAAGAATACATTAAAGAACCTCAAGGCTGACTTCACAGCTGTCCAGGAGAACCGAACGGGCCGTCCGTATGGGCTTCCGGAACTGAGACACGTGAGGCGCTAGAACGTTTCACAGTGACGCGGATTGGTTCGTACGCGACCTTAGCACTAGCGACCTGATCCAGACGGCCCGTACATGTCTCCCAAACAGCTGTGAAGCCAGCCTAAACGTTCCGTTCTATACGGTAAATGAATGAGGTCGCTGCTGAGGTTTTGCCAATCGAATATACATGCTTGTGTAGCAAGCGGTCATAGGCTACAGTAACTGCTTACCATCGGGCAGTTCGTATGCTTCTTCGCCTCCTTAGCATTATAAAAAAAATTGGCTTTGTTGCTAGTACTGTGCTTAAGTCGCGGTTTTGATCCCGATTTTAAGCTTTTCTTAATTCGAATCAAAATTTGGACAGTTGATAAAATAAATTCCATAATGTAAAACGAACCAGGGGAAGTTAGTGCAACCCTTGTTCTTCTATTAGTACGATAATGTGTAAGAAAAGATAGATAGTATACATATTACCTTATTCCGCAGCGAATACTACGCACCAGAGCTAAGAGACAAGCTGACGTCAGAGCTAGAAGCTTCCTTCTTCGAGGGGTTCGAACTGTTCGAGTCTCGTGATGTACAGCGTCTGCCTGCCACCCTGCTAGCTGACGACACCGCTAAGAACTACTGCATTACTTACATTGAACAACTGCATGGTGAGTACCACTGAACTGTTTTTTTTTTATATTTCTTGGCTGGCAAACCTACCCAAGTAATATAAAAAAAACTTACTAATAATGTTAGTAAGTTTAGGTAGTGTTGTGTTCCTGCTAAAAAAAACAATGTATAGGAGCTCGTGTAAGGACTCGGAGAAGCGATGTTTAGGCAGCAGAAGGAATATTAAATATGAATAATAGTGGCCCATCTATGTCCAACAGATCTCCTCTCCTCTATCAAGAGAGCAGATAGGGTTAAGGCCTTAAACCACACAAGCTGGCTCAAAAAAAAAGAATTAAAAACCACAATAATAATATTATTGTGGCAATGATTTGGTTACGCATCGAAATAAAATTAACTTTGTTATTTTCCTTATATTGAAGTTATAAATGCATGGATTATCACAATTGGGTGTAATTTATCTATAATATGTATGTATTTAGAAATATATAAGTATGTTTATCAGTTATCTGGTTACCATAGTACAGGCTCTGCCTAGTTTGGGATCAGATAGCGATGTAAAAAAAAAAAATTGTTTGTTACAAATTAAACTTATTATGTACTTAAATTTAACATATCACTAAATATTATATATATAACTCTTTATTGTACACCATAGGAGATAAATTAAAAACATAAAATAACGTAATAAGGTACATACATCAATAAAGGCGGCCTTATCTTAGAAGAAGAAAGAAAGAAGAAAGAATCATTTTTATTTGAACTTCAGACACAATAGAATAGACAGACAAGGCATAATATACATAAAAAGAACGTAGTATAGGTATAATTGATATGTAAGTGTGTGTCTCACGGTAGTCCAAACAGGTGTCCAGATCAGCGTAATGCCATCCACTGTAATGGTGAGTGGCGCTGATATTCATCTGGAACTTTGCACCCTCGACCGGTGTCAGAAGATATCGCATTGAGATATAATATCTCGTGTAGGTTAATAAATAAATATTAGCTGGTGGACTAGCTCTTCGACGTAATGGACTGCCTTGGTGGTCCAGTGGCCGCAGTATTCGCTTGCTGTGCACGAGGTTGTGGGTTCGATTCTCACACAGGACAAAACTTTGTGTGACCCACAAAGTGTTGTTCTGAGTCTGGGTGTAATTTGTGTCCGTTTTTGTATGTTTGTAAAGTCCACCGCGACACAGAGCTTGTTCTCTAGTGCGGGAGTTGTCTTTTAAAAAAAAAAGTGGTAGAGAAGACGTTCGACCTTAGACTGACGTGTACCACTTATCAAATTGATTTATTCGTATATTACAGGTTGTTAACGTGGTAACAATATATCGTATGTTTCACTATAATATAAACAGAGACAGCATGCAAATATTTAGTTGGATATAGACATTACACTATTTAAATAATCGAAACTATTTTATTTAAAACTAGCACCCCTAATTTTTTTTGTTTACATAAGAACCTTCTCCTGAAAATAACGAACATAGCAGAAAAGAATTTGCGATATCGGTTTAGCTTTTCTCGAGATTTGCGCTTAGCAACACATTCAGCGATTCATTTTTATAATATTATAGATAAAAAGGGATGTCTACAAGTGCGAAGCCGCGGCCGCTAGTTATGTATAAAATTTAAAAAAAAAATACTTTAACATAAAAATACTATAAAGTCAAATTCTACAAATTTTCAAAAACGAATTGGTAATAGAAATGCATTTTTAGTGCTACCAGTGCGAATCCAGGTGGGTCGCTAGTATTTTATACTCTACAAATCGATGTTTTTGACATCTCTGTGGCTTCTGAAATCCTTTTTTTTTTATACTACTTGGTTGGCAAACAAGCATACGGCCCGCCTGATGTTAAGCAGTATCCGTAGCCTATAGACGCTTGCATTACCAGAGGTATCACTTGCGTGTTGCCAACCCATTTTTTTACACTAGGGCTTTAAGATGGAAGTAACCCTGGGATAGGAATACGTTTCTTTCAAAACGCATTCCTAAATGACTTATTTAGACTATTTTACGCTTCCTCATTGTTCGTTACAAAAGATTCGAGACGAGACACCTCTGACCGTATGAAATAACTTAAAAAATGCTTACGCAGTACACGTTGTAGTAAGTGACTCCTTGTAATGTCATTAGAATAATATCGTGGGTTTGATATAAAAAGTCTCCACTTAGATATATCAATGTTCCTTATTAATATAAGAACAGTTACAAATAAATCTTCGTATGCACTAGCGGTAGCGTATCTTAAGAATCCAATTTTATCCATAACATTAATAAAATCGTCCAAATTTTCCTTATTGACGTTGTTTTGGAGTATAGACATGAACATAGATAGAAAATTGTTCAAGTTCTTCGTTACACATTCATATAATGGTGATTTTATTTGTGCATTATCGCCTACTTCAACATGCGTCGTATACATCATTAAAACATTGAAAATATGACTACAGTGCGTTTCTATAGATTGAGCAAATTCTGTATCCATTTTTAATTTTTGATCCATTATGTTTAGAACGTTAATCGGACTTTCAAATAGCATGGTGTTCAATATGAAGTCGCATATAGATTTTTGTTGTTCAATACTTTTTTCTCTTTTTAAAAGATCACAAACATGTTCGACGGCAAAATATTCTGTAAATGTCATGTGTATGAATTGTGGTATGTTGTTCGATACGTTGTATATCAATCCAGTTTTCTCTCTGCCTCTTTTTATTTTCTCTATCATATATGTGATTTCCTCTAAGTTTTCTTTATTAAATATTTTTTGACCATTCATCTCAAAAATGGCATACGCTGCCAATTTTTTATGCATCTCAATGAATTCTTTACGAACTATTTCATATGTCTCTAATATATCTGGATTGTCGATGTCCATTTTATTTTTATCTTTAAAACGTATCTTTTTCAACTTGCTTTCTAAAAAGTTTTCGTAAATAGCGTACGTGTTAACGTCTAAGTCCCATTGGAAAGCTTTTTGACTATCATCTTTGATTCCACGCAAGAAATAATCGGTTACTAAATATAAATGTAACGGAGTACCAACAAATTCAAGTATTTCTTTGATCGCTTTCTCTCCTACATGAGTCATAAAGAAGTCCTGAGAACGTTTGCTCGTTCTTACTGAGTAAGTTAATTTATCTTTATATGCCCAATCTAATGGGAAAGCCATTGGCAGAATTTTCATTTCATTTTGTAAATAAAGCATAAAATGATGATAAACCTTATTTAAAATATAATTCTGTGGTTTATTTACTCTTCTAAAATTGTCTGCGAAAACACTTTTCTTTCTGTCTACCATAAAATCTAAAAATTCTTTTAGATTTCTCAGCTGCGCGGCATTAAGTTCGTGTAAAACTACATTATGTTTCCAGAATTTTTCGAAATATATTGCCTGATCTGTGCCTGAGAATGGTTCCAACTCGTATGGTTCCATAATACCAAAATTTTCTTGAAGAATATGTTTAATTTTGTTGTATGGTCTGGTCGTTATCCAAATCCTATGTCTTTGAGGATAATCACGAACAGCATTGAGAAATGATATAACTTGATTTTCGTAATTCGGACAGATCTCGTCGAAACCATCAAATAAAAATATGACACTTCCTTTTCTGAAAAAATAAAGAAACATTTCTAACTCGAATGTTGTGCTTTCATCGTCTGTACCGTCTTTTAAGTACACTTCACCGTTAATAAATGACAAGGAGATCGTTTTTTTGTTCTTGTGTCTTAATTTATTTTTTAAGATAACGTGGCACATAAAATTCAGTAAAGCTAGTGTATCGATAACGGTATTATCTTTTTTCCACTTATTAAACTCCTTTGAATGGTCTAATAGATTAATTCTCATTAACCACAAATCCCCATGGCGTTCTTTTGTCTTGATAGATAAGTAAGAAAGTAGCGTTGATTTGCCTATACCTGGTTTAGCTGTAATAAGCACTACATCATCATTTATATCATGCAGTGTCTGCAAAATTTTGGATTTTGACTGGTTACGGCTTACTCTTCTGTCTATGTATAAATCTTTTATTTCATATTTTAATTTAGTCGAATCATAGCGTAATAAATCAAATGTACGATTAGGGAATTCAAGCGATTCAGCTATAATAACTGTTTCATTTGAAAGTACTTTATTAAGTACAGATCCTTTTACAAATGCAACTGACACGTCATCTATGAGCAAGTCTAAACTAACCTCTTGACCTTGAAATATTGCTTTTGCGTTTCTAAGAATGTTTGACCTTGATTCTTCATTAAGATCGAGTAAACTGTTACCTTCATCGTTAACTAGTACAGTTATTTGAAAAGTGTTCATCACTGAGTCAACAAACATCTTGTTTGTAATAACAATTATATTTTTATCATTAACTGCTCGAGACATGTCTTGTAAGCTTCTTTGTAAAGTGCTAGTAGTATTTTGTAAGTCACACACAATAATGATAACCTTTTCTTTGTTCGTCTTTTTCAATTCTTTATTTAATGATCTAAAGTCGATTGTTGGCAGATTTACGATATATTTCAAATCTAGTACTACAAAGTCTTTGATTTCGAATCTTTGAATTAATTTAATAAATGTCAACCGTGTAACATCTGTAACAATAATATTTCTTGCAAGGAGGTTCACGGATTGTAACGATATTGTCGAGTCATCCTTGAAAGTACATTCAATATTTCTGATTTCATTCATGTACATGACGCTTAAGACACTAAACATGGCATCATTAATAATTTTATTTTTTGCATTTTGATATAAATCGCTTTCTTTTGAAAGATATTTTCCCTTTTTCGGTTGCATCCACCATTGTTGTATTTCCTCATGGAAGTTAAGAAATATTGCATCTGATTTTACTCGAAAGCTCTTAGTGTCGGCGTTTTCACGATCATCTATTTCTTGTATTAACATTTCTCCTACACCACTTTCGTCCTCTTGGTTCGCGTAGAACACAAGTTTACTAAAAAAATCTCTCACCAATGTTGTATTTACGTGATTGTTCCAGTCAAACGCAAGCTTTGGAAATTGCCTAACATTTACATCCAATCTTAATTCTGCCAAATTGCTGATCTTACTCTGCAACTTTTGTAATATGCTTTCACAATTTTTTTCTATGGACATACTTTTATTAGTGAACTGAAGTAACTTTGTATCTTTATCGTATACTAATAAGTTACCGACTGCACTACCCAAACCCCCGTTGAGTTGTAAAATTCCGTTGTCGAAATTTGTTTCATTAATCACAATAATATTGCTAGGTGCAGATTTTTCGATAGTTTCTAATAACTTATATGCTAAATAGTTCAGCCGATTTTCATCTTTTATGGTTAAATCTTTATTACCAAACGCAGCTGGTACGTGAAATTGAAAAGGTTCTAAAATTGTTTTCCCAACTCTGGCAATTGCTTCGTGTATTTGAGCTTGTGGAAGTTTTACTTTATTTAATTGCAATAATAAGTTATTTGGCATTTTTTCAATAAAAACAAGTCTGCCATTTTTGTACGCTATTGCGTTTTCAAGTATTAGATAACATAGTGACAATTCAGAAAGGTCAGCAAAGAACGATGATAGTAACTTCTGAAGTCTTTCTTTCTTCATCTCCTTATGTCTCTTTTGTTTTCCATGTTCTTTAAGTATTTGTTCAAATAATTTGTCTTTGAACAACATAAGATAGTCGTCTTTGGTAAGAAAGAAATCACGTCTGAACGTACCGATCCTATGCCCTTCAGATTGAATATCAGAAACATCTATAACTTGCCTAGCTAATATTACATGATACCGCAATATAAGTTCGTCATTCATATCGTTTTTCTTCTTGTAAATAAACTTCGAGAACCTCTCGGCGAGCTCACTTATTTCTTGTTTTAAAGCTATTTTACATAAAAAGACCTCATCTTCGTTATTGTAATTTGGTTGTGATCCCCACGAGCCTGTTGATATCAAGTCATTCACAATCTGTAAAGAGCTGCTTGTAAAATTATCTCCTTTTTCATTCGTATATAATACAAATACACATTCAGTGTCTTCAAATTTCCCACCAAAAAACTTATCTTTACTTTTTATATCGAATTTCTCTTTTATTTTTATAAAACTTTGAAAATATTTAGCTAAATCGTTTTTATTATTTAACGATAAAAGTTTTTCATTGTTCTCTCGGTGCTTGGCTTGAATAAATATTGCTACGGGTCGACTGTGTCCTTTGATTTTTACCCTTAGACAAATGTCATCAAATGCTCCGATGTCGTCCATATTTGTAGCTAAATAAAATTCTTCTACATTGTCGCTATGTTGTGCTCTGAAGAGTATTAAGCTAAGAAGTTTTGTTTCATATAGCTGGCCACAAATCCCTGACGTTCCCGAGCGCTTCTTAAACATTCTATCATTTAGTTATTGCCTTGTAGAAAGTAATAGACTTGAATATCAGCCTCCAATCTTTACCTTTATGGTACTCATGGATCTCTTTGTTACTGTTGCATAGTTTAATATCTGTGAACAAACATTATCAATGTGAATTTAATATTTCGATATCTTTTTAAGACTATTTTCGTAATAGTATTAACATTTCGTCCTCTGTATAAAACGACTACAGTTAGGAACAACGAGTTAGTATATTTTTTGACCTTGCATTTTGTTAAATTTATATAATTTATTAAAACAAGAATAAATTGTAGGTATACAAAGGCTTTATATAGTTTTTTGCAACCGAACCAAAGGACAGATAGAGTTGCAAGGCACATATTAAAAAAATCTTCAGGACATACATACATACATTACAGATCAAGCTTCTCACAAAGTTCACAGATCATAAGTTCACTAAACAACTGTTACTATTAAATCTAGTTGGCACATACTTGTGTTTAATTTCAATAAGTTTCAATTATCATACAGATTCATACAACAACAATGACTTGAACCATTATTCATACAAACAAAGTCAAATAATACACCATGATACACTAATAATATAAACAAAGACGTTATAACCACCACAATTTAGTTAACAGCCGCTTCCATTATGACTAATAAATATTCTACCATTCTAAATTTGGTTGGTTTATCTTACGACGCGACGCCAACGACGTGATAACAATTTAATATAATAAAGAACTACATTCGCTGTTAATACACGCGTATAGAATGGTTAGCCACTATATCAACTTTCACTCATTTGCTTACAGTAGGTACGAGTTTTCATAAAACGAAATTCGTTTCGTTTCTTGCCACACAACATACAATTAGCGCCCCTAATAAAAAGTAAGACAATCTAAACTTTCCAATATAATTTTTTTTAATATCATTCAATCTCAGACTAATAGAATAAGATAGACGGAGCGTGTAGAACTCGCGCGTGAAGCCGCCAAAAGTCATACTAAATAGCAATGTCATACGTTTTCGTTTTCGCGCGCAGTCGATTTGAGCCGCTAGTGAGTACGCACGTCTAAACACGTTTTGACAAAATATTATTATAATGCCGTATTGTGTAGTAAAACGTTGTAAAAATACTTCAGAGCGGCTCAAATCGACTGCGCGCGAAAACGAAAACGTATGACATTGCTATTTAGTATGACTTTTGGCGGCTTCACGCGCGAGTTCTACACGCTCCGTCTATCTTATTCTATTAGTCTGAGCATTCAATATAATCAGATGCCTGTGGCTATAAGCTCTCCGAGCGGTCCTCCACAATATTATGTTAGTTTCTAGGATGTCTATTATGGTAAATGTTGGTATCTCTTAATTCAGAAATCATCTTTATTCTCTGTTATTTGGGTTTATTTTTGACTGGATCATAATATGTTGACTATCTGTGATTACTTTCGACAGTATCCTAAATCTGGCAGCTAACGATGACTGCAGCAGCCAGAGTTTCATATTGCACATTTCTAGAGTAAAAGATTAACATGAACTTATTTATTCATTGCTTGTTTTACGTCCCGTCCGCAGATTTACTAAAAAATGTATTAGTGAACACACGGCGTTGTGGAGGCGGCTGATTAGACATATCAATAGATAATTAAACATGATGCCTAGCGTAGTTCTATATTTCGGCTACTAATTAAACTTACCAGTACAAATTTATTAATTCATACACGATGTAAAATAAAGTTTCACTTTACTTTTTTTCATAAAAACAACATCGTTTTCTGACGATACTGGCAGCGGTTAAAATAATTAGAAACGAATCACTGTGTTCCTGTTTTAAAAATGTACATACGACTCACGGTGTCACGACCGGTCCGTAAAGACTCTCACACAAACAAAGGTATCATACACAATCCCTTGCACTTTTTATATTACTGGTTCATTCCCACATTGGCATAACAAATATTTAATGTATTTCGCGAATTAAAGCCGACATAGATAACAGACTATCGTTTATACGCGTAAGTATTTGTGACATTGTACCGAGCGACTATATTATTTAGTACGAACTGACGCTGATACCGGCGGCCGCCGCTTCGTAGTTGATTAAAATGAAAAAAATTGTATTCGTGACTCAGTAGGCTAATTGCGGATTAATAAAACACTAGGGGTCGCCCGCGACTTCGTCCGCGTGGTAATTGGGAACGTACATTTCCCCGATTTTGCAACATAATCTCACTACTGCTCCGCATAAATGCACTATTCAACAAAAAAGATTTTTTTTAATCGAACTAGTACTTTTTGAGATTAGCGCGTTCAACCAAACTCTTCAGCTTTATAATATTAGTATAGATAATGGTGCTCCAACCAATAACGCTATATTTTGTCCGACTGTCAAATGTTTCAACGCAGATTCGATAGATAGCTATGTACCTACTACTGAGGATAGTAACATAAATATACACATGATTCCATTTGTTTTTAACAGTTCCTAATAACGCATGGCTTACATAAGAAGATGCTGGCCCAGCTTTGCAAATATGTAATTGGCAAATATAGTGTGTCAATTTTAAAGTACGCAAAGGTTTAAATAACGTTTATCAGTTTTTACTATTATGTTACTTATCGATACGAACATTTATTTTTTGAAAGGGGAAGTACCTAATTATATATAACGTGTCTTTTTGGGCGCAAATTTGTTATCATTCTATACTCGTATTATTTATTATTCTCATGAAATACGTAAAATCAACAAAAATACCATCTAAGTTTAAGTACCAAAATTATTATTAATACGAAGGTGTCTTGACAATTACGAACACAACAAAGGATCAGGGCCCCAATTCTGCTAATTTACGGATGACTCAATTGAATCTCAGTTGCATTTTTGGTATTCTGCTAATAAATTTAAGACCAATAGTTGGAAAGCCATTGGTCTTTAATTATTTAGCAGGATACCAATAAAGTAATACCAAAAATGCTAATAATTTAAGACCAATAGTTTTCCAACTATTGGTCTTAAATGTATTATCAGAATACCAAAAATGCTACTGACATTCAAGTCAGATTCAATTGAGCCATCCGTAAATTAGCAGAATTGGGGCGAAGGTAAATCGAAAATTGAAGCCATTTTCAAATTACGCTACGTCAAACATGTTTTTACATGCTTTTATTTAGCTTGCAATGTATGTTTGGTCTGTTTAGGTCAAATCTTGCAAGTAAGATTTGAACCACTTCTTGATGTCCTATTGAACTGAAATTTTGTATACCTACGTAAATTCGGTATGATTGCAATAATATGGTATCATGGACTGGCTTAATGATGCAGTCGAAAGACAGCCATACAAACAAGATGAAGTACGAAAATCTATACTATATATAATATTACTAGGGGTCGCCCGCGACTTCGTCCGCGTGGTAATTTGGAATATTTTCCCCGATTTTGCAATATATCTCACTACTAAAAAAAGATTTTTTCAAAGCGAACCAGTACTTTCAGAGATTAGCGCGTTCAACCAAAAAAAACTCTTTAGCTTTATAATATTAGTATAGATAAAGCTGAAAAGTTTGTTTGTTTGTTTCTATCTATCTATACTATTATTATTAAGAGGAAAGATTTGTATTTTTGTGTGTATGTTTGTTACTCTTTTACGCAAAAACTACTGAACGGATCTGGATTAAATTTTGCACAGAGATAGATTATAGTCTAGAATAGCACATTTATCGCGGTAACCGACATCCACGAGGGCAGAGCCGCGGGCAACCGCTAGTTATTTATATACATCTAATTTTGGTGTTCAAAGCATCTACTGCAATTGAATAACTGATAGCGCCTATCTACCTTATTTTCTGCAATCATTTTTATCGCTACGATAAAACGGATTAAGCCTCTTAATCCACATACGCTAACCAATGCAGGGTTGCTTGGGTTTTGAGTATTTACAGGTTAGGCGAGCAAAATCATTTTTTAGGTGGTCGTGAGTTGATCACATACTCACGACCACCTAAAAAATGATTTTGTCAGCATGCATGAGGTTTCGTGAGATGACGGAATGAAAGGTTTATTATTTTGTTATCTGGAATGTAATCAGTGTAATTGATGTTCTGATTATAAATATAAATAAATAAATAAAATAAGTAGTATTATAGGTACTAAAAACAATCTTATTTTTGTAGATTCAGCTGTGCTGTCCTGCGCCGACCGCGTACGCATCGTGTCCCAGGCGGCTGTAGATCGAGAGCTTCACCACGAACTCGCCAAGCTCGTACTGGAGTTCCTCTTACAGGTTAATAACGATTAAGTAATAATAATAAACCCGTAAAGCAGCTTTTGGCGGGCTGAATGTGAGTGACACGGCAGTCTCGAATCTCCCAGAGCCTCGTCTCTGGATTGCCTTTATTGGCTGTCTGGTGTGGGCTGACAAGAGCGCCTGCAGAACTCTCAAGGCTTGCTTTAATTGTCTTATCAGAGAGAGGTCGCTAAAGCTATATACTCGGGGGTAGAATTTTATTTTTTTTATTTATTTATTTCACCCAACACTTACATCTATTTTTACAGGGTTAAGCCTAATACAATAGTGTAATTTACATTTTTTTATTCTAATTACAAACTAATACCTACAAGCTATATATTTTTCTCCCTTTTGTAACATAGAACACACAATGTTATTTTTGTGAATTCATTCAGTGTACAGCAGAATAAATCAGTGTCCTCTGCTACCAGGTTGAGAGTGTGTAGCGTGCGCACGAGTGGCGCTTTGCCCAACAAGTTAGTGCGCGCCGCCGGCACCGCCAGCAGGCGAGGTCGACACTTAGTACACTAGAAGTTTCATTTTTAAGGGCATAACTACGCAGAAACCCGGATCTCCGTCTGAGACCCCCGATGGTGAAACCGGCGCCGCACCGCTCTACACCCCTAACCGCGTCAGGTAACAGAGCATCACTATGGTGATGCTCTGTTACCTGTGGGCTGTTGCCCATGTCGGTTGTTTCAAGGTGCCCTTCTTGTGTATAGGCGAGTCACCGTCTGCATATTTTTCGTTGATAGTATATTCCAACTTTTAAATGATGGCAGGCGAGGTTTTATCCCATAATAAAACGTCCCCTTGTTGTTATGGACTGGGTACCAGTCCAGTACCCAGTCCCTTAGCCCAAAATTATTTGATTTTACATGTTGCAATAGCTCTACACTTGCCATAGGCAGATCATGGCTGTACTGCATTAGTGCAGCTGTGGCATGACTATGGTAAGTGTCTCCTCCCATTTTTAATTAAATTTCTCCAAGGACTTCTTGTCCTTAGATAAATTTAATTTTTAATTTCTTGTGTGGTGACGGATTAAAAATACTAATGTCACCACCCCTTTCCATCCCGAGGGTGTCGTAAGAGTCGACTAAAGGGAGTAAGTCAGACAGACAATCCACGGCAAGAGAAAGAAAACTCGAAATAAAACCCTATACTATCCCTCCAAGTGTATGGAGTTGAGATGATGATGATGATAAAGGGCTTCTGCGTGTTGGATCTATGTCCTCGCGTAAGCCTTCCAAAAGCCCGAGTATTTCCTTGAATTATGGGAAAATACCCGTAGTAAAGACATATTAATAATAATATCAACCCATATACACATGTCCCACTGCTGGGCACGGGTCTCCTCTTCTCATGGTAAAGGGTTTAGATATAGAATTTTTTATACTTAGGCGGCAAATAACCATATGGATACGTAGATATCTTCTGGGAAGCAACTACCGCAGCCTATGGACACTAACAAAAACTAGGACATCAATCGCGCATCGCGAAACAAATATTTAGAACAAAAAATATATATAATATATTTTTACCTACAGACTGGCCTCAGACGTAAGGCGGTACAATGTAAAGGGTTGTGTGAGGCCGCGGCGCGGGAGTGCGTCCCGCAACTACTCGCTGCACACTCCTACTTACACACTATGGCGTTACATATACTAGCTGACATGGATATCGGTAAGTTTCACTAAAATCGGCCCTGTAATTGTGATGTGGTCCGTTCACTCCACCGCGTCCACCACCACTTGCCTTGCTTGCTCGGGCCGTGTATAAGGAGCACCGGACGCCGCTAAGGTCTTTTTTCTTTCGAATTACGAGCTGTCGTGCCTGTTAAGTGTACTAATCACTTAGTGGGCCTTGAACAAACTTTGTGCCGAAAGAATCTACTAGCTTTAGAATATTCATGTAACATCTTATTTAAACTAACCGAACGTTCTTTTTCGCTTCAAGTGTAATATCATATTTATCCACTATTAAATCAATAGAAGTTTTATTTTTAAATATTCTGAAAATATATAAGCGGTGGTGGCCCAGTGGAAAAGTAACCGACTTGCACGCAAGAGGTGCGAGTTCGATTCCGGGCAGTACCAATGTGAATTTCACTTTGTGGAGTTTATAATTATATGCACTAATCAAATGATTCGCCATCTGCTAACGGTGAAGGAAAACATCGGGAGGAAACCCACATGTATAGAAGAAATTCTAAAGACATGTCTCATTCACCAACCCGCATTAGGCCAGCGTGTGTGAATTAATTAATTCATTCATTCATTTATTTATTTATAAGTCAAACATGGACCACATTACACATACATAAATAATTAATATAAAATTAAAAATTACATTAAAATTACAATAAAATTAAATAATAATAAAATAAATTGAACTAAAATAATATTTGTATACTAGCCCGTACATGTACCATGTCACAGTGGTACATATACAGGCAGTCAAAACGGTCGGCGAAAGTGCGCAGGATACTGTTCGGGCTGACCCGCACCCTGCGCACCAGGGATGTTCACCGCTTGCGCATGGTTGTATAAAAACAATCCACGCGCGCTTCGGCGAACATCCCCGAGGCGCTGCAGAAGCGAGGCAGCCCCAACAGCACCCTAAATGCATTATTGTATTGTACGCGTAGAGCGTTGTACTGCTTTTGCGTATAGCTCACCCACAGACTGCTCGTGTAGAAAGACGTGCAAAATGCCCTGAATAGGGTGATTTTGACGTCCCTCGAACAGCGAGCAAATCTGCGAGCTATCATATTCGCACGAACAGACAACGCCCTACGCTCCCTTTCCATGTCTGCATCGTCTTTCAGATCCGGGGTTAGAATGTGCCCAAGGTATTTAAACTGTTCTACCCTTTTAAGAGGAAAACCATTCAATCTAAGTTTGGGTATTAGACTTAGGGACCTTCCCCGAGCCTGAAAGACCATCCACTCACTTTTCTTAACATTGTAACTCAAACCGTGTTGCATAGCATATTTTTCGCAAATGTCAAGCAGCTGCGACAATCCACCAACAGAGGCACTCAGCAGCACCATGTCGTCCGCATAACTAATATTATTAAGGCACACTCCATCAATATGGCAGCCGACATGCGTGCTACTGAGCTCCTCCACAAGCGCGTTCACATATAGGCTAAAGAGTTTCGGCGATGTCAGCCCCCCCTGCCTCACGCCGCACTCCAACCCGTATGGTGTCGAATACGCCCCCGACCACCTAACAACGTTGATCTGGTTCCCATACCAATATTCAAAAGTACGTATTAATTCCTCGGGCATCGATGTTTGACGTAATTTTTGCCATAGAATATCGTAAGAAACCAGATCAAACGCTTTCGACAAATCAAGAAAACACCCAAATATGGGTGTATTTTTATCCGTGTAGTACTTGACAGTTTGCTTCAGACACAATATAGCCGTTTCAGTAGAGAGACCTGACTTGAAACCGAATTGGTTGTCGTGTATCTGTAGGTGTTTTTCAAGCTGAATGTTCAGCAAACCGTCAAGCACCTTCGCGACAATAGTGGCCAAATAAATCGGTCTATAATTACACTTGTCACTAATATCACCGGTTTTGTTTTTGACAATTGGAACCACCACAGTCTTCATCATCTGCTCAGGCAAGTATGAATGTCCTACACACAAGGAGTAGAACATCGCTAGTACTCTGGGCATATGATCCCCCGCGTACCTTAGGTGTTCAATGCTCAGGTCGTCATGGCCAGGAGACTTGCCCCGTGACATTAAATTTATGGCCTGCCGGACTTCTTTGGCTGTAAACCGGACGCTGACTTTCCGGCCACTACAACCATCATCGCACGTGGACTGCGTTGGAGCCAATGGTGATTGAACGGTAAAGTGGTCCCTAAATATGTTTGCTATTCCCGACAGGTCACAGGCCCCGTTGACACTCACAGGTAGACCTGGCTTACTATTCAGTTTATTCGTAGACTTCCAGAAACTGCGGAAGTCACTCCTGGAATGATGCGACGCTAGGATGTCCATTTTTATTTGGTCAGTATGATTCTGACACCAACGTAAACGCGATTTAAAAATCTTACGAGTCGTCTGCATATCATTCCACAAGCTACCCTCCGCCGGCCTGCCGAACCACACCCACAACTGAAACTTTTCCCTCGCCGCCCTGTGAGCATCACTTACGTGCCTGTTCCAACCGAGAACTGGCTTTCTGTGTCTGGGAACATTTGTCGAATGACTATCGCAAGCTGCCCGGCATAATGTCTGAATTATTTTATTGTACATATTATCAATAACAAGTCTGTGATTCACATTATTACATACATAGTCACAACATTCAGTCATTTCAATCGGAAAGTCAATTAATTTTAAATTATTATTACATAAACAACTATACATATCACATTGTTCAGAGTTTCTATCACCCCAGCGCACTTCGTTATGTTGCATTAAATTGTTGTGCGATTTAGGTTTGATGCTATCTAATAAAAAAATTATCTCGAGAGGAAAGTGATCGGACCACAGGACGTCTTCTTTAACCTGTACACTTATAATAGTCTCCCGAGCAGATTTAGTGACTATACAATGATCTAGCCAGCGTTTCGATCCGTTCGCCTCGCTTATATATATAAGTTCCAGAATTCAACCCTAGTAGTTCGATGTCCGCACACAACCATTGTGATTCTATACAAAAATTAATTAACTCCACGTAAAATCGTTCATGCGGATGAGAAATAAAATTCCCTAGTATGTATACCGATTCTATATTACTATTATTTATAATAGCGCTCACCAGACTGAGACAATCCGTAAACTCCGTCAGATTCACATCTTTATCCGTTGGCATGTATACACTAAACACCAAGAACGACCTTTGACCCGCGTTTACGTTAACGGCACACACTCGCGGGTTATCGCACTGCACAACCGATACGTTCGTAAATACACTTTTCCGCCATAGCAGCGCGACACCGCCGTAGGGGCGGCCGCGCAGCATGCCGGCACCGGTGTCCACCGCCGACGTCCCAGTGCAGCCGAAATGCACGTCGATCTCGCTCAGGAATGGAATATCTCCCGGCAGCAACCATGTCTCCTGTAAGGCTATTATGTCAGAAGTGCGACATAACTGCCTTACACTCTCCACGGAGCGCTTCACACTCTTGCAATTGTAACTAACAAATTTATAAGTAGACTTTATATCCATTGAGCTAGTTACGAAGGACCGGTTACAGTGCCTATGTTTACACCGTTCGCGTTCGAATTTCTGAATTTAAAATTCACAAATCGTCTAAAAATAATTCCTTCAGGCCATAATCCGCTCTTCAGAAATAAAGATAATTTAGATTCCGCCACAAAGAATTTAAATGCATTGTATGGTTTTGAATATTTTAGCACTATCTGTTCAAGAGCTATAACCTCCTCCGTTTTTTGATAGACGTAGTCGGCTATATCTTTCTCTGTCGTGTCTTGGTGCACCTTCGTAATAAATATAGGCACTTTTTTCACGGCGGCCTTAAAATTCCCTACACTATCTCTGGCAATGCCTGCCGAGCCGTGATAACGGTAATTTATATGTCTCCTACGATATGAAACACGTTGCCATCCTTCACCTTCCTCCCTGCGAGCCGACTCAGTTTGGTAGGTTGACATAACTTTATTCGTGCGCTCCGTAGTTCCCCGCTTGTGTTCGCCGTCAACAATATTATTCATAACAGCTGATATGGATTGCTGTAGTATCGGCAGAGGCTCGGGCGCTGCGAGTCGCTGCGGTGACGTCACGGCCGGCCGCGACAGACCGGTTGCCTATTAATGCCTAAACCCTCTCTCTCTTTCTATTGATAGAGGAGAGGAGACCCGTGCCCAGTAGTGGGACGTATATGGGTTGCTATTATTATATTATCATGCATGCATTATACGTATAAACCTTCCGGAGCAAACTTTCAAAATTCGTTGCGTAGTTTAGAAGATCTAAGCATATATAGGAACAGACAGCGAAAGCTTGCAGTATAGTCATTGTGTGGGTTTATTGTAGTGGAGAGTCTGGAGGTGTGGTTTGTGAAGACAGTGCAGGCGGGGTCGTGGCGCGCCAGCACGGGCGAGGCGCGCGCCGTGCTGGACGAGTGGGCGCGCCGCTGTCCGCACCTGCTGCCACACCTGCTGCTGCAGCTCGACTGCACTCCTCACACGTGAGTTACACATTTATTGTATGGCATATTTAAGTTTTCGGTAAATATTAACAATGTCTACTCAGGACTGTATGCTGTGATTTCAACAGTGGAAGTTTTTCGGATGAGAAGAGAGAGATATATATATTTACATATATTGAATATTTGGCTGCGAAATGTATGTTCAACTAAGTCGTGTTACGCTTTACTTAAATTTGATTACTTTGGACAGCAAACTACAAGGTTTGCAACTTTCATCTTCAACATCGCCGCTGAAAGAACTCAGCATCAGTCCTCATCTCATCAACCTTATCTTGTTTTTAGTAATAAAAAAACCTTTTTAGTAAAGACAACTCCCGCACTAGGAAACAAGCCCAGTGTCGCGGGGGACTTTACAAACATACCATTCACTGACTGAAATTACGCCCTAACTAGGAACAATCATTTATGAATTACACTTTTTTTTCCCCGAGTGGGAATCAGCAGTCAGGATCCAACAGGCCAGTTAATGGATTGCTTTTTCCGCAATTTACTTTATTTAATTTTACTGTTTCAGTGGTCTCTCGTTAGACGTACAACTAACTATTGGCACGTGGTTATGTACGTACGTACGGTGTACGTTCCCAACGGGCGTGGTCCCCGAGTGTTGGTGGTCGGCGCTACGACGTCTACGAACCCATCGTAGCGCGTGGCTGCTACCTCTAGACGCTCCGCCCCCTGACGAATCACCAACTGACTTGTTCTCTATTGCGTATGCCTTGCTTGCCAGTTCATGGGGACATTGTATACCTTTGGTAAGTGATTATACTAGCAAGCATTAAGTGTTTCACTAGGCTTATATTATAATTATATTATAGCAACCTATATATGTCCCACTGACACTCGGGCACTCGACCCCTACTCTCCTCTATCAAGAGAGCTGACAGTTTAAGCATATGCAAGAAAATAAAGAAAGAAAAGTAAGATGTTCGTGACAGCACAGCGTTTTGCCAGAGATGCACTTTTAGAGGGCTATAACACTAGAGGTTGATTTTATTTATTTATTTATTTAATAGATTCGCCAACAGTTATAACAATACATTTTACATTTTAGTGATACATAGCGTTTACAGTATAGACTAATTGTATAACTAATTACAGGTGAATACTGCATGCGTTTAGTATTATGTAGGTACAATTATTTGATTTAATTAATTAATAAAAAATGATTAAAAATATTAATACAATTAAAAAAATATAATTATGTTATAAAAATGGGTAAAAATATTCAATAATAAATTAATTTAATTGGATGTATTTTAAAAATGAATTAATTGATTGAATTTAATGTATAATAAATAAAATTTAAAATTAAAATTGGAGCTAAAAATAATTGATAAAGAAATTAATTTTTTTGTTGTTATTAATAATAATATCATTTATAGTAAACAGTCATTAACAATTTGGTGTGGTTTCGAAGACATATTTACGAAATTCTTTCCATTTAGTAACACAGAAGTCAAGTTGATTTTGATCTGACAATCTTGTTAACGACGAGGGTAGTCCGCTACGATCCCTAGGTTGTTCACACACAGTCAAGTCCATTACGATATCTATTGGTTTTCTATAAAACATATTGTATTGTACAGATATGTTCGGAGGGCGTGTCGGCGCTGTGCAAGTTGTCCGTGTCCCGGCCACGTGACGCCGCGCACTGTCTCGCCGGCATCATGTTCGTGATGGCGCACTCGCCAGAGTCCGTCGCGCTCACGCCCAAGTTAGTACCGTTAAACGCATAATTTGAAATAAAAAAAAACATGGAGTATAAGAACCGCCACAATTTATACGGTTTTCTGATTCCTAAACCGTATTTTTAATTCAACGAACATTCGTATTTTTTACTTCCGCAATTTAGAACGCAAGCGCTAGACATTTGAAACGAATGGATTGAAAAAAATCCATACAGAAAAAAATCATGTTCGCGACAAACCCTGATTATTGTATGAGTTCGGAGAGCTAGATTCGGTGAACAAATCTGAAAATAATTCTAAATTATATCACGAACGATACCGGAGGCAGAAGCTTATACGTTATTATTATTACGTATAGGTTCAACGAGGTGTTCACATCCTTGCTGAGCTCGGGCCCGTCACTCATGGCTCGTGCGCTGGGCCGCGGCGGTGTGTCCGGGGCTGAGATACTGTTGCGGCTCATACTGGCGCAACTTGATAATGAAAAGTCAGTATATACATTACACCATTCTCAATTCAAATTTTCAATAAGCTAAAGCTAAGGCCAAACCAACGCGTTCAGCTAGCGTCTGCGGTAGTGTGAACGATGGCGATCAGATATTGTGTATAGAATTGTAGCAACGTATTCACAGTGATGCGGAGTTGGTGATTAGATCGCGCTTGTTACATTAGGACGCTTTTCTATTATTATTGTGAGGTTTTTACTCGTAAGTAAAACTATAAATTTTGCACGCACAATGATCGCCACCGTGCCACGTAACCGCGGACGTGGAGTGATTGAGTTGGCTTGGCTTTAGCTTTATTGTGAAATCACTGAGTATGTTTCGCCTTTTGTTCTTTTACTTGCTTTTTGTTTGCTATGCATATGTTATTGTATGATATGTTTAATGAATGTGTACGGTGGGCCAGTAAACGTTGGTTGTCCAGCTGTAACCGTGCTCAAGCGTCAGTAGTGAGCGCGTGGCTGCACGCGCTGTGGCGCGCCCGCCTGCCGGGCGGCGCGCTCGCGCTCGTGGACAGCGTGGCCGCGCTCACTCGACACTGGCCACAACTCGACGCGTACGCCAACTTCTTGTTGCAGGTCAGTGCCTTCATTTTCACACATACACTTGCCAGTATCGTTTTTACCAGGCCACTAAGTTACCTGTGTGAGCGCATGTCATAGAGATTACATTATTTGCAAAATCTTGAACCCTGAGGTACAATAATGTACCTAGTTATTTAATTAAAGGTATTTTTATTTATTTACTTTATGGGGATAACAAAAATACATAAATATCAACACAATGTACGATTTAAATTCTTCCAACTTTGTATGAACCAATACACACTTGTCTGATAGGCGTTTTCGAAACGTCTTTTATGTTCTATTTTATTTTATTTTTTATAATTAATTACACTAGATTCGACGCAAGATCGCAAGACTTACACAAGTATGTGTAAAATATTGATAAAAAAAGATTATTTAACATGATTTACAGGAGGAAACATCAAAAGAGCACATAGAGCAGGGTGTACGTAACGCGAGCACGAGCCCGCTGTTGTGCGAGTGCCTGCTACGTATGTGTCACACGCAACACGAGACGTTGGTGCACCACGGGTACGCGCGGCTACTGAACGCGCTGCACCAACAACGCGCCGCTGGACACAAGATACACGTCGATAACGCAATACAGGTTAGTTTTTATTTCATAGTTTCATACATAGAATAAAGTAATTTGTATAAAATACATTACTACTTATATATAGTCTAATTTATATAAGAAGCCTTGTAAATAAAAAAAATGTAAAATCTAGATACTGTCACTTCTAGTGCCCTTTTGTCAAGATGTTTGCTTGTAGCATGACACGTGTTCATCACTGTTTAACATTATACGAAATTATGGTCGATGGCGAGCCTGTCCATATTAAAAAAACAAAATAGTCTGTCTGTTCTTGCATTGGCAGATATCTCATTATGGGGAGTAACTTAGGCCTACTTACTTCTTTTTTAGAAAACGAATTTTCCCACCCATTCCCACGGGAATTGGTAACTCCAAGTAAGAGATACTGAGACAAAGTAAAACATGGCCGAGCTTAGCTAGTTTTATATATCATTGTAAATATTTCAGCAAGTGTCAGCCAATATAAGTTCAGAAGAGCTGGTGATATACCGAGTGACGAGCGCGGCACTAGCGGCTCCTACCCACCACCCTGCACACCTCACTCTGTGGCGGCTGCTGCTGCATCTGTACCTGCAGCGGGCCCCAGACTATATGTGAGACTTGTTATATTGTACTAAGGGTCGCCCGCGACTTCGTCCGCGTAGTAATTTGGAATATTTTCCCCGGTTTTGCAACATATCTCACTACTGCTCCGCTCCTATTGATCATAGCGTGATGTTATATAGCCTATAGCCTTCTTAGATAAAGGCACTATACAACAAAAAAAATCTAATCGAACCAGTACTTTCTGAGATTAGCGCGTTCAACCAAACAAACAAACTGTTCAGCTTTATAATATTAGTATAGATTACTACATAGTATAAAACAACGCCGCTTCCCGCTGTCTGGCTGTCTCTATGTATGCTTAGATCTTTAAAAGTAGCCAACGGATTTTGATGAGGTTTTTTTTATAGAAAGTGATTCGAGAGGAAGGTTTATGTGTATAATACATGCATATTATAGTAGAGAAATCCAGATTACACCGAAGCGAGGGCGGGTCGCTAGTATCGAATATTTTTAATAGGTATGTAGTGCCACCTATTAGGACAAAGGCAAAGCCAGAACGAAATTGTAACATAGAAGACACAGATGTCACTATTTTCAGAAACATGAAAACATCGAAGTTTCCACAGGGATTCAGTACATCGGTCTGAGGATACTCCCCTTTTTTTGGAGGTGTGTGCTAAGCTCTAAGAAATGGGAGGATCCTCCTTAGGAAAACGTCCTTGGGGTTTTTTTATGCCGTTGGTCCTGCGTCTTTTTTAATTTGTATTCGCAGATTTTCAATAATAGAAGTATCAAAATAATAGCTTTCTACTAAATGTACGTATATGAATGTGAATGTATATAAATATGGGACTTCACTTTTTTTATTAAATAATTTAAAAAAATATTTGTTTGTTCGGGGTAATCTTACGGCTGAACCAATTTTCACAAGACTTTCACTATCAGATAGCTAATATTATGGGGCGTAACGGCTACATTTATATTAGTAAGGTAATACAGATTCCGTGCAAAAAAAAACCGTTGCAAATAATTCGGGAACGGGTCCAAGTATATTAAACTAAGCCACATCGAATCAAATTAATTTAAAAAATAATCACATTGGGAGTTAAGCGAAATGAAATTAACTTCGTTTAGCTTACATTGGAAACTGAAGTGGGAAGAAACGCTGCAGCTACGTACGCTAACCTTGATAACCTTTGTTTTACTTAGATCTAAGGTTGGCCTACGCTTTTCACGAACGGTCTTCTTTTTTACAATCCCATAGTTATTATTTTAAATTAAAACCTGTGTCAAGGTAATCTTTAATTTTAACAGGGCCGCACCACCAGTGGGACCTCTATTCTTCAGCGGACTAATAAAATCACGTACACTAACACAAGTAAAGAAACGTCTACAAGAAACAATAATATACCATCACAACGAAGTCGCATCACTGAAAACAAGCAAATCTATCGATACAAATCAACCACAATCGACTAAAACTATCACTAAAAGTAATTCAATTTTAATCGATGATAATCTACTACCTGCTTTAACGATAGTCGATTTGACGGGCGAGTCGGAGAGTGACTCAGAATACAGTGGAGATGAGAGTAAGAGTGACAGTAGAGAACAGAGTCCGAATGAATCGTTTGGTCCGAAGACAGATACTTTTAATTTGATATCGTATCATATGGCTGCTGAAAAGTAAGTATTTTTTAATTCTTTGTTGAGGTTCTCAAAGCTTTGCCTTATTTTAAATATAGCCATCACTTTTTAATGATACGGCAAATACATATTCTGTCGTATTCTAAGCTTACCCATTAAGTTCCACAAACATCAAATTATAAATGACAACCAAACAACGGGTAAACATAGTTATATATATCTCGCTCTCACAGCGCTCTTTTGACTTCTCTACTCTCCTAGTATGAAATTAGGTAAGCAGTAAGGTATAAAATAGGGCTTACCTAATTTCTTCCTTTCAGATCTTCTGATCACAACAGAAACCTACGCTCATCTAAAATCTTCTTACTTGTCCATCACACAGTTCCAGCCCTCGTTCGTTCTTCCTTCCCTGTCCAACCTATCCTTCTATGAAATACAGTCCCTCTAGACAACAGGACTTTTACTTTGCTCTCTTGATAGAGAAGAAAAGATCCGTGCTCAGCAGTGGGACATAGATGGGTTGTTATTATCATTAGACAAAGATTTGTTTTGGGTAGGAATCAAACCACGACTGGTTTAGCAGTCAGTTACTTACCACAAGACCAACAATAGAATTGTATTTTTTTTTATACTACTTGGGTGGCAAACAAGCATACGGCCCACCTGATGTTAAGCAGTATCCGTAGCCTATAGACGCTTGCATTACCAGAGGTATCACTTGCGTGTTGCCAACCCATTTTTTTTACACCAGGGCTTTAAGATGGAAGTAACCCTGGGATAGGAATACGTATCTTTCAAAACGCATTCCTAAATGAGCACTGGAGACCTGTACTCACACACAGGAACACAACTACACCGCTGTGTGTAGCCATTTGGCTGCGGTCTTCTGTAAGGTGGAGATCCTTCCCCAGTCGGGCTTGCTCGCTAGTATGGTGCCCTACCTCTCTTAAGTTGTATATCCTCTTGTATATCCTCAGGATGCTCAACGAGTACTTATGTTGGCTAGAAGAAGGTGAAAAGGTTCGCGCCCTGCCACACCACGCCGACATCGCGAGGTACATACCGGAACATGTAAGTACACAGAACGATATTTGGGTTATTGTAGTATTGTTCGGTGTTTGTAGCTGATATTGAAAGAAATATTCAAGTCTCAAACAAATTTTACAAGAAAATACAAATTTATGGACATGAAATACGTTTAGGCTCGGAGTAACAATAGCAGGCTTGTTTTTAAGATTCCTCTAAGGACCCCGCAAAGAAGACGCAGTTCCCTGCGTCTGCCGCTGATAGCACATAGTGACACTATTTCTAATAAAACAAAACTAGTCCATATAAGTGTAAGTGTTATGTAATTTTTTGTAATCTTTAGGCTTTAGAAGCAGCATGGAAACGCTCAGTTACCCGTCCAGCACCATCAGAAGACCTGGACGATTTCCCTCTACCAACACCGCAGCCCCCGCCTGACACTACACCACCTAACACTCCGTTCCGCAAAGCTGTCTATAATATACTGAAGATTAAAGATCGATCGCGGAAAAGGTAAATTTCACTAATATCATTTTCATCATTATCTCCCCCAAAAATTTTCACAGAATTCGCACTTGAACTGACCTCGCCATAGGCTACCCGCTACCATTTATATTCTGCGTCCAACAGTTCGTGGTCGCCGCGCCAGAATATAGTGGTTATACTATTCAAATTAAAACTAACATATTGCTGACAATGAATAAATAATTATATGACTGCCTTGGTGGTCCAGTGGTCGCAGTATGCGCCTGCTGTGCACGAGGTTTTGGGTTCGATTCCCACACAGGACAAAACTTTGTGTGACCCACGAAGAGTTGTTCTGAGTCTGGATGTAATTTGTGTCCGTTAACTTTATTACTTCTGCCTATGCAGTCATAGAATTTAACCGTAGGCAAATTTGCTGACGTCTCATTTGTAATTTTTTCATCGATCTGCATTAATAAAATAATTAATATGTATTACAAATTAGTAATAGCAAATAAAGTTACTCAACCAAATTTCCATACAAACATAATCAATGAAAACGGACTAATATTAAACGATAAAGTCTGTCAGTAGCGTACCGCTTTGCTGGACATACTGTAGCATAGTCAACATTTAATTAAATGATTCTTATTCAGATATAGGCGAACTGAAATACAGTCTCCCGTAGAGGACGTAGACTTCAGGGATGCTCGCACGCTGCTATCTCTCGTGGACAAACATCTCAGAGACATTGAAAGACTTGCACAGTAAGTATTATACGCCCATTTGTAGTAGATATATTGGAAAAGGAGTGGTGGTATATTGCGTGTAAGAAACCGTTAATACATATTTTGTACTGTAAATTTATTCCTTGTTACCTATGTAATATTATATATCGCAACCCTAGTAAAAAACTGGCGTAACTTTAGAAATGTCACTGGGCAATTTTGAATATTACCTGTTGAGAATACCATGTAAATTGCAAAACAAACACGCTTCAACTTAAGTAATTTTTTCACTGTGGGTGCGATATACAAGCATTTTTTTTTGGTGTAAAATAAAGAGTTATTATCTATTTGTTGGCCAGCTCGGTGATATAATATTTATACCGATGGACTTATGATAAACTTTTAAACTATCATCCTTTGTGCAGCTTGTGTCAGTCTATATATTATGCATACCTGCATAAACTCATACCTTTTTCCCAGAGTGGTGAGCAGAGACAGTTTTTCACTGCTAAAATGTTTGTATATCGTATAAATATTTGTATTTGAAAGTCATCCTGTATTTTGATGCAGTTGATGTGTCTGAAAGTTCGCCTGAATCATTATTTGCTTATCGACAGGGAGTGGTGTACAGAAGTGTCTCGCATATCGACACTGGACAGCCAGCTGTGGGAGCTCGTGTCAGTGCTGCGAGTGAACCGACCCATACCTCCCGTGCGCAAGCAGTGTCCGCAGAAGTGCTCGCCGGTCACTATAGCTGTACCGGTAGGTTTATACATATTTAAAAAGACAACTCCTGCACTAGAGAACAAGCTCTGTGTCGCGGGGGACTTTACAAACATACAATTAACGGACACAAATTACGCCCATACTCAGAACAATTCTTCGTGGGTCATACAAAGTTTTGTCCTGTGTGGGAATCGAACCCACAACCTCGTGAACAGCAGGCGCAAACTGCGGCCACTGGACCACTGAGGCAGTCATTCGATCATCATCATCATTCATCATCATCTCAACCCATAAACGTCCCACTGCTGGGCACGGGTCTCCTCCAAACATTTGCAGGGATATTAGCCTACTATACCACGCTGGCCAGACGGGTTGGTATAGGGATTTGTTTCGAGTTTTCCCTCTCTTGCGGTGGATATTGTCTGCTAGACTTACTCCCTTAGTCGACTCTTACGACACCCTCGGGATAGAAGGGGGTGGTGACATTAGTATTCTTAATCCGTCACCACACGGACAAAATCATTCGATAGATCGACCTAATACAGTTATGTGTGGGCATCTCGCACGGTATTTAAGTGTTGTGTATTATCTAATATAGAGAGGGACTCAAGTTTGGTTATTGACGTTTAAAAAATGTGTATGTCAGGCTCGAGAGTGGTGTATTTCGACGGAGGCGGAGCGTGGCGTCGCGGACAACAGGCGCAGCGCGCGCGCCGGCGTGCGGCGCGTGGCGCGCGCGCGACCGCACGCTGCACGCGCCGCCGCCGCGCTGCTCGCACTCGCCAGGTGACACCTTCCTAGGACGGGATATTTTTATGATAATTCATAACTCATTTTTAACTCATATCAAATTGTAAATGTTAAACTCTGGCGATTAAAAAGAGTGGCCCGAGTTTCTTGCCAATTCTTTTTGAGGCCCTACCCTAGTCAGCGAATTGGCCGCAGGAAAAGAGTATGCTGGCATTTGTTTTATGACGTTAATAAGTATCATGTATTTGATCTAAATGAATAAATTAGTTTGACTTTGACATATGTTATGTCCCAATAGTATTCACCGTCTTGCGTGATAATCTACGATTAGAGATGCACTGAATTACAAACCGATATAGCAAGAGCCACTTCGAAAAGTACGTATGCCTACTCTACTTCGAATGGTACGTATACGTACACTACTTATAATAGTGTATGTATGCCAGGCGGGTCCGCAGCAGCGAGGCCGGCGTGCGCGTGGTGGAGCGCGCGTGGTGCTGCGCGGGCGCCGGCGCGTGCGGCCCGTGCGCGCCCGCCCGCAGCGTGCTCACCGCGCTCGTCACTGACTTGGCAGAGGTGTGTATGTGTCATAGATTGACCGGTCACAAGGGCAAATTGCCGACTCCTTTTTCAGAGACGTTTTCAACGATTTAACTAGCTCAGATTGCTGTATCTTATTTGATTTGACGTCTATTTTGCATTGATAAGGAATAACGCAAACTACATGAAATACGTTTGGAAAAATGCGTCTACGGTTACGAATCTTAGATGCGTTTTTCCCATACACTGTCTTGAAGTTGTTACGTCATTCTTCCTTAACAGTGCAGTGTTATATCTACGGCATAATTGATTGACCAAACTTAAAGTTAACAGCCTGTATACAAATAACCTTAATAACACATTTGTTCAGCGATGGATATGCGACAACGGACGCACCTGCTCCAAGCTGCTGTCAGCATGGGGCAAGCACGGCAGTACTAGCTTGCAGCAGGCTCTGTGCGGAGCGATACTGTCTCCGCGACGTTTGTCCAGCTCCGACTGGCCTGGCGTGTACACCGCTTTGCTGGACTCAAACTTACCTTCACATGCGGTCTTCAGCTACTTGTCGAAGGTAATACAGTGAGCACATATTCTAAACAAAACTAATTAAAAGCTAGATGAGGTTTCCGCCTTAATTCTTTAGAGTGAAACAATACAAACATACCTTTTCTTTAGACAACATTTAAAACATCTGCTTGCATATCTAAAGTTGAATTTTGTGGTCGGGCAAAATTATATTACACTGTCGAACAGTAACGTAGACACAATAGATGTTTTATTGGCATGACGTCTATAGGCGTTCACCGTCCTTAAAAGTGTTAAGTTTATCTGTAAAATGGCCAGTACCAGGGGTAGGTGACGTGCCTTTACCTACCCCTAAGAAGAAAAAAATCGTGATGGTATACTATAATTTTAATTACAGTTTGAAATGTCCCGATGGTCGGAAACAGCAGACGTAACACAACGCCGTGACGTACTCGAAGCTCTCCTCCGAGCTGTGCAACGTTACGGGTCTGCGCCCGCGCATGAACATCAGATGTTAATAGAGATACTGGGCGTCCATACCGCCGTCGTGATGACGTCACAACACCTACCCACACACGTCAAGAGCTGCGCGCGCGCATCGCTCGAGAACAAACTGCCATATACGCACTGGATTCACATTGTACGCGCCGTTGATATCAAAGCTTCTGAAGTACCTTTTGACCAGGTATTGTTTTAAAACCTTTTTACTTAATTTTTAGTTTTTTTTTACTACTTGGGTAGCAAACAAGCACACGGCCCGCTTGATATTAAGCAGTTACCGTAACTTATACGACGCTTGCAATACCTACCAGGGGTATCACTTGCATGTGGCCGACATATTTTTTTTACTTCAGGGCTTTAAGATGAAGAAGCCTTGGGATAAGGAAATCGTTTTTTTCAAAACGCATCCCTAAATGAGCGCTGGAGATCTGTACTCACACATAGGAATACAACTACACCGCTATGTGTAGTTATTTGTCTGTGGTCTTCGGCAAGGTGGAGGTCCTTTCCCAGTCGAGCTTGAGTAAAAAAAAAATCCTCTTCAGTTCTTTTTTTTCGGTGGTTTAATTTAATTGGCTTATCTTATCTTATCTTGTGACGGGGCTGTCCTTGCGGCCAGCGCACTTCGACCCTTGGGGTCTTTTGTGCATGCCCCTACCTTACCTCTCACCCTACGTCTTGGTCCCTGAATACTTCCTGCATGAGTTTCAGTATATCCTTGACGGGGGCGCGCCTGTAGTCCTCTGGTTCCGGGTATGCCAGTCCCAGAAGGCTCATTCTTCTTGAGGCCAACGCATGGCACGTGCATAGCAGGTGCCGCATTGACTCCTCTTCTTCACCACAGGTCCTGCATGTCGGGCTATTTGACAGGCCCATTTTGTGGAGAAGCTTGTTTGTAGGGTAGTGACCCGTGAAGGCACCGGTCACTGCCCTCATTTGTGTTCTGCTGTACTTCCAGAGTTTGTTCGTCCAGCCTTTTTCCACTTGCCTTAGGAATTCTTTCGCATGGCTTTGGCCTTCAGTGTTTTGCCAGTACTCGCCATGCTTTTTGGTAGCCATTTGTATTAGAGATTGCATGACCACCGTTTGTGCCAGGTTTATGAACGGCTCTGAGCCGCACATAGGCGATTCCGATCCTCTTCGTGCTAGGGCATCGGCTTCCTCGTTACCTTCGACGCCTTCGTGGCCGGGTACCCAGACTAGTTTTACACTATTGTGTCTCCCTAGTCTGTTCAGGGTTTTGGCGCAGTCTAGTACTATTGCAGACTGTACCTTGTAGGACGTCAGTGCTTTTAGTGCTGCCTGACTGTCACTCGCTATGTAGATGGAGTGGTTCTTCGTTTCTCTACCTAGCAGTTCTTGAGCACAGGCTGCTATCGCGTATGTCTCCGCTTGGAAGACTGTTGCTAGCTTGCCCATGCTCACACTAAGGTTGCAGGTCTTATTGTATATTCCTGCGCCCGTTCCTGATTCCATTTTGGATCCGTCTGTGTACCATATCTGGCTGTTATCCTTTTGGGGTATCAAGCCAGCTTTCCATTCCTCTCTGCTTGGTATATGCATTGAGTATTGTCTTGTGAGACCATACCTAGCCTGTATTTTGTCGCATCCCATCTCCATGATGCCATCCAGGTGTTGTATAGTTTCCGTTCTCATGTGTATTGACCTTTGCAAGGAAGTTTTCCAGTGACCGTTTATGATTAGTCTATGGATTGCTTTCCTTGCCTCCATTTGTACCACTATGTGGATCGGTGTGAGACCGAGTAGAACTTCCATTGCCGCTGTTGGCGTGGTCCTAAACGCGCCTGTCGTAGCCATGCAAGCAATTCTCTGAATCTTGTTCAGTGTTTGTCTGCACGTTGCTAGCTTTGTTCTTGGCCACCATACGATGCATCCGTATGTTATGATGGGTCTCACCATCATGGTGTATATCCATTGAACCACTTTGGGTTTTAGTCCCCATGTCTTCCCGTATGCCGAGCGACACATGCCAAAGACTCTCAAAGCTTTGTTTGTCATCCCGTCTACGTGTTGTTTCCACGTCAGCTTACTATCCAGTGTTATTCCCAGGTATTTCACTTCCGTGGCTAATTTAATTGGCTAATATCCCTCCAAATGTATGGAGGAGACCCGTGCCCAGCAGTGGGACGTTTATGGGTTGAGATGGTGGTTGTGTAATTTATTGTTAAATAAATTTAAGTACAGATCACGTCCAAAATATTGTTAAGATTATTATTTTTGTCATTTGCTGTTGGATTTCCAAATAGATATATGCTTTAATAATTACGTATCACTTGCAAAATGATTCGTATATAATGTTATTGGTTTCAGCTAGGACATTTACTCCGCGAGCTCGGCGTGATGTGGTGGGAAGTGCGCACAGGACTGAAGGGCTCCAGCAACACGTTGCACCTCGCCTGCTACGCGCCCTACGTAGCCAAGCTGTTGCACGCGCTACAGCGAGCCTTCGTAGCGGCCGGGACGAGACTCAGCTACGCGCCTGAAAGAGGTTTATAATATTATGTACTTTATTATACTACTTAGGTGGCAAACAAGCATACCGTCCGCTGGATAGTAAGTTGTTACCGAAGCCTGTGAATACTTGCAAAATCTGGGGCTTTACTTGCTTGTTGTCGACCCTAAGCTTTTTAAAAACGGGGTTTTGAGATTGAGTAGAACTGGAAATGTGGTAGGAAAACTCTTTTTAAAAACGCATCACAAAATGGGCATTGGAAACCATGCGTGGTTATTTGGCTGTCGTTTCGAGGTAGAGGTTCTTTCCCAGTCGGGCTTACTCGCTTGTATGATGCCTTTTTAGATTTCAATTGATTTGATGCAATAACATCATGGAACTTGGCAAACTTAAAGTTGGACGGCCCCCGGCCAGATGGACCGATGACTTTTAAAAGGTGGACTGGATTTAGAAGGCGGAGGCTTGGGTGTTGTGGCGTAAAGTAGAAGAGGCCTGTGTCCAGCAGTGGACTGAAACAGGCTGATTAATTGATTGAATAAAATCGTCATCCACTTTTATTTCAGTCGCGTGGTACGCCTGGGCTGCGCTCCAAGAGTCTTGGGGAGCGTGGATCTCACCCCATTCAGGCTCACTGCCACTGTTACCTTCTACCGGTGACAACGAGCAGTACACTCCCATGATGCGACATTTCGTTGATAATATACACCAGATCATGCTGGACTGTCCTGGTGAGTGCACCTTGAAGATTTTTAAATGACTGTCATATTCAGTAGAAAAAATATTACTATATTTTAAATTTTGCGGTAATTTGTATTAAATTAAAATTGCTTCTACCGTTTTATTTGATTATATGTATTATTCATAATTTTGTATAATATGCCCTAATACTAAGCCTCCGTCCGTAGGCGGACTGTGCCTCATGATAATTGGTAGACAGTTAAAATTTATATTTCTTTTACCATTATAACAAAAAATAATAAAAATTAAAAGGATACAAGAAATGTGATTTTATACGATAGTACCGGACCCTTTGGGTGCGGGTCTGATCCGAACTTGACCGATTTTATACCATTTCCAAAAACTGGGTCGCCTGATGTTGGCATGTCCGAAATTTAATTGTTTCTAAATTTCAGGTACCGAGATCTATCTATTACAGCAGATATTCGAGTGGTGTGTCCAAACGTACGTGAGCGTGCACACGTCACCGCACGTGACGAGCGCGAGCGCACCGAGCATGACGCAGGAGAGTCGCGTGCAAGCGTCCGCGCTACTCGCCGAGCTCGCTAACCTACCGTGGAGCGAACATCAATGGTTCTACGGAAAGAGCTTGCAGATTGCACTACAGGTAAATAATACTAAAGCTGTATCCACATAATCGCGTCCTACAGGCTATTCGAAATGTGGTATCAAAATGGCCCAGAAACACCCGATACCTTATGCCGGATCACGGCTTGTCAGTGTTTAGACTCTGGCCTGGCAGAACTGTGGCCTGACTGACCTTTACACGTGTAGAAATTACTTAACACTATTTTATATTCGTCTGTAATATTTAAAAAAAATACTTCGATGAGCAGAGGCTGTTTCCTTTTACGTGTATGATGTAACTCATATTCTCTAACTTGATATTTAAAACCGTAGCGAGAAAGGTACCAGGCAAGGAGACATTTTGCATTCAAATTGCCTCCTTTCATCTCGTCCCCTACAGTGCTTTTAGTCGCTTTTTTATCGCACTGTTCGAAAAAAGGCGTTATTTGTTTGCTAAATTGTTGTCTGCGAGTGAGGTTTTGTTTTTCTTCCTAGATATCGACGTGTACCGAGCCTGAGCTGACGTCATGGTGCTATACAACATGGCGTGACAGTAAAGCGGACACGTTACTGCAGGACGCAGGAGATCAACTTATACCGCGGCTCGCGTCGCTACTTTATCTGTTCACCGGCACCTTGATACCACCGTCGCAACAAGTAAGTCATTAAGTGATAAATTTCGAGTTTTTTCTTAACAAATATTCTTCTGTATCTTATTCATCACACTTAGAAAATTCTGAAGCTGGTAATACATAATACCTTTGCTGTGTTTATTTATTTATTTAATTTCTATGGAAGACTTATAGCTAAACACAGCAGACAAAAATCAGTAAGTTTCCCTGACAGCCAATTATAGGTCTTCCCGTATAGAGACTAGTTGAAAAGTACTGTGAACAACAAAGTGCCATCAAGAGATCAGCATAAGGCTACATTAACTACTTACTGCTTAACACTATTACAAAAATATAATATTTGAAATACATGGACGGACACGGCACAAGAAGTTATTGCTCGTTTTGGTTGAAGAAATTAAGGCTTAAGCACTTTTTGACTGAAGACACACTAGTATTAAAAATATCAAAATCATGTTGTTTACAAACCTTATTAAAGTTTCTACATGCTCGCACAAGGAATTAATTTTGCCTATAGTTTGTTGATGAAAATGGTGCATGTAATGGCGGAATAAACCTCTTGGACTTACATGGGACATTAAAATAAAATGAGAACAAAATAACAGGGCTATTAATTACGGACTATTACAAGACGATTGTCCGTGTGGTGACGGATTAAGAATACAAATGTCACCACCCCTTTTCATCCCGAAGGGTGTCGTAAGAGGCGACTAAGGGAGTAAGTCAGGCAGACAATATCCACTGCTAGAGAGGGAAAACTAGAAACAAAACCCTATACCAACCCGTCTGGCCAGCGTGGTATAGTAGGCTAATATCCCTCCAATTGTATGGAGGAGACCCGTGCCCAGTAATGGGACGTTTATGGGTTGAGATGATGATGACAAGACGATTTGTTAATGATACTTCTTACAAACCGTAAGGTAGTTTTCAGAATGGTACTTAATTTTTAGATAGCTAGATATTTTATAAATCTCTTTTGTATACTATCAATGCGGTCATTATATTTATGTCAACATGGATTCCATTGTTGTTAATTAAATGAGAATTTGTACAATTTCTACATCATATTGGTTTGAGTGTACTGAAAGTTAAAAGCACTTTAGATATTGGAGGAGGCGTGCAAGTTACCGTGGCACCGGCTGCCCGAGCGCGCGCTGGACGAGGCGCTCGACAGGTTCTACGTGCTGCACCATACTGCAGCGAGACCTTATCATGACCTGCCGCAGTTCAGGTAACTACATCACCACCAGGTCCATACTGATGCAGCTTTTTGTATTTAATTAATTATGTTTAAGTCCGCCATTGTACAAATGAGGTTGTGTTAAAATATAAATGTACCAGGCTGCTTCTTCGTCCTCTTCCATTTTGGGCTTAATTTGCAGATGGACGCTCTCATTGATGTAGTAGATTCTTCTTACTATTTTTTTTTTTAAATATTTGCGACTGTTAGATTACATATAATGTGCTTTATTATTATATTTACTAAATGTACCTACACTTCGATTACCCTTACTTTCCTCTGCACTTTCCATCACTCAAAGGTTTGCTGTAAGAGAACTCATCTTTGAGTTAAGCTCGCCTTTGTACATAATAATGTTATATGTTTGTTATCTATCCTGTATTTTATTTTGTGTACATTAAAGAATTAAAGAATTATAATAGAAGTGTGATTAGAAGAGCTATCCTAAATCAATTCGTGGATATATGTATCGCAGATTTTTAAAATGTTACTTTGACCTGTTGAATTTTGTCATCAGATTAATTCTCCTGGCGTGCGAGCTGGCAATACCACCGGCCGCAACATCGCCACAGTTAAGCGACACGTCCCGCACTAAGCGGTCGCTGGGCGTGTCGCAGTGGGTCCGCGCCGCAACCTCGCCCGCACTGTCGGTGCACGTGCCCGCACATACCACGTGCTTGTTGAACACACTCACCATGTTAGGTATGTTGTTTATTGTCACATCGACACAATTGAGCGAGTGTTACAAAAGATAGGCACCATACAAGCGATACAACTAGGCTAGGGAAAGATCTCCATTTTACAGAAAACAACCGCCCAATATGCACACGTGGTGAAGTTGATGAGTCAAGAAGATGAGTCTTCAGTGTTATTTTACGGAGGCGTTGTTAAAGAAAGGTTTTCTTATTTTAAAGATACTTCATCACAAAACACTGGTGTTAAAATTTAGATCGGTAATATGTAAGTGCTTAAATGGTATTAGAAGTTTGACGTCAATAAGCCGCGGTAACTATTGACCATCAAGCAGGTTGAATGCTTGTTTGCCACCTAAGTAGTATAAAATAATGTCATGTACCTTGTAAATCAACGTAATCTTCATCTATTTTCAGTGGCACCTCTGAGTAGTTCTGAAGGTGAATTAGAAGAGTTGCTGTCTCGAGCATTAGTCATTATGTGCATAGAACCAGCTGCCTCGATGGCATTGCCTGTAAGTTCGATCATATAATCATAGGAAGCTTTCTCTCCTCGCTTGCTCGACGAAGACGTGTTCTTATGCAATTTCGCTGCACTCATTTATTTATTACGGAAAATTATAATTACTTCACGACGTCAGCATTTAAGTGTGTCGCGAGTGATCAGCACTTATATTAAACTGGAAATATGAACTAAACTATCTAAAAACAAGTGAGTTCCACACCATGTATAAGTCAAATGCTAGTCTTTGTGGCCGCGGAAAGCTCATTCCACCGCAGTCTCCAGCCGACGCAAGCCTGCCGGTTGCCTCCACCACGATGCCACCTGAGGTTTTCCCTACAGCAGAGATCCAACGGTGGTTGTCGACAGTTGATACGCTTTTGAGTGAGTTATGCGCAGTCGCAGCAGAAAGCAAAGTGAACTCGGAGCAAAAGTTGCGCGTTACGAATTTGTGCCGAAAAGTAACAAGTGGTACATCTCAAATGGCTGTAATTTATAAGTCTCTTAAACAAAAAACCATCGACTCCTATAACACCATCTAGCACCTTCAGGAAAAAAGTAATATTGCCGCTACCATTGAGACCTTCAAGGAGGTGGTTGAAGGTTGTTGTAAGCCTCCTGGAAAAAGTTCTTTTGCGGATATGGTGAAGAAAGGTGGCAACAACTTTGTCCGCCCTAACAACCTCAGCTCTGTAGTCATATACCCCAACGACAGAAACAAAACTAGTGGCGACACCAAGACATTCTTCTCTTCTTCTTCTTATCGTTTGGTTAGTGGCCAACCTGGTGACATTAGTCATTTAGATCGCTCATATTTAGGCCTCTGTCGTGATCTAACGACTAACAGTCGGGACCGACTTTTAACGTGCCCTCCGAAGCACGAAGACGCTCAGATGAAATACCACTATGCGGTCACCCATCTAAAGGGTTATAGGGACCATCATATGCCCGGAAAAGTTTAAAATTAAATGTACGTACATTTAATTTTAAATTGTCCCTGGCTTTTGGCCTTAGGAAAACCAAATATGGTGGTATTGTCATAAGTACTCAAAAGAAAGACGACATCAAGAAGCTCAAGAACTCAAGTACGTTGATTTAATCGGGGCTAACAATCGAGGAGCCAATAAAACGTCGTCCTAGGATAAGCATTTTTGGCGTCCCATCTGTACTCAGCAAAACAGAGGTTTTTGATTGCATTTTTGAACAAAATCTGGCCGGTAAATTCCCTGAAAAAACGCGCGAAAATTAAACTAAGCCATAAGTCAGGCAAAAAGGATACTGCTACTTGCAATTATATCCTTGAAGTACCACCCAGCATCAGGAAAGCTCTTATAAATCAAGAAAGAGTGTTTATAAATTGGTCTTCGTGTCCGGTAAGAGACTTGACTCTGGTTACGAGGTGCTATAATTGCCAGCTATACGGACACGCAGCTAAATTCTGCCGAGAAACCAGCCCTACATGCGGCCAATGCGGCGAGGCTGGACATTCTATTAAAGAGTGCAGTAAGAAGACGGCTCCTCCAAGGTGTGCGACATGCCATAAATTTAAGAAGCCCAGTTCCCATCAAACTGGTGACGTGACTTGCCCAGCTCGAAAGTATGCCGAGGACAGATTCATACACTTTATCGACTATGATGGCGCTTAAGAGCGCCGTAATTTCAAGATCAGCGTGCTTTTTTGGTGTTCCTTACTTCTTTTTGTGTGAACTATTAATTATTAGTAACCGAAGAATATTTAATAAATCACGATAACAAAAATTGTTGTGAACATTGTGACATCGACCCCGTTTACTTTTCTGCTTAGATGGACTTTTTCATGATTAATATGCGTTGTTATGTGTAATTAATAAAAATAGCCAAACAATTAAATTACGTAGTATTGTGAAAGTGTTGTGTGATATTTTTAATATTTAGCAGGTATTTATTTCATTGTCGTGTTACCTATTTATGTGTCATCAAAATTATAATGTTATTATGTTTCATAAAAATAAATAGTTTATATATTATAATTAGTACACATCATGTATTGTATGTTTTTATGTATGTATGTTTTTAGTTGTTTAACTTTAGAAATATTTAGCTTATACTATAATAATAATATCTTATGTAATTTACATAACTAAGTAATTCCAACGGCACCCAAGACACAAGCCTTAGCTTAGTTTGGGGCTTAAGAAAAACTCAGTTGTGTCATGTATTTCATATATTTTATTGAAATAAATTTGATTTGATATATCTCTAATTACGTCATAAAAGCTCAAAAGGACAGGGTTATCGTCCCTCTAATTTTATGATAAATTGCAATGTATTGAGCACAATAACAATCATACTTTGTTATTAACCGAATGTTTGTGACGTTTTGAGGCGTTCTCCTCCACTTGCCTGCTCACTCGGGTCACCATATAAGGAGCACCGGACGCCGCCAAGCCCTCTTTTTCGACTTTACTAGTTAAGTGTACTAATCACCTAGCGGACCCTCGACGAACTTTGTACCGGAGAAATCCTATTTCTGACAAATAATTTTATTCTCTGATCTATGTGTGTGTACCGTCCCGCAGGTGTGGTCCAAGTGGGTGAGTGAGTCGTGCGCGCGCGCCGTGCGAGCGAGCGTGTCGGGCGCGGCCACGCTCACGGCGCGGGAGCACGCCGCCGCGCTCGGGGACGTCGCCGTCAGGGCCGCGCTGCTCACTACACGTTAGTGCACTACACTGTACATAACTAACACATCAACATTATAGCGAGTCGTGCGCGCGCGCCGTGCGAGCGAGCGTGTCGGGCGCGGCCACGCTCACGGCGCGGGAGCACGCCGCCGCGCTCGGGGACGTCGCCGTCAGGGCCGCGCTGCTCACTACACGTTAGTGCACTACACTGTACATAACTAACACATCAACATTATAGCGAGTCGTGCGCGCGCGCCGTGCGAGCGAGCGTGTCGGGCGCGGCCACGCTCACGGCGCGGGAGCACGCCGCCGCGCTCGGGGACGTCGCCGTCAGGGCCGCGCTGCTCACTACACGTTAGTGCACTACACTGTACATAACTAACACATCAACATTATAGCGAGTCGTGCGCGCGCGCCGTGCGAGCGAGCGTGTCGGGCGCGGCCACGCTCACGGCGCGGGAGCACGCCGCCGCGCTCGGGGACGTCGCCGTCAGGGCCGCGCTGCTCACTACACGTTAGTGCACTACACTGTACATAACTAACACATCAACATTATAGCGAGTCGTGCGCGCGCGCCGTGCGAGCGAGCGTGTCGGGCGCGGCCACGCTCACGGCGCGGGAGCACGCCGCCGCGCTCGGGGACGTCGCCGTCAGGGCCGCGCTGCTCACTACACGTTAGTGCACTACACTGTACATAACTAACACATCAACATTATAGCGAGTCGTGCGCGCGCGCCGTGCGAGCGAGCGTGTCGGGCGCGGCCACGCTCACGGCGCGGGAGCACGCCGCCGCGCTCGGGGACGTCGCCGTCAGGGCCGCGCTGCTCACTACACGTTAGTGCACTACACTGTACATAACTAACACATCAACATTATAGCGAGTCGTGCGCGCGCGCCGTGCGAGCGAGCGTGTCGGGCGCGGCCACGCTCACGGCGCGGGAGCACGCCGCCGCGCTCGGGGACGTCGCCGTCAGGGCCGCGCTGCTCACTACACGTTAGTGCACTACACTGTACATAACTAACACATCAACATTATAGCGAGTCGTGCGCGCGCGCCGTGCGAGCGAGCGTGTCGGGCGCGGCCACGCTCACGGCGCGGGAGCACGCCGCCGCGCTCGGGGACGTCGCCGTCAGGGCCGCGCTGCTCACTACACGTTAGTGCACTACACTGTACATAACTAACACATCAACATTATAGCGAGTCGTGCGCGCGCGCCGTGCGAGCGAGCGTGTCGGGCGCGGCCACGCTCACGGCGCGGGAGCACGCCGCCGCGCTCGGGGACGTCGCCGTCAGGGCCGCGCTGCTCACTACACGTTAGTGCACTACACTGTACATAACTAACACATCAATATTATAGCATTAGATACACTTTCGTGATAAATATTTACAGTGAACTAGAACTGTTTAACTTATTTGTTTTTGGATAGGGACCGACTAGAAAGACTCTAGGCCTAAAAAGGTACGCATCTTGAATGAAGTGACTCGGTCGCTAATCTGTAGTAATGTACTATTATAGTGACACGATCTTGCCTTGTATCACTAGAATATTTTTTTACACAACCTACTTGATTTATGAGGTTACTACAGTTTGTAAATAGACATATAATACGCAATGTTGTCTTGTATTAATAGAAGAAAGAATCAGTTGGAACGAGGTGTCCAGCCGCTGGTCGTGCTCCCCGTGGCGCGAGGCGGGCCCGCTGTTGTCGCGCGCTCGCTTGCACGTGGCGTACGCGTGCACGTGCGCGAGCGAGCACGACCAACACACGCTAGCCACGCTGCAGACACTACTTACTGCTGAAATACATTTGTAAGAGTTTATTTATCACCTCGCCTTTAAATCATAACCTAATTAATGAGCAACACCAATATTAAATAATCAGGCTATTGTCAAGCTTCTGATCTAGCCGTAAGAGCTTTCAAAGACAGCCAATATCAACGCTTTATCATGCTCGAAGGCACAGACGACCTGATATTTTTCTTATGCACAAACTATCTAAGGCGAGAGCAGCTTATCCTTGCAGCTATACAATACATAATAATTATTATGTTACTAATTTAAATAGACACTCTACTTTAAGAGCTGCCCACTGTAAGGTAGTTTGAGCTTTATTTGCAAGCGCGAATGTTCATATTTGTTTGTATTATTTGCAAAGGATTTGATATTGCACGATATATATATCAGACCCACAGTAGAAAAATGACTTAAGTTGAAATGTGTTTGTTTTGCAATTTACATCTTATTCTTAACAGTTAAGATTCAAAATTGACATTTCTCAAGTTACGTCAGTTTTCTACTAAGGATGCGATATTTGTTTTTATTAGCCCTCCTTCAATAAATATACATCGTTTATTTACAGCATAGAGAACGAAGTGATAGTAGCAGTATGGATCTGCTACACAATGCGCACGGCGCAGCACAGTAGTGACCAGCACGTGTCGGCGCAGGCTCGCGCGCTGCTGTCGCGCTGGGGTGAGCAGGAACGTCGCTCGCTACTCAGCAGGGTCACCATGCAAACCAACACTAACAACCCCACCCCATTGTAAGTTTACTTGAAATTACAATAAATCGTTCTTTATTATTACCTACATTCAATTTTGTTTTGACGCTCACTCCTATATCTATATTATCATTTACAACTAGTTGTTCCTCTCGGCTTCACTCGTGTTAAATTTGGTAATCGTCCCGTGTCATGTTTACTATCACTGCCATGCCCCTTAGCGTGAATGTTATATAGCAGATTTTAAATGGGCTATAAAAGTGCAAAAAAATGTCCAAATCGTACTGGTATATCCTGAGATAAGCGCGAATATATATATATATATATATATATAGATTTTGGGAATAGAGTTTTTTTCCGGGATAAAATGTAGTCTATGTGTTATCCCAGACTATAATCTATATCTATGCCAAATTTAATCCAGATCCGTTTAGTAGTGTTTGCGTGAAAGAGTAACAAACATCCATACAGTAGGATTTATTGTTCAAAAATAATGCTACTATGTCACCAGTTTCAGTTTTCGATAGCGTTTCCCTTCCACCCAATACGAAAAGGTTTAATATACTAATTTATAATATTCTTTTTTAGACATCGTCTTCTATGCTGTTACGCACAATACATACTGGTATCAGACGAGAACTCGCGACGTACCTTCGAGAACTCATTCGTGTCCGCCCTGGGCTCGAACAGCGACCTCGCCACGTGGACCATAGCACCGCTACCTAACAAACTAGTCATGTTGGCCATAAGACTCTTTCCTAAACACGATAATTATTTCCAATATGAGTTACAGAAATTATAGGTTTTAAAAGAAGCCAGTTTGATCAAGTGATTCTATGTTTTTTAGTCATGAAGATAAAGTTTGAAATGCTGTATCAATGTCGTCATCGTAACAAATTCAATTAAATTGTATTGAATAGGGCAATACTAACTACAGCTTGCTTGACGGTAAACAGTTACCGCAGCCCATTAACGCTTGCAAAACCCGGGATATCAGTCGCGTGTTGCCTTGTATCATGGATTACCTTTGGAATACATTTCTTTAATAAAACATGGGGTTCTTCAAGAAAGGAGTTATAAGGTTTTTAAAGGGTCGGCAACGCGTGAGTGACACCCCTGGTGTTGCAAACGTCCATAGGCTACGATAACTGCTTACCATCAGGCGGGCAGTATGCTTGTTTGCCACCTTGGTAGTAAAAAAAAAAAAACATCGCACCTACACACAGGAACACAATCACTACTGTATATTTATGTAACTGTGCTCTTGTGTGTACAGGCGCGGATCGAGTTGGGGGGGGGGCATTGTGTGCAATTGCCCCCCCCCCTCTAGCTTGCAACCAACTCTTATACTAAACGCAAAGACTCGTGGCAGTCGGTGCCATAAATCACTTTTTTAACAGGGATGAGCACGCGCAAATTACTGGACTATCGATAATAGGGAATGCATGCGCATCATCGATGGACAAACATGGGCTCATTAAAGTGTTGATCGTTATTGAGAATTTCTATACTTATATTTACACATCATGTAATGAAGGTAATTAGAAGTTATTAGATAATAGGTAACCCTCGAGTTGAGTAATTGTTTTGTATAAAACACCAAGTTGCTGGTACGTCATAATCGATATATCGATAAACGCACGTACACAAACAACGCGCATCTCTGAGTCTGTGTGACGTCATCCATAAGCAGTGCAAGTGTGAGAGAGAAAATGATGTGCGTTGTCTCTTTTGCACGTTTTATTGCTCCGCCTGCCTACGAGTCTTTGCGTTAAGTATAGCTTTTTATGTTTCACTATTAAATCAGTAAAATGAGCTAAGATTGCCACCCCTTCCTCCGAAACAAATGTGTGTATTAGTTGCGTGAACGTTATTTGGCTGTGGTCTTATGTAAGGTGGAAGTCCTTCCCCTTTCTTGCTAAGTGTGATATCGTCTTTATACGTTATATTATATTTAGACTGAATAGCTATGTTTTATATACTATATTATTTCCAAATAAGTTTAATATTATATTGTTTATGTAAATATATTCCCCCCCTCAACTATATATCGTTATCGATAAATTACGAATTATTATTAAATATTTTATATTCTAGTCACACATGACAACTTATATCGATATTAGCCGTCAAATGTAAATAAATTATTTTAGTAGAAATATCATATTATTACAGTTATCTTGGGTAACATTTTTTGTAGATATTTTTTTATATTAAATATATTTTTATACGAATATTGCCATGTTTTATATTATGTTAAATGTTCTCTTAGACTTATCTATCTATTTCAAAGGTTATTATAAAGGTTTAGAAGCCAGCCAAATAGTAATTCGCAAAAAAAATGCGATTCAATGTTAGTCTTAACTTAGGGTAACATTGAATGGTGTTTACCTTATATATTGCTAACATAACTCCCGCACTAGAGAACAAGCTCTATGACGCGGGGGACTTTACAAACATACAATTAACGGACACAAATTACACCCAGACTCAATACAACTTTTTGTGGGTCACACAAAGTTTTGTCCTGCGTGGGAATTATACCCACAACCTCGTGCACGGCCGCATACTGCGACCACTTGACCACCAAGGCGATTGCCTTGGTGATTCACAATGAGTTCACAGTAGTCGATTGTGCCCTCAATGTGATTATTTGGGTAACTTTGTAAATATATTTTAGTTAGAAAAAAAAATACATATGAAAGGTTTTATTCTAAGTTACAATGAAATTTAAAATTACCCAAAATGACAGTTATTGTATGAAATTTAATTTTGTATTCGTTTGTTATAAAGATATATTTTAAGATTAAAATTTCTAAATATATAATTTTAAAATTAAACCCTTTTTCCGATTGCAAAGGCCTACTTTTCTTCTACTGCTAGCTGTCTAGAGCCGCTAAAGACCAGTACTCGTTAGGTAAGTCGTAACTCTTCCCGCCATCTCCATCTGGGTCTACCGCGTTGTTGCTTACTGCTTAGATTGTCCTTCTGGGTCATGAGATTGGCCTATCCATCGCTATCAGTCCAGTTTCATTTTAGCGTGAATATTCTAGGTTTTTCTTTTTGATTCTATTTAGAAACTGCTTATTTGTGTTATTAATGCATTACTACCTTGATTTGTAATGTCTTGTCCTTTCATTGTCCTGTCATTGCAGTCCATAAATAAATGTTTTTTCTTTCTTTCTTCTTCTTTCTTTAAATGGAGTCTCAATATCACTTAACTCGCACTTGTACTGCACGACATGTTGTGGGTTCGATCCCCACACCACAGTAAACAAACAGTAAAACATCTTCATACAAACGTGCCGCTCTCGGTTTGAATGTGTGCGTGCGCGCCGCGCGCCATGTCGGCACGCGATTTCACGCACACGCTAGCATAATATAACGTAGGAATAACGTGGCCGCAGTGCGGGCTGTGCAGCGCGACTGTGAGCACGCGCGTACGCTACATGACCGCTTGCGTTCGTCAACTCTCGCCGGCGCGGGCGGCGGACACTTGTCGTAAATTACGAGTATCATGACTTCAAAAAGGGGAAAAAAATATTGTAGTGTTTTCGGGTGCCTCAATAATGATTTCGCAAACCCGGACTTATCATACTTCCTACTCAACCAGAAATATAAGTACCTACTTATACTTAAATATTATTAGAAAATATGGTATTGTATTGTTTATTTCACAGTTTATTTGCTTTATTAAGAGCGTAGCCGAGTCGCATTTTTCTGAATACTATGTTTAGAGCTAAAGTTTATTTTAAGAAGTCTAGTTTTACTATAAAATAGAGGATTGAGTACGAAACATCGTTTATGTAAACATATTTTTCGCGTAGGTATAGTTGTAATAAGGGCAATTTCACAATAATTAATATTGCAAATTAATTACTTTTGAAATTATTATTTTTTCTATTGTCTGATGTGTTGTTCAATCCAAATATGGTTCCGGTAGTCTGACGATCGACTTATATACTTGTGTGTACATCGCATTTTTTTGGCCGGCGTTCGGGTCGGCCACTTGACACTTGTTTTTGTTTCGCTTACCTATCGTATGAACAACCCTGGGTATCAACGCAAGAGTAGGCTAATAACTCGGCGGGCGGCCTTAGATAACCTACTGTTTGTTTACTGTGCCCACACGGTGCAATAAAATGTATCCGGGTGTATTCATTTTAGTTTTTATAAATATAACTCACTAGAAATACTGTTACTTACATATCAATGAGCATTTAAGACTGTTTTTTTTTGTTAAATGTTTATGTGATATATGGTCTGCTAATAAATGATTATTATTATGTTTTTAAACTGAAAGCCATTAAAAATATCTTCTGTAAAAATATTTGAAAAAAAAAGTTGAATAATTAACTCGTTAGGTACCTACTTATGCTAAATAAAATATTATTTTCAAATTATTTATTGTTTCTTTCTATAATTAAATAAGAAAAAGGTAGGGCACCATACAATTGAATATGCCCGACTGGGGAAGAACCTCCACCTTGCAAAAGACCACAGCCAAATAACTACACACAGCGGTGTAGTTGTGTTCCTGTGTGTAAGTACAGGTCTTCTGCCAAGGAGGCAAACAAGCATATGGCCCGTCTGATGGTAAGCAGTTATCGTTGCCTATGGACGCTTGCAACACCAGGGGGTAACACTCGCACATTGCCAAGCATTTAAAAGCTTTATAACTCCTTTCTTGAAGCACCCAATGCTATAGTTTCTCTTAGATATCATAAGGGGCCAAGTCATAGCGAATGGAGCATTTTTCCCTTCTTGGAGAAGACGTGTAGACCCCGGCTAGGCAAACGTAGTGTAGGGTGCCCTCAGGCTCTGTGAAGGGACGATCTCCGCAAAGTGCCCAGGGGCAGCTGAATGCGAGGAGTCGAGGATCGTGAGAGAAGTGTGCATTTGGAGAGGCCTTTGGCCATCAGGGGACAGCGATAGGCTGATGATAATAAACCTCCCGCGAAAGAACTATAAAAAAATTACTGCACAACATAATATATATTTTGATATTATGATTTATAAGAATTGAAAATATTTTTTTCGGACTTAGTAGGTATAAAAAGCATAGTTATTAGGTGCGATAACAACTATTTTAGTTGGATAAGAAAATGATTGATTATCCACTGTCGCATGAAATATATTATCTATAAGAATTCCTAGTTTTTATCTAACCGGTCAGTTTCGTGGCGACGTACCTACCTAGCTACTTACTTAGCTTTGTTCGGCTGTTAATAATATCGGCTAAATTAATTACGTTTAGCGAACTAATTTTAAATCTAATCTTAGACGATATTTTCTTTTAAGTTGTAGAGCATTGTAATTGTGAATGTTCTAAGTTGTAGAGCATTGTAATTGTGAATGTTCTATGTAAAATCGATTATGTTCTCATTAAGACTTAGCTACATGGTTGATTTAACAACTTACTTAATAAAATACAAAACGTCTTACATTATCTATAAGTAGGTATACATTTTAATAGAGCAACAATATACCTAGTAAGCAACGGGTCTAAATCGTATTATAGGTTTAAATTTTCGGTTGACTTACACCGACCGAAACCGTAGATATGAAAACCTCAAATATATTACACGATTAAGAACCTTGTCCATTATAGTAAAACACAAATTGTCTACAAATAATGAACGTTTACAGATAAATGAAAGATTTTATTATAAAACAGATTCTTAAAATTAATTAAAATGGCAATATAAATTGTTTTTTACATTATATACAAAATTCTAATTCACACGGTCCAGCCGCACAAAACTAACATCATTGACCCTGTCCACATTAAACCAATTTCACGCGATTTTATTGAGGAGCTCGTAGCCAGGTGTACTTGGTGATCGATGAACTATCATATTATATTCATTATCAACATATCATTGATCAGCTAACAAGGGCGCGATTAAAGATGGATTACCGCATAGTGATATTTCACCTGAACGTCTCCGTGCTTCGAAGGGCACTTTAACAGTCGCGGTCGGTCTCGAGGCTAGAGGCTATACGGGCAATCCTTACAACTCAGTCACCAGATTGGCCACTAATAAAATAATTATAGTTTCAAAACTTTTTTCCGTGATAGTGTATGACGAGTCCTAAGACAGCTGATGCTGTGGCGATACCGCTGGCCTGCTGTGTGGTGAGAGCGTTGCCCCAGAGCCACCCTCGAGGCAGCCAGCTGACGGCATGCACTGTGTCCAACAGGAACTTGGTTGTGGTCAGCGAGGCTTGGGTGAAGCGTGCCGGAGCGCACTTGGTGCGTTCAGGGGATTTCAGAGTTTCGGCACACGCGTGGAGACTTCGTATGGACCTGTAGGAGTCAATGTTTGGTGAGTAACATGGTATCGGTTTTTTATACTAGATACTAAGTAAGGAGGCAAACAAGCATATAGTCTGCCTGATGAAAAGCAGTTACCGTAGCCTATTGACGCTTGCAACACCAAGAATAACAATCGCTTGTTGCCGACCTTGTAAAAAACGATTAACTACTGTCTTGAAGAATCCCATGTTATAGTCCGTCTGGAATCAATCCTTTATAGAGTCGAAGTAGGTACGCTTATCAGTATCATCTTGAAGGAATCCACGAAACCCATTCATTACCTCAATTTTCAAACCTACAAGTTTAAATGTATGTAAGTAGAGTAAACAGTAGGGACCTAAAAAAATTGGATCATATTTACTTTAGGAAAAGACCCGTACCCAGCAGTGAATTGCCTGTTGGTCTAGTAGTTAGTGACACTGACTGCTACGCCGGAGGTCGTGGGTTCGATTCCCACCCAGGACAAATCTTTGTGTGATGAGCACGAATGTTTGTTTTGTGTCTGGGTGTAATTTATCTATAATATGTATGTATTCAGAAATATATAAGGATGTTTATCAGTTGTCTGGTTACCATAGTACAGGCTCTGCCTAGTTTGGGATCAGATAGCGATGTGTGAGTTGTCCCAAAATATTATTATTATTATTATAATTAGTTCGTTTTGTGGTCGTGCGATCGAGTAAGCTTTTGATACGAAATTTATTGTTAACACGTAGATATGTACCCACACAGTTTATGCAATAAATATCTTTGTCTTTTATATACTTACAGGACTTATGTGATACGATTATTTCAACAATAAATAATATAATTTAATGATGGTTTTACAAACCTAATAAACGCAAAGAACGCAGATAGCGACCAGAACAGTTTGTGCGCAGTCTTAACTTTGTAATCGGTGTCCTTAGATACGGTGAGCAGACCAGTGTCGATCAGCCAACTTAGCTTCTCTGCCTGGAGGTACGCCAGGGTACTCAAACCTGCTGCTACACCGACAGGACCCCACGCCAGGCCGTCCTGCAAATGTTCCATTCTTTACATAACGAAGCTTCACGTCTTCCTTTAAACTCAAAATTAATTTATTCATTAAGAGCGTATTCACAAAATAGCGCAGCTACAGATTAGGTAATTATCGGTCGACCGGCCGCGTGCGCGTGGCGAGTGCGCGTGTGTGCGTGATCCTCGCACACATACATTGTTCGTGAAGTATGTTCGGCACAGTGCAGGGCCGCGTAAACTTTATTGTTATATTACGGTAAGATTTTTGGTGTTATAATAGGTATTTGTATTGTAAATTTGTAGAATATGTTATTATTAGAGAAGTAAAGGAACACTTTGGCATACCATATCTATTCTAATACATATTATTATTATTATAAATGCGAATGTTTGGATGAATTGATGTACCTAAGTACCTATGGACCTTTTTCTTGCTTGTTTCTGCCTGGGGTTGTAAGTGCAGGTGAAGCCGTGGGTGGAAACTAATGCCATAACATGATACCTAGCCTACAAAAAGTAGTAGGTAGTGGTGGTTTTTTGTAGGCTAGGTAGGTAGGTACAAAAAACAAAAAAGGATCATAATATTAATACACCACAGCCAAATTATTTATTTATTTAAAACTTTATGCACAATCGCACACAGGCAGACTTAATGCCATAGGCATTCTCTACCAGTTGACCTTGGGTGATACAGAGATGAACATAGTAGGTGCACTCAAAAACAAAAAAAAATGGATAAAACAAAGAAACAAATTTAAGATAAGGATATAGATTCAACAACATCTAAAAAAAATATAATGAATATATATGCTGTGGTATATATAATATATAAAATAAATATACCTACTTACATAAAATATATAAATATAAACAAAATTGTTATGAAAGTGTTAGACGTACTAATTCCGGCGATTCATCAGCGAGGAGAGCCCAAACCTTCACCTAAATTACTACACACAGCGGTGTAGTTGTGATCTTATGTGTGAGTACTCCTGCGTTTTGGAAGAAACGTTTCCTATCCCAGGGATACTCCATCATAAAGCCCTGGTGTTAAAAAAATGGGTCGGCAACACGCAAGTGATACCTTTGGTATTGCAAGCGTCCATAGGCTACGGTAACTGCTTATCATCATTATTATTTTATTTTATTATTTTAATTTTATTTTTTATTTTATTTTTTTATTTTATTTTACTTATTTTATTTTATTTTATTTTAGAAAAACCCAATATCAATTTTTGGCCCGACCCGGGAATCGAACCCCCGAACCTCGTGATCAGCAGTCACACACATCCACCACTGAACCTAACGTTTCTCTCCTTCGACAGTAGTAGGCTTGTGGGTATCTTACACTACTTACTTACTACATATGTATATTTAACAGAATTAGAATGTGATTTTAACGTAAGGCTCAGTGGTGGATGTGTGTGACTGCTGATCACGAGGTCACGAGGTCCCGGGTTCGATTCCCGGGTCGGGCAAATAAAATGAAATGAAATAAAATAAAATAAAATAGAATAAAATGGAATGAAATGGAAAAAAAATGGAATAAAATGGAATAAAATAGAATAAATAGAAAAAATGGAATAAAATGGAAAAAAAATGGAATATAATGGAATAAAATAGAATAAATAGAAAAAATGGAATAAAATGGAAAAAAATGGAATAAAATCGAATAAAATAGAAAAAATTGAATAAAATGGAAAAAAAATGGAATAAAATGGAATAAAATAGAAAAAATGGAATAAAAGGGAATAAAATGGAATAAAATGGAATAAAGTGGAATAAATAGAAAAAATGGAATAAAATGGAATAAAATATAATAAATAGAAAAAATGGAATAAAATGGAAAAAAATGGAATAAATTGGAATAAAATAGAAAAAATGGAATAAATTGGAATAAAATAGAAAAAATGGAAAAAAATGGAATAAAATGGAATAAAATGGAAAAAAATGGAAAAAAAATGGAAAAAAATGGAATGGTCCCGGGTTCGATTCCCGGGTCGGGCAAATAAAATGAAATGAAATAAAATAAAATAAAATAGAATAAAATGGAAAAAAATGGAATAAAATGAAAAAAAATGGAATAAATTGGAATAAAATAGAAAAAATGGAATAAATTGGAATAAAATAGAAAAAGTGGAATAAATTGGAGTAAAATAGAAAAAATGGAAAAAAATGGAATAAAATGGAAAAAAATGGAAAAAAAATGGAATAAAATAGAAAAAATGGAATGAATGAAATGGCCCGGGAATTCTAATTCTATTTATTCTATTTTATTCCATTTTATTCCATTTTATTCCATTTTTCTATTTTTCTATTTTATTCCAATTTATTCCATTTTATTCCATTTTTTTCCATTTTATTCCATTTTTTTTTCCATTTTTTTCCATTTTATTCCATTTTATTCCATTTTTTCTATTTATTCTATTTTATTCCATTTTATTCCACTTTTTCTATTTTATTCCAATTTATTCCATTTTTTCTATTTTATTCCATTTTTTTCCCCATTTTTTTCCATTTTTTTTCCATTTTTTTCCATTTTATTCAATTTTTTTCCATTTTTTCTATTTTATTCCAATTTATTCCAATTTATTCCATTTTTTCTATTTTATTCCAATTTATTCCATTTTTTTTCATTTTATTCCATTTTTTTCCATTTTTTCTATTTTATTCCAATTTATTCCATTTTTTCTATTTTATTCCAATTTATTCCATTTTTTTTCATTTTATTCCATTTTTTTCCATTTTTTCTATTTTATTCCAATTTATTCCATTTTTTCTATTTTATTCCAATTTATTCCATTTTTTTCATTTTATTCCATTTTTTCTATTTATTCCATTTTTTCTATTTATTCCATTTTATTCCCTTTTATTCCATTTTTTCTATTTTATTCCATTTTTTTTCCATTTTATTCCATTTTATTCTATTTTTTCTATTTTATTCCATTTTATTCCATTTTTTTCCATTTTATTCCATTTTTTCTATTTATTCTATTTTATTCCATTTTTTTCCATTTTATTCTATTTTATTTTATTTTATTTCATTTCATTTTATTTGCCCGACCCGGGAATCGAACCCGGGACCTCGTGACCTCGTGATCAGCAGTCACACACATCCACCACTGAGCCTAACGTTAAAATCACATTCTAAACATAAATCATTCAATTATTTGACAAAAGTATTACCGTATAAGATTATCAGTAGTAAAATAATAACATTAGTATGATACGAGTACTGTACCCACTGTTGACGATATCTAATAAATTACGTAAACTGAGGTTCGGCGGCCAGGAGCGCGAGCGACATAGGTCCTTCCTCTAAAGGCGCACGCGCGGCACTGAATCATGCATCATGTCAGTGTTGCGAACTTGCGAGTTTTATACGTTATGTTTGATCACATATAACAAAAAAAATATACTATGAATTAATCAGAAATATATTTTATTTTCAAGATAAAGCACTATATTTTGATAAGGTGAAGTATTTTTATGCTTTATTTTATTAATTTAAAGTTGGCTGCATGTTTTATAACACGCGATTTTTGACGAATTATTGTTGGATAAATATGTTTGTTGTTCTCTAAACCTTTTAAAATCGCAAATTATTCATTAAAAAATCACTTGTAGACTATATGCTTAGTACTTACATATATGTTTTAAAGTAATAGGTATAACCAATTCTTCAAAATATGCTGTCTGCGATGCCCCGAATTGCGCCATTACAAATTCGTGTGTTGGAAAATAATTATTTAAAAAATAACCAACCACGTTAGTAGACTTTGACTATAGTTAGCCCCTTTGTCAACGACATATCTATAACTAAACCTTGGAAATTGAAACCTGCATCACTTCATAGCCGAGAATTATCACTTAGAAAACTGCGTATTTTTGCTTATTTTACTGAAAAGTGTGAATACGCTCTTAAGGTTACAAAGTTTTTTTTTATGTAGGTATATATATATTTTTTTAAAGTAACACTTATGAAGGTCATAAATTATGAATAAGCTAGAAAGCTAATGTTAGCTAATTTAGCTACGGCTAGTTCGCTGACGTTAAACCATTTTTGTAAATTACAATAAAGTTATGGCAGCATTCAAACTAAATGGGTAAGTAAGCATTGAAGGAATTTTTTGAAATTCAGTCCGGGTAAAAAGTTATTTAACCCGGGTGGGCCGCTTGTATGTGATAAACTCCAGTAAATTTTAATGTAATAATGTTACCTGTGTTCCTAGTCCATATTTAAGCGCAGATTTCAACGCGAGCGCATCATCATACAGCCTCATAGAGGCGCGTGCGGCGGCGAGCCGCGCGCTCGCTGTCAACAACTCCTGGCGATTTGTCGTAGAACCAAGGAACTTGAGCGCGTAGCATGTTAGGTTTGCTACCTGTAACGAAAAATGGAACAGGTTTAATCGCAATAAATAGGCATTGAATAAATAGAATTATTCGTCATAAAATATCCGCTGTTCCAAGGAGAGTAAGACTCTCGTTGAAAGAGCAGTGGTAGTCGAGTTAGAAAGTAACCGACTTGTACTCCTAAGGTACGAGTTCGAATTCGATTGCAAGCGTCATGTAAATTCCACTTTGCGAAATTAATACTTACTTACTAATCATATGATTTTCCATCTACTAACGGTAAAGGGACTTTAGCATGGGGTTCTTCAAGAAAGGAGTAATAAGGTTTTTAAAGGGTCGGCAACGCGTGAGTGTGTTGCAAACGTCCATAGGCTACGGTAACTGCTTACCATCAGGCGGGCCGTATGCTTGTTTGTCACCTTGGTAGTAAAAAAAAAAAAAAAAAAAACATCGTGAAGAAACTCGATATCTAAGGCTTCTCATCTCAGCTACCCACATATTATCTAGTTTCGGGATTGTACCGCCCGTACTCTTATGTTAGCGTTATAGAGTCAATTTCTCACGCCATCTCATTTTATATCGATGTGTAAGGTAAAGTAAAAATCGTGAAGAAACTCAGACATCTAGAGCTTCTCATCTCAACTACCCACGTACGTATCTAGGTTGGGGATTGTTGGATGGAGTTTAGGTTTTAATCTACGCACGCTGGTCTTAATCAGGTTGGTGAAAATACCTTTAGTTAGACTTTATTTTATGACTTGTGCATTCTCTGACAATATTTTCCATCACCGTTAGCAGGTGTTAGGTCGTTAGGTTCTTACTAAGAGTTTCTCGACTTTATAATACAATCAACATTATTGTAATCCTTATAACAAGCACTCGTCTACCTTAAAGAAAAACAAAAAATATACGAGACTTACTAATTAGTTATAATTTAAATAATCATTTTCATTGTCGTTTATCTCTGTGCTGCGCGTGCGCAGTCTCAGTGCAAGCGCGAACATTTATTTACTAACTTTAAATACATTACCTTTTTACCTACAATATTTAATTATTTTTATTTTAGGAGATAGGTACATAAGTTGATTTATGAATGAAAAATCAAGATAACAATAAAAACAAAGCCATGACCATGAACATAACATTAAAATTAACATATTATTTAGTTCCTACCTTATCTCTGTTAGCATGCGTCTGCAACAGGTCAGCGAGCTCATCGACCACTTCCATGTTGTTCACCCACCGTGTTTACACGCACTGTGATCTGTGGCGAACGTCACGTGCGCTATCTACCGATTAGATATCAAGTCAGCACTACCAAATATTTATGTATTATGTAAGTTATCGTAAGGATTTGTTTGTTATCTTTGGAATAAGGATAAGATACTGATTGACATCTCTAATCTTCATGTATTGGATGTTCCTCTTCGGTATTTACATAGAATTATCATTAAGAGAATGGTAGGAATAGTAGGTATCTTTATGGATAGAAAAAAGATGATCATGGATGTTACCGAATTTTAGTTTAGGAGACAGTGCAGCAAATTATGATTTTATATTCAGTTAGAAAGGGGAAATCAGAATATGTTTGGCTGACAATTTTTAAACTGGTATACCTAAATCTAGTGAGGGAAGGGAATGCGTTCAGTAAAATTCGTTCAACATTCCTTTTGCTCTTGATATGCCCTTAAGCATACCTATGACAAGCCTAATTTTTTGTGTATATGCCGCTATATGAAGATTAGTTTTTTACGAAAACCATGGTAGTATATATTTCTGTGGATTTTGGTAGCAGTGTACAATTAGACTAAACCTACAGATAACAATATATTATACACAAATTCATGAATTGGTTTTCCTAAAAAACTGATCTTCATATAGCGGCCCTGTACCTACAGCTAACTTCGTTGCCGACCGTACCTGTAAGGCAACATGACCATACGGCCTACCTAACGGTAACCAGCTTCGGTAGACTACCTATCTCTAACGCAAGGAGCATCACTTGTGTCTTGCCACATTAAAATATAACTGTACGCGCTATTCCTACTTACTGCATAAGACACCAAGTCCTTCTGCTACCAGCAAAATAAAAGATTGTAATCATCTGGCGATTAAAAAGAGTGGCCTGAGATTCTTGCTAGTTCTGCTTATAGCTTCACGTCAGCGAACTAGCCGTAGGAAAATTCAGCTGACATCCTTCATCTTTCTGGCTTATTTACAATTTACGACCTTCATAAGTGTTACTTTGTAACCTAAATGAATTTTGAGTTTGAATCTGAAACACAGTACTAGGTTTTTCCCCTCTTTTCAAAACAACTCACCGCTGCTTTGAATGCCGTGTTAAACAACAGGTTTCATGACATTATTATCTGATTTATAGACTCTTATCATTACTTAAATACGCTGTTAAATTTACAACTGATATAAACTTGTTATGTTAGTTTCGCTTATAATAAGCCACCTCATAACTATCTCTTATGAATTCTTAAATTACACCCAGACAACAAATTATAGTGCTCATCATCATCTCAGCCAAAATACATCCACTGCTGGACATAGGCCTCCCCAAGGATTTCTACAACTCTTGGTCCTGAGCCGATCTTGTCCATCGGTTGCCCGCAACCGATAATAGTGCTCATTACACAAAAATTTACATGGGTAAGAATTGAAACCCAATGGTAAGGGCACAGTGTGAGGAAGAATCTCCCTCTATAAGAACACTGCTGCAATCTGTCAAAATAAATACCTACCGCTTAGGACCTCAGTCGGCATATAACTAAAAGCTGGCAACGAAACGGGCGCGGCGCCAACGACTACGTCTTTTTATATTAAAATTTATTTATTTGTGAGGACTGTGGCAAGATTGTTTCATGCCTTTAAGATCTATTATATTTTTTTTTTTTAATATTTTCGGGACAACTCTCACATCGCTATCTGATCCCAAACTAGGCAGAGCCTGTACTATGGTAACCAGACAACTGATAAACATACTTATATATTTCTAAATACATACCTACATATTATAGATAAATTACACCCAGACACAGAACAAACATTCGTGCTCATCACACAAAGATTTGTCCTGGGTGGGAATCGAACCCACGACTTTCGGCGTAGCAGTCAGAGTCACTAACCACTAGACCAACAGGCCAGTCAAATGATTTAGTATATTGAAAATGTGTGTAGTCTGTAGTCAGTGCAGCTGCGGAGAATTTGTAGGTATAGATTAGGATACGGGCAGATCTCTCCCAGGGCCTATTGTTCCCGTAAATAAAATATACCGTTGCATTAAATTTGTCATTTATTTAGACTAAATTGTACAAATTACTGTAATTTACATATATTTTAAAATATACCTAAGTAGGTGTAGTTACATATAATACAATTATTATTATATCTAATTATACAATATATTAAAGGGTACGAAATTAAAGTGAACTTAGTAACAATGTCGCGCAGAGCGACATACCCTGTAAAAATTAAAAAAATGAATTGGTAAACATAAAACACACTCTAAGGGCCACAGCTATACACTGAGCCGTTCAAGTAGAAGTAGTTCTAGATACATTGATTTACTAGATACATACCTATTAGCCATTCACTTACTTAACAAAGGTCTTTCCGTACCTTTACATTACCGTTCTATAGCGTTAAAGAGTCAGTTTCTCTCGCCATCTCTTTTTATATCGATATGTAAGAGAAAGACACCAGTAAGTTTGTACTAAGTTGAATCCTTGGCTGTATTGAAATTAAAATGATGTAAAACTCTTTACGTTTATGATATACTTAAACGGCCCGTTATTTATTGTGAACAAAAACTTTAAAATAAAAATAATTGAAATATAAACATTTTTTCTATAAACCAATAACTAGGTAATAATTATGTAAATATATACAAATATTAACTAGGTACCTACATAATAAATATTGGTACTGTGTTGTACAAATACTTCAATTTGACATTACACCCTGTATTTTTATAAAGGTTGACTAAATTCACTTTACACATAGTGCCGAAGCAGCTACAGCTCTTGGACTAAAAGCCAATCAAGATATTTTTTTAACCAAACGTGAATTTAAATTCGGCTAGCTCTATTTTATTAGCTAGCTTCCAAAGAGAAAGAAAGAAAGAAAGAAAAACGTTTATTCGAACATACACAGGACATAATGGAGGGGAAAAAAAAGGTACAAAATAGGTATTAAATTAAAAAAATAAATTAACAACATAACTATAGATATCTAATTTTGTTGTCCTGTGCGATGTCAGAATAGGAAAAGAGCTAGCCGAATTTAAATTCACGTTTGGCTAAAAAAATATACATAGGGCGTGTATCAAGGGAGGAAATGAGGGGGGGGAGTAACAGCTTACTCCCCCCTCCTTTCCTACCTTGATACACGCCCCTTCACCTTTCAGAAATTTTTATCATTTTTCATCCTACTTAGTAAGTACAATGAAAGTGTCCTATAGATGCATAAAATAGTATACTCTAATTCTTCTAATTTAAATTGAACACTTCAATCAAGTCCATCGCGCACAATCTTATTTCAAAAGTCGTTTCTTTGCGAAGTACATAGCGATCCCTATAACAGACGATAAGGTCGCTATGCTGGCTACTTTCGTCGGTCCAATCTTCTCGCCCCACAGCCAGCCGTTTGGCAGACAGCTGACTGCATGTGTAATGTCCAGGCACAGTTTGAAAGCGACGACGGATTGCAAGGCCAGTCTCACGTCTAAGTTCTTTCTGGCGTCAGCACCGCCGTCCTCTGAAGAGTTTTGTAGGCAGTCACGACTCCACCATAACTGGCGGATAGAGCGGGATGTCCTGAGAATAAAGAAAATAATATTAATATTAAGTACGAACTTTTGCTCTTTGCCAAAATTCATTAGGATCCTTCAGCCGTTTAGTCGGGAAAAGGCACCACTAGACGACTGAACGGACAAAGTTGTTTTCGCATTTATATGTAACTAGCTGTTGCCCGCGGCTCCGCCCTCGTGGATGTCGGTTATTGCAGCAAAAAGTACCATAATCTATCTGTGTGTCAAATTTCATCCAGATCCGTTCAGTAGTTTTTACGTGAAAGAGTAACAAACATCCATCCATCCATCCATTCTTACAAACTTTCACATTTATAATATTAGTAAGGATACTAATAGGGATTTTAGTTTTTTTAAAAGCTTCCAACAAAGACAACCGGTGACCTAGTGAAGGGATAAACATTTCTTTTAAATCTGCATCTCTAAATGAGCATGTTTTTTGTCGTTATTTTTTAAGAAGATACTTCGTTACTTCGCTATAAACAATTTAAAAAGATACTTTTACACAGCTGTTATTGATCTGTTATACATAATTAAATAAATAATTGTTTGCGACGGTTCGCGTTACGGAATAATCAATAAATGAAGGTTATTGCACGACACTGTTCATTAGACATTACGTTCGTTTTAAGCGGAACAACCTCGACTTGCTAAGTTAGGAATTCGTTAATATATAAATATGAATACCTAATTATTGAGCAAATAAATGAACTTTCTTTCTTTCTACATTTTTTTTGCAAATAGGCTGGGGTATGAGGATATACTAATAAGAGCAACTCATATATATTCCGCAGCAAGGCTTGTCTCTCCTCCTCTAGCAATAATGCTCAGAGGGTCTATAACTTAATTCATATACTTTTATGCTGCTCCGGTCAAATGCCGAAGTGTGAATCAGACATGCATTTAGAAGTTCTTCTAATAAAATTCAATATGCATGTCTTTGAAACCTACATACATGTATACATGTTTAAGTTTCGTAAAAATCGAATTAAGGAAACAATAAGGCGAGCGACTGCTAATAATACAAGCATCACTTCTCACTGCTCAATAGGTGAAAGAGTGGCCAAAGTGTTCATAAGTATAATGCATTTGATCTAAATCAGGGATTCTAAAGTGGTCTATATCGACCAGTAAGGGTCGATATTGGTTTTCCAGAGGTCGACATAAACGAAAACTGATTTTGGGGGTTGACGAGGTATAAAAATTGACCCTCTATGAACGCCTAATATCAGTTAAAAAAATAAATAAAATAGTTTGGAAATCCCTTATGTCTCTTGATAGAGGAGAGGAGACCCGTGCCCAGCAGTGGGATATATATGGGTATAGCTATTATTATAACCTTTCTCTCTCTCTCTCTCTCTCTAATCTAAATGAATAAATGACTGAGTTTGAAAGACGCGGTGAAAGTCGTCTAAGTCACTAAGTTTCACATGTTTGTGATATGCGAATATGAACTTTAATTATTGCCAAGACACTACAATTTGCTAAAGCAGTGCGCTCCATCGCGCGGGTACGTGTAAATCTTCTCAAAATAGTATTGTATAATGTTGCTACTAACTGTATAAGGGAAATGAAGAGGCTGGCTGCCCATAGCGCGGTGCTGGTAATATCAAGTGACTCAGCGTTCGACTCGCTCAACTTAAGCACCCCCACGTCGTACAGCCAGCATGCCTTTTCCACCGGCAGGAACGCTTGGTCTACCATGTTTGCAATTACGCCTAATACTGCAGCTGTTCTTGTTGACTCCTACAAGAGATATAATAATAAATATTAAAAAGCACAGGAAGATTTCTTGTCTAATTTCTGCTGCCGTATTCCCTGAGCGTGACGGCATGTCCTCTCTTTAAACAAGGTAGGTAGTAGCTTGGTTGTGTCCCTATTTGCTAAAGTCTATGAGCGGCGGTTACCACTTACTCTCAGGTGGGGCTTGTCTGCCACCTTTAGCAATAAAAGAATTTGGGCCGTTCGGGGTTTCATTACAGGCCGCTATAACAAGACGAAATGGCGTGCATCTAACATCTGAGTGCGTAGCTGTAGACTCGGTACTCGGCCACTTTATGATGTCCCATGTATTGCAGACCAGACATATATACGCTGCCAACAAGCAGGTCGTATGCTTCTTTCCAATGTGGACTACATTGGAAAGAACGACCTGCTTGTTGCAGTCAAATTAGCAATTTCAATTTTAATAAGGGTTGGTTCCTTTTGATTGTTTATAATTATTTGACTGCTAGAAACTCGTATAAACCTTATTTATGGCGCTGTTATGGCTGTCTCAAAAGTTTCATAGAATGTCGTGTCTGCGTCGTCAGTTATTCGTCGTCGTCCTTTTTTTTACTCTGTGGCTGAGCGCAGCGCGCTTGCCTCCCTAACTCAAAAACGGGCCACTGAACTAGCCGTGCAGTCGAAATCTGCAGCTATGGTTTCTTTCGTTTCATTCATTCATAAAAGTGACAGTAAGCACGTAGGCTTTCAAGTTCAGTGTTATTCAATGGTAACACTGGTGATAAGGGTGATAGATAAGCATACAATATCTAACCATAGATTTACGAGATTAATACTTCCGCATGGATAAAAAACCATAGATATGTCTGTCTGTATAGATATATAGTTGTTATCTGTGGAAGGGGAATGCTTACGAAAACTACAACTGGTAATAGTGCCTCTAATTACTACAACAATATCACCAAAGTATAAAACTCACATGTCTCCCTAAACCGTAGGTGTATGTGTGCCTGATCATTGGTACATCGTCGAACAGCCGCAACATCATTCGGGCATTGGAGAGGCGTGATCCCGCACTCTGCCATGGCTTGTCATTGTTTACTGATCCATACAGTTTGCATGCATAGCAAGCCAGGCGGACCACCTGCGGAACAGAAAAAAAAATCAAGTTGCAATTTCCTCTTTTACAAAAGACAATTTCCGCGCATAAGAACAAGCCCTATTGTTGGTGGCTTTATATATATTTAACAGACACAAAGTACATCCAGGGTCAGAACAAACCTTTATGGATCACACAAAGTTTTGCCTCATGTAGGGATTGAACCTATATTATTTAAATATTTAAAGCAATGTGGAAAAAGTCAAGCCTAGAGCAGTATTCAGAACTGTGCCTTTTGGGGTCAATTGTACTATCCAAGCTACTTCTAAGTTTGAATTTGTCCTTGGTTTTCCTACAACATTCTATTAACTACTAGAATACACATATGTAGTGAAAATGTATATAAAAGCAATTGTTTCCCATGCGGAAGATTCTGATATATAACAAAAATTAAAATAAGTAGGTACATTGCTTTGCCTTCTAAACATTGGCTATAAGTAAAAATTATTGCAGTTCAAAATGATGAAAGCAACAAGGTCATCATATATATTTTTTTATGAATAAGAAATACAATAACAAGTACAGAAATCTACTTTTAAGTAAATAAATACCTGTACCAGTATATCCTCTAATTCCACAGTCACGAAATTTATTTAAAACTTTAAATATTAGGCTTCTTATTTCTGACTTACATTTTTTATCCTACTTAAAAAGCAAACAACCACACAGCCAGCCTGATAGTTAGCAGTAACTGTAGCCTATGGCAGTCGCAACACCAGAGGCATCATTTGTGTTTTGTCCTCCCAAAAATTTTATACAATAGGTAAAGGTTTTCTTAAAACATATGACCTCTGAAGACCTACTACTAGGTAGGTCTCAGAGTTCATTTAGGTATGTATAGATAAATTTAACTTAAAAACTAAATTGTTGGTATATTTGAGTATATTTATCTCAGAAACTATCCATTATCTTACTAATCAAAAAAATACCACTAAAGCTAAAGTGTAGCAGGCAAAAGTAATCAATCAATCAACCTGTTTCAGACCATCGCTGGATATATCATGCCTCTCCTAATTCACACCATACTAAGTAAGTAATAAATAATATAAATTATAAACAGAATAAGGAAACTAAATTACTGCTAATTGGTATAATTATTATTTATTGTACTGATATGCTTAATTACAATTTTAAATATTTATAATAAAACTTAGCTTTTTAAAAAGTTATGTATTATTCTTATATAAAAGAAAGAATCCCCATGATAAAGAGATAATAATAAATATGGTTTATTGTTTATAAAATACTCGGGAGCCTTTTAAATGAGGTATTACAAGACATCATATTCGTAAACCGAAAGGTGACTAGTCGAACTATAGGCGACAATAATTTAACATCAGGTTACGGACTGGTAAGACCGGTGTTAGTACTAAATACCAAGGCCGTATTGCTTCCGCATACCATACCTTATCTCTGCCGTTGTAACTGTCCAGCAGTTCACACACATCTTCAATTATCGAAGACATTTCATCGAGGATTTATTGATCACTTTATTTATCCACACTAAGACACTGTTTTAGCTGATAAGCTATCAAAAGCAATTTTCAGTTCCGCACGATGCACACGCGTGCGTCTGTGCAGATTTACAATTGATAACTGTTACATTTCTCCATTTCAATAGTATTTCGCAACCTTGGGTACATATGATTTATAAAGGTTAGCGGACAGTGGACAGCTGACGATGACGTGTGGCGTTGACAGATGCCATTTCTGTATATATAAATGTACTCTATGGATGCCATATGACGTCTATAGTGATGTACTGTACTACCTTGTTTCTAACTTAAAGTACTTCTATTAGGAAGTTTTGTTGTTAAGGTCTTAAGTAGAAAGATTAAGCTATTTTTTTGTATACCAATATTATATAATACAACTACGTAACAATGATTGTATTTATTTTTTGGTAAGATTTATTTTACGTTCAGGAATTAAGCATTTTACCAGTACTATTAAGTATTCTGTGATTTTACTTTTATATTTTGACAAATGACAAGTGTGATGTCTGTCTGTGTGACAGACAACAATAAACATTTGCCGTTCCAATTGTTCTTATTGCTCAAAAGAAAAACTTCCTAAATTAATATTCTCTGTGTAGGTATGTAATGAAAGAAACAAAATGAGAACCTTCTCGTTATCCGATATTCCGGAATTTTCCAAGAAGGAGCGCATTGTTGTTGTCGGTGTTATTGGAAAGTCGCCTTACAGATACCCTAATAAAACAACCCCACTTTTACCTTCTGTACAGGCTGAAGAAGTAAGTTTTCCTGATATTATATAAAACAGTGTAATTTATTTAACCACTTTTATGAATACTGAACACTATATCTATTAATTTGTTTTGACCATTTGACCCAAGTTTGTTTACAACAAAACAAATTCTGAGTTTTCTCGCATGTGTAGGACAGGACCTATACAAGTAAACAACCTTTAAAAGTAAAATTTTATATGGGTGTATATTTTATATATATGTCGGCGGGAAAGGCAAGTCTTCATTTTCTCAGGTATTGCTCCTGTCGACATATATATTTTGTATATATATGACAAAAGTAAATATCTAACTTTTTAAAATTCAATTAATTGGCATTGGTCAATACCAAAAGCCTAATGTATAATTTCTTTAACTTTTAAACTATTGCATGATATAATTTAATATATGCTTCAAGTATTAACTCTATCATGCTTTATTTGGTCAGAGGATATGAAATGAGGCACTGTAGAATGGCAACCAATATCAAATAAAATTCTACAGTAATTTATCTATTCAAAAAATTCTTTACTAACTTATCTTTTTTGACTCAGTGCCCCATTTGGTATACTACAACCCTTTATTTACTAATTTCTTATGTCATCAACAGAATGGAATTGAATGCTACTGGGATGAACGCTGCAGCATTCTCTATCTGCATGCGGTCACATATTTGGACACCAAGCGTCTAACAGCTTTGGCAGCTAACCTTACCGATGACTCTAAAAGTGCAGAGAAGGATCCAGACGCAGCAAACTGGCTTGTAGCATCTGGAGAACTGGCTGCGGAGTCATGTAAAGCTATAGCATTACTGTTCCATTTGTGTCATATTGTGGTGCTGTCATCTCCTACGTCGGTGTTTGATCTTGGATATCTTCAGTTGTTCAAAGCTATTGATGCTTACAGGTAAGTTTTACTAATCTATACTAATATAAAAAGCTGAAGAGTTTGTTTGTTTGGTTGAACACGCTAATCTCAGAAAGTACTGGTTCAATTAGAAAAAATCTTTTTTTTGTTGAATAGTGCATTTATCCAGGAAGGCTATAAGCTATATAACATCATGCTATGATCAATAGGAGCGGAGCACAGGCACAAAAGCCCACTTGAGCGGCCAGGTGTGGAAAACGCCCTGTCTAACCAACTAGGAGCGGAGCAGTAGTGAGATATGTTGCAAAATCGGGAAAAATATTCCAAATTACCACAGGGACGAAGTCGCGGGCGACCCCTAGTCAAATATGAATATGAGCCTTGCAATCCAGTGTGGAAATGTGGCCAGTGTTTTAGGCACCTTTCCTCAGAACTGCGACCTTAATCAGATATGTTATTCATAGGTTTAAATACAATATCTAATTGTTTGTAAGTAGGTTAGGTTAATTTTATTTTAATAACTTTCAGAACAGGTACTTTGCAACATAAATTAATTTTAAATTAATATCTATGTGAAATTCTAGTTTCATATTTATTATATTGTCTCAATGCCCATAGGACAGAGTTAATAGCTCGCACTACAGCAGCTCTCGTCAATATCGATGCGACTGGTGCATGGGAGACCCACGGACGGTGTTGCTGCCCTCGGCTACTGTTCCACTTCCGACGTGCTCCCACGCCGCTGAGAAAAGTCCCGGCAGCATTGAAGAGACTGGAACATGCAGTTGAAGACCAGCTCTACTTTATACTGAGGAAGGCCAGAATTATTACTAATGTTTGGTAAGATATTTTTTTCACTCCTCTTAAAAATACATCTCTCCCACTAGAAAACAATCCCTGTGTTGCAGGGGACTATTAAAACATACAATTAACAGACATCTTATATATCTGGATGTATAAGACTTGGAACAATACTTTTATTGTCATCCACAACCTTTGTGGATGAATCTTTTTGTTCCATGTCGACGTATCCATTTTAGCGACTTAACCAACCACGCATTTAAAATAAAATAAAAATTGAAGCTTACCATTCTTTTCTGTAATTTTACAATAAATTAATTTGTATTATCCCACGACTTTATCTGCGTCGAATTTTCTGTTTTTGTTTTTTTATACAATCACACTAAATCTTTAGGAAATACCGGATTCACCCTTTCCCATCTCCCATAGGCGGGAAAGATATGCTATTTGCCCTTTTCCATTCTTTAACAAGAAGTTAAGCTATTTTTGTTCGTTATTCACATTTTATTTTATAAATAAATCTTATTTTCTTTTTCCTTCAGTGCAAAATCTTTATTCGCCATACCGAAGAACGAAGAGTTTGTATACATAAGTGCCGAGGAGGAGAGTTCAGGAGCTCGGGAGGTGAGCGCACTGGTCCGTGGTCTTGCGGCTCGCTGCGCCGGTATCGTCGAGGCCCCGTCTGATCGGCCTACGTTTCGGAACTTCCTTCAAACACACATAGACTTGGCTTTTGGAGAAGGTTTCGATGATAATGTCGGGAAATACGCTATGAGCACGTCATTCTTTGAGGTATGTTACTTCTAATCTAATATGCTTAATTGTATGGAATAAAAAAATATAAAAAATAATATTGAACCAAAATACCAATTACTAGCTGCTGCACTCAGTTTCACCTGCATTACATTTGGCTTTCGTCCCATGTTGTATTTATTATTACTACTGGATACTCCGCCTGGGTCGTAGCGTAATGTTTAATAGAACCTTCCTTATGAATTGGGCTATCAAATGTCAAAAGATTTTTTTAAATCACACTGATAATATAATAAGTGCGTTGAAACAAACAATTGTTCCAGAGATTTGCGCCCACAAACAAACTCTTTTGTTTTATATATTAGTATAGCTTTATAACCATCTTAAAAAAGAGGACTTTATTAAAACAAAAGATTCAATTTCTATACTGGTTTAACTTATACTTAGTGATACTAAACCCATTAATATATAAAAAACCCAAGATACACCATCAGCGTTACAAAACCACGGACACTGTTTGAAATTGTTGCGTATATTTCAAATAGTATCGCGTCGGTCGAGTCACTACAAATTCAACTCTATATCGTGTGCGTATGGTTGAATTTGAAAAATACTTTCAGTTTTCAGTGTTTCTTTTATTCGAGAATGTATATCTTGGTTCTTTTGTATATCAATGACTAAACCGAATGCCATTTTTACATTTAAATCTTGCGTATCTTAGCTGCCGAGTGCATCATCATGGCGGGCTGCAGCATCAGCGTTAACGCCAGTGTACCTTGACTCTTCATCCCGCAACGATGACGACCAACCCTCGGCACTCTACGACGCCCTGGCTACTGACGTGAGGTTCTCAAAGGCAAGGTGTGCTAAAGTAAGTTTACAAATAAAATTTATCTTCAGCTGCATTACATTACAAGGAATCACTTTTTATAAGTAGAAATATAACACTACCCAATAAGCGTCTTCTTGCGTGCAGTCTTCCTCAAGCATTCTCTAAGAATATATTATACTCTTTAATAGTAAAAAAGATATTTATTTTGTAGGTACTGCCGATTGCGCAGGCATCATACGCAGAAGGTCTACCGGCGCATTACTCAAGTCAACATCATGCACACAAGGTAAGCATCAACGTAATTTATTTATTTAGACCTCGATTCACGCATTCAATAGTCTCATAAGGTGACATCAAACTTTGATACTCGTCGGTTCTTTCAATAAAAGCGCCTTCAGATTGCAGACATATTATCGGCTGCTAGTCTGATTAGTATTCTTAATTCCAAGCACATTGTAACAATCGATACCTTATACTAATTTGGCGATCGACAAAATTATCGGCCGATTAAAAACGTGGTGAAAGACTCGCCGCAAATTTAAAAAATTGGCTAAAGGCTAATATAGCGTACATATATTTTGCTGAGACCATGAGAGATCGCCACTCGGCCATTGACAACTGATAGATCAATGTTGCCAGGCGATCGTTTCGATTTCCTTCGGAAAAAAAATAGTTTAATGTCGAAGTAAAGTGGTGGTGTTCCCGCAGGTGAGCGTGGCGCTGGGCGTGCTGGACAGCATGGCGCGGGGCCCGCTGGCGCGCGGCGCCCGCGCCCGCCTGCGCGGCGCGTGCGCGCAGATCTGGCGCACGCGCAGTCTGTGCGAGGCGCTCTCGCTCACCGGACACGTGTGCATCGAGCCCGAACAGTAACTACATACTCTTTATTTATTATAAACGAACTAACAACTGTAACTGCCGTATGTTGTTTGCCACCTAAGTAGTATAATGAAAAGTTCAAGATCTTGACGTTCCATGTACGCAATCTTGCTCTTAGAATACCTACTTTTCACTGTCAAATATTTTTTTAAAGTTTTTATTTTAACTAATACAACTAATGTAAAGTGTGTGACCCTAGTGACAGCAGCAAGGAGCACTCGTCGGGTGTCCGCTACGTGTCCGCGTGCAACTGCGGGCGGTGCAAGTGTTCGCGCGAGGACCCGTACTCGGTGCGCAAGGCCAACAGCACGTTCTACGCGCTCGCCGCCGAGGAGTGCGGCGTCTGTCCCACGCTGCAGGCTATCGACTTCCCCGTCTTCCAACCCTCCACGCCTACCTACAAGTGAGTTGACACTAAGAAAGTATAAATCCTTTTGGACATTATGCCAAATAGTCAGGAGACGTAATTTATAGTTAATTTCTTTTATCATTTTTTTTTATCTAATTCAAATGTTTCAATAGATCTTAATAAAAAAACTGTATACTTTATTGCTTCATTAGACAACGGGTCTCAATCATGCGATATTTTGAAGGTAATTATACCTTTGTGTTACCTGAGATTTCCGTTGAATTTCACCGATTAAAAGATTTTAAATAAACTGTAGTAGTATTAAGAACGTTTACAAGCTCGGTATTATTTACACCCAGGTGCTAAAAAATCAATTTATTAATCCTCACTGAGAACAATTTATAATATAGTATTTAACACAGCTTCTGTTTTCTCTAACTCCAGAGCTGCAGCCCTAAAAGGTGCACCTCCCGAAGAAGCATCAGACTCCCGTCGCGACTCGCCCCTAGTGTCAGGTGGCTCGGGCGGTTCTGTCACGTCGGAGGCTGGCGGGTGGTCAGCCCCTGATGCACTGTCCCCAGGCTCCGCTAAAGACGAAGATGACGATGATGACAAGTCGCACGCTTCGGATAAATACGTAGTGCCTGTGAGAGGAGACTCTGCTACTGGTGAGTTACAATTACAAGTGATAACAGCTCATCGTATAAGTGAAGTAATAAAGGATTTTGACCACCTGAGGCGCATCGATCAAGTGACTATTCATCACACATCATCTGACGGCACACTGTCAATTTTAGTATATCTCAAATTTCTGTATACATAAGAACATGATAATAATTGTTCGACATCTGTTTACTTCTATAAACAATCCAAAAATAAATGTAATTCGGAATCCTCGTCGAAACTTGGGACTAAACCGATATTTCAAAATTATTTACAGAGAAAATAATGAGTCGTCAGCCGTCAACAACGGAGTACCTGCCAGGCATGTTACACACAGCTAGCCCAGCAGGCCTGCTGCCTCCGTTCTCGTCGTGGAGCGTGGTGTGCCTGGGCGCGTCCTCGCTGTACTCACACTCGCTGGGCCTGCCCGAGCATCTGCAGCCAGGGTTCTTGCCGCATACCAATTATCTCCTACCTTGGGACTGCGCTGTTCGGTAAGTCAACAATCAAAATTATATTTACTTATAAAATACAGTAGTTAACATTAAGTTATATACACATATATGTTAACTGCTGGGAAATAATATACTCTATTTGCGATTGAGCTCCAAAATACCTCCTTGTGGCACTCCATATTTTTAAAGTTGTATGGTTTGTTCTTGTAACTGGTTATTTTATTTAGACGAGAAAGGTATCATTATCATTAGAAGAGATACTGTGCCTGTTTACACAATAGGTTATAATATTTAATAGTAATATTTGCTGGTTATCAGGAAATCAGGATCAAAACCTTTAGTTATGTTCTCAACTTCACTTGTTTACTAGCTCTTTAGAACGTAAGATTTTACCGTGGGATAACTAAATTTATCAATTGTATTCCTTAGTTTTATGATACTTGAAATTAAAACATGTTTATAGCTATTGTACAATAAATATGTACAAGTACTTATCATTACACATTGTTTCGCTTCCAGCATGGAGTCAGTTAGCGCTTGGCGCGTCCAACAGGTAGGATCACGCGGACGTGGCAAACCGCAGCTGCATCATCATCTTACTGTCAAGATCTTTATTGGCTTCGAGTACGAGTGCCCTAGAGGACACAGGTAATTTACTATAACTTTTTTAATGTAGTTGGATTTTTGTTGGAAGGAGAAATAAACGATAGAAGAGGTAGTAAGAACAAAACGTACAGTATAAAGTAGGAAGAGTAAATTATTTGATTTTAGATTAATAGCTTTTTTTGAACCCTTCGAAACTGTCAGCTATGGGTCACGACGATAGTATGCTAGATGTTATCTGTTATCCCATGATATTTCCGAATCATTAGAACTGATCTCAATTGATATTGGACGCAGTTTGCATTTGATATGTTTCCATTAACTGTCATCAAGCAAGTTTATTGTAAGAATTCGATTCTGGTGTCCCTCAAGGTAATATTTTTGTTCCTAGTCTAGAATTGTCGATGCACTTTTACTTGCTGATGACTGCGTTACTTTAAGCGGGCGTTAAAATATGATTGTGATGTACGTGCCAGGTTCATGATGTCATCCCCGGACACGGTGGTGTCGGGCGGCGGCGGCGGGTGCGGGCGCGAGGCGGGCGCGGCGGGCGCGCGGCTGGCGAGCGCGGACATGCCGCTGTTCGCGCCGTGCCTGTGCCGCGCGCAGCCGCCGCGCGGCGCGCAGCTCACGCGCGTGCACGTCGTCACGCCCAAGGCGCCCGTGCACGTCACGCTCGACCCTAAGGTATATCTACTATTTTGCTATGTGCATTTAGTCAGAATGTTTTTTAAACCAATACTACTATACCGCTTTCACACGCTTCCGTTTAAGGGGCCCGAATATGAGCACAAGCGTGTAAATAGGCTGTTCGATATTAGTGCACGCTATTATTATGCGCTAGATATTATGCGCTCGCCGCTGTATAGCGACGCCCTATCGCTTCAATATTGACATTTATTGAATAGTGTGTCGCAATGCGTGTGAACTGCATATAGCCCGCCGGCCCGTCGCACGCGTCTGAACGCAGCACTAGATAGAAACATCAAAATATTTAGCTTTATAAATATACACGAAGCACTTCACAATATTAATCGAAATTTACTTATGACAGGTCCAACCTATCGCCGGGGGTCCAATCTTCATTCCACAGCCGGTCGGCTCTCCACCCATAAAGTTATCAGCATCAGCGTACTGGGTGCTCCGTCTCCCGTACATGTACAGTGACGAGCGCGGCTGCCTGTCCCGGCCGCGGCCCGGCGCGCCGGCCCCGCTGCCCGGCACCTTGCTGGCGCCACTGTTCGGACTACAAGATTAGCACGGCCGGTGGCTAAAGGCTAAGAAGACTAAAACAAATCGGATGATATACTAGCTTCGTGTCTTAATAGCAGCCTGAATATTGAACTTTCATTGTATGATAGCAAAGTCTCAAGTTATATACAATGTAAATGACCAAGACAGAGGCAATTCGGCACGATCCTCGGCTTGTCGCATCCAGCTGTTCCCAGCCACTTTACGAAGACGATGATAGCTGATGAAACGAGTTCTTAAATTCTTTGGAATTGAGCTTTATTTGTATCAAAACAAGGTGTAATATTGAATTGTTATATGAATTAATAATCAGGTCATTGAACTTTGTGTGGTGTAACGAGTTGAAAAATTGTAGAATCGGCCTTTATTATAGCAATAGATTAAATTTAATGGCAATAAGAGCAAAATATGCGACATACCGTACCATACCAAGGATTAAGGTGACCTCATTCATAGTACAAGCATTTTCTATCAAAGAGCAATGTAATAATGCTAGATGTTTTGAATAAAATATATCCAACAACAGGCTTAATTGGTCAAAGCCAATTAATAATATTGTAAGGCTTTTGGTTCGATACCCGGGTCCGACGAATAATGTTGTCGTGTAAGGAATTGGCAATATTTTAACAATAATAATCCTAATTTTGTAACCTGAACATTGGACTTTCGTTTTAAGATTTGACTATATGACTGACTGGCCTGTAGGTCAAGTGACACTCACTGCTAAGCTGGAAGCCGTAGGTTCGATCTACACATCGAAATTAGTATTTTTGTGACAAGCACGATTATTTTTCTGTATCAGAGTTTACCAACAATATTTGTTTACATTAAGACCTCAATTTAATGTACGGTCGGCAACAGAGTTAGCTATACAGAGCCGCTATATGAAGATTAGTTTTTTAGGAAAACCAATGTATGAATTTGTGAAATATATCTTTGTAGGTTTAGTCTAATTGTACACTGTTACCAAATTCCACAGAAATATATACAATGGTTCTCTTAAAAAACGAATCTTCATATAGCGGCCCTGTACAGCTATCTCCGTTGCCGTGTGTACCTATAGAATAAAAAAAAACATGGTATTGAAATAATTACATTTACTTATAGATAAATTCGACTTGTGTGTTTACAAAATACACCTTATACTACATAATAGAATAAATATACTTAATATACATTTTTATGACATAATTACCAAATTTCAAATTTTCCAATGATGACAATAGAGTTGGTAGTATATCTTAGGTACCGCTATTAAATAACAAAAAAGCCTAAGAGGTAAGACTGGCAACCCTATTGCCACCATTACATATGTGGCACGATGGACAAGATATGCAGCAAGCTTGCAAGACTAAGAAGACGGAGGAACAAAAAAGTTCGCAATACTATAGACATTATACAAATATAATAAATTGAAAAATAACGCTGTTTTTTAATACTAACTTACTAACCCCAAAAAGACTGGAGATGTGTCAGTCAGACAGACTCACATAACAACACAATTACACCACTGTGTGTAGTTATTTGGCTGTGGTTTTCTGTAAGATGGAGGTGCTTCTTCAGTCGCACTTGCGCTGTTATATGGTGATGGCGGCAAACATTCGATCCGCGTCATAACAAGCAGACTGTAGCCTATGGACTCTTATAATGCGATTAGTATAATATACGAGCAAAGAAATAGCTATAAAGACGGCATCACACTCATAACTTGAAGTATATTTTGCTATAAATTATGAGGCTCAGGCTCACAATAGGCGGAGCTATAATATATATTAATATAAAATACAACAAAGTATATTTTCAATATATCAGGCGAGTGACCACAGCTATAATGTATATTTTTATTACGTTACCAAAATATATTGATACAAATGCATGTGTTATGTACCTATTCATTAAATATACTACTTATTTAAAAGTTGTTTTATTCAAACTTTAGTACTTATTACTTCAGTAACAAGAATAAAATTAAAAATGTCTTCTTTCATTTCCGCGCTATCCCTCCGTTCCCTAACTTATTGAACTGAACGTCAACAACATAATTTTCAACCTCTATTGCTTCTATAATTTCGGCTATAAATATCATCTCATAAATATTAAATTGCACCCCATTTAATTTAAATAGACATGCGCATTTTGACTCAAACCACGTGCGACCGACCGCCATTTTGCGCGCGCATGTTTGGTTTCCTATTTTTAAATTTTAAACTTCGAACAATCGAATGCATCCTATTTTCTTTTGTTTTAATAGCAATGTAGATTAAGTACAATTTATTAGCTTTTTTTATGTAAATATTTGAAATAAAAGTATTAAAATGTAGGCGCGGCTTGTCTAGCAGACGTTTAGTAGAGGGGGAAGTGAGGGCTTCGTGCTTCGAGGCGCGCTGTCTACTAGCTAGTCGTGTGTGCGCCGCCGCCGCGCAAACATCTTAGCTGGGCACTCTGCTTGTCGTGCTACAGGACTACTATCGAAACTTCGGAAAAGTTTTTAGCGGCACATATGCCGCTTCTACACCAGGTGAGGAGCTCATTCTTATATTTTACTGCTGTTTTTGTGTAAATTATTCCCAAATAGAACATAGATGTATCGGATATCCTTTCACGACTAGTTTTTTTTTTTTAAATAGTTTAAATTATGCTGAGCATGGTTATACTTAAAATTCACGGTCCGTTGTAATTTAGCCACCAATGATGAACGTAGGTATCTCATTATTCCGATACCCACATTCTATGCATACGGTAGCCATTAGATGCGCTAACATTCAAATTTAAACGCAGTTCCAGTAATTTGGCTACCCACAATCAGTTTGATAAATTTAAATTTAACGTTCTTTTTAAGATTTTATTGATTACCTACCAACTTTGAGAAATATTATTTCAAAGTACCTATTTATTCCATTTGACTTTTAAAATACTGTTGCAATAAATTTGTTTTAAATTCAATTAGTTTTTCGCGAAATACAGATAATCTAATTGTGCCGGGTCAATGAGTTTTTTCTTAAGGCTCGCATACTGCGCGTTGCAGTTCACTGTTACCTTCCCTACAAATTGGTACTTGTGCAAAATAACTATCCAACTCTTTTTCCCTACTTCGATTTTTTTTCCGATTATAATATCGTTCCGATTATATTCGTTGTGTAGGAGAACAGCCGCGGAGGCGGCGGCTCGAACGAGAACCGGCGTTCTATAGCGGAGTTCCTGGGGCTGGACACCTCGCACCTCGAGGAGCCAGCTGCCGCGGCCGCACCACACCATCGTAATGTAAGTACCTGCTTTATTTCACTTGTGTAGAAATATTCGTTAAGTACTTTTGAAAGTTTTCTTTTGTTCGTTTTCTTTGTTTGAAATAGGAATTGCAGTTATGAGTAGATACCCTTCGCGCTCGTATCGAAAGAAAGGTATGCCTATATGAAATAGTGTCATATATCTGCTTTTAATCATGGTTTTCTAGTTGTCTTTGATATGTCTACAAATGTACAAGTTTCGTGAAGTTCTTGTTAATCTACCTACATTTTTTTGATGCCGGTCGTTATTTTAAATACTGGTCCTGGTGATTTAGGCACTGTAGGTTAGTGGATTTGTAATCGGTAGGCTGTGTAAAAAAATATTTTTAGCTAACCTATTAGAAATAACGCTCAAAATTGTTATTTAACAATGATATAAGTAATTACTAATTTCATGAATTAGTATAATATTTAGTATAAGTATTTATGTAACATGGTTTTTATAACCTAAAAGCTTATGTTGAGACAATATTCCATAAAACTGTAATATAATACGTGGTTATATCCGCTGCGTTGGTGCCCCTCGTTGGGCGCCAAGCTCGATTATATTCGCAAGTATCACTCATACATCACTCGTTATATTCATACAGAGCCAAATGTTTAAATCAAATTTTAAGTACAAAGCACTCTGTAGGTTTTATTGTCTGTTCATAATGTACCATACGACATCCGGTTTGATGCCAGTTAATGTTAGCAGAGATTGCTGCCAACAGTGTTCCGAATTAATGGGCGCGCAGTGCCAAATAATGCACTCCGTATAGCCTGGGTGACTGTACTTGCATTAGCTCGTATCCCAGTTCAATTTCAACCCCATCTAAACATGCGTATATCTGTCTAATCCTATGCATAAATCCGCCATTACAAAACCAAATAGCCGTTTAAAAGGAATGTATTTCGCATTTTGATACGTATTTTCAGTCTACCCTACTAGACTTAATTTTAAACAGTAATGGCCGGCTATTTTTAGCTGTATCAATATGCTCCGGCACCTCTTCGCGCTATTGATTGTTCTATGAATATGCCATTACGAATTTAACGTTTCATTATTTTGCACGTTGATGTTTATGATCTATTTAGGGCCGTTTCTGTAGTGTAGTTAGTGCTGAGGTCCTGGGTTGTTTTTCCGGGTAGGGTAGAAACCTCCAATAGTTTAACTGCATGGTTGGTTCAGTGGTTTAGGTGGTTACCTCCATTTACCATTGCGGGTGTTGTGGGTTCGATATACAGTTAACCAAAAAAATTTGATTCATAAATGTCTGGACTTTGGGTGTACTGTGTGCGTTAAGTCCCCCGCGACGTGGGCTTGTGCCCTAGTGCGGGAATTCTTTAAAATACGAAATTGAAAACTAAAACTAGTATCACGCATACTTTCAAGTTAATTCTTCCTGTTACGTGGACCTCTAACATGGGTGGTAAAACATAAGAAACTTCTGCCTACCCCTACAATGGAATAGATTTATTGCCGTCTGTTATATCAGTCGAGAATTTACGCTGAGTGGTCACAATTTAGCTTTCAAGATGGCGGCTAAATGACTGGTATAAAAGCGTCCTACCGTTTATTGAATTAGTGTTATTTTTATTGGACTGTTAGCTGCAATGCCGGTTTTCATTTTTAGATTTCGGAGAAGATATCTAAATAGTAAGTAGGTATTCGGAACCGTGTCGCGTTTTGCATGCAGTTGTTTATAGACGGTGAAAATAGTCTGGCTAATATTTGATGCTTTTTGATGGTATCTACATACTACCTTTCATTTAGGTACCATGGACAGTTGTCGGTCGAACTCATTTAGCGAAGCTATTTTCAGCTTAACCCGAATTGTAAAAAACCTTAAGTTACTTAATTGTAGTTTTATTCACTTGTACGTAGACGACGCGCTAACTTGCGATTTTAGCACTTTTTCATAGTTCTATTTTAAGAAATCCTTACGAAATAGGAAAGTGCTATCGCAGTTAGTGTAAATTTTTCTTTGTATTCGTTACTAGATACGATCATAATTAGCCATTAGTAAAAGTAGATAATCAACGCTTTAGTGCAATAGATTTAAAAAACCTTTTGTGGAGACTTAAATCTAAATACCAAAAATATGGCCTACAATGTGCAGATATTTATTTAAAAAGCACTTTTTGTTAATTTTAAATTTTCTTTAGCTTTTTTTCTTGATTGCAGTAATTGGTACCAAAGCCAGTTATATAATTTCCTAGCTCTAACTCAAGTTTAGCATTTCATTTAAGTACTTTGATAAATTGCAAATCCATGTATTCACCCTACTCTTAATTCGAACATCGCCCACAGTTAAATTGGTCAAAGTTTATAAAAGTAATGTAAGTAGTTTAGCTAAAGCTCCGCGTCACAACATACCGTTCTTACAAGTATCTAAGTTAGCAATCTGGCCTCTTGGCAATGGTCTGGCTCCGTCTCAACGTATTGGCATGCATCTGGCAATATAATATTATTTGTGTAGGCTCTGCCAAGGCCCAGCGCGTTTAATCGGTCGCTCTCGTATGCTCGCAGCCCGGAAAACTCATCTTGGATACTGATACGGGTTTTTCATGCTTGTTAGCTTTTGGATAAGACTTAAATGTTTTTGACTGCTGCTTCTCTGCTTTAGTAATCCTAATGTCTGAAGTAGCTTAATATATTTAACTAATCTATTTCCGGTTTTGCTTATGTACTTATGTAGTTTTTGTGGTTGAGTTAACTAATCAATTATTGGTTTAGATAGCTATGTATCACGTTGAGGGTTTGAATAACATAGGACAATGTGATTCACAAATAGGGTGTTTAGGATGAGAATACTTAGTCTGTAATTTTGTTATAAAACTCGCGCTATAGCAGTTATTTTATATCTAGTGCGAACGTCTTTTTTAATACGCACAAACACTGTTTTAAGTGTTTACTATTATTTTTCTATTCGTCCCTGTTATCTTAAATAAAAATCAGATAAAACTAGATTGTTCTTGGAAGTATGCGAGCTCCACTGTAGAGATGTTGTTTAATTTCAAAATAGTTTGCAACAAACCATGTTAGTTACAAAACTAAGCTTAAAGTTTACTTGTTCATAGAATAAATCGTCAGCGTATCGGTGAAACTTAGTACTAGCGTATTGGTGTAACTACAAATCTTATTTTATTGCATTTTCTGTTACTTTCTCATCTCGTGTACCTACGTATATTATTGTAACGGATCATTAACTACATATTTAATGTAACTGCTACTTGTTTATATCTCGTCTGTCGCTTAACTAATCGTTGCGATCAAAAATGCGTACAATTTGTTTCAAACTCCGCTTGTACAAATACGCAGGATATATTTTATAGCGTACAGATGTACGGAAATATAGGTGGATGTATTTCTCTATATATTGGTATCATCATCTCAGACAAAAGACGTCCACTGCTGGATATAGGCCTCCCCCAAGGTTTCCACAACTCTCGAACCTAAGCCGACCTTGTCCATTGGTTGCCCGCAACCTTTACCAGGTCGTCGCGTCGGTCCCACGCTTGTCTTCCAGTTCGCGGTCGCCACTAGAACCTTTCTGCCCCAACGGCCATCAGTTGGGGCAGAAAGGTTCTAGAGTGGCGACCGCGATATATTGTATATCTATTTTATTATATGTTCTACTGTTATATTATTTTAATAAGTTAATTTTCTACGATTTAATGCCCCTACCTATATTCTTTCTGCATCACTCAAAAGTTGACTGGTAGCTTAAATAATGCCATAAGGCATTAAGTCCGCCTTGTACTTACCATATTTTTCGTGCAAAAAAACTCCCTAAGGCATAACAGGGGTGTACAACTGTACAATGTAACACCGTCAACTTATATTTATCAAGCTCTTGTCCATTACGTAGTAGGTACCAAAGTAGATAGTCTTGTGTTGGACTGCTTCTCATTCTCAATAACAGAACATTAATGCGTTAGTATAACATTGTGTAGGAGTGTGGAGGCGACAGCGAGTGGCGCTGGGAGGAGCCTGGAAGTCCAGAGGCTGCTCAAACACCGAGAGCGCTCGTGCCGTCGACCTGCTTCCCGCCGCGGCACCCTAATGCCTTCACCAGTTTTAGGTAAGTTTAGTTTTAGGTGGGAGTTCCCACGGTTAACATATTGACTTATGAATTAACTTAATACTGTGACAAATTTTATAATAGTATTCGGCAGCTTAAATAATGACAAAGATCTTTGGATTATTATGTAAATAACTAGTTGCCCGCGGCTCCGCCCGCGTGGATGTCGGTTATCGTTGTAAAAAGTAGCCTATGTGTTATTCTAGACCATAATCTTTGTGCCAAATTTCGTCCAGATCCATTCAGTAGTTTTTACGCTAAAGAGTAACAAACGTCCATCCATCCATTCTTACAAACTTTCACATTTATAATATTAGTAAGGATTATAGCTACACTCTAAATGTTTGTTACACGAGTAATGCAATACTTTTATGGATAGACGAAGAGCTAACGTAGCAATACTTCGATAAAAGCAGATTACAAATTGACAAAATGTGTGGCTTAGTTATCTTAGTGGATGTCGTTACTTAGCGTCAGTGTCCTATGTCTGCGATTCGACTGGTCTAGTGGTTAGTGACACGATTGCTAGGCGGCGGTCGTGGGTTCGATTCCCACATAGGACAAATCTTTGTGATGAGCATAAATGTTTGTTGTCTGGCTGTTATTTATCTATATTATGTATTTAGAAATATGTTTATCAGTTGTCTGGTTGCCACAGAACATGCTCTGCCTAGTTTGGGATCAGATGGCGGTGTTGTCCCAAAAATAGTACCTTCGCATTTAACTACTGCTTACTAAAAAAATAAAAAAAACCGTTTTCATCTCCCGCCTCGCCATAAGACGTCCGCTGCTGGACATAGGCCGCCCCCAAGGTTTTCCACATCGTTCGGTCCTGAGCCGTCTTTGTCCATCGGTTCAAATCCGGTTAAACTGCTGTAAAATTAACCAACAGTTTGGCCTAAAAGCGCAATTTTTCTTAACGCCACCTGTTAGTACAACCCGCCGGCGCATATATAGGGATTATTCCCTAGCCAAACAGTCGTCGTTCATCAATTCGTAAACTTTTGTCTAAAACGTAAGAAAGCGATGGACAAATTCGAACTTGGGAGTAGGAGCTCGGATGGCACAATGTTAATGCACTGGGCCGGAACCCGAGACGCAGTTTCGAATCCTGCTCCGGGCTTGACTTTTCCACATTGTTTTAATATTAAAGTACACACAGCAACTGAGTTAGCTGTACAGAACCGCTATATGAAGATTCGTTTTTTAAGAAAATTATATATATTTCCGTGGAATCTGCTAACAGTGTACAATTAGACTACAACCTACAGATAAAAATATGTTTTACCCAAATTCATACATAGTTTTTCCTAAAAAACAGATCCCAATATAGCGGCCCTGTACAGCTAACTCCGTTGCCGTGTGTACATAAATTCGTTTACCTACTGTAAAATTTAACCAACACGTTTAGCCTAAAAGCGTAATTTTTCTTAGCGCCACTTTGCGTCACCCATTACTTCTAATTATAAAGTTGCGTACATTAACGTGTTGGGGACAGCCCTAGCGACGTGAAGTACCTAAACTAGTGCTATATAAGTAGTGGCTTGTGTATTCTAATGTAGCTACATTAAACTTTTTTATACTACTTAAGTACAACAAGCATACGGCCCGCCTGATGGTAAGCAGTTACTGTAGCCTATGAACGCTTGCTATACTAGAGGTATCGCTCGTGTGTTGCTGACCCAATTCTGAAATCAGGGCTTAAAGATTGAGCATCCTTAAGAAAGGAAATCGCTTCTTTCAGAACGCATACCTAAATGAGCAGTCTGTGCAATTTAATGACTAGGGGTCGCCCGCGACTCAGTCCGTGTGGTAATTTGGAATATTTTCCCCGATTTTGCAACATATCTCACTACTGCTCCGCTCCAATTGATCGTAGCGTCATGTTATATAGCCTAGTCTTCCTGGATAAATGCACTATTCAACAAAATAATTTTAGTAATCGAACTAGTACTTTCTGAGATTAGCGCGTTCAACCAAACAAACTTCAGCTTTATAATATTAGTATAGATTACGAACATTTTTTCTTCTCATCCAAAAAATATAATATATTGCTTACTATCGACCGATTATGTCAACTGCAGCCTCAGACTAATAGAATAAGATAGACGGAGCGTGTAGAACTCGCGCGTGAAGCCGCCAAAAGTCATACTAAATAGCAATGTCATACATTTTCGTTTTCGCGCGCAGTCGATTTGAGCCGCTAGTGAGTACGCACGTCTAAACACGTTTTGACAAAATATTATTATAATGCCGTATTGTGTAGTAAAACGTTGTAAAAATACTTCAGAGCGGCTCAAATCGACTGCGCGCGAAAACGAAAACGTATGACATTGCTATTTAGTATGACTTTTGGCGGCTTCACGCGCGAGTTCTACACGCTCCGTCTATCTTATTCTATTAGTCTGAGACTGCAGCATACTACAAAAATACCTCTACTTTCGACGGTCCAGTATGTAGGTCGAATCTATATTTGATATCTGCTCTTAATGATTTTGATATCTAAATTATGCATTGAATGCAAAGATGGATAGTATAATTTTATAGGACTTTATTGGTAATAAAGGTAGAATTTATATTTATACTAGACAGTCTAGTTAGTTAAATCTTAGTTAAATCTGGGCGAATTCGGGGCGGGCCACTAAGTGGCCCGCCCCGAATTCGCCCAGATTTAACTATTTTCAGGTCAACTTTACATAAGAACCTTCTCCTGACAATAACGAACATAGCAAAAAAAGAATTAGCGAAATCAGTTCAGCTGTTCTCGAGATTTGCGCTTAGCAACACATCCAGCGATTCATTTTTATATTATAAATTAAAATATTTTCTTGTTGCAGTGAAAGCGCACAGCCGGGCGCGCTATGGGCGGAGGAGTCCACCTCCGGGCGTGGTATTACAGACCTTATTGCCTCCTTAGTAAGTACTTACCTTTTTTATTTACTTTTTATGCACCTTAATCTTAGATATATTCTTTGATGTTAGTGTTTATTTATTTTGAAAAAAGACCAACTCCCGCACTAGAGAACAAGCTGTGTCGCGGGGACTTTACAAACATACAATTAACGGACATAAATTACATACAGACTCAGAATAACTCCTTGTAGGTCACACAAAGTTTTGTCCTGTGTGGGAATCGATCCCACAACCTTCACTGCCACCGGCCACTGGACCATCAAGGCAATCAATTGTTAATAAATATAATAGCTCATTTGGTGTCTTAACAATTTCCCAATTAGTCTTTATAACGCGGGTTCGGGAATCTTATTAGGTACTGCTTATTATACAAAAATAATAATTTTATTTTAATAATAATTTATTTATTTCAAACAATTCAGTCCATATCATTTTATACAATTACTATATATATTGTAATTAATATTCATTAATATATAATAAATAATATCTTAAAAACTATCTGCCCCCATACTTTATTCACGGGTGCATGTAGGGACTGCCAGTGTTGCCAGAAGGGCCCGTCTAACCTGTCAGCGACGACCGCAAGGAGACTGTTACCACTGCCCCGCACTCTACTCGATATAGAGCATTTGATAACATTCTCGTAGCATTTGCTACGAAAAACGAGAAGCAATAGTCTGCGTGTACGCAACATAGACCTACGTAGTAGAGCGCTACGGCGTAGGTCTGTTGAGTGCGCGTAGGTAAGCAAACGTTTTGAAGACTAAAGTTGGATTGTGAATGCCGCCGCTGCCAACCTTTCTTCTCCTTGCTTACTATATTTGGGGGTGGTGCTCGATAGCTGCAAGAGGTCCTTTGTTGCAGCGTCTAGATGCTCCAGCTATTATTTTCTCACCACAAATGAAACCACGTTACTTTTATATTGAATTCAACTTTCCTTGCTTAGAACTATTATTATATATCTAAGTATCAAAAGCGACTCAACCTCAGGAATTCAGGGCATGACTCTCTTTACAATCCAACTTTAGTCTTCAAAACGTCTGCTTACCTGCGCGTAGGCAACGTAGACCTACGCCGTAGCGCTGTACGGTACGGTAGGTCTATTATGGTTGATAACTTAAGTTACAAAGTAATGAAGGTTATAAATTATGAATGTAATGGGAATTCTACAAAGTCTCTCATTATTAGGTACCGTATGGCAGCTGGTTGGTATATCTAGCAACTACACAACTAGAATAATAAATGCAATGTATTAGGAGATATTTTGCAGTTTAACTGCCTCTGTGGCACAGTAGATTATTCTCACTGCTATGCTGCGGTCTGTTTCGAACTCTGGGTCGAGAGACAGACTGATCTGTATCCGCTGATAAAACCCTATTTGTTATTGTAAATGGGTACGAGTTGAGTAAGCGCGTATATGTGGATGGTACAGTAAGTGTATGTTTCAGAAGGCCCTGGCGATGCCGTCAGCGTCATACGGCGCGGCGGGCCCGGCGGCGCGTCTGGAGCGGGACGACGCCTGGCGGGACCTGCGGGACCCGCGAGACCTGCGGGACCAGCGAGACCCGCGGGATCGGCGCTCGTCGCATACTGACCGCGCCTCGCTGCTGCCCAGGAGAGCCTCCTTTTGTGAGTTTAATTTTTATTACATAAGACGTAGCTCATGAAACATAGTACATTTACTCTTTCGTGTCAGGTGGCGTAGTGTCAAGTGGACGTAACGGGGGTGAAGTCTTGCGCTGGGAGGGCACACTGCCCCCGCGCTGTGCTGACCCAAACGGCGGGTTCTCTGCCAAGTTGTTCCTGGGGGGACTACCCTGGGACATTACCGAGCACGCGCTCATGCACACACTCAAACATTTTCAACCTGTGCGGTGAGATTATTTATATTACCTTTATTATTACCTTTGGTTCATAATTTTTTTACATTATTTTAAAACTCCATTAACAGCCTTAACTGTTCAGCTGCCATAGTGGGTGGCAGCTTAACAGTTCCCTGTTCAGCTGGCAATTTTAAGTACCTATGTATTACCATGGTCTAATGTATTACCAGCGCCATCAGTATTTCAGCACTGCTTTTCTTTCATTCCAAGAAATAACTAAGTAATGTTTGTTCCGTAGTGTGGAGTGGCCAGGGCGTGAGTGCACGGGCCCGGCAGTGGGCGGAGGAGGAGCAGGCGGGGCGGGGGCCGGGGGCGCGCCCCGCGGGTACGCGTACGTGACGTTCGAGAGCGAGCGGCGCGTGCGCGCGCTGCTGGCGGCCTCGCGCCGCGACGGGAACAACTGGTACTACCGCGTCGGGTCACGCAAGATGAGGAGTAAGGACGTAAGTAAGACATAGCACTCTGACTGCGCTACATTATAAATTAACTAGCTGTTGCCCGCAGCTCCGCCCGCGTGGATGTCGGTTATCGCTGTAAAAAGTAGCCTATAACTCTGTGCCAAATTTCATCCAGATCCGTTCCGTACTTTTTACGTGAAAGAGTAACAAACATCCATCCATCCATACTCGCAAACTTCTTTTAACCTATAACAAGATTACGATTGTCGAGCAAACTTCAAGTTTTTCATAACTTGAATGTACAATAATATATGATATAGCTTTACAATACATATTTGGGTGACTGTGCAGGCGCAGGTGATCCCGTGGGCGCTGTCTGATTCTAACTGGGTGGTGGGTGGATCTGTCCGGCTGGAGCCGTCGCGCACGGTGTTCGTGGGCGCGCTGCACGGGATGCTGAGCGCGTCAGCACTCGCCTACATCATGAACGATCTCTTCTCTGGTGTCGTCTATGCGGGTCGGTCTTACATATAACTACTGTATTTACTATTTTATTAACAAGTTTATAAAACTCTTTTGGGACTTTCAATCTTATGCTTTTTCTTTTAGATAGATTTTTTGATTTTCGACTTAGATGACTTATTATTATAAATAATGGTCCCTGTAAAAAAGTTTTTGAAGCCTGAAAGACTATCTTCCCAGTTGCTAATAGGTAATTTCCACAAGAATTCCTGAAGTAAGACACTAAATTCTATTGCAGGTATTGACACTGACAAGTATAAGTACCCGATCGGGTCTGGACGCGTCACGTTCAACAACGTGCGCTCGTACGTGCGCGCCATCTCTGCTGCGTACATAGAGATACACACTGACAAGTTCACCAAAAAGGTAACTTACCATACTCAATTAGCACCAAAAAGGTAACTTACCATACTCAATTAGCACCAAAAAGGTAACTTACCATACTCAATTAGCACCAAAAAGGTAACTTACCATACTCAATTAGCACAAAAAAGGTAACTTACCATACTCAATTAGCACCAAAAGGGTAACTTACCATACTCAATTAGCACAAAAAAGGTAACTTACCATACTCAATTAGCACAAAAAAGGTAACTTACCATACTCAATTAGCACAAAAAAGGTAACTTACCATACTCAATTAGCACAAAAAAGGTAACTTACCATACTCAATTAGCAGTTACACATTTGGTATCTAATGTGTATTAGTTTTCTTTAACGTTTATTTGGTTTGATGACGTTGTCAGGCATCGGAGAGCCCAAACGATTGAAAGAATATTTTTTTGCATAAACTACGGCTGGTTATGTCTAATGGAAAGTTTAGTCAACATACTGTATTATAACTTGACTGCCTCGGTGGTCCAGTGGCCGCAGTATGCGCCTGCTGTGCACAAGGTTGTGGGTTCGATTCCCACACAGGACAAAACTTTGTGACCCACAAAGAATTTTTCTGAGTCTGGGTGTAATTTGTGTCCGTTAATTGTATTGTGTCCGTTAATTGTATGTTTGTAAAGTACCCCGCGACACAGAGCTTGTTCTCTAGTGCGGGAGTTGTCTTGTCTTTTTTTAAAAATAAATACTGATTCTTTATTCTTTCCATAAGTGTTAAGACTATTTTTGCAAAAATCAACCTTATATGTATTGTTTTCAATGCAATTTTATTATTGCACAGGTACAAGTGAACCCCTACCTGGAGGACTCGATGTGTTCGGTGTGCAACCTACAACAGGGGCCATACTTCTGTCGTGAGCCGACGTGCTTCGGGTAAGTTGAAAATTTACTATCAATATGGTGATACGGATAATTTTGTGCATTTTGTTTGTCAATCATAAGTATAATTATAGTTTTCTTTGTGCATTTGTATACACGAATCTAGACAATTTTTACAATACTTATAATCAATGTATATAGTTTCTTGTAACTTGTAACTGTTTTTTTTTCCAAAATATAATTAAAACGTTGTGCAGGTACTTCTGCCGCTCGTGCTGGCTGTGGCAGCACTCGGCCAACAGCGAGGCGCACGTGCCGCTCACGCGCAACTCGGCGCGCCACCACGCGCACGCGCACGCGCACGTGCTCGCCGCGCACGCGCCCGGCGCAGACACCGACCACCGCGCCACCATGTTCAACGGAATGTTGTCGCACACCAATGAGGGTGAGCATAGCGTTGATATTCATTATAAATTAAGGGTTGCCAAGTGATGGCCAAGCAGATCAAGTTGAGATCATTTAGTGCATCAGAGCACACGTTAGTCAATCTGTCCTGGTGGTCAAACGAATAACTGACATATCATAACAGGTAGTCAGAATCTTGAGAAGTCTTGACAGGTCTAACCCTTTATAGGTGTTACTCAGTAACGCGCAACCAATAAAGCTGTTTGAGGTTTACATAGACTAATAGCTAATAGAATCCCCCTCTCCCGTCAGGCACGCCGTCCCCCGCGACGAGTGGCACGAGCGCGACCAGCGGCAGCTCGGACACGTGCGACGTGCCCGACGCGTGCCACACGTCGTGGCTGCACTAGCCACCAGCCCTGCTCACCCCCGGCCTCTTAGCCCGCCGCCTGCCAGCCTCAGGTTGTCGACCCGCTATTAAGTTCGGCGCTTCGCCAACACGCTTTGTTCCACCATGTGAGATTACTCCCCATTCTGACGAGCTCTACTAATGTTTAATGAAAATTCGACTTCGGAACTAATTAAACTATAAATTTGTATAATTTTGGACATGCTATAAGGGAGTAGTTATAATTAGCGTCCCGAATGCATATCTTAACTTCATATAAGCACCAGTATTGACAAATGCGCACGAGTTATAAATTTCATATAAAAATCGTATAATCTAAATGTATACCTACTAGCATTCCGCACGCTATTTATAATTCCCTTTAAATAGTAATACGTTTTTTATTAGAAACAAATTTTGTATAACAAAAATACGTTCAATAAACGTATCTAATTTATATAGAGTACTCACATGGTCGACTCGTTTGATTATAGAATTTATTTGATTGTTGATTTTGTATAATTATTTATAGTATTATTTATCATTATTGGTACGATGCAAATTTATATTGCAATGAAATTTGCATTACTTGTGTAAACTTCATTGCAATATTTTCATCATGTAAATGTCCTAAATTGTATATTTTGCATTTATTGATCTGAAAATCAGACTTAAATTATGTACCCGAATTTAAATAGTGTATGTTATTATTTATTTTTTAGTTAGTCCCTTCGTCCATTTTACTATGCAAGTATACTTTTATCATTGTTTCTGCATTTATTCAATATACATTTCAACTTAAGTAGAAGTGTTTATAATTGAATATAATTAAATTGTTCAGAGTTTATACTGAGCTTTTGTGTGACTGTTTAAGTTTTGTACTTGCATTGCGATATGTACGAAGGAAGGGTTTCCTGTGATTCTTTAATTTCGGTGGTTTATTTTGAAGATTGTCGAGGCATTTATTTAATATCTTTAACTATAACCTCTTTTTCCAATAACCACAAGACAGCTTCCGAAATTAAATCACATGATTAATGAAATCTTTCTTTTCTTGTAATCTGAAGTTTATTTTGTACAGATCGAGTACGTACCTATATTATTGTTAAATCACAATTTTACATCAAATATTTGATATTGTAATACGCTATGTGCGTAGAGATGTTCCTTAGACAGTTTTACATAAACGTGCCTATTAGATTTAGGTGATTTTAATACATTTTAATGTGCCTATAGTATCGGCCCTCGGGCTGTGCGTTAGTTTTAAACATTTTAAATGGCTTTTAAAATGTAATCATTGTGATTTTAAATATTTTAGAAATGTTCATAAACACAAACATTATGAAATGTTGATTTTATCTCAATCGCTTGTTTGATTTTAAACTATACAAATATACTGTTATTGCAAATTTAACCTTTTATTTCGACAACAAACTATTCACCAAAAAAAAAAAACATAAGATCATTATGAAAACCTTTATTTGCATATAAATTATAAACCTACGTAATAATATATATACAAATATATACACATCTCTTGTTTTGCTAGACGTCTTGCCGATAAAGGTCATCTGCAGGTGGTAGCCCAGAGAGCGCAGTAGACTACAAAAGAACAAAAAAAATATATTTAAGAGGCCCGTAGTGCCCGTTGCTGATGTCCGTATGGATTGAGGAGCTATTTTGCGTATCTTAACGCAATTATAAATTTTGTAGAATCAAGTCCTCGATTTTGTAGTATATGAACATAAAGGTTCATTAAGGCTCCTCATTCTAAATGTTTGGATTGAGGAGCCAGTCAGAACTAGGAACATCGGACGAATATTTATCATAATTTGGTATGATTTTGTAGCATTTCAGAGAAGTTAGTAGACAAAATCAGAGCTCTGTAGTATTCAAATTAAAAACGTTACCATACATTATATGTGGTTCCTCAGACCATTACATACGACTGGTCATTTTTTAAATAACCAGTACTTCAATTAATGCACAATTTCTTCATCATTTAGTAGTAAGTATATTAGATTTGTAGGATAGGATTCAGTAATATTAATGAGTAAATTGGAAGATATGGCACATATTAACTGGCTCCTCAATTGAGATGCTTCAGACAATAGATTTGCCTCTAATCTACTTATACGTGTGATGAAATTTGAAACAGAAAACATCAATATTTTGTATAAATTTCTACTAATTGCACGTATAAGCCTGCAATAAAAATGTACATATCTACGAAGTTATTAGCTATCCCATAATTTCCTAACAAATTGTTTTGAAGGGTGTAAGTATTGGTTGGACAAAATCGAGGACTGATTCTACAATTTTTTTAAACTAACTACTAAATAAATACCTACATGCATGCAGAATAGACTGTCTACTGCATAGTTCAAAATACAGCTGACTGGTTGCAAGCAAAGTAAAGCAAGTTTATTACGACTGTAGCGTCATCTATCAGGCCAAACGAATAACGCCATAACAAGAAACGAAGTTCAACATAGAAAACACAGATGTCACTATTCCCAGAAACACGCAACCGTAGAAGAAATGTTCGAGATGCTGAATCGCGATATCGAAGATTACACAGACACTCAGTATATATACAACGCCCAACAACTAATCGTTGGGCCGCGGCCCGCCAGGCACGATCACCTAGCCTGGTCGGAGGATCCTCCCTTTTTCATCTTTTAGACCTGGTGATGAGCGGTAGGACAGTTCCCTTACTATAAAAAGAGATTAGAATTCTTCCTTACAAAATGACTATACTATCAATATCACCAGCATTTAAAAACTAATCACGAGTATATTTTGCCCTCTATTTGTTAAATCAGAGTTTAGACTAACATCATATTTCGTGATGTTTTCCGGACTATTTTTGAGCTTTATCTTTACGTGATCGGTCGATCCTGGTCCCTAGTTAGGAACCACTGGTCTAAACTGCACAGCAACCAATCAGCTGCATTCTCTAGCTATCAACAAACTAATCACAAAATAGTACCATGTTTGTCCTGTTATAGTTAGTCGAAGCTCATGCTCATGTCCGAGTTGTTGGTCGCGTCGGCTCCAGGCGTAGGTGGCGCTGTGATCGCAGGCAGCGAGATGTTCACCGGCGGGAACGGGAACTGGGGGATTTCTTCCTCTGAAATTATAAAAAAATATTAACACATATGTAAATGTAAAAGTGGTGGCAGTCGAGTGGGTCAGAACTGTATGATATGTTAGTGTATAGCAGTCGTGTAGGTGTATAGTGGTATTTCATATAGCATGGGTACTATGACGTTTGATATTTGAATATAAATATTAATGAAAATGAAAGACGATTAAATTAAAACCTTAAGATTAAATACTTGAATGATCAAGAGCCTATCTTGATCATTCAATTAACTAGTTGATTGGATATTGATTCAATCATTTTCTTTCATCCTCATCGTTAAATGTCAAACATCACAGTGCTCATGCTATGTGAACTAGACTGCAGTAGTGTATATGTATGGGGCAGCCGAGTGGGTGTAGTAGTGGATGTGTGTGGCAGCCGAGTGGGTGTAGTAGTGTATGATGTGTGTGGCAGACGAGTGGGTGTAGTAGTGTATGACGTGTGTGGCAGCCGAGTGGGTGTAGTAGTGTATGATGTGTGTGGCAGCCGAGTGGGGGTAGTAGTGTATGACGTGTGTGGCAGCCGAGTGGGTGTAGTAGTGTATGATGTGTGTGGCAGCCGAGTGGGTGTAGTAGTGTATGATGTGTGTGGCAGCCGAGTGGGGGTAGTAGTGTATGACGTGTGTGGCAGCCGAGTGGGTGTAGTAGTGTATGATGTGTGTGGCAGCCGAGTGGGTGTAGTAGTGTATGACGTGTGTGGCAGCCGAGTGGGTGTAGTAGTGTATGATGTGTGTGGCAGCCGAGTGGGTGTAGTAGTGTATGATGTGTGTGGCAGCCGAGTGGGGGTAGTAGTGTATGATGTGTGTGGCAGCCGAGTGGGTGTAGTAGTGTATGATGTGTGTGGCAGACGAGTGGGTGTAGTAGTGTATGATGTGTGTGGCAGCCGAGTGGGTGTAGTAGTGTATGACGTGTGTGGCAGCCGAGTGGGGGTAGTAGTGTATGATGTGTGTGGCAGCCGAGTGTGTGTAGTAGTGTATGATGTGTGTGGCAGCCGAGTGGGGGTAGTAGTGTATGATGTGTGTGGCAGCCGAGTGTGTGTAGTAGTGTATGATGTGTGTGGCAGCCGAGTGGGTGTAGTAGTGTATGATGTGTGTGGCAGCCGAGTGGGTGTAGTAGTGTATGATGTGTGTGGTAGTCGAGTGGGTGTAGTAGTGTATGATGTGTGTGGCAGCCGAGTGTGTGTAGTAGTGTATGATGTGTGTGGCAGCCGAGTGGGGGTAGTAGTGTATGATGTGTGTGGCAGCCGAGTGGGTGTAGTAGTGTATGATGTGTGTGGTAGTCGAGTGGGTGTAGTAGTGTATGACGTGTGTGGCAGCCGAGTGGGTGTAGTAGTGTATGATGTGTGTGGTAGTCGAGTGGGTGTAGTAGTGTATGACGTGTGTGGCAGCCGAGTGGGTGTAGTAGTGTATGATGTGTGTGGCAGCCGAGTGGGTGTAGTAGTGTATGACGTGTGTGGTAGTCGAGTGGGTGTAGTAGTGTATGATGTGTGTGGCAGCCGAGTGGGTGTAGTAGTGTATGATGTGTGTGGTAGTCGAGTGGGTGTAGTAGTGTATGATGTGTGTGGCAGCCGAGTGTGTGTAGTAGTGTATGATGTGTGTGGCAGCCGAGTGGGGGTAGTAGTGTATGATGTGTGTGGCAGCCGAGTGGGTGTAGTAGTGTATGATGTGTGTGGCAGCCGAGTGGGTGTAGTAGTGTATGATGTGTGTGGCAGCCGAGTGGGTGTAGTAGTGTATGATGTGTGTGGTAGTCGAGTGGGTGTAGTAGTGTATGATGTGTGTGGCAGCCGAGTGTGTGTAGTAGTGTATGATGTGTGTGGCAGCCGAGTGGGGGTAGTAGTGTATGATGTGTGTGGCAGCCGAGTGTGTGTAGTAGTGTATGATGTGTGTGGCAGCCGAGTGGGTGTAGTAGTGTATGATGTGTGTGGTAGTCGAGTGGGTGTAGTAGTGTATGACGTGTGTGGCAGCCGAGTGGGTGTAGTAGTGTATGATGTGTGTGGCAGCCGAGTGGGTGTAGTAGTGTATGATGTGTGTGGTAGTCGAGTGGGTGTAGTAGTGTATGATGTGTGTGGCAGCCGAGTGTGTGTAGTAGTGTATGATGTGTGTGGCAGCCGAGTGGGGGTAGTAGTGTATGATGTGTGTGGCAGCCGAGTGGGTGTAGTAGTGTATGACGTGTGTGGCAGCCGAGTGGGTGTAGTAGTGTATGACGTGTGTGGCAGCCGAGTGGGGGTAGTAGTGTATGACGTGTGTGGCAGCCGAGTGGGTGTAGTAGTGTATGATGTGTGTGGTAGTCGAGTGGGTGTAGTAGTGTATGATGTGTGTGGCAGCCGAGTGTGTGTAGTAGTGTATGATGTGTGTGGCAGCCGAGTGGGGGTAGTAGTGTATGATGTGTGTGGTAGTCGAGTGTGTATGGCGTGTGTACCTGTGAGTGCGGCGTCGAGCCTGTCGACGATGGTGTCGAGCAAGGCGAGCGCGACCACGTCGTCGGGGTCCTTGGCGAGCGCGGCGTGCAGCACGTCGGCGGCGGCGCGCTCGCGGGCCAGCAGCGCCAGGCACAGGCCCAGCGCCGCCAGGCACCGAGTGGGTGTAGTAGTGTATGATGTGTGTGGCAGCCGAGTGTGTATGGCGTGTGTACCTGTGAGTGCGGCGTCGAGCCTGTCGACGATGGTGTCGAGCAAGGCGAGCGCGACCACGTCGTCGGGGTCCTTGGCGAGCGCGGCGTGCAGCACGTCGGCGGCGGCGCGCTCGCGGGCCAGCAGCGCCAGGCACAGGCCCAGCGCCGCCAGCGTGGCCGCGCGCGCGGGCCGCAGCGCCAGCGCCCGCTCGTGCCAGCGCACGCCCTCCGCCGCCAGCCCCAGCGCGCGGGACACGTGCCCCAGCGCGTCCAGCGTGGCCGCCCACCGGACCGGGACCTGTGAACCGATACATCACTCGTTACCTTCACGAATTACGTCATAAAAGCTTACTTGCTGCGAACTGTCGTATTTTTGATATAGTTTTATTAACTTTGTTGATGAAATTATTTAAAGGGGCAAACTCTTTAAACAACTTCATCACCTCACACAGCAGGTATGTCTCTCAATTCCGGAATCCATATTATTAATTCAGAAAGTCAGAAATTTAAATTTTAGAAAACATATAACCAACATTTGCAACAGAGCTTATAGGAATTTAGGGTTCGTTCTACGTCTAGCCAATGAATTTACAAACATAAGTGCTATAAGAGCCTTGTATGATGCATTAGTTCGAAGTCACCTTGAGTGCAACGCAGCCATCTGGGGACCTAGCGAAACTAAATATAAATTTATGATAGAAAGAATACAAAATAAATTTATTACATTTTTGTATATGAAAATGTACAAGGTATATCCGGGCTACCCATTATTATATCCAACATTGTTTATATTAGGTATGGTAGGCTACTATAAACTGGAAACAAGGCGAGATGTGGCAGTACCGTCCGCGCGGACCAACCTGCTGCAGCGAGCGCCGCTCACACGAGCGCTGCGTACGCTCAACACGGTCACTGAGCGGGTTGACTTGTTCGTATGTACAGATAAAGATTTCGCACAAACCGCGTATTCGGTGTGCAGCTGTAAATATTGTTAGTGTAATTTAAGTTATTTTTTTTTGTTAGTTACAGTAGATATATTTTTTCTTTGTTATTTTATTTTGCTGGCATTGGTTATATTTAATATTAATAGAAATGTTAGTACCTATGTGTATATATTGTAAGTGTAGTATATTAAAACAATAAGTGTATTTTTTTACCTCTCCATCGCATTAGGTAAGCATGTAAAGATAGCTGTAAGGTTTGATTATAAATAAATAAATAAAATGACACAGTGTTGTTTTGTATATATTAAAAGATCTAAACTTACTATTGAAAAATTGAAAAGTAAATATAAAATAATATTAAAAGTACATTGTTATATCGTCCCATAAAAGCCAAACGAACGTATTGACATTTTGACAACTTTACAGGAGAGACAAAAAACTGTGCAAATACCACTATTCTGAACTTTGAAGTACTTTATTATACATTATATAATAGCTAATCGAGAAAAGAAAAATGCCGAATTAGAGACTAGTAAATAGGAAGTTAAAATAGCAAAAAAGAGTATTAATAATATTGTCAAATATATAAAATATTTATGGATTTTGAAAAAGTGTCAGGTTTACGTTTTACTGGCTCTTATTTTTTTTAAATAGATACAACTAGCTCACATATTGTTTAAAACTATAGTAACGTATAAGTTGTTACATTGTTATGGTTGTTTACAAATTGTCAAGTAGGGAACATGTAATTATCGAGAGGATGATCTCATAAACATATACGTTCATTTGGAAGTAACTAAAAATTAAACGGATGACATTAACCAATCGAAAGTTAAGTTGATATGGTTGTAAAGAAAATAATATTTTTTATGATACGTTACAATTGAACTCTGAAACTATTGACGACTACGACTACGTTCTTTTGGCAAATGGTGTAGGACCATTTAAACAAGTTATTTACGAAAAAAATTTTTTTTCGATATTTTGGTGATACGTTCATTTGGCTCTTATGGGACGATATATAATGCAATTTTGGTATAGATTGTTATTTTTTTTTGTATATATATATATATATGTAGGATCAGGAGTGCCGAGAGGCCTATCGTCAGAGTTATCCATTTTAAATGAAGATAAACAAGATACGATGAAATAATAATGTTTTATTACACGAAATAATTAAAATAATAATAACAATTAAAGACAAAATCACAATAGGTGCAATTGTTATAAGACTAACTAACTAATAATAAACTGAGGTATGTATATGGTGGGTTTTTATAGTGCAAAGTCACCACAACTCACAAAATGGCGCGTAGCCGTTTATCCAACAATGAATCGAACAGACTCTGAGAGTCACAGTTCGTATAATGGCGTATAGCCATCCAATTAGTATCGAACAGACTCTGGGGAGTCACAGTTCGTATAATGGCGAGTAGCCATCCAATGAATATCGAACAGACTCAGTGAGTCACAGTTCGTATAGCGGCGGAGCCGCCCAGTATGTATGCGAACAGACCAAGTAAATTGGTCACAGTTCGTACAGTAGCACAGAGCTACCCAGTTAGGTGCAAAGTGTATCGGCGGGAACCGCAGCAATACAGCTATGCAGAATATACAGCCAAGCTGTACCAAGTAAACCGACAGTTTTGTCGGGAGCCGGAGCTCTTATGAGTCAGTCCGAAGAGAGACTGCCGATCTAGGGCAATGTATGGGCTTTTATAGTAAGATTTCCCTCCCGACAACTCTGTCCATGGGCACCCGGAAATGTGCGCCACGCGTTTACTGTTTGGAAAATCATTTAAATTATCTCATTCTAATGAGTTGCACAGTGTAAAACACATTCGTTAGTTTTTAAATATCACTAACATAATTATGGTACATTAACATTCTCAATTACTTACTTGAATCTAATATTTGATAATTTAAAGGAATAAAAATGTTACGATAACAAAATGGCGACAAAATGGCGTACCCAATGTTTACATGTTTTGTACAGGACTAGCAATACTTTTATTACAATAAGTGCCCAGACGGAGTTCGTAGATACTTAATAAATCATGTTTTGAATTAAAAGACATTAATTGATACAAAATAATAGGAATTATTGATATTACTACTATTATTATTAATTGGAAAATCAAATGACAAATAAGTTCTGCTAAAAATAACCACAGATTATTAATAGCCATAGATATACTTTGAAAACAAACTCCGACATATATATATATATATATATATATATATATATATATATATATATATATATTCTTTTTAATATTGTTATTACTTTTTATTTATGTACCTTCTTTGCATGTTTGATGGTAATTTCAATGCAGAATGTGCAGTCCGCCCGCCTTCTAGCAGAGTCGCAGCTATTCCAGATGAAGCCAACGCTAGAGCAACATCATTTCGCGATCTGATCCTCGCCAAAAGCAATGAAATTAAAAACGTTTTTCCGGTTCCTCCGGGAGCATTAAGGAAATCAATTCCACCAGATCCACTGATCACAGCTTCTATGAAAGTGTCGTTCGCAATTCATTGTTGTTGATTTAATTGTGGAACATTTGTACGCACTGTTTCGGCCAATGCTTCAATGTCGTACTGTTGTTCTCTTTGCAACTCGTGGTTTAATGCTTCGTGCATATGACGATTGGGTGCTGTCATTCCCAAACACGATATCTTCTATATCATATCTTCTATCATGATCAATGTCTCATTGTAAATTTCTTCAGTCATTTGTAGTGTAGGATTCAAAGTTTGACGGCGCACACGCTGCAAAACATCCTCAGACATGTCATCTCTATACTTAACCCACAAATATTTTGGATTCGAGGGGAAACATGTCGATATGATAATCGCAAACAATGTACGAATTTGATGCGGTGATGAAGATATTACGGAATCCTTGAGCGTATCATCCCAGTGCGAATCGTTCTCTATCACAAAGGATCACCAAAGTAAAGAAAGCTCTCGCGCACGTAGCCACAAAGATAGAAGGATGCACTCATAGATATTGTAACACAATATCGTAATACTTTTGTCCGTGTTCTTGAGTGCGTTAGGATGGATTGACATATTAGTTGGTTGTCAAATGTAATGTCAATGTTGAAAAAATAATCTGTCAGATTAACAACAATTGACTCTCCATTTTATTTAGAAAACAATTGTATGGGAAATAGAAAAAGGCTGTTTTGAGGGTTTTCCCGGCAATTATTGGATTTTTCTCACCTTTTAAACCTTCCCTAGACCTCCACGAACATTTCAAGACCAAGATAAGATAAATCCGTTCAGCCGTTCTCGAGTTTTAGCGAGACTAACGAACAGCAATTGATTTTTATATATATAGATAGATAGATAGATGTATAGTAGACTAATATCCCTCCAAATGAATGGAGGAGACCCGTGCCCAGCAGTGGGACATTTATGGGTTGAGATGTAAGTTTTTAATAATTATATTTTGTGTTACTTAAAGTTTTTGTAAATTTGTTTTAGCGGCTGATCCCCAAATTTCTATTAAATGATCTACACCAGGGAATTATAAATGGTGTAACGCACAGATATAGATACACATAGATAACGCAAATGCACGTACTTCGCGTGTCCGAACCCCGACAAAGCGTCAAGGTTGGTCGCCGCAACTTCCAGTCCGCGCGCGTCTGGTGTCGCTGCCGGTCGTCCGCAAAAACTAAAAAAATGCCTCGTTGCGTGATAATTAACTGCAATATCCCAAAAATTTCGAGCACCCAAAGACAGGAACATATTTCTTATCACAGGTAAGTTATTTTAACATTATATTATGCGTAAATTCATTTTAAAACTATTTTTTATGTATTTAGAGCTGTGATTTCAAGGATATACCTAAGTAACTATAGATTAACGTTAAGTAAAACAATATTCACATTACGTTGACGTGTTTGGTTTGAGCGTTGGAACTGACGTTGTGTGTTAAAAGACGATGAATATAACAACAAGCGATACTGTCGCGCATCGCTTCGACTTCGTGATACAGGCAATTTATCATTCGTCTGTCAAATCTAGCGACTAGTGTTGTTCGTTCTACAACATATATCAATAATCGATTTTAATCGATATCGGACCGACGAATGATATATAAGAAAAATGGATTGCGGCCACCGGACGAAAAGACTGGTTCCCGACGAAACACAGTACTATTTGTTCCGAACATTTTGAAAACACCAGTTTCATTGAAGGGAAAAAGTTGAGATTATTGAAAAAAACGGCATGCCCCACTATTGATATACTACAACTCATTGACAATGAAAATGAGGTTAGTGAATAGATTAAATGTGTAACATATTTTTATTTAATAAAGTATAAAATATATGACATACACCTATTTGTGCTTTACAGAATAAAGATATATCGCAAAATCCTTCATCATTGCCAAGGAAGAGAAAACTAGAAAAGGTATAGTTAAAATATATTTTTCGTGTAAATGTGTACCTACAAATATAAGAAAAGACTAACGGTATAATGTAAGCTAGAAGCAAAAGTGGAAGACTTGAGCGAAAGCGTGTAAGTAACGGAACTAAAGTGGAAATGGCAGCGGAAACAGGGATTGAGAGAGACTAGGAATCAGCTACTATAATAAACAACTATAACTTATTTGACTTTACAGGATGTCCATGAACTACCCATATCAAAAGGAAAAAGTGAAATGGAAAAGAAATTATTAACTAAAATAAATAATGCACAAGAAAAAAAAATCACGTTGTATCTATACAAGATAAAAGTACAAATGAACAGCAAAAACAAATACAAAAATGGTGTGAAAATTCGAGAGCGTATTACCGCAAATAAAACAGTATAAGGGAGTACTCGAAGTAAATATTAGAGAAGAAGAAGAACGTGAATTGATTAAATCTAGTGGCGGCAGTGACAAACGATCTTATTTATTTAGAACTTAATATACAGAACATGTATAAAGGCGGACTTAATGCCAAAGGCATTCTCTCTGCCAGTCAACCTAGGTATAGGGTAATGCAGAGATGAAACATAGTGTGTGCATATTAGTGTGAGGTCTAGAAAGAAGTAATTATTATGAGAAATATATAATAATTATAAATTAAATAAAAATAAAAATTATAAGTGATATATAGGTATATGCAAAATCACAACAATCTAGGTATATGTATATTGTATATATTTTAAAAAGACAACTTCCGCACTAGAGAACAAACTCTGTGTCGCGGGGGACTTTACAAACATACAATTAACGGACACAAATTACACCCAGACTCAGAACAAGTAGTAACGACATTAAAAATATGAGTAAGAGTGAGATAATCAGTGCGGCGGCTCCAGTTGAATCGATTGAATCGTAGCGGCCGGAGGAGCATTGGCGGCATCAGTGTCTTTGAATCGGTTTGGATTTCTCGTCACTAAATTTCGGCTGTGACGTCACAGTAGGTGTTAAAAAGTCGGCACGCTTGATTTCAATACAAACTGTGATACTTGCGTTATCTATGTGTATCTATATCTGTGGTGTAACGTATATGTTTTGGGAGGCATCGCGCTATACCTCGCACCATACCTATTAGTGACGATAGTTTGTTGCGGACTTTCTCGATATGTGGTTTCCAAGATAATTTGCTGTCGAGTATTAAGCCTAAATATTTTTCTGAATCTACTCTTTTTATTACTTCTTTGTCAATTGTAAGAGAGTTGTGATTGCCGATATTTTTGTTTTTACTACTGAAAATAAGTAATTTGTTTTTAAGGAATTTATTGTGAGCAAGTTCGATTGTAGCCAAATGTGTAAAGTTTCTATGTCTTGTTGTGCTTGTGTTATTACTGTTTCTATTGAGTCACCATAGTAGAACAAACTAGTGTCATCGGCAAATAATGTGATATCCCCTTTAAGGCCCGCCTCATGAACGTCATTTATGTAAACTAGGAACAGCAGAGGGCCCAATATTGATCCCTGTGGAATACCACAAGTAATCAATCTAGGCTCATTCTGCTGATCGACAATTTTCACTATCTGACGTCTATTTGCAAGATATAATTAAAATTTCAAGCGCTGGTCTCAACACCTATACTTTTCAGTTTACTTAAAAGTATCTTGTGGCTAACAGTGTCAAATGCCTTTTTTAGGTCAACAAATACTCCCAAACAAATATTTTTTCTGTCTATATTGAGCCGTATGTTAGTGATAAGATCAATCGTTGCTGCTATTGTGTTAGACTTTGGCCGAAACCCATATTGTTTTTTGGATAGAATATCTCCTGAAATAAGAAATTCATTCAGATGAGCATAAAGTAGTTTTTCGTATACTTTTGAAACAACCGGTAAAACTGATATGGGGCGATGATTGTTTGGATCTAATTTTAAACCCGATTTGTGGATTGGCGTTACTTTTGCTAATTTTAGGTTATCGGGGAAATATCCTTCACTTAAGCTTTTATTTATGCAACTGGATAAATTTTCGGCTGCAATATCTTTTACGCATTTTAAGCTTTTTGTATTTATCCCATCTATACCCGAGCTGGTGTTAGCATCTAGACTATTAATTATTTTTAATATTTCTTCTGTGGTTGTTGGTTTAAGTATTGTTAATTTAGTTTGGTTTGTTGTTTGTGTGTGTTTAGTATGTTTTCTATAATTATGAAAATGTTGGGGTATTTTATTCGCAAGTTCAACGCCTATTGTGGAGAAAAATGTATTAAAGCATTCGCAAATTTCTTTTGTGTTAGTGAGTTGTCCGGTAACAGTGTTTAATTTCGTAATTGGTCGACTAGTATCAATTTTATTGTTAGATAAATTATTTATCAATTGCCACATTTTGCGAGGATTTTTCCAATAAAAGACTTTTTGATAATATTGGTTTTGTCATATGGTTTTATCATATAGTTATCATATGTCACGACTCATGGCTTTATATAGTCGACATCGACACCACAGAAATAGATCGAGATCGACACGTTTTGACGTTGACGATGTAAACTTAGCGCTTTAAGTATTTCCTACTAATACTATAAACGTGAAAGTTTGTAAGTATGGATAAATGGATGAATGGATGTTTGTTACTCTTTCACGTAAAACTACTTAACGGATCTGGATGAAATTTGGCACAGAGATAGATTATGGTCTGGAATAACACATAGGCTACTTTTCACAGCGATAACCGACATCCACGCGGGCAGAGCCATGGGCAAAAGCTAGTATAAAATATATGTTATAAATTTTAAGTTCTACCTACATATTCAATATACATGATGGCCGCAATCTTAAATTTCAGGATTCCTAGTTTGCAAATATATGAGAAGTAAAAGTACCTTCAACTACATACGGTGATTATCAGCTACTAATTTATTTAAGAGCGTATTCACACTTTTTAGTAAAATAAGCAAAAATACGCAGTTTTCTAAGTGATAATTCTCAGCTATGAACTGATGCAGGTTTCAATTTCCAAGGTTTAGTTATAGATATGTCGTTGACAAAGGGGCTAACTATAGTCAAAGTCTACTAACGTGGTTGGTTATTTTTTAAATAATTATTTTCCAACACACGAATTCGTAATGGCGCAATTCGGGGCATCACATACAGCATATTTTGAAGAATTGGTTATACCTATTACTTTAAAACATATATGTAAGTACTAAGCATATAGTCTACAAGTGATTTTTCAATTAATAATTTGCGGTTTTATAAGGTTTAGAGAACAAGAAACATATTTATCCAACAATAATTCGTCAAAAATCGCGTGTTATAAAACATGCAGCCAACTTTAAATTAATAAAATAAAGTATAAAAATACTTCACCTTATCAAAATATAGTGCTTTATCTTGAAAATAAAATATATTTCTGATTAATTCATAGTATATTTTTTTTGTTATATGTGATCAAACATAACGTATAAAACTCGCAAGTTCGCAACACTGACATGATGTATGATTCAGTGCCGCGCGTGCGCCTTTAGAGGAAGGACCTATGTCGCTCGCGCTCCTGGCCGCCGAACCTCAGTTTACGTAATTTATTAGATATCGTCAACAGTGGGCGTACAGTACTCGTATCATACTAATGTTATTATTTTACTACTGATAATCTTATACGGTCATACTTTTGTCAAATAATTGAATGATTTATGTTTAGAATGTGATTTTAACGTTAGGCTCAGTGGTGGATGTGTGTGACTGCTGATCACGAGGTCACGAGGTCCCGGGTTCGATTCCCGGGTCGGGCAAATAAAATGAAATGAAATGAAATAAAATAAAATGGAAAAAATTGGAATAAAGTGCAATAAAATAGAATAAATAGAAAAAATGGAATAAAATGGAATAAAATGGAAAAAAATGGAATAAATTGGAATAAAATAGAAAAAATGGAATAAAATGGAATAAAATGAAATAAAATGGAATAAAATGGAATAAAATGGAATAAATTGAAATAAAATGGAATAAATTGGAATAAAATAGAAAAAATTGAATAAATTGAAATAAAATGGAAAAAAAATTGAATAAATTGGAATAAAATAGAAAAAATAGAATAAAATGGAATAAATTGGAATAAAATAGAAAAAATGGAATAAATTGAAATAAAATGGAATAAAATGGAAAAAATTGGAATAAAGTGCAATAAAATAGAATAAATAGAAAAAATGGAATAAAATGGAAAAAAATGGAATAAATTGGAATAAAATAGAAAAAATGGAATAAAATGGAATAAAATGAAATAAAATGGAATAAAATGGAATAAATTGAATAAATTGAAATAAAATGGAAAAAAAATGGAATAAATGGGAATAAAATAGAAAAAATAGAATAAAATGGAATAAATTGGAATAAAATAGAAAAAATGGAATAAATTGAAATAAAATGGAAAAAAATGGAATAAATTGGAATAAAATAGAAAAAAAATAGAAAAAAATGGAAAAAAATGGAATAAAATAGAAAAAATGGAATAAAATGGAAAAAAATGGAATAAAATGGAATAAATTGAAATAAAATGGAATAAAATGGAATAAAATGGAAAAAAATGGAAAAAAATGGAATAAATTGGAATAAAATAGAAAAAATGGAATAAAATAGAAAAAATGGAATAAAATAGAAAAAATGGAATAAAATAGAAAAAATGGAATAAAATAGAATAAAAAGAAAAAATGGAATAAAATGGAATAAAATAGAAAAAATGGAATAAAATGTTCTCAAACACATATAAAAAGGTATATTAGGTATATTCTGTATCATAAATGTGTGGTGTACAATAAAAAGTTTTTTTACCTATCTATATGTATTTTTTATCTATTATCCTGTGTATGTTCGAATAAATACTTTTTTTTCTTTATTTCAAATGTAATGTAGCAAATGAAAACTGGTACCTGAACTGATGATGAAGCCGGAAGCTAGGCAACTTCATAATTAAACTATGTAATGTCTAGTGTTTGGGCTTATTTAAATGGCCATGAGATGCACTTTAGCTGTAAATTGTCAGATTAAGAAGAACCTTCTTTAAGAGCGTATTCACACTTTTCAGTAAAATAAGCAAAAATACGCAGTTTTCTAAGTGTTAATTCTCAGCTATGAACTGATGCAGGTTTCAATTTCCAAGTTTAGTTATAGATATGTCGTTGACAAAGGTGCTAACTATAGTCAAAGTCTACTAACGTGGTTGGTTATTTTTTAAATAATTATTTTCCAACACACGAATTCGTAATGGCGCAATTCGGGGCATCACAGACAGCATATTTTGAAGAATTGGTTATACCTATTACTTTAAAACATATATGTAAGTACTAAGCATATAGTCTACAAGTGATTTTTCAATTAATAATTTGCGATTTTATAAGGTTTAGAGAACAAGAAACATATTTATCCAACAATAATTCGTTAAAAATCGCGTGTAAAACATGCAGCCAACTTTAAATTAATAAAATAAAGTATAAAAATACTTCACCTTATCAAAATATAGTGCTTTATCTTGAAAATAAAATATATTTCTGATTAATTCATAGTATATATTTTTTTTTATATGTGATCAAACATAACGTATAAAACTCGCAAGTTCAATTAATTGAATGATTTATATTTATAGCCTACTATAATTAATTATTTATTTATTTATTTCAAACAATTCAGTCCATATCATTTTATACACTTACAAAAATTACTATATATATTGTAATTAATATTCATTAATATATAATAAATAATATCTTAAAAAAACTATCTGCCCCATACCTTATTCACGGGTGCATGTAGGGACTGCCAGTGTTGCCAGAAGGGCCCGTCCAACCTGTCAGCGACGACCGCAAGGAGACTGTTACCGCTGCCCCGCACTCTACTCGCTATAGATGTCGCCCTCTTACGCATCGTGGTGAAGAAACAATCCAATTGCACCCCGGCAAACATACCCGATGCGCTGCAGAAGCGGGGCAGCCGTAACAACGCCCTTAGCGCGTTGTTATATTGAACGCGGAGGGCGCTGTAGGCTCTCTGCGTGTAAGATACCCACAAGCCTACTACTGTCGAAGGAGAGTAACGTTAGGTTCAGTGATGGATGTGTGTGACTGCTGATCACGAGGTTCGGGGGTTCGATTCCCGGGTCGGGCCAAAAATTGATATTGGGTTTTTCTAAAATAAAATAAAATAAAATAAGTAAAATAAAATAAAAAAATAAAATTAATAAAATTAAAATAATAAAATAAAATAATAATGATGATAAGCAGTTACCGTAGCCTATGGACGCTTGCAATACCAAAGGTATCACTTGCGTGTTGCCGACCCATTTTTTTAACACCAGGGCTTTATGATGGAGTATCCCTGGGATAGGAAACGTTTCTTCCAAAACGCAGGAGTATTCACACATAAGATCACAACTACACCGCTGTGTGTAGTAATTTAGGTGAAGGTTTGGGCTCTCCTCGCTGATGAATCGCCGGAATTAGTACGTCTAACACTTTCATAACAATTTTGTTTATATTTATATATTTTATGTACCTAAGTAGGTATATTTATTTTATATATTATATATACCACAGCATATATATTCATTATAATTTTTTTAGATGTTGTTGAATCTATATCCTTATCTTAAATTTGTTTCTTTGTTTTATCCATTTTTTTTTGTTTTTGAGTGCACCTACTATGTTCATCTCTGTATCACCCAAGGTCAACTGGTAGAGAATGCCTATGGCATTAAGTCTGCCTGTGTGCGATTGTGCATAAAGTTTTAAATAAATAAATAATTTGGCTGTGTTGTATTAATATTATGATCTTTTTTTGTTTTTTGTACCTACCTACCTAGCCTACAAAAAACCACCACTACCTACTACTTTTTTGTAGGCTAGGTATCATGTTATGGCATTAGTTTCCATCCACGGCTTCACCTGCACTTACAACCCCAGGCAGAAACAAGCAAGAAAAAGGTCCATAGGTACTTAGGTACATCAATTCATCCAAACATTCGCATTTATAATAATAATAATATGTATTAGAATAGATATGGTATGCCAAAGTGTTCCTTTACTTCTCTAATAATAACATATTCTACAAATTTACAATACAAATACCTAATATAACACCAAAAATCTTACCGTAATATAACAATAAAGTTTACGCGGCCCTGCACTGTGCCGAACATACTTCACGAACAATGTATGTGTGCGAGGATCACGCACACACGCGCACTCGCCACGCGCACGCGGCCGGTCGACCGATAATTACCTAATCTGTAGCGGCGCTATTTTGTGAATACGCTCTTAAGGTACTAGTGGACCTGGCAGACGTCGTCCTGCCGGAAAAAGCTGAAATACCGACAGCAGCGCCACCTACCGGGTCCAATTGTGAATCTAAACCATCCAGGGCCCTACCCGAACACACACACAAAATTTCATCAAAATCGGTCCACCCGTCTAGGAGGAGTTCAGTCACATACACACGCACACAAGAAATATATATATTAAGATTGCGAATCGCCTCATTTACTTCCACTCAACAATGTGCAGCGAAATATTCATAAATTTTGAAAATATGAAATTCAAATATAGAACGAGTGTTCACTGTGACAGCTCGAAATAAAATGTTCCTCTATTTTTTCACAAACACATTTCACACGTACTGTCACTACGAAAATGCGAATGAAAGTGGCGTCGGCAATTCGATTGCTGATAGTTGCATCGGCAAATTCGATCGCTGCTGGAACAGTGAAAACATTTTTAAAAAAAATGCAGACATGTGGATGCCTGCCTATTGGTATTGTAAGGCGTTGACTTACTGTGTGCATTGTTATAAGAATATGGTAAGTATGGCACGTACCTCCTGGTGGCCCGGCGGCGTGGCGGCGTCGAGCGCGCGCAGCCACAGGTCCCGCGCGGTGGGCAGGTCCCCGTCCGCGAACGCGGCGGCGCCCGCCTCGTGCGCCACGTGCGGGTCCCGCACCACGCTCAGTACGCGGGTCCACGACGCCTTCGACCCGCACTCCACCTCTTCCACCACCTGCTAGTGCACCACTATGTTTTTATTACACTCCAGTTTCTGCTCGCGGTTACGCTCGCGCGTATAACCCCACGGCAATAATGACTTTTTTCTAGGATTAAAGTGCTATTCCAGACTTGAATCTATCTCTATACCAAATTTGTATGCCTTTATTTCTGTTTCTTTAGTACTTAATTTACCTATATAATACCTATAATAACATAATCACCTGAGTGGCGGGGTCGACACAAAAGCTAAACGGTACAATTAATAGTTTAGCGTTCTATTAATTAAACCTACGCATCATCGCGGTCGGTAGACCCACGCATTGCATCTAAAATCAATAGTTTTCATATTCACCAGTATTCGTTTTCGGGAGCGATTACCTACCACCTAAAATCTCGGTCATAATACTAATGTAGTAGTATACCTTAGCGTTATTGTGCAGTGCAGCGGCTCTAGTAAGGAACCTCTCGCACATGGTGAAGTTGTTCAGCAGCGAACACTCCACACCCACGTACAGAGGTGGTAAGTGACAACCCGCCATTAGTTGACTAGCCTGCAACATAGATACATAACATTCAATAACTTTATACATAGCTTTATTAATAAAAATGGTGTACCGAGGGAATAGTTACGCCATGCTTTGTCTTCTCCATCCGAATTTCAAATTATTGATGACAGAGTAAGAGATTATATAACAAAATTACATCATTGAATTCCACGTTTATTAATAAATGACTTTATACTTATTTTAACTTATAAATAATAACAACTATCCAAAATTCTCGGTTAGTTAGGTTAGCCAAGTGAGTCAGCCCGACTAGGAAAGGACCTTCAACTTACAAAAGACCACAGCCAAGAGACTACACATAGCGGAGTAGTTTGTTCCTGTTTATGATCACAGGTTTGCAGCCGTCAGGGATGCGTTTTTTATTTGACTATCCCGGGGATACTCTATGATAAAACCCTGCTCTTACATTTTTTGAGTCAGCAACACGCAAGTGTGATACCTCTGCTATTGCAAACGTCCATAGGCTACTGTAACTGCTTACCATCAGGCCAGCCGTATGCTTGTTTGCCATCTAAGTATAATAAAATCATGCGGGCAAAGCCGCAGGCGGAATTTATTTATTTATTCAATTCGAATAATTCGAGAAACTGAACAAATTCAATACGCACTTTGAAGTAGGCAGCCATGGCTTGATCATGCTCGTTATCAGCGGCGAAGCTGTGTCCGTACGCTAACCAAACACAGCCCGCGCTCGGTTCTAAACTCTTCGCTTTACTTAGGTAACGACGCGCTAGTTCACTTTTACCTGCAAAGGAAATATTGGGTTAATACAGTGAATTAGAGAAGCGGCCTTAAGAGTGGTCCTTGAGGCACTCCTAGTAAAAGCACATAATATAATAATGTTATTGAATAAGAAATATATTTAACGAATAAAACAATTTATTACAAATCAATTATAAATATCATATAAAAAGTATAGCCGCTTTTTAAATCCAATCGGTCTTCAAAATATAATAATTGATAGTGATCAAGTCAATAGAAGGCCTTGCTAAGTTCACTACACTTACCTATAAGATAATAGTAGCACCCAACAGCATACCAGGAGGTCCACGCATTAGGATACGCGTCCACAAGTTCATGAGCTAACGCGAACAGCTGCGAACACTTCTTGAGTTCCACTAAACAAGCGGCGCGGACGTCGACACAGCACCACGGGTCCACCGTGTCCAGAGCTTTGAGAGCTTCCTGCCAACGACACGCGGCGGCTAGACGTCTTGCTGTACTTTGTGCTGCTTCCAGCATTCGAGATCCCACAGCTTCTGCTTCTGAAGTTATCTGAGGGTCAAGTAATAAACGTCAAACTAGATGACTTCGGCTCTATCTATTTTTATGGCTGATAGTAGTAACCTGGACAGTTTCAGTCTATTGACCATTATCCGAAACAGGCAAACGCGTCGGATAAGCAATTGCCGATGCCTATGAAAGCTTGCGATACTATATAGATCATTAGCGTGCCAACCCTAAAATTGCAACCTAGTAAATGCTTGTTATATATCAGCGGAGTTTCTGCTCAAACGAACATCAGTGTGAAAACTAATATTTTTCTGATTACCAGGAACACCATTTAGGTAGCACAGTGACAGACTTAATACTGCTGTGCACAGGTCCTAGGTGCGATCCCGATCAAGGGCTATTCGATTTTCCAAAAGTAAACTGGAGTCTAACATTGTGTCAATAAGCTTCTTACTACATAATATAACTGGCAAGACATGAATCTGTGTCTGCCTCGACAAGAAAAAAAGAATTACGCTGTTTTTATACTAGTACTTACAGGACAATCAGTATCTGGCGGCGCTAGTTGTACGGGCGCGGGCGAGTATCGGTTGAGTCTCTCTCGGTAGGCGGCTCGAAGTAAAGCGCCCTCTGCCGCACTTAGTTGACTGCTTATTGGTAAAGATTCTATTAGTTCCCGCTCTGCAAAAAAGATAAGTTAATGTATTAGACAGTTCATGAATTAATAAATTTAGACCAACAGCTTAACATGCTCAAGACGCATGAAAATGAGAGACCTGTAATCGAAACACAGAGTCCTACTAAGAATTCCGGAACATTATCCAAATCAGTAATCAACTTTTAACTGGCCTGTTGGTCTAGGGGTTAGTGAGCTAGTCTGCTAAGCCGGAGACTGGTTTGATTACCACACAGGACAAAACTTTGTGTGATTTATAAATGTATGATCCAAGTCTGGGTGTTATTAGTGCCTGTAAATTATTTGAAAAGTCCCCCCGCGACACAGGGCTTGATGACAAGTGCGGGAGCTGTCTTTAAAAAAAAATTGGTGCCTAGTGGACCAGGCACATCTAAGCAGTATCATAAGGTATCAAGATCACCATATAACATGATGGCACAATGGCTCTTAAGCTCATATAATCCTCACCTTGATGTGGTGTAAGTGCATGTTGGTCTAGCAGTAGGTCCAGTGCTTCATAGCACGCACAGTCAGCTCTAAGCGCCGATGCCAACGCGTCCGCCGCCGCGTCCCGACGTTCCAGAGCCGCGAGCGCCCGCGCTTGCCACACTAGCACTCCTGCCAGCGCTCTCTGCAAAGTTTATATATTTTTTTAATACATATTTCCACTCTAATATATTTTTTATTAGCATAGGTGTACAAGGGCAGCTAATCAACTACACAACTTCTTATGGTACATCTGCTAAGAGCTGATTTAGGCCAAAATCCACTAATGCTAACCTAATGCAGATTCGTGGATCAGACATTCATTATAGACATAAGAATTTTTTCAAAGACATGTCTTTCCTCATGATGTTTTTCTTCACCGTTAGCAGCTCGTAAATCATTTGATTAGGACATTTAAATCTACAAAATGAAATTCACATTGGTACAGCCTCCCGGGATCAAACCCACTAAGTACCCCACATAACAAGTGGGTTACTTTCCTTTCTTTAGCTAAAACAGCCCTTTACTTAAAAAACCTTAAAAAAAAATTACTTACATTATGTGTCTGGTCTGTGTTCCTGGGCTCTAACAACATGGGATCACACTCATCCATCAGTTTAATGGCAGTGGCGGGCTCCTTTGCTGCTAAATATGCGCGCATTGCAACGCCCAGGCATAGCAAGTGTCGTCTGGAGTAATAAATATACATTATCAATATGAGATGCCCTGAAGTCACCATATACAGGGCAGCTCAGTTACCATACAGGAGGCGGTTGTCAGCACCAGGTCTGCTGTCCTGCCACCCACATAAAAGCGAGTGTTTCTTTATTTTACTATACCAATAATAGCTTATTTAGAATTATAATATGCTGACTAACACATTATTATTATAGCTTATTAATCCACATAACAATTAAATTATTTGTAGATATTATGTATTATTCTCTTAATTTGCATATTTCCTCTTCTTTATGTGGCCTAGGCTGCGTTAGGTTAAAGCCTCCTACTCTTTGTGTCAGTGTATTTTACAAGACATTCCATCTAGCCATATTATTTGTTTCTAAGTACTTCTGTTAATACAATAGATAGTTAACTGTAATAGTAACATAATGTTCAAATTAAATAACCTGTGTAAGCCTCTAGATGAAACAGCATGAGCTGCTCTGTGCAGCTCTCCTCTTGCAAGCATAGCACTGGCAAGCAACCAGACATCATCTCCACTGGCAGCATCCAGCCCACCTCCAGCTGCCGCAGCAGCTGCATCTGCCCAGAACAGGGCACTGGTCCATTGACCCTGAAGGACAATGAAATTATGTTTATTTTTGTAGACCACAATCAGTTGGCAATGTTGACATACCTTTTTGGCAAGTAAGCTAAATTGTGGGGTAAATCTTTTTATTCAAGTATCAACAAATAATCTGCGATAAATTTACAAAGTTGACTGATTACTGAAGTTCTGTCTATGTCATATTTCGCCAAATAACCTCATTATAAAGGCTTTTACAGTCATTAACGGGCAATACTTACCAATTCTGAATATTGTTTCACTAGCGACCGCATGAAATCGATGTTCATACACCCTTCTATACTAATAACACCGGTTGTATCTGCTTTCGCCATCACCTATGTTTACAGTATACAGTGCACTACAACACGAAGATATCAATTTTAAAACTGTAAATTACATTTGAAGATAGCCAGATTGATAGTATTAACTTTACTCTTCTTTGAGGATCAGTCTTTCCTTAAAAATAAAGCTTCATTATTTTATTTTCTTAAAAAAAGATAATTTGTTTCATTTATCCCGCGGCCAGTTTGACATTCATAGTTTTTAATTTTGACAGTTGGACGACAAATCAAAACTAATATTTTGATCACAGACATATTGAGCCAATATCGTTGCCTTCAAACTAATTTATAGTTTGTTAATTCAAAGTAGTTTTTATTTAATATGAAAATAATTAATGGCCAAAACATATTTTTTTTGTTTATACGGATACTTATCATATTTTGTAATTCCGAGATAATCATGTCTTATTTAGAATGCATTCATTTTGAGTTTTGACTCGTTGTACACGTATAAAATAAAGAAGCTATTTTTGTATGTTGTATCTCTTTCTTACATGCAGTTCTTGCGTATATACTTATCTTTGTAATTGATGATTTCGAAACTACTACGCAATTTAGTCGTATGTACCCATGCTGTCAATTGACAGATTTGAATTTTGATGACGGAAAGAAAAAGGTTATACACAGAAAAAGAGGGAATAGGCTGATTAAGATTTATTTATTAACCGTCAGAATATTATTTAGGCGTTCCTAGTTTTTTAATGTGTAGTGTTCAAATAGAAGCATAGTCTGAGTTTTGTATACATTCTGATATCTCAAATAAAGCAACGTGTCCTAGGTTAGGCCGTTAGTGAAACATGTTAATATATTTGAAATAACATGACTGAGAGGAAAATGTGCAAGTTTTACAATTTAAACGTGCCTGAACGTCGATCTGGGGAGGGTGGGCAGGGTGGTGGCCCGACGCAGAACCATGGAAATAACGATGAGGACGACAGGAATGAAGAGGCCGCGCCGCCTCCAGTACCGCCGCACGAGCACAAGCTTGAGTACTGTTACTGGATGTGGTTCTCGCGGCGGCCTCCGGCGCGCGAGCTTTCCGCCTCCACCACTGGTTATGTTCAGGTTTGTTACCCCAGCTTGTGTCCCATATCTCATACCAACCTCTAAAGTACACATCAGCAAAGTACAACTATAAAAACAACTACATATAGACAATAACATACTTTAGATGAAAACTGAACAGATAATATATGTATACGGAGAGTTGTGAATAAATTAAATAACAATTTACATATGTTTACCAATATTACAATAGTATACTATCAGAACTATGTATAGGAATATTATCTATTATTCCTTATCATGTTACAAATGTGTAGTGCTGATTACCAAGCATATATGGCCTGCTTAAACATAAGCAGTTACCATAGCCATACTATTGTATTTCCTTAATTATAGTTGAATAATTAGAAAAAGCAGTGATAGCCGTGTGGGAAAGTAAACAACTTGTAACATGGTGTATGCGATCAATCCTGAGTGGCAGTACCAATGCAAATTTATATGTATATGATGTACCATCTGCTAATCAAAATCTATTTATCAATTTCACAGCTTAATCTCCAATTGGTAAGGAGCAATTATATTTTGATTGCTTTTACAAGCCTTGTATGATATGGGTCCTCAAAAAAATTCAACACAGAATCCTGAGGCTCCAGATATCTATGAGTGGGCCACAGATACATATGTCCTAATTGAAAATAAAACCCGGAAAAATAAAGTTTCATGTCAAATTTATATTCAATCTAAACTAATATTATAAATGATTTGAGTTTATTTACATATTGGTGGCAAATGGTGAATGAAAACATCGTTAGGAAACCCATGTTTTAGAAAAAAATCTAAAGATATGTCAGATTCACCAACCCACATAAGGCCAGCGTGTGTAAATTAAGGCCTAAACCCTCTCTCTCATGATAGAGGAGAGGAGACCCTAGATCCTAGAGCCTAGCAGTGAGTTTGACAAAGTAAAGTATGAAAGAAAAGAAAATAAAAATATTATATTTTATAAACTTGAAAACTATTTCAACAATTTAAAAAAAAAATTAACCTCTAGATAAGTATTTTGTCAGGAAGTAGTAACATAGCCTGTATTTATTTTCAAATATAGATCCCTGTGACAAAAAAATAAATGTCCACCCATACCAGGCATGGGCTCCTAGTGGTTTACCACTATTGTATTTTTATACAATCATCAATAGTGAAAGTTTTGTTTCTCAATTGGAAGCTTATGTTATGTAAACTTTTACAAATATGTCTTCACACAATAATAATAATGATATTATGTAAAACTATTTATACACTGACCTGCTTACAAATATGACACAACAGAAAAGCAGACTATAGAAAAACGTCACGGCTGTCCCAGATCAAAACCCAGTAAAGGTCATTTAATATTTTTTTTTGCATATTTAGATTTTTTAAAGTATGTTCCACCAAATTGTGAAGACACCAGCTTTAATATCTTATAAATAAGAGCTATTTTGATACCACGAAACCAAGTAAGTGTTCTATATACCCTTCATAAACCATTTCAAAAACCTAGTAAGGGATATAAAATATGCATTTTACATTATTTTCCAAAAAAATCTCGTAATATGTATTCAATAGTTAGTAAATATAAATTTTTCAGTATAACACATAAGGCTACTCCGATTTATGTTTTTGCACTCTCTTGTAAAATTTGTTAAAAAGCACTTACTGGGTTTTGATCTGGGACAGCCTGTCATCTAAGATAACTTATTTAGATGTCCTAAGGGTTCTGTCCCCAACACCCTGTAATGCTCATAACACAGAAATCCTTGTGTACCTGGAAATCCTAACTATCTTGGATGCAGTGAAGCGCTACACAGCCAACTACAGAGTCCGACTGGCGGCTCATCCAAACCCCCTATTGGTATGTCGGGCTGGTATCCGCAACTCCGCGTTCAGTTCGCGTATTTTGCGTCTAACCAAACCCCCTATCCCATGAGCTCTTGGAGCCTAATTATATCAGAAGACTCAAGAGAGCTGAGGTGCTAGATGACTAACTTGGGGTAGACATACGGCAGTGGCCCTATCTTGCCAAACTACAATTTCCTTCAACAAATCTGATCATAGTCTACGCAACTGATAGCAGAAAAAAAGTTACACATCTAAATAAGTCAACTTTAATTGCATTGATATTTGTTTTAATTAACTTTAACTCCCACACTAGAGAACAAGCCCTGTGTCGCAGAGGACTATACAAACATAATAAATGGACACAAAGTAGTAGTTAGTGACCTGGACTGCAATGACGGAGGTTGTGAATTTGAGTATTACATCTCAACCCATAAAGGTCACACTGCTGGGCATGAGTGTCCTCCAAACATTTAGAGGGATATTAGCTACTATACCACGCTGGCCAAACGGGTTGGTATAGGGTTTTGTTTCGAGTTTTCCCTCTCTTGCGGTGGATAACAATTACACCCTTAGTCGACTCTTACAACACACTCGGGATGGAAGTGGTGCTGACATTTGTAGTCTTAATCCATCACCACAAGGAACTTGAGTATTACATGGGACAAAACTTTGTGTGATTCATAAATGTTAGTTCTGAATCTAATTTGTGTCCATGAATTCAGTGTATGTTAAGTCCCCTGCCACACAGGGCTTGTGTAGTGCAGGAGTTGCCTTTATTAAGTTTATTTCAGACTGTTAGCAAGCAGAAGGCCTTGCCTAGCCTACAACATGTAATGTTGAATGTAGCCTCTGCTTTAACGAAATTTGATCAAATTCTTTGTTAACATCGAAGATTGTAAAAATGATGTACACACTGCAACGGAGTTAGCTGTACAGGGCCATATAATGATTCGTTTTTTAAGAAAACCATTGTATGTATTTATGTGGAATATGGTAACAATGTACAATTTTACTAAACCTACAGATAAAAATATATTTAACACAAATTCATACATTGGTTTTGTTAAAAAACTAATCTTTATATAGTGGCCCTGTACAGCTAACTCCTTTGCCGTGTGTACACTATTGGCACAATTTGTTGATTTTACCCATTATTACCGTGTATTATCTACTTTGACACAGTAGTCATGACCGGTAGTCGAGGTATTCCTCGAAGCGCTACCATTTTTAAGCGCACTTAATGAAGCGCTCCTTTTTTATTCCTCGGAGCGTACCTTTTAGGAGCGCTCCCGATAGCAATTTCTCCTCCCGATAGCAATTTTACCTCCGGTAGTCATGTGCCCGTATTGTCAAATACCTACATGACAAAAAACATGGCCTGTATGTATTTTAGATTTTAATGCAAGTGTGCATATATTGATAATTTATCTATAACAAAATGTAGCAAAACTTTGTTGTTATCATTGATTAAAATAAACTGTAATCAATAAAAAAATAACCTAATTTGCTAATAATTTAAGTTAATGGTGGCAAATCTTGGTAGTATAAAAAATTAATCTTTATTATTATATATTTAAATTATATACATTTAAATATAAATACATAATGTCCTCCTAACCGAATTTCGGTCACGGCGGCTAATCTCAACGGAGACTTGCCATCTGCGAGGGAGATATTATAGTGCACAAGTGTGTGCGCAAGCACAAGTGCACTTTTTATTCCCTCACTCTCATAGTCTGATGGGACGGCAAATCCGACACGACCGGAGGGAGATCAGGCATAGGCTTTACGTACTTGCCGAGGCACGGGGGTGTAAACACCGCCAATTTCCAAACTCCGGGCATCTATTGTGAATTTCTTAACAGAAAAACCCAATATGATTTTTGGCCCGTCCCGGGAATTGAGCTCGGGACCTCTTGATCAGCAGTCTCACACATCGACCACTAAGCCACCGAGGCAGTCCGATACATACTACCCATTTTGAAAATGTATATGTTACGGTAAATCTGATTAATTGAAAATTATTAATATTTTTACAAAATTATTAATAATAACCACATGTTTTGGTAAATGTGAATAATCGATCGAAATTTATTACTTTTAGTAGTAATTATTAATAATTCACGACACATATTGGTAAAAGTTAAAAAATAAATAAAAACCTAACCTAACCTAGGTTAGGTTAGGTTAGGTTTTTAACCTTATGTGAGCCGTAGTCAAGTGTAATTAATAATTCACGACACATATTGGTAAAAGTTATAAAATAAAATAAATAAAAACCTAACCTAACCTAACCTAGGTTAGGTTAGGTTTTTATTTATTTAACCTAACCTAACCTAACCCCCCGCGCCTCTCGCACGTCGCACACACCGCCCCGCCCCGCAATCCTTGGCCACTTATTACATTTATCACTACTGTGGTTAAATTATTAATAATAACCGACAAATGTGATTAATTTATCAGTTTAACCTCGATTTTCGGTAATTATTAATAATAATAGATAATTATTAATAATCTTCAATTATTCACTCTTACCGTAACATATATATTAGTTGTTACTCATTTTCTCAGGTGCTAAGCTATCACCATATCATTTCCAATCATAACAGATAGACAGTTATATTGGTAATTATAATAATCATATTATTAGCAGAGTAGTAATGGCAACTGCTTTGTGATGATAACCCAGCTTCAAACCCTGATGCTTTGATAGTAAATTTTTTCTATCAAACATGTCGGAAATATGGTAAGCCCACACTAAAAACCTGGGTGTAATAAACCTCTTTCAGGACTGATGACACTGTTACAAGGTTAGTAGTAAGAGAGGTACGGCACTAGCAAGCAAGCCCAACTGAGGAAGGACCTCCACCTAACAGGAGACCACAGCCAAATAACTACACGCAGCGGTGTAGTTGTGTTTCTGTGTGTGAGTACAGGTCATTTAGGGATGTTTCTTGAAAGAAACGTATTCCTATCCCAGGGATACTACCATCATAAAGTCCTGGTGTAAAAAAATGGGTTGGCAACACGCAAGTTATACCTCTGGTTTTGAGGATGTCCATAGGCTACGGTAACTGCTTAATATCAGGCGGGCCGTATGCTTGTTTGCCCCCCAAGTTTTATGAAAAAAAAAGGCCGACTGGTACAGGGCCTCCACCTTACAAAAGACCACAGCCTAATAACTACACACAGCTGTGTAGTTGTGTTCTGTGTTTGTGTGTCTCCAGCGCTCATTTTATGCCTTTTCAAAAAATACGTATTCCTATTCCAGGAATACTCCTATCTTAAAGCAATGGTGTAAAAAAAAATGGGTTGGAAACACGCAAGTGATACCTCTGGTATTGCAAGCGTCCATAGGCTACGGTAACTGCTTAACATTAGGCCGTATGCTTGTTTGCCACCCAAGTAGTATAAAAAAAAGTATTGGCGCGGCTGAAACCTCAGTGTTGCAAGAGCCCATTTAAATTTTTATTGAGGTGTTGCTGAAAATCTGCGCTGCCTCGTCGTCCACTACGATGTAGCTTTAAGCTTTAGGATGAACGAAATCTTTTTTTTGAGGAATTCAATGACACACATTGAATTCCTCAGGATACAGTTTTCTACAACTATTGTATATTTGCCTCTTTGAAATTGTCCACTCCAGTCCATTGTTGACACCAATTTGTTACATTTTTACATTCTTAGGACAATTTCAAAGAGGCAAATATACAATAGTTGTAGAAAACTGTATCCCAAACTAGGATGATTGCCTGTATTTTGGGAGAAAGTTTGTATTAGGCATACAAAATTTCTCCCAAAATACAGGCAATCATCCTAGTTTGGGATACAATTTTCTACAACTATTGTATATTTGCCTCTGTATAATGTAAAAAACCTTAATCACTATTAATATGAAATAAATAATAGTTTTTTAATGTTATATTCCAGGCGTTACGTCTGGTGGGTCGGGTGGCCAGCGTGGAACAGTGGTGGGGGCTGTACACGCACCTCGCGCGCCCCTCCGAACTGCCCCCACTGTCAGACTTGCACCTTTTCAAGATCGGTATTAAGCCTATGTGGGAGGACCCAGCTAATGTTAATGGTGGCAAATGGGTAAGACATTTATCGACACATTTTTTGTATAAAGTATGTGAAATAGCAGCGTGGGCAGGCCTCCAACAAGGTGGACCGACGACCAGGTAAAGGTTGCGGGCAACCGATGGACAAGGTCAGGGACCGAATGATGTGGAAGACCTTGGGGGAGGCCTATGTCCAGCAGTGGACGTCTTATGGCTGAGATCGATGTGAAATAGAATGTGTGTGTGAAATAAGGCCTAAACCCTCTCTCTTTTGATAGAAGAGCTCCGTGCCCAGCAGTGGGACATGTATGGGTTGGTATATATGTGAAAAAAAAAAGTATCCCTTTTAAGCACATTGTGCGTACAGAGTAAGAGATTTGACAAAGTTAAAGTAAATATGAAGGAAGAGCGTAGAGAGCTTAAATAAGGAAAAAAGCACAGTCGAATTTCGATCACTATAGGGCCTCTAGTTTTATTAATCACTTGCCACAATTTTAGAACGAAATGTTTGTCTGCAAGGCTTGTACAAATTCTTGCAATTTTATCGTCCTTAGTGCAGGAGCAGTAAAGCAACTTATTTAGGGCAATCATAAGTTATATTGATTTTGTTACAAAAAACAATGTTCTAAGCTTTTTAAAATACTCGATCTAGTGAGAGCTAGGAACAAAATAAATGTGCAAAAAAATAAAGTGTAACCTCAGGATGAGATGAGAATGTGAGTGATGACATTGATATTAAGACTGTCAATGGATATGGTAACTGTGTTGGGACATTTAAAATTTGCTACACCGAGCATTTTGCAAATTTGAGCAATTTGCTTTCAGAGCTGCATTATTTATTACTTAGGTATCCAGTAATCTGTTATGTATTAATAATTTGTGCCGCTAGAAATTTTAATTTTTCCACTTCAATAAACGTGACGTGATTATAGAAACTTGTAAATAGCAAATGTTTGATGCAGTTGCACATTATGCGCCGGGCTAGTCACAACATACATTAACCTTTATTTGTTTTTATTACCTTTTTTTATTCTTAACTTGAAATTGAAATGTTACTGTAGTATTCATAGTATTTTAGTATTCATAGTATGTTCATATATACTATTTGGTATTCATAGGATGCAACACCAGATGTACCTACTTAGGTACATTTATTTGTGTTCCACCAGCATCAAGATAACAATTGCGTGCATCGACCAACCCACTTGAAAGAATATGCACAAGATATTAAGAACATTGCTGACTGTACCTATAAAACACATTGCTCAAAGTTTATATTTTGTGTTTGTAATTTCCTTATTTATTTCTGCATCTTTATTTCATACAATATAAACACGCCACACTAATAGACAACTCACATGCGTGATGGAATAGAAATTCATCCTATTTAAAATGGAACATGAACACTATAAAAAACTATTTTCGTAATAAAATTAGGTTACACTTAATTTTTTCCTTGGAAATTTCTTACTGAGCTTTTATTGTTCATTAATATGCAAATATATGTAGTGATATGTGGATTGTTCCAGGTGGTCAGACTACGTAAAACGCAGACTGGTCGCGCGTGGGAGGACCTGTGCATGGCGATGCTCGGCGAACAGTTCATGGTCGGGCCTGAGCTCTGCGGGGTCGTGCTCTCCGTGCGGTTCCAGGTACACCACGCACCTATTAACGTCCTAACTCGGGAGTTGTCTATTTGAAACCCTTACATTAGATAAGTAGAATAGAAAAAGTTTTTTTTGCTGCGTCACTAGGATCATTGATGTTATATTAGATGCCTGTGACCCACAAAGGCAAGAACAGGTTTTAGTCGGTATGTCGTCTGCCATCTCTCGGCTAAGGAACTGCCTTGCTTCCCCGGAAGGGGCGGTTTAAAGAAGACAAGTTTCAGCAATCACTTTAAGATATATTGAGTTTACCTTGCGAATTAATAATTGCAGTATATGCGTCGATAGATGCACTGAAAACATGTAATAAGGTTGTGTCGCTTGGGCGTGCAGGACGACCACCTGGCGGTGTGGCACCGCACGGCGTCGGACGTGGCGGCGGCGGCGCGCGTGCGAGACGCGCTGCGCCGCATCCTGCAGCTGCCCGCGTCCGTGCCCATCGAGTACAAGGCGCACGGGGACTGCCTGCGCGCGTCCGCGTCGCGCAACGCGCCCGACGACGCCGCGCCCGACGAGCCCGAGCCGCCGCGCTCCTAGCGCCGCCCCCCTCCCGCCCCGACACCCCCCCCTCTTTCCGCTCCGTCTTCCACCCGCGGTCGCCCCCCGAGCCTGAGAGGCCCGCGACTCCCGCCCCACCGGGTACCCGTTCGTACCTCGGCCGATACCCCTCCCCCCACTCGTTTAGTATTCGCCCGTAGTTAAAACTGTGTAACCGAGTGAGATGACGTCCGCTGCAATAGTCCGCGTTCGGTGGGTCACGGACGGCGGTGCCGTCGATGTACATATAGTGAAATGTGAAGTAATTGGAGGAATTTGCATGCGCCGGCGTGCCGTGAGACTGAGCGCGCCACTCGCCCCGCCGCCACATTGTACAGACAACACCTGGATTTAAATAAAAATAAAGAATCAGAATTTGTATACTTTAAGCCTTGTTTTCTTTATTACTGAACAATTTAGCTATAGGTACCTACCTATGTTTCTTCAGCTTTGCTAAAAGCCCATGAGAGTGACCCTATAATTGTTATACAAAAACTAAATCAATACCCGATCCAAAGTTATAAGTTTAACTCAGTACACGGCAGTCAAAAAATAGGACAACATGTAGGTTATATATTAAAAAAAGATTATTTGTCTAGAAAATATATTTTAATACATCAAGTTTCAACAGACATTCACGTTGTTAATTTAAAATAAAAAATAAATGATAAACATGGCCATTAAGACATCCGTTATTTCGACTACACACGAACACGCACGACTCATCGACATCGACAAACGTAATGTCTAACAGATTCTATACGCTACCCAATCTAGAAACTTCCACTACTCATCTTTTACAATTATTAGTAGGTATAATTATTACACTAAAGTTGTGACCACACTGGGAAATTTACATTTGAATTAGGCCTATAAAATTCCATTATTATGTGTAGATGTAAATTCATGTTACAATTGTTTATTTCGAAGAAGTGTGTTCACAACCTAAAACTCTGACATTCAGACGAAAATATCCTATACCTAGTCTTATATCTACAATATTTACATTTGGCAACATTACTTAGTCTATGTGTGTTGATATGCACACGGCATAGGTAAATCAAATTCTCCATGATTCCCCATTATGATATTACAATTTATTATGTTCTAAAATCACAATTTATTTCCAATGATATTTCGTTTCAGGTGTTTATTTGCTGACTTCACTATCATTATGCGCCCTTTACTCGTTAGCACAACACTGCACTAATACAACATACGATCAGGTTTTCCCGAAAGACTATAGCATGGGGTTCTTTGAAAAAGGAGTTATAAGGTTTTTACAGAGTTTCCAATGCGCAAGTGATACACCTGCTGTAGCAAGCATCCATAGGGTAAGGTAACTGCTCACCGTACCCTATGGATGCTTACCCTTGGTGGGCTGTACATTTGTTTGCGTCCTCAGAAGTATAAAAATATACTAGCCACAGTAAACCCATATTATAATATATAAAAAGCAGGTTACAGTACAATTATACAGTAGTGATTCCAGTTTTAGCTTAAAGTAGGTATAAGTACTGTGGTCTACATTGGCCCAACGTGTAGAGCGAGTTTTAGTTGTCAAAATCAAGTGACGTCAGCAAATAAAATCACAGTATTTTTTTTACAAATAAGGTGCGTTCATAATAGCCTATATTTAGGAGATATTGTAACTATGTACTGCATTTCTCCTACAGATCTAGGCTAAGTGCGATTAGCATAACCATTCCGGTCTATGGCACAACATAGTGTAGGTACACTTACAATAAAGTGCCATACTTCCATTAGTGTTTACATCACTTATGACTGCTTCTAGAAGAAGCTATTTTCTACAGCACATGTTCTACTGTTTAATAATAACCTCCTCTTTTTTAAAAGTCGGTTAAAAATACATTGCTATATAATGTTGGATTAGCAGAGCGCTAATATGGATATTAATCTTCCTTACAGTGAGAGAGGAGTCAATCAGAAATTTAAAAAACGAATGTTATTTATTTTTATAAGAAAATAATGGTTATATACTGAAGATGCAGGCAGCCTGCTGCCTCTCATATAGGTACTTTGCCTTTAAACATAATATAATAACATCACTGACTGACTAACGACTTGTCAAAACATTGAATTAAGCAGTACGCACTGCATTGCAGTGTCACATTACTGCATAAAAATCATCGTAACAGGACAGAAGATTTAATTAGTTTAATAACAAGTACGTGGAGCGTCAAGCACTAATGGAAGCGGGGCACCGACTGATTAGCGCTACACAACAATTAAGTTATCTTAGCAAATGACACCGACTTACGCAAATATTTAACACTAATTCCATTGCTTTCATTAATTTAGCACTTTCGCTTCACAAGACGTATTCTCAAAAAAGAGAAAATAGGTGCAATATGCAAATTTCAGAAAGACGTAGGTACGATCGGGAATGTTGGCCCTCGACATTAACACACCTACAAAATGTTTAACCAAAATAATTTTGGCCCGAAATGGTCAAAATCTCTAGATGAAACTGTTGTTGTAAACTACGTCTTTCGGAAATTTTATGCATTGCATCAAAGATGCGAAATGTCCAATAAACTAAGTAAATCAAGCCAATTATATAAAAAAATACCAGTCTTACAAAATAAGGGGTCGTGTACATTAATGTAGGCAAGATTAGTTTGCTTATTATAAAAGGCAGGTTCTTGTAGCGTTAAAATTAACAATATAATCGAAGAGATCTAGATAAGCAGGGTATTATGATGTAGGTCTGTTTTCATTTGATATAGTTTTAATAAACAATTATTTTATTAAACAGCAATCAACTGTCTGTGTATAGTTCAATGTTTAGGTAGTTATTACGTTCTATCTTTTTCGGATCTAATAAGTATAAGTATTTAGTTATAAATTTTGAATTTAAAAATTGTGGCGCAATGAGAATAATATTTATTTTGATATAAATTATCGCCAAATTTGCAGCTTTTTCATTGACCAATCGAATATAACAATTTATTACGTCATATTTTTTTTTAATTCGAGTCCACCACTCGTATAAAAATTGCAAAAAAATCTCGTTAATTGATTAGATTACCAATCTTAGCAATATAGAGAAAATTCGTCGGCTGATTGTCATAACAAAGAAAAAGAAGCTGCCGCTTTTAGCTGATAATACCTAGTGACCCCATAAATAATTAAAATTGATCTAAAAATATAACACGAATAAAAATGTTACTAATACAAAACGAGTATTACATTATGATAGTACAAAATAGCTGCAAGAAGCCAACAGCGGCCTTAAAATTATATGTTAATACTAAAGACCGAATAGTAGTGTTAGATTAAACTTGATTAAAGCAACTTTAAAGTTCAATATGATCACTGAAACGAGCAAGAATGATTCGAAATTATACAAAAATAGTATATAATCTTTAGTCAACTATGATAAAAAATCTCTTAATTATAAATATTTACACTTTTAATTATGTTCAATAAATTCCTAATTTATGAATTCCTTGTATAGGACACATTAAGATTTATGATCAGTTGACAGTCGTGTATCATGGACACGTCTTGTCTGGAAGTTAATTTATTGTGATTGCGACACTGCTTTAGGATGTATACTTAGATTAGCGAAGCGTTTAGCGGGGCGGATGAACATCTACAAAGACAGGGATGAGTCACGAGTTTTCGTCATTCCGCATTTGATTCACATTTTCATTGTACTTTTTAAAACTATCTAACCGCATATTTAATTTTATGTGTCAGTGTGCTAGGTAAAAACAACACAACTAAATAATATCGGCTATGGAGAAAACGGTTTTAAAATATAGAACTGAAAAAAATTGTCATGTTTTTCCTTAACAATGCAGTATTGGTTTATCTACATCATTGCATTGAAACAGGCATATCTATTTAGGCACTACATTGCCAGAGACAGGCTCGTTAAAAATAACAACAGTGAATCGATTGTATCCGCTGCACGCTCCGCTATCCTAAGTACTAGGCCTAATAGCCCAAGTGCCCGGAAGTGTGGATGGGTTAAGGAAAGGGAGCCGAGACCGAGGACGATTACAATACATTACTAGGTACGTAAGTTTATGATGTTTATGAAGGATGTTTACGTCTGTTAACCCTTTGTGAGCCAATCGGTTTAGAATTAGAACTAAGTTGTTTTTGTAGGGACGAGCCTGGGTGGGAGACACGACATGCTATATTTGTGTGGGACGAAATTTAAAGTGTGGTAGCATAGCATCCATGAAATTATACGATTTAAGGGAATCGTAGTTTTTATACCCCGTCTGATGGTAAGCAGTTATTGCAGCGACCCTATAGACATTTAGAGCGCGGCAACATAATTATTTAATGTAAAGGGTGGTCGAGTGGTAATATAAGACCCGTTTATTGATTTGCGGGTGTTTCTTTTAGAGAATCTGGCAGATATGATGATATTTAAGCGATAATCACGAAAATTGAATTTTTACTAGAATTTTTATGGCACATATTCGTTTTTTTCTATCGATTGAATAAGAGATCGAGCTAGGAGGAACACACCAGCCCAATCCGGGTTGGTGGAACAGATATGCCTTTAAAATTTATTCTAGGACGTATGAGTTTTCTCGCTATATTTTCTATCGTGTTAGAAATTACAATTCGTCGGGCACGGACATAAGTCCATCGCATGTATATAGAATAATTTAATTATTTCTTTGCCCACTTGTATTGGTATGTCGAAAATATCTCCGATACGATGCATGCTTCATTAAGATCAAGTCCAGCGTTTTAGCCATGTAAATGTATCAAACAGACGAACATACTGTCACTTCGCTTTTATGAAAAGTATTAATTTGGATTTTTATACGGTCTATGCTTGAAGGATAGGTCAATACTTGAAAGGTGGTATTGGACTTAAGGATTAGGTATATAATGTCTAAATGGACATCTACTACATACATTCAAATCCTGGGGCCGTACTCTAATCAACGATATAATGAAATAGGCCATCTCTCTCTAACAATTCACAGAACAGATAGGTGCGACAGTGATAACAATGCCGTAGATACCGATTATTATAAAAATAAATAAGTTTCGATGTTTTCACGTGCAATCATTTAGTTCTAATTGTGCGTTCTAAACATTTAAATCACCTCTGTATAAATAATAAAGTTGTTTTACTTAAACAAACTATAATCAGAATAATTGATTATAAACCTTTAAATTAATTTTTAAAAAAACTTTAGTATAAAATCTTTCGCATTACCTTTAGTGAAATGTTATTTTTTTAATATATTAGTTACATAGCTAAACTGCAATAGGTTTGCTTTTATAGGTCTATTCAGATTGCCTGTCGATTGAAGCGGAGCGGAGAAACAGAGAAATATTATAAAATAATATTTCTCTGTTTCTCCGCACATATTGGTTAATATTTCCAAGTTTCTCCGCTCCACAGTCGCGCTCCGCTTCAATGAACAGGAAGCCTCAGACTGGTTATTGTGATGCAGGATTGGCAAAACAGGCACGCACAAAATATACCAAAGGTTCGAAGTGCTCTGGCTACAGTTTAACTTATAATTAATATATAATTAAGTTAACTGCACGGATGTGTAATGCACTCTAATATGTGCACATTCTCTCATCGTTTATCTCTTTCGCATATACACGTAAGACTGATAAAATTTGAAACGTACCTAATATTTTTGATTAGATCGAACGTATTTCCGCATAAAGTTTAACTCATCATACCGGGTAAAACAACTTCACTCGCATAAATGAGTTGAAATCTCACTCGCTAGCTCGCATACCTAATTAGGTATGCGAGTACCAAGTGACAGTTCAATTCAATCAATTGAGTTGAACTCTCACTTGCTAGCTCGCATAAATGAGCTGAACTTTCAATGCTAGCTCGCATAAATGAGTTGAACTCTCACTCGCTGGCTCTCATAAATGAGTTGAACTCTCACTCGCTGGCTCTCATAAATGAGTTGAACTATCACTTGCTGGCTCGCAAAAATGCGTTGCAAGTTGCAACTATGTAACATCATGTTTAAGAATTACAGGTAATCGTTAACATGATGATTAGAGAAAAATTAAAAATCTTTTATTGATATATCTCGGCCTAAAGACGTTCACTGCTGGACATAGACCTCCCCCTCAAGGATTTCCTGCTTGCAATCTCAACTAGGACATCCTCTAGGTCCACCTTGTTATGCGTCATTCAGTTCGTGGTCACTACTCCAGAACCTTTCTGCCACAGAGGCCATCGGTTCTGCGAGCTATGTTTCCTGCCTATTTCCACTTTTATATTACCTTAAAATTCTGGTATGAATAGTTGTTTTCATGTCTGATTTATTAAAAAAATACTAACAAATGATACTTATATTATATTGTATTTGAGATTTCATTTAAGATTTTTATGTATAGAATGTTTTAAACTTATATTTACGTGTAATATTTTTTAAGTCATCATGACAATTACGACTTTTTTTACTGAGAATGAGAAATAATATTTTGTTTATGGCGTATATGTCTTAAAACTACATGAAAATATATTTTTATATAGAAATATATGTGTCGTTGTCTATATTATGTATAACTATATATAGTGTAACAGAATATGTGTATGTGTGGACATCGTTTATTTTACACTCTCAGTGGAAATAGGGCGTGTGATTAAGAATTGTTTTGGGGTTAAGACTGCAGCTCTAGACAAGAAATTCTGTGTCGCAGGTCTTACAATAAAGTATTGATTTGTTATCTGTGGAGATCAAATCCACAATACTCAATGCGGTCACCATTATAACCATTACGCAACAGGTGCAAACTATTAGCACAAGATAACATTACCGTATAGACGTATCTCTAAGTATTTTCCATTGAGGTTTCGATGTTAGAAATTAGAGAGATCGTCACTGTGGTGTGACCACACAACATGCATAAAACATGCTACGGAAAAAACGTATCTAACGTATCAAACTTTAGACACGTTTTACCAGAAATCTGTGTTATGCAGATGCGTCATTCTTCCTTAGCAGGACACCATAGTAGTTTCATATTCATAAAAATACTTTGGAAGCCTGTACTTACATGCATTTTTTAAATTATTTATATTCGACCAATATTGGAAGTAATTGTTTTAACTTTATTCTACCCTGAAACACAACGTCACTCGTCACATATAGTACATAACACCACGGTATATATCAAACACTGACATTTAATACGTCACCGCTAGTCCCAAGTCCTCAGAGCTCAATAAGGGGCAGCTCTACACATGGTTGTCAGCACATGCGCTGGTCAGCGAGCTCGTGGATCAGCAGCGGCGTGGTGTCGGGGGTGAGGGGCGCAGGCAGACCGGTCAGCGCGGTCAGACCGGTCAGGCCGGTCAGTGCGGCAGGCTGCTGCGCGCATACACGCTCCAGCACGCAAGATGCGGACAGCCGCGCTTCTGCGTCATGGTCCCAGCACTCTTCCATTGTGTCGCAGAGAACTGTTAGACCCTGTTGAACATGATTACCGTCATCATCATCAGATTTTTGCAGTCCACTGATGGACATAGGCCTCTCCAAACACGGCCCTTGGCAAATACTTCGGCTTCTCGCATCCAGCTGCTCTAACCTACTTTGCGAAGATCGTCTATACGTCGATAAATTTGGTTTTGTCGAATCACCTCGCTCCGAATTCAACATGATTATACATATAAACAACTAAATAACCATTAGCGAGTATTAGGGTATAAAAACAAATTTTAATAAAAATTGTTTTAAAGAAACTTACAGGATGATTCCTCCAGTTTTCCGGTATTTGCGGTCTGAGCTTACGCTGCACGACGGCCTCTTGCATCTCCTCGAGACTGGGGTGGGAGCCGACCTCCTCTTCTAATGGTAGTCGGTACAGACCGGGCGGGTCAGGCCCGGCCTCTGTGCATCTATAACAATAGAAATGGCCATGAAACTGACTTTGTTCAACATTTACGATTCTTCTTATCGTTTTCTTAGTGGCCAACCTGGTGACAGAGTTATTTAAGTTTGTGTCGTGATCTAACGACTGTTAACAGTCAAGACAGAGTTTTAACGTGCCCTCCGAAGCACGGAGACGCTAGGTTTACCGCGCCCTTGGTAGCTTTACCCGTTGATCGTTTACCGAGCACCGAGTGCTACTAGTGCTATTGGCTATAAGCGCGTGAAAGGGTCGCTAATTCGACTGCATGTCAGGCTAAGTGGTTAAGACAGTTACTTCGCTACTGAGACTGGCGTAAGTTATGTGGGTTCGATAGGTTTAAAGAGAGCTACTGAGGTTAACATCTAGAATAGCTAACCCATACGATATACCTACGGCAAAATATTTCGAATCACGATTTTTTTCGGAGTAGTTTGTAAGTACCTACCTACATGAGACTTAAATTTCGTCAGCTATTATAATGTCGTGTGTACAAGGCGAAGAGTACATTTCCATCATAATTCTCGACTTTCAAATTGATATAGAAGATTTTTTGGCTGAAAACCTCAATAATAGTAGTAATAATAATATCATCCCGGCCGCTCCACAATCGTATGAACTGTCACCGAAGTAAAACCAACCTTTTGCATTAATAATAAAGTTGATATTGCGTTAACTAAGACAAGTGAGTTAAATATATTCCGATACTCCAAAACTTTTTTAGCTTTGTACTAAATGTAAAAATACTTTTGACTACATTTCGACGTATCAATAATTCATCGATCTCAAAACTTGATTGGAGTGCTTCTAAATATAACTACCGTGCTATTAGAGCGTTGAATATAACCAATCTGTGGATAGCAGAAAAATATATAGAAGTTAACATAAGCAATCAGAAACATATTCGTATAGGTAGTGACACCGTGACGCGGCAACGTCAGCTAGTTTGCCAGGTTCGCTGACTGAACAACAGAAAAGATTTAGTAAGAAACTGAGGACCTCACTTTTCAATTCCTAGATAGTTTTGACCACATAAGGCCTCTAGACATTTTATTTTCGTGAATAGGAATTTCCTACAAACCGAAACAGGTAGTGTAAAATTTGTACATACATACAAGTAAGCGGATGAATAAACAGAACTAGACGGGCCTTACAACAAGAGGTGTACCATCAGTAGAAGTTTCAAGGACAGGGCTCGGTTGACCTATAAAAGGCGTTAATTGGGGGACTTTCCCCTTATGGGACATCACAGGCTAATTTAATTACAATTTACAAAAATGTGGTGTCTGGGACACTTGAAAGGTCACCGATTCGATTTTTTAATACGACCGTTTTAGCTATACTTATACCTGCTACCGTACCTACTGTATTGTCTGTATGTATTTGTATACCTGGACGTAAAATACGATATTATATTGTTGCTGAAGAAAAACATCTTTCATTTAGTTCCAAAACGATGATGAATAAAATCTGATATCAAACATTAACATTTGTATTCTTAACTTGATACACAAAAACATCTTCTTCAATTCTAACCAAATACTTCGTCAGCTCGTATTTTAATTATAAAATTATACCTAACTGATTACGGACTTCCTGACAAACGAAAGAGATATTTTTTGTGCATTGGCGGATTATTGGCGAATGCAAAACCTGAAAAACATTACACGCTGTAAAATCAAACGTACGCAACACTTACCTTGTAGCAATCTCCCAAAGAACAAGCGCGCAGGCGTACATATCTATCCTCAAAAAAGCGTCTTTTGTAAAGTTGATTGCGCCATCCAGGACTTCTGGGGCCATATATCTTCGCGTCCCTACTTGTCCATGTGCATCTCCACAGCCTCTACCAGCCACGAAGACCAATGCAAGTCCAAAGTCAGCAATGCAAGCACTTAAGTCTGCTTTCAGGAGCACGTTCTTTGATTTAAAGTCTCGGTGAGCGACGGCCGGTTTGCCCCCACCCTCCTCGTGAAGGTGGGCTAATCCACGGGCCACACAGGCTGCTATACGCCAAGCTTCGACCCACGTTAGTGTGTGGCCTTTTAGGTAATCGCATAGGGAACCCTGTTGATGGAAAATAAAGTTACAATTTTGTTGAAGTGACTGTATGGTGCGTTTGGCTTAGAATGATAATTTTACCGATATAAACGTGATAAGTGCCTACTTAGTATAATCATTTCCGAATCCAACAACATCAATCAACACCGTTACTGTAGAATGGACAACGGTCATGTTAATGGGCTCATCATCAATTAGTATAGACTCAATGACATAAGAAAGGACGCCTATGCATAATAACGAGCTATAAGATACCTGACTCTACGACGAACCTGGTTTACATTTGGATAAATATACTAAAGTACATTCCATTACTTTATTCCGTGCACACAAAAACCGTAATTTCGCATGGAAAATTTCGTATTAAAATTAAACTTTTTTCTACGCTAGGATGTTCCCAAATTGTTTATGCCTGTCAAGGAATCCGTAAGGAAAATATTAAGCACGTAATGCCGTTGGTTCTAAGCTTGATCACTCTCCACTCGTGTCGGATTGTCACAATTAGCTTGACGGAATAAAGAGTGCATGCGCACACACTTGTGACTTGTTCTCTATAATATATGCCGCACTGATGTCAGTCTTCGTCAAGATTATAGAGATATTCACTCAAGGACGCCGGTAGAACTAAAACCGGCACTGTTTCAGTAAGTTCCCCACAATACGAATCATGGAGAAATACTCTCTCCAGGCATAATATTGATCAATTCATTATTTCAATCCAGTATATTTTTATCTCTCCCCGTACGATCATCTCTTATATAATATTTAACACAATGAAGCGGCCATTTATTATGATTTAACACTTATATCATACATTCTTTGTTCAAGACAAAAATAACTTGCTTCACTTGCTTTGAATACCTATAATATCATTGTGTTGCGAGAGAATGGAGATATTTTTTGATTTATAATAATTTATATTTATAATAATAAAAGTTAAATTTGTATGTTTCGATGAAAGGAATATCTCTAAAACTATTAATCCGATTCTAAAAATTATTTCACTAGTTCTGAGGGCTATAGCCCTTGTAGCCTATAGGCTACTTATCAAAATACCACGCGAGGACAATGTAACCGCCGAGGTTAAATACTTTCGATTCGATAGGCATCACGGCACGCCATAATACATCTAACATAAAATATCCTTACGGCTGTTCTCACGAAGGGGTAGGCAGAGTTGTTTGTCACCCAGCAAGCAACGTTGCGTCTTTGAGTAGGCTTAAGGAGATGTGGACCTCCAAACTACATTGTTCAAAAAAGTTGTTGTCTTATAATAATATTATTATTACTTACTTTCTCATGGTAAGCAGTGACCAGCCAGTATTCAGCCTGAAGATTATCCCCTTTCTTGTCAACGCCAATGTAGTGCAGTATATCTGGGTGGTCCATCCTCGCAAGTCTAAAGATCTCTTGCTCAGCTACCCATGACTGCTTATCTTGTAATGGAAACACCTTCACAGCAACATCTTTCTGTCCAAGCTTGGCTCTCCACACAGCCCCGAATCTTCCTCGCGCTCGGACTTCACACAATGTTACTTGACCTACTAAACCAGCCACTTCATTCTCCATTCCCGCACCAGCAGAAGGTGGTCTGGATAAAGAAGCTTCACCATTCCCAAGCTCAGCGAATGATGACCCTTTACGTTTCCTATATAATAGGTAGCATGCAATCAGAACTGCAAACAGCAGGAATAAAGGAGTCAGAATATAAGCAATCATTGCTTTTGTGTCATCGTCAGATATTGGCAGAACCGATGCTGGCACGCGTTGAGGTGGTACTTCTGTTTGTGAGGTCATACCAGCTTCTATACCGGGAAACACAATATTTTGGTTGCACATATCTCCTTCGCAGCAGCAATGGAGAAGTGGCAGTTTGGAGTTGTGGAGACGGCAACTGGATGACCTGTCTGTGCATGATACTGTGTCCACAAAACATCCTTTGACTTTTGGATATGCTGTATTCGTGACATTGTCGAATTGCCATAGCACAAAACAATGGTTACTCTTATCAGCCTCTACGGGCAGACATTCTTCTTTTATGACATTGGGAACACATGTGGTATTTTTGGTATCATCACATGTTGATGTTTGCGAGCCGTTAAAGAACTCACAGTATCTGGTAGTGACTCTACCCTCTTTGGGTCTTGGTGGAAGGTTTTCATCTGCTGGTACTGCTGCTAATGTCACCTGTGTACCTATTAAAAAAATATATATTTAGGATGAAATATGACAATTATTGTTTCCAAACTTCAGATTTCAAATATGTTTGTCACAAAAAAACTGATGTTATAGTGAGTATAAGTGACATGAAAACCTTATTTTATAAAAAAAAACTGTTATGACTTATGTAATAGGTAAAAGTTTGTTCCCTTAGTAATAACACTAAACGCAATGCTTTTTATTATGCATATAATATGTTCTATGTTCATTTGTTTCTTGCCAATGGTTTGATGTGTAGTTGAATTAAGTACAAAAAGGTTAGTCATATTTATATTTTACTGACTTGATTTTATTATGCTGCCAGTGAGTCATAGAAATTAAAACAATTTTAAAAGCCACAATAGTAGGTATGTTATGCATTTGTCATCATAATGTCAACTTTTCTCATAGTTTGATTCTTGAAACTGACGGTTGACCTTGATAAATGTTCTAATGAACATCAATGATCTTTAAACTACTTAGGTGGCAAACTAGCATATGGCCCGTCTGATGGTAGTTACCATAGTCTATAGACACCAGGATTTTACTGCATGCTAATCAAATCAAATCGAATAATTTATTTTTGGAGCATAGGTGGAAATACAGGTCTTAACATAATATACTAGTGTGCACTATATGCTACCAGAGTGGCGTACTACACTGCACATATATGAATATTAAAAGATGGCTCAGCAGGCCCAGGAAAAGTTGGCGGGATAAGCTTGACCGTACTGACTGGCAAGTGACATGTCGCACTCAATGGCAGAAGGAAAGGGAAGCTTTAGCCCTGCAGTAGGACAGTAATGGCTAGTTACAATAAGTAATATTACTCTCTGATGTCTGTTCGCATCTTTATGTTTAACATTGTGCTAAGTTGCTGATTGTAGGTTTGATTTCCATCTTGGATAAATCTGTTTTATTTTGTTGACTACGATTATTTGTCCGATTGTAATTATCTATAATATTTATATCTTACAGCCATCTAAAACTGCCTAGCCAAAGGTAGTGGGTTTGATTCCCACCCAGGACAAATATTTGTGTGATGAGCACTATTCTTTGCTGTGTCTGGGCGTAATTTAACTATAATAATATATTATGTATGTATTTAGAAATATATTATGTATGTTTATCAGATGTCTGGTTGCCATAGTACAGGCTCTGTTTAGTTTGGGATCAGATGGCGGTGTGTATTGTCCCAAAAATATTATTATTATCTGATCGGTAACAGTCTAACACTCTGTTATGAAGCAGATGGCTGTGAGATGTCCCAAGATAGTAAAATTAATTTAAAATTAGCAACAATATATCTTATGGTATAGGGGAGTAGGTACAAAATTGTCTATTTTATCTGTATAATCATAGGTCAATTAACATGCATGTAACATAAAACAGTGATTGATAACCACCAACCAGACTAATGCTTGTTAGAAAAATTAATATTCTAAGCATAACAAAGGGAAGTGCTAACCATAAAAAAAAAGTTTAATGCATACAATTTGTTAACTAAAAAATGTCATCTCTTTCTATGATTTTTTTTTTCTTTATTTACATAATCAAAGACAAAATTTATCTTGTCTTGTGATCAAACGTTTTTTACATAATTTGTCAACAACACATCAACTAGGCCATGAACTTTTATTGACATGAAATAACACTCAAACTAAACTCAATTTTAGCACAAATAAATAGTAATAAATCATTGGTGATGTTTAAACTGTCTTTGTATTTGTAACATTATAGTAAATCAAAGCTTACCTAACATAAATAGCACAGTGAAGTATATTATCTTCGAAGCCATCATCACAACCATGGCGCAGGCGGGATCAGCCCTGCCGACCCGACGCGACAATCCAATGTTATTTTTATACACGGCCCCGACATCAAACGTCTAGTCTATTTAGGAAATTCCGACATAGGTACATGTCAGATAAACAACGCACATCCGAACACGGTCAATACAAACGTATTCACAATAAACAACCACACTAGAAATGTCGCAACAGCAGCGACGATTAATTTAAATTAATCCAATAATTTAAATTGCATTGATTTCAATTAGTATTTCCGAAAATAAAGAACATCAAACGAATCGTAATTCGTAGTAACAAGGCTGAAGGCTTCACTTTTTTTGACGTTTAAAGTGATGTCTAGTCCATCATACTAAGATAATGTTGTACAGCTTTTAAACTACTAAATTCGTAATGTTAATATCGATTAAGTATTCATTTCTTATGAAAATTTTACTTTTTATTTTAAACAATCAATCAAAACTTTATTTTAACGAATCGGATGATTGTTATAGATTGCAACTTGTAAGATTTTAGTATAATTACTTGGCAACATAAAAACAGTGACATAATCTGTCATTGACAATAATAACAAAGAGATGTCATTGTTGTCAAACAAGGAAATCGACATCGTACAGTGAAATTTTACAATATTTTTTTAATAACTAAATTAATCTGTTGAGATGGACGAAAATGTTTGTGGAGGGAGTAATTAATTACTAAAATGTCATTCTTTTATTTAACACCGGTTAGAGGCGAATTACCAGTACATTTACTGGAAGTTATCCTAGACAATAGATTGGCTCATTTGAAAACGTTATTTACAGAAAAACCTATTATTTACAATGAATATGTGGTTGAAGGAAGTATATATGATAATGTGGGACATTTTATATTATGTATCATAGCGATTTTATGTGAAAACAAAGAGTTTACACAGTTCTTCATAAAGGCAGAACTGGAGCAGTTTAAACGCAGATTGACTTCTCTAACAGCTTATGAAATGAGGTGTTTCTCAAAGAAACTACTAAGGAGTATTAATAAATATGAGTCTGTACCCACGTTTGTAGATTCTCTTCACAAATTATGTCGACATTTGATGTTAAAAAATGTAGCTCAGCATGTTTGTTCTCTATGTACAAACAATTGCACTGTTCACAATATCAGCCTGGGTTTCAAGCAGTGCCTTCCTCTTGTAGCTAAAAGACAAGTTGAACTAAAGAATGGCAATGCTATTATACCTTGTGGAAGATGGAAACAGTTTTTACTAATACTCTTTACTGATAATTTAAAACATAGAATGAACACAACCAACTTACAGCCACTTAATAGTGACCCCCGTATAATGGCTTTGTTAAAAAAAATTAAAGCTGAATTTTCTTTAGTTAGAGACAAGACAAATATTCTCATGAGTAGAGATGTTGATACCGCATCAAGGTACTTCCCTCCATGCATGTTGAATTTGCATCAAAGTTTAAGACAAAAGCATAGACTATCCCATTCACAGAGGTTTTATTATAGCTTGTTTTTAAAGGATATTGGTATGCCGATTGAAGAGGCAATAAATTTTTGGAGAGGTGAATACCAATTACACCCAAATGGTCACCACAGTTGTTGCCATAACTGGGCAAAGGATGAAAAAAAATATATGTATGGGATAAGACACATGTATGGCTTAGAAGGGTGTAGAAAAAACTATGCTTCAGTAAACTGCCAGCGAATTCAAAGCATAGACAATGCTTGCTCCGAAGGAGGTTGTCCATTTAAATCATTTGATGCTGTCAAAATGATTCCTCTTTTGAAAAATTGTACAGAACCATTATTGTCACAAATTAATGAATTAAAAAATAAACATATGTATACGACAGCTTGTATGGTGTTCATGCAAAATAGTCATGTAAAGTCAAATGTATGTGATAGTAGCTGTAGCTTTAATTTTACACCTGTTAAATATTATGTTAATGCTTGTAAAAGTAAATAGGAGTGTGAATTCTTGACAAGCATTTATTACGTTATTCGATTTTTAGGGCCTGATGAAAGGATGCACAGAGGCTTGTACCATAACATCCTTATAGCAATTGATTTTCGATTTTAATTTGTCAACTTTATTATCTACCTAGCTTTGAAGTTGGTTGAGATTAGATCAATATTCAAATCATGATCGAAAATAAATTGCTATAATGACGTCATAGTCTTCATGGTCTGCTCCTGTGTAACTTGCATTGTTTATTCTGGTTACACTGTCCAGTCACTCATAGTCATCACAGTACAGTCCCAAAAATCTGTCTGCAGCTTATTTACTGAATATTTGCAGAAATAAAATGAACTTTATTTTGAAAATATAAGGCTTATTTTATATTGGCCTCAATTGATTATGTATTCTGTATTGTACACATTACAATACAGAATACATAATCAATTTAAGAACTTATATGTTAATTTATTTAAAACTTCATACACAAATATAAAGATGGACTTAATGCCTGAGGCATTACCTACCAGTCAACTTAGGGTAATGTAGAGATATAACAAAGTAGGCTTTATTCTCTAAGGACAGATTTAGGTGCTAGAAGTCCATGTGATATTACTTATATAATTATAATGTTGACTTTGTCTAAAAACTCTTGTGTTTTAAAACTGTACTTGTATATAATCTTGAGACTATAGCATAGGGTCCTTCAAGAAAGGAGTTATAAGGTTTTAAAGGGTCGGCAATGCGTGAGTGACACCCCTGGTGTTACAAACGTCCATAGGCTACAGCAACTGCTTATCATCAGGCGGGCCATATGCTTGTTTGCCACCTTGCTAGTATAAAACAATCCCTACAAAGGATTTTTAAAAGTAGGTTTTAATATATTTTATAATGAATTTTCAAAATTCTCTAGAATTATTTATCAGTCATTACAATATATTTTTAGTATGAGACATTTATATATTTGATTTGTATAATTTATATATTTAAATATAAATAATCATGGTGATGTCAATGATAAATGAATTCTAAGACTGATAAATGATGAAATTAATATATTGCTGCAAGAAACCATTAGTTAATGTCATAATAAACTGTGTCAATTATATTGTGTGTATTTTTATTAAAATGTTATTAAATAATATTCTGCCTATTTTTGTATACTTACTACAATCCTATACTATCCTACTAATATTATGAATGTGAACGTTTGTGAGGATGGGTGGATGTATGTCTGGATGTTTGTTACAATTTCACTTAAAAACTGCTGAACGGATCGGGATGAAATTTAGCATAACTACCACCCCACGGATTGCACTGTACCCGCGGCTCTGCCCGCGAAGACTCACTACCGCCATTATCGCGATAAAAAGTTCCCTTTTTCCCTCCCTAGGATACCATCTATCTCCATGCCAAATTTCGATAAGACTCGTTCAGCCGTTTAGTCGTGAAAAGGTAACAAACTATTTTCGCATTTATTATATTAGTATGGCAGTATGGATAACATGGTGTATACAAAAAACAAAACATTAAAATAACGTAATATGTAAAAAATAAGTCTAATCAAATCCCTGAAAGGATGTTATATAAGGGACAATTACTCTCTTCTGGTAGTGAGATCTGTAATGCTTTTAATCAATACTTTAACTCGGTTTTTGTTAGTAACCCATCCCAAATCAGCACTGATACATATTATAATAATTCATTTTCTAGTGTAGACGTAAATTCAGTAGAAATTAATTTAGATCTGGTATCTAAGGAATTAAAACAAGTAAACACTAAAAAGGGTACTGGATCAGATGACCTTCACCCAATTTTCATCTCTAGATGTGCTGAGGTTCTTGTTCTCCAATAACTATAATTTTCTGCACTTCAATTGAATCTGGAGTATTTTCCGGAATATGGATAAAAAACCTTTACAACTCCTATTCCCAAGAACAATAAAAAAGATAGTATAACAGAATATAGACCAATCTCTAAACTTTGCGACTTGGGTTGACTTTTTAGTGCAAGCAATGGACAAAAATCATCAGGTGGATGTCGTATACCACACCGACTTAGCCAAAGCTTTTGATAAAATGAATCATGACTTGCTGATTGTAAAGCTGTCGAAGGCACCGGTCTTCGACAGCTTTACAATCAGCAAGTCACCTGGAGGTCGCTGTGCAGCGACCTCCTGAGGTGGATACAATCTTACATCAAAAACCGAAGCCAGGCGGTCTACCTTAAAGGTTACTCATCCCGATTCCACCCTGTCCCTTCTGGTGTTCCCCAGGGATCCCACTTAGGACCGTTACTTTTTAATCTTTATATAAATGACATAGGATCAGTATTTAAATATAGTAATCACTTACTTTACGCCAACGACATTAAAATATTTACAGTAGTCGAGTCCATACTTGATTGCACAAAATTGTAAAAGGATTTGTTGAGACTTGAGAATATTGTAAAATTAATCAATTATCCCTTATATAGATAAATGTTTTATTATCGTATATGACATACGCGAAAATCTCACCAAATCAACTTTGATTATATGATAAATAATTCCATTCTTAAAAGAGTTTCTACCATAAGAGACCTCGGTTTGATTATGGACTCGAAATTAACATTTAATTATCACATTGAGAGTACCTATAAGTTTCTTCTTTAAAAAAATGTGCAGCATTCGATTATCGACTTTCAGTTGTTTTTTTATTCAACTTAGGCAAGAAAGATGGATACTTCTAAAATTCGAGTGATTTTTAAATACGAGTTCTGACGCGGAACTAATGCGGCAGAAACAGCTCGCAATATCAATGTTGCGTTTGGAGAGGGGACTGCTAATGAAAGCGCCGTGCGATTTTGGTTTCAACGCTTTCGTGATGGATCTTTGATTTGAAGAACGAACCACGTGGAAGACAGGACCGCCCACAAAGGTGAATAACAATGAATTGAAAGAGATGGTGCAAGCCGATCCGAGCCAAATTACCCACGAATTAGCGGCATGGTTTAACGTTACCTTACCAACAATATTGACTCATTTGCGTCAAATCAATAAAATTTAAAAATGGGTGCCTCATGATTTGACTGATCTGCAGTAAGAAACGCGTGTTGAAACTTGTGTTGCCTTGTTGAATCGATACAGAAATGAAGGAATATTGAATCCAATTGTGACATGTGATGAAACGTGGATTCTTTACGATAACGCTGACGCTGACGCCGCAACAGTGTCCTAAAGCAAAGCTTAACAATAAAAAGGTAATGGTAACTGTTTGGTGGTCTCAGCATGGTTTTATTCACTATAGCTTTCTCCGAACTGGTCAAACAATAACGGCAGATGTCTACTGTGCCGAACTCCGAATGACAATGTTAGCAAAACTAGCAGTGAAACAGCCCCGATTCATGAATTGATTTTCACCATTATTGCTCCATAAGTGTCTCATCCCATTTTAGATTAAAATTCTCTAAGGGCCTCTGCGTGTGGGACCTATGTCCTCACGTAAGCCTTTCAAAGGCTCGGGCATTCATCTTGATAATGGAAAAATCCCCGTGACAAAGAGAGACATAATAATATTTTATTTATTTTTCTGTTCACAAAGTAATTTTTTTTTTTTTTTTAAATGGGGACCTCGAAATACATACCATTATATAGTTACATGATTATAATTACGCTTAGTATTGCGTTATGTTTTCACTACAAATTATAGGGGGTTTTTTACAGCTCAGCGAAAAAAAAAAAGTAATAATAGAAAAAAAGAAAAAAAAATCTTCACAATTTATCATAAGGTGTGTGTGTGTGTGTGTTTTGTGTGTGCGTGTGGGTGTGTGTGTGCGTATTAATCAATTCATTGACAAAAATATGATCATCACTAGTAAAAATATAATACGGTACTTTACAAACAGCCGTAAGAGTTCTATATAACAAACTGTTGACGATTATGGTAAAAATACCCCTAACATGATCCGCACATATAAAAATTGGCCCCTAGTCCCCGGCAGTCCCGCTATTCCTGGCTCAGGTAGCGGCCATGGTAACTCGAGCCTGCGCCGATCATGTCCTTAACACCCCCTGGTGCTAAGGACAAGATCGGCTAAGCATCGAAAGTTGTGGAAATCCTTGGGGGAGGCCTATGTCCAGCAGTGGACGTCTTTTGGCTGAGATGATGAGTTTTCTATAAGACTGAGTTTCCTAACGAATGTATTCTCAAAAACAGGCAATAGATAAAAATTACTACGAGAGTCTGAATAGCGCTTTCAAAGTACTCCCAAAGAAATTCAGTATAAAGGTAGGTACCTAAAACACCTACAATAGGCACGAATCCTGCTCCGGGCCCGTCTTTTTCACGTTGCTTCAAATATACAACTCCCAACGGCTAACCGTTGTCCGATGGGCCGCGGCCCGCCATGCACGGTCAAACTTGGTTTGGGGCTCAAGATGACTGGCCTGGTCTACTGGTTAGTGATTGCTTAGGTCGTGGGTTTGATATACCCACACGGGACAAAACTTTGTGTGATTCATAAATGTTTCTTCCGAGTCTGGGTGTAATTTGTGTCCGTGAATTGTATGTTTGTAAAGTCCCCTGCAACACAGGACCTGGTCCCTAGTGCAGGAGTTTTTAAAAAACAATCCAACCTTGGTCGGAAGCCTCATTTCCATTGGTTGAAGATGTGTGGAAACACACCACAGCTGCATCACAAGTAGGTAGTAAGGTGCCGTACGGACTAAATTCTATGCCACTAATTAATTTTTATCTCTGCACCTCCCGTTACTGTTGAACGGTAGAGCCTGGCCTGCGGTTTGCTGACTGGTGGGTTAGATTCCCACACGGGTTTGTTCTGAGTCTGGGTGTAATTTATGTCCGTGATCTGTATGTTTATAAGGTACACGCTTTTTTTTAAAGAATGCCTTTGGCATTATGCCTGCCTATCTACGTATTATATGAAGTTTTAAATGACGAGAGAGAGGCGAGAGTCAAGCCTCTAGACCTCCAGCCTCCAGGTACTAATGTTAGCAGCACATACAAACGAAACCGTGGGCGCATATTAGTTTATAATATTAGGTACACTTTGTATAGATTTTTACTCAATAAAAGTTGTAGGCCATTGTATTCTAACACGCGAGTGCAATTCAATCATCACTATTTTGTAAGGTTTACTACTTTATCGACTATTGTTTATAATTTAATATGTTCGGGAGCTCGGGACAAATTACTTTTGAAGCGTAGAAAACCTTCGGATATTCTCGTAAATATGTAGATATTATTATAATTTAAATAGTTGCTAGCGTTTGCTTGTTTTGTTGCTTGTAGTACCTACCTACCTGCCCGGCAAAGATCTTTTATTTATTTATATTTCAGTTGTTCACTGCACTCACAGTTACCCAACACGTGCAGTGAACCATTATAATCAATTAAATGTCAAGCTAATATCCAATATTAGACCTAGATCACGTATTTGTGTGACCCGCTCTAGCTATCTTAAACAATAGTCGGCGTAGTTTGTGCATGTCTTATAGGTACTCACTTGGTCCAATTGCAAGGAGCATAGTTAGACAGTATTAAACAATGAGGCGAATCCTTCAATCCTCTGATTGGTTCATTGTCGCGCCCCACCCCCCGCGGCCCGCACATACCACCAAAAAGACCTAAAAACGCTTTCTGTACTATTGTTCAAAATGTTTGCCGGGCATTATAGGTATCTACTTAGATAAGTCTGGAATTTGACTTCTTCTTCAAAGTCGTTTTAGTAGGTAACTATACCTACTTTTACCTAGATTTTCTCCTTACTGTAGAGGTTTACTGGGAATCCTAGGTCTCTGCCTGCCCCAACGGAAAACATGCGTACCTAAGTCTCTACAGTAGGTAGGTACCTGTTTCATAATTGTAAGGTAACTTATTGGATACCTACCTACCTAGATATCAACTGAAACAATGTTGTAGGTACCTATTAAGAGTATTTAAGAGAGGTAGGGCACCATACAAATGAGGCAGCCGGAATGGGGAAGGACCTTACACAGCCAAATAACTATGCACAGCGGTGTAGTTCTGTTCCAGTGAGAGTACAGGTCTCCAGCGCTCATTTAGGGATACTTTTAGAGAGAAACGTACTTTTGCTTGTTTGCCACTTAAGTACCTAGTATAAAAAATGTACCTACCTAAGTTAATAGTGAAGGAATTAAGTCAATTAAGGTAATAATGAGAGACATCGCAGTAGCCCTGAATGTCGATGGCATCATAAATTAAATGTACCTAAGTGCAAGGACAGACAACACGCGCCGCGATGACAGGTTGCAGTACTTAAGTACAACCCTGACCATAAATTATTCAGCTCCAGAACACTATGAGAACGCGATACTAGTTTGTATTGCTTTTTACACGACTACACTAAAATGGAAGGGTAAAGTTTTACCTACGAGTTTCACAAAAAAAGATATTTTTTTAAAAATTGACTGTTATAAAAAGTATTAAAATTTTAATATGCCGTTCTATTATTCAAATTATACAGAATATTGCGACTTCTCAATGTCGATACCAGGGGTAGCAGCGGTAGCGCAGGGGTTGCTGAGTTGTTCAAAGAGCAGGTGGTATAGGTAGAGCAAATAGCTGGCCACCTAAAAACCTTTTTAATTCAAACATAAGAACGAACTCTAAAAGGTCCAGCAGTTGAGGCCCGTGGTAATGTTGTAATAATAAATATTAGGATCCTTCTGTGCTCTCGGACCAGCTGGGATATTCCGTAAGAGCGAAAACCGAGCCTTCTTGACGTTTAGCAATCGTGTGTGCCGTCACCGAGCAATCACAAATGTCAGTTTGCGATCGCTGTTTCTTAGAGAATCAGCCGGCGCGGCGGGAGCCCCTTAGGCCGGGGGTCAGTGGCATATTGCTCGTAATCCCACCTTATTGTTATACCACTAGCGGTGAGACTCTTCTCCTGTTAAGCTGTACCAATTTAGGCGAATTATCTCGATTTAAGAGAGCTATGTCGGTAACTACAGTAAGCAAGTCGAAGTGGCAATGGCCACATCGATGAACCGAAAATCAATGGGGAAAAAGGTTTTCGAGTGCCGACCACATTCAGGAAAATGCAGCGTAGGATGACCTCCCACTAGGTGGACAGATGATTATCATCCGAGCGACAGGAAAACATGGACGCAGGCAGCTCAGGATTGGCCATTGTGGAGGCATATGAGGGAGGCCTATGTTCAACCGTCGACGTAATCACTGTCATCAGGCTGAGATGATGATCTCGACTGTATATTGACGCCAGATATTGAGGTGGTAGGTAGGTAGTTAGGTACTCGTAGAGACACAGATATTATAATAGTTTTGTTGTTGGCATTGTGATGTGCGTCATACAATTGTATCAACCAAATGAAACTTATTAATTTATTGTTATATCTAGGATTGTAAACCAGCACATTTTATTAGTTAGTAAGTAGGTATTTCAATGTCAAACATATAGCGACATGTTTTCTGCACCTCTTCATGCAAGAGGACTTTAACCCGCAGGGTGTAGTGTTCCGTCGCTTTCGCGGACAAGTGCTAAATGTATAGGATTTGACGTAAGACTACGATATAATGTCGTCAACGTACGTCAAATCCCATACATTTGCTTTTTTGACTTTTCGATTCGACTATCGCTTATGCCACTTGTCTAGAGGCTCTGAACGTACAGTGACATTACAGTGCAAGTGAAGCGTTACTAACATACCTAGTTTCTAAGTACTAATAAAACTAACAACAACAAAATGGTAATTATGTACTTATGTTAGTCTGTAAGATATGTATCTATGGAATGTTTATAATATGAAAATAAATGATTATTATGTTTTTCTTTATCACGGGTATTTTCCCATAATTAAAGGAGAATACCTGGGCCTTTGGAAGGCGTACGTGGGGACATAGATCCAACACGCAGAGGACCTTAGAGAATTTTAATTTAAAATGGGATGAGTCGCTTATCATAGTCATGTCACAGCTGCACTATTGTAGTACAGTCATGATCACCCTATGGCAAGTGTAGAGCTATTGCAACATGTGAAATCGAATAATTTTAATCGAATGATTATTATTATTAGTAAATGCAATAATATAATGACTTTAATTAGAATGCAGAAAATTGTATACAGTTTAGGTACTGCATGTAGGTACTCTGTAATAGTGCATTATTTTATCAACTGCAGCTGACTATGTCTATCTGGTAATTATTACATTATTCCATGTTTATAGCTCTGTTATTGTTATTTAATATCAGTCGTACCAACTCCGAGGATATAGCACAATATTCGTAAAACCAAAAAATACTTTTTATAAATTATTTATAAATTTTATAAAAACATGCATGACATTTACCGTAGCCTATGGATTGCAAGCGGCAATACCAGAGGTATCAATCGCGTGTTGCCGACCCAATTCTTTACATATCCTAGGGATGGCAAACGTTTCTTTCAAAATGCAACTCTAAATGAGCGCTAAAGACCCGTAATCAACCACAGGAATTATATATTTATATCGTTATTTAGTAGATACTTTACGTCATTAAAAATAGTGAAAGGATTTAAAATTATATACAGGATCGGTAACGATAACAAGTACGTAAGCATAAGTACGACCTACCTATGCTTATCTATCTCCCCAATAGTATAAAAAACCATATCTCAAGTATATACTCCCATCTCATCCCATCCATATCCCAGGGACACTCCCATCTTTAAGCCTCGGTGTAAAAAAATAGGTTGGTAACACGCAAGTGATACCTCTGATATTGCAAGCGTTCATAGGCTATGGTAACTGCTTAACATCAGGCGGGCCGTATGCTTGTTTGCCACCCAAGAAGTATTAAAAAAGACGTGTGGCACTCGGGGACTGCCGCGGTAAAGCTATTGCATATTTTTTAGTATGATTTTTTTATCGAAACAAATAAAAAATATAATAATAAAAATGAATACTTGTAATAATTCCTTAAGACTCCTTATACTATAATCTTTTTCACATTAATATTCTCTTAGATCAAAACCTTACACAAATTTGACATATTATTATTGACCGTTTAGAGAATTCGTAATTAAAAAAAGTATCACAGTGTTAGGTTTATTATTTTCGTTACGGAATATCTGGATTCGGTCTCCACGCCCAAGGCCCGCAATAGAAGCTATGCAATAGCTTAAAAAAAATAGGTATACTGCACTAAAACTAATATACTCGACCAGGAAACCACAGAGTACACAGGAAACAATCGAGACGCACTCGTAGTAGGCGCTACACTAGTCGACACATGTGTATGGTGTCACACGGACCTATAGGTATAAATGATTACAATATTTTAGTTAGTGGAAGCAAGCAGGCGCGGCTGCCGGGCGCCAGCCATGGCCAATCGCGATATATTCCCCGTCGAATTCAACGGCGAATATTATAACTTAAAAAAGTTTTTACGCGATCACCCTGGAGGTGTTAACACCCTTAAATATTATAAAGGAAAGTCTATATTAAATGCTATGGAGAAGTTTGGACATAGTACAAGTGCGTACCATATGATGAAGGATTTGAAAGTGGAAGGTGATGAGTTGAAGGATGTTAACTTGACTGGTGAAGTGAGTGAGAACGGGAGGATTATCACTAATGAAGAAAATGTAAGAGATGTTGAAGAGATTAAGTTTTTGGAAGAGTTAGAGGTATGTTCGTTGGTAAAAAAAACTAAATAAATTATTCTATTTATAATGGACAAAATAATATTTATATTAATTTTACATAGGTCCCAATAGACCAAACTATCTGCAAAATATAATAAAATTATTCTAATAAAAAAACAGTGAATCAGTTCAGTTATTTTCAATAAAATTATTATTTTCCCGGTGAAAAATCGTAAGCATTTTGGGTCAGCAATACGTGGGTGACGCCATAGGTGGTAACTGCTTACCATTAGCAGCAGCTGTATGCATGTCTGCCACCTAAATAGAAATAGGAGAACCTTCACGCTTTAGCATGATAAAGGGTGGGCTTGGACATAGTCTAATAAAAAATCCTGGTGTTAATTTTTTTGGGTCTGCAACATGCATGTTGCAAGCGCCCATAGGCTTCGGTAACTGCTTACCATCAGGCGGGCCGTATGCTTGTTTGCCACCTAAGCAATATAAAAAAGTGTACCAGAATTCTAAGCTGTCCAATGTGTCATTATATCGCACAGTGGTAAATTACTATCATTATCAAACAAAGTAAGTAGGTATTAAAACTATTTACAGGTAGAGTTAAGTGTGATTCATTTAATGAAGACTGATCCTCAGTGGCTCTGGACAAAGAAGTGAAAGAAGAGTAGGGAAGTCTTAGCCCTACAGTGGGACAATACGACCTTATAATAATATGAGATGCAATAAAAATATGAAAGGATATTGTGCAATTTTATTGAAAGTTTTGGCAAAATATGAAAGTGAGTGCCAATACTGCCAATAAAATAAAAGTGAATTGAGTAAAGGTTAACAATGTCACGATCATAATTAATATCTAACTACTGAAGCCATAAGCTACCATATCCTCTATCAATAAGTCCATCCTAAGGTTGTCTGGAAGAGATCGCTATTAGCAATAAGACCGCCCATTGTGCCTTCTTGTTTGTATGTTTAATTCTTATTGTAATTAGTTTTAGTAGTTCTGTGGTATACAATAAAGAATATTCTATCTATCTATCAACTAAGAAGTACCTACCTAAGATATAAGTAGGTAATTCAACTGCTTGGTTCAGTGGTCTCGCCATTTACCACTGTGCGGCGTGTTATGGGGTCCGAAAAAATTATGTGAATCACAAATGATTGTTCCCAGTCGTGTAGTATCTACATGAAAGAGTAACAAACACCCATTCTCACAAACTGTCACATTTACACGAATGAATTTAAAGTAATAAATAGATGGTGTCTAGGGTAAATATTATTATGACCTATTTTTGAATAGACTCTATAATATATAGATATAGACTTCTATCTATTTCGTAATTAATACCTTACAGGGTAGGGTAAAGTTATTATTACTTATTGTGTTCTAATGTCACGCACAAAATAAATGACTCATCCAATGTGATCATATCACATTAGAAAATAATTAATTTGGCTATCGGTACAGTCAGCCAAGTTGGCGGTCGACCACAATTCAACGTTTTAATATAGCGATTTTGACCTTAACGGACATAATATTTTGTGATTTATTGTTTCACTTTAGGCAAGAAACTCGGGCCACTTTTTTTAATCGCCAGAGTACTTATAACATTTACAATTTGGTATGAGTGATGAGAGACGGAAACCTATATACCATACAAAATTAAATTTGAATTTACTTTCCACTGTATGGCAATGAGGATCCTTTCCTTTTTACACGTTTTATTAGCTTCACCTGTATTTGTATGTTTCTAATTTATGTATAAGATCACATTGCGATCTTAGTAAAAACTATATATTTATATTATTTAAAAATAAATCATGTCAAGATTGACCAGCCACCCCAAGTAGCACCCGTTCACGAGCATGACGCACGGACCAGCCATCATTTCCTTCGCCATATTAGAGAGAAGGCAATGACCCGGCCAATACGAGACCACAAGCAATGGCATACCATACCAGTGAGCATGACAATCCTGTACATAAAAAAAACTAAATAGAAAGTCAATAATGATCACAAAACGTCTCAATGACAAATTTCAAATGTACTTATTATTCTTATATAAATCTGCATCAATATTAGCAACTAACTCTATGACTTTTATCATTAAAAAAGTCATTAATAGTATAAATACCCTTGCGTAAAAGATTTTTTACTGCTAGTTTGAATTTGTGTAAGGGTAGGTTCATAACTTCAATAGGTAGTTTGTTATAAAAACGTACCCCGAGTCACGCAATTGAATTGTGAACTTTATGAACGTACCAACAAATTTGTTTTTGTTTCTTGTGTTGATTGTATGAATGTCGCTGTTTTTATAAAAAAAGTGTATATTTTGTTTAAGTTTAAGTTACCTAACTACTTTACTTTAGGGTGACTAAATAGAGTGGGGCAAATTGGCTTTCTGTCCTCCGATCAAAATGAAATTTTAAATGGATCAAACGTGAAATTTTAAAACTTATCCATTTGAAATTTCAGGTTTGCTCGGCTCTATTTCTCTATAATATTCTAAAGTGTAGAAACAATAGGCCTAAGTATTTAGGATTATATATAAATAAATGTTCCTTTGTGCATATCTACTCGTGCGTCATGCAATAAACATAAAGGTAAAGAAAATAAAAACTAATGTTGTATAGCTATCTAGGTTTTAGGTATCTCAGTGACATCGTCTCTTTGCTAAAACTTGTATTTTGAACTGTTGAGTTTACAGTTTGTTTTAATTACGCCTAGCTACTGACTTTGCTGTATGGACAGACATGCGTTTATGTCACGATATTAATTACGCGAGTCGTACCATGACAACCTTGTAGCGATTTAATTTCGATCTTAATTTGAAATTCGTAGATGTCAACATTATAACAGCTAGGTACATTAGTATCGACTACGCCCACTTAGGTGTTTTTATTAGCGTTATCTACATTATACTAATTATAAATGCGGAATTTGAATGTATGGATGGATAGATCAATGTTTGTTACTCTCGCCAAAACGCCTGAACCAATCTGAATGAAATTTGGCACAAAGATAGAATAAAGAGTGGAATAGCACATAGGCCAATTTTTTATTTATTTATTTATCAAAACTTACAACTATCTTTACAAAAAATATTCCAATACGATAGTGAAGCCATCTTAAACAATATTTAACACTATTTACAAACTTAATACTAGTTGTAACAAATAACCAATAACGTTATTCTGTTGAATTCACTCAGAGTACATGCAAATAGATCAGACCCTCTAGACAAGTGGCATAAGCGATAGTCGAATCGAAAAGTCAAAAAAGCAAATGTATGGGATTTGACGTAAGTTTACGACATTATATCGTAGACTTACGTCAAAACCCATACATTTGTTTTATTGACTTTTTGATTCGACTACTGTTTATGCCACTTGTCTAGAGGGTCTGATTTTGCATGGATAGCGTTGAGTGTGTGAAATGCCTGCGTTACAGGTGCTTCTTTTAATAAATTAGTTCTTGCGCTCGGTACTACCACCAGAGGACAGAAAAACTGATGTATACAGTTTTTATTTTCTTTACCTTTATGTTTACTTATTATCCTAAAAAAAAAACTGTTCCCGTGGAATTGCACGCGCGAACGAAGCCACGGACAGAAACTAGTATAATGCAAAGACCGAAAACAATTAAATTAATAAATATGTCTGTTTTTAATTATTTGAAGTACAAATATTATTGTAAATAGGTTTTGTTACCTTACATCAAACCCAAAATCACTATAGGTATCTACCTGTTATCTTATCTGGCTTTGATTAGTGATGTGATAACGTACTCGTATCGATGTGGTTCCCGTAAAAAATACCTTTGTTAATCTGTGATACCTACTATCACTAGCATTCTGAATCATTCATAAAATTATATCAAATATGTATGTATTACTGACAAACCAACGTGTCTTTATTTTCCCCTAGAATCTATATATATGACTGCCTTGGTGGTCCAGCGGGACAAAACTTTGTGTGACCCACAATGAGTTGTTCTGAGTCTGGGTGTAATTTGTGTCCGTTAATTGTATGTTTGTAAAATCCCCCGCAACACAGAGCTTGTTCTCTAGTGCAGGAGTTGTCTTTAAAAAAAGGCAGGCAAACAAAATCACTTTTGCATTATAAAGTAATCCTACTAATATTATAAACGTGAAAGTTTGTAAGTATGAATGGATGGATGGATGTTTGTTACTCTTTCACGTAAAAACTACAGAACGGATCTGGATGAAATTTGGCACAGAGATAGATTATGGTCTGGAATAACACATAGGCTTTTTACAGCGATAACCGACATCCACGCGGGCGGAGCCGCGGGCAACAACTAGTATATCTAAAACTTTACTTCGAGGGGTGCGTAACAAATCAATATCCGCGAAAATCGATACATTTGCGTGCTTCTCTACCATAGAATACATGAAAGAGGATTCTCTACCAAAGCTTACATCAGCTAGTCTTAAGATGGGTGACCGTACCTCCCGTATTTATGCATATAATATATTGTATACTATATAGCAACCGGCCCCGGCTTTGCACGGGTGTAATTATAAATGTAAGAACACTACTATTCTTATGAAAGTTTGTGAGTATGGATGGATGGATGTTTGTTACTCTTACACGCAAAAACTACTGAACGGATCTGGATGAAATTTGGCACAGAGATAGATAGAATAGTTACCAATTTTAGGCTGGCAACTGCAAATGTCAGACGTCAAAAGGTAAGGTTCAATTTTTTTTTGAAAATATAATAAGTATAGCCTATGTTACTTGGAAAAGATGCAGCTTTCTAATGGTGAAAAAATATTTAAAATCGGTCAAGTAGTTTTTAATCCGTGTGGTGACGGATTTAGAATACAAAATGTCACTACCCCTTTCCATCCCGAGGGTGTCGTAAGAGTCGACTAAGGGAGTAAGTCAGGCATACCATATCCACTGCAAGAGAAGGAAAACTCAATGAGGGCTAATATCCCTCCAAGGGTATGGAGAAGACCCTTGCCCAGCAGTGGGACGTTTATGGGTTGATATGATGAGTAGTTTTTGTTAAATACTAGCAAACAAACAAAAAATCTTTCATTAGTTTAGATAAAATTTCATCGAGACTCCTTCGTTGTTCATAGGTAAAAACGGTTACACATAAACCCAATCTTCCGGGCTGTCTGATCGTGTCAGATTGCCGTTCCATCGTACTTTGAAAGTAAAGGATTGTATAGTGCACCTGTGTTTGCACACATAGTGGGCTCCTAATGCAATATGTCCTCGCATTTGGCTTATCATGTCGTGACCGAAATTGCCTTGGTAGATATTAAATACCTAGATAGTAATTATCTATACTAGGTACTCGTAATATTATAAAGAGTGTGTATGTTTGAAATGAATAAACTTAAAAACTACTGTGCCGATTTCAAAAATTTTTCACCATTGGAAAGCTACATTCACCCTGAGTGACCTAGGCTATATTTATTGCTAGAAAAGATTAGGGATCCTTACTAAACCTTAAGTAACGTAACCCAAGGTGTAAAAAAGTGCCCTAAAACGTCTTTCTTTATGTCCACCCGTGCGAAACCGGGACGGGCCGCCATAGTAAATATAGAAGTAAAAAACAACTAAAAATTAATAATGTCTTAATCGAATTTCGGCAAAGGCGCGGCGCGGCCGGGCGCGGCGGTTAAATTCGGCGGAAACTAGCCATATGCGCGGGTGAAATAGAGCATAAGAGAGGTAGAGCACCATTCTACCGAGCAAGCCCGTCTGGGAAAGAACCTCCACCTTATAGAAGACCACAGCCAAATAACTATCCCACAGCGGTGTAGTTTTTTTTTTTTTTAAATCACAAAATGTAATTTTTATATCTATAAGACACTTGCCAAACGTAAGTGCTTAACGGCGATATACGCTCTTAATTGTTCTAAACATTACCTTGTTGCTTACTTGTAACACAGTAACAAAAAACTCTTGTTGTGTTCCTTTGCATGAGTACAGGTCTCCAGCGCTCATTTAGGAATGCGTTTTGAAAGAAACGTGTTATCCCAGGGATACTTCATTTTAAAGATCTGGTGTAAAAAAAAATGGGTTGGCAACACGCAAGTGATACCGCTGGTATGCTGCAAGCGTACATAAGCTACGGTAACTGCTTAATATCAGGTGGGCCGTATTGTTTTTCTTTTCTTTTTTAAAGACAACTCCCGCACTAGAGAACAATCTCTGTATCGCGGGGACTTTACAAACATACAATTAACGGACACAAATTACATCCAGACTCAGAACAACTCTTTGTGGGTTACACAAAGTTTTGTCCTGTGTAGGAATCGAACCCACAACCTCGTGCACAGCAGGCGCATACTGCGGCCACTGGACCACCAAGGCAGTCAATGCTTAGTCGTATTATGCTTCTTTGTCATCCAAGTTGTATAAAAAAAACGATATCAAAGTGCGAGGGAAGAGAGTAAGGGAATAGAAAGTGGTTTTATTCCCTCGCTCTCGCTTTTTTATTTTTCTCTCTCTTTATTTTGTCACATTGGTTTTTTAATCCCTCACTCTCATAATTCGATAGGACGGCAACTCGCACCGACCGGAGAGACATCAGACGTAATACTTAAAGGCTTTATTTAGGTACTTGCTTTCGGAGGCAAAAAAAATAGAAGACAAGCCAACCACAAAAATCTATAGCAGGTCTCTGCACTCTGTTTTGTTAAAACAGAGTCTTACTCGTATTTCTTTTGACAACTCGCGTTCGCGCTCATGCTCTAGTCTTCCGGACCCCTCAATGCACAAGCCCAGTGTTGCGGGGGACTTTACAAACAGTAGTACCTATATACTGTTTGTAAAGTCCCCCGCGACACTGGGCTTTGTCTATATATGTATAATTAACTTTGCGATACGATTTGTAGATACCGTAAGTAATTAGGATAGGTAGGTAATTAATTAAAGTTGTTGTTTTATGCTCCTTGTTTAACTTTCTTATTTATACATCGATAAATATTATAAAAACGCGAAAGTTTGTAAGAATGTATGGATGTGATTGTTACTATTTCACGCAAAAACTACTGAACGGATCGGGATGAAATTTTGCACAGAGATAGATCATAGTCTGGAATAGCACATTGGCTATTATCGCGATAACTGACATCCACGCGGGCGGAGCCGCGGGCAACAGCTAGTTGGTAAATTTGGGAACAGCCCCTCTAGACAAGTGGCATAAACATGTATGGGATTTGACGACGTTATAATGTCGCAAACTTACGTCAAATCCCATACATTTGCTTTTTTGACTTTTCGATTCGACTACCGTTCATGCCACATGTCTAGAAGGGCAGATACTGTATTGATTAGGACCTTAGTTAGCTTTTAAACCAAAAAACTACTCTGTTCCATTACCTGGTGCAATGACCTAACCAAGCACGAATTTGTTTTTACCCGACTAAGGAGTAGCCAAAAGGAGGGTTATGTTTTTAGCCTATATTACAGAATACTTAATAGTAACCTATATAATATAAGTATGTATGTTCATCTGTTCCCGCATATCTTCTAAACTACTTATTCAAGTTTGACCTGCAGTAAATGACTACTTATCTGTTATACTCCCTCCCGTTCTCTACCAGGTGGATCGAATTCCTGTGGCCGAACCATGACGTCCTTATAGCTATTTATTTTAGATCTTATTTTATTAATCAATCCTTTGTCAGTAAAAAAAGTATTTTCTGGTCTATTTTCAAAATGTTTTCAATTATTCATAAGTATAAGTACTTTTATATCGAACGATGTGGAAAACCTTGGGGAAGGCCTATGTCCAGCAGTGGACATCTTATGGCTGAGATGGATGAATGGATGGATAAACTTAAATACGCTATCCTTGAAGGAGTAGGTACTAGTTACGTAGTAACTATTTAGTAATCTGTGGTACTAGGCAGGAGCGGTGGGTTACGCTAGCTATGAGAAAAAAAAACAACTATGTTAAGCAACCATGCAAATGTTAAAAATAAAGACTAAGCAAACAAAAAAAAATAGCAATATTTTATAATTCTCTTGGAAGGCCAGTGACATTAATCTATTTTTAGTATTATAATTACTAGTTACATTTATAATACTTACGTATGTACCTACTATGAATATTAATATAAATTGTTAACCTCTAATATACCTAATTACTACAAAAGTAGGTTTACACATAAAAATTCCCTAATATTTGTATATCTTCTTTATATAAAAACTAGCTGTTGCCCGCGGCTCCGCCCGCGTGGATGTCGGTTATCGCTGTAAAAAGTAGCCTATGTGTTATTCCAGACCATAATCTATCTCTGTGCCAAATTTCATCTAGATCCGTTCAGTAGTTTTTACGTGAAAGAGTAACAAACATCCATCCATCCATACTCACAAACTTTCACATTTATAATATTAGTAAGGATGAATCCCAATTTTTTAATTATTATTAAGAATTACACTATCCAAAGTATGTCAACAACAGAAATAGAGCAGGATGTCAACTACCTTTCGTAATATAAAAATCCTAAATCGTATTTCATTAGTCACTCCCGTAAGTCAGCCTTGGCCCATGGCACAGATCTATGAATCTAATCTAATAATGGATAGGCCTACACATAAACCTGTACTACTTTACGGCTTTTTTTATTGTCGGCGAAGTGTTCATGACCATGGGTAGGTAAATGGTATAATTATTAGCGACAGATTTCCTACATATTTATTTTGTTTGAAATATTTCACTTATGTACTAGCGATCCGTCCCGGCATGGGGTCTCATCAGGAACAAATCAAAATTAGTACGAATAAATACCAATAGATGGAGTTACATATATCGATTTGTTATTTACGTTTATGTAAAATTCAAATCTGGAAGAAATATAGCTTGAAACATATACGTACATATTTTAAGAAATCCTACTAGCATAGGAAAATGAAATAAAGGGCTCATAAAACAAAATTACAATTATATATTTACAAATTTCAATAATGTCGCCGTAGTCCTGGCGGCAGTATTTTGTACTACTAAGAAGTTGAAACTTGCGAGTGACTTGCGAGTGACTTGTGAGTAATGCCGCTGGCGCTGTATGCATTTTCAGATTTTTATAAATTAAAATACCTACCTCGTTTTGAATTTTAATGTTGGGTCATACTACTTACTCGAAGGTATAAAAATATATAAAGCTATGTGAAACAGTGACTTATGTTAAAAATAAATAATACGGGCATATGTTTTTTTCTCTCAACAAAAAACTTTAAAAATGTTTTATGTTATCAAAGTTATCAACAAAAATATTGTATCCAAGATATATAAAATATTTATAATAAAATATTTTAAAAACTAAACAAAAACTAAATACAAAAAATGTATCCGAGGTTGGGATTCGAACCCGGTTCGGCCGGTTCTACGGCCGGTACGGTGCAGCGGTGCTACGGTATCGTACTGTGGGAAAATTACCTATTTGTGAATTCAGACTGATACTAAATAATTACTGTTTTACTATATTTTTACAAATAATTCAAAAAAATATTATCTGATATAAAAACCATCTACAAAAAACAAATTTCAAAAAGTGGACATAAATCGGGGATTCGAACCCAGTACCATCGGACTGTTGGACTAATACCAAAGAATGCTATAATTTACTCAATCCATTAATGACATCGACTGGCCTGTTGTACTAGTGGCACAGATTACTAAAGAGTTACTACGTAACTAGTGATTAGTGAATCTAATCCATGAGGGTTCGATTCCCATTCAGGACCAATCTTAGTGTGATATGCTCTGTCTGTCGTCTGAGGCTGTGCCAAGTTTGGATTTAGATGGTGTGTGAGTTGTCACAAAATATTATAATTAACCTAATTTGACTAAGACAGAAACAATTCAAACAGACCCTTATCACTTCAAACAGATTATTTGTTTATTTGCACTGATAAATTAATTGCTTATTATAGTTTCACGAATATTCTTTTTAATAAATCAATTTATATTATAGGTATACCTAATATAAGCCATCAACAAAAAAATAAACTTAGGTTAATAGGTATATTAACATTTTAATATACCTAAACGGGAAAAAATTGTTTAGCCCGGGTGAAACCGGGGCGGAGCGCTAGTTAAATACGGAGGCAAACAATCAAAATAAGTATATTTCGTAAAGCGCGTGACCTTGAGCGAGCAAACGTGGCCCGAGCCCGAGACAATGAGTGATACCTACCCTTTATGGTCGGTAGATCTATGTGAGTGATGAAGTAGGTGCCTACTATATCTTGTGAAAAATATAATTTTAAATAAAGTGTCGCCATCTGTTGATTTTATGTGTATGCACGTAATCTGTTGGATATAGACATCTACAGATAGATAGATAATTAAAATTTAGCCCGAAGGTTAGCCCGAGTTAGCGGGGAACCATTTCTTTGTATGGGATGGGGTATCTGTACTAGTATTATATTATCTGTGGTCCCGGCTTCGCACGGGTAAGTTTGAAGTTGATCAGATCAAGAAAACCACATAAAATTTGCAAACCCTTTACACCCGCTTAAGGGTTGAATTTTCAAAAATCGAATTGAATGATTATATTATTGGTAGGTACCTATTTGGTATAGTCCACGGAGCAAATACAAAGGTATAGTCATTCTCAAGTTATGGCGTTACCAAGGTAAACAGGATTTTTAAAAAATATATAAGTAATTAGTTTAAGTATCGTCGTTCACTTATGTTTAAGTACGACAAGGTAGGAAGGCATAACTTTGTTCTGCAGCGTTTGGTGATTTAGATGAAAAAGTGCCAATTAAGATTTTTTTGTGGCACTTTTTGCAAAATGTCTTATGAAGACACTTCTGTTTAGTTATTTACATCTTGTGCTAATCAGGATAAGGTTTAAAATAGTGAAGTAAAAAAAACACTAGCAGTGTTTTTTTCACTTCACTATTTTACTGAGAGTGCGATAAGCTCTTGTTGGCTAAGCTCATAAATAAGAAACAATTGAGCTAGCTTGTTTTTAAACTTAGGTACAGTCGTTTATTGTGTGAACTTGTTATTGTTAATTTATTATTCGGAGAAACCATTAAAATTTATAATCTACCTACAAAAATTAATCCCCAAATGTAGGTATGTAGGTAGTACGGTCGCGCATTACTTCCGATCGACTGCACCAAATTAGATAATTCTTTATTTTTGTGTTTGTTGTTGTCAGGAAAAGGTTTGTATCAAAGAAAAATAAAATAAATATATCTAAATGGCGGTAAAAAGATTGCCGGGTCAGCTAGTAAGAGATATAGGGACAGCTACAATACAAGCGAGCAAGCCCTACTGGGGAAAGACCTATGTAATAGATATAATACCTACCTACATATAATTTATCTAAGGTTTGGCTGAGATGACGATTAAGATTAAATTTAGTCCCATACTCAACTATTTTTTTATACTACCAAGGAGGCAAACAAGCATTGGCCCTGATGTGTAGTTATCGTAGCCTGTGGACGCTTGCAACACCAGGGGTGTCACTCGCGCGGTACCGACCATTAAATACCTTATAACTCATTTTTTTAAGAACCCCATGCTAAATAGTCTCTCGGGAAAACCTCGGCTTATACTTCTAATATATAAAATTCTCGTGTCATAGTGTTCGACTTTGAACTCCTCCGAAACGGCTCGACCGATTTTCGTGAAATTTTGTGTGCATATTGGGTAGGTCTGAGAATCGGACAACATTTATTTTTCATCCCCCTAAATGTTAAGGGACCCCTAAATTTTTTATTTAATTTTTTAGACAATTTTTTTTGTGATTCAGCATTAAAAAATACATACAATCCTTAATTTTCACGCCTCTACGATGAACCCCTATATTTTAGTAGCAAAACAACGTTTGCTGGGTCAGCTAGTATACTTATAATAATTTGAAATACTTTGTTTCCAGGGTAGACTAGACTGGTCGAGGCCGCTGCTAAGCCAGCTAGACGCCATAGCTCCCCACTACGACAAGTGGGTGAACACAGCGGTGTACAGAAAGTGCCGACTCTTCGCCAGCCCACTACTGGAGAGTTTAACTTATACTCCATGGTACCTGGTACCTGTATTCTGGGTACCAATTATTCTTTATCTTGGAATTACGCAGTATTTGGAACTGGTAACATGTGAAGGTAAATTTTGCAGTCGTGGGTGCTTACCATAAGCACCCACAGGTTCGATTCACGCCTAGGGCAAGTCTATGTGATGAGAATGATTGTTTGTTCTGTGTCTAAGTGTAATTTTTCTATAATATGTATGTATTTACAATAAAGTTTTTAAAAGGTCGGCAACGCGTGAGTGACACCCCTGGTGTTGCAAACGTCCATAGGCTACGGTAACTGCTTACCATCAGGCGGGCCGTATGCTTGTTAGCCACCTTGGTAGTATAAAAAAAATTAATGGAATAGAATAAAGAAATAAAGGGCCAAATTAAAAGTACCCAGAATCGACGTTCATGCATGAATAGGTTAATGAATGTAGAGGAGGCGAAGGCAGTATGTTTGGATTGAAGCAATTGGGACTCCATAGTCTCTGCCTACCCCACTGGGAGACAGTGACTATGGAATTACAAACAAAAACACTTGACATTTAGTTACTACCGTTGGCACTTAACCCCACTGAATTCAGGATCTCAGCAGGACATCAATACACACTCTCAATGTACTCTAATCCACATATTACATGCGTGTTTTTGAATTATTCTTCGTTTGGCCCATTGAGTTTTGTTATGCTATATGCTTTCTTCGTCCTAAAGAATTATTTTATTCCTGCTTCGTCCTATTTTATATTCCTTATACGACCCATATATTTTATATATGCAAAACTTATATTTTTGTATGCTTAAGAAATTAATTAACTGTCAATTTGATTGATGTCAATAATTAATATTGTCAACCATAATTGACAATACCGTGCTAACATACCATGCCAAATGTATGGAAATTTGATTGAAATGAATTATGATTGGCGTTTCTATTAAAATGATCGTAATTAAAAGGACATATGTTCCAATTGTGATTTAGACACACAATATGGAGCACCTTATGGTAAGAGGTTACCACAGCCTATGATCCACAGATAATATAATACTACTAGTACTATGAACCCTTATATTACCTAAGCATCGGTGACTTTACATTTTTTTTTATACTACTTGGGTGGCAAACAAGCATACGGCCCGCCTGATGTTAAGCAGTCACCGTAGCCTGTTTACGCTTGCAATACCAGAGGTATCACTTGCGTGTTGCCAACCCATTTTTTTACACTAGGACTTTAAGATGGGAGTGTCCCTGGGATAGGAATAAGTTTCTTTCAAAACGAATCCCTAAATGAGCGCTGGAGGCCTGTACTCACACACAGGAACACAACTAAACTAAACCACTGAGTGTAGTTATTTGGCTGTGGTCTTCTGTGAGGCGGAGGTCCTTCCCCAGTCGGGCTTGCTCGCTAGTATGGTGCCCTACCTCTCTTAAAAGTGGTGAAAAATTGACCGACCGCGTGCGTGTACAACAAGAGTTTTATTAAGGCTGAGCTTCACGTACAGTTATATGGCGACATACAAACAGCGAAATCGCGGGCACATGAGTAGTTATAATTTATATCATCATCATCATCATCTCAACCTATTAACGTCCCACTGCTGGGCACGGGTCTCCACAAATATTTGGAGAGTTATTAGCCTACTATACCATGCTGGCCAGACGGGTTGTTATAGGGTTTTGTTTCGAGTTTTCCCTCTCTTGCGGTGGAAATTGTCTGCTCGACTTACTACCTTAGTCGACTCTTACGACACCCTCGGGATAGAAAGGGGTGGTGACATTTGTATTCTTAATCCGTCACCACACGGTCTTTAATAATAATATGGATAATTTATATGGATATTTGTAATCACATAAAAAAAATAAGCCTTTATTGCTGATTTTACATGTATTACTAACTATATAAATAAACTATCACTACGGATCGGTGTTTCTTGCGACAACACCTGGTCCCTCGACAAAGGCCTCCTCTAAAGACTTTCACATCTCCCTGTCTCTAGCAATTTTCATCCAGCCCGGACCAGCAGTTCCCTAAAGGTCATCCGTCCAGCGCTTTGACTACCGCCCTTTGCTTCTTTTACCTTTTTTTTTGTAATCACATAAGTTTATTCAACTTTTCAGATGATTGCCAGCAGGATTCACTTACCAGCCTGCAGTACACACTCCACGTAGGGCTAGGTGTGTTACTGTGGACAGTGCTGGAGTACTCCTTGCACAGATGGGTGTTCCACCTGAACCCTGGCTCCTCAATCATCATGATACAAATACACTTCCTCATACATGGCATGCATCATAAGGTAAGAAGGCAAATACTCAACTTAGTTTCATAGAACGTCAGTATTATATATTACTAGCTGTTGCCTGCGGCTCCGGCCGCTTGGATGTCGGTTATCGCTGTAAAAAATATTATAAATGTGAAAGTTTGTGAGTATGGATGGATGGATGTTTGTTACTCTTTCACGTAAAAACTACTGAACGGATCTGGATGAAATTTGGCGCAGAGATAGATTATGGTCTGGAATAACACATAGGCTACTTTTTAGCGGAGCCGCGGGCAACAGCTAGTTATAAATAAATTACATCCAGACACAGAACAAACAATCGTTCTTATAACAAAAATATATCAATGGTGCTTATGTATTGTTTTTCTTTAGGTGCCGTTTGATGGACTTCGGCAGGTATTCCCCCCAGTGCCGGCGTTCTTCCTCGCTGTGATATTATACTCTATGCTGCGGCCTGTGTTAACGTACCCTTTGATTAAGCTGACTGGAGCTCTCATTGGTAAGAGATTTCATTATATTGTAACTGCACGCCGTGACTACCTCGCCATTTACGCAGCGTGTTTCGATTCTCTCGAGGGACAAATATTTGTGTGATCTACAATAGTTATATCCAGTTTGGGTGTACTTTGTGTCCGTGAATTGTGTTTGTAAAGTTTCCTACGACACAGGGCTGGTTTCAAAGGGCAGAAGTTTTTGTTTTGTGTCCTAAATATTATAACAATATGTGTCACAACATGACAATATTTATACACTTAAACTCAAACTTTATTTAGATTAAATTCTTATCACTGGCAACAGACACTTTAGCTGAATTTCCTGTATTATTTATAACAAGCTGTTGCCCGAAGCTCTTTTCTTTTTATCTCGATAACCGACATCCAGAGATCCGAGATAAAAAGTAGCCTATGTGCTAATTTCATCCAGATCCTTTTAGTAGTTTTTAAGTGAAAGAGTAACAAACATACATCCATACATACTTTCGCATTTATAATATTGGTAGGATATTGATAATAATAATATCCGGCTATTTGAAAACGTTACCTTATAAGAACAATAGCCCGGACACTATAGGCCAGACGCCGCGCAAGGACATAAAATATCTAGATAAAGTACCTATGTTGTTATTTCCATCGAGCCAAGTGGTTCGTGATCAATTGAATAGGATGCGTGTACTAAAAAGGGAGTTTCGGATATTTCACCACTAGGGAGATCGAAAAAGGGATTCTCAAAAGTCTGAGCTAGAAGCAGTTACTTCAAAATATTGCCGCTACGAAGGTAAATTCTAAAAAAAATGTCGACCCATGCGAAGCTGGACTGATCGCTGGTTTTGATCGAATTATGACAAACTCCACGTTTCATTTGATCACGACAGTAGTCGCATAATTGCAGTGAAATGTACTTAAAAGGATCGAAAAATCGATTCCTATTTCGATACCTATTTGTAAAATGATATCAGCTAGCCCAAAAAAAATATCGTCAGATCTGAATAAACTTGAAAAGATCCAAAAGTAAAATATTGCGACTATTGTTATCTAATCTAATCTTTACTGAATTATGTTTCACGTTTAAACGTTTCACTGCAATTATGCGACTACTGTCGTGATCAAATGAAACGTGGAGTTGGTCATAATTCGTTGTTAATTAACAATAACAAGCGAATATTAGTCTAGATAGATAAAAATGGCATTAACATAATAATTATAAAAAAAGAAAATATTTTTCAAACCTAAAGGATAGTGGAGAAACACAATAAATATGCACTTAATTACACAAAATATATCCCTATGCTTACTTATCCATATTCTTATCCTGGTGTGTTGTCAGAGAGAGGTAGAAAACCATACTAGCGAGCAAGACCGACTGGGGAAGGACTTCCACCTTACAGAAGACCACAGCCAAATAACTACACACAGCGATGTAGTTGTGTTCCTGTGGGTGAGTACAGGTCTCCAGCGCTCATTTGGGGATGCGTTTTGAAAGAGACGTATTCCTATCCCAGGGATACTATACTCCATTCTAAAGCCCTGGTAAAAAAAATGGGTTGGCAACACGCAAGTGATACCTCTTGTATTGCAAGCGTCCAAAGGCGTATGCCTGTTTGCCACGTAAGTAGTATAATAAAAAAAACTGAGCTTTGTGCTGCAGCCACAGAAATACATCTATTTCTGAGGCTGCAGCATTTTCATTCTGAGCCTAGGCTCAGAATGAAAATGCTGCAGCCTCGATAGGGCTAGCCCTATCTCGATAATGCCTTCGCCACCTATAAAGAGACGACCAAATAATTTTAACAAAAAAAAAAACCGACTTCAGTACGGCAAGTTGTAAAATTTTTAGATATTTGTTTGTTACAATCGAATAAAATCGACTGAGCGTCGGGCTGAACACAGGTCAAGTAGGTATTTAAAGCAATATTTAATCTGTGCAATCCGCGCTCAATTCATTCACGTCATTATTTATTATTAATAGTTGCTTATCAACAATAACCGAAACTTATCTAATCGCCATCAGTAAAATACTTATTATTGAAAAGTTCAGATGGCCATCTGTGGTCTTCTTCATCAGTTTTACTTCACCAAATTACACTTTCTGAATGCAAATGATTGATTAGTTGTTAAAAATATTGAAATTGCTATATGTGTGCCTATAACTTTTGAGGAGTTCCCTCAATTCCTCATGGATCCCATCATCGGAACTTTCTTTTGATGATAATGGGACCAAACTGGAAGTATGTCCAGCCAGACAAAAAAAGATTTTTTCAAATCGGTCCATAAATGACGGAGTTATGCGATAACAAACATTAAAAAAAAAAAAAAAAATACACACGAATTGATAACCTCCTCTTTTTGAAGTCGGTTAAAAAATATCTATAAAGTAACCTACGTCCTTCCCCATTAACGTTTATCAAACATTAAAACTAGTTCAGCGATTTTAGTCATGAAAAGACCACATAAAGACAGAGTTACTTTCGTATTTATAATATTGGATGACATTTTTTTATACTCCTTGGGTGGTTAACAAGCATACGGCCCGCCTGATGTGAAACAGTTACCGTAGCCTATAGATGCTTGCAATACCAGAGTATCACTTGCGTGTTGCCAACCCATTTTTTTAAACAATGTCTTTAAGATGGAGTATCCCTGGAACAAGAAAACGTTTCTTTCAAAACGCATCCCTTAATGAGCCTTGGAGACCTGTACTCACACACAAACACAACTAAACTGCTGTGTGTAGTTGTTTGGCTGTGGTCTTCTGTAAGGTGGAGCTCCTTGCCCAGTGGGCTTGCTAGTATGGTGTCCTACCCCTCTTGATTACTGATATATTAGTAGACATTGGCGTTTACGCGACACAGGCCTCCTACCCTACTATTTATGTCTTTTTCCTCCTTTCTTTCTTCACTTTTCGTGCCGTATATTTTATTTGAACAATTGTATTTCATTTTACACCTCTTCCCACTGATGCTGCGATAGCTATACTAATATTATAAAGCTGAAGAGTTTGTTTGTTTGGTTGAACGCGCTAATCTCAGAAAGTACGCGTTCGATTTGAAAAATTCTTTTTTTGTTGAATAGTGCATTTATCCAGGAAGGCTATAGGCTATATAACATCAGGCTATGATCAATAGGAGCGGAACAGTAGTGAGATATGTTGCAAAATCGGGGAAAATATTCCAAATTACCACGCGGACGAAATATATATTTGCAGTGAACAAACCATTGGTATATTAATAGAACTTTAATCTAAGACATGATGGATGGTGATGGCTGATTAAACAGCTTCTATTAGCACAACCATGGGAGGTCTAATCTATTCGCTCTGTCGGTTATCGGCACACAAACTCTTTCATCAATTTAGTATTATAGATAGCTGAACATCAAATACGCGTCAAGTGGATGTTTCTAGTAACCAAACGGCTGCATCGAGTTCATTCGATTGACTGCTGTTACGAACTCAGGAGTAGAGTCTCGGGTCGCATAATTGGTAATGTCCAAGAGGCATAGTTTCGAACCCTGCTCCAGGATGTGGAAAAAGTCTAGTTTTTCCACATTGCTTTACATATTTAAAAAATGCGTATTTAGTCTGATGGAATACTCTTGGGTCGAACGGTTGTTCTTTTTTATATTATTTGGGTGGCAAACAAGCATACGGCCCACCTGATGTAAAGCAGTTACCGTAACGCGCGTGTTGCCAACCCATTTTTTTACACCAGGGCTTTAAGATGGCAGTACCTATCCCTGGCATAGGAATATGTTTCTTTCAAAACACTAAATGAGAGCTGGAGACCTGTAGTCACACACAGGAACACAACTACAACGCTGTGTGTAGTTGTGTAAAGTGGAGGTCCTTCCCCAGTCGGGCTTGCTAGCTAGTATGGTGCCCTATCTCTCTTAGTGAAGTCGTATATGAGATAAAGTCAGGCCATTTTTTTCTAGTTGTCAATACAATTTGAATATTTGATGATGGCGAGACACGAGATGCTATTGCGAAGAGGCTTCTACGAGAAGCTCTATAAATATATCTAACTAGCTGACCCTGCGAACTTCTTACCGCCATGTTTTTTTCTTTTCTTTTTCTATACAAACCTTGTCCTGACAAAAAAAAAGAATTATCTAATTTGGTGCAGTCGCTTGGAAGTTATTATGCGCGTACATATATGTGTTCATCTTATTCCAGGATACCTGACGTACGATATGATACATTACTATGTACACCATGGTTCTCCTACCGATGGCTCCTACTTGTACGCGATGAAGAGGTACCATAGCAACCATCACTTCATCAACCATGACAAAGGTACTTACCTCCTTGTCTAATATTGCGAACAGAAAATATAATCCAGACACTAGATGCACTTTGTGTCCGTTAAATGTACGTTTGTAAAGTCCCCCGCGACACGGGGCTTGTTTCCTAGTACGGGAGTTGTATTAATGAAAAAGATAAATACAGTAAAATCACTGAGATAAACATAAAGAGCAGCAAATGCAAACTCATATAATACTTATACATATGTCTATTTATTTATTTATTTATATTAAAAAATCCTACAAAAAAAAGTGTAAACAAGTTGGTAATATAAATTGCTAATAACAAGCTTCCACAGATATGTTGAACAGTTAAGTAGTATTATATTATCTGTGGTTAATTTATGCCTGCTTCGCGCTGCGCTGTTAAAATTCAATGACAGATATGTTTGAATTAAATTTGAAGGTAACTCAATACAAAAGCGATGCAACAAGTTTCTAGTGTATTACCTAAGTATTTAACTTAATATGTAAATAAATAAAACGTATTCAACTTTATAAACATAGTGGTATATTTATTTATTTATTGTATTAAAAAGAACTAATAAATTTCACACTGAGATAAGAATTATTAATTTCTTAATATTAAGAAATTAGTACTGTACCCATATTTGCGAAATAAAACCTCTTTTTCTCTATTCAGTAAATCAAGTAGGCATTTCATATATAGAATCTTCATGTTTTAATAAAGGAACTTTTTCTTTTTTTCAGCTTTCGGCATAAGCTGTAAATTGTGGGACCACGTTTTTAGGACATTTGTGCAAGTGAAAAAACTAAGTTTAAGTTTACATTGGTAGTGCCATGCTGTGTGTACTTAGGTTTACTTTAAGATATATTATTGTTATTCCTACACAAAGTTATAAAATACTGAAAATGAGAACACTTTAATTTAGATAAAGCTTTAAAATTAATGTATTTAAACCATTTAATTGGATAAGCTTAGAAAGTAAGAAAGAAAAACTATTGATTAGTTTTCTTTATTTCTAAACTTATCCCATTAAATGGTTTAAATGCATTAGATTGTATAGGTACATAATATAATCTAAGAGGATAATCGGCGAGTAATGCTTCTAGTATTGCAAGAGTCTATAGGCTACGGTAACTGCTTACCGCAAGGCAGACCGTATGCTTGTTTGTCACCGTAGTAGAATGAAAATGAATATAGAAAGCGTTCGGTGACGATGACGCGAGTTCCATGATATTTGTTCATCCAAAAAGTGCTCAACGTGCTACAAGAAGTTTTCACTTCAAAAAAAAAAGATTGAAACGGATCACGTCGCTGATTGGTTTTTCGATATTATGGTTTTGTTATTAATGATTAGATACTTATGTAATATAATTGGTTACTTTTACTAGGATGGACAAGGGCAGCTCAGGTCTGAGGGTAATATTGTACCTTTGCATGTACGCAAACAATTATTATAACTTTTTAATGTACTCGTAAATTATAAAGTTAAAATTCGTGCCATTGACTAAATTTGTTAGGTATCTAATGTAAAACTACATAAACACGTGAAGGAAGGGACTTGTTGTTATGAGAGTAATAAAGAGATATTTTTTGATAAATTTTGTTTAAATTTTACTAGCTGTAGCGGTTTTGGCGGTTATAAGTTTATATTTAAAAAATATATTTTTAAATACAAACTTTTATATTGTATTTATTTATGTAATTTATGAATGTTTATGCATTTAATATTCTGAAGAGCCCATACACGACACGGCTGTCTTGTTTCGTTGAAATGTTCCTATGACTACCTTTGAACATCATCATCACACACTGACTTTCACCTAGAAATATATAAGCAGTCAACATAAATCAACAAATCCAAAAACAACGCGGTTATATTGTTTCCTTAAAGAGTTGCCATGGTTACCTTCCGACTTCATCTTCACGTCCTGAACACCCATCTAGGAAATTAGTACTCGTCAAGATAAATTCAAAATACCCAAACACGACACGGCTATCTTGTCTCGTTAAAGGGTTGCCATAGCCGCCTTCCGACTTCACCATCACGTCCTAAACACCCATATAAGAATTATTATTTAGGACGTGAAGGTGAAGTTTTAGATTTATCTTGACGAGTCAAGATACAATAAAGGTGTATGCACACAGGCCACAGGCGACTCCGGAAAATATATATGTGTCATGCAGTAAACGCGACGAGTTGCCACAATCTTTCCCGCAGAAGAATATTTAATCAAACAAGAGATACCGCACCTTGTACCCTAGTGGGAACGCTCTACAAGTCTAGATAATAGCCATTGGCCGAGTTCAAAGTCACTAATACCTAGTTTCATGCTGACTCATAGACAAGATGCAATAATGGTATTTATGTTATAATCACAATTTATAATGCAATTTATAGAACAACGAACAATGCAACCAAATAATTGTGAAAATTAAAGATAACATGTGTTACATTGCATTTTATCCATATAACTACTTACTAAAAACTTACGCAATGTACGTGACTTGATAAGATCATAATTTAATCACAATATTTATAATAATAAACTAATATTTAATACAGGTTACATTCAAATTTTACTCGAATAACCATTGTGATACACGCCATGTTTTTAATTCTCTGTTCTAAATTCAAATTGCCAACCATAGACTCATAGTATATACTTAAATATACTTTAAATGTGATTTTGTTAATTTTGTAGAGTGCCAGTAATATATTTACATAAATAATGATTAGTCTAAGTGATAACCGGAATACGCTTCGTGTGTTTATAATATTTTTTTTATTTGTGAAAGTTAGTGGGACATTTTTTTCTGGATGGGACTTTTTGAGCGAACTAACTGACGAATTAAATGCTGTTTGCCCTATATTAGAGAAAACTACTTCAATAATTACTGATTTATTCAGAACACCTTCAATAGGTAAGTTACTTAGGTATTATTTTTTTTCAAATTTTGCACTAAATTGTTACAAAGCTAAGCATAATATCAATAAGCATTTCTACCAGTCAAACGTGATGCAGAGATTTTCAAAGCAGGCCTCGAATAAAAAAAAATGTTTGAATAATAAAATTAAATTACTTAACTACTTAAGTAATAATAAAATAATGCAAGAAGAAAAATATATACGTATTTAATGTGAAAGAAATTGACAAAATAATTCAAAGGTACTCACTGCATCTTTAGTACTGATTTGCATGCACTACCTACTAGTTACTAGTTGAGGCTGTGTAGAAGCTAAAATCCGAGGTTCGATCTCCAGTGGTGTTCAGTTTTTTCGTTACTGAAACTGTATAGATATACATGGGACCTAGCGTAGTTAGTGAAACGTGCGTGTTATACACCTCTGCCTTCTGCTCAACTTTTCTTAATTTAGTGCTTTAGCAACTTAATAACGCCTGTGGTCGAAATAAGAGCAATACAAATGATACGTAAAGCCCGTGACATCTAAATATGTCTCCACTTTAGTATTAAACGTATGGTCAAACCCAATGATATTAAGGCTGGCTTCATACAGTTTTAAGAGAGGTAGGGCACCATACTAGCGAGCAAGCCCGACTGGGGAAGGACCTCCACCTTACAGAAGACCACAGCCAAATGACTACACACAGCGGTGTAGTTGTGTTCCTGTGTGTGAGTACCGGTCTCCAGCGCTCATTTAGGAATGCGTTTTGAAAGAAACGTATTCCTATCCCAGGGTTACTTCCATCTTAAAGCCCTGGTGTGAAAAAATGGGTTGGCAACACGCAAGTGATACCTCTGGTAATGCAAGCGTCTATAGGCTACGGATACTGCTTAACATCAGGTGGGCCGTATGCTTGTTTGCCACCCAAGTAGTTTAAAAAAAAAAAAAAAAAGCCGGAATGTCTCTCTGAATTCATAATCTATATTCATAATCTAAATTCCGGCACCTTACCTCGCACGTATCTTAAAAATTCAGATTGATCAGTAGTCTCATGTTTCCCGGACAAGCAAACGTCTCTATGGAAGAGTAATTAATATCTACTGTCAAACTGAAATAATTCCTAATCTGATTTCAGTATGTGTGATGCCGCTTTATCAAATGTATGGAAAAACGCGCGTTATGAAATCATAATCTCCGGCATTCAGAATGCTCGTCAGTATCATTCTTACAGATCGATCTGAGAAATTCATATTCTGAAAAAATCAGTATGTGTGTGGAACATAGTTTCTTTGTATGGAATTCTGGGCTTTCTAAAATAATAATATGAATTAAGATTATTATGAATTCAGGGAGACTTTCCAGTTGTGTGAGGCCAGCTTTAGTAGTAAAAAATACACTAATATTAAAAAAGAGAACGGATTTTTATTTTTGTATAATAGAATCAATAACAAAAACTACTGGAACGATTTAAAAAATACTTTCAGCAGTAGATTATTTTTTATTCAAAAATAATTGCAAAGCTCTGACTTTAAGTAAGTATCACATGACAGCTGTCATGATAGCAGTTTTGTTTATATTTTCCCGCGCATCAGAGGCGCAGGAATTTCAGCTACCAATGAACTTCAATAAAATTCATGTCTCCGTTGCGCGGGAAAATTAATCAACATGATCAAAGTTCCTACTTTTGATAAGTGAGGAGGTTATAAGAGAGGTAAGGCACGATATTACCGTACAACCCCGACTAGGGAAGGACCTCCACCTTACAGAAATCCACAGCCAAATAACTACACACAGCGGTTTGTTAGTTGTGTTCCTGTGTGTGAGTAGGTACAGGTCTCTCTCTCCCTCATTTTGAAAGAAAGAAACGTTTTTCTATCTCAGTGATATTCCATCTTAAAAAATGGGTCGGCAACACGCAAGTGATACCTCTGGTATTGCTAGCGTCCAAAGGCTGCGGTAACTGCTTAACATCAGGCAGGCCGTGCTGCCGTCCACTAACTAAAAGGCCGTTAAGCCACAGTTAGTTAAGATTCATTTTGCTAGCTAGCTAGCTAGCAAAATGAATCTTAACTAACTGTGGTTAAGATTCATTTTGCTAGCTAGCTAGCTAGCAAAATGAATCTTAACTAACTGTGGCTTAACGGCCTTTTAGTTAGTGGACGGCAGGTGTACTTGTTTACCACCCAAGTAGTATAACAAAGAGGTTTGGAAAGCATTTGGAAAATTGCTGAAAGGAATAGGTAGGTACGTACTAAAACAGTTATTATGTTAGGTACTAGGTACCTATGTACATGTGATTGTTATACCCTACGCGCGGTAACGGTAAGGGATATCAGACCAATTGATCGACGAACGATCAATTGGTCTGGTAAAACCCTAAGGGTTTACCACTGCTTGTTCACTGACTCTGTCGGATAAAAACAATCTTGTTTGTGTATCGTTTCCATGGTTACCTACTTACATTAGCAATAAGTAAGGGGTAAAGCTGCATATTTAAATGACTAGCTATCGATATTGATCTAATAAATAGTACCTATTACATGCCTATTATATATACTTCGGGTAGATATTGCAACTTGACTTTGAAGGAAAACTTTGATGCTGAAAATCGATACTGCTTTAATTGAAGTAGAGGAAAGTATTTGATTTCATTTAGTAAATGTCTATATCGTGGGGTTCTTCAAAAAGGAGATAAAGGATATAACAGGGTTGACAACGCGCAGGTGATATACCTGGTGTTGTAAGTGTCCGAATGCTGTGGCAATCGTTTACCACCAGGCTATATGCTCATTTGCCTCTTTAGTGCGAAATAAAAATGTAAAATATACCTACAGTAGAACGCCCATTATCCGAATTAATTGGGACCGGGGTCGATTCGGATAATCGAAAATTTGGATGATCGGACATAGACTGGTAATAGGTAAAGAAAAACGAATTGTCACACATAGAATAAACTTTATTAAGTTTAACAAATACAGTTCTACAATAACGCTCTAGCTTTCCACCATAACAATTGAAATATAATATATATCTGGACTCTAACGAGTTCCAACTAGCTACAACAAAACAAAAATTATATTACGCTTAGGACCGATTCGGATAATTGGCGATTCGATTAATTGGCGTTCGGATAAACGGCGTTCTACTGTACCTATATTACCATTATGACTTTCTCTAAAGCGATATACTCAAGTGTCGCAATATCGGTACAGAGCCATCTTGGGTACCAATAAATCAATTTTTTCATAGCTACTTACGGTGGACAACGGAGATGGCTGTATTGGGCCGCTATATGATGATTAGTTTTTTAGGAAAACCAATGCATAAATTTGTGTGAAATATATTTTTATCTGTAGGTTTAGTGTAATATTGTACGAAGTTACTAAATTTTACAGAAATATATACCTACTTAGTTAAAACGGTTTTCTTAATAAACTTATCTTCTACAGCTATCTCCGTAATCTACGTAATATTATTTAAAACCTATAAATACCTTCTTAAATTTATCCTCCTAAAGCAGACGAAGAAGGTCCGATCACATCTGAAGCTGTAGCCGAATGTCTGAAGCGCGGGCGCGAACTAGCCCGAGCGGCAAAACGAAGGGGTAACGAGCTCGTCCGAAATGGAGTGAGCATAGATGCATATGCTCCAGGCATGCTGCATTTCTTCTCTGCTGACCTACCTTCGGAAGTGAGGAAGGCATCTGACATGTCTAAGGAGATACTGACAGCGACAAAGTTGCTACAGATGAAGATGCATTCTGGGTAACTATCGTTTTTGTAGGTAAAATATAAATTGAAATTAACAAATATTTTTAGAATTTTGCTATGCAATTAGCTCAAATATACTTAAATATTAAAGCAATGTGGAAAAAGACGAGCCCGGAGCAGGACTCGAACCTGCGCCTCTCGGGTTCCGGCCCAGCGCACTACCAACTGTGCCATCCGAGCTCCTACTCCAGAGTTCAAATTTGTCCACCGCTTGTTTACGTCTTGGAGTAACGTCGTCTTTTTCCACATTGCTTTAATATTTAAGTGAAATTAACAAATTTGAATAAACTATCTTGTATCGTTTACTTGATACTTGCCATGCTAACGTAACCATGCCAAGGTAACCCAATGATATTAAGACGACATCGACTTCCAAGATAAGCAGAAAAAGCAAGTACCTATGCAAATTCTATAATTTTGCCGTATGTTTGACGTTCGGAGGTAGCATGTACCGTGCGGTCCACATTTCAGAAGACCGCATAGCTTGGAGACTTGTCGTTTGTGGTCGCAATCCTCAGCAGTGAGGTAACGACGATGATGATGATGATAAATGTTGGTTACCAGACATTAGGATTTAGGGTTTTTAGATACCTAAGTATTAGGATTTGAGTCGAGTTTGGATCTACATACGATTTACGACTTTATGTGTTCAATTTGTCGAAATTACTATTAACAATAAATTTTGCAGTGTAACACCTAATACTTTCCACTCGTTCCTGGAGCACCAAGGTATCTGCCTCCACGACCCTTACTGCCGACCATCCCTGGTGACCTGCGCCAGTACTACCAAGTACCGCAGTATCGACGGCACTTGTAACAACGAGGAACATCCTGAGTGGGGAAGGAAAGGGGCGCCCTTCACCAGGATTGCGACACCTAGATATGCTGATGGTAAAGAATATATAAGGCATGGTGTAGAAATTATTTTAAACTGAAATGCTAACAGCAGCTTTCTTTTCAAGTTGCAAGCATTCAGTCAGTTGACAGGCTGAGGCATTATCGGAATTAACATCAGTGAATGTGCTGTATTGAAAAGTTTGCGAAGCCTCTTCTGTTATTGTATTAAAATAATAATGGTAACCTTAATTTGCCCCATTGCTGGACACGGGTTTCCTCTCCTCTATCAAGAGCATTAGTAGGTAACAGTTATTAATTTGCAGGATAATAAAACTTTAATAATATGAAACCGCTCGTCCGGGCAGACTAATCAGTTTTTTTTCTTAGTATGATCGTTATTTCCCAGGTATATACTCTATGCCAGTAGCCCGCAGCGGGCGTCCTCTGCCAAACCCCAGGGTCCTCTCAACTCGTCTGTTCGCAAACAGTCCGATCGGTAGCCGTGTGCTGTCCAACTTGAACATGCAGTGGGGCCAGTTCATCACACACGATATGCTGTTTCAACTCATGGAAGTTACTGGTAACTAATTATAAAATAATAGCAACAATATAGGTCATAATATGTCTCACAACTGGGCGCGGATATCTCCTCTCCTTCATCGAGATAACTGAGGGGGTTTTATCCATAGATAAAACCCTCTCAGTTATCTCGATGAAAGGAGGCCACATGGCTCAGAAAAAATCTAAAGGCATACTTTTGAGACATGTGGGTTTTCACACGCAGTCTTTAATCACTTTGCGGTGTTACCTACCTTATCTCCATACAGTTAGAGTTGCAAAATGTTTGGCTGACCAAATTTCTGGATTAAAACAATTTTAAGCGAGGGAAAGGACAAACTTTTACTATGTATCGAAGATGCAGACAGCATTTAAAGTGCCCACAGATGGACAATATTTCGTGTCGACGACAGTTGAAATCCAACAACCTCTAGCCAATAGTCACCAACCGGGGACAGCAGAAATTGACCATTGATGATTGCGAGCTCCAGCGACGACCGCGTCGGTGGCACTAGCAAGCTAGTTTCACATATATAGATTTGTTCTTCATAGATGAAGGCGGTATCCAGTGCTGCTTAGGCGATGGTCGGGATGTTTTGCCATTGGAATGGCAGAACGACAAGTGTATACCTATCACTGTGCCTGACGACGACCCATTCTATCGACCACATGGCATCAAGTGCCTGAACTTCGTAAGGAGTATCACTACACCGAGGGATGACTGCAGTCTTGGACATGCTGAACAGGTTTTTATTATATAGATTTGAGACCTTGGACTATTTGTCGAAATATAAAATGGCGCGTAAAACCGGCCGAATCAAAATGAACCTTCTCATTAAACTATAAGGTTGCTAACATGTCCGCAGGAGCTAAAAACTTAATAAAACCAATAGGTAAATATTAAAGTGCTGAAATACACTATGCTTTGGAAATTTAGTAGAGGCATTTGCCTTTTCTTTCAAGATTAAGTTAAAACAATCAGCAATACTTGCCAGTTTTGTCAAATTAGCTATGCAAACGTATGTCGAAGATTACATTTGCGATCAGGAAAAAGGTCCCCTGATCGCAAATGTCGACATTAAGCGATTGAGAAAAGAGACTAGGTGAGCGTAATAAGGTACTGCATCAACACAGTAGGTAGGTATACAATGGCCTTAAAGTGTCACCGGTCTAAAATTCCTTATTTGTCGGACAGCGACTCATCAACTCAATTAAATCTATTCTTTCACTTCCTCAATGTCTTCATTTATGGTTACTCAGCTGTAAAACAACTAAATTGTCCTTGAGATTAAATCAGTGCAATTTATTATTTACAGTAGTTTACAATAAATAAATTAGATTGTTGTTCCAACCCATTATTTTTTATTTCTAGTGGTGGAATAGTATATAAATAGAAATCCTTTGTATACCTAATAAATAATTACGTGTACAGACAGATACATAGGTAGGTTCTTCCTACCTAAGTAGGTACCTCTCAGTCTCAGCAAACGAATGAATTCTAAATTAGGAATTTCCTCTTGCTGTACAAGCAAGACGAAATTCCCAATTTAGAATTTTTAATAATATATAAAGGATAATACAAAATTTAACCTGAGCTTAAATTTTGTATTATCCTACTATAATTACTTTTTTTACTATGATGCCAGCCTGTTTTTTAGCAATTGTAGCCTATGGACGCTTGCAATATCAGAGGTATCACTTGCATGTTGCCAACCCATATTTTACATCAGTGCTTTATGGGAATATCCCTTGAATAGAAATACGTTTCTTTCAAAACGCAATTCTAAATGAGAGCTGGAGACCTGTACTCACACACAGGAACACAACTGCACCGCTTTGTGTAGTTATTTGCCTGCGGGCTTCTGTATGGTGGAGGTCCTTCCCGAGTCGGGCTTGCTCGCTAGTATGGTGCCCTACATCTTTTACTTGCATTATTACAAAATATATCTTTATTATGTGTTTATTCAAGATGAACACAGTGACAAGTTACCTGGACGGCTCAGCGGTGTACGGGTGCGACAAAAAGTTATCTTCCAAGCTTCGTGTCAAGATCGGCGGCAAGCTTCGCCAGGAAGAACGTCAGGGATGCATCAGAGGCTTTCTGCCAAGTGTCAGTGATAAGTTTGCAGTATGCGACTTGAGGAATTCTTCGGAACCCTGCTACCTCGCTGGTAAGGTGCTTTTCTTCATACTTCTTAGGTTGCAAACAAGCATACGGTCCGCCTGATATTAAGCAGTTACCGTAGCCAATGGACGCTTGCAATACCAGATGTATCACTTGCGTGTTGCCGCATCCCTAATTGAGCGCTGGAGACCTGTACTCAAACACGGGAACACAACTACACCACTGTGTTGTAGTTACTGTGGACGGACCTCCACCTTACTTCTGTAAGGTAGAGGTCCGTCCCCAGTCGGGCATGCTCGCTAGTATGGTGCCGTACCTCTCTTTAGATGATCACAAAGCACGACATAGAATAAAGCAGGTGAGGGGATTGCTATTAAGTTTTGTTTTTCCTCTTTCAAAAGACAACCCTCGCGCTAGGGAAGAAGCCCTGTCGCTCGGTATAAACCTTTATGGATCACACAAAGTTTTGGAGTAGAAATCAATCCTACAACACTCAGCACGGTGAGCACCTTAACCACTAGACCACACGTGCAGATAACATAACATATTATGATAAATACAACACTGGTATAAAGCAGATCGTAGAATTGTTGCCACTAGTTGCAGTTATCAGTTCTCTTGATATGGAGAAGAAATCCGTAGTCTACTCACTGAATTCATCATCATTATTATCACTTCAGCCGAAAGACGTCCACTGCTGGTATTCAGTCTTGAGAGACAACCCTATCCATCGGCTGCCCGCAACAGCAACCTTATTCACAGAATTACTTTAATATTTCAGGCGATCCCAGAATAAATCAAACCCCAACTCTTGCTATGCTCCACACGCTACTTCTGAGGGAACACAACAGAATAGCAGACAAACTGTCCAAGATGAATCCTCTGTGGAGCGACGAGAAGTTATTCCAGGAGTCCAGGAGGATCGTTATAGCAGAGATACAGCATATCACGTATCAAGAATGGCTGCCTACTAACTTTGGTGAGAGCGATTTCAATATTATGTTTAACATTGGCATAATAGTAAGTTTCGAACACGCGACCTTGATAACTTTGCTTGATAAAAAAAGGCGCGGAAGACCATGGGCAAGAAATTTGTCCATCAATGGGACAATATATCTTACCAGTGTATTCAAAAAACAATATAAAAAGTATTAATGATACTTAGAATTCTATTTTACAGTGTAATGTTATTGTTACTAGGCGAATACTACCTGCGGTACTATAGAATATCGCCATCCAGCCTATACAGTCGCGACTACAGTCCAGACGTGAACCCTGGCGTCATCAATAGCTTCGGAGCGGCTGCCTTCAGGTTCTTACATTCCATCATTAGCGACAACATCGTCACTTGCCCTGAGGCTTACAACAAGGCCTACTTGTACAGGTAACCCATTAACTCGTAGCGCCATCTAGGGGTCCGTAAATAACAATATGGATGATAACGACATCTAGTAGCCGACTAGCCAAAGTAAGAATGAACGCTGATTAGTAGTCAATCTTCTTCTTATCGAGTGGTTAATTATCGACCTGGTGACAAAGTTCTTAAGATCGCCAATATAATAAGCCTCTGCAGTGATCTAACGACTGTTAGTAGACATGGCATGATTTTACAAGGCTTTTACAATGCGGTCACTATCCACAGATAAACCGCGCCCCTGGTAGCCGCTTAATGCTCAGCGAGTGCATCTGCTTATGACCAGTCAATGAACAACTGGATAAATAAAGTGTAAATACTAGCGCCATCGAGAGAACAACTAGGCCAACTTTGTATAGTACATTTTGATTCCAAAAAAACAATATTTACCTAAATTAATTTATTCCGCAGATTAAGTGACCATTACTTCAACCCTAGTCTACTAGAATCCGCACCTGACTCCTTCGACGACGTCGTGAGAGGCATCCTAGCATCAAATGCGGGAGAATCAGACCCTTACTGCACAGGAGAGATTACAAACCTACTGTTCAAGTCGCGGAACAAGTGGGGCATGGACCTCATAGCCATGGATATTCAGAGGGGGAGAGATCATGGGATCGCTTCTTATAATGATTATAGGTAGGTAGGTGTTTTATTTGTCCAATAGACTGTAAAGGAGATATACTTATCAGACCATACTTGGTAATTAATTACGGAATTATGAAAATTCTGGCATCATCAAATAGATGCATGCGTGCAAAAAATCTATCGGTAATATTTTAGTGCCTAAAATAAACAAAAATAGAACATAGGTGTCGCTAGTTGACGCAGCACACTTGTGTCAACAACTAGCGACACCTATGTTCGTTTCATTATAGTCCATTCTGTGTATAGATAAATTACAGAACATAGAAACTAAACAGATTGCCCAGTATTATATTTAAAAATAATGTTGTTACAGAGAGATTTGCGGTCTACCGAGGGCTAGAACATTCCAAGATTTAGCTAATGATATGTCTCAAGACGTAAGTGCATATACAAATTTAATACCTATTACAGTATGAATAAAAATTGACAAGTGGTAATATTCGGAAACCGGGCATCATACAATCGAGTAATCCCGGAGAAATACGTCCACCTTACAAAAGACCACAGTTATATAACTAAAGGTGGTAGTTTATTTATTTATTTAAAACTTTTTGCACATAAATGGCGGCCTTAATGCCAAAGGCATTCTCTACTAGCCATCCTTTGGGTGATGCAGCGAGAAAACTAGGTAGTTCCAGAGCATAGATTAAACACGTAAACTGGTATTCCAGAGTGTGAGTATTATACAAAAAGATACGTTTTCTTATGGCAGGGTTATCTATAATACAAACTCTGCTGTTGCTGGATTAAGGCCTACTTGAATGGATCTTGTCCATTGCCCGCAATCTTTTCCAAGTCACTAACAATACAATTTAACATAACAATATTAATTACCTTTTTTTCCAGCGTATAAACGCTCTACAATACATGTACGAGTGTATAGACGACGTAGACTTGTTCGTGGGAGGTGCTTTGGAGCAGGATGTCCAGGGCTCCATCCTAGGGCACACCTTCCAGTGCATCGTTGCCGAGCAGTTCTATAGAACTAGGATCGGTGATCGATACTTCTATGACAATGGAGAAATGCCGCATTCATTTACTACAGGTACCTGCATTTCATGTTATATCTATATCAAGTCTGTTTATAAACTGCCCACTGCTGGGCATGAGTTACCGGTCTACCATGTTCGCCCAGCGAAAGTTTATTGAAATAAAGACTATTTATCTAGGTTTATAATGCCCGGCAAACATCTTGAAGACCACAGCCAAATAACTACACACAGCGGTGTAGTTGTGTTCCTGTGTGTGAGTACAGGTCTCCAGCGCTTATTTAGGGATGCGTTTTGAAATAAACGTATACCTATCCCAGGGATATCTTAAAGCCTTGGTGTAAAAAAAGATTAGGTTGGCAACACGCAAGTGATACCTTTGGTATTGCAATTGTCCATAGGCTACGGTAACTGCAACAACAGGCGGGCCACCCAAGTCGTATAAAAAAAACTTGACAAATTGCGCAGAAAGCGTTTTTAGCTGTCTTTGGTGGTATATGTGGGCCAGGGCGGGACGCGACAAAAAACCAATCACAGTATTGAAGGATTTGCGTCATTGGTTAATACTGTCGAACTATGCTCCTTGCAAGCGTTGGCCCAAGTAATAATAATGCCCGGTAGATGGTCGCCCGGTGGACAAAATTCAACTGCAATTTTATCTTTCTGCACTCCTTCTCCTTACCATAACACGCCGCACAGTGGTAAACGGCGACGTGAACGCAGTCAAAATGTTCTATAAGTAATACTTTTTCAATTATATTTGTTTTCCCAGATCAACTAAAAGAAATTAAGAAAGCTTCAATGGCTCGTCTGATCTGCGACAACACGGACGGAGTACACTACGTACAGAAGAAGGCTTTCGAGATAGAATCTCCTTACAACCCTAAGTACAGATGCGACGATTATAACAATATACCCTACGTCGATCTTACTGCGTGGAAGAAAAATACACTTTTTGACTAATATTGACAAATTCATACTTTGTATCTGTGAATTGTACTTATTTCTCCTGTGAGAAATTCACCACTAACAGTTTCGCACACACACCACAAGTGCACAAGTGTGTGCGCAAATACAGGTGTCCTAAGGGACGCACAATGGGATATGTAATGTAATATGATATGTATTGAAATCTAATTTTAATCGCATTGTAAATAATATAATTAATAGCATTTAATTTTTTGTTATTTAAATATAATTTAATATGTTTAAATAACAAAAAATTTAATGCTATTTGTGTTGTTTTATGAAATAAATAAGCATTCATTGGAGGTCAACAGATTGAAGATAAAAAATAGACCCATAATCAGAAAAAAAAAAATATTCTGTGCGATCAGGAATGGTCAGTAAGATCTGAACTACACAATCCGACATGACCTGAAAGAGATCAGGTGTAGGGCCATAGGTTTCATGTGTTTCGCTGCGGTACGGGGTGTGTAAAAACCGCCAAATAATGTATTTTTGGCGGTTTTTACACGAGGTTTTTAAATATTGTTTCATATCTATGTAGGTATGAATGAGTTCTTGTTATTTACAAAATATAATTTATATTTTGTTCAATTGGGTTTAAATATGACACATAATTATAAAACTGTAACAATATTTATTATGTTTAAACAATAAAAACTTGTACATAAATGTAATTTCAATTATTTGTGTTCCTTATAAAATGGTTATAATAATATGATCTAGATAAATATCACATTTAGAATATTTGTATTTATATAATATAGTTTTACGTCAGCTTATATCGAGTCTTATGTAACTATGATTTCCGGACTAACACTTTAGTTTATCTTGACAGAAAAGCTCTATATCAGTTTACAGGTACCAGGTCCTCAGCAAAACGCGCGGTTTTCGTAACTAATATAGAAGAGTTATAACTAAAGGTTGGATAATCAATCTATATTTATTTATTGTTATGATGTAACGTTAAATAATGTAGATGACGACATCTATCGACAGTCAAAGAACCTGTTATTTTTTGTGAGTAGTTTTATTGTAAAAGAGCACCCACAGGGGTATTCCGTAAGAGCGAAAACCAAGCGACCGCAAAAATGGAGCAAAATCTGGCTGTAAGATTGAAAATCGGAGCAAAATCTGGCTGTCAGATTGAATATCGGTATTCCGTAAGAGCAAAAACCGAGCCTTTTTGACGTTTAGCAATCGTGTGTGCCATCACCGAGCAATCACAACTGTCAGTTTGCGATCGCTGTTTCTTAGAGAATCAGTCGGTTTTGTCCGACCAGTCAGATATGAAAGAAATTGCATAAAGGTATCTCTAGCTATATCTAATGGCAACTTATCTTATAAACTAGATAAATATCAGTGTAATTTACTCATCATGCTCTATTTGTTACTAGCCAACAAGGGAAAACAACAGAGCTTGCATCGATACTAACAAGGCCATTGTCGAACTCATTCTAGAATTTGTAATTTTACATATTAATTGAATATAAAAACAAAAATATATATATTATTGCCAATTACCTACTACAGCTTAAAGACAGAATCTAGTGCAATATTCTTTTATTGCTGTCGCAATGCTTTTACCCTGTAAAACTGAGCATACCGAGGAGTAAGAGGGGTAAGCCATTCATTGGGTTATTCCTTGTTTTTTCACCCTGAAGGAAATGTGTATGGCAAGATTTTTGTAGAATATGTATCTGTTATTGTCGCTCTCCATCAAACCTCCTTGAATTAGGCGCGAATAAAACAAAAGATGTAGAAATAAATTACATAGTAAACAAAAATATTTTCTGTAGTATATTTAACTAGAGGAATCGCGCGTGTGCCCTTAAAGATTTATACTAATATTATAAATGCGGAAGTAACTCTCGTTGCTTTTTCATGACTAAATGGCTTAGCATTTTAATGAAAGTTGGCACAGAACATGGACTTCTGAGGAAGGCCATAGAGTAGGCCACCGTTTTATCGCGATGACTGATCTCCACGCAGGTGGAGCTGCGCCACATCTAGTCTTGAAATAAAATCAACCTTGACAAATAGAAAATTGAAGAGTCCAAAAATGGCGTCTATATCAATAATAATATACTTTTTGTTCAAAATTATATTAAAAGATTCCTATTACCCTGCTTATCCTTCCCTAAAATCGTGTTCAATTTGTTCTGCACGCTGTTCCACGTGACCGAGGTGTTCATCAGCTGCGATAGGCTGGCTCCAGGCGATGCTATCCTCTCGAAGAATGGTCTTTTGTACAAACGTTGAGATTCAAGACGCTGGTCGTCAGTTACTTTCTTGTCGTCCAAATGGTGCAGTGATGGGAATTGGGATATTATGAAGAGTCTGGAATAATAATGGTCACTATATAATAAAATTTGAATACATAATTATTTTCTCTCACAATAGAGAAGACTAGAGAATTGTATTTTTGTAAAGTCCTTCGCAACACACCTCTGTGTTGCGAAGGACTTTACAAAAATACAATTAACGGACACAAATTACTCAGAACAACTTTTTGTGGGTCACACAAAGTTTTGTTCTGTAAGTACTAAGTGAAAGAGAGGTAGGACACCATACTAGAGAGCAAACCCAACTGGCGAAGGCACCTTACAGAAGAGTACAGCCAAATGACTACACAAAGCGGTGTAGTTGTGTTCCTGTGTGTAAGTACAGGTTCGCGGAGGAAAACGTACGGAAACATTTTCCTATCCCAGAGAAATTCCATTATAAAACCCCTGGTGTTTTTTAGGCAGGCAACACGCAAGTGATACCTTTGGTATTGCAAGTGTCAAGTGTATGCTACGGTAATTGCTTACCATTAGTAGTATAATAAAATCGTCAAAGTTAGCGCTCTACTGCAACTTTAACCAAACCTTTGTTTTGGATCAGCTAGTATAAATAAATTACATTTTCATTATCTACCTGTACTGTAGGTATTCATAGAAAGTGCCTCCGTTGAAGTAGCTGGGTGCGGCAGGGTTGCCCATCAGCGACAGGTACTGCAGGTTGGGACAAGACTCCTTCAGCTTGCCGACCCACGGGTATAGAGAGGCCACCTTACAGCGGTTCAGCCTGAAATATAACCAAGCTTAAATGAACTGGAATTCGATCGAGAGTTTAAAATAAGTCTAGCCTAAGAGAGGTAGGGCCCCATACTAGCAAGCAAGCCCTACTGGGGAATGACCTCCACCTTACAGAAGACTACAGCCAAATAACTACACGCAGCGGTGTAGTTATGTTCCTATGTGTGGGTACAGGTCTTCAGCGCTCATTTAGGGATGCGTTTTGAATGAAACGTTTCTTATCCTAGGGATACTCCATCTTAAAGCCCTGGTTAAAAAATGGTTTGGCCACACGCATGTGATACCTCTGGTATTGCAAGCGCTCAAAAGCTACAGTAACAGCTTGACTGGCGGGCCGTATGCTTGTTTGCTAGCTAAGTAGCAAGTAGTATAAAATAATTTTAACAAAAAAAACCGACTTCAGTACGGCAAGTTGTAAAATTTTCAAATATTTGTTTGTGACAATCGAATAAAATCGACTGAGCGTCGGGCTGAACACAGGTCAAGTAGGTATTAAAAGCAATATTTAATCTGTGCAATCCGCGCTCAATTCATTCACGTCATTATTTCTTATTAATAGTTGCTTAGCAACAATAACCGAAACTTATCTAATCGCCATCAGTAAAACACTTATTATTGAAAAGTTCAGATGGCCATCTGTGGTCTTCTTCATCAGTTTTACTTCACCAAATTACACTTTCTGAATGCAAATGATTGATTAGTTGTTAAAAATATTGAAATTGCTATATGTGTGCCTATAACTTTTGAGGAGTTCCCTCAATTCCTCATGGATCCCATCATCAGAACTTTCTTTTGATGACAATGGGACCAAACTGGAAGTATATCCAGTCAGACAAAAAAGAATTTTTCAAATCGGTCCATAAATGACGGAGTTATGCGGTAACAAACATTAAAAAAAATAAAAAATAAAAAAATACACACGAATTGATAACCTCCTCTTTTTGAAGTCGGTTAAAAAACGTGTGGCACTCAGGGACTGCCGCGGTAAAGCTTTTGCATATTTTTAGTATGATTTTTTTATTGAAACAAATAAAAAATTACTTTACAGAATTATCTAAATCATTTTATTTTATTCTCAATGATTCATAAAAATATATAATAATAAAAATGAATACTTGCAATAATTTCTTAAGACTCCTTATACTATAATCTTTTTTACATTAATACTCCCTTAGATCAAAACCTCCTTACACAAATTTGACATATTATTATTGGCCGTTTAGAGAATTCGTCATTAAAAAAAGTATCACCGCTGTGCCGGTCGGAGTGGAGGGTGTTAGGTTTATTATCTTCGTTACGGAATTTCTGGATTCGGTCTCCACGCCCAAGGCTCGCGATAGAAGCTATGCAATAGCAAAAAAAATTCTAGGTCGGAAATAAATATTTGTTTACTATTTTTTTGTGTAGAACGATATCCAGAAATAGTATCTAAATAAAAATCTATAGCCATATGTATTGCGGAGTATCACTTGGCCAGTTCGATTATTTGTCGGGACATTAAAAAACAAACTGAACTGAACTTAACATCCGTGCGAAGCCCGTCTCCCATTAGGCAGAGACTATGGTATGCCAAATACTTTAAGTAGGTACTCAAAATCATTAGGAGGTTGATAAATGTAGAGGAAGCGAAAGAGGTACATATGTCTGGATAGCAATTAGTAGCTAGTTTTCAAAAAAGATTACAACGAAGTGCTAAAACAAATTAGATAGATAGATAGATAACTCTTTATTGTACACCATAAAACATAATATTTTACAATAACATTTTAAAAAGGTAATGTACAATGGGCGGCCTTATCGCTAAAAGCAATTATTGACTAAAGTTTTCTTACCATAACAATTCCAGCTTCGGCAATGGTGGCAAATAGCAATTTTCTGTGATAGGATTGTCGTCGGCTATGAGGGATGTTAAACTCTTGAAGTATACTAGTGCATCCAGATTTCTGAAAATAAATTAATATTTTACTGTTATTTATTTATCTGAATAACTCTCGTCATCAGGTTGGCCACTAACCACTAGATAAGAAGAAGATTGAATATGCTTTTGTGTTAGGACTCTGACCTACTTACGGGTATGCCACAATCTCTGCGTATTTTCTGTTGATAATCTAAAAATAGTTTTATATTCATACTGCCTATACTCAATAGTAAGTGAACGCTGAACGAAAACTTGGGATTGTTTTATGCGTATTGCTCGTGAGATATTGCATAGTTTAAGTTGTTATGGAGAATACTAAAATATTAAAAAAAAGGTCACTGTTAAATTTCCGCTTAAAAGACTATTTCGATTATTTTCGGATTGTCCTACAAGAGCAACCAAATTTCTTTTATATATACAGACAGCTCCCGCACTAGAAAACAAGCTCTGTGTCGCAGGGGACATTACAAACATACAATTAACGGACACGAATTACACCCAGACTCAGATCAACTCTTTATGGTTTACACAAAGTGTTTACAAAAGTTTAAACAAAGTTTTGTCCTGTGTGGGAATCGAACCCACAACCTCGTGCACAGCAGGCGCATACTGCGGCCACTGGACCATCAAGGCAGTCAAATAAATAGTTATTTGGCTGTGGTCTTCTGTAAGGTGAGAAGTCCTTCACGCTCTCAACTTTGCTGAATCTGTTCCTTTTGCCAAATACGTTTATAGAGTGTAATTGTTTTTTGTACTCAAGTTCATTTTATTTTGGTTTTGGCAATAAATTCTTTTTCTTTCTTTCTTCTTCTTTCGTTCTTCCCAAGTCGCGCTTGCTCACTAGTAACTAGTAGTAATTGCCTTACCTCTTTTTGAAATCAGTTTTATAAAATGTTTATAAGTATCTTCAATACTAGTACATGCACTATAATATCTGCTTCGTAAATATACGTAGGTAGGTAGGTACATACATAATAGGTCAAAGGTTACATATTGATAACGAACTTAGGCATTCATATTACAATAACATGGTATTGTTTTTTTTTTCAAAGTAGGTAATAATTGTGTTATTAAAAAGACAAAAAAAAACTCACTAACTAGGAAACAAACTGTGTCGCGGGGAATATTACGATACAGTTCTCGGACTCAAAATACACCCAGACTCATAACAGATATATATTAGATAGTCTTTGACTGCCTTGGTGGTCCAGTGGGTGTAGTATGCGCCTGCTGTGCACGAGGTTGTGGGTTCGATTCCCGCACAGGGACAAAACTTTGTGTGACCCACAAAGAGTTGTTCCGAGTCTGGGTGTAATTTGTGTCCGTTTATTGTATGTTTGTAAAGTCCCCTGCAACACAGAGCTTGATCTTTAGTGCGGGAATTGTGATTCAAAAAAAAAAAAAAATGGATTACACAAAGTTTTGTCTCGTGTGGGAATCGAAACGACGCTACGGCGTGGTTTTGGTCTCGAGGTGATCACCTTAACCACTAGGCTACACGTGCATGACCAAATATGAACTATAGAAACTTCGATTGAAGCAGAGCGTTGAAGGATCACTCTATTTTTTTCTGAAGATATTATAATCTTTTTATGCTAACCTTTTTGAATGTTTATTTTGACAAGGTTCTAATGTCAAAATTATATTTGTAGTAACGATGCAAAATGCCGTTTCATGCCATTCTAAACATTTTCGGTGAGCATTCTGGATAGTACACACACAGTACCGATATACGTGATTTTTGCCTTACCTATTTGTTTCTGAACAAAACTACAAGCATGCAATTCCAACATCTTTACTAAAGGTATTCAATATTTAATTTTGGTAGATCTTAACTTATCATTGGTTAAATGACCAGCAACATAGGTATACATGCACGGAGTACAATAACCAGTATACATGAGAAGGTAGGTAGAACTGCTGCACGCTTTACGTAACCCTATGACCCACAGCAATTTTCATAAAAAATAACTCAATTCCTGATTTGGCTCAACTTGTGAAATTATGCCTCCCATATTGACGAATGATAGGCACTCTAAGATTGTAGGCCGTTTTTGTAAACCCGTATTTTTCTGAAGATCTTGTCTAAATGTTATGAAATCGTTAAAGCTGTTTCTGCGATCCGTGAATTTTTTATTTTTTTTTGCATTTGATAGCCCAATTCTTAAGGAAGGTTAGAGGCTATTTAAAATCTCGCTAGCCCTTACAGGGAGCATAGAAATAACAGTAAACAACATGTTTAATGTGGGTGAAACCAATGATAATAATAATAGTTGTCCAGACCGATTTCGGACACGGCGGCCAATCTTAACGGAGATCAGCGAACTACGCAGGACATAGTATAGTGCACAAGCGTGTGCGCAAACACAGGTGTGCACTGCACTCACTATTCCTTCACTGTCATACTTCACTGTCACACGATAAGACGGCAATCCGACACGACTTTTTTTACGTGCTTTCCGAGGCACGGATGGTCTTGCTGTGTTTTTATAAAATGGTCACCCATCTACGAATTGACCGCGGCAAGCTTGCTTAACCTTGCAGATCTATCGATCCACGCCGCTAACATTTAGTTACGAGCCCCTCATATATGTAAGCCCCCTTATAGTAAGAAAGACGTAAGTTCTCACTAGCGCACGGAAACTGTTGCCGTCAATAGTAAATAGTGATAGATGAAATGAAAATGCTTCAATTCATCTATCGCTATCTATATTGATCTAGATAGATAGATAGAAGAATATTCTTTATTGTACACTACATAAGTACTAAAACTAATTACAATAAGAATTAATTAAACATACAAACAAGTAGGCACAATGGGCGGTCTTATCGCTAAAAGCGATCTATCTATCTACGATCTCTTTCTGTATCATTACGTTCTGTCTATCGCATTCATACTTGAAATCTATAAGCAAGTACACACTTAAACATAGAAATAAGAGTGAATACCACTCAGAATGAAGCAGGCACGGGTCTAGGGGGAGGCATAGATGCAATTGCCCCCCCTGGCTTGCAACCAATTCTTCAAAACTTTTTATATATCACTTTTCTAAAAGATTAAGTTAGTAAAGAGCTAAAATTATTTAGCTTAAATTTTTATTTATTTTATTAATGATATCGGTGCCTAGTTTTTTTTTATACTACCAAGGAGGCAAACAAGCATACGGCCCGCCTAATGGTAAGCAGTTACCGTAGCCTATGGACGCTTGCAACAGCAAGGTTATCACTCGCGCGTTGCCGACTCTTTAAAAACCTTATAACTCCTTTCTTGAAGAACCCCATGCTATAGTCTCTCGGGAAAACCTCGGCAGGAAGCTCATTCCACAACTTAATCGTACGTGGGAGGAAATTCCTCTGAAACTGCACAGTGCGGCACGATAAAGGTTCTAAAATGTGTGGATGAACTCCCTGTCGGTGACGGGAGGTGCGTTGATAAAATATGTGGAAGATGTCTTACTTTAGCAAACCTAACAGAATAACTTACGTGATTTTATTGTGACTAATATCTAGGTATCTGATATGGCCTGCAAACTTCTCCACAATGGTTTTAGGTATCTCATATAGCTTCTCGTAGGCTAGAGTGAGTCGAGTAGAGTCTTCTTCATTCTCATCTGTTGTGTCTATTGACCTGTAAGTATTTAATACTATTATTTTAATTGTATATACTGCTTTAGTGCTATAGTCTATTTCACATAGCATGGGCACTGTGACATTTGACATTTGAAGATAAAGATCAATAAAAATGATAGAAGATTAAATTAAAACCTATTGATTAAATATTATAAGCTCTTCATCATTCAATTAGCCGATTGGTAGAGATTGATTCAATCATTTTCATTTAGCTTTATCTTCAAATGTCAAATGTCACAGTACCCATGCTATGTGAAATAGACTATAGTGTACAACCTTGCCGAGGAATGGTCTATTAAGTTTTCATTTCAAAATAAGGCAGTCACTTGGTTGTACCTCTGATACTGCTTATGTCTTGTTATGAGTCACTGGCCTCTCTCTCACTAATCTCTATTCTGCCCTACTAAGGATTAAAGACATAACCGCATATCAAAAGATATGGGAGAATGCATCTTAGATGTCTAACTTTAGGAGCCTTTATACCTAAACTTCTGTCATGTACTTGTGTCATTCTTCCTTACCAGGGCAGTATTATTGAAATAGTTACACAACAGATAGCAAATACATTAAGTTTGTAATATATTTCCTTGACAAAACCAATATTTATTGACCTCTTTTTAAAATTCAGATCTTATTGAAATGGCTTCAACTTGCAAAAATGCCCGAGGTACCAAAAAGGCAAAGAAATCGAGGAAAGATAAAGAATGGAAGACCAAAAGATGTGAGACAGAGAGTGTACCTCCCTGTTGTTTAAATATGGTAAGTCTGATATTAATGACATTATAGGGGTATTATTAACTGCATACATTGACCAAGTAGGTGATGTGTTAAATAAAAAAGGGCCTAAATTAAAAATACCCAGAATCTACATTCGTGAATTGGGGAAAAAGATTGATCAATGTTGAGGAAGCAAAAGAAGTATGTCTGGATTGCAGCAATTGGAGAACGATAGTCTCTGCCTACCCCGATGGGAGGTGATAATAATATGTAAGTAGGTATGTCTTAACTGCTACTTTATGTCTAGACACACATTTTTCTGGCCAAACTTTTCTTACATGTAAATTACATTAGATATGCCTCTCCAAGTGCGCGCCACTGGTCACGGTCCTCGGCATGTAGCCACTATATAAATTATATTTAACAGGCAGAAAACTTTTATGTAACATAACTAAACGGAGAATCGAACACTGTACCTCACCAAGGCAGTCTTAGTTTAGGGTTAGTCAAAGTTATTGGCATCTAAACTGCCTGTAGGTAATATTATTTAAAATTATTTACTCACGCGATAATATCGGGTGTGCCGGACATGTCGGTCATTGAGTCTACTAGTGCATCTCTAGATACATTTACTGATATTAGTCCTTCATCAGGTGCACGTGACGTGCTGGGATAGCTAGAAAAATACAGTAGAAGTTAGAAAAATAAACACTGTTTACCTACTTTGCTAAGTTTTACGACACCTTCAAGGCGAACCAGTCGAATCGAAGAATATATTATTATAGGCACGTATAAAAAGATTATATATTAAACCTAACAGATTTATACGTTATGCAAAAGCGTTATGAAAATATCATTATATAAACCTTGTTCATTGAATTGAAACTTCTGTTATCGAACTTTTACCATTATTCTAGTCGTGCTTGTGCAACTTTCTTTCTTCTGTCTGTAAACGAAAACAAACAATAGTGTGGCCATACTACATATACATTTTTTTGTTTTTGGTAGCTTTTATTAAGGGACATAGTATTTTTTTTTAACAATGGAATTTTCTTTATTCAGTTTTAAAATATAATTACTTGATCGTTTCACTTAATTATTATAATAATATTAGGTATCTGGAAAATAAAGCAATATGCGTCATCATACCTGTCTTGAATTGTTTCATTAACTTCCACTATAAATTTATCTTTATTCATTTTACTATTTCACACTTATTAGGTTTTTTTTTTAAATTCACTGTCTTTCGCTTAAAACACTATCCACAACTTTTGTTAGCAATAATATAATTATTCTTTACGTAAGAAATAAAATAAATAGTGCTAAGTATGTACATAAAATGCCATGTGTGTGGTTATCTATCGACTTGACCGAAGTATTACTGGAGGAAGAGATAAGTAATATTGTTTATTTGTATATCGGAGTACCTACTTTGATAAGCCAACGAGGTGAATAATGTCCACGCGATAAAATTCGGCTCTATTAATTTCAAGATACCGTATTATCATAGAAATGTAAAGTGTTTTAATAATATTATCTTACTTATTTTTTGCTTCTATTATTAATTGATCTATTAAAATATATATATAACGATATTAAAATAGTGCAACGTCATCGCAAATTAAGTTTTGAAATCTTATTTTTCCGTCTTTAAATATACTTTTATTGCATTATGTTGAGCTCCATTTGTGGTCGATAAAGGTCGAGACTTAAAGCAAAACAATAAATTATCACTTTGTTGTTCCCAAGAGATAGAAAGGGACCAACTGCAGTTAATTTACTTTTACTATGACGCTTGTTGGTGTAAATAGTGTAATCATTAATTGGCAAGAGTCTGCTGCACTTTAGGTATAGAATGATATTATTATTTATTTGCCTTTTAAAAACCACAACTATTATATTATTATGTATTGGCATTTTTAAAACCACAATTATTATAAAAGCCTTAAGAAAATAAAACAATTTTATTTATCCAAAATTGCATACTCATATTTATCTACTGCCATGGTGTCTCTGTGGTCGATGTGTGCGACTGCTGGTCTTGGGTTCGATGCCCGGGTCAAGTCAAAAATTGATATTGGATTTTTCTGTCAAGAAATTACAATAGATGCCGGGAGTTTGGAAATTAGCGGTGTTTACAATCCCATACCTCAGAAAGCATGTCAAAGCCGTTGCTCTTACCCCTATTCGCTCTCCGGTGGTGTCGAAATACCGTCCCATAAAGACGATGATACTATGAGAGTGAGGGAATAAAGAGTGCACTTCTATTTGTGCACTATAATATCTCCCACGCAGATGGCTAGTCTATTTTTCTGCACTGTGGCCAAAATTCAGTTACTAGTTCAAGTTAATGGTTTTTTAAATATTTCATAATATAATTTAGTCATTTTATTGATGTACCTAGTTAATAATTTATCTATCATCCATCCACTGCTGGGCCTCCCCCAAAGATTTCTACTATGATTAAGACTACACTTGCATTATTAGAATTCATTATTAGAATAATTCCATTATTCATTCTGGCGTTTCTTGTTACATTTACACAATGAAAAAATGAACAATGGAATTATTCTAATAATGAATTCTAATAATGCAATAATGTTAAAAAGACAAACAAGATGGTGTCGTCGAGCGATTGAGGACCATATAACTGACGTTCTGGCAAAGGATTACACGCGTGGTCCAGTAATTCAATTAATCACCCCGCAACCGACATTGTACCGAGTGGTGGGTTTGATTCCCACGTAGAATAAATATTAAAGTTCCCCGCGATACAGGGCCAGCTCATCAGTGCGCGCGTTATCTTTCTCAAAAGAAAAAATATAATTGTACATAATAGTCTTCTTAATCCATATCCAATTCCATGGTTATTGGGAATATTAAGACAATATTAGCATTTATGACGTGAAGACCTCGAAACATACTGCGCTGACTGGACAGTTAGCGGTCGTGATCATGATCTATCGAAGAACGCCTTTGCCAAATACCAAAGCCTTTGCCTTGCAGTGTAAAAAATAATGACTATTAATAATAATACTGTCGTTGCCACCGATTATTAATTATCAAATAATAATAGGAATACAACTCTGCATTAGGAAGATGCAAGAACAATCTGGATAAGTGAATGTGGAACTAATCCGCAAACAATGCCTAAACTCCTGCCCTGCTCTGCTTTTTGTGCCCTACCACCAGATTTTTAAGCAACTTCTGTGCTGCCACTTATGACGTCATGTACCTGATAAATTTCTGGGATTGTATATTTTAAATACTCGATGTAACATCAACACAAAGATGAAAAAAATATGAATACAATTCTACCTGCCGCTATTTTATAAAACACCTACGTACTTATCTTTTTTTCTTAATAGGTATCTTCACCTTATTCTTTGAAACCATATAAAACTGGAATATAGTGTCAGTCTAACTAGTCTATTAACAATATAATGTGAATTTTTAAGTAAAATAATCAGCAAGTTTTTTGATCATGCATAATAATTATAACAGTGAATATCATGTGCATTGACTGCAGTAGCATGGAGTAACAGGACATGATTTTCGCTTCTCATTTATTTATTATAATTATGGCAATACAGTCCCCTTGATGGATTACGGTCACGAGTGTAGTTCACAGGTGTTTTTCCTTAGGTTCCTTAAATAATCCGACACGAACGGTAAATAAAAATAACCGAATACAGATTGAAGTCGGTGCTAGGTTCATCCTGTCACCTAATATTCAGCTTGGCACCGACTTCAATCTGTATTCGGTTATTTTTAGCTTTTTGAAGCCGGTTTAATTTTTTTCTAAAAAAATTTTTTTTTCTATTTTTAGTTATAAAATTAAGTAAAGTATACTTATATAAAAACATTGTTAATACCTATAACATTTGAGGGTTGCCCTCGATTGCCCTGAGATCCCATCATTAGATCTTGGCTTGGTGCCGATGGGACCACCTCAAGAGTATACTCTTTTAATTAAAAAAAATTATTTTAAGAATCGGTCCACAAATGGGGGAGATATCGGTGAACATAGTTAAAAAAAAATACATACTGTCGAACATAGAACCTCCTCCTTTTTTAAAGTACTAAGTTTTAAGGCAAACAGCGTAACATGTTTATCGAGGCACGAAGCGTGAAGTTAGTAAAAAGAAACCGTCAACCGACGGACCTTAGTAAACATACCTCGCAGATCTATATATTTGCACAGCTACTAAATAGTTAGCTAAGGGCGATGGGCTTATAAATGTAAAATGATATAACGTTTAATGAATTGTTATTTTTAGGATATAGAAAACATGGAAAATTCCGGAAGCAATGCAATAGTAAATAACCTGACTGCAAGCGGGGCTAAAGTAAATATTTACATTATTTAAAAGTAGTCGGATAATGGTAGTAATTTAAATCCAGAAAATGGTAACATTATCATCAAAAACGTCATGATTTTTTGACACGTCATTTATGACATGACAGCAACAGCTGGCTTAATGGCTTATGCACAGGCAAAACTGACCGAATAAACAGTAAACACCACTAAAATTTTAGTATCAATCAAATATAAACGATAACATGGACGTAAGTACTTAAGATATTATTTAAATTCTTTATACCCTTATATTACCATACAATTTCATGGCGCAACTTTAAAACTTGTAACCTGTTTTGTAGGAAAGCAACATTCCTATAGACATAAATATTGGAAAACTGCAAGATTGGTTGGTGAGTCGTCGTCATGTGAACAAGGAATGGATGAAGACAATCCCCGGGGTGCGAGAAAAGATCAACAATGCGCTACAAGACATGCCTGCACACGACGACATAGCCAATTTGTTGACAGGCAGCTATATTAATTACTTCCACTGTTTGAAGATTGTTGAGATACTGAAGGAGACTGAGGCAGACACTAAGAATTTGTTTGGCAGGTATGTTAAGTTACGATATAATACATGTTGTGTATAAATCAATAAGAAATACCAGAGCAATCAACCTTGCTTGGGATATACATATTTTTTGTGATATCACATTTCATTACATTTGACTGCCTTGATGGTCCAAACATCCATCCATCCATCTATCCATCCATCCATTCTCACAAACTTTCACATTTATAATATTAGTAAGGATTGATAATTTTAAAGCTAATAAAACAAAGAATAAGTATGGTCGAGTAACAGAGGAGAAAAAGGAACTAAATAGTTTTTTCATTACAGGCGGTACAAAAACGGTAGAGCGTTCTTTTTTTTATTACCGCAAGTAATATTCTTGTAATAAGTGTAAATCAGTATTCTGTGTGTATTCTAGTCTTTCCTGTTCATTCTAAGGTTGTCTGGAAGAAATCGCACTTTGCGATAAGGCCGCCTATGATACCTAGTCTTTATTCTCTGTGTACTTAATTTAAAGTTTTTAGTTAGTTTAGTGGCCGCAGTATGCACCTGCTGTGCACGAGGTTGTGGGTTCGATTCCCACACAGGGACAAAACTTTGTGTGACCCACAAAGAGTTGTTCTGAGTCTGGGTGTAATTTGTGTCCGTTAATTGTATATTTGTAAAGTCCCCCGCAACACAGAGCTTGTTCTCTAGTTGTCTATAAAATCAAGAAACAAAGAAACATTTTTTCAGAAAATGCTATCTATAAGCATCATAATCATATCTAAAGCCTATTAGCATCTAAAGGCCTATTACATTACACAATCTTCAGCCCTGACAGTCTACCTATGATAGTATAATGCATCTTTGTCTATAATATGATAAAGATGCATTACAATTACATTAAAACTGTCAAAAATCTTTCTTAAACTATTATTATATTACACCAGGTATGGGTCACAAAGGATGAAGGATAATATAATGATAAAATAATATAATGCATCTTTGGCTATAATATGATAAAGATGCATTACAATTACATTAAAACTGTCAAAAATCTTTCTTAAACTATTATTATATTACACCAGGTATGGGTCACAAAGGATGAAGGACTGGCAAGACATAGCCCGCAGTTATGAGAAGGAGAACCTTTACTTAGCAGAAGCAGCTCAGATCTTTGTAAGAAACATTAATTATGAGATACCAGGCCTGAAGAAACAGATAGCTAAGGAGGAACAACTAAAAGTTGTAAGTACTAATAATATTAATGATGTGGAAGGTACCAATGGGGTAGTGGTTTAAGTTCTGTACATTGTGGGTTTTTTTGTCACATTGAACATAAGTTTGTGTGATGGGCAAGTTTGTGTATGATATCAGATATAAATTTTATAATAATTATGCTTTGTAGAGGATGAGACAACAGTTAAGCAGTTACCCCATATTAAGAAACAATTTCTGTTTTATCATGTCAGCCTGATGAAGTCCACTGTTGAACATGTCTTCCTCAAATATTGCTACAATGGTTCATATTAAGCTGCTTGCATTTAATTTGTCCATGCAGTTCTAATTGTGTCATCGGTCCACTTAGTGGGAGGGGCAGTAATTCTTGCATACCCAGATTTATATACAATTTCCAGACACAGCATACCTAGACTCAAAACTATTATATCAGTCAGTGGATGATTGGCACAGTCTCAATCGTGGGGTAATATTAACCAGTATGCCATGCCTAACCTTATTCATAATATTATATAATTTATCTAAAATATTATTATTTACTGACAGGAATGTGAGAAGAAACACACAGACTTCCTGAAGAATGAAGCATCTAGTAAGTCTGAATTTTTGACCCTGTGCAAACAGCTTGGCATTCAAGGAGACAGAATTAAAAAGGAGCTAGTTGATAGACTACAGGAGCTACCTGAAATATATGACGAGGTAAATTGTTTTTAATGTTCAGATCACGTGCACAATTAGCTAAGTCAACAATTAGTATTTAGATGGGTTCAGATCTAGGTGATTGGTGTTGTAATGTAAAGCGTCAGTATCAAATTGATTTGAAATGATGGAGAATATTTTCATATCATTCATGTGCGACCTGGCAGCTGGCGATGTCGTTTACAAACACTACAAATAGCAACGGACCGAGTAAAGAACCCTGAGGGACACCACTAGGAATACTCAACCAACTGAAAATATAATTAACTACAGCAACAGCATGCGAACGATTTTATATATAAGTAGTCACCCATCTCAGCAAGTCCCCAAAGATTCCAATCTTTTCAGATTTGTCCAAAACTGGTTGTAGTCGATACAATCGAAGGCTTTACTGTAGTCAGGGTAAACGTCAGCGACTTGTTACTTGTTATCCTTGCTTGGATTAGGGACTCATTAAATACCACAAGATTGCTAAAGGTGGAACAACCTTTTATGGAACCATGTCACTTAATATTTGTTTTATTTTTACAGATAGGCAAATCCTTAAAGCCATTACTGCCAGGTATAGAGCTCTACTCTGCCTTCACTAAATACATCCTACGACACAAAGCTGGCGAGGTGTTGCCACTGTTACAATATGTGGTAGAGCATGGTAACACCACGGTGTACGAGTGGAGTTACGGAGAGCCGCCACTCAGTATCGAGCCTGATCCAATACACATTGAGTTGGATGATGAGGAGCAAGGAGCTGGAGACCAGGTGATTTATATAATATAAAAAAGTATTACGACTCATGTTCTAAAGGGGTAGGCATAAGTATAAGGTGTTAGTGTGTAATAGGCCCGAAATGTGACAGGTTCACTGTCACATTTCGGGCATAATTTGACTCTGGGATGATACAAAGCACTTCTTGGCAGATTTTTTATTTCGATCCTCTACACAGTTGAATCAGTAGAGTAAGTAACCTCGTGGTTACCTCGACATTCGCTGCGTTTTGTGGGTTAGATACCCATACGGAACGAAACGTTGTGTAATGCAAAAATGTTTGTATCTGTCCTATCGACTGGCAACACTGTGATCGCCAGACGTCAAATTTTTCCTTCCGAAGAATAAATTATTTTTATTTAATTTTTACTAATAATTAAGTTGTATTTTTTACGTTATTATATCTAATTAGTACACTGGAGGTGACAAATGCAGTATTTTAGTGTTTGCAGCTAAAAATCCGTCACAAAAACTGATTGCCGGACAGCGCAATGACATGCGAATTTCAACGTACGGAATTTGAAGTCATCGTGTAAAACCTGGGGAGTATCTTACTTATTACCATTTTAAACACTCCACAATACATATGTAGACTACTGGAGGCTTGTATATAATAACCTACAAGACCTAATTTAGTATTTTATGAGTTTTACAACCTGCATTTGCAGGCACAGTCATACTGTCAAAGTTTTTACAGAGGGATATAAAACTCTTTAATGCAAGCAAACACTACATACACACTGTTTATTTACCTAGGTACAAGCTATTATTAAGTGAATCTATTAATATGAAAGTAAGATCATAATATAATAATAAAGCAACATTTCAACATTGCATGTAGGTACACTTCACAGTCTTCACCTTCATTAATACTAAGTTATTATCTATTATAACTTGTTTAAACAATTTCTAACGCACTTCTGCTCAGCATACTTACCTACTATTACTACCCTTGTCAGTGCATTTTAAAATTAAAATTAAAATTAACTTTTTAAGGGTCAATTAACATATAATACCATTCTTCTTTTAACTTTTCACAATTTTTCTTTTGTTATTAATTTCCCAGTCCTTGTAAATGTTAACCTTGTTTGTAATAATCTAGTTTCAACCCTGTAACCTCTTTATTTGCTTTTATTTCTTTCTCTCAGCTGTTTTATTTACTTCTAGGGACTTGGTGGTACTGAAGGTCATTTCCACTATGAATTCTCATATAATGACCCGTAAAACAAAGGCCAAGGAAACAGAGACCCAGCTTAAATTAACACTGCTAGAACTAAAGAAATACAAGGAGGAAAACAGTCTGCTGTTGAAGGAGCGCAGTGACTGCGAAGAAGAGATGAAATCTCTAAATAATAGGGTATCAGAGCTAAAAGGAGAACTATCTACACTTCACATTCAGTTTATGGACATAACGGACCAACGTAATATTCTTCAGGAAGAATTGGAGTCCTTCACAAGTTGTCATAATACTTATACAACGTCTCTGAGTCGCATTACTGAGCTGGAGTTAAACCTGCATAAAGCCCATTTAGAAATAATTACCTTACAAGATACCATACAGGCTCTTAACGGTAAAGCGACTCAGAACCTATATTCTGAGCTTCTAGGTACATGTCGCCTTAGCGAGTTAATTTTATTTTTCGACACTAATATATTTATTAGTATTTTTTTATTAACAGAAGATACTATGTATCTTTCCTTATTTGACAAACGACAGGTTGCTAAATTATTAGCATTTAGTTTATTCACTGATGCAGGTACTCATAGAGTATTGAAGGACTTAGTTAATCATAGTATTAGTAGTAGTATAGTATGTAGTACTATTAACAATAATTTTGATACATCTCGTAGTTTAAACTACTAGATGCGACAAAGGGTAAGCAGACACATAGCCTTAACATATTTCATCAAAATATTCAGGGCTTATCCGGCAAGATGTTAGAGGTAGAATTATTTTTAAAAGAACATAACATTCACATTCTTTGTGTCACTGAGCATTGGTTAAAGAGTGACATTATGTTAATAAATAATGAGTATTATTCTATTGGTAGTGCATTTGTAAGAAAGAAAGCTATTCATGGTGGCTCTCTAATATATATTTGTAATAGTATTAAATGTAAAGAACGTAAAGACATAGTTAAACTTTCTATCGAGCGCACTATTGAAATATCCTGTGTTGAGCTTGAGCAACATATCGTAGTTTGTATATACCGACCACCGCAGAGTGACTTTAGTACATTTGAAGTAGTAATGGAAGACATATTAAAACGTTTAGCTGTTGGTAGTAAATATGTAGTAGTTTGTGGAGACTTTAATGTCAATATACTTGAACAGTCAGCTACTTGCAGTAGATTGATTAGCTTATTTAAGTCATTTGATTTACATCATTTATTTTTCGAACCAACAAGGATCACCTCTCATTCAGCTACATGCCTCGACAATATTTTTTGCAATTGTCAGTATTTAAGCAAATCTATATTGAATGATTTGACATCAGATCATTGTGGCCAAAAGGTTGTAATTCGCACAAACACAATACCTAAAGTTACTAAGATCACATGTAGGCCAATGACCTCTGGACGCCTAGAACACTTTAGTGATAGTATAGCCACCAAAATCATCAATATAGATATTACTCTGGATGATCCAGATGAGCTTTATGAGTCTTTGTTTAATGTAATCAAATTCGAAATGAAAAAAATTTTAAGCCTAAAACTTTCTTTAAGAACATCAAAGTTAATTTTTGTGACTGGGCAACGAACGGCATCTATAAAAGTAGGGCTAGGCTATACGAGCTATATGGTATGAAACAATACAATAGTAATCCGACATTTCTTATTTATGTTAAAAATTATTCAAAAATTTTTAAAAGGGCTTGTTCTTTAGCCAAGTCTCTATATTTAAGTAATAAGATTAAGCAGGCAGATAACAAAGTAAAAACAACTTGGAATATTATCAATAATGAAACTGGTAGAATCAAATTGCGTGATGACAACTTTCAACTTAAGCATGATGATAAAGTGGTCTCAAATAATTTAGATGTAGCGCATATGTTTAATAATTTCTTTACGAACATACCAATTAACACAACTAGCTCCTTAGATTCTTGCCCAGTCAAAGCCGAAAACTTGGTAAAGGGTAGCGTGGAAGAGTGTAGCGTCTTTTTTTGTTTTAAATATATTGACCCCAATGATATATTGAAAGCGTTCAAAACATTGAAATCAAAAAGAACTGCTGACTTATGGGGTATATCTGTTAAACTAGTTCATAATATAATTTTGAATATAGCTCCACATCTTGCAGCAATATTTAATAGATGTGTTGATACAGGCGTATTTCCTGATCTAATGAAACACAGTAAAGTAATACCTTTGTTTAAAAACGGATGTAAAAATGATCCAACTAACTTTAGACCAATATCCATATTGCCTGCTATTAGCAAGATTTTCGAGAAAATTATACTGTTGCAGTTAGAGAGTCACTTTCATTTAAATAAATTATTACACAATGAGCAATATGGTTTTAGAAAGGGTCGTTCTACAGTCGATGCAGGTGTTAAATTGATAAAACACATTTTTAGAGCCTGGGAAAATTCAATGGATGCTATTGGTGTTTTCTGTGACCTTTCAAAAGCCTTTGACTGTGTTGAACACAATACGCTCCTGAGAAAACTCAGGCACTACGGTATCAGAGATGCTGCACTCAACCTAGTTGCCACCTACCTAAGTAACAGAGTTCAATTTGTCGATATTAACGGTAGTAGATCTTCAGGATTATCTGTAGGTATGGGTGTCCCACAGGGCTCAATTCTAGGCCCTTTTCTCTTTTTAGTTTATATTAATGATTTGCCTTTCTATGTGCAGGATTTCTGTGACATTGTACTATTCGCAGATGATACGTCGCTTATATTTCAGGTAGACCGTAAAAAATCAAATCTTGATGCTGTGAATGGTTCACTCGCGAAAGTCCTGGACTGGTTTGATGCAAACAATCTACTGTTAAACTCAAAAAAAACCAAGTGTGTTAAGTTTACTATGCCGAATACTAAAACTCTTACATCAAGTAATATAATTTTGAACGGTGAATCGTTAGGTTTCGTTGAATCTACAGTGTTTTTGGGTTTGACTTTAGATCGCAAGCTCCAGTGGGGTGCCCATATATCATGTCTTGCAGGGAAACTTAGTTCCGCAGCTTTTGCAGTAAGAAAGGTAAGGCAGTTTACAGACGTAGAAACAGCTAGGCTTGTATATTTTAGTTATTTTCACAGCGTCATGTCTTACGGCATACTACTGTGGGGAAAGGCCGCCGATATTGAAACCATATTTATACTCCAGAAAAGAGCAGTACGCTCTATCTACAATTTAGGCGCACGAGTTTCACTCAGAGAAAGGTTTAAAGAAATAGGCATTCTGACAGTTGCATCTCAGTACATTTTTGCCAACATCATGTTCGTTAAACAAAATATACACCTGTTTTCTAAAAACAGTGACATTCATACACTAAACACAAGGAACAAACATAAACTAGTTGGTACGTATCACCGTCTTCATAAAGTCCACAATTCATTTGCGGGACTCGGGGTACGTTTCTATAACAAACTACCTCTTGAAGTTATGAACCTACCCTTACACAAATTCAAACTAGAAGTAAAAAATCATCTTTTAAGCAAGGGTTATTACACTATTAATGACTTTTTAAATGATAAAAAGTCATGGGGTTAGTTGCTAATTTTGATGCAGAATTATATAAGAATATATAAGAATAATAACTACATTTAAAATTTGTCAGGAGACGTTTTGTGATCATTATTGGCTTTCTATTGAGTTTCTTTTTTCTTATTATGTCCTGGATTGTCATGCTCACTGAAATGCCATTGCTTGTGGTGTCGTATTGGCCGGGTCAGTTCCTTCCCTCTAATATGGCGAAGGAAATGATGGCTGGTCTGTGCGTCATGCTCGTGAACGGGTGCTACTTGGGGTGGCTGGTCAATCTTGGCATGATTTATTTTTAATTATTAAAGATATAGTTTCTAGATATTTACTAAGATTGCAATGTGATCTCGACACGTTTCTATCTTTTACTTACAAAAAGAAACGATCCCTCATTACCATACAGTGGAAAGCTAAATTCATTTTTTTTTCAATATTGTTTACTCATTAATTAAATACTTATCTAAATTTCTCATATGGTATATTGGTTTCCGTTCCTTTTTGTTACCACTATTGTAACTCATACCAAATTGTAAATGTTATACTCTGGCGATTAAAAAGAGTGGCCCGAGTTTCTTGCCAATTCTTCTCGAGGCCCAACCCTAGTCAGCGAATTGGCCTTAGGAAAAAAGTATGCTGGCATTTGTTTTAATGACGTTCATAAGTATCATGGATTTGATCTAAATGAATAAATGAGTTTGACTTTGACTTTGACTTTGACTTTGTATCGAGTTTGGTACGTGTACGTTTTGTGTACGTGAAATGTATATTTGAAATATCCCCCACAACACAAGACCTTTAGTGCCGGAGGTCTTTTTGACGTGACCACAATTAAAAAGACAATCTCCACATTACAGAAACCAGCTGTCCAACAAGATATAATCATTAAAATAACTAACACTACTGTTTATTACAGATAGACTTCGGCGAAGATAACGCGATAGACTTCGGCTCGATAGATGCTAATGCGGCGGACATCGACTTTGGTGACGGTGATACTGGCGGTGAGATTGATTGGGGAAACATTGATGCAGCGCCTACTGACAATGTTGTAAGTACAATCATAATAACTAATCTACTATATAGTACTACTAGGGGTCGCCCGCGTGGTAATATGGAATATTTTTTTACTGTTCCGCTCCTATTGATCATAGCCTGATGTTTTGTAGCCTTCCTGGATAAATGCACTATTTAACAAAATTGATTTTTTCAAATCGAACCAGTACTTTCTTAGATTAGCGCATTCAACCAAACAAACAAACTCTTTAGCTTTATAATATTAGTATACGTAGCTCAGACTGCGTTCAGTGGTAACGGTTTAGATAATAATAGCTAAAAAATATTGACCAACATCTTCTACATTTTACCATAATTAATATACATACATATCTAAAAATGTATCCCGATTTCCCTTGGTCACGCCATAGCTTAGTCAATCGGTAAAGTCGTTGTCAATTTTACGGATTTTATTTAAAAAAAAACGTTGGAGAAGGAGACAGGAACAACATTTGAAAATTGCGCAGAAAATAGTTTAACCCGGTTGAAGTCGGGGCGGGCCGCTAGTATAAAATAAAAATAGAAAGGGGAATAAACAGAATATACTTAAGTATTAAAATTAAATTATTTGAAAGTGCGCTGAGCCGGAATCCGAGAGGCGCTGATTCGAATCCTGCTCCGTAATCTTCTAAGTATATTTGAGCTGATTGTATAACAAAAATGCTAAAATAAAAATAATATTAAACAGAATAGTTGAAAATAGAATAGTTTCAAAGTAATAATGCTCCCCACAAACCAGATTTTAGTATGATAAAAAGTTATTAAGATTTGAGATGCCACTGTCTCTGTCTAATTTGTCAATGGTAAAATGTTTGTAACTTCGTAGCAATTTAATTTTTGTTTATACCTTTTGCCTTAACTTTGCGCGTTTTGTTTTAAATCAAGTAGTCTCAATACGAAGGCGCGTTACACAAATCATTTTTTTTTTTAATCTTATATTTATTTTGGTGTTTTTATCATACAATATAATAATATGTCAACCCCATCGTACCTTTAAATATACAAAAACAATTTATATAGAGTTATTGATACAGACTTTCACTAAGTTGTAGAATTTTTTTGCCGCTTCCAAAGTAGGACAGATTGCATGACACCCGTGTCATAATTACTAAATTTAAATTCACTCTTAAATAACTCCCTTTCATTTCTGTTTCGTACACAATCCATCAGCAAATCATCAACCTGATTACATTCTCTGCAGTTTGGAGAATCAACTTTATTCATAAGGTATGCAAACTTTGCTGATGCATAGTGTCCGGAGCGCGTTACACAAATCTAATTTATTTTTATGCCTATTGCTTATAGGATCTGTCAGCGGACTTGGCTCAGGTGTCGCTGGAGGAGTCAGGCATAGTGGTGGAGGAGCAGGGGGTTTGCGGGGGAGTAGCGCGGGGCAAGGACGCGCTTACACTCTTAGATAATCCTACCACCAGGAACCAGATTATTGACCAGCTTGTTGAGGTAATTCTTCGTCAAAAAGTCGCTTTATTTTCATTCTTTAAGACGTTGGGAACGCTATTTTCGTCGTTCTTTCGACGTACGTTTCGATGGTTTCTGTATTACCCGGTAGAGGGAACTAAAAACACGATACAATATTTTCAGTTGGAGTCGTTCTTGAAGATGCGTCTGTACGAGACGAACACGTCGGGTGAGATTCATAGCTTCAGCCTGCTGCAGCAGCTGCCCACGGAGAGTACGGCAGCGCTGAGCGGCATGCTGGACGCCGTGCACCTCGCCGCTGCCAGGCTCACCGCCCCTGAGATCAACCATCTTCATAATGTTAAACACTCGCCCAGGTGAGACAACCTAACCTTATACTTATGGATATAAAATTCGATGGATTTTTTTAAGACTAAATCTAGAAATTAATATTTAGGATTTTGTTATACTCGTTTTCTATATCGTATCTTAGGAAGTCGTCTTTGAATACATAAGGCATTTAGCTAATCTATACTTAATATTATAAAGATGAAGAGTTTGTTTGTTTGGTTGAACGCGCTAATCTCGGAAAGTACTGGTTCGATTAGAAAAAATATTTTTTTGTTGAATAGTACATTTATCCAGGAAGGCTATAGGCATATATATATATATATAACATCACGCTATGATCAATAGATAGATATGTTGCAAAATCGGGGAAAATATTCCAAATTACCACGCGGACGAAAGTCGCGGGCGACATTTTATATTATATATTATTCAGATGATCCAAAACAACTTTTACTCTTCTTATTCACCTTGTATATAGTACTGTACAGGGTGGATAGGGTGGAGGACCTGCCGAGCGACTGAGTCAACCGAGAAGTTATGCTCTTTTTAGAGAGAAGGAAGAGGGGGTTATGTGGAATGTACAGGCATCGTTGCACTCAAAGTTTCAAACGTCTCGAAAGGCTTCGCAGCTCACTTGAGAAAATAAAGAAGCATGGGTACTGCTGATTACACCCTTCAATTGGAACGCAGTCATTCTATTTTTACAATTAAAATGGACATAGTAATGGGTACTAACCCACTCGCACACTTAATTGATTAAGATCCGTCAACCACTAATGGTGAATTTAGGAAATGTTTTTTTCTATTGTTAAAAAAGTCAACTCCCTCACTAAAAATAAGCTCTGTGTCGCGGGGGACTTTCAATTAACGGACACAAATTACACACAGAGTCTTTGTGAGTCACACAAAGTTTTGTCCTATGTGGGAATCGAACTCACAACCTCGTGCACAGCGGGCTTATACTGTGGCCACTGTACCACCAAGACAGTCGAGTAATTATAGTAATAATGCCCGCGGCTCCTCCCGTGTAGATGTCGATTATCGCGATAAAAAGTAGTCTATATGCTATTCCAGACTATAATCTATCTCTGTGCCAAATTTCATCCAGATCCGTTCAGTAGTTTTTGCGTGAAAGACGACAACATAACATAACAAACATCCATACAACATTCTTACAGACTTTCGCGTTTATAATATTAGCAAGGATTTAGTCGAGTAATTGCATGCACTACGATTTTAGAACACTAATATGGTGAGTATCATTCCCTACAGATACGTGGACGTGCTCACTGCACAGTTGAAGCAGAAGCTGTCGTTGTGCGACAAGTTGTCGCGGCTGGGGGCGCGGGCCGGGGCGCAGCGAGACGCCGCCGGGGCGCGCGCCACGCAGCTGCGCCCTGTACTCGCCAGGATCATCGACAGGACCAAGGAGCTGCAGGCACAGGTCACTACCTCACCACGATTATATTTTTCTTTATTTTCATACTAATTTGGTGGTAAATAAGTATAGGTATAGCCTGATGGTAAGCAGTTACCGTAGCGTATAGACGTTTTCAAGACCTAGGTCTTTGTCTATAGGCAAATATTTTTTTAGGAGGATATCTCGCGAATGATGTTCTAAGGCATTGCGTGTTACCCTCCTAAAAAAAATTGTACCAGAGTTTTGTAAAAGGGTATCCCCTTACTTATTAATACTAAATTAACATGACTGGATCGATAGATAGATAACTCTTGATAGGTTTTTTATACATCACGATATTTTTTCGGTGGCGCCATCTACACTTACTTTTACGTAAAATATCAGGACCATCTTTTGCAATGTTGAAAGAGCCTTTAGACAAATTACTTTAAGTAAAAATACACTAAATATTGTTTTATTTTTGTGCTACTTATAAAAATGACAAATATGTTTTTGTTTTAGATCGAGAATGACATATCAAAGAAGTATAAAGGCAGACCGGTGAACATAATAGGCGGAGTGAAGTTCTTATAGAACTACTGTGTATATATAAAAAATGTATATTATGTTTATTGTTGACATCTCATGAAAATAATTATATGCTACCTTTGATACTATGAAGTTCATTTATTTGCCTCTTAACACTACATTTCTCTTATTATCCCATTATTTATAACGATTGATTGTCCCACTATGTATCCAAATACCTACTATAGTATTTCATTTATATACTAATATTATAAATGCGAATGTTTGCATGGATGGATGCATGTTTGTTACTCAATTACGCCAAAACGACTGAAAGGATATTGATGAAATTTGGCATAGAAATAGATTAAAGTCTGAAATAGCTAAAGGCTATATTTTATCCCGAATTATCACTTTCCATGGAATTAAAAGATAGTTATATAGGTACTGCCCCTGCGCTTGAACTGCAACGCAACACGTAGTGCTTTAGCAAATTTACATGTTTTTTTTTTCTTAAAAGACAATGCCCGCACTAGGGAACATGGCCTGTCCCGCGGGGGACTTTACTAACATACAATTAACGGACACAAAGTAAGAACACCCAGACTCGGGACAACCAGTTATGGATCACACAATATTTTGTCCCGTGTCTGGATCGAACCCACAACATACAGCGCAGTGGTGAAGTGGCGAGGTAACCACTTAAGCCACCGAACCAACCATGCAGTCAAATAGGTTAAATATTCAATACTTATTTTGCCAAACCTTGATAACGATGACAAACAATACTGTGGTCATTTAGTACTTAATTGTGTAACTTAGCCTCTGTATATTTGTTTACGTCCATCTGTATTTGCTGAGCCAGTTTGAAGTGCCATCAAGTGGCTCTGCATATTGCTTAGCTACTATTGCTTGGGTAATAAGTACCTAAGTAGCTTGTGCTACTTATTTGTAGCCGAAGCAATCGAAAAGCGAATCACCACACATTCGATTATTGACGGAGTGCCCACAAACTATATCGTTAGATATCTAAACCCCTTTAGTTGAGTCATCTCATGATCCTAAGGCTGGCCTTTTCTTGTGATCCAGCGTGGCAATGTGGCCAGTCTTTTGGGCACCTTTCCACAACTGCAACCTCAATCAGATATTTTATTTATAGGTTAAAGTAAAAATAAAAATAAACCTTTAAATACAACATCTGATTGATTGTAAGTAGTTTAGGTTAAGTTTTATTTTAATAACTATTGCCACATTTTATAAAATAATACATTTATTTATTTAGAACAACCAACAAGATATACCTACATTTAATAAGACGTTTAGGCTACTTACAAATAAAATCAATTGTTACCTAATATTGTACAATATAAGCTAAAACTAAAATAATATACTTAATTTAAAAATGACAATTACATTATCCATAAAAATAAACGTAAGGATAATAATAATAATAGGTGGGGTAAGGATAATACCAATAATAGTAAAGTGGGTAATAATAAGGCCAGTATACAACACACGAGGGTGGTTGTGACTGTTCAGGCTGTGCTGGTGCACCACCGCCTGATAAACATTGAGGCTTCTCTTGAGGAGCTGCAGGAGGCGCTTGAGGGGCCGCTTGACTGCCGTCAGTAAGCAGTAATGTTAATATTACTATTGTTATTATATGTTGTAGTAATAACATCTGAAATAAAAATAACATGGTAAGTATGATTTTTCTTTCAATTTGCTAGTGTTTAAAACCGGCATAAAGGCATAACCGCATATTAAAAGGTACGGGAAAATGCAGCTTAGAGATGTAACTTTAGAAGCATTTTTCCCTAAACTTTTGTCTTGTACTTGTGTCGTTCTTTGCTAGCAGGGCAGATTTGTTCTCACGTGTCGACGCAGGTACGTACATAAGCGTGTGTGCGCATGGTGGCTAGGTGATCGAGACACTAATTCCGTGTGCCAGTGACGCTATTGCTTGCAAGATAATAATAATAATAAATGATTTATTTTCTCACCACAATATTATACAAGTTTTTCAATTTTTTATAATTATGTATGATAATGACATTATTCAATATTGTGGGAGACTGGCGCCTAAAAAGACTCGAGGTCTGACGTTTAGGACACCAGGTTTCCACCCATTATTTTATTTTCATAACCAATACATTAGAACAAATTTCAATTTAAGGTTTACGTTACTAATTGAAGCTGTTCAAAAAGAAAAATGTTTATATGACTTAAAACGTCCAGATTACAATAATACTACATTACTCTGAAGTTAATTTGAATTCTCCATGTGTTTTTCTTTTGGACATATAAGAGTTCTTCCAATTCTTGTTTCCGTATGCTTTCTTTATTAAAAAATCTATATACCTAAAAGTTCGTTTTAGGTTCGCGTCCTTCTTGCTTTGTGTCGACGACTACTCTACGGTAATGGCCACAGAATGATGCACGATTAGTGAAAGCAAGTGCGGACACACACGTGCCGACCAATGTCAGTGCCACATTGGCGCAGCGTCGTAAACGAGTGCGAGTGTTGGCATGTGCGGCGAGGCTAAGTATCGGTGGCCCGTAGGGGTATTCCGTAAGAGCAAATACCGAGCCATCCGCAAAAACCGAGCAAAATCTGGCTGTCAGATTGAAAATCGTTATTTCGTAAGGGCAAAAACCGAGCCTTTTTGACGTTTAGCCAATAGATTGTGACGTCACCGAGCAATCACAACTGTCAGTTTGCGATCACAACTGTCAGTTTCCCATTGCTGTTTCTTAGAGAATCAGCCGGGCGATGTCTGCAGGTAGGCACTGACGCATCTTGGGTTCCGGCAATTGCCAGAGCACTGGGAACTATCTAGATATCTGAGATCCTGCCCTTCTTAAATATATTATAATAGATGCTTAAATATTGTTTACATACCATGACGTTCCGAAAAAACCATTTGAATACATTTAAGCAAAAACAATTCCTATACAAAATTATTTCCCGATAAGGTGTCATCTTATATGTAGTATGTCTAATGTGAAGTTCTTTGTAATGTTTTCTATTATAACTAGGTATCGATCGTGATAAAACCCACGCACGGTTTAATATTTAATGTTCCGTAAAAGATTTTCTTTACATTATTCGGTATTAAGTTAGTAGTATAAGTAATTATAATTTAAAGAAAAGTAATGGCATCACATGGTAGTTCACGTGTTTGTAATTATTTTTCATTCATAAAATTATTGTTAATACTAGCGGTGCGCCCTGGCTGTGCTTTGCCTTTGTTTGTGGGTAAGAATAACGTAGAATTTAGCTTTAGATTGTTTGAACTGTCGACCAGGTTACACCAGCGGTCACTGTATGATGTGACCACGGTTGGTGTAACCTTACTTAGGGCACAGAATACTTAATAGTACAGGTACTTAGGGTAAGGCTACACCGACCCTTCATCAAGAGTATGTAAAAACGTTATAACACAGAATACTCAATAGTACAGGTATACATATTATAATTATGGTTATAGTTCAAAATCCTAGTAGAAGTACCTACCAATATAAACTTCACTTTGTTTTCAATTTAATTCATAACTAAGTATATTCGAGTCAAATGATTTACCATCTGCTAACGATGAAGGAAAATATCGTAAAGAAACATTCATATCCTAGAAGTAGGTAACTTCAGAGATGTCTGATCCACCACCAGGTTCTTACAGGAAAAAGCCGAAAAATGTGCAGAATATAATTTACCCAGCAGAATGGAGCAGTCGGGGTGGGCCGCTAGTTATAAATAAAATTATTTAAATAAGGGTTAACACTTACATTAAAAATGTGTAACGCCATATCTGTGAAGTGACTGTAGCTATGTGATGGACGAACTTCATTCAGCTAGACTAACGTAGGTAATTGAATAACGATCATATAATTTCTAATTTAAATTGTTGATGTCCCTTGTCTGTGACTAATTAGCAACGTAAGACTAAGGTACACGTAGATCAAGGATTTGTCAGTTATGTAGTTACATAACTTTCATTCGATTCAGAGATCATCGTCATTTTATCGAGTGTGACGACACAATACACGTAAAATAATCGGTAAAAAATTACTGACAGACACGTATCTATACTAATATTATAAAGCTGAAGAGTTTGTTTGTTTGTTTCGTTGAACGCACTAATCTCAGAAAGTACTGGTTCGATTAGAAAAAATTTTTTTTTTTGTTGAATAGTGCATTTATCCAGGAAGGCTATATAACATCACGCTATGATTGTGTGTTTTTCAAAAAGGTGAGCAAAGACAGTTTTAAGCTGTTGGTAATTAAAATATTTGTAATATTTTTGTTGCAAGTTTACTGTATTTTGATGGTGTTTGAGTCCATGAGTGTACTTTGTGCTTTACTTTCCTTTAGTCTTCACAGTATTGAAACTTAAGAAAATCTGGAAAACTAAGAACGTTAAAAACGGGATCGAGATTTTTGTGATGGACATGTTAATCCTGCGGTAAGATCGGCAATCCTCGTTCTAGCCAATTAAGTGATAACATCTAAGTACGAAATTAGCAAAAATGGCGTTTACGGACATTTAGAAAGAAGCGAGCTTTATTTAGGTACTCTATTCTTTTTAAAAGCGGTGATATGTAGAATATTGTTAGTGTAAAATGCAGTATGGCAATGCACATGTAAGTATCTCCTGCTTATTGCACTTGCTGCGTTGTTTTATATTAGGTACTTACCCATAGGTAACACAGGCAACTGATAGATAACAATAACGTCTTATTCTAAGGTAATAATGTTAATAATATTGTACAGGCTAAGTATGGCTTAAAACTTAAGCATGTCAATCATAATATCTAGGATAAAATAGACGTTAACAAATGCAAAAACATACCTGCTACCAGCTATGCGATTATAAGACATACAGCACTGTTTTTAACATAATGCATTTTATTTTAATTTTATTTCGGCTCACAATGCACATTACAAGCAAGGCATAAATGTAACAATTACTAAGTAATATGAACTGGCTTGGAAAGGAAATTTCGTGCGCTCAGCAAACATTGTATTCGTGACTGAGATAAAGATTAACAATAACTACACCTTTTCGTTATGAAATAACATACATAACTATTTAAAACATATAAATTCCAAGTGAACTGTAATTTACGGTGGTAATGATTACGTATGCAAAAAAAACTACCTTCTGTGTCTGTGTGACAAAGGTCTTTACAAACATACGATTAACGGAACCAAAGTACACCCAATCTCTGTATAACCGTTTAAAGATCACCCAATTTTTGACACCGCGTAATGGTAGGTAACTAATATTTTGAGATTTTAATAGTTTTAATCCCTCACCGACGTCTAAAAAGGAGGAGGTTCAATGTTCGTCTGTATTTATTTTTTACTATTTAGTTTCTATATTGTTATGGGAAACTAAATCTAGTGCGTTAGTAATAAGTGGGAAGGTGACAGATCAGGTCAGTCGCGCCCGATGGTATCGTAACAATGAGTTAAAGTACCTCTGTGTGCTGTCAACTGCATAACTGCTGGGAAGCATTGTTATTACATAATTTAATAATCGGTATTATACGACAGACTGGCTGGCCAACTACTAACAAATGAACTAAGCACCAGCGGGTATACAAAATAAATAATAGCCGTAAATAGTATAGCTCAATAGGTGTACTTGCTGTTTGGTAAACGAACATCGGGTTAAGCTTCCAAGGGCCCGGTAACCCTATAGATGGGTGATCGCATAGTGGAATTTCATCTGAGCGTTTCTGTGCTTCGGTGAGCACGTTAAAAGTCGGTCCCGACTGTTAACAGTCTAACGACTGTATGGGATAAAAAAATATACATATGTATGGGATTTGACGTAAGTTTACGGCATTATATCGTAGACTTACGTCAAATCCCATACTTTTGTTTTTTTGACTTTTCGATTCAACTACCGTTTATGCCACTTGTCTAAAGGCTCAGGTTGGCCACTAACCAAACGATTTACGATAACGTTTACAATTTTTTTTTGAAGATAAAGAGAGGAAAACCATTTGGACAAATGGTTTTCCTCTTTTTCTTTTTCCCTCTCTTTGGTAACACAGTGTTACTTTTTAATTCCACTTCTCTTCTCCTTTAATTAAATTTATATGTATTTATCTATATAATATTAAAGTATTGCAAGTAGGTATGTAGTACTAATATCAAATTTAACGTCGAACGCAAGACAGCATGAAATTAAACATTGCTCGTACAAAACCTTCGAAAGTTGTAGGGTTTTAATTTATCATGTTGTATAATCTTAGTAACACAACGTACAGTGAGTGCACCGTGCGATCTCATTGTATTTATTGTATAACACAATAGTTAGTTGTAATTCTGTATAAATATAAAGATAGTGAACCCACTCGTGCGTACACATCATTACGGTGTTTAAACATAGGTAGGTACAGACTTTTTGTACGATTTGGGGAAAGTATGATGACATAAAACATTCAAATGCGGTTTAAATTCAGCCTATTGTATTCGAATATCATATAGTAAATAGGTTTTGTAATTACACCAGTAACTGTGCGTGATTATAAGGATTATAAGCAGAAAAATGAAAAGCAACGCATTTTTTGCAAAATTGTTAATTAAAACGCAAAGTTACGTAATTCAGAACAATATTGTTATGTTAAATGCGGGTCCAATAAAACTTCTGATTATGTTTGTAGTGTTTATTGTATATTTACAAGGTATATTTAAAAATATATTTAACTAATTGATTGGTAAACATTCCATAGGAATGACATAAATTAATTTAATAAAATTATATACATTTTGCATTATAGTGAAAGAAGTTGAAGAGGGTGCATTAGACGTACTTTGCTATAGATGGACAAAATGTAGGTTCCACTGAACCCGATTCGTTCGGTTCCGAACCGAACAGCTCCTCTAACCGAGTGGCATAAACGATAGTCGAATCGAAAAGTCAAAAAAGAAAATGTTTGACAAATTTGACGTATCAATCAATCAGTCAATTAGCCTATCGCAGTCCACTGCTGGACATAGGCCTCTCCCAACACGCGCCATAGCACACGGTCCTCCGCCTTCCGCATCCAGTGCGTCCCAGTTGCTCCGTGGTCCCAGCGACCTTTTTGACGTATATTTACGACATTATACCGTAAACTTACGTCAAATCCCATACATTTGCTTTTATATTTTTCGATTCGACTACCGTTAATGCCACTTGTCTAGAGGGGCTGTTTCATTCTGTAAGTATCTACATTTACCGGGAAGCTTCCCAAGTCGTTCGAGCGAGAAAGAGGGACAGACCTATACACGCTATATAGCTCCGTCTCTCTCTATCGCTCGAATGACTCACGTTAGCCCCTAGCTTTTAATCTACTATTGCTATTTACTACTAGGGCTTTATTTATATTCCAGGAACGAACCATCTTTAAAAAAGGTCAATTGTTCTTCAAAATGTTTTTAGGTAAGTTTTGGCAGAGAGGAAATTGTTAATTCCATACCTACATTTTTAAATATGGCTACGAGTAATGTCATTACCACTGTTATTGAAGAGTTTGTAGTTTTGTAGACGGTGTTATTTTTAAAACAGTAGTAAAGTTGTCATTATTTTCTATGATGGTCGCATTTTTACGAGCACGAAGTAGCTGTTCATCATCTGAACATGAGTAAGTTCTGCAGCAGTCGTATTGGTGATGAGTGGCAGAGGGCGCGGCGTCGTGGACATCGGTATCTTCTTACGCACATCGCGAATTTTCTAAGGCAAGAGAACAGCCATAATTAATATAAGTTTTAGTGAGAGTAAGAAAATCTATTGATATTGGCTAATGAGGAACCAGAACTTTTATTGTTTTTTGAAAAAGATTACTTCCGCACTTGGGAGTAAGCCCCGTGTCGCGGGGGACTTTATAAAACCTACAATTAACGGACACAAAGTACAACCAGACTCGGAACAAAAATTTATGGATCACACAAATTTGTGGGATCGAACCCACAGCACGCCGTGCAGTGGTAAATGGCGAGGTAACCACTAAGCCAACCGTGTAGTCAACTAATAAAATAGAACCCTACACAACCTATCGCAGTCCACTGCTGGACAAAGGCCAAAGAGTTTTATTAGTTTCAAGAGATACTGCAAGCGCAGTACTTAAACGTATACTGGGCGTCTGATATCATCAAATAAAAATCCGCCTACGAACTAATAAAAAAATACTTTTCTATACATTGATGGAAGCGCTATACTGCTAGAGCGACAACGTAGTCAAAAGACAAACAAAAACAAAAAGTAGTCAAAAATTACTGCCTCGGTGGTCCACTGGCCGCAGTACGCGCCTACTGTGCACGAAGTTGTGGGTTCGATTCCCACACAGGACAAAACTTTGTGTGACCCATGCAATGTTGGGACTTGGTAGTCAAAGTAAAAGATGTTGTTTACTCTAATGCCAGAGGTTTAATGAATAATCTTACATACTACATTACAATATATATTACCTAAGTAAATGAGTAATGGGGGGCAATACGTCACACACTACACCTCCCACAAAGAGTTGTTTCGAGTCTGGGTATAATTTGTGTCCGTTAATTGTATGTTTGTTAAACTAGTGCGGGTGTTGTCATAAAAATACACAAATTTATACTCCCAAAAGTGCAGCAAATATGGATACTATCAACTAGTTTCCTTACCGGTCACATTCACAGAGTCTTCCAGCACATCCATTGATGAACTGGTGCTGGGAGTCAAAGTTCTCCAGCGCGCATAATGGCTGGCCATGGTAGCACTTCCAGAAGTAAGGCTGAAGATATACCGTGTAAAATGGACAGTAGATGTTCTCGTAACATTCATCATGAAGTTTACAACACCTGGGTGGAAAAAAAAAACTGGTGAAATTATAAAAAAAGACAGTAGATGGGCTTTGGAAAAGCATACTTATATCGGTTGCTCTAGATACCTCTACCGCTGTCACCCCTATGGTAGACGAGAGACGAGTATATATCTTCTTATCCGTGTCTAAAATGTCTTATGAAGGCGAAGAACGTTTTGTGATAATCGATTCTGGACTTAAAGATAATGAGCACTGGGTAGTAAGTTTTACAAAGCAAGGTTAGTGCAACTTATGTCTTACGAAATAGTGGCACAAAACACCTTAACATAGTGTTTTTGATTATCTATTCTGTTAATAAGAACGAGGCAGCGTATTATTTTTGAAGGAAAATTCCACCCCGTTTTAGAGTAGTTAGTTTGAAAAAAACGGTGCCGCAGTTTTTAACCAATTTCAAAAAGGAGGAAGCTCTCAATTGGATTGGTATTTTTTTTAATGTATGTACACCGATTACGCTGAGATATATGATCCGATTTTCTTTGCTACATTTCACACTTCGTCTCTTCTATGGACTGTCACGCTTATGTACGGTCGGCAACTGAGTTATCTGTACAGTGCTGCTATATGAAGATTAGTTTTTTAGGAAAACCAATGTATGAATTTGTGTGAAATATATTTTTATCTGTAGGTTTAGTTTAATTGTACACTGTTACCAAATTCCACAGAAATATAGACAATGGTTTTCTTAAAATACTAATCTCCATATAGCAGCCCTATAGAGCTAACTCCGTTGCCGTGTGTACAAATCCAAGGATGCCGTTTACTGGACTGCGACTATCGTACATTGAAACCTCTTATATCACACTCTTCTTTGTAACTGAAGCTTCTAATGATTAAGATGCTTCTGTTAAGTATGAGATATCCTCACCTGTCAATGCCATCAGTAGGTCTACCAGCGCCCAAGAAGCCGCAGTAACAGCCGTACCCTTTGTAGGATAGTGGATCACAGCCAGTAGCACAATACATCATGTTATACAGGTGGAACACTCCACGTTTGCCACGGTTTTCGTTCTTACTCATGTATACTTGAGGATCTATGTTCCTGGAGAAAAGGAAATTACTTTATTTAAAGAAAACAAGCATACGGCCTACCTATGTTATGCAATTACTGCAGCCTATGGACGCTTGCAACCCAAGGATATCACTTTCGTGTTGCCAATTCAAGAATTTTTACAACAGGTGTTTTGTGATCCCTGGGATAGGAAATCGTTTCGTTAAAATCGCATCCCTAAATGCGCACCGAAGAACTGCACTCACGCACAGATACACTACTATGTTGTGTATAGTTATTTGGCTGTGGTTTTCTGTAATGTGGAAGTGAAAAAATAGGCCGGCAACACGCAAGCGATACCTCAGAGCCTCTAGACAAGTGGCATAAACGATAGTTGAATCGAAAAGTCAAAAAAACAAATGTATGGGATTTCACGTAAGATATGTCCTAAACTTACGTCAAATCCCATACATTTGCTTTTTTTGACTTTTCGATTCGGTTATCGCTTATGCCACTTGTCTAGGGGGCTGGTATTGCAAGCGTCTATAGGCTACGGTAACTGCTTAACATCAGGTGGGCCGTAAGCTTGTTTGCCACCCAAGAAGTATAAAAAAAGGTCTTCACCCGTAGGGCTTACTTAGTCCTATGGTTCTGGTGTCGTTACCATTGCATTAATGGCGGGCTAGATCTGTATGCCTAAATTAAAATGTATACAAATTACCTGACTCCTTTTAGGTAGTCATCTTCAGGAATAGAATATCTGAACGGGTCCCTGGCAAACCCCACCAAGAGAGGTCCACTGGCATCACTGTGTCGCACTGTCCCATCTATCTCGTTCAAGCTGGTATCGCTGATGTTCTTATGGTCTGTATGGTGATTATAACTATTGATGACTGGGGGATATGGCCTCGATATACTTTGCGACTGTGCATAACTAGTCCTGTTGTATATACTGTCGAATGTCAGCTGACTTGGCCATTCTGAAACAATGGATTCTATTATTACAAGTATTTTTTAGCAAGCATACGGTGCGCCTGATGTCAAGTAGTTACCGTATGGACGCTTGCAATATTACTTGCGTATTTTTACACCAGGGCTTTAAGACGGGAGTGTCCCTGGGATAGGACAATATTTACTTTAAAACAAATTTTTGTCCCGTGTGTCATCGAACCCACAACACGTCGGTCGGTAAATGGCGGGGTAACGACTTAAGCCACTGAACTAACCGTGCAGTCAAAATTAAATCGTTTTCTGTATTTAGGTTTAGTTAGTTTAAATAAGTTTAAAAAAAAACTATTTATTGAAGAAAAGAGCGATATACAAGAATAACTTGTATATTGTTATTTTCTTCAATAAATTGATAGGCCAGAAAAAAACGAATATAAGTTGTAAATTTAACAAAAAGAGAGTACAGTGAAATTTTTGCTTTCATTACAGTAGAATTTTCAAAGTTACTTATTGAATTGTTGTTGTACTGACAGCATGAACGAATTTTTCTGTTTGGCAATAGTACAGCGAAAGGATAGCAACACGCAAGTGATGCTCCTGGCATTGCAAGTGTCCAATAGCTATACTAACAGCTTATTAACAGCTCCACGTCAGCGAACTAGCCGTAGGAAAATTTAGCTGACATCATCGTTCTGGTTTATTTAATTTATGACCTTCATAAGTGTTACTTTGTAACCAAAATGAATAAGTGAATTTTGAGTTTGAGCTTGAGTTTATTATTGGGCTGCATATTTGTTTAATAAAAAAACTTGTCTTCTGTGTACAGTCAATGAGAAAAACTCAGATTAAAAATCCCACGACCTAAATACCATTAAATTCTGTAAACAAAGAAATAAAAAGCCTAGCTGTTACGGCCTGATTGTTTCAGAACATTGTTTACTAATTCAATAGATACAATACAATGGAGATAGGCTGATAGGCACAATGGATGAAAGCTATCAGACTATGAAAATGTGTATTTGTAACGCTAATATACTGTGTAATATACTAATCTTCTGTCGTTATTGGGTAATCTGGGTTTGATAGGTACAGTTTTTTTTGTACTACTTAGGTGGCAAACAAGCATACGGCCCGCCTGATGTTAAGCAGTTACCGTAGCCTATGGATGCTTGCAATACCAGAAGTATCACTTGCGTGTTGCCAACCCATTATTTTACACCAAGGCTTTGTGATGGAAGTATCCCTGGGGTAGGAATACGTTTCTTTCAAAACGCATCCCTAAATGAGCGCTGGAGACTTGTACTCACACATAGGAACACAACTACACCACTGTGTGTAGTTATTTGGCTGTGGTCTTCTGTAAGGTGGAGGTCCTTCCCCAGTCGGGCTTGCTCGCTAGTTTGGTGCCCTACCTCTCTTATTTCCTTTTTCTTCTTTTTAAATACATAGATAACTCCCTATTGTAGCCGGGGTGGATGGAGTGGATCCCTGCCAGCCGCCTGGACGCAAAATACGCGAACTAGACGCGGAGTTGCGGAAACCAGCCGGATATACCAATAAATACAAACATATAATTCACCAACACAAGTCACACCCAAACTCGGAACAAACATTTATGAACCCACAACCTCGTGTACGGCAGGCGCATACTGCGCCCACTGGACTACCAAAGCTCAGCAGTTTGTAGCCCCTAACGGTTAAGCCTCAGCGTTAATGAGTTGGTCAGTCAGTCAGGACAAATAATCGTACATATGTGTGTAGATTGCATAGTGTATAGCATAAGGAGAGTTACTCGTTAGTTATATATATGAATATAAACACCCAATAGGGCTAGTGTCTGCAGGGAAATTTGAAGTTTCAAGAGTACATAACTTTGAAGATAAATCGTTTGATAAACGACTACAATACATCCTCAAGAGATTGCCTGTGGATATTAGAAATGTAAATAATAAACTTAAATATAAGCAACCCATATAATTATGTCCCACTGCTAGGCACGGGTCTCCTTTCCTGTATCAAGAAAGAGGGTTTAGGCCGTAATCCACACACGCTGGACGCTGGATTAATGTGGGTTGGTGGATCAGACAAAAAAATCTTTATAATTTATTTTAAGTCGGGTTTCCTTTCTGCTAACGGTAAAAAAACCTGGTAGTTTTTCTTTACCGTTAGCAGATGGTCATTTGATTAGTACTTATAAAATTTACAAAGTGAAATTTACATTGGTACGGCCTGACATGATTGAACTGACGCATGACGCCTCATGCGTACAACTCGGTTACTTTTCCATTCGGCTACCAACTCATTGTAAATAATAAAGTTATTTTGTTAAATTTATATTTTTAGACGTCACTGACGAATCTGACGTCATTCCAAGATGTAAAAAAGCGGTGGATAAATTCGAACTCCGGAATAGCAGCTCGGATGGCACAATAGGTAGTGCGCTGGGCCCGAGAGGCGCTGGTTCGAATCCTGCTCTGAGTTCGGCTTTTTCCATATTGCTTTAATATTTAAAGAATATATACACCTCACTAATAATGTGTAACACATTATTTGTAACTAATTGTAACAAAACGTGACAATGGCTTTGTGGGGCTGTATGGTTATAAGATTTTTGTGAAACTTTTTTTAATAAAGATACATACATACCGAGCACAATTGTAGACTTTTGGCTACTATCGAGAAGTTTCTTACAGAATATGATTGTTTTTAAATAAATTATAAGTAAGTAAATTAAGTAAACCCTCTCTCTCTTGATAGAGGAGAGGAGACCCGTGCCCACGAGTGGGGCATAATATGGGTTGCTATTATAAATGAAGTAATATCTTTATTAACATAAATAAATATCATATATTTTTTTCTATGTTAGCTATTACAACCCTAATCAAATATTGATATTATTATAGTAAGTAAATACATAAGTAAACTTAATAAAACCTACACATATATAATAAGTGGATTGCAAAGAGCTGTGCAAATATTTATTAGTCACCGTACCTACCGTGTTTTGTTACCAGTTAACTAGTAGTACCTACGAGGTATTAATAAATATGCTACGAACCTAACATAATATTAACAAGGTAAATATTGTACTAAAGTGGTAGCCGGTAGCTTCCGTAGCTGATTGATAAATAATTCTTTATTGTACACCAAATATTACGACATTTTTATTTTTTACTTTTTTAAAAGACAACTCCCGCACTAGAGAACAAGCTTTGTGTCGCGAGGGACTTTACAAACATACAATTAACGGACACAAATTACACCCAGACTCAGAACAATTTTTTGTGGGTCACACAAAGTTTTATCCTGTGTGGGAATCGAACCCACAACCTCGTGCACAGCAGGCGCATACTGCGGCCACTGGACCACCGAGGCAGTTTTAAATTAAGTACACAGAGAATAAAGACTAGGTACCATAGGCGGCCTTATCGCTAAGTGCGATTTCTTTCAGCAACCTTAGGATGGACAGGAATGACTGAATACACACAGAATACTGATTGACACTTATTACAAGAATATCACTTGCGGAAATAAAAAAAGGAACGCAATATCGTTTTTGTACCGCCTGTAATGAAAAAACTATTTAAGTAGTTCCTTTTTCTCCTCTGTTGCTCGACCATACTTATTCTTTATTTTATTAGCTTTAAAATTATCAATCCTTACTAATATTATAAATGTGAAAGTTTGTGAGAATGGATGGATGGATAGATGGATGGATGGATGTTTGTTACTCTTTCACGTAAGAACTACTAACCGTATCTGGATGAAATTTGGCACAGAGATAGATTATGGTCTATAATCTATCTCTGTGCCAAATTTCATCCAGATACGGTTAGTAGTTCTTACGTGAAAGAGTAACAAACATCCATCCATCCATCTATCCATCCAGGAGGAATAACACATAGGCTAATTTTCTAGCAAGCTAGTAGATAATAAAAGTTGGAAATAGTTTCTTCCCACCTCTCAGCTCCGGTTTAATGAATTATAGTCGAATTTTGAACGCCGGGAACCTATAGCTATTATTTATTAGATAATTATGGTTGATTTAAATTGTTTTTTCCATACATATTAAAAAGCAACAAAGATTTATTACGTGTAAGTAATATTTATTACTGTTTTATGTTAATGTTATACTGTCACTAAATCCAGTTAGAACGAGTCAGTATGATGGTCGTAAGTAACTTAAGTACAAATCAAAAGGTCAATGCACTTGATAACTTATAAAAAATATTAAACCATCATAGGTTGAATACAAGGCACAGTAGAGAATACTTCTGTTATTTAATTTGAGGCTTTATTAAACTCTGTCCAAGATAGCTTTCAAAATGTAAATCAATGAATAGAGTATGATTAGTCCTTCAGTTGCAAAATATTCCGCGTTGTAGGGAATTACAAAGAAGGCTTGATTTGAATCACTCTGTACTTAAAAAGGACGTCTTTTTTTGAGCAGTTCTACAATTTTATGTGGGCATTGAAATAGGTCGATTGATTCGGTTGAATGATAAATGTAACTTTTAGATTATTAGTTTACAGCAGTTTAAAATAATGCACGGGCTTTATCTATACGGGCTATCCCAGGGTTACTTCTATCTTAAAGCAAAGGTGTCAAAAATGGGTTGGCAAAAAGTGATACCTCTGGTATTGCAAGCGTCCATAGGCTACGGTTACTGCTTAACATCAGATAAGATCACTCCGGTACTAGAGAACAAGCCCTGTGTCGCAGGAGACTAGAAGCATACATATCTACTGACATACTCGTATAAACGACAACGGAATGTTAGCGCCGCAAAACGTGGACAGTTTTGACATTTCTAAACATACTTTACTTTCAAATTACATTTATCATTTGATTATAAATGAATTTTAAAAAACACTTAAGTTTTTTTGATTAAATAAAAGATTTATTACTAGTAGTTCTATTGCATCAATTATCCAACTAGTATTGTGGCAGCCCTATTCGAATGTTAAGATTAAAACAAACTATTAAAAGCGATAATTTATAGCTAAACTAGCTGTTGCCCGCTGCGGCTCCGCCCGCGTGGATGTCGGTTATCGCTGCAAAAAGTAGCCTATGTGTTATTCCAGACCATAATCTATCTGTCTGCCAAATTTCATCCAGATCCGCTCAGTAGTTTTTACGTGAAAGAGTAACAAACATCCATCCATCCATCCATCCATTCTTACAAACTTTCACATTTATAATATTAGTAAGGATACACAGTAAGTGTAGTATGCTCTTTATTTTGTTCTGTGGAAGTATATATATTGTTTCGTAATTTGGATGTTTTGTGCAAATCTCAAGTGCTGCGTGGGTGATCAATGTCTGAGATAAAGAATAAATGGTTCGATTGTGTATTCACGAGTATTTCGTAAAGGATTGATACCTAATATTGAAAAGGTCAAAATATGAAAATGTTTGTCTAAATTGTTCGATCTTCTAAGCATTTTTCTATTGTACTTTTTCACTGTGACTTGCATTCCCTATTGTTTGATCAGAAAGCACTTGTTTTCTCGAAATGTTATTTAGTATTTAGGTATTTTTATCTTATTTAAAGGTAGTGGCTCTATTGCAGCTTTTCGAAAGCCATGGGCACGGATAATACTAGTAGCTATGGATCACAGTATGTCACGAGATACTGAGTCACATTTAAAGGTCAGCAGGGTCAACTTAAATGAGTTGAGCTATAGGTATATGACAACTACAATGACGTTTTTTGCGATGTCATCAAACTAATATTATAAATGCCAAAGTTTAGATGGATGGATGTTTGTTGCCTACTCAATTACACCAGAACGGCTAGCTACTATCTATCAGAAAAAAACTTTGTTCCATAGGATGGTAAGTCGGTAGCACCATACTAACGAGTAGGCCCGACTGGGGAAGGACCTCCACCTTACAAAAGACCACAGCCAAATAACTACACACAGCGGTGTAGTTGTGTTCCTGTGTGTGAGTACAGGTCTCCAGCGCTAATTTAGGAATGCGTTTGGAAAGAAACGTATTCATATCCCAGGGTTATTTCCTTCTTAAAAAACAAAGGTGTCAAAAAATGAGTTGGCAAAATAGTGATACCTCTGGTATTGCAAGCGTCCATAGGCTACGGTTACTGCTTAGCATCAGGTGGACCGTATGCTTGTTTGCCACCCAAGTAGTAACACGGGGGCGAAGCGGTTGGAAGCTCGTACAGAATAAAAATCCGGATATTGATTCAATTCAGTTTAAGGTAGGTAATACAATTGAGTAGAAAATACTACTAAGTACTAAGTATAGTATAACACTACTAAATTAAATAAAAACAAACTTAATTCGAAATTGTACAGTAATCAACATAAATTAGCTAGATATTATGTAATTAAATTAGGTATACAAAGAATTTATTATCATACATTAGCATTTCACTGAGATAACATTTTTTTATTTGAGTTTTATGAGTAAAAGTACCTATATTAATATTTTATGTGAAGCGGAGTTGTCTAATGGCTCTCAGCAAAAGAAGAAGTAAATGTTTACTAGTTAAAGATATGATAGGACGGGTATGTTCTTTTATCAATAATTAAGAACCACTCTTTTTTATTCGTTTTAGCGCCCCGGCTCCGCATGGGTGGACATTTATTAAGATTTCGTAGAGATCCCGTAATTATCTATATGTATATAAATAAATCCCTATTTCCCTTGGTCACGGCATCACGCGTGTACGGCTGGGCCGATTTGGCTAATTCTTTTTTTGCTGTGTTCGTTATTGTCAGAAGAAGGTTCTTATGTTAAAAAAAATAAGAAAGTTAGGGGGGAAATTCGGAAATGTAAGAAAATTATCGATAGATGATCACAAGGCGGTACAAAGTTTGCCGGGTAACTTATTTTTTAATAAAATATAGCCTATCGTACCCGCTGATAATCTAGCTTTCTAACGGTGAAAGAATTTTTAAATTAGTTTAAACTAGCCATCTAGGGACAAAGATCTCGGGATAAAAAGTAGCCTGTATGATCCAGGTTATACTCAATCCCTATGCCAAATTTCATTCAGATCCGTTAAGCGATGATTTAGTGACAAATATTTATCCATTCAAACTTTTAGATTTATCTAATTTTAGTATGGATTTATTAGGAACATACCAATTGCTATTTTTGTTCCTCGTACTACAAAGCTGGCAAATAAGCATACGGCCAGCCGAAGCATTACTGTAACCTATGGACGCTTGCAATTAATAGCGGAGGTATCAATTGCGTGTTGGAGACTAATGGAGACCTATTTTTACACCAGGGATAAGATGAAGTATCCATGAGATAGGAAAACGTTTTTTTCAAAACGCTTTCCTAAATGAGCGCTGGAGACCTGTGAGTTTGACTTTGACTAAGCCATCCCATAGAATTTCCATAGCATTCTTCCTGAGCTGACTCTGTCCATAGGCTGCTCGCAACCTCCACCAGGTCGTCGGTCCACTATCATCAGCCAAAAGACGTCCACTGCTGGACATAGGCCTCCCCCAAGGTCTTCCACAACTCTCGATCCTGAGCCGACCTTGTCCATCGGTTGCCCGCAACCTTAACCAGGTCGTCGGTCCACCTTGTTGGAGGCCTGCCCACACTTCGTCTTCCACTATAAGCTATACATATTCACAGCAATCACAGCCCACATTTACGTGCAACATGCAAAATTTAACACATAATTAAAATGCTTAGTTTTAATAACTAAACATCCTTATTTACTGTATTGTTTAACATAATCAATATTATACTGTGGTTGTTGCGCATGCGCAATTGTGATGTGATAATAACAACTGACACGATATTGAATCTCATTGTACTTCATTATGTGTATTGTTAAAAATATAAATGTCTTATTTGGCCTTAACCTCGTGGTATAGTTTTGATTTTATAAACATTTTAATTTATCTTACCAAAGTATTGTTTGTTAGTCTGTCTGTAATTTTGTAATGTTTATTTCATATAGACTGCATGTGTGGTCTTGTGGTGGAAAGTATTCGCCGAACGTCGTAGGTTCGATTCCCTCTGGAGACAAAACCTGTGTGTAAATTATAAATGATTGTTCCAAATCTAATTGTATTGATATACGTTAATTAAATGTTTGTAAAGCCTTCTGTGAGATAGGTATTATTTTAGGAAATTAGACCGGTTACGCGGGGCAGCGGCAGTATTCTTTAAAAGTGAAGTTGGTAAATAACATACCAACAAAGCATCACGACTTTTCGTTGATAGAGGTGTAGATATATTATAACACCGATGTTTCTCCAGCTGTGATGCTATAGCAGACTTGAATCCAAACTCCGAGTTGTTAGGTACTAAATGCATGTGTCCGTCTGTGCCAGTGCCGGATCTAGATTTTCAAAAAGGGGTAGGGGGACTGCGAGTTTGCCGCCCCCTAGGCAAAATTACCACCTAACAAATAATATTTAAATGGTTGTCATTGCATGTTGACATTTTTTTTTTTGAATAATAAATACAGCTAGACTAGTCCTCCTAGTCCTTGCCACCCGAGGCGACTGCCCCCTCCCGCCCTCCATAGATCTGGGCCTGCTGTGTGCAGCCATATTCACTACCTTCGCCTCCGAGTCATATAACACACTGTTTTTCATCCAAATTGTCTAACAAGTCAACGACTTGCGTTATGTATGCAAGAGTTTATATCAGCTTACACATAAAGATATCTATGTACTAAACAATAGCTGTCTATCTCGATGACAGCCGATGTCGTGAGCCACTGCGTTACATCTATCCATTGTGTATTAACAATCGCTTTTAGGCAATAAGCAATATTTCTTGCACTATTAATAATGATTGTTGCAATTTTGCGCCTAATGTATATAATGTCAAGGTGCCTATTAAAATACATGTCAAAATAAATAGATAATAATGTGACCTAGTATTTATAAGGGCGATGTAACCTAGTTATAAGTAGGTGTAGGCGGTATCTACCTAATATGATTCAAGGTTTTATTGTGTTTATTTGGTTTTATACGTATAGCTTTAAAGTAGCATTGTTTGTATATTGTGTAGAAACGATACAACGCAATGTAATGCAGTTTTTAACGCGAATCTCTGCTCTGCATGGCAGTCGCTACGACTGCCATGAGCAGAGGTTCGCTCAGTAAGTCGAAAATTGCTCAGTAAGTACCAAAGTCTGTTATTGTGTGTGGGAATTTTCAAAATCGGTTCCTTGGGTCCAGAGATTACCCCCTACAAAATCACAAACTTTACCTTTTATAATATTAGTATAGATATTGCTCTTGTTTCATTTCTTTCTTACTTCTGTCAATATATCCTACTAATATTATAATCGCGAAAGTTACCGTAATCTATGTAAGAATGTATGGATGTTTGTTACTCTTTCACGTAAAAACTACTAAACGGCTCTGGATGAAATTTGGCACAGAGATAGATTATGGTCTGGAATAACACATAGGCTACTTTTTACAGCGATAACCGACTTCCACGCGTGCGGAGCCGCGGGCAACTGCTAGTAAAACATAAAGGAAGGGACTGTAATACTTAATAATAACACAGTATTTCATACATCTCTGCCTAGTGCCTATATCTTCCGGGGGCAAAGAAACAACCGTCAGTTTGTTTATTTTTAAATGTTGAACCAGTTTCTTTGTAATCACTTTCATTTCTGTCCAGAGTTAAACTTGGATACTTGAGACAACATGTTAGCAGATATTATTTTGGTATAATAATATGCGCAAAGGTCGATATACCCAGCCTAACTAGTTCTATTTTAGTATCTCATTATACAATGGACTGTCCGCACAGTTGGGTGGTTACCTCGCCATTTACCACTGCGCGGCGTTGTGGGTTCGATCCCCACACAGGTATGAATTTGTGTGATCTAAAAATGATTGTCCCGAGTCTGGATGTACTTTGTGTCCGTTAATTGTATGTTTGTAAAGTCCCCCGCGACACAGGGCTTGTTTTCTATTCTAGTGCGAGAGTAGTCTTTTTAAAATGAAGAAAAAAAAAAAAAATAGGTATTATTCAATGTAATAATACTTACATATATTATGTACATGCATTTTCTTCCGATTCGTCGTTCATTATCAGTAGCAGCAAATTGAGTTGATGAGTTAGGACGTTATTTTGTGTTCGACAAATTAAATTACATAGGTAGGCTGCTTAGGAAGAGACATAGGGCTCCATAAGGGCAAACCCGACTGGGGAAGCAGATCCAACTCCACAGTCAAATTACTAGGAAGAGACAGCGGTGTATAGTGTATTTCACATAGCATGGGTACTAAGACGTTTATCATTTTACGATGAAGATGAAAGAAAATGATTGAATCAATCTCTAACCAATTTATTGGTCGGTATATCAAACGCCTACACTACAGTATTCAATCGATAGGTTTTAATTTAATCGTCTATCCTTTATATTGATATTTATCTTCAAATGCCAAACGTCACAGTACCCATGCTATGTAAAAAGTACTATAGTTGTGTTTCTGTGTGTAAGTACAAGTCTCTAGCGCTCATTCACTCATTCACATAAAACGTTTTCCTATTCAGGTATGTTCTATCTTAAAGTCCTGGTGTTAAACAATCGGTCAGCAACACGCCAGTAATACCTCTAGTATTGCGAGCGTCCATAGGTTACGGTAACTGCTTAACATCAGGCCAGTCGTATGGTTGTTTGCATCACAAGTAGTAAACAAAAAATAAATTAGGTAGAGTCTAATTGAAAACTTAATTGGAGAGCAAGATTTTTCCACAGATTCAATAATGGATATACTATGAAGTGTAATTGCACATAATATATTTGGTACTGCTGGTACTATCAGGTTACGACCTCAATTTCAACTTTACTCATACAAAAACTAGTACGATGACCAAATTACCCAACAGAAAAGTTGTTACTGTGACCCAACAAGTGGGCTTGACGCCCAAATCTGGATCATGAATACCATTGTAAGTACGAGTTGATTTCTCAGTGTTACATAAGGTAAACTTTTGGACAGTGGACACTGATTCATTGATGTTACGATGTTTTTACTACAAATATCATTGTGAGCTATATACGTAAACAATGTTATGTTAATGAGGAGCTGGAGGCTTAGGAATAAGATTGTGAAGGTTCTAAGTCAATTAGACAACTATTGTACTGACCATTGTATAATAACATTGTATAGTATTGAATTAGCTACTTATTGGTGTTTTTCTACCTAATAAATAACGTCCAATCAGACCTATTCTTGAGGATTAAGAGGTGTACGACTAGACGTTAATTGGGGTTGTTATTCTCAGGTTCCAATAAGCCACAGAATATAATAGAATAATTCTAATTAATTAATCAATTCAATGAATAATCATAATAATAAAATAATTTCAATTAATTAATCAACCAATTGAATCAAATCCCATACATTTGCCTTCTATTCTATTTGATTCGACTACTGTTGCCACTTCTCTAGATGGGGCTTATATACCTAAGTTAGTCATTTACATTTCCTCTCTAATTCTGAAATAAAAAAATCCGATTAAATGGCAATACATTTCATTCACAAATACAAAACTTGATTCAAAATAATAGCAACACACACACATACATACGAGTAGTCTACACATCCATGTCAAACGAGTGGTACCATCTCATAATCTTGACGGTGTACACCCAGTGTTTATTTTCTGTTGGCAGTCTTGTTTAGAAAATGAAAATAAATGCATATTGTCTTATAAAATACTGCTTGTATCAACACTGAATATATGGGAAAACTTAGTAAATAACAACGTAAACAATTGTAGCTTACTTTAGAAGTTGCATTACATGTTTTGACTTTGTTTAGGTATTTTTTTAAAATTTAGGAATAAACTACATATTACACCCGTTGATAATAATATTATAGTGTAGCTTACGTTTTTTTAAATACAACTTTGCGCTTTGTCTTGCCCTTCATTAACATTAAAATACGGTAAGTCGATCCAGATTCATAAGAGTCAAGATTTATATTTTTGTTCTATGTGGGAATTGAGTCTACGGTTCGCCGCATTCTTTTGAAAATCCAGAAATACGTTTTACCAAAACAATAATAAGCAGTGCAGAGTTAATTCAACTTAGGTAAATACCAACATTGTTTATACCAACTTTGTAGGGCACGATACAATTGAGCAAGCCCGAAGATGGATTCTGAAGAAGGACCTCCACCTTACAGAAGTCCACAGCTAAATGACTACACACAGCGGTGTAGTTGTGTTCCTATATGTGAGTACTTGAATTTAGGATCGGCAATACGGAAGTAAAATAATTGCTTATCATCAAGCGGGCCGTATGCTTGTGCACCTAAGTAGTATTAAGGCTTGGGATATTGCGAACGACCTTGAGCATATGGGCGAAGCAAACACGACTCAACCCACTCTAATTCTTCAGGCGAGCGCGGGGATACAAACAGATGTACTCTTTGAATGGACGTCTTATTAATTTATAATAAATTAAAATTCAAACTTATTCTAAATGTAACATTACCAAATTATATTATAGGTGTAGATATGTTTTCTTCAAATTTTGTTTTATTTTTCGTATTATTTGATAAAAAATGAAGTCATAAAGTGGTTACATCTCAATAATTTGGTGCTGATTCAATGTTTTTTTTACAATCTATTTAGAATTAATATACAATTTATAAAACAAATCTCGTAGATTAATAGGTACTGTATTTTTTGGCAGTTATTTGTCTATAAATGCCAACAAAAAATGGTTTCATTTACACCTCTTTTTCATCATTTTTTGAGAATAAGCCTTAAACAAAACTACTTACTTGTTAAGCTAGACCACATACGTTTGGGGCAGTATGATTCATGACCTCATTACTCAATATTGACCATCTTGCAAGTTGGTACATGGCCAATAAATACTTTAGATCTTGACCCAAATACTGTTTGTAATTCTGATAATATTTGGCGAGCTATTAATATGTTGTGAAAACTATGATGTTTCTTTTTGTCGAATCATGGTCTTTGTCACGTCCACAAATGTACGAGTATCATGAATAATCGATTAGGATGACTTCTAATCGAATTTCGGTTTCGGCGGCTAATCTCCGCGGCAGATATTTTAGTGCACAAGTGTACGCAAACACAAATGCACGCTTTATTTCTTCATTATTATAATTGAGACGGGACGGCAATACGGCACGATCGGAGACAGATCGGACGTAGCTTGACCCTGGAATCGAACCTAGAACCTTGTGATCAGGGGCTGTACTATGTTAAATGTGAGTTGATCGAGGGAGAAAGAAGGACAGAGCTATTCACGCTATGTAGCTCCGTCTCTTCTTCTTGTTCGAACAACTCACGTTGGTACGGCTGTATCAGTCGCATTGAACGAGCACTAGACAATGAAGGCAGTCCATAGATGCAATAATACCGACCGCCTCGTTGGACTACTTTAATTCTATATTTTGTGCTCTCGTGCTGCCGGCAGTCGCGCGTATTATTCGATATACCTACGTATTGTTTTTAGCGTGGAATGTAAAAGCGGTGGACAAATTCGAACTCCGGAGTAGGAGCTCGGATGGCACAATTGGTAGCGCGCTGGACCTGAACCCGAGAGGCGCAGTTTCGAATTCTGCTCCGAGCTCGTCTTTTTCCACATTGCTTTAATATTGAAGTAGAATGTAAACGTAGTAACTAAGCATTATTTTTGAAATAAAATCAACAAAACAAATTCTTTTTATAACCGTAGGACTTTAAACAAAGTAGGCTAACATAGTCTCGCATCGTTGCACTTAACAGATAATTTCGCGCTTGTCATAGAACGTAAGCTCTGTATGAAGTCTACTATCTGAAACAATGTACACTAGATACTTCAAGAAATCTAGACGCTTATTTCAAAAAAGCATTGTAAATATTATTATAAAATGTAAAATATAGACTATGTTACCTGCTGATAATGCAGCTTTCTAAAAGTGAAAGAATTTTTAAAATCCGTCAAGTAGTTTTGGATTTAAATCGCAACAAACAAAAAAAAATCATATCTTTCCTCTTTATAATATTTTGACTACCTTGGTGATCCAGTGGCCGCAGTATGCGCCTGCTCTGCACGAGTGTGGGTTCGATTCCCACACAGGACAAAACTTTGTGTGACTCACAAAGAATTGTTCTGAGTCTGGGTGTAATTTGTGTCCATTAATTGTATGTTTGTAAAGTTCCCCGCGATAGAGAGCTTGTTCTCTTATTACTTATTAGTATAGATAAATAGAAACACACTTCACTCTAATCCCATTTGTTGATTCATGCGACATACTAACCCTACCGACGCTGGTTTTCAAAGCCAGTAGATCCTTACCAATAGTGTAAATGTGAAAGTATATGAGTATGGATGGATGGTTGGATGGATGTTTGTTACTCTTTCACGTAAAAACTACTGAACGGATCTAAATGAAATTTGGCACAGAGATAGATTATGGTCTGGAATAACACATAGGCAATAACCGACATCCACGCGGGCGGAGCCGCGGGCAACAGCTAGTACTAAATAAAAATGTCATGCGTTATGATTACCCGTTTTACTTTGCTTTGAGCAAGAATTTGGATCAGATATAATTCGGCAGTTACATAAGTGAAAGCGCGTTATGTTAACCAACCGCAGTAATTTTACCGTTCCGATGATTACTCGGTGTTACCCGGTGAGTTGACTGGTTGACCGTCAACGAAAGTGGTTTGGTGCGTATCCATTGACATACGATATTTTAAATTGACACGAATTGTTAGAAAAGCTGTTTTTTATATTCAAATTTAAGAAAGAAAGAATCATAAATTGATTTATTGGTGCAGATTAATTTGTAGTGGACTAACTACAAAAACATCATCTTTCTGGCTTATTTATAATTTAGGTATAAGTAAGTGTTACTTTGTAACCTAAACGAATAATTTAATTTAAGTTTGAATTTTAGCAAACATCACGCCTTTTTAATGACGAGGTATACTTGACATTTTGCTAGCTATGCTAGGTCCCATGTATCTTACAATATATGGCAATGAAAAATATAGCTAAAAAAATATATGGCAATATATTTTTATATGGCTGTTGTTTCACAATCTTGACGAGATATTTCTAACAAAATTAGCTCAATCATTCATATAACATAGAACACTGCCCATATTACCTCTAGTGATTTGGCTAATAGCCACCATTGTTTCTGATCAAAACCACAGTAAACAAACAGTAGGTTATCTAAGGCCGCCCGCCGAGTTATTAGCCTACTCTTGCGTTGATACCCAGGGTTGTTCATACGATAGGTAAGCGAAACAAAAACAAGTGTCAAGTGGCCGACCCGAACGCCGGCAAAAAAAAATGGGATGTACACACAAGTATATAAGTCGATCGTCAGACTACCGGAACCATATTTGGATTGAACAACACATCAGACAATAGAAAAAATAATAATTTCAAAAGTAATTAATTTGCAATATTAATTATTGTGAAATTGCCCTTATTACAACTATACGCGAAAAATATGTTTACCTAAACGATGTTTCGTACTCAATCCTCTATTTTATAGTAAAACAAGACTTCTTAAAATAAACTTTAGCTCTAAACATAGTATTCAGAAAAATGCGACTCGGCTACGCTCTTAATAAAGCAAATAAACTGTGAAATAAACAATACAATACCATATTTTCTAATAATATTTAAGTATAAGTAGGTACTTATATTTCTGGTTGAGTAGGAAGTATGATAAGTCCGGGTTTGCAAAATCATTATTGAGGCACCCGAAAACACTACAATATTTTTTTCCCCTTTTTGAAGTCATGATACTCGTAATTTACGACAAGTGTCCGCCGCCCGCGCCGGCGAGAGTTGACGAACGCAAGCGGTCATGTAGCGTACGCGCGTGCTCACAGTCGCGCTGCACAGCTCGCACTGCCCCACCTTATTGCCCCATATATTATGCTAGCGTGTGCGTGAAATCGCGTGCCGACATGGCGCGCGGCGCGCACGCACACATTCAAACCGAGAGCGGCACGTTTGTATGAAGATGTTTTACTGTTTGTTTACTGTGTCAAAACGCTGCTGGCAACAAAAGGAACTGTCTCTTGTGATGCTAATACAATTTTAATACATGGTTGATATCGACAGTCGACTGCATGGTTGGTTCAATGGCTTAAGTGGTTACCTCACTATTTACTACTGTGCGCCGTTTAATGGTTCGATACCCACACGAGGGAAAAAAATGTGTGAGCCATAAATGGTTGTTCCGATTCTGGGTATACTTTGTGTCTGTTAATTGTAGACACAAGGTTTGATCCCTAGTTCGGGAGTAGTCTTTAAAAAATAAAAATATGCAAGTAATAGTCACGGTATTGCAGCCGTCGATAAATGCTAATCAGCAGGCGGGACGTATGCTTGTTTTACTTATAGCTTTTATTTATTTATTTATATTTCAGTTGTTCACTGTACTCACAGTTACCCAACACGTGCAGTGAACCATTATAATCAAAATACATTACAGTAATTACTTATAAATTATTAAATAGGTAGAAAAGACACAAAATTAACAAATTGGCCTAATTTGTTGTTAAAAATGTCAACTTCTGGATATTGAGCAACTATATTGTTTAAGGAACTACATTGAAACTTTGTTAAAATATTTTGAACACATTAAAAATGTGATAAATCTTATTGCACAAAAGTACGGCTATTTAACTTGCGCGATAAATCATCGGATGCAGTAAAGCTATAAAATTCAAGGTTCAAATTAGACTGGAGACCTTTTCCCGCCGCGCGCCGTTCAGAGATAATAATAATATGGTACCAAACAATCACTACATACTTAATGTTAGTTTAAAGGTTAATGAGAAAAAGGTGTGCAATATGAACCGGTTGTACTTTTGTTTAATTTTGCAGATTGCGTATTAAAATATTAATAATATAATTACCGAATCTCGGTCACGACGGCTAATCTCGACGCAGACTAGCCATTTACGAGGGACCTAGTGCATAATAATCTACAAGTGAGTGCGAAAATACAGGTGCTCTCTTTATTTTCTTACGCCTTATATAGTAATGAGATAGACCAGCCTCTTTAGACAAGTGGCATAAACGTAGTCAAATCGAATAATATATAATATAATGTCATAAATTTACGTCAAATCCTAAACATTCGCATTGTATTCAATTCGATTTTTATTTACTTTTCAAAACACGGGCACGAGGATTGAAATAAGAAGTGTACAAATTGTTGACCTCTAAATAACTATGTGTACAAGCAGGTTGCATACCAGTTATATAGATACCTAATATAATGAATGCAGTGTTTGTTATTCATTTTGGCTGCGAGCGGTAGCAACAAAAACTGTATCGCAAGATAAACTGCAATACGGGTAAACAAAAATGCATTACATTACACAACACCTAATTAATTATTGTATAGTATAATATTATACTTTTTAACTACTGAATATGAAAATGAGATCTTATAATTCTTTTGTACTAATTTAATTACGGAATGGGTTGAAACAACAACGATATTTTATTTTATTTATTCATTTACGTTCACAATACACATAACAAGCAATACAGAAATGTAACAATATCGACTATGAACTAGGTTGGAACGTAAATTTTGTGCGCTCAGCAAACTAACTGAGAGAAAAGATTTAACAATTAGTAAATAAATATAACAATGCACTTAAATAACCTTATTACTTACGGTCAAAACTGAAATTGAGATGGAGGATATCTTTTAATGATTTTACAAATGATGTTCATTTTATAAATATCTCTTCTCCAATCACAGCGGAGACTCTCTAACTGTGCAGGACATATCTCTGTAAGAACTACATCATTCATAGCCCAGTAGGACGGCAATCCGGCACGACTGGAGAGAGATTCGGCAAAAGACAAACTGCTTTATATGCTTATTTATCTGCTCCTCTAGACAAGTGGCATAACAATATAATGTCGTAGACTTACGTCAAATCCCATATATTTTTTCTATTCTATTCAAATCGACTACCGTTTATCATAATAATTTATTTATGTCAAACAATTCAGTCCATATCATTTTATACAATTACAAAAATTACTTTATATATATTGTAATTAATATTCATTAATATATAATAAATAATATCTTAAAAACTATCTGCCCCATACCTTATTCACTTATGCCACTGGTCTAGAGGTGATGCGTTTCATTTTGTAGGTCTCTTTTCTTAACTAAAAAGGCCTTCTAACTTACGATAGCTTAATCAATTTTTTATTCGAAAGTTGGAGTACTTAGGCTCTTTGACCCAACATAATAATATGGTTGAACTGTCAGTAGTTTTCAACGTTAGTCGAAGATTTTCTACTAGAAAGTGACATGATAGTGCACATTCTTCTTTATTAGGTACTCATATCAGATTTCTTTCGTGACGAATAGGCAAAAGTAATTTTGTGTGATCGACAGATAGCAGAACAGCCCCTCTAGACAAGTGGCATAATCGATAGTTTAATCGAAAAGTCAAAAAAACAAATGTATGGGATTTGGCGTAAGTCTACGATTCAATGTCTTTATCTTACGTCAAATCCCATACATTTGCTCGATACCATGCATACAATCGACTACCGTTTATGCCACTTATCTAGAGGGTCCAGGTTTTTGTTAACAACAAAAGATTGATAATCGTGAGGCGCACGTTTGATTTTTTTAGGTCATCATTACTATCTTAGCCGAAAGACGTCCACTGCTGGATATAGACCACCCCTGAGGATTTCCAACGTATTACTTTTTGGTTAAAATTTACAAATTTATAGTTTACTAACTGTTATTGGTTTTGTTATATATCGGTTATTACATTAAAAGTAAAGTATCCTATATACTATTTCTGACTATAATCTATCTCTGTGCAAAATTTAATTCAGATTCATTCAGTAGTTTTAACGTGAAAGAGTAAAAAACATCCATACCAACTCACAAACTTTCACATTTATAATATTAGTAGGATATTATTTTTCACAGCTAAAGCTATCAAGTTTTCTTATAATGTTTAATATCAATTATGTTATTTACTATTCTTAAGAACTCGGATGTAAATAAAAAAGGTAATCATAATTCATTGTCAATGTTATATGGTCAATAACATCAAGTTTAGTTATACTTACATACCCATTATGGGATAAATAACTAACTATGTATGCAGGGCGCGTAATCACTTCCTAATAGTAGATACTACCTATCCTATCTATATGACGACGTCATCAAGCACTGACATTCGAGCGAGGTTATAAATGCAAAAGTAGTTAACTCAGTCTGCCTGTAGCCTTAGTATTCATAACTTTTTCTTCTTATCGTTTTGTTAGTGGCCAATCTGGTAACAGAATTATTTAGATCGCCCATATTTAGGCCTCTGTCGTGATCTGAAGACTGTTAACAGTCGGTCAACTTATAGTATAATGATTAAAACTAGCATTTTCCCGCCCTTTTCGATAATTTTCTCGGCCACGCGTGGGTACTACGTCTATTTTTTTTCTTTTCTCTTATGTCCATCCAAAGGTTGCATGGCAGAAATAGATTTTAGCGATAAGGCCGCCCATTGTTCATAAATATGTGAAATAATATCTGTATCGTAAATGTAATTCATCATCATCATCTCAACCCATAAACGTCCACTGCTGGGCACGGGTCTCCTCCATAAATTTTGGAGGGATATTAGCCTACTACACCACGCTGGCCAGACGGGTTGGTATAGGGTTTTGTTTCGAGTGAGGAGGACACAACACCACTGGCCCAATAATGGACGGTGACTGCACGCTCCTCCTCCAAGCAAATCTCAACCACTCCGCCAGGGCGCAGGACCTTTTCCTGCAGTCCTTGGTGGAGTGGTCGATAGGTGTGGCCGTAGCCTCGGAGCCATACTACGTTGCCTCTCGCCCGAATTGGGTGGGCGACGTGGACGGCTCCGTAGCAATCGTCGGCTCCACGGCGCCTCGTTCCCCGTCCTTGTCGCTCAGAGACAAGGGCTCGGGATACGTTGCTGCCGACTGGGGGGGAATACTACTCTTCGGAGTATACTTCTCCCCCAACCGGAGTCTGGCGGATTTCGAGGTCTTCCTTACATCTTTGGAGACCTCGATGCGGCGATTGGCATCAGGACGCGTTCTTGTCATGGGGGACTTCAACGCGAAGTCTCGGGCTTGGGGTTCCCCAAGAACGGACGCCCGCGGCAAAGCGGTTGAGGACTGGGCTAATGCGGTGGGCCTCTGTCTCCTTAACAGAGGTGCCACCAATACGTGCGTTCGGCAGCGGGGAGGGTCGATAGTGGACCTTTCGTTCGCTACCCCCGCTGTCGCCGCGCGAGTGAGGAGCTGGAGCGTCCTGGAAGAGGTCGAGACTCTCTCGGATCACTTATATATCCGAGTAGAGCTCTCTCGGAATCCCCAGGTCCCCAGCAGGGGTCATGCAGCAGGCAGAGCTCCCCAATTTCCGCGGTGGGCTGTGGGTAGGCTAGATAGGGATCTACTGGTGGAGGCAGCCATTGTCCACTCATGGCTGTCCACACCACCTCCCCTGGAGGGGGTTGATGCCGAGGCTGGCCGCATTCGGGATGCGTTTACGCAAATCTGTGATGCTGCCATGCCTCGGGTGCGACGGCGGCCTCCAAAGAGGGAGGTCTACTGGTGGTCCCAAGATCTAGCAGACCTTCGTGTGGCCTGTGTTCGTGCCCGAAGGTCCTATACTCGCAGCCGGCGGCGCAACCGCGACGACAACAGGGAGGGCCAGCTATACGAGGCCTACCGCACTGCGGTGGAAGCCTTCAAGCTGGCCATCTGCCGTGCCAAGGAGCGCTCCAGAAGAAAGATGCTGGAGGGACTTGATCGTGACCCCTGGGGTCGCCCTTATCGCGCAGTGCTGAATAGGCTCCGCGGTCAGGGTCCTCCTCTCACCGAGTCCCTTCAGCCCAGCTTCCTCACAGAAGTGATTGAGGGTCTGTTCCCACCACAGGCGGAGCACACGCCCCCGGCGATGTTCCCTGCAAGGGCTGTAGTCCGGGAGGTTGAAGAGGTGCCGCCTGTCACGGAGGCGGAATTAGGGGTGGCCGTTCTCAGAGTTCGCTCCAAGAACACCGCCCCCGGGCCGGACGGAATTCCTGCCCGAGTACTGGCCCTGATCCTCGATCACATGGGGGACCGCCTCAGGGGCCTATTCAATGCTTGCATGGCGTCTGGAAGGTTCCCTGAGACCTGGAAAGTGGGGAAGCTGGTGCTCCTACCGAAACCGGGGAGGGCCCCGGAATCGGTCGCGGCCTATAGGCCAATCGTGTTGCTAGACGAGGTGGGGAAGTTGTTAGAGAGGATTCTCACTACCCGCATCGTCCGGCACCTAAACGAGGTCGGTCCCGACCTGTCGGACGCCCAGTATGGCTTTCGTGCTGGGCGTTCAACGGTCGACGCCATTATGGCGCTTAGGGCCGCGACCGAAGAAGCCGTACTCAACGGCGAGGTGCTGTTGGCGGTGTCCTTGGACATCGCCAACGCCTTTAACAGTCTGCCATTCGGCAGCATCAGGGAGGCGCTCCGGTTCCATGGAGTGCCCGAATATCTGAGGCTGCTAGTGGCAGACTACCTAGAGAGGAGGTGTGTCCTGTACGAGGACCGAGAAGGCGGCGTCGGGCGCAGGGCCATTTCGGGTGGTGTTCCGCAGGGGTCCGTCCTTGGCCCTCTCCTGTGGAACATCGGCTACGATTGGGTCCTGCGCGGTGTTCTTCCCCCCGGGTTGGGCGTATTCTGTTACGCAGATGACACGTTAGTCACAGCCCGGAGTCACAAGTTTGAGGATGCGGCGCGCCTGGCCACCACGGGGGTCTCTCAGGTGGTCGGGCGGATCGAGGCGCTGGGGCTTAGGGTGGCCCTTGAAAAGTCGGAGGCCCTTTTATTCCATGGGCCTCGTCGCGGTCCACCTGCTGGCGCTTCGATTTCCGTCGGCTCGAGTCTCGTGCGGGTCCAGGCCCAGATGAAGTATCTGGGCCTGGTATTGGATGGGCGTTGGCTCTTTGACGAGCACTTCCGTCGTCTCTCGCCGAAGCTGGAGGGGGCAGCGTCCGCCTTGGGACGGCTTTTGCCGAACTTGGGTGGGCCTAGCCTCACCTGTCGTCGGTTATACACGGGGGTAGTCCGGTCGATGGCGCTGTACGGCGCACCGGTGTGGGCGGGGTCTCTGACCGCCCAGAGCAGGCAGCTGCTGGCGAGGCCGCAGCGTGCAATGGCAGTCAGAGCCATACGCGGCTACCGCACTGTGTCCACGGACGCAGCGTGCGCATTGGCCGGAACCCCCCCGTGGGACTTGGAGGCGGAGGTGCTCGCCGAAGTGTATCGGCGGGCGGCAGCAGTTCGGGCAGAGCGGCGGTCCCCTCAGCCTGAACACATCCGCGAGTGGCGCGAGACCGCCCGCAGGGCCATCATAGCCCGGTGGTCAGATCGGCTGGAGGCTCCACGGGCCGGTGTCAGGACCGTGGAGGCGCTCCAGCCGATCCTGTCGGAGTGGGTGGGGCGGCAGTATGGGACCCTTTCCTTCCGACTGGTGCAGGTTCTGTCCGGGCACGGTTGCTTCGGGCATTACCTGCACAAGGTCGCTAGGAGGGAACCGAGTCCCGTCTGCCACCACTGTGACTGCGGCGACGACACGGCGCAGCATACGCTTGAGTCGTGTCCGGCTTGGGCGGTGCAGCGTCGGGGCCTCGTCGCAGTCATCGGTGCAGACCTGTCGCTGCCAGCCGTGGCACGGTCTATGGTCGGCAGTGACAGGGAGTGGATGGCGGTCGCATCCTTCTGCGAGGACATCATCTCGCAGAAGGAGGTGGCGGAGGGGATCAGGGAGGAAAGTCTCCTCGCTGATCCCATCCGTCGCCGGCGAACTGGGCGGCGCCGGCGCGCACATGAGCGCCTGATGCCGCCATAGTAAGGTTGTGGGGGGGCTGGGGCAGTAGAGCCTCACCCGCATCCTTCCGCGAAGGGACAGCGTCTCCGGTGCGCCCGGACGCTGTCACTGGGTATGGAGCCCGCGTAGTGCGGGCAGTCGCTGGGTGGACCACTGATGTCATATCAAGTTCCGGTGGTCCACCCGTGAAGGCGAGTGTAGGTGCACAGGGGGGTTTTAGTCGGTATTCCGGCCGCATACCACCTTTAGGCCGGAGAGTCCGACATAACTGCCTCGCTTCCCCCGGGCGGGGCGGTATGCTTAAAGCATTTCCCCTCTACAAAAAAAAAAAAAAAAAAAAAAGGGTTTTGTTTCGAGTTTTCCCTCTCTTGCAGTGGATATTGTCTGCCTGACTTACTCCCTTAGTCGACTCTTACGACACCCTCGGGATGGAATGGGGTGGTGACATTTGTATTCTTAATCCGTCACCACCGTTTATTGTACACCAATTACATTTATTTAGTCCGTGTGACTAAATAAATGTAATTGGTGTACAATAAAGAGTTTTCTATCTATTTCAATTGTAATAAGACTACCTAAACAAATTTAATAAATAACATGAAACTACTATGGCGAGTTTGTTCCCTAAAGCTGCTCGAAGGTGTACAGTCACGATAGAGTTACAAATAATAAACGATTATATCGACTTATATTCATATATTATATGCATGCAATGTGTGCAAACAATAAAGAATGAGATAAGTATGTGCTAAGTACAAGTAAACGATTATCAAACTGAATGCAACTATGATTATTATGGCATTAAGAATAGAGGCCAGTGTCACGTGTATTATGTTGTGATTAAGGTTAGACATACACAGCGATAGTTTTATTTACGATGACCTTGGTCAATGTGATGGTGTGATTCCGCCGAAAGTCGTCAGCTGTGACGTTTTAGTTAAGTGTCATCCGTTGGTGATACGTGCTAACGTGCTATATGCACTACTGCACGTGGAGCGAGATTGCGACAAGCAAGTGCTGAAAGAAATATCGCACAGTAGAAAAATTACTTAAACTGAAACGTATTGGTTTTGCAATTTATATCTTATTCTCAACTGCTAAGGTTCAAAATTGCCCAGTGACATTTCTCAAACTACGCCAGTTTTCTTCTAAGGATGCGATATTGTGAATTATGATGATTATTATTTACGCCCGGCTTGTTAAATTACAATTCAACTATAGGTACGTTAAGTTAACAGCATTTTCAGCATAACATGAGCGCCTGATGCCGTCACAAGGAGGCTGAGGGTGGGAGGTCAGGGCATCGACCCTCTTACCCGCACCCTTCCGCGAAGGGACTGCGTCCCCGGTGCACCCGGACGCTGTCACTGGTAACGGAGCCTGCACGGGTAGCCGCAGGTTAACAGCATTGTCAAATTGATTGGAGTAACGAGTTCTCGCAAATGTGCATTTTTTAAATAGTTCCTTAGTTTGCTGCCATAGAATTAGTGAAAACTATGTCTGACATAAATGTTACCTAAAAGGTAATTGACTCCCTTAGTCAAATACCTTTTAGGTAATGTAATATATTCTAACAATAAGGTATACTACTCAGCAGAAATACATTATAAAGGAGTATGCTCACTGCGCTGTTAGTACATAAGGAGCATACTCAATGGTAAAGGTACTTCAAACATTTCTCTTAGAATACTGAGTTGCCTGTAGGTCTAGTGCTTAGTAACTCTGGCTGGTAAGCCAGAGGTCGTTGGTCCAACTCACGGGACAAAACTTTGTGTGATTTGCTCTACATCTATTATTCTTTTTATACAACATTTTGTCAGTTCAGTCACTTACATATAGAGTAGCTATAAAATGGTTAACTAAAATGGACAAATTCGTTATCCGCATTACGAAGATTAATATGATTATTAGACCTTAAAAGCTTTTAAGGTTAACTTACAAGTCACTTAGAAGTAATTTAGTACGATGTTTATGTTTACCGTTACCACAGTATCTGTTGTTCATTTTCTGCTGTTCTTAATTTTCTGTTGATTTTTTGTATGGGCTTCTAGTGTCTGGTCATAACCCTTTCTTTGTAACTTGCATTACTTAAATCTTCCTGGCAGCAGATAGCGGAGTATATCCCGCTATAGCGGTTTTGCACAAAGGAGGCTAAATATTCAGAGAACAAAATACTGTGCATTATTAATTCCATCGACCAAGTAGGTGAAAAAAGGACCAAATTAAAAGCACCGAGAACCGACGTTCATGTATGAAGAGGTTGATGAATGTAGAGGAAACGAAAGAAGTATGTCAGGATCAAAGTAATTGACGTAACATAGTCTCTGCCTACCCAATTGGAAGACAGACGTGAGAATATTGGAGAAGAACAAGATAAAAATTGATAATCATTCTAATATGATAAAGTAATAGATATCTTCTATACAAACTATTGAAAGACACGAATGTTTGAGATAGACACGTGATTTATGTGAATAAAACCTTTCCGAACTTTTTATCAGCATCTGTGATGGCAAAGGCAGTCAAGAAATAACATTATCATTATTTGTTGAAAATGCAACCTGTATTCTTTGTTAGGACATGTAGCATATAGTAGTTAGGTATAATAATGCTTCCTAGTATGTAACGAAGAGGAAGTGCAATGAATAAGTCGTCAACAAGAACATTTCATTCGGTCTGATACGCATGGAAATTGTCCTATTTAAGTTAGAATAACCTTCTACCTTGAAACGTACGTAAGTACTGTTGATAAACCGTTTCACGGTATGAATTTTAAATTGAACTTTAAATCAAACATCTTTAAATGTAAAATATAGGGTCTTGTTCAATGAATGAATTCAGCCTTTTATTAAACTAATTGCCTACGTTGTCCGTGAACCTTTTGTAAACTTGCAAGTTTCCTGAGAGATCTTGAAAATTTGCCGCAACCCGGGCTTTTTACCAAATTGAATTATTCAGACAATTTTGATAAAGACAAACTTTTAACACAGAAATTACAATGATTACACCAATAGAAGAGGTAAATTTGACTGCCTCATCGTATTTAAAGACCTTTAAAACGTACACAATTACTATTTAAAGATAGGTAACTTAGGGTCATGCTAAATACAGTAGTAATATTAGTGCAACATGGTATAAAATATAAGTGTTAAATCCCAGCAGAATTGTAACTTAAAAACGTTGAAGAATTTAGTTTTATATCGAGTACTTTGTTAACATTAGAAAGTTTGGCAGATTCTTATGATTTTAACGTTCTTAGTCTGTTCAACAATCTAGTGATCACGCCTGCTTTGCTGCGTTGTTTGTAGAGATACACGTTTGTAGAGCAGTTTTCAAGTTAATAAAATGTTTTAATAATTCAATGAAATTAGTGTTTGACACATCAAATTTGAAGTAGGTACTTTCTCTACGACATACAGTGACCGACATAGCTCGAAGAATTGCCTCAATTAAGTGGCAATGGGCAGAACCGATGGCCGTAGGGGCAGAAAGGTTCTAGAGTGGCGACCACGAAATGGAAGACGCAGCGTGGGCAGGCCTCCAACAAGGTGGACCGACGCGACGACCTGGTAAAGGTCGCGGGCAACCGATGGACAAGGTGAGCTCAGGACCAAATGATGTGGAAGACCTTGGGGAGGCCTATGTCCAGCAGTGGACGTCTTGTGGCTGAGATGGAACTTTCTCTACCCTTAGTTGTACCCTTGAATGTCCACTAACATGTCATTTACTATTATAACAATTGGTGGAATTTCGTAACTTCCATACTTAATAACATTTAAACTAGTGTAAAACCCCACAGTTAGTGTGTTTTTATAAGCTTCTTATTAATTAATATGATCGAGTTATAGATACATAAAATTAGGAACGTTATCTGCCTACTTTTTTATATCAAAATGTCGAGTAACCGGTTATTGTCCCTTGGATGGGTAAAACCTTTGCGGACCTCGAGTAAGATAGGTATCACTGCATAACTTATAATGCCAAATTGCTGCTTGTTAGAAGTGAAGTCAATAATAAAAGTCAATGAAATAGTAAGAAAGACGTAGATATCGCACTAGCGCGCAGAACCTGAGCCTTAGTGGTTTTAATAACATCATTTTGCATTTTTGCTACCTGAATAAATTCAGGTAGCAAAATAAAATGTTAAAGATTGAATGACTAGAAAAGCTCAGGTTTGGGTTTCTTGAGAGTATTTATTATGGCTCTATGGAGTTGTTAGTGAACTGGCTGCAGGGACTTTACAAATCAGTGAGGAAAACACAGAATACTGCCTAGTTTGACAGTCAACGCAACAACCAAAATACATAAATGATTATTACAATTCCATGAAAGTGTTAACACTGACATGCGTCGGAGGCGGCGGCGATAACCGCGGCAAATTGATTTATCTTCTTGTTTCGGCAGAAAAAAAGAAAATACGCAGTTACATACGGATTAAATAAGTCACTCGGAAAGTGGGTGAGTTTATTACGAACAATCGATCGGAAATGCATTGTGTAATAGAGTTAACGATGTAATGATTATATCGATTATCGGAGTCGACGTTCCGTTGCGTATCGTCGTACCTATTCCCCGGAAAACTTAGTCATGACTTTCGTCACTGTTTTAATAATTATATTAATAATACTAACCCGTATATATCCCATGGCTTGGCACGGATCTCTTCTCATTCTTAGAATCTCTTCTTAAAAATAAATTCATTTTTTAATTCACTCTAAGGCCATGACATATAATATCGGTGACCTATTGTAGGACCGATAATCGGGAATAAGGTTTTTTGTTTGTTATTTCTCACCGACTTTTTGTAGGATACGTCCTACAAAAAGTCGCGTACTATTTTAAGGTACATACTATTTTTATCCTACAATATATCGGTCACCGATTTGGGCGTGGGCGGGCAGCCTTAGATATGTTTATAATATCATCATAATATAGTTGAGTTTTTTACCTAATAAGGTTAAGTAGGTCTACAGTGCGCATTATAGGGAAGCTTTTTTAAAATAAAGTTCGTGTTGTTGGTGTTACAATCCACCAAAATTTTGTGTTATGAATATCAAAACTAAAAACTTTGGTGTTTATGAGTGTGTGCCTGATGGTATAGGTAGTAATTCTTCATGATTAGAACGAGACCAGGCACTGAGTGATATGCTTTTTACGAAAGATAACGACGAGTTTTATAAAACGTTAACTTATCTTCTCACTGACCGCAGCACACGTTACTCAACCTCGCGAATCTATCGATTTATGAGTTTGCGAATCCCACAAAAATATTTATTTTATAGGTCTTTTGTCCTATATATTAAAATATCTTACTAATATTATAAATGCGAAAGTTTGAATGGATGGATGTTTTTTTACTCAATCACACCAAAATGGCTGAAATGATCTAGACAAAATTTAGCACAGATATAGATTATAGTCTAGAAAAACACATCAGCTACTTTTTATTCCGCAGAAATATATGGTTTGTTTTTGTATTCGCGGACGGAGCTGCGGTCAGCACCTAGTATACATGTATATAAGTTGACAACCCTACTTTGGCAACAGTATAGATTAAAAATTCAATTTAAACTCAATCTGTCCTTTTTGGAGTTAAATAGAGTCCTCCATACTTAATTACGGTTTTTGAGAACAATGTTAGTATAAATTCAAATTGCCGTAAAGGATTTAACAACGGTCGAGTGTGGGAATTCTTTGAAAATAGAAGACCTCTCAAATAAAACAAATTAATATGTCTGGCTGTTTGTTAGTTTAAATAAATCGAGATTAAAAAATTATAAACCTATTCAATTGCCGACTTTCATTAGATTGTACAAAATAAACTAACATCCTACGTAATCTTGACATTGAAAATTGTCTGCCTTAGTAGTCCAGTGGGTGCAGTATGCGCCTGCTGTGCAATAGGTTGTGAGTTCGATTCCCACACAGGACAAAACTTTGTGTGACCCACAAAGTGTTGTTCTGAGTCTGGGTGCAATTTGTCTCCGTTAATTGTATGTTTGTAAAGTCCCCCGTGACAAAGAGCTTGTTCTCTAATGCGGGAGTTGTCTTTTTAAAAAAAAAAGAAAAAAAAAAAGAAAAACCCCTACTAATATTTTGCGAAATCAGCTGGTCTGTCTGTCGATTATTCAAGACTGAACGGCTAAACGGATTATAATGAAATTTGGCGGGGGTATAGATAGTATAATAAGGTAGCACACAGAATACTTTTTATTGTGATAAACGATATCAACGCAATCGAAGCCATAAAAATCTACTTTAATATCCATCAGACGTTATATTTATATCTACTTATTTAAAATAGGTAGAGTACCTAATTTGAATTGTCGCAAAAAAGTAAGTGAATATTGACGGTCAGATAATGCGTTTAAGGCTGAATGTCGAGTTCTTAAGCTTAAGAGTTTGTCCTGTCATTGTCTCTGTTAAGTCAAGCGTATGCAAGTCATTCAATAGTAAAACAATAGTAGCAATTATTTGAAATTAAGTGGCCATATAAGCTCTAGATGTCGTTGATAGATAATTTAATTTTAGAATGCATTCAAGGTAATCATAATTAGCACTCACTGATTCTAAGATTAAGGTCTTACTTAATATTGATTACGTGTTACAAAAAACGTAGGAGTAAATAGTAAGTGGTAATGAATACTTAGGTACCTACAGATATAACAACATATACGTCTGTCCTGTACTTAATTGTTTTTTATTTAAGTATAACTATTTTTTTATTATAATTTTTTCAAAAGATAAGTACAACCCGCACTAAGGAACAAGCCCTGTATCGCGGGGCATTTTACAAACATACATTTAATGAACACAAATTTTGGGCCAACCATTTGTGGATCACACTTTTTTTTTGTTTCGTGTGACGATCGAACCCACAACACCGCGCAGTGGTAAATGGCGATGTAACCACTGAACCAACCGTGCAGTTAATAAACATTTTTTTATGACTTAGATGGCAGAAATTTAGAATCTATTTAAATAAAAAAAACTAACTTAGTCTTCTAAAAATATATCATAACAATTTATGAACTAATTATCTATTTTTAAATAATATTATGTATTTTCTCACCTGATTCACAAAAAACTGATGGCACTAAGAACACAAGAAGACCCGCATATATTTTTTCCAAACTATTTAGTTTTCGACACGTACTGAAAATACACGATATCAGGCTATTGACACTTGTATTCCAATATAATTTCTTCATACAATCCATTTTGTATAAATATATCACAATAAATTCTCGTTTATTATTTTTTATACTTCATCACACATGTCTCAAATGAATACTAATTCAATTGATTTTTATATTAAAATTACACTTATATTTTAAATGCAACATTCTAATAGAGGTCAATTTTTTTTATATAAGTAAATGTATGTTTTAAAAATATTGTCTATGTATAAAGGTTGCATATAACCTCTGCAGCGCCCTGACACCGTACAACGGCGGTAACTTAAAAGTGGGATAAGCGCCCGGCCACCGTTCTACGGTTATCTCTACCCGTTTCAGAAATGTCCCAATAAAATGCCTTAAACTATATCTATCCTCTTCGAATTCATAAGAAATTGAAGCTAATAAAATGAGACGGCAATAGAATACAAACATATGCACACTTTTGTTGTTTGTTAGTACAGAAACGAGACCAGAAAGTTTCACAAGTTTATGAGAATTTTTACAAATGTTTGCAGTGATTTCTTTGAATCTCAGTAATCATTAGAAATATGTTGTTTACATATTTTAATTTCTTACTTTTTGAAGTTTTTAAGGATTTAAGTAATTTGCAGAACAACCGATAGTTTTATAGCTACGGCCTTTTTTTCAGCGACGATAGGTTTTGCAAATATTTTTTTCTTTTGTCGAGTAATAAAAAATCTGTCGGCTCTAACCAATTGATTTGTTAAGATAAGACTTGTAAATGAGTTTAAAATCCACCAAAACACATAAATATAACCAATAACCTGATAGATTTGGCCAAAGAGGCATTCGAACTCACATCTGTTGAAACAACAAAATAGCTTTTATGATCCCTTTTATTTCTGTTGATAAATATTGAGTGTAAAGGGTAAATTTCGATTGATATGAATAAAATAACTAATTGTTAATATTATATAAGCTTTTTTATTCATGAATTAGTTTATTTTGATTTCCATAAGTCGTTTTTTGAAAACTTCGTCAAAATTAACACATTTCTCTGATTCGATCGACTATAGTATTTCCATTTAAAGATAAAAATTAAATAGATTACTTTATAAATACTGCAAATTTAATCTAGATTTCAAATATATATACTTTATAATATGTATGCCTATAAATTTACGACGAAATTGGCGTTTGAACGTTCTCCGCTGATGTTGCTTCGCGTACAAAATTCGAACTGGGCGCTTGACGTCATATTGACATTTTACATTTGGGCGCTCGAGAGGATAAAAAGCGCGGGAAGACGCGCGTCGAGCATGCGCGGTGTGCGTACAATGATCTGTCATTTTTTTACAGTAGGTACCTACAGACCTCCCGCTTTACAACTTTTGGATTAAAATGAATACCGTGATAATTTTTCTGCTCTGCACTCGCGCTATAATTTCGATTGCTCAATATTGTTTACTTTTTGTTAATAGATAATAATATTTCGGATAATATCTTATATTTAAGGTACCTTTAAAAAGGTTTAGTGTCATAAAATATCTGATTGTTGCTCAAAAGTATAGAGGCAAAGTTACTTTATTACTATAATTAAGCTTGTCGGCAAATAATAATATCATTATTATTACGATTATAAATAATCCACGGGGAAAGTTTAAAAATATAAGTCATAGCCTGGCCGGGCCGTTAGTTTAAAAAAAATATTTGAGAGAGAACTTTTTCAAGTCAATGTCTCTGGCCCCAATAGAAATGTCACTAAACTTAAATTAAAAAATTGAACATTTTCAAATGATTAAAAACAAATGAACGGCTGAAATATTTGAATCTAAGTCCTTAATTTTATTTGTTTCTGCTGCAATAAATTAGTTTTGTTTGAGTTATTCTAATGCATCTAACATTGCATCTAAATAAAAAGATGCAGGGATTTTTAGTGATTATGTATCTGTGAAGCCTGGTATTTTGAGGCAAAATATGAATCGATAATAATAAAAATTGTGAACTGACGAAACCATGAAACTAATGATCTGACATCGTCTGACATCAAGTTTACGTGAGTAGTATTATAATGTTTTATTATCTACTAATATTAATTTAAACTGTTGTTTTTGTGTTTTTGTCGTATGGTGGTGGTCGTATTTGAGGTGAACAGAACTTTAACCTTTATTAGTCATTCCTTCGTTCGGGCGTTGTGCTATTATAAGTAGGTAAGTACCTAACCTACCATTTTTTTATTGCATACTTAGTGCATACATATGCAGGTAGGTATACTTATTAATATAATTTATTAGGTACTAAAGTTTAATATGAGTATATACTTAATACTTTGATGGCAAAAATATATTCGCAAAGAACTTCATATTGATAAGCATCGTTTCTTTAAAATATAAATTATGCTAATATTTAATATTTTTGTTGACGGTTTTGGTAGGTGGTACAAATGGCTGGGTGTATTTTATATCCGTGAATTGTATGTTTGCAAAGTCCTCCACGACACGTGGTTTGTTCCCTAGTGCGCGGGAGTTGCCTAAAAAAAAAACATAAAATAATTTTTTTTTTTTTTTTAGCGACATGTCACTTGCATAAACCTGCATATTATCTGGATGAAGTTGAAAATTGTGTCAAAATGTATAATACACTTCCACAAATAATACCTATCGAAGAATATGACGCGGTGAGCATACCATCAGATTCAGATCCCATAATCTCTAACGAAAATGACACTCGAAGTGGGTTCTTGTAATTGAATTACATTATTAAATATAATTTGAATGCATATGTGACATAGTGGTTAGGACTCTCTTAATCAAGACCATGTCCAGTTTTATTAGACAGAGAAAATATCTGTATGGCCCATTTTGAGTGCACTTTGTCACCGTGCATTAGGTTTTCGGTATAGAGGGTGTAGGCCTTAATCTACACAGCTAGCTTACTTAATGCGGGTTAGTGAACCAGACATGCTTTTCGAATTTCTTCTGAGACATGTGGAGTTTCCTGCGGTGTTTTCACCGTTTTTGTTGGAGGTAAAAAATATATGATGAGTTGATTTATTAGTAAACTAGCTGTTGCCCGCGGCTCCACCCGTGTGGATGTCGGTTATCGCTGCAAAAAGTAGCCTATTCCAGACCATAATCTATCTTTGTGCCAAATTTCATCCAAATCCGTTCAGTAGTTTTTACGCGAAAGAGTAACAAACATCCATCCATCCATCCATTCTTACAAACTTTCACATTTATAATATTAGTAAGGATAGACAGCTGGCATCAAACGTACACAAGTGTACACATAGGGTCTACCAATTGGTTACTTTCACACTTGACTACCACTGCTTAACTCTCAGTTTTCCATTACATTGTTACAGGTTACATGTAGAATTTTTAGGGGGCGTACCAATGACATTCTCATATCGATTTATTTTCCATTTAAATTTAGATTTTGAACAATGACAACCTTAAAGTTAAGAAATACAGTTGATATTTTTTGAATTTTAAAATAAAAATAAAAAAATATTTTCGAAAAGAAATATTTGACAAAGAAATTAAAATTTACAAAACCAAAAATAAGCAGCTATAAGACCTTTTTTGGAGCTGTAGGTAATTATTATTTCTTTTAACTTACGATTCACATGATTGTAAAAGGTTAAATAAAGGTGCGTCCAACCATTATTGAGCAGATATCGCCCGCGGCAAGCGGCACATTGATTAGACTTCTGCCCCTAGCGAACGCCTCTGTAAACCTGCCTCGAAACAAACATTTTAAAGCATCATATACAGGTCCACCTGGCTGTACATCCTGCCAAGGTCATGAAACATAGTAGTGTAGTACATAATTAATTAAATCGTCAATTGCCTTGGTGGTCCAGTGGCCGCAGTATGCGCCTGCTGTGCACGAGGTTGTGGGTTGAATTCCCACACAGGACAAAACTTTGTGTTACCCGCAAAGAGTTGTTCTGAGTCTGGGCGTAATTTATGTCCGTTAATTGTATGTTTGTAAAGCACCTGCGACACAGAGCTTGTTCTCTAGAGCGGGATTTGTCTTAAAAAAAATCGACGTAACTACATCGTTTAACTATTCACTATCGTTTTTCGTCGTGTATAGATCATGACCTTACCGGGGCTTTCAGCACAGCTCGGGTGGACCGTGTAGGTATAAGATGCTTTACTTAACATTTATCTGCAAACACCAAGTGTTGCTGCAACGCTCTTGCCGCTCATTTTTCGGTTACACCACTCCCCCTAAACTTATATAAATATTTGAAAAATTAATAGCATATTATTTTTATCGACATAAAGCGAATAAAACGACATTAAATGTTTTGGTAGCGCTAATATAATGTTATAAATTTATTTTTGCGTGATTTCTTTAGTCGTAGTAAACTGTTTAATCTTTAACACTGTGCTTACCTATATGTTTTTATATACACAGAGAAAAATAACGAACATCGTATAAAATCACACAAAGTGAAACATAGGTACCTATTGATAAATAAGATATCAATTATTTACTAAATAGGTGAGTGTGTAGTCGTTTATATGGATATATAATAATAGCAACCCATATTATATTCCACTGCTGGGCACGGGTCTCTTCTCCCCTATAAAAAGAGAGGGGGTTAAGGCCTTAAATCACACACGCTGGCCTAATGCGACCTTAGAATTTCTTCTAAGACATGTGGGTTTCCTCACAATGTTTTCTCTCACCGACATATAAATTCCACAAAGTGAAATTCACAGTGGTAGTGTCACTCGGGATCGAACTCGCACCTCTCTTGCGTGCAAGTCTGTTACTTTCCGGCCACCATAGCTTTATTATAACAGTCGTAATTAGATTTTATTGGAACGAAGTTCCTTATCGCCCGTTGTGAAAGGGGACTAGACGGAAAAAATTCTTACGAAAAGTTGTCACGACACTTTTTGCTATAGTAAGCTATTGTAAGCTGTGCGGCGTGCGCATGTTTCTCTGTCTGTCTCTCTCTATCTTATAGAAAGCAAGCCAGATAACATTATAATAATATATTTATATTAAAATATTAATATTATTAATTTAATAATAATTTAATTATTTATTTAACATAATAAAAAATAAAATAAAAATATGTGTGTTATGTGGAACTTCGTTCCATCCGGGTGTCCCTTGACACCTCTCAAGTTTTTATTTACTAGCAGTCCGTCCTGCCTTCGCACGAGTAGATAATAAAAGTCATCTAAGATGAAATACACTAGTAAGATGGCCTCACCTGATGATAAGCAGTTAGCGTAGCCACGTGTTGCGGACCCTGGGTTATTCCAAATGTACTCCAAAAATATTTCCCAAATTACTCCATAAAATGTGAAATACTAATATTAAAATGTTCTCAAAGTAACAAAATTATACGTATTTTTAAATAATAATAATTCCTAGGAGTAACTTGGGAATAAATGTATGAGATTCTTATCTTTTTAGAACAAAAGAATAGAGTACTTTAGAAATAACTCCCAACCCGAAACTCATAACATTAGTGTTTTCAGTGTTAAAGGAACACTGGGGACCTCTTAATATTTTAAATCAGTTGGCTTTCGTTTGTTTTCTTTTTTAAAACAAAACACCCGCACTAGGAAACAAACACTGTGTCGCGGGGATTTTACAAACACCAATTGCACCTAGACTTGGAACAAACAATCTAGACTGCCTTGGTGGTCCAGTGGCTGCAGTATGTGCCTACTGTGCACGAGGTTGTTGGTTCGATTCCCACACAGGACAAAACTTTGTGTGACCCCACAAAGTGTTGTTCCGAGTCTGGGTGAAATTTTTGTCCGTTAATTGTATGTTTGTAAAGACCCTCGCGACACAGAGCTTGTTCTCTGGTGCGTGAGTTGTTAAAAAAAAAAAATTGAATCTCACAAAGATTTGTCCCGTATGGGATTCAAACCCGCCGGTGTAGCAGTCAGGGTCACTCACTACTCGACCTTCAGGCCAATATTTTAAATATTAAAAATATTAAAATTTACTTGTCGGTAACTTTTAGGAAAACACATTTCCTTCACTGTTACTCCTGTAAGCCAGGACTCTTGAATTACCATGTTAATTAAGTAAACATACTGTCTTGAACACCAGAAAAATAAAATAAAAACTTAAAGTTTTGTACTTTATGGAGCAAGTCAAGTAATATTAATAAGGTGAAGAGTTTGTTTGTTTGGTTGAACGCGCTAACCTCGGAAAATACTGGTTCGATTAGAAAAAAATCTATCTAATATATAGCTTTTTCGTTGAATAGTGCATTTATCCAGGAAGGCTATAGGCTATATAACATCACGCTTTGATCAATAGGAGCGGAGCAGTAGTGAGATATGTTGCAAAATCGGGTAAATTTTTCAAATTACCAAGCGGGCGACCCCTAGTTAAATATAAATCTCTCCAACACTTTAATCTAGGCATCTTTATTTAAGGCAGTTCATGAAAGCTATTGATATATTACAAATACATATACCTAGTGTTTATAAGATTTGTTCGTCTTATAACTATGTAGCTAAATGCTAATTAAAAATACCGCCAGTTATCAAAAAAATAATTTATTAGCGGCACGTTCCGGCGTCGCCGTCGCACGGATGGACATTTATTTAGTTTTCATAGGGATCCCGTATTAAAAAAAAATATAGCCTTTGTTACCCGCTGATAATATAATGTAGCTTTCTAATGTGTACTAGTTTTTGAGTTAAATCGTAACAAAAAATAAAACAAACAAAAAATCGAATCTTTCCACTTTATTTATAACTATTTGTTACCCACGTCTCCGCCCGCGTAGATGTCGGTTATCGCGATAAAAAGCCTATATGCTATTCCAGACTATAATCTATCTCTGTGCCAAATTACATCCAGATCAGTTCAGTAGTTTTTGCGTGAAAGAGTAACAAACATCCATTCATTCTTACAAACTTTCGCGTTTGTAATATTAGCACAGAATACTTAATAGTCTTTATATTAGTAGGATTTTGTAAGGATCACGTATTTTCTTTTTCAATTAAATATAGCCTATGTTATCCGCCGATAAAGCGATAATGTAGCTTTCTAATGATAAAATAAACTTTAATTTGATAGAAGCGTTTTAGAGTTAAATCGTTACAAATAAACAAAAAATAAAATCTTTCCTCTTTATAATATTTGTATAGATTAAGTGGTTCGCAGAGTATTCTGTCTGGCGCCTGATATTTGTAAGAGTCAATCATCATCCCACAAAAATATCAGGCGTCAAGTCGCAAAATAAAAGTCAACCGATTTCTAAGTATAGTGTGTGGACAAAAGTCACAAAAAATACAAATTTCCACTATTTGGAAAACCTGGTTAGAAGATTTAATTAATTGTAAAAATAATTTAAAAAAGTCTAGTGTTCTGGTGCGATTATTGATTTGAAGTCATTTTGTTTACCGAGAATCACACACATTTTAAATATCATACAGAAATTGAAAAAAAAAAACGCAGAGTGAAATAATATTTTTATTTAATTTCAGGGATGAAATACGCATTTATTTTTAAAATAATTTTGGCATTTTTAAAATATTATGGGGTGAATGCATGCAGTCGAGGATGCGATTCAGATTCGTCAGGACCTTATCACAGATGCCATTGTGAGAAAGAGGGGAAACACAAACCCAAACATCCAGGCCATAGACGTAAGAGGGGCAAGCCAAAGGCGAACCCAACCACACGTCCACACGGCCCCCCGGCCCAGAATAGTGAAACAGGGGCAGTGGACAGTTTTCTGTTTTACCCAATTCATCTAGTCCCACCAGGCTACATGCCCCCACCCATGCTCATGCCGCCGCCGCCACCACCACCTATGTATATGGGAGCGCCCCAACTACCACCCATGTTCATAGCGCCACCCCGACCACCACCCATATTCATGCCGCCCCCACCACCGCCTTTGATTCCGTTTGGCTAGTATTGACTTATATGATTTGTACAAATTAGTATTAATGGTTAAAGGTTTAGAAAAAAAACCAAGGTAATTAGATATGAGGTCCGTAATTTAATTTTTATATATAATAAGGGCCACAAAGAAAGGACTTATCGAGATTTGTTTGACATTGGAACAATCCGACTGCAGAAGTTCCTCAGCTTTACGGGCATAGCCATAATAAAACTGCAGACCCCTTTTTACCTTGGTTATTCTAGGCAAGTCACCAAGGCTCCGAAATTCATAGAACTCCTAACTCCTGCCAGATTGCCGATCGATAACCGATATTATTGATAAATGTCAAATGTGACGGTACAAAATTGATGATGATGATGAAAAAAATAAAAATAATATTTGAACAATCTAATATTGTACTATGTACTTTTAAAAATAGTCTTATGTCATAATCCTATGGGATCGTAGGTGATAGAAAGCTATTTAACCCTAACGTTCCGAGGGCCTCCAATAAGTTAAATACGGCTCTGATCCCTGGGCAATGTTGTATTACAGCTGGTGAGTAGAGTTACTGGAACACCATCGGGAAGCGCTGCACCTACTGGCAGCAAAAGGGCTTAGTCCCTTACGCTACAATTTTATAGGATGACAGCGGTCATATAAAGCTCCTGCCATAATTTTGGCATTCATAATAATAATATAATAATAATAATTGATACCTACATGTAAATTTTTATACCTAACTTGTTTTAAGGTTATATTGTTTTTTCTTTGTATTTGTAGATTTAATTCCATTTCTTTTTGCTCATTTTCACACCACATAAAAATATTTTAGTAATAAGTGAATAATAAAGTTAATAGTAGATTAAGAATGTAGCTATATAACCATATATTTAGGTTTAAGCTGAATGTGTTTTTATCCCGAATAAATAAAATAAAATAAAATCTTTAAAGTTACATAAATAGAACACGTCTTAAGTATTTCTTTAGATCCTTTATAAAATATAAGTATGTTTTTTATTAGCTAATGGTGACAAGAGGCACGCCCCATGATGACCACTAGGTAATCGCTGATATTAGGCAAAAACTTTTCATAGATATTTTTATTGTAAATCGCCTATATTATATACTTGATAATTTTTAATAATAATTTAATAATTTATTAAGACAACAGAGATCCTTGGTGTTAGTTACAATTCTTATGAGCTATGTTAGTTTTATAATATTTTAATTAATAAAATCACAAAAATAAAAATAAAAAATTAAAACACACTTTAAATGGCTTCATGCCCGTGGGTGAGCCATCCCGCGCAGTTCTATGACCAGACTATTATCTGATCATAGTCCGCACGAAATGCCTCACGCACGGTGCATGTAAGTCCTCGGCAACTATTTTCAGGATGCTATTGTTACTCCCCCTTATCCTTGTCATCAGAGATGCGACCTTTTTACGTATAATGGCTTGAAAGCCGTCTACCTCATTCCGCGTAAACATCTCTGACGCACTACAAAAGCGAGGGAGTCCCAACATCATCCTGAAAATATTATTATATTGGATACGCAGGGTATCCAGCGATCTTTTGGTACACGCCATCCACAGGCTGCCGGTGTACATACCCTGACAGTACGCTTTGAAAAGTGTAATTTTGACTTGGTCTGTACACCGGGAGAACCTGCGAATCAGCATATTACCACGGACCGCCAGAGCCCTACGTTCCCTTTCCACGTCGGCATCATCTTTAAGGTCGTCGGTTAATATATGTCCCAGGTATTTAAATTGGTTTACCCTCTTGAGACTAGACCCATTTAGACTTATGGGTAGTATTTGTTCTGGACATTTACCAACGGCCTTAAAAATCATGTACTCACTTTTCTTCACATTATAGACTAGCCCATGGGAGGCAGCATAGCTCTCACACACCATCAACATTTGTTTGAGGGCATTTGCAGTCGGCCCCAGTAGCACCATGTCGTCCGCGTAACTAATATTATTAATTTTAAGTCCCCCTACTGAGCATCCGACACGCATGCTACTGAGCTCGACTATGAGATCGTTGATATATAGGTTGAAGAGCCTCGGAGAAGATAGCCCCCCCTGCCTCACACCACACTCCAACCTATATGCCTCCGACAGTGCCCCCGACCACCTGACAATATTGGTTTGGTTTGCATACCAGAACCTAAATAGTCGCAGTATTTCTACCGGTACACCCCTGTCCTCCATCTTTCCCCAAAGCACATCATAGGAGACGAGGTCGAAGGCTTTGGAGAGATCCAGAAAACAGGCGTACACCGGTGTCCCACGCTTGGTATAGTATTGGACAGTATGCTTGAGACTCAGTATTGCGCTTTCAGTAGAGAGTCCAGGTCTAAACCCGAACTGAGCGTCATGTAGGTCTAGGTACTTCTGTAACATTGTGTCAAGCAAACTGTCCAACACCTTAGCTATAGTTGTAGCTAGGGAAATGGGGCGGTAGTTTGCGCTGTCCGAGATATCTCCTGTCCTGCTCTTGACCAGAGGCACCACGGTGGTTTTAAGAGTGACCTTGCATGTTTTAGAATAAAAATAAAACTCTTTGGGCATACTATTGTGAGTGACATTGCCATTATAGTACGTACTAAAAAAAACTATTTTAATAATTGTACTTCCACTTTGGTTATAATATAGCTGTTAACAAGTTAAAAAACATGAGAAATAAAGCTAAAGCTCTTAATAATCCGAGCGGCAGTTAATTCAAGACGGACGGAACTCTGGAAAATGTATTTGAAGTATTTTACAGTGGATAAAAACTTACGATTATTATAATAAACAAAATAAGTGAGGAAGAAATACTTAAGTATTTTGTTAATAACATTAAAACTATAAATAAAGAAATTAAATACAAAATAATTAAAAGAAGTTTCTAGTATTTCTTTAATTACCTATTTTATAAATTAATATATAATAAATAAACCTTTATTTAAAAACGATCTATTCTTAAAATATTGCAATAAACCTGCAAGTAAAATTTAATATATAGCAAAATAGAGAGTGAGTACTGGAAATCGAACTCTCACCTGATGATTATAATTATCAAGTAACCAATCGACGATCTTGCTAATCTTTACTATTGGTAGTTTAATAAAGTTTTGTATTACTATAAAAAAATATTAAATAGGTTCAGTTCGAATGCTAATGATAAATATCATATAAGTACTCGTGGAAGACGGGTAGCAATTTTTTAGCCGTTTACTGTACGTACTGTAATATATTTCTCTGAAAATAAATCTTTATTTATTTATATGAAAACGAATGCAACACTCTTTATTTCCTTGCGATTCTATATATTATTATATTTGCGGTTTAATGGCAAGCCGACCATTCAATATTTATTTCCAATTGTATATATCTCGATAACGTTTTATATTATATACATACACCTTGACTTGACTCGTGTCGACTCTTGTAAGCTGTTACACTCTATGGCATTCTAGACGTTATTTTATGGCGACCTTATATTAACACACCTAATATTAAATTTATACATAGATAAATAAAAACAGTTTTAAACAAATTAGTTATAAAATTACGAAATAGGTGAGTGTTGAGAAGTTGATGATTATTACGCAGATACATAATCTTATTTTAATTTGTGATAGTTAAAAAAAAAGAATGCTTAAAGCCTTTAATCACGTGAAAATGTTGTCGGCACATATTATTTTCGTTTACAAATTTATCAACATGATAAAAGCTTTTGGTTTCAAAATTCGATCAGGTGGTTATTTTTAAACTATTTAACTCAGTTCAAAAAAATATTATCAATTCAAATTATACCGAGGCAGTGACTAAAAAGATTTATGCTTATGCTAATATTTATGTATATATATAGCTACAGCAGATTAAACAGAGCAACAAATATTAAAAACTGTATTGTATGTCCCAGTATTTTTCATTTATTTGTCTTTGATAAAGTAGTTTATTTGTCTTTGATAAAGTAGATTATTAATTTTATTTCTATTTTCAGGAATGAAAATTTCATACTTGTTGACAGTGATTGTAATTCTACAATGTATTATTATTAACGCGCGTAAAAAAAAACATAAAACTAAAAAATGTACTGACTGCGACTCTAATGCTGATTCTTGTCATAATTTTTGCATGGACAAATGGAGAGAATTTAAAAGAAAGCGGGATTTGACTAGCATTAAGCCAGAACATAAGAAATCTTATATATTTCCAATTCTCATGCCTCCATCAATGTATATGCCTCCACCAATGTACTTACCACCCCCACCACCACCACCTTTGTTTCCCTATGGATAATAATACTATACTTACATTAGTTTAGTAATACTTATTAATTAATTTAGTAAAAAGTTTGGTACTGTCTTACTTGATATCTGTTCCCATAGCTGCTATTAGTACTTACACAACTAAATGCTGATTGGATCTAATTTGTAAATTAGGTAGTTAAGGAAAGTGAGCACTCGGCAGGTGCGGCGCTATGCCATCGCTTTGAAGTATTCCTCTTTCGGCACCAATTTTTTTAGCACCAATGGTTTTGGCACCTAAGCACCATTTACAGCACCAATAGGTATATGGGCTTGATGCTGAATCCAAGCCCATATACCTATCATCCGACTCCGAAAAAATCATTTAAAATTGACGTCCAAGAAATTTACTCAAACATACTGAGGAACAAGGCAACAGCGCCTACGCGGGCTTTGCCCAGTTGCTAGGCGGTCTACATGACGGAAGCTGGATATTACATACTGGATTTTCGCTGTTACTACCTTCCTACTAGTTACGTCCATAAAGTCTTTTCCTCGGTAAACTTCAAGAACCAATTCCGATATTTTTTTTATTATTACATATTTAAAATCGGAGACAAATTAATGAAAATAAATTTAAAAAGGTTTGAGTTTTCTGCGACACGACGTAGGTATAGTATTTTTAAGGAGAAAACAGATGCAATATTTTTTAAATGTCGGCAAACAATGTCGCAAGCAAAGTTGAATCAATGCATATTTCTCATCATTATAATGGATACATTACTGTACAGTATTAACAATGAGGCAGTACGCCTGTCAACGAAGCCTTTTGTCTGCAGAATAAGTAGGCCTTGCCGCTACTGTTTCAACAAGGCGATGCGTGTAAAAGGTTAAGGAATAATTATAGAACTAAGTAGTATATTTTTCTTTTTATCTTTAATAATGGATTATTTTATCATATCCACTCTCTTTAGTCTTCTCAACATCACTTAGGTGTCACAAACATACGGTTTTCTGAATCTGAATGTACAAAAAAATACACATTCGTTTTTTTAGTTCGAAATCATTTCAGTCCATTCGATTTGTGAGGTAATTTTTTACTACACTTTTTTACTACAACATCAAAAGCAGTATGAGAATGTTCGAGCTAATATATCTGCCATATAGATAAGGTTTATTTTTGTTAAGTATTTATTTATTGTATAACGCTGCATATTTACAGGATTTATATATTATTTATTTATTTTTATCATTAGTGACATTATATATTTCAAATTATAATAAACGTTACATAATATAGAACATGCATATTTATTACGGTCGAATTTCAAGGATGGCATAAATACGTCATTTCGATAATATTAAATTGTTTGAGGTCCTACCTACTGTGGGTTGCAACTGAAAACCAGTGCTAGGTGTTCATTGACACCTGGCAATATGCTGAGTTGTCAACCCTTTGGCATACAAATTTCATTACCTTTACAATATATTGTTGTGTATGTATATATGTCGATGTTGTGTGTCAATAAATGATTCTTTCTTTCTTTCTTTCTTTCTAATTGTCAGATTCAGGATACCATATGTAGGTATGTGGTTAGCCTAAATATATCATTTCGAGATCGTATAAACAGCGTCGATTACATTTACACTTATATATTAAAGTAATTGTTTTTTACTTTTTCGGTATATGTATACTGGTCACTCGTTACCTTTTCAATTATGATTTTAATTTAGATGTAAATTTTAGGCTCGTGAACTTAGATAGTTTCTTAATATTATATCATGGGTGAGAATAAAAAATTACCTGAGATATTTTTATTATAAATTACTACATTGTACTTGATTGTTAATTAGCATGTAGAAACATATTTTTTGTAAGTATGCGTCTACAATTTTAAGGAGACAGAGGTCATTTTAAATCTAGACAAGTGTTGGTCGCGTAATGGTTGTTAATAAATGCTTTGCTGGCGCTTATAAAAACCGAGCAATAGGTATACTTACAGAGCAAGATCCAACTAAATCTTTTATCGGAAAGTTGCGTGTTGGTAAATCAATAACGTATTATTTTATCGATAAAATACACATAAAAACCAATATTTGAGAGCACTGAAACTGTTGCGGTAACATTTTAATTATTATGATGCAACAAATATGTACAAGGTCATGCTTAAGTCCTTCAGCAATTTAGATTTTGTTATTTCACTGTAATCCATGGTAATATTAAATAGAATCATAATATGTAGGTTTGATATTTTTCCCAGAGATAGGTAGAGCATCAGAAAATCACAGATATAATTGCATTGGTCACGCTTATGATCTGATCTCTGTTAAAAATAGATCAGAACATTATCAAACAGCCGATTACCGCATTGAAGTAGAAAATGCATGACATGACATGTCTTTAATTTATTTTATCTATATCTTATGTCTAGCAATGCACCATATCGTTACTGCTGTGGAGAGTCGCGGCGTCTGGATTATGTACACAAAATAAAAAATATTGCAGGCCTGATGGTCCTATCTAGTGATTCAGAATTCGTGGCTTTGATTTGCACCCAAGACAAATCTTTGTGTAATGAATAAGCACGACTATTTGTTTTGTCTGGGCGTAAATTATTTATAGTAAGTATGTATTTAGAATTATGTATGTTGTTGCCGTTTCAACTTTGGTATCCTAATTCAGCCACTGCTAGATTTGTCGTCTTGGCAATAGTAGTGATTTTAAACAATTGAGATATACAAATAAGATATAATTTGTGAAATCCTCTCCGTGACCACTGTAATTAATAAATTAACATACCACTTAATGTTACAAGCGTATTTGTCTTCATATAAATACCTATATTTTTTATCAGATGATGTTATGAATAGCAGCTTAAAAGCAGGACAAATCTAGAGCATTTTTTTTTAAATTTATTTGTATGAGTACGCATACATAAGCCGTTTTTCCTTCTGATTTATTAGATTTTTGCAGTTTAATGGCGAGGTTGGCCATGCAATATTGATTTCTAATTATTAGATAACATTTTATGTGTCTTTCAACAAGTAATGTCTCATGAGCACTCATGACTCTTGTGAACTGTTAAGTCCATAGCATTCTACACGATACTTTAAAGCGTCAACTTGAAAACATGAACGCAATATTAAATTATATCAATAAATTAAATTGGATTAAATAACTAAGCAAATTTATTGAATATAAGTTATTGAATAACGAAATAGGTGAGTGTGGAAGTACCTGCATATTTTAATTTAACTTTAATTTTGTGATGATACCTAAATATTTTTTCTCAGGGGTCGGAAAGACTTGTATAGTATTTTTTTCGAGTTAAATCCGTTCAAGAAGCTTTTTAGTAGGGTTCCGGAGTAAACAAGGAACCCATAGTTTCGCTATATAATTCCGTCCGTCTGTCTGTTCGTAGCTTAGCTCAGACGAATTTAGATAGACAGATAGATCCTTAATACTAGAAAGCTGTAATTTAGCACTTATTGAGGCCGAAAAAGGGGGTAAATAAAAATAAATTAGCGTACCTCCTGTACGTGTATTTTTTTCTCAACTATCCCATTATGTGGATACTGTTGAATAGGTATTTTAAAAATATTGCAGGTTAGGTAAACATTATTTTGATTAGGGTTCAATTGTTAAATATTATGCTTTAGAGTGCTAATTTATGTTAGAGTCGAATGTAATATAATAAATATAATGTCAAGTAGGGGTGAAATTTACAACTATGGATGTGTCTCAAGGGGTTGTCTCAAGCCATTCTTTATAATTTTAGTTGCAGGTTTTTTTTCGTAAATATCTACCAAAAATGAATCCTAAAATAATCATGATGATGATAATGATTTTATATGGACAGGCCATATAAAATCATTATCATCATCATGATCATTTTATATGGACAGGTATTTTTACTCTTAGACCTATTGCAGACTACGAAAATTACAAAACCTACGATACGATATGGTCGCAGTCCTTATCTAAATAAACTGCGACCCCTACGCAAGTGCCGAGCGAGCGTTCCGTGGCGACGGCGACGCGACGGTCGGCGAGTGTCAGAATCTAATATATTAGGTATTTACATATGAACAATAAAAATGTCATATTATATAAAGTAGTATAGTATTACATGATAAGGATTCTTTTACTAAAAAAATGGATGAACAATATTTGACCACAAATGAAGAATTTATAATTATACAAATATAGTGCTGCCACCTCCTCCCACGCACAAGTTTTAAGGTGACGTTTTTAAGGCTTTTACCAAAAATTGCTACCTTCATTCTATGATTTCGGAAGTTATGAGCATTAGTCCGCATTATTGTACTGCAATTACGGATCCCTACATTGCGCGTGTCCCGATACGCACTAGGCTGGTTATTTGCTAATGGTGGCAAACGAGCAAGCGGCCCACCTAATTTTTTATAGATGTGCTCATTGATTGTTCGAAGAGCCAGCGCGCGGCGTACGGTAGCCGAGTCACCTGTAATCGGACAGGTTATTGTTAATTAATTTTATATAGTAATTATTATATTTTCAGGTATGAAAATCTTATACTGTTTGACAGTGATTTTATTTTTACAATATCTGCTTATTAACGTGTGTGAAGGCTGTGAACACTGTGATAAACAACATAAAAGTGAGACTAATAACGATGAGGATGACGATGATGATGATGATGATGATGATGGCAGACCTAATGATCATCGCTGCAAGCACTATTGCAGGCATATATTTGAAAAAATGGAAAGATTGGAAAGAGAACACACAACGCATCCGTCATCGGGAGGAAAGACTTATATTATCCCACTTATCTTGCCTCCTCCTATGTATATGCCTCCACCCATGTTTGTGCCACCCCCACCACCACCTTTGATTCCTTACGGTTAATTATTCTAAGCACTAGTTAATACTATTTTATTATCAAATTCATAAAAAGATAGTTCGTGGTTTTGCCTTGCTTGACATACTTTTTTTAGCGTAGCTCTACTTATCTGAGCTAGGCATCGTAACTGAAAGGCTGTCAAGTCCCGCAATCGACTAAGAACTTTCATGTGATTTGTAAATTTATATAAGGAAGTAGTGTTTAAATTAACCTGAGAAGTGAGTGGCAGGTGCGGTGTGGCGCTTTAGTTACCTATTTAAGTGTTATGTAAATAAACAAATATTTTTTAATTTGACAATAATAAATTTGTTTTTATTTTCCTTTTTATCGTTATACATTATAAAATTTTATAGCACTTGGATGGCAAAAATTGGTTACTAGCTCTCTTCATAGAGCAGAGGAGACACGAGCCCAGAAGTAAGATATAATGAGTCGCAAAAAAGTACCTACTTAGTAGGTAAGGAATCCAATTAAGAAAGGGCACATACAAACAAGAAAGCCCGAATGGGGCAAGACTTCCACCTTACAGAAGACCACAGCCAAACAAGCATCCATTGGCTATGGTAACTACTTAAAGATAAAAATTAACAAAAATAATAAGAAAGCGCGGGCCCTACACGGGGCGTCCGCGTCGCGTCGGCGCTGCGTGGTTTCTGCGTGGTTGCTGCTAGATTACTGCGCGCGCGCGAACGTGATCGCAATTTAATCTTGTCAACATTTATTTATCCAGTTATACAGTGCTTTTATAACTATACTTGTTACAGAGTTTTATATTACAGGAAGGAAAATATATTATTATGTTAAAGTTAAGTATTGTTTGTTTATAACCAGTAATAGTAGATTTCCTCAGAGTTGACACTCAGTAAACGGTTATAATCCACTACGAAAGGGTTTATCGAATTTCCACTCTTAAGAGAGTAAAATGGGAGGTTGCATTTTCAATAAAATTTTATTCTCTGGGTCGATTGATTAGAAAATAAATTTATAAGTTTTAAAGACAATAAATCATTTGTAGTTGAATTACAGATGTATACAATAGCATTATTATTAATCATAGCATCAGTGAATTCTTACCATCGGGACTATGGGCCACATATGGGATATTTTGAACCTCAAAACGTGGCAATCTCAACGAATTGTACAGAGACAGCCAACCATCTATGCCTAGAGATCCCAACCAAGCAGATTTGTCGGGAAAGACTTGAGACAGCAAAACGTATGGGTCCTTACGACCCTTATTGCAATCCTGTACCATGGTGGTATTTCTATTGTCAGTGGGTGGTGACCTGGAGGCCGTGGACCGTAAAAACTACCCCCAGAACTGTTCATCCATATTTCAAGAAAGAATTGGCACAATTTTATAAATACAAAAAGAGTTTGTCAACTAATTACAATGCGATTAAAAAGTATTTGTTTTATTATTTTAAAAGCTTGGTTAAGTGATTATGGCGATATCCATAATGTAGGGTTCTGTAGAAGGTACCTATATTATGTATAAAATATAGACATTGATATGCAAAAAACTCAAGATACACATTCTGGAAAAATAGACGCAACAATGCCTGCGCCTCTAGACAAGTGGCATAAACTATAACACAAACTGGCTTGTGCAGGCTTTAATTTTCCCTTTATTCGACTATGGTGATGTGTGCTATTATGACCTGAATGCAGATCTTCTCAGCAAACTAGACCGTCTTCTTAATAACTGCATTCGATTCGTGTTTAGTCTTCGCAAGTATGACCATGTGTCTACTTATCGTTCTCAACTAAAATGGTTACCTATCACTCAGCGTCGTAGTTTACGTGCTCTTACTACCCTCTATTCTATCCTGACGTCACCCAACCCTCCTCCTTACTTAACTCCTTACTTTCAATATCGCAGTTCTGTCCATGACAGAACGCTTCGCTCCTCACATGTACCTCTCATACATCTGGTTTTGTTCACTCTTCTTTCCATAGGGAAATGGAAAAATGAAATGGATTGAATAGTCAATCCATCCTTCTTTGGAACGCCCTCCCTCTAGAAATCAGGAAGGCAACTAACCGATTTACTTTTAAATTAAAGGTTCGAGATTTACTTTTACCTAAATAGTATGGCAGATTATTTATTCATGTCTACTTTACTTCATACATTATATATATATATATTATATATATTTGTATATATTTTCATTTATGGTATGTATTTTTAATATTATTGAGTATTGTATATATCGGCTAAATCTATATTATTATCCCATTATTTTGTTACTTTTTGCACCTACCATGTTTATCTCTGCATCACCCAAGGTCGACTGGTAGAAAATGCCTCAGGCATTAAGTCCGCCTTTACCACTTATGTGTATAAAGTTTAAATAAATAAATAAATAAATAAACGGTAATAGAAACAAAAAGTCAAAAAAGCAAATGTATGGGATTGTCTAGAGGGGCTGACGGTTTTAAGACGTGTATATATGCGATGTAGGTATCTTAGGTTTTTTGTACATCGATAAAAATCATAATAATCAACATTTATTCATTGAAGTAGGTACAAATTTATACATAGAAGTTTAAAAAAATAATAAATGTGCTCTACAAATTATATTGCCTTTACTAAGTATAACTTGTACGAGTATCACAGGAGGTATATGCATTTAAAATGCTAAAATATTTACAGAAAAAATTATGAAAATATTTAATATACTTACTAGATGTTTAAGTTAGAACAAAAAATCAATGTATCAAAATTTCAAGATAAGTTTGTATTATTGCCCGTGGTTACAGACGTCAGCGGTGGTGGCCGAGTGGGAATAGTAAGCGGTGGTGGCCGCACCACTTGCACGCAAGAGGTGCGAGTTCGATCCCAGACGGCGGTACCAATGTAAATTACACTTTGTGGAGTTTATATGTACTAATCAAATGATTCGTCATCTGCTAACGGTGAAGGAAAACATCGTGAGGAAACCCACATGTCTTAGAAGTAATTCTAAAGACATGTCTGATTCACCAACCCGCATTAGGCCAGCGTGTGTGAATTAAGGCCAAAACCCTCTCTCTCTCTCTTGATAGAAGAGAGGAGACCCGTATCTACCCAGCAGTGGGACATATATGGGTTGCTATTATTTATTATATATTACAGACGTCTCATAACTTGATGGTGACAACTGTAATGTTAGGGATACAGACTAGCTACTACCACAGTGTAAATAAAAAAATAAAGAGACCCTTATATAGACTGTGCTACTAGGTACCATATCTACATAAAGTCATTACTCTCTTTAAACGTTTGAAGAAAAACATATCGTAGCGCCCGGGATATCAGAGCCCACGCGTAGTAACTACATGTACAAACATGTCTAAGATGTAAATTAAAAAGAAAACCTGGTTCTCGTTCTCTAATGACTGATGAGGAAGGTACAGAGGAACATGGAAACCGATAACTAACGTAATTTCATAAATAAATTTGAACCAGAAACATAACAGATTTCACCGCAGTCGCGTTAACAGAGAACCGAAGTAAAAGTGTTACAAAGTTAATTTAACTGAACTTCTGCTCTATGTAAATTTACAGGCGCTTTATTGTAAAGGTTACAAAAGTTCACCTATTTAAAACTTTTATAATACACGAAAATTTTAAATAAGAGCGAATGGAAAATTTTAATTTTAAATTAATGATTCTTTAGAAAAAGAAAAATAACACCAAAATAGATTTCGCTACATACTTACACATAAGGAGCTTGCCTTACTCTCTACGTGTATGTAGCCAAATTACTTAATACGAAAACTTTAGCCGATTAGATTTAGGCTTACTGCAGTAAGCCTAGATAAAATAATAAATGAAATAAATCATGTAATAATCATGTAATAAATGAAGAAGAAAAATAATGTAGAAAATAGAAACAACAAATGAACACATTCTAAGTATCGTAGAATAGTCTTTTTCTCACAAAATTGTGTATCACATCTATGCATCACCAGCTATGTTAAAACCCCTGTGGAGACTAACAAATATTATATACTAGCTGTTGCCCGCGGCTCCGCCCGCGTGTATGTCGGTTATCGCTGTAAAAAGCAGTAGCCTATGTGTTATTCCAGACCATAATCTATCTCTGTGCCAAATTTCATCCAGATCCGTTCAGTAGTTTTTACATGAAAGAGTAACAAACATCCATCCATCCATCCATACATCTATCCATCCATCCATCCATACTTACAAACTTTCACATTTATAATATTAGTAAGGATATTACTTAGGTGGCAAACAAGCATACAGTGCGCCTGATAGTAAGAAGTTAGCAAAGCTTATGGATGCTTGCAACAACTTGCACTTGCGTGTTGCCGACCTTAATATTTAATACTAGGATTTTAAGGAGTAGGTATTCCTAGGATAAGAAAACGTTTTGTAAAAAATGCATCAATTGTGAACCTCTCAACCATTAAAAATATATTAAGGAGCTACTTAAATGAATAACTGTTTAAATTACTACTAAAAACAAAGACAGTAGGTACACTTTGCTACTCTGTAGTCGGAAGAGAGCGTCACCTCGTCGTCGGAAGGAACTTCGGGAACAAACCCAAGACCTTAGCACGGTTGCGCCACCAACGTTTTACATGCTATATTTTATACTATAACTATGTAATAATATACGCACGTAGTATTATTATTATATAACAAATTAATCAAATTAGCCGTTACTAGTTTACTTAATGTGCTTAAATTAATAAGCAGTGTTGTACTTGGATTAAGTCCTTAGGGCTTCATACTATCTATCAATTAATTACTGCATTATTGATATTGTAAACCTTACATCCAATAAATATATATTTATATCTAAGATTGGGAGAATACAAATCTATGTAGGTACCTACGAGGCAAGCGTGTGCTTCACCGTCAACAAAATCATTGCAATCTGACGGAATATTGATTTAATAAAATGTGAAAATATGTAGATTAATTTTATAAGTAGTTATATGGCATAAATTCAGGGATAATAACAAAAATGGCCATTAATGTATATAAATAGAAATCAATTTATTTTTCAGCACGGTTAGCTCCTAGAAATCATTTCTCCCTGTGTGTAGGCTCTGAAATCTGAAATCTGCTGCGGTGTTTTCCAAGTGCTGTCCTTTTTAGCACTTACTTCACGGCAGACATTGGCTAGGCCGTGTTCCTGGCATTGCTGTAGTCCTTGAAAGTGGTTTTTACTTACCATCAGATGACATACCATGAGAGATTACAGGATGTACTGAAACTCATGCAGGAAATATTCAGGGACCAAGACGTAGGGTGAGCGGTAAGGTAGGGGCATGCATAAAAGACCCCAAGGGTCGAAGTGTGCTGGCCGTAAGGACAGCCCCGTCAAAAGATAAGATAAGATAAAATACCATCAGATGGACTGCTAGCTTCTGTCTGCCGACTTGCTGGCGACTCGGACACAATATATTAGGACACAGTGTCCAAATTGACACATTTTAATTTTAATGTGTATTTACTGTTAATTTAGACACCATCAATATTGAAACAGTTCAGTACAGTCAAAGCAATTTATTACTGAAAGATGCCGCCTTAAATCCACCCTAAAATAGTTTTGGTAGTGCTTTTTTGCCGTAAACAACTATCACAATATTATACTCGAAAAAAAATTATCTAACATTTTTATCTGACTGTACTAAACAACTCCAACAATGATGCCGTCCGCACCATATTTATTGGAGTTGTTTAGTAAATTTTAATTTCATTTTTTTTCAGTCAAAAAAAGAAATTAAAAATTGACAATTCGGACACTGTGTCCGAATATAATGTGCCCGAGTGGTCAGCAAGTCCGTCTGCCATCTTAGGCAGTTAAAAATAAATCTATAGGTAAATTAATATACTTACTAAATATATTTAGGTATTTTTGAATTGTGTTACCTACACGTCGAAGGTAAATCGACGCAAAGACTTATACGGCCAGGCCTAAAACATAATTTTACGTAACCATTGTGATCGCAATATCCCAAATTTGCACGTGTTTTTGCGCCGCACGTTCTATTTATATTAGTTTTCTCATGTTTGCAAGGAAATACGAGTATCTTTAGTAAATGTTTTGATACAAAATATTGTTTAAGAAAAAGACATCATGAATATTTTATACTTTTTGCCAGATTTAACACCACCAGCATTCTATTTTATTTTAGCATATCATATAATTTTATTTTAGCTGTCTTAGTAATATTACTAAGACTTATCCTACTAATATTATAAACGCGAAAGTTTGTAAGTATGGATAGATGGATGTTTGTTACTCTTTCACGTAAAAACTAATGAACGGATATCGATGAAATTTGGCACAGAGATAGATTATGGTTTTTACAGCGATAACCGACATCCACGCCGGCGAAGCCACGGACAACAGCTAGTTTAATATAATATTTTCAGTTGGTAAATATTAGCATGATTCAGTGTGTAGAAAATAAACCTCGTGCATGTAAACCAGGTAGTAAGGCACGGATATTACTGGTAAGTACTGTCAGCAACTGAAGCTGTTAAATATAATAGTGTATATAATAGTACCTATCTGCACGAGTGGCATAATGCTTAAGATGGTTATCTAGCAATTAAGACTGCGCCGATAAACTCGGTTCCGTTCTTATACGATACAGATTTGTGACGTCAAGTTATTCCAAGTCTACGTACTTTGTATCTGTAAAACGTATGTTTAAAGTAAGGTCGTGCCCTAAAAAAATAAGCATCAACAAGGCCTATTAAATACTGTCGTTTATTACTAATAACAGATTAATCATACGCGGTAAGATTGAGCATGATTGAGGTGCTTAAATTTGAGAATCAACCCCCTGTCGGTAGCGAGAGAAGTGTTAATGAAACATGGCCTTGAGCATCATATCAAACAATTCTTCTTAACACAGCCCACCATACAGGTGGTAGAACACACATAAGGAGGTGAAGTCTTGGAATCGTCAACAAACCTCAGGGCGCATCTTTAGATCCAGTCAAAGGTCCAATGCGTAATGGTATCCAGGTGTCCAATGCGTATTTTAGAAGCAGGCAGTGGTCACGTGCTAGACTAAGATACCTTTAAAAAAGATTGATTTCCTTGTTTTAAAGATAGAGCAGCGTGGAAATGGGAAATGGAGGCCTACACCTTGCAGTGGGACAATTAAGGCTAATAATAATCAACAAAGTAATAATCATTACGTATAATACTATTTAAAGCAATGCAATATTATGCTAGGGTAGATTATTACATATATTACTATTACTTTTATACAAGTTTTAAGGTATTAAGTAGAACTATTTTATAAATGTTAACTAATGAGTAAAATTTAAAAACATAATTATTATTGTAACATTCGTTTGTTGCCGACCGTACACGCAGCAAAACAGTTAAAAGTTTGTTTAATTAATTATTACTTCGTTTAGTAACGATTCTCAATGTTATTTCCATTCATTTAATAAAAAGATTTATTGCATTCGTTTATTCACTTGATAAGTATACTTAGTAATCAGAATTTTAATTTGTTGATAACATTTATGAAGACAGAAGACTAAAAAAAATATGGAGGTAAATTAACCTGTTATACATTATATTATGTATGTGTGTAATGAGAGATGATGTATAATTTATAATCTACTTTTTTGATTAAATTTTAGAAACATTGGGTAAGTATCTTCTTTATTATTTTAGAACCTCTATCGTGCCATACGTACGATTAAGTTGTGGAATGAGCTCCGTGCCGAGGTTTTCCCGAGAGTTTGGGTTTCTTTTAGAAAGGAATTATAATGTTTCTAAAGGGTCGGCAACGCGTGACACCCTTGGTGTTGCAAGCGCTGTTGCAAGGCTACGGTAACTGCTTACCAGCAGGAGCTTATTTGCCTCCTTGGTAATATAAAAAAATGAAGACTGTAAAGTCTTTGGTCGTACGCTTGATTTCTTCCGCCCCATCAGACTAAGAGGATAAAAAGCGCAACTGCATTTACACATATATTTGTGCTCAATAATATTGTAGCTATCAACAGTAGATAAGGAGCCTCATTTCATCTATCACTATCTCTGTCTATATCATTACATTCCGTATTATTTATCGGATTCATACTTGAAATCTATAAGCGATGTACTAAAACATGGTAACAAAACTTAACACAGCGCCTTATTATTCTATACGAAGCGGAAAAGTAGGAAGTAATTTTACTATGCGATCAACAATAACTGGCTTGTTGGTCTAGTGGTTATTAACCCTGGCTGTTAGGCCGGTGGTCGTACAAATACAGAAATATAGTAGTGCAACGTAATGATGTGGTTAGAAAATATTGAATAAAATACGATGCATAGTGACTGGCCTGTAGTTCAGTGGTTAGTGACACTGCTAAGCACGAGGTCGTGGTTTCGATTCCCATACGAGACAAAACTTAGTGAGGTTCATAACTCTCGCACTTTACAATGATACAATTCACGGATCCAAATTACATCTAGGCTCAGAACAAATATTTATGGACCACACAAAATTTTGTCCGGTATGGGAATCGAAACCACGACCTCGTGCTTAGCAGTGTCACTAACCACTGAACTACAGGCCAGTCACTATGCATCGTATTTTATTCAATATTTTCTAACCACATCATTACGTTGCACTACTATATTTCTGTATTTGTTTCCGTTACATATCGACACAGTTTTGTGTAATAAAAATTGTTGTAAAATGTAAATAAATAATATATACAGCCATGTTATGATCAGGCAAAGGCGTGGCAATATCAAATACACTTTATTTAGTTAACATAGAATATTAACTAAAAATAACATAGAATATAAAAGTAGTTATTTTAATTCCTGCTGACTAATGGTTATTTATTTTTTATACATATGTTTTGTTTGAAAACCTACTTAAAACAGGATCGTTTACAAATATGTCTCATGTAAGTGATTTTTTTTTGTATCATTATAGCAATTAGATACATTTTTGAGTCGTATGGGATCGAAACTCTAGAACCATGGGGTCCAAGTGCCCACAAACTGTACCGTAAGATATCTAGGCGTTTAGTCGAGTCATTTCACGATCCTGGCAGGCTTTCCTTTATTTGGGTCAACGTATTAGCCTTGCGATCCAGCGTGGCAATGTGGCCAGTCTTTTGGTCACCTTTCCTGAGAACTGCGATCTCAATCAGATATTTTATTTATAGGTAAATACCTTTAATTACAATATCTTATTGTTTGTAAGTAGTTTATGCTAAGTTACTTTTAGTTAAATAACTATTCATGTCAATATTTTATTATATGATATTGTGTATTGATCAGGTCATAATCAAAGAATGACCTGATCAATACATATATGCACATAGTAATAGTTATACGGAGAAATGCTACAAAAAGGCAATTAAAGAAATCGTGTAGGTAGATGTGTTTCCATGTGTTTGCAAAGTGCTTCAATGCAGTGCTTGCGGTTTAAAAAAAAAAATCTATCCCAAATATATTTCACCTGGAATCTCGGGTGTTAAAGTTTATGGGTTGGCAACAAAACCTGGGGCACCAGGCATTGCAAGCGTCTATAGACTACGGTAATTGTTTACCTCAGGCGGGCCGTATGTTTGTTTGCTTCTTAAGTAGTAGGTATCTTGCTTACCTCAGGCGGGTTGTAGGTACCTATGTTTATTTGCTTCTTAAGTAGTACGTATATGTAATATAGCTGTGGTTTTTTATAAGGTGGAGGCCATTCCCCAATCGGGCTTTATTGTTTGTATGGTGCCCTACCTCACCAGTTGTAACTTAAGTAGTTATTATATGTATATCATCCGACATCTTTTTGACCCAACCTGGGCATCGAACGTGAGAACTCATATTTCAAAGACTCGTGAAGAACTAGTGGTAGTAAAAGAAGGCTATTATCCCTCCAAGCGTATGGAGGAGACTCGTGCCCAGCAGTGTTACGTTTATGTGTTGAGATGAGATGAGTGAAGAATTAGGCATAAGGTTTATTTATCATTATATTTTTCTGTTCCTAGCTGAAATACTTCTTGACCATACTGACGACTATAAACTGTGGCTTACTACCAAGTACGAGGCCCTACGTGTTTAAACAGAGCACCATCTTCATCCCGAAGAACCTACGAAATGATATTAACTTCATTAGCAAGTTGAAGGTAGCAACCCCAGAATTCTGTCGCAAACAAGAGATAAAGATAGAAGCAAAGTACGAGACTTTACCGTGGTGGTACAACTATTGCAGAAATGTGGCCTCCTTAGAGGATCCTATAAGGAGACACCAATCTATCTTAAGACAAATTAACGAGTACAAGAAGAAAATGATATTAAGAAGTCACAGAATGATGCAGATTAGTAATTATGTGTAACAAAAAATATATAATCACGAAAAATTATAATTTGGAAATGAATTGGTTTTTATTGTCATCGTTACTTTTTTTTATACTACCAAGGTGGCAAACAAGCATACGGCCCGCCTGATGGTAAGCAGTTACCGTAGCCTATGGACGTTTGCAACACCAGGGGTGTCACTCACGCGTTGCTGACCCTTTAAAAACCTTGTAATGTGTTACTACATTACAAGGCTAAAGTTTTATTAAAAAATACATTTACAATTAACTAAATGACCCATGCCCACTTCGTTGGGTATTTTTCGGGTTAATATATAACCTATGACACCCTCAAATAACGTGGTTTTCTATTGGTAAAACAATTTTAACCGTTAACTACTTGTCAAGCCTACCCCATCCCGATATCAATACCTTTCAGTTTTCTCCAGTCACTTCGGAGGAGATCAGAAAGACAATCCTTTCCATAAAATCGAATGCCGTAGGCTATGATGACATTAGTCGTCGAATGATCATTACCATTTTAGATCACCTACTGGCAGCGATTGCCCATATCATTAATTTTTCCCTACATTCACGTTCCTTTCCGTCTCTGTGGTGCAGGGCTTTTGTCCGTCCTTTGCCTAAGATATCCAATCCTTCCCTTCCTGAACATTTCCGGCCAATATCCATACTCCCATTCCTCTCCAAAGTGTTGGAGGCCTGCGTCCACAAGCAGTTATCAAAATTTATTTTTGATAACCAACTTTTAAGCTGTTATCAATCTGGATTCAGGCCTGGACACAGCACTGTCTCCGCTCTCTTTAAAGTGACTGGCGATATTAGAGCGGGAATGGAGGACACCAAAGTCACTGTAATGGCTTTGGTCGACTTCTCCAATGCGTTTGGTACCGTCAGTCACGATATCCTTCTCTTCATCCTCTCTTATCTTAAGGTCTCCTCCGAAGCTTTGGAATGGTTCTCGACCTATCTTCGTGGACGTCAGCAGTTGATACGCATCGATGATTCCTCATCTAGTTGGTGTGATCTGAACTCTGGGGTTCCACAAGGCGGCATTCTCTCTCCGTTGTTATTTTCTATTTTCATTAACCTCCTTACCCAAAATCTTCAGTGTTCGTATCACTTGTATGCCGATGACTTGCAGCTTTATATTCAGGCGGGAGTAGATAATGTTATAGATGCAATTGATGGAATCAACCGAGATCTGAGTTCAATACAGAATTGGTCGGCAAGATTTGGTGTCACGGTAAACCCGTCTAAATGCCAGGCCATCATTGTGGGGAGTTCACGAACACTCTGTAAGGTGGATATTACAGGCCTACCACCTGTGATGTACAATGGTATGACTATACCTTTTAGCGCTGTTGTTAAGAATCTTGGCCTGCATATCGACAACAATTTGAATTGGCAAAAACAGGTATCACAAACTTGTCAAAAAGTAACTTGCATACTTCGTTCTTTATATCGCCTTAAAAATTTTCTCCCAATAAGCACCAAGGTAATGCTTGTGCAGACTTTAGTTTTCCCAATTATCGACTGTGGTGATGTGTGCTATTTTGACCTGAATGCAGAACTTCTCGACAAATTAGACCGACTTCTTAATAACTGCATTCGATTCGTCTACAATCTTCGTAAGTATGACCATGTGTCTGCGTTTCGTTCTGAACTGAAATGGTTGCCCATTCGCCAACGCCGAAGTTTGCGTGCTCTTACTACACTTTTTGCCTTTCTTAACTCCTCAACTCCTCCTAGTTATTTAAGTCCATATTTACAATATCTTTGCTCCGTTCATAATAGAAATCTACGCTCCACTAATAATCGTCTACTTGCATGTCCTACTCATACCTCTGGTTTTGTACTTTCTTCCTTCTTTGTCCAATCTGTTCTTCTCTGGAATGGGCTTCCTCTCGAAATCAGGATGTTGTCGAACCGATTGACCTTTAAGGTAAAAGTTCGCGAGCTACTATTGCGTAATGTGGCAGGATCATCGTAAGGAGTTTTGTCATTTCATTCCTTGTTTCTATTTATATATTTTATTACTGTATATATTTATTTATATATATATTATATATTATTGTATGTATTATAATATTATTATATAAGTATTTTTTTAGTATATTTAATTAATAGACATCATTATTAAGATATTTATAGTATATTGTATACCACTAAATTTCGGAATGCACCTACTATCATGTTCTCTCTGCATTACCCTAGGTTGACTGTTAGAGAATGCTTTTAGCATTAAGTCCGCCTATGTACAAATATATGTGCTAAAGTTAAATAAATAAATAAAATAAATAAAATTTTCAAAATCGGTTCTGTAGATCCCTACAACGTCACAAACTCACAAACGTTACTTATTTATAATATTAGTATAGTATATTGCATACGCCTGACATAACAATCATCACCATCATCATCATCATCATCTCAGCCTAATGACGTCCACTGTTGAACGCAGGGCTCCTACATTATGCCTCCACAATGGCCGATCCTGAGCTGCCTGCATCCATAACAATACCAAAATAGAATAGATAAAATATAGTCAATCAGAGCCTCTAGACAAGTGGCATATTATAAGCGATAGTCGAATCGAAAAGTCAAAAAAACAAATGTATGGGATTTGACGTAAGTCTACGATATAATGTCGGAAACTTACGTCAAATCCCATACATTTGCTTTAATGACTTTTCGATTCGACTATCGCTTATGCCACTTGTCCAGAGGGACAGGAATCTATTCGTTCTATCATTAGGCCAGCTTGTGTGAATTAAGACTTAAATCCTCTCTCTTATCTAAACAAATCTTTTCCCTCCACCCTTTTATCAGTTACAATGTAATAATAAACAATAGTTAGGTAGAAAAACAAGGTAATATCAAAGCTCTAATAAATACACCTCAAGTGGCTACTCATTGAGTAAAGTGAGGTATAATGAAGTAGATAACAATTGTTTATCAACTATGTGTACTTACTACGTATAGGTAAGCTATCACCAAATATAAATATTTTTATTTGGTGATAGCCGGTGCGGCAGAAAGGTTTAGGTTCTCTACACTAGGTTTACGATATAATGACGTAAACTTACGTCAAATCCCATAAATTTGCTTTAAATATTCTATGCTGCCACTGACCACGAGCTGAAAGTCGCAGCGTGGGCATGCGTCCAACAAGGAGGACCGACGTGGTAAAGTTTGCAGGAAACCGATGGACAAGGTCATGTCAAGCACTAATGCTGTAGAGTCCAGCAGTGGACATCTTTTTACTAAGATACGAGAGTACGTTTTCGTGTATATTTATCGAGCGAGTGGTCATCGCTACCTATCGGTAATTAAACTAAATAAAAAAACTTTTATTTTGTATGCACACGTGACTGAAACAATAGGCTTTGTATTGTTTACCATGTGTGTTCATGGCGTTCCATGTGTTATGCAACTCTTGTATACCAAAGAAAAAAGTTATTTATTACACAAAGATGTTACATACTTGCAGGAATCTCATAGATCAATATAATAGGGATCTTAAATTTGATTGATGTTAACTCTACAATGTCTGGGAATTTTAACATTTTCTATTTAGGCCATGGACGTTTACTGTCGGAGAATAAGCCCTTCGTAAAACTAACCTATCCCCAAGCGAATGTATGGGATTTGACATAAGTTTAAAAAATAATTTCGTAAACTTGCGTCAAATCCCATACATTAACTTTTTTTTCAATTCTGTTTGACTACCGTTTATGCCAGAAAGAAAGAATTAACGAAAAAATATTTATTCTGTCTTTACAAGATCCAAGACCTAGCTCAGTGATTACAGGAGCTGTGCCGATTATGCCCATCCATTCAAAGTGATGCCACATCGTCAGTCAATTTGGCAAGACTGTACATGATGATGAAAGTTTCCGGGAGGCTACCAAGAGCCGGCTCTTGGTAGCCTCCCGGAAACTTTCATCCTTTATCGTCTATCAGGCCGCGCTTTGTGCTCTGCCTATATTGCTATATAATATATAAATATTGCTTTTCTTTCATTCTTAAACGGGTTAAGCAGCACCCGTGAGGTAGGGTATTATCCAATAAGCACGTATGACAAAAAGGCAGTCCTAACATTGTGTTTACAAAACATGCAGAAACGATTTCCTTCGCCATTATTGTTCCGATAACGCAAGCATACAGGATTGTATTGTGAATATAGCTTGTTTAATGGATTTTCTACAAATTGTAAGTATTTTTATCGTATTCTCTTGTTAGGACGTACTGTGAGGAATATTGTACAAGCAAAGATACCAATCTATATAATTATATTATAGAGAAAAAATATTTGTTTGTTTGTTATGAATAAACTCAAACACTACTGGACCGATTTTAAAAATTCCTTCACCTAAGAAAGAGAAATTATAAGCGGGAAGCATACGCTTTATCATATTTAAAAAAACACGTGACCCCTACAAAAACTAACCTTACCACTCTTATATATTTAGATTTTTACAAAAAAAATAATTTCTTACTTCCAGGTAATGATAGCTCTGCACATGATGCACGTCGCTACAAAGTCAAGAAGCAAACACTACGAGTCGTCATCAGAAGAAGACTCCATAGAAAACTTATTGTACTTTAAAGACTGTCAGAGAAAATCAAACGACCCACCTCCTCCAGTTGTACCCTTAGCCAACCCACTGCCTCCTCCTCCACCACCACCACCAAAAAATGACTGTCCTTTTCCTAAAATGTGTTGCGCATTAACATGTGGAAACGAATGTGGAGGAAGTAAAGAACCATCTTTCATGAACAGACAAATGGAACCTATGCATACTATGGTACGACATGGTATCGAACCTATGCAACCTATGATGCAACCCATACAACCTAATCAAATGCTGCCTGTTCAGCCCCAATTAAGAAAAAGGAAGAGGATTAAATTTCCACCAGGTACCGTGCAACTACCGAAGCTTACTAGAAGGCTTGGCTTCACGAAAGAAAAGATTAAGTCGTTGATAAATCAGGATGATGATATAAGAAATATTTTAAAGGATTTAGTTAGAGTGACAATGCAGAAGGTGAATAATGAAGTAGATGATCCACATAATGATAAAGATAGTTATACAAATATAAGAATGAGCACTTCTACGACTCTCGCAGCTTACGAGGACTACGACGAGTTTATAGACTGAACTTTTTGAATGAAAATGTGTACATAAATAGTTAGAACCTTTTATTATGTAGGTATCCATTTGTTTTTTCCAAACGCTATTTGCAGGTACAGTTCCAGTCGATCAAAAGGCCTGCCACTGTTTTTATGCGTCACAGTATAGATCGCATAAGCAAATAAAAAACATTAGAAAATAGTAAAAAGCTAAAATTTGTTGACAGATACATTAAAATAGAACTCTGTAATACTAATAAGACATGTTTAAAATTAAGTCAGTCAGTTTCTACGCATAAAAAGTACAAACTCATACGTCGTCGGATGTATGTGATTGTTTTGAGAAGGAAAGTATGGTAGGTGAAGGATACTGGATGCAAGTTTTGCCATCGCACGGGTGAAGTCGCATGCTGAAGCTAGTTATGTCATTTTAATTAAATAAATAATTAATTACGTTAAGTAAAATGGGTATCAAATTAATTACAATCGAGTTTATTCATTTATCACAAAATTATTAATTGTATAAGTTTTATGAAATCCGTTCAGGTAAGTTGAGGCGAAAATTAGGCCTATGTCCAGCAGTGGACTGTAAGAGACTGATTGATTGATCGATTAAACTGAAAACATTTCAGAAGGTTAAGTTATTTGTTTGTATTGGCTTTAAAGTATGTCGCTAAAGGATCTATGAATATGTAAAACATTAGACATGTTTCCATTGCTGTTTTTTGTAGCTGTGATTTAACTTTGTACAAATAAATGTGCCTTCATAGTAAAGGCATAATACCTATACCAACATAAATTAGTTTGTACTATAACTATATTCAATTAAATTTTTCATATAAGATTTTTGTCCCGCTTATGGATTAACCAAACCTACGACATAAACAAAATTGTAGTATTCGCTAATTCTACGAAAAATATCTGTGAAGTTATTTCGGGGAATTGAAATCCAATAGATTTACAAGCGTGATATCATCATAATATCCCTCCAAGTGTATGGAGGAAACCTGTGCCCAGCAGTGAGATATTTATGGGTTGAAATGAGAGAGAGAGAGACAGATTTTAAAATCGTCTGAGGGCCTGCTTCAGAAGGTGAAACAAATTGGTACTGAAACTATGCAGTGTCATCAAAACTGAAAGTATGACAATTTGAATCACCACATATTAAATAACATATTCTCAAAGTCTGCCTCTAGATAGTGGAGTACACACTTACTACTTGTACTTCAATAATATTGAGATTTTTTTAATCAAAAAATGCTCAGTAACTATCAGGTCGTGGGCATATTGTAGCTAAAGGCCAAATTCTGCAGTAATATGCAATGTAAAGTAAACGGAAAAAAGTGTATACAATACAATCCTGCCCAACCTTACGGTGAAAAGGGGTGATGCTAATTAATACTGCAATAAAATGAATATTCAGACCTATAATTATGTTTTTAAAACAAAAATTGTTACACAAAAAGTTAAAACCCTGTTAAAATATTTAAAATTGTATTACAACAGTTCCAAACTCCCGGTATTCTCACGTGGAATTAAACAAAAATGGTCGAAAGGAACTTTTGTTAACAATTATCATGTATTATCCTGAAGGTAAAGCGCCATCACGTTTTGTAATGCGATGCAAATTATTATCATGAGAGCTAGGATATTTTCTGTGTGAATTTTATTTGTGTCATTTTATTTGGTTTTTGTATTACAAGTTTGCAGTATCTACTTATTTTCGAAAATATTAGATCCTCTTTATTGTATCGTCTGCGAAGAACCAAGCAGAAAACGCTCTGTACAAATTAACTAACTGAACGTCTTTTTTTTACTTGGGGTTACCACTGAAAATCAGCGCTGTGTTGTTACCACAACATATACCACAGTATTATGCCCAATGGTAACCTCATTGAAACAGTTACTTACCTATATAAAGTACAATGTGTAAATACCAAAATGTGACTGTGTCAATAATAATAATAAACCCGCAGAGTAGCTTGTGGCGGGCTGAATGTGAGTGGCGACATTGCGGTCTCGAATGCCCCAGAGAGTCGGTCAGGGCCTCGTCTCCGGCTTGCCTTTATTGTCTGCCCGGAGTGGACTGACAAGAGCGCCCGCAGGACTCTCAGCTCTGGCTTGCCTTAATTGGCTGATCAGAGAGGGGTCGCCAGAGCTATATGCTCGGGGGTAGAAGTGTCATTTTTAAGGGCATAACTACGGGGAAACCCGCTCTCGGGTCTCAGACCCCCGATGGTGAAACCGGCGCCGCACCGCTCGATACCCCTAGCCGCGCACTATGGTGTTGCCCTTATGCCTGTGGACTGTTGCCCATGTCGGTTGATTCAAGGGGCCCATCTAGTGTATAGGTGAGTCACCGTCTGCCTATTTTTCATTTAGAGTATATCCCAACTTTTAAATGATGGCAGGCGACGTTTTATCCCATAATCATTGTAAATCAGTCCATCGAACACCCAATCCCATAGCCCAAAATTATTCGGTTTCACATGTTGCAATAGCTCTACACTTACCATAGGCATGTCATGGCTGTACTGCAATAGTGCAGCTGTGTCATGACTATGGTAAGCGTCTCATCCCATTTTAAATTAAAATCTCTAAGGGCCTCTGCGTGTTGGACCTATGTCACCGAGTAAGCCTTCTAAAGGCCCGGGTATTCTCCTTGAATGATGGGAAAATACCCGTGATAAAGAGAGACATAATAATAATAATAATAATGTACCTTAATTTTAATGACTGCACGTGGGTCTAGTTCTAGAGGTTGAAGTGGTCACCTTGTCACTAATATCGCACCGAGTGTTACGGGTTCAATTACTCCATACGATCATTGTCATTGCAAACACTTATATCGGGTAAAATACTTGTTATTTTTGATACGCAAATGGTGTTTTATATATTTATTTTTATATTAAAATTTGGTCTTCTATTAAATGTAACAATATAACGTTTATTGTATGTCAAACCTTATAAAGTATTTTGAATCTAAATAAAATGTCTTCTTTTTTATATATGTATCTGTCCATGAAATTGCTGTAATATTTCAAAATTCAAATAACTTTATCAAAATAGTTCGATATATTCGATAAAATATTGTGAAAATCTTGAACTACCCACTTGCAGTCACTATTTTTTTTTCTATTGATAATTTTAACAAAAAAAAACCGACTTCAGTACGGCAAGTTGTAAAATTTTTAAATACCTTTAAACTTTGTTCAGTTCAAATGTACCAGTTTTCATTTGCTGCATTACATTTGAAAGACAGAAAAGCATTTATTCGAACATACACAGGGTAACATATATAAACAAAAACAATAGACACACAATAACAAAACAAAAAATTATCCTGTGTGATGTCAGCAAGGGTCGTAATCTCAGCTCTGTGTTGTGGCATTTAAAACTGCAGCGCTGATATTCTGATCAGGCCTTGGTGAAGTCACGGTCAGTTATATAGGTAATTGATTTGATACAAAACTCTTTATTGTACGCCACACATTTATGATACAGAATATATCAAATATACCTTTAAATACGTGTTTGAGAATATTAGGAAAAAATTAAGAGAATAAATATGTTTAAATAAAAAAATAAATAATTTTTTTGTTTGATACAACGAATAAAATCGACTGAGCGTCGGGCTGAACACAGGTCAAGTAGGTATTAAAAGCAATATTTAATCTGTGCAATCCGCGCTCAATTCATTCACGTCATTATTTCTTATTAATAGTTATCTAATAGCCATCAGTAAAATACTTATTATTGAGAAGTTCAGAAGGCCATCTGTGGTCTTCTTCATCAGTTTTACTTCCCCAAATTACACTTTCTGAATGCAAATGATTGATTAGTTGTTAAAAATATTGAAATTGCTATATGTGTGCCTATAACTTTTGAGGAGTTCCCTCAATTCCTCATGGATCCCATCATCAGAACTTTCTTTTGATGAAAATGGGACCAAACTGGAAGTATGTCCAGTCAGACAAAAAAAGAATTTTTCAAATCGGTCCATAAATGACGGAGTTATGCGGTAACAAAAAAAAAAAACAAATATACATATATATATATATACACACGAATTGATAACCTCCTCTTTTTGAAGTCGGTTAAAAATACAACTCCAACAACAGTGACAACTCAAAGTTTAAAAGAAAAAAAATGTATATGCCTCAGACTTCTTTATAGAAGAGAAGAGTTAAATTCAGGACTCTTTCTTTCTTTAATTTCGTTGGGTAGATTGGGTGATTTTTTTTATTCTACTTAAGTTGCAAACAAGCATACGGCCTGCCTGATGGAAAGCAGTTAGCGAAGCCTATGGTCGCTTACAATACTAAAGGTATCATCATCGTCAAAAATAAACTTCAGGGTTTAAAATGGAATTTCCCTGGCATAGGAAAATGTTTAATTAAAAACGCATACCTATGTGCCTAAAACCTGTACTCTGTCCTTCCCCAGTCGAGTTATGGTGCCCTACCTCTCATACGTTTTACCGTATACCGTATTCAGATTTCGAAGGACAAATAGACGAATAAACAGTTACATTTATATGCAGGATAATAATAGAAAAGCCATAATATATCTCATGGATAAATACATACCAACGATACCTTATGTGTAATTCATTACATTATACGTCATAACAAAAATATTATGGATTTTTTTAATACTACTTCGGTGGCAAATAAGCATACAAACAACAAACTAACTAACAAACTGCCTAACTTCAGGTGGGCCACCTGAAGTTAAGCAGTTACCGTAACTTATGGACGCTTGCAATACAAGAGGTATCACTTGCGTGTTGCCGAACCATTTTTTTACAGATGGATATTCCTGGGATAGGATAGCTGTTGCCTACGTGGATGTCGGTTATCGTGATAAAAAATAGCCTATGTGCTATTTCAGACTATAATCTATAAATCTATAAAAAAAAGTATATGCCTCAGACTTCTTGATAGAAGAGAGGAGAGAATTAAGGACCTTTTGTTGTCGTTGGGTAGATTTGGTAATTTTTTTTATTCTACTTAGGTTGCAAACAAGCATACGGCCTGCCTAATGGTAAGCAGTTACCGTAGCCTATAGACGCATACAATATCAAAGGTATCAATTGCGTGTTGTGTACCCAAATAGAAACACCAGGGTTTAAGATGGAATTTCCCTGGGATAGGAAAACATTTCGTTAAAAACGCATCCCTATGTGCTCTGGAAACCTGTACTCAGTCCTTCCCCTTTTTGCCTGTGTGGATGTCGGTTATCGTGATAAAAAGTAGTAGAAGCCTATGTGCCTATAATCAGACTATAATCTATCTCTGTGCCAAATTTTATTCAGATCCGTTCAGTAGTTTTTTACGTGAAGGAGTAACAAGCGTCCATACTCATAAACTTTCACATTTATAATATTAGAAGGACTATTTTTAAAAAGAATACTCCTTTCACTCTCTTCTCGTAGCAAGCGAGCAAACATACAATTGACGCACACAAAATACACCAAGACACAACACGCCATATTTTAGTGCAGTTGTAAATGGCGGCGTATTAGCCATCCGTACAGTCACAGTAACGTGGCAAACAAGCATACGGCCCGTCTAGTGGTAAGCAGTAGCCTATGGACGTTTGCAATACTTGGGGCATCACTTTCGTTTTGTGATTTTTTTAATACCAGTGGTATGTAACGGGGTACCCTGTCATAGGATAACGTATCATTAAAATGCAATCTAATCCTTCTAAGAGAGGTAGGGCACCATACTAGCGAGCAAGCCCGACTGGGGAAGGACCTCCACCTTACAGATGACCGCAGCCAAATAACTACACACAGTGGTTTAGTTGTGTTCCTGTGTGTGAATACAGGTCTCTAGCGCTCAATAAGGAATGCGTTTTGAAAGAAACGTATTCCTATCCCAGGAATACTCCATCTTAAAGCCCTGGTGTAAAAAAAAAGTTTGGCAACACGCAAGTGATACCTCTTTTGGCTACGGTAACTGCTTAACATCTATATATACATATAAGCTTGTTTGCCACCCAAGTAGTATAAAAAAAAACAAATTGCAAAAACAAGTAGAAACGCACAATAACACAAATGCATTACTGTAAAATTCTGTAAGGTTGGGTCCTTCCGCAGACATGCTTACACGCTTGTTTACTGGTGGCTTGTTTTTGGTACTATCTTCTTCTCTTTGCATACAGTTTCAGAATGTATGCCAAAGAATAAATATAAACTTCAATTAAAAATCGCATCGAAATCGGTTTATACGTTTGGGAGCAATGTACTACATACGTCTCAACCCATAAACGTCCCACTGCTGGGCACGGGTCTCCTCCAAACTTATTAGCCTACTATACCACGCTGGCCAGACGGGTTGGTATAGGGTTTTGTTTCGAATTTTCCCTCTCTTGCGGTGAATAACACTTACTCCCTTAGTCGACCCTTACGACACCCTCGGGATGGAAGGGTGACATTTGTATTTTTAATCCGTCACCACACGGACAACATGACTAGAAGCAAAAATAAAAAATATTTTTACCATGTGACTATTGTTTTTAAAAGTTTTGCTATAAGTAATAACAGGGATGAGTAACTTATGTGTAACAAGAAAATGCATCGGCAATTATTAATAAATGAATAAAAACCAATTAAACTATAAAATAATCCATTAATTCAGTATTTGTCCGCTTTTTCTAAAAATCTTAAATCTTAATCCTGTCGCTGTCCCAAGTTAGACACAATAGAAAATCTATTATTATGTATAAGATATGATTCATAGGACAGGGAACCTGTTAAACTGAATACTAAGCAAATTCAAATTCAAAATCATTTATTCATATACATAGATCACACTGTGACACTTATGCAGGACAATAAAAAAGTATCCAAATGAGAAATCAGCTAATTTGCCTACTGCTGGGTTCACTGACTGAATAGTTTAGGTTTAGAGCCTAAGGAAACAACCGGCAAGCAACTCAGGCCACTCTTTTCAATCGTCAGGTACGTAGTTACAGAACAATTCCTGAAAAAAAGATAACAATAGTACACTTTGAATTATTCTTTTTTCAATTATTCGTTAGACTTTCATTCAATTGTATTGTTTACGTATGTAATACCAAATCTTTTGTGTTTAGTGCATTATGCGACCAGGTGACTATGACGGCCGCAAACGGTCGCCTGTGAGCGGTAAGTGTAATTCGGGAGTAAGTCTGAGCTAAGTTTGAGTGAACAAAGTGATTGAAATACTACTATACCATTAAGGAGCCTACTTGAGAAAGGACCACCCTGCATATATTGAGTTTTCCTGTTAATAAATTCACAATCGGTGCCCGGCGTTAAGTAATTAGTGGTGTTTACACCTCAGAAAGCACGTAAAGCCGTTGGTTTTACGCCTGATCTCTCTCCAGTCGTGTCGGATTGCCGTTCCATCGAACTATAAAAGTAAGGAAGTAAATAGTGCAGCTGTAGCACACACACTTGTGGACTAAAATATCTTCAGCACAAGTGGGTAGTCTCCGTCGAGTAATGGTAAGTGGTAACCACCGCTCATTCACTACACAATACACAAAACAATACAATATACTTCATTGTACATCATAAAAATTACAAGTTTGTCAATATCCTTACTAAATGTGAAAGTTTGTGAGTATTGTATGGATGTTTGTTACCCTTTCACGCAAAAACTACTTAACGGATCTGGTTGAAATTTAGCACAGAGTTAGATTATAGTATGGAATAACATATAGGCTACTTTTTATCGCGATAACCGACATATACGCAGGCGGAGCCGCGGGCAACAACTAGTATGATATATACAATCAGCGGTCTTATCGCTAACGGCGATTTTTAAGTTAGTGTTCTCTCTAAACCTCGTTTGTAGCAGGTAGGACACCGCAGCAGGTAGCTTATTCCAGAATCAACACGTACCGTGGTAAGGAAGCTTTAAAACCCGTGTTCAAAACGCCTACACATTTCTTAACTGTATGCTAGTCGGTGTGTTGGCGTTAAGTTCCCACAGAAACTGCAACGGTCCTATCAGGCAAAATATTTGTCGACAACTGATTGCAGACTCGAACCAAGAATCAAGAACACTAAATTGAGCTAAGGTTAATTGTAAGAGATCATTATAACAAATTAAAAAAGTTATAAATAAATAAACCTATACTTAATATGCCAACAAGAACATGCAAGCAATGTCTTCTTTTTAATTCTTTTTAATTTTAAACTTATTAAGAAACTTATTAGGTTTAGGTACGTAAGGTATAGGTATAGATAGATAACTTTTATTGTACACCATAAGGTCCATACGAAATAAATTACAAACATGTAATAAGGTACATAGACGAATAAAGGTAGATACAATGGCTTATCGCTAGGTTCGTTCTCTTCTAGACAACCTTAGGATAGACAGGAATGACCAGGGAATCGAACCCACCACCTCCGGCAGTGAGTCACTAACCCGAATTTATTAATATATATTTACCCGGGTATTGCAAACCCATTTTTTTTACAATGTAACTTATTCACATCATGAATAAGTTACTTTCAAAACGCATAAATTAGCGCTGGAGACCTATACTCACACACAGGAACACAACTACAACACTGGGTGTAGTTATTTGGCTGTGGTTTTCTGTAAGGTACTTGCCCAGTCGGGCTTGCTCGCTATTATGGTGCCCGTTAATTCTTTAACTATAGTTTAGGAAGTAGTCAGTAACAAATAATAGGTATTATAGGCACAAACCTTTATCGCGTAACATATTTCGACTGAACTAAGTTGTTTGGACTAACATTTGTGTAGTGACTTAGAAGTAGTTTTAACAAGGTGCAAAATGTTACTAACGCAAACTGGTTCACACTAATGGTAAGTAGGGTTACGTTTACGTCGGGTTATATACTAAACTAGTGAGTCGCCCAGACTTTGTCCCGGTTAAAATATTTTTTACGCTCATTTACGAGTACGTCATTTAAAGAATCTTTTGCAAATTTCAAGTAATTTGTTTCAAGAATCAGCCAGCTAGGTTGGACAAGTAATCTTAATATATAACATGAATACCTATTATCCTTGGTCACGCCATAATTTCAGAACGACTTTACCAATTTTATTCATCTTCTTTTTAAAGTTTCCTAATACTTTGCAGAAGGTTCTTACAGGAAAAAAAATGCGCAGTTTTACTTGGATGAAGTCGGGGTGGGCCGCTAGTTAAAATATATCATGTACGGATAAAGGTAAACAATTTGCATTTAATAATAATAATAATAAAATTGTTTAATCAGATAAAAATCCATTATGTTAGTTACAAATTATACTTATACCCTAGTGTTAGTAAAAAAATCATAATTTGACACATTGAAAAGACACATTATTTAACATTACTAATATTATATATATAATTCGCAATTCATAATTAATCATTCATAATTCATTAAAATAAGATAAATAGGTAATTCATTAAAATAAGTGGAAATAAACAATTGATACAGGAATAGGTACATACAGGAATTTATATACATATATTTAAATAGCATCAGAAATACATTTTAATTGTTTTAAAATAATTGAATTCAATTATGTGTCAGCAAATCAAAACCAATCACTAATCGGTTACTAACTAAATATGTATCTTACTAACTAATTATTATATAATGTGGCTAGCCAGGCCTAACCTAGTACTGCGGAACACATGTGACCCCCCCACAAAATGTGTTAACTAATAGCCTTGCTGCTTACTTAATAGAAATTTTGATAATATTATATATCATTGAACCTTTTCTCGAACACAAAACCAATATTACAATTTTTGTAACAAAAACATTGAAAATGCGTATATTTTGCGTCACGCGGCGTCGCCACGAAAACTGAACATATTTACATAAGTAATACATAGTAAGTGTTTCCACCCTTTGGTCCGCCATTTGCATTTAGTACTTATTTCTATTTTTGTAAGCAGTAGTGGAGATAATTCGGCAGTCAAGTAAATGATCTTCGATTCAAACCATTCTTTCAGCTATGCTCTTGCAAGTATGCTATTCAGTCAAAAGGCTTTTCGGCCTTTCATCTATCCAGGCTGCTAGGAACCCTCACCAGGTCATCCACACAAAATTGTAATCTGGCGATTGAAAAGAGTGGCCTGAGTTTCTTGCCGGTTCTTTCCTTGGGCTCTACCCCTGTCTGTTCAGTCAGCGAATCCGGCTGTAGGTGAATTAGCTGACGTCTCATTTGGCATTTTTCATTGACCTGCATAAGTGTCACAGTGTGATCTATTTGAATAAATGATTTTGAATTTGAATTTGACCTTGTAGCCATTTTGGAGGCCTGCCCACTCTGCTTCTTAAAGGCTAGTTCTCAAGTACGGGCTTTGTGATTTTCTTTTGCAAAAACACATGGTATCATTAGGATAGGAAGTGCTGTACTGGCAGCAAAGAGTACTATAAGGCTGCAAGCAAGTGTTTAACATGTGCACTCCTAGCATGCTATTTTCCACCACTCACAGGTAACCAGCACACATACAGGGATGCATTTTTAAAGAAACATTTTCCTATACCATGGATATCCTATCAAAAAGTTCAGCCCCCCTAGACAAGTGGCAAGCAAAGCGCATAAACGGTAATTGAATAGAATAGAAAGCAAATGTATGGGATTTGACATAAGTTAACGATACAATGTCGTACTTACACTTACGTCGTATTATAAACTTTCGGGTCGGGACAGATATTACAATTTACTAAATGCTGCGTTTTTTGTCTAAATGGCTTAGATAGTGACCTTGCCATTTACCATTTTTTTTGTGAGTTCGATTCCCATAATAATATGAGACTAAACCTTATGTCATCCACAAATGGTTATTCAGAATCTCGGTGTAATTTGTGTCTCTTAATTGTGGGTTTGTAAAGTGCCCCGCGATCCAGGGCTTGTTCTTCTCTTTTGTAATGTAGTCTTTTTTTAAAGATAATCTACGTATTTACTTTTAGAATTCTAATTTAAAAAAAAAACCATGTTACTCGCTAATAATATAGCATTCTAAAAATAAAATAATAGAAAAATATCGTTTAATTTACAATAATATATACTTCGGGTATTAACACGATCATGCTTAATATACAATAATAATACCCGAAGTATATATTATTGTATATCATGCAACGCGATAGTTTAAAAATTATTATCGTTTGATTTGTTTTTAAGTTTATCCATAACAAACAAAATATACAAAACATCAAATCTTTTCTACTTAACACTAAAAATCCCCACTAATCTTACATACAAAAGTGCAGGTAAAAACGCAGCAAAAATAAATACCGTCTGCAATGTTTACTAAAATTCTTAACGATAAATATTTCGGTAAAAACTGTAGTAAAGTTGTAGCTTGAGAGTAGCAGTTTAGCAAATTGTTTGTTGTTGCGACAATCTGACTATAATGTGCTAATTACAAATACAGATCAGATATACTACAATACCACACGGTTGGTTCAGTGGCTTAAGTGGATACCTCACCATTTACCACTGCGCGGTGTGTTGTGCGTACGATCCTTACGCGGAATAAAAAACCTACCTCAGTAGATTATATAAGGCTTAGCACAAATAATTATAGATAATAATAATAGCATCCCATATATGTCCCACTGCTGAACACGGTCTTCGCCTCTATCAAGAGAGCTAAGAGGAGTTAGACCGCATTAGACACGTGCTGAAGAATTAGAATTCATCTAAGACGGGTTTGTTTTCTCACGATGTTTTTCTTCACAGTTAGAAAAAAACCACTTGAAATTGGTACCCTGCCCCCGGGATCGAACCCACGTCTCTTGAATAAGTTGGGAATTTCCCATTGCCGACCGCTATTATTGTATGCAATGTAAATAGAGACCTCTAATTATCGTTTAATTTTATTACTTATTTTTAGTGGATAGACAGATACAATAAAAAAAAAACTAGATGCTTATTTTTTTTAAACAATATTTGACGTCAATAAATAATAAGTACTCAAAATCATCTACACAATATTAGAATGTACTCCTCCTACATATGTGTGTTCACATAACAACTTTGTAATTAAAAAGCTGGTCGAGTGCTTCCTCGTCTAATAAAGTGGTAAAAACTACAATCAACTGATTGCATGTGTTAATAACTTTGCTTCAAGTTTGGTTATGACAGGGACAACGCTATCTTTCTCTATCACCAACTCCTTTACTCAGTAGCGAGTTTGAAATCTGTGTTGCGAGTGGCCAACGAACGTTGGGCGGGAACGTAGACCTATACATGAATAGAACAACCACTGTTCTATTTGTTTTTTGTTTAACTTTTAGTGACTTTATTTTTAATTCGAAGAGATTTATGTAAAGAGCGGATATAATCGATAATAAGACTTAAGTTCTACATATGTGATGATTTAATTTTGCTTATTATACATGAGTACCCAAAATAGGAATGGACATTACATTTACGTTTGGCGAGTGTCTAAGTGTATAGATATAAGAATTACCTTTGTGAATTAAAAAAAAAAATACATTCACAATATATTATGTGAGTAGAATATGTAAATGTAGGTTTGTATGTCCATTCCTACCTGATTTGATGGCACTTGGTACATCAAAATTAAAAAATATAAAGGGCTTTTAAAGTACTTTCGTGCATATTTTTATATAGAACCTGTTTGGTTGAAAACAGATTGGAGTGACAAATCATAGAAAATTGTATTGTGCTTTTTAATTATACCTATAAAGAATTTAATGATTTAAACTTGATATTTTTTGCACCGCTGTCGGGTATTTACTATTGCCACTGCCCATTTTTTCTATACAAACGTATTCCTGATTTTCCTTTCTGGATTTTGAGCCTAGAGGAATTCGAAACCTTGTCTTTTTACATTTTTGTTGGTGGAAATCGGACTGGCCTTTTTTTGTGGAGGGGAAATGCTTTAAGCATACCGTCCCGCCCGGGAAAGCGAGGCAGTTATGTCGGACTCTCCGGCCTAAAGGTGGTATGCGGCCGGAATACCGACCTGAATAAAATCCCCTATGTGCATAGAGGATTTTATTCAGGTCGGTATTCCGGCCGCATACCACCTTTCACCTACACTTGCCTTCACGAGCGGACCACCGCAACTTGATATGACATCAGTGGAAATCGGTCTGGCCTACGATTGGCAAAATCGTAATCTTTCGCAAAATTTGTGTGAGTGAAGGGGGGAGAGGGAGAGGAATGAATCGATGTTAATACATTAAACTATCTATGCGTGGGTTATAAATGAATTTTCAAAACACTCGCAGTGGCAATCCCTCTTAAGTGTTATGTTAAATTAAATGCATATGACACAAAAGCTTGAAACCAAAGCAAAAGCAAGATAAGAGTATAATAAATAGCTTTCGAGTGTTTGTGTCCATTTTTTTTAATTAGTAAATAATTAAAATTAGTATTATAATTAGTAATTTTTATTGTCAGATTAGAAACCAAACCTAACCTAAGTATTTTGAAGGCCTATTGTAATTTTGGGTCAGGAATGAATGAAATATATGCCACGATGTTATGTAACTGAACGAGTAAGTCTTCACATAACATAACATTACGAATTAAAAATAAATGTATCATAGTATTAAAAACTTCAACAGTCAGAAAATTAAGTGACCCAATCATGATTAAAGATTAACAATATACACTAGTCATCATTATATAGTAGACAATATAGATATGTACTTGTATGTAATACATTAATATAGATAAAATAATTAGTAATAGTTTATTTTTTAATATGCACTCACCTTGACAAATTCAATAAGTCGTCAGAAAAACTATGAAATAACAATGATATCAAACGTTAAAAAAAAAATTAATCATGCATTTCTATACAATTACTAATACACTAACTTTATATAAACCTAATGTACACTAAATATTAAATACCTAAACGGAATTACGTCACACATCCCACACAGTCCTAAAACTAATAACTAGTATGCCTGTCTATACAATATGTAGGTCTATGTTCGGCGTTTAAAAGCTCGCGCGTTTCCCGCCTAAGCGCACTCCATAGCTGAAGTTTAGGGGCACAGGCCATGCACTGATCATCCTAGTCATCAAAACTACTGTGTATATCTTACGAGAGGACAACACACAAAGAGGTAAGTTTTTATTACTTATTTCATTAAGAAACTTTATTGTTCTTTATTTTATTTTTTACGTGAAAAATAAACTTTTATTTCTTTTTCAATATTAAAAAAAGTATAAATTATTTGATAATCTGTATGATAAATCGTTTATTCGGGCTGGTAGAATATAATTTAAATCTATTATCTGTGATTTTTTGGTTATTTTTTTATAAAACATAATTTCATCAAACATACTTATACTAACGTTTAAAGAAATAATAATAAGCATACCTAAACAAACTTTTTTTTCTTATTTTAAACTTTGGAAAACTGAAAATATGTAACAAAACTTAGTTCGATTTTTAAATAATATTTTTTTCATTAACAACATTCATCAATTTTTTTTTACTTTAATAGAAAACGGGTCAAAATCGTGATATATTTTTAAGATTGTTCTTTTTACCTGGTGTTTTGGTCGAATTGCACCGATCGTAGTCACGGGCGAGTTAATATTGTTTGGTTAAAATTAATAAGCGATTCGATGAAAAAACATTACTAAGTATACTTGCAATAAATTATTTATTTACTACAAAAACTATTTATTGATAAAAACTTATAAGACTAATTATATTACTATAAAATAAATAAAATTAAAATTTAATTATCTACAAACAATCGGATATTTTATAAATCAGAAATTACCTTCTAATCAAATATCTGATTGAGTGAAAACGTTCAGTACTGAAGCATACCTAGATTCTTTTTATTTATTCGCGTACACGAAATTGTACGAACGACTGGTAAAAGTAATTTCCATAACCACCGATATTACAAAATATTTCCTTCAATTATTAAACGAGGCGTGTAATCCTTTGTGTCTGGCTTGCTCCTTGAATGTAGCGTTAACATATTTATCACATTATATAATATTACAGTTTCAATATGTCCCCGATTGTATGAAGTAAATAGATATATTATTATACTTCTATAGATATAATAGATATATTATCTTTTTCACATAGCGTGGGTACGGTGACGTTTGATTAGTTTCAGGAAATACAGAAAATGAACACGAATGGTTTTACTATATATTTTAAAACATATTTTGTATTTAATTCCTACTTAAATTTTAAAAAAATGTATAAACTTAATAATTAAATGACTGATGAAAAAAATGGAACGTGTCACCATGGGGATTGACACAATGAAATCGTTATAATCGATAATTCTTTAATAAACTATTTAAAATCGGTATCCAAATATTAAATATTAACAACAATTATTACAATAAGTAATGAATTATTAATGGTCGCTAAGTGGTCGAAATTCAACCGTTATTCTTTAAAGCATAAAATTTAAACGTTATTAAGGTTATTTTGTCAAAAAAAAAATTTTTTATTGACTGTAAAAAAAAAAAAAATTAAATAAACCACAACAGACTATTCGCTTGACGAATTATTGACATTTATTTATACATAATTAATTTAAAATATTAAACTGATTTTATTTTTGTTTCTAAATTTAATCGTGAAATCGATTTTTATTTTAATGTAAATTATATCGCTTAAATTATTAAATCGATATTTATAAATATGATAATATCATTATTACATCTTTAGATATTTTAAATGCTTAACGTCACCGTACCCATGCTATATTAAATTGATTATAGCTGTTTCATACGGTTTTTACCCATGTACAGCTAACACATCAAACTGTTATTTTATACTGTTGTATTTTTGCTTGGTGTATAATAAAAAATATTATATCTATCTATTATCTTGGATTTTGTCGCGTGTCACGATTATAGTGCTTTTTTAAATTTATATTTTAATAAGGGTTTTGATATAGATATCATGTCACCCTTGACATTGCACTTACAATAATCTTCTTCTAAGTTTTTTTTGTATATTTATTTAACTTATTGCCCAATAAAATTACGCACATTTAATATAATTATTAATAATGTCAAAATAAATTCTAATAGTTAAAAATACACTAAATAAAGGGTACTGCTCCGTATAGATGTCTACTGAAAACGTGCCCAGGAGACTGGCAGCATTGCTACGCCGAATGGCAATGCTTATTCTTCTTAGTTAAATAAAATAAAATAAAATCAATTTTACGATAAGGGTAAAGCCAAAATGCTTATACAAATCCCAACCATAAGTACGTTTATTGTTACTGTTATGTTTTCTTTAAATCGCAGCGTGATGGTATATAATCTATAATCTTCCTTAATAAATTAACAATTAAGTGCAAAAAGAATTACTTAAATCGGACAAGCAGAACCTGAGATTCGCGCATTTAAAGAAACTTTTTAGCATTATAATAAGTACTAGCTGTTGCCCGCGTGGATGTCGTTTATCGCTGTAAAGTAACTTATGTGTTATTCCAGACTATAATCTAGCTCTGTGCCAAATTTCATCCAGATCCGTTCAGTAGTTTTTACGTGAAAGAGTAACAAACATACATCCATCCATCGATTCTTACAAACTTTCGCGTTTATAATATTAGTAGGATAGATGTATAGGCTTCTCTGAAAATACTTACTCAAAGAGAAGAAATTCTGAACACGTAACTGATACTAATAGTATAATTTATTTCAATAAGCTGGCATTCGTCGTAGTTTCGAAGATAATTAAGATTTTTGTGATGGATGTTTGTTACTCGTTCACGTAAAAACTACTGAACGGATCTGGATGAAATTGGCACAGAGATAGATTATGGTTTGGAATAACACATAGGCTACTTTTTACACCGATAAACGACATCCACGCGGGCGGAGCCGCGGGCAAACAGCTAGTCATAAATAAAACTATTAATAATTAATGTCAAGAGTACTTATAAGTTAATAATGCAAACTGCATTTGTTTGGTACCTGAGTAGTTTAAAGTATGAAAAAATATTAAACTTAGCAACATGTGGGAGATGCTCCTAGTATTACACACGTCAATAGGCTACGGACATCAGGCGGGCCTATGCTTGTTTTATACAAAGTGGCAAAGTCCCCTGCGACACAGGGAAGTCCATTAAAATAATTAAAAACTGTTATTTGAAAATAATATTAATACAAAAAGCATAGGTCATTTACAAAACTATTAATAACCATTATACAAAACTATTAATTACTAGTTGTTATTACAGAAGATCACAGCCAAATAACTACACACAGCGGTGTAGTTGAGTTCCTATGTGTGGGTACAGATTGTGGTACAGGTTTACAGTGCTTATTTAGAGATGCGTTTTGAAATAAACGTTTTTCTATCCTAGGGATACTTCATCTTAAAGCCCGGAGCCTCTAGACAAGTGGCATAAGCGATAGTCGAATTGAAAAGTCAAAAAATAAAATGTATGGGATTTGACGTAAGTCTACGATATAATGTCGTAAACTTACGTCAAATCCCATACATTTGCTTTTTTGACTTTTTGATTCGACTATCGCTTATGCCACTTGTCTAGAGGCTCTGGTGTAAAAAAATATTGTTATTACAAGCGTCTATAGGCTACGGTAACTGCTTAACATCAAGCGGGCAGTATATTTGTTTGCTATTTGAGTAGTTTAAAGTATAAGAAAATATAAAAGTGACGTAATAAAGAATGCACCTGTGTTTGCGCGCACCGATGATAACTAGTCTCCATCGTGACCGAAATTCGGTTAGGAGGGCATTATTAAAATATTAATAGACACTGTGACGTCACAAACCCCAATTTCCTAATTACTAAAATAGCAAAGTTTACACAAATTACTTTATAATAAATGAGTAAATAAGCTTACATTTTCTTGTTAAGGTTTTTGGTGCAAGGACTGCAAATTAATTAAATGAAATTTGCACTTATAAATAAATTATGACTTTTGAGATTGGCGACCAACAGTCAAACATTATACAGGGCTAAATTCTAGATTCCACGCTGATACTAAGTATTTAAGTGAATTTCTTTTTTTTTCTTTTTAAAAAGACAACACCCGTACGGGTCCTTCGCTGTTTGACACCACGACTTATTGACACCACGGTGTCAATCGCAGAAAAACGTTTTTTGACTTACCTGTTTGGCACCATTTTCATATTAATTATCGACCGTGGTGTCAAACGACGAATATCTTATTTTGTTTTCGTCGATTGACACCAAGGTCAAGTGTGATTTGTGTACTGACGAAAAGAAAACGGTTATTACAACAAACAATTACAATCAAATGTTTAATGGAATCTTGGTTGTTATGGAATACATATTTATTAGTACAAATCATATTTTAATAAACCGTAAATAAAGGGAATAACAAACAATAAGTTAAAATTAAGAACTGAACGAATGCAGTTTGACATTTCAATAGACCAAAATAAAAGTCAAAAGTGTTCGTTTTGAGTTTCGTGAAATAGACTTACAGTTTGTTTGGTTCGTCAATTATATTATAATTTTATGATATTAGCATCAACAATGTTTTCGGACAAAAAACACATAAAAATGTATTGTACAAGACCTAGCCCAGGTTCTATACATTTCTGAAACATCGCCTTTATATTTATTTGCATTTGCACTTTATAATATATGAAATACAAATGAATGTATTTATTTATTTTATTTATTTATTTTACACTTTATTGTACACCACTATAACTTACACAAAATTAAACTTATGCTACAGAGTACAGTACAATGGGCGGCCTTATCGCTAAAAGCGATTTCTACCAGGCAACCTTTGGATGGAGATATTGTTGGTAGAAGTTACTGGTAGTTGTTGGCGTACTAATATAAAAAATAAACTGGTTAAATATACAAATATACAATTTTTATAATACATACATATATACATACATAAAATTAATAATAATGAGTGTTACTAAATTGTTAGGTAGTACTCCTTCACTTTAGTTTTAAAAATAGTTAGTGTTTGGGCCTTCCTTATCTCTACAGGTAGTGCGTTCCAAAGGCGTATTGCAGTCACTGTAAAAGATTTGTCAAAAAATACTGTAGAATGAGGTGGCATTTTTAGCTTCAGGTTTTCTGATGATCTCAAATCTAAATGTATTAGAAATACAAAATATTGCATTGTGTCAAAAATGCATGAACATTATCTTCGAGATAGGAATAAGTAAACTTTTACCTGATTCACCTTTTAAATTAACTGATTTCACTATTATTGCCTGGGCCTATTATATCCAAGACCTTATGATTAAAACTTATAATTTTAATGTGAAAACAAATCCATACTTACCATCCACTTTGAAGTGAGCAATTTTCGATGGCCCCACCGAATAAACGTGCAAGAGTTCTTACACGTTTTTTTTCATTTTGCCTATCTTACACCTACCTAATATTTTTTATGAATTTTAGACTCAAAACATGCCTATTATAATAGTGAATTTCTTTATTATAGGGAAATAACGAATTAAAAAATACAGGAATAATAGTTTATTTAACGACAACTGGCCCTGGCAACTTATAACACGCGCACACTGCGGACCGACGAGAAGATAGTTGAACTGGAGGAAGAATTGAGCAAGCTGCGATGGGATGTAATAGGGCTATCTGAAGTCCGTAGAGAGGGGGAGGACTCGATAACGCTCAAATCCGGCAACTTGCTCTACTTCAGGGAGGGCGACCAACTGTCCCAAGGTGGTGTCGGGTTTATCGTCCACAAGTCCCTCGTGAACAACGTGGTCGAAATCGGGAGTGTGTCGACGAGGGTGGCGTACCTTATACTCAGAATTACCAATCGGTATTCGTTGAAGGTCATACAGGTATACGCTCCAACGTCGATACACCCCGATGAGGAGGTCGAAGCTATGTATGAGGATATTTCCAGAGCCATGCATAGCACCAAGACCCACTACACTGTTGTCATGGGGGACTTTAACGCAAAATTAGGCAAACGGAGCGGTGATGAGCTGAAAATGGGGCAATTTGGATATGGGTATCGGAATCCCCGGGGCCAAATGCTGTTTGATTTCATGGAGAAGGAGGGACTCTTTATGATGAACTCCTTCTTCAAGAAACGCAAACATCGCAAGTGGACCTGGGTGAGTCCTGACGGTGCAACCAAAAACGAGATTGACTTCATCATGTCGACGAAGAGGCAGATATTCAATGATGTCTCCGTGATCAATACGGTAAAAACCGGAAGCGATCACCGGCTGGTAAGGGGCACATTGAATATCAATGCCAAGCTGGAAAGGTCTCGATTGATGAAGTCTACGCTCCGGCCTGCACCTATCCAGACCCAAAACCCCGAAAGGTTTCAGCTCGAACTGCTGAACCGCTTCGAGAGCCTAGGCGATTGCGTAGATGTGGACGATTTCAACAACAGGTTCGTGGAAACTGTCCGTTCGGCTGGATCTACCAGCTTTAAAATCCGCCGAACAAAAACGAAGAAGATCTCCGACTCAACCATCATGCTCATGGAGGAAAGGCGAGCGATGGTTCTGCAGTCCTCAGATGATGCTGGCCGGTACCGGCGGCTCAATAAACAGATCTCTAAGTCTTTGACTTGCGACCTTCGCCTGTATAATACAAATTGTATTAAACAGGCCATAGAGCACAACAAGGGCTCCAAAGTGTTCGCCAGAGATCTGTCTATTGGGCAGAGCCAACTGACCAAGCTGAAGACTGGGGACGGCAGAATCATATCGTCCAGGCCTGAGCTGATGGATGAGATCGAAACGTTTTATGGGCAGCTATACACGACAACACGGTCACCTGTTAGCTCTTCGACAGACGATCCAAGAGCTAAGTTGTCCCGACACTATACCGACGATATCCCGGTCGTCAGCCTAGGCGAGATTAGTATGGCTCTGAAACAGCTCAAAAACAGCAAGGCACCGGGTGAAGACGGAATCACTAGCGAATTGCTGAAAGCAGGTGGAATACCGGTGCTGAAAGCACTGCAGAAGCTATTCGATTCCGTCATACTCGCGGGAGTGACGCCACAGGCATGGCACAGGAGTGTGGTGGTGCTGTTCTTCAAAAAGGGTGACAAAACCCTATTGAAGAATTACAGACCCATCTCACTCCTGAGCCATGTCTACAAGCTGTTTTCAAGAGTCATTACGAATCGTCTCGCGTGTAGGTTTGACGACTTCCAGCCTCCTGAACAAGCCGGTTTCCGCAAAGGCTTTAGTACCATAGACCACATACATACGCTGCGGCAGGTTATACAGAAGACCGAAGAGTATAACCTGCCCCTATGTTTAGCGTTTGTGGACTATGAGAAAGCCTTCGATTCGATCGAGACTTGGGCTGTGCTACAGTCTCTCCAACGGTGCCAAATTGACTCTCGGTACGTCGAAGTGTTGAAGTGTTTGTATGAAAACGCCACCATGTCAGTCCGTTTCCAAGATCAGTGCTCGAAGCCTATCCGGTTGCAGCGGGGTGTAAGACAGGGCGATGTTATATCTCCGAAACTGCTTACCGCTGCATTGGAAGATGCTTTCAAGCTTCTGAATTGGAATGGACTAGGCATCAACATCAACGGCGAGTACATCACTCACCTTCGATTTGCCGACGATATTGTGGTCATGGCTGAGACCTTGGAAGACCTTGGTGCAATGCTCGATGGCCTCAGTAGAGTCTCCCTACAAGTGGGTCTTAAAATGAACATGGACAAGACCAAGATTATGGCAAATGTCCATGTCGCACCCACCTCTGTCACAATTGGAGGCTCTACACTCGAAGTTGTTGACGAGTATGTCTACCTGGGACATACAATCCAGTTAGGTAGGTCCAATTTTGAGAAAGAGGTCACTCGTCGAATCCGACTCGGCTGGGCAGCGTTCGGGAAGCTTAACCATATCTTCTCGTCTCAAATACCGCAGTGTCTCAAGACGAAAGTCTTTGACCAGTGTGTGTTGCCAGTGATGACTTATGGATCCGAGACGTGGTCGTTCACTATGGGCCTAATGCGAAGGCTCAAAGTCACCCAAAGAGCAATGGAGAGAGCTATGCTTGGAGTTTCCCTGCGAGACCGAATCAGAAACGAGGAGATCCGTAGGAGAACTAAAGTGACCGACATAGCTCTAAGAATTGCATCAATTAAGTGGCAATGGGCAGGGCATATAGCTCGCAGAACCGATGGCCGTTGGGGCAGAAGGGTTCTAGAGTGGCGACCACGAACTGGCAGACGCAGCGTGGGCAGGCCTCCAACAAGGTGGACCGATGACCTGGTAAAGGTTGCGGGCAACCGATGGACAAGGTCAGCTCAGGACCGAACGATGTGGAAAACCTTGGGGGAGGCCTATGTCCAGCAGTGGACGTCTTATGGCTGAGATGATGAATAGTTTATGCTTTTATTACATGCTTTTTGAGTTACCAAGTATACAAGAATAAACATGTTAAAACCTTCAGACGATTTGAGAATTTCTGATTGTTTTCAAATTTGGGTAATGTTTTCTAATCTTCTTACACGTTTATTCGTGAAAAATGTATGCAAATTTTATTAGTAATGTTTTATCCCACAAAATGGAAGTTTGAATAAAAATAGGTTATTAAAATTAAAGTATTTCTATTTTTTTTTTCTAACGAATAATAGTGTAACATTACCGTGCGTTTTATTCGTTATGTATCGTTACACAAATAAACGTGTAATGATATATTACTGTGCTAGTCATGCAAATTTCACAAGAGTAAAAAAAATAGTTGTACCTATATTCATTAATTTCTTCAAAGTCGTTGATGTTTAAAAAAAATAAAATATACAAGTCTAAGTATAGTTTATTTTTTTACCTATAATTCGATGATACATTATTTATAGCTACTTACAATGAATTGAGCGTTATTGAAGTTTAAACGTTTTTATTACACGCTTTTTATTAGCTTCACCTGTATGTTTGTATGTTTGTAACCGACTTCTTTGGGCGCGATTTTGACCCACTTTAAACCAAAACAAAATACAAAAATAAAAGTGTATCCGATGTTGGGATTCGAACCCTGTTCGGTCGGTACTACCTTCGTACGGTACTGTGAGAAAATTACCTATTTGTGAATTTGAACTTATAATAAATATTATCTGATATCTAAACCATGTACAAAAATCAAATTCCTAAAAGTGGACTTAAATATGGGATTCGAACCCAGTATCATCGCATCGTTCGCGTTGGACTAATACCACAGAATGCTAATACTCCATCCATTATTGACAGTCCAATGAAGTTTTTACTTCTGCCGTGTGGTCAACACACACTCGTTTTTTGACTTAAGATTTTTGTTTGTTCTAACTCAGGTATTTCTACCCTTTCTTAAACGTTCTTGCCAATATATTTAAGGGCATGTAATAATAATAATTTGTATTTCATTATTTTTTACCTGCTGATGTCTTGAATATTAAAATTAAATTTTAAGAGATGTAGTAGTAAAACGTAGTAGGTGTTGCTATCGCAAAACTGTTGTGGGTATCTAAACAGTTTTGCCTTGCCAAGCACTCTCAGAAAAAAATGTATAATTTAAATAAAAATCATGTAAACACTTTTGTGCATGATTGTTATGTTATAATAAAATACCAATGCTGCCGTTCTTTGCTGTTTTACGTCATGGTGTCAATCAACGAAGACAAATAAGATATTCGTCGATTGACACCGTGGTCCCAAACAGGTAAGTCAAAAAACGTCCTTCTGCGATTGACACCATGGTGCCAATAATCCGTGGTGTCAAACAGCGAAGGACCCGTACTATAGAACAAGCTCTGTGTCGCGGGGGACTTTACAAACATACAATTAACGGACACAAATTACACCCAGACTCAGAACAACTCTTTGTGGGTCACACAAAGTATTGCCCTGTATGGGAATCGAACCCACAACCTCGTGCACAGCAGGCGCATAATGCGGCCACTGGACCACCGAGGCAGTCAATTACGAGTAAAAAAAAAATCTTAAAAAAATTTGAAATACCTCATCCAGTGGCTACGGTAACTGCTTATCATCAAGTAGGCCGTATGCTTGTTTGCCACGTTTTTAAAGGTACTACAAAAAAAAATTAAACGACATAGTGCACTCAGACGCGGTTAAATAATATTAAAAGCTAAAAATAATACTAACGGCAATCGACCAAAACATATACAAGATAATTCTACTAATAGCACGAAATCTACTATTCACAATGCCACAGAAATTATGGCAATAAATATTAATTACTATGACAAACATTCAGAAATGCAGTTACAGTTTTGGATACGAATATCTAGCTTTATTTATGTTTTGGATTTATTGTAGTGAGCAATATACACCTTTTGCTAAAAGAGCGCTCAGTTAAAACATATCTATACTTAATATTATAAAGCTGAAGAGTTTGTTTGGTTGAACGCGCTAATCTCAAAAAGTACTGGTCCGATTAGAAAAAATCTTTTTGTGTTGAATCGTGCATTTATCCAGGAAGGCTATGGGCTATATAACATCACGCTATGATCAATAGGAGCGGAGCAGTAGTCAGATATCAAAATCGGGAAAATCATCGAAATCGGTAAAAATATTCCAAATTACCACGCAGACGAAGTCGCGGGCGACCCCTAGTTGTTGAATAAGTGTAGGAAATTCGAAGGTAAATTAAATTATTATTATTACTATCTGACCCATGCCCGAAAAATGCCCTAACCGAACCCTTCCCCAGTCAGGCTTGCTCATTAGTATGGTGCCCTACCTCTCTTTCTCCCTCATAAACTCATATATAATAATAATACCAAAAAACAACGTTTCTTTTTTGATATTAACAATAGACAATTTAATTTAAATAATTCGTATAGATTGATAAGTATTACTAATACGAAGAACCCAAGGGTGGTAGTTATTGTAAATATTACAAAAGTTTTCCACTGACAAAACATTTATACGAAAACATGTTTTAAAAACTTATTTTCTGACTAAGCATTGTCATATAACATATTATGACAATATGACGTCACTATTCATTATTATTATTAGGCATGACTGTCCCGCTGCAGTTTTGCCCTGCAGTAGGACAGGTGAGACAGGCCTCCCTTTCTTTCTTCTATAGGTCACGATCAAAACTTTTGACTGTCCGGTCAACGCAGTGAGAGTCAAGCATCATGCCTTTTTTTTTGGCTTCCATGACGTCTATTGAAGATCTGTGGACTCCATCTAGTTGTGGATTTGCCCACATATCATCAGGCATGCGGCAGATGACTGCCTCGGTGGTCTAGTGGTCGCATTATGCGCCTGCAGTGCACGAGGTTGTGGGTTCGATTCCCACACAGGACAAAACTTTTTGTGTGACCCACAAAGAATTGTTCTGAGTCTGGGTGTAATTTGTGTCCGTTAATTGTATGTTTATAAAGTCCCCTGCGACACAGAGCTTGTTCTCTAGTGCAGGAGTTGTCTTTTAAAAAAATAAAAATTAAAAATCTAGAATATAGACCAGTTCCATTTTAGACTGGCGACCTTTTTTCATACTACCAAGGCGGCAAACAAGCACACGGCCCGCCCAATGGTAAGCAGTTACTGTAGTCTATAGACGTTTGCAACACCATAGGTGTCACTGACGCGTTGCCGACCCTTTAAAATCCTTATATTATAACTCCTTTCTTGAAGAACGCCTTTTCTCCGACATCGGTCACTATTCATACTTAAATTATATTATGGTATAACCAACAAAGCTAATTAGAAGCATAGTAGCAAGTCTAGGAGCAAGTTGTTTGTAAGCTGTCTCTTGTAATATAGTTGAGGAGCTTGCAACTTGATATGACGCGGCTCCAACTTTAGTGCTACTTTGAGTATGTATGGGATAACTACTAATTAGTAATAGGTTTTAAGCAATTGTTAATATCATCATCTTTAGTCTATCGCAGTCCACTGTTGGACATAGACGTTAAGGCGTTAAGGCCACTTAGCGCGATCCTCATAAGTCAAAGTCAAAGTCAAACTCATTTATTCATATAGATCAAATACATGATACTTATGAACGTCATAAAAACAAATGCCAGCATACTTTTTTTCCTACGGCCAATTCGCTGACTAGGGTTGGGCCTCGAGAAGAATTGGCAAGAAACTCGGGCCACTCTTTTTAATTGCCAGAGTATAACATTTACAATTTGGTATGAGTTACAATATTAGTGTTAACAAAAAGGGACGGAACCCAATATTCCATACAAAATTAAATTTAAGTAAAAAAAAAAAAATTTAATAAGGAAACAATGAAGGGAAAAAATGAATTTAGCTTTCCACTGTATGGCAATGAGGGATCCTTTCCTTTTGTATGTATAAGATAGAAACGTGTCGAGATCACATTGCGCTCTTAATAAGAATCTAAAAACTATATCTTTATTATTTAAAAATAAATCATGCCAAGATTGACCAACCACCCCAAGTAGCACCCGTTCACGAGCATGACGCACGGACCAGCCATCATTTCCTTCGCCATATTAGAGGGAAGGAAATGACCCGGCCAATACGACACCACAAGCAATGGCATTTCAGTGAGCATGACAATCCAGGACATAATAATAAAAAAATCTAAATAGAAAGTCAATAATGATCACAAAACGTCTCCTTACAAATTTGTAGTTATTATTCTTATATAATTCTGTATCAAAATTAGCAACTAACCCCATGACTTTTTATCATTTAGAAAGTCATTAATAGTGTAATAACCCTTGCTTAAAAGATGATTTTTTACCGCTAGTTTAAATTTGTGTAAGGGTAGGTTCATAACTTCAAGAGGTAGTTTGTTATAAAAACGTACCCCGAGTCCCACAAATGAATTGTGGACTTTATGTAGGCGGTGATATGTACCAACAAGTTTGTGTTTGTTTCTTGTGTTTATTGAATGAATATCACTGTTTTTACAAAACAGGTGTAAATTTTGTTTAACGAACATGATGTTGGCTAAAATGTACTGAGATGCAACTGTCAGAATGCCTATTTCTTTAAACCTTTCTCTAAGTGAAACTCGTGCTCCTAAATTGTAAATAGAGCGTACTGCTCTTTTCTGGAGTATAAATATAGTTTCAATATCAGCAGCTTTTCCCCATAGTAGTATTCCATAAGACATAACGCTATGAAAATAACTAAAATAAACAAGCCTAGCTGTTTCTATGTCTGTAAACTGCCTTACTTTTCTTACTGCGAAAGCTGCGGAACTAAGTTTCCCTGCAAGACACGATATATGAGCACCCCACTGAAGCTTGCGATCTAAAGTCAAACCCAAAAACACTGTAGATTCAACGAAATTTAATGATTCACCGTTCAAAATTATATTACTTAATGTAAGATTTCTAGTATTGGGCATGGTAAACTTAACACACTTAGTTTTTTTTGAGTTTAACAGTAGATTGTTTGCATTAAACCAGTCCAGAACTTTCGCAAGTGAACCATTCACAGTCTCAAGATTTGATTCTTTACGGTCTACCTGAAATATAAGTGACGTGTCATCTGCGAATAGTACAATGTCGCAAAAATCCTGTACATGGAAAGGCAAATCATTAATATAAACTAAAAAGAGAAAAGGACCAAGAATTGAGCCCTGTGGGACACCCATACCTACAGATAATCCTGAAGATCTACTTCCGCTAATATCAACGAATTGAACTCTATCACTAAGGTAGGTGGCAACTAGGTTGAGTGCAGCATCTCTTATACCATAATGCCTGAGTTTTCTCAGGAGCGTATTGTGTTCAACACAATCAAAGGCTTTTGACAGGTCACAGAAAACACCAATAGCATCCATTGAATTTTCCCAGGCTCTAAAAATGTGCTTTAACAATTTAACACCTGCATCTACTGTAGAACGACCCTTTCTAAAACCATATTGCTCATTATGTAATAAATTATTTATATTAAAGTGACTCTCTAATTGCAATAACATAATTTTCTCAAAAATTTTGCTAATAGCAGGCAATATGGATATTGGTCTAAAGTTATTCGGGTCATTTTTAGATCCGTTTTTAAACAAAGGTATTACTTTACTGTGTTTCATTAGATCAGGAAATACGCCTGTATCAACACATCTGTTAAATATTGCTGCAAGATGTGGAGCTATATTCAAAATTATATTGTGAACTAGTTTTACAGAAATACCCCATAAGTCAGCAGTTCTTTTTGAATTCAATGTCTTGAACGCTTTTAATATATCATTAGGGTCAATATACTTAAAACAAAATAAAACGCTACACTCTCCCACGCTTCCTTTTACCAAGTTCTCGGCTTTAACTGGGCAAGAATCTAAGGAGCTAGTTGTGTTGATTGGTATGTTTGTAAAGAAATTATTAAACATATGCGCTACATCTAAATTATTTGAGACCACTTTATCATCATGCTTAAGTTGAAAGTTGTCATCGCGCAATTTGATTCTACCAGTTTCATTATTGATAATATTCCAAGTTGCTTTTACTTTATTATCTGACTGCTTAATCTTATTACTTAAATATAGAGACTTAGCTATAGAACAAGCCCTTTTAAAAGTTTTTGAATAATTTTTAACATAAAGGAGGAATGCTGGATTAGTATTGTATTGCTTCATACCATATAGCTCATATAGCCTAGCCCTACTTTTATAGATGCCGTTCGTTGCCCAGTCACAGAAATTAACTTTGATGTTTTTAAAGAAAGTTTTAGGCTTAAAAATATTTTCATATTCTAATTTAATTATATTAAACAAAGACTCGTAAAGCACATCTGGATCATCCAGAGTAATGTCTATATTGATGACTTTGGTGGCTATACTATCACTGAAGTGTTCTAGGCGTCCACAGGTCATTGGCCTACATGTGATCTTAGTAACTTTAGGTATTGTGTTTGTTTGAATTATAACCTTTTGGCCACAGTGATCAGATGTTAAATCATTTAATATAGATTTTCCTAAATACTGGCAATTACAAAAAATATTATCTAAGCATGTAGCTGAATGCGAGGTGATCCTGGTTGGTTCAAAAAATAAATGATGTAAATCAAAAGACCTAAACAAGCTAATCAATCTACTGCAAATAGCTGACTCTTCAAGTAAGTTGACATTAAAGTCACCACAAACTACTACATACTTACTGCCAACACAAAGACGTTTTAATAAATCTTCCATTACTGTTTCAAATGTACTAAAGTCACCCTGCGGTGGTCGGTAAACACAAACTACGATATGTTGCTCAAGCTCAACACAGGATATTTCAATAGTGCGCTCGATAGAAAGTTTTGCTATATCTTTACGTTCCTTACATTTAATACTATTACAAACATATATTAGAGAGCCACCATGAATAGCTTTCTTTCTTACGAATGCACTACCTATAGTATAATACTCATTATTTATTAACTTAAGGTCACTCTTTAGCCAATGCTCAGTGACACAAAGAATGTGAATGCTGTGTTCCTTCAAAAATAATTCTACTTCTAACATCTTGCCGGATAAGCCCTGAATATTTTGGTGAAATAAGTTTAGGCTACATGACTGCTTACCCTTTGTCGCATCTAGTAGTTTAAACTACAAGATGTATCAAAATTGCTAATAGTACTACATACTATACTACTACTAATACTATGATTAACTAAGTCCTTTAATACTTTACAAGTACCTGTGTCAGTAAATAAACTAAATGCTAATAATTTAGCAACCTGTCGTTTGTCAAATAAGGAAAGATACATAGTATCTTCAGTTAATAAATAATTACTAATAAATATATTAGTGTCGAAAAATAAAATGAAGTCGCTATGGCGACATGTAATATTATAAATTAATAAATTCAGTTTTTCAATATGCCTATTTTGTTTTTCAGTTAAGGCATATGAATATGGCAAGGCACAGGAAATAAATCTACAACCTAAGCTATTGTGAAGTGTTGTCATTACCTCAGTTAACTGCAAAATATCTTTTTTAGTGACATTTAAGCTGTCACCAAATAAAATAATCCCTATAGATTGCTCATTAAAGCTAGCAGACTTTAAATTATTAATAACATTGCTAAACTTAGCTCCAGGTAAACAAATATTTGTTATTGAGTACTCGGTATAACAATTAATTAAATTACCTAAATCTCTACCTATCTGGTCAGAAAGCATGATAACATTATTTGTAGCAGAGGTCTTGACTGTATGACTTGTCTTAGACTCACTGTGGTGATTAGATGTAAGACAGCAATCTGAGTTATTCTGATTAATGAACAGAGGCTCCGGTGAAATGTTTAACAACTCTGTCTGACACAAAGGTGACACATCTGTACTACATGGTGTTATCTGTGTACAGTTTGAGCAAATCTTATTATCAGTAAGAGAAATCACCTGTTTCAGATTCTCCCTACCAACCCTTGCAATCTCATCATATCTAAGAATGTACTCGTGTGTTTGTGTCTCATGTTCAAGGATAGTCCTTGTCAGGTGTGATTGTAAGTCTGAAATTTGTGTCTCAAGTTCATGTGTGTGTTGTTCATATAATAACTTACTATTAACCAATTGTTCATTATAATTGTCTAGATCAGAGAGTAAAGTTACACGTTCATTGATTAAATCCCCATTAATTTGAGATAACTTTTTCATGTTTGTTGACCTCCTGAGGTCGGATTCAAGTTTTTTAACTAATTTCCTCAATTTAAAATGTTTTCTAGATTTCTTAAAACTAGTGGTAGAAAATGATGACTTAAAGTTACATTTACATTTTAAAGCGTTTAAAATATCTATTTTATTACCTAAAAGCTCAGAATAAAGGTTCTGGGTCCCATTACGGTTCATAGCCTGTATTGTTTCTTTAAGGGAAATGATTTGCAAATGGGCCTTACTTAGATTTAATTCTAACTCAGTAATGCGACTGAGAGACGTTGTGTATGTATCATGACAGCTACTGAATGACTCCAATTCTTCCTGTAGTTTATTCCATTCTCATTTTCTGATACCCAATTACTTCCTACTTATATCTTGTAAATATTGTTTAAAATATTATCTATTAGATTATTTATCTATATTAATACAAAAATAAATTGTTTTCTTTAATATCTGTAGATATAGAAAAAAAACGGTCGTTTTTTAAAAAAACAGACGCCAAAATTGCTAACTATTTTTGTACACGCATCATGCAAAAACTACTGCATGGAATTGAATGCAGTTTTCACCGATGTAATTTTAGTATAATAATGTAATGTAAATACTTAATGAGTAGAAGTAGAAATAATTCTACATCAGGTATAACCGTGGCCAGTGAAATTTGTCCTAGTTGTTTGTTTGCTAAGTCTGTACTCATTTAGGTACTACTTTTAAAGAAACGTTTTTTTGCTATACGCGATTGCTGCTCGGCAGGGGTATTCCGTAAGAGCAAAAACCGAGCCATCGCGAAAACCGAGCAAAATCTGGCTGTCAGATTAAATCGGTATTCCGTAAGAGCAATAACCGAGCCTTTTTGACGTATAGTCAATAGATTGTGCCGTCACCGAGCAATCACAACTGTCAGTTTCCCATCGCTATTTCTTAGAGAATCAGCCGGCCGGTATTCTAAGCATCCTAAAACTGCTTAACAACAGGCTGGCCGTATGCTTGTTTGCAACCTAAGTAGGTAGGTACTTTTAAAAAAATACTTGCACTGATTTTGCCTAGGTAACATTTTGTTGTTACCTGTTTAAGCATTAAATTTCCAAAAGCCCTATCTTTGTGCTTACTTACGTGGTTAAAGGAACCTGTGTGCAAAATTTTAAGTTTGTTGTCCCAGCGGTTTAGTCTCTGCGTTGATCAATCAGTCAGTCAGTCAGGGCAAGTTATTATATGTGTATACATTTTGACAAAGTTTTGAAGTCAAAACGTCAAACTCAAAGTGATAAATGGGTTGTAATCATTATAATTGTAATTGATAAGCGGTATCCTGTGATATTAGTTTATGTTCATAACTTGATCAATTTGATTTTTAGTCAACAAAGTAATCTGATCGACGGCCGAAGATAGATCGGCGAGAATTAATAACCAGTCTTAAGATGTTTAGGCTCAAGAGAAGTCTTTTGAAAGATATATTGGTTCCGTTTTTTTTCTTTTAAAAAAAATGGGGTTGTTTTCTTATATGAAATCTTAACCCCATTTCGGGACAATCCTACCCACATGCCTAGCATACACCGAGCTTTGACACTCGTGCGTCCCGTGGACAATTAAACCTACTGTCTTGGACTCCGCTACGAATTTAATCAGAAGTATGTCTCCATAGCAAAGCGGGAGATAAAATAAATCTGAATAGGTTTGTGAAAAGGAGCACCACGGAGAACCTTAAACTACGGGACCTATGTGAGCTAAGTTTGATTCTAATAATATGTATGTCAGAAACGTTGCGTAAATTCCCTTCAGATGAAACTAAATCCCCATAGTAGGCGCTCCAGATGATACATCCAAACCTTCAGTGTGCGTATCATCTTTATGCCGATGACTTGCAGCTTTACTCCACAGCTGGCACAGAAGTCGTACATGATGCAATTACTGACATAAATAACGACTTAGAATCTATCAAGAACTGGTCTAACAGATTTGGTTTATCAGTAAACCCTAATAAATGCCAGGCCATTATCATCATAAACCAGGTAGCAGACAAATCAATAGACTAAACATCGACAACCTGCCATCAATTGTATTTGATGGATCACCTATTCCTTTCAGTTCATCAGTAATAGATCTTGGACTAGTTATTGACTCTAACCTTAACTGGCAGGACCAATCCACCAGTGTAAGTAGAAGAGTGACCGGTACCCTACGTGCCTTATATCGCTATGATTGTGCAGACTTTAATTTTCCCTATAATTGATAATGGTGATGTATGTTATTTTGACCTGAATGCAGATCTACTCAATAAATACGACCGTCTTCTCAATAACTGCATTCGATTCATTTTTAACCTTCGTAAATACGATCATGTCTCTTCTTATCGTTCTGAGCTAAAATGGCTTCCTATTCGGCAGCGCCGTAATTTGCGAGCTCTTACTACTCTTTTTCTTTTCTACATTCACCATCCCCTCCTAGCTACTTAATTTCCTATTTTCAATATCGATGCTCAGTGCATGATCGGAAATTACGTTCTTCCAATAATCTACTTCTCGCTTGTCCCTCTCATACTTCTGATTTTATCCACTCTTCCTTCTTCGTGCAGTCTGTCCTGCTCTGGAATGCGCTCCCTCTTGAAGTCAGGATGGCAACTAGCAAATTTATGTTTAGAACAAAAGTTCGTGACCTCCTCTTCGATAGACTGGCAGAATCATCACATCAGTAATATGGTACACCTACATAGTATTGTATATATAGTATACACATATGTATAAGTATGTATTTATTTATAGATAAGTATTTAGTTGTATATGTAGTTTGTATAATTGTGTTTATATAAATATTATTTGATGATATTCTATTTATTTTAATTAAATTTTCTATTTATTGTAATATAATTTGGCACCTACTTCGTTTATCTCTGCATCACCCTAAGGTTGGCTGGTAGAGAATGCCTTTGGCATTAAGCCCTCCATTGTACATTATGTGCATAAAGATTTAAATAAATAAATAAATACATGTAAGCTGTTCAACATAATAGTACGATCATTATGCCAAAGACTACACTCCCAGATAATGTTAACCCCAATATAGTGCTCTGCATTCTATTAGTAATAACAACCGAACATCGAAGCCATACGACATAACACCTTTACTGTGTCCGATGTAGGTACAGCGAACGACTGAAATGATTGTACAATTCCGATATCATATTGTTTTGTCCGTCTCCGTTGGTCGTCGTAGTTAATAGAACATCTTTGTGTGATGAGCACGAATGTTTGTTCTGTGTCTGGGTGTAATTTATCTATAATATAATATATGTATTTAGAAATATAATAATATAAGTATGTTTATCAGTTGTCTGGTTACCATGGTACAAGTTCTGCCTAGTTTAGGGATCAGATAGCGATGTGTGAGTTGTCCCGAAAATATTATATATAAATATTATATTACAATTCTATGGTAACTTACTTGACACAAAGTTTCTTTGTTAAATGGCCAGTTGCAAGAACCGTAGCACCTCCAAACTAAGATTTCCCCGAGGCAAATATAATATAGAGTCAGTAGCAAATAAAAAATACCACTTTTAAACAAATTTATTTAACGTGTGAATTTTAAATTTTAAAAGTTAATAATCTACCGAAATTCTATTTTTCTGAGCAACTTTCTTTTCAGAATAACCTTCTTCTGACAATAACAAACACAGCAAAAAAAAAAAACGAATTAGCGAAATCGGTCCAGCCGTTCACGCGTAATGCCGTGACCAAGGGAAATATAGGGATTCATTTTTATATATATACATGAAGAAGATAATCGATATTTCAGTTTTCCGTTGCGGACTTACTATCACTGCGCCATCGAGGCAGTCTTATATTGCTTTTAATAATACGATAACTATCTTATCCGTTTTTTAACTAACCCCCCAAAATCATCCATCCCATTTACTGAACCATAGATATGATTGCACCAGTGATTCAAATTTATTATCTAAAGAACCAAGACAATATTTTCAAAGGATACCTACTGAACTTGAAATTCCGGCATTTCCTAATCAATTTTAATCAAAATTTTCAATCACTTATTCAAAAACATGACGCCAAATCGAACTAGAAGGAAATTGCAAATAAAACATCCTTAAAATATAAAAATGTAAAGGTAATTTAGAAGGCGTAACAAGTATGTACCGGGTTTTATCCCGGGTCTGGATTGAACTGTGAAAGGTTTTGACGACAAAAATGTGTTACGTTGATACTTAACAATTTTTTTGTAGGCAAAGTCTCATCCCATGCCCGTTTCCCGGGTTTCCCGCCGGCTGATTCTCTAAGGAACAGCGATGGCAAACTGACAGTTGTGATTGCTCGGTGACGGCACAATCTATTGACTACACGTCAAAAAGGCTCGGTTTTTGCTCTTACGGAATACCGATTTTTAATCTGACAGCCAGATTTTGCTCGGTTTTTGCGGTGGCTCGGTTTTTGCTCTTACGGAATACCCCTGCGGGACGTATTTAAACGACAGTCGTTCTAGCGAGAAAGAGGGATGGAGCTATACATCCTATATAGCTCCATCTCTCTCTCTCGCTCGGAAAACCGACATTGTTGCAAGCTACAGTAACTTACTTCCACCAAGCGGGCCGTACTTCAATAACATTGTATCCAGTCTATTTCTTTCCAATACAATTTGATCGCAATAAATTTAAGAGCGTATTCACAAAATAGCGCAGCTACAGATTAGGTAATTATCGGTCGACCGGCCGCGTGCGCGTGGCGAGTGCGCGTGTGTGCGTGATCCTCGCACACATACATTGTTCGTGAAGTATGTTCGGCACAGTGCAGGGCCGCGTAAACTTTATTGTTATATTACGGTACGATTTTTGCTGTTATAATAGGTATTTGTATTGTAAATTTGTAGAATATGTTATTATTAGAGAAGTAAAGGAACACTTTGGCATACCATATCTATTCTAATACATATTATTATTATAAATGCGAATGTTTGGATGAATTGATGTACCTAAGTACCTATGGACCTTTTTCTTGCTTGTTTCTGCCTGGGGTTGTAAGTGCAGGTGAAGCCGTGGGTGGAAACTAATGCCATAACATGATACCTAGCCTACAAAAAAGTAGTAGGTAGTGGTGGTTTTTTGTAGGTAGGTAGGTACAAAAAACAAAAAAAGATCATAATATTAATACACCACAGCCAAATTATTTATTTATTTAAAACTTTATGCACAATCGCACACAGGCAGACTTAATGCCATAGGCATTCTCTACCAGTTGACCTTGGATGATACAGAGATGAACATAGTAGGTGCACTCAAAAACAAAAAAAAATGGATAAAACAAAGAAACAAATTTAAGATAAGGATATAGATTCAACAACATCTAAAAAAAATATAATGAATATATATGCTGTGGTATATATAATATATAAAATAAATATACCTACTTACATAAAATATATAAATATAAACAAAATTGTTATGAAAGTGTTAGACGTACTAATTCCGGCGATTCATCAGCGAGGAGAGCCCAAACCTTCACCTAAATTACTACACACAGCGGTGTAGTTGTGATCTTATGTGTGAGTACTCCTGCGTTTTGGAAGAAACGTTTCCTATCCCAGGGATACTCCATCATAAAGCCCTGGTGTTAAAAAAATGGGTCGGCAACACGCAAGTGATACCTTTGGTATTGCAAGCGTCCATAGGCTACGGTAACTGCTTATCATCATTATTATTTTATTTTATTATTTTAATTTTATTTTTTATTTTAAATTCATAGGTTAGATACCTTTTTTGATACATAAAGATTTTATTTTATTTTATTTGCTACACACGCGACTACATTGTATATTTAACAGAATTAGAATGTGATTTTAACGTAAGGCTCAGTGGTCAGTGGATGTGTGTGACTGCTGATCATGAGGTCACGAGGTCCCGGGTTCGATTCCCGGCCCGGGAATCGAACCCGGGACCTCGTATTTTATTTCATTTTATTCCATTTTTTCTATTTTATTCCATTTTTATTCCATGTTTTTTCCATTTTATTCCAATTTTTCTATTTATTCTATTTTATTCCATTTTATTCCATTTTTTCTATTTTATTCCATTTTTTCTATTTTATTCCATTTTTTTTCCATTTTTTTCCATTTTATTCCATTTTTTCTATTTATTCTATTTTATTCCATTTTATTCCAATTTATTCCATTTTATTCCATTTTATTCCATTTTATTCCATTTTATTCCATTTTATTCCATTTTATTCCATTTTATTCCATTTTATTCCATTTTATTCCATTTTATTCCATTTTATTCCATTTTATTCCATTTTATTCCATTTTATTCCATTTTATTCCATTTTATTCCAATTTATTCCATTTTATTCCATTTTTTTCTATTTTATTCCATATTTTCTATTTATTCTATTTTATTCCATTTTATTCAATTTTTTTCCATTTTATTCCATTTTTTTTCCATTTTATTCCATTTTTTCTATTTATTCTATTTTATTCCATTTTATTCCATTTTTTTCCATTTAATTCCATTTTATTCTATTTTATTCTATTTTATTTTATTTTATTTCATTTTATTTGCCCGACCCGGGAATCGAACCCGGGACCTCGTGACCTCGTGATCAGCAGTCACACACATCCACCACTGAGCCTAACGTTAAAATCACATTCTAAACATAAATCATTCAATTATTTGACAAAAGTATGACCGTATAAGATTATCAGTAGTAAAATAATAACATTAGTATGATACGAGTACTGTACCCACTGTTGACGATATCTAATAAATTACGTAAACTGAGGTTCGGCGGCCAGGAGCGCGAGCGACATAGGTCCTTCCTCTAAAGGCGCACGCGCGGCACTGAATCGTGCATCATGTCAGTGTTGCGAACTTGCGAGTTTTATACGTTATGTTTGATCACATATAACGAAAAAAATAATCTATGAATTAATCAGAAATATATTTTATTTTCAAGATAAAGCACTATATTTTGATAAGGTGAAGTATTTTTATACTTTATTTTATTAATTTAAAGTTGGCTGCATGTTTTATAACACGCGATTTTTGACGAATTATTGTTTTATAAATATGTTTGTTGTTCTCTAAACCTTATAAAATCGCAAATTATTCATTAAAAAATCACTTGTAGACTATATGCTTAGTACTTACATATATGTTTTAAAGTAATAGGTATAACCAATTCTTCAAAATATGCTGTCTGCGATGCCCCGAATTGCGCCATTACGAATTCGTGTGTTGGAAAACAATTATTTAAAAAATAACCAACCACGTTAGTAGACTTTGACTATAGTTAGCCCCTTTGTCAACGACATATCTATAACTAAACCTTGGAAATTGAAACCTGCATCACTTCATAGCCGAGAATTATCACTTAGAAAACTGCGTATTTTTGCTTATTTTACTGAAAAGTGTGAATACGCTCTTAATAGACTCAATAACACATTATTCTTATAAACATAACATTTACGCACCCGACACATAACAGATTGCTATTTCAAGTTCATTATGTAAACATAAGTGAATTTTATGTGAATACATTGTATGTATATTGACACAATACATTTAAGTGTTGTTTTGTAATAACAACTGAATATTTTATGATAACATAAAATTGATTCACCTTTTTATACAATAAGCGGTATTTTTCGGCTTCGCTCGCAAGGTAATAACGAGAATAATGAATATATGAAAGAAATGAGTGAACGAGACGAAATAATATACAATATACGTTTGAAGTGAAAACTTCTTTTAGCACGGTACGCATATTTTTAGATGAGATGAAATCTCTGTATTCGCAACACCGTTACGAGACGCGGCTTGACGTATCCGAATTTTTTTTTTTCGAATGTCACGTTATTGAAGCAAAAAGAGGCGATATATACATGTACATATAGCAGACCGCGAACGCGTCTAGATAAATAAAAAATACATTTATTGCTAAATTTATAACAATAGTTTTGCCTAGTGTTTTCACTTCTGTTGGCATTCCCGGAGTGCAGGTTTTATTTTCTTCTTCTAGAAGAGTGTGGCCGATTGACAGATATGATTTGGTACCAGTAGTAAGTTGTACATAAATAGTATATTTTGCACTAAAATTTTATAAAATCTTGAGCATGTCTCGGAGTAAGTGATCCCTTAGTTTTAACAGTAACTGCTCACTGTCAATCGGGCTGTTTAGCTTGATAAAATAATAAAAAATATATATTAACTTTTTAAGTCCAAACTCAAAGTTTGTCAAAGGGCAATGGAGCGCAGCATACTTAATATCAAAGTCTGTGACAAAGTGCGGAATACCATTATACGCTCGCAGACCGGTATCAGGGATGTCGGTAGCAAATCTGCCAATCTTAAGTGGGACTGGGCGGGACACATTTCTCGTATGCATCCTGAGAGATGGGCTCGTGTCGTCACACAGTGGATGCCTGAAGACGGGCATCGCCGCCGAGGCTGACCTAGAAAACGCTGGCGTGACGACCAGAATGTATACGAGAAGGATTGGTGGAATAAGACAATGGAAAGACGGGAATGGAAGTCAATGGGGGCGGCCTTTGCTCAGCAGTGGGACAATACAGGCTAGTAAAAAAAAAAACTTTTTAAGACAGTTTTTGCCTACATAAAAACCGTACGCCACAAATGTTCTACCATCTCATCATTACTAAAGCGCAGGCCTGTTGTTCAGAAATACAAGCGATGCCGTCGGCATAATTTAGACACGTAAACACATTACTCACAAGTTTTATTGTGACGTAAATTGCTTATTTGCTATGAGACTATTGTATTTTATTACGTTTACTCAAGTGTATACTTACTTATATTTACATGAAGAAGATTTTGATAAAATAATAGGGAATAATACAACCTTTAAATTGAAGAAAAGAGGTAAAATTACAGTTTAGATATGATAATAATAGTAAATGTTAGAAAATAAATAATAATATAATTTAAATGTCCAAAAGAAAAATAAAATAATTTTAATACGTAAAAGAAAAATTTATTAATTTATATTTTAGTAGAATTTACTAAATTATTAAAATAAATAATGTATTAATGTCATAGTCATCGGTCACTAGTCAGTGTTAGTTTCATATTATGAATGAGTAAATCCGACATCGATGCAGATGCGGACTGCTCACATATAAATTCCGATATCGTAGTACTTACTCGTAGAAGCCACCCATTTTAGATCGTCGAACACTGGCGTAATCCGTTTATACATTCGACGCTAACAATTTGTACAAACTAACTGAAACTGCTTCTACCGATACGTTTGTTATGACTAATAATAATAGTATAACGTTATTTTAACACAAAGATACTGTTCTAAAATTAATATTCTTATATTTATCTAGACTTAGATAAATATGGCGGGATGGGCTAAACGCATTTAAATAAAACCGGCGAGTGAAACTGGGAACGTCTGATAGAAAGATAAAACTTATTTTGGATTTTTGAAAATCCAGATCAGGATTTTTCTAGAAAATCTGGATCAGAAAAATCATTATGGAGACTGAATTGTGGCCGGTATTGGCAATACACGAAAAACAATATAAGATAGATATTTCAAAATTATTATAATAAGTACTAGCTGCCTCAGCAAACGTTGTTTTGCTACTAAATTAATAGGGGTTGAACGTAGAAGGGTGAAAATTTAGGCTTGTATGTATTTGTGTATGCTGTATCATAAAAAAATAAAAACAAAAAAAATTGTCTAAAAAATTATACCCTTAACATTCAGGGGGATGAAAAATAGATGTTGTCCGATTCTCAGACCTACCCAATATGCACACAAAATTTCACGAAAATCAGTCGAGCCGTTACAGAGGACTTCAAAGTTGAACACTATGACACGAGAATTTTATATATTAGATAATATATTTTATTAAGAGATTAACTAACGTAAAATTTGAACGAGCTGCTCAAGAACAATATATAATATATATATTGTTCTTGAGCAGCTATAATACCAAATGAAAAATAGTTAAAAAATACAAAAAGGTCTCAAATTTTGTTTCATAAGTGACTAGAACTTCAGTTACATCAAATATATCAACTGCAACTCCTAAACTGAAACGCATTAAAACGTGTCAGAACAGATACCCATTGCACTGGTAATGAGACTAACTTCCAACTCCACCCTCACATTCCCACACCGTTCCACATTTCTTCGTGTAAACTTAGCTAACTTGCAACTTACTGATTACTCTTGCTATCCAACAAGATTTTCAGCTTACCTTTTGACAGTCGACAGTGGATGATTGGTGGGAAATCCTAATCCTATCGACTTTTGTATGATATACGAAATATAAAATTGCAGGTTGATTTTTGTCCTCGTTTTCAAACAAATTAGATGGTTTTAAGTTTGTGTCTGGTAGGGCGGCCCCCAGCTAGGTAGACCGACGACCTAAAAAAGGTCACTGGGACGCACTGGATGCGGAAGGTGGAGGATTGTGCTATAGCGCGTGTTGGGAGAGGCCAGTATGTCCAGCAGTGGACTGCAATAGGCTGATTGATGAAGTTTGTGTCTGTGAAATTGTAGCAGTCAAATGGAGAGCTAATTTGCATGCAGGTTACTTAGTCTTAGTCTGATAGCTTATTTAAATCGGGTGATTTATATCTATACTTAATGAAAATCGGTTAAGCTATTTTAAACACATTTTTTTTAAGACAACTCTTGCATTAGGTAACAGGCATTGCGTCGCGGGGTACTTTAAAACATCTTGGTTCACTTTGGGACAACCATTTTTTTAAAGACAACTTCCTCACTAGAGAACAAGCTCTGTGTCGCGGGGGACTTTACAAACATACAATTAACGGACACAAATTACACCCAGACTCAGAACAACTCTTTATGGATCACACAATTTTTTGTCCCGTGTGGAGATCGAACCCACGCCACGCAGTACTACATGACTTTACTTACACACACCCGTGATTATTTTACCATGGCATACCATTTCGCTTGTTAGAATTTCTTCAAGAACATGTGGTTTTTCTCTCAATGTTTTCCTTGAGCGTAAACTGATTTTAAGTCTACAAACCCGCATTGGGCCTACGTGTGTGGATTAAGCCTTAAATCCTCTTTTGATAGAGGATACAAATAGGTTCCTATAATTATTTTGTACAATTTTTTCCCGTTTTGTCTACAATTCATTATGAGTATGTTGTATAAAAATTTCAAGTTTTGCTTCGTTTGTGTAGTACGCTTATTCGAAAGTACTTTCGATACATAGTAAATGAAACCTCAAAGATGTTTCTTTTATATACACGTTTTCAAATTGATCAATTTACACTTCCTAGCTCTCATTAAACGTGGTTTTAGAATCAAACCTGACATCTCAGCTCAAAAAACGTACGCTATACCACTGAGACAAGTAATCCTTGCCTATAAATACTAGAAGATTCTAGAAGGTCTCCCTTAATACTAGAAAATGCAAGGTTATATAGGTATACGCCGCATCTATCTTGTTTTTTCTTTTGTATACTACTTGGGTGGCAAGCAAGCATACGGTTCGCCTGATGTTAAGCAGTTAACGTAGTTTATGGATGCTTGCAATTAGAGGTATCACTTGCGTATTGCCGACCCATTTTCTTACACTAGGGCTTTAAGATGAAATATCTTTGGAATAGGAAAACGCTTTTTTCAAATTGCATCCGTAAATGAGCGCTGGAGACCTGTACTCACACACAGGAACACAACTACACAGCTTTGTGTAGTTATTTGGCTGTGGTCTTCTGTAAGGTGGAGGTCCTGCCCAATCGAGTTTGATTGCTAGTATGGTGTCCTACCTCTCTTTCTGCAAAATAATTACCTATTCTGAATGAAAACAATTGACGGTTTACAGTCTCAGGCTACCAATGGGAGAAAGGCATGTTGATATGTACTCGTATGTAGGTATGTGCCTAATGTGTTGTAGTGTACTGTGCTATAAGTGAGTAAACCTCAGTATAACACAATTCATTAATAAGTTATAACTATTAATTTGTTTATTATAAGTTAATGGAAGTCACTCATCTTGTCTGACCGTTGGTGGAACTTGTCGACGTGCTTCAAACTATCTTGATACAACTTTATTATTTAATATGAAGCCGACGCCGCGCCTCGTTATTGGTAGTTAGCGTTTGTGCTTTTTGTTGTATATTGTTTCCTTATCTATACTAATATTATAAAGCTGAAGAGTTTGTTTGTTTGGTTGAACGCGCTAATCTCAGAAAGTACTAGTTCGATTAGAAAAAAACTTTTTTGGTTGAATAGTGCATTTATCCAGGAAGGCTATAGGCTATATAACATCACGCTATTAATAATAGGAGCGGAGCAGTAGTGAGATATGTTGCAAAATCGGGGTAAATATTCCTAATTAGCACGCGGACGAAGTCGCGGGCGACCACTAGTTAAATATATTTACTTAAATTGTTTTTTGTACGGTATATTGGTTTCCGTCCCTTTTTGTTACCACTAATATTGTAACTCATACCAAATTGTAAATGTTATACTCTGGTAGTTAAAAAGAGTGGCCCGAGTTTCTTGCCCATTCTTCTCGAAGCCCTACTCTAGTCAGCGATTTAGCGGTAGGAAAAAAAGCAAGCTGGCATTTGTTTTTATGACGTTCATAAGTATCATGTATTTGATCTAAATGAATAAATGAGTTTGCCTTTGTGTATTTAACCATAGTGTTTTTGACGATACAGGCCCTACTAGTATAAACAGTAGGTAGGCTACACACAAATATTATAATGTGGTAAAGTTTATCTGTAAGTAAGGGTATACGCGGTCATCTTTGAAACTACCGATCCGCAGGGGTATTCCGTAAGAGCAAAAACCGAGCAAAATCTGGCTGCCAGATCCATAATTAATATTTGTTCCGAGAGTGTGTATACTTTGTTCCCGCGAATTGTATATTTATTTTGTAAAGTCCCCCGTGACCTGTTCCCATGCGGGAATTATCTTTTAAACACAAACTTAACAAAAAATCATTTTCTTCTGTCATAGTGCACTATGATACCGGAATTGTCGTTCTTCTGATGTAGTGACACATCGACATATCATGTGTGTCACTTTTAATGTAGTGTAGAACGCGTAAAGCAATGACTAACCATTACAAACAGTTGAAGTTCCACAAACTGACGCAAACGATAAAATCAATTCAACCGGCAAAATGAATGCATTCGTACATTCTACACGGTTTCAAACAGACGTACCACCACAAATCAGATTCTCGCCTGTGCCCACTTGACCATAATATCAAGACCTCTCATGCATGAACGCTACACACGTTTGCACCTCAATATTATCCTGTGTAGGTGTCGAGAGAGTTCAGAATATAACGGTTATGATAACGGGTGTCTCCGGACGTCCGGTTATGTGTAACTTAGTTGTTTTCCCGGTGGGAACGTTCTGATTACATTTCTATACGGATCTGTTGGTCGACATTTAGCTAGTGATCATTTGAAATAGTAACGGTGTTTGAAATGCTGGCCTGAACAGTTTTATAAAAATTATTCTAAACTAGTTGTTGCCCGCGGCTCCGCCCGGTCAGTTATCGCGATAAAAAGCCTATATGCTATTCCAGACTATAATCTATCTTTGTACCAAATTTCATCCAGATCCGTTCAGTAGTTTTTGCGTGAAACAGTAACAAACATCCATACATTCTCTCTCACTAAAAACTAAATTCGTTCGAAGTTTAGCACTTTAAATATAATCTTACTTATAAATAATGTTATAATAGTATAATATAGTAATTAAATATGTATTATTAGCAAGGTAAACAATCGGATAGACATACAGTAAAAGAATAAAACAACCATAACGATATTATTAGGTGCTCGAATTAATTTAACAACATTATTATTGTACCAAATCGTTAAGATTTATTACACGTTTCAAAAAATAAACAATAGCAAACGGAGCAATGATTTCCTTTGATTAAAATTAGAAATATTTTGATTATTTGCCGAAACCCTGGGCTTCAAAGCTTAAAATAAAAAGTATTTGTAAAGATTTCTCGCAAAGTTGCGTTATGAACAAAGAACGTAAACATTTTGAATGTGCCTAATGGACGATGGTTACATAAAATATACATATATTTCATTATGAAAATGGACTAAAACCGCCGAAATCAAAACATTTTTTAACAATTCGTCGCGTTTTAGTTGGTGTAGTGTACTGTCACTTTGTAATTCGAATTTTAAAATGGAATAAATTCAAAAATTTGGATTTTAATTTTGGAAACCATTTTTTTATATTTCTAATAATTGAGTATTGTTTGTCCTTAAATATGTGTTACCAGTTCATATTGTTTTTTTAAATATAATTGTATGTTTGTTTCAGAAAAAATGGCTCAAATGTATCTAGCTATCACCATCATCACGCTATTGGCCATTTCACATGGAGTCAGCGCGAAACGTGAGTACCTCTTTACTTTAAGACTACATACAATGCAATTACTGAATTTCCGAATTGTCGAGTACCGAGTTGCAACGCACTCGGACTTTGGATACACCTATTTTTGCCATTTTAATAATTATAATCGAGAGGAGTCTCCAAAGCTGTAGATTACGTACGCACTTGTGAAGGCTATGGTCTCAGATAAACGATAAATTTCCATCTCGAACTAATTATGTGGAGTGTTATTGTGTACCTACTTATGTTAAAATATTTTTATACCTACTAAACCGGTCCAGGTATTGTACTCGCCTTTTGCATGTCATAACAATATAATAGCGAGTAGCGAGTCTCCCCGGCATCGGAACGAGGCATTGAACGGGTGCTTTTTTACTGCAAACTCTACATCACATTTTTTGTATAGTTTTTCATACAAAATATTAACTACAGAAATAATATTTTATACGTACTTTGTACAATTACGAACACAACAAAAAAATTATAATTCAAATCGGTCAAGCCACTGCAATTGATTTTTATTCATAAAAGTACTAGCTGTTGCCCTCGGCTCCGCCCGCGTGGATGTCGGTTATCGCTGCAAAAAACCTATGTGTTATTCCAGACCATAATCTATATAGCAACCCATATATGTCCCACTGCTGGGCACGGGTCTCCTCTCCTCTATCAAGAGAGAGAGAGAGGGTTTTAGGCCTTAATTCACACACGCTGGCCACATGCGGGTTGGTGAATCTGACTTGTCTTTAGAATTTCTTATAAGACATGTGGGTTTCCTCACGATGTTTTCCTTCACCGTTAGCAGATGGCGAATTATTTGATTCGTACATATAAACTCTACAAAGTGAAATTCACATTGGTACTGCCCGGGATCAATCTCGCACCTCTTGCGTGCAAGTCGGTTACTTTCCCACTTGGCCACCACCGCTTTTTTCTTATCTATATCTGTGCTAAATTTTATCCAGATCCGTTTAGTAGATTTTACGTGAAAGAGTAACAAACATCCATACATCCATTCTCAGAAACTTTAACATTTATTATATTAGTAAGGATAATATACTTAATATATGTACATATATAGATTGATATTAAAATCAGTATAATTCATAACTAATATAAAATACACCTGAATTATTTATCAAAAATGAGCAACATGAAAATTAATTTCAAGTCTGATCAGATGTTTAAATTAAACTCGAAATTCATTTAGGTTATAAAGTAACACTTATGAATGTCATAAATTATGAATAATGCAAAAAGATGATGTCAGCTTATTTACCTACGACTAGTTCACTGGCGTGGAGCCATTAGAAGAACTTGCCAATTCTTCTTATAAACTCAGACCACTCTTTTTAATCGCCAGTATATAACATTTACAATTTGGTATAAATTACAATATAAGTGGTAACTAAAAGGAACAGAAACCAATATACCATACAGAATGAAATTTAGATAAATATTTAATTAAATTAATTAAGAAACAATAAAAAAAAGAGAGAAATGAATGTGGTAAAGAGTGAAAAAAAGGTATTCCATTCCAGGGATATCTTAAAGCCTTGGTGTAAATAAATGGGTTTGTAACACGCAAGTGATACCTCTGGTATTGCAAGCGTCCATAGGCTACGGTAACTGCTTCAGATCAAGCGGGCCGTATGCTTGTTTGCCACCCAAGTAGTATAAAAAAAACTGTGGCAAATTTACTTTGTGACGAATGTAAAATAACCCAAAAAGAAACGAATTCTTTACATTTTATATTTCAATAGGTTTATTTCCAATCAGTATCGTATATTCAAATAATAATAATATACAAAAGCAATGTATTTTTTACTTACAAAACTGTATGAACGATTGGTCCATTCCAGTTCAGTGCAAATTACTTGTTTAATCAAAAAGGTTCCAAGCTCCACCCTTTGTGTGTAGGGATATATAGGCATACAGGGTTTCATTCGATACTTATAAAAGAGGTTCTTGAAGGGGTTCATTTGTACTGGCTTGTTTTAGTGTAACCAATATATTTATTTAATCATCAGAACACTCTCGTTGACATTTTATTTAGTTTATATTTAATTGATTTCATTTGGTCTTTTTACGGCATTTTTTTCTATATTACTTCATTTGCTTTTTATTAATGGAATATCGGGGTATTCCTCGAAGCGCACCCATTTTGAAACGCACCTAACGAAACGCAACTAAAGTATTCCTCGCAACGCACCATTAAGGAAATCATAGCGCACCTGAATGTGCGTTTGGAGGAATACTTTAGGTGCGTTTCAAAATGGGTGGGTTTCAAGGAATACCCCGGAATATCGACAAACATTTCAACAAATTTCTATTTTTAAGTTCTTCTTCAAACCTAAACATGTATATTTTTTATACTACGGTGGCAAATAGGCTTACGGCCCATACGGCTAATTGGTGTACAATAAAGAGTTTCCTATTTATCTGTCTACGGCCCGCCTGATGGTACCTTTAGCGTAACTGCTTACTAATTAGCGTCCATAGACGGTTGCAACACTAGAGAACAAGCTCTGTGTCACGGGGAACTTTACAAACATACAATTAACGGTCACAAATTACACCCAGACTCGGAACAATTATTTGTGGGTCACACAAAGTTTTGTCCTGTGTGGGAATCGAACCCACAACCTCGTGCACAGCAGGCGCATACTGCGATCACTGGACCACCGAGGCAGTCAGATGCAAATGCCTTGTTATTTCTGGTTAAGTTAAATTTTTGTATGATAATGTTACTTATCGTCCCTTTCTATTATCACAAATTAACTCATACCAAATTGTAAAATGTTAGGCCAGACATTTTTGTCTAGTCCGCGAATGGGCTGTGGAAAAAAACTCATAATAATAATAATAGTATTTAAAAAAATAATTTTCATACATTGTGTCAGTAGACTTATCACTATGTTAGTATAAATTATTAAGTATATAAATGAGTTTGACTTTGACCTTACAAATTACCCTTAGATAACCATATTGTATAGTTACTTAATAATTTCGTAATACTAGTAGAAGTTTAGAATAAACAAGTTTATTTACCTACCTACCGATCGCCATGAGTAAACAGCACTTTACGTTTAACTTGACTAAACTTTGTATAAAGTTACCTAACTTGAGGCCTAAGATCCTGAACAAATGTGAAAACTTGTGAAGAAAGTAAATTTGTTTTACACGTATGGCAACATAATACATAAGACTTATTTATGGTCCCTTATTCGTATTTTGTGTTCTTTTTTCAAATTGAAAATCATGACTGTATAAAATATCCGTGAAGTATATAAAAATACAATTCTTTATTTAATTTAGAAACTTTTAAATTTTAATGTACCTGGTTTTACGGGTCACAAAAAATATAGGATGCCGTTTATTATAACTACGAGTATAAATATGAATAAAAATATTTTATCTTTTTAGTGGCGTTCTAAATTTTTTTGACATGAAGTGGCCTGTATTAAAAATATTTAGACATGCATTTTTTTTTTCTATTTATATTAATTAAAATATGTTCTGTTAAATTACAATAATGTTTAACAATTATATAATATTGTGAGTTTTATAAACCTTCACATAAATTAATCGCCACCATAACAATATTTTGTATATTAGTGCCCATTGGAATAATTTATTAACGTAAATAATTAATTGTAACACATACCTACCAATTTATTATAATCCTATACATGTATAATTATTTAAAAAATAGATGCAAACATATCATCACGCCCGTCTCCCAGTGGGGTAGGCAGAGACAATGCCAATTGCCAATTTAGAAAATATGGTTTATAATATTAATTCTTACTATGCCGAATCTCATAAACATATATTTATGCTTAAAAAATCTACACCTAAAAAAACACTATAATACAATCTGAAACACCAATCATTTTCGTAAAAGGAACAGATTATTAAACAATCGTTGAAGTTCCCCTTACAAATAGGTAGACGTAAATCAGAAGCAATAAGGAAAACCAACAAAGAACACAACATACCCAAAGTACATTATGAAAAAGTAGTCCAGAAATATGACAGTCGTCCATCATAAGGCACAATCTTAACTTGAAAATGTTACACCAAAAATGAGCCAAGTTTCGTATTGTCTATGGGACCCAAGAGACACAACTAGGTCATAGACTATAGATAGATAAAATGGCGTATTTTATGATTTACCCGCGTACTTACATTCTGGTAAAAATTCTAAGTTATTAGTTGATTTAGCCAAAGTACTTATAATATCACACCTCTCGTATGTGAGGTCTCAGGTACAATGCGCAATTACTATGTTTGTAAATTATGAATCGTTTATTTGGACATACACATGGACAACACAAACGAGCTGAATTGCTATTCTTCCATCCCCTCGCCATCCGCTTCTTCGTCGAACTCTCCTTCATCGTCAGCAGATTATTATTATGATGTGATACAAAATGAATTACACTATAAACAACTACATGCTGATCGACAATATCGGTTTAATGAAAAATAAATAAATAATTATATTAAAACTTTAAAGCTGATAAAAAAAGAACAATTTAAAATTTCGAATTAATTACTTTTTTAAATATTACTGGTCGTCTCATTTCATATAAAATTCTAATAAATTAAGTATTAAACTCTTTTCAAATACCTTTTTTACATTCTCTTAAAAGGTATAAAACGTTTAGGATTGTTGAAATAACAAGCTTTTGTTAATTAAATGAGTTAAACAAATGGATAATATAATATTAAACTTAATTATATAAATAGAAAGCGCGAGACGTCTTCATTTAAATATCTATTATGTGAATTAGAAACACTATTCTAAGTATCTGTATGACAGACTGGTTGCTCTGCCAACAAATGCTAGAATGCCATTCAATTACAAAGAGGAATAAAAAATATTTTACTTTTTAGTGGCAATTAAAATATTTATTGTCATTAAGTGGCCTGTATCATGAATATTTATTAATTTAAACTATTTTGTAAAAAAAAATTGAATGTCATGTATCGAATAACGCTAGATACTTTTTTATAATAAAAACCACCCTAGAAAATCTGTTATTCAAAATAAATCTATATATTATTACAGTAGTTTAGTATAGTAGTTTTTACGTAAAAGAGTAAAAAACATCCACACGAGCAAGTACATACATCCATCCATTCTCACAAACATTCACATTTATAATATTAGTAGGATAGCAATGAAAGGGGACAATTCATATTTTTAACAAAAAAATATATATATGAATGAAATCTCGGAATCAACAAAGAGTATTGGCAAATAATTATTAATTTGAATGCATAGGTATTTTTTTTATTATGTACAATCCCACTAACAATAAAAATGTGAAAGATTGTGAGTATGGATGTATAGATGTATGTTACTCTTTCACTTAAAATCTTTTAAACGGCTCTGGACGAACTTTGGCACAGAGACATTATTATAGTCTGGAATAGCACATCAGCTATTTTTATTGCGATAACCAACATTCACACGGGCGGAGCTGCGGGCAACAGCTAGTATAAAATATGTGCTTTTTGTTAGCTTTCAATAATTAATTAGGTACCTACTTCAATATATATTTTCAATTTTGTTGAATCTCACTTAGTTATTATGGTCCTAATTTTATAATCGGGAATTATTACGGACAATGTTTACCGCTAAAACTCGGGCCATGTCTCCTTGTCTTATATCAATAATAAAAAAAACATTCCTATAGCCACCTTCCAACTGCATCATCAGACCAGTTCTACGGTACCATATTATTTTACTGTCACCGGACTGACATATAATCGGATACCAACAAGCTGACAACTTTTAAACGAACATTTCATATTTAATGAAAGCTTGTAAAAAGCGCGGAAATGAGGATGTTGAGGAGCACACGCCCGTTCGGAAAGTTTAGTTTCATAGGTAACCGACCTTGGTTACCTATGAAACTTTCCGAACGGGCGTGTGCTCCTATAGAAACTGTAACCTTATTGTTTGCTTTCGATATTTTCTGCTTTTCGACACCTTTTATTTAGTAAAATGAGTGTTCTTTAAAAAAAAAACGAGAGCTAGTATGCTGCATCATATCCCGGAAAAATCACTGTTCCCATGGGATTATGCGCACCGGCAAAGCCACGAACGAATGCTAGTATAATATAATAATAAGTATTTATGTAAATTATAACACAACTTTAAATATAAAAGAAGATTCAGTGGCACGATTATTTACCGCGCGATAATCAGCTGTAGGCCTTTAGTCACCGGAGGCGATGCGCCACTAGCCCAAAATACCTCTTCTACATTCAACATCAAATTAAAAATGAAAAATCTTTTTAATATAGAGAACAAAAGGTTAAGGGGCTATCTGTCTGACAAGCGTTTATACCTTATTTCACCTTAGGGGTTCAAATTAGACAAACTCTTTGGATAGTGTAATAAAATATATAACATCTTTTAAAAAATCAGTTTAAGCTTAACTTGTCCATCATGTATCATCACCACTTTGATGTAAATAGTTACAGATACAACAGACTAAAGATTATATTATAATGTGCCCTGTACATCATCTGGCTTTAAGCATTTGCACCAATGGCGCTTTTTATATAAATTGGCGTCATATTTTTACATTATACACTTTTAGATCAGCCTATTATGACGTTTATAACCAAAGAACTACTGCATTATTATGTATGGTAGGGAACTTTACAAACATCTATGAATTGTATGTTTGTAAAGTTCCCCGTCTAAAACAAAGTTAATAGATTGCACAAACTTTTGTCCCATGGGAATAGTTTTAAAATAATCATTGTATAAATATTTTTTCAATAAAAAGTCTGTCTAGTTGCAACAGCTTTCGTGTTTTTATTAAATAGAATCCATCACTCATAGCAATACTAGTGACGAGATGCTACCAGACCACGAAGTGCTATCAAACTAACAATCAATTACTCAATAACACACTAGAACAGACGATTTACTAAACAATCGATTTATTAAACGGTGTTTTAAATGGTTTTAATTAGCTTGCTTCAAATCTTGCGACAGCTTTTTCAACTACTTTTATTAAGTTGATTCTTATAAATCTTTGAAATCAAAGGAACCCAATATGTGTGCAAAGTTATATTATAATATGATTCACGAGGATCTGATTTTGGAATCTGAAGGTGAACAGTGTTAGAATTGAAGTCTTTTAAGCAACTCTTTTCTATATTACTAAAGCTAAACAATCTCTTAGCTATCTTCCATAATCGATTTAATTCGATAATACACTCAAATAATTTCTGTACCACTTACCACCACATATTATTATTATATTATATCATTTAATAACTTACAAGCGTCAAGCGTAAGAGCGTGAGCAATCTTCCATCTTGTTTCCATAAACAATGTTTAGTTTGTATTCGTTATCCAAAAAAGTTTCAAGCACAGAGGTTTTCACTTATATGAGTTTAGATGATAATCGTGGATGAGGGGGCGATTGTTTTTGTCTGTTTTTTGAATTGTGATTTATTTTGAATTAAGTAGAAAAATAACTGTCTCGTTGGTCTTTTGGTCGGTCAGTTGTACAGCTGATCATGATATTGAGTTTTTCCGTCAAGATATTCACATCAGATGCCCGTAGTTTAGAAATTTGCGGTGTTTACACCGCTATGCCTCGAATACCAAGTGATGTCTTTGGTCCTACATCTGATCTCTATAGAATCGTGTCGACTTGCCGACCCAGCGGAATTTCAGAGTGAGGGAACAAAAAGTGCACCTGTGTGGCTAGTCTCGGTTAGGAGAACATTTTAGAGGTCAAAATAAAATAATTTAATAAAATTTAATTTTTCAATGTTACTCAACAAAAGTTATTTAGTTTAAAAATATTAATAGAAATGTTGAAAATTTATTTAGCTCGATTGTTCAAAGAGAAGTAAACTTGTATTCAGACCGCAAAGTTGTATAAGTTGCGAGCGAGGGACACCATGAATCACTGATACCTTTGATAATAAAAACAAACTTTATAAAATAAAATTGTTTATTAATAACATTTGTATAACAACTGTGAAATACCTAAAAGTCGGTTTTTAATGAGTCTTGTTTTAAAAAATGTTTTGTAAATATCATTCGCAGGTTTTATTGCGTGTCTTATTGATAAATGCGCGCCCGTAGAGACATATAATTGGATTCATGTCACAATTAGTTGTCATTAGTAATATTGTTATTCGCTGTTGGTCATCCAAATATTTAAAATAAAAAATATTCACCAGCACTTCAACTTAGGTGTTCAAATTCCACTCAAGAATTTTCATTGAATGTTCAATTTATATGTAATCCTATGTCATTTTTCTACTGAGTGTACGTGTGTCAAAACGTAATAAAACCACGTTAATTCAAACCTCAGCTTTGATAAAAACAAAAACATTATACTCGCTAGTAGTTCATAAAAAACTTCATCCATCGATAGTGTTTATTTTGATTTTAGTACGCCAACAACTATCATTATCATATACCAACAATATCCAAAGGTAGCCTGGCACAAATCACTTTTAGCATAAGAGAGAAAAGTGGTGTACTATAAAGTGTAAAATAAATAAATATACAGATCTGTGAGGTTAAGCAAGCTTGCCGCAGTCAGACACGGGGCAAAAATTTAGATAATTCACAAATGGTGTTCCGAGCTTGCGTGTACTTTATGTCTATATATTGGTCCGTGTGGTGACGGATTAAGAATACAAATTTAATGTCACCAACCCATTCCATCCCGAGGGTGTCGTAAGAGTCGACTAAGGGATGAGTTATGGAGAAAATATCCACTGCAACAGAGGGAAAACTTAAAATAAAACACTATACCAACCCGTCTGGCCAGCGTGGTATAGTAGGCTAATATTCCTCCAAGTATATGGAGCAAAACACTGCTGGGCACGGGTCCTCGAAAAAGTATCAAGTTCCACGATTTAAAATTACCAGGACTTTGTTTAGCCCAGAAACTATAAGACAAACCTACAGTCACGTATAAACCCAAGATTTGATAACTACAACATTTCTAACAATTAACAAATCATACCAGAATACTTGACAGTTACATCTGACAATCTGTTACTACTAGTCGGACAAAGTTCTAAATTCAAACAAAACTATAAGCACTGGCTATGAAATTTATTGACAAGTAACAAGTTGAAGTTCTACTTATTGAAGAAAATGTAAATGACAAATTGGCTACAAGACAAGCAAAGGTTAATAAGAGAGGCAACAAGAGAAGAGAACAATTAGCGGGTTAAGCTGCCAAGGGTGTTTCTTTTTTTTTTTCTTTTTTTAAAAGACAACTCCCGCACTAGAGAACAAGCTCTGTGTCGCGGGAGACTTTACTAACATACAAATTAACGGACACAAATTACACCCAGACTCTGAACAATTCTTTGTGGGTGACACAAAGTTTTGTCCTGTGTGGGAATCGAACCCACAACCTCGTGCACAACAGGCGCATACCGCGGCTACTGGACCACCAATGCAGTCTTGTGTGATTACGTTTTTATTTATTTATTTAAACTTCATATACACAACATGTATAATGGCGGACTTAATGCCAGAGGCATTCTCTACCAGTCAACCAAAAGGGTGATGCAGAGTTAATACGAAGTAAGAGCATTTAAGTCTAACTATAGTAGTAGTACAGTTAAGTAGAAGTAGTTATAAGATATAAAAATATATATAAAATACATAAACCCATATATACATTTTCTTAAGCACTAAACTATTTGAGTATTCCACATTTATTTAGTAATATATTTAGCTAATGCAACGCTGTACACCTTTACACATTAAATACAACAAAAGTATTGTTTTCAAAACTAAAACTTGTAAACAAAACTATCATAATACATCAGATATTTTAAAGCTTAGTTTTGTACTCGTGTTGGCAACACGTTGTCCTCTCAGGAACAAACATAAATAACTGAAACTTACACATATCTTACGTGTACTACACTTTAAATCAACTTTGAACAACTTCTAGATGCATTTCACGTTTAACTTCTCTAGAGGGAACACACGTATTAGTATCTCACGTCTTTCTTAAATAATGATTTATAAACTTAGCTTTTATTAAACTGAAATTCAACTCAAAATTTCATTTCATTTAAAAGTAGCTGAATCTGTAACTTTATCCACGTGTTTATTATAAAATTTATTGTAAAATGTAGTCTAGGTTCTTAGGAACATGCAGGTCTTCTGTAAAATCCACCACCTTACAACAAATATCCTGCCCCCGGACGGGCTTGCTCGCTTGAATGGTGTCCTACCTTTTTTAAACTTCCCCTAAAATAAATTTCATCAGTCACCACTTAAACCACTAATGCATACGTGCAGTCAACGGCAATGTCATTTTTCCTATCTGCGAGAAGAATAAGCCTCCTGGAACAGGCACACCCAGAACCAGAAGACTTTAGGCACATACGCATCAAAAATGTACCGGTTCTCATGCGAGAAATATTTATGGATTAAGATTTAGGATGAGCAGAACCTTCCACTTCCACTTCTCTGTCTAGAGCAGCTAAGGACCAGTCTTCGTGATGAATGCAAACTGTACTAACTAAATTCTGCATCGTTGTAATTATAAGATACTCCACAGAGATATCTTCGTCAGTGCAACGTCGTGGCATAATTACTTTAATTTGTCATTCATGGAGAATGGCATATTTACTTAATTGTCTAGCAAGGAAGGTGGAGTTATGACATAGTTTACATCTTAGTATACGATACGCCAGTGTATCTTTGAAGGTGAAACAATATTCAATATTAAAATATCGATTTACCTGTTAGTCTAGTGTGGTCACTAAGATCCTGACTGCTAAGCTGGAGGTCGGTGGTGCAATTCCCACAAGAGACAAAACTTTGTGGGATTCATAATTTTTTATTCTGAGTCTGAAGCGATTAGAAAGATTAGAAGTTAAGATTAGGCCTGAATACTACTATACTTTATTATTTTTTTACTATACTAGGTTTATCTGATGGTAGACGGTTACCGAAGCCTAATTACCAGAGGCATCACTTACCTTGCGCATTGCCAACACTAAAATGAACTCCATAAAAATCGCTGGAGACACACATATACTCATGGACAAGTACACAACTACATCACTACGTGTCCTACATCCTACGAGTTTATCTGTGGCTTTTTGTAAGATGGCGGATATAATAATCTATCTATTTATTTTAAAAAGATATAATAATCTATCTATTTATTTTGAAAAGATATAATAATCTATCTATTTATTTTGAAAAGATATAATAATCTATCTATTTATTTTGAAAAGATATAATAATCTATCTATTTATTTTAAATAATGTTAATATTCTGGTCTAATACTTAGTATTATTATTTCACTTTTCTTTAACACCCTACGTAATTTATTATTCTTTTATTTTAAATATAAAAATGAATGATACTTTTCCTGTCTGTTTTGTGCTTTTAAGACGATCATAATTTGCATTACTTTTAATTAATTAAATTTTATGTCGCGCTTTTAATTTTTTTTTTAATGGTATAAGGAAATTTTTAGAGAGATAGGGCACTATACTAGCGAGCAAGCCCGACTGGGGAAGGACCGCCACCTTACAGTAGACCACAGCCAAATAACTACACACACAGCGGTGGTGTAGTTGTGTTCCTGTGTGTGAGTACAGGTCTCCAGTGCTCATTCAGAAATGCGTTTTGGAAAAAACGTTTTCCTATCCCAGGTATTATTTAGTATTTATATATTATTTAGTATAAAAAAAGATATATTCTTGTCAACTTCTTATACTACACTAAAAGACATTATTTTCTTTACTATGTTTAACTTAGTCCAACCAGAGCTCAATATTACCTACTATCCATACCCGCGGCTCCGCCTGCGTTAATGTCTACATTGCGGCAAATAGTGCCCTATTTCCTTCCCCAGAACACCATCTTTCTCTCCTCTTGCGAAATTTCAGCCATTTAGTCGTGAAAAGGAAAAATATATACCTACATACAAACAAACAGAGTTACATACATAACATTACGCCCGTCTCCGGGGTAGGCAGAGACTATGGTACGCCAATTGCTACAGAGTTACTTTCACATTTATAATATTATTATGGATGCTTATACATAATAATAATAATTTATTTTCAGATAAAATCCATAGTGTTAGTAACAATTATGCAACATCTACTTCTGTAGCAGTCTTACAAACCCCTTCATAATGCTGGAGTCGTATTTATCAGCAATAACTTTAAGGATGCCATTAGTGCTGCTCCGCAGTCTACTAAGTAGAGGGGCAACCCGTTCACGAATAATAGCATGAAAGCCACTTATGACCAGAAGTTTTTTTTTGTTTTTTAAAAAGACAACACGCACCACAATTCACCGACACAATGTACACCCAGACTCACGACAATGGTAAAATGGCGAGGTAACCACTTAAGCCACTGAACGGACCATGCAGTCAATTTTACAGCTATTTGTTAATTACTTAACAATTAAACGACATTCATAAGTTTAGATTATATTTTAACACAATTTCGATCATGTTGTATAACAAACAAGCTTGTCTCGTGCCTCCCTAATCCTGTCTCTGAGTAATTTATGTTAGAAATTAAATTAAAACCCATTAAGGCGAATACGGTGATAAACAATTACACAAAAGTGTTTCTATAATTACACTTGATAATGTTGTTTTAGATGTACTCAAACACGTAATGTATGGGTATATAAATGTTGTCAAATATACGTATAATATGTTTTCAAGAAGGTATTATTGTGTGTTAAATCAAAATATAGTCAGTAAAGAACTCTTAACTCTTATGAATAGAGATCCTTAGACTGATACAGTACTAAGATATAATTGTGCAAATCGGCCTGCGTGTTGTTAATGTATGTACGTATGTATCCTTACTAATATTATAAATGTGAAAGTTTGTAAGAATGGATGGATGGATGTTTGTTACTCTTTCACGTAAAAACTACTGAACGGATCTGGATGAAATTTGTCACACACATAGATTATGGCCTGGAATAACACATAGGCTACTTTTTGCAGCGATAACCGACATCCACGCGGGCGGAGCTGCGGGCAACAGCTAGTGAATATATAAATATTGTCAAATACGTATAATTTGTTTTCAAAGAAGTAGGTGTGAGTGAAGAGATCCTTAGACTGTGATACAGTACTCAGATAAAATATGTGCAAAGGCGGTCTTGGTGGTGTGTCCCAATTATAATCGACACTGCATGTACACTCATTTATATATTTCCATTGGTTTTTTTTAAAGACAACTCCTGCACTAGAGAACAAGCTCTGTGTTGCTGAGGACTTTACAAACATACAATTAACGGACACAAATTACACCCAGACTCAGAACAATTGATCTGGGTCACACAAAGTTTTGTCCTGTGTGGGAATCGACCCCACAACCTCGTGCACAGAAGGCGCATACTACAGCCACTGGACCACCAAGACAGTATTGCTTCTGATATCGTGGACCTTAATTGAATTGGCATAAACGACAGATAACAACTTTTCAGGAGACGCAAATATGTTTCCATCCATCTGAGCCATAAGACGTCCACTGCTGGACACAGGCCTCCCCCAAGATTTAATAACTGGGAAATTGCACGAATAACTCTCTCTATTGCTCTTTGGGTGACTTTGAGCTCAGGAATACTCCTGCACAAAATCCTCACGTTGCAAAGTTTGACTCGCCATTACGCGAGTGATGCCTCATGTATAACAAGCGTCCATATATACGGTAAATGCTTACCATCAGGCAATCCATCCGTTATCGACTTTTTCATGCTACTTAGATCTTGATGACATAAAAAAAGTAAATTTGACCATGTTTTCTATAGCATTGTTATTACGTTTTCTATGGCTGCTCAATTGTTTAACAAGCTAGCTGTTGCCCGCGGCTCCACCCACGTGGACGTCGGCAATACAAACTCTCGTTCCCCAAGATACTGTCTATCTCCTAACCTAATTTCATTAAGATCCGTTCAGCCATTTACTCGTGTAATGGGAACAATAAGGATAATAAACAAGAGAGGTAGGGCACCATATTAATGAACAAGTCCGACTGGGGAAGGACCTCCACCTTACAGAAGACCACAGGCAAATAACTACACACAGTAGTGTAGTTGTGTTCCTGTGTGTGAGTACAGGTCTCCAGCGCTCATTTAGGGATGCATTTTGAAAAAAAACGTATTCCTATCCCAGGGATACTCCCATCATAGAGCCTAAAACAATGGGTTGGCAACACGCAAGTGATAATTCTGGTATTGCAAGGGTCCATAGGTTACGGTAACTGCTTAACATCAGGCGGGCCGTATGCTTGTTTGCCACCCAATTAGTATAAAAAAACATACAAAAAAACAGAATTACTTTTGCATTTACATATAACACTCGTATTACTATGGATAGTTTGGATGAATAGTCCCAGCAAATCGGATAGCGACGAATTCTCATTGAATGAATTATGCAATAGATACACCCCGGACAATAGATATACAAAGTATTTGAGGATTAAGTTAGAACAGGAAAGCGGATTTGTTGTCAAAAGAAACGATTTTGAGAATGTAATTGGGAAAATAGATTAGTTATTGATTTATGAAAAATATTAGTTGTGTAAGAATGAGGCTAGCCGTATACAGGTATAATTATATTATAAGCAATCAGTGTTTTCGCTCGTTCTTGTTTCAAAAAGCATTACGATATAAAACTTTTTTCTATCTCAGGAATACTTCAACTCATGCCCTGGTGTACAAAAATGGGTCAGCAACACGCAAGTGATACCTCTGGTATTGCAAACGTACGTAGGCTACGGTAACTGCTTAACATCAGGCGAGCCGATGTTTGTTTTACAAGTAGTATAAAAAATACGGATAATGCTTCTTATAAGAGAGGTAGGGCACCATACAAGTGAGCAATCCTGATTTGGGAAGGTCCTTTATCTTTAAAAAAGGGCAATATGATATATTTCTCCTCTGTATTTCGTACTGGCTCTTCTTTCGAAGTTCAATCCGTATTTTTTCGGTATGTACTCCCGCTCAAAATAAGGATGTCCACTAACATTCCCCATGAATCATTCCTTTCATTAGTGAAAGCGTTCGAAAATCCACTTATAATTTTTGATTTTATGCGAACAGACAAATAGACAGAGTCGGCGGGACTTTGTTTATGTGTAAGGATTATTTAAGTTTCGTCCATTAAGGGAGTAAGTCAGGCTGACAATATCCACTGCAAGAGAGAGAAAACTCGAAACTAAAACCCTATACAAACCCATCTGGCTCGCGTGGTATAGTAGCCTAATATCCTTTCAAATGTATGAAGGAGACCCGGGGCCAGCAGTGGGACGTTTATGGGTTCAGATGATCATGATGATCATTTTAATTTATACTACAGGACATAGTGTAATTTGTTTGATACTGATATTTTGTATGTAAAGGTCCTACCCCGGTCGGACGTGCATGCTTGTTTAGTGCTCTACCTCTTTAAAATATTTGTTATCTCTTTCTTTTATATAAATACAAGCTAAATAAAACTAATCAAAAATCGCTGGCGGCCATTGTAAACGCCATGACGTAAGAACGTATCGTCAACATTCAGTTCGTTAGCTTAATCCTATCAGATTTAGATGTGATGTCATGCACCGTGCCTCGTGCACCGTGCACCGTGCACGGGGTATTACCTCCATCGTTCCATTCATTGACTTACCTTGGTGTACTAATTACCATCTAGTATTATAAGAAAATGGGTTCTTCAATTTTATAATTTTTGATTTCGAAACGAGATTTCGAGTCGTTGTTGCTGACAACCAAAATGTCAACAATGATTTTGACAAGATCAAGTAATGGACGATGACAACATACTTTTTTTATTTGACTGGCTTGACTTAGTGGTTAGTTGGTAGTTACCCTGACTGCTAAGCCGGAGGTCGTGAGTTCGATTCCCACAAGAGACAAAACTTTGTCATAAATAATGTAATTTGTGTCCGTGAATTGCAAAATTTGTAAAATCGCCCTCGACACAGAGGTTGTTCCCTAGAGTGTAAGTTGTCTTTTTAATAAAAAAAAAGAATAAAGTTCACAAACTCGTGCTAACGATAGGAACGGAAATAAAACTACATATAACATTAGTAACAGGAGTACAACTTGTTTTACGACTGACCGTTTGTTTGTTGCGTTTCAAGCACTTTTACTGTGTTCGTGATTGGCAATACAATGTTGCTGTTTAAATGTTTTTTATCGCGGCCATATTTGAAAGCATTTTGTGTCGTTTGGAATAGAGCTAGAGAATTTCTTAAAGCTATTTACTTTGGGGAGATTGAGAGAGTAGAGGGAGAGGGGGGAGGCTGCGTCTGGGTCTACTTCTGTTAATTGGCATTGTGAGTATTCAAACTTAATACTTACTGAACATTATTTTGTTTTGTAACCAAATAAAAATTCTAAAAGCCCTTTTTGTGAACTTAGGCCATTTTTGTTATTTTTAAAATATGGCGTAAAAATAGTTATTTAAGCTGCATAGGTATAATATTATTTAGATATATTTCTTAGTTAACAATTTTACGTTATCTGGAGGCATGGCAGTGCCCCCACAAAGTCGAGCAAAATAGTGGCACGGCCGTACCATCCTTTTCTCTAAACAGTTCAAGTCATTTTCGACCATTTTTTCGGTGGTCCAGGGGGTGCAGTGTGCGCCTGCTGTGCACGAGGTTGTGGGTTCGATTCTCACACATGAACAAAACTTTGTGTGACCCACAAAGAGTTGTTCTGAGTCTGGGTGTAATTTGTGTCCGTTAATAGTATGTTTGTAAAGTCCCCCGCGACACAGAGCTTGTTCTATAGTGCGGGAGTTGTCTTTAAAAAAATTGCAAAACAAAATATTTTAACGTGAAATGAAAAACTCTAAACTTTTCTTACAAAATTATAAAAGTAGATGTACTTACTTACTACTAAACATAAAGCTAATTTAATGGCCTAACAGCTGTAAATGCTAAAACAAAGTAGAAGATGCTCTCTTCTATAGTGTATTTCACATAGCATGGGTACTGTGACGTGTAACATTTAACAATGAAGATGAAAGAAAATGATTGAATCAATCTCTAACCAATTAGCTAATTGAATGATCAAGAGCGTAGAGCATTCAATCGATAGGTTTTAATTTATTCGTCTATCATTTTCATCGATATTTATATATCAAACAACACAGTATCTATGCTATGTGAAATATAGAGAGGTAGGGCACCATACTAGCGAGCAAACCCGACTGGGGAAGGACCTTCACCTTACAGAAGACCACAGCCAAATAACTACTCACAGCGGTGTAGTTGTGTTCCTGTGTGTGAGTACAGATCTCCAGCGCTCATTTAGGGATACGTTTTGAAAAACATATTTCTATCCCAGGGATACTCCCATCTTAAAGTCCTGGATAAAAAAAATTGGTTAGAAACACGCAAGTGATACCTCTGGTATTGCAGGCGTCCATAGGCTACGGTAACTGGTTAACATCAGGCGGGCCGTATGCTTGTTTGCACCCAAGTAGTATAAAAAAAAACAAAATAATTTACACGAAAGCTTTGCCAGACCGTATGCAAACCGACGTGATTCGACCTTTGGTTGTACAGCACTCACACCGCGTCGGTCGAGCGTGAATATTCTGAGTTCGGCATCCATCTGCAGTATTTGAGTAATGTTTTAGATTGATTGGCTCTTCAGCTAAGTTGAGGCGCAATAAAATATAAAAGAGTTCATCTTTTCAGTTTACAACTCAAACTTGGATCTTGTTTATTTTTTTAACTACTTAGTTGACAAACTAGCATATGGCCCGCCTGATGGTAATTAGATACCATAATGTATGGATGCTTGAAATTAATAAATTAATAGTTTTAACAGTCGTCCAAAATTATGTGTATTTTTTTACTAAGCATGCTGTGTTTATCTATAATGAGCTGTACAGTTAGTTAAGATTTAGAATATGTATTTTAGATAAGGTAAAATTGAAGCAACTGTTGATAAACCTAAATGAATAAACAGCAAAAATCTGAGTTTTTTGATATAGGAAAACGTTTCTTGGTAAACGCATTCCTAAATTAACGCTAAAGACCTGTATCTACATGAACATGTGTTTTCTGTATGTGTTGTTGCTTTGATGTTTTCTTTAATTTAATTTGATTATCGAGTAATATAAAGGTTTCATCGAATCGTGTCACGTTTTAAAAGTATAATTCCCCTTATATGTATATACTAATATTATAAAGCTAAAGAGTTTGTTTGTTTGGTCGAACGCGCTAATCTTAGAAAGTACTGGTTCGATTGGAAAAAATCTTTTTTTATTGAATAGTGCATTTATCCAAGAAGGCTATAGGCTATATAACATCACGCTATGATTAATAGGAGCGGAGCAGTAGTGAGATATGTTGCAAAATCGGGGTAAATATTCCAAATTACCACGCAGATGAAGTAGCAGGCGACCCCTAGTTACTAATAAAAATATCAATTTATTAAAACATAACTAGCCTACGTTACAAAAAATGACGTCACTATTCATTTCTTATTCTAAAGAACGATACACAATGACAAGGCATTTATAAAGACCTGTGACGCAACTATTGTGTGTATTGTACTTAGTATGTTTTGTTCAATACATTCACATTGATAACTGTTACATCGGTTCGTAGAATTAGGTTACGTTAAGTTATGAGGTCATGTTTTGCTTTAGTATTAGATTTTAATTACATTTTGAATACCAGGAATTAAAGTGAATAATGTCTATTGAATACTAGTATCGTGTTATATAAGTATGAATTGATATTAAATTTCCTAGTGAATAACTAAAAATTAACGCGAAGGTTTGGATTTTGAAAAAAAAAACTACTATCATATTAATATTATAAATGTGACAGTTTGAGAGTCCAACGAAACAAATAAAATTTGGCATACAGATAGATTATAGTCTAGAATAGCACATAGGAAATCACATAGGCTTTTTATTGCTAACCGACATTTATGCGGGCGGAGCCGCGGAAAACAACCAGTAGTAAATAATATTATTTATACAATAGTTATTTTATCGCGGAACACCGAAAGTAAACATCTACATGTGCTACGGGCTACGTCGTAGCATTGCTGCTACGAAGATAAAGATTTCTGTACTTTTTAATATTTTTTTATACTACCAAGGTAAAAAAAAAGCATACGGCCCGCCTGATGGTAAGCAGTTACCGTAGCATATGGACGTTTGCAACACCAGGGGTGTCACTCACGCGTTTCCAGCCGTTAAAAACCTTATAACTCCTTTCTTGAAGGAATGGGGCCTTCAAGAAAGGCTATACAAAAGTTATACGGTCCGGTTATTACGGCTATAGTCTCTTGGGAAAACCTCGGCAGGGAGGGAGCTCATTCCACAACCTAATCGTACGTGCTAAGAAATTCCTCTGGAATCTTACGGTACGGCATGTTTGAGGTGCAAGGATGTGAGGATGAAGTCCCTGTCGGTGGCGAGAGGTGCGTTGATAAAATGTGGCCGTGGGCATCATCTCGAACAATTCCTCAGAACACAGACCATTGTATAGGTGGTAGAACACACACAAGGAGGCGAAGTCTCTCCTTAAACTTAGTGGATCAATATCGCCTGTGAGCTTGGGATCGTCAACAATCCTCACAGCGCGTCTTTGGATTGAATCATTTAATTGTAATGTATTTGTTTTTGTTGACAGGTGGGTGTTCCGCCTTCGGTCACTCATGCTTCGGCGGCCACGGCAAGAGATCTGGTGATACTTCCATGGATGTAAGTCTACCATTTATATTCTACTCAATCTTCTTCTTGTAGTCATATCCGCGACGGGCTATGTTTTTCTTACTGAATATACCTTCAAGCCAATATAGGACGTCGAAATACTAGAAGAAATATAATGATGGTGTGATGAAGCGCTCATAGCCAGGCGCACTCATTGTTTGGTAACCATTCAATACAAGAACGCATTTAGGGCATTGTTGGGGCTGCCACATTATCGCAGTAGCAAAAGTCGATAGTTTTGATGCTATAATGCGTAAGAAGGCAGCATCTCTGCTCACCAGAATGCGCGAACAGTATCATACCAGCGGTAGCCGACAGCGGGAATCATCCTCATGTCGGCCATCTAACTAAATTGTTAAGACCTGTCGCAAAATACATCTATTACTAGCATAGTTCTAAGCCCACGGGCGGTAAAGGGTTATCGCGCCTTTGGATGATTAACCTAATCGTTATAGGGATAGATGAGTGCATCCGAGCCTGCTTCGGAGGGCACGCTAAAGTCGGACTGACATCTAGCGTCATCTCCGAAGCAAGGAGATGCTTGACTGTTAACAGTTTTAATATCATGACATAGACCTAAATATATGGGTGATTTCAATAACTCTGTCACTAGGTTGGCCACTAACCATCGATAAGAAGAAGATGGTGATACTCGTAATACGTAAATGCTCCCAAAATCGTTAGCTCTACTGCATAAAATTAATAAAATTCATGTTGATAATTTCTAACTATGACAATGGCACCGAAGGCGGAGGACCGTGTGCTGTGGCGCGTGTTGGGAGAGGCCTATTGCAGCAGCTGATTGATTGATTTATTGATTGCCTATGGCACCCTACTGCATAAAAATAATAAAATTCATGTTGATAATTTATAACTATGACTATGAGAGTAAGGGACTAAAGAGTGTCTCTGCTTGCGTACACTTGTGTACTATAATATCTCCGACACATACCGAGTCAACGTCGCGTCGCCACCGGGTCCGGAATCGGTGAGGAAGAGCGTTTACGTTAATTGCTGAACAATTAAAAGCTTTTACGTATCCACTAAACGACAGTAGCTTAAAATGATATAGTAGAATATTCTCCAATTTTGTATAGAACGTGCTGAAACTTCAGTTTTCAGAATTTTCCTCAAATTTAATTGATGCATTTGTATGCGATGGAGGCTCGTTACCGCGTTTTTATTGACTCGCTTATTTGTTTGTTTGTACTTTTAGATTTTGCAATCAATTTTAAATTACCAATGGCTGTAATTATAACTTTCTTATATGATTTATTTTCGAAATTTCTTTCTAATTTGAAATTTATGAGATGTGCCCGCCCCACTAGCCTATTCGCTGTTCTAGACGATAATCTATCTTTATGCTAAATTTTATCCAGATCCGTTCTCTAGTTTTTACGTGAAAGAGTAACAATCATCCGTACATACATCCTTACAAACTTTCACAATTATAATATTAGCTGGATCATATCGAAAATGAATCCCCTTTAAGGGCGTCATGGTATTGCTCCTAGACTGGATTAGCCTATTGGACTAGTGGTTAGTGTCCCTGATTGCTAAGCCAGAGGCCAGGTTCGACTGACATCTAGGACATTATTTTTGGATAAGCGCAATTATCTATGTCTGGATGTCATATTTAAAATATTTGTGTATGTATTTATAATTAGGTACCTATATAGGTATGTTTACGAGTTATTTGGTAGCCTTTGTACAGGCTCTTTCTAGTTTAGTATTAGATGGCAGTGTAAGATTGCCTTAAGATATTATTATTATAATAATTATATTACGTTCTGGACTATTTTAAGCTGTAAATTGAATTAAGTTGATAGATTGCAACATCAGTAAACTATGTGGAAACGTGACCTTATCAAAATAGTTGTCAGTTTTAATTAGGGGTTCGGTATGTGGTCTAAAGATGACCACTAAATTATAAAGGATGGTTTACGATGATGATGTAGGGCTCAATTTATATTTATTTTACACTTAATTGTACATCTCTATTTATTACATAAAATTAAACTTATGCTACAGTAAAATGGGCGGCCTTAAGCTAAAAGTGATTTCTACCAGGTATCAATATTGGATGGAGATATTGTTGATGGTAGTTGTAGGCGTACTAAAATCAAAATAAACAGGCTAAAACCAAATAATTAAAAAAAAAAAGTAATTATCATGAGTGTAACATTTTTTTTCTATTGCCATGGAAAGGAGTAAAATTGATGCGCGGATTCCATAGACGGTACCGACAGTAGCTCGGTGCATTCTCAAGATCAGAGATGCGAGGATTCCCCGGAAGATGTGAGCCCTGTTTTTTGGGTCTTATTTAGTTTTATATAATATAATTGACAAGAAACTAATTATGCTATGCCCAATTTCGTTGCATATATTTGCTTTCATTCCATTTCGCGGCGGTTGAGAGTTAGATCTCAATTTTTTTTTAATTTTACGCCATACAGGGATTATTTTCGAGTGCAGTGTCATATCTATACTATATTATAAAGAGGTAATGTTTGTGACGTTGTTTTATTGACAAAATCATTACGGGACTCCGGGAAATAGCACCCGTGCAATGCCTGGGTGTGCGGTTAGTTTTGAATAAATAAATAAAAGATTGGACAAGGAGGAATAAGAGCGTTAGAGCACCATAAGCAAGCATCATTGAGGAAAGACTTCCTGCCCACATTAGTGTTTTTATGAAAATACTTTTCCAGTAGCGGCCTTGTTCTGTACTTAACAGCATCAAAACTAAACAATGATAAAAAACTTAACAGATTACACAATTATTTCAAATGAACTATTATATTAGATGCTCTCGTATATTTTTCCATTAGCTCGTCTCTTAATGAGCACATCAATGGCATAGTGGCATATTACAACCATACATTAGGATCATTCTAGTATTGCGTGCGGGTATTTGTTCATAAACCATATTATGGGCACAAAAGAGCCAATTATTACCACTGTTTTATCGTAATGTTGGATAAATAACTTAAAGACTAAAACTAGAAACTTAAAGATTGTAAGTATTTTGCAATTAAAAAGTGGCTTGAGTTGTTGCCAGTTCTTCTAGTGCGCGAATTATGTCGCCGTAAGTGTTCTCGAGACTCAACACCGGGGTGGCGAGACCGAAGCAGAGCATAAGATTATGTTCCCTTTAAATCTTAGATCATGAAAATTGTTGTTGAAAAAAAAACGCTTTCTCTTATTGTGCCGTACTTCTGTCTCTCTCTCTCTCTCTCTCTGTGTGTAGGTAACCGAAGAGGCAAAAGTAAAGACATTTTTATATACTAATTAGATGGCAATCAAGCATACGACTCGCCTGATAGTAAGCAGTTTGCGTAGCCTGTACACGTTTAAACGACTTTCTTTTTAAACTACATAAGCGATTCTTATGAAACTTTACACACATATTGAGGTACCATGACAATACAATATTATGATACGTATGAAATGATATATTTTTCCATTAGCTCGTCTCTTAATGAGCACATCAATGGCATAGTGGCATATTACAACCATACATTAGGATCATTCTAGTATTGCGTGCGGGTATTTGTTCATAAACCATATTATGGGCACAAAAGAGCCAATTATTACCACTGTTTTATCGTAATGTTGGATAAATAACGGCTTTTAATGATTTTGTTTTATACTACCTAGGTGGCAAACAAACATACGGTCCACCTGATGTTAAGCAGTTTGTTGACTGCCTCGGGGGTCCAGTGGCCGCAGAATCCACCTACTGTGCACGAGGTTGTGGGTTCGATTCCCACATAGGACAAAACTTTGTGTAACCCACAAAGAATTGTTCTGAGTCTGGGTGTAATTTGTGTCCGTTAATTGTATGTTTGTAAAGTCCCCCGCGACACAGAGCTTGTTCTTTAGTACGGGAGTTGTCTTTTAAAAAAAGTTTTTGGACGCTTGCAATACTAGAGATCTCACTTGCGTATTGCCAACCCATTTTTTATACCATGGCTTTAAGATGGGAGTATCCCTGGGATAGGAAAACGCTTCGTTAAAAACGCATCCCTAAATGAGTGCTTATGACCTGCACGCACATACAGGAACACTACACCACTGTGTGTATTTGGCTGTGGTCTCTCCTTCCTCATGCGGGCTTGCTCGCTAGTATGGTGCTCTACCTCTCTTATGATGATTGAAGATAGGTACAGTATATTGGGAGAAAAATAGAAGATCTAACCAGGCTGAGATTATCTATACTATAATATTATAAAACTGAAGAGTTTGTTTGGTTAAACGCGCTAATCTCAGAAAGTACTGGTTCGATTAGAAAAAAACTTTTTTTGTTGAATAGTGCATTTATCCAGGAAGGCTATAGGCTATATAACATCACGCTATGATCAATAAGAGCGGAGCAGTAGTGAGATATGTTGCAAAATCGGGGAAAATATTCCAAATTACCACGCGGACGAAGTCGCAAGCGACCGATAGTATCTAATAAAGTATGTAGACTCCTAATGGATGCTCCTGAGCTACAATACGTAAATTTTGATATACTACAATGCGGTGGTGGCCCAGTGGGAAAGTAACTACTTATTTCGTTTTTCTCTTCAATCAATCAGCCTATCGCAGTCCACTGCTGCACATAGGCCTCTCCTAACACGCGCCATAGCACACGGTCCTCTGCCTTCCGCATCCAGTGCGCCCCAGCGACCTTTTTTTGGTCGTCGGTCTCTTACTTGTCTTTTATTCTGCGGGTATTAGAAAAACAACGTCGTCAAAATTAACCCCGGCTTTAAATGGTTAGAACGAATACCGCGTATTTATTTTATTTCACTATGATAATATAACTGGCGTATATTTTAATCAAACTTTATTATTTTATTCAATATTACTTTTATTTTTTAATGGCTTTGATTAATTTTGTTCATTTTTATACTACTTGGGTGGCAAACAAGCATACAGCCCGCCTGATGCCAAATAGTTACCGTAGCCTATGGACGCTTGCAATACCAGAGGTATTATTTGCGTATTGCTAACTTTTTTACGCTAAGATGGTACTCCATCTTAAGGCCCTAGCGTAATGAAGTTGGAAAGAAACGATTTCCTATTCCAGGGATACTTCTCTGGGATTGGAAAACATTTCTTTCAAAACGCATTTCTAAATGAGCGCTGGAGAGCTTTAATGTTATGTTCTTTGCATTTTTCAAGTTATAAATAAACGAAAATGAAAATAGGTTTGTGTTTTTGATAAAATTTTATAGAGGTGAGAAAATCCTTGCTGAGCAGTGGAACTGGAATGTAAATAGGCTACGAGTTTTATTCTTATTTTAATGGGTCACGGCTGTCTTTTATTGTAGATAAAGGATTGCTACTAGCCAATAACAACAATGAAGCTTTAAAATGTTTTGTTTTAAGCTGAGTTATGCCTACACGTTACTAACTCTGTCGACTTATTTGCAATTAGAATCCTATTGAGAAAAACAGAAAAATATTTTTATACCCATTAATCAATCAATCAGCTTATCGTAGTCCACTGCTGGACATAGGCCTCTCTTAATACACGCCACAGCACACGGTCCTTTGCCATTATACCTATTTTTTTATACCCATACTTGCCGGTTCTTAAATATACCTTTTTGACATTTCAAAGGTTTTTTTTGTCTTATCATTGTAATCGCATAGTTTTAACTACCTACCTACCTACCTGTTTAAGCTTATAGTGTGTTGGTATATATATCTACTATGTAATACTTATGTTTAAAATAATTCTATTCTATTCTATTTCGCAGAAGACTAGGCAGACACTGATTTTCATTTATTCCGATCGTGACACTTCTTGTTACTTATTTTCGTTTCGTATATATTCGTTTCGTTGGTTCAAATTCTTCTTAACGTGAACTTAAACTATTTTAACCTTACTAAAAGAATAGTTATTAAAAATAAAGGTACCTTAACCTAAACTACTTACAAACAATCAGATATTGTATATAAAGGTATTACCTATAAATAAAATATCTGATTGAGGTCGCAGTTCTGAGCAAAGGTGCCCAAAAGACTGGCCACGTTTCCACGCTGGATTGCAAATACAGTTAATGGCTAATACGTTAAGAATTTTTATATTCAAGAATGTTAAAGGAAACGTTATATAAATAAAACGTTTCATAACAATGTAACTTAGTAATCAGTGTACATGCATGCATCCTAAACCTTCATATATTCTAATTAATAAGTCAAGTTGTTTTTAGTAAAGTTTTAAAGTATGTCTATGTGTATCCAGGGGCATTCCTAACATTAGAAATTCATTTTCCTCGTTAGAAATATTGTTAAGTATAAAGTTTACATTGCTCTTCTAAAACGCGAAGCCATTTTGCCGTGTTTTTGTAAAAGCTTTAGTGACCACAACTAACGTAGTTAATTAATATTTATTATGTTGACTTTCAGTGATGTCAGCATAGTACAGCAGTCGTGCACTATGTCTCTTGTACTATTCTGGGTTCATACCCCAGGTTAGCCAACCTGGATTAGTAAGCTAACCAAATTTCAATGATACTTTATCCAAAGTATCATTGATATTTCCATCAATTTATGAATATGGAAATGATTTATTTATTTAATTGCACAAGGCAGTCTTAGTTTCAGGTATTATCTGCCAGTCAACCTTTGATTAATGCAGGGATAAGGATGGCAGATGACAATATTAATAAAGTAGGATTCGTAATAAATACATAGGAATAGGAAATGATAGGGAATCTAGAATGTTTTATGTCCAAAAAAAAGGTATTTAGAGAGATTTTCATATATGATAAATCTTTATTGTTTGTCTATGTATTTATCTTTTAAAAGTTTAAACAAAGTTTATCTAGTAAAAAAAAACAGAGTTGGTTTCAGCAATAGCGTTGACGATTCTATCATAAAATAGAATATAATGGTATTGCAATGCATATAAGCGTTACCTAGTGTATTATATATTAATGTTGTTGGTTGTCAACAGCTATCAAGCCAGGAACTGGTAGCTCGTCACCAGCTCGGCCAGGAGGAGACACCCCCACACCCCGGCTACCCTCACTCTGGCTACAGCGGCGTCCTGCCATCCGGGGATGACATCATACCCATCAGGGATGGAGGTAAGTTACGGTTATATAACAGCCTTAAGAAATGAAGATGTAGTTTCAACAGTTCCTGCACGGTAGGTTCAGTGGCTTAAGTGGCTACTACACTATTTACCACTGAGCGACGGGTTGTGGGTTCGATGCCCACACGGGACAGAAAATTCTATGATCCATTAATGTTTGTTCCATGTCTGGGTATACAATATGTTAATTATGTGTTTGTATATTCCGATTGCGATTTAGTGCTACCTCATGCGAGAGCTGTAAAGGATGAGAAAACATAAATAATGTATTTTTATATGACTTATATGGCAAACCAGCATACCGGCCCGACTGATGTTGAGCAGTTACTGTAGCCTATGGTAACTTCGAATACCAAAGGTATTATTTGCGTGTTGCCGACCCATTTTTTTATCCCTGGGATCGAACAATGTATCTTTCAAAACGCACTTAAATAAGATCTAAAGACCTGTACTCACAAACAAGACCGCAGTCAACTACACCGCTGTGTGTAGTGTTATTTGGCTGTGGTCTTCTGTAAGGTAGAGGTCCTTTCCCAGGCAGGCTATAGCATGCTAGGGCTTAGGGGTGCGTTTTTAAGGAAAAATATTCTAACCCATCACAAAACCCTGATGTACCTTGTAACATGCGTATGTTGTCCCAGGTATTGCAAACGTCCATAATTCTACGGTATCTGCTTACCATCGAGTGGGCTATATGCTTCTTGCTACCCAAGTATTCTAATGGTTGTTAAACAATGTTGTTTTGTCTACAGGCTTATATGACCGAGAGGACATCGCCGCTAAAGAGATTATGAAGATGAAACTTCGGAACATCTTCAAACATTGGGTGAGAATTATTTACTTGTATCTAACTTTAACGTTAACGGTGAAGGAAAACATCGTGAGGAAACCCACATGTCTTGGAAGATATGTCTGATTCACCAACCCGCATTAGGCCAGCATGTGTGAATTGAGACCTAAATCCTCTCTTGATAAAGAAGAGGAGACCTGTGCCCAGCTGTGGGACATATATGGGTTGCTATTATTTATCTAACTTCTTGCACAGAATTAATTATAAGCGTCTATGCAAGTGTAGGATCAGTTTACTTACTTTTGTATCAGTTTATTGTCTTGGGGTAAAAATAAACAAGTATTCCCTTCCAAGGTTCGATTCTCGCGTCGGGTGAGAAAATAAAATTGATATTGGGATTTGGCAAGAAATTTGCAATAGATTTGAAAATTATATTAGAGCTAGGAAAGTGTTTACACCGTCGTGCCTCGTATCGATGCCATCGTACTCTCTGATTGCCGTCGATGGTCTGATCTTTGAAAGTGAGGGAATAAAGAGTGCACTTGTGTTTGCACACACACTTGTGCACTATAATATCTCCCGCGCAGGCTAAATATCCGTTGAGATTAGCCACCGTGACCAAAATTTGGTTCGGAGGACATTATTTTAAGAGTATTAAGCCTAACGTATGCTTATTTCACAACAAAATATCGGTTTAGGCGCAGTTGGTCTAATTCAACTGCGAATTGGACCAATTACAAATTAGATCAATTGCTCCTGAACAAAAGTATCAATTGCTAAAATCTTTACTCATGGGTCTTCGTGATATCGGATACACGATAAAATAACTATAGTTTTTCCTGCTTAAAGCGACTGTTTGGTCCGTGTAAAGAAAATCTTCAACGATTTATTTGACAATTTGTTTGCCCACAGATGGACAACTACAGGCGGCCACAACAAATCACTGACGACGGTTACTACACTGAGAATCTGTAAATTATACCTAATCTATAACATATTTGACATATTACCACTGTTTAACACGTCTAAGTACCTTCACAAGTAAGCTCGATTTTCAACTACCTACGATGTCATTAAAATATTAAAAATAATATAAAATTTATTATAAATTAAATGTGACTTGCATTAAATTAGTTAACTATATTTTTTCAAAAATTGTATGAAACTAGGCATTTTAAATTAATACCTACCTACGAGGTTGATAGGAAGATTGTTGTTAAAAATATTATATTACCTAAATCTTATTAATCAATACGAAATAAATGAAAATCAAGCTTATTTAAAGTTATTCAATTGTTATATTTTAAAATAGGTACCTATGTACATTATAAATATATCTTGTCAATTATAAAATTCCACAGAAATTATAAATGTTATTTAAAAAATATTTAAAACTATTTCTTTCAAAAGGCTGGCTGACTGTTGTTTGAAATTGTTTAAATTATATTTTTAAAATGTATAAATCTATCTTTATTTGTATAAATATCTTTATCTTTTCCTTTTCGGAGCGTATTATAAGGCACCGAAGATCGAATACTTAAATGTTATTTTATTACGTATAATCAAATAAAATGTACCCTATGTAACATAAGTTTACCACCGAAACAACGGATTAATGTACTTATTACCTTATTATATTGTAGAAAAGTGACTGTCTCTATGATATAAGAATGTTTGTGTATTTATTAAATGGTTAGATACATACAATATGGCATCGCAGTTTTCTTTTATTTAATATCCTTTTTTTGAAGCGGTGCTGGATGAGTGAGAAAGTAACCGTCTTGCACTCAAAAGGAGTCGATCCCGGGCGATAACTAGTATCAACAATTTCACTTTGTGGAATTTATATGTATTAAGCAAATAATAATTTGCCATCTGCTAACGGTGAAGGTAAAAATCGTGAGGAAACATGTCTTAAAAGAAATTCTCTAGACATGTCTAGTTCACCAAGCGTCCAGGGGCTCCTGTAACTGATTAACATCAGGCGGGCCGTATGCTTGTTGCCACCTAAGAAGTACAAGAAAAAGCTTAACTAAGGCTAGATTTTACTACTAAAATTATATGGTAACGTACAGCAAATTAGCCTATCACGCTATTGCAATAATAATATATTGAACTATGTAATTGTAACTCACAAACAGAAGATTGTAAGTATCTTGCAATTAAAAAGTGGCTTGAGTTGTTGCCAGTTCTTCTAGTGCGCGAATTATGTCGCCGCAAGTGTTCTCGAGCCTCAACACGGGGGTGGCGAGACCGAAGCAGAGCATAAGATTATGTTCCCTTTAAATCTTAGATCATGAAAATTGTTGTTGAAAAAAAAAACGTTTTCTCTTATTGTGCCGTACTTCTGTCTCTCTCTCTCTCTCTCCGTGTAGGTAACCGAAGAGGCAAAAGTAAAGACCTTTTTATATAATAATTAGGTGGCAATCAAGCATACGACTTGCCTGATAGTAAGCAGTTTGCGTAGCCTGTACACGTTTAAACGGCTTTCTTTTTAAACTACTTTAACAAAAGCGATTCTTATGAAACTTTACACACATATTGAGGTACCATGACAATACAATATTATAATACGTATGAAATGATATATGATATGACCACCCGATGATGAAGTCAGGAGGTAATCAGAAGAACTAAATAGAACCGTTTTCTATGCTAACGTTTTAAGAGAGGTAGGGCACCATACTAGCTTACTCGCTAGTAGCCCGACTGGGGAAAGAACAAGAGAGCACAGCTAAGTACACAGTGGAGTAGTTGTGTTCCTATGTGAGTACAGGTCTTCAGCGATCATTTATGGATGTCCTTTGAAATAAACAATACTCCATCTTAAAGCCCTGGTGTAAAAAAGGGTCGACAACACGCCTGCAACTTCTGGTGTTGCAGGCTTCCATAGGCTACGGTAACTGCTTAACATCAGGCAGGCCGTATGCTTGTTTGCCACCCAAGTAGTATAAAAATAGTCTATTACCATTTTTTTTGAGTTGTTAAGGGCTTTTCATGGCGACCACGAACTGGAAGACGCAGTGTGGGCAGGCCTCTAACAAGGTGGACCGACGACCTGGTAAAGGTTGCGGGCAACCGATGGACAAGGTCAGCTCAGGACCGAATGATGTGGAAGACCTTGGGGGAGGCCTATGTCCAGCAGTGGACGTCTTGTGGCTGAGATGGAAGGGCATTTCAGGTAACAGATATTTTGTTATTTTTATGATCGCATAATACAGTATCAAATAAAAATTTTACCCACTCACAATTTCTTTTAAGTATTTTTACTGTTAACCCATATCATCCCACGGTTGGGCAAAGACAAACATTGTAGAAAATAAATAGCACTCGACCTTTGACCCTTCAATCCTAACCCTCATACAGTCGTGACATGCCGTCAACTCACAAATTAAGAAGTTCGTAAAATTGCGTATAAAATGAAATTAAATATAAATCATTTTCTCATTAAAAGTTTATTAATTTGTTGTGTGGAACAAACAAACGCTCAGGTGGGGAAGTAACGTATTATAAACTTATATTTTAATCTTACCCACACATAGAAAGATTGCTATACGTAAATAGCATGTGGTGGCGCAAATAGATTTTGGTCACGGCCGCCAATCTCAACGGAGATTAGTCTAATAAAATATTAAGTAATTATTTTTCTCTATCTTTTCTGTCCATCCTAAAATTGCCTGTAAGAAATTGCCTTTATATTCCGCCCATTGGGCATTAATATTTATGTAAGGAATATGTATTTTGGTGTAAAATTAAGAGTTATCTATCTATTAGTCAACTGTGTGATACAATATTTTAGTGCAGAACCACAGGCACTCTCTTTTATCTCACTCTCATCCTTATTGTTCGAATGGGACGGCAATCCTACACGATCGGAGATTAGGTGCAAGACGGGCTTTACTTGTCTTCTGAGGCATAGAGAAGACACGCGAGCAGCGCATTCGTCACATCTGGACACACCGAGTTCGGGGTTACAATCAGGTGTCAATTTAAAATCCATTACATCTTTCTTCTATCTATACTTACTTAAACAAACTCTTTATAAAGCTATTATAAAGCTGAAGAGTTTGTTTGTTTGGTTGAACGCGCTAATCTCAGAAAGTACTGTTATGTAATCTTTTTTTGTTGAATAGTGCATTTATCCAGGAAGGCTATAGGCTATATAACATCACGCTTTGATCAATAGGAGCGGAGCAGTAGTGAGATATGTTGCATAATATTCCAAATTACAACGCGGACGAAGTCGCAGGGGACCCCTAGTTATATATAAAAATGAATTCCCATTTTCCTTGGTCACGCCATAACTTGAAAATGACTTTGCCGATTTCAATCTTCTTTATTTTAAAAGTTCCTAATACTTTCTAGAAGCCCTTTTACGAATAAAAAAGGAAATTGCTTGGAAAATCCGAGCAAAGTCGGGGCGGGCCGGTAGTTGTGAAATAAATATTTTATTGTAATTAGAATTGACTAAATCTAAACACATAAACTACAATACAAAGCTAATGAAGTACGACATGATAATACTATTTAACAATAGACTATTTACGAACGTTTATCAATCCGCCATTATCTATCCTAATGGGCTACTGAGACGATTCATTCTCATATCTGATACATTTGAAGAAATGAATTGTTTAACTTCAGTGAAGGATATATCAGAATTCTGTTTATTTTAAGCAATAATATCTAGTTGGGCTGAACGAGACTAAACTATGGAAAAGGAATATTTTTTCATGTACATATTTTATATTCCGCCAAATGTATGGAGGAGACCCATGCCCAGCAGTGGGACGTTTATGGGTTGATGATGAAAGTATATAATACAACTTGAATTCGTAAGATGTTAAATTTAGTATTTTTTATTTTTTCCATTAAAGACAACTCCCGCACTAGAGAACAAGCTCTGTGTCGCGGGGGACTTTACAAACATACAATTAACGAACACAAATTACACCCAGTCTCAGAACAACTCTTTGTGGGCCACACAACGTTTTGTCCTGTGTAAGAATCAAACCCACAATCTCGTGCCCAGCAGGCGCATACTGCGACCACTGGGCCACGAAGGCAGTCAAAAGTAGGTTCCTCATTGTTTGAAATTTAAATCAAGTTTTTTTTTTTATTCTTATAATAATAAGTATTTGATACAGAATCACGCCAAAACGATTAAACGGATCTGCCCCTCTAGACAAGTGGCATAAGCGATAGTCGAATCGAAAAGTGAAAAAAGCAAATGTATGGGCTTTGACGTAAGTTTACGACATTATATCGTTAACTTACGTCAAATCCCATACATTTGCCTTTTTGACTTTTCGATTCGACTACCGTTTATGCCACTTGTCTAGAGGGTCTGTATGAATTTAGCACAGGTATAGATTACCTCACCGCCCCGGCTTCGCTCGGGTGATATTTCTCGGGGATCCATAATGTTTTTGTCAATAAAATATAGCCTATGACACTCACAAATAACGTGGCTTTTTATTGGTAAAATAATTTTCAAAATCGGTTCAGTAGATCCAGAGATTACCTTCAACAACGTCACAGTCACAAACGTTACCTCTTTATAATATAGTATCATTCTCTGAACCCATAAACCTCCGACTACTGGACACGAGTCTCCTCCATACACTTGGAGGGATATTAGCCTACTATAATATGGTACAGATAATCTGAAATAGCACAGACTACTTTTTATCCCGAATAAAATACTGTTGTTGACTGCCTTAATGGTCCAGTGGCTGCATGCGCCTGCTGTGCACGAGGTTGCGGGTCCGATTCCCACACAGGAAAAAACTTTCTGTGACCCACAAAGTGTTGTTCAGAGTCTGGGTATAATTTTAGTCCGTTAATTGTATATTTGTAAAGTCTCCCGCAGAGCTTGTTTTCTAGTGCGGGAGTTGTCTTTTTTAAAACAAAAAACAAACTGTTTCCGTGGGACTGTGCACGTAGGCGAAACCGTAGGCGGATAATAGTAGATATTTAACTAAAACAGAACGAAGACGTATAATAAATAACTGCAGTTAATAATAAGCCCATGAGTAACATAAAACAGTTCTATTTTCACTTAAAAAAAACAACAACAACCTTATAAACACTTAGTGACATAAAACTTGTGAAAATTACACTCAAGGGTGTAAATTAAAATGATTCCGTTATTCTTAAGTAACATTCAAAGTGTTCCCAAGTTTAAATTGTTAAGAAAACATTCTATTGTTGACATGAATATGAATGTGGTTTATTCATTCATTTAATCTTCGAGCCTAGAGAGTTGGATAAGAAATGACACGTATGTTAGAAAGAAAGAATAGTCTTAATAACTAACTAATATAAATAAACTAGCTGACCCAGCAAACGTTGTTTTGCCATATAAAGTAAAAGTAGTAATATCGCTATTAACAAATAGGGGATGATCGTAGAAGGGTGAAAATTTAGGGTTGTATGTATTTTTCAATTCTAAATAATAAAAAAATAAAAAAAAAAATGGTCCAAAAAATAAATTTCGATTTGGACATTTCAGACCCTTAACATTTAGATGTTGACAGATTCCCAAACCAACCCGATATGCACACAAAATTTCTTAAAAATCGGTCGACCCGTTTCGGAGGAATTTGGCAACAAACACCGCGACACGAAAATTTTATATCCATCCATCCATAAGACGTCCACTGCTGGACATAGGCCTCCCCCAAGGTCCTCCACATCGTTCGGTCCTGAGCTGACCTTGTCCATCGGTTGGCCGTGACCTTTACCAGGTCGTCGGTCCACCTTGTTGGAGGCTTGCCCACGCTGCGTCTTCCAGTTCGTGGTCGCCACTCTAAAACCTTTCTGCCTCTACGGCCATCGGTGACCAGTGACCGCCATAGCTCGAAGAATTGCCTCAATTAAGTGGCAATGGGCAGGGTATAGCTCGCAGAACTTTATATATTAGATAGTAGCTATATCAAATACACTATACATACTTATTTTCATTATACTAACTTGTTTCAACGAGGTACATGAGTTATAAAAATCGTCGTTTATGTAAGTTACCTATCACAAACGCTTTAAGTTAGATTGCATAGTGCTCGCATGAAAGGCTAGTTAGCCAAGTTTTTAATAATATTGAGGTTTCAACCAAGCATACGGTCCACCTTATAACAAATAAGCGATTACCGTAAGCTATAAACGTTTACAGTAACATTTTTAGATAAAAAAAAAATTAACCGACTTCAAAAAGCTGAAGATAATCGAATACAGATTGAAATCGGTGCTAGGTTCATCCTGTCACCTAATATTCAGCTCGGGCGTCGCGTCGACTTTAATCTGTATTCGGTTAATTTTGGCTTTTTGAAAGGGAATTCGGACTTTGAAGACGGTTTAATTTTTTTATCTAAAACTTTACTGTAAGCGTTCAAAGCTTACTACTTACTTACGGTTATCGCTAATTTGGTATAAGTTGTTGATTTTGCAAAGAAAAAAAATATTAATAAAGTTAAAGGAAAAAATATACATATGAAAAACATTTAAGGTTATTTCTATAACATTTAAGGTTATTTCTATAAAATTTAAGGTTATTTCTATAACACTTAAGGTTATTTTTATAACATTAAAGAGCTGCCCTCGATTGCCCTGGGATTCCATCATCAGATCCTGACTTGATGCCAATTGGAACACCTTAAGAGTTATTCTTTCAAATAAAAAATAATAATTGAGAATCGGTCCACAAATGGGAGAGTTTTCGGTGAACATACATAAGAAAAAAAAAAAACATTCAGTCGAACATAAATTTTTCCTATTTTGAAGTCGGTAAAAAAGAGGTAATACTTTTTTGCTGACATTCGGTCGTTTACTGTTTTACAAGATACAGTAAACCTTCAACCCGAAACATAAGTAGTGCATTTTGTACTCTATTTCAATTTGACTGGCCTGTTGGTCTTGTGGTTAGTGACTCTGACTGCTACGCCAGAGGTCGTGGGTTCGATTCCCACCCAGTTCAAATCTTTGTGTGATGAGGACAAATTTTTGTTTTGTGTCTGGGTGTAATTTATCTATAATATGTATGTATTTAGAAATATATAAGTATGTTTATCAGTTGTCTGGTTACCGTAGTACATACAGGCTCTGCCTAGTTTGGGATCAGATAGCAATGTGTGAGTTGTCCCGAAAATTTGCACCCTTCGTTGTCCGATTCGCAGACCTAACCGATATGCACACAAATTGAACGAAAATAGGTAGGAGCCATTTCGGAGGAGTTTAATTACAAACACCGTGACACGAGAATTTTATATATTATATAAGATAAAAGGTTTCAAACTAAATGATTGACAGATAATACCCGGTCTGACGTAGATAGTAATATGATATTTAGCATAAGGTTCTGTGAGGGGTTCATTAAGAAAGGGTTTATCCAAAATTAACTAACTAATGAGGTGAAATGGGATGTTAATGTTTGTATGTAATATTGTATTCTATGCGTGTTAATATGAAACACTTAGTATTAGGTACATGAATAGTATATTCGATACTAAAATATTAATCGATATTAATATTATATATACGTCGGCGACCTAGATGCATGCGAGAAAGATTCGTGGAATAAGGCAATGAAGAGATGGGATTGGAAGGTTTATTTTGTTCAGCAGTAGGACGATACAGGCTAAATTCTTTAAAAAAAGACAACTCTCGCACAAGCCCCGTGTCGCGGGGGACTTTACAAACATTCAATTAACGGACTCAAAGTACACCCAGACGCCCAGAGGGGTAACTATTTATGGATCACACACTTATTTTTATTGTTTTAAATGCAAATTAAATAATAATAAATATACATATATAAGTACTCGGTCTTTTTCGCACTTGGCCACTCAGGTGGCGGTTTGTGCAAGGGATCGGTAATAAAGGTACCACCCATAGTTAAATTTTATGATTTTTGTATTTGGTAATACTCGTATGTATAATTTACCTACATACATACATATTATAATAATAAAACATTTATTTCAAACAATTCAGTCCATATCATTTTATAACAATTACAAAAATTACTATAGATACGATAAAATTATAATACATGATAACGAATTAGAATAATAATAGAATAAAATAAAAATTAAATTACAAAATCAAAACTTTAACAAATTATGAATGAAAAACCCGTGAATAAGGTGTGGGGCAGATAGTTTTAAGAGCACACGGGTGCATGTAGGGACTGCCAGTGTTGCCAGAATGGCCCGTCCAACCTGTCAGCGACGACCGCGAGGAGACTGTTACCGCTGCCCCGCACTCTACTCGCCGGCTGATTCTCTAAGAAACAGCGATGGCAAACTGACAGTTGTGATCGCAAACTGACAATTGTGATTGCTCGGTGACGGCACAATTTATTGACTAAACGTCAATAAGGTATCTTATGGCATACCGATTTTCAATCTGACAGCCAGATTTTGCTCGGTTTTTGCGGTGGCTCGGTTTTTGCGGTGGCTCGATTTTTGCTCTTACGGATTACCCCTGTCGCTATCGACGTCGTCCTCTTACGCATCGTGATGAAAAAACAATCCACGTGCACCTCGGCAAATAATATTGTTATAGAGAAATCGACCGAAATTGAACCAAAGTGAGCATAGCAAGTGAGAATTAAAATCGAACATATCTTTTTGCTTTATTTGAGCACCAAGCTATTATACCCATTGGTGCTCAAGAGGCGCGAGTTCAATTCCAGGTAGCAGTACTAATGTGAATTTCACTTTGTGCAGTTCATATGTACTAATCAAATGATTCGCCATCTGCTAACGGTGAAGGAAAACATCGTAAACCCACATGTCTTAAAAGAAATTCTAAAGACATGTCTGATTCACCAACCTGCATTAGACCAGCATGTGTGAATTAAGGCCTAAACCCTCTCTCTTTTGATAGAGGAGAGGAGACCCGTGCCTAGCAGTGGGACATATGGTTTGGTATTATTGTATATATTAGGATTCTGCATCTGACTGGTGTGACCTCAACTCTGGTGTCCCTCAAGCTGGCATTCTTTCTCCTCTACTGTTTTCTATATTTATTAACTTCGTGACTCCTAATCTTCAGTGCGCGTATCATCTTTATACCGATGACTTGCAACTGTATTCTAAAGCTAGCACTGACAGTGTGTCTGTGGCGATTGCGAACATTAATGCTGACTTGGAAGCAATGAAGTGTAGGTCTAGCAGATTTGGTTTATCTTGAACCCTACAATGAATGAATTTTGAATCTTGCACCTACTTTGTTTATCTCTGCATCACCCTACGGTTGGCTGGTAGAGAATGCCTTTGGCATTAAGCCCACCATTGTACATTATGTGCATAAAGTTCTAAAAAAAAAAACTAAACCTATTGATAAAATATATAACACACAAATTCATAGGCTACGGTAACTGCTTACTATCAGGCGGGCCGTATGCTTGTTTGCCTCCTTGGTAGTATAAAAAAAAACCTTTATTGATTTTTTTTTAAAAACTAGTCTTCATATAGCGGCCCTGTATACATATTTTCTTGTGAGTACTAATATTATAAACTATATCAGGAAAGTTTATAAAAACGTGGGAACTTCCACATGAAGTTACTCCGCGAAAGCAACACAGTCGTAAGCAATTAAAAGTTGCTTATCTACAAAAGTTGTCGCCAACCGCAGAATACAGTAGCTACTATTTATTTATTCATGTTACTTTGTATCAAGTAACATTTTGTATTAATGGGTATAAGTATAAGGTCAACGAAGAATGAAAAGTCTCCTGTCCAACAGTAGACATTAGCTAAATATTGGTATAAATAGAAATGCTTAAACTTTATGTTAAGTATGTTTTTGTGTTCAGTTTAAGTTTATATTAAAGTTTATCTAGTTTTATAGTGTATTTATTATTGTTTTTTTTATCTCATTTATTTGTTAATAAATAATATATAAAAATGTGTGAATTAAGGCCTTAACCTCTCTCTCTCTCTTGATAGAGGAGAGGAGACCCGTGCCCAGCAGTGGGACATAATTATATAAGTTGCTATTATTTTTTGTTATTTTTTTGCCATCTAGAATAATAAATGTATAGCTTTTCGTCCGTGAATATCATGTGTGGTCTAAGTAGAATACCAGCGCCGCTGCGTCATACCGCGTAGTAGCATCAAGCTGAGCTGAGATCATTTTTGCCTTTCAATTTTTTTTACAATAATGTAGTACCTACTACTACTACGTTCCAAGAAGCAAATTGCTGACGTAGGCCACTTAGCAGCCAAGCTAAAGTGGAACTGGGCGGGTCACGTTAGTCGCATGCCGGAGGAGTTGTGGGCAAAAATAACGACGCAGTGGGTCCGGTCACGTGGTAGGCCCAAAATGAGATGGCGAGATGAGCTTGACGCCTATAAAAGGGATTGGCTACAATTGGCAAAAGATAGACTATCAAGGAAAAAGGAAAGGGAGGCCTTTGCCTTGCAGTGGGACAGTATAGGCTAATAATAATAATAAAAGTACCTACTATTCATATTTCTATGTTATTGAGAGCAAAATAAATATGTTTTCTTTCTAAACAAAACATTAGTTTTAATCAAATTAAACAACTAGTTTTTAAGTCCACTGGTCATAGAGCCACGGTACGTGGTCCACGCGGTATAACACGAGTAATAACTTATTAATGTAAGTATATAATGTATATATACAACGTATTTTATATATCCTAAAATTTTCCTTGCGGTACAATTTTTGCAAGGAGCTCAAATATTGAGCACAGCAATATCACCGCAATTTTCCTGGCAGTACCTACACAACCTATATTGAATATTTTAGGTTGACATAATATGTCAATTTAAAATATTCAATATAGGTTGTGTACTGGCAGGAAAATACATAATAATATATATAATTTAACACTTGCAACCAACTTTAATACGTTTTTACTACGAGCAAAACTTCGATACCATAATCCTACTAATATTAAAACGCGAAAGTTTGTAAGTAACTATGGATGGATGGATGTTTTGTTACTCTTGCCCGTAAAATCTTCTGAACGGATCTGGATGAAATTTGGCACAGAGTTAGATTATGGTCTGGAATAACACATAGACTACATTTTACACAACACATTTTGTCGGTTATCGCTGTAACACATTTTACAGCGATATCCGACATCCACGCGGGCAGAACCGCGGGCAAAAGCTAGTGTAACCAATAAATATACTATGTAAATAATGCCTGCAGTTGCATTATTACATAGAATATTACCATAGCAGTTACTGTAGCCTAGGGACGCTTGCAATATCAGAGGTATCACTTGCGTCTTGCCGACCCAAGAATTTTAACACCATAGTTTTATGATGCAATTATAATAATAATAATAATAATATAATAATATTTAATAAAACATAAATTACACAAATAACAATAATGAGCTTTACATCGGCCCCAAACTAAGCGCAAGCTTGTGTCTTGGACGCCGTTGAAGATGCTCAGGTTACAATATATACCTTATATACTAACATACATTACATTTTATTATAAACTAAACACTAATATTATTTCTATTGTTTTGTACGTTGGGTCTGCGACGCACTACGCTGTTGTATGGTGTCATGTAGCGTTCCACGGAACCGCCGAAACACGACACTCCTCGGCCAGAAATCCTCCGTCATGTAGGTTGTCAGCTGTTCAGTTGGGACTCGCACTACGAATGAAGCGAAGTTAACATTGTGGCGCGAGTCCAGCCTAGTAACCCTCAGTCTGTTACCGGTCTTCACTCGTATGTACTCCACAACGTCTTCCGTCGTCGTATTGTACATCAATCTTGAAACATACAACTGCGTCGTTGGAATAGCAGGACGCAGCAGCATGTTAGGTCCGGCCAATGCTGTACCGCATTGATTTCGGCAGTTGGGCTTTTTACGTTTACGTTCTACAACGATAAAGCCTTCCTGGTCAATCTTGCTCTTGGGTGTAGACGGCACCAGTTGAGCAGTTTTCGCTTGCCGCTCTGGTTGTTGGTGAAGTTGGCTGGCAGCTGTAGCATATGTACGCTTTGGCGATGACGTACTTGCATTGTTCGGTATCGGGTCATTAGATACGGGGCGCGCGGGGCAGGGCACTACGTCACTCGCAGAGACGGCGGCCACCGTCGTGTCAAATTTTGCTGATGCAAAACTCGCCTGCGACATATTGCCTGCATCGCAACTCGGGTTAACGTTCGATGCCTCGTGTGACCTACTTGTTGTGATAATGTGACGCAAGTCCATTACTTCGGCACGTAGGTCACTGATGGTAATTTGGGAACCTTCGAACTTTAACTTCATATCTTCTAGACTTGAGTTGATGGTCGAGATATCGTTCAGCAGCTTGGCGATGTTGATATCATTCACATCAGCAGGCGGAAGCCTGCGCAGATCCTTTGCCACGAAAGTCGGTATCAAATCAGTATCGGTCTCCTTTAAGAACTTCATGATGTCTTGGAGACTTTTCTCACCTTTGACATCCCTTCTTCGAGACGGCATTTGGTCTGCCATATTTGCTGACTTATATAACAGAGTCTTGGCTTCATGGATATCGTCTTCATCGAAACATGATGTGCAGATTTTAACCAGGCGCTCCTCGTCCTTAAAACCACACAACAACTGCTTGTCCTGCAGGTATGCTAACAGCTCGTTAACCACATAAGTTTTCCAACTCATTGTGACGTAGACGGCAGCGGCTTATGCCGCGCTAGGCGCGAATTAAAAATTCGTACTAGTAATGAGGTGCGTCCGATTACGACCGCAGTCAGCACTCGAATCCCTTTAAATTTCCTAGTATAGGAAAACTTTTCGTTAAAAATGCATCCCTAAATGAGCTATGGAAACCTTCCTTTGGCTGTGGTCTTCTGTAAGGTTGACGTACTTTTCCAGTCGAGCTTGCGCACCAGTATGGTGGCCTATCTCTCGTAAATGAAAATTCGGGACTGCCGGTAGAAATGAAAACTAAATAACTTGTGAATCGTCGAGCTATTAGATTATTATTTTTGAATATGGAAAGCGTTCGGTGACGATGACGCGAGTTCCATGATTTTTGTTCACCCAAAAAGTTTAAATATGGAAAGCGTTCGGTGACGATGACGCGCGTTCCTTAATTTATGCTAACGTAAAAAGTTTGAATATGGAAAGCGTTCGGCGACGATGACGCGAGTTCCATGATTTTTGTTTACCCAAAAGGTTTGAATATGGAAAGCGTTCGGCGACGATGACGCGGTTTCCATGATTTTTGTTTACCCAAAAAGTTTGAATATGGAAAGCATTCGGTGACGATGACGCGCGTTCGATAATTTTTGAAAAAGTTTGAATATGGAAAGCGTTCGGTGACGATGACGCGAGTTCCATGATTTTTGTTCGTTCACCCAAAAAGTGCTCAAAGAAGTTTTCACTTTAAAAAAATACAGTTAAAATAACCAACCATGACCACTGCTAGGCACGATTCCTAAGTAACTCTAATAAGTTCGATAACTGGCATATGCACTATAAACGTAGGTAGAAGGTAGCTTCATTTTCCGGTGTTTACTGCGCAATGGGACGGCCACCCGGCTGAATAAGGAAATGAGCTCGCTAACGATACTGCGACTCTTACTTTGATGGGTTACTATGTAAGGTAAACTCGGTTTTACAGGTAGTATTTTTGATTATGATAGTGGCTAACAAACATACGGACTGCTTGAATAGAAGCGGTTATTATAGGTAACTAGTGGCCCACCCCGATTTCGCCCAGGTTTATTTTCAGCTCATTTTTTTTTACATAAGAACCTTGTTCTGATAATAACGAACATAGCAAAAAATGAATTAGCGAAATCAGTTCAGAGCCTCTAGACAAGTGGCATGAACGATAGTCGAATAGAAAAGTCAAAAAAACAAATGTATGGGATTTGACGTTAGTCTACGATATAATGTCGTAAACTTACGTCAAACCCCATACATTTACTTTGCGATTCGACTATCGCTTGTGCCATTTGTCTAGAGGGGCAGCTGTTCTCAAGATTTGCGCTTAGCAACACATGCAGCGATTCATATTTATATTATAGACTAGTTGTTGTCCGCGGCTCCACCCGCGTGGATGCCGGTTATCGCTGTAAAAAGTACCCTTTGTGTTATTCCAGACCATAATCTATCTCTGTGCTAAATTTCATCTAAGTCCATTCAGTAGTTTTTACGTGAAAGAGTAACAAACATCCATAAAACCATCCATCCATACTTACAAACTTTCGCGTTTATAATATTAGTAGGATAGTACCAGCGAGCGACATTTTTGTCGCTAATAAGAATAGATAGTTGTATTAGTCAATGGACTAAACGCCAAGATCCTCCATCAACACCTAAGGAGGCTCTCGTTAGACGGTTGGATCTTGGGCCTGATGCAGAAGGCGGTTCTTTTAGATACGGCGCGCATCATGAGGAGCCGATCTCTGGAGCCCTAACCACCGGTAGTTTGCTCCCTCTACCCGATAACTTAAGCAGTTATCATAGCCTATGGACGCTTGCAATACTACCTAGAGGTATCACTTGCATGTTGCCGACTCATATTTCCACACCAGGGCTTCAGATGAAGTGTCTCTGGGATAGGAAAATGTTATTTTCAAAATGCATCCCTGAATTAGCGTTGGAGACCTGTACTCACACACTGAAACACATGTAAACCGCTGTTTGTAGTTGGCTGTAGTCTTCTATAAGGTGGAGGTCCCATCCCAGTCGGACGTGCTCGCCAGTATGGTGCCCTACCTCTTTTTTGCTAGACTTGGCTGGCTTAGCTGCTGGGAGCAGCAACAAATTGCCTATGATTACATCTAATACAACTCATTGGTATTCTATTAAAATGATTCGCTAACGGGCTAACTAGTATCGGTTCAGTATTAGATACTCGTGCAGCTCAATTTGCACCGATTCAAGTTAATCCGACGACACATGAAAAATTCAATTCATTGAAGTGCTTAGTTCAGATATATTTGTGCTGGAAGTGACTTAAGTCATAGGAAATATCAAATGTAATCTACTAAACACAACAGGTTTTCTATAAGTGAAAATCTTTTAATGGATATTTTACTATTGGCATTTTTGTTATAATGTTTTTTTTGTAAGTGTTGGTTTCCCAAATAAATATAAATAAATATCTGTTTGTTTTATAATCCAGTACCTAGACGAACGATATAAGGAATCGGCAGGAAAGTGATCGCAACTGTCACGTAGATCTTTATTGGTATATTTATGTTAAAAACTATTTTTAACCGACTTCAAAAAGAGGAGGTTATCAATTCGTGTGTATTTTTTTTTTCTTTGTTACCGTATAACTCCGTCATTTATGGACCGATTTGAAAAATTCTTTTTTTGTCTGACTGGACATACTTCCAGTTTGGTCCCATTATCATCAAAAGAAAGTTCTGATGATGGGATCCATGAGGAATTGAGGGAACTCCTCAAAAGTTATAGGCACACATATAGCAATTTCTATATTTTTAACAACTAATCAATCATTTGCATTCAGAAAGTGTAATTTGGTGAAGTAAAACTGATGAAGAAGACCACAGATGGCCATCTGAACTTTTCAATAATAAGTATTTTACTGATGGCTATTAGATAAGTTTCGGTTATTGTTGCTAAGCAACTATTAATAAGAAATAATGACGTGAATGAATTGAGCGCGGATTGCACAGATTAAATATTGCTTTTAATACCTACTTGACCCGTGTTCAGCCCGACGCTCAGTCGATTTTATTCGGTTGTAACAAACAAATATTTGAAAATTTTACAACTTGCCGTACTGAAGTCGGTTTTTTTTTGTTAAAATTATGGTAATTTAAATTCAGCCGCTCGGTAGTTGAAATTCAACCGTAATATTATTTTTTTGCAGTCCTATTCTGTATGAACTTTAACTAATAAATCTGACACTCGTCATTACGCACTTTGTGCTTAACAAGGGGTGCATAGGATTTGTCTAAATGTATTAATAAACACTATATAATAGAATTTATAAATAAATATAGAAAAAAATATGTTCTTAAAGCATTAATCAGATTACATTAAAACTTGGGTAACTGTTTAACTTGTTTTGACTACTATGTAAACGTTGCTAGCCCAAAAAATATACTTTATCTAAGCGAAATCTACGCGGGCAAAAGCTAGTAATTCTTAGTAATACTGGACAACTTGGTCGTAGGGTATTTTGAGTCGCCCAACTTATGCGAAAAGAAAATTAATAAAAACAAAAATATTAAAAAGTCATGTATGTCGTTTCAAATACGCCTATATCCGTGTCGAACCTCGAACCGAGCTGAACGAGAGGGCTAATTCAAATCGCTCTGACCGGACGGGTAATTTGTCGTGTATCAGTTACGATGCCAATAGTGTCTAAGGATAGTTGACGTCACTTTATGTCGATCGTGCAGGTTGGCATTTCAATAAAAGAACTCTTTGGTAGGTAGGGCACCATACTTGCGAGCAAGCCCGACTGGGGTAGCTCCACCGAGATAATTTTGACAGAGTTATTTTCGCACAACTAATATCTCACTTTTTTATTTTATTTTATTCATTTTGGGAGGCAAACAACCATACAGCCCGCCTGATGTTAAGCAGTTACCGTAGCGTATGGACGCTTTTAATAACAGAGCTATCACACCTATTTTTTTACACCAAGGATTTAAGATGTAGTGTCCTTGGGATAGGAAAACGTTTCTTTCAAAACGTATCCCTAAATGAGCGCTGGAGACCTGTACTCACACACAGGAACACAACCACTCCGCTGTGTGTAGTTAATTGGCTGTGGTCTTCTGTAAGGTCCTTCCCCAGTCGGACTTGCTTGCTAGTTTCGTGCTCTACCTCTCTTAATCTCTCCTTTCTTTCTCTCTGATATAAAAATCTGTATTGAAAACAAAAACAACAATAAAAGTGCATGCAAATCTGAAATTCAATAGGTACCAATTAAAAGCAAACGAAAGTGAAGTTGTTTACCTGCAATTAAATCGTGACGTAGTGCGCTGGCAGTTTGTATTGTTTTATATTTTATTTGCAGTAATAAGGATCCGTTATTAAGTTCAATTAAAATATATTTTTTATTTTGTTATGTAGGTAACTATATACTTTGTTGGTCTAATAATCGATAAGTACAACTGATAGTCGCGAGGTCCCTGAGTTCGATTTGAGGGTTTAGCCAAAAAAGATATTAAGTTTTTCTATCAAGAACAATAATAATAATATATGCCTGAAGTTAGGAATTAGGCAGTGTTTACACCCGCGTGCCTCGGATAGCGATGCGTCGGATTAGCGGGTATCTAATAAAGAGTGCATCTGCGTTTATTATAATACGAGTAGCATAATATAATATTATCTGTTGTATAGTTATCAAGTCTCCTGTGAAAATTAGCCGTCATTACCGAAACTTGGTTAGGTGGACAGTACTATATTTAAAATTGTTGATGAAACTGATTTAATAGCATATGAAGAATGTTTCAATTTATTAAACACTTACCTTGCTTTGTTAAAATATTTGTGGCGCTGCGCTTAAGAGCGTATTCACAAAATAGCGCAGCTACAGATTAGGTAATTATCGGTCGACCGGCCGCGTGCGCGTGGCGAGTGCGCGTGTGTGCGTGATCCTCGCACACATACATTGTTCGTGAAGTATGTTCGGCACAGTGCAGGGCCGCGTAAACTTTATTGTTATATTACGGTACGATTTTTGGTGTTATAATAGGTATTTGTATTGTAAATTTGTAGAATATGTTATTATTAGAGAAGTAAAGGAACACTTTGGCATACCATATCTATTCTAATACATATTATTATTATAAATGCGAATGTTTGGATGAATTGATGTACCTAAGTACCTATGGACCTTTTTCTTGCTTGTTTCTGCCTGGGGTTGTAAGTGCAGGTGAAGCCGTGGGTGGAAACTAATGCCATAACATGATACCTAGCCTACAAAAAAGTAGTAGGTAGTGGTGGTTTTTTGTAGGCTAGGTAGGTAGGTAGGTACAAAAAACAAAAAAAGATCATAATATTAATACACCACAGCCAAATTATTTATTTATTTAAAACTTTATGCACAATCGCACACAGGCAGACTTAATGCCATAGGCATTCTCTACCAGTTGACCTTGGATGATACAGAGATGAACATAGTAGGTGCACTCAAAAACAAAAAAAAATGGATAAAACAAAGAAACAAATTTAAGATAAGGATATAGATTCAACAACATCTAAAAAAAATATAATGAATATATATGCTGTGGTATATATAATATATAAAATAAATATACCTACTTACATAAAATATATAAATATAAACAAAATTGTTATGAAAGTGTTAGACGTACTAATTCCGGCGATTCATCAGCGAGGAGAGCCCAAACCTTCACCTAAATTACTACACACAGCGGTGTAGTTGTGATCTTATGTGTGAGTACTCCTGCGTTTTGGAAGAAACGTTTCCTATCCCAGGGATACTCCATCATAAAGCCCTGGTGTTAAAAAAATGGGTCGGCAACACGCAAGTGATACCTTTGGTATTGCAAGCGTCCATAGGCTACGGTAACTGCTTATCATCATTATTATTTTATTTTATTATTTTAATTTTATTTTTTATTTTAAATTCATAGGTTAGATACCTTTTTTGATACATAAAGATTTTATTTTATTTTATTTGCTACACACGCGACTACATTGTATATTTAACAGAATTAGAATGTGATTTTAACGTAAGGCTCAGTGGTCAGTGGATGTGTGTGACTGCTGATCACGAGGTCACGAGGTCCCGGGTTCGATTCCCGGCCCGGGAATCGAACCCGGGACCTCGTATTTTATTTCATTTTATTCCATTTTTTCTATTTTATTCCATTTTTTTTTCCATTTTATTCCAATTTTTCTATTTATTCTATTTTATTCCATTTTATTCCATTTTTTCTATTTTATTCCATTTTTTTTCCATTTTTTTCCATTTTATTCCATTTTTTCTATTTATTCTATTTTATTCCATTTTATTCCAATTTATTCCATTTTATTCCATTTTATTCCATTTTATTCCATTTTATTCCATTTTATTCCATTTTATTCCATTTTATTTCATTTTATTCCATTTTATTCCAATTTATTCCATTTTATTCCATTTTTTTCTATTTTATTCCATTTTTTCTATTTATTCTATTTTATTCCATTTTATTCAATTTTTTTTCCATTTTATTCCATTTTTTTTCCATTTTATTCCATTTTTTCTATTTATTCTATTTTATTCCATTTTATTCCATTTTTTTCCATTTTATTCCATTTTATTCTATTTTATTCTATTTTATTTTATTTTATTTCATTTTATTTGCCCGACCCGGGAATCGAACCCGGGACCTCGTGACCTCGTGATCAGCAGTCACACACATCCACCACTGAGCCTAACGTTAAAATCACATTCTAAACATAAATCATTCAATTATTTGACAAAAGTATGACCGTATAAGATTATCAGTAGTAAAATAATAACATTAGTATGATACGAGTACTGTACCCACTGTTGACGATATCTAATAAATTACGTAAACTGAGGTTCGGCGGCCAGGAGCGCGAGCGACATAGGTCCTTCCTCTAAAGGCGCACGCGCGGCACTGAATCGTGCATCATGTCAGTGTTGCGAACTTGCGAGTTTTATACGTTATGTTTGATCACATATAACGAAAAAAATAATCTATGAATTAATCAGAAATATATTTTATTTTCAAGATAAAGCACTATATTTTGATAAGGTGAAGTATTTTTATACTTTATTTTATTAATTTAAAGTTGGCTGCATGTTTTATAACACGCGATTTTTGACGAATTATTGTTTTATAAATATGTTTGTTGTTCTCTAAACCTTATAAAATCGCAAATTATTCATTAAAAAATCACTTGTAGACTATATGCTTAGTACTTACATATATGTTTTAAAGTAATAGGTATAACCAATTCTTCAAAATATGCTGTCTGCGATGCCCCGAATTGCGCCATTACGAATTCGTGTGTTGGAAAATAATTATTTAAAAAATAACCAACCACGTTAGTAGACTTTGACTATAGTTAGCCCCTTTGTCAACGACATATCTATAACTAAACCTTGGAAATTGAAACCTGCATCACTTCATAGCCGAGAATTATCACTTAGAAAACTGCGTATTTTTGCTTATTTTACTGAAAAGTGTGAATACGCTCTTAAATGTTAGCAGCGCTAGTGATACTGCTTATAAGCGACATCTATCGGTGATCCGAGATATCAAACATCTATCACAATGAAAAGAGTAAAAAAAATCTAATTTATTTTCAGACGTGTTCATACTATTTTTTTACACAAGGGCTTTAAGATCGGAGTATCCCTGGGATAAGAATACATTTCTTTCAAAACGCATCCCTAAATGAGCGCTGGAGACATGTAAAAATATATATTTCCACCTTCATACAAAAGACAACATGTTTCAATCCCCGTCTTCCTACACAACTCAGTTAAGTGAGGAAATGCTTGCCCTTTGTCCAGCACACGTGAAAAATCACCGTTCTCTGTCCATAATAAGTACATTTAACACAAATAACACGTCACGAATGAAAGATTGTCTTCTAAACGTTTCTATATTGTTGTTATAGAGTAAAAAGAATCACTCTCTAGATCCTTTGTAGTAAATATATAGGTAGCACACTATGGGCTTGTCTACACGCACACGTCACGATGTCTATTCTATTCTATTTTTTGATATGGCAAGTAATGACGATGTCGACAACCGCAATTGTCAGATGCGAAAAGGAAAAGCAAGTGTACACGATAATTATTTATATTTCTAAGTGATTAAATTATGCTTTACTGACATCGCACTAGTTGTGTTAATAAGGTATTAAAACAAACAAATAATCATTTTAACAAAAAAAACTACTTCAGTACGGCAAGTTGTAGAACTTTTAAAAACTATAAAATTCCTTTAAGATAGGAGGATCCCTGGGATGGGAATAAGTTTCTTTCAAAACGCATCTCTAAATGAGCGCTGGAGACCTGTACTTACACACGCAGGCACACAAATACACCGTTGTTTAGTTATTTGGCTGTGGTCTTCTATAAAGGTCCTTCCCCAGTCGGGCCTTGCTTGCTAGTACGGTGCCCTACCTCTCTTAAAAGTTTGTCTAACTATTAGTTAAATGTAACTAGTACGAGTACAATGAGTAGGTAACTAAAATGGAGTAAAGCTGTTATTGTTAATGAGGATGGTCAGTAACAATGATTAAAATGATGCAACAGACTCCTAATGCTACATTAAATATGTGTTTCAACCTTTTTGTTTTAGTTCGTGTATGGTGTAAAGGAAAAGAGAAAAGCGAGAATAACAGAAACGTTAAATTATATTCGTACTAGTTGTTGCTCGCGACTTCGCACGCGTGGATGTCGGTTATCGCTGCAAAAAGTAACCTATGTGTGATTCCAGACCATAATCTATCTCTGTGCCTAATTTCATCCAGATCCGTTCAGTAGTTTTTACGTGAAAGAGTAACAAACATCTATCCATCCATCCATTCTCACAAACTTTCACATTTATAATATTAGTAAGGATTATTATGGTATATGGTATGTAATCTTAGGTAGCAAAGGTAAAAGGAGTTTATAGGTAAAGTCTTTTCTTTTTATATCCCACACTAGGCAACAAGCCGTGTTTCGCCGGGAGCTTTACAAACATACAATCCATTTCATAATTCGAATTGTTTTCATTCAAGGTTAGAAAACTGTGAATAAGAACATCGTGAACATCCACAGGAGAAATTCCACAACGTCTACATCCCTATCTTTTAATTAAAATGTGTTTTAAGAAAATACATGATAAAAACATAAACCATATATGTTATTCAGAATTCTTTTAGCTTCTTTACTTACTAAAGTGTACGCTGGTCCTTAGAGTCGTTCGAGCGAGAATGAGGGACGGAGTTCCAGCGCTTTAACAGGTCTTCAACGCTTATTTGGGGATAGTCCGAACAACAGTCCAACAATATCATAGTCCAATATGTAATTGTTGTATAAAAAACAAAAAGAAAAATCGTTTATTAAGTTTACGAGCATAATTAATTAAGGAAGTTTTATATACAGCTCCCAAAGAAAACATTATCATTTTAATCACAAGTGCTCACCTTTTTTTCTATTCTAATTTTAATCACAAAATCACAGTGCCGGTATAGCGCGAGACCACCCAGAAGTTGCATCACACACTCATATTTATGTGCATTTTTTTGCAATATGGCCGCCACAGTTAAAGAGTTATGCCTATAATATTATGCTGCAATAAAACAATTCAATTTTATACTCTGCCATTTTTCGCCTGTCTCTCTTAACTTGCCCCTAACATTCTTTTGAGTAGGCATAATTAACCTTTATCTTCAATCCCCGAGGAGATATATCAGAACAATGCTTTTAGTGCAAACTTACATTTAAGGGGTCTAAACTAACCCTTGTCCGCATTAACTATTTAGGTACCTAGATAAAGTTTTTTTACAAAATAAATTATATAAATTAATTGTTTATATGTAAATTTTCACTGAATGAAATAGATGTTTTGATTAAGTATAAATTATGTACCTATTAACGTAAATAAAAAATATGTTATCTGTTAAATATTGCACCAAAAATCAAAAGAAGGATGTAAATAAAAAAATTATATGCATATGCACCAGTATTCAATTATATTTTCCTTCAAAAGAAAAAAGATAATTAAAAGCTCTGGTTTAAAAAAGTAAAGCAGTACAACCCTCAATAGAGCTGGGCCCCAATTCTACTAATTTACGGATGGCTCAATTGAATCTAAATTGATTATTAATTGAATCTCAGTAGCATTTTTGGTATTCTGCTAATAAATTTAAGATCAATAGTTGGAAAACTATTTGTCTTAAATTATTAGCATTTTTGGTATAACATTATTGGTATTCTGCTAAATAATTAAAAACCAATGGTTTTCCAACTATTGGTCTTAAATTTAATAGCAGAATACCAAAAATGCTACAGAGATTAAATTGACAATTAATTCGGATTCAATTGAGCCATCCGTAAATTAGCAGAATTGGGGCCCTGTACTGTTGTAATACTTTTAAATACCCTGGGATAGGGAAATGTTTCTTTCGCATCTCCAGCGCTCATTTAACGCATCCCTAAATGAGCGCTGGAGACCTATACTCACACACAGGAACACAACTGTACCACTGTGCGTAGTTATTTACCTGTGGTCTTCTGTAAGATGGAGGTCTTTCCCCAGCCCCTCTAGACAAGTGGCATATGCGATGGTCGAATCAAAAACATTATATCGTAGACTTACGTCAAATCCCATACATTTGGTTTTTTGACTTTTGGATTCGACTATCGTTCATGCCACTTGTCTAGAGGCTCTGTTCGGCTTGCTCGTTTGTAAAACACTTATCGTTCTCTAACTACGTTGGTTATAGGTATTAAAAAAACAACTTGCCCAAGATGAATCTGTCTTATATTTTACAGTTTCATTTTATATAATAACACCAACAATTATTATGAACAGTTGTGTTTCTAAGTTTTACAAATAAATGGGTAAATATTATTATTTTATTAACTTTATTCTCGTATACTCGCTTTTGTAATTCATTTTGAAAAAATAATAAATACTTTTACATACATATTTATTGTAATTAACAGTAGCGACGTCTATTGATTATAATTTATGATTAAAAATGAAAACAATTATAATTATAGATTATTTGTTTTGTACAATAAAATACGGATTCACATTCTAGAATGTTCTATATTTACTAACATATTATTATAATCATGTTAAATATAATTATAATATTGTTTAATTATATAATTTTAAAATTAAAATAGCATTTAATTTTAAAATATATTTAAGAAATTATAAATATGCATCTACTTACTAAGAATAAATTTATATATACTTACAGTAAATAAATTATACATAGGTAAGTGCCTGAAATATTTATTGAATGAATAACCACTGAATAAACTTAAATAATACATTTAGTTACATATTTTAGTTAATAATAACTCAAATTGTGTGGGTAATAAAATCATTCATTTATTAAATAAAAAACCATGAAACTATTAATAATAGAGCTGTTTTCTTTCACACTGGAAGAAATAAATGAAAATCCTAATTTATTAAATGTATATGGCACATTATACTTATAGTCTATTCTATACAACTATATGCCAATTGTAACCCAGCCTTACAATTGACAGATTTACATACAATAAGTAATTATTAAAATTAGAGTATTAAATTATATAAATAAAAAAAAGTGTATTCAATCATAAATATAAGGAAATAATAGATTAAAAGAACGTCAGTCAATCTTTGGTATATTGTTATTTTTTGATTTAATTTTCTTCAGGTGATTCTCTCTGAAAATAAAAAAGGTTAAAAATTAATAATAGTCATCCAGATCACATAAAAATTAACTCCTACCGAAGTAAAGAGATGGTACTATACAAGCTGAAGAAGTAATAAGTTGTAAGAGAGGTAGGACACCATATTAGTGACCAAGCCCGACTAGGGAAGAGCTTCCACCCTACAGAAGACCACAGCTAGCAGAACTACACATAGCGGTATAGTTGAATTCGTTTTGAAATAAACATTTTACTATCCCTGCCTCCATCTTAAAGCCCAGGTGTAAAAAATTTGGTCGGCAATACGCGAGTGATACCTCTGATATTGCTACCGTATATAGGCTACGGTAACTGCTTAACATAAGGCAGGCCGTAAGCTTACCACCTAGCTAGTATAAAAAAAGAAGCAGGCACTTTTTAAGCTAACAAGCCTGATTGAAGAAGCAAGCCGTATGAAATAAATAACGAATATAAGACGTGACGCACCAATGACCCAAAGCCTCTTTATTAACTTTTGTATTGATAAAAAGCACCTGCGTTCTGAAGGTATTCGACTACTCGTCAAGTTTAAGGGACTAACGAGAATCCCGTGAGCTTACACGTGATGTAAAGTTATATTTATACTCATAAGTGCCCACCTACTGATATTATACTCCACCGACTTAGCAAGCGTTGGTGGCCGAGTGGGAAAGTAAGCGACTTACAAGCAAGAGGTGCTAGTTCGATTCGGCAGGGGTATTCCGTGAGAGCGAAAACCGAGCGACCGCAAAAACGGCACTCCCAGAACATCTATTTATGGATCACACAAATTTTTGCCCCGTGTGGATATCGAACCAACAACACGCCGCGCAGTGACAAATGGCAAGGTAACCATTTATCCACTGAACCAACTATGCAGTCAAAAAAATAACTCAATTGTTTTCAACATAGACTTGCTTAGACAGTCAATGCTGAGCATTTAAGTATTTTATACTTCAAAGGTGACAAACAAACATACCTGATGGTAAGCAGTTACCATACTTGCGTGTTTCTGATCCATATTTAAACCAGGGCTTTAAGATGGAGTATCTTGGGATAGCAAAACGTTTGTTTTTATAACGCATCGATTGATGAGTGCTGGAGACCTGTACTCACACATAGGAACACAACTTCTCCGCTTTATGTAGTTATTTAGCTGTGGCACAGAATACTTAATAGTACAGGTAGCTGTGATCTTCTGTTAGATAGAGGTCCTTTTCCAGTCGGGCTTGCTCGCTAGTATAGTGCCCTACCTCTCATAAACATTACAACTCTTAAAGAATAACAACATACCATGATTTGCCACAGCTTCATTTTCGATAACAGTTCTTCATCCAGCATTGGTTTAGCTTCCATATTGCCACTCAGCGGCAGCTCTACAGGGCCGTAGTCGCTGTCAACACTGAAAGTAAATAATAATAAATAATATTTAATAAATAGGACAGATTTTATTGTATTATGTTTTTATTTTTATTCTAATTTAAATGTAATATAAACAATGTATTTTATCTATTTTAATTATATATGTATTTGACATAATAATTTTAATTGAATGTATTCCATGATAAATTACTTAAATTTTTGCATGCTGTAAGGCTGAATATTGTGAGACATATTTATTATGTAACAACTTTTGTAAAACCCATATTATGCAAATAAAAAGTTTGAATTTGAATTGAATAAAGTATGTCACTGTATGTCATTTTTTTTCTGGAGTGATAATTATCTAGAGTAGAGAGATCGGATATATTCGGATGCATATTATTTGCCTTAATCAATTTTTTGGCTAAAATATAATGGCAGCGGCTTTTAAAACTATGTTCATTAACATAAAATTCTAGCATTGCCTAACTAATAAGATGGATATTTATTCAATGTTACACTTTAACTGCCCGTTCAACATGTGTATGTATGGAAATGCAGGGAATTAGTGAGTTATGTACCTAAATAAAAAATCCACAAAGAATATTATAATCATCCCTTTAGATTTTCTGTCAGAATATGGTAAATAAATTAATAAGTTGGTATATGAATAAATTTCACATTGGGATACTTACTGCAACTTGGGATCAAATGCCTAATAATTGTATTTTTGTTACATTAAACAGATTTTAGTAGCATAAAAGGCCATACTTACAACGCCATCTATATTCATTATTTGGCGTCACTAACACTTACATGAGTTTGTTCAAGGATTCGTCTTGCAGGCTCGGTTGGTAGATGGCGCCATTGTCGTCGTTCTTTGCAGCTAACTGCTTCACGCGGTTCTAAAAGTTTTACATTCAAATTTAAGATGGCGTTTGATGATTTCAAATTCTCTCAACTCCCGCTCTAGGGTACAAGCCCTGTATCGCAAGGAACTTTTACAGACATACAATTCACGAACCCAGACTCGAAACAAACATTTGTGGATCACATGAAGTATTGTCTCGTGTTGGAATCGAACTGACAACCTCCGGCGTACCTATGTATTATTTATATTATAATTATTGAGTAAAATAATTATTGTTTTCATCAACAAATGCATCTAGTTTTTATTTCTGCATCACCCAAAGGTTGACTGGTAGAGAATGCCTTTGGGTTTGTGCCTTTATACATTTATTGTACATTTATTTTGTTCGAAAAGTAAATAAATATCTGATTGTTTGTAAGTAGTTTAAGTTAAGTTACTTTCATTTTAATAACTATTCATGTAGAATTTAAAAGTAAATATAATTACCAATTCAGGACCAGCCGCCATGCGTCTTAAAAGCCTGGATAGGTACCAATCAGGAGCGGACCCAGCAGTTTTGCCTGACCGCTTGCCGTGAGCTGGAATTCAAATAAAAAGAACTTTAGAAGCAGCATTTAAAACCGTCTTTTCTGCTTGTTAATGTCCACGGGTTTATCAATCGTCAACATTTATTTTGCTACTAATATTGGAAGTCAGATTCGTCAGTTATATTTGCTTGACTGCCACATTGGTCTACTGATCAAAAGGCTTGGTTGAAGTTTGGAAAATGGCAATGAAAATGTTTAAACCCCCGTGCCTTGAATAGCACTTAAATCGTGATCGACTGATAGCACTCCAGTCGTATCGGACTGCCGATTATGTTCCAAATATAAAGTAGGTACTGTAGAGGTTTATTGGTGGTCATTAGTTGGCCGCATACGCATACCAATGGCGAAACCTCTAACGTGTTATAAAAGCAAATCATAATAATATTTGAATTGAGAGATTTGAAAAAAGGTAAATGATGTGAAGTTTGTCATTGGCAGAGAGGTTCGGGCTTCGATGAAGCTAAGTCGTGTTATATAATCATAAGTAGGAAAAGTATGAAATAAATAAGTCATATTATATCAAGTGGTATTCATTTACTCATGTGATTCAAGCACCCCTCAACCAGTATTGTACCAGCTCTGGCTATCTGCAGACTACGCCCATAGTACGTGTTGAAGGAGGAGATTCTACTGGCTATCTATAAACTATTTTTCTATAAATTCTAGCCATAGATATGATTATATATGACTAGCTGTTGCCCGGGCTCCGCCCGCGTGAAAGTATTCGGTTAATGCTGTAGCCTATGTGTTATTTCAGACCATAATCTATCTCTGTGCCAAATTTCATCCAGATCCGTTCAGTAGCTTTTTCGTGAAAGAGTAACAAACATCCATCCATCCATCTATCCATCCATACATACTCACAAACTTTCACATTTATAATATTAGTAAGGATTTATATTGCCATGACTTTGCTTAATATAATTTTCACTTAAAATATCATAACTGTTAACATGTTCCCGGACATGACGTTTACGTTCCAATCCCTCAATATCCCGCGCATTGTTCTAACTTTCATTTCCAACGGTCTATACTTCCTTCCCATTTCCTCTCTTTTACTTTACGTAAATAGAAAGAGATAACACATTAAACTTTAGACTCCTAATTTGTACACATCATTAATTTTAATATTAAGTTTTATGAAAATTAACACGAATTAGTTATTACTAAAATTATAATTTTATTTAATTTTAAGTAACTAAAATCGTTAACAAAAAGCCTTTATGAGTCTTACTTTTGAACACAATTCACAAAATGAAGGCTATCAATTTTAAGAATTAATTATATGCAGGTAAAAAATCTACGCGGATAAAGTCGCAGGTAAAAGCTAGTCTTATATAATCCAAGCTCTAATCTTCTTTACCTCTTCTTTATCATTTAATTCTACCAAATCCCTGTCAATCCAAAATATACATTATAATAATACTGTATCACAGCACATGATGTTAAAACTCCAATACAAGTCACCTGTGAACGTTTTAATCCTTACCCTAACAACCCTAATCAGCGCCCCAAGTAATTAAGGGTAAACGTCACACATCCACGTAGGGGTAGGGATGAATATTAATTCATTACCATTTAAAAATTATCGATTATGAAGGAAGAATTTTAAACAGGAGCTGTACTGAATTTTGTGGCCAGAAAGAGAGGTAGGGCACTATACTAGCGAGCAAGCTTGACTAGGGATGGACCTTCACCTCACACAAGACCACAGCCAAATAACTACACACAGCGGTGTATTGTTCCTGTGTGTGAGTGCAGGTTTCCAGCGCTCATTTAGGGATGCGTTTTGAAATGTATTCCTATCTTAACGCCCTGGTAAAAAAATGGATGGGCAACACTCAAGTGATACCTTTGGTATTGCAAACGTCCATAGGCTACGGTAACTGCTTAACATCAGGCGGGCCGTATGTTTGTTTGCCACACAAGTAATAAAAAGTAAAAAATTTTTTTTTTTTTTAATATCTCACGCACCAGGGCACAAACCTGTGACACAAGGGACTTTACAAATATTCTATACACGGACACAATGTACACCCAGTTTAGTATTAAACATTTACGGATCACACAACTAAATTTGCCAACGCAGAGTCGCAATATCGCGATCGTAAGATCATAGAAGACATTGTTTCATATTCGCGAATAACTACATTGTTACCGACTCACCGGGCCGTACCATGACATCCTTGTAGCGGTTTATTTTGGATCTTTAATTTCAAACAATGGCAACTTTTAAGCTTAGATCTAACATAGCTATAATACACATCGCTATATCGCTTTTTTTTAATAGACAAATCCCGCTTTAAAGCCCCGTTTAGCAGAGAATTTTTCAAACATGCAATTCACGGACAAAAATTACATCCAGACTCGGAACAATTAATTATTTATGAATCACACAAAGTTTTGCCCCGTGTGGGAATCGAACCCAGCGTATTAAAATAAAAGATTACGAGACATACGCAAACATTTGTTTTCATTATCCCAAAATCTACGCAAAACGTTGAGTGATACGCAAAATAATTTAGTGCAGATCCCCCAAGATTACTTCGATACCTCAAACCTAGATAAGACTCAATAATACCGGAGGCAATAGGAACAATATTATGGAAACCGGTGTAATATCGTCATATGGTAATCCAGGGGATTAAAACTCAACCAATATTCACGATAAAAGTCTGCCGCCTATGTGCTATAAAAATGGCCGGGTTTTTTTTCTAATACAAACTTATTGGATGTACTATCGACAAAGTTATCGGTATGCGGTAGAGCACTCGAAAAAATTGTGATTGACTTTATAAAAGAAATAACATTCTCAATTTGTATTTTTTTTCCATTTGGAGTTAAACAATTATGAGACCAAAAAATTCTACAAAACCCAGCCATTATTCAGCCTTTCTTGCATAGGCTTTGTAAAATATTGACACCTTCGAAACTTCTTCAAAATTTCGCCAGGACCAGTCTTTTTAATAACTTCACTGTAGTAAGTAATGGCACTGGACCCTGTTCCATACTGAGGATATTTCAGATGCATGTTTCTATCAACAGTAAACTGATTTTAATTATTCTTTTTGCATTCGGTTCAATTAGGCTCAAAAGTGGTCCCATAATATTTTTAATTAATTACTTGTTTAAAAAGTAACTACTATACTAATAGAAGTATTATGTATGCCTGTATCGTCCCACTACTGGGCAAAGGTCCCCTAATCCCGTCAGTCCAATGCCCCATTCCACCAATTATTTCTTATCTATGTGTCTCAGCAGCGTCCATCTTTAGGGGCTCTGTGATGTGGACTATGTGGCAACTTGTGCCCACCTTAGAATTCATACCAAAACCGTATGTAACTAACGTAATCCATACTAATATTGTAAATGCAAAAGTAACTCTGTATGTATGTGTGTATGAATTTTTGTTTGTTACCTTTTCACGACAAAACGGTTGAACGGATTTTAATATAATTTGGCAAAGAAATCTGGTGAAGGATATAAGAAGGTACGTTTATGACTATCGTACATACGCAGGCGGAGCCGTCAGCATCAACGAGTGTATAATAAAATTAAAGAAAATATCTAAGTTAATCTTCAATAGTGTTTTTTTATATACTACCAAGGTGACAAACAAGCATACGGGTCGCCTGATGGTAAGCAGTTGCCGTAGCCTATGGACGTTTGCAACACCAGGGGTGTCACTCACGCGTTGCCGACCCTTTAAAAACCTTATAACTCCTTTCTTGAAGAACCCCATGCTAAAATCACTTGAAAAGTGCAAAAAGCTAGATTTTTTTATCTCAATCTTGTCATCATACCCGCGTTTATATTTTTAGAAGAGTTTTTATTTTTAAAACACGTTCCCGCATTTTTACAACTTCCTTTGATTTACTCCTTTTTAAAAGCTTCATAGAGTTATCTGAAGGCGGCTTCAGATTCTGATCTATTTCATAGGTTTTGCCTTTAACGTAGTACGTCATGTATCTACATTTTTATTATTTTTCTTTTTAATCAAAATAAATATTTTTCTGGATACGTTTTCAGTTGATAGCGATGCGGAAGAATTTTATGACACCAATTTATTAATGCTGACATATTTCCAACCGACTTTTATAAAGTTATTACTGATTATTAAGGTATTTCCTTTTCAAGCATCCGATTATTCTAAATATCTCTGTCTCCAGGTTGACTACTAACCAAGCGATATGAAGAAGAAGAAGCATCAAAAAACTCTGAGTTAACATATTTTTGACGCGAGTAATGGCCAAAGAAATACAAGCATCCATAGGATATCGTAATTTCTTGACGGACCCCACGCTTATTTGCCACTTAAGTACCTACTAGAAAAAGTAACTGACACTTGAAAATTATATGTAAAACAGAAAACCCATTAATACTTTCATTTACGGTCTGAGAATCGAACCATGGACCATACGATTGGCTGTAGACGTAAGAACAATGAACAAAAGAAGGTCTTTATTAAGTAAAATAATGAAATAGTGATTGACTTACCTCCCCAGCAGGAATGTCCGTAGCTGAGACACGAACCTGAAACATTAAACGCGTTGGTAGTACATTTTCATGTAAATACTTAATAATACTCTCTGCCTATCCTAATAGGAGACAGGCGTGATGATAATATGTATGTTTACTTTTATATGTACGTACTCAATATAAAGACCCCGACTGGGTAAAACCTCCTAACCTTGCAGAAGACCACAGCCAAATAATTACATTTGGCGTTAAAATTGTGTTCCTGTGTGTGAGTACAGGTTTTCAGGGCTCATTTAAGAATGCGTGTTTTGCGAAATATTAGCTTGTCCAGGGAACTCCGTCTTAAAACATGTTAAAAAATTAGGACAGCAACACGCAAGTGATATCGTTCATAGGCTACGGTACCATCATGTGCTTAACATCATCCGTTTGCATGTTTACTACCTAATCAGTATAAAAAAAGTACTATAAAAAATGTTAAACTCAACTATCTTAAATATTAAAATCTTTAGTAAACCGTTTAGGACAAACACAACGGTAAGACTGCACTCTTTCCGTAATATTCTTTAATGACTGCAATGAAATGTATGTAGGGATGTCACAGCTTTTCACTTATTTTCTAATTTTAATAAATTTCTGAACAACATTCGTTGAAAGAATTCTGTATTCGGTCTCAAAACTAAACTGTCATGAATGAAACGTTGTAAGCATATGTCGTCGTTTACATGTCTACACAATTAATGTCTATAAAATGCTTCATGATCATCATCATCGCTACCAAAAGAAGTCCAGCTAGCGCGATCTTTGACATATAGGATCCATCTGCGAGTAATCGAAGAAAATTATTATATACGATAATAATTACGAAAACCATAGGCATATATCCGCATATGCATTTGAAATAAAAAATCACAGTATTATCACAGATTTAGATTTTTTTTAAACATAGAGTCAAAGGAAATTTATTTTTCCTTGTCCAAATTTTTACCCAGCTACATTTGAATACAAGCCCAATTACCAACATAATTGCTCTACACATACAAATAGTAAACTAGTCTGATATTCGTGCCAGCCCTAACTGCACTTTGATGTACGGTGTCTTCACAAACCTCTTGCGATGCATTAGCACTGAGTGTATCTCTAATGTGATCACATACTCTATGATGTCCGCTAAATGTATACCGGCCCCGTACATATAGTAGCATTCACTTGTCTATGCTTAAAAGCCATGCCATTATGCCTATTTGTAGTAATCTACCGAGTGAAATTCTGTGAGCGATCTTGCACTCATCCAGAAGTGTGAAAGAACGTTTTGTATTAAAAAAAAGTACGTGTACCATACATAAATACATTTTCTGAACTTTCTTTTTTACTTATCTATAAATTAAATATCTGATTGAGGTTGCAGTTTTGAGGAAAGATGCTCAAAAGACTGGCCACATTGCCGCGTTGGATCGCAAGACATTGACGCAAATCAACTTAAATGCCAGTCTTAGGATCATGAGATAACTCGACTAAACGCTTACATATCATACGATACAGTTTGTGGCACCTGGGACCCATGGCCCAGTTTCGACCCCAAACTGCTCAAAAATTTAAGTTTCACAAATTAAAGCATTTTAAACCATACCAATGAAACACATGTATTTATAAATCACAAACAAATCATCATAATACAATTCTTTAACAGTTCCAACATTGGCCTTTTAGAAGCTTTAATAAAACATTTATTTTACTCTGTAGAGCTTTAAAATGTTCACATATCAATTGAATAGGTACCAATTGGTTTGTCGAACACAACAGGACATAAATCCTTTCTGTGGCTGTGTAAAGATTTCCCTGTAGACCTATAATAAGAATTTTCCTTTGAATGTATGTCTATCATTTGAAACGTTCAATAGATTTATTAAAATACTTTGTTTTCCGGTGAATAACGAGGGAATGGAGAAATCTGAAGGCTTATTGATAGTGCAGTATGGAGAAATGCTTAGTGTATACCGAACACAATTCGATTGCATTTATGGTCTAGTGGCTGAGGTGCTTATTTGTCAGTTAAAACTTAAAAAGGACCTCTAAGCCAACGAGGTAAATCGAAGTCAACGTCAAAGTCAATCTTGTTTATTCATTTAGATCAAATGCTAATGATACTTATGAAGATATTTTTTTTAATCTTTGGAGACTGCCAATAGAAATGAAAATTAAGTATCGTTAGCGAATAGTAATTCTTGAAATTTGAATTCCACAAAGTAAAATTCTAGCTCATATTCTGGAGTCTTACTTCAATACTTTATTGCATTCCACAATGTTTTTATAAAAGGTGATAAGATAACACAATGGTAAGTATCAATTGTGGACCCTTTCGGGCACACCACAGTTTAGGAGAGAGAAGGTAGGGCGCATAAATATCTAATTGCCAAATTAAAATATACTTTATTTTCATATGCAAGGTTGTATGTGTCAATTCGGAAAAAATCCCACCCACATGCCTACCGCTGTGACTTCTGTGAGCCAGGATGAACAGCGGAGTAACAAACTTATACACCGAGCTTTGACACTCCGTGCATTCCGTAGACAACTTCCGTAAACACCTACTGTCTTGGACTCCGCAACGAATTAAATCAGAAGTAAATAGGAAGAGTTAGAAAGAAAAGTTTCCACTTCACATTGTATGTGTCTGTTAGAAACTGTAATCTTCACACGTAAAAATACGGTTACTTTTCCACTGAGTTACCACCGCATCTTTAGCCATAACCCTAACTTTGACAGAATGAACTTAAATTACTTGAAACATGAAAAAGTTTGTCAGTACATCCGTGCCCTGCAGCGCTTTGATCACAAAATGTATTATAATAATAATATTGCAATACGTCGTATCTTCACAAGGGTACACGTGGATAAAAACTGTATTGAGTTTGAGGAAACACTTGCACGTCAGATATAAAAAAAAATTTTTGTGTTTTTTTTGGACTTGAAATACTGCATTGGAAAGGTCATCTAAAAGTAGACTGGGACAGGCTGATGATGATGAAATGTCGGTAAAATTTGACTTTGACTTTAACTAACACATCACCTGGACTTCCGGAAACTAGTCTTAATGAGGCCATCAGAAATCTTAACATAGTAGGTTTTTTTAAAAGACAACTCCCGCACTAAAGTACAAGCTCTGTGTCGCGAGAGACTTTACAAACATACAATGACGGACTCACAGTACACCCAGACGCGGGACAATCATTTATTACACAATTTTTTGTCCCGCGTGGGGATCGAACCCACAACCACAGATTACTAAAGAGTTACTACGTAACAGATACTTCACTCAGAAAAAAATTACCAATACCTACTGCTATAATAGCCTACTCTGTCGCGTCAGCAACCGCTGCATGCTAAAATGTGCCTAAATGCTCAAGCGAACAGTTGTGATTGCTTCGCACTGCACGATCCCACAGCAATCGCGGGGCTGCCTCTTTGATAAAATTAAATTAACATAAATAATTATTTGTGCCTATTTTATTGAAAATTGTGAATATGTTCTGACTATAGGTGGTAGTTTAAATTTGTTGACTGTGCAATACATCTAAAACATAATTATAAAGGTCAGTATGTAGGTAAAATAAAAAAATCTTTAAAAGGTAAGTACGTGTTTTATTTTTATATAAATTTCTTACCCTTCCTAAATTCTCGGTTATTAAATTTTAGTGTAGTAAAAACTAATAGAACGATTAAAATTGAACAACGTGCGTGCGCTTCGCTTGCGAAAACCGCATTGAATTTGGTCCGCCGGCGGTACGACGAGCCATAGGTAATTATAGCGCGCAAGTACATGGAGTGACGGAGGCCTGCCACAACACACCGAGAAGTGGTAAATAGCGATGTAACCACTTAAGCCACTGATCTAATCATGCAGTCATATTAGAACTTAGTTGAGTTATTTTTATATAATACGAAAGTCTGTCTGCATTAATCGAAATACCTAAATATAACATGATACCGATATAAAGGTCTAAAAGAAATGCCGACATATTTATTTTCTATAACATCTTTTATTCATACGTTAAAACTACACATGTCTCCTTTATATACTCGTATCTGGTACCGTGGTATCAATCTCTAGCACATGTCTAGCTATATTATTATCAGGGCAATATTTGACATTATTTTTGACTGGGTGATGAACGAAAAAGGACTTTAAGAAAAGAAAAGGTAAGTATGTCTGGATCGATGTAATTGGCGTACCATAGTCTCTGTCTACCCCAATGAGAGACAGGTGTGATTAATCCAGGTACCCATTATATGTCCCAATACTGGGCACGGGTCTCTATCAAGAGAGAGAGAGGGTTTAGGCCATAATTCACACACGCTGACCTAATGCGATTTGATGAATCTGACATGATTTTAAAATAACTTCTAAGACATGTGTGAATAAAAATAAAAAAATATTTAAGTTAAACTTGATATTAACGATTTTGTAGATGAAAGTAAAGAGATGCCACATAAGTTTATGTTCATTTTTTCAAATCTCACAGCCGTACACGATACGGAGACAACAGCGAGAAAGATATTCTTCTTCTTCTTATTTGTGTCGCTTTTTTAGAGCGGTGAAAACATGATAGACAAGATAATTTCCTACCAATAAAGAAAAAAATCACGAAGAAAACCACATGACTTAAGTAGATTACATTTTAAATGCATGTCTGATCCATCAAGCCGCATTAGGCAAGATTTCGATAGAGAAGAGGAAACCCGTACCCAGCAGTAAGATATGGGTTACAAAGTTATGGGTAATCATAAAACAATAGCTCAATTTTTTGAACATACAAGTACGTAATTTTTATACTGCTTTAATAGATTTTTTAAAATTATTCTTAAGTTAGGCAAATTAATTTCGAGAGATTCAATATAATTTAATTTCAATGAAACTAATTTATAACAACGTAGATGTTTAATGAAAAAAAAAGTACGTTATTTTAATAGTCCTTTTATACCACGAAATTAGCCTTGACAATGTACTTCGACTAACTAACATATTAAGCGTAAATTACTTAATATTCTAAGAAAATAATGTTTCCATGGAAAGCGTAATGGAAATTAACGAATCAGTATGCAAACACCATGCATGGTAACAGCGACCCATGGCTAACCATAGCGTGTTTTCTAATAAAACCATAAAAATATAAATGTATAAAAGTGTCAATTTACACGAGAACGCTAATAACCTCCTAGAATTACACAGAGTAGAGTACCGAAGCAGAGGTAGCAATTTCTAATTCTATTTCCAAATTTTACAACAAATATTAGATTTTCATGCAATCACAACACTCAATTTACCTATCTTAGAACCGTTATTGTACCTTAACAATATCTAAAATAACAGAAATTTCGTATTATTCCACAAAGTTCAAGTTGCGTAGGTAATTTCTAAAGAACACAAAATCACTTATAGATTTTACACAATTGTTGAACGACTTGGCTTTGTCTTGAATTATTTTGTACAATATGCTCGGACGCTTATAATACCAATTAATTCTATTTTAAAATAAAACAATGAATCCTTCTTTTGACGTCATGCGATCTAACATACCTAACAAATAAATCCAAACATTTAACACCAACGGCGTGCATCATACACATCATGTTCTCTAGAACTTCGTTGTCACGAGGATAGTTTTGCATCGTGCTATCTTTGTCTTATTCATGATAAAGAATAAAGATAGCATGAGACTTATCTTTGTCATTTTTATGAATACTATTTACTACAGTAACACGTCGGCCTATTCTACGAGGATTGCAGAATATACAGGCAAAGCGCATGCTCTTTTTTTTCTTTTTCCGACATACCTCCGCGCTGACTTCGCCATCCGTTGACCTTCTCTATAAGGTTGGACGATTTGCTACCTCTACTGTTAATTCTTTGCTCTGTGGATAAAATAGACCTTATTAGTTTGTGGAAGATATCATCAAGTTATATTTTGTTGTCAATGGCGCGTCCGTCCAAGTCACCGGCTTGCTTAAAATTTATGTCCACTTTATCTACAGTAGACGGACAATTTAATTCTTCTCATTAGTATACTTTGAGCGCAACACACTACAGGTAGCTAAGTATCTCTTTCGGTATCATACGTTCCGTATTATCTATCGGATTCATAGTTAAAATTTATTATACATTTAAGAGTAGGTGCGTGTAATAATAACGCAATAAAAACTGAACGCAGCTCTATATGAACGTAGCTTATCTTCTTTTAATATCAGTGAAACTTCTTTTGAATTCGACGTGCTTGGGATATGAATATAAAATTTACATTATTGTTTAATTAGAAGTAGTAATTCAAGCAGCTTATATTATATATATCCTGACCGTATTCGGCCACATCGACTGGCTACTAACTATTGAGAGCCTCGTTGATGTGCTCTCATATGACTGACGTAACCGATCTTTGCAACGCATGTACGACTACATACGCTACAGGTCAGTACCCCTCCGACATAGTTATAGTGTATGGCCTCGGGTATTCGGGCCTTGAGCTCGTCTCGTTTAGTTTATATTATATTCATAATTCAATAATGACATTCATCCTCCTTTAATTTAACCCCCCTTTAATTCAACCCTCACTAGATTAATTTATGACTTGTAGAATATTCATATAAAATTGATAAAGAAATAGTGCATCAATAATTCATTGATAAAAAAATACATTTGAAAGATCAGAAATATGGTTTCAATTACATAATTTTGCTAACAGTTTCAATAGTCACTATTTCAATAGAAAACCAACATAAAGGTAATAACGCGGCATGTGACACTCGTCTGCCGTCACGGGGGACTGGTTATTTCCGAACGAGACGACAACAATGCAACTTAAATGCTACTTTTAATCTCCTAACTGTTGTAAGCCACTGTTGATTAAAAACGTTTGATGCGGTGAATGTATGAATGAAAAATTCTGTTTGTTTATAATAATATACTTAATAATAAATCTTTTATTTTCGATAACTTAGAGTTAGGTTTCATTTTATGTGTAGGGAATTTTCTTTTAAGCAAAGTATAATGTTTGTGTCAGAAATTTCGTGAATAAATCATTTGAATAGCGAAAATTCTCATTTTTTTAAAGCAGCTGTCTTTATAGAAGATTAATTGCTGGTTCCTATTTTGCCTGAGTTTTTTACTTGTTTAGGTATTGAATTTCCAAAATTTCCGTACTTAGAGCTCACTAACGTAATTTCAAGAAACCTTTCTGTTAAATGTCAAGTTTCTAGCCCCAGTGGTTCTGTGTTGATGAATGAGTCAGTCAGGACAAGTATGTAATTGTATATTTTAAATGTCATTGTAAATTGTGTAAAACTAAGTAGGTACCTATACCTTAGAAGACATTCTAAAGACATGTCTAGTTTACCAACCCGCATTGTGTGAGTTAAGGCCTAAGTCCTCCCTCGTGATAGAAGAGAAGAGGTCTGTGCCCAGTAGTGTGACATACATGGATTGCTTTTATTATTATTCTACTAATACTATAAATGTGGGAGTTTGTTAGGATGGATGAAACTGAACGGATCTGGAAATTTGGCACAGAGATACATTATAGTTTTGAATAGCGAATAGGCTACTTTTTATCGCGATAACCGACATCCACGTGGGCGGAGCCGCAGACAACAGCTAGTTATACTTTTTATATATAATATTATAAAGAGGAAAGATTAGTATTTTTGTACGTAACGAATAAACTCAAAAACTACTCGACGGATTTTAAACATTCTTTCATCATTAGAAAGCTACATTATCAGCGGGTAACATAGGCTATATATTGAAACAAAATACGGGATAAATGTGCACCCGTGTGGAGCCGGAACGAGCCGCTAGTTATTTATAAATCGGCATATTGTGACGGATATTTCGTGGATTTCTGTCTTAATATAATTCTATACCTATATACAAAAAGTTTCCCAGCCAAAAAAAATCTTTGAAACTTTCATGATTTGTACACATTATAACGGACAACGGGTCTAACGGGTCAGTCAACCCGTGACCACGGTCGGTGCAATTCGACCGAAACGTCGGGAAACAAAAAAGGTATGAAAAAATATTACGCGATTTAGACCGGCAGGGGTATTCCGTAAGAGCAAAAACCGAACAAAATCTGGCTGTCAGATTGAAAATCGGTATTCCGTAAGAGCCCTTTTTGACGTTTAGTCAATAGATTGTGCTGTCAACGAGCACTCACAATTGTCAGTTTGCGATCACAACTGTCAGTTTGCCATCGCTGTTTCTTAGAGAATCAGCCATAGTTATAATATTTCCCTGCCAAGTCGGTTTTGTTACATAAATATATCCATGGAAAATAATACAATAATAGTACTTCTCAATTAATGAATTACTCTGTGATGTCGTGCGGACCTACCCCAACGTTTTCCATAATAATATGGTTTTTAATTGTTGTAATTAACGCTACTACGGGGAAGTTCACGACCTTTGTACAGCAATTATATTACTTGTTCTTGTTAACGGTTATTGAATAAATGCACCCACTACAACTACTGGGAAATTTTATGTAGGATTAAAGTGACTAATGTGTTTCTGTATAACTCCTTTATAGGTGTTGAGAAGTATTTAAAATATAATACAAGTGAAAAGCGGTGGTGGCCGAGTGGGAAAGTAACCGACTTGCACGCAAGAGTCCGGATTCGATCCTAAGTGGCAGTACCAATGTGAATTTTACTGTACTAAGCAAATGATTCGCCATCTGTTAACGGTGAAGGAAAACGTCATGAAATTGACCCACATGTTTTAAAAGTAATTCTAAAGACATGACTGATTCCCCAACCCACATAAGGCCAGCGTGTGTGACCTTCTCTCTCTCTCTTGATAGAGGAGAGGAGACCCGTGCCCAGTAGTGGGACATATATGGGTTGCTATTAATAAGCCTGTCTGGAAAAGGTACCACCACCTTCAACTAACAGAAATAATTGTGCTCAGCGGCGTAGTTGTATTCCTGTGCGCGAGTATAGGTTCAGGCGCTCATTTTGTGATATTTTATAGTTAAAAAGAAACATTTTCTTATCCCAGGGCAAACCACAAAAAACGAGTGACACCCCTGATACTGTAAGCGTATAAAGGCTACGATAAATGCTTACCACCAGGGCAGTCTATTGGCTTGTTTGGCAACTAACAAAAAACAGCACAATACAAGTACAGTAGACACCAAAATGTTTTAGATATCCAATTAAAATTCTAAAATAAAATAAACAGTGTTAAGATTTCCAAAAATATTTTGTTTAAAATTTAATTATTTAGATCTATAAGTAAAGTTTATTTAGTATTTTAGCACTTCACTATTAGTCATTTTGGTTACAAACCCGCCCTTTAACATTTAAGAAATAAAATAAAATCTTTAATGTTCTTCTCTTTTTTTATACTACCAAGGAGGCAAACAAGCATACGGCCCGCCTGATGGTAAGCAGTTACCGTAGCCTATGGACACTTGCAACACCAGACCCTCTAGACAAGTGGCATAATCGTTAGTCGAATCAAACAGTCAAAAAAATAAATGTATGAGATTTGACGTAAGTTTTCGATATAATGTCGTAAACTTACGTCAAAACCCATACATTTGCTTTTTTGACTTTTCGATTCGCCTATCGCTTATGCCACTTGTCTAGAGGGGTAGGGGTGTCATTCGCGCGTTGCCGACCGTTTAAAAACCTTATAACTTCTTTCTTGAAGAACCCCATGCTATAGTCTCTTGGGAAAACTTCGGCAGGGAGCTCACTTCAATCTAAAATGTTCATTTTTGACGCAAGCAATTGTATAGAGATTAATAAATTCTTTTATGCCACTTGCCTAGAGAGGCTGCTTACGATTAGACGAGAGAAGTATGTTTGTTTGCCTCCAAAGTAATTATTTGTAAAACTGAACTTGTTCTTGTTTAAAAAGACAACTCCCGCACTAGAGAACAAGCCCTGTGTCACGGGGGACTTTACAAACATACAATTAACGGACACAAATTACACCCGGACTCAGAACAACTCTTTGTGGGTCATGCAAAGTTTTGTCTCTGTATAGGAATCGAACCCACAACCTCGTGCACAGCAGGGACATACTGTACCCATTGGACCGCCAAGGCAGTCAAACTTCATACTTTTCATATTATTTTCGTACAAATATACCGTGATAGCCGTGATGCATACCGTCAAGTGAAGCTCCGTCATACATACATGTCATGCCAAGTAGTTTTTGAGTAAAGTAACAAACAGACAAAAAATCTAATTTCTCCTGTTTAAAATATTAGCTTATTTTTTTTCCTTCTTTGTTTTGACAACTCCCGCACTAGAGAACAAGCTCTGTGTTGCGGGGGACTTTACAAACATACAATTAACGGACACAAATTACACCCAGACTCAGAACTACCTACTCTTTGTGGGTCACCCAAAGTTTTGTTCCTTTGTAGGAATCGAACCCACAACCTCGTGTACAGCAGGGACAGTCCTGTTTAAAATATTAGCTTATTGTACAACTATAATTGTGTTTATCGTCTCATTTCGTCTATCATTCATGTCTTTATCAAAATTTACCTTTAATTTATGATCCAGATAAATACGATATATTTTATGACCTAGTTGGGTCTATTTTATGATCTTTATTGTTTGTGGTATTCCATAGAAATAGATAAATTCAAAGTACGTGCTTACTCGTTATATGGAACCTAATTTGTAACTTAATAATAATCTTATTATATATAATTCTTGTAAACGTATGTTTGTCATCTAACTACTCCTAAAGGCCTGGACCGATATGTTAATGTGGCACTGATATTTCGGGCAGAACGACGTCTGTCGGGTCCGGCTAGTTTATCTATATCTATAATAGAATATGAATAGTATAAGTATTGGAATCTAGAACAATTTTGCTTTGACATATGTGTGGTATGGTATTGTAGGTATGTACCTACCTACTTATTTTTAAATTATTTTTGATTATGATCCACGAATGGTTGTCCCGAGTCTGGGCGTACTTTTTGTCTGATAATTGAATGTTTGTAAAGTCCCCCGCGACACGGGGCATGAGTTTTCTTTTTTACGTTATAAAACATAATCGCATTGCCTATACCATTGACATTATGCAGTCGATATAGCACATATTATAAAACCCATACTCAAGTAATAAAAATCTCACTGTGTACAATCAATCACATATAACTCTGTTTGTAATATTTACGAGGACATTAAAAGATGGATTTAATATCTTTTACAAACATTGGCCTTAACGACCGCACGTCAGAATGGACGAGTATTATAATATAGTTATAAATTGTGACGTCATAAATAATGTTTGACAGATTTTGACTTTATGTTGTTGTTCACTTTGAATAAGGTCATGGATTCACAGTGAATTTACGTGTATTGCCGTAATGTGGACGTGGTGTAAAAATGCTCATAAAAACTAAAGGCAAAGTCTACAAAACAACTACACCAGCGCTTCTTCAGGTATACAGCAGTGAAGTCTGGGTAATGAAAAAGACCCACGAACAAAACTCCATACAAGAGAGGTAGGACACTATACTAGCGAGCAAGCCCGACTGGGGAAGGACTTCCGCCTTACAGAAGACCACAGCCAAATCACCACACAGCACACACAGCGGTGTGGTTGTGCTTCTGTGTACGAGTATAGGTCTCCACAGGCATTAATTTTTCCAATTTTAGCACTAAACGGGTAGGTAAAATGAATTTAAAGCAGGCTGCATTGATTCATCAAACAATAAAGGTAAACTAAGATTGCAAATGGTTAAGAGGTAAATCAAGTGACAAAATAAACACGCTAGGATTGTAAAAGAAATTTGGATGAAACGCTAAATATGTAGATAATACATACGGCAAAAGAAATATCTGACCAAAGCACACGAACAAAAAAAGCTATTTCTTAATTAGCCTCCTTATATAAAAAATAGTATATCTCAGTATTAGGCTGCATAACATATATCTTGAAAGACAATACTGTCAACTATAATATCCACCTACCTAAAGAAAAAAATGTTTTTTCAAAAATGGAATTAATGAAAGTCTGATACTCCTTTGAGTATTAATCGCTGTCATCGCCTCACAGCTTAGCATTGGCAAAACTATTTTTATCAAATCAAATAACCAATAAATCGAATCATCCAAAAGTGTCAAAAGTGTAACTAAATTTATCAATGTTGTCTTAAATCAAATATTTTAGTTGATCACGTTCTTATAATTTTGTTTATAAATAGTTTTACTTAGGTAGGGTACGTGATAAGACTGTTGAAGCGTTTTGATTCTCCTGAGCTTTGTATATTTTTTGTATTGATATAAAAAGTGGGAAAGATCGGTAAACGAATATTTGCGTCACGTGTTATCCGTAAAGAATGTAAAGAAGCGTCAGAGACTTTTAATAATAATGTTAATGTTTTTCCTGTAAACGTGGTTACCAAGCATACAGCTCGCCTGCTGGTAAGCAATTACCTTAGCCTATAGACGCTTGGAATACCGGAGGTATCACTTGTGTGTTGACGACCGATTTTTTTACACCAGAGATTTAGGATGGAGTAACCAAGGGATATGAGGGCTGGAGACTTGTTGATACGTTAATTTATTGGTAATGGAGAGAGACGTTTATTTATAAACGTGTTTTTAGGAGATACAAATTACTATACAAGTTAACATTCCCTACTGGGACCTTACAGAAGATCACAACCAATTAACTACACACGCTGATGTAGTTCTGTTCCTGTACGTGAGTAGGTCTCCAGTGCTCATTTAGAGGCGCGTGTTATTCTATTTCAAGGAGGGTGGGTCAGTAACGCAAGTGAAGTTCCAAATATAATATGCATACTAGCTACTGTAATTGCAGACTTGTTTGCCATCTAAGTAGAGTAAAAACTGCTTCGGTGGTTTAGTGGTCAATATGTGTGACTGCTGATCACAAGGTACCGATTTCGATTCCCCAGGTCAGGCCAAAAATGTATCTTGGGTTTTTTTATCAAAAAAATCACAATAGATACCTGGAGTTTGGAAATTGGTTGTGTTTACACCCCGTGCCTCGAAAAGCTGTTGGTCCTACATCTGATCTCTCTCCGGTCTGGAGTGAGAAATTAAAGAGTGCACTTGTATTTGCGCTGATTTTTGTGCACTATAATATCTCCCGAGCCGATAGCTAATCTCCGTTGAGATAAACCGCCACGACAGAAATTCGGTTAAAAAAACATTATTAATATAAAAAAAGGTTTTATCATGGCACTGTACAAACACAAATAATTTACATTATACCCTACATAATCATCATCATCATTACACAACACACCCTTTACACCCTCTTTAGTACGAGCGTGGGTAACAATATAAAGGTAACATAAGATTACATTTGTTGTACCTACATAATGGTAACAAGATGTTATTTTGTTTTTTCCAGTTCTTACCAACATTTTATTACAAAACGAGAGAATATTTTCACGTGTAAGCTTTTACTGAATAGATACATATTTTATTGAATTGGATTAAGGCCTAAAACTTCTCAGCTCTCTGTCAAGGAGACCCATGCCCAGCAGTATATGAATAGCCTATAGGCAGTGAAAAAGTACCTACAGGTTGATAAAAATAATAAATATGTATTGATTTTGATAACAATTCATAGGTTTGGATAACTTTTGGCACCAAGTTCTATAAAACAAATCTCTGGTATTTGGCTTAAATTACAAGCATACATATAAAAAAACGTTCATTTACTAACTTTAGGTATGTCAACTCCAGTACTTAATTTTATTACTAATATAAATATAAGATGATACTGGACCTGTGACCCTAAGAAGGTTGCTGAGGTAGACTGGTTGCAGAAGGCAGAGGACCGTGTGTTGTGGTGTAAATTAGGAGAAGTCTATGTCTAGTAGTGGATTTCGATCTCAACCCATAAACGTCCCACTGCTGAGCACGGGTCTCATCCTCAATGTAGATATTAGCTTACTATACCATGCTGGCCAGACGGGTTGGTAAAGGGTTTTGTTTCGAGTTTTCTCTTTCTTGTGGTGAATATTGTCTGCTAGACTTACTCCCTTAGTCGACTCTAACGACACCCTCGGGATAGAAGGGGGTGTTGACATTTGTATTCTTAATCCGTCACCACACGGACAAGTAGTGGACTGAAACAGGCTAATTGATTGATAATACCTAGTAAAAAGGCTGTGGTCCATTAGAAATTCTTTTGGTTTTTGCTAGTTAATAGCAATAAGAGAGCTGAGGATGACAACTTCTTATCCTCATATCTAACCCACTCAACATGAATATAATATAAAAGTTTTATGGCATTGTGTAATACTCACTACAAATGATGCTTTTACTGTTCTTTTATATCATACCGTGCAGTATTCGTACTATTCTTTGGCTTCGTTCTCATAGTATGTTCATAAATAATAGCCTAGTGGCATTCTGTGGCCACAATTATGACGCTCATATTAATTCGGATATACCACCTACATATTGCACCATCAGTGGAAAAAAGGCGTAAGTCAAAAAACCCCATTTGACAATTTGGAACTTTAACTGTAACTGTACATAAGATGAAAATTTAGAATTTATTTTTAATTTGTGTAAATATAGTTTTAGTTGTAAATTACTTGTATAATGTAAATAAATGTAAATTATTGAATAAAAAATATATGTTATTGTTTATTTTATTGTAATATAATTTAAACAAAAAAAAACCGACTTCAGTACGACAAGTTGCAGAATTTCAAAAACCTTAAAAAGGGCTAGATTTCATTGTTTATTTATGAAGTTCCGTTGCCTAGCTACCTTAGCAACCATAATGGAAACTCATTTAATTGCCATCCGTAAAATACTTATTATTGAGAAGTTCAGGTGGCCATCTGTGGTCTTCTTCATCAGTTTTACTTCATCATATTATACTTTCTGAATGCAAATGTGTGATTTGTTGTTAAAAATATAGAAATTGCTATATGTGTGCCTATAATTTTTGAGGAGTTTCCTCAATTCCTCATGGATCCCATCATCAGAACTTTCTTTTGATAAAAAAGAGACCAAACTGGAAGTATGTCCTCTCAGACAAAAAAAACAGAGAGTTCTGCGGTAACAAACATAAAAAAGTCGGTTAAAAATAAACAATAACATTTTACCTGATCGTCATAATATGATGATGAATTTCTAGTATCATTACGAAATCTGGAATAATGCCCGTGGTTAGGCAAGAGGCGCATTCTTTTTCATGGGATTACACAACTGGCGAAATGTGGGTGATTAGTGATATTCACATGACCCGCTATGTCATGTTGGGGTATTCCCTAACATTAAAAAGTGCGTCATGCTATTTGATAAGTACCTATACGCCCGTTTGGCTCAGTGGTCGATATATGTGACTGCAAACCACGAGGTCCCAGGGTCGATTTCCGGGTCGGCCCAAAAAAAATTATATTGTCTTTTTCTGATAAGAAATTCACAATAATGCCCGGAGTTTGGAATTTGGCGGTGTTTACACCTGTGCCTCGAAAAGCACGGTAAGCCATTGGCCCTACGCCTGATCTCTCTTAGGTCGTGTCGGATTGCCGTCCCATCGGACTATGAGAGTGAGGGAATAAAGAGTGCACTTGTGTTTGCGCACTCTCACGCAGATGGCTAGTCTCCGTTGAGATTAGGCACCGTGACCGAAATTCGGTTCGGAGGACATTATTATACGCCTGTTTTAGAAGCTTATTTTGGCTTATACACCAGATATTCTTGGTAAATGTGAACTGTACCTGTAGCGCATTCCACGAGACATATGACCAGCAGCAGCGCAAACACCTTCGTGACGGTGCTCCTTGCTCGACTGCCTGACGTCCTGTTGCCCTTGCGATCCATGTCGTGTCTTGTAGTAATAGCTGCAACAAAAAACGGACACAATTAAGGTGGAAGCAAAACGGTATCGAAAACAAAAACTGGAATTGTTATATGGCTCCGAATACAGATAGCTTCTAGAATAAGGATACTGCACTGTGAGTAAGGCTTGTATGGATGCGTTTTTTAACGAAATGGTTTTCGATCCCAAGGGTCCAAGGGTTGGTAATTAAAGTAACCGGTTTCCAGGGTTCATTTAAGGATACCTTTTGAAAGAAACATTTGCTTATCTCAGGTATACTCCATCTCAAAGCCTTATTGTAAAAATATTAGGTCTGCAACACTCAAGTGATACCTATGGTATTGCAAGCATCCATGGCGACGCTAGCAAAAGTCTAATGTGTATTTTTGAATTGAAATTCTTAGTACTTATTCTATTTTACTTGTACTTAAACAAAATTGTTTAATTGCCAAACAATATACTCTGTTATTTATTGAAAAAAACAGATGCTAAATAATGAATAAAACCATTTAATAATACAATTATTGTACCAACAATGGCCCCGAAATTGTTATTATTTCCTGAGATAGGGAATTTTAGAATCTCGGGAAATTAAAAGGGTATTTTAGGAAGTAGGTTCTTATAACGGTAAATAGATTTTACATAGTTTGTTTAACTATTATAGGTAACAAATTGCTTGGTTAAAATTTCAAACAACATTTTGTTTTAGGTTTCTAGAATTTTTTAATTGCCTTGGTGGTGTGTTTACTCTTGTCAGCAAGCCGTAAGTAAATTGGTTGACGCTATTTTAGTTTAGCTCTTTTATTTATAATTTATATTAGGGGTCGCCCGCGACTTCTTCCGCGTCGTAGTTTGGAACGTACATTACCCCAATTTTGCAACATAAATCACTACTGCTCCGCTCCTATAAATCATAGCGTGATGTTATATAGCCTACAGCCTTCCTGGATAAATGCACTATTCAACAAAAAATATTTTTTCTAATCGAACCAGTACTTTCTGAGATTAGCACGTTCAACCAAAGAAACTCTTCAGCTTTATAATATTAGTATAGATTCTTCATAATTTATAACTTAAATTTTAAGAGAGATCTTTCTAGCGAGCAAGCTCGATTGGGGAAGGACTTTCACGAAAGATCACAGGCAAATAACTATACACAGTGGTGTAGTCGTGTTCCTGTGTGTGTGTACACGTCTCTAGTACTTATTAAGGATGCGTTTTGCCAGAAAAGTTTTCCTATACTATCATGGTAGTATATAAAAACTGAGATTTCGAAAGTAATGGTACCTTTTTTTTAATAATCAGTCAGACAAAGAAGGCTAAACAATTTATTCTTATATATTTTTTTGTAAATTGAGTGTTTTTTTTTAATATACCAATCCACCCGTTATAAAGTTAATAAACTGTAAATTACCAATTATAATAGAACTTTGTTAGAAGCAGCTCAATCAGAACTAATTATAAGGTAGACCTGAAACTGTCCAAGTTCACAAGTCGCATTCAAGATGGGAGTTGCAGTATGGAGCCACGAGATAATTAAATTGAGTTACTTGTTGTTTAGTTTTAATGACATTATGGTAAACTATTTGGTAATATTACTTTTTATATAGCAATAATATGTACATAAGTGAAATATGTACATATTAACATGAACTGGAAGACGCAGCGTGGGCAGGCCTCCAACAAGCTGGACCGACGACCTGGTATAGGTCGCGGGCAACCAATGGACAAGGTCAGCTCAGGACCGAATGATGTGGAAGACCTTGGCCTCCCCGCCTATGTCCAGCAGTGGACGGCTTGTGGCTGAGATGGAAGTGAATATACGGTTTACTAGACAGTAAGTTACATTCCTTTTTATAATGCATTTTGCGGCACCTTTATATGTTAAACATTTTAATTTAAATACTGCTATATATCTTTAAACAATGTATTAACAATTGGTTGACCAATAAATAAGTAAGCATCGGCGATATCTCCCGCAATAGGGAACAAACCCTGTGTCACGGGGGACTTTACAAACATATAATTAACGGAGATTAATTACATCCAGACTCGGAATAAACATTTATAAATCACACAAAGTTTTGTCCTGTGTGGGAATTGAACCCACGACCTCTAGCTTAGCATAGATGAATGATAATGCAGTGAAGCGCCTACGCGCCCTTAAATGATCATTGGAGATACAGGTTTTCAGCATGCGTTAATATGGGAGTACAAGCTTATGCACAGAAACAACTACACCGCGGTTAATAGTAATTAGCTGTGGTTTTCTGTAAGGTGCAGATCTATTCCTAGCTAACTTTCTAAAATATTTAAGAAATTTACCTGTCATACAAGCTAAACAACATAGTAGTTATAATAGCAACCCATATATGTCCCACTGCTGAGCGTGGGTCTCCTCTCCTCTATCGAGAGAGAGAGAGAGGGAGGCCTTAATTCACTCACGTTGGCCTAATGCTGGATGTTGAATCAGACACACAATTTTTAGAATTTCTTCTAAGACATGTGGGTTTCCTCACGCTGCCGTTAGCAGACGGCGAATCATTTAATTAGTACATATAAACTCCACAAATTTACATTGATACTGCCACCTGGGATCGAACTCGCACCTTTTGCGTGCAATCGGATAGTTTTCCACTCAGCCACCATCGCTTTGTGCACCATAGTAGTAGCTTTACATTAATTAAAACCATGGTCAACCTTATCGTAATTAACTTGCAAAACTTATTATTCTCTTAGAAGAAGTTTATAACGATAAATCTTTGTAATATAAGTCTTTAATCTAAATGCATCTTTACAGAAAATGCTAGATTGTAATCGGTACGGAAAGAAATGGTACAAGAGATTTAATATAGCGGAATGTGACTTAGACAATAATTTTTAGATTAAGAAAGCATTAATAACACTTCTAACATACCAGCGATTATTATGTTAATGTTGGTGATGGTCTACTCGACACTAAACTCATAAACCGATAGGACGGCAATCCGAATAGTCCGACCTCTTCGGACTATTCGGATTGCCGTCCTATCGGTTAATGAGTTTAGTGCAATAGAGAGTGTACCCGTATTTAGCCAACTAGGCGGTCAAATTATAGTACAGTATGCAAAGCAGATAAGATCCTGTGACATTTTTTATACAATTAACGGACATGAATTACACCCAGACTCAGAACAACTATTTGTGGGTCACACAAAGTGTTGTCCAACCTCGTAAACAGCAGGCGCATACTGCGGCCACTGGACTACCGAGGCAGTCAAATATTTGAAGATAAATATCTGAAAAATGGTTGAAATAAAATTACTCGATTGAATACTCTACGCTCTTGATCATTCAATTAGATAGTTGGTTAGAGATTGATTCAATCATTTTCTTTCATCTCCATCGTAAAATGTTAAACGTCTTGGTATCCATGCTATGTGAAATACACTATAGAATTGTTTTTTTTTTCAGAAAATACCGAATATTTTTCAATAACCATAGCAAATCACATACATAGTATGTACTTTACACTTTAAAATCGCCCGCATAGTCGGCTAGTTTACATTTAGTTTGGAAAACAATTATTTTCTAATCTTAAATTTTGACGTATTTTCGATTGTTAACAAAAAAATGGAAAATGCATTTTTTTTAATTTTTCCAACGGGGATCTATTTGTTAGCCTATTTAGAATAACTCGACGAAGTAAAAAAAAAACTGAAGGCTTTAGTTCAATAATTATCGCGGTTTTTCTGTTAACATTTACTGCAGAAAAAGTTGTTTAATTAACAAAAGCATAACTAATGAAAACTGTATTTTAAATTGATCACTATCCACTTATAACTTAGCTGTACTCTTTACAACAGTAGCGTTTATCTCAACAATGCATTTGCATGTCTCCGGCCGACGCGGCTGCCAAGATGGCTGCAAAGATTTTATTTATAATACACGCGTAGGAAGATTTCTACGTTATTCAAAACTTATGTGCTTGACAGGATATTTCTAAGGCGGTACATAGCTTGGTACAAGTTGGTGGCGGAATACATAAATTCTATCTATTCGTTTTTGAAAAAACTGTTGGGATTTTTAAGAAAAATATTATTTCTCATTGGTTTTATACATTCGATTACGATGCCTTTAGCGGTAACTGGTTACTGTCAAGTGGGCTGTATACTTTTTTTACGAGTATATAGTGATTAAAAAAATAGTTTTTTATACTACTTGGGTGGCAAACAAGTTTACGGCCCGCCTGATGTTAAGCAGTTACCGTAGCCTATGGATGCCTGCTGTACCAGAGGTATCACTTCCGTCATGTAGACCCTTTTTTACACCAAGTCTCAAAGATACATTATCCCTGGAATAGGAAAACTTGCTCGCTAGTACCTCTCTTAAAAGTTGTTTAGTTTCTTAAAAATAAATGCAAGTCAAACATGGCGACGTGCGTAAACTTAGTTTTAATAAAAGTAGATTACTTTCATTTATCTGCCGTGTAAACCTGTGTAACTTTTAAAAATTACTTCCCTTGCCATTGTTTGTTGTACTATGTTCTTCTCTGTGTATTAGACCTAATTTATAAATAGGAGAGCCTTTAAGTTTTATTTAATAATTAATTTATTAGTATTGCCAAGTTGAGTTACAATTGCATCTAAAATGTTTTAATTTATAATAAAACGTTGGTGTAAATACAATAAACTTCGCAATAATATAAATAACTAAAAAAAAATAGGTTCACTTCACTTTCTGGAAACGTTCCCACTAGACAGTAATAAATATGCTTATACCTCGATGTAAATTTTTTGGTATTGCTTTTTAAAATATTTTTTAGCCTATGTTCATTATCATCATCTCAGCCAAAAGACGTCTAATGCTGGCCTCTCCCAAGGATCCTCGGGGAAGGCCTAAATATGTTACTTTTAATAGACGAAAGAAATTTTAAAATCGATCAATTTTAAAATTGATTCATCATACAAACACACAAAAATTAATTAAATTTATACTTAAGTACTATAGATAAAAATATGTTATAGTCAAATAATACGAAATTCTAGATTTTATTGAAGCTTATAATTAAATAATGTGAAAGATCTTCAATAAAGTCTAGAATTCCAAAACACGTTGAAATGTATCGAGCTAGATATCATGTATCTTCAATTATCAGCAATAAATATAAATGCCACGCAGACGGCGGGTTATTGTCGATGTAAATCAATAAGGGTTGATAGAATGTGTTCGAGACGCCCATCTTAGGGAATCATTATAGTAGTAGTAATAACATCGGTATCTGTAACAGTATTTTATCTAACCCTATTTCTGACCCGGCTAAAGAACTGTATAAGTTTTATATACAAACATGTAATAGAACATAAGGTAGCTACAATGGAGCGACATTTTTTTATTATTACAAAGACTTACAATATGTCCTTACAGGTTTAAACCTAATACGACAATGAAGTCACTTTGATGACAACTGATGCAATGTCACCCTTATGACATAGTATTTTTAAATTCTAAGCTCCAAAAAAATTTGATAAAAAAACATGCACTCCGGGAGTGCCGACAGAAGTGAAAACACTAGGCCAAAACAGTTGTTATAATTTTTTTTTATATATCTAGACGCGTTCGCGGTCTGATATATGTACATGCATATATCGCCTACTTGCTTTAATAACGTGACAGTCGAAAAAAGATTTTTCGGATATGTCAAGCTGCGTCTCGTAACGGTGTCGCGAATCCAGAGATTTTATCTCATCTAAAAATATGCGTACCGTGCTAAAATATGTTTTCACTTCAAAAAACAATAAGGGCCGAGTTTAATTGATAGACAAAAAGGTTTCTGCTACAAGATTGTTGATAGGCAGTAATATTGTTTAAACATTAATTTCTATTAATGCATTAAGGCCTGAATCATCTTAGCTCTTTTTTATAGTACTTAGGTAGCAAACAAGCGGCCCGCCTGATGTTAATACATTTAGGATATTAGTCTACTATACCACGCTGGCCAGACGGGTTGATATAGGGTTTTGTTTTGAGTTTTCTCTCTCTTGCAGTCGATTTATTGTCTGCCTGACTCCCTTAGTCGACTCTTACGACACCCTCGGGATAGAACGGGGTGGTGACATTTGTATTCTTAATCCGTCACCACACAGATGAAAATAGATATCATAATATATTTATGTTCAGTGTATTTATATGACAATACAGTAAAAGTATTATATTATATTTTACAAATGTCATAGTTGATATTCAAGCAGGCAAGCTCGTAATCCACTCATTAATCATTAATACCTTCGTGTAATTATCACTAGGTATATAATGATTGACACATTATTAAATATTTGTGAACTCGAATAAGGCCACGTGAGTAAATTAATTAGCTGTAATACAAGTTACTGTCGATAAAATTAGCACTTGACTTTTATAATAATATTAAGGTTCGCCCGCGACTTCGTCCGCGTGGTAATTTGGAATATTTTCCCTGATTTTCTGCAACATATCTCACTACTGCTCTTATTGATCATAGCGTGATGTTATATAGCCTATAGCCTTCCTGGATAAATGCACTATTAATCGAACCAGTACTTTCTGAGATTGGCGCGTTCAACCAAACAAACAAATTCTTCAGCTTTATAATATTATAGTATAGACTAACGGACCTGGCAGACGTCGCCCTACCCGGAAAAGCTGATATATCGACAGCAGCGCCATCTACCTCGTCCAATTATCTAAATAAATCTAAACCATACGAGGCCCTACCCGAACACACACACAAAAATTTCATTAAAATCGGTCCAGCCGTTTAGGAGAAGTTCAGTGACATACACACGTACAAAAAAATTATATATATAAAGATAACTTTATGTCCGTTAATTGTATGTTTTAAAGTCCCCCGCGACACTGAGCTTGTTCCCCTACTGCGGGAGTGGTCTTTTAAAGATACATAGAAAGAGCGTCAATTTTATCTATAGTACCTATATGAATTTGGAGGTGTAATGTTTCATGTTTCTATTTCAATTAATATACTGTGTTGATATTAATCTTATTGAGCAGCTGGGCTCGGTCGAAGCCGTGTAAGAAAGTAACCAATATGTAATGTGTAAGGATCTTGACTGGCATGTGTCAATACTAATATGAATTTATGGTTTTTTTATACTACTGAGGTGGGAAACAAGCATACAGCCTGTCTGATGTTAAGCAGTTACCGTAGTCTATGGACGCTTGCAATACCAAAGGTATCTTTTAACTTTCTTTGGTAACGGGTAAGGTGAAGGAAATGGCAAGTATCAATTTAGCTTACTCATTAAGTCATAGTATATTTTATATTATGAGGTATTCTTTTTATAGCAGCTATTTTGTCGGTATACTGTAGAATCTAAGGATACATCTTTTACTATATATATAATATAATAAAGCTGAAGAGTTTGTTTGTTTGGTTGAACGCGCTAATCTCAGAAAGTACTGGTTCGATTAGAATTTTTTTTTAATTGAATAGTGCATTTATCCAGGAAGGCTATAGGCTATATAACATCACGCAATGATCAATAGGAGCGGAGCAGTAGTGAGATATGTTGCAAAATCGGGGAAAATTTTCCAAATTACAAGGCGGACGAAGTCGCGGGCGACCCCTAGTTATATATAAGTACCTACCTACTAGTGTCATTGTCAACACACTACATAGTTATCAATATGCGGAAGCTTATCATTGGCAATTTGTTTGAGTTATATTAAGTTATACACGTTGTAATTAGTCCGTAAGCTTTCCTAAAATAAAATAAATAAGTAACACTTATTTATGCAGCCAATTTACGATTATGAATTTGACGTCATTAGGTTCTTAAAACTTCTATGCCAACCCTACTACAAAATATACCTACCTAGTTTTACTCTCTGCATCACCCATAGGTTGACTGGTAGAGAATGACTTTGGCAATAAAGCCGCTTTTGAACATACTACTTGCGTAAAAGGTTCATTGAACGTAATGCTTCAAAATGAAATGCTTAAACGCGTTCATTGAACTTATCAACAACTCACCAAATTGACTTCCACAGCTTCTCACAGAATAGATATCCGTCAAACGAATGTGAAAATAAACATTATGATACAGTTGTACCTCATTATATGTGAGTGTATAATCTAAAATGATATCGTAACATTCTTTGATCTAAACTTACTCGTTTTCATGACTACCAATCATAATTTTCTCATTAAATCTACATTAATATTATCTTCTTCATCTCAACTCATAAACATCCCACTGTTGGGCACGACTCTTTTAGTTTTTTTTTATACTACCAAGGTGACACACAAGCATGATGTGTCTGATTTATCAACCCGCATTAGGAAAGCATTTTTTCTTATACTTCTTGGGCGGCACACAAGTATACGGCCCGCCTGATGTTAAGCAGTTACCGTAGCCTATAGACGTTTGCAATACCTAAGGTATCATTTGCGTGTTGCCAACCCATTTTTTACACCAGGGCTTTAAGATGGAGTATCCCTGGTATAGGAATACGTTTCTTTCAAAATGTATTCCTAAATGAGCTTTGGAGACCTGTACTTAACACAGGAACACAACTACACCGCTGTGTGTAGTTATTTAGCTGTTTTCTTCCGTAAGGTGGAGGTCTATCCCCAGTTGGGCTTGCTCGGTAAAATGGTATGAATTAAGGTCTCTCTCTCTTGATAGAGGAGATGAGACTCGTGCCCAGCAGTCAGCCACATATATGGGTTGCTATTTTTATTATTAAACATAATACCTTGTTGTAAACCCACTCTCAACACAATTTGTACTTTTATAAGATTTATATGATAAACACATTCAGCCCAAGGCTTTGTCGACACAATTTACGCGTGGTATTACAAATTATATAAAGCCAATAGTTTCCTCGTACCTCACTGAACCCCTAAAGAATGATTCGCAAAAATGATTTTACGTGTAGCAGAAATATTTGTTATAGTTTTTATAGATAATATATATATTTTTTAAATATGACAACTTCCGCACTAGAGAACAAGCTCTGTGTCGCGGGGGACTTTACAAACATACAATTAACGGACACAAATTACACCCAGACTCAGAACAACACTTTGCGGGTCTCACAAAGTTTTGTCCTGTGTGGGAATCGAACCCTTGTGCACAGCAGGCGCATACTACGGCCCAGTGGCCGTAGTATGCGCCTGCTGTGCTCAGACCATCAAGGCAGTCAAAAATATATAAAAGTAGTATTATTATTATAGCTTCTGAAGGTAAAAAAAAGTTTTCCTTTCCCAGGGATACTCCATCTTAAAGCCGTATACCTCGTAACCTATGATCGCTTGCTATACCTGGGACATTACTCGCGAGTTGCCAACCGAAATGTTTCTAACACAAGGAAGTAATGGAATTCCTTAGGAAAGAAAAATGTTTCTTTTAAAAACGCAAGCCCAAATTAAGTAGTCCGTAATGTCCGTGTGTTGACGGATTAAGAATACAAATGTCGCCATCCCATTCCATCCCGTGGGTGTCGTAAGAGTCGACTAAGGGAGTAAGTCCGGCAGACAATATCCACTGCAAGAGAGGGAAAACTCGAAACAAAACCCTATACCATCCCGTCTAGCCAGCGTGGTGTAGTAGGCTAATATCCCTCCAAATTTATGGAGGAGACCCGTGCCCAGTAGCGGGACGTTTATTGGTTGAGATGATGATGATGAAATTAAGTAGTGAAGAATAAATCATTAAGAAGGACGTAAATGGCTTCATGGTATAGCCCTTTTAGTCTTTGTCGGTTTCCCTAGTACCTACTGGACGGGCCTTTGCACTTATCACGTGAACGCCAAGACGTCCTTTAGGTCCTTCTTAATGATTTATTCTTGTTTGCTTATAAATGAGTAGAGAAATAATATTCACCCATATTTCGCCCTCGAGAGACTATGGGTTAATTTAAAATAATTTTATTCCAACACAATTATGACATACCACACGAGCAAAGCGACACACAAAAGCTTGTTTTATTATAAAGCTATGTTCCAGTTAGCTTATTCTCAGGGGTGTAAGATAATTTCCACGCTACCCCAACATTCAGTACTGTATAATTTAGTTTGAATTCTAAAATAAAATATCAGTGCTCTATCTAAATTGAAGTATTTTTTGGCTTAGTCAAGTTTAATTCATTAGTTATTAGAGGATATTTTTGTTTAGTGGTAAACATAATTACAATAATAATTATAATAATAATAATTATTATTTTCATAAGCCTAATACATTGAGAGACAATACATAACTTTGTTAAATCAAGTATAGACAATGTATAGTTTAGGCAGATGCGTTCACATTTAATGTAAACCTCTAACGTCTAAACTAGAATGACTCCTGTATCTCAGACGTCAGTGATTCCCCCCTATTTATTTAGTGCGGTGTAGCCTATTTTACTTGTTATAAAAAAGTACTAATATTTTACTAGTTAGTGTGTAGTATGATGAGAGTGTGTATGTGAGTGTGCTGTGTGTGTGTGTGTGGTATAGGTTTTGATATGTGGGAACTGTTATCTACGGCTTTACTTGCGTCGTTGTTGTTTTTTTTTATAAAATATAATCTATGTACTGTTCCAGACTATAATCTATCTGTATGCTATATTTCATCTAGATCCGTTCAACAATTCTGGCCTGATTGATGTTTATGATATTTGTAGGATTGGCGCAAATAGGCGTTGTTGATTAAATGTAATTTTCCTTTTTGATGTCAGACTAGACTAACAGACCCTGTAGACTTTCTATCGGCTTATAGTTTCACCAGGTTCTAGTAAGAAGTATTCAAGTTCGTACATGGTACTCGTAACAATGAATTCGGCCGACAAAAGTCTGTAGTTTGTCGTATATATATAGTTAGTTATTCACAAAAAATATATCTTTAAATATATAGCTATTAAACACAATATAGATTTAAAAATATAAAAATGGAGACTCACCGGTCTCTATTTTCATATTTTTAACATAAAAATTAAGGTTCATTTTTGTATTTGAATCATCTTAAACCTACAGAACGTTCCCTCAGCATATTTTCCTCCACCCTTATACCTATAGTTTGTCATTTGATTAGTTTTTTCAATTTTACAAAAGTGGCCATCAACCTGGGAACAAACTTACACCTTATGTCATGTGTACAATTCAGTTACTTTCCCAATCTAGCACAGCACATCTTTTTCATTATTAGTCCTAATAATTTTTATAACGGAAATTTGAGTATTTTTAAATCAATTTTACTTTACATTTAAGATTCCTTTTGTAAGCTAATAGGTAAATAAGATTGGCAATTAAAATTTAATTTAATTGCATTGTTAGTGTTAAGGTCATAATCGCGGTAAGGTCGCAAATTCGATTTTCAGTTGATGCTAAATGTAATTAAGGTTTCTATCAAGAAAATTAATAGACAGGAACAATATCCCACTATTATAAAAGCGAAAGTTTGTGTGACTGTAATTTCTTGATGCAAAAACTACTGGACTAATTTTAACTTTACAATATTTATTTATAAAACAAAATAAAACTATTAGCAGAATAATCTTAACGACTATCATTATTTCTGGTAGATATACCATATTTTATCTCTGCACCACCAAAGGTTGACTGGTAGAAAATGCCTTAAGGCATTAAGTCCGCCGTTGTACAATTTTATTACGTGCAAAAGTTTAAATAAATAAAATACAAAGTGTAAACTATACATCAGAATAGCACATAGGCTACATTTAATTTAAAAAATCGAATGCGCAATTCGCATGCGACATTACTAGACACGTACCGTAGTGCGGAAGTTGTCCTTTATGAAACAAATATGACCGCTTGCGTTTATGTGTGCTGAATGTGAAGTTCGGTTCCCAGGTCGGAAAAAATCTTGTAAGATTTTCAAAGCACATTGCTTTCAATATTTCAATATAAATTCTCAGAAGCAACCAGTCACCTAGAATTATTTTGCACAAATGTAGCTGAAACACCCACTATCATTTATATAGAATATTTTTATCTACGCGTTAATTTTCTTCATGAAATAGAAGTTAAATGTGACTCAATCAGTAGTCACATTATGTACGACATTTCCTTATATCGCGATTCCAGGAACACGATAGAAAACTACTTAATTTGGCAAGAGACGCTATGTTGTATACATCAGTAAACAATAGACAAAAAAACAGATGCCTAACTGACAGAAATAACCAGATGACAGAGATTCAAGAAAGGTAGGGCACCATACTAGCGAGCAAGCCCGACTGGAGACGGTCGTTCACCTTATAGTAGACCACAGAAGGCTACACATAATGGAGTAATTGTATTCCTGTGTGTGTTTGTACAGGTTTTCAGTGCTCATTAAGCAATATGTTTTGAAAGAAACATTTTCCTATAAAAGAGATACACCATCTATAAGCCCTGGTTTAAAAAATGGGTCAGCAACACGCAAGTGATGGTGTTGCAAGCGTCTATAGGCTACAGGGTCTGCCGGGACCTATGCTTGTTTGCCACCCCAGTACTATAAAAAAAAACTGTATTACCCACACTTAATAGAATCAGACCTTTTTCGAAGCTTGCGCTTTTTGGAAAAACAAAATTAAAAGATAAGCGTACGGCCGAATAGCGAATGGATGGAAATGCGAAATAGTAGCGAATGGACGCTCCAATAATACCTAGAGGCAACTCACGCATTGCCTACCGAAAATCTTGTTATGAGAATCACCTGAATGGTGCCCTACCTCTTTTTAGACTAATAATATAATTATAGTATTACAATGACGATACTACCAACCCGAGAGAGAGGGTTTAGGCCTTAATTCACACACACTGACCTAATGTCAGTGTGTGTGAATAAGGGTCTAAACCCTCTCTCTTTCTAAATAGAGGAGAGGAGACCCGTACTTAGCAGTCGGGCATATATGGATTGCTATTTTTTTTATTACAGTAGTACCAAAATAAAAAAAGATATCTGTCGAAATAGAGTTTAATTAATGCATAAAAGAAACAACGCTATACAATCAATTCGAGGTCTTTGAAACATTGATATATAGACTAGCGGACCTGGCAGACGTCGCCCTATACGGAAAAGCTGATATACCGACAGCAGCGCCATCTACCGCGTCCAATTATCTAAATAAATCTAAACCATACGAGACCCTACCCGAACACACAAAATTTCAATAAAATAGGTCCAGCCGTTTAGAAGAAAATCAGTGACATACACACGTACAGAAGAATTATACATATAAACTAGCTGACCCAGCAAACGTTATATTGCTACTAAAATAGTAATATCGCTATTAAAAAATAGGGGTTGATCGTAGAGGGGTGAAAATTAAGGGTTGTATGTATTTTTTAATGCTCAATCACAAAAAAATAAAAACAAAAAGTTTTGTCTAAAAAATTAAATAAAAAATTTAAGAACCACCCTTAACATTTAGGGGGATGAAAAATAGATGTTGTCCGATAAATGCTTTTCTTTCGTTCTTTCATATTTTGTCCCGTGTGGGGATCGAACCCACAACATACTGCGCCCACTGAACCAACCGTGCAGTCAAATATGTACACATATTGTTACTATGAAAATATTCAAAATATTACGCGATTCGGACTCTTTGTCCGTTTAAATAGTAATAAGCAATTTGGGCCGTCAAGGTGAGTTAAAATAGCATGAATAGTCAAGCCTATTGGTCTAGTGGTTAGTGACTCTGACTGCTAAGCCAGAGGTCGTCGGTTTGATTCCCACACGGGACAACATTTTGTGTGAATCATAAATGTTTGTTTCGATTCTGAGTGGAATTAGTGGTGTCCGTGAATTATGTTTTTAAAGTCCTCCGCGACACAGGGCTTGTTTGCTTTTCTATACTAATATTATAAAGCTGAAGAGTTTGTTTGTTTGCTTGGACGCGCTAATCTCAGAAAGTACTAATTCGATTAGAAATAATATTATTTTCTTGAATAGTGCATTTATCCAGGAAGGCTATAGGCTATATACCATCACGCTATGATCAATAGGAGCGGAGCAGTAGTGCGATATGTTGCAAAATCGGGGAAAATATTCCAAATTACCACGCGTACGAATTCGCAGGCCACCCCAGTAAAGATATATGGATAGAGCGTCAATTTTATCTATAGTACCTATATGAATTTGGAGGTGTAATGTTTCATGTTTCTATTTCAATTAATATACTGTGTTGATATTAATCTTATTGAGCAGCTGGGATCGGTCGAAGCCGTGTAAGAAAGTAACCAATATGTAATGTGTAAGGATCTTGACTGGCATGTGTCAATACTAATATGAATTTATGGTTTTTTTATACTACTGAGGTGGGAAACAAGCATACAGCCTGTCGGATGTTAAGCAGTTACCGTAGTCTATGGACGCTTGCAATACCAAAGGTATCTTTTAACTTTCTTTGGTAACAGGTAAGGTGAAGGAAATGGCAAGTATCAATTTAGCCTACTCATTAAGTCATAGTATACTTTGTATTATGAGTTATTCTTTTTATAGCAGCTGAAGAGTTTGTTTGTTTGGTTGAACGCGCTTATCTGAGAAAGTACTGGTTCGATTAGATTTTTTTTTTATTGAATAGTGCATTTATCCAGAAAGGCAATAGGCTATATAACATCACGCTATGATCAATAGGAGCGGAGCAGTAGTGAAATATGTTGAAAAATCGGGGAAAATATTCCAAATTACCACGCGGGCGACCCCTAATTATTTATAAGTACCCTACCTACTAGTGTCATTGTCAACACACTACATAGTTATCAATATCAGTTTTATTAAGTTATACACGATGTAATTAGTCCGTAAGCTATCCTAAAATAAAATAAATAAGTAACACTTATTTATGCAGCCAATTTACAATTTCGAATTTGACGTCATTAGGTTCTTAAAACTTCTATGCCAACCCTACTACAAAATGTACCTACCTAGTTTTAATCTCTGCATCACCCAAAGGTTGATTGGTAGAGAAAGCCTTTGGCAATAAATCCGCTTTTTAACATATATTTTGTGTAAGCAGTAAATAAATACTACTTGCGTAAAAGGTTCATTGAACGTGATGCTTTAAAATGAAACGCGTTCATTGAACTTATCAACAACTCACCAAATTGACTTCCCCAGCTTCTCACAGAATAGATATCCGTCAAACGAATGTGAAAATAAACATTATGATACAGTTGTACCTCATTATACGTGAGTATATAATCTAAAATGTTATCGTAACATTCTTTGATCTAAACTTACTCGTTTTCCTGACTGCCAATCATAATTTTCTCATTAAATCTACATTAATATTATCTTCTTCATCTCAACACATAGACGTCCCACTGTTGGGCACGGGTCTTTTTGTTGGCAAACAAGCATACGGCCCGCCTGATGGTAAGCAGTTACCGTAGCCTATGGACGTTTGTAACACCAGGGGTGTCACTCACGCGTTGCCGACCCTTTAAAAACCTTATAACTCCTTTCTTGAAGAACCCCATGCTATAGTCTCTTGGGAAAACCTCGGCATACATATTGGTCTCCTCCATACATTTGGAGGGATATAAACCTACTATAGCACGCTGGCGAGACGGGTTGGTATAGGGTTTTGTTTCGAGTTTTCCCTCTCTTGCAGTGGATATTGTCTGCCTGACTTTAGTCGACTTTTACGACACCCATGGGATAAAATGGGGTGGTGACATTTGTATTCTTAATCCGTCACCACACTGAGGAATATATTATCTTACTGTGGAGCGGTTCGGTGGTGGCCAAGTGGGCAAGTAATCGACTCATACGCAAGAGGTGCGAGTTTGATCGAGTTTATATGTACTAATCAAATAATTCGCCATATGCTAACAGTGTTGGAAAGCATCGTGAGGAAACCCAAATGTCTTAAAAGGGATTCTAAAGATATGTCTGATTTATCAACCCGCATTAGGAAAGCTTTTTTTTTATACTTCTTGGGCGGCACGCAAGCATACGGCCCGCCTGATGTTAAGCAGTTACCGTAGCCTATAGACGTTTGCAATACCATAGGTATCACTTACGTGTTGTCAACCCATTTTCTTTACACCAGGGCTTTCAGATGGAGTATCCCCGGTATAGGAATACGTTTCTCTCAAAATGTATTCCTAAATGAGCTTTAGAGACGTGTACTCACACACAGGAACACAACTACACCGCTGTGTGTAGTTATTTGGCTGTTGTCTTCTGTAAGGTGGAGTACCTTCCCCAGTCGGGCTTGCTCGGTAAAATGGTATGAATTAAGGCCTCTCTCTCTCTCTTAATAGAGGAGGGGAGACTCGTGCTCAGCAGTGGGATATATATGGGTTGCTACTTTTATTATTATACATAATACCTTGTTGTAAACCCACTCTCAACACAATTTGTACTTTTATAAGATTTATATGATATACACGTTCAGCCCAAGGCTTTGTCGACACAATTTACGCGTGGTATTACAAATTATATAAAGCCAATAGTTTCCTCATACCTCGCTGAACCCCTAAAGAATGATTCGCTAAAATGATTTTACGTGTAACAGAAATATTTGTTATAGTTTTTATAGATAATATATATATTTTTTAAATATGACAACTTACGCACTAGAGAACAAGCTCTGTGTCGCGGGGGCCTTACAAACATACAATTAACGGACACAAATTACACCCAGACTCAGAACAAAACTTTGCGGGTCACACAAAGTTTTTTCCTGTGTGGGAATCGAACCCTCAACCTTGCGCACAGCAGGCGCATACTACGGCCACTGGACCATCAAGGCAGTCAAAATATATAAAAGTAGTATTATTATTATTGCTTCTGAAGGTAAAGAAACGTTTTCCTATCCCAGGGATACTCCATCTTAAAGCCGTATACCCCGTAACCTATGTACGCTTGCAATACCTGGGACATTACTTGCGAGTTGCCAACCGAAATGTTTCTAACACAAGGAAGTAATGGAATTCCTTAGGAATGAAAAAAAAAATCTTTTAAAAAGGCAAGCCCAAATTAAGTAGTCCGTAATGTCCGTGTGTTGACGGATTAAGAATACAAATGTCGCCATCCCATTCCATCTCGTGGGTGTCGTAAGAGTCGACTAAGGGAGTAAGTCCGGCAAACAATATCCACTGCAAGAGAGGGAAAACTTGAAACAAAACCCTATACCATCCCGTCTAGCCAGCGTGGTGTATTAGACTAATATCCCTCTAAATTTATGGAGGAGACCCGTGCCCAGCAGTGGGACGTTTATGGGTTGAGATGATGATGATGAAATTAAGTAGTGAAAAATAAATCATTAAGAAGGACGTAAATGACTTCATGGTATAGCCCTTTTAGTATTTGTCTATTTTCCTAGTACCTACTAGACGGGCCTTTGCACTTATTACGTGTACGCCAAGACGTCCTTTACGTCCTTCTTAATGATTTATTCTTGTTTGCTTATAAATGAGTAGAGAAATAATATTCACCCATATTTCGCCCTCGAGAGATTATGGGTTAATTTAAAATAATTTTATTCCAACACAATTATGACATACCACACGAGCAAAGCGACACACAAAAGCTTGTTTTATTATAAAGCTATGTTCCAGTTAGCTTATTCTCAGGGGTGTAAGATAATTTCCACGCTACCCCAACATTCAGTACTGTATAATTTAGTTTGAATTCTAAAATAAAATATCAGTGCTCTATCTAAATTGAAGTATTTTTTGGCTTAGTCAAGTTTAATTCATTAGTTATTAGAGGATATTTTTGTTTAGTGGTAAACATAATTACAATAATAATTATAATAATAATAATTATTATTTTCATAAGCCTAATACATTGAGAGACAATACATAACTTTGTTAAATCAAGTATAGACAATGTATAGTTTAGGCAGATGCGTTCACATTTAATGTAAACCTCTAACGTCTAAACTAGAATGACTCCTGTATCTCAGACGTCAGTGATTCCCCCCTATTTATTTAGTGCGGTGTAGCCTATTTTACTTGTTATAAAAAAGTACTAATATTTTACTAGTTAGTGTGTAGTATGATGAGAGTGTGTATGTGAGTGTGCTGTGTGTGTGTGTGTGGTATAGGTTTTGATATGTGGGAACTGTTATCTACGGCTTTACTTGCGTCGTTGTTGTTTTTTTTTATAAAATATAATCTATGTACTGTTCCAGACTATAATCTATCTGTATGCTATATTTCATCTAGATCCGTTCAACAATTCTGGCCTGATTGATGTTTATGATATTTGTAGGATTGGCGCAAATAGGCGTTGTTGATTAAATGTAATTTTCCTTTTTGATGTCAGACTAGACTAACAGACCCTGTAGACTTTCTATCGGCTTATAGTTTCACCAGGTTCTAGTAAGAAGTATTCAAGTTCGTACATGGTACTCGTAACAATGAATTCGGCCGACAAAAGTCTGTAGTTTGTCGTATATATATAGTTAGTTATTCACAAAAAATATATCTTTAAATATATAGCTATTAAACACAATATAGATTTAAAAATATAAAAATGGAGACTCACCGGTCTCTATTTTCATATTTTTAACATAAAAATTAAGGTTCATTTTTGTATTTGAATCATCTTAAACCTACAGAACGTTCCCTCAGCATATTTTCCTCCACCCTTATACCTATAGTTTGTCATTTGATTAGTTTTTTCAATTTTACAAAAGTGGCCATCAACCTGGGAACAAACTTACACCTTATGTCATGTGTACAATTCAGTTACTTTCCCAATCTAGCACAGCACATCTTTTTCATTATTAGTCCTAATAATTTTTATAACGGAAATTTGAGTATTTTTAAATCAATTTTACTTTACATTTAAGATTCCTTTTGTAAGCTAATAGGTAAATAAGATTGGCAATTAAAATTTAATTTAATTGCATTGTTAGTGTTAAGGTCATAATCGCGGTAAGGTCGCAAATTCGATTTTCAGTTGATGCTAAATGTAATTAAGGTTTCTATCAAGAAAATTAATAGACAGGAACAATATCCCACTATTATAAAAGCGAAAGTTTGTGTGACTGTAATTTCTTGATGCAAAAACTACTGGACTAATTTTAACTTTACAATATTTATTTATAAAACAAAATAAAACTATTAGCAGAATAATCTTAACGACTATCATTATTTCTGGTAGATATACCATATTTTATCTCTGCACCACCAAAGGTTGACTGGTAGAAAATGCCTTAAGGCATTAAGTCCGCCGTTGTACAATTTTATTACGTGCAAAAGTTTAAATAAATAAAATACAAAGTGTAAACTATACATCAGAATAGCACATAGGCTACATTTAATTTAAAAAATCGAATGCGCAATTCGCATGCGACATTACTAGACACGTACCGTAGTGCGGAAGTTGTCCTTTATGAAACAAATATGACCGCTTGCGTTTATGTGTGCTGAATGTGAAGTTCGGTTCCCAGGTCGGAAAAAATCTTGTAAGATTTTCAAAGCACATTGCTTTCAATATTTCAATATAAATTCTCAGAAGCAACCAGTCACCTAGAATTATTTTGCACAAATGTAGCTGAAACACCCACTATCATTTATATAGAATATTTTTATCTACGCGTTAATTTTCTTCATGAAATAGAAGTTAAATGTGACTCAATCAGTAGTCACATTATGTACGACATTTCCTTATATCGCGATTCCAGGAACACGATAGAAAACTACTTAATTTGGCAAGAGACGCTATGTTGTATACATCAGTAAACAATAGACAAAAAAACAGATGCCTAACTGACAGAAATAACCAGATGACAGAGATTCAAGAAAGGTAGGGCACCATACTAGCGAGCAAGCCCGACTGGAGACGGTCGTTCACCTTATAGTAGACCACAGAAGGCTACACATAATGGAGTAATTGTATTCCTGTGTGTGTTTGTACAGGTTTTCAGTGCTCATTAAGCAATATGTTTTGAAAGAAACATTTTCCTATAAAAGAGATACACCATCTATAAGCCCTGGTTTAAAAAATGGGTCAGCAACACGCAAGTGATGGTGTTGCAAGCGTCTATAGGCTACAGGGTCTGCCGGGACCTATGCTTGTTTGCCACCCCAGTACTATAAAAAAAAACTGTATTACCCACACTTAATAGAATCAGACCTTTTTCGAAGCTTGCGCTTTTTGGAAAAACAAAATTAAAAGATAAGCGTACGGCCGAATAGCGAATGGATGGAAATGCGAAATAGTAGCGAATGGACGCTCCAATAATACCTAGAGGCAACTCACGCATTGCCTACCGAAAATCTTGTTATGAGAATCACCTGAATGGTGCCCTACCTCTTTTTAGACTAATAATATAATTATAGTATTACAATGACGATACTACCAACCCGAGAGAGAGGGTTTAGGCCTTAATTCACACACACTGACCTAATGTCAGTGTGTGTGAATAAGGGTCTAAACCCTCTCTCTTTCTAAATAGAGGAGAGGAGACCCGTACTTAGCAGTCGGGCATATATGGATTGCTATTTTTTTTATTACAGTAGTACCAAAATAAAAAAAGATATCTGTCGAAATAGAGTTTAATTAATGCATAAAAGAAACAACGCTATACAATCAATTCGAGGTCTTTGAAACATTGCTTAGATACTCTAGAATTGATATTACCCGGTACTGGTTGCGGTCTACGATGGTACCACAATTCCGGACCGATTTATCAAATTTAGAACCGAGGTAAAGAAAGTAAAGCTTCAATATTAAATTTATATTTAATTATTATTTTGAACTTTATATTAGGTACCTATAGATTTAAGATAAAATATTTATCTTTTAAAATGTATCTACTTATATATTTCACGTAGAAATGAAGCTATTATTTAGATATATGGATTGGCGTGATTTTCCCTATACGGTAAAGAAAGTAATCCACAAATGTTTGTTTCAATATTTATGTTTTTAAAACCCCCTCGCGACACAGGGATTATACCCTGGGGTAGAACTCATGTACAACAAACAACGTAAGGGATCTTTCAAAATGTCTGACGATAGGTTAAATACCAGACCATAACTAACTGATATCATAACAGACTCCACGCTTGTTTCAGTGGCTTAAGTGGTAACCTTGCCATTTACCACTACGCGGCGTGTTGTAGGTTCGAACTCCACACGGGACAAAAATTAATGTGATCCATAAATCGTTGTGGGAGTTGTCTTTTTTTAAATAATGAATAGTACCTGGATGACCGATATTTTTTTTTGGAAAGTAACGTTTTCTAAAAATAAATCCTAGCTAGATCGAATAATCACCCCCGGATACTAAATTTCATGAAAATCGTTGGAGCCGTTTCCGAGATTCATATCTACAAGAAGATTCATATCTATGTACAAGAAATATGCGTGTGGTGACGGATTAAGAATACAAAGGTCTTTACCCCGTTCCATCCCGAGGGTGTCGTATGAGTTGACTAAGGGAGTAAGTCAGGCAGACAATATCCACTGCAAGAGAAGGAAAACTCGAAACAAAACCCTATACCAACCCGTCTGGTACCCTTGGTATAGTAGGCTAATATCCCTCCAAGTGTATGAAGCAGACCGGCCGGCTGATTCTCTAAGAAACAGCGATGGCAAACTGACAGTTGTGATCCCAAACTGACAGTTGTGATTGCTCGGTGACGGCACAATTTATTGACTAAACGTCTTACGGAATACCGATTTTCAATCTGACAGCCAGATTTTGCTTGGTTTTTGCGGTGGCTCGGTTTTTGCTCTTACGGAATACCCCTGCCGTGCCCAACAGTGGGTCATTTATGGGTTGAAATTATGATGATACAAGAATTGCTCGTAAAGCTATTAGATAGTTAGATAAAAAATTAAACCATCCTCGATGCGTTCGTGCGATGAATTTGTTGATGTTCATGAAGCGTGTAAACCCTTACTCCAAATTGCCGTCTATTAATTGCTATTTAGCAAAACAATCTCTGTTATTCTTCATAATAATACCAATTACTTAAAAGTTATTTGACCAAAATTACATTGGTTATTCTAACAAGCCTGCCTTCTCTGCCCACATCGAAAGCTTTCTTCACAAAACATAAACAATGGGTACAATCTCGTTTCCTCATCAATACAATAATAACAATTAAAGACAACAGCCTACTTATTTGTTTGTTAGCATAATTTTGTTTAAATACTTTAAATTGTTTAACATTTTGTACAGAATATCAACCTGCACGCTATTAGCAAATATACATATGTTCTTAAAACATTTAGATTGATTTATTTTGTTGTCTTTTTTAAGTAAAAACTTTTTTAGGTACGTTGAGCTCTTTTTGAGTCAACAAAAATCATGAAATTTGCGTCATCGTCACCAAACGCTTTCCATATTAAATTTTTTTGAGTGAACAAAAGTCATGAAAATCGCGTCATCGTCTCCGAAAGCTGTCCATTTTCAAACTTTTTGGGTAAACAAAAATCATGGAACTCGCGTCATCGTCACCGAACGCTGTCCATATTCAAACTTTTTGGGTGAACAAAAATCATGGAACTTGCGTCATCGTCACCGAAATAACCATAAATATTTAAAAATAATAATCTAATAGCTCGACGATACAATTCACAAGTTACTTAGTTATCACTTCTATCGGCAATCCCCAAAGGCTGCCCAGCATGTTTTAAAAATAGAGCATAGATTTTACTTAAATGTTCTGCTGTAGTTCCTTTAGGCCAATATTATATTAAAAGGGGATATCATAATTTTGTTTTTTTATAATACCACGATTACAATCGGCCCGCCTGATCGTAAGCAGTTACCGTAGCATATAAACGCTTGCAATGCCAGAAGCAGAACCTAAATTCAAAGTTATTTATTAATTTAGTTCACTATAGCCAATACAGCCAATTTGCTGACATGGGTAGGACTTCGAGAAGAATTGTGAAGAATTTTTTTTTTTTTTAAAAGACTACTCCCGCACTAGAGAACAAGCTCTGTGTCGCAGGGGACTTTACAAACATACTATTAACGGACACAAAGTACACCCAGACTCAGAACACCACTTTATGGGTCACACAAAGTTTTGTCCTGTGTGGGAATCGAACCCACAACCTCGGGCACAGCAGGCGCATACTGCGGCCACTTGACCACCAAGGCAGCAAAAATGACTAGAATAGCCACTATTTTTATTTGCCAGAGTATAATATTAACAATTCTACCTACTCGCGCGTTGTCAATCCTACATCTTGTTACCAACAGTTTCCTGGCAACCTACATTCACGCACAGGAATACTAACTACTATGTGTCGTTATTTGCATGTGGTCTTACGTATTATGGATCTTCTTTCTCAGTCCGGCTTGCTCGCATTATACTTCAACTTCATAAAAAGTTAATTTATTACGAATTAATGATTTAGAGAAGCCATACATGGTCATAGACAATACGTACTAAGGTTACATTGGAAGTCAAAGTCAAACTCATTTATTCATTTAGATCAAATTCATGATACTTATGACGTCATTAAAACAAATGCCAGCATACTTTTTTCCTAAGGCCAATTCGCTGATTAAGGTAGGGCCTCGAGAAGAATTGGCAAGAAACTCGGGTCACTCTTTTTAATCGCCAGAGTATAACATTTACAATTTGGTATGAGTTACAACAGTGGTAACAAAAAGGAACGGAAACCAATCTTCCCTAAGAATGAAATTTAAATAAGTATTTTATTAATAAGTAAGCAATATTTTTAAAAAAAAATTTAGCTTTCCACTCTATGGTAATGAGGCATCGTTTCTTTTTGTAAGTATAAGATAGAAACGTGTCGAGATCACATTGCAATCTTAGTAAAAATCTAGAAACTATATCTTTAATATTTAAAAATAAATCATGCCAAGATTAACCAGCCACTAGAAGAGAAAACAGATTAAATTTTGGCTTTAGAAGAAGAATTATTGAACTGATTATAATATCGGTACAAATGTTCAAAACCTTATTTATAATATTGATTGCCCCTCTGCTTGCAGGTTAATCGTTTTAGGCCAAGAAGTGACTAGAAAAATAAAAATGACATATTATGAAGATATATTAAAAGTACAGGCTAGAGACCTGTACTTTTAATTTGTCTTCATAATATGTTATTTATGCACATTTAGGGATGCATTTTGAAAGAAACGTATTCCTATCCCAGGCATACTCCTATCTTAAATTCCTAGTTTAAAAAAAAGGGTTGGCAACACGTATAGAAACGTATGAATATGAAAAAGGAGAAAAAATAAAAGTACTTAGAATTGATGTTTATGCTTGAAGAGTTTGATGAATGAAGAGGAAGCGAAAGAAGTACGTCTGGATTGAAGCAATTGGCGTACCATAGTCTTTGCCTACCCCAATAGAAAACGGGCGTGATGATATGTATGTATGTTTGTAATGAGAAGAAATGCAGAAAATGCTAATGTTTTTTTTTTTTTTTAAAGACAACTCCCGCACTAGAGAACAAGCTCTGTGTCGCAGGGGACTTTACAAACATACAGTTAACGGACACAAATTACACCCAGACTCAGAACAACTCTTTGTGGGTCGCACACAGTTTTGTCCTGTGTGGGATTCGAACCCACAACCTCGTGCACAGCAGGCGCATACTGCGGCCACTGGACCACCAAGGCAGTCGTAATTAGTTTCTTTCTAAAAGGCTGTGTGAGGCTTACGACATATCTGCATACAATTAATGTAGATTCTCTTTGTCAGCTACTGAGTGTAATTTTGCTTTTAAGAACTCTTTGACAAGAACTAAACAAAGTCTTGGCTTCGGTTTCAAGGTATATATTAAACTACGTTTTCAAAATTTTAGATATTATGTATGATAGCTGTTGCCCGCGTCTCCGCCCGCGTGGATGTCGGTTATCGCTGTAAAGAGTAGCCTATGTGTTATTCCAGACCATAATCTACCTCTGTGCAAAATTTTATCCAGACCTATTCAGTAGTTTTTACGTGAAAGAGTAACATACATCCATCCATCCATACTTACAAACTTTCGCGTTTATAATATTTGTAGGATATAATCATAATTTTGTGGATTTGTATTTGTAGGTACTTTAAATAGAATATCTGATTGGTTGAAAGTAGTTTAGGTTAAGTTACTTTTATTTTATGTACAAACGCATACCTAAATGAGCGCTGGAGATCTATGTCTCCAGCGCTCATTTAGGTATGCGTTTTGAAAGAAACGTTTGCCTATTCAATGGCTAAAATGTGGCAAAGAAATAGGGTGTATCCTGATGAAGGATATTTGGTACTTTTTACCGCTATAACCGATATTCACGCGGGTGTAACCGCGGGCATCAGCTAGTATATTATATAGGAGCCATTAGTCACTATCTTCTATATATATATCTATCGCTACCTTCATAGTTTGTAAACGATCTGTTTCAATTAAAATGAGACCGGCATAATGGATCTATAGTCGGCTACTATTTACTATTAAGGATATTAAATATAATAGTGCTCCTGAATATCTACAGCCACTATGCAGAATATGTTATAGTGCACAAGTGTGTGCGCAAATACAGGGGCATATTATATTTCCTTTCTCTCTAATAGGTACTTGTAATTTAACACGACCGGGGACTGATCACGTAGGAACTTTTATTGACACGGAACTCAAACCTGTGACCTTAAGATGTTTTTAATTTCTCTTTACACTTTTTTTTTGTAAAATTGTATTTTTAGACAAGGCACCTATAATAATTAACCCTAAAAAACTAAATTGCAAACCATATTGGTTTAAAAAAATATTACATGGTTGGTTCACTGGCTCGTGTGGTACCATTGCGCGGCATGTTGTAGGTTCGATCCCCACACGGTACGAAATTAATTTTGTGTGACCCACAATTTGAACTTTATGTTTCTAAAGTCTCGAGTGACACAGGCCTTGTGACCTAATGCGGCAGTTGTGTTTAAAAATACCTTATCTCATACCTACACCTTCTAGAATTTTACTGATAGAGAGAAAGAGAGAACTCTTAGGTCTGTGGGTTTTTTGGTGACGTTTTTTTAAATAGTAATGAAATAATTTTTTAATAATTTTAATTTACTCTAGTTTGCTACGAAACTAATCGTGTCATACTTTTTTAAAATTATTATTTTGTTTGATATCAATTAAACGAAAAAAAAATAAAATAAGACTGTGCCAAGTGGCGTATATTTAGGAAGAACATGTCCAACAGTGGACTGCGATAGGCTGACGATAAAATGAGGAAAGCACTTCATTCATATGAACACATGATAAAATAAAATATATATATTTTTACAAATAACCCCAAAGCAGTTAGCAGAGGAATATGACACTCGAGTTTTGCCAGCTACCTTACTGTTGCTGCTACTAGGATTGACAAACTAAAAACCAATATCTGCCTGACACAGGAATCAAACCTGGAACCGCACAATCAACCGCAATCTTAAACCACAGACCTCCGCCGTTGAGGCAGTCTGTAATGGATAGTCTAATCTAATAAGTGAATAATGGTTTTTATATATTTTATATCAAAAAGACATCAACGCCTTGTTACCTAAACATTATTAAATAAAACTCAATACACAAGAACCTTAGACTTATGAAAGATATTCTGAAATAATGCTAATATCATGTTATACAAAAAGGGTAATTTTTGTATAGTACCTAGGCGGCAAACAAGCATACGGCTCGCCTTGCAATACTTGGGGCATTACACGTGCTACCAACCTAAAATCTTTTAACACCAGGTTTTGAAATACGAAAATATTTCTATTATAAAAAAACTAGTCCCTAACTGAACACTACCTATTTGATCACTGATTTAAAACAACACGAGATTGGGTCATAGTGCTTATTCAAATATTTCAAACACTTAGATGCGAATCTTAAACTATAGGTATGTTGCAGAAACAAATACACGTTATATAAATTAATGTGCGTGAAGCAAGCGAAGGTTAGTATATAGTATTTAATCAACTGTGGAAAATAATCTATCTATAAAAATAAAAATGAAACTCCTCAAATGTATGTAAGCGGATAACTTCCAATCGACTGCACTAAATTGGATAATTATTTTTTGTGTTTGTTATTGTCAGGACAAGGTTTGTATAGAAGATAAAACAAAAAAAGGCGATACGAAGCTTAGTTAGCTAGTAAAAACAATTTTTGAAAGTAATTAAAAGTTAAGGATATATATGGGTTAGGCTAGTTTCAATTATGAACTGAAAATAATTATTTATAGGGAACATATATGTATTATCATAAGGTCTGATTGTTATTATTGTTTGTTGAGCTGTAATCCGATACCGAATAAATGTTTTAGTATTGTCTAGTCAATACGTTGGTTATAGATTATTAAAACCTTTATAATAATACGTTAAGAAGATAAATAACGTTTATAATTAATTTTAATAAAATTTGAGTTAAATTGATTTTATTTAAGACGTAATTTTGTAAGTAAAAACATAATAATATAAGTAATAGATTTTCAGATTTTTTATAATAATGTGTGAAGATTTATAAACAGTTTTGATCCGATAAATTTATTTATAAACGTAATAGTTTTGTCAGAATAAAAAAAAATATTAATTGTTTTTTATAATGTGTGAAAGAGCTAAAAATTTACAATTATTTTAAAAAAATACAGAAGAATTATAAATAGTTTTAATATAATAGATTTATTTATAAACGTAATATTTTTGTCAGAATTGAAAAGTATATTTATTTACAACGTTTAAATCATTATTTTATTTAAAGAAAGTAAAATTAAATTTTATCGTTCAATTTTAAATTCCGCAAATTATTTACACACGCCATTGTTTAAATATCACTTTTTAAAATAAATAATTTAATTTTAAATAAATATAAATAATACTAGTACTCACGTTCTGCCCGTATGCCTCTATCCGTGTCGAACAGGTGTCTACTCACCGAACCCCGGCGTCCCGCCTTATATACCGCCTGTCGGACGACCGTGCGAAGATTAAAAAGTATTATGTGTTTTATAACGACCCATGACGTCACATATCACAATAATATTACCACTTCTTATTGGTTTTGTGTGTAAGTATATATGTGTGTAAGTTAATGTACTAAAGTTGCAGTTAGAATGATGATTAAAATAAATTTGTTGGTAAGGGAGCTTTTTAAGTAAATTTTGTCTAGAAATGAGATTGGTTCCTTGTAATGTACGCTATTTAGTTTAGTCTTAATGAATCAAATATTATTCTGTCGCTTAGTACAATTGTATATTTTGCGTAAAAATGTTTCGGTTTGAAGGGAAGTAGGTATCTATTTAGTAATATTTTTTGAAGCCAATTTTAGAGTAGATAATTTATTCACTTAAATTTATTTTCTTTTTAAAAAGTCAACTCCCGCATTAGGGAGAAATCCCTGTGACACGGGAACTTTAAAAACTTAAAATTAACGGACAAAAAGTACACTCCGATTCGGGACAACCATTTATAGATTCGTGCGGGGATCGAACCCACAACTCCACACTAAACCAACTGTGCAGTTAATATCTTAAAAAATGTTGTGCCTGTCTCTTTTATCTCGTGTTTAAAGTTTTGTTAGGGTTTAAATCTCAAGTCGGAAATTGTATAATTGGGTTTCTTGTATTAGATAATTTTCAGAAGCAACATGGGGTCCGGAATTGGGCTCTGTACATTTTTTTCCCGTTTAAGTATAGCATTTTTGATAATCAGGAAAGCATTTATACATGTATAGATTTGTACAATATTTGTATTTACATTTTGGTGTTCAATAAATGCTTGTATTAACTACAATTAATTCAGTATTTAATTATAATGTAACTAGCTTCCGCCAGAGGCTTCGCTCGTGTAATTCTATCAGGAAAGCTAAAAGGATGTAGTGTTGACATTAATCTACGCTGGCATAATGCGGGTTGGTGGAGCAGACATGTCTTTAGAATTTCTTCTAAGACATGTAGGTTTATTTACGATATTGTTTCACTGTAAGCAGATGTTGAATCATTTGATTAAATATATATATCTGACTAGCTGTTGCCCGCGGCTCCGCCCGCGTAGATGTTGGTTATCGCTGTAAAAAAGTCTATGTGTTATTCCAGACCATAATCTATCTCTGTACCAAATTTCATCCAGATCCGTTCAGTAGTTTTTACGTGAAAGAGTAACAAATATCCATCCATACATCCATCCATCCATCCATACTCAAAAACTTTCACATTTATAATATTAGTAAGGATTAGTACGTATACACCACACTGTAAAACTGTTAAACTTCCACAATGGAAAATTTACTTTGATATCGCCACCCGGGATCGAACTTACAACGGTCGGTTACTTTCCCACTCGGCTACCTCCGCTTCTATATACCTATAACGTTTAAGCACACGTGTTTATATTTATCTTTTATTATAAATTATCTTTTCTTGTGATCGGACGTGTCATTTATCTTTTTGAAATTTTACTTAGGATTGATGAATGTTTATATGAATACTCTTAAATAACTTTGGCCTCAAAGTTATTGAAGAGTATTCATATAACCTTGGATAGGAGTATTCTCCTATCCAGGGTTATATGAATACCATACCTTAACAAAAGTGTAACAATAAATATTACGTAAGAAGCAAATGCCGCCTGATGTTAAGCAGTTACCGTCGCAAATTTGACTGCCTCAGTGGTCCAGTGGGTGCCTGCTGTGCGAGGTTGTGGGTTCGATTCCCACACAGGGACAAAACTTTGTGTGACCCAAAAAGAGTTGTTCTGAGTCTGGGTGTAATATGTGTTCGTTGATTGTATGTTTGTAAAGTCCCCCGCGACACAGAGCTTGTTCTCTAGTGCGGGAGTTGTCTTTAAAAAAAAAAGAAAAACTGTATATTCAATACCAGAGGTATTGCACTTGCGTATTGCCGACCCAAGTTTTTTATACCGGGGCTTTAAGGTGGAGTTTCCCTGTGATAAGAACATTTTTCTTATTTTCATGAGCACTAGAGACCTTTGTCCACACACAGGAACACAATTATACCGCTGTATGTAGTTATTTGGCTGTGGCCTTCTGTAAGGTAAAAGACCTTCCCCAGTCGTGCTTACTTGCTAGTATGGTGCCCTACCATAAAACAAGAATGTGATAACATATTTAAACATATTAAATTCTAGCTGTTGCCCGCGGCTCCGCCCGCGTGGATGTCGGTTATTGCTGCAAAAAGCCTATGTGTTATTCCAGACCATAATCTATCTCTGTGCCAAATTTCATTCAAATCCGTTCAGTAGTTTTAAAAGAGTAACAAACATCCATCCATCCATCCATCCATTCTCACAAACTTTCACATTGATAATATTAGTAAGGATGTTTTCGCAGTATATTTTGGGGCAAATGTATTGTACCTATACGTTTTCGATATAATGTTTCATATAATTAAAATAAGTTATTGGATATTCAGGAAATTCAGTTTTGATTATGGTTTACAAAATATTTGTTATATCGTGTCTATTAATTAATTAATAAATATGGCATAAAGATTTATAACAATATTGTAAAAGGGTAATTGACAATAAATAAAATTATTAAAATAACGCGCAAGGGGTCTGAGGTCGATCTCAGACGGCAATGCCAATGTGAATTTCACCTTGTGGAATTTAATGTAGGTACTAATCAAATGATTTACTATCCGTTAACGGTAAAGGAAAACATCGTGAGGAAACCCACATGTCGTAGAAGAAATTGTATAGACATGTCTGATCCACCAACTCGAATTAAGCCAGCGTGTGTGAATTAAAGCCCTAACCCTTTCAGCTCTCTTAATAGAGGAGAGGAGACTAATGTCCAGCAGTGGAACTACGCTGTTATTATTATTATTACAGCATATATGAAATCAAATGAAACCGTATTTAAAAACCTATCGTATGTAACAAAAGTTAAGTGAATGCTAACAGTAGGCGGAGTGACGTTGAACATGCGTAGGCGCGTTCCGGCCTACGGCGGCTCGTAGCCAATCGCGTAGCACTTTGTAGCGCGTAGGCTGTTCAATAGGCAGTTTAGATAAAACTGTTTGGAATACTAATCACTAGGTATTTCGTGATTGCGTTACTAAGTTTATATTTTTGATTTGATTTTGTATTAGAAGACTAGCATTTTTCCCTGACTTCACTTGTGTAGTTATGTTTTAAACTAGCTTCTATCTCACGCGCGAGAAGTATTTTTTTCTGGGATGAAATGTATAATCTTGCCTAATATTATTCAGATCCGTTTGAATTACAAACTATCAAAACATTCGGATTTATAATATTGTTTAGTATAGATAAGGTTAAAAGTCCGTCAGACCGATTTTGGTCACGACGGCCGGGGAGAATAGCTTTCTGAGACACAGAGTCTCCTGGTATTTTCATAGAAATTGATCATCAATTGGTCTGTATTTCATAAGTAAGTCAAGAAATATTTTTTATGTGAATTTTATTATGGTTTTAATACTGTAAAAATGTTGCTGAATGTAGAAAAAGTCTAAAATAAAGTATATAACTTCTTACACTTCCAAAAAAATATCATGACGACGAAATATCATATAGTATTAGAGAGGTAGGGCACCATACTAGCGAGCAAGCCCGACTGGGGAAGGACCTCCACCTTACAGAAGACCACAGCCAAATGACTACACACAGCGGTGTAGTTGTGTTCCTGTGTGTGAGTACAGGTCTCCAGCGCTCATTTGGGAATGCGTTTTGAAAGATACGTATTCCTATCCCAGGGTTACTTCTATCTTAAAGCCCTGGTGTAAAAAAATGGGTTGGCAACACGCAAGTGATACCTCTGGTAATGCAAGCGTCTATAGGCTACGGATACTGCTTAACATCAGGTGGGCCGTATGCTTGTTTGCCACCCTTCAACACAACATCAGGATATTAACCTATATATTGTTAGTAAAGACTTAACTCTATGTTAGTTAATAAACATAGTTTACTTAATCATTAAATTTTTCTAGTGGTATATGGCAACAGTACATGCACTGCGCACAGTGGGATCATTAAATAGCCTTCAGTTTTACTGGCAACAATACTAAGCATACCACTGCCGCTGTCATGCACACGACGCAGTAATGATGCAGATCTTTTCTGCATGATGGCAAAGAAATCGTCAGTATGCGCTTCTGCAAACATTCCTGCCCCTCTAGACAAGTGGCATAAGCGATAGTCGAATCGAAAAGTCAAAAAAGAAAATGTATGGGATTTGACGTAAGTTTACGACATTATATCGTAGACTTACGTCAAATCCCATACATTTGTTTTTTTGACTCTTCGATTCGACTACCGTTTATGCCACTTGTCTAGAGGCTCAGGCGCGCTACAAAAACGTGGCAACGACAACAGTATCCTAAAAGCATTCAGTCAGAAGGTGGGCAAATTACCTCTTAAAATAAACAAGATATCCGCGTCGTGCTTAGGTGCAGTGGATTTATCTTGACAAGTACTATATGCCTAGGTGGCTGTTCAGGATATGATAATGAGGTTGAAAGGTGGCCATAGGAAGTCTGCAACGAAACGAGATAACCGCGCCGTGTTTGGGTTCGTTACAAACGTCGATATTTACGAGTACTTTATTCCTAGGTGGGTGTTCAGGACGTGGTAATGAAGTTGGAAAGTGGCTCTAGGAACTCTTTAACGAAACAAGATAGCCGCGTCGTGTTTCAGTGCGATAGATTTATCGTGACAAGTACTTTTACGTAACAATATAGATCACTATATGCCACCTTGCTCTAGGTATCGACATAGAGAAAGGTGGCATACGATCACGGCTATCCTCTGTACCTATACAAAGTTAACTTGTTTCATAATTTTCAGACGATTTTTAAGTAGTCGGGTTTTCGTTTTTAAACTTTATTTTTATGTATTCTTAAATTGAAACATTCTCTTTATTTATTTATTAAAGAAGAGAATTCTGTTTTTAAACAGAAATATAATTTTCGGAAGTCGGCCACTAGGGCCATTTCATGTTTTTTATTTTCGATCTCAATTAGAATTTCTAACAATGACCACTTTAAGGCTATGTTATAAAGTTGACACGTCACAAATTTCTAATTAAGATCGTAATCAAATTGCTATAAAGGCACCATGGTACTTCATCTGGACTATCACAAGTACAGGAATACAACTACACTACTGTTTATAGTTAGATTGTCGTTTAGAGAAATAGTCGTTTTGATACCAAGCCATTCTGTTTTGAAGACCTTCTGCTCAGTGATCGCTTTACTACGAAGTCATTTCGAGATCTTGACTAAATGTATCGGTGATCATTCTGTGAACTAGTCGTTTTGATACTATGCCATTCTGAGATGAAGGCCTTCTGCTTGGTGGTCGTGTTGCTACCATGTCCTTTTGAGTTATATACTATGTGCATCTGGAGTCGTTTTGCGACCCAGTCCATATGCAAAACAGGTAATTTTGTGGATTCAGTCGTTTTGGTACCGACCCGTTTCTATCTCTCTAAATTTATTTAACTTTGATTTGACTTACCAAGGCTGTTCGTTTGTATGGTGCCGTACCTCTCTTTAATGTACAACAATTATTAATTCTACGTTGAAGCACGTTTGTCTAGACGATATGTATTCATTAGCCATAAATGTTAATGAACAACAGTGTTCAAATATTATATAATTTAACAATAAAAATGAATGTTCTCTTGTATTAGGAACTTTTCATCTTGCAGGTGCAATATCTACAGTATTAAATAATAATAGTATATTATATTTTTATTTTTAAAGGTAACTCCTGCATTATAGAACAAGTCCTATATTGCAGGGGACTTTAAACATATAATTCACGGACAAAAAGTACAACCAGACTCGGGAAAACTATTTATGAATCACACAAATTTTTGTACCGTGCGAGGATCGAACCCACAATACGCCGCGCAATAGTAAATGGCGATGTAACTACTTAGGACTCTGAAAAAACCAAGCAGTCATTGTGACTACTCACACTCATTAAATAACCATTTACTTAATGATGAACTAGACAGCGCCTGCACTATTCCTATACTGCAAACAACTAGTAAGCATACTTCATCAGCATCAGAATTAGCCTATCGCAGTCAACTGCTGAAGAAACGCTTCTCTAAGTGTACGTCACGGCCTTTCGCATCCAGGTCTTCCAAATCACCTTGCAGAGATGAGGTGGTTCTACAATACGTTTGCTGAAACGCGGTAAGTAAACAAACTTTTATATTTATAAATACATACAATTATCCAACAATTTGTCCTGGGTTGGAATCGAACCCACTACAGTTAAGCAGTCAGGGTCACAGACCACTACCATTAGATTAACGGTAGTAAAATTGAAATAAAAAAATATTGCTGAAATTATATGTAATCTTATTTTGGTTAGAGTAGTTAGGATAGTTTTTAAACCTACCTACATATATAACTGTCTCATGATACACCTTTACCTACCTCTGGGGGAAAATTCGTGAAGCTTTTCAATCGAATTCCGTCAATTATTCGTAATTTGACTACAAAAACTTTTTAAGTACTGGCTTTGTCATATAAAATCTGGGTCCAAAATACAAGTATATGAAGTTACACAAAATTCCAACCTCAAGTAGTACTCCATCCCACGTATCTTGTAGCTTAATTAAAGATGGATACACATCAAAGTGTTTGAAAATATTCCTCAAAGCCACAGACGTTGTCGTATACTCATTACTCATACAAATATCAATAAATAACGATGCATTGGCAAAGGGAATATTTCTGCATTGCAAGTCGTTTTTACTTCTGAACTGATTAGTTCCGTCCTGTGTCAAAGGCATACTGGAAAAGATTTAGAGATCCGTTGTGAAATATCGAAGTTATAAAAATAATGATTTAAACTAAAGAGTTTCTGTATAATATTTTTTTCTTATAAATATATCTCAATAGTCTTAATAGGAAAAGACACTATCATATGTGACCTCCTTGATGCAGAACCTACGTGATAGCATCAACAGCTTCCTAAACACTATACATATAGCTTAATATCCTGTCGTGCGTCACCGAAACTCTGTACACATGAGATCCAGAGTCGCAATGCTTAGCTAACGCAGCCCGCTTTTAATCAATTAATGTTAATCTATAGGTATAATATAAAAATGAATCGCTGAATGTGTTGCTAAGCGCAAATCTCGAGAACAGCTGAACCGATTTCTCTAATTCTTTTTTTGCTATGTTCGTTATTGTCCAGAGAAAGTTTTTATGTAAAAAAAAAAAGTTGAGCTGAAAATTGTTTAACCCTGGCGAGATTTAAGTCGGAGCGGGCCACTTGTAAATAAATAAAAACTTTTATTTTTGTATGGTTGTAATGAATAAATTCAAAAACTATACAAATTATTAAAAAAAAAATCACAAATAGAAAGTTACATTATCAGCGAGTAAAAAAGGATAAAATTTAGTTTTTTTTAAAATAATGGGGGGGGGGGCTTAAAAAAACGAAATAAATGACGTGCCGCTAGTTAGTAAATAAACGTACGGAATTCAATTTAACTATACAACCAAACGTTCTTAGAATTTATTTCCTGTCATGTGTGTCTTTTTTTTATAAAACGTATCTTTGAGGCAATTTTTATAGAACGTACTAAGAATCTTTTTATTTCATAAGATATTTACATGAATAGTTATTAAAATTAAAGTAACCTAACCTAACAAACAATCAGATATTATATTTAAAGGTATTAACCTATAAATAAAATATCTGATTGAGATCACAGTTCTGAGGAAAGGTGCCCAAAAGACTGGCCACATTCCCACGCTGGATTGCAAGGCTAATACGTTGACCCAATGACGTCAAATTAGGGTGTTTCCAAAATTGTGAAGAACGTAAAGTGTATGTGAATTTGGGTACAAAGAGACAGAACCTAATGATGGTGTATGCAACGTGACTATTAATTTTACGTATCCGATCAGAAATTGAGTTAAATTTGGTAATTTGTTCATCAATGTACGGTGAAAATGATTCATCTAAAACAGGGGAACCGAGAAGACGGAGTGAAGTTTGGTCAACAATTTTGATATCAGGAGCTAATTGCTTAAAACTGTTTATTGTGTCACCACGCTGAATGCAATTCGGTGGTACAAACAGTTCACACTTAGAAAAATTTAGATCTAAACCACAAAGTTTGAAGTCATGCACTAGGGATGAAAAATCGTTTAAAACTGTTGCAGTGTCACCACCAAGGGTACCATCATCAAGATACCAAACGTTAAATTGAGATTTCAATTTGGTAATGATGGGGTGAATGGCAAGGCTAAAAATTGCTGGGCCGAGAGGGTCGCCCTGCTGACAACCGACAGCTGAAGAGAGTAGGTGCTCCCTATAAATTAGTTTTGTAGGAGCGCTATAACACTGCCACAAAAAACTATACAGAGAAGGTACCTCCCTTTCAACCTCCGACAACAGAACGCTCCTGTCGACCGAGTTCAATGCGTTTTTGACATCAACCTTAAGTACAACATCATCTGGCCGAAAAGAGATGTAAGAACGGACAGCGTGGATAGCTGCTTCACAGCCACCACTAACTCCAAAACCAAGTTGGGTAGGCTGAAAGTGTTCGCTGAGGGTACTAGAAACCGCCCGGCAGCAAACTTTGGCTGCAAGACGGCGGTAAGTAGTACCCACAGCAATAGGACGAATCCCACCGTCCTTTTTTTTTAGGGCACAAAGGTTTGCGCCGTAAAGTAAATCCAAAATGTCCCCATTTACTCGACCAGACAGCATTAAATTAATAAGAAGTGTCAATGCCTCAAGCAAGGCCACGCTGACCTCACCACCAACATTCAAAAGGTCTTTGAGATGCTGAGCTGTGAGACCATCAAGGCCTGCAGCAGTGCCACTTCTGAAGCCATTGACTGCGTTGAGGACCTCAGTGGAAGACACCTGCAGGTTTGTCTGAGAATTACTAGGTGAATCAGGAAATGAAAGGTTGGCAGCTGGGCTGGGATGTTTCTCATAAAGGGCTGAGAGAGTCTCTGGGGTGTTAGGAGCTAACGCATCGTTAGAAAAAAGGAGACGAGCTGCACCTTTTATATCTCCATCACTCACTTTACTCTCAATGTGATAAAATTCAGACTTTTTTGATTGGCGAGAGGTTTTATTATGACCTAAATTTATTTCATTTAAAACACAGTTTTCTTTAATACAAGAAGTTAGAGAATTGGAGCGAGAGGAATTAGAAGGATTTATATGCAAAATTTGGTAAGGGAACGTGAGAAGATGTTCCCATACCTCTTTAGAATTAAGATTGACCACAGAAATAATATCTGACGTCAACCTTTGAGCTACACAAATACGAGCACCTCTAGGAACTCTCTTTACGATAGGCTTACTGTGTTTTAATTTAGAAAGTAGTTGCCAAAAAGGAACAGGTGTGGGTACAGAATTTGATGAAACTACGGGTGGCAATGAGGATACCTGAGAAGAATGGGGCTGCGATGAATCAGAGGCCACCTGTAGATGTCCTTGATTTCGGTGGCAGCGGCTTTCATGGATCTTCAATCCTCTCTGCCCTTTGAAAAACCTTGGTTGTTCACAAGCATCGCATTTCACAAAGTTGACACTCATAAATACTAACTTAATTTCGAAAACAAAAATAAGAAACCAAAAACTGAACCTAATATAAAAACAGACAAAATCTTAATTAAATAAAAATAAAATAAAGTTCAAAACATAGATGACACCAAGACGTTGCTAGGCAGCCAATATATCCGAGCGCCTCAAATGACAGAATGCGCCTAGCAATGAAGGCAGGCTCCTGAAGCGTCCTTGACAACCGTCAAAATCACCTGAAAATAGCAAAATATCTGATTATACTGAATAAATAAAAAAAAATGGGATCATAAGCTGCCCACATGCGTATACGGACAACACGCACAGGGCCGCGTAATACAGGGCCAAAAATATAATTAAGTTGCGGCAAATAATTTTATTTCGAATAAAATTAAGAGCGCATGACTTTGACGTACTAAGTAACTATTCGTTTCTGAGAATATATTTTTACAAGTTACGTAGTTACTTGTAAGAAATCATTTTTAAATATATGTTTTAATGAAGTAAGACTGCAATATATAAAAATCCTAGTAATATTATAAATAGGATTTTTTAAATCAATGCAATGCAATCCATCCATCCAAATTTCAAATCGGTTCTAATTAAATGTGTAACACACATCCATGAGTTTGTTGGTTTCTTTTTATCCAAAATAATGCCGCAGGTATTGTGAGCGTCCAAAGAAATTTGACTGGCCTGGTGGACCAAAATTATAGGATGAAAATTTTATGATTCAACGAATCCAAAACCTTCCGCAATACAGGGTTTATTCCCTAATACGGGTGTTGTTATAAAATAATGCATTGATAAGCCATACGAATAAACTGTCAACCCTCTAGTGCGAGTGTGTACCCTAGCCAATCAGTGGTGGGGTCGTATAGACCGCGAGTTGTGGCGATAATTTCGCGGGTTGGCGCACTACGCAGATGAAACACTACTATTTGTAACAGTGGTGCTCAACTGTGAAATTTTGTGGTACGAAAATATAGGAAATAAAATTTCAGATTTTAGGAAAGACAAGGCACCATACATGCGACCAATCATGACTTGGGAAGGACCTCCACCTTACAGAAATCCACAGCCAAATGAATGAATGAAATACCCTTTGCGATGTTTCCTGCATTTTCTGGATTTTTTAAAGGATGCATTTTTAATAAAACGTTTTCATATTCCAAGGATACTCCATCATAAAAGCCTGGTGTTAATTTTTTTTACTGCAGACACTATGGTACGCCAACTGTTTCGATCCAAACATACTTCTTTCGCTCCGTCTACATTCATCAACTTCTTCATGCATGCAAGTCGATTCTAAGAACTTTTAATTTGGCCCTTTTTTTAGCAAATCCCCTAATTATTTTGTACTTAATTTAGATGTAGTGATTTTATTATAGTTACGGAATAAAGCGTATTTTATTTTTATTAATGTTTAGAACCACTGAATCAATGCAAAAACAAACACAGCATCCAACATATACTTGTTAGTTCTGTGAGTTTTCCTATTCATGAGCGAGAAGGTAAGTCGGAACAAACTGACAAAACAATTAATATGATAACATTATGTTGACATAATTTTCGTTTACTTTGCTAAGTAAACTGCTCATTATTAGTATAGCAAATTGTAGAATACTCTACAATTTCGTATACAGTACAGTACTAATATTATTAATGCGATAGTAATTTCGTTTGTTTGACTGTGTGTGTGATATTTGTTAAGGGGTAAATGTAAGCGGCGTGGATTGAAAGATCTGCGAGGAAGCTTGACGCAGTCGATCTGTAGTGGATGACCATTTTCTAAAACACAGCAAGATCTATCTGTGCCCCGAAAAGCAAGTAAAGTCATTGGTTCTGCGCCTGATCTCTCTTCGGTCGTATCGTATTACCGTGCCATCTACTGGACAAGACTATAAGTGTAAAAGAATATTGAATGCACCCGTGTTTGCGCTCACGTTTGTGCACTCCTGCGCAGTTGGCTAATCTCTGTTTAGATTGGCCAAAGTGACCAAAATCGGTCTGGACGACTATTGTTTTTTGCTTTTTTACGATTATACGGCTGGTACTTTTTACCACGATAATCGACATTCACGCGGGCAGAGCCGCGGGCAACTGCTAGTGTGATGTATAAACCAGTAGTTGAAATCATTGTAATGTGTGTGATTCTAACAAACAAGTTTTGTAAACAAATATTTGTTTAGAATAATATGAATTCATGAAGTCTACGTTGATTAAGTTTCATTGTAGAATCTTAATACTGTCTAACTAACAGCCTCGTTGGTTTAGTGGTGGCTATGTGCGGCTGCTGATCACAATGTCTCGAGTTCGATTACATTAAAAAATTAAAAGTCACACAAGTGTGTGCGCACAAGTGCATTTACGATTCCTTCATTCTCATAGTATTTTATCTTATTTTTTTCAATAATTGCACTCGTTACAGGGCCAATTTACTTAATTTATTTACTTATCTTTCATTTAAAATTGTTCTATGTAAGTGCTGTATACTGCTAAATTATTCTTGCTGATATAATTATTCTTAATTAATCAGTAAGTAATATATTTCACTTAAATATATTTATTATATTAACCTATTTCGTTTGTATTTTCTTTTTTTTACAAGCTTTTATTTAGCTTGCAATGTATTTTAGTTAGTTTTTATGTTAGGGTCTAATTTTGTAAGCTAGATTTAAAGCACTTCCTGGTGTTTGATGGAGCTGATATTTGGTATAACGACGTAACTTCTGTGACAATGCAATAATACCATGGAGGTGGTCTGACGATGCAGCTGAAAGGTGGCCATAGACTCTAAAACGAAACAACATAGCCGTGTCGTGTTTTGGATGCTTGGATTTACCTTGTCGAGTATTACATATATTTCTAGGTGAGTATTTAGGACGTGATGATGAAGTCGGAAGGTAACCCTGGCAACTCTTCAACGAAATAAGATAGCCTCGTTGTTTTTGGATTTGTTGATTTATCTTGACGGGTAATATACTTCTAAATGGAGTTCAGTGTGTGATGATGATTTTCAAAGGTAGCCATAGGAATTCTTTAACGATGCAAGACAGCTCTTTTAAGAATATTTAATGCATAAACATTCATAAAATTTTAGAGAGGTAGGGCACCATACTAGCGATAAAGCCGACTAGGGAAGGACTCCCCCCCGTACACAAGACCACAGCGATATAACTACACAAAACGGTGTAGTTGTGTTTCTGTGTGTAGGTACAGGTCTCCAGCGCTCATTCAGGGATGCGTTTTGGAAGAAACGTATTCTTATCCCAGAGATACTCTCATCTTAAAGCCCTCTTGGTGTAAAACAATGGGTTGGCAACACGCAAGTGATACCTTTGGTATTGCAAGCGTCCATAGGCTAACTGCTTAACATCAGGTGGGCCGTATGCTTGTTCGCCATCAAAGTAGTATAAAAAAATTACAAACACACTATGAAAGCTTGTATTTAAAAATATTTTTTTAAAATTTCATCTTATTTCTTTCACTATACTGTTATAGTGAAAGAAATAAGATGAAATTTTGGCCTGTGCCAACAAAGTAGTTAAGAGTCATCGCCATTTAACTGTATCTTTAATCTTTCTGTATTTAATCATACATGTACACATTGTACACGTCTTCTTAAAGCAAAAGATCATTGAACTTTCAACTCATAATGTAATGAAAACAAACACATCTTTACCTAACTGTATCACGTAACAAACCGCAATTAAATTTTATTCGATTACTCTCATTGAATAGTAATTATATAATTTAAAAATATACTAACCCGCATTACGCCAGCGTGTGTGGATTAGGACCTAAACCGTCTCACTCTCTCTCTCTCTTTTGTAGAAGAGACCCGTGCCCAGCAATGGGGCATATATATTATAGGCGTTGCTATTGTTAATGAGTAAAATTATGTGTAATGGACAACTAAACTTTTTGGTATAACGTGGTATAAACGATATTATTATATATGTATTTATATAAGTATTTATTTAACCTAACCGACAGCCCACTCTGCAGGGGCTGCACGTAAACCGAGGAAACACCCGCCCACGTCCTTCTGAAATGTAGGAGCGTAGAAGACCATAGGATACGAACTCTCAGGAAACCGGGCACTCTACCGGAGGCCTGCGGCGACTTCGGACGCCTGCTGGCCTTTTGGAAGAACCTGGGGTGGTTGGAATAGCCATAAGGAACCCCACGCACAAAGGCCCACTAGAGCGGCCAGGTGCGGAAAAGCCCCGTCAAACTAACTAAGTATTTATTTAAATTGGTTGTTAATGTGGTGTGCAATAAAAAATATTTTATCAATCAGTCTTTAGAAATATATTTTTTTTAATGAATTTGAATTTACTAATTCAGCCCGCAGTTTCGCCCGCGTGAACAATCCCACAGATATAGCGTATTTTTTTCAGATAAAAAGCTGCCTGTACCGAGGCAATATTAACCATAAAATCAATAAAGTACACCAAACTCAGAAAAATAATTTACGATCGTAATTTTTTTTGTCGCATCTAGTAGTCGAACACAATGCAAAATATGTCGAGGTAACAGACAATGCTTGTTTGCCACCCAAGTAGTATAAAAAAACTAGTAAGTCATACATGCAGCCATAGTATATAATATAATCTACACAGTCGAGGAAGGGTTAATAAAACAAATTAAGTGGACAATACCGCCCACTATGGCGGGAATATAAAACCTTTTAACTGCCAGTTATACGACCACATAACGACATGGCGCTAAACAAAAATGGCGTGAACTTTTATTCAAATATATTTCGTTCATGTCTATGGTTAAAATAGTTTGTAGACTAGTTTTCACCCGTTACTCTGTTTGCGTGGTATGTTAATAATGTCCATTTCACCGAATTACGGTTACGGCAGCAAATCTTGATCTGATGATGAATCTGATATCTGCACAGGACGGATTTTTTTTTAAAGACAACTCCCGCATTAGAGAACAAGCTCTGTGTCGCGGGGGACTTTACAAACATACAATTAACGGAAACAAATTACACACAGACCCAGAACAACACTTTGTGGGTCACACAAAGTTTTGTCCTGTGTGGGAATCGAACCCACAACCTCATGCACAGCAAGCGCATACTGCGGCCACTGGACCACCAGGGCAGTAAAATGTATGTGTGCAAACTCTCGATCCTGTGCCGACCTTGTCCATCGGTTACCCACAATCTTACCAGGTCGTCGGTCCACCTTGTTAGAGGCCTGCCCACGATTCGTCTTCCAGTTCAGTTCGTGGTCGCCACTCTAGAACCTTTCTAGATCGGGATTTGTGGAAATCCTTGGGGGAGGTGTATGTCAAGCAGTGGATGTCTTCTGGCTGAGATGATGATGATGATGTGTACGCATGAGCTTTCTATATTTCCACTCTCCCATAATCTAACATATGGTGGCAGTCCAACATGACCGAAACATGAGAATGAAAGATTTCACCAATGGATTAACTGCTTTACGTGCTTTCTGAGGCTCATGGGTGTCGCCAAATGACAAATTTGGACACCTATTATGAGTTACTTGGCTTACTTATAACTGTTTCAAATCCCAGAAGAAAGAAGAAGAAACAAGTTTAACGCTTAATTTTAAATTCTGTTCCTACTTTGACAAATTACAATATTGTTATTATTGTAACTGATTGAATTTCACCAGGAAATATACCTGACTGAGGGTGAAGCTAATTTGCAATTGTAATATTATTGAGATACGAAACTTTAAGTTATTACCTTGTCTCAACAAGTTAAATGCAACTACTATCGACCTTAAGAAAGTTCTTTAATGTATAGGTAGAAAATAATTCTGAATTAAACTAATGACTACCTACTACCAGAGGTATCACTTACGTGGTGCCAGCCAACCCATTTTAAACCAGGGCTTTATGATTACGTTTCTTTCAAAATGCATCCCTAAATGAGCGCTGAAGACCTGTACTCACACACAGGACCACAACTACACCGATGTGAGTAGTTATCGTATATAGTCTTCTGTCTGAATGTCCTTCCCCAGTCGGGCTTGCTCGCTAGTATGGTGCCGTTCCTTTCTCATTTAAATTTGAGTGCCATCTCGATAGTGTATAGAAATTGAAAATTTTACCAATAGGCCTATCTATAGAAACAAATAACTACTTACAAATGAAGTAGGTATTTGATTGTATCGCTATTCATTACTTAACAATTAAATGTAGCTATTGATTGACATGATGAATAAGGGAGCTTAAATTTATTACAGTTGAATAACAGCTGGGTATTTATTAATTATCTTGGTATTATTTTATTCAAATTGACGTAGGTGTAATAATAATGTCCTCCTAACCTCACATTCACATAGTCTACTGGGTGCGGAATCACGTCTTGTAGAGTGTTCACATAGTCTACTGGGTGCGGAATCACGTCTTGTAGAGTGTTCACATAGTCTAGTGTGAGTGACATCACGTCATGTAGAGTGTTCACATAGTCTACTGGGTGCGGAATCACGTCTTGTAGAGTGTTCACATAGTCTAGTGTGTGTGACATCACGTCTTGTAGAGTGTTCACATAGTCTAGTGTGAGTGACATCACGTCATGTAGAGTGTTCACATAGTCTAGTGTGTGTGACATCACGTCTTGTAGAGTGTTCACATAGTCTAGTGTGAGTGACATCACGTCATGTAGAGTGTTCACATAGTCTAGTGTGAGTGACATCACGTCTTGTAGAGTGTTCACATAGTCTAGTGTGTGTGACATCACGTCTTGTAGAGTGTTCACATAGTCTACTGGGTGTGACATCACGTCTTGTGGAGTGTTCACATAGTCTACTGAGTGTGACATCACGTCATGTAGAGTGTTCACATAGTCTAGTGGGTGTGACGTCACGTCATGTAGAGTGTTCACATAGTCTAGTGGGTGTGACGTCACGTCTTGTAGAGTGTTCACATAGTCTAGTGGGTGTGACGTCACGTCTTGTAGAGTGTTCACATAGTCTAGTGTGTGTGACATCACGTCTTGTAGAGTGTTCACATAGTCTAGTGTGAGTGACATCACGTCATGTAGAGTGTTCACATAGTCTACTGGGTGCGGAATCACGTCTTGTAGAGTGTTCACATAGTCTAGTGTGTGTGACATTACCGTCTTGTAGAGTGTTCACATAGTCTAGTGTGAGTGACATCACGTCATGTAGAGTGTTCACATAGTCTAGTGTGTGTGACATCACGTCTTGTAGAGTGTTCACATAGTCTAGTGTGAGTGACATCACGTCATGTAGAGTGTTCACATAGTCTAGTGTGAGTGACATCACGTCTTGTAGAGTGTTCACATAGTCTAGTGTGTGTGACATCACGTCTTGTAGAGTGTTCACATAGTCTACTGGGTGTGACATCACGTCTTGTGGAGTGTTCACATAGTCTACTGAGTGTGACATCACGTCATGTAGAGTGTTCACATAGTCTACTGGGTGTGACATCACGTCTTGTGGAGTGTTCACATAGTCTACTGAGTGTGACATCACGTCATGTAGAGTGTTCACATAGTCTAGTGGGTGTGACGTCACGTCATGTAGAGTGTTCACATAGTCTAGTGTGTGTGACATCACGTCTTGTAGAGTGTTCACATAGTCTACTGAGTGTGACATCACGTCATGTAGAGTGTTCACATAGTCTAGTGGGTGTGACGTCACGTCATGTGGAGTGTTCACATAGTCTAGTGTGTGTGACATCACGTCTTGTAGAGAGTTCACATAGTCTAGTGGGTGTGACATCACGTCATGTAGAGTGTTCACATAGTCTAGCGGGTGTGACGTCACGTCATGTGGAGTGTTCACACAGTCTAGTGTGTGTGACATCACATCTCGTAGAGTGTTCACATAGTCTAGTGTGTGTGTCATCACATCTCGTAGAGTGTTCACATAGTCTAGTGTGTGTCACATCACGTCTTGTAGAGTGTTCACATAGTCTACTGGGCGTGACATCACGTCTTGTAGAGTGTTCACATAGTCTGGTGGGTGTGACATCACGTCTTGTAGAGTGTTCACATAGTCTACTGAGTGTTACATCACGTCATGTAGAGTGTTCACATAGTCTAGTGGGTGTGACATCACGTCATGTAGAGTGTTCACATAGTCTAGTGGGTGTGACGTCACGTCATGTGGAGTGTTCACATAGTCTAGTGGGTGTGACGTCACGTCTTGTAGAGTGTTCACATAGTCTACTGACTGTGACATCACGTCATGTAGTGTGTTCACATAGTCTAGTGGGTGTGACGTCACGTCATGTGGAGTGTTCACATAGTCTAGTGGGTGTGACGTCACGTCATGTGGAGTGTTCACATAGTCTACTGAGTGTGACATCACGTCATGTAGAGTGTTCACATAGTCTAGTGGGTGTGACATCACGTCATGTAGAGTGTTCACATAGTCTAGTGGATGTGACGTCACGTCATGTGGAGTGTTCACATAGTCTAGTGGGTGTGACGTCACGTCTTGTAGAGTGTTCACATAGTCTACTGAGTGTGACATCACGTCATGTAGAGTGTTCACATAGTCTAGTGGGTGTGACGTCACGTCATGTGGAGTGTTCACATAGTCTAGTGGGTGTGACGTCACGTCTTGTAGAGTGTTCACATAGTCTACTGACTGTGACATCACGTCATGTAGAGTGTTCACATAGTCTAGTGGATGTGACGTCACGTCATGTGGAGTGTTCACATAGTCTAGTGGGTGTGACGTCACGTCTTGTAGAGTGTTCACATAGTCTACTGAGTGTGACATCACGTCATGTAGAGTGTTCACATAGTCTAGTGGGTGTGACGTCACGTCTTGTAGAGTGTTCACATAGTCTACTGAGTGTGACATCACGTCATGTAGAGTGTTCACATAGTCTAGTGGGTGTGACGTCACGTCATGTAGAGTGTTCACATAGTCTAGTGGGTGTGACGCCACGTCTTGTAGAGTGTTCACATAGTCTAGTGGGTGTGACGTCACGTCTTGTAGAGTGTTCACATAGTCTAGTGGGTGTGACATCACGTCATGTAGAGTGTTCACATAGTCTAGTGGTTGTGACGTCACGTCATGTGGAGTGTTCACATAGTCTAGTGGGTGTGACGTCACGTCTTGTAGAGTGTTCACATAGTCTACTGAGTGTGACATCACGTCATGTAGAGTGTTCACATAGTCTAGTGGGTGTGACATCACGTCATGTAGAGTGTTCACATAGTCTAGTGGGTGTGACGTTACGTCTTGTAGTCAAGTCAAGTCAAGTCAAACTCATTTATTCATTTAGATCAAATCCATGATACATATGAACGTCATTAAAACAAATGCCAGCATACTTTTTTCCTAAGGCCAATTCGCTGACTAGGGTTGGGCCTCGAGAAGAATTGGCAAGAAACTCGGGCCACTCTTTTTAATCGCCAGAGTATAACATTTACAATTTGGTATGAGTTATAATAGTGGTAACAAAAAGGAACGGAAACCAATATACCATATGAGAAATTTAGATAAGTATTTAATTAATGAGTAAACAATATTGAAAAAAAAAATGAATTTAGCTTTCCACTGTATGGTAATGAGGGATCGTTTCTTTTTGTAAGTATAAGATAGAAACGTGTCGAGATCACATTGCAATCTTAGTAAATATCTAGAAACTATATCTTTAATATTTAAAAATAAATCATGCCAAGATTGACCAGCCACCCCAAGTAGCACCCGTTCACGAGCATGACGCACAGACCAGCCATCATTTCCTTCGCCATATTAGAGGGAAGGAACTGACCCGGCCAATACGACACCACAAGCAATGGCATTTCAGTGAGCATGACAATCCAGGACATAATAAGAAAAAATAAACTCAATAGAAAGCCAATAATGATCACAAAACGTCTCCTGACAAATTTTAAATGTAGTTATTATTCTTATATATTTCTGCATCAAAATTAGCAACTAACCCCATGACTTTTTATCATTTAAAAAGTCATTAATAGTGTAATAACCCTTGCTTAAAAGATGATTTTTTACTTCTAGTTTGAATTTGTGTAAGGGTAGGTTCATAACTTCAAGAGGTAGTTTGTTATAGAAACGTACCCCGAGTCCCGCAAATGAATTGTGGACTTTATGAAGACGGTGATACGTACCAACTAGTTTATGTTTGTTCCTTGTGTTTAGTGTATGAATGTCACTGTTTTTAGAAAACAGGTGTATATTTTGTTTAACGAACATGATGTTGGCAAAAATGTACTGAGATGCAACTGTCAGAATGCCTATTTCTTTAAACCTTTCTCTAAGTGAAACTCGTGCGCCTAAATTGTAGATAGAGCGTACTGCTCTTTTCTGGAGTATAAATATGGTTTCAATATCGGCGGCCTTTCCCCACAGTAGTATGCCGTAAGACATGACGCTGTGAAAATAACTAAAATATACAAGCCTAGCTGTTTCTACGTCTGTAAACTGCCTTACCTTTCTTACTGCAAAAGCTGCGGAACTAAGTTTCCCTGCAAGACATGATATATGGGCACCCCACTGGAGCTTGCGATCTAAAGTCAAACCCAAAAACACTGTAGATTCAACGAAACCTAACGTTTCACCATTCAAAATTATATTACTTGATGTAAGAGTTTTAGTATTCGGCATAGTAAACTTAACACACTTGGTTTTTTTTGAGTTTAACAGTAGATTGTTTGCATCAAACCAGTCCAGGACTTTCGCGAGTGAACCATTCACAGCATCAAGATTTGATTTTTTACGGTCTACCTGAAATATAAGCGACGTATCATCTGCGAATAGTACAATGTCACAGAAATCCTGCACATAGAAAGGCAAATCATTAATATAAACTAAAAAGAGAAAAGGGCCTAGAATTGAGCCCTGTGGGACACCCATACTTACAGATAATCCTGAAGATCTACTACCGTTAATATCGACAAATTGAACTCTGTTACTTAGGTAGGTGGCAACTAGGTTGAGTGCAGCATCTCTGATACCGTAATGCCTGAGTTTTCTCAGGAGCGTATTGTGTTCAACACAGTCAAAAGCTTTTGAAAGGTCACAGAAAACACCAATAGCATCCATTGAATTTTCCCAGGCTCTAAAAATGTGTTTTATCAATTTAACACCTGCATCGACTGTAGAACGACCCTTTCTAAAACCATATTGCTCATTATGTAATAATTTATTTAAATGAAAGTGACTCTCTAACTGCAACAGTATAATTTTCTCGAAAATTTTGCTAATAGCAGGCAATATGGATATTGGTCTAAAGTTGGTTGGATCATTTTTACATCCGTTTTTAAACAAAGGTATTACTTTACTGTGTTTCATTAGATCAGGAAATACGTCTGTATCAACACATCTATTAAATATTGCTGCAAGATGTGGAGCTATATTCAAAATTATATTATGAACTAGTTTAACAGATATACCCCATAAGTCAGAAGTTCTTTTTGATTTCAATGTTTTGAACGCTTTCAATATATCATTGGGGTCAATATATTTAAAACAAAAAAAGACGCTACACTCTTCCACGCTACCCTTTACCAAGTTTTCGGCTTTGACTGGGCAAGAATCTAAGGAGCTAGTTGTGTTAATTGGTATGTTCGTAAAGAAATTATTAAACATATGCGCTACATCTAAATTATTTGAGACCACTTTATCATCATGCTTAAGTTGAAAGTTGTCATCACGCAATTTGATTCTACCAGTTTCATTATTGATAATATTCCAAGTTGTTTTTACTTTGTTATCTGCCTGCTTAATCTTATTACTTAAATATAGAGACAAGAACAAGCACTTTTAAAAATTTTTGAATAATTTTTAACATAAATAAGAAATGTCGGATTACTATTGTATTGTTTCATACCATATAGCTCGTATAGCCTAGCCCTACTTTTATAGATGCCGTTCGTTGCCCAGTCACAAAAATTAACTTTGATGTTCTTAAAGAAAGTTTTAGGCTTAATTTTTTTTCATATTCGAATTTGATTACATTAAACAAAGACTCATAAAGCTCATCTGGATCATCCAGAGTAATATCTATATTGATGATTTTGGTGGCTATACTATCACTAAAGTGTTCTAGGCGTCCAGAGGTCATCGGCCTACATGTGATCTTAGTAACTTTAGGTATTGTGTTTGTGCGAATTTCAACCTTTTGGCCACAATGATCTGATGTCAAATCATTCAATATAGATTTGCTTAAATACTGACAATTGCAAAAAATATTGTCGAGGCATGTAGCTGAATGAGAGGTGATCCTTGTTGGTTCGAAAAATAAATGATGTAAATCAAATGACTTAAATAAGCTAATCAATCTACTGCAAGTAGCTGATTGTTCAAGTATATTGACATTAAAGTCTCCACAAACTACTACATATTTACTACCAACAGCTAAACGTTTTAATATGTCTTCCATTACTACTTCAAATGTACTAAAGTCACTCTGCGGTGGTCGGTATATACAAACTACGATATGTTGCTCAAGCTCAACACAGGATATTTCAATAGTGCGCTCGATAGAAAGTTTAACTATGTCTTTACGTTCTTTACATTTAATACTATTACAAGTATATATTAGAGAGCCACCATGAATAGCTTTCTTTCTTACAAATGCACTACCAATAGAATAATACTCATTATTTATTAACATAATGTCACTCTTTAACCAATGCTCAGTGACACAAAGAATGTGAATGTTATGTTCTTTTAAAAATAATTCTACCTCTAACATCTTGCCGGATAAGCCCTGAATATTTTGATGAAATATGTTAAGGCTATGTGTCTGCTTACCCTTTGTCGCATCTAGTAGTTTAAACTACGAGATGTATCAAAATTATTGTTAATAGTACTACATACTATACTACTACTAATACTATGATTAACTAAGTCCTTCAATACTCTATGAGTACCTGCATCAGTGAATAAACTAAATGCTAATAATTTAGCAACCTGTCGTTTGTCAAATAAGGAAAGATACATAGTATCTTCTGTTAATAAAAAATTACTAATAAATATATTAGTGTCGAAAAATAAAATTAACTCGCTAAGGCGACATGTACTATTATAAATTAATAAATTAAGCTTTTCAATATGCCTGTTTTGTTTCTCAGTCAAGGCATATGAATATGGCAAGGCACAAAATATAAATCTACAACCTAAACTATTGTGAAGTAATGTCATTACTTCAATTGCCTGCAAAATGTCTTTTTTTGTGACATTCAAGCTGTCACCAAATAATAAAATCCGTGTGGATTGCTCATTAAACCTAGCACACTTAAAATTATTAATTATGTTACAAAACTTAGCTCCCGGTGTAGAGTGTTCACATAGTCTAGTGGGTGTGATATCACGTCTTGTAGAGTGTTCACATAGTCTAGTGGGTGTGACATCACGTCTTGTAGAGTGTTCACATAGTCTAGTGGGTGTGATATTACGTCATGTAGAGTGTTCACATAGTCTAGTGGGTGTGACGTCACGTCATGTAGAGTGTTCACATAGTCTAGTGGGTGTGACGTCACGTCTTGTAGAGTGTTCACATAGTCTAGTAGGTGTGACGTCACGTCTTGTAGAGTGTTCACATAGTCTAGTGGGTGTGATATCACGTCTTGTAGAGTGTTCACATAGTCTAGTGGGTGTGACGTCACGTCTTGTAGAGTGTTCACATAGTCTAGTGGGTGTGACATCACGTCATGTAGAGTGTTCACATAGTCTAGTGGGTGTGACGTCACGTCATGTAGAGTGTTCACATAGTCTAGTGGGTGTGACGTCACGTCATGTGGAGTGTTCACATAGTCTAGTGGGTGTGACGTCACGTCATTTGGAGTGTTCACATAGTCTAGTGGGTGTGACGTCACGTCTTGTAGAGTGTTCACATAGTCTAGTGGGTGTGACGTCACGTCTTGTAGAGTGTTCACAAAGTCTAGGGTTGTGACGTCACGTCATGTAGAGTGTTCACATAGTCTAGTGGGTGTGACGTCACGTCTTGTAGAGTGTTCACATAGTCTAGTGGGTGTGACGTCACGTCATGTAGAGTGTTCACATAGTCTAGGGTTGTGACGTCACGTCATGTAGAGTGTTCACATAGTCTACTGGGTGTGACATCACGTCTTGTGGAGTGTTCACATAGTCTAGTGTGTGTGACATCACGTCTTGTAGAGTGTTCACATAGTCTACTGAGTGTGACATCACGTCATGTAGAGTATCACGTCATGTAGAGTGTTCACATAGTCTAGTGGGTGTGACGTCACGTCATATAGAGTGTTCACATAGTCTAGTGGGTGTGACGTCACGTCTTGTAGAGTGTTCACATAGTCTAGTGGGTGTGACATCACGTCATGTAGAGTGTTCACATAGTCTAGTGGGTGTGACGTCACGTCATGTGGAGTGTTCACATAGTCTAGTGGGTGTGACGTCACGTCTTGTAGAGTGTTCACATAGTGTACTGACTGTGACTTCACGTCATGTAGAGTGTTCACATAGTCTAGTGGGTGTGACGTCACGTCATGTAGAGTGTTCACATAGTCTAGTGGGTGTGACGTCACGTCTTGTAGAGTGTTCACATAGTCTAGTGGGTGTGACATCACGTCATGTAGAGTGTTCACATAGTCTAGTGGGTGTGACGTCACGTCATGTGGAGTGTTCACATAGTCTAGTGGGTGTGACGTCACGTCTTGTAGAGTGTTCACATAGTCTAGTGGGTGTGACGTCACGTCTTGTAGAGTGTTCACATAGTCTACTGACTGTGACATCACGTCATGTAGAGTGTTCACTTAGTCTAGTGGGTGTGACGTCACGTCATTTGGAGTGTTCACATAGTCTAGTGGGTGTGACGTCACGTCTTGTAGAGTGTTCACATAGTCTAGTGGGTGTGACATCACGTCATGTAGAGTGTTCACATAGTCTAGTGGGTGTGACGTCACGTCTTGTAGAGTGTTCACATAGTCTACTGACTGTGACATCACGTCATGTAGAGTGTTCACTTAGTCTAGTGGGTGTGACGTCACGTCATTTGGAGTGTTCACATAGTCTAGTGGGTGTGACATCACGTCATGTAGAGTGTTCACATAGTCTAGTGGGTGTGACGTCACGTCTTGTAGAGTGTTCACATAGTCTAGGGTTGTGACGTCACGTCATGTAGAGTGTTCACATAGTCTAGTGGGTGTGATATCACGTCACGTCATGTGGAGTGTTCACATAGTCTAGTAGGTGTGACGTCACGTCTTGTAGAGTGTTCACATAGTCTAGTGGGTGTGACGTCACGTCTTGTAGAGTGTTCACATAGTCTAGTGGGTGTGACATCACGTCATGTAGAGTGTTCACATAGTCTAGTGGGTGTGACGTCACGTCATGTGGAGTGTTCACATAGTCTAGTGGGTGTGACGTCACGTCTTGTAGAGTGTTCACATAGTCTAGGGTTGTGACGTCACGTCATGTAGAGTGTTCACATAGTCTAGTGGGTGTGATATCACGTCACGTCATGTGGAGTGTTCACATAGTCTAGTGGGTGTGACGTCACGTCTTGTAGAGTGTTCACATAGTCTAGTGGGTGTGACGTCACGTCTTGTAGAGTGTTCACATAGACTAGTGGGTGTGACATCACGTCTTGTAGAGTGTTCACATAGTCTAGTGGGTGTGACGTCACGTCTTGTAGAGTGTTCACATAGTCTACTGAGTGTGACATCACGTCATGTAGAGTATCACGTCATGTAGAGTGTTCACATAGTCTAGTGGGTGTGACGTCACGTCATGTAGAGTGTTCACATAGTCTAGTGGGTGTGACGTCACGTCTTGTAGAGTGTTCACATAGTCTAGTGGGTGTGACATCACGTCATGTAGAGTGTTCACATAGTCTAGTGGGTGTGACGTCACGTCATGTGGAGTGTTCACATAGTCTAGTGGGTGTGACGTCACGTCTTGTAGAGTGTTCACATAGTCTAGGGTTGTGACGTCACGTCATGTAGAGTGTTCACATAGTCTAGTGGGTGTGATATCACGTCACGTCATGTGGAGTGTTCACATAGTCTAGTGGGTGTGACGTCACGTCTTGTAGAGTGTTCACATAGTCTAGTGGGTGTGACGTCACGTCTTGTAGAGTGTTCACATAGACTAGTGGGTGTGACATCACGTCTTGTAGAGTGTTCACATAGTCTAGTGGGTGTGACGTCACGTCTTGTAGAGTGTTCACATAGTCTACTGACTGTGACATCACGTCATGTAGAGTGTTCACATAGTCTAGTGGGTGTGACGTCACGTCATTTGGAGTGTTCACATAGTCTAGTGGGTGTGATATCACGTCACGTCATGTGGAGTGTTCACATAGTCTAGTGGGTGTGACGTCACGTCTTGTAGAGTGTTCACATAGTCTAGTGGGTGTGACGTCACGTCTTGTAGAGTGTTCACATAGACTAGTGGGTGTGACATCACGTCTTGTAGAGTGTTCACATAGTCTAGTGGGTGTGACGTCACGTCTTGTAGAGTGTTCACATAGTCTACTGACTGTGACATCACGTCATGTAGAGTGTTCACATAGTCTAGTGGGTGTGACGTCACGTCATTTGGAGTGTTCACATAGTCTAGTGGGTGTGATATCACGTCTTGTAGTGTTCACATAGTCTAGTGGGTGTGATATCACGTCTTGTAGAGTGTTCACATAGTCTAGTGTATGTGACATCACGTCATGTAGAGTGTTCACATAGTCTAGTGGGTGTGACGTCACGTCATGTGGAGTGTTCACATAGTCTAGTGGGTGTGACGTCACGTCATTTGGAGTCTTCACATAGTCTAGTGGGTGTGACGTCACGTCTTGTAGAGTGTTCACATAGTCTACTGAGTGTGACATCACGTCATGTAGAGTGTTCACATAGTCTAGTGGGTGTGATATCACGTCTTGTAGAGTGTTCACATAGTCTAGTGGGTGTGACGTCACGTCTTGTAGAGTGTTCACATATTCTAGTGGGTGTGATATCACGTCTTGTAGAGTGTTCACATAGTCTAGTGTATGTGACATCACGTCATGTAGAGTGTTCACATAGTCTAGTGGGTGTGACGTCACGTCATGTAGAGTGTTCACATAGTCTAGTGGGTGTGACATCACGTCATGTGGAGTGTTCACATAGTCTTGTGGGTGTGACGTCACGTCATGTAGAGTGTTCACATAGTCTAGGGTTGTGACGTCACGTCATGTAGAGTGTTCACATAGTCTAGTGGGTGTGATATCACGTCACGTCATGTGGAGTGTTCACATAGTCTAGTGGGTGTGACGTCACGTCATTTGGAGTGTTCACATAGTCTAGTGGGTGTGACGTCACGTCTTGTAGAGTGTTCACATAGTCTAGTGGGTGTGACATCACGTCATGTAGAGTGTTCACATAGTCTAGTGGGTGTGACGTCACGTCATGTGGAGTGTTCACATAGTCTAGTGGGTGTGACGTCACGTCATGTAGAGTGTTCACATAGTCTAGTGGGTGTGACATCACGTCATGTGGAGTGTTCACATAGTCTTGTGGGTGTGACGTCACGTCATGTAGAGTGTTCACATAGTCTAGGGTTGTGACGTCACGTCATGTAGAGTGTTCACATAGTCTAGTGGGTGTGATATCACGTCACGTCATGTGGAGTGTTCACATAGTCTAGTGGGTGTGACGTCACGTCATTTGGAGTGTTCACATAGTCTAGTGGGTGTGACGTCACGTCTTGTAGAGTGTTCACATAGTCTAGTGGGTGTGACATCACGTCATGTAGAGTGTTCACATAGTCTAGTGGGTGTGACATCACGTCATGTAAAGTGTTCACATAGTCTAGTGGGTGTGACGTCACGTCTTGTAGAGTGTTCACATAGTCTAGTGGGTGTGATATCACGTCTTGTAGAGTGTTCACATAGTCTAGTGTATGTGACATCACGTCATGTAGAGTGTTCACATAGTCTAGTGGGTGTGACGTCACGTCATGTGGAGTGTTCACATAGTCTAGTGGGTGTGATATCACGTCTTGTAGAGTGTTCACATAGTCTAGTGTATGTGACATCACGTCATGTAGAGTGTTCACATAGTCTAGTGGGTGTGACGTCACGTCATGTGGAGTGTTCACATAGTCTAGTGGGTGTGATATCACGTCTTGTAGAGTGTTCACATAGTCTAGTGTATGTGACATCACGTCATGTCATTGTAGTGTGTTCACATAGTCTAGTGGGTGTGACGTCACGTCATGTAGAGTGTTCACATAGTCTAGTGGGTGTGACGTCACGTCATTTGGAGTGTTCACATAGTCTAGTGGGTGTGACGTCACGTCTTGTAGAGTGTTCACATAGTCTAGTGGGTGTGACATCACGTCATGTAGAGTGTTCACATAGTCTAGTGGGTGTGACGTCACGTCTTGTAGAGTGTTCACATAGTCTAGTGGGTGTGACATCACGTCATGTAGAGTGTTCACATAGTCTAGTGGGTGTGACGTCACGTCATGTAGAGTGTTCACATAGTCTAGTGGGTGTGACGTCACGTCATGTGGAGTGTTCACATAGTCTAGTGGGTGTGACGTCACGTCATGTAGAGTGTTCACATAGTCTAGTGGGTGTGACGTCACGTCTTGTAGAGTGTTCACATAGTCTTGTGGGTGTGACGTCACGTCTTGTAGAGTGTTCACATAGTCTAGTGGGTGTGATATCACGTCTTGTAGAGTGTTCACATAGTCTAGTGTATGTGACATCACGTCATGTAGAGTGTTCACATAGTCTAGTGGGTGTGACGTCACGTCATTTGGAGTGTTCACATAGTCTAGTGGGTGTGACGTCACGTCTTGTAGAGTGTTCACATAGTCTAGTGGGTGTGACATCACGTCATGTAGAGTGTTCACATAGTCTAGTGGGTGTGACGTCACGTCTTGTAGAGTGTTCACATAGTCTACTGAGTGTGACATCACGTCATGTAGAGTGTTCACATAGTCTAGTGGGTGTGATATCACGTCTTGTAGAGTGTTCACATAGTCTAGTGGGTGTGACGTCACGTCTTGTAGAGTGTTCACATATTCTAGTGGGTGTGATATCACGTCTTGTAGAGTGTTCACATAGTCTAGTGTATGTGACATCACGTCATGTAGAGTGTTCACATAGTCTAGTGGGTGTGACGTCACGTCATGTGGAGTGTTCACATAGTCTAGTGGGTGTGACGTCACGTCATGTAGAGTGTTCACATAGTCTAGTGGGTGTGACATCACGTCATGTAGAGTGTTCACATAGTCTAGTGGGTGTGACGTCACGTCATGTAGAGTGTTCACATAGTCTAGGGTTGTGACGTCACGTCATGTAGAGTGTTCACATAGTCTAGTGGGTGTGATATCACGTCACGTCATGTGGAGTGTTCACATAGTCTAGTGGGTGTGACGTCACGTCTTGTAGAGTGTTCACATAGTCTAGTGGGTGTGACGTCACGTCTTGTAGAGTGTTCACGTAGTCTACTGAGTGTGACATCATGTCATGTAGAGTGTTCACATAGTCTAGTGGGTGTGACATCACGTCATGTAGAGTGTTCACATAGTCTAGTGGGTGTGACGTCACGTCATGTAGAGTGTTCACATAGTCTAGGGTTGTGACGTCACGTCATGTAGAGTGTTCACATAGTCTAGTGGGTGTGATATCACGTCACGTCATGTGGAGTGTTCACATAGTCTAGTGGGTGTGACGTCACGTCATGTAGAGTGTTCACATAGTCTAGTGGGTGTGACGTCACGTCTTGTAGAGTGTTCACATAGTCTAGTGGGTGTGACGTCACGTCATGTGGAATGTTCACATAGTCTAGTGTGTGTGACATCACGTCTTGTAGAGTGTTCACATAGTCTACTAGGCGTGACATAACGTCTTTTAGAGTCTTCACATAGTCTACTGGGCGTGAGATCACATCATGTAGAGTGTTCACATAGTCTACTGGGCGTGACATCACGTCTAATTGACAGAGTTTTTTTTTTTTGGCGCATTTCTATTACAAATATGAATAATATTTCTATGCGTAGTCTCAAATTGAAGTAATAAAAGTTTCTTTCTTTCAATGAAATGTAATAAAGGCATGCGTGTTTTAAAGTCACGTGCGTTTCCCAAACTTGCCATTACCAACGGTTAGATTAAACACTCTAAAGTAATGTTGAGCTAATTTATTGGATAAACACTTTTATGACGCGAGTCCCTACTACGATTAGAGAGAGACTACGGTTTGTGGTGTTACCAACTTTTAATTTAAATCTCCATCTTTTGACTTAGATATTTTTTCATAAAGGTACCAGTTGTTTCCCGTGACTCCACCCGCGTGGCTGTAGGTTATAGCGATAAAAGTAGCCTTTGTGCTATTCTTGACTATAATTTATCTCTGTGCCAAATTTCATCCAGATCGTTCAGTAGTTTTTACGTGAAAGAGTAACAAACATCCATACTCACAAAATTTTATATTTTTTCGTCATAACGACAACTCCCGCACTTTTGTATCACAGGGGACTTTACAAACATACAATTAACGGACACAAATTACACCCAGACATAGAAAAACTCTTTATGGGTCACACAAAGTTTTGTCTTGTGTGGGAATTGAACCCTCGTGCACAGCAGGCGCATACTGCGGCCACTGGACCACCGAGGCAGTCAATATTTATAATATTAGTAGGAAGGAGGATTTATTTGTACATTTTCAAAATTGTTTTGTTACTACTTAAATGTATGGTAGGTAATTCTTACCAAATTGTAATATTATTTTATTTTATTTTATTTATAACTTCATACAATGGTTTGTATAGGCGGACTTAATGCTAAAAGCATTCTCTACCAGTCTACCATAGGGTGATGCAGAGATATGTATAAAGAAGTAGGTGCATAAATAAAAGTTAATTAAAGAGGTTACTAATAAATAATTATACAAACTGAATACGATATATAACACAAAATTATCATAGTTACTAGCCATTAAGTCAGCAAAATCGGCTGACATCTTCTTTTAATTTCAACTCAGTAACTTCCACCAGCAACTTCACTAGCATGATGTATCTCTATCTTTGCAATAGTTGATATTGCGATACGATAAGACTATCCATATCATTGTCTAAATTAGAAGTAATTTACCCTAATATAGGCAATAGAATAATGTGGCAACCCAAAGCCTAATTTATGACTGTTTGGAAGAGTTAGAGGGCTTTGAAAAATATTTGTTGATCGTTGTCAAAAGCCAAGAGTATGTTGTAGTTGGAATATTGTAAAAGTTGTGCGTTAAGAATAGATTTTAATACTACTTAAGTTGTAAGCAGCTACAATACTATATTTAAGCAATACCTTGAGTATCACTTTTTGTAAGGGGTACAATGGGCAGTTATGGAGCCTGCTGTGATTTGCTGTAAGGTAGAGGTCCGTTCTGAATCACAATAAGTTTTAAAATTTTAATTATTTTTTTAATAAATATATAGTACGTCTATCACGTATTGAAAACTCTTTTCATCTTTGGTAAACTAGCGCCATCTCTTGAACAAAAGATAAAATATCTGTTCTTGCAGTTCTCTTTCTGCGTCATTAGTTCAAATATCTACCACCGACCGATGCAGCGTTAGTTTCATTTTTTGTCAAAGCTCCATCTAGGATCTCTGCTACGAAGTTCTACGAATGCTATGGAGCTACGTAACCTTGCCGTTCATAGAGCTACGTTAGTAGCTACGCCTAACGTTGAAAAGTGACATCTTTCATCAGATGCAGAAAATTTTATTCATTGATCGCTTAGGTTCACAGTTTCGTAGCAATTATACTTTGCTACTTTTATATGGTGCAATATAAGTTAAAAATAATTGTCTGTTTGTTGTTATAAATAGATAGATAGAAACTTCTTTATTGTACATTAATTATAAAGCACAAAAAACATAATTATAAATTCGTCTTTGTATCGTTTGGTTGGTAGCCAACCTAGTAACAGAGTTATTCAGATCAGATGTTAACAGTTAGGACTGACTTTTAAGGTGCCTTCCGAAATACGGAGACACTATGCGGTCACCCATCTATAGAATAACCGCAACCTTGGTTGCTTAACCCACTGATCGTTTACCGAACAACGACTGCACCTGGCTATGAGCAGCTCATAATGTATTGGATGATTACAATTATATGACTTAGTTTATGATCAATATAACCAAGTTTATGGATTGCTACAGCTGTTTTTTTATACTAGAAGAGAGATAGGCCACCATACGAGTGAGCAAGCCTGAATAGGGAGGAACCTCCAGCTTGCAGAAGACCACAACCAAATAACTACGCACAACGCTGTACTTGTGTTGCTATGTGTGAGTACAGATCTCCAGCGTTCATTTAGGGATGCGTTTTGAAAGAAATGTTTTCCTATTACAGGAATACTACAAAAAATAATACCAATGACTAACAGGCTAAAGTTAAGAAAAACGTTTTTTTTTAAACGCATCCCTAAATGAGCGCTGGAGAATTGTACTCACACATAGGAACACACCACTGTGTGTAGTTATCTGGCTGTGGTCTTCTTTAAGGTGGAGGTCCTTCCCCAATAGGGCTTGCTCACTAGTATGGTGCCTTACCTATCTCAACCATTATTATACTACGTAACTGTACTAGATAAAATATTTTTGTCGATCTCTATTGTAGCGTACAATTTAAACGTTGCAAACATAATTACGAAGTTTTGGCAAGACCAGTCTCACTAATTACTCTCAGAGTGAAAAAGGAAACAGTAGTAAAACTATGAAAAGAAAATTTAATACATTTTCATGATAAAGCATTATTTTGAATTAATTTTATAAAACAACTAGGGGTCTCCCGCGACTTCGAACTCGAACGTACATTTCCCCGATTTTGCAACATATCTCACTACTGTTCCGCTCCTACTGATCATAGCGTGATTTTATATAACCTATAGCCTTTCTGGATAAATGCACTATTCAACAAAAAAATATTTTTCTAATCGAACCAGTACTTTCTTAGATTAGCGCGTTTAATCAAACAAACACCTCAGCTTTATAATATTAGTAAAGATATTTTATACCGAAATTAGTGGTATCCTCCAAAGTTTGTAAGAATCTTTGGATGCATGTTTGTTACTCTTTCACGCAATAATTACTCAACGGATCTGGATTAAATTTGGCATAGAGATAAATTATAGTCTAGAATAACACATAGACAACTTTTTGTCCCGGGAAAATCTCCGTTCCCGAGGGATTGTACGGACGGGCGAAGCCGTGGGCGCAAGCTAGTATATAATAATGAATAGTCAGTAGCGAGCACTGTGCCTTAATCTAATTAGTGAAACAAAGAGATATGAAAAGGGCCTTGATTTTGTACTAAATGCATAATGTATAATATCGGGGCATTTCTGTCAAGGAAACTTGTTTTCCTTCATATTACACGGCTAGCCTAATGGTAAGCAGTTTCCATAGCCTATGATTTTTTGCCAACACAAAAATAGGATAGGAAACGTTTCGTAACGCATTCTTAAATGAGCGCTGGAAACTTGTACTCTGTATTTAATCTGTGCAATGCTGGACTTACACTAATTTTATAAAAAAATATAAAATTGCCGAAACCTCCGAGGTTTTCCCAAGAAACTATAGCATGGGGTTCTTCAAGAAAGGAGTTATAAGATTTTTAAAGGGTCGGCAACGCGTGAGTGACACCCTGGTGTCGCAAACGTCCGTAGGCTTCGGTAACTGCTTACCATCAGGCGGGCCGTATGCTTGTTTGCCACCTTGGTAAAATAAAGAAAACTGTGTTTCCTGATGAGACTAATTTTGGCTTCAAGTTGCAAAAAAAGGTGAATATCTCGCGAAATTCTCGTAATTTTATTTTAAGTCTAAACTAGTTATGAAATATGAATTGAAAAGCCACAAAATGAGAAATTTTCATATCAAAAAGATGTTTAGTATGCACCTTGCATTGTAGACTGGAGCATACATTTTATGATTCTACATTCCCGGCGGCTTTACTTTAAGCCAACGTTAAGATTTGCGTTCACTATGGTGAAAAGCAATATCAAAGAAATATTAGATTATATTATTTTATACTATACCTAAACCCACCCACGCTTCGCTGTGGCTCAGTCTGATATATTTTGTTCGCAATTTTATGAGTTTTCATTTCAGTCGTTGCGGAGATTAAACTGCAGCAAACAGGCATACTAAAGAGGGTAATAAATAAAACTTAATCTTAAATACCTAATTTTAAGTAAAAAATCTGTCAATTACATTTACTACCTACTAATTTTAGGACTGAATAACCAAATTTAGTTTTATTTTTTATCCTTTTTGTGATTTAGGGTTAAAAGTTCTGGCCACAGAGGGTTACCAGAAGAGCCTTTTATTATTCTGCAGGTATATAGGTAGTTAGTTTGTGAATTTTCATGACTTATGAAATAACAAAAGTGTATTTACTTTTGTTGCTTTTGTTGCTGGCTTTCTACCGAAAAAAAAGACGTGTGGCACTCGGGGACTGCCGCGGTAAAGCTATTGAATATTTTTTAGTATGATTTTTTTATTCAATTCGATATTATCAATACTACATCACTAGATATTTAAAAAAAAAACGTCATCGTACCCATGCCATGTGAAATTGATTATAGTGATCGCCCGTGGTCAAAATTCAACCATAATTCATTAAATTTTAGGCTACTATTTGACCTTTAATTTATTCTTTACTTATTTTTTTCATTTTCTTAGATCAAAACCTCCTTACACAAATTTAACATATTATTATTGGCCGTTTAGAGAATTCGTCATTAAAAAAAGTATCACCGCTGTGCCGGCCGGAGTGGGGTGTTAGGTTATTTTCGTTACGGAATTTCTGGATTCGGTCTCCACGCTCAAGGCCCGCGAAAGAAGCTATGCAATTGTTAAAAAAAAACAAAATTATAGATACTGTTACACTTCAATGTACAGCAATCCTTAATCGCACTAAGGAGTCTCATTAAAAATGCATCAGCAGTGTCAACGGTGACACTGGCTCGTTTCACATGCCACCCAACTATTATAGCGACCCCTATTTGCAGCTTGCATATGAGATAATATAATTGACTTAAGGATTATTTTAATAACTTTTGTTGCTTGAAAATGAAGTTTGTATAGACTTAATAAGGTTTTTAAGCTTGAGATTAGTCAAAAATCCTCACAGCGCGACTTTCGATTGAATCTGTAGCGTCATCTATCAGGCCAATAGAATAACGCTACAACAAGCAACGAAGTTCATCATAGAAAAACACAGATGTCACTATACCGAGAAACACGCAACCGCAGAACAAATGTTCGAGATGCTGAATCGCGCTATCGAAGTTTACACAGACACTCAGTATATATACAACGCCCAACAACTAACCGTTGGGCCGCGGCCCGCCAGGCACGATCACCTAGCCTGGTCGGAGGATCCTCCCTTTTCGTTGGAGGTGTGTGACAGCCTCCACATTGGTGACCCCGACGTGATCATCAACCCGACGTGATCATCATCATCAACCCGACGTGATCATCATCAACTTTACGACCAGCAGCAGCAGCAACAACTTCTCTCCACCCCCTAGCAACCAGATGAGCAGTAACCAAGTCGCAGCCAGCCAGCATCTTCGGCCACTCCAGGATACTCCACACGCCTGCGGACGCGCAAGCCTGGACTACCCCTACGGCCTCATCCAACGTGGCACCGCACACTGCACCCCACGGTTCCCGTAAGCAGAGCGCTTCTCCTCTCACCGTACGCAGCAGTCTGCCACTACGCAGCACTCGTCCCGACTCACTGGGACCAGCACCGCACCTCGTCCTACGCACTGGACCTACGCGGCAATCAGTTCCGACTCACTGGAACTCGACTCTGGCACTGGCACTTCACTGAAGCATCGACAGCTGACTCATCAAGCGGAACAGTCAGGATCGACCTCCGGTCTTGGGGGGGAGTACTGTAGCGTCATCTATCAGGCCAATAGAATAACGCTACAACAAGCAACGAAGTTCATCATAGAAAAACACAGATGTCACTATACCGAGAAACACGCAACCGCAGAACAAATGTTCGAGATGCTGAATCGCGCTATCGAAGTTTACACAGACACTCAGTATATATACAACGCCCAACAACTAACCGTTGGGCCGCGGCCCGCCAGGCACGATCACCTAGCCTGGTCGGAGGATCCTCCCTTTTCGTTGGAGGTGTGTGACAGCCTCCACAAATCAAAGGGTCCAAGCTGGTTACTTCGGCCTTGGTTGCTTAACCCCTGCTTTGTACTAGTAAGCTGGAATTTAAATAGGCTCTACTGTACTGGGTTTTGTCGAACTATTGCTTTAAATTTGATTATGGGATAAACAAAGGCTTGATAAAATTATACTAATGAGTTTTGCACAGTGTAAGAATCTCATCTCTCTTTCTTTTGAGCAAATATAAAAGAGTGACGCTACTGTAATAGTCTTTCCCATACTGTGGTAGATAATCAAATATATAGTAATGCAAATTCCATTTCCTTGTAAGAAATCTAAATCTAAATGGAATAAATGTGGATTTAGCTTACAGGCATTGATTGCACTATTTCTTAATGCCTAATTTGAACCTTAAGAGTATAAATATAGAGTTCTAGATTGTAACGGTAAATACATTACATTACGTTCTGTAAGGAGCTTTACACTGTTCGACATTATTGCATGGTAAGAATGTAAATTGTATGTTACACAAAATTCAACTTTAAATCTAGGAACACAAAGTCGAAATTATGTTTCTGTATAGGTAAGCACGTTTTGTAGATGAAGTTATTTGGCAGAGAACCAAATGAGATGTCGATTCGATTCCGTTCAAGTTTTGAGTTAATTGGAGGCTCAGTGGCTAGTGTCCGACATGATTTAAATTTAATTTAAACTTGTTGGTAGGTAGTTCTTAAGGGGGCAGTGGACTAATTGTTAAGATATACAAAAGAGATACAAAGGCGTTAATTTCACGAAAGGCAGTGGCTTTGTTCCAGTCATTGCTGAAGTCAATGAGCGGTAGATACTAGCGAACGGCCTACCTGATATTAATCTATTAGGTCCAATGGCTCGTCTGTCGCCATTATCAATAACAAAATTGGTGACTTGAATTAAAAGAAATTAGTTATGACTTATGAGATTTGAGCATAAGGTAGGGCGGCCCCCAGCTAGGTGGACCGACGACCTAAAAAAGGTCGCTGGGACGGACTGGATGCGGAAGGCGGAGAACCGTGTGCTGTGGCGCGTGTTAGGAGAGGCCTATGTCTAGCAGTGGACTGCGATAGGCTGATTGGTTGATTGATATGAGATTTCGGATAGTAAAAATACATTATCGAGCACTTAGTTTTATAGTGCTTGAGTGGAAAACAAGCATATGGCCTGCGTAATGTTATGCATTTACCGTAGCCCATGGACGCTTGCTCTCCAGATATCATTTGCATATTGCCGGCCCCTTTTTATACACCAAGGCTTTAAGATAGAGAATAGGTATCCCTGAGATAGGAAAAAGTTTCCTTCAAAATGCATACCTAAATAAGCGTTGGAGACCTATACTCACAGACAAGAATACAACTACACCGCTGTGCGTAGTTATTTGACTGTGGTCTTCTGTGGGGTGGAGGTTATTCTCCAATCTGATTGGCAAACTGTGGTGCCCTACTTGTCTTTAGTATTTTTTTATAGTTATAACATTCTTAATAAGGAGAGGTGACCCGACCTAAGACCATGTATTGACATCAAACAAAAAATAAAGGTGGCATTTATTAGTTTACTTTACTCAGTTAAGTCCAATTTCAAAGTACTTCAGCAAGTTAACATAATTCCTATCCACCGGTTGTATACTATCGGGAATCGGAGCTTTCATCCAAAAATCTCCAGGGTTTTGATTTAAGTCACTTTTAAATATTACAGATATGAAATTGGGCACGCGCTGGAAAAACAATTTGTAGAGGCTATCGACGGAATTATTAACAAGAGTAACAATACGACCCACGTTTAACGTATCTTCCCCGAAGGTGTATACAGCTTTTGCATTATTCTTTTAAGAGGCTGCTGAAATATGCCAGAACGTGTCTTCAATTTCTTCAAAACATTTTATTATGTTCTCGTCAGTTTAGTCTGAGGAATCTTTTGATATTGGGAAAAAGGTTAGGGAGGCAAACCACATAAGGAAGACCACAGAAAATATGATTAGAGACACAGTGAATTTATCTAATGGCTCTCATTATTACTAGACTTGGGAAGACTGTTTTGTCAGTACAGGTCTTTATTTTTGACTGCCTTGGTAGGATCTAGTGGCCGCAGTATGCGCCTGTTGTGCACAAGGTTGTGAGTTCGATTCCCACACAGGACAAAACTTTGTGTGACCCACAAAGTGTTGTTCTGAGTCTGGGTGTAATTTGTGTCCATTAATTGTATGTTTGTAAAGTCCCCGCGACACAAAGCTCTAGTGCGGGAGTTGTCTTTTTTTTTAAAAAAAGGTCTTACTCACACACAGGAACATTACTATACCGCTGTGTATAGTTATTTGTCTGTGGTCTTCTGTAAGGTGGAGTTCCTTCCCAAATCAGACATGCTCGCTAGTATAGTGCCCTACTTCCCTATACTTTACAAATGGATTGAGATCTAAAGAGACGGCTTTATCGTATTTTCAGATTATAAGCGAATATCATCTGAAAAAATACTAACTATAGTCCGGCAACTTCGTGCGCGACCGTCCCGCGGGGTGACAGACGTTGGCGAGGGTGTGTTCATGTTTTATACTTTGTATATACACGTAGTAAATACAATATTGACTCGCCTATCAATCTAATAGTTAGTAACCCTCGCTGCTAACCCAGGGGTCGTTAGGATTTGATTCTTACACAGGACAAAACTTTGTGTGATCCATAAATGTTTGTCCCGAGTCTGATAAGAAGAGAATAACAAGCACAAAATTCTTCGTCCCTCTTTCCAGCTCGAAAGACTCACGTTTCAATCAATCAATCAGCCTATCGCAGTCCACTGCTGGACATAGGCCTCTCCCAACACGCGGCATAGCACACGGTCCTCCGCCTTCCGCATCCAGTGCGCCCCAGCGACCTTTTTTAGGTCGTCGGTCCACCTAGCTAATACTCACGTTTAACTGACCTGTAAAATATCCAACCCACAAATCTACTACCGACATCCGCATCCTAAATCCTTATTTATTTATTATTTTATAGCCACTTCAAATGTATTAACATCTTGCTCACGCAGTGCTAGCAAATAAAACAAACCAATAAACTGCGTACAGTCAACTAAATTAAAAGATGTACGTGTACTCTTTCCTAATGAGATGAGACATGGCGGCTCGTGTGACGTCATCACCTGAGTTTTGTATGCAACACATGTTAGATGAAAATTATGTTCGGAAAAGTTGTAATTAGTTGTTGTGTCGTTGTCTCTTGTTTGTTGTAGTGGAAGGGGAAGAGCGGGTTGTATAATATATTAGGTAAAATGGTTGTACATTTGATTCAGGGGTGTTCAATTCACCCTGTTACCTCTTTTGCCTCGCTATATGTTGAGCTTGAACATAAGAGAAGAGAAAATAGTGTCGAGAAAGGCTCACGGGCAGGTAGATCCCGAGTATATCGCGTTCTACCATACAAATTCATCAGTTTCTAGAATTGTCAGTATCATCATCATTTAACCACCCACTGTTGGGTAAAGGTGTGTTTCGAACTTGTACTAAACTCATCGAATATTTCTATAAGGTGGAGGTCCTTTTCCAGTTGAGTTTGCTAGCATGTGTGATGCCCTTCCACTAAAATCCAATCATACTTATATAATTATAGTAACTTATATATGTCACACTGCTGCCTCACTGCGGGTCTTCAAGTCAAGGCAACCCAATGCGCGTTGGGGGATCAGACATGCCTTTAAGACTTTCTTCTGCGACATCTGGGTTTCCACACGATGCCAAGTCATTTACTTCAATGTTACTATGTTAAAAATATGCTCAAATGGCTAAGTAAACAAAAAAGCCTAGACGTACCAATTCAAATAACATTTACCTTTTTAACTCCAAGTGCGATAACACGATTGCACTGCATTTGGCACGTCGTTCCACCCACGTACTGGCAATGTGCCAGACGTTGCCAGTAATTGTTGGCATTTGTGCCACTCCTGTCATTTAGCTGTCACTCCATGGTTCGCTGGTAGACAACCGGTGAAGAGGAATGTTCATTTTTAAGGTAAAAGTTACACGCATTTGCAAACATATAAAAGAATGTATAGTCGTTTTAAAAGATGGAGGGGATCGTTATTTTGCATGATTTGGATTGTTTAACTATATTATATATTATATTATATTATCGGGCAACCAATGGACAAGGTCAGCTCAGGACCGAACGATGTGGAAAACCTTGGGGGAGGCCTATGTCCAGCAGTGGACGTCTTATGGCTGAGATGATGATGATGATGATGATGATGCTGAACTATATTAGCAATAGTCTTGTTTGTATAATATACAAAAAAGAAAGTTCTATTTTTCAAACGATTTTCGTACTAAGGAAAAATCTGAATTGTGAGATTTTTCCAACTTAATTTAATGCAATAATTAACTAATTACCTTTATTCATGGCAAATTAATGCTATATATACAAGAATAATATTAGAAACTTATTTAAACTAACTAAACCTAAATATGAAAAACAAATTTTAATACAAATGAAGACTGTTGTTTAAGCGTCGAAATATTCCTCAACAACACTGTCCACTGGGAACGTGCCCAGAAGGCTGGCGGCATTGCCACGTTGAATGGCAATGCTTATGCTCTGTGTGAGAAACAAGCCAGCCCTCTGATCACGCGAAGCGTCGACCAGTCGTTTCGCTAGGTCTCTGTAAAGGAAACGAGCACTCGGACCCCATGAACCTACAGTCTCCACCCCAAACGGCTCAAAAATGTAGTTTCCAACTAAATTGCTGTACTTTCGCCGTTTGAGGGACTCTGCAGCTGCAGCAGCAGCGCCAGCACAACTTGCTGTACTTGGAAGATGTGATGGTGCAAGGGTGTCGACGCACGTTGCATCCCACACCAAAGGCCTGCCCATCTTCCAAGGCAATAACGACATACCATCAGGCCTCTTCCCATCGTCACGTACCAAACCATTTGGTTCAAGTACGGCTGGTACGCCGGCGGTGACAAGAGCTCGACGGATAAGTCGTTAAGTTGGGCGTGTCGCGATATGCGGCCTGCGCTCCTGCTGCAGGATAGTCCATGGTGTCCGAGACCGTCAACGGCTTCTCCACAAAGACAATGATGCGGAGAAACACAGGGAGCACCCAAACGGAGGCAAGTGGCGAGGCGGAATGTAGTGTCGTCCAACATAGTGCCTATGTTGGGCGATGGCAATGCCTGCAGCCAAAGACCAGATTCCCACTCACCCACAGCAAGTAGACGGGCGCGTTCCGCAGAACTGGAAGCAGTAGAAATAAGATAATTTCTTCTCATGCTGCACAACGGCCCATCCCACTGCTTTTGGGAGAATAGGCTGGTCGGCAAGTCAGTATTTGGACATGTCATTTTCCAAGCATTTACTGTATAATAATAATAATAATAATAATAAAACCGCAGAGCAGCTTGTGGCGGGCTGAATGTGAGTGGCGACACTGCGGTCTCGAATGCCCCAGAGAGTCGGTCAGGGCCTCGTCTCCGGCTTGCCTTTATTGGCACTCCGGAGTGGACTGACAAGAGCGCCCGCAGGACTCTCAGCTCTGGCTTGCCTTAATTGGATGATCAGAGAGGGGTCGCCAGAGCTATATGCTCGGGGGTAGAAGTGTCATTTTCAAGGGCATAACTACGGGGAAACCCGCTCTCGGGTCTCAGACCCCCGATGGTGAAACCGGCGCCGCACCGCTCGATACCCCTAGCCGCGCACTATGGTGTTGCCCTTATGCCTGTGGGCTGTTGCCCATGTCGGTTGTTTCAAGGGGCCCATCTAGTGTATAGGCGAGTCACCGTCTGCCTATTTTACATTTAGAGTATATCCCAACTTTTAAATGATGGCAGGCGACGTTTTATCCCATAATCATTGTAAATCAGTCCACCGAACACCCAATCCCATAGCCCAAAATTATTAGATTTCTCATGTTGCAATAGCTCTACACTTACCATAGGCATGTCATGGCTGTAGTGAAATAGTGCAGCTGTACCATGACTATGGTAAGCGTCTCATCCCATTTTAAATTAAAATTCTCTAAGGGCCTCTGCGTGTTGGATCTATGTCCCCGCGTAAGCCTTCCAAAGGCCCGGGTATTCTCCTTGAATGATGGGAAAATACCCGTGATAAAGAGAAACATAATAATAATATTCTTTATTTGCTTTAAATGTAGGTACAAAAGCAGGTAACAGAGTGAAAATAGATCCTATACATTTTGTCATGCTTGGTGACATGCAAATACACAATACAACACAAATTTAAAAAAATTCAATTACTTTTATCATATTGAATCATTAAACATCGTAATTATATTATTAATATATTTTACAAATAGATACATTTTAATGTCCTGTGTGTCAATAAAATCAAACTATGTCAATGTTGTTTATAGTAAGGGAAATGTCAATTACAACCATGTCTATAAATAATTGGATGATGTCAAAAAGTTATTATTATTTATAATACTAAACCAAAAAAAAAACAATATATAGTACACACATTCATTTTACCCATTCATTAATATTATAGATCATTTTCTCTAATAACATAAATTTTAATTTTCTTTTAAATAAGGGTAGTGGTAACTCCTGAATAATAGATGGCACCTTGTTAAAAAAAATTATGCACATACAGTAACAATTTTTTTGAAACAGGGTAGTTTTCGGAGCCATCTCTAAGACTAGGCGTTCTCCATGCCTTGTATTTCTGGGGTATACATCTTTTGCTTTTAGAAATAGATGTGGGTGAGTTTTAACGAACACACATATTTCAAAGATATACAATCCCGGTAGAGGCAGTATGTTGAGTGCTTTAAAGTGAGGTTTGCACGACTCATATGGAGGAATTCCAACAATAGCCCTAATACACCTCTTTTGAGCCAAAAATGCTCTACAAAAGTCCGAAGATTTGCCCCATAAAATGAGACCGTATCGTAGTGTGGAGCTGACATAACCATGGTATGCTAATAAAACTGTCTGTATGTTTGATGTGGTTCTAAGCCTATTTAAAACGTATACAAAGCTATTAACTTTGGCACATAGTCTTACACAACACTTCCGCATTAACCAGTGTGGGTTCTAAAATTTTCCTGGTTAATTCTTCCGTGCTGTGGACCGAGGACAGAAATGCTGGTAAGCTTACATCAGAAATTTTGCGAACACAATAACAGGATGTCAATAATCAAGTACAAGACATGATTTCACCCATCGCATTCTGTGGAATATTTTTGAAAAATGGTTATGAACAACTAAACTACACAATTAAGTTTAATTCGAGCAGTGAACTAATATTTTAAACTAGCTGACCCGGTAAACTTCGTTCCGCCTCAAAATCATTAGATAAAACTTCACTGATTTCTAAACGACTTTTAAATTTAATTGATTTCTAAACGACGGGGCGAACATCAAATGTTAGCGAAATTGTTGTTTTTACTGTATTCCAAGCATTTAAAAAACAATTACTCACCTTTAAAAAACAATTTAAACCTTACCTGGACTTTCTATAAATAATTCACAACCAAAATAAGCCAAATCAGTCCAGCTGTTCTCGAGTTTTAGCGAGACTAACGAACAGCAATTGATTTTTATGTATAAAGATTAATTAATCATTTTGTAGTTCTAGAACATTCAAACATACAACGTTTAGTTTCATAATATTAGTCAAAAAAGTCACCAACCCAATAGGTATTGTTCGCCTAGATTGATTTGTTTGCACAGTTAAATTTGGAACAGCAATGCGATTAGTATTGACAGCCTGATAGTCTGTATGCAGAAACCGAATTAGCGATAATTTTGTTTGTAAACACTCCGATACGAGACTAGTTCAAATACCCATAAATAGCAGCAGTAAAAGGTACAGAGACCTTCTGTTTGAGCTTATTATAGAATAGTTCGAACGTACGTGTGCTCTTTCGATTAGTGTGTACACAAGAGAGGTAGGGCCTAATACAATCGAATAAGCCCAACTGGGGAAGGATCTTACAGAAGACTATTGCCAAATTACTACAGACAGTGGTGAAGTTGTGTGTGAGTATAGGTCTCCAGTGATCAGTTAGGAGTGCATCATAAAAGTTCATAATTTTTTGTGGGCAACACGTAAGTATTGCCATCAAAATTCCATATTTTGTAATGGGGTATTACTTGCGTACTGCTTTCCATCCGTCCATCCGCATGCTTGTTTGCAATCAAAGAAGTATATAAAATTAAAAGAGAAATGTATAGTTTTGTATGATTTGCTTTCACAGTACTCGTAATGATGTCAACTACCTACTGCGGGTTGTTAAAGTCAATCAGGTAAATCCATTTTTTTAACTACACAATTAGTATGCTTGGTTAAACTATAAGTCAAAATACAATAGGTTTTTTTTTTTTTTTTTTTTTTTATACTACTTGGGTGGCAAACAAGCATACGGCCCACCTGATGTTAAGCAGTATCCGTAGCCTATAGACGCTTGCATTACCAGAGGTATCACTTGCGTGTTGCCAACCCATTCTTTACACCAGTGCTTTAAGATGGATGTAACCCTGGGATAGGAATACGTATCTTTCAAAACGCATTCCTAAATGAGCGCTGGGGACCTGTACTCACACACAGGAACACAACTACACCGCTGTGTGTAGTCATTTGGCTGTGGTCTTCTGTAAGGTGGAGGTCCTTCCCCAGTCGGGCTTGCTCGCTAGTAGGTACAGTAACAAGGTTAATGTAACACAGCTCCATCAATTACAAAAATAAAAACTTTTTCTAACGTTATCGTACTACCCACATTTGCATAACAAAAGGTTCACATTCAATCTGGAAACAACACCGGTACAAGTGTTCCCTTGTCGCTAATCTAATCGTTGAACCCTAAAAACACTCGGTGCTACTGTTATTTGGCAATAAAAGAAAAGTAAAAGTTGGGTAGGTACAAGAATAAATTATTGAGGTGGCAACTGATAGTCCCTGGTTGGGCGCCAATTAAGGAAAACTTTTCAACTATTGATATACAAAAAACTCAAGATACTTATTTTTGAATAAAAGAAACACTCAAATCTGCTATCAATTACACATTAGTAGCTATAGTAATAGTACAAACATATTACTTTTGAAATTAAATATTACGTGCATAGAATTTGTAGTGTAGTGTAGTGTGTGAGCGACGCAATACTATTTAAAATATACGCAACAATTTTAAATAGTGCGCGTATTTTATGATTGAAACTGCTGTTTGTGTATCTTGGGCTTTTTTATATCAATGTTTTCAACATTTTAATTGTTGCAAGTTGCTTTAGTCGTCATATATTTTGTCCGGTAGTTTATTTTTATGGTTTTTGTTCAGGGCATACTTGCCCTATTTAAGTAATAAATTTTTGCCTTTAAAATGAGTTAACTGCCGCAACTTGCTGACTGAGCGTACTTTTTTATACTCGTTAGACAAATTAAATTATTCATGGCCATATCCTTTATTTACTCATTCATTAATTTATAGGTACATCTCAATAATTTATTATTTATTTATTTTTATATTTCTTATTAGATTATTATTATTAAAATGACATAGATTTTTAACATGGGCTATTGATAATATATTATTTTTATCATTGTTTAATATGTGTAATTTGTTATTGTCCATACTAACATTAGATAATAAGAACTTTGTTACTAACAAATTGGGCCATGTTGCCATTAATAATTAATATTGAAATAATTGAATAATAAATCAAGATTTTGGTAGACAACCTACTAATATATAAAATAAATCATTGTGTTAAAACTTTATTTCAGAGAGATTTGCTATAAACATTCAGTTAGCTGCAAGTTTTAGTATGCATCAACTAAAATATGTGACAGTTTGGATCTGTGCCTAAAGATACAAAGGAAACATCTTCGACTTAAGCTATTTTTATGGAAATTCTTTTAACTTTTAAAAGCAAGTGAATCAAACTAACTTTTAAACATGTCTGCCGTTTCAATTTTCTCGTATCAGAAAAAATATAAAAACACTATAGCAAACTCAGAAAAACATGTTTGATCCACTTATTTGGCATCCTTATAATTATCTGTCAAAAATTTAACATCACAATCCTTCTTTTTCATAAAATATACAATACAATAATTTCCATACAATAATATTCCATATAATTATCTAATAATTTAATTAAGATTTTGTTGTCAGCGAACCGTCGTCCGTAGGCATAAATTAAAAAAAACTATCAAGCAGCCCACAAACAAAAACACAAGAAAAACTTACAATCGCCAACCTATCATTTTCATTTATTTTTCCCAATTCATTTTTATTTTACAGACTCATAACGACCAGATGACCTATTCAGACCTAAAATTGGACACTAAAGCGATAACCATTACGTAAATAGCCCAACGGTCACCAACGACGATCGTTAGACGTCTTTGAGAAACTTTTCGTACTGTTTACTGGTTTGTACAATACTTCTTCTTTTATTTACGAACTTGAATTAAAATCTAAGCTTATCGCTCGCCACGCTTCGCTTCGATTTTATTGAATTTCTTCAACACATTTTCTAAATGGACGTGACAAATAACTTTTAAAATTTTGAAATACTTTACTTTTTCCTTTTAACTACCTATAACAAAACTCTTGTCTCCCAAGATGCTGAAATTTTGACAATTTTGGAAGAACTTAGGTTGAATGGAATAGCTACAAGAAATTTAGTCACAGAGGCCTACCTTGGCGGTCAAGTGCGGGAAACACATCGTCAAATGATCTAACTATCGCGTAAGTGATGCTTCTGGTATTGCAAGAGTCCTTAGACTGTGTGTGTGTGTTATTCGCAACTGTGATTACGGTGGTGACGTTGTAGTACAAATAGACAGCTCAATTTCCTAAGCGATTGTATCAAGAAATTATTCTACCGGTAACACCTGTGTACTGCTCCGAAAACATTACTTTCTGCAAAGGATTTTAAGGAAAATATAAAAGATATGTAAGATGGATACGTTTTATAATAAACTTTGAGTTACAGGAAAAATACACATGATTTATGAAACTCACGGCAGGTTAGCATATTATTATTATAAGCCTGTACAGTCCCACTGCAAGGCAAAGGCCTCCCCACTCTCCTTTCACTTCTCTTTGTCTAAAACCGCTGAGGACCAGTCTCGGTTAAATGAATCCAACTCATCCCGCCATCTCCACTGTTGTTCTGAGTCTAGATATAACTTGTGTCCGTGAATTGTATGTTTGTAAAGTTCTCTTATAAATAGACAACTCTATTTCCTAAGCTATTGCAGAGGCACACACATTGTAATAAACCTTACCATTACTTAAGCCAACGCGTCTTGCAATCCAGCGTGGCAATGTGGCCAGTCTTTTGGGCACATTTCCTTAGAGTTGCGACCTCAGTCACATATTTTATTTATAAGTGTATTCCTTATGTACAATATTTTTTTCAGTAGTTTAGGTTAATTTGCTTTTATTTCAATAACTATCTTATGATATGAGAGTATGATATAGAAATAGTGACAGATAAAAAAACTACTATTCTAGAATATCTCAATACCACTTTACCCAACTTTTTTATAATTTAATTACTCTTTCCTTTTGTTATTAAACTGTTCATTATGTAATTAAAATTGTGAAACTCTAATAAAATGTATGGATCCACACAGTCTACTCGTACTAGTACCTAAGTTTTCTGTGCTAGTGTGTAAATCTTGTTGTTTAGAATTTTTTTTAAGGCTGAACACTGTCTATCAAGATACAGGATACCCTAGCTTGAGAGGCAGGGTTATCCCTGCCTCTCAAGCTAGGGTATCCTGTATCTTGATAGACAGTATAAACTTTTATTGTACAGATTCGAGTCTTACAACAACATTGCATTGTTAATCTATGTATATTGGAACCTTCTGTACCTATTTGGAAATAAACTATTATTATTAATTTCACCAAACAACCCACTGCAATACTACAATAAATAGCATGAAATAAATCCGTTTCCTAATTAAGTGTGAACAGACTGACAGAGCGGAGTATTAGACGCAAATAAATTAGATTGTCAACACTACCGGAGTGTGCAATTGTGCATTCTGTGTGAATCAGCTATCTGTTTAGACGGGCAGCGGAAATTGGACGTGTCATCGTAGTATAAGCGTGTTATGTTGGTTATTGGTGGAAACTAGAGCAGAACTAGCCGTGTAATCCTAACGCATCAAACAAGAGGCTTAATAATTGAGATTGGGCCTTTTACAAGCGAGCAAGCCACCACTTTACAGAAGGCTCAAGCCAGATACTGTTGTGGAATGAGCTCCCTGCCGAGGTTATCCCAAAAGACTATAGCATGGGGTTCTTCAAAAAAGGAGTTATAAGATTTTTAAAGGGTCAGTAATGCGTGAGTGACACCACTGTTGTTGCAAACGTCCATAGGCTACGGTAACTGCTTACCATCAGGCGGGCCGTTATGCTTGTTTGCCACCTTGGTAGTATATAAAAAAAAAGATACCTACACACAGCAGGTGTAGTTTATTTTTTTATTCAATTCAACTGCTCACTGCACTAATAGTTGCCTAGCACGTGCAGTGAACCATAAAAATAAAATAATACATAGTTGTATTCCTGGGTTTTAGTACAAATTTCCAATGATCATTTAGGAATGCGTTTTTAACTAAACTAACTAAAATACCCCAGGAATCCTCTATTACCTGGTCTTATCATTTTATGGATTGACAACGCAGTGATAGATAACTGCTTACCATCAGGCGGGCCGTATACTTGTTTGACACCTAATAAGTACAAAAAAAAACCGGCCAAGTTCGTGTCGGGTTACGCCCAATGTAGTGTTCCGTAATTGCCAGTCAGAATAATGCGGATTAAGAAGAAGGTACAGTTCCAGCAGTTCATAAGCTCAGATGAACGGACGGACGGACACGGCGAAACCATAAAGGTTCTTTGTTTACTACGGATCCCAAAAAATACGCAGACCTCAAAATAGAATATTTAGTTCTTATTCTAGAAAGCAGTTTCAAAGTAGTAGAACGTTAATGACATTAAGTAGTAGAACGTAATGACATAATAAATAAAAATATTGTACGCCCTAACTGGCATGTTGCAGCGCCACTATAAATTATGTATACCTACCATCTGTAATGTAAATTACCTGTGACAAACAATAAATGCATTTGATTTGATTTCTAGTTTCGCATTGGTTCACATTCGTTAAGACGTAAGCTTCGGGTACCAGTGTGGTGTCCAAGTTGCATCTTTGACAACAGTTAGCCAATTTGTGTCCAAATACGTGACCGCTCCGAGAAAATTGGTGGTACGTGATCTAGGCAAAATTTTGATGAGTGTAGTTGTGAATAATTCATGAAGCAACTAGTTTTGTCCCTCAACTTTGTCCACGTAGAATTGTCTTTGTTTTTTTGCAGGAATTTTAGGAGTTTAATCTTATTACTTCTCTGGCTATGCGTTAATATCAGCCAGTTCCTTTTTTTACCTATAAAATATGTTGCAATTTTTTTGTTGGCCGGAAAAACAGCTTTTAAGTCCGCTTATGTACTAAAGTGGACTCAAAATAATATTATGTATGCACATACAATACAATTTATTTAGGCGGATTAGCGGATATTTTTATACTTTACACCAAAATATTCTAATTCTGTTTCTTTTGACGGACCAAATGTCGTAAAGTAGTCAATGCCAACATACTTTTTGATAAACTAAATGTTTCGCGAAAGACATATTTTTCGTATTTCTACTCGCTGTATATTCTCTGGTAAAGAACGGAAGGCCCGTCAACTGCATTGCAGACGATAGACGTAGATCCGACACAGCAATGTATAGGTAGCTACTAAGTTAACTCGAATCATTCTCGGATGTGAACCAGTAACTATTTTAGAGCTTTCAAAATTTTAAGAGAAGTAGGGCACCATACTAGCGAGCAAGCCCGACTAGGCTAACCTTCCAGAAGACGACAGCTAAAGAGAACCACAGCCAGGGCTTTATGATTGGAGTATCCCTGGGGTAGGAATTCGTTTCTTTCTAAACGCATGCCTTAATGAGAGCTGGAGACCTGTGAAAGTTGCTATCAGAGTAGTTGCATCATTTTTTTATCTGTATTTTCTGAACTATGCCAATTAATGTTAAGGACTACATAAGTTTTAAATCGAATTGTCGATGCAAGCACTCCTAATTAATTTTAATTATCTACTGAAAATAATGTTGTACGTATTCTGAGTTTAATTTTAACTTACAAAATAAATTATGTTCAGTTTCTTAAATATTGATTCTAGTTATAATAAGTACATACATGTTAACTTGTAAATAATAACATAAGTTGGTATAGATAAAGACATAACAATTCAGTACGTTTTTTTATAGTTTTTATTATCTGTTCATCAACTGTTTTTTTCAATTAATTACAAAATAGAGAATTGCATTAAATTTTAAATATATAAATAAATATTTGAAAACATTCTTTTTTTTGAAAATAGTTTTGTTTTGCCGATTAAATATCCATCGGGCTACTTATAGTAAATATATAATAATTGTGCTAATAAAAGTATATATAATATAATAAGTTGGTATAGTCGTACCAGTGTCCGTTAATTGTTTGTAAAGTCCTCTGCAACACAGGGCTTGTTCAGTGCGGGAATTGTCGTTTAATAAAAAGATAAAGATAATTTAAATAAAACACAAATTTTAAGTATATAATAATATTTTCAATTCGATACACATAGTGACAATCGATAAGAAAGTGAGTTACAACATTAGTAAATTCAAGATGGCTGCCAAATTTCAAACGCTTCGTTCAGTCAATTTTACAAGTAGATAGATAGTGAGGTAGCCAAAAAGTGAAGCTGAGAATATACGAGCTTGTCAGATAAAACGGTGTAAAATATGAGAACTGTTATGATAACATATACCTACAGTGAAGATAGTAGCGACGCAGTGATTAATAGTGGAGCTAATAGCGACAGATCTTTAATCGCCAATTAAAATCCCTTTTTATTTTCATTTTTAGCAGTCTTTGCTCGTTAATTCACTTGCGTGTGGTTTGCGCATGTTACACATGTTTTATTGGGTCGGAAACTTTTAAGAACTCACGCAAAGCAACTCACCAAAGTTTCATTGTGGTTTAGAAATGCGTGAAGCACAAACGAAAAATAAAGTGAATGAATGCTCTTTCTGGCGTAACTCGTTTCAGCATTATTACGCTAGTTATTATTATGAATAATAATAATTTATTTATTTAAGACAACATGATCCAATAGTGTTAGTTAAGGCTTAGAATAACTATGTTAGTAATAGATGTATTTTGCGACAGGTCTTAACAATTTAGTTAGATGGCCGATAAGAGGACAATTCCCGCTGTCGGCTACCGTACTTATGATACTGTTTGGGCTGCCACGCATTCTGGTGAGCAGAGATGCTGCCTTTTTACGCATTATAGCATCAAAACTGTCGACTTTTGCTACTGCGAACATCTCTGACGCACTGCAATAACGTGGCAGCCCCAACAATACCCTAAATGCATTGTTGTATTGAATGCGCAAGGCGCCAATCGAAGCTTTCATACAGTCGACCCACAAGCTGCTCGTGTAAAAAGAGGTACAATATGCTTTAAAAGAGATTAAACCTCCTTGAAAATTGTTTTTTTTTCTTTTTTTCTTGTCACTCTTTCAAGACCCCAATTCTGTTAATTTACGGATGGCTCAATTGAATCTCAGTAGCATTTTTTGTATTTAGCTAATAATATATTATACCAAAAATTAATGGTTTTCTAACCATTGCATTAGTCTTAAATTAAGCAGAATACCTAACGAAAATGCTACTGAGATTCAATTGAGCCACCCGTAAATTATAAGGCCAGTAAAAATACTTCTTCAATTTTCAAAATCAAATGGATTTTGACTTGAAAATTCTTCGTGTTGATGTGTATAAAGCATGTCTTCACAAAATGCAATGTGTAAAGCCACGTACAGAACATTACCTGTCTACGTGTAGACTATTGCACGTAAGCTGGTCGCCCACTTTATTTCCTGCCATCGTCATAGTGTGTTTACTTCGGGATCTTGAGGCGAATTCGGCGGGTGGAATTATACGGTTCGAAGAAAGTGTGGTTATATATCTTGTTCGTGTGTAAAGAAAGTGAGCATCTTTGTAGCGATGAAATAGGTACATGTAAAGCACGAAGAAAATGTTGCGTACATGTAATGAACTTTTTTAAAGGCAACTTCTTCATTTTACTTTTCACAACATAATAACACAAGCGAATAACAATAACTAGCTGTTGCCCGCGGCTCTGCCCGCGTGGATGCCGGTTATCGCTGTAAAAAGTAGCCTATGTGTTATTCCAGACCAAAATCTATCTCTGTGCCAAATTTCATCCAGATCCGTTCAGTAGTTTTTACGTGAAAGAGTAACAAACATCCATCTATCCATCCACCCATCCATACTTACAAACTTTCGCGTTTAATAGTAAGATAGCAACCGATATATTATTATGTACCACTGCTTGGCACGGGTCTCTTCTCCTCTATCAAGTAAGAGAGGGTTTAGATCTTAATTCACACAAACTGGCCTAATGCGGGTTGGTACATCAGACATGTATTTAGAATAATATTTATTTCTTCTAAAATATGTGGGTTCCTCACGATGTTTTTCAACACCGTTAGCAGATGGTAAATCATGATTAGTACATAATAAACTCCACAAAGTGAAATTTACCTTGATACTGCCACCCGCGATCGAACTCGCACCTCTTGCGTGCATGTCGGTTACTTTCCCACTCGGTACACACCGAGCAACCACCGACAAGCGTGTGGGGAAGGAACTCCACCTTATAGAAGACCATAGCCAAATAATTATATACAGTGTATATTTGAGTTCCTGTGCCTGAGTAGCGAGTACTGGTCTTCTGTTCTCTATTAGGGTTGTATCTTCTTATCCGTTTTTTTAGGAAATGCTCTTCGTAAACCGTCCCACGCCAGTGACAGCGTCTGGGTGGTGTAGGCTGACAGTAACTTACGAGTACCATCTCGCAAGCCATATGCATTGGCACATATAAAAAAAAAGTTTATATACACCAAGTATACCCGTAACTATTGGTATTAAGGTGTACTAGGTGCTGCCACTTAGGGTCAGTTCATATCTGATGAAAAATGCGTCGAGCGTATCATCGGTCGCGTCTATTTGTATGCTCGATGCACTAACGCATCGTCGGTTAAGTGTGAAATGTTCCATTATATATTTGTCTGTTCTGGCGTTACGCGACCGATAATATGCGACGCATTTTCCGGCAGATTTGAACCGACCCTTACAGTGGTCAACTCCCGCATAAGAGAACAAGGTCTGTGTCGCGGGGAACTTTACAAACATACAATTAACGGACACAAATTACAGTCAGAATCAGAACAACTCTTTGCGGGTCACACAAAGTTTTGTCCTGTGTGAAAATCGAACCCACAACCTCGTGCACAGCAGGCGCACACTGCGGCCACTGAACTACCAAGGCAGTCATTTGAGGAACACTGTTTTTTTAATATTTATCTATCTATACAGGACTCAAACTCACTGTCTGTGTTCTCAATGCAGGTAACCGCACAAACAAAAAGTACTTGGCTCTTACTTTATAAACATTTTATTTTCATCACGTTGTTTCGCTAAAGCACTGGACACCACGGATGGAATAATGATTAAGCCAAATCTGTCTGTTTTTGTCATTTGAATATTTATAATGATATATACAGGATTTTGTATCCGACTACGGCGAAGTCGCGTTATTTTAAGGGTTGTTAACATAACAATATATTTTATAAACAATATGACAATAGGTACCTATATTATACCTCGTACTGTAAGCGACGCGAATCGACAAATCTGCTAGGTTAATCAAGATTATTAACATTTTCTAAAAACACAGCAAGATCATTCCGTGCCTCGGATAGCACGTGAAGCCGTTGTTGTAGTGCGCGTATTTGCACACACTTATGTACTATCTAATGAGCTATCAAATACAAAAAGATTTGTTTAAATCCGACTGGACGTTCCAGAGATTACCCAGTTCAAACAAACAAACTTTTCTGATTAATAAGTCTTAGTTATGTACTGGATTACCTAAAGTAAAAAAAAATAAAGATTATTTTCAGAGCACTAGTTTACCATATCAAGTGACGTTTTTAATTTAATTTAATAAACACTTTTGACATCATTTATTTAATAATTTTCTTCATCAAGTTCGTATCAAAAGAGTAAATAAGTTATTTCAATATCGTGCGAATAATTTACAATATATTTACGAAACTCAGTACAATATTAGCATAATTCATCAATTTGTTAAATTACTTACCTTGCAAAATGAGATATGCAAACATTCTTAGGAACTTAATTTTCTCAAGGTGTGTTCTTAAAGCGAAGGTACTACATGTACCTTCAAATTTATCTTACACATACGTGAGAATTAGAAAGCCTAACGTACTTCCTTATTTTGCGCGTAATCAGAGTTTAAGAATATACGACCTAGTTACCAAAGAACAATCTAACTCCATGTCGCATGTTTAGGGAAAAACGTCTTTAAATTTTTATGTATAAAAGCGGTTTTTCAGAAATTGTAATCTTAGTCAGTTGCGGCGTTGTTTTTTATAAAGGCAGTATTTAACTCGCAGGGTGCCAATTTGACCTGACGATTGTGGATACAATTTATTTTAGTTACTTATAATTTAGAGTGTGTTTTATTAAATTTTAATTAATTTAAGTATAAATGAAATAACATTATATCCGGTATATAACCAAAATCTTATTTCATTCAATATTTGCTAACTGTTGTTGCTGTTTTTTATACTACTTAAGTAGCGAACAAGCATACGGCCCGCCTGATTTTAAGCAGTTACCGTAGCCTATAGACGCTTGCAATACCAAAGGTAGCCGACCCAATTAACTTAAATTTAATTTGGCAATAGAAAACTTGTAACAGGGCGTAATATAATATTTCTTACCGTAGCTGTAGCGTCGTTGTTGTAGCAGCCCAACGCCCGATCTTGCTTCGGTTGAGTCGGATTACAGTCCCATCGGACTATGAGAGCGAGCGTATACGCAATTTCCATTCCATGACATGAACAGTTTAAGTCAGCATTACAAACGATTGACTATTGATTGATTTACTGTTTAGTAGCATTTCTATTCAGGTGCCGATATATCAGGCGACAGATCGTCCCAATGTGTCGGGAGTATGAGTAAGAGAATAAAGCCGAGTCAGAATGAATTGGGTTTTATAATTACATGAACAAAGGCATGTTTTGATGTTGCTCTATATTTAGAGTCGGGGGAAATGATGCGCTAAATGGCGGAGGTGTAATTACACAACATTTTAGACGTGTTTAGCTCAAAAATATTATAATAGACTTAATATTTTAATTTATTTTGTAACAGAACGTGAGATTATAATTAAAATTCATGTGCTCTGAAATTCTAAGCCTGGTCGTATTTGGTTTTTGGTAAAGTATAATGATATAGTCGTCGTCAGTCTCAGTCGCCGTTCGGCATCATTAGCGAATATACGTCTATTTTATTTAATTAAAAGTTCAGCGTTTCTCAAAGTTTTGACGTGATGTTTACCTGTGTTACTTACAACACAATGACGGCCCAGTCTGTAGTGTTTGCAAAAACCAATACGATTTTGGATGTGCTGGTTTTACTGAGAGTAGCTTTAGAAGACTGAGTGAAAAGAAGAAAACCAGCTGGCTCTGCCCAGCGTGCAAGTTGAGCCCATCATCTTCTCCAGCTCCAATCTCTCCAATGCCAGGTCAACTTGACAGGATGCAAGAGCAACTGAACACGATCGTATCACAGTTAGCCCCGTTAGCATCACTAGTTCAAGATATTAATACCATCAAATCCGATATGAATAATCTCAAGGAATCAGTGGAAATGGCACATGGGTTAATATCTAACTTCTCGAGTACCATCAAGACCCTTGGAGAACGAGTTTCCGTGGTTGAAAAAGTAGCAACTGGAATACCTGCCTTACAGGGCGAGATAAGCAGACTCAATCGTGAGCTTGATGACAGGGATCAATGGGCTAGAATGAATAACGTTGAGATTCGTGGAATTCCCCAGAAAAACAATGAAAACCTGTATGAAGTGGCCCAGAAAATCGGCAAACTGTGTGATTTTCCCATTAAAAAAGAGGATATTAATTATATTGCTTGTGTACCAACCCTTGTACCTAACGCGGAGAAACCTATAATCATAGCTTTTAACAATCGCTATAATCTTAAGGAAGAATTAGTTGCGTCATCAAGAAAATGCAAACATCTCACGCTTTCCAATATTGGCTTCTTAGCAACTACCCACTTTTATGTTAATGATCACTTGACCCAGCGGAACAAGAAACTTCTCAGCAGGGCGAGATCATTGGCAAAGGAGCGGAACTTTCAGTACATATGGGTGAAACATTCAAAAATCATGGCCAGAAAGTCTGATAACTCTCCTGTATTTTTTATAAAATACGAAAACGATCTTGCCAAAATTGTTTAATCAACTTTCATTTTAATTCAATAGCTTTATATCTTTCAATACTTAAATTAGTAAACAGTTTGAGAACCACACGCTTTTTACCTGCCCTTTGTTCGATGATTTACGACCAGTGTTCGAGTGGGGTCTGCGACCGGTTATCGCACGTGAGTCCTTTTTCTTTTGAGGTGTTTTCGCATCTATTTACCCGTTTACGTATAGTTTTAGAACCTAATATTGTGTGCACTCTTATTTACTTAAGTTCGAATTTATTTTTGTATCAATACTTTTGTTTACATAAAACATTATTTTTTGCGTATTATTTTAAGTTTACCTTACATTTAAAAGTAAACATGACTATATTATATTATTACATGTCGTTAAAAATTAGAACAACTTTATTAGTAACCTATAACGTATTTAAGTATCTACTTTTGATATTATTGATATTATGTGACAGATCATCGCAATTATCGTTACTTGTTTACACGTCTTTACATTCGTATAGTACTGTTTTAATACGTAATAAGGTCAGGATTATCCGTATTACGTTGCTTGCGTTGCGGGGCCCTTTCTTACAATTAATCGTGTTTTCTTTTATTCCGTGTCACACTAATTTATGTCTATTAAATATGTATTAATGGCTACCGCAAATATAAATGTTTACTACCAAAATACTCGAGGTCTACGTACGAAAACACATTCATTTAAAAGGAAGCTTCTTCTGTCAACGTATGATATCGTCTCATTGACTGAAACCTGGTTACTGGAGGGTGTGTATGATGCTGAGTTATTTGATGAGAGGTATGTCATTTTTAGGCGGGATAGGAACTACGCCATGACGGGGGAAAGGTACGGGGGTGGAGTACTACTGGCTGTTCGCCGTGAGTTCTCAGCGATAGACCGCCCTGAATGGCGATCCTCGGCAGAAGATATTTGGGTCACTATTACATTAAATAAAAATTCCATATGTAATTCTAAAAGATTACATATATGTACATTATACCTCTGCAAGGAAAAGCTTGGAAATTCTTTTAATACACAACTGCAGAATTTTACAGATAGTCTTTCTTTAATTGTTAATTCTTACCCACAAGATTTGTTTTTAATAATGGGGGATTTCAACTTAAGTAACATAGATTGGTATGGAGAATCATGCTTTCTCCAACCAAGTGGTGTTACTGGTGAATCTCAGGTATCATTTTTTGATACTTTATTTGAATGCAACCTTAATCAATATAACCTTAATAAGAATTCAAATAGTAGATTATTAGATTATGTATTATGTAACCAAGAAATAATTGTAACATCATGCAGTGACCCACTAGTCCCTGAAGACGTTTACCATAAATCTTTGGATATTAGTTTTAACTTTCATAATGATAGTCAGTTAAAAACCTCGTTTTAAGTATTTGTATGAAAAAGCTGATTATGAGTCTATTAAATCATTATTAATGAAAATTAATTGGCAAATATGTTTAAATAATACTTCTATAGATGATGCGGTAGATACTTTCTATAATCACTTATATGCCCATATAGATCAATATGTTCCTCGTAAATTAATTATTTCTAACTCTTTTCCGCCATGGTATTGTAGTCCTTTGAAGAAAATACTTAAAGAAAAACATAAATATCTTAAAAAAATTCACATCTATGGTAATTCGGGTGATTATGACACATTCTGTCTTCTTCGTAAACGAGCTAAAAGGATGGAACATGAATGTTATATCAAATATATCAAATTTTCTGAAGATGCAATCATTAAATGCCCCAGATCATTCTGGTCGTTTATTAAGTCAAACAAAAACGGCTCAAATATTATTCCCTCGTCAATATGCTATGATGGACAGTCAGCAGACAGTGGTGACGAAATTTGTAATTTGTTTGCTTCTCATTTTTATTCTAATTTTCTCCAGTCTTCACACCCCCATCCAACCCCTGATTCTATTGGGGATGTACCAAGTAATATAAGTAATATAGAAATAAATGCCGACATACTTTTAAAGTTGTTGAAATCCCTCGACCTAACGAAAGGAGCAGGGCCAGACAAAATAGTGCCATCATTTATTGTATCATGTGCTGCAGGTTTATTAGAACCGCTTACTATTCTTTATAAAAGGTCAATCATGGAGGGATTAGTGCCCAAGATCTGGAAATCTGCGTTTATTACACCTATACACAAGAATGGTAGCAAAAATGATGCAACCAATTATAGGCCCATTTCCAAACTTTGTGTCTTTGCTAAGGTACTTGAAAAAATTGTGTACTCTCAGGTATATGAGACGGTATCTACGACGTTAATTACGGAACAACATGGTTTTCTTAAGAAACGGTCAACGCTATCGAACTTACTAGTTTTCACAGATTATACGACCTCAAACATGGATGCGGGCGGTCAGGTAGATGCCATTTTTACTGATTTCAGTAAGGCGTTCGACCGAATCGATCACAAAATTTTACTTCAAAAGCTTTTCTTTGCTGGTATACATGAAAACTTTACCGGTGGTTCTGTTCATATATTGAGAATCGATCTCAGGCAGTTGTGCTTAATGGTTTCAGTTCTACCTGGTGCAACGTCCCCTCTGGGGTGCCGCAGGGGTCTTTGCTCGGGCCTTTGCTGTTTAATATATTTATTAATGATATTAGCTTTACTATAAAACATTCCAAATTTCTACTATATGCTGACGACATGAAAATTTTCAAAAAAATTATTTGCTCTCATGATTGTGAACTTCTTCAAGAAGATTTAAATAGGTTTGAACAATATTGCTATCTCAACAACTTAGACTTAAATGTTATCAAATGCCACTCTATTACCTTTACTCGCAAAACAAAAATTATTAAATATAAATATTTAATTAAGGGTCATGAGTTGCATCAGGTGGATATGGTTCGAGATCTCGGTGTAATTCACGAATCCAAACTAACCTACGAACATCATGTAGACTACATTGCCAAAAAAGCCAACAAAGCCTTGGGTTTTGTTATGAGATCAAGTTCCCAATTTACGAACTTAAAAATAGTTAAAGTACTGTACTGTTCTTTGGTGCGTAGTATCCTCGAGTATTGCTCTCAAATATGGAATCCTCGGTACAACATTTATATTGATAGACTCAAAGGTATTCAACGTAGGTTCTTGAGGCACTTGCAATACAAGTCAAAAAAAATTGACCCCACTTATAAAGCTCGTTGCCGAAGACATCATATCCTACCTCTAAATGAAAGGAGAAGGTGTTCGGACATAGTTTGTATGGTGAAAATTGCTCAGAACGCTATAGACTCACCTGATCTATTGTCGAATATTTATCTTAAAGTTCCAAATAGATTAACGAGACATCAAGCATATTTAGATGTGCCCCACAGCACTTCTAATTATAGGCAAAACTCTTTCTTTGTCAGAACTGCGAAAGAAATAAATAACCTGGTAGCCTACCCCGACCTGGACCTATTCAATACAAAGGCACATAAATTTACGAAAACAGTAGCACACTCGTGGTTTGGTTCTCAAACTGTGTAATTTAGTTTATTGTTTATTTTTTCCTTAGATCAAAAAGTAGATATGTATAATATGTTAATATTTAGTAATACATATTAATATATTTGTTGTTATATATAAGTATATTAGTCGTTTAACTGCGAAAACATGTAAATGGTGATTAGTTGTTACATAAGTTGTATTATTAGTTAAACTACACTGTATGTTTTCCCAATAAATAAAAATAAAATAAAAATAAAATATTAGACATATTCTTTTTTGTTTTTTTATTAAAACCATGTAGGTACCACCAATAGTCAACACTCAAACATACCCACAGTTGAGGTAAAAAAGTCAAAATTGAATATAAGCCATATTTTATCCACACATCCTACAAGCTAAGTCATATTCAGAAGCTATGACTAAATAAAATATCAATATAATAAAAACACAAAAAACTTTTCATCGTTTAAATAACTTCGTTCCATTGACCACCAAACCAATAGCCGAAATCCAATTTCGAAACCAAACGTTGACAAAAGTTTTGTTCTATAAAAAGTCCAAACATACGTGTTCACTTTAAAGGATTAGTCTGTACGAGTCGAAACCACGTTCCAATCCAACATTCAATTCATTGCAATCCCGCAAAGTGGTGAGTTTGTCCTACAAAAGGAACGCTGGGCTGTTTAATGGTTCTGTCATTTCTGTACAGCCGTTGTGATGTTCTGAAAAAAACATGGTTGGCATGTTTGAATGTTGACTATTAGAATTGAAAAGCTATTTTGATTTCAGGCTATTAATTTGTCTGCCTTTTGTGCTGACAATAAACTTGGTTAAGCTACTGGTTTTCATACTACTTAGGTAAAAAAAAACGGCCCATCTGATGCTTACCATCAGATGGGCCGTATTTTTTAGTTACCGTCTATGGCCGATTGCAAAATTAATTTTGTGAAGGTAAATCACTGGGATAGGAAAACGTTTCTTAAAAACCGCATCCCTAAATGAGCACTAGAAATCTGTACTTACGCAAGAACATAAACTACTGTGAGTACTGGAGCTCCTTTCCTTTCCCAATCAGGCTAGCTTTGTTCAGGCTTAAAAATAAATGTGTCAGAAATGAGTGTTTTTTAAAAACTCGTTTTACATATACTTTCATGCTATTAATTACAATGTGAACGTTTGGAAGGATGGATGGATAGATGGATGTTTGTTACCGAAATACGCCAGAACGGCTAAATGGATTTAGATGAAATTTGGGACATAGATAGATTATAATCTATCTCGTCTGGAATAGCTCATAATGAGTTTTCTACCAGCAAACCTTAGAGTGGTAGAGGAGAAGATAAGGCAAGAGAGCAAATTAAGTGTACACCAGACTAAGAAATAAAAAACAAAGCAGATTAACTAAAGAGAGAGAGAGAGCAAGTTCTTACCTAACTATGTAGTATACTCCCATAAATGTACATAATATATTTTATATCATTTTATAACATTTCTTTATAATTTTACAAACACTGAATACTGGTTTAATATTTTAGCAAATATACAAAATGAAAAGGATTTATCAATAAAATTGGTTTGTATGCAGCGTGCGTCGTGTTGTCGCTAATGATGTCCATTTCATTGATTGTTGTATACATGTATATATTCGTAATTAGTACCCGTTCAATCAGAAACTTTTCATTGACTTGTTTGTATATTGTTTTATTTATTTTTTAATTAGTTGCTTTTAATGTTTCGCTTATTTAATTGCAATACAATTTCCTTAAATCACAATGCAGATGTATAAAATTAAATTGTTTTATATAACCCACGACTAAGTTGAAATCAATTTTATAACTAATCCGCCCGCGGCTTTATCTCATATTACATATCTCTTTTATGTTAGTTAATCAAGTTAAAATGGCTGACTGAATTTGGATGAAATTTGGCACAGAGATAGATTATAATTAGGAAAAATCACTATTCCTATGAAAACTAGTCAAACATGAAGTCATAGCGTGCAAAAAAGTAGCATCTATCTATCTATAACTCAGCGATAAAAAAACCTATCGTGATTTTCTTATTCACACATTTCTACAAAGTGACAAAGTTAGGCTTTTAATTAATAAGCAGCTACGATTATGTATAAGCGTTGTATAGGAAATACTATATAGTAACGTCACTCTTTTATATGTGCTCAAAAGCCGACAAATAAATACATAAAGCGCATCTTACTTCGCAAGCCCTCTTTTAACGCATAAAATTACCGACTATTTGAAAACTTCGCTACGTTGCCAACTCGCACTTATTTTTCCTTTAAACAGGGCCCCAACTCTGCTAATTTACGGATGGCTCAATTAAATCTGAATTGATTCTCAATTAAATCTTAGTAGCATTTTTGGTATTACATTATTGAAATTCTGTTAAATAATTTAAGACCAATGGTTTTCCAACTATTAGTCTTAAATTTATTAGCAGAATACCAAAAATGCTACTGAGATTCAATTGAGAATCAATTCAGATTCAATTGAGCCATCTTTAAATTAGCAGAATTGGGGCCCTAGTCCTTTAGCGGTATGTATTTATTTTGACATAATACGACAGTGTCCTCACTGTATAAAGAGAGATGAGATTCTTTTTTACACTATTCTATCAGTTTCTTCATTAAGCAATAATTGACTTTTATCTCTCAGTAAGCAATATCAAGGCGTTAATGCCGAATAAATAAATAAATTACTGTGAAGGGCGCACATATATACATATAAAAGCTATTACTAGTCGGCTACTAAACATAGTGATTACTCATGATTAGGAGACGATGACAGAGCGGTTTGATTAATCGATTGAACACTTCCGTGATTGTTAGAAATGTTATAATATTAATGTTGCTTGGTTAAGTTTTGTTTACTCACAAACAGCCTTTAAGACAGGTAGGCCACTATATATACCAGCAAGCTCGACTGGGGAAGGACCTTACAAAAGACCACAGCTAATTAACTACAGGTGGTTGAATAGTTGTGCTTCTGTGCGTGAGTATAGGTTATCCAGTTCTCATTTAAATTGATTTTATTTTTCTTATGCCAAGGTTTTTTTATAATACTTGAGTAGCAAACAAGCATACGGCCTGCCTGATGTTAAGCAGCTACCGAAGCCTATGGACGTTTGCCGAGCCATTTATTTACACCAGGGCTTTAAGATAGAGTTCCTTTGGAAGAGAAAAACGTTTCTTTCAAAACGCATACCTAAATGAGCACTGGAGACTTATACTCACACACAGATGATGTGTGTAGTTATTAGGCTTTGGCTTTCTGTCAAGTGGAGGTCCTTCCCCAGTCGGGTATTGCTCGCTAGTATGGTGCCCTATCTCTCTCAACTTTCAGTGCAGTACTTCGGCCCTAATTGCGGTGTAATCCTTGGAGCATATATTCAGTATTAAACGAACGCCTTACAGATAAAATGATGATGTACCGCTACCATTGTAATAGCGACCCATAATGTCCCACTGCTGGGCACGGGTCTCCTCTCCTCTATCAAGAGAAAGAGAGGGTTTAGGCCTTACTTCACACACGCTGGCTTAATGCGGGTTGGTGAATCAGACATGGCATTAGAATTTCTTCTAAGACATGTGGGTTGCCTCATGATGTTTTCCTTCACCGTTAGCAGACCTGTCATTTACATTAATTTTACCTTTACAAACTACCATAATGACAGTATAATTATTGTTATACATGGTTAGTATAATATATTAAAGGCATTACGATCTTGCAGTACTGAAATATTGATGTAACATTATTACGCTAAGCAGTATTACACAACAATCTTAATCTTGTTTTTTGTGTCTCCAATAACTTACAATACTCGCAATATGACTCCCAATCCTAAATCGGGTACATAATAGCATTTCATGTCGCCTCTCCATGTCGACAGTCGTTTCCATAAATTGAATCAACTAAATTTATGACCAAATACTTCCTTTTTTATACTGTAAATACATTCCTTTTTGATTTTTTATGTGATGAAACATTTACAAGTCTAATGGACATGACAAATTTATTTGCAAATTAAATTTGCTTTTTAGATATGTATTTTGATGGGCCTTTCTGGAAAGAAGTTAAGTGGATTTTTATACTACTTGGCAAACAAGCATGCCGACCGCCTGATGTTAAGCAGTTACCGTTGCCTATGGACGCTTGCTATTGCAAACGTCCATAACGTCTGGCATTCTAGAGGTGTCACTTGCGTGTTACCGACTCATTCTTTACACCAGGGCTTAAAGTATCCCTGGGATAGGAAGACGCTTCTCTAATTGAGCGCTGGACACACAGGAACACAAATACACCACCGAGCGTAGTTATTTGGCTATGGTCTTCTGTAAGGCCCAGTCGGGCTTGCTCGCTAGTATGGGCTCTTTTATCTTGTTGAATTAATATAACATTTAATAAAAGTAACCTTTGCTTATATAATGAGCTAATTACAAATTCAGTCTTTTAATTTGTAATAATCTTATTGTTGTACGACCGTATATTTTTATGCTTGGTTTGCCAAATTACTCTTACTTTATTCGAGTAAGTTAAGTTAATATACTGTCATTTATTTTTATGAGCGTTAATTATGTTTTATTATACTTAGTACCTATATTCTCAATTTTTAGCAATAAGTTTTTTCTCATGTGAATAAAATTTGTTTATACTACTTATTCAAGCTAGGAAGGGCAGGAAGGTTCTGGGGTGGCGAACGCGAACCGAAAGACTCAGTTTATACTTTACGCATACCGCCCCACCAGGGGCAGGGAGGTGGTTCTATCGGATCGGACTCTACAGCCTAGAGGTAGGCTGCCGGCATAACGGGTGGATCACCAGAACCTGATATAACGTCAGTGGTCCCCCCAGCGGCTGCCCGCGCTTTGCGGGATTCATCCCCAGTGACAGCGTCTGGGTGCACCAGGAACGCTGTCCCTCCAACAAAGTAGACTAACGATCTAGTGAAGATTGAGGGAAGCCGATGGATTTGGTTAACTCAGGACCGAATGATGTGGAAATTATTGCCTAAAGCCTCTCCTATGTCCAGCAGTAGACGTCTTTTGGATTGAGATGATGATGAATAATGTCCTTACTAATATTATAAATGTAAAGGTTTGTAAGAATGGATGGATGGATGGATGGATGTTTGTTCCTCTTTCACGTAAAACGGAACGGAACGGAACGGATTTAAATGAAATTGGCACAGAGATAGATTATGGTCTGGAATAACACATAGGCTACTTTTTTTACTTTATTACTTTTTGCAGCGATAACCGACATCCACGCGGGCGGAGCCGCGGGCAACAGCTAGTGAAACAATAAATCACAAAATTATTGCCCTGAGCAATATGTTTTAGGATCAATTTGTTTATAATTTTATCTCTTTTAATATAAGTATTATTGTAAACCGAACACTTTAAATCAGTGAATATTAATGACAATAATTAATCAAGTACTAATTTTGATCTACTTTTCCATGCACTATTTAAATCCGCGCTCAAATAGTCCAACATAAAAATAACCTGATGAAAACAAATTCTTTGAAAAACTAAAACGAATGCAATAAAATCCTTTCAGACTGTTCAAAAAGCTGGTGAAGTAGAGTGAATCTCTTTTGAATTACATAGAGCCTGTGTGCTGCCAGCCTGCATGTTGTATAATTGTAGGTATACCGTCTCATCACGTACGTTACTCTTGGTAAAACTGCTATTCATGTTGACATCGATCGCATACTTGTACTAAGAATTAAGGTTTGCTGGATATGACATTAGAGCACCGACATTCGAGCACCCAGATTATTTGATTCATCTGCCTGTTTAAGTATTTATTAAATCCATCAGCCTGTTTAAGTACACTGTTTAACGTAGGTTAGATGGTAAATGAAGGTATAGCCCGCTCATAACATACCTACGTCTTACAAAACCCTAAAGCCCTGATATTACAAATTTATGGGCTTGCAACACTACGCCATCACTCGAGTACTGTCAGCCCACAAATTTGTAACACCAGAGTTTTGTAATAAGGTATCACTGGACACCTGTACTCAAGTTTTGATCGCGTTACGCTTTTGCAGCATCGCGTCGCGTTCGTCACTCACGTAGGGCATTGGATAAGATGGCGGTCCTCCCGTTCTCTTATATGGCAATATGCTCACTATCCAATAATATTAAGGGGCACTTATTAACTTAACGTAGGAGGTATAGACATACCAACGAAAAAGTGCGTGTTAGCTATATTTTCTAAAAAAAAAACAAGCTAGAAAGGTAAAAAGTGGCACCATATTGTAAAGGATTTGAATAAAATCAATGTTTATAATTTATTGTAGGCTATGGTACCGTGCTAGTGTTAAAATGGCTCGCGTGATTCAATACCTAATTGGAGTTTTCACTGTTAAGTGTTAATTATGTTAATTAACTTTTGTCAGGTTATACACAAGAGTGCGGCATTTTATTACATTATAACGGCCCGCGTTGACTACGACAATTTTATTTTTACCTGTTTAAGATTTGAATTTTTAACAATCCCTTTTTAAGGCTTGGGATATCGCCAACGACTTCGGTCTCCTCCTTACAGTTGAAGGGATATTAGCCTACTATACCACGCTGGCCAGACGGGTTGATATAGAGTTTTGTTTCGAGTTTTCCTTCTCTTGCAGTGGGTAAATCTGCTTGACTTACCCAACTCTGATAACTGTTATATATATAAAGAATTAATTTACAAAACGAGGTAGAGCACCATACAAGTCCGACTGTGGAAACACAGTAACTGCACACAGTGGTTGAAATTTTAAGATGTGAGGATGAACTTCTTCAAATCGTTTTTATATTTGGATAGAGAACGTTCTTGTATACCTTCGTTTTTCAACAGTTGCATTCACACTCGTCAAAGAATAGCGTTACATAATATTTAGTATTTACTCATGCACCCTGCAAGTCACAATATAAAACGTTGTGTTCAAATAATTAAACTGTCTGTTTGCTCATTAGATGGTAACGAGGTCATTTTTATTTAAAAAAATATTAATATACTCGACATTTGATATTAAAACAACAAATTTGAAAATATAATTGAAGCTTTGCTGTGCAAAGTGATTACGTCTGTGGTTTTGAAATATTTTTTTTAGGCTTATAGTGCGTTGTGGATCCCACACAGGACAAATATTTGTGTGATCCATAAATGGTTGTCCTGAGTCGGGGTGTACTTTATGTCTGTTAATTGTATGTTTGTAATGTCTCCCGCGACACAGCGCTTGTTCCCTAGTGCAGAAGTTGTTTTTTAAAAGAAGAAAATAATCTTTATACCTTATTGGACTTTAAAGCAATAATAGCCCTCCATAACAAATTTTGGTCATATCGTCTAATATTTTGTAGTCCAAATCAATGCTGAAGATATTATTTTAGGTTTGATAAATTCAAATCCGCTTATTCAACAACAAATTAAAGTTTGGCATTGGAACACGTCGAATCGCACCAACCTGAACTAAATTCAGCAAATCGATGAGAAGCATAACTGAAATGTATTCACAAACTAAATACGGTGAATAATTCATCCGACTGACTGAATACTCAAGCTATTTTCGTGAATAGAGTAAATGTACGTTGACTGTTTGTATGCCGTTGCATATTTTATAATCAACTGTACACATCGTAATTGGAAACTACTTTTTTAAAGTTATGTCAAAATATACATATTATGTTTTATTACTTATTGTATAATGCTCTGCAAAGATCTTGAACAATAATCGGCATAGCTTGCGTCTGATACTTGGTCCAATTGCAAGGTGCATATTTGACAGTATTAATCTATGACGCGATTCCTTTAGTCCTGTGATTGGTTCATATTGTTATTATTATAATTCATATGTACTAATCAAATGATTTGCCATCTGCTAACTAATGGTGAAAGAAAGCATCATGAGTAAATTAGTGATTCAACCAGCAAGCCAGCGCATGTGTATTAAAGTTAAAACCTTCTCTCTCTCGTATCCGTGTCCAGCTGTAGGACAATGGGTTGCTATTATTATTATATTATACATAATAATATATTCGTGGACAAAAATTACGGGTCACTACGAAAAATTAGAATATCTCTTAAAATAATAGAGTTAGCGGCATGAATCAAACTGTAAGTTGTAGATAGTTTTGATGGTTAATTAAAGGACACTAAATGTTGGAAACTTTATTCTTTTATTTGTTTAAATTACATAAGAAACAAAATATCAACAATTTTTGCGTTGAGTAATTACCTTACGAATCACACAAAAAAGATAATACTTCGTATTGCCTCCACGAGCTCTTACTTACTAAATTTCTTATAGGATATTGCGGGATATTGTTCCATTCTTCCAGTAGCGCATGTTTCAGGTCTCTAAGTGTAGCTGGGGCGGGGTTTCGATTTCTTATATACCTTCCGAGCTTATCCCAAGCATGCTCAATGGGATTTAAATCCGGGCTTCTCGAAGGCCAGTCCATGCAATTAATCTTAACGTTTTGAAAATACTAGTTTATGACGACGTTCATTCTTCTAGTATAGTGACGATACGTGTACATTCTTCTGGTGTTAGCGACATGATAGTAATTCAATAATACCGTGAAAGACGATGATGACTGCCCTTTATAATATAAATTTGACAGATTGAAAACAAAAGAGAAAAAACAAACAAAAAGTGAAACACACGTGATTTAAATTTATTACTAAATGCGAACTTTTCCTATTACGTTTTAAATAAAATTAAAGGTTTTAAGGCAAACGATATTAAAGTTAATTTCATGCATGTAACATTATTAATTTGGAAGATACAGAGGATTTTAGCGCCGACCCGAATTATTTGTCTATAGTACACCTATGTTATATCCATCTAAAATTCTGTTAAAACAGTAGCCAAGCTGTATGCAGAAGCTTGATATTTATAAAATAAAAAATGGTAACATCAAGAGAGTATAATCTTCCTAAAACTCTTATTAAAATATTATACACCCTAACAACCTTTATTTGCATAATCCGTTGACAACAGCCTATAAGAATCAGTTTAAAATTAATGGTCGTCTTTCAGAGGCACGAAGTTATACTATTATAGACCCAAAAACATCGTAAACAGGGTTAAAGCAATTTGAAACATAAATATTGACTCCTAAAGCCTTATTGACTATTGACTGAAAATAAAACTGTTTGCTAGGGCCTTAAAATGTTCAATCTTTGTTTTGTTATAGTATAATTAAAAATTCAGATAAATAGATAACTCTTAAATGTTCACAAAAATACATAAATCCTTACAAACATTTTAATAGGTAATGTACAATAGGTGGCCTTAACGCTAAAAACAATCTTTTGCAGGCCTTTGGATGGAGTTCATACTTATACTTCTAAAATATCATTTTTGAACCAGTAGGTTCTTTCGCGTTGTTTTTTATACCGTTTGTATATGGTAAATCATTAGAATATATAAAAGAAATTTTGTAAACATGTCTGATTCATCAACTTTTATTGGTATTAGACCAATGTGAAATGTAATGTACTAGTTAAGATCCCGAAAAATTTAATATTCTCCTCCTAAACAAGCTTTGTACTATAAAACTTTGCAACACACACATTTCACAGACACAAAGTATACACAGACTTAGAACAACTATTCGTAGTTCACACATTTTTTTCATGACAATCCGACACAACTGGAAAGAGCACGAGAGTGCACACACCGCCAATATCTAAACTTGGAGCATCTACTTTTGGCACAACCCGGAAATCAAAAATGGAGCCTAGTCATCAGCAGATGCACTCAACGACCACTTGACCAATGAGGCAGGCAACGAATCTACAAAGGGTTAACCAACTAACCTGTAAACAAAATGTATTATGTTATAAAACATTCCACTATCGTCTTCATCTAGATGCGGCACAAGATTTACGTGGATGAACGCTAGCTGCGAAATGTTCTCACCACTAATTGCCCCTTTATCGACAAAGTAGTTTCTAAACTCTTAACTACGCTAGCTAGGGGTGCACGTTGTCGATGTATTGTTTTATCGTATACAATCTTGTTTTACATAGGGGTGTCTCAAAAGGCAAGTAAGTTTTAGGTAAATTTAATTGAGTAACTATATTCTAGAAACCGAAGATCGTATCAAGTGTCAATAAGAAGGCCAATGTCCAGCGATACGATGATGAATTTTGATCTGTGCAGCCTTAAAATTGTCCTCAACGTTTGATATATAAAGGCTCATGCCTTAATACGTCTAAACCAATTTTCATGAATCATAATTATTAACCATCACAATTCAATAAAATTCCAGGTCTTCTGGACTCAATTTAGGGAAACTGTTAAAAGAAATGTTTTTTCTAAAAAAAACTGGTATTACGAGATTTAAGGTCTTCTTATATTACCTTCCATAGGATACGGTAACTGCTTGCAATCAAGAAGGCCGTACATTTGTTTCCCATCGTCATCGTTGAATAAAAAACTCGGATCACTCGTCAAAGGAGTGTCAAATAGCGGCCACGCAGTCAAACTTTTAATATCTTATTTTTCAACGGTGTTTAAAACTCGTTTACTGTTATAAAACATCGATAAAATACCATAATGACAGTTTAATCAAACATCAAATACGCATATTAAGCTAAGGCCAAACCAACTCCTTCAGCGCGCGTCCGCGGTGATGTGCACGGTGGCTATCATACTTATCAGGGTGGCGATCCTGAACGTAACAAGCGCGATTTGAGCGCCACCACACTGCTGTAGAAGCTGCTTCAGATGCCACATCAAATCATAGTCTATGTGAACATGTATTTTATGTTTAATAAGTGCAATTGTATATTTCCTAACCTGAACGTTGACATTCACTCCGGAAACTTCGGCCCATAAAAAAAAGTTATATAGGTACTGGAGTATTTAAATGTTAACTTATTAAAAAATGTGTATATAATGTAATTTTTTGCACAATTAAAATAAGATAACTTCTACACATAAAAGTTGTGCATATAACCCGATTTTAATAACTGTGCACTTAAAGCTGTCAACATCTTAGGTTAGAATTATTGAATTCGACTACCCGATTCCCTTACTACCTACCCACAGTAGTCCTGTCCCTGTCAGTACGGTCTGCACTTTCATGCCGTTTGCGCTATTTAAGTATCCATATCACTCTTTGATACAATAAAAATGGCTTTTGTTCACATTACTTTACAAACTTATACATCAAAATAATTTTAATTAATCATTGAAATTTTGTTCCAATGCAGTCAACATGGCCATATTTTGACATTGACAGCGGCAAAGTTAAAAAACTCGGGTTATACATAGATAGAACCCGATTTATTTAAGGCCTACAAACTAAATCATAGGATTTAGTTTGTAGGTCTTAAATAAATGAATAAACACGTAGCTAAACGTTCGTCAATAACATCTGATCGCCATCGTACACGCTATCGCGAACGCTAGCTGAACGCGTTGGTTTGCCCTAAGCTTTACATTGATGAAACACACACATCGTATCATAATGCAAATTCGTTAAAATTACACATGTATCGGCATCGAGCTTTTATATGAAATTAAGTTATTTACAACAATATTTTCGCTTAATTCGATCACGCAAGTAACGATCGATAAAGACAACGGGTGATACAATTCTCACGGTGTTTCATGCCAAGTCACTGTTTTATTAAAGTGCATTTAGAAGTGTTAAATGTTATTAGAAAATACATATTTGCCTTAAAAATATGTCTGATAAATTTGGTTTGACACAAAGACAGATTCAGAGACAGACGGCCACAGACAAACAGGCACATACACATAGACAGACAGGCGTCAAATTTATAACACCCCACGTTATTCGACGTGGGTGCTTAATAAAAGAGAAGGGTTATGAATATTAAGCAGACCGGACCCATGTTTGTTTTATTACTACAGTAATATTTATGACAGAAACGCAACGATGATTTCATTTGACATAATAATATATGTAGATGGCTGGCCTATTTCTCGCACAGAGAATAAGCATTACCATCCAGCATGGCAATGCTGCTAGCCTACTGGGCACGTTCCCGATAGACAGTGATGTTGAGGAATATTTTGACGCCTAAACGACAGTTTTTTTTGTCCTATTTTATTTATTTTTATTTTATGTATTTCTTAACTTGTAAGTTTTAAATTTAGTTTTATGTATAAAGTGTAAAAAATGAATATTGTTTCTGTAAATAAATTTATAATTACCATTATTATATAGGTTCAATGTATATTAATATTATGAATACGGAAGTTTGGATGGATATATGGATTTTTGTTACTCAATCATGCTAAAACGGCTAAACGGATTCGGATAAAATTTAGCATATAGATAGAATATAGCACAAAGGCTACTTTTTATCTCAGAAAATCACTGTTCCTGTGGAATTGTACGTGCGGGTAAAGTCACAAGTAGAAATAGTATACCAATATATTTTCTGTTTGGCTGTACTTCCAAAGTCCCTCCCTTAAAAGTCAAACAAAAACATTTGTAAATATACTTTTTTGTTCTAAAAGAAGACAACAAAGCATTATCGGAAGCCATATATTTCCGTTTTATCTCTCCACGCACCTAAAACAAAGGCCCTTTTTCTCCACAAAGATATATATAAAATAGAAATAATTGCCGTACAATGCGTAGAAATACCGATAATGGTACTACACTGTTCTTTTAACCTCGTTTAAGAGCAGTATAAAGTGTTCTTAATGATCAAATCCCCACCTTGACCGGCTCATTTGCTCTTATTGTTATAATCCCAATAGATTACAGAATTTATTATAAGACTCGATGTTTCTCGCAGTTTCGCCTGGTGATTTTATTACAATATTAGAGCCTCTAGACAAGTGGCATAAACGGTAGTCGAATCGAAATGTCAAAATAACAAATGTATGGGATTTGACGTAAGTCTACGATATAATGTCGTAAACTTGCGTCAAATCCCATACATTTGCTTTTTTGACTTTTAGATTCGACTATCGCTTATGCCACTTGTCTAGAGGGGCTGTTATTGTCATAAAATTCACAGGATGCCATCTATCTCCTTGTCAAATGTAACTAAAATCTGCTAAGCTGTTAAGTTGTAAAAAGGCAACAGAAAGACAGACTTAATATTTCCGTATTTGAATACTTATATGTAGGAATAACAAGAGATTCTATTAATAGAATCAATATTTTATATGAAATACTATTTCTGTATGGTTTCATGAATTATACCTTACTAGTTATTCTACCATCTTGAAGGCCTTCCTATTTGCCCCAGCTACCTTATCCTTACTTACCTATTTAGAATAGTAAAAAGGTGTTAGATCTGCCACTCTTTTTAATCGCTAGCCCCACTAGACAAGTGGCACAAACGATAGTAGAATCGAATAGAATAAAACGCAAATGTATGGCATTAATTTAGAGTTTGAAATATATCTACTAATATAATAAGCAAGTAGGTGCTTATAAAGAGATAGATACAAGTAATACTACGTCCTATATATTCCCCTTAGCTCTCATCAAAGCAATGTCTAAACCACAGCCGATTCCACCACATGAAACGAGCACTGCAGCACATGGCTTCGCTTTGAAACTGAAGTGATCGTTAGATTGAAAACCACACTAGAGACGAGGAAAGCTAAACATTTACATTTCCTTTATTGGCTAGTATCGGAAAATGGTGGATCTATAAAAATATTTGTTATTAGGTACAGTACCTCGATTCCATACCTAATGCAAAGTGAAATATTACATGGAATATAAATTACACAATCTATGCATATACATATACAATGCTATGGTGTAGTAAAATACCAAAACACCCAAATTTGTTTTTATATAAAAAATAAGAATAAAAAAATAAAATAAAAACATGTGAAGGCAGTCTTTAGGGACTGCCAATAAAAGTGAAGACTAAGTAACTTGTGAATTGTATCGTCGAGCTATTCGATTTTATTAATTTTAATTTAGATTTTTGGTAAATCTCATGGAAAGCATTCGGTGACGATGACACGAGTACCATGATTTTTGTTCACCCAAAAAGTGCTTTTCTGCACTAATATGGTAAGTAAAAAAAAGTGAAAAGTGCAGCTAGGGCCGCATGTACCAGAGTTCAAACTATTATAATGTATTGTGCATATATAAATTTAAAAAAATCATTATGGGTATCCCACTTTAAATAATTTTCATAAAAGTCGTCTTTCTTTTTATGAATGATATTATTGCTAAAAAATACCCATCCGTAATTTAGCCCTCCAAAAATTGCGTAACGTCACTGATTGTTTACAGGGAACAATTTAGACGTAACACAAGCGATAATGCATATAAATCATCATCTAAGAAAACAATTTACAGAGTTATAAATTACTAAAATATCGGCGATAATCGATAAATATCAAATATTGCACTTAAAATGTAAAAAACATATTATTGTCCTATACGCTTTCGAAGATTAGCCCATTTAGCGCACCCATAACAAAAACAGAACATCTTAATTTATATCGCTCTTACCCACAAAATTAGTTTACCAAAATCAATCAAAATTTACAAGTCATTCCGTGTAATCGTGTGTAAACATTGTTTGATGTTGCCACAGAGTCAATTTGGTGCGTAAATCGGAGGTGCAGAACATCCAGGGACCAGCGATCAATCGTAGGGCCTGAAATTCTTTTCAACTGCAGCGATACAAGTATAGGAGTTGGAGCGCGGCCCGCCGCACGGCATTCAACGTCGGGCCTTCATCGCCGCAACCCGCGAAACCAGGTACCTATCCCAACTTCTATATTAGCTCGAACATTTTATCTAAAGTGAATATTCCATTTCCAATTTTCAAAATTAATCGATCTGTTCTAATTCTAAAAAGAAATTTAAAAATTTTTTTTTTCGTAAATATTAAAAGAAAAAAAAAATTGCTTTCATTTATTCTGAGAAGTACAAAAAGTGTTAATTTATTGTGTAGATGCAAAAAAATGCTTGTCGTAATTTAAAAAGAAAGGAATTCAACTAAATTCTTATAAAAGTATTACGAAAGTTACACAACAGTAGAATAATATCTGAAAAACTTTTAGCCGAGGATTTTCAACAGGCAATCCGTCGGCGAATGTTGGCGCGTAAGCTCAAAGAAAAAGTTTTTCTATGTAAATAGGCGATAAAAATGAATAATGCATGTACAATCATGACGGACACACCCTTTGTCATTTATATTCTTATGCTCAATTTATATAGATCAAAGGGAGAGACAGGCTTTACAAAAAGCAATTTGGCTTTTATTTGCTAGATATAAATTTACTTGCTAGATATAAGTTATTGTGAAATTACTAATAATAATAAATCTTTTAAATTTATTATCATTAGTAATTTTACATTTATTTATAAGTGCGTATCGTGTATTTTAAAATTAATCGTTACGTGACTTTGGGTTAAAAAGTTCAGTTCTCAAATTGGGTTATAACGATATATTACTTATTAACGGTCGCGTGATAGCCAGACCAGAAGCACGTTTCTAAACGCAAACTTCAGGCCCAAGGGACTTAAATTCGAGTCGCCGTACTTCGCAATGCATTCGTTTGTAGGGCGGATTACGCAAGACTATACGAAAGGTTTTTTTTACGACTAGGCAAGGGTGTATACGGCAGGGAAAGGGTTTTTACTAAAGGTGTGTTTATTCGGTGTACGCTTTTGTTTCGGGTCCAGTTAATATTCAAATTTAAGGTAGGCAGTAGGAGATTATAACTGTGGGGTGTCGAAATTTATGTCTTTGTGGTATTGTGAAACGTGTCGGAATATATAAACGCTTTATGGAATTCGGTTTTATATTTCTGTATTGCGTATTTCGTGAAATTTATGTGGCAATTAAATATCGGAAAAAAAATGTTTATCCGTAAAATGTTTGTAGGGACGACAGGATTAATTTTATTGCTTTTATATTATGTAATTTCAAAATTTTAAGCTATATACTCATATTTATGTATTACTCATTAATTAAAATTCGTATAACTCGTGAAAAAATATACCAGTAATTATTAAACTATTTTATAAATAGCACGAGGAATAATTCATCGCAGATATAAAAAAATATAAATTATAAAATTAAAAATCAATAATATTTCCATGAAGTACATTATGTAACAAGTGTAATCAAATAGTTTTCAATCACAATTGCACTACAAAAGTGTACAAAATAACAAATTGATAAATGATTACACTGTATATTGAAACGCGTAACAATAGAAAGTCAATTCGTCAACCCGAGCGCAAATTACTCATTTGATCAACGTTGATCGCTTGAAATAACAATTGACCCTTCCCAATCAACTTGATTACAACCAGAAAGGTTTTATTGTGCTTTTTATTTGTCTCTAAGCTCTTTGTACCTCGATTTTATCTAATTTATTATTTTTTACAAATACCTTTGTACATTTTCACACTGGGATTTCTTCAAAGCTTTAATTTTCTTTTGGTACATTTCCATTTAAAGTGGCAAGTTACTGTTCAATTTAAATGAAAAAAGGGTGTCGTTAGTGCTAATTGGGTGCGATAGGGTTGGATTCGTATTTATTAGAATTGAAATATGAAATAAGAGGTCGAACTCCTTTGTTGGAAACGTGCTCAACAAGTTTTTAACGAGTCGATCCAGTAGCACGAAGATTAAAGGAATATTAATAATATTTTCTTCATTTTTGTGACTGTAAATGAGACGATAAATCTTTTTGATTAATTTATTGTAATAAACATCAATTTATTTAATTAATAAACCTCTAACTCTTAATTGATCCCTCTCTGTCTATTAAATTTTCACTTCTAAATGGCTGAACTGATATTATTAAAATTGGGCAAAGAGATAGATATATATATAATATTTTTCATTGTTTAAAAAAAAAACAAAAATTGCTTAGAAATAGGATTAAAATAAAAACATGTTTAATAGTAAATACTATTAAACGACATGTCTTTATTTTAATTCTATTTCTTCGCAATTTTTCTCCTCGTACAAAACATTTCTATTTATTATGTCCTACCATTTCTCAGTGTCGCAACGACCAATTTATTTCCAACTCACCTAAGACCTACGTCGCTACTTTGAAATATATTTTAGTGAAACTGGAATATATTTACTTTTAAAGTGGTACCCGGACTTAATAGAATGAAGGGCAGACCCTTAGAGGTCCCAGCCATCAGTTTGGATTCCACCGAAATCCCTTTGAATTGGTGTATATTTGATTCTGACTTATTCGTCACTAAAGTATTTTATTTTAATAGAGTTACTTTATGACAAACATTTATTTTAAATTTATTTAACCTAAAAAAATAAAAAATAAAATTTGAAAGACAACATTCACACTAGGGACCAAGGCAGACTTTTGTTTTTCTTCTACTTGGGTGGCAAACAAGCATACGGCCCGCCTGATGTTAAGCAGTTACCGTAGCCTATGAACGCTTGCAATACCAGAGGTATAACTTGCGTGTTGCCAATCCATTTTTTTACACCAGGACTTTAAGATGAAGTATACATGGGATAGGAAAACGTTTATTTTTCAAAACGCATTCCTAAATAAGCGCTAAAGAGCCCTATAGTCACACACATGATCACTACTACACCGCTGTGTGTAGCTATTTAGCTGTGATCCTTTGTAAAGTGGAGGTCCTTTCCAGTCGGGGTTGCTCACTAGTATCGTGCCCTTCTTTTCTTTATTACATAACGTTCGACTACTCTAGTCTCCTGTACCACATACATCTTTTCTATTATACGGCTAAAGCAGGCCTCCGTCACGCCATGTACTTGCGCGCTATAATTACCTACCGCCCGGCCGAGAGGATTCGGGCCGTTTGCGGACCAAATTCAGTGCTATGGGATCGCGCGATGCGAAACAATTACAACTGTATGCTTGAGCATTTAGGCATATTTTAGGATCCAGCGGTTGCTGATAGAGTAGACAGAGTAGGCGACTATAGCAGTAGGTATTGGTAATTTTCTACTAAGTGAAGTATTTGTTACGTAGTAACTATTTAGTAATCTGTGGCTAAAGATTCAAGCTTAAATATACTCAAAATCCCTGTGAAAATAGACAAGCTCTAAAACTAATGATCGCTGAATATTTTAGTATAAAATTGTTAGGGTAAATTTCCCAAATATGTGTCGATGTCAGGGTGCAGCTGGTGCAAGATAATCTTTTATTGGACATCTGGTGTGTCGCTTTTATAGACAACTTCAACGAAATGTGCCAACAATTTTCAAAGCTTTTGTTTTAAATATTTAACAGGTTAAATTTGTCGTACTTCTTTTGTTTATGGGTCAATTGGGGTGAGCGATTAGCTTGACTATTAAAAATTATGTTATATGTATAAACGTTATGTACAGATATTTGTAATTTAATCTTATAGAATCCGTTTTGTATTGATTTTGAAGGGAAACTTTTTGGTCTTATACTAATTTCGCGTAATGTGATTAATATTTTATTGTTTTCGCGTAATTAGACATTTTTTTCGTGTTTGCGTAAACTGTATTTTATTTTTGTCGTTTTTGCGTAATCTCACCAACAACTTATTTTTACGAAAATGAATAATGTGAGACTGCACATTTTATATCTCGCAATCTCTTCTTTAAACATGGTCCTTTGCTATTTTTGGTATCAACTCTTATCCTTTCGAAATAGTTGTACACAACATTCGAATTGAATGTTACTTCTATTTATTTATTAAGCTATTACCCAAAAGCTAGATTCGGTAATAATATTATTAAAGAAAAAGTAAATAATCGTTCATATCATAATAATCTCCAAAATACTTTGTAACTTACAAGTAAGACTACTTGTGATAAAATATTACTATGAATCTTTTTAGTGGTAAAAAATCTTGAAAAACTTCATGAATATCTTTAAAAGCACATTTTCTCTCAGTTCTTAGCATAAACTTGGTTTATTTAAAAAGTTTTCCGTCGTAATGAAGACACCCCAACATTTTTGCGGCGATTAAATGCATATTAATTATGCACGGACAGATAAAAAGCTCCAGTATTCGGTTATTTTAACAAATACGAGTATTATCCTGCTTTGTTGATTCAGCCATTTTGAAACGATAACATTTCTTGTTTGGGATGCCATACAGTTATAGTTACAGTTTCCCCCACTAAGTGGTAGCCAATATGTGTGATAATACCAATTCGATGTTTTGCACTATATTAAGTATCATGTAATGGTGGGGGAAGGGTGGGGTGAGCCTGTTGCCATATTGCGGGCACAATGCCAGATTCCAGGCTTCAATATATCAAGTATGAAAATTTTTGACTGAAAATCTCAATACCTCACTCACAGTCAGTTATGTGATGGAATATATCCATTTAATCTTCTAAACGTTGAGTATAAAGCTTCCTCTATAAGCGGACGGAATTGCAAATGCCCTTTCATATCTAAAATATGGTAATATTTTCAAAATTCGCTTTACATTCACCTTTCTATTCAATATTCGTTGAAATCCCTCGGCTCTGGAATGAATTTTTTGCATTGCCAATTTATTCTACGCCATCATTACCTACGTTTCTACTTACCTACATTTAAATTTGATGAACGTAGTAATAACTTTAAAATCTTGGAAAGTTGAAGCTAAAAATATACGTATTTAGTATTGCAAAAATCTGACAAGCAATCTTAGCAATTTGTAGAAATAACTGATGAAAAAAAAAACATTCCGGTTTCATTTCAAACAAATTTAATTATCGCTACCATTGAAACTGGTTTTCATTCAATTTCTACGTATTTACATTAATGATGTACCGCCTATCCTTTCATAACTTTGCTGTTTCAGCTCTTTTAGAGTCAATGGTTTCTCTTATAAGATGTTAGCGGGTATCGAGACCACAATGTTAAATGGGTGTGTAGTTACGTTAAAATGTATTGTTGGTAGGTCTATTATTGAAAGAGACGACATTTGGTTGGCGCTACATAAAAATATTGAGAAGACAAGTGCTCGGACCAGATGGATTTAGATATTTCGATAGATTCTTATTTTTTTTTATATTGGTCATTGTTATTTTGTCTTACCTCAGAGCAACTACTCTGCTGTCAGACCTTCATAAAATCTTTTACTTTATAATGTAATATCTCAATTTTAATATCAATGTAATAATCTCTCCTATAAAAAGAGAAATTGTAGCCAAAGTTTATTTTTCACTTCATTTACTCGGAATCTCATAAAAACATAACCTACCTTAATCAAAAACACCTTAAGTGCGTCTATTCATTCCAAAAACGCTCGAATATTTCATATCATAGCTATTAAAAAGAGGATAATTTATCAGAGGAGGGGAGAAAGGCCTGGGTGAAATATGGCCGCGAGTTGATAAATTCGAGGTCTCTTGAAGGTATAACGCTAAAAATATAAAGTCAGTACCCCTGGGGGGATGTGGCAAAACATTTTCAAAGATAACACATTTCTCATTGTAACTTATTGACAGGTAGGAAAACTAGGTCATATAGGAAAATATGTAAAATACTTTTTGAGGCTCTTCGCTAGTTCAGATTGTGTCATGAAATAAAGATGAGGAATCTTAAACTTCGTCAATTTATTGATAGGTGACTGTCAAGGGTTGTTAATATTAATGTCTGAAACTAGCTTTCTCTCACAGCGTCATCTGCGTGTTTTTTTGGGCCGCGAACCTTTGCAGCCTTACCCAGCACCTTTTTTTTTTAATTTATATAGATTAATTCTAAACATGAACGACCATAATGAATTGGGGTATTAATTCTGCTCCAAGTATCCAAGGCAGTTTAAATATTTCATGAAACTTTTTTAATATTTCAGAAATCATTTAAGGTTAAAAATATTTTATATCCAATGAAACAGTTTAATGTTGACTTAGTCTCATAACTGTAACTTTTGGTGTAAAATCCGAGCGACAAGAAACTTTCATCACAATCGTTCAGCTCTAATGGACAATCCTAGTTAATCTAGATTGTAACTTTAACGGAAACGGGGCTTGTGGTATTGTGTTGTTATTTAAAGATATACTTAGGTAGTTTTGATTTTTTTAAGTGGTAATTTTTATGGTTATTCAGTTTGATATTTAAAAAAATAATTTTATTGGTGGACTTAAATTATTTTTGATAAAGCAGTTTACGTTTAGAAGAATTTTACTAGGCTACGTGAGCTACAAAAATGCGACAGAATAATTGGTACTAATAGAGATTAGTACCAATTATTCTAGTCAGTTCAGTAAAGTAAGAGTACTTTACTGAAACTTTAAAATTGACATGGTTAGTTAAGTGGATCAAATGGTTACCTCGCTATTTACCACTGCGGGACAAAAAAATGTGTGACATATGTATAAATAGTTGTCCTGAGTCTGGGTGTACTTTGTGTCCGCTAATTGTAAGTTTGTAACGTCGTTTGCAACACAGTTGTTGTGTTTTTGTCTTTAAAAAAGTTCTGTTCATCATCATCATCATCTCAACCTATAAACGGCTCACGGCAGAGCACGGGCTCCTCCATACTATATCACGCTTGCCAGATATGTTGGTATAGGGTTTTGTTTCAAGATTTCTCTCTCTGTTGTATGTTTGAAAAATAAATAAATTAAAAAAGCAACAACCACTAACCGAAAACTATAATTTACATCAACAGCTTGCTAGATCTAGTAACATAAAGGCTAAATAGCAAGTTTATGTTATACAAAACATCTAATATATAAAATTCTCGTGTCATAGTGTTCAACTTTGAACTCCTCTGTTTTCGTGAAATTTTGTGTGCATATTGGGTAGGTCTGAGAATCGGATAACATCTATTTTTCATCCCCGTAAATGTTAAGGGTGGTCCACCCCTAATTTTTTAATTTCATTTTTTAGACAAAAACATTTGTTTTTTTTTGTGATTCAGCATTAAAAAATACATGCCACCCTTAATTTTCATCCTTCTACGATCAAACCCTATATTTTAGTAGCAAAACAACGTTTGCTGGGTCAGCTAGTTCTCCAATGAAAGTACGTCCGTTCAATCAATTCCAGCTTAAACACGAAACATTTTAATCCATATTCTAAACCTACCCACTAGTAGTGTGAATCTATGAATATGCAAATTGTACAATAGGCGTGCAATTGTACTGTCGACAACTTGATACGAGAATGTCGGTCTATTTAATTGATTCTGTTGGTTGTTTTCAGGTTTTGGTGTCGTTTTCAAGAGATCCCAAACTACCAAGTAAGTGAGTTTTGTTGTTATTATTTGTGGTGATATAGAATGGGATTAGAATTATGTGTGATTGGGTATAGGGCATATGATGAGTTTAGGCATGTGTAATTAAATTATCATTGACACGCGATGGCCAGCAAGTGTGGATAAAAGCCTAAATACTCTTAGCTCTCTCGGTAGAGGAGAGGAAACCCTGTGACCTAAAGAGTTGTTATTGTTCCCTTTTTTACGAAAGTTTTGAGATCAAATACCGGATACTAAAACTCCAGCTTCTAGACTGATATTCAGACATTACTGGATACACAAACCTGGATAAAATCCTGGACGCCAACACGGAAGTCGCATCACTACACTAGCAAGTCTATAGAAAATCTTCACTATTTCTTAGAAATCCCATTCTATATCACCACACGTACTTTTTATAAACTGATTTTATTTATGTGGATATTTTTAAGTATTGGACAATCGAATCCATTTGAATTTTATATCATTTTACGAATTAAAATTTCAAATACCCAATTAGAATGTTTACGTTAGCAAAAAAAAAATTGATACGGCGTTATAAATATACAAAGGACCACTTTAATGAATATTTTTTCCTAAATTACTGCCATTTTGTAAATGTAATTGCGTGTAAAAGCACTTAATTATTGTGTTATATTTTATGGAAATTTAAAAATACTTTCATCCATATTTAGATTATAAATGTAAAAGTAACTCTGTTTGTGTATTTGTTTGTTAGCTTTTTACGATTAAACGTCTGAACGGATCTTTAGCAAGGAGATGTATGGTATCCTGGGAAAGGATATAGGATACCTTTTATCGCAATAAGCGACAACCACGCGGGTGGATCTGTGGGAAATAGCTAGGGTTTAAAAAAACACCTAATATTTTCAGGTTGAAGCAAATTTAATAAAATAAACTAATTACTAGCAAAGATTTTCGCAATCTACGAATGGTAGTTTTTGCCTGCGGCCTAGCTTATTACATAAAGTATCGCTACCAAATCTATGTATGGCTTAATTCTGCATTGATTACTTATGTGTCATATATTAGTAAATTTAATTTAATATTTTAATTATCCCAGGGTGACTGGCCTGATGGTCCAGTGGATAGTGACCCTGACTGTTAAGTCGGAGGTTGTAAGTTCGATGTGTAATTCATAAATATCTGTAAGTCTCGGTGTAATTTGTATCCGTGAATTGTTTGGTTATAACATCCCCTGCAACAGGGCTTGTACGCTAGAGCGGGGGTCGTCTTTTAAAAGAAAATAATAATACTAAACTGTCGTATAGTACTTAATATTCAATACTTTATTGCGTTCCATAATGTTTATAAAAGGCCTTAAGATAATACAATGGTAAGTTTCAATTGACCCTTTCGGGCACAGCACAGTTTAGGAGAGAGGAGGAAGAGCGCATAATTGCTAAAAATAAAGGTATGTAATTGCTAAATATATTTGGAAACTCATCATAAATATGTTTATCTCTGCATAATCCTTGTAAGACTGTTCAAATTGCTTTTAGCATCAAATCAGATGTACAAGATTTTTACAAAAGATACTTAAATAAAGTATTAGAAAATATAATAGTCATAAAATATAATCATGTCCTGCATGCCCTAACACCTGCACGCAAGAGGACTTGATGGCTGCCTCTGACAATGCAGTCAACGTAGCTAAATTTTGGGCCGCTATAATATAAATTTAACGATGTTTGCCAACGAAACGCTAAGAAGAAGAAGAATATAATAGTGTACCAGGAAATTCTTGTTTATAATTAAGAGAAGTTTATGATTACATATATAAATATCTTACGCCCGTCTCCCATTGAGGTAGGCAGAGACTATGGTACGCCAATTGCTTCGATCCAAACATACTTCTTTAGCTTCCTCTACATTCATCGACCTCTTCATGCATGAACGTCGCCGTTTATAATTAATAAATAAATAAAATAGTTTGGAGACTCTGCGGCTTGATTAATTAATTAAAGTTTGTTTAATTTAAAGTTTTGTAAGCTACGATGTCAATAGACCTTGGTTTTCGTGGTAGGCTTACATAAATTACAGTATTATTTCTTTGTTTAGTGTGTGTACAATAAATTTTGTAGGTCAGTCTATAATATTACATTATTGTGCATGTTTTTAATTGTGTAATATTATAATTTAAGACTGATTTTATTAATATAACACTATGGAATTCTTTCCGAAATAAATGATTATTATTATTATATTAATAACTAGCTGTTCCCAATGGTTCCACCCGCGTGTATGTCGGTTATCGCGATAAGAAATAGCCTTTTGCTATTCTAGACTATAATCTATCTCTATGCCAAATTTTAGTTCCAGATCCGTTCAGCAACTTTTACGTGAAAATATAAAACGGTGTACAAAGCAACTATATTATCAAAGGAAAGCACACAAACAACTACATTTGAAATAAAAATGGTGACGAAAGACCAAAGCCTATATTTATTTTGATTGTTCCTTCATTCAATTTCAAAGCAATTTCCACGCAAAATAGTTATTATAGCATTTGTAAGTACAGATGTGGAAAAACGATTGTACAATAATTTATATTCCATTAGCAATGAAAATGTACTGTGATGTTTTAGCGACATTTTTGTACAACATTTTAGACAGTCGAAATTCGGGTCCGTAAATTGGTATTTCAATCACTTAGCCTTAGTCTGCTATTTACTCAAATATTTAGACTAATTGAATTTTCTGTCGCGAAATAAATTGGATAGCGCTTATCTTACTAATATTTATTTTTAATTACATGGATATTCTGTACCGTCTAAAAAATACCTTCATATATATAGATTTAAAATTTAAATGCGATAGATAATACGGAATGTATTGATATAGAAAGAGATAGTGATAAATGAAATGGGACTACTTAGCAACTGTTGACGGCAACACTTTCCGCGTGCTAGTGCAATATCTACGCCTTTCTTATTATAATCATTGTGTGTAAAGTACTGTGGTATATATGCGTATGTATCCATCCATCTCAGCTATAAGACCTCCATAGGCCTCCCTCAAAGTTTTCCACATCGTTCGGTCCTGAGCCGACCTTGTCCATTGGTTGCCTGCGACCATTACCAGGTCGTCGGTCCACCTTTTTAGAGGCCACCAACGCTGCGTCTGCAAGTTCGTGGTCGCCACTCTAAAACCTTTCTGCCCCAACGGCCATCGGTTCTGCGAGTTATATGCCCTGCCCATTGCCACTTAATTGAGGCAACTCTTCGAGCTATGTCGGTAACTTTGGTTCTTCTACGGATTTCCTCGTTTCTGAACTCCAAGCAGTGGGCTGAATATAACCAGCTCTAGCTGTGCTGCGCCCATTTCCTCTTCTTTTGTCTAGTCTATGTGTTTAATTTTATTTATTCTATGTTTTTTTTTTGTGTTTATATATTCTCTATTATTGTAATGTGGAATAAATCATATTGAATTTGAATTATTGGGTCAGCAACGCGCGAATGATGACTAAAGTTTTACACGTGTCCTTAGGCACATATATTACTATTACTTCTTACTATCAAGCGGACCGTACATTTATAATACATATCTGCTCCTAAATTTAAACAAGGCCATATACCCATTAAAAATACATTACCGTTATCTATGGAAATGTCTTCATGCGGTTTCCAAAACACTTTTTCCTACTACCCTATGCAAATAGAAATGTACCTCGTCCTTCCAAAGAAAACGGGTATTAAAACACCTTTCCACAAAACACTGGAGCTTAGCCAAGAGATAAGAAGCTTACAGTAAGCGATGTCAGCTAAATTAATGTTTAAGCTGTTGAATATTTATAACTACTTATGAGAAATTAGCCGTTGAAAAGGATGACATTGTTTTTATATTATCTGTACCAGCTGTTGCCCGCGGCTCCGTCTGCGTGATTATCGGATATCGCGATAAAAAGTAGCCTATAATCTTTCTTCACGCCTGATTTCATCTATATCCGTTCAGTAGTTTTTACGTGTAAGAGTAACAAACATTTATAAATCCATCCATTCATAATCCATTAATCATGTTAGTAGGAAGAAGGATATCTGTTCGTATTCAATAAATCAATAGTATTGAAATAGTAGAAATCACATACAACACTGTTATTAAATAAAATAATTTAAAGCCTAGGAGAAAATAAAATTACCCAACTAGGAGATGGCAAGGGGAACTTTACTAGTTGTGCTTCCTGACCTTACCTTGATGACATTTTTCTTTGTTAGGCTATTATAAAGCACACGAATACAGTGGAAATGGCATACACATCCTTTTGATAAAGTAAAGGGTAATTTGGCCGCCAACATTTTGCTGCAGACCTTTATTTTTATGTACCTCTATTTATTTAAGTTTTTATTCTATTACTAATACAATCAAATTCTAGCTTTCCATTATCTAAATATTTTTCAGAACAATTTCATTCAGCAAACATTCAGTGTGTACAAATGTCTCTAACAGCATACAAAATGTAAACAGCAAGTTACTACTAATTGTGGTTAACGAACTGTTCAGTTTCAAAGCTAGAACTTCCAATTTGTGTCTCCATTCCCAATTGGGCATTCGTTCAGAACTCTGTTAGTATTTCGAGAGGTTGTACTAATTAACGTGCAGAAATACAACTTGCAGGTACTTTGAATTTAATTTCAAATATTCTTAACGATTGCTTGAAATATTTTAAAGGAAAACTGTATAATGATATCTCTTTTTTATATTAGGTACTTGCGGGGCAAACAAGCATACGGCCCGCCTGATGTTAAGCAGTAACTGTAACATACCAGAGGTATCACTTGCGTGTTGTCAACCCGTTTTTTTACACCAGGGTTTCAAGACGTATCCCTGGGATAGGAAAACGTTTCTTTCAAAACGCGCCCCTAAAATGAGCGCTGGAGACCTGTACTCACACAAAGAAACACAACTATAACGCTGTGTGTAGTTATTTGGCTGTGATCTTCTGTAAGGTGGAGGTCCTTCCCCAGTCGGGCTTGCTCACTAGTGTCCTACCTCTCTTAATTCTTAATTGTCTCAAACACAGCGGGAAATTTATTGTTTAGGAGTTACTATTGACAGTTTAAAAGAGTGACAAGAGTTTCGTAAATATTATTGTTGTGGCTCTACCCTTGTCAGCGAATTGGCTGTAGGTGAATTTACTGTCATCTATTGGATTCGGGACGGCAATCCAACGCAACCAGAGAGAGATCAGGTATACTTTACATGCTGTCCAAGGCAAGGAAGGTCTCAATGTAGCTAGAAAAATCGTTCACTCACCAATATATTAACCTGACTAGTTTACTTATTGGTAATATCGGCCTTGCAGTAATATCGATCCGCGCTTCTATTACTTACCCACTACACCTCAATTGCAGTGTTTTTATATGTTTTTAGAAAAAATATTGATTCTTTCGATAGCTGATTGAATACACTAGATAGACTAATACTATATGAGGCGCTAATAGCCAGGTGCACTTGCTGTTCGGTAAACTATCAGTGGTGGTATATAGCGGTATTTTATCTGAGCGTCTCCATGCTTCAGATGGCACCTTAAAAGTCGGTCCCGACAGTTAATAATCATTAGATCACGACAGAGGCCTAAATATGGGCCATCTAAATAACTCTGTCACCAGGTTGACTTCTAACCAAATGATAAGAAGAAGACTAATACTGACACTGGTGACTGTCTCTGACTGGCTGTCTGCTCAATGCGAGAGCAGATGAGCAGTCATGTGAGGGATCCTCGCAATGTTGACACCTTTGGCTTTACATAGTTTAAATTTTTGATTTTAACTTTTTGCTGCTTGTTCCTCTGTACGCTTATATCTTCTAAACCGCGCAACGTATTTAGATAATTTCTTTTGGAACATTCATATGTATCCTACATGTATTTTATAATAGAAAAATCAACAAAATATATAATGAGAACCGAAGGTGGGTCGCTAGATATTGACTACTCTTTTGAAAAATAACCTTCCATATATTTTTCTTATATCTAAAACATGTCTACTGTATTATGTATAACGTTTAAATATTTTGTTAGCTCGTATTTTATTTGGATCGATGCTGTTTACCTCCGTCAAGTATTTTGGGAACATTTTATTTATGGACCGGACGGTTTTGATGGGTGAAGGAAAAATATATACAAAAATATTTTGTTAAAAATCGACTGGTAATAACAGACAATGTACGGTACATTATTAAATTATCAGAGAATGATATAAATAAGAAAGACGTAGATATGTACGAGGAGATTCGTAGGTGAACCAAAGTAACCGACATAGCTCGAAGAATTGCCTCCATTAAGTGGCAATGGGCCGGGCATATAGCTCGCAGAACTGATGGCCGTTGGGGCAGAAAGGTTCTAGAGTGGCGACCACGAACTGGAAGACGGTGGAAGACAAGGTGGACCGACGACCTGGTAAAGGTTGCGGTCAACCGATGGACAAGGTCGGCTCAGGATCGAGAGTTGTGGAAATCCTTAGGGAAGGCCTATGTCCAGCAGTGGACGTCTTTTGGCTGATATACGTACGATCCGTACGTAGCGCGGAAACTGTTTTCGTTTAAAGCAGTAGCTTCGTCTATCACAATCTCTTTCTGTATTACGTTGAGTATTATCTATCGCATATATATACTTGAAATCTATAAGCAAGTACGTACTTAACAACAAGGGAACAAAACGGAACAACACTCAGTATGATGGTAGCTTATCTTTCTCTAATTATCATGTCAACATTGTCATCTCTATAATGTCAAATAGTAAAACTAACATTGCTTGCAAAAGTTAAGAAATATCACGCATTATAATACATTTCTAGACAAAAACAGGACATCACTTTAATGATGCAAAAAGCCTCAAACTATAGTCGTTTACAATATGGCGACTGTGATGTTTGAATTCCAAAACAAAGAGCATTATCCCCTTCATAAACTTTTAAATGTTATAACTTCTTTAATTTGTTTACCATTTTGTTTAATTTCTTTTATGATTATTCTCTTTTTAAATCTGAATACTCAGAATAATATTGTCGACAAACTTTAAAAATATTTAGGAGAATTTCCAGATGTACAGGTCTCCAGGTCTTATTTAAGAATGCGTTTTGAAAGAAACGTTTTCCTATCCCAGGGATAGATACTCCATTGTATTGCCTACACTATTTTCAAGTCTGTCTCTGGTGTTGCAAGCGTATATAGGCTACGGTAACTGCTTTTTTTATACCACTTGGATGGCAAACAAGTATACGACTTGATGTTAAGTAGTGACCGTAGCCTATGGACGCTTGCAATATCAGATGTATCACTTGCGTGTTGCCAACCCATTGTTTTACACCAGGGCTTTATGATGAGAGTATCCCTGGGATAGGAATACGTTTCTTTCAAAAAACATCCCTAAATAAGCGCTGAAGACCTGTACTCACACACAGGAACACAACTACACCGCTGTGTGTAGATATTTGGCTGTGGTCTTCTGTAAGGTGGCGGTCCTTTCCCAGTCGGGCTTGCTCGCTTAATATTAGGCGGACCGTATGCTTATTTGCCACCCAAGTAGTATATCTGCAAACTCTCCTAAAGCCAGCTCATATACGCTACTAGCTATTGCCCGCGGCTCCACCTACGTGGATGTCAGTAATCATGGTAAAAACTACCCTATGTACCCCCAGGATACCTATCCCTTTGTCAAATTTCATTTTGATACGTTCGGCCGCTTAGTCGTGAAAATTTAACAAATAAACAGAGTTTCTTTTGCATTTACTTAGTATGGATATAAATTTTGACTGGCCTGTTGGTGGCAGAGATCTAATGGTTAACTTGACTGCTAAACCGAAGAGATTGAAATTGGGCGTATTGGTGAAACACCAAATTTGATATAGTCTATACTAATATTATAAAGCTGAAGAGTTTGTGTGGTTGAATGCGCTAATCTCAGAAAAAACTGGTTCGATTTAAAATTTATCCAGGAAGGCTATAGGCTATATAACATCACGCTATGATTAATAGGAGCGGGGCAGTAGTGAGATATGTTGCAAAATCGGGAAAAATATTTCAAATTACCACGCGGACGAAGTCGCGGGCGACCCCTAGTTTTAAGTAAAAAGCATTATCGATACACTATATTAGGCTAGCATCATTAAGATCATTGTTTTCGAGTCAGATACTACATAAAAGCAACTATTTATATTCCATTTGAAGCGGACCATGTTAAATCGTTTTTCGAGCATAAAATATGTCTTTGATACGTGACACTCTTATTGAGATTTAATAGCTTTAAGAACAGAGAAGTGCAGTCGAGTTTCGGTTTCCGATAACTCGGCGTGAGTTTATAAATGTCGACCGATTTTAGTTTATACGGCTATAACATCATATTTTATCTAAACTTAATTATACGGAGGAGAGATTTGATTTATGTTTGTTTGTTACTATTTAATTCAAAACCTACTGGACCAATTGTATGTATTCTTTTACCATTAGAAAGCTACATTATCAGCGGGACACATAGGCTATACTTTGTTGAAAAAAAAATACGGGATCTCTAAGAAATCGCCGCGTGCCCCTAGTCTATAATATTATGATATTATAATACCTGACTGATAGTCAAATAAATGTTCTAAGAGATACCTACTAGTGATTATTTACAGTATCAGCTAATAAATATGCGTTAAGCATGTCAAGAATTTAATAAATCTCTTAATCTGGATTAGGTATAAATTTGGAAGACATTGAGCAAGCGAGCTAGCAAGTTATTTGAGCAAATTTCAACTTTAGTACACAGAAGGGATAAGTTGATTTTCCTTAATTCTTTAAAGTAAACTTTAAAATATTTTTTGTCCCAATAAAAATATCTTGCAAAGAAAACTACGAACACAACAAAAAAAAACAGCCATGTTGGTCGCACCGTCCTCAAATGATATCGATCATAATTACAATTTCTTTTTATTTATATACATAATTGTATAGCCAGTCATGAGATCAGTATACCATTATTAATATTACATCAATAATTTCAACATTTTTATCTTTTATACGTACTTCAGAAGTAGTTCCAAATCCAAATGTCTTGGGGTTTACACAAAAATGCTCAGTACCATGCACGAGAAAATTTTCTTATATTCTTAGCCATTCAGTAGAATTTTTATGGTCACTACTGAACAAAGGAGGTATAACTATAATGCCTGTGTATTTATTGTAATTGTCGGATACGGTCCATTATGTTAGTAAGAGACGATTATTACGTAAGATTATCCAGCGATTTTACTGAGTCAAACTACATAATCTTTATTTCCTACTAATATTATAAACGCGAGAGTTTGTAAGAATGTATGTTTGTTACTCTTTCACGCAAAAACTACTGAACGGATCTGGATGAAATTTGACACAAAGATATATTATAGTCTGGAATAGCATATAGGCTACTTTTTATTGCGATAACTGACATCCACGCGGGCGGAGCGCCGGGCAACTACTAGTATATTATAAACGCGAAAGTTTGTTACGCTTTCACGACTAAACAGCTGAATGGATCTTAATGAAATTTGGCAAGGAGATAGGTTGTATTCTGAAGTAGGATATCAAAAGCCTTCTATAACCTTCAGGTGAAATATCCATAATTTATGTGTAAACTCCTAAAAATCTACTTGTTAAGAACTTACAGAAGACCCATAGAAGCCAAATAAGAACTCTCAGTGCTCCTTTAAACAGTATTTTTTTGTTACCGGTTATTCTTATTTCTGGGTTATAACACAACATTCTGTTGCAAAATGATGGAGGATCGGCAACGGTAATGCAAACATACATATTACTAGTGGACCTGGCAGACGTCGTCCTGCCTGAAAAAGCTGAAACACCGACAACAGCGCCACCTACCGGGTCCAATTATGAATCTGAACCATTTAGGGCTCTACCCGAACACACACACAAAACTTCATCAAAATCGGTCCAGCCGTCTAGGAGGAGTTCAGTGACATACACACGCACACAAGAAATATAAATATATAAAGATTAATATAGGCTACGGTAACTGCTTACCATCAAGCAGGCTCTACGCTTGTTTAACGTAATAGCATAATACGAGTAAATATAAGTAGGTATCTAAGTAGCGTCCTTAAAATAAATCTTACCCAAAACGTAAACTTGTACCATATTTCTTTGAAAAGATTTCAGTAGAGAAATGTTTTATTTGTATTCCTTCACAAAAACACTGTTAATTAAAATACTTGTCAGTAATGTTTTAGAAGCTTATTTATTATCCTTTCTCTTTGCGGGATTATAAAAGATACTTTTTGAATCTTTTGTAATAAATCAGATACAGGTACCTTTTATTTTATTCGGAGTTTCCTAACTCTTATTATTTTCTAAAGAAATGGTAGGTTGAAAAATAAGATTTTATTATGGTTGAAAATTTTGTTTAAATTCGCGTATGAATAAATCGTGAAGATAGAGATTGGCTTTCCGCTCACCATGCTCCAATCAGTCCATAGATACGTGAGTGAGCATCCTACGGACTGATTACGGCAAACAAGAGACTATAGCATGGGGTTCTTCAAGAAAGGAGTTATAAGGTTTTTAAAGGGTCGGCAACGCATAAGTGACACCCACAGTAGGTGTTGCAAACGTCCATAGGCTACGGTAAGTGCTTACCATCAGGCAGGTCGTATGCTTGCTTGCCACCTTGGTAGTATAAAAAAAGCATGCTCAACTTTGCAGATCCATCAATCCATGTACCTACTTAACTAACAGAGCGTTTTAAAAGTATGTTTAACTAATCTGATATTAAACGTCACATTAATCAAATCCCCAAACATTGCAATGAATAAAATTTGACATTAATTAGTTTATTTAAAACAAATAAAATAACTACGGATGCGAAACCAACCGAGATTATGAATTCCGAATCCTGCCTGTCAAACAAGGGACCAATTTGAAATGTAAATTCAACTGATTATTATACTGGTCGCTTCCTAATGATGCGAGTACAAACAGTGCTGATCGTGTAGCGGAGCGATTAGCGTATAAAATTACTGTAACGCCCCTCGCTGGGATTTGTTTACGTAGATTAGTTAATAATTTCAACAGAATACACACTGATGTGTTGCTAACACAAAAAAATAAATGTTTAAAATACAGCTTTCATAGATCAGAAATTTATTCTTGCCATGTACGTTTCAAACATTTTATATGAACTAACTCAAAAGAGGTACTAAAAATCCTATTATTGGCTACCAAGCATACATATTGACAATGTGATATGCGCGAGTCTATACACGCACCGCTTCTCGCTCTGCTCATACAAATCGCAGCCTTATAAACAGTGGTATCTACTGATTTATTTAACAATTAATCAAATCTCTCGTTATAACGAGGGTTCGTTCAATAATAACCGGAGGTCAGTTTATAAATGAAGATCCGCTATTGAATTTCATGAATAATTTCATAGCGAAAGTTTTGTTGTCTGAATATTACGTCAAAGTATTCCTCAATAAATAATATAAAATGACCGAATAATAAATAATTATAGTAATATTTAAATGATTTATCTTATTGTTAGCTTTTTTAAACAAAGTATTAATTTAAAAATATGTTATAATTCATTCTTCATTAAAAATGATGATCTCTTAAAATAATATAAAAGTAATATGTACCTATTTAAATTTAAAAATAATTATTATTCATTAAAAGAACTTATCATTTTAATATTTTATCAGGCTGCTTCGACATCAAACCATTGACTGAATTGTTCCTAAAACAAAAGAAAAAATCGATTTAAAAACATCAAGCTAAATTTTTTATAATATTTAGAACGACACATATACTAAAAACCAAATGAAGTACACAAGAAAAGAGACAGTATGTTAATAACACAATACTAAGCTTTGTCTCTCTCTTTCATTAATCAATTTCAGCCTAAAAGCTTTCAACTCAATACTCCAAATTTACGAACAATATGAAAATGAGACTGCAAATTCTTTGTGCAACAATTCACACAGGCAAAGGCCACCACATATTGTGCCTAACAAAGTAATGATACGAAAAAAAGAACAATAGGATTAAGAGGTCTACTAAGGACTAATGAGTGGGGAAAACTTAATCGTTTGTTAAAAGATAAATGGGAAAAGTAACAAGGAAAAAATAGAGTATTATTTAGGGCAACGTTTTTGTTGATTCTTTTGGAAAAATGTGGCATTTATAAAAATATTAAAAGAGACATCTATCTCGTTAAATTGACCTAAAGTATTTTTGTTCTTAAATTAGGTACATTTCATGTAAGGAAAAAGTATGTGGCAATGTTATACCCGTCCTCTTAGTCCCCCCGCCGATTTTGGATAAGAGATCAGCCTGTACTGCGTAATGTGTTCGCAATAATTTTAACAAAAAAAAACCTACTTTAACATGGCCAGTTGTAGAATTTTCAAAAGCCCTAAAATCCCAAGTCTAACGTATTCATAGAAAACGAACTTTAATACAAACTATAATCTCAATTTAAAATGTTAAAAATAGTTTTACATAAAATAGTTTTAAAAATGTATATAAATATCTTGACTAAATTAATATAAACATAAATACTTGGCTGGTTCAGCTTGAGACCAAGGCCGGTTTATATAGGTGTACCGTAATCAAAACGACAAGCAACCTGAAGGGAAATAAAGCATGATCGTTTTAATACGCGAAAATTATAATATGTGTCATGCAACGCGATAGTTTAAAACTACATACTCGTTGTACTAATATTAAAACTTAATTAAGTTCAAATTTACAACTCCATCCCGTGACATTTATTGCGAAACTTGAACTTGTGCACATCCGAGAACAATATAATTTATGTTCATGTGTATGTTATTGTCTACACGGTAGTTTCACAAAGTCGTAATTTTATCACTGTAACACGTCTTGTGGAAAACATAATACTAATATACTAGATTATTTGAAAACAACAAGCCTCCAACAAGGTCGACCGACGACCTGGTAAAGGTCGCGAGCAACCGATAGACAAGGTAGGCTCAGGATCGAGAGTTTTGGAAATCCTTGGGGGATGCCTATGTCCAGCAGTGGACGTCTTTTGGCTGAGATGATGATTATTTGAAATAAGAACATAGAGGTTCATTATTTTCGCAAACAATTCCAATCATGCCGCAGAAACGCTTGCTCGTTTCACAACCGAATGACTCAATTTTTCATTTTGCTTCGCCCAATAGTTACCGCCTATTGTCCCAACAACGATAACTGAGTTGACAATCCCATTGCCTTTTTTTAAATTTTACGAATAGTTTATTTATTTATTAAATTAGCACAACCACATCATACATATTTATACATTTTCAGTAACATTTCTATGGTATTCATTACGATACATATGACAATTAAGGTGTACATAACATTTACAAAAAAAAAATTATAATACCTACAGTAACTTATTTAAATACTATATTAATTTATTACACAATACTTAGTAGTTTCTGTTTAAAACTACGAAACGAGTCATGGAAGATGTCAACAGATGGTTGGCGAGCTTGTACAACATTGTACCAGTCTAGGGTTCTATAAAGTGGGGACTGCAGACCTAAATTAGTTTTGACGGTAGGAATATAAAATATTTTCTGAATTTTGTGTCTTGGTTGGGAATACGGAATAGCTAGACATACTTTTTGCAATAGATGACCACATTGAATTTGACTATTAATCAGTTTGTGAAGAAAACATAAGTCTTGTATTTTTCTACGATCACGAAGAGAGTTCATTTTAAATTTGATCAAGCGTTGTTCATATGGGTTCCTATGAGAGAAGCCGCTGCAGGTGAATGCCAGTTGTCTAGTGAACTTTCGTTGTATAGTCTCAACTCGTTGAGAATGAACAGCATAAAATGGTGACCATGCAACACTAGCGTATTCTAGATTGCTGCGCACGAGAGCGTTGTATAGTAATATTTTCGTGTTAAGATTCTTAAAGCCAACAGTATTTCGTCTCAGGAAGCCGAGCATTTGGGCAGCTTTGGACGTAGCTTGATCTATATGCGATATAAATGTAAGCTTTTTGTCAATAATGACACCCAAATCTCGAATTTCTTCTACTTCAGTTAATAACGTGCCACCAATCTCGTACTTAGTGTCAAGCGGTTTTTTCTTTCTGGTGTACTTAATATGGAAGCATTTATTAATGTTAAGAACCATACAATTTAGATTACACCATTTCAATATTTCATTGATGTCATCTTGTATAAGTTTAGAATCCACAGAAGACTTGACTGTACGGTAAATTTTTAAATCATCAGCAAAAAGTGACATTTTACAATGTTTGATACGGAAAGTTAAGTCGTTAATGAATATCAAGAAGAGCACTGGTCCCAAATGCGATCCTTGAGGGACCCCGGATTGTGTGCAGTACGTTTGAGATTTAAAACCGTTCACGACTACATTCTGTGGTCTATTATACAAGTAGGACTTAAACCAATTTAGCAGCGTCTCTCCTACTCCATATACTTGCAGTTTTTGCAAAAGAATCTGGTGGTTAACTTTATCAAAGGCACTGCTGAAATCGGTGTAGATTGCGTCTACCTGTGAACCGTTATCGACAGTCGCTGATAAATCGGAAATAAAAGATACTAGGTTGGTGAGTACTGAACGGCCTCTTCGAAATCCGTGTTGAAAGTCTGAAATGCTATTATCAACTAAATTTGTGATTGTAGGATACACGATTGTTTCAAACAGTTTTGAAAAACATGAAAGTATAGATATAGGGCGATAATTTTTTGCATTAGCTTGATCTCCTTTCTTAAAGACAGGTACTATACGAGCCTTTTTCCACTCATCCGGAAATGTACCCTCAGCAATTGATTGGTTAAAAATTAGAGTCAATGGTAGCACAATAGACCGACCACAACGCTTAACAAATACGGGAGGAATATTATCTGATCCGGCACCCTTCAAATCATCCAGTTTTCTTATTTCACGTTCTACATTTATTTCAGTAAATTGTACTTTAGATATGTAATTACTATTGGGGGATACAAATATACAATGTTGGGGTAAAGTGTTGTCAGAGATACTATTTGAATATACTGAACTGAATTGGGCAGCAAGAAGATTGGCGATATCATCACCATTTTGGGCCACTTTATTATCCATATACATTTTAGCAGGTAAATGGGACTGTCCACCACGTCTGCTTTTAATATAATTCCAAAATAATTTAGGGTTTTTGGGAATACATGTTTCTATTGTTGTTTTGTAATTGTTATAACATTCATCGTAGAGCCTATGGCAACGATTTCGTAACAAATGAAACTCAATCTCATCCCGGGGGTTTTTGTATTTTTTAAATCTTTTGCGAACTTTTTCTTTTTCTTTCAAAAGGTTGATCAATGCTTTATTGAACCATGGTGGATAGGACGATTTGCTACAACTTCGAATCGGTACACTCTTAGATATTATTTGCCACAAAATAGAATAAAAATCACGCACCATACTGTTGACATCATTGCAATGTGAAAATAAATTATGCCAGTTTACTTTATTTAATTCTTTTTTTACAGTCTCATAGTCAGTCTTATAAAAATTATATTTATCAATCTTATTAGGCACAAGGTACTTTATATTATCGTAAGGAATATTAACTAATAGGCTAGGGTGTACTTGGTAACTCTTACTTAAAGAGCTCATAGGTGTTGTTACCAGTGTCTTTGGCATATTTCCAATTACTAAATCTAAGAAACGATTGTTACTATTTTTAACTGAGTTAAATTGATACAGATTATTTGATGACATGAAGTCTATAAATGAGTATCCTAATCTAACATTATAATTAGACGGAGTCATATAGGTGTGAATATTATCAGCGTTCCAGTTAATAAAACTGAGATTGAAGTCACCCAGTATAATTACGTCACTCGAGTCATTAATTGCACTATCCATTGCATCCAATAATACTGTAATTTCGTTAGATTTTACTGGTGGAGGTAAGTAAACTGCACAAATTGACAACTTTTTTACAGTGTTCCTGATATTCATCTCTACTGTTACCCACAAATCCTCCATGTTGTCTGTCTCCCAATTCTCCACCCTAATGGAGGGAATATCGCGAGATACTGCAATTAAAACTCCGCCACCGTCTTTTTTACCACTCTGTGAACATATTCGATCTTTGCGGTGTACAACATATCTATCATCAAATAGTTCGCTACTGGATAAGTTTTTGTTTAGCCAGGTTTCGGTAAAAATTATAATCTTATAATTAGAGTTAATAACATTTTTATACAGGTCTGCCGTTTTAGTCCTGAGACCTTGGACGTTTTGATAATAAATATCAAGCATTTTTAAGTTAAAATCTAGTAAATACATTAATAAATAATACTTAGCGGATAAGGTTCAGACCGTCCACACTCCTTATAGAAATCGCCTGGTGATTTTCATCTTTGCGCACGTAAATCCGTCCGTTGCGGATCCAGACAAACTTATAGCACATTTCTTTGGCCTTTATCCTCGTAGCCGCATGCAAGTATTTGTTGCCAGGAGTCAGGTGCTCGGAGACGAAGACTGGAGTACGAGATCCTCCGATGCCTAGGTGCTTGGTGCAGAGCTTGTCTTGAGAATTCTTTCTGTTAAATTTTGTTACTGCAGCCAGGACTTGGTCTCGAGTGCGGGGGTTTCGGAGCTTTGCCACTATTGCACGGGGTTTCTCATTGTCTCTAGATAGTTTGGCGACTCTGGTAACGTGCTGAATATCTTCAGGGGTTAATGGGCTCTCTATTGCTTTGGTGAGTTGGAGTATGGTGTCGGTAAGAATTTCGGATCTGTTTTCAGGAACTCCATTAATTTCGATGTTACACTCCCTCATGTGTACTTCTACTGTATTGAGCCGTCCTGTCAGTTCGACGACAGTGGACTTTAATTTATCATTTTCTTTCTTCATATCAGTCAAAGTGGCGGTGTTCTCATCAAGGCGTGTCTTTATATCTTCATACTGCTTACTTAGAAACGTCATACTCTCCTGGTAGCTGGTAATTTTTTCATTAATATTTTTGAATTCTGATGTTACTAGTTGTTTAATAGTTGAGTTAATTGCTGTAGAAATTTCTTGTTTTAAAATTTCTCTAAGTCGGTCCTCTGTAACATGACCATGTGCACTAGGTAGTGTAGGTTTTGATGGTTTGACTCTCTGGGTGATATTTAAGAGGTCATCGTTCGAAGCAGTTTTGTTAGAGCCGCTGGTAGGAGATGGACCAGCATTTCCAGGCTTACGGCTATTTATTGGCATGATGAAGTCTTCCAGAACGCACTATTAAATTAAATAAATCCAATATTTATGTAGGTATTTAATGCGCTGGCATACGTATGCTTCGGCGGCCCGGGTGAATTCCTAGAATTACCGAACCGAGAGCAACTCGCGCACGAAAGGTCCCAAGCGCCGTGAAATTCGCGTCACTTACGCGTTCGTGTCACACACTCAATAAAAAAACTATGTTTTAAGTAATATCACTTGTTTATCACTATTGTTACATATATATATTTACTAATTTAGGTTCATTGTCTAATATATTCACTGAATGTACAACTTTTTTGACAAAAAACGAGCTTTAAACCACTTTTTTAATTATTAATTACGGAGCAGATATAAAACGCTGCTACTTGTTACGAGGTCGGTGTAAAGTATGTATGTATATATAATATATAATATATAATAGTTAGTCTGTGCCGGCCTCCATGTTCTTTTTTTACTTTTTAAAATTTAATTTTTAGGCAAAGGTTGGTAGTTTGGCCGGAAACTTTTAATGCCAGTAGCGATAAGAACTAAACAGCCTAACAAAGTTAAAGTTTGACGATTCTTTGTTCTTTTTAGGTTATGAAAATGTTATTAATGTCAAGTACAGATTATTATCTGAAATTTAATTAAAGAATAAACTGAAAAGTAGGAAAAATTAAACAAAATATAGACATTGGGATTTTGTTTAGCAGAATAAGAAATATTATAGATTCTGTTTTTTTTTTAATTATGAAAATCGAAATTTCTTCAATTTTTATCATGTAAAAGAAGTAGGGCACCATAATAGTGAGCTAGCCTGACTGGGGACGGACCTTCTCCTAACTGAAGACCACAGTTTTATACACATTGCGGTGTGTTTCTGTGTGTGAGTACAGGTTTCCAGAGCTCATTTAGGGATGCGTATTATTCATTCATTAAACATTTTCCTATCCCAGGGCAATGCCATCATAAAACTCTGATGTTTATTCTTGGGCCGGCAACACGCAAGTGATGTCTCTGATATTGCAAGCATCCATAGGCTACAGTAACTGCTTACTACCAGGTGGTCCGTATGCTTGTTTGCCACCTAAGTACGAGTAGTTAACTAGTAAAATAAATTTAAATGCCTACTCATATAATATGATTATACGTTATCTGATTTGTTGGTTAGGTTGGGTTATTAAACTTGTTAACTAGAATTTACTTATATTAAAAAAAACAAAGAAAAATTGTCAGAACAAACAGAAAAGTAATTAATTCGGCCGATCTAAGGATAAGTTCCTTCACAGGACTACAATCGCCACCATTTCTCGGAAACTATAATGAGGTAACACATTCATTTAACATAAATATATACGTTATTAAATCGTGAAACATTTTTTTATAATAATATAATTGCCACAAATAGGTATTTTACATTGATACCGCACGAAACGAGGTAGCCGTGCGTTGTCAAATTTAATACCTAACACTACACAAACAACTCTATTAAAATTTTCTAAAGAATTTCAAGGCACCTATGTGTACAAAAGGCTTTTGCAACACACGCAAAATAGACTGTCCTATAACGGTATAATTCATTTTCTTTCGTTATATTTCTGTAACAAAACGGAAAATATTTTACGTAATAACAGCCATTGTTTCCTTTGTGTTACTTTCGTGTTGGTTCTGCTTCGATATATTTTTCTTCACTAGTCTGTATATCGCAGCTTAGTTACAAACTAGACAGACTTTGTTCCCGATTATATTTATTTTCTTTTACTTGTTTGTGTTCAAGTTTATTGCTTAGGTCATAATAACATCCTAGTTATTGTAAAGGTTGGGAATAAAAGCAATAACATTTCTGTTATATGATTGTTTGTTTGATCATCATGTATCTTAGGTAATACTTATTAATTTAGGTCATATATTAGATTAGGTTCTGGATAGGGATCTAACAGCCTACAGTTCAGATGTCAGTGCCACTAACACTAGATCAAAGACCTTCTAGACAAGCGGCAAAAAGTCGAATCGAAAAGTCTTGGTAGTCGAATCTAATTTCAATTCGACTACCGTATATGCCACTTGTCTAGAGGGGCTGGCCAGAAGTTAATGCGACCGGCGAGAGATATTGAGTTGGAACAAAGACAATACGTGCTTTTCAAGGTAGGTACGGATGTTTTTTAGCGATAAACCCACTGTCAACCAGTGTATAGACAAAAGTTACGGGTAGGAAGGAACTACACGGTTGGTTTAGTGGTTTAAGTGGTTATCTCGCCATTTACCACTTCGCGGTGTGTTGTGGGTTCGACCCCCACATGGGACAAAAAATTGTGTAATTCATAATTGGTTGTCTCGAGTCTTTGAGTACTTTGTGTCCGTTAATTTTGTTTCCTAGTTTAGGAGTTGTCAAACTCGTATATGACCTACCTACTCACTCTATTCCGTAGTTTGTCGACCAATAAGTTATACTAACTGGTATTAGTTCATTTGTATGTTGAAGTTCCGCTACGATCTCGTGTTAAATTGCGCTGATTTTATCTAAAGTGACATTTTGCATAGGTGCCAAAAGAATTCGTATTGAAACACATTTAGTTAATATTACAAAAATATATAAGTGTATATAAAGAAATAGTGTTGTGAACTATCGGAGCGAAACGGAACCGTTTAATGGCCTGGAAAGTGTTCAAACTCTCTCTCTCTAATGATCTGAATATACTTAGTAAGTAAGGAATACTTTTTTGTGGAATTGTGCGAAGTTTCTATGACAATTGGGTTATTTATTTTCAATATTAATATTGGTCTAAACAATGTATAGCTCGCTATTTTTGTTTAAAAAACATAGATGGTATACAGATTTTAATGTAAAACTTGAATCTTGTAAAAGGTGATTTCAGCTTCGATTCTTTCTTTTTCACCTTTCGTATATCAATAGACTAAGTATATCAATTTTATCAGATAATGTCCGATTTAAACTAAGTATTCTTCTAATAAATTAGGAGTACAGTGGTAAATCAAAAAAATATAAAATACATGTCAAAGAACCATATCATACAAACACAAAAATCGACTTGAAATGACTACGGTTGGAGCAATTTCTACCGAAAATTCGGGTAACAAAAGGGTATGAAAACCTTCAAAATATTACGCGATTTAGACCCGTCGTCCACTATAGTGATAGAGGCAGTAAAACTGATCGTAGTCACGGGGACTACGATCAGTCCAATTCGACCAGAACGTCGGTTATCTCAACCCATTAACGTCCCACTGCTGGGCACGGGTCTCCTCCATACATGTGGAGGGATATTAGCCTACTATACCACGCTGGCCAGACGGATTGGTATAGGAATTTTGTTTCGAGTTTTCCCTCTCTTGCAGTGGATTTTATAAACCTGACTTGCTCCCTTAGTCGACTCTTACGACACCCTTTGGGATGAAACGGGGAGGTGACATTTGTATTCTTAATCCATCACCACACGGACAAACGTCGGTATAATGACCAAAATTGTTATCTTCGACTTCATAACTTTTAAAAACGATGGGAAGGAAAACAAAAGACATAAGCGTTAACCAAAATCCATAGCCAACTTTACAAAAGATCAACTGTGACCTCCTTACAGAACATCATAAATATTTATCTCGTCTAAAATCGTTTTTTTATTACTGCGTCCCTTTTTGCTATACGACGCCATTGTACGCCATAATAACACGTAAGTGTAAGTTTCCTTCAGTTAAGTCGGCCACTAATGGAACATTTGCGAAGGCATGTGGTATTAACTAACTCCAATGAAAACTTTAACGTACGTGTTAATTAATTATGTTTCAAATGTTTGGATGAGTTTGTGTATGCAATGGCTGAGTATACGGAAATTGTAAGGCACCGTAATAGTGAGTAAGCCCAACTGGAGAAGGACCTCTACCTTACAGAAGACCACAGCCAAATGACTATACACAGCGGTGTAGTTGTATTTCTATGTGTGAGTATAGATTTTCAATGCTTATTTAGGGATGCGATTATCCGTGTGGTGACGGACTAAGAATACAAATGTCATCACCCCCTTCCATCCCATGGGTGTCGTAAAAGTCGACTAAGGGAGAAAGTCAAGCAGATAATACCCACTGCAAGAAAAGGAAAACTCGAAACAAAACCCTATATTAACCCGTCTGGCCAGCGTGGTATAGTAGACTAATATCCCTCCAACTGTAAGGAGGAGACCCTTGCCCAGCAGTGGGACGTTTATGGGTTGAGATGATGATTTAGGGATGAGTTTTCAACAAACATTTTCCTATGCCAGGGAAATTCCATCATATATATATATATATTTGGGTCGGCAAAACGCAAGTGGATAACTATAGTATTGCAAGCATCCATAACTGCTTACCACCAGACTGACCGTTTGCTTGTTTGCCACAAAAGTGTAAAAAATAAAAGACAACAAAGAGACGTAGCAAAACGACTGATCGACGGTTCGCGTGATCAAAGCCTGGCTTGTTTCTCGTACAGATAACAAACATTGCAATACAAAGTATAGTGGCAATGCCGGTAACCTTCAGGGCACGTTCCCAGTAGACAATGATATAAAGAATACTTTGATGCTCAAACAACAGCTTTGTATAATTATTTTTTTGGGTATTTTAAAATAAGTAGTGATAAAATTTATATTTTTGAAGTGAAACTTCTTTATCGACGTATGGGAGAAATTTTGTAGCAGTGTAAAAAAATCGGTAATTGGTTTGAAATAAGAATAACAAAATATTAATTTGAAAGTGATAAAATAAAAAGACTTATTCAAATTTAAGTGAATTTACAAGAAAAGTGAGAGTGATTATATATTTCGTTTTATAATTTCGACACGTATGAGCATGATTTTAATATTTAATTGAGGTTAACCTCACTTTTTGATTGTAAGTATCAGTGAATGTATATAAATCTGTTAAAATTAGCAAGTATTAATAAATATGACTGTAAATCTAGTGAACATTATTAATTCTAAAAACAATAATAAATATAAATTAAATAATAATTTAAAAATAAAACAAAACACGATTAGAAAATAAAAATATGTATACGTACATCTTATTTAATTATTCGTTTTTAATGATTTATTTATTCATTTTTAATTTTATAAAATCGTTGCATTTCTACAAGATTAACTGTCATCATATAATTGTATTACTTTGAAAAGATAATTAAGAAGAATTAAGATAAAAAAGTTTCACTTCTTACCTGTGTACTCTGGTACACACACAATTTTTTTAATTTTATACTAGTGGTCCGCCCCAACTTCTCCCGGGGTAAACTATTTACTGCGCAATTTTCTACAAAGTATTAGAAAACTTTTAAAAAAAGATGGATGTAAGTCGTTCTCAAGTGATGGCGTGACCAAGGGAAATAGGATTTTTTTTTTTTATACTACCAAGGTGGCAAACAAGCATACGGCCCGGCTGATGGTAAGCAGTTACCGTAGCCTATGGACGTTTGCAACACCAGGGGTGTCACTCACGCGTTGCCGACCCTTTAAAAACCTTATAACTCCTTTCTTGAAGAACCCCATGCTATAGTCTCTTGGGAAAACCTGGGCAGGGAGCTCATTCCACAACCTTATCATACGTGGTAAGAAATTCCTCTGGAATCTTACGGTACGGCATGTTTGAGGTGCAAGGATGTGAGGATGAACTCCCTGTCGGTGGCGGGAGGTGCGTTGATAAAATGTGGCCGTGGGCATCATCTCGAACAATTCCTCAGAACACAGCCCATTGTACAGGCGGTAGATTGGTGGATTTTTATATTATTAAGTTTTCATATTAAAAACAACGGTATAAAACACAATACTTTTAGCAAACACAATGTAAATTCACGTACGTCATAAAGGAATGCTTAGAACAATAAATCATAGGAAGATAACAAATGTTCGCAGGTAATCCCTAAAGGAATACACAACACAATCAAAAATTTTATACGCACGTGAATTCTTACCGTACGGTGACCGTGTTTCTTACATTTCCGTTCGCATATAATATATTATGATAGGAAGACCCTTATGGCCGCTTGTTAAGGGAAGGCCTTTAGAAAATATAATTTACTAATGTTGTTTTTTCTTTTAAAATATCCATAGTATAAAAATCCTAATCGAATTTCGGTTACATCGGTTTTTCTTGATGGAGAAAAGCTATCTGCGCGGTATATATTCATCATCTCAGCCCATAAACTTCCCACTGCTAGGCACGGGTCTCCTCCATACATTTGGAGGTATATTAGCCTACTATACCACGCTGGCCAGACGGTTTGGTATAAGGTTTTGATTCGAGTTTTCTCTCTTTTGCTGTGAATTTCGTCTGCCAGAATTCCCTTAGTCGACTCTTACGACACCCTAGGGATGAAACAGTATATATTATTGTGCACAATTGTGTCCACAAATATAGGTGCACTCTTTATTTCATCACCATTCTAGTCCGGTAAGCATCGCCTATTTTAAAACTTTTGTGGTGAGCGCGAGCATTTATGGCCTGCCCCTCTAGACAAGTGGCGTAAGTGATAGTCGAATCGAAAAGTCAAAAATGCTAATGTATGGGATTTGACGTAAGTTTACGACATTATGTCGTAGACTAACGTCAAATCCCATACATTTGTTATTTTGACTTTTCGATTCGATTACCGTTTATGCCATTTGTCTAGAGGCTCTGATGGTAAACAGTTATCGTAACCTATTCCCGCTCGCAAAACTCGAGGTATAACTTGGGTGTTGCCAACCCAAAATTTTCACCACCAAGGTTTTATAATGGACTATCCATAAAATACGTAGCCGTTTTGTTAAAAATGCATCGTTAAATAAGCGCTGGTAACCTTTTAGACTAAATCGGTGACAAAAATCGACAAAGCTATTTCTAGTTAATACTAGAACAAGTCTGGCGCTAATGCGCCAGACTTGTCCATGGCCTAATATCGCGAGCTATTTCTACTCGGATTGAACTACACTGAATTTTTCAATAGATTCAATTTTCATTCTTTTTTTAAGTTTTGTAGGTTAAACATTGGATGTTCAAAATACAATATAGTTAGAGTGAGATAGGTAAGGCTCCATACAAGCTAGCAAGCCCGACTGGGGAAAGACCTTCACCTTACAGAAGCCAAATATAAATACACAGCGGTGTAGTTGTGTCCCTGTGTGTGAGCAGGTACATGTTTTTAGGTGCTCATTATGTGTTTTTTATTATTTTTTTCTATTCCAGGAATAGGTACTCAGTCACTTCGCCAGATCCTGGTGTAATTTTTTTTTTAGTCGGCAATATGCAATTGATCATAGACTATGATAACTGCTTACCACCAGGCGGGCCGTATACTTATTTGCCACTTACCTAGATAATTTAAAAAGTTTTCGTGATATATAAAAACTGACCTGTGTTCATCAGTGAGAGACATTGAGTTGCTATTCTTATTATAATTCACGACTAAACACTCTAAACAGTTCAATGGATTGTAATGAAATTTGGCAAAGAGATAGATGGTTACCCGGGAAAGGACAAAAGGTACTTTTTACTGCAATAACCGAAAGCCGCGAATAACAGCTAGTTTCAAAAACTATAGTAAATATGAATCATGAGTAAAGACGGGCAAAATAATAATAAATCATCAAAAACAATCTCAATAACTCTTATATTTGACCTACGAAAATAGATCACAAAAGCTTAATACTGCTCAATATGAAAACAAAAAAAATTATATTATTATTATTTGGAAATTATATTAATCCGCTCGATTCATCGACAGGTACTTGACCATTACCGATAGTCAGCAATTGCTCCGAGAAATCTTCAGCAGATGTATCCTTAAGCAATGTAACTCTCATGTTTGTTGTCAGTTGCAGTTTCTTCACATGGCGCCATAGATTTGACGATTTGAGGCAAGCGTTTATTTCGTCGGCAGCCGTAGATCTTGGAATTACTGGCAGTATTTGGCGGAAATCGCCAGAAAGTAAAATCATTGCTCCTCCAAAACATCTCGAGTCATTGCGTAAATCTTTTAATGTTCGGTTAAGTGCTTCTAATGCACGTTTATGCGCCATTGTGCATTCGTCCCAGATGATGATTTTCGATACCGCTAAAACTTTGGCCATTGCTGAGTGTTTTGCAATATTACACGTTGGTTCTTCAATAGTTTGAAGATTTAACGGTAATTTGAATGCTGAATGAGCCGTACGGCATCCTTCTAACAATGTGGCTGCTATTCCAGAAGAAGCAACTGCAACCGCTATGTTAGATCTCGCCCGAACAGTTGCTAAAACTAATGACATGAGGAATGTCTTGCCAGTTCCACCAGGGGCATCTAGGAAATATAAACCATCATTTTCATCATCGATTGCCTTCATTAAAGTATCATAAACTTCCTTTTGTTGGTAATTCAACAGGGGTACATTCGTTTGAACTACTAAATCTAATTCCTGGTGATCATATTCACGTTCCCGTTCCAATTCTTGATTAAATGCTCATTCATTTCACGATATGGTGCTGGCATTCCTAACCTGATTAATAAATTACCGCACATGAGGTAACACATATCTTCGATCAAAGTAAAGTATCCTATGTCCTTCTCCTGGCTCTAAACTACCTCCCTGCCAATTTTCAGCTAAATCGGTTCAGCCGTTCTTGAGTTATAAGTGAAGTAACTAACACGACTTTCTTTTATATATATAGATACTTACAAAATGTAGGCGGAGAATAAATTCAACATCACAAGATTGTTAGGGATTAGATACTTTTACATAAATTAAACTGTTTTGCATACAGTTAATATTCTGTTGTTTTTGTTTTGCACCAACGTTAAGTATGAGGAAACTGTAAATTTAAATATTATTACCCTACTAATATTATAAACGCGAAAGTTTATAAGAATGTATGGATGTATGTTATGTTACTCTTTCACGCAAAAACTACTGGACGGATCTAGATTGACTTTTATATTTGACTGCCTCGGTGGTCCAGTGGCCGCAGTATGCGCCTGCTGTGTACATGGTTGTGGGTTCTATTCCCACACAGGACAAAACTTTGTGTGACCCACAAATAATTGTTCTGAGTCTGGGTGTAATTTGTGTCCGTTAATTGTATGTTTGTAAAGTCCCCCGCGACACAGAGCTTGTTCTCTAGTGCGGGAGTTGTCTTTTTAAAAAAGAAAAGATTAAATTTGGCATAGATTATAATAACACATAGGCTACTTTTTATCCCGGAAAAATCTCTGTTCCCGAGAGATTGTACGCGCGGGCGAAGCTGTGGGCTGAAGCTTGTAAGACTCATTTTAAAAATGGCCAATTAAGGAAAATAAGGAGTGCTATCGTAATTTATTATTGTCCTTATTAAGAATTCGTGTCGTTTTCGTGAACTGGTCAACTTTAAAAACTTATTATTATGTGAAATTAATAATGACTTGTCTGACGGGTCTGTTTGTCCATTACATAGATATTGCACTGATGCAAATTCATTTATTAAAATTCGTTCATAGTTACCTTATTTTACTATTACACAATGCGTCCCCCATAGATATCCGCAGCATTTGGTCTTACTATATCTAGCAGAGGATGTCATCGGCTAAAAAAGGCAACCAATATCCTTCACTGAATCCAAAACTGTTAGAGAATGTGTGCATTAGGAGAGACCAACAGTCAGCGACGGGTTAAAGAAAAAGAACAATCCAAAATAGGGTACCTAATTTACAAAAACACGATTGTAATTTAATAATAGCTAAGAGAGGTAGGGCACCATACTAGCGAGCAAGCCCGACTGGGGAAGGACCTCCACTTTACAGAAGACCACAGCCAAATGACTACACACAGCGGTGTAGTTGTGTTCCTGTGTGTGAGTACAGGTCTCCAGCGCTCATTTATGAATGAGTTTTGAAACAAACGTATTCCTATCCCTCTCCCCTTGGACCTCGGAAGCGCTTAGACGTGTATAAAGTATTTTTACTTTTCGCAAAAATCATTATTATTTAATAATTATTTACGAAATATTGTGCTAATAAATCTACGAAGTACCAGGGCGCTAGCAACTGCGAAGAGCTACGGTTGCGCAAGCGCACTCACACATCGAAGCACCATTGAACAAAATTATATCCACAAGTGAGTAAACCTCTACTAATAAAACATTCGAAGAGGTCAGCTAACACTGGACGGACAGCATATTTGTTCCATATCGTCGATCGGTGCCCAGACAGCTAGACCTCCGCACTACGCGTACGCGCCTACAGCGGTGAAGCGAGACAAGTATATCATTAATATACTGAGCCGTTAACTTGAGTGACAAAGACGTGCTTTATTAATATATTTATTCCGTGTCTGTCGATAGTGTAGTTGTTTCGCATCGCTTTCAAAATGACACAGCGTTCCCCTTCTGGTAAATCTACACAAAATCTATTGACTCCTATTCTAACTCAGGAGTCTGACACAGCCTCTGATAATATAGGCTCGGAGACAGACTGCATTGGGTAAACAAATGTGACACGTCGCTTTAAACGTAAACATGACGATTCTACCCTAAGCGAAATAAAAGAAATGCTTGCGAATTTAAACCTTCAACAAAAAAATCAATCATTGATATTTCAAGACGAAATGTCCAAAATGACCCAGCAAAATAGCGAGATTAAAAAATCTATTGAATATATGTCAACTAAATACGACGATATGTTGGCTCAACTTCAGAAAACTCAAGCCGAAAACAGCGCACTGAAAACTCAAATTAAGCTGCTGGAACAGAAGGTCGAACTCTCTGAGCGTAACGCAAAATCATCGGTCTTGGAATTAAAAAACGTACCCGTAACCCAATCAGAAACCAAGTCATCCCTAATCGGCGTAGTTCAGAACTTAGGTGAGGTTTTAAAGGTGGATATCCAACATTCTGATATACGTAACATTTATAGAACTAGGAAAACTGCGACCAATTCGCCCCATATAATAGTTGATTTCTGCTCGACAATCCTCAAAGAAGAGATAATAAAGGAACTAAAAACATTTAATAAAATCAATAAAGATAAACTCAACTCGGCCCACTTGAAGCTACAAGGTAACCCAATACCTATTTTTATTTCGGAGTCTTTAACTACTCAAGGAAGACGCCTTTACTACCTGGCACGTCATTATGTCAAAAATCACAAACAAGCCAGTTGCTGGACTGCCTATGGAAAGGTGTATGTCCGCCTACAGGAGGGAGAGCCATCTAAGCTGATTGCCCGAGAAGAGGATATACATAAGTCACAATGACTATTATTACTTAATTTACAGACCATATTATTAATTTTTTGTAACACTTTTTCACGTTGTCATACCTATTGTTTCTTTTTTAATCATAAATTTTCTTATATAAACCACTATTCATATGTTTTACAATGCAATTACACAATATTTACAACACACATACTCACACACATCTCAAAACTGTACTATAACCACTGTTACTTTGCTTATCTCGCTTATTGCTCAAACATAACCGTAATCATACTTTATGGACTACCTGATTACTTACCCCTAACTACTTGCCATCTTAATGCTTCGTTACACCAAATAAAATGCTTACTTATAAAGTTTACATACATTCGCCTCAATAGAGTTAATTTTAATCATTGTCACTACTCAGACACAGTATACCACCATTCCCACATACTTTTAGATCGGACCTATTTAAACCTATTATTTAAAATTCGATTCATTTAATAATCTACTCAATGACATAGATCATATTTCGGTTGCTTCCTCGGGTACATGCATCATTGAGGACTGTCCCCAAATAGTAAGCTCACATGGAAGATCCGTGTCAATTATGTGTCAAAATATTAGAAGCATAAGTAAAAATTTTGACGCTTTCACTGTACTTCTAGAAAGAAGCCAGACTACATGGGACATAATTATTTTAACCGAGTGTTGGCTTCTAAAAACACCACCCATACCCTCCATTGAAGGCTACATTGTTACTTCCACAACAAAGCACAACACGCAAAATGAGGGTGTGGTTATTTACCATCGAGCTCATCATCGGACTTCGGCTGTAGAATTGGTGCTTCAAGATGCTAACTGTGTATCTCTAATTTACAACAAAGATACCGCAGTGATAGCCATATACCGCCCTCCCGCATATAGAAACGTTTCTCCATTTCTTGACTCCCTTAACCTATTACTAAAATCTTATTCCTCTTACAAAAATATTATACTAACTGGCGACTTAAATAAAGATATTTCAAGTGATACAATGGACTCACGATCAATAGAATACCTCACCATTCTAGACTATCACGGTATGCTTCCGGCACATACGATACCTACACGTCAAAATCGCACCTGTCTCGATCACTTAATTTTAAAAACCAAAATCTCAGCTTTTTGTTACGTAGCACATACCTCTGTAACTGACCACGATACAATTCTGTTCTTTTTGCCCACTAAAAACATTAACTCTATTGCAAAAGGTAAAACCATTGCAATTTTTAACTATGATAAAATTGAATACGACCTTTCACATATAAATTTTTCCCCTCTATATACAATATCTGATGTTAATGAAGCTACCAACTATTTTATTAATTCTATAAACTTAATTCTTAATTCCAATAAAATCCTAAAAATAGTACCTAACCGTAGAAGAATAAGGAAACCTTGGATGACAACTGGTCTCCTAAAGTGCCTGCGAAATCGGGATAACTTGCATCTGAAACTAAAAAGCACTCCAGAGAATAATATACTGATAACAACATACAAAAGATATAGGAATTATTGTGGTATGCTACTTAAAAATGCTAAAAAGAATTATGACACAGGACAATTAAACTCGGCGAAAAATGACACAAGCTATGGAAGGCGATTAAAAATATTACACACACAACCAAAACAAACACACTAGCCAACGAACTCCTTTCACCATCCGAACCCCTAAAATCTTTAAATTCCGTGAATACCTACTTTGCAAATGTGGGACGTTCCTTAGCCGAAATGATTACACCAACTACAAACACTGATACAGATACAGCTTCTCGTGTGCAACCCAATAGCTTCGTCATGCTGGAACAGATGAATCAGAAATTGAACAACTGATAATAAACTTAAAAAGTGATTGCGCAGTAGGCTCAGATAATATATCTGGCTCTTTTCTTAAAAGATTTAAAAACATTCTTGTCCGCCCAATCACATACATCTGCAACATCGCTTTAAATATCGGAGTTTACCCAGATGCCTATAAACTCGCTATTGTGCATCCTATCTACAAGAGTGGGGACAGAGACCGTTCAATAAATTATAGACCAATTTCCATCCTGCCCACACTTTCGAAATTGCTTGAAAGACTCATGAATAACAGACTCGTTAAATACCTTGAACAAAATAACCTCCTCTCGACATCTCAATATGGTTTCCGCTCAGGCATCTCAACAGAAAATGCAGTCCTAGATCTAACCAACGAAATTATAATCAATTTGGATAAAAAAGAAAAAGTAATTGGCATATTTTTAGACCTCGCAAAAGCCTTTGACACGGTCTCTGTCCCGCTGTTGCTGACAAAACTTGAGAGGCTTGGTATAAGAGATGTTCAGCTCTCTTTATTCTCCAGCTATCTAACAAATAGACGGCAATGCATAAAGATTAATGAGTGGTTAAGTGATGAGCTTCCTGTGTCCTACGGCGTGCCCCAGGGCAGTATTATCGGCCCTACCCTCTTTCTAATATGACCTATGTCGATTAAATATTCAAAACGGTTCTATTTTTACATATGCCGATGATACTGCCCTAATATTCCATGATAGCTCGTGGGAAGCAGTTCTTGCGTCAGCGCAGATGGGTTTAAACCGAATCACGACCTGGCTCACCCAGAACCGTCTAACCTTAAATGCCGACAAAACTCTTTACCTGCATTTTTCTCTCACATCAGCAGGTCAACCTCCTTTCTCCCTTAGCCCATTAACTGCCCACTCCTGCAACACATTGCTTTTAGCGAAATGCAACTGCTCTGCCCTCCGTACAACTGACTGCATTAAGTATTTGGGAGTACAGATTGACAACAGACTTTCTTTCCGGCAGCATGTAGAAGTTCTCACGTCTAGATTACGGAAGTTAATTTATGTTTTTAAAAATCTTCGGCATGCTGCTGAAAAGAAGTTACTCAGACTTGTTTATTTGGCACTAGTACAGTCTGTTATCCAATATTGTATAGTTGTGTGGGGCGGCACCGCTAAAACTAACCTTTTAAAGTTGGAACGCGGTCAAAGAGCACTCCTGAAGGTTGGCTGGCAATTACCATACCAGTTCCCCACCACTGAACTTTATAAAATTTGTGATGTCCTATCCGTCCGTAAATTATTCCTCCTCAAATTAATACTGACCACCCATGCAACAACTCCCTATGACCCCGATAAATGTGATACCACACGTCGAAAACACGCTGTCTGCTGCGTAAACTCGGTAAAAACTAGACTCGCTCAATCTAGTATTCTTTTCCTGGATGGTTACGTCTATAATAAGGTTAATAAAACCCTAAATATTCACCCACAGTCCAAATTTTCCTGCAAAAAAACCGTTATGAATTGGCTACTAGGTCTAGACTACTCAGACACAGAAAACATTTTATCAATATTAAAATAAATATCATGTTCATAATATTATATACTCGCACGTACATGCGTAAACTCACACACACATGCGTAAACACACACACACACACACATGCGTAAACACACACACACACACACACACACACATACTAAAACATGCATGCACCTTTATTTATCTCTATCATATTTATTATCTCAAACAACACGTTAGCTCTAAATCTTTATTGATTAAGGAGAGAGCCTGGAGATCCGTCACACAGGTCCTGAACCTACTACGGACTCCAGCTCTCAGAAGGTTCTAGCTGTAGCTAAATATTATTGGTACGAAATGTAACCTTTTGAGAAAAATAAATAAATTATTAAATTAAAAATCCCTGGGTTACTTTCATCTTAAAGCCCTGGTGTAAAAAATGGGTTGGCAACACGCAAGTGATACCTCTGGTAATGCAAGCGTCTATAGGCTACGGATACTGCTTAACATCAGGCGGGCCGTATACTTGTTAGCCACCAAAGTAGTATAAAAAAAAAAAAAAAAAAAAAAAATAACCCTCAAAAGCTCGTGTCTCAGTATTTGCTAATAAATGTAACGTAACAGAACACGGGTTTACTTTTGGCGCGTGTAAAACGAAAGTCGAAGTGAAGCTACATCAAATATTTACATAAGAAATTACACTCGTGGTATACGGGAATATTAAAGTGGATGTGATCGTTCAACTGTGATGTGGTTCACGAATTTATTATAGCTTACGTGTTAGGACAGACGATATAATGTAAGAGTAACAGATGACAAGTTTTTTAAAAATAATAATCATTTATTTCGGAAAGAATTCCATAGTGATAGTAACAATAGTGGGATTACTGCTATATAATTTACAATATTTTAAAAACAAAAATAGAAAAAATTAATACAATCAATATAAAATAATAAATTTTAATTATGAATTAATAGAGTTAAAATTAATATGTAAAATTTAGAAAATGAAAATGTACATCGATCCATCATCGTTGCATAAGCGAGTCCCACCTATCTGCGAACACATTTAGGATACTGTTAGTGTTGCAACGGATACGGACTAACAGAGAAGCACACCGCTTTCTGATAATTGCCGCAAAGCCATCCGTGTGCGCTTGGGCAAACATGCCTGACGCAACTACAGTTACATTAATACAACCACGGTGACAAAAGTAGTTGGTGGCATCACATTGTTTGTTTTGGTTTTTATACTACTTATCTGGCAAACAAGCGTACGGTCCTGATGGTAAGCAGTTACCGTAGCCATGCATTGCTAGGAGCATTACTCGCACATTTTGTACCCTCCATCTTGTAAACTTTGAATTTGAAGTATGAGTATTCCTGCATAAACAACTTTATTTTAAAGGCAGTTTCCCTTAAAGACCACTGTCACAATTTCACACACAGGAACAGAATTACCTACATCAATGTGTGTAATTAATTATTAAAAAATATTTTACCTTACGATAGAACAAAACTACAAAAAAAACTCATTTTGGAACCGGTTTTTATAGCTAATATATAAGCTATAAAACCGGTTCCAAAATGAGTTTTTTTTTGGAGTTACCTCCTTTTAAATAAAAAGTAGTTGATGCCTAACAATTACTTTGGCATTACGTATCGTGTTTCAAAAGGTATTGATTACCAATGAATCGCATAGTAATCGTCAGTTTATGCAACTGGAAACATACTGGACACGCTACAGAATGCAGCTGCGGAGCGGCCTTAATAACACTCTAAAACCAAACTTATTACTAAACAAGCCCTAGCGCTTCCATCTTCAACATTTTCAAATTCCTGACTTATAGCCGTACAAGTTTGCGGCAACGATGCCAATACTTACTATATCTTCTATCGCATCTTTCACTGCGCTTCCCCTGCAGACTGAACTTTCAGCGACGTCGATAATATTAATAGATAGGAGTTCTACGGATCGTAGACTAAAGATTAGCTCTCTATTTAGCTGGACAGTATAGTCTAGAAATTTTAGTTTAATATTGCAGAAATTGTATTATGTAGTTACCAACTTTTGAAACTTTCGTGGCGCTGCGCTGTGGTAAAGACACTTCCAATTCACAATTCTTTATTGTACTTTAAAAAAAATACAATATCGTTAACAAAAGTCATATTCAAAAACAATTGAATATTGAGTTTGTTTTGTATCTGTAGAAAATATACCTTAAATTTCAAAACTTAAGGTACATTGTGCATTGCATATATTGTGCACAAAAAAAGCAATGTATGCATTATTTCTTTGTTTAATCCTTTTAATTAAAAAAAGGATAACCGTTTATATAATTATTCGCATTAAAAAAGGTCATGTAAATCTAAAAAGGTTTTTATGTCAATGTTTCAATCGTTATCGCAGTAACTTATACTTTAACTATAATACAGTAATATGTATAAAATTATTACATCACAGGTAGGGCAGGTATATAATAAATCTCTGGAACAAGCATAAGTTCCCTTTAAACTAAGAACATAAATCTTTACACGAAATCTTAAAGGAACCTTATACCTATTACCGCTATATTCCAACATAATTTAAGACGCAGGCAATTGAAAATTTCTGAACGAGAAAATTTGTGAAGCCGGATAAAGATTAGGCGGGAGTTATGGCGGCTGTAGACGAATAAAGTTTAGTAGATAGCGCCCATCCCACACATCGTCTAGAATTTTGTTCCGGTTTGTTCTAGAAAGTTTTAGTAAGTGAATTCTTTTTGCAATATATTTTTGAAGTAGATATATTTTATAATGTTTGCGTTGTATAACAGTTTTAACTGAGTTTACGGAGCTTTAACATAGCAGTTATATAATGTTAAAAAACATCATAACGTTTGTGATATTTTGTTACAAAATAATATTGTAAGTATAACATTTTTTTTGCCTGTGAGGCCAGCCCCTAATTACATGAGATTTAACATACCTGGAGAAACGTGAGTGTGATCTATGCCTATCTTTAGGTACAATGTCGTAATGCTATGCTATATATCTTAAATTTACAATTAAATATTTCCTATATTATATTTACACTACTGCGTAGTAGTCATTATACTGCACAAATATGTGCGCAAACATATATGTGCTCTTTATTCCGTTACTTTTATAGTCCAATAGTACTGCAATCCCACACGGTATTCCCGCAAACCCGCAGGGGTATTCCGTAAGAGCGAAAACCGAGCGACCGCGAAAACGGAGCAAAATTTGGCTGTCAGATTGAAAATCGGTATTCCATATAAGCGAAAATCGAGCCTTTTTGACGTTTAGCAATCGTGTGTGTCGTCACCGAGCAATCACAACTGTCAGTTTGCGATCGCTGTTTCTTAGAGAATCAGCCGGTCGATCTAAACTTCGGGCATCTATTGTGAATAGATATTTATTTTGGCTTCACCTAGGAATCGAACCCGTAACCTTGTGTTTGGCTGTCACACTTAAAGATCTCTAGACCTAATGAGTCGGCTAATACACAACAACATTTGTATAAGAAGCCGTAAGTCATACCTTCATATTCTTCATACTGGAGAAAAATGAGGAAACCTTTCTCAATATCCTATGTTATTGCAGTCACCACGTGGCGCCAAACCATCATTTAGTAGGAGCATCATAGTTTCCCTTTATTTTACTTCTCCAACAGAAATGCTGACGGTATTCAATTTTTTATCAATACAAAAGTTATGTAATATGGAAAGTAGTTTATAAATCAGAAGAATGTAAATCGAAACAGTATTTTATCTGTGAGAGGGTGTTTGTTTTGTGTAGGGCACCATACATGCAAGCAAATCCTACCGGGGAAGGACCTCCGCTTTTCAGAACCACACAGCGGTGTAGTTGAGTTTCTTAATGTGAGTGCAGGTTTTCTGCGTTCATTCAGGGATGCGTTTTGAAAAAAACGTTTTCCGATCCCAGGGATACTCCTTAAAAAACTAGGTTGGCAACACGCAAGTGATACCTCTGGTATTGCAAGCGTCCATAGGCTACGGTAACTGCTTAACATGCGGGCTATGTTTTGTTTGCCACCTAAGTAGGATAAAAAAATGTCGAGTGCGAAAGTAACCAATTTGTAATTATGAATATGATTTGATTCTAAGTGACAGAACAAATTTGAATATCACGTTGTGGAATTTATACGTACTTATGTACACACAGCAACGGAGTTAGCTGTACAGCCCCTCTAGACAAGTGGCATATGTGATAGTGTAGTCGAAAAGTCAAAAACGAAATGTATGGCATTTGACGTACGTTTACGACATTATATCGTAGACTTACGTCAAATCCCATACATTTGTTTTTTTGACTTTTCGATTCGATTATCGTTTATGCCACTTGTCTAGAGGCTCAGGGTGAAGATTCGTTTTTTAGAAAAACCAATGTATGTTTTTGTGTGAAATATATTGTCATCTGTAGGTTTAGTCTAATTGTACACTGTTACCAAATTCCACTGAAATATATATAATGATTTTCTTAAAAAACGAATCTTCATATAGCGGCCCTGTACAGCTAACTCTGTTGCTGTGTGTACCTACTAATTCAGTGACTTCCCATTTGCTGATAGTTAAGTAAAACATAGTGCGAGAAACCCACATGCCTTAGAAGAATTTCTAAAGGCATGATTGATCTACAACCCATATTAAGCCAGCGTGTGTGAGTTAAGACTCAAACCCTTGTTCCTTGGACACCTCCGCTTTATCCAGAGAATTTAAAACTAAATCAATCAATCAATAAGCCTATCGCAGTCCACTGCTGGACATAGGCCTCTCCCAACACGCGCCATAGCTCATACAGTTCTCAACCTTCCGCATCCAGTGCGTCCCAGCAACCTTTTTTAGATCTTCGGTTCACCGACTAAAACTAAATAATTTTAATAAAATACAGATATTATAATAGATCATTATTATTAATTTTAACACAACAATTTGTGCCTAAAATTATATTATATTCGCAAAGCGTTCTAGAGATAAATAATGTTTTAATTAATGATAACATAGATTGTAGAGGTAACCGAAGTTTAGATAACAAGCGGTGTATTTTAGTGACATTATTATTTTGTTAAATTTCATTAAACACATTGTTCATATTATATAGGTATACTAGCTGTTGCCCGCGGCTCCACCCGCGTGGATGTCGGTTATCGCTGCAAAAAGTAGTATAATTTATTATTACGGAAAATATTTAAAGTGTACTAACCCTCCGCCCCGGCTTCGCACGGGTGGTATGGTAAAATAAAATATAATAATAAATAGGTATTCACAAATAACGTGGCATTCTATTCTAAAATAATTTTCAAAATCGGTTCAGTAAAACCAGAGATTACCCCCTACAACGTCACAAACTCACTAACTTTGCTTCTTTATAATAATACTAGGGGTCGCCCGTGACTTCGTCCGCGTGGTAATTTGGAACGTATATTTTTTTCCCGATTATGCAACATATCTCACTACTGCTCTGCCCCTATTGATCATAGCGAAATGTTATATAGCTTTCAGCTTTCCTGGATAAATGCACTAAGTAATCAATAAAAAAAGATTTTTTCTAATCGAACCAGTACTTTCTGAGATTAGCGCGTTCAACCAAACAAACAAACTCTTCAGCTTAGTATAGATTTCAACATACGAGTAACATGAGCACTGTGCCTTTGACATTATGTCTGGATCGAAGGCATTGGCGTACCATAGTTTCTACCTACTCTAACGGGAGACTGGCGTGAAAATATGTACGTATGCGTAATACTACCACTGCATAAGAAGCAATCGATTACAAAATAAAAACAGAATATAAAATTTCTAAATTTAAAAAAAACTCCACGTCCCTCGTTACCGTTATTAAAACATTAAATACCGTATCTCATTAGAAATCTGAGTGTTATCAAACCTTCCTCCTATTTGGAACCCTTCAGGTATATAGGTTGGGACTCTATTAGAGCAATTTACGAGTTCTATACTGTCCAAGGGACCTTTTTGATCCTAAATACATTTACATAGGTAATTAATAGCGGTTAGGGTATTAATTTATATGAATATCTACTGTTATTTAAATTAGAAGTACTATATTTAATTAAGAAATAACGCTTTCAATTATATTTTTCTAAAACGACAGCAACGTTTCTCGACACCTTAGAATAATCCTTGTATTACGGAAAGTTTGTTGAATTGCATTATCTTGTCTATTAGCTATTGATATAGTATTATAGTCATCATCTCAGCCAAAAGACGTCCACTGCTGGACATAGGCCTCCCCCAAGGATTTCCACAACTCTCGATCCTGAGCCGACCTTGTCTATCGGTTGCTCGCAACCTTTACCAGGTCGTTGGTCCACCTTGTTGGAGGCCTGCCCACGCTTCGTCTTCCAGTTCGTGATCGCCAATTAATTAGTATTATAGTAGCCAATAATAACAATTTAGAAACTTCTAGTTTTGTCCACATTGCAAATAAAAATAAATAATAAATTGCATTACCTTTTTACCCCGGGCGATTTTTATTTCTATGAAACAAAAACATCTGTATTCGATTTAATTATCTTTGAACTTGGTTTTCTTTTTTATGATAAGCAATTCGAAATATAAAATTCCGTGCCAGTATTTTTGAAAGTATATTTTCAATTTCATTTTTTCTTTTGACAGTTCTAAATTTAAAAGTGTAACTCATAATCACGTAATGGACAGCCAGTATCCCTCGTATACTTTTTAAATAATTCACAAGTTCATTTCCATTTTTTCCATTTCATCCGACACAAAATTCTATTGCTTCATCAAAATTTTATTGCTTTAGAAAATCAGAAACTCCGTCGGTGTGGCATACTGTCAGTCATTTTGATACGGGTGCAGCTCCGTCCCTTCTCGAGTTTAATTCTAGCATTAACTAAATTAACTTGAAACCGCAGGTGGCAAATTAAACTTGATAAAATAACTTGGATAAGTAACGGGTTTTTTTTTTTTTTTTTTATACTACCAAGGTGACAAACAAGCATACGGCCCGCCTGATGGTAAGCAGTTACCGTAGCCTATGGACGTTTGCAACACCAGGGGTGTCACTCACGCGTTTAGCAGACTTATACTACTTGGGTGGCAAACAAGCATACAGCCCTGATGTAAATTACGGAGTTATGTGTTAATAACCTCCTTTCTAAAGTTGGTTAAAAATAGTTTGAGATTTTTTTTTAATACTACTTGGATGGTAAATAAGCATATAGCCCGCCTGATGTTAAAAAGTTACCGTTGAGAATGGAAGCTTGCAATACTAGAGGTATCACTTACGTGTTGCCAATTAATGTTTTTATACTAGGGCTTTAAGATGGAGTATCCTTAGGATAGAAGTTTTTCTATCCTAAGGTGTTTCTTTCAAAACGCATTTCTAATTGGGTGCTAAAAACTCACACACAGAAACACAACTACACCGCTGTGTAGTTATTTGGCTATGCTATGTAGCTATGTATGTTATTATAAAATATACATGTCATATATTTGACATGTGTCACTTCGCTTACTCACTGTGAGCCGGTGTTTATTTCCTGGCTCAGTTCTACATACAGTGCGAGTGATCGTGTCTTTTAAAACTCGAATAACGATTCGGATATCCGAGCTCAATGGTTATTTTAATTTTATGTCTTTTAATTTTTATTGTGTTGTGCCAGTATTTTATAGATACTTTATTTTACTGGGAGTTTTAGGATGTATTAAGTTCAAATACCACCATCATCATCATCTCAGCCGAAAGATGTCCACTGTTGGACATAGGCTTATAATATAGCCTTGGAGGAGCAAGGATAATTTAATATTCACATTAAATATTTTTTATACTTTTTTATTTTTCTGAAGAGCAGTACCTGCCGTACGGATACAAAATATTATGCCTGTGATTTCATTTTTAAAATCCACGAATATACAGGACTTGTTTTCACCCGGGGCTTCGCTCGCGCGTTAATTCCTACGGAAATAATGTATTTTTTTCCGAATTACAAGTAGCTTATGTGCTATTTCAGGATATATTCTATCTCTGTGTTGATTTTATCCAGATCCATTCAACCATTATGGCGTGATTCAATAACAAACATTCATACATCCAACCATACATTTGTATTTTTAATATTAAAAAATACAAAAGATTACTTCTTAAACTTAAAACTTCTTCTTTAACTTAAAACTAAAATAGTTATACTTAATTGGGGTAACGTTGGCCAGAGCTGGCATTTTTTTTTATGAACGGAGGTACTTATTAAATTTAAGGTATTTAAATATTTATACTTGTCATACAGCTTTAATGAATTAAATATTGAATCAGAAATTGACTTTTAACTTATTACTTAGCTTAAAAGACGAATAAAGTACCTATTAATTTAATATTTATTATCTCTCAATAAATACTTATTCAAATTACTGTTATTTTACATGAAACCTCAAACAATAATCTTCAATATGTAAATGGTAACAAGGTCCAGTTTTCTTTAACATAGCAATTGAATGGCTCACAAAATCACTTCGATGTTGTTCAATCGGTTGAAATAATGGCTTTCGTGGTCTACTGAAATGTTGGAAGTTGGCCAACATTGGTACATCGAACATGCTCGATTTGATTATTTATTTGCACGATCGTATAGGTAAATTATCTTAGAGAGATTTTTGCATTTGTAGTTGTGTACGGTCAGCACATAAGGAAATAAATAATTGAGAACTTTTATATTTTTTATACTTTTTATAGTCAGTTACACCTTTTGACAGTCAATATTATATTCTTCTTAAAATTGTGCCGAACCTTTTTTGGTCGTACAATGAAATTCAAATCTTAAATTTAGAATCCCTGTTAATAAACATTAACAAATACTACTACAGCTGCAAAAATCTCTCGAAACTAATTTTACCATACGATGCCAAAGTTTACCTCGGGCATATATCATCATCGGAACATTTTTATTTAACAATGTTAAAGTAATAAAATATTGATTAAAAAAATATTACACAAAATAAATACTTAAATAATAAAAATGTGACAGACCTTATTTGCTGACCGTATAGTGGAATTCAAATTTCAAATTTTGAATCCGTGTACATATACGAACACTACTACAAATACAAAAATCTCTCTAAGATAATTTACCTATAGTATCTAATAACTTATTATACAAGAATGTTGATGAAAATTAAACAAAAGCTCATGTCAACATGTTCAAAATGATTCGAATTTTGTTCTTTTTTCTAAAATAGTTTTTTTTTAAATGACTTTGGAATAACGCATAAAAAGGTCGGGAACAAAATAAAATTAAATCAACCTTTATTATCCTATATATATAACTATAAATCAATACAACACTAATTAAAACAATAAAAAATCTCAGATTCAAAAGTATTTCTTTATTATTAATTTCACTTCAGAATCTGAGATAAATTGAATAAAACTATTTAGGCTACTTTATAAAATTAACTTACAAAAAAAAGCTAATTTAAAATTTTTGTTTCAGATTAAAACATGTCTGTCTCTGAATTTCGGCGGAAGAAGCTTCTGTACGTGTTCAACGTCTTCTTCGGTAAGCAAAATATTACTATTATACTATGCCTCTCTTACACTAGATAGACTAAGTCCTGGATTGAACAAAAACACTTTTCTTTTAAAACGCATCCCTACTGTACTTACATATAGGAAGGAATACAACTACTACACTGCTGTGTGAAGTTATTTGGCTGTGGTCTTCTGTAAGGTGGATGTGGGTGTTGTTCACTTGTATGGTGCCCTACCTCTGTTTAACTTTGTTTTGGAGATTTGTAGGTACCATTTGAACACTCAATTTTAACTATACTAGCTGTTGCCCGCGGCTCCGCCCGCGTGGATGTCGGTTATCGCTGCAAAAAGTATATAAGCCTATGTGTTTTTCCAGACCATAATCTATCTCTGAGCCAAATTTCATCCAGATCCGTTCAGTAGTTTTTACGTGAAAGAGTAACAAACATCCATCCATTCATTCTTACAAACTTTCACATTTATAATATTAGTAAGGATATAGAAGGAACAGTCAGTCAGTTCCTTAAAAACCTGAAAAGAAGCAAATTCAAACTTTATAAGAATTTTTTGGAGTTTTTCTTAGAGGATTTTGTACAGCTTGTTAAAAGTTTTTTTTTACTTGTTTCAGATGTGAATCAGAGCGGCACGATAGAGAGGAAAGACTTCGAGTTGGCCATCGAAGTGAGTAATTTGTTCTTATACTTAGTAACGTGTTTTGTTAGATACTAGTGGCACGTCCCTACTTTGCACGGACATTTTTTTTAGTAGGGAGGACCTCTACTAAAAAATAGTCCACCCGTGCTTCCGTCAATAACCATCCACGTTTATGTTGATAAAAAAAATATGTATAGCCTATGTTACTACTTCTCAACCCATAAACGTCCCACTGCTGGGCACGGGTCTCCTCCATAAATCTGGAGGGATATAAGCCTACTTATACCACGCTGGCCAGACGGGTTGGTATAGGGTTTTATTTCGAGTTTTCCTTCTCTTGCAGTGGATATTGTCTGCCGGACTTACTCCCTTAGTCGACTCTTACGACACCCACGGGATGGAATGGGGTGGTGACATTTGTATTCTTAATCCGTCACCACACGGAATATGTTACTCGCTGATAATGTAGCTTTCTAAACGCGAAAGTAGTTTTTGAGTTTATTTATTACAAATTTCTATTTATAATATTAGTATAGATGAAGATATAGCTAACCGTCATTGCCACGAAAATAATAGTTGCGTTATACTACAAGTAATATTACACTTGCTTAATAGAGCACAAATGTAATAATTGGAAATAATTACAGCTTAATAAATCTATTGTTACGATATTCTATCGTAACAATAGATTACAACAAGAATAGATAGAAAACTCTGCTAAAAAGCAATTTCTTACAGGCAGGTTACGATATTCATATTATTAAAAAAAGTAAAGGCTAATTTGTGAACAGGATTAATGACATTGAAAATAATTTAAAGCTCCCTTTACATATTGGCTAAACATACGCCAATATGGACCAGAGTATACTCATAACATAATAATTAAGAATGCGAAAATGACAGTAGTTCAATGTTCCACTGATAGTCTTAAATGTACTGTGGTGCACATTGGCCTATGTTGGCCCAACGTGTAGAGGAGGCTTAAAATTTACATAACTTAACCTTAGATCAAAGCCTTAAACCAAAACCAAAGATTAAGTTTCAAACAAACTCTTATATGAAGTCCTATTGCATTATCTATTCTATACTAATATTATAAAGCTGATGAGTTTGTTTGTTTTGTTGAACGCGCTAATCTCAGAAAGCACTGGTTCGATTAGAAAAAATCTTTTTTTGTTGAATAGTGCATTTATCCAGGAAGGCTATAGGCTATATAACATCACGCTATGATCAATAGGAGCGGAGCAGTAGTCAGATATGTTGCAAAATTGGGCAAAATATTCCAAATTACCACGCGGACGAAGTCGCGGGCGACCCCTAGTAACACATATACATATATTACCCAATAGGAATACTCCATTTGCACACTAGCAGTACGAATCTAACCACAATCTAACTATAATTTCGTGTTACTATTAGGGCACGATACGCAATACGGAATAGTTCAATATCCAATATACTTAGTTATGACTGTAATTTATCAATTCGGCACTCATTAGGATAATTACAACACGAGGCAAGCCACAGATGTTTCATGATTGATTATTGTTTATGGTACACATATGAGCCAATATAATTGGCGGTACGATTGGCAATTTAAGCTAGTATTGCTATATTAATTTGGTCAGAAATTTATCCTAGCGGCCCGTCCTATTTTCGCATGGATGGAAATTTATATAGTTTTATTACTATCATGGACAACGGCTCTTCCATTAAAGTAATAAAATATGTGTACAAATTCTGAAAGTTTAAAAGAATTTTATTATATAGTTTCCTATTTTTTTGCCTAATAGTTAATTCTTGTGTTACTGATATTGCTCTAATTATATATTTGCAATTCCCTATGGAGACGAAAAGAGCACCGTATGATCAAGGCTCTATTTTTCGAAAAAGAAACACTTAAAGAAAAAGACTAATAGTCTACGTTACTACGTAATAAAAGGTATAATATTCTACTAGTAAATGAATTCTTAAAATTGGATCAGGCGTTTCAGATTATTTATAATAAAGAAATCTTTTTTATTTTTTTTTCTACATAATATTAGCATAGGTAAGAGTAGGTATTCACAAACCTTTACGTCAATGTTTGATAGTATATCTTCCATCTCAGCCACACACGTGCTAGACATGGGCGTGTCTCGAGGATTTTCACAACAGTCGATCCTGAGCTGACCACGTCTATTGGGTGTCCGCAACTTTTCTCAGGTCGGTAGGTCCACCTTGTTGGAGGCTTGACCACGTTTCATCTTCCAGTTCATGGTCGCCACTCTAGAACCTTTTTGAAAGCTATGTGCCCAATTCATTGCCACTTTATTTATTCAATTCTTTGAGCTATGTCGTTTACTTTAGTTCTTCTACGATCTTACGTATTATATAGTTAGTAATAATTGCAACCAATTTTCATATCTTGTACTGTAGGATGTTTAGGACAATCAACCATTTTTATTTTATTTATTATATATTCTGTTTCATTGAATGTAACTCATACTAAGATTAATCAGCCACTCAAGTAGCACGCAGATTGCTATCGAAAGAATACAATCTACATTAGAATATAACTGTATTCTACAATACCAGTATTGTGCACAACAGATTGGTATTGCTAAACAGCACAAAGCCAACAATATTACGAATATATCGCGAAGAGTAACATTGGACAAAGGTATAGCTCGGTTAAGGCATGCACGTTTATATTGCTTTCTTGTTTATCTGTTGGGTAAATAGTTACCGCAGAACATTGATTATTGTGTACTGGTGGGATTGTATTCGGATCAGTATCTAGATTAATGAGAATGCGGTGGTTTTGGTGTTGCTAGAAAGCTAGTTGGATTAAATTTACTGAAATGTTAAATACATTTATTTGCTTGGCAAACTTCGTACCACCATATAAATAAAGATCTTTTTCCCTTCTATACAAACCTTGTCCTGACAATAACAAACACAAAAAAAGAGTTATCTAATTTGGTGCAGTCGATCGAAGGCTATTGGCTTACATTCATTTGGGGGGTTCAATTTTTATTTATATAGATGAATATTTTAAACATTCAAAGTCTAAGTCAAAGTCAAACTCATTTATTCATTTAGATCAAATACATTATACTTCTGAACGTCATAAAAACAAATGCCAGCATACTTTTTTCCTACGGCCAATTCGCTGACTATGGTAGGGAATCGAGAAGAATTGGCAAGAAATTCTATTAACTTAGTAATATAAGATTCAAAAGGTATTTATTTTTTTGTTATAATATAATGTGTGATCTAAAGCCGAATGGGAATGTAACCGACTTATACGCAAGATATGTGAGTTTGACTCCCGGTCCAATATGAATTCTGAAATGGGAATTTTTCTTTGTAAAGTTTCTCATCAATAAAGATAGTATCGTGTTTTGACTGCATCAGTTTACATGCTACTTTATTTGTACCTATTTTACAAAAGATTGTAACTATCAAGCGATTAAAGAGAGAGGCCTAAAATTCTTGCTAGTTCTTCTCATGGTCAGCGAACTAGCTGTAGGCTAATTAGCTGACATCATCTTTCAGGCTTATTCATAATTTATGACCTTCATAAAGTGTTACTTTGTAATCTTAATGAATTTTGAGTTTGAGTTAAAAAAATAATACTATCTAGGGTGAAGGAAAACATCGTGAAGAAACCTAAGAAAGTCTTAGATGATATACCAAAGATATGTCTGATCCACCAACATTATTAGGCATTAGGCTAACTGGTGTGGATTATGGCCTAAAATCATTTCATTTTTTTATATTACTTGGGTAGCAAACAAGCATACGGCCCGCCTGATGTTAAGCAGTTACCGTAGCCTATGGACGCTTGCAATACCAGAGGTATTATTAGCGTGTTGCCGACTCATTTTTTTACACCAGCTGTTTAAGATGAAGTATCCTTGGAATAGGAAACGTTTCTTTTAAATTGTACCCCTATATGAGCGCTGGAAAACTTACTTCGGCGTAGTTATTTGACTGTGGTCTTCTGAAAGGTGGAGGTCCTGCCTCAGTCGGGCGTGCTCGCTAGTATGGTAGCCGAAATTCTCTAATTTAAGGTTTACGCTATGGCCTAAACCTTAATGAGAGAGGTAAATCTTTAGTATATCTACGCCAGTCGGAACGGATTGCTAGTACGTAGCATATTTAGCTTCAGCGATTGGATGCTTTTACCATCGGTGATATGGAAACGGAGTGCTTTATTCCGGATACAAGTGCCAATCACCGTAATTGAATTGCTTTTCAGCTACATGATACAGACCAAATACACTCTATTTTCAAATCAATAGTGGTTATACCTTTATTTATTACAAAAAAATACATGTTTTATTGATAATATTTTTCCTTTTTCTTTGTGTAGAAAATCTGCCACCTCCGAGGATGGAAACCAGGTGACCCCAAAAACACGGAGACACATGAGACCATGATCAAGATCTGGGATGGGCTGCGGAAGAGGGCTGACTCCAATAAAGATGGACAGGTAACTAAACAATTATATTAAACCTTCTATAAAAGTATCACATTTTAAAATTGCAGCAACTGTATTGATGTCCTGGATAATATTGGTATTTATTTTTTATGTTATATCATAAGTATCGAGATCGCTAAATATTAGTATGTGAGAAAGAAGCAACTTGTAGGCATTTTTGTTAAATTATGAAACAAGTGATGATTAATTCGGAACGCTTGATATAATTATCACAAAGATGCATTTTAGTAAATTAAAGTAATAAAATTTTACTCAACTATAAAACACATTCTATTAAAGTAATTTGTTCATCTTCCTTTATACAAAGATCACGCAATTTAATAATACAGAAGCGCCACATGATTAAACCGTTACGAGCTCAGCGACCTTCGCCAGAATTACTGGGGCGACGATTTACATACTCCATAGCCCGTCAAACAATGCGTTACGTAACGAACTGAAAGCCTACGGTTTATGAAAGCCTTGAATTACGAAGCAAAAATTGTAATAAAAGCTTTTTGAAAATTTATTACAATAAAAAATGGTCTTTTTTATACGTTTGTCATTATTTATTCGTGTGACATTGCTAATCTATAGTGTATTTCACATAGCATGGGTACTGTGACGTTTAATATTTTACGATGAAGGTGAAAGAAAATGATTGAATCGATCTCTAACCAATAGACTTATTAAATGACCAAGAGTCTAGAGTATTCAATTGATAGTTTTTTTTTTCTTCTTTTTTTTTCTTTAAAAAAGACAACTCTCGCACTAGAGAACAAGCTCTGTGTCGCGGGGGACTTTACAAACATACAATTAACGGACAAAAATTACACCCAAACTCAGAACAATTCTTTGCGGGTCACACAAAGTTTTGTCCTGTGTGGGAATCGAACCCGCGCATACTGCGACCACTGGACCACCGAGGCAGTCATTTAATCGTCTTTCACTTTCACGGATATTTATCTCCAAATATCAAACGTCACAGTATCCATGCTATGTGAAATAGACTATAGTGTTAAATATTTATAAAAGACATCTAATGTTATACGTTTTTTTAAATCAATTGTCTGGAGACTTATTATTTCCAATTAAAATTGACCTAATACCCTTTTAGACACATTTTAGCGTACTATACTAACAAAGTATTCATCAATTTATTTCCAATGAACGTGATCAGGAATCCTTTGTGTACATGACGCTGATTAAAATATTCCAATGAAAAATTTAATAAAACCAAGTACCAAGCATCTGTAGTTTATTTTTAGAGCCCGCCATGAGCTCGCTTCAGTTTTATTATCCAAAGGCACGGCAATCTTTTTTAATGTTAGTGAAATTCAAGCACAAAATGTATAATGAGAACATTTCTAAAACTACTTTAGATAACGAAATTTCTTTTAAAAATCGAATGCTTCGATGCAAAATTGCATAAGATTAAAAGTGCCTCAGAATTTTGATGCTCACTCAGAATATAATATATTAATGCCAAAGGTAGTAAATTTATAGAAAAGTATAATGATGACTTTTTTTTAATTTTTTGTTTTCTTTTTTTAAACAAATAGAATCTAAAGAACCGGAATATTTTTGTAGTTTAAATTTTATATAATGTACAAATTGGACAGTTTCAGTTTACAGATAAGTATAGAAAATAAAGAACAAAATTTTTACTAAATACTTAGTAAACGTAGTAAGAAAAATATTATAAGTATAAAACTTACTTAACAAATTAAATGAAATTATTGATAATTGACGTGTCTGTACAATAAAATTTCATTGATCTTTAATTATTGTATGTGAAAGAAGAATACTAATATGTATAAAAAAGTTTGTTTGACAGATGTGCCACATATTCGCTATACCTATATAACTTTTGACAGCTTGATACTGTTTGTAAAATTTATCTTTCAACTTCACAAAGGAAAACTTTATAAGCCGTAAAATATTCTGCTTTTATCTATCAATAACTTATCTTCCATATTCATAGTTTATGGATGCACTCACGCAAATAAAACGCTGGATCCTAAACTTGAATAAACAGCTCAACCCGTGTTCCACTCTTGGACATAGATCTGAAGAGAACTGATTTAGGACTTAATTTACACACACTGGCCATTGTTTTCCTTTTTTCATAATTAGCAAATGGTAATTAATTTGATTAGTACGTATAATTCACACAAAGCGATATTTAATGGATACCGGCTAGGGTATTCCGTAAGAGCGAAAACCGACATTTGATTTTCAATCTGACAGACAGATTTTGGTCCGATTTTCAATCTGACAGACAGATTTTGGTCCGATTTTCAATCTGACAGCCAGATTTTGCTCCGTTTTCGCGGTAGCTCGGTTTTTGCTCTTACGGAATACCCCTGTGGGTTAAGAACCCAGAGTCTCTTTTTCCCGCACGTTTTAAAACGTCATGGTACGGCCCCTGAGCTTCCCTATAGTTTATATTTTTATCTCCTACCCACCAGGTATCCGTCGAAGAATGGGTGTCCATGTGGAACGACTACGCCCAGAATCCATCAGCTGCTTTGCAGTGGCAGCAGCTTTATGCCCAATTCATGTTCCAATTGGAAGACGCCAGTGCTGATGGAACCATCGATACCGATGAGTTCACCACTGTTTGCTCTTCCTATGGCATCGATCCTCAGGAGTGCAAGGTGGCATTCAGTAAGATGGCTAAGGTGAGAATTTCAGAATTTTAATTTAAAGTATTCACTACAAAAAGGAAAAAAAACATTTTGATAGATGGTAAAGAGTCTTCATACATGGGGTATAATGGAAGTCGTTACCAAGATAGTTACCAAGTAGGCTGAAACATGCTATTGTGGATAGTGTTGGCATCAAACATAGAGGTCATGAAGACCATAGGAGAGAACTTTAACAAGCAATAAGATAAAATAGATTTTAAAAGACAGGCAGAAACACAGCTTGATACCTCGCTAAATTGAGACAAACTGATGATGTACCTCTACCAAACAAAAGATTGCAGCCCTAATAATATTATTAGGTAGTCCTATAAATATTTTTTTCCTAACTCCTCCTATTTACTTCTGATTAAATTCGTTGCGGGGTCCAAGACAGGAGGTTTAGTTATCCACGGGACGCGCGAGTGTCAAAGCTTGGTGTATCAGCTGGTTACTCCGCTGTTAATCATGGCTCACAGGAGTCACAGCGGTGGGCATGTGGGTGGGATTGTCCTGAAAAATAGTCCTATAAATGAATGCACCAAACAGTCGTCACCAATTAGTCACACGATATTCCATGATAATTAAAGTATACTCCCATTATAGAAGAGTAGATTTACGCTGTGGTACTATAATTATCATAGTCGCAATAATGATGCTCTGCATAGCAATTGATATAATTTCCATAACCACCATATGGCCATAATTACATACTATCGTACGCTACCAATAGAATAATTAATCATTTAATAATTGGGTTAACTTGATTGATGATAAATTAATATTTTCAACAACACTACATTTATGTGGAACAAGATTCCGCGCGTACAATTCCAAAGGAACTTTTTAACCGACGAAAAGGATCCATGAGAAATTGGGAGAAGTCCTCAAATATTATAAAAAAGTGAAAAATAAAGCTTTGCTACTTTTTATCCCGGAAAAATCACTGTTCCCATGAGGTTGTATGCGTGGGCAAAGCCACGGGCAAAAAGAAGTATAACCATATTCTTGGGTGGTTGAACGCGTCCCTAATCTTTCTTTCATTAGTAGCAAGCTTATTTTACTGTTAGGGCAGAACACAACATGAATAGTTTCTAGCTGCTTTTATGTGAATACTAAGCTTTAATTGTCTGGGTATAGTAGAGGTAAATCTTTCCGTATATTGTGTACGCCCGCGACTTCGTCCGCGTGGTAATTAGAATAGTACATTTCCTCGATTTTTTTACATATCTTACTACTGCTCCGCTTCTATCGATCATAGCGTGATATTATATAGCCTTCCTGAATAGAGTATTTTAAAAAAAGTTTTTTTATAATCGAACCAGTACTTTCTGAGATTAGCGCGTTCAACCAAACAAACAAACTCTTTTGCTTTATATTTATATTTTTTTTTTATACTGCTTGCGTGTGCAATCAAGCATACCGCTCGCGTCGTGGTAAGCAGTTACCGAAGCCAATGGGCAATAGCAATAGTTAAGGCATTACTCCAGCTGTTTTTTGTAACCCAAAAATTAGTAGCACCAGGGACTTGAGATGGGATATCTTAGGCTGATCTCATTTACAGATGAGTTTTTAAAGAAACGTTTCCTGCAGACTCTTGACTCACTCACAGCAACTCAACTACGCCACTGTGTGTATCTACTTTAAGATGAAGGCCCTTCCCCAGTCAGGTTTGCTCACTTGTGTGGTGCTCTACATCTTTTGAAACGTTTATACTGAAACTAGGAGTCGCCCGCTACTTCATCCGCGTGGTAATTTGAGACGTACATTTCCCCGATTTTGCAATATATCTCACTACTGCTCCGCTCCTATTGATCATATTGTGATGTTATATAGCCTATAGCCTTTCTGGATAAATGCAACAAAAAATATGTTTTCTAATCGAACCAGTACTTTCTGAGATTAACGCGTTCAACCAAACAAACAAACTCTTCAGCTTTATAGTATTAGTATAGATATAAAATACATTAGATATATTTCACTGTCTTGTTATCTGCGCACCCAGTTTTAAGTTTTTTATTTGATGCAATACATTTTGATGGATCCTATGTTATTTTAATATATATGTAGAAAACCCTATATATATCATTCTGCCGTCCGTCGGGTAGTCCGTATACAAAATGAGTTTCGAACCAGAAAGTACCAGAATAATACGAGTATACCGTATAAAATTACGTCCGGAACTTTTAGTCATTAAAATACAGTAGGACAGTAATGCGGAGTTTTATGATCTCTATTGAAAAAGTTTGTATTCCGTTTTTATGTCGCCATAAATTGAAAGTACCAAAATTTTATATACATATACATTATTTTTTCAACTAGCGCTCTGGCCCGGCTTTGCACAGGGGGATTATGTAATTTTCTTAGGGATCCCGTTGTCCAATATTTAAAAATATATACACCATGTTACTCTGTGATAATTCTTTACAATTTAGTATGCTTCTGGTGAGAGATTTTTGAGAATAGGTCTAGTAGTTTTGGAGTTTATTTAATACAAACAAAAATACTAATATATTTTTTGACGTCACGCTCCTGGAGCGCGATGCACAGCTAAGGGGTAGTGTGCATAATAATACCAGTCCATATAGTCCATTTAGTTGCAGGGCAACCTTAAGTGTTTTATTTATTTAAATTGAATGGGTTATCAAAGGTCACTGGTCCTTAGTGTCATTTCACTTATGTATATCAAAACGTAGTCAACGTTATTACCAGAAGTTAATCCCATAAACATAAGAACTACTTATAAAGAGGTTTATAAATTCGTATAGACAACATGTCTAAGTTAAAAAACTGTACCAGAGTATATATATTAGTACACGGGGCTACGGAGTAGAGGACCTACGACAGTGCTACGACGTAGACAGCTGATGCCGAATAAACACTGCTTGCGTATATTTTGGTTATTAATCAAAACTTACACAAAACTAAATAAATCAAAGTAGTATAAACGAAGAACTATTCAATTATTATACAATAGTATATGAAAGTGATACCTATAGACAGGTTATAGATTGTCTCAGTGACGCAGTGGCATACCTACATATGATAGTCGCGCAAAGATAGGCTAGATTTCCGCAGGTTAAAGTATTTTTTTAATTTAAAATTCTGCACTTACTGTACAAAGGTGGACATAATGGCTTAAGCATTTTCTACCAGTCTACCTCTTACCTCTCTTCTCTTTTAGTAAAAGATTGGGTGCTTTTTGACGGCAAATTTTTGATATCAGCCCAGAAATCTTAAAGTTTTGCCCTGTGTATTGCTATAGGCTCGCATAAATAAAGCTCATGAAATGTGGATGTCATACAACTTTACATAAAGGTTTTATAGTAAAAGAAAAAAATTAAGTACTTACGTACTGTAATTATTTTTGCCAAGAAACCGACAATAATATAAACCCGTAGCGTGCTTCCCGTCAATATTTTCTGTTTCATAGTACACCTGCCTACAACCTACATTGATTTTGCCCACTTAGGAATTCTTTTCGTAATTTAATGATCGCTAGTCACGAGATTCTGACACAGATTTTAGTCGCAGCATTATAGTGATTTAGTGCTTTCGTGCAGTCTGTAAATGTAAAAATATAGTAAAAAACATTATTTACTTTACTAATTTATAAAATAAACAACACAAAAAAAACAAAAATATATAAAACTAGCTGTTGCCCGCGATTCCGCCCGTGTGGATGTCGGTTATCGCTGCAAAAAGTAGCCTATGTGTTATTCCAGACCATAATCTATCTCTTTGCTAAATTTTATCCAGATCCGTTCAGTAGTTTTTACGTGAAAGAGTAACAAACATCCATCCATCCATCCATTCTTACAAACTTTCACATTTATAATATTAGTAGGATTATACACAAGGTGGACCAACGACCTGGTAAAGGTTGCGGGCAACCGATGGACAAGGTGGGCTCAGGATCGAGAGTTGTGGAATCCTTGGGGGAGGAATCCCTATGTCCAGCAGTGGACATCTTTTGGCTGAGATGATGATGATGATACACATGGAGCACACAGAAGAAGTGGAAACAGCGTGGGCAATGCTAGAGCTAGTTTTAAGCCCACTCGAATCATATCACTTGGAACATTGGTTTTTTAGACAACTCCAGCTCTAAAGATCAAGCTCTATTACGCGGGGGACAATTAACTTACGTAAATTACACCTAGACTTAGCACAAAAATTTTTGTTTAATATTTTACTCAGTCTGCTACATAGGTATTTGATAGCTATCTTATCAAATAATCTTGTTTATAATGTTTGCTTCGTATTAATATGAACATACACGGTTATTACGTAATTTATTTTAGAACTAAAAGCGCTCATAGGAAGGTGCACTCGCTGTTCGGTAAAACACTCAGCGGGATAGGCTACCAAGGGTGTGTAAGCTGCATAGTGGTATTTCATCTGAACGTCTCCGTGTTTCGGAGGGCACGTTAGAAGTTATGCCACGAGAGAAGTCAGTCAAGACAAAGGCCTTAAAAATTATAGTACTACTAGCAGGCCGCCCTGATTTCACCTGGGCTTCAAATATACAATAGAAAAGGGGAATTTTCTTCAGATGAAAATTAACCTGTCTGTAAAGGTGTACTGAGAAAGACACATTAACAGAATTGAATTAAAATGGGTTAAGTAGTTTCGAAGATTTGTGAACGTACAACGTGACGCAAGATTTTTATATTTAAATATAGAACGTAGCTTTTTTCAGTAAAGATAAAAATACGGCATTCGGGTTTATGTGAAACATAACTTAGAAGGTATTCCCTAAGGAAATAATAGTTTTATTTGACAAATGTTTAGATTTACATAAAATAAGCCGAGATTCATTTTTCTGAATTTATTTTGCGAATAAAAGGCTCAGGAGTATAATATATAGGAATAAAATATAATAATCACGTTCTGACCATTTAGATACCTGTGGATTGTAGATCAGGTATCATGCAAAATTCGTCTTTAGATATCTTGTTACACCGCCCGTGGTCATAAGCAGCAGAGTCTCTGTCATTTGCCATTCTAACAAAAGACAATAGAGTATCAAGTAATACTTTTTTTTTCATAAAGAACGTGTTCTTTTATGTTTCTACTAAAGGCAAACAAGTACTCAGATCAGATCAGATCAGTATAGTTGCTTACAACTGTTTGCTCAAAACCTTTTTCTGTGGTCTTTGGAATATTTGGTTATTGGCCACTTTAAAGGTATAAAACATTAAATTTGGTATTTTGTTACGATTGTTTAAAAAAAAAAGATTTTAGTTAAAAATAAGATTAAAAGAAGTAGGGCAATTATACCAATCAGCGAGCCCAATAAATAGTTAAAAAAGGGTGCTAATTAAACAGGCTTCTTTTTAGTATCATTATTCGCCCCCAAAAATGTATGTTGCCTTCTAAATTACTAAGTCAGCCACAATTAACGAGCATCAAAATAATACTATCTTAGCCACTAGTTATCTTCTATGTGAACCACTCTAAATACTATTCAGCATAATGATTATTTTTTAGCATCTAAATTTGTAGCATGCATTCTAATAGTAAACTTCTAAAATACTATTAAATGACATCAAAATATATATTTATTTAGCATCTAACTTTTTAACTGAGTACGTTTAAAATGTAACTCATCCCATATAAATCGATAGTCAAAATTTTGCTAAAAATGTCATCAAATAGTCGGTATATTGGCCACTAATATTATCAGAAGCTATTGAGGAGATACAAAATAAAAGACTTTATTTTTGAAAAATCAATTTGTTTATTGAATAACCATCATTTTACTTATAGAAATAATAGAAACATATGAAAAGGGCTAGTATTTAAACGAGCGACTATAAATTCAATTTATGGGTGTCCAAATTACTGAATATGGCGTACAGAAATACTAAGTGAGTGACAAACTAAGGGCAAACACAAATTCAATTTATGGGTGCCAACATTACTGCATATGGCGCACAGAAATACTGTATATGGGGTACAGAAATACTAAGTGAGCTAAAAACTGAGGGCGAACACAATTTATAAAAATTAGCGCTTCGCCGGCCGCTGCCGCGGCACGCTCGCTTCGCTCGCTCGGCTCGCGCGTTGTTAGGGTCACAGTTCTAACCTAACCTAACCTACTTGTCTGATAGCATCTCGTTTCTGGTAGCAAATGCATGAATATATAATAATATTCAAATGCATGACTTTCTAGTCGGTCACTTAGTAATTTAGTCGCCCACCTATTAATTTAGTCGCAGGGCTAGAATTTACAGTATCTTATTTCACGATAAAAGAATATGATGTATTATTTTACATGCTAAGTTATAATAAATGGTGCTTTCTGTAGAAGCTTGAATTATATTTTTTTGAGGACATTGCGTAGAAGCTGTAAAACGTAAAATGGTGACGAGATGTAAAATCCGTGGCCGAGTTAGTAAATTAGGTGGTAATGCATAAATAAGAAGGACAAGTCACAATAATTGATGATCTTTACTTGACGCTTTCTATAGAATATTTAGCGGGCGTTGTAAAAAAGACGAATTAGTTTATTAGAGGCTATGTCATTTTCCCGTTGCTTAGTAATAAAATTAGAAGTTTAATCACGTGTCCAATAAATATTTTTGTGGCTAGACTTATAATTTCCCGTTAAAAAATCTATTTTTAAACGTGTATAAAACTGTGTTTACGATTTACCGTGCCCCAGTTAGCCTCCCCAATCAATCAATTTGTACATTCACTACCGAACCATGGAACAACGAATTGCTTTCAATAATTACGTAGCTAGAATACATATCAATCACAATTTTACAATCCCAATATACTGCATATAAAATCCTCAATTTGTAAACAGTTTTTGCATTGTCAGAAACTTTAACAAAGTAAATAACAGTCGATACCAAATTAACTGAGCAAATTTTATTGGCCGTCGACGTACAAACCAAAATATTGATGTAACATCAACAGCGATGCCAAATTGAAATGTTTACTCATCATCAATGAAGGGAAACATTCGTATTGTTGTTTATATTTTTGATAATAATCATAACTTAAACTATATCATACTTTGACAGCCTTTTAAAGGCTTTTTTTTATACTACCAAGGAGGCAAACAAGCATACGGTCGTCCTGATGGTAAGCAGTTACCGTAGCCTATGGACGCTTGCAACACCAGGGGTATTACTCGCGCGTTGCCGACTCTTTAGAAACCTTATAACTCCTTTCTTGAAGAACCTCATGCTATAGTCTTTCGGGAAAACCTCGGCCGGGAGCTCATTCCACAACTTAATCGTACGTGGCAGTAAATTCCTCTAAAACCGTTTTTGAGAGACTTCTCATAATTTTACCCTTCCCAATCATAAGAGCCCGTAACAATTCGTGTATTCGAAACCATAATTTGAAGCAACCATTTGTAGATATAGCGAGGCAACCAGCTAAGCGAACTAAATACCATTGACACTTATATAAGGTGTGCCACTAGATGAGCAATAACCCAAAAAACATCCTATCAAAACAATATAAGACCCCGCCGGCTGATTCTCTAAGAAACAGCGATCGCAAACTGACAGTTGTGATTGCTCGGTGTCGGCACACACGGTTGCTAAACGTTAAAAAAGCTCGGTTTTCGCTCTTACGAAATACCCCTGCGGGTCATATGCCCGAGCGTCTTTTATTTTTTATATAGAATGCAACTCCGATTGTCGATGTAATTAATGTTACTGTCTTATCGCGTTTATGTCAAACATGCTAACGAACTAGAGTAAAAGAGATAGATATACTTTTGATTGTTTGGTGATTTCAAAGCTACGTCGGCATAATGGAATAGCGGTAACAGCAGGCATCAATATATGTATAAGTTTACCACAGTCACCAATAAAGTCAAACTATTTAATAAACTTAATTCAACAAATCCCAAAAACATAAGTAACGGTGACATCAGAATAATATTATAATCAAAATCGAACTATAATAATAATATTTAAAAACAGTAGATCCATATTATTAAAGTTAACAACTTTAGTTAACTTTTATTAAATGAAGCATTATTCCTTTTCAATGTAAAACTAGACACGCCCACATTTTGCCAGCTGTGTATTGTCCCACGTAGTAAGAACGAGCTTAGTGGTATTATTATGAACGTGAAATACTTTTTTCTTGCCACAACATTGGCTAGATAAGAGTTATATTAAGCAAAATACTTTTGTGGCACAACTACTAGGTACAGTGACAAACAAGAGTACGGCCTGCTTGATGATAAGCAGTAACTGTAGCCTTTAAACGCTTGCAATATCAGCCCCTCTAGACAAGTGGTATAAACGGTAGTCGAATAAAATAGAAATAATATTATATTTGACGTAAGTTTACGACTTTATATTGTAAAGTAATATCAATTTCATACATTTGCTTTCTACTGTATTCTGTTTATGCCACTTGTCTTGCAGGAGCATTACTCGAGCGTTGCTAACCTTACATAATTGTAACACTTAATAATTTTGTTAAAGGATAAGAAGAAATGTTATTACAAAATAACTTTTGCTTTACTACACTCCCACATTGGAACACAATTACACTACTGTGTATAGTTATTGAGCTGTGGATTGAAAGTCCTTCTCCAGTCACACTTTCTTACTTTAATTGTGCTTTACCTCTCTTGAGAAAAGAGGTACACACGGCAACAAAGATAGCTGTACAGAGCCTCTAGACAAGTGGCATAAGCGATAGTCCAATCGAAAAGTCAAGAAATCAAATATGGGATTTGATACATACATTTGCTTTTTTGGCTTTTCAATACGACTATCGCTTATGCCACTTGTCTAGAGGGGCAGGGCCGCTATGTAAAGATTAGATTTAGAAAAAAAAATTGTATACGAGTATATTTCTGTGGAATTTGGTAACAGTGTACAAATGACTGCTTCGGTGGTCCAGTGGTCGCAGTATGCGCCTGCTGTGCACGAGGTTGTGGGTTCGATTCCCACACAGAATAAAACTTTGTGTTCTGAGTCTGGGTGTAATTTGTGTCCGTTAATTGTATGTTTGTAAAGTCTCCCGCGACACAGAGCTTGTTCTCTAGTGAGGGAGTTGTCTTTAAAAAAAAAAAATATATATATATATATATATATATCACACAAATTCATACATTGTATTTCCTAAAAAACAAATCATATGGCGGCCCTGTACAGCTATCTCCGTTGCCCTCCGTACCTTACCAATCTCGATTGTAATTTTATCATAAAATGTCTACGAGTCCTACCTATCAAAATATATAATTGTACAGCTTGTTATAACTCGTCTAAGTAACAGAGGCTACTCTACGTATCCAGTAATAGATTAATAATTAAAAATATTCTCCACCAGGGCAAGAGCAGCGTCTCATGGGAAGAGTTCCAGGAGCTTTGGAAGGAGTACTTCTCCACTGAGGAGCCCAGCGCTCCCGGCAATTTTATATTCGGCAGGACCAGCTTCTAAACATACAGCAGATGTTCACATCACACCTCGAACCACGAAGCAGTGGGAGAATGAAGATTTCGCAAAAACGTCTTAACATTCCAATATAGATTTAACGAGGGTGTATTAAAGTGGCTTTTACTATAGAGAAGGTTAGGTACTTCTTAAGCCACGTGTCCCCTCTTATGTGTCAATATCTTGGCTTATGATCCATTTACGAGCAACTGTCATGTACGTTTTAGCTTCTTGTTAAAAAACCAGCAATGGATACTGAACACTGTTTTTATATCGCTGGAATTTTGGTCAGGCTTATCCGAGATTTGACTACAGTTATTCGGAATTTTGGCCAGGCTTGTCCAAAATTCGGCTACAGTTGTTCGGAATTTTGACTTGACTTGTTCGGAATTTTGGAAAGTTAAGTAACGCTCGCCAGTGGATCAGCGGCTTTTGAATAAAAATTTTCATTTTACGTGTGTATGTGTTCATAATAGAATAATTCTTACATATTTCTCTTTAATAGCGGAACAATTTAAAAATTCACTTACAATTTATGACTATGGCTCAAGTTTACTAGTACTTTTCAATCTTTAGATACTTACAACGAACAACTTTCACTAATACATTATTATATAGCATATCTCGTAGTCATATCTAATGAATATTCTAGTTTTCTCTGGCATGTTAGACCGAATTACGACAAAGAATACTGTTCTCATCGCTTGAGCTGCGTATACACTATGTTCGCCATATTGGATAAGTCTCCGAGCTCCAAACAATCTAGAAAAACATCTACAGATGCGTTAACACCGAATCCGAGCGCGAACATAGTAGATACTCACCTTTAGATATAAAATTATATTGTTATTACTAGAATAAAGGGTTACTGTACTGTTTCTATGCAATCTAATGTCTGTTTCGATTTCCTTCTTCAATCTTTCCATAACCAGTAGCCCTTGTATTATCTAGTACACATGTATTTAATAATTGTGTTTCTAATTAAAAGATTTAAAATATTTATAATATATATTGTTCTAGTCAAATGTTTTGTGCTCTCAGATTCTATATCGAGGTTTCATCTTGTTAAGTCGCTATACTATAGATATAATAGGCAATGATTAAATGTATGTAAATAATTTGCCTTTTATTTATTATGGCCCCTAAACCTACGTAGATATATAAAAACACAAATTTACAAGTGCAATACTGTTTGCACTGGCTTTATGAAAATTATAAACACATTAAGGAAAATCATCGCAAATATGGAGTATTCCTTCCAATGTTTTCCTTTACCTATAAAATGAGGTTTATTAGCATGGGGTTCTTCAAGAAAGAAGTTATCAGGTTTTTACAGGGTCGGCAACGAGTGAGTGATACCCCTGGTATTGCAAGCGCCCATAGACTACGGTAACTACTTAACATCAGGCGGGCCTTATTCTGGTTTGACTCCTTGGTAGTATAAAAAAGCGAGATATATTTTTTGCTATATTTTTACGAATCCAGTTTGGCTGGGTACCCAGCCTGGATAGTTCTTCAACACAGTGGACCGACGACATAGTAAAGGGTGCGGGCAGCCGATTGACCAGTCCAAGAAATTCTTCAGGGGAGCTTATATCCAGTTCCACTACTGGCCTACATCTTTCTGCTGAGATAATGATGGTAAATATTTTTAAGCTCTCCAGCAGTTTTACAAGTCTCAAGCGCTCATTTAGGAATGCGTTTTGAAAAATAACGTTTTCCTATGTTACAAAAAAATCCTAAAGCCTGCCATTGAGTCGGCAACACGCAAGTTATACCTTGGTATTGCAGGCGTCCATAGTCTACGGTGACTGCTTAACATCAAATGGACCGTACGCATGTTTTCCACCTAAGTAGTATAAAAAAAGCTAATTTACACTATATCATGCTATTCCATAGCAGTTAGAGCCAACTTGTTAAAGTAACTTTCGATAAATTACGCACAAAAGTATGATCCCGGAGCGGTTTCAAAACTGTGACTGTGACAATAAAATTATACTTCACCATTGTCCGAAGAATATGGATGATTATTACACGATACTCTTGGGACCCATCTACTGAATGAGAAATTGTGGAAACTGGAATACCAAATCGAATTATTACGAGGTCCTATTTGAAAGCTGTGACAGATTCGTGTAACCACTTGTAATCATTTTGGCCATGGAGAGAAGTTTCGACAATTTAATATGATGATAACCTGTTCACAGTAATTCTATATTTCTTATAGCAGACTTGTATTGAAAGTCCGAATAGGTTAGTACCAGAATAATTTGCATAAAATCGTTGTAGTAGTGTGCAAATGTGCAGTTTAAAAGATAATCAATATCGTCATCATGGCCCAACAATTGCACGCCACTTAGCAATATAATGCTATGCATTGTAAGTATATCTAACTAGCGACTTCGCCCGTTGTTAACTATTATCTGAATTTTTTTTTATAAGAACCTTTAACAAAGTATTACAAAATATTAAAAAAAAAATCGGTAAAGTCGTTCTCAAGCTATGGCGGACATTTTTATACAATAACTAGTTGTTGCCCGCGGCTCCGCCCGCATAGATGTTGGTTATCGCGATAAAAATGAAATTTGGCACAGAGATAGATTATAGTCTGGAATAGCATATAGGCCTTTTACTTTGACTTTTTATCGCGTTAACCGACAGTCACGCGGGCGGAGCCACGAGCAACAGCTACTTTAACATAATATAAACCAACAACCCTGAAGAAGTTTGTTACGCTACCATATAATTTCAGAAGTCTATGGGGTATACTTACCTACAGTCGGCAACGATAGTTATAGCGTGATACTCTGATACCTATGGGTTACTCGTGGTGTGTTATTGCGGATCAATATCCGGTATTATAGTCTTACCCTGATATTATCATATTGTAAATGCTTCCGCAGTGACGCAACATTTTGTATATGTAGGTGGAAAGTTCTAGATTAGAAAGTTTTGTCATGAATATACAAAATATTTCTGAAGGCGTGTATCATACGAATTGACGGCCTTAGGGGGACATTTTTTTTAAAGAATTCTAGTTCTATTCTATTCTATTCTTGCAAGGCCTGTGTCGTGGGGGACTTTACAAACATACAATCAACGGACACAAAGTACAACCAGACTCGGGACTACCATTTATGGATCACACAAATATTTGTCCCGTGTGGGGATTAAACCCACAACACGCCGTGCAGTGGCAAATGGCGAGGTAATCATTTAAGCTACTGAACCAACCGTGGAGTCAAAATGAGCGATGGCTCTATGTCTCGCGCTCGGTGGGCTTTAAACAACATTCATTCATTTTATGCTAGTACTTTACACCAACACCACGGGTTATGGTTGCAATACAAGGTGAGACAAACTTTGAGTACGGCATGATTAACTTGTAAAATAAATAAATTATTATTATTATTAAGCGGTCTGTTTCTAAAAGTCCACGTCGAAGCGCGCATTTTGCGAAAAAACAATTCGGTACCTGCTAACTCGGCCAGGATCAGAGAAGGGATCTCGAGATGTTTTTATTTTTCAAACTATACAGGGATGCCACTGTTGTGGGGCATACCGGCAACCGCATAAAGGAAGGGTTAGTGCAAGGTCTTACTAGGACAGTGATTCACACGTGTAACTGACGTTAAAGGGTCCACAATATATTTTTAACTAAGTTGCAAATGCACAATATAGCACGCGTATAAGCCTATCTAATTGGCAGCAACAAGATCATAGGTAGATAGGTCAACTAACTATAATATAACTTATCTCAAGATACATCTGCAATGTGAAAATGTATCTCATAAAAAATACGAGACTAATGTATGAACTTTCCATTAGTTCATTAGCAACCCAACAGACTTCATCGTAGCATCAAACACTGAACTTCGTTAACACTCTCTAACCTGTAAAAGCAACATTACCGTTGCACATCGGCCTATATATCGAGTATCAGATTTTCGTGCGCCATGTGATTTCCTTTACGGAATAGGAATCAGCTTATCTTTTTCGAAAGCTAATCCAACGTACGAGCGAGTCCAATTTGCCGTGGTTACGTAACTCTAATGGCATTCCATGACTTTGTTTGTGGTATTCTATAAACAGCTCACATTTATGTCACCACAGTTTTAATTAATTAGCCAATTTAGTTGTTATCTTTGTATTAACAATAGTGTAATCATATTATCTAGAAATTCTAACTAATTGACCGACAAAGCTTATTCGATTTGATTTAAACTCATCATGTTGTGATAAACTCGTTACAGGTAGTATTTAATAAATAGTTTGTCTAATTTAGTTAACCATCAATTAATAACTAAAATATTAATTTGTATTGAAATTATACAAATAATGTTATTTAGTAACAATATTATTAGATAACTAGTGTTGTACTAAAGTGAAAATATAATATTCTACTTGTAATTTTTTATTATTTTTTTAAAAGGCCAAGTAGTCCTTGCATTCATTCATTACAACTAAAATACAAGCATACGAATTTCTTTTCTCTTTGTAATATTAGGATACCTAGACATTTAATTTTTCCTAGATATTTTATTATTATTTTTCAAGAAAGGAGTTATAAGGTTTTTAAAGGGTCGGCAACGCGTGAGACACCCCTGGTGTTGCAAACGGCCATAGGCTACGGTAACTGCTTACCATCAAGCGGGCCGTATGCTTGTTTGCCAACTTGGTAGTATTAAAAAAATACCCCAGCACATTATAGCCTTTAAAGGACGGTCGTGATTTACAAAAAAATTATGTCTCGGAAATGGCTAAACAGCTTTTTATAAAACATAACATAGAACCATCCTTATTTAACGCGTTTAAACAAAAGGTTGCGGGCAACCGATGGACAAGGTCAGCTCAGGACCGAACGATGTGGAAAACCTTGGGGGAGGCCTATGTCCAGCAGTGGACGTCTTATGGCTGAGATGATGAAACAAAAGGAAACTGCCCTAACATAGTAAAGTTCAGTATTTCTTTGAAAATAACAAAAATGACGACTATACTATTCGACGACTAAATTATTTTATACAGTCAGCTTGTAACTACGGCTGGTGTGAGCTGGTCAAAACGTCGAGCATTCTAAAGGTTAATAACGCTTATCTATCTGTCGTTTATAGGTATTATACAACGGGAAAGTTTAAAAGATACTAAGTATACCATCAATAATAAGTTCATTGTAAGACAGTAAGCATAGGACACGTCATACCACAGTGTAGGGAAGAATCTTTCTCTATATAGTGAGAACACTGCCTTGGTGGTCCAGTGGCCGCAGTATGCGCCTGCTATGCACGAGGTTGTGGGTTCGATTCCCACACAGGACAAAACTTTGTGTGATCCACAAAGAGTTGTTCTGGGTCTAGGTGTAATTTGTGTCTGTTAATTGTATGTTTGTAAAGTCCCCCGCGACACAGAGCTTGTTCTCTAGTGCGGGAGTTGTCTTTAAATAACAAAAAAAAACAAACTATCGCAATCTATCAAAATAAATACCTACTGCTCAAAGATCTGTCTCATTGGCAAACATCGGCAACGTAGCGGACGCGGGGCGTTCAAAATTTTCGAACAGCCGGCAAACCTATGCGTTACGACGGGGCTTGCGCAGTAAGACACGCTCTAGGTATTTATTTGTCGGCTTTTGATCGAATACAAAAGAGTGACGCTACTATATATTTTTCCCTATACTATGCACAGACCCTAATATAACTCTGCCTACCCCCTTGCTCGTTTAATTATATATAAGATAAAGGACTAATAGCGCAACGGCAATAGTTAATGGGTCACATTAATTATTAAGACTGTGAATCGTATTTGACTATTACCTGTTGTTAATTTACGGTGCTTTACAAAAATGTTATATAATTTTAATAATTCAATAGAATTCTGGAAGTAAAATACATTGCAAAGCCAGGTTCGCGAGGCTGCTTACCTGGTGCTCCCATTGAGCAGGCAGTCAGTCAGTCAAGTAGGCAACGTTCAGGTTTTACAGGTCTCCAGCGCTCATTTAAGGATGCGTTTTGAAAGAAACGTATTCCTATTCCAGGGATACTCCCATCGTAAAGCCTTGGTGTAAAAAAATGGGTTGGCAACACGCAAGTGATACTTCTGATATTGCAAGAGTCCATAGGCTACGGTAACTGCTTACCATCAGACGGTCCGAATACTCGTTAGCCATGTAAGTCAAATAAAACAGAACTCTTTTAAACGTGCCCGAGGAAATAATATGTACATACATATCTATTCTAAATCTTGACTTACATAGTATTTCTTATTTATTTATAAAAGACAACTACCGCACTAGAGAACAAGGTCTGTGTCGCGGGGGACTTTACAAACATACAATCAACGGACACAAATTACACCCAGACTCAGAACAACTCTTTGTAGGTCACACAAAGTTTTGTCCCTGTGTGGGAATCGAACCCACAACCTCGTGCACAGCAGGCGCATACTGCACCCACTGGACCACCGAGGCAGTCAAAGTCAAACAAAAAAAAGTCAAGTATAAACCATTAATCTTTGAAACTACAACCATCATTTTCATTTAACCAGACATTTCAATTTAGTTAAAACCATTTTTCAACTTTGGAAATTGACTTTCAACCCTCCAAAGCTATTCTAAATTAGGCCAACCAATTTATTTCAACAATGCAATGGCAACAAATGCTGCAATTCTTTTTACATCGTCATCACGGGAACGTTTTTTTTGTTTTGTTTTTAGTCGTGACGGGTAAACTGTTTTTATAAAATTCGTTATAAAAAAGATTTTTATACAAATTAATTGTTATTATAAAAATAGCAACCCATATATGTCCCACTGGGCACGAGTCTCCTCCCCTCTATCAAGATAGAGAGAGGTGGTTAAGGTCTTAATTCATACATGCTGGCTTATTCGGGTTGGTGAATCAGACATGTCTTTAGAATTTCTTCTAAGACATAATAATAATAATCTTTATTGAGTTAAAAAAAAACACTTGTACATTAATATTACATAAAAGCATTTGGCCTTAAAAAAGAAGCTTTGATATTAATTAATTAGGTACAATTTACTGAGTCCCACACTAGGGTCCCCTGTGTCGTGGGGCTCAGTCTCTTCCCATATTAGTACTAAAACTAATGTTAACATGCAATGTTTTTTTTTTTTTAAATGTACTATGACATGTGGGTTTCCTCATGCTATTTTCCTTTACCGTTAGCAGATGGTGAATCATTTGATTAAAAATGAAATTCACATTGTTACTGCCACCTGGGATCAAATTCGCACCTCTTGCGAACAAGTCTGTTCCCTTCCCACTCGGCCACCACAACTGCTTTTACAGTTACTAAAATGTAAGTCCAAAAAGCGGAGTCAAAATAATTAAAGCCGAATGATTTATATGTATTCAGATCACGTTTGTATTACCTAAATACAAACAAAAAGTAATAAATTTATTGAACTGTAACTTTGATATCATTTAAGCTAAATTAATGTTGGTTTTTGGCTTTGGATTTGTTTATTTTTCGCAGAAATTATTTAAGTACGATGAGATTAGTTTTTATAAGCGTTTGAACGTTTATTTGATTTCGTTAGCTTATATTTAATGATACGTCTTTAGTTTAAGCTTTTATTTTTATAAGAAACATTTTTCAGGGAACAAATCCTGTGTCGCGGGGGACTTTACAAACACAATTCTCGGGCACAAATTACACCCAGACTTGAAACAAACATTTATGGATCACACAAAGTTTTATCCCGTGTTGGAATCAAACCTCGAGCTTTGCTTTCCGAAGCACGGAGATGTAAACACCGCCAATTTTCAAACTCGTGAATTTCTTGACAGAAAACCCCAATATCTTTTTAAACCCAAAAATGTTAATGGAATCGAACCCGGGATCTCGTGATCAGCAGTCACACACATCGACCTCTGAGCCACGGAGGCAGATGAAAAAGAAATAAAAATATATAATGTAAAACAACTAAACATCGGTGGAGAAAAATTAGATATTTATTTGACAAATTCAAACTTGCTAGATAGGTATAGAAAAAACTTGATTACTACACTACAAACAATTCTGCACTTTGACAACCTTTCAAGTTGGATCCGCTGATAAAAATGTCAAGCGGACCTTTTTATAGTGCTTAAAATACTGACATTGGCTGTATTACCAGTACAAATAATAAAAGAAAAAAACAACATTATATTGATGGAATGAACATTAAATCGTGGATAAAACTATAACATAAAGAGAAATATTACAAACTTGTTTAAATTATCGCATTTGAGTCAATAGCGACCAAAAATTACAAAAACAAAACCCAAACAATAGCTAAACAGCAACATAGAAATGTCACCCCTACCTTTCAGTCAGTAAAACTAAGTTTTTCGCACAGAAGACACAATACGTCTTCACTTGCAGTGACGTTAAATAATGACAGCTGTCAACCGTAACCCTTGCCTTTATATCTCGGATCGTAGCAGAAGGTTAATATTATGAGAAAGCTTGGTGTCGTTTGTCAAAGTCCATTTCATACCTTTGGTGGATTGAGGCACAACTTTCACTGAGAGCGAGTAAATAGATTTCTCTTTAATATTTAAAATTAGTAGGATGATTATTTATTTATGTATTGTACAAAAATAATGATAAAACTAATTTAAACTTACTAAACCTAAATTATCACTAATTGAAAAATAAAGAAATAATAGGTACGGAAAACTAATTAATTCCTGGGAGTGGAAATGTTTACATGTTATTCAATTGACTGTAGGATTGGTTTAGTGGCCTGAAAGTTTTGTACCGTATGTGAGAATGGAACTCAAAACACAGCACGATTTCGATACCAGTGCAACCTTTTTTTATACTACCAAGGAGGCAAACAAGCATACGGCCCGCCTGATGGTAAGCAGTTACCGTAGCCTATGGATGCTTGCAGCACCAGGGGTATCACTCGCGCGTTGCCGACCCTTTAGAAACCTTATAACTCCTTTCTTGAAGAACCCCATGCTATAGTCTTTTGGGAAAACCTCGGCAGGAAGCTCATTCCACAACTTAATCGTACGTGGGAGGAAATTCCTCTGAAACCGCACAGTGCGGCACGATAAAGGTTCTAAAATGTGTGGATGAACTCCCTGTCGGTGGTGGGAGGTATGTTGATAAAATGTGGCCGTGGGCATCATAATATATCAAACAATTCCTCGGAACACAGCCCGTTGTACATGCAGTAGAACACACAAGGAGGCAAAGTCTCTCCTTAAACTAAGTGGATCAATACCGCCTGTGAACTTAGGATCGTCAACAATCCTCACAGCGTGCCTTTGGATCGAGTCAAAAGGTCCAAGCTGGTATCCAGGTGCTCCCGCCCAAAGGTGGCAGCAGTACTCCATGTGGGGCCGAATTTGCGCTTTATTTATTTTTTTCTCGGCAGTCGGCTTACCAACTAAAATACCTACTATATACTTTTTATAATATTTATCTTTGTACATTTTGGCGTATGCTTTTAAATTATAGGTATGCACAACATTTTTGTGTATGGAGTATTGTTATTTTAAGCTAGGTATGTACATAATTTTTTTTTATACAATGCATCAATAAATTAATATACTACTGTATATGGCTTTTTTAAATGTGCTGAAGTTTCCGGAAACCTTACTACTAACCCACACGTGCAGCCATAAAAGAAATTTTAAGCACATATTTTTTCTAGATCTCAGTTATTAAATAAGTCAATAAAATGGCTTCGGGATTTCATAATTTAGATTTAGGTATTTATCTCAAATTTACTCTGTTTCTTATATTATTATATTCATAGACTCACCTGCAAGTTTCTCAGGCGGGTAGGCAGGCACTTCTTTTGCGTGAATTGCACTGATGAATCATTCTTGATACATGCTCCTCGATTCAGGATACTCTTAATCTGGTCTTGGATCCGTGGCCTGATCAGTGCCCCGCTAATGTTCAGCGTGGCCTTATATTTTTTTTGTATTTACGCTTGAAATTTAATTGGTGTACAATAAAGAGTTTTCTTTTTATCTATAGAAAACTCTCTAGCAATTAGAAAGAGTGACCTAAATTGCTTGCTAGTTCTTCTCATGGCTTTACTTGTCCGCAATTGTCCGACGGCCAGTTGGTTTGGAGATTGAATGAAATTATCTTTCTGGCTTGCCTATTACATTTTATAAATTTATGACCATTTTAAGTGTTACCATCAGAGCTGCAGGAAAGCACTGGATACAGGCAGCTCAAGATAGGCCATTGTGGAGACATATGAGGGAGTCCTACGTTCAGCAGTGGACATTATAGACAAGCTGAGATGATGATGATGATGATGAAGTGTTACCAAATGAATAAATGTATTTCGAATTTATGTTTTTTTTATAACACTATTATATCATAAAAAGGCAAAATATTTCAATATATATCCAGCAAAAAACCCATAAAAGTTGACAGATGACAATTTGCTAACCCTGCGGCTGCCGAGTATAAAACGTCTCAAATAAATCACTCGCTAAATTGTAAGGGGACGGTGAATAGATGGCTTATGGAATTTGTTGTAAAGAGCCTTATTTGTAAGCGGATCTCCGCTTTTGGAGGCAGGTGGTGGAGTCAGCTTGCGGATTTTAACTGTGAATAAGTAAAAATAAAGAGGTGTTTTTAAAAAACGAGATTTAGCTTTCCATATCTCGTTTGTCCCAACATACAGTAAATTCCCTACTTTACTGTATTATCTATTCACGTGACGTTTATTTTTCGCGTAGGCAGAAATAATAATAATAATAATATTCTCGGGACAACTCACACATCGCTATCTGATCCCAAATTAGGCAGAGCCTGTACTATGGTAACCAGACAACTGATAAACATAGATATATATTTCTAAATACATACATATTATAGATAAATTACACCCAGACACAGAACAAACATTCGTGCTCATCACACAAAAATTTGTCCTGGGTGGGAATCGAACCCACGACCTCCGGCGTAGCAGTCAGAGTCACTAACCACTAGACTAACAGGCTAGTAAATGTATGACATCTTGCCGTCTATGTTATATTTTTTGTTACACCTACGCACCTACAATATATCTAAAATAGACAGTGAAATGTAAGCATACATTTATATTACGGGCTGATAATGATCAGTTGAATTAGCAGCCATATGGTGAACTAGTGAGGATTGCAGGCAGCAAGACAAGACTTAAGACTGAATTTTGCTCAAATCCATGTGGGAGACCTATTTCTAGTAGTAGTGTATTTCAGCTGAGATTATAATGATAATTAAGTAAATTTATTATTAACTAGGCTATTGATTGTTAGATTAAAGTATGTATACCTAATGGCTTAAGAGCGAAATAAATATTTTTACTCTCTTTCTTTAGTATGTTTTACAACGACAAACACTTATATATTTATATTAAAGTAACTCTTCAATACATAAGAATAATATCTCAATATTCACTGTTAATGATACTTCAATTCGATAACCCTTCTCAGATACAACATTTCAATATACAATGAAATGTAGATGCATAATGTATCTTGTATACACTGTGTTTATTGATTGTGGCACTGAATATGTTTAACATTTATTTTTATATTAAGCATCTAAGTCAAAGTTAAACTCATTTATTCATTTGAGTTTGACTTTGACTTAGATGCTTAATATCAAAATAAATGTTGAACATATTCATACATATTATTATGTATTTGGTTTGATACTTTTTTATTTGGTTTGGTTTTAGTTGATGCGCCTTAAATATTACTTGCGGCATGCAAGACTTTGCCCAATATTGACCTTTAAATATAGATTTAATCTTTTAAAAGTCATTTTATCCGGAGACATTGTTAAATCTTGTATACGTTTACAATTATTGTGCGCCGATCCCAGGGGAAAAAAACCTGGCGTAAAAATATGAATCGGCAACACGCAAGTGATACCTCTGTTACTGTAAGCGTACATAGACTAAGGTAATTGTTTAAGATCAGGCAGACCGTATGCTTGTTTGCCAAATAAAAAGTAAAAAAATATATTAGTATAAAAAAAATATATATATTTTTATATTTAACTATAATTGAATAAAGCTGACGTCACTCCAAGACGTAAACAAGCGGTGGACAAATTCGAACTCTGGAGTAGGAGCTCGGATGGCACAGTTAGTAGTGCGCTGGGCTAGAACCCGAGAGAGGCGCAGTTTCGAGTCCTGCTCCAGGCTCGTCTTTTTCCACATTGCTTTAATATTTAAGTATATTTGAGCTCATTGCATAGCAAAAATGCTAAAAATATTTGTATATAATATATATATATGATATAAGTAGTTAATAGTTTTGATATTCTTCTTCATCTATAACAAAGGTTCCAGTTCCTCGGAAGCTTGTTTCCTCAATCCACCGGTTCTGTTTCATCGCGCACAGTACCCATGGGACGCACTAACTTGGAATTGAAGATCCATATCTGCATTTTTGTTGAACTTTATACGTATCTGCTGTATATTTTGTTCTTACGTAATGCATAGAAGCCTTAATCAATAACCTAAGAGTTATATTATAGTAACGTTTTATCAAAGTATATCTCGAAGTAATGCGTAACAAACTGGACTGCCTTGGTGGTCTGCTGTGATCTTGTTTAGCGAAAGTTTAGTCATAAAAGCCAGTTAACTTAGTATCCTTCAATCTAAATTGTTGCTATAACCATAACGCGGTAAAGCGAGCAAAATTTAATTTACACTACAAAGTGTCTAGTTACAGATAACTTAAGATAACGTAATGTATTGCTGCTCTTAATTCTGACTTTTCTGATTGTTTAAAAGACAACTCCCGCACTAGAGAACAAGCTCTGTGTCGCGAGGGACTTTACAAACATACAATTAACGGACACAAATTACACCCAGACTCAGAACAACTCTTTGTAAGTCACACAAAGTTTTATCCTGTGCGGGAATCGAACCCACAACCTCGTGCACAGCAGGCGCATACTACGGCCACTGGACCACCAAGGCAGTCAACTTAAAAGTTATTTAGTTCAAAATTTCACCAAACGGTCTGAAGTTTAGAAAAATATAAGGAACTAGCAGCAGGCTCCTCCTGGGTGGATGTCTGATTTCGCGATAAAACGTATCCTTTATCCTTTCCCATGATACCATCTATCTCTTTGCCAAATTTTATTAAGATCCGTTCAGTCGTGAAAAGGTTGTCGACTTTTGCGATAGATTAGCCCTAAAACTATTTGAAAAAGGCATCTTTAAATGAGCACTAAAGACCATAATTTTTAGTTTTGAATTTGAGTTTTATCCACCTCTAGTCAGAATAGATCGCCTGCACGGTGTTCTACTTCTCAAAAACTGAATATTGGCTCACAATTTTATTAAATATTTTTTTGCATATTTCCTATGCAATTAGCTCGAATGTATTTAAAAATTTAAAGCAATGTTAAAAAAGTCGATCCCGTGGCAGAAATCGAACTCAGGAGTAGGAGCTCGGATGGCAAAGTTGGTAGTGCGCTGCACCGGATCCTGAGAGGTGCAGGTTCTAATGCATGCCGCACCGGGATCAGCTTTTTTTATATTGCTTTAAATATCACAATTTTACGTCAACAACAAATATTTAAAACACTACAAAACTATGGCCGATCAAGAATACGATCCTCGAACACACAATCCATAGGTACTCCGAGATAATACTTCAATACATTTACTATCCACTACGTTAGGAAAAGCAATAAATTTGTTGTAAATCAGGAAATAACCCTCAAAATTGCTATTTCAATCATAACTTTCATAAATCTACCTCGTATACCAATTTATATTTCGTAACGCGGAACCAAAACATTCCGTTGGCATTTTGTCAACCAATCAAAATATAACTGGCAGGATGAAAGTTTACGATAATAAAGGGAAAACACACGCACATTCGCATGTATGGGAGGAAATAAATACTGCGTAAAACTCCGCAGTGTGTACTTCTACTTATCTATCTGTCGTATGTTTTTAAAAAAGGTCACTTATCAAGGTTAGCTTCGTCAAACTAACATATCAATATGTGCAGCTATTATTTGCCTGCAAAGTCTTCATATACTATATTAGCGGCATGTCCCGGCTTTGCACAGGACAATTATTTAGTTTATGTACAAATACTGTATTTAAAAAAAATAAAATATAGCCTACGTTACCCGCTGATAATGTAACTTTCTAATGGTGAAAGCATTTTTGAAATCGGGTCAGTAGTTTTTGAATTTATTCGTTACATACAAAAATACCTTGCCTTTTTATAATATTATATATATAGTGTTGATAAATCAAAGAGGTAGGACACCATACAATTGAGTAAGCCTTGCTCCGTGAGTAAGCCTGACTTGGGAATGGACCAAACATCTTACAGAAGACTGAAGCTAAATAACTATTCTCCAAAGATCGAAAAGAAAAACTATATACCAAAAATAGGATTGTATACCAGTAATCAAGCCAACACCTCTCCCATATCCCGTTCATCTCATTAAAACGAGACTCTACTTTTTCTAATGACGACGCATGATCTTAGACGCCATTTGCAATAATTACTAACTTTCAAAGGTTATTCAAAGACGAAGCGAAGCTCTCGTTTGATTAATGTTTTCTACTGCCTGCGTTTCAAAAGGATGATGCTGTTTTAACCCTCTATTTATTTACGTAAAGGGACGATACGAAAAATGGGAGCTTAAAACAAAAAATGAGTTTCAATTGAAGTTAGTGATCCGGGAATGCACGTGTGACTTGTTTGATTATTTTATTTACTAGCTATTTCCTGCAGCTTTCCCTGCGTTAAATTCAGTTTCTTTATATTATTAAAGAGGCGAACAAGCATACGGCCCGCTTGATGATACGCCTATAGACGCTTGGAACAGCAGGGGTACCTATCAACGCACGTTGCCACCCCTTTAAAAACCTTTAAACTTCTTTCTTGAAGAACCCCATGCTACAGTCTCTCGGGAAACCCTCGATAGGGGGAGCTCATTCCACGACCTAATCAAAAATCGTGGAAGGACAATTGATGCAACATAATACCAATATCAGAGTCATGGTTTTTGTTATTGCCATGTTCATATTGGATCGTAGCGTGATAATCAAAGCCTGTAACTTTTTTCGAGACTTGGGTTTTCAAATGCATAAAAATAAATACAAAATTCACAACAGTTTCAGAAATTAGCGCGTGCAAACAAACCGACTTTTAAGTTTTATGTATCTATCTAATCTATGTAATACCTTTAAACGAGCAATTCTTGTATATATGAAATTTAGTATGCAGGGGATTTCGGAGGTGATAAATCAATCTAGGTAGGTTTAATTTTTAGAAAACGTTAATTTCCAAAAAGCAATACCGATACTTAGTATAAAATGCGAAGTTTTTATATTGCTTTTAGAGATTAAAAGTCTGATTTAAAAAGTGTGTGTAGATGAATGGAGAATCAAATAAATGTCCTCCCAACAAATATTATCCTCGAAGGTGACTAGCCATCTAGGAGATAATATTTACAGTGCACAAGTGTGCACACTCTCATAGTCTATGGGACGGTAGTCCGCCATGACTGGAGTAAGATCAGGCGCTACGTGCTTTCCAAGCACAGAGGATTCTCTTTGTGTTTTGAGACAAATATGATCACCCATCTTCTGGCCGACCGCAGCAAGCTAGCTTAACCTAGTGGATCTATTGATCCGTGCAAAGTATTAGTAACGAGGCCTTCTTTTTTTGTTATAAAAAGTTGTTCTCTAAGGAACATTAAACGGTACGCGGTAATCAATATTTTTATTACTCACACGTTTTACAACCACTTTCGATGTTTCGCTGTAACAATATAAAAACAAAACAAGGATCAAAATCATTTTTTTTATGTGCGAGCCATCAAATGAAAAAGATAGGTAGCGAGCAAGCCCGACTGGGGAAGGACCTTTACAGAAGACCATAGCTAAATAACTACAGACAGCGGTGTAGTGTTCCTGTATGCGAGTAGGTACAGGTCTCCAGCACTCATTAAGAGACGTGTTTTGAAAGAAACATTTTCCCATCCCAGGCATACTCCATCTTAAAAGTCTGATGTAAAATAAAATGGGTCGACAACACGCAAGTGATAAATACTGGCTTATCCTTACTAATATTATAAATGTGAAAGTTTGTGAGAATGGATGGATGGATGGGTGGATGTTTGTTACTCTTTCACGTAAAAACTACTGAACGGATCTGGATGAAATTTGGCACACAGATAGATTATGGTCTGGAATAACACATAGGCTACAGCGATTTTACAGCGATAACCGACATCCACGCGGGTGGAGCCACGGACAACAGCTAGTTTATTTATAAATTTAAACGCCATTTAAAACTTTCTAACTAATATTAATCACCAAAACAGAACACCACATTGTCTTCACCCAATGTCCTTCCATCTTTAAACACTGATAAGAGTTTAATTTTAATTAAAACTTGTATTCAAATAAGCCTTTGAATGGGCAGTTAAAATTATAATAACAGCGTTGAGCTAAGCTTATTATTAAAAGTCCTCGTGGCCTCGTTAACGTCCAATCGATACTTAAGAAATGAATAATTTTAAGATTTCGGTATAAAGAAAAAGAGGTTCTGTTAATCGTCTTTATTGGAAAATTCTTTGTAACGAGGTTTTCTTTAGATGTAACAAGGATACAATTAAGATGGCGGACAGGCGGACTGTACTTTCAATTAAAATGTCTGATTGGAATTATTTGATAAAAAATGGTGTTGCTGTAGGATAGCAAGTAATGAAAAAAAAAACTTAGTATAAATACTTTCTTATGTTTTTAGACCCACTGGACAAAGACCTAATAGAAGCCCACAGCCATATAAGTTCTCATAATGGTATAGTTATGTTCGTATCCATAAGTATTTCTATTTATTTTCTATTAAAAAAAAAAGACAACTCCCGCACTAGAGAACACCCAGACCCAGAACAACACTTTGTGGGTCACACAAAGTTTTGTCCTGTGTGGGAATCGAACCCACAACCTCGTGCACAGCAGGCGCATACTGCGGTTGCTGGACCATCAAGACAGTCAAAAGTAATTACGAGTAATTCATTTATTAAGTAGTGTGTATGTGTAGCTGTGGTCTTTTGTAGGGCGGAGCTTCTTCTCCAGGCTTGCCAGCTGGTATTGTGCCACTTGAATATATGTATGTTAACAGAAATACGAAAAATGCCATACAAATTGCACAATATCCAAAGAGTGTGTGAGCTATGTGTGAACAAGTGACCAACCAGCGTGACAGGTAGATGGATGGTCGTGTGAGTAATGAAAGTACACAGATGGATGCTGTGTCCGATGTAAGCTTAACTACTCGACCTTACTTAGCAGCACATGGTTGGCTTTAAAATTTATAATATAGGTACTTGCTTTTGCTCTCATGAATTTAATATGAACTTTGCCATATTCTTCATGTATATTTGCAAAGGCTTGTTCCCTAGTGTGGAACAGTTTTCAAAAAACTGTAGATAAGTACCTATGTTCCATTACCCTATTCCATTCCGAGGGTGTCGTAAAAGTCGACTAAGAGAAGTAAGTCAGGCTGACAATATCCACTACAAGAGAGGGTAATCTCGAAACAAAACCCTATACCAACCCGTCTGGCTAGCGTGGTATAGTAGGCTAATATCCCTTCAAATTTATGGAGGAGACCCGTGCCCAGCAGTAGGACGTTTATGGGTAGAGAATATAAAAAAGTACCTATGTTTATTTCCCGTAAGTAGATATTTAGTTTTTATCCAGGCACATCACATATTTTGTCACGTCTCTTTTCTTTTTTGCCTACACAGTAGTATCGAAAGGGCAATTTTGTTCGCAAAACATTGAGTATATTCCGGCATGCGAACTTATTTGTGATACTCTAGAGATTGCTCTACGCAGTTCCAACCTTGTAAAGACCTCTTCACACGTTTTCTAAGTCTTATTATTCCCAAAAGAGAAAATTTATTTACAAAGTTCATTTTCCTCGTAGTTTCCTTTTTTCTATGCAGTAGGTATATTTTGGAGGTTCCTATCAAAAAGCTGTTTTGTGGCAATCTTTAACATAAAAAAAATAGTTTACTGTACTAGGTACTGTTTCAATTTTAATCAGTAGATCATTCTAGATTTTTTATTATTGCAATACCTGGTGCTATCTTGCGTGTTGCCAACCCAACTTTTTTTTTTTTTTAGAAATACGTCTGCGCTGTTTAGAGAATTTGTCATTATGCGAAAATAGCATCGTCCGCATAGGCATTTTGCTAATGTGATGTTTTCAGAATATGACAAATTGGGTATAGGTATGAAATTTTACGAAATTCCAATAGGTCATTTTATAAATTTGGCATTCTGTGCCGAATCGGTATTTTTAATGCTAGCAACTGAATAATCGGCCAACTAACATTATATTACCTAAGTTGCAAATTGTTTGATAATAGAGAACCACAACTTCAGCTATATTCCTTTTCTTAGTTTATTTGCTCATCAAAGCCTTAATAGTTTCCATAAAAAATGCTTTTAGCCTTTCAAAAACTGAGGGATTAAATTAAAATAGCGTAAAAGCTACTTCAAGCAAACTTGAATAGAGTTCGAAGTTGTAAACAAATTTAGTTCAATTAATATCCACTTGAATCTTACGAAACATTTTCACTAAAATAGAACTAATTACTAACAAATTATTGTTATAAGTGGCACATTTAGGGTACAATTATAATATCTTAGGACAACTCAGATATGTCCATCTGATCTCAAAATAGGCAGGGCCTGTACTATGGGAACTAAACAACTGGTAAATATCTATACTATGAGTATAAAGCTAAAGAGTTTGTTTGTTTGGTTGAATGCGCTAATCTCAGAAAGTACTGGTTCGATTAGAAAAAATCTTTTTTTTTAGGAAGGCTATAGGCTATATAACATCACGCTATGATCAATAGGAAGGGAGCAGTAGTGAGATATGTTGCAAAATCGGGGATAATATTCCAAATTACCACGCGGATGAAGTCGCGGGCGACCCCTTGTGTTTATATATTTCTAAATAGGTACATATATGTTAGAGCATGAAGTCGATCCATATTAAATAAATACGATGATATTCAGAAATATATTTACTCGATCACAGTTCGCACACGAATGAACCAGTTATTAATCAGTTAGTTAATACTATAAAGATAAAGTAATTAAATAACTGGCACGCTATCATAATATAATTGAATAATAAAAGCAACCCACAGCTATCCTCTATCAAGAGAAAGGGTGTTGGGCTTTATTCCACACACGCTGACTCAATGCGGGTAGAAAAAAAAATACATACTTTCAAATTCAAAATGATTTATTTCACAATACATTATACATAAATTATACCTAGACACAGAACAAAAAATCGTGGTTAAAGAACGAAAATGAAGAAAAATATTTATTTTGCACCCCACAATATAATATATAAAATAGTTATACATTTTCAGAAGATAAGTACAAAAATTATGAATTGTATTTCGGGGGTGAGAGTCACTAACACATCCCATTTTTATATCAAACTAGCGGCCCGCCCCGATTTCGTCCGGGTTAAACTATTTTCAGCGCAACTTTCTTTTTTTTTACATAAAAACTGCCTGACAATAACAAACACAACAAAAAAAGAATTACTAAAATCGGTCCAGCCGTTCACGCGTGATGCCGTGACCAAGGGAAATAGGGATTCATTTTTATATATACGAGTATATAGATAATTAATCATACAACGCGCCACATAAAAGAACTTAAATTGGTATTCAACATAAAGCCTCAAATTCAAATAAAATTTCATTACTATGAATGCATCTGAAGCAGACTTTATGTAATTAGTGGAGCAGTACCTTTTGTTCGAGTTAGTTAGACATAATCGGCTTTGTACTACCCGCCTGTTGGTTAAAAAGTGGGTGGGAAAGTTGGAAGTGCATAATTAATTTTATAACTAGAATAAAAGCTTAGGATATGAGGTTGTTTGAAATAGTATCGTTCATTTATCGTCTTGTTTGAGAGTGAAGGAATAACTAGTGCAACTGTGATTGCGCACACACTTTGTCAATTAGAATTTTTAGCATGAGTAAACAAAACTAATGAACGAGGCAGTAAATAACAAATCGTTCAATACAACAAAAATACTACAGTATAATAGTACTAGCTTCGGATAAAATAAGGGTTAAACGGTGTAAGGTATGGAAGTCCGTCGTCTGAAAGTAAGAAGTATGAAATGTCATATACCGGCAGGGGTATTCTGTAAGAGCAAAAACCGAGCCACCGCCAAAACCGAGCAAAATCTGGGTGTCAGATTGAAAATCGGTATTCCGTAAGAGCAAAATTCGAGCCTTTTTGACGCTTAGTCAACAGATTGTGCCGTCACCACCATTGAGCAATCACAACTATCAGTTTACCATCGCTGTTTCTTAGAGAATCAGCCGGCCGGCTTAGAAACAAAAGTACATGGATAACTTTTCTTCTATTTTTTCATGTAACGGCTAAGAGGTTAAATTTTTCTTTTAATTATCAACAGAATCTTGGCTGCACGCCATGTACGCCATGATATTATCATGGCGTACATCTACCTATAATATATCTTATACTAACGTCCGCTCACAGCATCGCTTGCGTATTTATCTTTGCATTATGGAATGGAAAACAACTAGCGAAAGTTTGATCACAATTGCATAAATGATTAAGGAATGCAAAAAGGACCAACATCCATACATTTTTATTCATAGATATCATAACATCAAACAGAGGTAAAAAAAAAAAATTAAGTACCAATAAGCAACTCATTAGTGACAGCCCGAAGGGATACCATTAAAACCCTGTGACTACTTTTGCAAAGTAATTTGGAGAACATTTTACTGATTAGATTTAGCATGGAGGCTAAATGTGTATAGGCAGAAAGAAAATTGGACGAGGACGACAGATCTACGAAATGTCCTGCGGCTATGAGTTTTTAATCAAGACTCAGATGGAAATTTACAAGTAAGTCATATAATAAATAGTATTAAGTAAATTATATATTATTTGGAAGTCAAAGAAAATGTTCAACTTTTGCGCATTTTCGAAATGTTTTCAAGAATCTGCGAAAGATACTTACAATTTTTTTTTTGCGTATGAATGCCATTTAACCTTACCTGCCTTAGATATATTAAAGTATCTGTTTTTGGAGGTCACTCCGCGATCGACGCGGCAAAACACTTAAAATAAAGATCAAGAACAAGAATAAGAACATCAGTCGGTTGTGCTTATATTTATTTTGCCTCCTGAATAGTCAAAACAAATATTTACTTAAAACAAGGGTTTTCTTTGATTTATATATTATTATGCCATGCAAACAAAATCGATCTGTCTTGGAGCCACAGACAAACTGTTACTATTCAAATATTTGTGAACCACTCCCCCATAACAAACGGTTAAATTGAATTTAATATGATCACCATCCACGTGCTACCTATTAAAAGCGTGCTAGGTAATAAAAATATTTTTTAAATGATTAGGTATATCATAATGTGAAACTATTTCACTACAAAAATAAATGAATGAGAATAACATTAGGATTTTATACTAAATTACAAAAAAAAAACAAATTTCAAATCACATCTCATTGATATGGTTCCAAATTTAAAAAAACGTTAGCAGCAAGCCTCGTTAGCGCAAGACGCGCCGCCATTTCAATATTTGAAAATCGAATTAGGTAAGTATATAATAAATAAAAATGGTTATTAGGTGTGTATTGGTTGTTTCGTTTTCTATTATTTACTATTTATTCAATTACAATGACATTTTACTTAGCTGTACGCGCATCTGCAAGATTTTTTGACAAACATTGCAATGCTTTATTAATATGCATTTAACGCTGATTTTAATTTAATAATTAAGTACACGCCTAATAGTATAATATTTACTTAGTTAGGCTTGTTAGTTACGATAATTTCTACAGGGAACTGTTTTGTGGAATCGTTGTGAATTAAAAAATGCAATCTACTATATGCAATATTTCGTGAGTTTATTTGAATATGACAAGAAAACAGTAAGTAATTTCTTCATACTTTTACCAACATGATCTACTTATACTATTTTTAATTTTAGCTAGCCCCTATAGACAAGTGAAATATACGGTAGTCGAATCTAATAGAATAGAAAGCAAATGTGTGGGATTTGACATAAGTTTACGATTGTAATGTCGTAAACTTACGTCAAATCCCATACATTTTCTATATAGACACACAATAAATAAATTGATAACCTTGAAATAACTGGGGGGCCTAGACTCGGCCTTTATAGATATTACCTACCACAATGATATTATAGTACGAAAGAAGACAAAGATATCGCACTAGCGCGCGAAAATACTTGCTGTATACAGTAGCTAAGTAGCTATATTTCGTCTATCTCTATCTCATTCTGTATCATTACGTTCCGAATTATCTATCGCATTTATACTTGAAATCTATAATCAAGTACGTACTAAAACATGTGAACGAAACTAAATGCTTCAATCTCAGACTAATAGAATAAGATAGACGGAGCGTGTAGAACAAATCTTTGAAGCCACAAAGCGCTGTCAATGTCGTGTGACGTGGAAAACAATGTTGCCAGCAAATGAAATACTCCCAACAAAAATTGAAACAAAACTGTTAACTCGTGATAATAATATGCAATATCAATATTAAAAATTATACTTCAAATTGTTTGTTTAAATAATGTTATTATTTATAATTATTTTACATTAATATTTCAAAATAAATAGGTAACAATAAACACTAACTACATGCTTTAATTTCTGACGAATAAAATAAATCTTTTTAAATATAACATCATACATCTTAGCATTATGTTACATTAAAAAAAGGTTTCTGTTAACAAACATATCAAGACAAAATACAATATTATATTAAAAAAACAAACATAAAATACAAAACATATTACTCGTAAAACAAAACTGGCAAAAATTGTATCTAAAAAAATGTATATATATGGTGTATGCTTGTTTACTATCCAAGTAGTATAAAAAAAAACTAAATATTTAGCGGCAAGCGGTAAGAACAAATTTTGTTCATACCGCTCGCCGCCGCCGCTCACAGCCGTGATTAGGATGTAAATACTTTTTTTTAAATAAATCATAAACCTAACATATCTACTTATTTTATGAATTTAAATGAACAATTATTATTATTATATTAATATTAATTGATCATCATCTGAATAACATAGAAAAACATTATCTAAGTACCTACCTAGGTACCTCTTAAAATCACTACAAAAATACGGAATTACTCGCTAAATGCAAACAACAATTTCTTTTTTTTTTCGCGTGGATCCCCAACTATCATTCAGATTTATTTTAAATAGTATATCGATAGACTGATTAATATTGTTTTATATTCCCACTAACACGTTGCAAAATATTTTAGGGAAAAAGATATGCTAAGAATGGCAACACTGTAGAACATGGTAGAGGTTTTGTGTTCCTAGTTTGTGTAATTAAAATATTTACGAAAACAATAAGAAATCTATAATGTTAAAATTATTTACCTATGGAACGATACTCCAGAACTCTTTTTGAGATTTGCTGAAGTATTTTTACAACGTTTTACTACACAATACGGCATTATAATAATATTTTGTCAGAACGTGTTTAGACGTGCGTACTCACTAGCGGCTCAAATCGACTGCGCGCGAAAACGTATGACATTGCTATTTAGTATTGCTTTTGGCGGCTTCACGCGCGAGTTCTACACGCTCCGTCTATCTTATTCTATTAGTCTGAGGCTTCAATATAAGCATTTTGATCTACTTTGTGTACTTTTGTACAGCAACATTCTTCTTCTTCTTCTTTATTTCAAAATTAATACACTTTTTCCTTTTCTTCTTTTCCATGATGATAGTTCATTTAATGTTTTTGGAATAGAAAGAAAATTTGGAAGAGAGGTAGGGCACCATACTAGCGAGCAAACCCGACTGGGGAAGGACCTCCACCTTACAGAAGACCACAGCCAAATGACTACACACAGCGGTGTAGTTGTGTTCCTGTGTGTGAGTACAGGTCTCCAGCGCTCATTTAGGAATGCGTTTTGAAAGATACGTATTCCTATCCCAGGGTTACTTCCATCTTAAAGCCCTGGTGTAAAAAAATGGGTTGGCAACACGCAAGTAATACCTCTGGTAATGCAAGCGTCTATAGGCTTGTTTGCCACCCAAGTAGTATAAAAAAAAATATATATATAATATATATATATTTAATTATATGTAACAAATTATTTGGAGGTAGGTCCATAGTTCACTTCTACATTATTAGTCTATAACGCAACGCGCGACAGCCTGGCAGGGTCGCCATGTAAGGATGGCAACTGGAGAGTGTAATTAAACAACACGGTGCTGGATAAATACTGACTTTAATTAAGTAATACATCTTATTATATAGGAGAATACATATGTACTTAACACAACACTACAGTATAATATATCATTAACCTACCACTGCACCAACTATAGTAAGTATATTTTACATAGCATGGACACGTTTGACATTTGAAGATTAGTAATATCAATCAAAATGATAAACGATTAAAAGAAAGATTACCTATTCAATTGATAGGCCATTAAATAGGTACTCTACTGCTCTTGATCATTCAATTAGCCAATTGATTAGAGATTAATTCAATCATTTTCTTTCATCTTCATCGTAAAATGTTAAACGTCACAGTACTTATCCATGCTGTAGTTTTAATGAATTCATTAATGATAAAAATATAATTGTAATAATGAATAAATGAAATAATGATAAAAATATAATTGTAATAAATAAATATGATGTTGATAATGTATCAAAATTTTAATTTTATAATTGTTATTTAAAATGCATCCCTATATTGTACTTGTTTGTTACTTAGTATTGTACTTAATTTATGTTAAACGCTAGATGTATTTTTATATAATTTAAAGACAATTGAAATATGCAAATACGCTACCTATACATTTGTACGCCGAGGAAGGCAGAGTATGGCACGAACGTTACGTTAACCTATATTCTGACAAATAAAGAATTTGAATTTGAATTTGCTATGTGATAGTACTACACTATAAGCAATCTTAACCTTTTCTAACTGTGTTCCACAACCAGTTGTCTACGAGGATTTTTTAGTCTTTTTCACTATTCATTTTCATATATGAGCTTCCATCTCAGCCACAAGACGTCCACTGCTGGACATAGGCCTCCCCCAAGGTCTTCCACATCATTCGGTCCTGAGCTGACCTTGTCCATCGGTTGCCCGCAACCTTTACCAGGTCGTCGGTCCACCTTGTTGGAGGCCTGCCTGAGCTTATTCCTGATCAATTCCCCACATTTTATTTAAGAACGGTTTGTTTTGTAATTAACAGCATCTTCATTTACATACGTGCCTGCTTACCCCACTGCTGCTTAACAAAACTTGAAACCATACAGCTGAACTATGCTTGACCTAATTACACAGTATTACGTAAGTTCCACATGGTTCTTATCGATCTTAGAGGTTCGGCTTTAAGTTTCAAGTAGTTGGAATATACCTCCTGTATTAGGGAACTTATGAAGGTGTGTGGCTGATAAAGCTTTTTAATTAATTCGGTGCGATTAGTTTGGGTCTTGGAAATGATTTAAAGATATTGAGTTGGTATTTGACGAATTGTACCTAAAATAATAATAAGAAAGCTGTATAATTATGATGCTGTAAAATATACCGAGATTTTACGATATCTTTAGGAATATTATCGACATCACGAGACTCTCAAGGAATGCCGCGCGAGGCAGCCTCGTGGTGTGGAGACGCATTTGCCTCAGGAGCCACTTTGAACATTGCCTGAGTGTTGACGACTGCCTGCTCAATGCAAGAACCAGGTGAGCAGCCTAGCAATGTCGATACCGGCCGGCTGATTATCTAAGAAACAGCCATCGCAAACTGACAGTTGTGATTGCTCGGTGACGGCACACACGATTGCTAAACGTCAAAACGGCTCGGTTTTCGCTCTTACGGAATACCGATTTTCAATCTGACAGCTAGATTTTGCTCCGTTTTCGCGGTCGCTCGGCTTTCGCTATTACGAAGTACCCCTGCGGGTATCAGCATTGCTAGGTTCGAAAAATATATATAACATTTTCATCTTTTACATTTTTATAATATTTTATTGGTATCAATATAATGGTTAACGCTGCAAGCAGAACGACTCGCGTCAAACATAACTTTTTACTCAATGCTGATACGAGGCGCAATGGATTAAAAAGCTTTAACTACAACAGTTACATTTTAATTTTCTTATAAGGAAAATATTTATTGTATAATTTTGTAACTTGAAGAGACTTAGATATATTTTGACTGGCCTGTTGGTAGTGCTTAGTAACACTGACTGCTAAGCTGGAGGTCGTGAGATCGATTGCCACACGCAACAAAACTTTGTGTGAGTATAAATATTTGTTCCGAGTCTAGGTGTTATCAATGTCAGACAGGACATGTTGCCTAGTGCGGGAGTAGCCTAAAAAGCAAACTTAGGTTACGCTACTTACGAAATATTCAGCTTTCTAGCGGATAAAAGCACGGTGTTCATCTCTTAAATCAAATATTGCTGAGTTTCTTTGTTCTGAGTAGTAACATAGAAGTGGAGATACAACATACGAACCTGTTTTATCCGCATTCTATTATTTACCCTTCAAGCCCGAGTCCTTATAGCAGCACATTGCAATGTACTTACTAAAGTACATTACTTGCAGTAGCCTGAGGAAAATAAAGCGGCAACTACACTCCCACACCCTCTTTTTTTTTTAAATCTTCTTTCAAATAAATTTTAAGTTTTGATTACTGTATGAATCTCGTTTTTTATATTAATTGGGTGGTATAAATAAGCATGCGGACCGCCTGATGGTAAGCAGTTACCGTAGCCTATAGACACTTGCAATACCAGAGGTATCACTTACGTGTTGCTGACCCATTTTTTTACACCAGGGCTTTAAGATCTTTTAGATGGAGTAACCCTGGCATAGGAATACATTTCTTTCAAAATGCATCCCTAAATGAGCGCTGGAGACCTGTACTCACTCACGGGAACACAACTACGCCACTGTGTGTAGTTATTTGGTTGGATAGTTTGGTCTTGTGTAAGGTGAAGGACCTTCCCCAGGCGGGTTTGCTCTCTAGTATAGTGTCCTATCTCTCATAAAAGACTACTTAACTTTGCAAATCTATTGAACGGTTCAAGTATTTCATATATAAAGTTACACAATGCGACCGTAGAACATAATACAATTTTGCCTACCCTTTCGTAGAAGAAAGCGTGATGCTTTGTCATATTATGTTTTGTTCCAATCTTCTAACGGTAAATTAAAAACCATAGCCGCGTAAAAGCAATAACATAACCGTTTTCCTTACTCTCTTATTATCAGAATAAAAGTTGATAATACCTTTTTCTCAGATCTGAATGCAAATTATCAACTTAACCTCGAAGTTTTGGGGTACTATGCCGTTGACAAATGAACCAATCCTGGAGCTCTAGAGTTTTGTTATAAGACCACGTTCTTATTCAGCAAGATTAATTCTATTTTTATACGTATGCGATAAAAGCATACGGCACGGCTGATGGAGCTTTGGGCCAGAGGTTTATGATATATAAAACACACATCCCTGTAGCACTGGAGACCTGGAGCCGTACCACGAAGTTTTAATCGCGATTCTTTCTAGCGAGGAAAAGAGACGGAGCAATACACGCTATTTAACTCCGTCCCTCTTTCTCGCTCGAACTACTCACACTTTAACACGCCATGGTACTGTCGTCTATATGAACACGACACAGTAGTGGTGTAGTCATTAGACTTTCTGTAAAGTGAAGGTTGCCAGTTCAAACAGTTTTAACCCAGTCTGATACCACGTAAATCACCCGTGTGGTCAAAGTAGTATATTAAAGAGTAACACCTACGGGTTAACAATTACACAAGCAGTTACAGAATTATGTCCGCTAAATGATTAGCACACTTAACTGGTAGTGGCACGGCAGGTCGCAGGTCGAAAAAAAAGAGGCTCGATGGCGTCCGGCGCTCCTTTTATACTGGCACGAGTGAGCGAGTAAGTGGAGGTGGACGCCTCCACGACAAGCCTTCCCCAGGCGGGTTTGATGTCATATCTCTCTTAAATATCTCTTACTACTGAAATAACCGCATTTTCCCTAACAAAAATAAAAACCCATTCATTACCCATGCATTTCCAATCAATTAGTAAAACATAACTCGTTTTCTGCCTGTAAATCACAAGGTTCACACAGTTTGCTAACAGAAAACACATCTTAAAACCAAGTCCCTTGAGTTTCTGGAGAAAAAGCCAACAATTGTAATATTATTCACCTCATTTAGACTACAATGGCCGCGAATGTGACAAGGACATTTGCAAGTCAATGCGGGAACAGACCGCAAACGTAATAATGAAAGCTGACTATCCTAACTAATGTAGTTAGTGGTGCTATATTCTCTTGAGTACATTGAACGAAACTTCTAGAATTCTAAAACTGATCTGAAAGGGATTTGGATTTTGGTTTTGGTGTGGATAGAACGTTATTATCGGTTAAAAATCTGATCCAATTGGCTTGAGTTCCTGTCAGTTTTGTCTGGCCCGTTGGTCTGGTCGTTAGTGAATTTGACTGCTAAGCCGGAGGACGTGGGTTCGATTCTGTGTTCTGCGTCTGGGTTCTCACATAGGCGAACACTAATTTAATAGCAAAATAATTATGTTACCGTAGCCTATGGACGCTTGCAATACGAAAAGGTATCACATACTGGTTGCTGGCTTGTTTTGTTTACATCAGGATGGAGTATCTTTGGGATAGGAAAACGTTTCTTTCAAACACATTCCTAAATAAGCCCTGGAGACCTGTACTCACACACAGGACTACAACTACACCGCTGTGTCTTATTATTTGGCTGTGGTCTACTGTAAGGTGGAGGTCCTTCCGTAGTCGAGCTTGCTCGCTAGTATGGTACCCTACCACTCTTCAAATAAATATTTGTTACGTATCTGGGTGCACTTTTTGTCCATTAATTGTATGTTTACAAAGTCTCCGCATAAAACCATCACACCTGTTAAGAATTGCCCGAATAGTTGTCAACATATTATATGTATATCTTCTTTATTTCAGTGTCTAATGCTACAGTTGAGAAGTTATGAATAGTCTACGAAGAAGTTTTTTTAAAGAACACTCCCGCACTAGGGTCCTGTGTCGCAAAAAACTTTCAGATACTAATTTCATCCAGACTCGAAACAAATATTTATGAATCACACAAACTTTTGTCCTATGTGGGAATCGAACCCACAACCTTCGGTTTAGCAGTCAGAGTCACTAACCAGTAGACCAAAAGGCCAGTCAATTTATAAACACTTTGGAATACCAACAGTGTTTAAATATCGTTACAAAGTTTCTACGTAGCTGTCTCGTTCAATTCCAAACAGACGAAGTAAACATCTGCACTAACTACTAAGTAAAAGTTGTAGTTTGTGTAAGCGAGAGGTCCGAAAACATCATAAGTAAGAAAGAGATAGATGACACAAGCTATATTAGCACATTAAAAGCGCAAGTTGGAAACTAAAAGTTGGTTAAGGGTAAGATTTGCCTGTCTAAAATTAAGCCAACTGCGAGTGATGTACTTGTAGGCTGACTGCACAAGAGTAGAACCATGAAAAAGACTAGCATTTCGCATCAATGGTATTTATTTTCATTACAGTTGTCTTCTAAAAGCCTTTTGTTGTAGAGAACTTTACAAGCATGCAATTCACGGACAAAAAAAACACCCAGAATCGAATCAAATGTTAATGAAACATACAAAATTTTGTTCCATGTGGAGCCATATAATATTATCATATTTATACATACCATATTATATACAATATTAATATATTTACACTTATTAAAAAGATAAAATAATTATAGAAAATACACGAAAAAAAAGGTGGAGGGACTGTTTTTAGGTTTCATAAAATTCCTCCGCTACGACGTCTACTAAAAACGAGCCTAGAAGACTGGCAGCATTGCCACGTTGAATGGCAATGCTTATTCAACCCACCTATATATTATTTAAAGCCAAACTAAAACAGACTTTGATAAAACGGCTCCCTCACCGAAAACAATCATTATAGTATTATTGAGATAGCATAGATACTGTGCTGTTTGATATTTGAAGATAAAAGACGATTAAAATAAAACCTGTCGATTGAATGCTCTAGGCTCTTGATTATTTAATTTGTCAATTGGTTTGAGATTGATTCAATGATTTTCTTTTATGTTCATCGTTATATTTTAAACGTTACTGAAATACACTATTGTCCTACAATATGCCCGTAAGTGATAAGATTTATTGAGAATAAGACTTATTTATTTATTTATTATACACTTTTTTGTACACCATTTACAATAATTATATAAAAACTTTTTATAAATAAGTCTGTACAATGGGCTAACAGCGATTTCTACCAGACAACCTTTGGATGGATATCTGAGAAGGATTTAGCGATTTGATGGCGTACTCGTTGCGTATTTATTGCGTTATAAGAAACATGTAGTACTATAATTACAATAGGAGAGAAACATTAATGTCACCCATTAAATTTCTAACAAATAAATTGCACTCGACGGTAAGTTGCAGTTAAGAAACTCAATAAAATTTAAAATAAAAACAAACTTCATTATGCAATTAAAATAAATTGCACCCATTGCCTTTACCCTGGACCTGCGCCTGCTGATGGATCCTAGTGAAAATCAAAATCGGTATTTACAAACTAAACCAATTACACGTAACTATCGAGATAGTCCACAAAACAACACTATTCTGTGTCCAACGTAAGATGAGAGGACATGTGAACACTAATTGTTTTATTAGATGTTACAGTTGGGTACTGAAGGTGTTTCCTACAACTTTATTAGATAATCTATTTATATTAAACTTGTTTTCGCCCGCGGTTTTGCTCGTGCGTACAATGCCACGAGAACAATGTGTTTTTTCCTTGAAAATATTACGCGATTTAGAACCGTTGTCCATAATAGTAATAATATCCGTCTAGTATATTTATGCTAAGCTGGAAACAGACAGGTCAAGACTTTATTTATAAATACAAAATAGTTTACTGTATAACATCTTCATCATCATCATCATCTCAACCCATAAACGTCCCACTACTGGGCACGGTATAACACCTTATTTGTTTAAAATTTGTATATTATTATTCAGCATTCACATTCTTTGTGTCACTGAGCATTGGCTAAAGAGTGACCTTAAGTTAATAAATAATGAGTATTATACTATAGGTAGTGCATTCGTAAGAAAGAAAGCTATTCATGGTGGCTCTCTAATATATGTTTGTAATAGTATTAAATGTAAGGAACGTAAAGATATAGCAAAACTTTCTATCGAGCGCACTATTGAAATATCCTGTGTTGAGCTTGAGCAACATATCGTAGTTTGTGTTTACCGACCACCGCAGGGTGACTTTAGTACATTTGAAACAGTAATGGAAGATTTATTAAAACGTCTTTGTGTTGGCAGTAAGTATGTAGTAGTTTGTGGTGACTTTAATGTCAACTTACTTGAAGAGTCAGCTATTTGCAGTAGATTGATTAGCTTGTTTAGGTCTTTTGATTTACATCATTTATTTTTTGAACCAACCAGGATCACCTCGCATTCAGCTACATGCTTAGATAATATTTTTTGTAATTGTCAGTATTTAGGAAAATCTATATTAAATGATTTGACATCTGATCACTGTGGCCAAAAGGTTATAATTCAAACAAACACAATACCTAAAGTTACTAAGATCACATGTAGGCCAATGACCTGTGGACGCCTAGAACACTTCAGTGATAGTATAGCCACCAAAGTCATCAATATAGACATTACTCTGGATGATCCAGATGTGCTTTACGAGTCTTTGTTTAATATAATTAAATTAGAATATGAAAATATTTTTAAGCCTAAAACTTTCTTTAAAAACATCAAAGTTAATTTCTGTGACTGGGCAACGAACGGCATCTATAAAAGTAGGGCTAGGCTATATGAGCTATATGGTATTAAGCAATACAATACTAATCCAGCATTCCTCCTTTATGTTAAAAATTATTCAAAAACTTTTAAAAGGGCTTGTTCTATAGCTAAGTCTCTATATTTAAGTAATAAGATTAAGCAGTCAGATAATAAAGTAAAAGCAACTTGGAATATTATCAATAATGAAACTGGTAGAATCAAATTGCGCGATGACAACTTTCAACTTAAGCATGATGATAAAGTGGTCTCAAATAATTTAGATGTAGCGCATATGTTTAATAATTTCTTTACAAACATACCAATCAACACAACTAGCTCCTTAGATTCTTGCCCAGTTAAAGCCGAGAACTTGGTAAAAGGAAGCGTGGGAGACTGTAGCGTTTTATTTTGTTTTAAGTATATTGACCCTAATGATATATTAAAAGCGTTCAAGACATTGAATTCAAAAAGAACTGCTGACTTATGGGGTATTTCTGTAAAACTAGTTCACAATATAATTTTGAATATAGCTCCACATCTTGCAGCAATATTTAACAGATGTGTTGATACAGGCGTATTTCCTGATCTAATGAAACACAGTAAAGTAATACCTTTGTTTAAAAACGGATCTAAAAATGACCCGAATAACTTTAGACCAATATCCATATTGCCTGCTATTAGCAAAATTTTTGAGAAAATTATGTTATTGCAATTAGAGAGTCACTTTAATATAAATAATTTATTACATAATGAGCAATATGGTTTTAGAAAGGGTCGTTCTACAGTAGATGCAGGTGTTAAATTGTTAAAGCACATTTTTAGAGCCTGGGAAAATTCAATGGATGCTATTGGTGTTTTCTGTGACCTGTCAAAAGCCTTTGATTGTGTTGAACACAATACGCTCCTGAGAAAACTCAGGCATTATGGTATAAGAGATGCTGCACTCAACCTAGTTGCCACCTACCTTAGTGATAGAGTTCAATTCGTTGATATCAGCGGAAGTAGATCTTCAGGATTATCTGTAGGTATGGGTGTCCCACAGGGCTCAATTCTTGGTCCTTTTCTCTTTTTAGTTTATATTAATGATTTGCCTTTCCATGTACAGGATTTTTGCGACATTGTACTATTCGCAGATGACACGTCACTTATATTTCAGGTAGACCGTAAAGAATCAAATCTTGAGACTGTGAATGGTTCACTTGCGAAAGTTCTGGACTGGTTTAATGCAAACAATCTACTGTTAAACTCAAAAAAAACTAAGTGTGTTAAGTTTACCATGCCCAATACTAGAAATCTTACATTAAGTAATATAATTTTGAACGGTGAATCATTAAATTTCGTTGAATCTACAGTGTTTTTGGGTTTGACTTTAGATCGCAAGCTTCAGTGGGGTGCTCATATATCGTGTCTTGCAGGGAAACTTAGTTCCGCAGCTTTCGCAGTAAGAAAAGTAAGGCAGTTTACAGACATAGAAACAGCTAGGCTTGTTTATTTTAGTTATTTTCATAGCGTTATGTCTTATGGAATACTACTATGGGGAAAAGCTGCTGATATTGAAACTATATTTTTACTCCAGAAAAGAGCAGTACGCTCTATTTACAATTTAGGAGCACGAGTTTCACTTAGAGAAAGGTTTAAAGAAATAGGCATTCTGACAGTTGCATCTCAGTACATTTTAGCCAACATCATGTTCGTTAAACAAAATTTACACCTGTTTTGTAAAAACAGTGATATTCATTCAATAAACACAAGAAACAAACACAAACTTGTTGGTACATATCACCGCCTACATAAAGTCCACAATTCATTTGTGGGACTTGGGGTACGTTTTTATAACAAACTACCTCGTGAAGTTATGAACCTACCCTTACACAAATTTAAACTAGCGGTAAAAAATCATCTTTTAAGCAAGGGTTATTACACTATTAATGACTTTCTAAATGATAAGAAGTCATGGGGTTAGTTGCTAATTTTGATACAGAATTATATAAGAATAATAACTACAAATTTGTAAGGAGACGTTTTGTGATCATTATTGACTTTCTATTTAGTTTTTTTTATTTTTTATTATTATGTCCTGGATTGTCATGCTCACTGAAATGCCATTGCTTGTGGTGTCGTATTGGCCGGGTCATTTCCTTCCCTCTAATATGGCGAAGGAAATGATGGCTGGTCCGTGCGTCATGCTCGTGAACGGGTGCTACTTGGGGTGGCTGGTCAATCTTGGCATGATTTATTTTTATTTTTAAATAATAAAGATATAGTTTTTAGATTCTTATTAAGAACGCAATGTGATCTCGACACGTTTCTATCTTATACATACAAAAGGAAAGGATCCCTCATTGCCATACAGTGGAAAGCTAAATTCATTTTTTCCCTTCATTGTTTCCTTATTAACATTTTTTTTTTTACTTAAATTTAATTTTGTATGGAATATTGGGTTCCGTCCCTTTTTGTTAACACTAATATTGTAACTCATACCAAATTGTAAATGTTATACTCTGGCAATTAAAAAGAGTGGCCCGAGTTTCTTGCCAATTCTTCTCGAGGCCCAACCCTAGTCAGCGAATTGGCCGTAGGAAAAAAAGTATGCTGGCATTTGTTTTTATGACGTTCATAAGTATCATGTATTTGATCTATATGAATAAATGAGTTTGACTTGACTTGACTTGTCTTGACTATAACTTATTAACAAAATTGTATTCAGTTACACACTTGTGAAGACCTAGACCTGATAAATATTGCTTACATGCTGTTAGTCTTCTTAATAAATATACTCGTATAGTAGTTTTGTGTGAAGGAGTAACAAGCTTCCATAGGGTGCATGGACATTGGACACAGTAGGATTACCTATTTCAGTACCAGTTTCTTCATGGCATTGCTGTCATGAAGACCAGCATAAGATCATGGAATTCATTACTTAATTAGATTTATACGCTTCAAAATAAAATACAAGTAACATCGCGGAAAATCGCTGGAATTTTCTTTAAGAAACATTTTCTTAAAGAAACTATTTGCAATCTCGTGTATACTGTACACGTTTCCACTTTAAATTGTAACAAAGTAATATCGAATAACATTACAAAGAGCACCGTTTTCTCAGTAGTAGCCGAAGCAGTCTGGAGTTCATTTGCTTTAAAACATTTATTTTAATTGTATTTCAAGATATTCTTTTCCTTTTTAGCAGTTAGCCTAGTTGGCAAACAAGAATATTTACCGCCTGGTAAGCAGTTACCGTACCCTATAGATGCCTGTAATACTTGCGTGTTGCCAAAGCTAAGAACTTTTTTACCAGATTTTAATGTTATGGATAACTCTGGCCATAGGAAAGAGTTTCTGTAAAAAAAAACATCTCTAATTAGCACTGGAGATATTTATGTAGCTACTCACACAGAATTACAATCTACACCAATGATGGTAGCAAGGTTAGCTAACGAGTTTGGTTTTTCTTTCCTCTTAAAAGACAACTCCCACCCGCCAGTTGGTTTTGAAGTTGCGACCACAAATTAGAAGACGCAGCGTGGCCACGTTTTCAGCAAGGTGGACCGACAGCCTGGTGAATATTATGTGTTTTGAATTTACTGCCGTGGTGGTCCAGTGACCTCAGTATGCGCCTGCGGAGCACGAGGTTGTGGGTTCGATTCCCACACTGGACAAATCTTTGTATGACCCACAAAGAGTTGTTCTGTGTCTGGGTGTAATTAATTAATTGTATGTTTGTAAAGTCCTGACACAAAGCTTGTTCTCTAGTGCGGGAGTTGTCTTTTTTAAAAAGAAAGAAAGAAGAATAAAATATTATTATATTGTACAGTTAGGTACAATTTACACTTTGTGAGCATATACTTATTTATAATACTATCAATATCATCATTCGTCTCTTTCCTTTGAAGTCGGATCTTAATGCTTTCTACACAAGAACGACTCAAAAACTAATTCAATGTTGTTTGTTGTGTTTTTTTTTCATTATTCTAATTAAAAACGACCAATAACTTCCAAGCTTACGTCAAAGTAAATCTCAAACCATATTTTTTTGCGTCCTAAAACGTGATCTTTGAATCACGTTCTCTTGGATTCAAGTTTTAGTCACGATGCAGATCACGATCTTCGCATCTTGAATCAGACTGAACATTTACTTCACTTTGACTTCACGCTGTAACAACTTTGCAGAATCAGCAGAACTTCTAGTAGAAACTCTGTAAAGCGAAGACGTTTTACAACTAGCCTTTGGCCATGACTATATTCTAAATTTTGAAGTTCAGTTCGTTATTTGCTTTAAAGCTACGTTTTCTAAAATACCTTTCCTCCATAGGTTAAATAGTTTACCTAGTATTTTTGTTAGCTGTTAATTTCCTATTAATGTTATTAATACGTAAGTAAATCTATTTTATATCTGTCTGTTGCTTTTTTATGACTCAACGGTTAAACAGATCTTTATAAAACTTGGCAAGGAGATAGACGGTATCCTAGGGCAAGACATAGAGCACTTTTAATTGCGACATCCATGTATCTATCTGTCATCTATCTAATGTGTTAACGTGGTGACCACAGAAAAGAGAATAATCTCTTTTCTGTGGTCACCACGAATCTTTTCGATTTTCCACGCATGCTAAGCGCAAATCGCTTAGTAGATGTGAAAAATGTTTTTTTTTTTTTTTATACTGCTTGGGTGGCAAACAAGCATACGGCCCGCCTGATGTTAAGCAGTATCCGTAGCCTATAGACGCTTGCATTACCAGAGGTATCACTTGCGTGTTGCCAACCCATTTTTTTACACCAGGGCTTTAAGATGGAAGTAACCCTGGGATAGGAATACGTTTGTTTCAAAACGCATTCCTAAATGAGCGCTGGAGACCTGTACTCACACACAGGAACACAACTACACCGCTGTGTGTAGTTATTTGGCTGTGGTCTTCTGTAAGGTGGAGGTCCTTCCCCAGTCTCTTGAAGTTTTATGCTTTATTTTTTTTAATGTTTAGTTTAAGTATATGTTTTTATTCTAAGCTTTAAGTTAATGCCACTCAACCACAAAACTATTTCACATGTAGGCATAGATAGAAGGTTCCCGGTATCCCAAAAATCCTCACTTTCCTATTCGTATCACGCGCCGTACACACATTACTTCGCCTTCTGTTGATTCTAGTCCTCGGTTCGATGGAAATTGAAACACGATACAGGCACTTCTATACATAAAAGTTTTGCCAATATTTGTTCTCAAGTATTTGCTAAGATATCGGTGAACAAACAATTGTTTTTATTTGTGAAGGTTTATGAATAATAATGCTGATATTATAAAAGCGAAAGTTTGTAAAAATGTATGGATAAATTTTTGTTTCCTTTTTACGCAAAAACTACTGAACGGATCTGGATTTAATTTGGCATAGAGAATAATTATAGTCTGAAATTAACACATAAGATACCTTTTATCCCGGACACCTCTGTCCCCGATTATACGCGCGGACGAAGCCACGGGCGGAAGCTAGTAATAAATAATTAAATGTTTTGCAATACTTGGGACATCAGTCGCGATTTACTGACCTAAAACATATAACAAGGTTTTTGTTATGGGTAAGCCTGGGATATAAATACATATACTGAAACAGAACTACACGGTTGCGTGTAGTTAGTTATGTTTTTTTCTTTGTTTACTCCTGCATTAGGGAACAAGCCCTGTATAGCAGGGACTTTACAAACATACAATTCACGTTTACAAATTATACGCAGACTCGATACAAACATTTATAAATCGTACAAAGTTTTGTCCCGTGTGTGAATCGAACCCACGATCAGACCAACCAGCCAAAGGAACTATTAGTATTAGGCTGTAATTTTCTATAAAGTGAAGATCCTTCCTCAGCCAGACTTACTCACTTGTATAGTTTATTTATTCATATAGATCACACTGACTCTTATGCAGGTCCATGAAAAAGGCCGAATAAGATGTCGGCTAATTTGCCTACTGCTGTGTTCGTTGAGTGAACAGACAGTGGTAGAGCCTAAGAAAAGAACCGGCAAGAAACTCAGACCAGGTCATCGTATCCTCTTAATAAACCTCTCATGATTTTACTGCTTCTTGTACTTAACTTATTTTCCTTCTTCTTCCATATCGATGATTACTCCACTTGACACTTCTCCTTCAGTTATATCTTTCCACGTTAAGAGGACTCTTATATCCTTTATCTTCGCCATTATTATCGCGTAATTAAATATTTAACGACAAAGAAATAGATGTAATAAAGATATGATGACGAGAAATGTTCGCCCACATACCAGTTATTAGTTGTTCAGAGTACATTCTTCATTGTTAGGGCTGCCACTTTTTACTTTTTATCCGTGTTTGTCTGTCCGTCGCCTTTAAAGAAATAAAATGGGTCGAGCTGTTATTTGGCAACCTGTGAGCCTTCGAGCTTTGTTCATTTTTTATTTGTTTTGTAACTAATTCCAATGAAATCTTTTGGTGTTAAATGGTTATCGTAGTTAATTAGCACTTGCAGTATCAGGATCATTACTCGGGCTTTGTACATCTTGTTATACCAAAGTTTTATGTTATTGATTTTTATTTCCCCTTTAACTGAAACACTGGATACGCAGATTTACACACGGGAACACAAATATATGTAATCATTTGACTATGGTCTTCTGTAAAGTGAAGGTCTACTCGGTCGTACATCTACTTTTCGAGAGAACGATTCGCACTGGGATGATGCGCTCAAGGATTCCGTAACATCTTCATCTCCGCATAAAATTCGTACATTGTTTGCGAATATCATATCGACATGTTTCCCCTCGAGTCCAAAATATTTGTGGGTTAAGTATAGAGATGACATGTCTGAGGATGTTTTGCAGCGTGTGCGTCGTCAAACTTTGAATCCTACACTACAAATGACTTAAGAAATTTGCAATGAGACATTGATCATGATAGAAGATATGATAAAGAAGATATCGTGTTTGGGAATGACATCACCCAATCGTCATATGCACGATGCATTAAACCACGTATTGCAAAGAGAACAACAGTACGACATTGAAGCATTGGCCGAAACAGTTCGTACAAATGTTCCACAATTAAATCAACAACAATGAATTGCGAACGACACTTTGATAGAAGCTGTGATCAGTGGATCTGGTGGAATTGATTTCCTTAATGCTCCTGGAGGAACCGGAAAAACGTTTTTAATTTCATTGCTTTTGGCGAGGATCAGATCGCGAAATGATGTTGCTCTAGCATTGGCTTCATCTGGAATAGCTGCGACTCTGCTAGAAGGCGGGCGGACTGCACATTCTGCCTTGAAATTACCATTAAACATGCAAATCACCGAAACACCAATTTGTAACATCGCCAAAAATAGCGCAATGGCCAAAGTCCTACAGGTATGCAAATTGGTTGTTTGGGATGAATGCACAATGGCCCATAAGAGGTCACTGGAGGCACTGAACAGAACGTTAAAAGATCTTCATGACAACCAAAATATGTCAACTATCCCACGGAGTTTTTTAATTCACAGGAATTGCCTGGATTACCACCTCACAATTTGCAGTTAAAAGTAGGATCAGTTGTCATCATGCTGCGTAACATTAATCAATCTCGACTATGCAATGGCACAAGACTGGCTGTGAAAAAGCTGATGAATAATGTCATTGAGGCAACAATCATAAAAGGAAAATACAAAGGAGAGAATGTCTTGATCCCGCGGATACCGATGATTCCAACGGACTTACCATTCGATTTTAAACGTTTACAATTTCCAGTACGTCTGGAATTTGCGATGACCATAAATAAATCGCAAGGACAGTCGTTAGAAGTATGTGGAATCAACTTAGAGTTTCCCTGTTTCGCGAATGGACAATTATATGTCGCGTGTTCGCGCGTCAAAACAAAACAAAAAATATAGTTTATGAGAAAGCTTTAAATTGATTAATAATAAAACTTAATAATCACTCATAAAACGCTTTATTCAAAAAATGCTTTTTAGGGTTCCGAAGTAAACAAGGAACCCTTATAGTTTCGCTATGTCCGTCCATCCGTCTGTCCGCAGCTTTTCTCAGAGACCTTTATTTTTAGAAAGCTGTAATTTGGCACGAATATACATATTACTCATGCCAACAAAGTGGTAGAATAAAATATTTAAAAAAAAAATTTCTAGGGTATCTCCTGTACTGTGAAGGGGGATGTTTATTTTTTTTCTTAACTACCCCATGATGATATGTATTGTTGAATAGGTATTTTAAAAATATTATAGGTTTGTTAAGACAGGTTTTTGATTGAGGGATTCGTTTGTGAAATATTAAGCTTTTGTGCTAATTTTTGTTAGAGTAAAGTGCATCACAGCTATGTAGACTTCACAACTTTACCAGTAATATAGCCGATTAACTTATTAAATTTTATTGGATAAGTTAAAATTAGATTGGGTTCTGAATCAAGTCTCCTGAATTATAGAAAACTGTAACTGTGAGGTGATGTCTCAAGCCTTTCTATATAATTATAATTTCCCCTATTTTTTTCTGTCTGTTTTTTGTAATTTTTCGTAGTCTGTAATATATGTAGGCGCAGAGACTACCTTCCCCCTACCTCTTCCACCTCCTTTCCCGCGACCCTTATAATGCGACTTATTTCAAGACTTTACCAAAATTGTTACCATTATCCTATGTTCTCAAAAGTCATAAATGCCGAAACCACAGATACCTTATTCTTAGTCCGCATTATTGAGAATGGCAATTTCGGAACCCTATATTGTGCGTGACCCGACATGCACTTTGCCGGTTTTTTATTAAATACGTATTCAATTTGTTTGTTTTAAAATCATTTTATACAAAAGTTTAGGTCTTTTATTTATCAATGAGGCAGTACGAAGTCTGCCGGGTCAGCTAGTAATTATATATAATACAATTTCAAAAACATAGGAGTAGTACAAAATATTATCGGTATTATTATTTTAACGTTATTTTATATTGTTTATTGTCGTTTTTACAGAGACAGCCCTATGCCAAAGACACATAAAGCTGTCGAAACGACACAGATGTCATACGAGGACCATTTGTCTTCGCTATAATATGTGTTATGTACGAGTTACAGTTACGTCTTCATCATCGACGGCAATTGCTTTATCTGTTGATTTATAGCTTTGCATCTACTCACAGATACATTAATTAATTTGGGAAATAAACGTAGGACTAAGCGATATTTCTAGTTTAAATTAAGCAGTCCACAACTCCGACTAGGAAATAACTAAAAGAATACTCCATCTATAAGCCCTGGTGTAAAAAAATTGGTCGGCAATACGCAAGTAATATCTCTGGTATTGCAAGCGTCTATAGGCTACAGTATGCTTGTTTGCCACCCAGGTAGGTCTTCACTACTCATATAGGTAATTGTATTTGCAATGTGAGTATAGTTTTCAGGCATGCTAAGATTCCCCAATCAATATCCATGTAAGTAAAAGTTTATGTCTCTATGTTTTTTATACCTGAAACGAAAGAAAAAAAGCATTACTTAGTAACATAGATACAGAAATTTTATTTTTAGCTACGACTACTTCCCATACGATTAATAAACATATCTGATGTATACATACATACTGTATTTCGATCTTTTTTGTTTTGTTACCAAAAAAATATTTATTTCTTTCTTTTAAATAACTCTCCGTCTGACTGACAGGTGTCTACCCGTGTGCTTCCCAAAGCTTTTTAAATTGATTTCCACAAAGCGGAGAAGATTTACCCAAAATGTTCGTGAAACAAAATCAACAACAAAACACTTCACAGCATAGATATATTATCTGTTGCAGGACAATCAGATGAAACATTTTTTTGCGAAAACCCTGAGATTGCAAACACTGCATAATAAGAAACTAATGAAGAAATATGCAATCTTTCGAAGTATTTTCAGGATCTTAAGAGCAAAAACCGACCCACCGCAAAAACCGAGCAAAATGTGGCTGTCAGATTTAAAATCGGTATTCTGTAAGAGCAAAAACCGAGCCTTTTTGATGTTTAGTCAATAGATTGTGCCGTCACCGAGCAATCACAACTGTCAGTTTGCCGTCGCTGTTTCTTAGAGAATCAGCCGGCCGGTTTGCTTAGGATTAAATTTACACGCTGATTGGCATAAATGACAAATTAATGTAGTCGTTAGCCAATCAGCGCATACGTCAGTGAGTATTACGTTCATTCGGCCAATCAACGTTAAAAGTTATGAAACGGGAGCGTTTTCTTTGTGATATACCTAAAATGGGTTGGTTTTTGTAAAGATCCTGAAAATACCTCGAATGATGGCAAAATTCTTTGTTAGTGTCCTATTATCCGGCGTTTCTAATATTGTATAGATCTACACAAATACTGTGTTGTGTGTTTCAGGATACAGGGCACCACTGCTTGTTTAGGGATGTTTTTTTAAGAAACGTTTCTTCTACTCTTTTTCTTAGCGTGTCGATGGCAATCTAAATTGTGTCAGCCCAGAACCTAGCTACGAGTTTTGCATTTTCAGTAGCGTCCATAAGCTCCTCTATGGTGCAGGTATCAGGGCACGCGGGACATGATATCAAGTGCCCCATGGTTTGTGGCTCAGTACCACATTTACACTCCAGGTTGGAATCGTCTATAAATCCTCACCTAAGCAGGTTTCTACTCTAATCTATTATTTGTAGTATTATACTATAAATCTTAACGATTTTTCTAGACGTAACGTTAAAAATAAGTTTTTTTTCTCATTCTAAAAATGGGTTTGTCTATGGGTTTCTAACTCCTTACTATCAGACGAGCCGTATCTTTATTTGCCTCCAAATAACTTAAAAAATATATATCAATGCTTTTCAATATAAAAGTCTGGCATTCTTCTTATATTGAATTATCGCACGCTTCCATCCTTACAATCTAAATCAAGTACAAACGGAGTACAAATGACTTTGACTTTCAAGTTTAACTGTACAAAGTCGTTTAAGTCGCAGATGCTCACCATTTGTCTGCGTCCAAATTACGCCTCGCCTCATCCGTGATTTAACTTTATGTTGAATATAAAAGTCAGGTGTAAGGCAGAATCGTGAGGCACATTTTTTGTACTCTTATATTATGTTGGAGAAAAGATAATGATTTTATTTTAGTCAAATGTGTTAAGGTATATTAAAACCAGCTGCTTAGTAGAATAGGTCTCCAGAGTATTTTAAAATTGGGGGTTTTTCTTCACAGAAGATTATAACACAAAACTCTGGAATTATACTTCTGGAGTTGCAGGCTTCTATCAGGTGGGTCGTATGCTAGTTTGGCACTCCAGTAGTATAAAAAAAAAGTTACAAGATGTGAGTCGACAATGCACGAGTAAAGAATTTTTTAATTAAATTTTTAATCTTATGTTATGAATCTCAAGATGCAAATTGGCCAATAGCTATATTATCATAACCCAGTCTGCCACTGACGCCAGTATAGCGATATCATTCTAACACCAAGAAAAAAAAGCAAAATTTTCTCTTACCAAAAGATTTTCTGTAGAAGGCTTCCTGTTATAATAATAAAATTGGCCAAGTGCGAGTCAGACTTATGGTCTTAGGGTTCGATAAATGACTTTCCATGTAAAAAGGTAATTTGGTTGGTCTATGGTAGCATTGTTTAATTTGTCATTGGCTTTGCGAAGAGTGGTAGGTAATTACTAAATAAATAAATCTATCGCAAATATGGTGAACAACAATCCTTAGATTATACTAACTCTGTAATTACAATGATTATAACTCATTCTAACTTTTTGACGTGGTGACCATGGAGACGCTACGTGGGCAGGCCTCCAAGATGGAGCGAGCGCCGATTGACAAGGTGAGCTCAAGAATTTGCTGTGGAATCCTTTAAGGCGTGATATTTAGATAAAGCAAAACGTAAACATCATGATTTTTTTCAAAAAGACCTTTAAATTAAAAAGAGTCTGTAACGCGCGAGTTATCATCCATATACTACTGTAACTGCTTACCAGAGCCTCTAGGCAAGTGGCATAAGCGATAGTCGAATTGAATAGTCAAAAAAGCAAATGTATGGGATTTGACGTAAGTTTACGACATTATATCGTAGACTTACGTCAAATCCCATACATTTTATTTTTTGACTTTTCGATTCGACTATCGCATAAGCCACTTGTCTAGAGGCTCATATGGGCCGTATACTTGTTTGCCTTCTAAGTAATATAAAAAAAGGAATTAATATTTTTACGTTTTAATAAATAGAGCCCTTTGTAGGACACAAAAACGGAGTAGGCACAGTAATAGGACCCATTGGCACCTCGGAACCCTAAAAACAGGCTCATACAATAAGAAAATATGTACAATAAAGTAGCTTCTGAATACGCAGCGCAGATGTTCTAAGGGATGGCGTAAGGGGAGGAAACCCTCTCAAAAGAAACGGGAAATGAGTACAATTCTGTATGGTTTTTTTTACATTCTTTATAGTGAAATGTAGGTAAGTTGCAAGAGAGGGTATTTTATGTAGAAATTAATTTAAGCTTAGTCCAAAGACTTAAATAATAATAATATATTAGAGCAACTCATACCCGGCCAACTAATCCCAAATTAAACAGAGCCTGTACGATGTCAATCCGGAAACTAGTGAACATACTTATATATTTCTAAATTGGTACATACATACATATCATCAATCAAAAACAACTACTGCTCAGCGTCATTATTATATTCTCGGCAATTTCCTTTATAACAAAGTTAATAAAATTTGTAATATATACCATCTTTCTAAGTATTTGTGTAAAACTAAAGTCTATGAGTGGTTTCGCACTCTGAAATATGATGAAACCTCAGATCTGCGATCTCAATCAGATATTTTATTTATAGGTTAATACCTTTAAATACAATATCTGATTGTTTGTAAGTAGGTTAGGTTAGGTTACTTTAATTTTTATAACTATTCATGTAAATATCTTATGAAATAAATTGTAAATCATATTTTCTGTTCAATGAAATCAGTTTTGTTAGTAAATAATAATATTATAATTTTTACCCTATAAACACGCTCCACTATACGCTCAAATAACTGTTTTGCTACAAGTGTGAGAGACCTGTTAGCAATAACACAAGTTTAATCTTACCTTGGCTAACAGAGTCACAAACCACTGTAATGTTATATTATAATGATTAGTTAATGTATATTATTAAGTGGTAAGTGTACCTTTTTGAAAATAAATATATTATTATATATTATATTATATTATTATATCATAGATAAATTTCACCCGGACACAGGACGAATAAGAAAGCTTAGTGCTGGGCACGGCATGGTATCTACTCTTCTCTTTCAAGAGAGAAAGAGGGTTAATTCACACTCGCTGCCCTAATGCGGTTTGGTGACATATCTTAGGAATTTCTTCTAAGACATGTGGCTTTCCTCACGATGTTTTCCTTCACCATTATCAGAAGATAAATCATTAGATAAGTTCATATAAATTGTGAAACCACTCTTCTTACTATTATGGTCTAAATCGCGTAATATTTTGATGGAATTTAACGAAACGTCGGGCAACAAAAAGTCTGAAAACCTTCAAAAATTTAGTTGTCCATTATGATAATAATATGTACAAAATCGTGAAAGTTTAAAAGATTTTATAAATTACTTTTTTTTAATGTCTTGATCTTATATTATCTTGGCCCTTTACGTAAAACAGAAGGTTTTTAAGAAAGTATCTTTAATGTTACAAAATATACATATATTATAATTTACGCCTATATAAGATTACAGTAGAGTTATCTTCATTTTGCCCTCGGGACCTCCTAAGGAACCTTTTAGACCTAACAAGGTTATAAACAGCCAAATGACTACACACAGCGGTGTAGTTGTGTTCCTGTGTGTGAGTGCAGGTCTCCAGCGCTCATTTAGGAATGCGTTTTGAAAGAAACGTATTCCTATCCCAGGGTTACTTCCATCTTAAAGCCCTGGTGTAAAAAAAGGGTTGGCAACACGCAAGTGATACCTCTGGTAATGCAAGCGTCTATAGGCTACGGATACTGCTTAACATCAGGCGGGCCGTATGCTTGTTTGCCACCCAAGTAGTATAAAAAAAAAAAAAAAAAAAAAAAAAACAACACTTCAAGAGTTAGGTTATGTCTATATTTTGTCCGCAACATAAGAGAGCTTTATTTGAAGAGTATTTTATATCTTAGGTGCTGTGGTGTTCACAACTTAGAAGTTGGGTTTTTTGAATAAAACTATAATATCCTTACTAATATTATAAAATATGTGAAAGTTTGTGAGAATGGATGGATGGATGGATGTTTGTTACTCTTTCACGTAAAAACTACTGAACGGATCTGGATGAAATTTGGCACACAGATAGATTATGGTCTGGAATAACACATAGGCTACTTTTTGCAGCGATAACCGACATCCACGCGGGCGGAGCCGCAGGCAACAGCTAGTAATCAATAAGCAGTTGCACCGCTCCAACCGTGACCTTTCCCGCTACCGATATATCTGACCACAGTGTATCGGTAACTATAGCCAAGGAGTTTATACTGTAAGTACAAACTCCTTGCTGTTGGCGTACCACTAGGTAGAGAGAAATGTCTGTGCCATTTCTCTCTGCTTTGCTTTGTGCACTACATTTATTGATAATATATCACAGGTGCCAAACAGGAATATACATTTCGCTGCTGACCATCAGGACGGTCAGCAGTTACCGTGGCCAATGGACGTTTGCAATACCAAAGGTTTCACTAGCGTACTGCAGACCAAAAAATGTACAACTGGGTTTTGTAATAGAGTATCCCCGGGATAGTCAATCGGTTCGTTAAAAACGCTTCCTTAAATGAGTGCTAGGAACCTGTACTTACACACAGGAACACAACTACACCGCTGTGTGTTGTTATATGGCTGTAGTCTTTTGTAAGGTGGTTTGCTTGCTTGTATGGTGCCCTACTACTCGTTTTATCTTGCAGATGGAAACATAACAAGAAAACTCGGGCGCCGAGTAAATTGTTTCACGTTAAACGAAAACAAATCAAAACTTCTTTATTCTTTTATTTTTTATTTCATTCTTTATTCTAGTTTCCGCCCCCGTTTCACCTTCGCGTACAATCCCTCGGGAACAAAGTTTTTTTCGGAATAAAAAGTAGCCTACGTAGTATTCCAGACTATAATCTACATTTATGCCAAATTTAATGCAGATCCGTTGGGTAGTTTTCGTACCAAATTTCAAGATTCTGAGTTCATGGGAAGTACCCTGTAGGTTTTGATTCCCTTGCGAGTGTCGAAAATTTGCGGAAATTTGCGGCATAAACGGCTGTATCTTTTGATTGTGTTAGGTTAGAAGTTTAATTTTTTCACATTTTTAAGGGACAGTAGACTTGAGTATTTGATATAAGCCTCAGCTTGATACATCGACGCATTCCTGAGAAAAGGGGTCTTGATCGACAGACAGACAGACGTACGGATGGACAACAAAGTGATCCTATAAGGGTTCCGTTTTTCCTTTTGAGGTACGGAACACTAAAAATAAAAGAAAACTGAAAACTAAACTAAATTCTTCCTATCTATATTGCCTCTTGTATACTGCACATATTGTTTCATTCAGGCAATAAAATAACATCTTACTAACGCGAAAGTTTGTAAGTATGGATGGATGGATGGATGTTTGTTACTCTTTCACGTAAAAACTACTAAACGGATCTGGATGAAATATGGCACAGAGATAGATTATGGTTTGGAATAATACATCGGCTACTTTTTACAGCGATAACCGACATCCACGCGGGTGGAGCCGCGGGCAACAGCTAGTCACTTATAATTCATAAACTTTAAAAAGTACCCTCAATTATTCTTTGAGTAGCTTTACACTGAATGTTTACGGCTTTAATGTCATAAAAAGCACCTAAACTTCCTATGTAATCTGTATAATACTTAAGGAAAAGGTATATTTATGTACTTCCATTACTTCTTATTTTCCTTGCAGAGCTGTTCAATTTTTAAGGAAGGTGTCTAAAAAATGCACGAATACTCTTGTTAGTGCCTTTTCAAGAATAATTTGTTATTATTGGCTGGGTGCCAGGAAGACAAAAATGAAGAGAAAAGGAAGCTTTTTACGTTATTTGTTTGAGGTAATGAGTTAGCTTTGGGTAAATCAATTAGTATGGTCAAGTTTTGTTTAAATTGGAGCTTGAATTGATCAAGCAGCGCACAGGATTTTGACGTACATTTCTAGAGATTTGTTTCCCATATAAAGTTTCGTAAAGCCGTGCACTTTGCACACGCTTTCAGAATTGGTATCAACGGCTTTACTTGCTTTTCAAGGCTTGGGAATCTAAACTACTTATTATGAATTCGAAGTATTCCATATTGGGCACCCGTTTTAATGGCGCCTGAGTGAGTGGCACCTAAGGTATTCCACATTGGGCACCTACTGATATTTTTCCCAGGTGCCCATTAGTGGAACATATCGATATAAAAATATCATGCCATTAAAACGGGTGCCCAATATGGAATACTTCATGAATTCCTTGTAATTTTTTTGACCCGTAATCTAATTAGCTAGCACTTTACAAACACAACATTTAAAAAAAAGTATTTAAAAAGATAGATACTGCATTAAGGAACAAGCCCTGTATCGTGGGGTACTAACATACAATTCACGGACACATATCACCCAGACTCGGAACAAAGATTTATGAATCAAAGTTTTGTCCTGTATGGGAATCGATCCCACGACCTCCGGGTTATCAGCCCGGGTCAACACTCCGGGTCCACTAGACCAACAGTCCAGTCAAGGTACGCAGCAACGTCTATTTGCGCCAATCCTACTCAATAATATAAACGTGAAAGTTTGAATGGATGTTTATTACTCAATCACTCCAAAATGGCTGAATGGATTTTGATGAAATCACACGTCAGGGTCACTTAGTACTAAATCAATAAGGCAGTTTATTGTGTAACATAATACATAACCATCAGAGACCAAGAACCACTCTTGGTTCTTGGTATCTGATGGTTGGATGGCTGTGGTCTTTTGTAAGGTGTAAGTCCATCCCCAGTCGGGCCTGCTGGCTAGTATGATGCCCTACCTCTCTAGGTAGGGCATCATACTAGCGAGCAAGCCCGACTGGGGATGGACCTACTGTAGTTGGATGGACTGTAGTTATTTGGCTGTGGTCTTCTGTAAGGTAGTTGCTCGCTAGTATGATGCCCTACCTAGAGAGGTAGGGCATCATACTAGCGAACAAGCCCGACTGGGGATGGACCTACACCTTTCAGAAGACCACAGCCAAATAACTACACACAGTGGTGTAGTTGTGTTCCTATATGTGAGTACAGGTCTCCATCGTTTTGAAATCAACGTATTCCTATCCCAGGGATAATCCCATCAAAAAGCCCTGATGTGAAAAAATGGGTTGGCAACATGCAATTGATACCTCTGGCATTGCAAGCGTCCATAAGGCTACGGTAATTGTTTAGCAAAAAGCGGGCTGTATGCTTGTTTGCCACCTAAGTAGTATAAAAAACAATGTTCTACACACACACAATTACTAATCAGACAATACTTACACCACAATATAAGCCCATCCATCAATATCTTCGAATCTGCTGCATTATCGACAAGAGATTGCATCACAAATCCCTCAATCTGCCACAAGCCAAGACATTCGGTGCTATAGATAGGGAGTAAATGATTATACGGCGAACAATGGCGGAATACTAATCCGCTGCGCTTGGGGGAACGGATCTAACAAGTCCTAAAGGTGATTTTACATTTGTTATATAATATTATTAATATAATGGCGAGTGGTAGCTGAATGGAAAATTAACCCAATTTGTAACACATAAGGTGTGAGATCGATCCCAAATGAATTCCACTTTGTGGAATTTATACGTTTATCGCTACATATCAAGTGATTTACCGCCTGATCTGCTAATAGTGAAGGAAAATATTTTGAAGAATCCACACTAGAAGAGCCAGCCTTTTTCCCTTGTAATGGATAGCGAGCTTATTGCCAATACCGGCAAGACTGCGCTGACATTGGTAATTTTCAAACAGGATTTTCACACCTGCTATCAAATCCAAGACCGTAAATCGTTTACTTTCTAAAGCAACACAAACACCGAGACGTCTTGCTGTATTTTTAGAAAATGGTCACTTTCTATGGATCAATCGTGTCACTTAGCTACGAGCTATTGCTTCCATATATAAGGTATACTCAAACTCAAATTCATTTAGGTTACAAAGTAACACTTCAATCAATCAATCAGCCTATCACAGTCCACTGCTGGACATAGGCCTCTCCTAACACGCGCCATAGCACACGGACCTCCGCTATCCGCATCCAGTAACACTTATGAAGGTCATAAATTATGAATAAGCCAGAAAGATGATGTCAGCAAAATTTTCCTACGGCTAATTCGCTGACGTGGAGCCTTGAGAAGAACTAGCAAGAAACTCAGAACACTCTTTTTAATCGCCAGATAGTTACAATCTTTTGTAAAATACAAGTATGATAGCATGCAAGCTGATGCAGTCAAAACGATACTAACTTTATTGATAAAATAAGGTAATCGTACTTAGTATATTTTTCTATCTTTTTTTTTGTAAGCCTGTATTGTCGTATTGTTGAGGAAAGGCCTCCTCCATTGACTTCTATTCCCATCTTTCCATTGCTTTATTCCACCAATTCTTCTCATGATGCATCTAGGTCGTCTCTCGCTCACACTCGGTCATCAAATATGGCTTTTTCTAGGTCTGCCTCGGCAGCAATGTCCATCTTCAGGTATCCACTGTGTGACGACACGAACTTCAGCATCTTGCAGCATTTCTTTAATAAATATCCGTTACACATTGCTTATATTGACTGTACCAAGTGTGTTCATATCCTTAGCTTGCTCAATTCAGTGCCTTGTCTACCAAGAGTACCTACGGTAAATAGATTGTTCCCACATCTGCCATTGAGCGCATTGATGTTATCAATCTCTGTTGTGTTGCCTTCTAAGATAGTACTAGTTAGGATTTATATAATATATTATTATAGCATCGTTATGTGTGCGATATGTAGTGACATTCTTCAGATAATATCTTCTTTTTTTTCTATTTTCTTTTGTTTTGTTTCTATTTGAAAAGACAACTCCCGCACTAGAGAACCAGCTCTGTGTTGCGGGGGACTTTACAAACATACAATTAACGGACTCTTCATTGTGGGTCACATGAAGTTTTGTCCTGCGTGGGAATCAAACTCACAACCTCGTGCACAGCAGACGCATACTGCGGCCACTGCACCACCAAGGCAGTCGAAATAATTTTAGATTGGATTTTTTTATGTAGGTTACACTATGGTAGATCAAGTATCCATATAAAAAAATGGACACCAGGCTTTCTGATGAAAAAAAACACCCATGCTAATATTACTTAGCTAAAAACCCTCCACATCCAGTAAAATTCTGAAAGAAATTGTATCATCATCATCAGCCTATTGCTGTTCACTTCTGAACAAAGGTCATTCCAGGTTTCTACAACTTGGCATAATCCTCACAGCGAGCTGTTCGCACTTATTTTGCGTAGATCATCGCTCCACACGAAAATGTATATCTATCAAAGAAATAGGGGAACCTTTAATTTTGTATAGGAACATTATTCCCTATTCTCGTGAACGATTTAATAAATATATCATTCGCTATGTATTAATAATGTCGTTTGAGCATTCTTTCATACTTGTCACGTACTAATGACAGTGACATTCAAAAGGTTAATTACGTGACGCTGAGTCTGGTTTTTAGGAACAAGGTGCCAAATAATCGTAAGGTCCAAGGAGTAGTAATTATAATAATCATCTCAGCCTAAATACGTCCACTGCTCGACATAGGTGGTCAACAAGCATACGGTCCTTCTGATGGTAAGCAGTAACAGTAGCCTATGGATGCTTGCAATACCTGTGGCATCTTCTTTCTTCTATGAAAAAGACACCACCCGCACTAAAGAACAAGCTCTGTGTCGCGGGGGACTTTACAAACATACAATTAACGGACACACATTACACCCAAACTCAGAACAACTCTTTGTGGATCACACAAAGTTTTGTCGTGTGTGGGAATCGAACCCACAACCTCGTGCACAGCAGGCGCATACTGCGACCACTGGACCATCGAGGCAGTCAAACTTACCACAACAAAACAAAAACGATCGGCAACACGCAAGTGAAACTTTAAAGTATCACTTGCGTGTTGCCGACCCTTCTTTTACACCAGGATTTTAAGATACATCTTTAAACCCTTATTTCCCAGGGATACAACAGTTTTCCTGGGATAGAAAAATGTTAAGTTAAAAACGCATTCCTCTATGAGCGCTGGAAACCTGTACTCACACACTCCTGTGTGTGAGTATAAGTTTCTGGCGCTGAGACCACAGCAAAAAAAACCACACACAGCGATGTAGTTGTGTTCCTACACAACTACATCGCTGTGTTGTTTTTTGGCTGTGGTCTTCAGTAAGGTCCTTTCCCAGTCAGGCTTGTATGATGCCCTGCCTCTCTAAAAGACTGCTGGCAATATCTGTATGCTTGTTTGCTACGATGATAATTAAAAAAAACATTATCCTCAACATGCACCATTACACATCTCTGCTATTGCAACAAATCATAATCCATAGATTAAATAATAAGTCAGTATTGTCAAATCCGATCCATAATATTATTGTCAATATATATAGGCTATAAAAGAATGGCCTGAGTTTCTTGCTAGTTCTTCTCTAGGCTCCACATCATCTTTTTGGCTTATCCATAATGTATGACTTTCATAAGTGTTACTTTGTAACATAAATGAATAAATGAAGTTTGAGTTGAGTTCATACTTCTAAATTCTCACTTTTTGTATATATTTTAATCCAAACTTTCAACTGACCTAAATAAATACTAAGACATTTACAAAGTTAAGGTGCGATTATTTACATTTTAATAGCCGGTAAAAAAGTAATCTCAGTGAAGAGCGCCTGGGGAAGTCTCTCGTTATATTTTTATATAAAACGTCGGCCGATCTCCAATCAGGAAGATAAAGTCGAGAGAAATTGCTTTCGAATTGCACTGAAACGATTTTTGTCGATTTATAAATTGATATTTAAAAAAAAAGGAAAACTTTTCGCCTTAAAGATATTAAATCGATGTTGATGTAATTTTGTTTTATTTTATTTAAGTAACAAGAAACTCTTTTCGAACTATGATGCAACCTACTAACTAAAGATTGGTCTTGTCAATAGCCACTGCACAGCATATGGTGTATCAAAACATTGTATGATTCACAAATGATTGTTGCGAGGCTGGTGTACTTTACGTCCGTTGATTGTATTTGTGGAGTCGCAACACAAAGTTTGTTCTTAAGCGTTAGAGGTAATTTAAAAAAGGCAAGGACGTCTAAACATTTTTATTACATTTTGATATTAAAATTGAGTTTTAACATTTAAAAAAGTGTGTGTGTACTATGTTCGCACGTAAGAAGTTTTATTTCTTTGGCGTTATAAATATCGTGAATACAGTTGCCATTTCTAACGCAATGACTAGCTAACTTTAGGGTGTCGGTTTTTCGAGACGAAATAAAAATTTAGGTACTCACATATTTTTTTCCTAACGTGCCAAAAGAAGTATTACTTTAAAAACACGTGACAAATAGACAAGTCACCCTATACAACTAAAGTAACTTATAATGACAATATTACCATAGTACAGAAGAATCTCTCTTTATTAGTGAGGACACTGTCATAATTATGTCAAAATAAATACTAACTGTTCATGACTAGGGCGCTAGCGTATCAGCGGTTTTCAAACTTGGAACGCAGGGCAGCCGCCGATCGCGGGCGCTCTGCTCGCTACGTTGCCAGCCCGTACTTATATGCCGACTGAACCGATAGGTTTTTATTTTGACAGATTTTGGCAGTATCTTCACTATATAGAGAGAGATTCTACCTTAGGTATTACCACAATGTAAAGAATTATTTAACTCTAAAATGCTCCTTAGATAGACTGTGGTATTACCACAGATTACTTAATAGTTACTACGTAACAGATACATCACTCCCATACAAAACCGAAAATACCTACGCCATAATAGCCTACAAATTCTTAATAACAATACCTGCTGTTCGCAGCGAAAAGAAATATACCATAAGTACGCGATCAAAGAGTCGATATTGTGTTGCCCGCCGTGCGACTCACCTGCAAGCTCGTCATCGCACGAATGCGGTAGGGTTGTCTTTCTAACTTTCTCGTAGATTTTTAAGAAAGAGTACCTACACGCAAGATGCATTTTAAAATTACTAGGTACTACTAACTGAAGCCAGCTGAAATGCGTACCTACTTTCAAATAACGTAACGTACCTTTCTTCATCTTTCGGCAATGAAAAAAAGACATTTTTTTATTTTCCTTTTGACTATGACATCCAACGACTTCACAATAATTAACCATCGTGTCGTTAGTCAAAACTTAATAATATTAACTTAATATACGTAGTGTACGTAAATATCGTATGCGTTTTGAGCGGGAAACGTGCTGTGTGCGCTCTGTGTCGCGTGCGGCAGCCCCACTGGCGATCGGCTCGGTTACGAGCTACATAGCGGTAGGCACATAACGCGTAGCCTTGAGCGAGTGACGGAGGCCTGGTATTACAGTGTGTTTTTCTTTAAAAACAAAAAAACGTCCACCCGTCTACCACTAAAGTAAGGAAACTTCCAGAAGAAACACAACACCGCAGTATAATATTTTTACTTGCCCGGTCATGCTACTCCAAATTAAGCGAGAAACGGAAAATAAAACTGAAATAAAAGCAACATTCTGTAGCGTCATAAACATTAGCGCAACAATGTAACATTTGTAACAATAAGATGACAAGCATGCGGTAGGTATACGTCACAATAACCTTGTTCAACGTAATTACTAGTTAGTTTTAGTTTTACGAGTGCACTTGCCGTTTTATGTTAGAACATACATGTTTAATTGTAGATTAGCTTGGTTTTAGTGGAGATTGCACAGACTTATCGCTGTAATGGCTTTATGTATAATAATAATAATATTTTGGGACAACCCACACATAGCCATGAGCTCAAACTAGGCAGAACCTGTACTATGGTTACCAGACAACTGATAAACATCCTACTAATATTATTAAGTTAATGTTTGTGATGATGTATGGATGGATGTTTGTTAGAATTGTAAGTTGGCACAGAGATAGATTATAGCTCGGAATAACGTATAGGCTAGGTACTTTTTATTGCGATAACCGACATCTACGCGGGCGCAGCCGCGGGCAACGGCTTACTATATATTTCCAAACTGCCTCCGTGGCGGGACGGGCCAAAAATCAATATTGGGTTTTTCTGTCAAGAAATTCACAATAGATGCCCATAGTTTGGAAATTAGCGGTGTTTACATGCCCCACGCCTCGGAAAGCACGTAAAGGCGTTGGTCCTACGCCTGATCCTCTCTGAGGTCGTGTCGGATTGCCGTCCCATCGGACTTGAGGGAATAAAGAGTGCACTTGTGTTTGCGCACACACTTGTGCACCATAATATCTCCCGCGCTAGTCTCCATTGAGATTAGCCGCCGTGATCAAAATTCGGTTAGGATGACATTATTTTTTTATTTATTTTATTAATAAATATATACATGTGTATTTATTTGGAAATATATAGCAAGAATCTACATATTATAGATATATTACACCAAGACACGGAAGAAAATAATCGTGCTCATCACACAAAGATTTAAAATAAACAAGTTTATTATTAGTTTTGATTATTATGTAATCCATGATTAAAGTAATGCATGCAATATAAAAAAGGCACGCATAAAAGTAACAAAACTAATGTACTGAATAATCACCTTTATTTGCCCAAAGTACCCAATTGATTGACTGTGGTCAATTTATCAATCTAAATATCTAACAAAGCAATTTTCGTATGTATTTTTGTATAGAAAAATATTTTATCTCAGAGGCGGTTGTAAAAACTGTATCTAACTATATTTCTATGGTGTCTTTTTGTCTCAATTTTACAAAAAAAATACGCCTAGAAAACAATTTCTAGCTATTCTGTGCCCTAAGTACATGAGAATAGGATACAAATCTGAAATCTAATACAATCATGGTGTTTATATGAGTTGATAATGGAGACGAACAAGACACTATCAACATGATTACCATTATAATTCTAATGATATTATACCAGCACATTATAAACCTTAACACAGTCATAATAAAGATAAAATTCGTTTCCCAAGCTATTGAAGCGAATCGCTACACTCTAGTTTCCTTATCACCCAAATTGTTTGCTTCCACACTTTGGTCACACAACAGACAGACCACATAATGAGACCCTTATTGCTCTGCATTGTAAGTAATTTTGTTTTTATTAAAACCTCTTGACAATGTCAAATGAAAATCTACCTTATTTTAATTCCGAAAAGGTGCGTTTGACTTTGTATGTCGCAAGGGAGGTTAACAAAGTTCCACTTGGAATTACTTTTCCCGCAATAATAAGACATTCAATGTACTACGTTTGTGGAGTATGATAAGTGAATTATACGTATGCTTGTACAAGAGTTACTGCGAGGTTTTGTTAGCATTTACATGTTAAAGAGATTTGCCTAAATTAAAAGTAAAAGAGAAATTATACGCTCTGTTCTGATTTACACTTTAAATATTTTTGTGTTGGAAAATGCAGGTTGGATAATTATGGAAGGGACTTTCACTACACCTTTAAAAAAAGAACAACTCCCGCACTAGAGACTAAGCTCTGTGTCACGGGGACTTTACAAACATACAAATAACGGACACAAATTACACCCTGACTCAGAACATCTCCTTGTGGGTCACACAAAGTTTTATCTTGTGTGGGAATCGAACTCACAACCTCGTGCACAGCGCATACTGCGGCCACTAGATTACCAAGGCAGACCTCCGGGCAATGCTTAAAGATCAAACAGGCTATTCTGCAAGTTAATAAAGAAAGAAGGTTTATATTTGTCTACTTTATGTTCTTCTAGTACTTACGTTATTGTTCGAATATTCAAGTTTGTAGCCAGCTGTTTAGGCTCTGCGTTAATCAATGATTTAGATCTGTCAATCAGCCGGAACAAGTCATTTTATATGTAGATACTACTACTATACTCCTACAACAGTATACAGTGTTAAGAGGGCACTCCTGGGCACGGGACTTCTCTCCTCTATACAGGAAGAAAGAGTGTTTAGGCCTTAATTCACACATACTAGCCTAATGCGTGTTAATGAATTAATCATGCCTTTAGAATTTCTTCTAAGATACCTAAGTATACCCACCTAGGTATCTTAGAAGAAATTCTACCTCAAGATGCGTTTGTCACCGTTAGTAAATTATTTGATTAGTAATTGCGTATAAATTTCACAATATAAAATTAACATTAATACCGCTACCGGGGATTGAACTCACACTTCATACAAGTTGATTACTTTTCCACTCGGCTACCACGGCTTAGGGCATAATTACAACGCTCATTTTCCATAATGTTTTTTTTTAAATGTTACCTATATTTTAATGACAAAATATACAAATAATTGCAAAGAAAATACCTGTAGCTGTTTTCTTTTAAACTCCCGCACTAGGGAACAAGCTATGTGTCGCGGGGGACTTTACAAATAATCAACGGACACAAAGTACACCCAGACTTGGCACAACCAGATAGCGATCACACAATTTTTTGTCCTGTGTGGGGATCGAACCCATAACACCCCTCGCAGTGGTAGCTGGCGAGGTAACCACTTAAACCTGTGAACCAACCATGCAGTGTTTGTTACAAATATTTTATTTGGTGCAGTAATTTACAAAAGCATTTAACAAAACAGCCCAATTACAAAGCGTCTGGTGTCTATGATAAATTTAAGTACCTAAAGTTATGACCTAAGTTAGATCGTAATTTTGTATCGCTTTTATCTTTATGGCCATTCATTAAAACCTGCGGAGACTTAACTGTTATATCTCTTATTTATTTAAATACACAGGGCAAGTGAAAACAAAAGGCATTTATTATTTTGATAATAAATAAGGAAAGGAATTTATTTTATCAACGTATGTAATACGACGTAGAATCTAAAAATGCTAAATATAAACAACTAAGAATAGACTCTAATTTGTTTTTACAATTCATTACACAAAAACAAATTAAAAAAATATATGCGGGCAGTCTTTGGGGGCTGCTGATGGAAATATAAACTTTTTTTTAACCTCGTGCACAGCAGGCGCATACTGCACCCACTGAACCACCAAGGCAGTCAATCTCGTCTGTATATAAAACTCTGCTATTGCCTGTAGATATAAGAAACTTCAATTTCACGCCAGCATTTTGAAGCAATCTTTAAAAATTTTCACAAATTGGTTTAAGAATGTTTCCTTAATATCAGTACGAAGAATTTGGTTCGTTAGTTCCGCTTTCATTTTATTATAACATTCTACTGTAGAACATTTCCTTTCATTAAACAGGCTTTTGCTGTGGCTTTGGCTGTTTTTTGTTTTATCATAAACACCTTGTAAACAGTGACTAATTTTGTAAATAACTTAATAATTTAAATAATTTTGCGTGTTGCTACGTTCTCGTAGCAAAGTCCCATAGGGCCCGCCTGATGGTAATCAGCTCTTGTTGCCTGTAAACGGTTGCAAGCGTCCACTTACCAGGGCCTGGTGGTGGAATATCCATGGAATAGAAAAACGTTTAGTTATAAACCCATCTCTAAATGAGCGCTGGTAACCTGTACGTACACACAGGAGCACAATAACACCGCTGTGTTTAGTTATTTGGCAGTGATCGTCTGTACAGTGGAGGTGCTTCCACAGTCGGGCTTGCCCACCTGAATGCCCACCTCTCTTATTTTTATTTTATTTATTTAGACCAACAAACAATTACACAAAGTAATTTATCCTTACTAATATTATAAATGTGAAAGTGTGTAAGAATGGATGGATGGATAGATGGATGGATGTTTGTTACTCTTTCACGCAAAAACTACAGAATGGATCTGGATGAAATTTGGCACAGAGATAGATTATGGTCTGGAATAACACATAGCTTAACTTTTTACAGCGATAACCGACATCCACGCGGGTGGAGCCGCGGGCAACAGCTAGTAACCAATAATTTCGTAAACAATCCTACACACTTATGTAGTGCATAGTGTAGGTATTCTAAAAAATCTAAAATAGATAACAATTGTACTACAAACCAACAACCTAACGCATACCCTGCAATAAAGGTGCTGATTGAGAAATGAAATACACAACTGCACTTTAATATTGCGAGATGTAGTAAAATTAAGTTTCCTTCTGTCTTCACAGAAATTTGCCGCTTGGAAAATACAAGGAGCTTCGTTAATTTCATATTTTTAGTTTTACAGATAAATATGATGTGTTATTTAATAACAAACTCCATTTAGGTACTACTGTTTTGTATTCTTACCGGTTCTTTCCTTGGGCTTTCTGTTCAATCACTGAACTGGCCAGTTGGCATTTTTCATTGACCTGCATAATTTTCATAGTGTAGATCTATATGAATAAATTATTTTGAATTAGAATTTGGGTACTTACATAAAAGAGTTCTTTTTAGTAGTCTAGCCTGGATCTTTGAAGCTTATCCTAAATAAGGTGTTGATTAGTTTGAATGACCAAACATACCTACTTATAAACTCTTCTGACCAAACATAGGTACCTAAGTACTTAAAACCTCTTCTGTCTTCTTTAATAATAATTATGAAAGATATCTTAAAAGTAAGTTTCAAATTTAGAATTACACTGTTACCACTGCGTGGAGTGTTGTGGGTTTAATTCCCACACAGTATAAAAAATGTGTTATCCTTAGTGACAAAGTGCACTTAGACTCAGGACAATCATTATGGTAGTACTGAGTCTAAGTGTACTTTGCGTCCGTTAATTGTATGTTTATAAACAAAGAAATAAAAGAATACGTATAATGTAAAATCCGGCAACGCTATAGTTTAAAAGTTAGTTTAAAATAATTTGAGTACCTTCAACAATTTTGCACTTATTAAGCTTTTTGATCACGAACACAAAGCTGTTGATGTCTAGGGTGGTGTAGGTACTCCAGAGCCTCTAGACAAGTGGCATAAAAGGTAGTCGAATCGAAAAGTCAAAAAAACAAATGTATGGGATTTGACGTAAGTTTACGACATAAAATCGTACACTCACGTCAAATCCCATACTTGTCTAGAGGCTCTGAGCCTCTAGACAAGTGGCATAAGCCATAGTCGAATCGAAAAGTCAAAAAAGCAAATGTATGGGATTTGACGTAAGTTTACGACATAAAATCGTACACTCACGTCAAATCCCATACTTGTCTAGAGGCTCTGAGCCTCTAGACAAGTGGCATAAGCCATAGTCGAATCGAAAAGTCAAAAAAGCAAATGTATGGGATTTGACGTAAGTTTACGACATAAAATCGTACACTCACGTCAAATCCCATACTTGTCTAGAGGCTCTGAGCCTCTAGACAAGTGGCATAAGCCATAGTCGAATCGAAAAGTCAAAAAAGCAAATGTATGGGATTTGACGTAAGTTTACGACATTAAATCGTAGACTTACGTCAAATTCCATACATTTTATTTTTTGACTTTTCGATTCGACTATCGTTTATGCCACTTGTCTAGAGGGGCAGGCGTTCTACCCCAGTAGATTTGCTCCAGCTTGAGCAAAATACCTCGCTGTGCCAAACAATTTCACCCATTCCTATTTTCTTGATCAAAAGATCGGTGTAATGAGCTGAGCTTTTTGCGCAAAAACTTTTGAATTCGAATTAAGTGCAAGTGAAGCGTTAACTCGGTACCTCTCAACTTAATTGACTTGCATGAACCAGCTTTGAGCTTAGAGTTTAAAAACTAAAGAGAAAATCACAATATAGCTGTACTTTTTTCGTTTAAAATCAGACTGCATTTTTCCTTGTTCAAGAAATGACACCATTGCATTTAGCTATCTAATGTCGTTTTAAATGAAATCTCGGTGAATTTCGAATTCACCGAGATGATTTGATTTGATGCCACTTGCCTGAGATAAAATTTTAAATTATTTTCAATTAAAGGACCTCACTAAATTAAAAAAAAATGGTATACTATTTTTATTTTATTTAGTGAGGTCCTTCGAATCCTAACCTGTTTGGCAAATCACAATTGATCGGATAAGCACTGCTTTGATTATTCGACCGAGTTATCAAGTCAGCAAACAAGCATACGGCCCGCCTGATGTTAATCGGTTACCATAGCTTATGGACGCCTGCAACACAAGGTATATAACTCGCGCGATCCTTTAAAATTCTTCTGACTCTGTTCTTGAAGAACCCTATGCTATAGTAGCTCGGATAAACCTCGGCAGGGTGCTCATTCATTCCATAACTTAGTCGTACACGGGAGGAAATTCCTCTGAAACCGTACATTATGGCACTGTTAGATGTACTCAATCCGCAAGGATGGTAAATGGCAGTTCCGTATAAAGTCTATCTAAGCTTACACATAGTTTCTAAGTACTTACTAATTAACTAGAAACCTAAATTTGTGCGCGGTGCACAATTCTGAGGTAATCGCCTTATGTGGATTCTCTCTCGGTGAAGTGACGAGTAACATGACGAGTGCAGTCAAGTAAGCAGTTACTCAAGTAACTGCTTACTTGACTGCACTACTATTTCTAGTGATCGTTAAGTGCTACTTGTGATCACGAAGTCCCGGTTTCGATTTCCCAGTCAGCCAAAATATATATTATGCTTTTTTGTCAAGAACGTTCTGGAAGTTAGACTTTAGTTAGTACGTTAGAACAATATTTATTTGCAAATATGGGTAGGTACAATTGTATAATTAGATGTAACGATTACTTATTTATTAGAACTTCATATATATAATGTAAGGTGTTTGGTTGATGTATACTTCATGTGTGGTGACAAATACGCGGGTTAGCGCTCGTCATGAAAAATCTCTTAATTTTTTATTCTGTGTTGACGTACGTTAACGCGCGTTTCACTTTAACTAAAAAGAGGGGTAGGGCACCATACTAGCGAGCAAGCCCGACTGAGGAAGAACCTCCGCCTTACAGAAAACCACAGCCAAATAACTACACACAACTTCCTTCTTAAAGCCCTAGTGTAAAGAAATGGGTCGTCAACACGCAAGTGTTACCTTTTGGTATGGCAAGCGTCCATAGGCTACAGTAACTGCTTAACATCAGGCGAGCCGTATGCTTTTTTGCCATCCAAGTAGTATAATAAAAAATAAACTAAGTCTAAGGAGAGACGTCGCCTCCTTGTGTGTGTTCTACCGCCTGTACAATGGGCTGTGTTCTGAGGAATTGTTCGAGATGATGCCCACGGCCACATTTTATCAACGCACCTCTCGCCACCGACAGGGAGTTCATCCTCACATCCTTGCACCTCAAACTTGCCGTGCCATAAGATTCCATAGGAATTTCTTACCACGTACGATTAGGCTGTGGATGAGCTCCCTGCCGAGGTTTTCCCAAGAGACTATAGCATGGGGTTCTTCAAGAAAGGAGTTATAAGGTTTTTAAAAGGTCGGCAACGCGTGAGTGACACCCGTGGTGTTGCAAACGTCCATAGGCTACGGTAACTGCTTAACATCAGGTGCCGTATGCTTGTTTGCCACCCAAGTAGTATAATAAAAAATAAACTAACGCTTGCAATAGACGTTCGTTTCTTCAGTTTCATGACTTTCATTACTGTCTTTGAGTAACCGTCGCGTCGGTACTTAGTTCTTATGAATGAGATTGTGAAATGTGGAGTAATGCATTGCACCTGTGCTCGTCTAGATAATAATATTTATTACAGTAATAACATGTGCATTAAAAGTGCTGCGTCACGTTTATACGAACCATTGTGATAGAAGATTAAATAACTGTGATGGTTTAATGTCTAGAGATCGTGGATTCGATTCTCGCACAGGCAAAATCTAAGTGTAATTAGCAAGATTATTTAATTTTGTGGAGTCTAGGTGTAATCTAATATATAAAATTCTCGTGTCACGGTGTACGTTATTGAACTCCTCTGAAACGGCTCGACCGATTTTCGTGAAATTTTGTGTGCATATTGGGTAGGTCTGAGAATTGGACAACATCTATTTTTCATCCCCCTAAATGTTAAGGGTGGTCCTCCCCTAATTTTTTTATTTAATTTTTTAGATAACATTTTTTGTTTTTATTTTTTTGTGATTCAGCATTAAAAAATACATACAACCCATAATTTTCACCCCTCTACGACAACCCCAATATTTTTAATAGCGATATTACTATTTTAGTAGCAAAACAACGATTGCTGGGTCAGCTAGTTTTATCTATAATTATTAACTTCTAGGCGCCCGCCTCTGCTTTGCATGAGTGGTATTTTCAGAGGTCCTATTATGTTTTTCTCAATTAAATATATGACATACTATGACTGACCCTATGACACTCACAATATAACGTGGCTTTCTATTGAGACAAGAATCTTCAAAATCGGTTCAGTAGATTTTGAGATATCCACTGCAAGAGAGGGAAAACTCGAAACAAATCCCTATAACAGCGTAGTATAGTAGGCTAATATCCCTCAAAGTGCATGGAGGCGACCCGTACCCAGCAGTGAGACGTTTATGGGTTGAGTAAGAGAAAGAGAGAAAGGGATCCAGAGATTACCCCTTACAACGTCACAACCTTTACCTCTTTATAATATAGTATAGATATATGTAGATGTACATATAAAGAATTGTGATTGTGAAGATCACGAAAATACATATGTGCCCAGGGTCGTGGTCCATCGAACCCACGACCTACAGGTTTTTTTTTATACTACTTAGGTGGCAAACAAGCATACGGCCCGCTTGATGTTAAGCAGTTACCGTAGCCTATGGAGGCTTGCAATACCAGAAGTATCACTTGCGTGTTGCCAACCCATTTATTTTACACCAGGGCTTTATGATGGAAGTATCCCTGGGATTAGCAGTCAAAATGACTTACCACTATACCAACAGGCCAAACTTTACAACGTATCTGCTCATGATTATTAAAACGGGTGTAAAATATAGAGAAGTTAACACCACAGGCACTTACCGACTATGGTTGCCGAAAAGTATGCGAAACATCGGCATGCGAATATGTAGTAATAATGTCGTAAACGTTTACTCCCGTTTCAGTATTAATCCAATAGAAAATCAACCTTCTGCTGTATTTATAAAGTTGATTTTTGTTAAACGTACACAAATATATTCAAATCCTAGACATACACTTTCCATAGCCATTATATGAGATTTGGGAAAAATACAATTTGAAAAAGATACTGAATAGTCCTAGCTAAGAAAATTATTTTCTTTGTTTAAAAAAACAACTCCTACACAAGCCATGTGTCGCAGAGTACTTTACTAATATGCAATACACAAATACAAAGTACACCTTAACTAAAAACAAGTATTTATGGATTACAAAAAGTTTTGTCTAGTGTGGGAATCGAACTTTTAACACTCGATGCGGTTTTTACGACAAGACGCTTCACACGTGATCTAATTAAACCACTGATGGAACTTAAAAAACAATAAATTATACTAATAATTAACTATTTATATTTATTAATACATTAAAGTCACACAGAATTTCGCTTCAACCCATTTATAAACATCTAACAAACAAATTGAAACTACGCTGAACTAGCGCAAACGTCTGGCAACGCCTGGGGGCTCTCATAACTCACTGTAGATAAATACGAAGCTATCTGTAAGGCAAGTTTGTACCAGCAATGTAACATTCATGCTGCATTCACAAATTGAAACTTGTGAGAAAGCAAATAGCTTTAGTAAAAAATGCTTTAAATTTAAATTACAGCCATACCGAGAGTAAAAAGTTTATTTATGAAAGTTGAAGAAATAATAATTCCTTGATTAATATTGCGCCTCAGTTCCAAAGAGTTCCTTCGTGTTTTAAGCAGAGAGATCCATAGGGAAAAATTGCGTCCAGATAGATCCACACATAAAAGTTTGGGCTCCCTAAATAAGGCTAAACGATAGTTTACGTTAAGGTCAACGGTTTATTATGCTGTATTAAGCCTGCATTCAATGTCGAGTAGCTCAATCTTACTCTAAAGACATTAGAGCACTGAAAAATCTTTGGTTTTAAATGACACCCAGACTCTAGACAAACATTTATGAATCACACAAAGATTTGGCCTGTATGGGAATCAAACCTCCGGCTTCTATTCACTTGCCAATAGACCAATAGGCGATTCAATGTCATAGGTCTACATCACTTGATCTCAGGACTAAAGTATTTTTTTTTTCTTAAAATATTTTTCTTGCCTAATCAACATCGGTATACAACGAATATATTTAAAGCGAGGACTTTTAAACTCATGCAGCAAGCTTTGGCCCACCCAAATTAGATTTCCTCGAATTTAAAATATTCTGGTCGCACCTCATGCAATATTAAAATATAATAATAAACTTGACTATATTAAAGCAAGCACAGCTGACATACAAAGTTTGCAAAATGTACGAAAAATAATACGCATTGCAGTGAAAATTAAAATGACATCTGTAGTATAGAATTAATTAGATCAGACTGACGGACTGACCTGTTGGTCTAGAGGTTAGTGACTTTGACTGCTACGTCGGAGGCGGGTTCGATTCCCACCCAGGACAAATATTTGAGTGATGAGCGTAAATGTTTGTTCTGTGTCTGGGTGTTATTTATCTACAATATATACAGTACAGGCTCTGCCTAGTTTACGATCAGGTATAATATTTCTGGGTTAACTCACACACCTCCTGTGTGTAAGTTGTCCCAGAAATATTATTATTATTATTAACTTACCTAGCGACGTCCGATACGCAATTATGTGAAGTAATCTCGTCCTCATTGTTAACTATGCTCTTTTGCATAACCAAATACAGATACTCAGCTCACTCAACAAGCTATAGAAAGAACAATAGTTCTAATTACAATAGTGGGTTCTCTGCGTGATAAAAGCCGCAATGAGAAGATCCGCAGACGGACCAAGGTTACCGAATAGCTCTTATAGTGAGCAAGTTCAAGTTGCAATGGGCAAGTCACATCGGTCGACGAACCGACAACCGATGGGGAAGAAAGGTTCTCGAGTGACCTCCCTTTTTGGTGGATAGATAACATTATCAGAGCTGCAGGAAAGCACTGGATGCAGGCAGCTCAGGATGTTACATTGTGGAGGCATATGAGGGCCTTCGTTCAACAGTGGACGTCATCAGCCTGAAATAATGATGATGAATCTTAGATATTTTCTTCTTCTCTTCTTTCTTTAAGCTTCATTTAAAGAAGGACATGTCGTAGCGCTCTCGGGAAAGGGTGTGAAAATCACACCACGTGTAACAGAAAAATATCCGATTCACAAATTGTAATTATTCGGAATTATAGTTTACTTTATGTACGTTTTTATTTTGTTCCTCACCAGGTATTACTTAACGGGAAAAAAAATGAAACCTCAAAAATGTCTTCATGTTTTTCTTTCTTTCTGTGTGAGAAAGCCTTTACCCGTAACTTCACAATAGTTTATTTTCAAATATTGTGCCAGTAGCTCGCTGACGTAGAACCAGAAGGCTTTGAAAATGCACAAAGCAAAATTGTTATTAAGTTTTAAAATTGCATACAAAATAAAGTTGTATTTTCCTTAGAAGGAGGGAAAATGTGGTAAAAATGTTGTTAAAAGTTGTGTTAAGCAGGTGTCATGTGCATGCTTGCCGGTATTCCTGAGTGTTACACATAATTTATTAGGAAGCCGCGTTTTCCTTGTATTTAACGTGAAGGTGGCAAACAAACAAGGGAGCTTAATGTTAAACAATTACCGTATAGTTTATAGAGGCATAAAAGACTAGCGGTGCGTCCCGGCTACGCACGGGTCGACATCTATTTAGTTTTCGTAGGGATCCCGTGTTTCTTTTTCAATAAAATATAGCCCATATTATTTGCTGATAACGTAAGTTTCTAAAAGTGAAAAAAAAAACAAGTCGGTCCATTAGTTTTTGCAATAAATCGTAACAATCAAACAAGAAAAGAACCTTTCTTCTTTATAGTATTAATTTAGACTAGCCCGCCCCGCCGGCTGATTCTCTAAGAAACAGCGATCGCAAACTGACAGTTGTGATTGCTCGGTGACGGCACACACAATTGCTAAACGTCAAAAAGCCTCGGTTTTTGCTCTTACAAAATATTAAGTTTTAAATCTTCGATTTTTATAGATTTTCGCGGTCGCTCGGTTTTCGCTCCTACGGAATGCCCCTGCCAGTTAAACTATTTTTTACCCATTTAAACACCATTTTTGTACCCATCAAAACTCTATCTCCTTCAAAAGAGATGATGAGATGATGACAAACACATAAAAAATATTTAAAAGATACGTATTTTTATTTGAAATATTTGATGTTATTTTCTTAGCGTAAACAAGTTTTTCCTTCGTCCTGCAAAGTTGTCAACATCCAGATAGCACCGGCGTTCACGGTTGATATATAGATTATTCTTTCAGGTTTTTTTTGATAGAAGAACACTGTCAAGCAAGCTAAGAGGGTTCAAGACTTAGTCCGTATTCGCTAGCTCAATGTGAGATTCTCACATGAGAAATGCTTGTAGATTTTCTTCTAGGTCAATGAAATTTCTCACGATGTTTCTTCTTTATCTTTGGTACAGCTTGTTTAAATAGTAATCGTATGTTATTATCATTCATAGGTTCTTACTTTAATAAATACACGTGTTTAAATTAAATATTATGATTTCTTCTAAATATTTAAATCTCGCAGCTACAGATTCTTCTTGATACTTTTAAGAAACGTTTTTTTTATCCCAGAGATACCCTATTACAAAACTCTGGTATTATATTTTTGCGTTGGCAACTCTAGCGTGATGCCCCAGGTATTTCAAACAACCATAGGCCGTAATTTCTTGCCATAAGAGGGGATGTATGCTTGTTTGCCACTTAAGTACTTGTAAAATATTTTTTCTTAATATAATTTGCATGCAGTCTAGTATCTTGGGTTATTTGTATATCAATAGTTAGAGTAAAATACTTTGGTATGCATAAAAAAAACTTGAAGCTTTTATTTTATGGCTGTTATACTATTAGTTCTAAATCTAACTAAACTTTACTTTGTTTATTTTGCACATTCTACCATTTTACTTTAGTAGCAAATCTCTACAATTTGACGAGCATATACAATGTATGTGTAGCAGTCAAAATGTATAATCTGATGATTAATAAAAAGTCTAGTTAGTTTATAAAACATTTTCTCATAGTGGAATGGTAATCCAATACGATGGACTGAAAACCAGATATCAATACAACACAAAGTAGTGAAAGCTTGTTTTCCGTAATTTAGCCCACGTGATTATATTTAACTAGCTGTTGCCCGCGGCTCCACCCGTGTGGGTGTCAGTTATCACTATAAACAATACTCTATGAAACACTCTATGTCTTTATGTCTTTCCGCAGGATATAACCTTCTTATCAAATGTTATGACGATCCGTTCCGCTTTTTACTTTTGAAAAAGGAAATTGAGTTACTTTCACATTTATAATATGGATAAATGTTTCTTATAACAGTCCTTTTTCCATACAAATGTATTCCTAATTTTCCTACCTGGGTTTCGAGCCTAGAGCAATGAAATTTTAACCTGATGATATAGATTGACTGCCTTGGTGGTCCAGTGGCCGCAGTATGCGCCTGCTGTGCACGAGGTTGTGGGTTCGATTCCTACGCAGAATAAAACTTTGTTTATAAGAGTTTTATAGAAATTATGACCAAACAAATATTATCCTACCCCCCCTAGTTACTTAACTTCCTACTTCCAATACCTATGCTCAGTACATGAAAAAAAACTTCGTTCGTCTAATAATCTTCTTCTTGCGTGTCCCTCTCATACCACTAACTTTGTCCATTCTTCTTTCTTTGTTCAATCTGTTCTGCTCTGGAATGCGCTTCCTCGTGAAGTCAGGATGGCCACTAATCGGTACACTTTTAAAATGAAAGTAAGGGACCTCCTCTTTGACAAACTGGCTAAATCATCACATCAGTAACATATATATATATATATATATATTATATTATTATATATTTATAAATATGTATTTAATTAAACCTATGTATTTATTTAGTCTATGTTATCATATTTATTAGAAATATATTTTTCCACTAATTTATTTTAACATATCTTGCACTGCACCTACTACATTCATCTCTGCATCACCCAAAGGTCGGCTGGTAGAGAATGCCTTTGGCATTAAGCTCACCTTTGTACAATATTGTGCATAAAGTTTAAATAAATAAATAAATATATATTTGAAACGGCCTCTTAACATTATTTTAACTCAAATTTAATAATCTAACTGCTACAAACATATGTACTACGTTGTTTCACGAAAACATTTCGTTTCAACACTCTGAAGTTGTAAAATAAGTTTAGATGCAATACTTTACCTTTATGTTTTGACAGCAAATAAACAACAATGTTAGTAAGCAGCTCGGACAGATATCGCATCCCTAGTAGAAAACTGGCGTAACTTGAGAAATGTCACTGGGCAATTTTGAACCTTAGCTGTTGAGAATAAGATGTAAATTGCAAAACAAATACGCTTCAACTTAAGTCATTTTTCCACTGTGGTGCGATATATCTGTATTGTATACTAGCGGCCCACCCCGACTTCGTCCGGGTTAAACTATTTTCAGCGCAACTTTCTTTTTTTTTACGTAAGAACCTTCTTCTGACAATAACAAACACAACAAAAAAAGAATCACTAAAATCGGTCCAGCCGTTCACGCGTGATGCCGTGACAAAGGGCAATACGGATTCATTTTTATATATAAGAAGATATAGTTATACCTACAGGGGCTAGGGCGGTGAAAGATGATGTGATTTGTGGAAATCCACTTCCTAAGATCACTACCTTAGGGATTGAATTTCCAAAAATTCTAAAATTTATGTAAAAGGCCGTTCTTTTTTAAAGTAGAGTTATAAAAATTGGCGTTTAAACGAGTAAAAAATTGTTTAGCCCGAGGCCGAAACTGGGACGGCCTGCTAGTTTCACTACAAACATGATAGGTACATAACACAGATTAATCTATACTAATATTATAAAGCTGAAGAGTTGGTTTGTTTGTTTGGTTGAACGCGCTAATCTCAGATAGTACTGGTTTTATTAGAAAAAAACTTTTTTTGTTGAATAGTGCATTTATCCAGGAAGGCTATAGGCTATATAACATCACGCTATGATCAATAGGAGCGGAGCAGTAATGAGATATATTGCAAAATCGGGGAAATGTACGTTTCAAATTACCACGCGGACGAAGTCGCGGGCGATCTCTAGTTAAATAATATGCTACCTGCTAACGGTGAAGAAAAACCTCGTGAGGCAAACCACATGTCTCAGAGGCATGTCTGATCCACCAACCCGTATTGGGCCAAGACTAGGCGAGACCTGAGCCCAGTAGTGGGACATATTATACGGGTTGCTATTATTAGCATAGTATAGGTTAGGTGGAGGAGGGTCTCCATTCCATTCCATTCGCCATTAGTTCAGTGGCGTAACTGGTTAGTTTAGCCACTAAACCAACCGCGCAGACGATATATGTAGAAAGTTATCCTTAGTACAAAAATAGGTCTTCAGGCGTATATATTATTAATATAAATACCCAAGGGACCTTACAAATCATCGTTAAGGCTTCTTGTTCGCCGGAGCGGAGAGAAGAGGAGCTGTGTTTGTATAACCAATAGAATTGCATAGAAACTCCGCTTCGCTAAAGCGAACAGAGATTTGTAAAATGTAACGGAGTAGTGTAGTAAGTTGAGAAACGCAGTTGGGTAGCGGAGAAATGGATAAAAGAAGAGGAGAAATGGAGCATAGAAGCAATGAAACAGATAAATGAAAAAAGCGAAGAATCGTAGCAGGGAAGCGGAGAAATGAAGCAGGGAAGCGGAGAAAGGGAACAGAGCAACAGAGAAAACTAGGCTCTCGGCCTAGCTCGCTCCACTCCGATAAACAGATAGCCTTACGAAATAAGTTTTATTATTCGTTTTGTTACGTGATGTAATAAACGTGTCATATACGTTCACAGAACATCTAAACGGTCCAAATTACATCGTTTATATACATTTTGTTTACTACACTTTTACACTTACACAAATCCAAAGATACAGCCAAACTCGACGGGTAATATTGATCTTAGTAGTTTGAATATCTACTTAGTTTCAGAATGTAAGTATTTGAATTTGCTGATTTTAATTAAAAACAAAGGATATTAAAATAAGGAGCGTTTAAAAAAATGGTTATATTCATGTTAATTTATATAACAATAAACTTAATTTATTACCACTTACATCTTTTCATTTGTATAAGTACTTCTTAGGGCCTTTGCCATCACTAATTATTAGCCAATAATGAGCTTGAGGTTGTGTCAAGGCACAGTCAAATGTTTAAATCGCAGACGAGATTTTTTCTATTCTGCCACAATTAACGAGTATAATAAACAATATAATATAATTATACCATTGCTCACATACTACTATAATAGTAGTACTAGAAGTAGATCCCAGAAACAATGGCAATGTTTACGAGAAAGACCTCTCTATTTACTTTTATTTTTTTGGCAAAATGTAAACACGACCTAAATTACAATAGGTTTCATAACAATGAGAGTAAGGTTTATATATAGATCAAGTCATTCATAATTCATTAACCGATCGCCAGTCAAGGGAGTCAGTTATGTGGCATTATTCTATAGTGAACCTATATCTTATACTGCTTTTGCAAAACACTTATAGCGCAAACAGGTGTGCTTGCAGTGAACAGAATGTATTTAGTCACAGAAAAGGCGAAACTGGAAAGATCACTGATTACAAAGAGAAAAGACAACTCGATATTGAAGAAGTTAATGGCACTTTGACAGAAACTGAAATTATACCTACTGACGGACAAACAACGGATACCGAATTGGAAAGTTTAGTAGCCAACTTGACTCACATTGAACTTAAGGATGATACTACAATAATTAGTACAATAGCTAAAGCATTCAACTGGACAATCGTTTCACTGGGTAATATATCTACTGTAACCAGTTCAATACCAGAAACTACATATACAACTGAAATGAGCACATCTGTGGAAGTAAGAACCACTACAGATATACATAATTCAAATATATTATATTCAAATTTACTTCAAGAAATAAATGAAAATTTAGACATAAGTGAAAGTTTTGATACAAGCGAGATTGCAGACACAAATTATATATCATTTCCAAAAGTGGTATCTAAAAAAAAAACTTTTGAAGACGAAAACATAACCGAGACCACAACAGTAACAACACAGCAGGAAACTACGACACAAAATGAAACAATTGACGATACGAAAGCGCTAGTGGATTGTAATAAGTACAAGAAAATACAAAAATTGGAATTTCATAAAATGGCTGACGTTTGGAAGATTACATACTACACAATGCCACAAGTACTTAAATGTTTTAAACTGCTTATAAAGGTGTTGACAAATGAGGTAAGTGTTTCTTTACGATCTATTTTTATTAATAGAAAAAATAGTTTTTATAGGTCAATCGGAATGCTTTTTAAATAATTTAAAACAAATGGCTAGTAACTAAAACTTCAGTACTGTAAGTTGTAGAATTTTCCAAAAACCATGAAATACTTATTCTGAAGTATTTAAACTGTATGAACTTTCATACAATTTTATTGAAATTTTTCTCATCCTTAACGACGGTATTTAAAAAAATCTGGTCATTTACAGCTAAAATTCATCTCAAGACTATTCCAATAAATCATAACAAGGCTAGATAACATTGTTTAATCAACTATATTTAAACTATATTTTAAAAAAAAGACAACTCACGCACTAGAGAACAAGCTCTGTGTCGCGGGGGACTTTATAAACATACAATTAACGGACACAAATTATACCAAGACTCAGAACAACTACCACTACCTTCCAGCTGCATGATTCCAACTGTACCATTTTCAATTGCTACATTACATTTGCTTTGTAATAGTTACTTTAACAACCTTAATCGAGACTTATCTAAATGCCATCCGTAAAATGCTTATCATTAAGAAGGTCAGGTGGCCATCTGCGGCCTCCTTCATCAGTTACACTTTTCAAGTGCTTGATTTGTTGTAGATTGAAAATATCGAAATCTCTATCGTAGACACATAGCGTTTTTCCTCATGGATCCCATAATCAGAACTGGCTTTTGATGAAAATGGAACCTAACTGGAAGTATATCCTTTTAGACAGAAAAATGTTTGAAATCGGTTTATAAATGAAGGACTTCTACGATAACAAACATGGATAAAAAAATACACACGAATTGATAACCGCCTCTTTTTTGAAATTGGTTAAAACGTAGTAACGAAATTCTAGAAAAAGAAAAAGTTCTAGTATTCGATATAATTATGTCTGTTTTAAACATACATATATACATATCTTCACGCCCGTCTCCCATTGGGTAGGCAGAGATCATGTTGCGAGACATACTTTTTTCACTTCCTCTACATTCACAATCATTAAAAGCGTTTCGTTTTATAATAAACTATAGCTTCATAAGCTAGGTAGCAGTATAATAATAATATATAAGTTTTTCGTGATTATGTACAGAAAGACGCATTATAGGCTAATCCCACAAGACGGAGAAATGCCCTGGGTCTAAGCAGCAGGCAGGAAGGCACAGAATGTACTATGTGAAGAAATAGTAGACAGCTTAAGAATAACATACTAGTCTTTCTATGTTCAATAGTGGAAGTCATTAGAATCGTCGCCACCGACTGAGCGATAAATATTCATATGGCCCACATAATAATATACTTGTTTTGAGTCTGGATGTATTTTGCGTTTATGAACATTTCAAAAATTCCCCGTAATACACATATAGCTTGCAATCGTCTTATAAAATCAATTCCTCATTTGATAGCTCAAATCTTAATTCATTATAACTATATTACAGGACCAAGCGAATTATGCAAAAAGATATGGAAATTTCAACAATAAAATACTTTGGGATAGCATTTGGTTGGAAATATTGTCAACCGATATCAATTATGTTGGCGTGAAGAGGAAGCATTTCCTTCAAAGCCTCGACTTTGTAGATAGTGTTATGAGAAACATCGTCATTGAAGAAGAAACTTTCGGTAAGAAATTTATCCACATACTAGAATTTCTTTAACGACTGATTAACAATGTGTGTACACATAGTTACACATCGTGGGATTAATGTCTTTCTGCATATAAATTTTGGCTGCATTACTAAAAATTGTATTATTAACCACATGCACCGTTAGATTTTCAAGCATAAATACCTCACCTATATTGCTTTTCTTGAATTAACTATTCTCTATGTTCGTAATCTTTGCTATAAAATGCTTTTTTATAGAAATTTCATAGAACGTTAAGTCATCGGGTACGTATCAATTCCTAAGATCAAAATACATGTAGTTAGAACTCGATCTAATCAATTATAACGATTTATTAATTGTGACCATTACGATTTTCACCATTATATGTTTTAAACATTATGTCATTGTCTTCAAATTATGAATCAATATTACGAATATGACAAAAGTAATTTTAATCATGTGTTTTGATATGTCTCCTGCAATTTGTGTTAATGTGTAAAGTATTTGTAATGTGTCAATTATTATTAAAGTAATCTATTCATATATTTAACAATGACTAATTTTAATATTATTAATATTTTATTGATATATGACAATTAATTGTAGTCTAATCTGATCTGGGAAATCTAGTGTTGCTCTAATGTGGGATTATTACCTCATTGTTAGGACTCTACAGTTTACGCGAAATCTTATATTCTAATTGACTCTCTGTATGATTTAAAGGTGACCTTGAGAACTAATCTTTTAAAAGTTTGAAAGTTGTATCGTAACTTTCTATCGAAAGCCAAGTATCAAACAAACAGATATTAATTATTTTAAATAGCCAGATGAATCTTAAAGAACCTAGAAATAGCAGATATAATATGCAGATGGCAGTTATGTTCCTACTTTGAAGAACTTTACAGTTGAGGATTTGCAGACTAGTAAGAATAAATATTGTTTGGTAAAAATAGTATTTATTACAAACTATATAGGACTAAAACACTGATTGTGTGAAGAAATAGTAGAACTACTTCACTGCTGGAAAGACAAATCAACTAATTTATGTATATGACGATCTCTACATGTGACCTCTATATGATCTATATGTGTATGTGATGATCTAGTTTAAGACGATCAATAATACGAAAGTTTAAAACCTAGCGATCGATGAGCTTCAGATCTTAACATACAGATCTAGAACACTACTGCAACCGCAATTTTCTATAAGAACTTCAACATACACATAGCAACACCTCTTGGAGCGCACAATACTCTGGCTGCTTCATTATTAATCATAGCGAGAAAATCTGTTGTACAAGCATAAGACAGCAACACAATTGGGCACAATACGAGAGGCACCAAAATAATTATCTGATGGGTAATTTCAATTTCATAATAATACCATAGATCAAAGCACATATGGCTCCCAACTACTTCAACCACTCTTGGTTTGACTAATTCGAAAATTTGAAACACGTTCGTCATTTATATTCAATGTCCTAAGTAACAAGTTGATATAATTGCGATATCTCTAGTATTACAGTACAAGTGCCACCTGAACGCACTGAGACAATGAAGTGCTAGTGTAGTGTTACTAACATAGTTTTAAGTTTTATAAACTAACCAAAGTTATAATTATGTATGTTAGTCTGTAAGGTATGTATCTATGGATTGTATTATCTGAAATTAAATGATTTATTATTATTAAAAAAAAACAAAAATCCGTAAGATGGCATTTTAGTAAACCTAGGATGAGCCATGAAGGAAAGATTCTATACGATTTTCGCTCTTTAGTTTTGTTTAAAGTGATGTGATGTAGCAGATAGAGTTACGACGAAAATTGTATTAGAGAAAAGTGGGTTATTTTGTTTTTTAACTGTTGTTATTGATGAGTTTCTCGCTTTCTTCTTTGCATGAGGTTTATATTATAGGCATAGTGGTATGAAGGCGTGATTATTACAAATTATATTACAATAATATTATCTCGTGTCAGATATTATTCGGTATAAGTAATCCTAGTATGCTACAAAATGTTCTGTTATATTATGTGGCGGCACATATACGAGCATTTATTTCATTAGTGTTTTTTAGTGATATTCTTAGCAAAATATAACCAAAACCAGAATCAGAGGGGAAAGGCTTATACTAACTTTACTAAAATCTATTAATAATACATTTACTGAAATATAACATGTTTGCAAATGTTTTTAAATGTTTATTGCATAACATTTATATTAATGTTTAAAATACCTTATCTGATGAGTTTTACGCACTGATTAATCTATGTGCTAATCTATATATTGCTAATACATTTTATTTCATTTATTCATAAAAAAAAAAAAAACTAATATTTATTCCGTTTTGTCGTTAAAATGTTTGTTGCATTCTTTTTTAATATCTTGATATACTATAATCATCAAGTTGTTGTCTTTTATTAGGTATTTTTATAAACTATACTTCAATTTTCGGCTCAGGCAAGATTAGATAGATAGACAGCAATTTACTGTCATTAATTCATTAAGGTTTGTTTGATTCATTAAAATATACAGAAAAGGTCATAAAATAGATCCTTGAGGTAGCCCGGTTTTGATTTTACCATAAGCCGACTTGTATTATAATATTCGTCCATTTTCCCAAGTATCATTTCCTTTTTCGCAATACAAAGCATTACCCTCATATCGTAACTATGCAATTTAGGGAGTAGGCATAGAAACTAATGATCTACTGTATCGAATGCGGTGCTTGAGTCATAGATTATGCCACTCTAATTTTAATATTTATTTTGTCTATTATTATAGTAGTATTTTGGTTTAAGTGTGACAGTAGTCAGCTCTATTTTGATAATATTGGTAATAATAATGAAATTAACTTTTAGCTCTGTCCTGTCCATTTTTATGCATGGGTATTATATTATCTATTTTTAATTCCTCTGGAAATAAAATTTCTGCAAAAATATGAAAAGAAGTAAGATAGGCCGATTGGAATTTCATTATTTTACCTTCAATTGCTGGTACAGAGATATTTTGATGCAAATTGCTCTTACCTACAAAACATCAAAGTTCAATCTCTTTTCAGAGAATACAACATCAACGATGAGTCTAGTCCAAGAAGTCTCAGATCAATGGATGATTGTCAAGAACCTACTACTTATGAGAGATTGTGAATCTGGTGATATTGTTATGTTCTCAAGGTTATCTTATGATCCAAAAATCACCGAAATTGAAAAAGCCCTGGCACATTTTAATGAATCTTCTAGAATGGTCGGTTCTTTAGGATGTTAAAATATTGACAATGACCATGTGAGAGACATAAACGTAATTCAACGTTTTTTTATTCATATCATTAATAAATGTGTTAATTTAGCAAGTATACATATTTATGTATTATATAACTGTGATTTTCATTCAACTTTTTAATTGTGTTCTATTTTTATAAAAAATACTATTTCCAAACACATTCCCACAAGGTAAATGCATGCATGTAGCACGCACGCAGTATATAACCGAACCCAATGTAGCAAAATGGGGCTGTTCTATTTGTGAAATTTTAGGTTACTTTTGTGTGTTTTTGTGAGATAAATTTTAAGATTACTTAGACATTTTCAAATCTATGTACATACTTACTATGCTTTCCTCTCAAATATGTTTGTATTGTTTTAATCTAATAATAATATGACCCTGCTATAACTTCTATTCTACAGTACGGTTATTACTGTAGAAGAAAAGTTATAGCAGAAGAAGAAGAAGCATGGTCTAATTTTTAATATAAGACTCACGCTCAGAACTTTCGGAGTGTTTCTCACTAGCACCTGCGGACAGTTGCGGTCAAACACGCTAACGCGGAGTCCTACCTGTGCGATCTTCAGGCAAATACGGTGCGGTGCGGCGTAAAAACAGATACTAATTGAAGTATCCTATAAGACCAAAACCAGGTGACGTGCGGTGGTAAGCGTGGCGATACGGCGCGAACCGAAATCGCACCGCTCGCGTCGCACTGCAGCCCAACGTACTTGGCCGCCGAATTGTTTGTTAAACGTCAGCACCGCATTTATAAGGCATATGTCAGCACCGCATGCCTTAGATATATATGGCGTATCAACCCAACTGATCGCGTTCGCCTTTTTTTGCGCCGAACTACTCCAGTTGTCACCACGCACATCATGCGATTTTAGTCTCAATAGGTATCGTCTGATTCGCGCCGCGTCGCATTGCACCGCACTCGCGTCAAGATCATTTTGCACGACCGCTTTAGAGTGCGGACGAAAATCACTCCGTGGGATTTGAGACACACGTAGATAACAAAGTAATTTAGGCTTTGTTGGCCATGTATGTACACGATGTATATTTCCAAAATGCAATCACTGTTTTTTTCCTAATAAATAACATATCATAAAACTTACCTTGCGAAATTTGTGTGTTATAAAATAAATTTGAATTTAGGAGTCAGATCCAACACTTATAACCGCAACAATGCAGCAATAAATGTACAAAATATACAAAAAATATATAAAATACGAGTGCAGTACCGTACACGTAATAGAAGTTAAATTTATTTAAAAAAGTAATTTCTCACTAAAACACAAATAAATGTATTGGTAGTACCTTATCTGTTTATATTTAATAGCGTCTGACGCGTCTATATTTATTATATCATCATCATATCAACCCATAAACGTCTCATGGGCATGAGTCTCCTCCATACACTTGGAGGTATATTAGCCTACTATACCTCGCTAGTCAGGTGGGTTGGTATAGGGTTTTGTTTCGAGTTTTCCCTCTCTTGCAGTGGATATTGTCGGCCTGACTTAATTCGACTCTTACGACATCCTCGAGATGAAACGGGGTGGTGACATTTGTATTCGTATCCATCACCACACCGATTACATTAATTTATCATACTATATTTATCTTATTCTATCGCTTTGTTATGAGTATATACATACATTGCTCATTATTTCTCCTTCTCTCTGTGTTATATCTTTCCTCTCTCTTTGTAGAGAAAAGTGCCTAAACATGACGCGTCCTTAAAATGTTATTCTTAATTCTTCTCCAAATAAAGAAGTTTCACTTCGTAAATCGACACTGTCAATTGTGACTACATGTTTATATGAAGTTTGTATCAAATCTTTTTCAGCATCGAATTTAACGAAATACCTGGTTTCAGTAAGCTCAGATCAATGGTTGGTGAAAGGAGACATTGCCATAATGAGAAGTTGTGACTCTGGTAACCTGGCTATCTTCTACAGAGTAAATTCGACGGTAAATATTGACGACATCAAGGTTGCCCTAAAAGAATTCGGTGAACTTGATAGTCTCAATGGTACCGGAATATGCTTAGACATAAAAAAATCACAAGATACAATTTTAAAAACATCATTTATACGTGTTTTAAATAATTTAGGCTGATAATAAATCATCACAACTGATATTTCTTTTTATTTTTTTAAATATTATTCCTAATTAACACTACGAGACTAAAACATATAATATATTATACGTAAATTTCATATTTATGTCTATGTTATTATAATAATTATGTGTAATATGATAATTAGTTATATTATTTGCTTCATCAATTTTCTACGCTTTAATGCACCTGCCAAGTTTTCTCTCTGCATCACCCAAAGGTTGACTGGTAGAGAATGCCTTTGGCATTAAGTCCGCCTTGTACACATTTTTGTGCAAAAGTTTTTAAATAAATAAATAAAACATAGTCTCGTAGTGTCGCACTATTAATGTGTATTGCTGCACTGAGATATCAGGTTCGAACCCTGGTTCGCCTAAAATCACATTGGGTGGATTTCGAGAAATGTTAAATGTCACCACGCGGGTCTAGAACTGCGTTCGGCATATAGCAGACTCACCCCCTATCACATGAAACCTAACGTAGTTAGAAAAATGCAAGTGACGTAATTTTTTTTCTAGTCACATACATCACATACAATTCACACATACAAAGTACATCTTGGGAAACTATGCATGGGCCACACAAATATTTATCCTATGTGGATCCATCCTACAATACTCACCTACTCGGACAGAGAGGAAAAAAATTTTTTCATTAAAAAAATCAAAAATTTAAATTCACTATTCTAAATCAAATTAAGGTAACGGCACCTAATTCCGATGGGTTCTGAAATTGGCACCTAATTCCGAGGTATTTAGAAAAACGGCATTTACTTGCGATTTACAAGCTGTTTTTTACCAGAATATCTCTTATTTAGTAGATAATATATCTACATGTGGATATATTATCCAAGGTAAGGTGTAAAGTATAAGATGTTTAAGATAATCGATAAGATTCGCAACGATAGCCGGTCCAAACGAACTCTTCATACATTTGGCACCCTGTGCACGTAAATACCATGTTTTTTTAAATAGCGTTTTTCTTGTTGTTTTGGTACTGTGTGTGTAATTCTTTGCGTTTAATTGGTAAAAGGTTTAATTGTTTATTAGTATTACATTACCTTTTTGTATTTTACTAAATAAATAAAGGTGAAAATACGTTTTGAAAATACCGCGGAATTAGGTGCCATAAAATTTAGCGGGTTCCTAATTCCGATGTATACCACGGAATAAGGATTTCATAGACTTGGTTTCATTTTGTGTTTTTAGGATTGTTTTTAGGATTAGGTACTCCACACTTTAGATTTACTAACTTAAGTAGTCAATAAATATAAGATCTAATTACGTGGTACACTTTTGCATCGCATTCACTAATTATAGCATATCAAAGGTGGTGAATTTTGGTATTTTGTTAATTCGTTGTATAAGAAAGTCAAGACCAAAAATCTAAATTTATTAACTATTAAATGTAACTCTTAGCAAGGGAAATACACATTTAGGCAGATATTACAATTGTACACTAATCTGTATATAAGTTTTGCAAAAATGTTTTAGTTCTTAATACTCGGAATTAGGTAACGTGATATTTTAGTACGAAACCTAATTCCGATGTATAGTGCATCGGAATTAGGTTCTATGGACACCTTATTCCGTGGTATAGATAAATAAAATACAGGCTGTTCACAATTCACTGCAGCATATAGTTTTATTTTTTTGAATGAAATTTGATTTAGGAAGTTTGTATTTTGGTTATTGATATTGCAAATTTAATTATTTTTTCACTCTAATGGAACGTTCAATAATAAAATTAATGTAAGTTATTTTGTCTGTAAAATTATTTTCATAGTGTTCTCGTAACATGACATAATTTCATCATGTTAATGTTTTAGATATCTTTTATATTTTGATTATTGTTTTTTATACTACTTGGGTGACAAACAAGCATACCCTGATGTTAAGCAGTTACCGTAGCATACCACTTGCAATACCAGAGGTATCACTTGCGTATTGCCGACCCATTTTTTTTACACTAGCGCTTGATGATGAAAGTATCCCTGGGATAGGACTACGTTTCTTTCAAAACGCATCTCTAAATAAGCGCTGGAGCCCTGTACTCACACACAGGAACACAACTACACCGCTGTTTGTAGTTATTTGGATGTGGTGTTCTGTAAGAGGGAGGCTTTCCCCAGTCAGACTAGCTCGCTAATATGGTGCCCTACAATAAATCCTGGCCGTCTCTTAATTTACAATAAATAAAATCAGTGATACAAATGTATCTAGTTTTTTTTAACTCGACAAGATTAACATTCGAAAATTATCTAAAAGCAATTTTGTGTCATAACTACGTACTAGTACTTATATTATAATACAAAACTAATTGATTTAATAAAAAATAAAAAACAACTTTAAATAGTATCAGAATTTTCATAAACCTCGATATCCCAAATTCCTAATTTTAAAATACTAAAACATTATGAGCTTTCATACAAACTTTATTCCCCGTGCTAATAAAGATTCAAAGAACAATAGCATATATTTTATATAGTAGATAGGGATGTTTTTGAACACCATGTTTTGTTACCTTGGAATTAGGAACCAAATACATCGGAATTAGGATCTTTACATCGGAATTAGGGGCTACGGACTTTTTTCATATTTTATTTATTATTTAATACAAATCAGGGTCCTATAGTCAAATCTTTAGTCTATTTCGATAGTCAAATAAACGAAGCTTCTGATGAAAATAACAAAACACCCAAAAAGGTACAGTAAATGCTTAATTTTCGATGCTGTTTCGAGTTTTGGTGAAAATACCGCGGATCAAGGTGCCGTTACCTTAGCCTGTTTCAATGCCTCAATTATCCTTCGCTTTTGACATCCAATCTATTCAATTAAATTTAATAACTGTATCTCTACTAATTTTATAAAAGACTCTTAGAGATACTCTAAGAGTCTTTTTGTTGCCGTTTTACGTCTAAATGGCTGAACGGATTTTAATGAAATTTGGCAAGAAGATAGATATAATATTCTGAAAAATGAGTTTTATCGCAATAACCAATATCATAGAGGAAGCGGAGCCGCGGGCAACACCTAGTAAAATTATATTTGACAGCCCACTAAACTACAACTGTATTACTAATTTAATGAAACAGAAAACGTATTGAAACGTGAATGCTATTTAAAGTTAATCAATAGGTATGACCAAATTCAGGTAAATTTGCTCTTGAACATGAACATTAATTTTCGTACCCTAAATGATTCTGCTTCTGTAGTTATATGATAAAATCATGCTAGACGAGCAACTTTTTGTTGTAGCTTAAAATCGTTAAATCTACGGGTACGTTTTTTATACAACCTTGGCGGCAATCAGGCATACAGCAGCATTCAGATTGAATGAAAGAGAGAAAGAAAGAAGTTACCGTAGTGCAAAAATACTTGAAATGTCTGGGGCATTACATGCGTGTTGCATAAAGTTTTAACTCCAGGGTTTTGTGTTAGGGGTAACCCTGGGAAAGCGAAACGTTTCTTTAATGCGAGTCTCTAAATGCGCACTGGTGAACGATGTGTCTTAAAGAGTAAAACTTAGGAATATTGTAGTACCTACTATTAGTCAAATCATATTTGGCATTGGATTAATAAAATTTAGATATTTTTGATTTATTTATACTTTTTCTATCTGTAATTTTATATAATGTAATCCTTGACTTTATGTATAGTTTTATTTGAAACAATTTCCACGCCGCAGCTCCGCCGCGCCGCACGGCTAATTATGGAATGTGACTTATTCTTTAACGTACCAGTATAGCTCAAGGGCTAACCTTGGGCACTGGGTATCTGCACCTTTACCATCGTCGTCAGTCCATCTTATTGTAGGCTTGCCTAAAGATTAAAAAAGAACAACCAACAACACAATCAAATTCATAAGAATCTTGTATTGTTTTTAAGCAACAAAAAGTGTTTCGTCTGCACACATAGATACGTGTGGTAGTAATAAACATGGATTTGGGTAGCGCGGGCTGAAGTATGCTATTCATCTGGCTCGAGGGTCCACGCTGGCAGTCTCGTTACGTGCTAGAGATTTGCTACCAACGAACTACAAAATAGTTTTGCTATTAAAGCAAAATGAATACAGAATAGCGAAGTAACTTACAGTTATTTATCCTGAATAATGCTTTAGAATTTTTTGTTAAATATAGTTGTTAATGAAAAAGAAGGACACAGCGAGATACCTTGCTTAAACTGGAACCTGATTGAGGAAGTACCTTAGGTTACAAGTACCTACAAGCATTATTAGTATTTAGGCATTTACCTTATGTAGGGTGGTAAGCCGTAAGTGTCCAAAACCACGATAGGTACTTACTACTTACTTGCTGGTCTAGTGGTTAGTGATCCTGACTGCTAAACCGGAGGTCGTTTTAATTCCCACACAGGATAAAACTTTGTGTAATTCATGAATGTTTGTTTCGAGTCTGGGTGGTATTTATGTCAGTGGATTGTATGATTGTAAAGTCCCCCAACAAGCCTTGTTCCCTACTAAGGGAGTCGTCTTTTTTTCACGATTTTACGATGAACAGTTACTGTGCATGCGGATGGTTGCCAAACCAAGCATTAAGGTCGCAAACCTATAATAATATTACTCCTGCTCGAAAAGTACCTTAATGATTCTTTAAAAACGGGTTACGACACATTATTACTGTCGTGCAAATATGGTTCGAAATATAAAAAACATTTAATTTTTTTATTTTCATTTCACAGGTGTTGCTAAGTACCGTTTTTCCCATGAAAAATAATATAAACTAATAAAATAATCCGTTATCAAAAAGGTTTTATTCTAAATTTGAAACGAAATGTTTTTAAATGTAACTTTAAAAAAATATTGGCCACTGTTTTTAGATTGAAATAACATAAAAAAAGATCAAATAACATTTCAGCGAAAACTTTTTTCTTGAAAACATATTTTCAAAGGTGAATTTATACCTATCATAACAAAAGTAATTAATTTTGTCATAAGTGTACCGTGTGTACTATGTATCGAACTCTTGTAATGTATTGAAACTCGGAAGAAATTGTGATTCCTAAGTCGTGTGGTTAAAAACCCTTCAATTGCTCATAAACAAAGAATTAAGTATATATCGGTCGTGTAAGATTACCGTCCATCGGACTAACTATGAATGAGGGTAAAAAAATGCACCTGTATTTGCAAACACACTTGGCAAATTCTGTTAGAAGAAAATTATAACATACCTTAAGAACTTCTCAAATTTAAAATAACGTTGTTTTTAAGTATATTATTTTACAATAACTTTTAATATAAATTTTGTGTCACCGAAAAAAAGTCCCTACAAATAGAGTAATATTCACTTTAACAGCAACATAATTATAGATAATTTCTTAGCAATAAACAAAACTAACACAACATTGGATGCAATGATATTACACTTAAAAAATATAGAAAAACATTAAACACCTAGACGTGGTCGTTAGCAGAAAACATTGTGAACATACTGTAAAACTAAAGAATACTAGAGCAAGGAACTTCACAAGATATTTCTTTGAATAAATCATTAAGTCTCCTTTTCAATATTTCTAGGAACTTTCTGACACTAAAAGGAACTTTATGCAGCAGTGGAAGTTTTAATACTTAGGTATACTCTATAAACTTTCTAGCTGTTATAATGAATAAAGTAGGATCAAGAAATATAAAAGTGAAGTAAGTACTTAAACTTAATACATCTTAAATAGTTTGAAATTACGTTTACGCACCTAGATTTCTAGGCATAATATGCAGAAAGAACTGAATTTGTTTTTTATCTAAACCACCTCCTAAATGAACAAGGGATATAGTTTCTAAACTCAGACAAAGTTACGTTATGATTATATTTGCTTACTCGGTGTTTGTATACATTTGTATTTATGAGCAAAATTAAATAAATGTCTTTAATTATTATTCTTATTATACAAATAATATACACGATTTAAAGCCCATAGACCTGCTGTTAAGAAATATATTTCAGAACGTAGTTTAAGTACATTCTAAATCGCTGATACTTCCAGTCCAGCAATAAAACCGCACCTTAAGGAGCTTCAAGCCTCAACGAGCACCAAAGCGAACAAATGTACCAGAAATATATTTTATACATAATTCATTGCAAGAGAGAATTTTCCAAGTAAAATTTTTCAAACGTACTTCGTGTCAAAATTAATACAACAGTAAAACGTTTTTATGAATTTCTTTTTGTTCATTAACATGAATTTTCGGACAATTAGTGGAGGGGAAATATTTTTGTTAAGATGCTTCTTCTTAGTTTATTTAATGCAATAATAATGAGGTCACCCTTTTATCATCGTTTTTGGATCTATCACCATATGTGTATTTCACCCACATCAGCCTATTGCAGTCCACTCGCTGGACATAGGCCTCTATAAGTGTGCAGTAGCAAGATCCTCGGCTTCTAGCATCCAGCCACTCCCAGCCACTTTGCGAAGATCTTCGCTCCACCTAGCCTGAGGACGTCCATTTGCAAAGACGTAGTCTCTACTCAAGAACATGTCTACTCTAACTGTTATCAGAATCGAGCAATTATATTTATCTTTGGGATGATTAAGTTTTAAAGAGAGTTAGGTCATCATACTAGTGAGCAAGCCCGACAGGTGAAGGAACACAGCGATATAGTTGTGTTCCTGTGTGTGATAACAGGTCTCCAGTGCTCATTTAGGGATGCGTTTTGAAATAAACGTATTCCTATCCCAGGGATACTCCCATCTTAAAGGTTTGGTGTAAAAAAATGGGTTGATCACACGCAAGTGATACCTCTGGTAATGCAAGCGTCTATAGGCTACGGTAACTGCTTAACATCAGGCGGGCCGTATGCTTGTTTGCTATCAAAGAAGCATAAAAAAATATATTAGAAAAACCTTTAATTAACTCGATTGGGTTGACCTTCATAAATACAGTTTAACACTTGCCGATACTGGTCTTGTCTAACTTCTACACTTGAAGAACAAATTTATAGTTTGTGGTTTTAGAACGAGCCAAAGCGGGCCAATCAAAACTTATTTTAGTGTGAACAATACGTATCGTCTGTTAATATGGTTCATACTGTGGTTAAGCAATAACTTCTAAGGTTCTTTGCCTACAGACGAGCTAATTTTGATCTGTTATTGAAAGACGCTGGATCCCATAGCAAATTAAATACAAATTAATGAAAAGAAACGGTACAAAAATGAGATCTATAGCAGGCCTGATGGTAAGCAGTTACCGTAGTCTATGGATAGTTTCAATAACTGGGGCATCCCTCGCGTATTGTCAATCCATATGGTAAGAGTGGAATAGCGAAACGATTCTTTAAAAGCGCATTCCTAAATAGCAATCAAAAAATTGTGAATACGAAGATCTTACTAACCGCGAGGTGGGCCTGGTGTCATGTGATACAGATTTAATGTAAAATCTACTACATGCACCAGACTCGCACAAAGTTAACAAACATTCACCATAAGCACGATATTATGTAACTTTGTGTTGAGGAAATAAGAAAAATATTAATATTATTATAATCTATTTCAATCTGCAATTCAGTTGTATTTCGACTTTGTTTCAAAGTCGATAATTTTTTTAAACATAGAATTTGTTATATTTGAATTAAGTATGTACTTAGATTTGAAATGTAATTATTATTTTTAGTTATAAATTCTTTAATCAATTCCAATTTACTTTTCATTGTACTTAGCTTTATTTCGTACGACAATACTGAATACCAGTGCTTGACTGTACCAGTCAGTGAGCACCCCAATTTACGTTGATTAAATCTGTATAAACTCGTAAAATTGAAGTAAGGTTGCCCCTAAGACATCCAATTACATCACTACTGTAATAAATAACTATGATTATGTCGGGGAATGTCAATCCTTCAAAAATTTCCACCGTGCAAATTGACAAAATTATGTAAATTAAATATTTTCTTTATTTTTTTTAGTATCAGCCGCTCGTTGCCGCCCGTTTAAAAACTTTATACATTTTTCCTGAAGAACAGGGCCAGGGATTTTATCATGCTATGCATACGGCGTGACTAATACCTTCGTTTTACGACGGCAGGGTAGAGGAAAAGAAAGAAATCGAATGGTGTTCTTAGTGTTTCTGGCGTTCGGCCTTTCCAATATTCAAATCGATGGCATATGTTTTTCTGGCATAACGCGGATAATCCGTAATGGACGTTTTAATCCAATAACTAGCATTTTTTTCCCTAAGACTAACTTAATTCTTCAATCTCTCAGATCATGCCCAGGACACAGCAATATTTTTCACATAGTATTGGTACTGTCTTCCAGTACCAATACTATATGAAAAACCTCAGTGGGCAGGCCTCCAACAAGGTGGACCGACGACCTGAAGGTCGCGGGCAACCGATGGACAAGGTCAGCTCAGGACCGAATGATGTGGAAGACCTTGGGGGAGGCCTATGTCCAGCAGTGGACGTCTTGTGGCTGAGATAGATTGGTACTGTGAGGTTTGACATTTGGCGATAAAGATCAATGAAAATCATAGAAAGTTAAATTAAAATCTATTGATCGAATATTCTATTTTCTTGATCATTTAATTAATTGAACGATCAGAAACCTAGCGTATTCAATGGAAATATTGAATATAATAACAATAATTTCGATTCATCTTCAAATGTCAAACGTCACAGTACCGATGCTATATGAAAAGTAGTTGTAGGTAGGTAGGTACTTGGCTAGATTTTTGACAGTATTGATGCAGGCTTCATGCAGGAAAGTATTCCTCTTTCGGCACCAATGGTTTCGGCACCTAAGCTATTCTACTTACAGCACCAATACCTAGGCATAGGGCTTGGATTCAGCACCGAGCCCATATACCTATTGGTGCTGTAAGTGGAATAGCTTAGGTGCCGAAACCATTGGTGCCGAAAGAGGAATACTTCGATGAAGGAAAGTTTCTAATTTCAAATGTCATATTAAACTAAGCACTGTCTGCACAAAGAAATGAAAAAAAGCCTTTAGATGAAAACAACAAAAGTTTACCTTTTCTATAATAAGAGTTTTCCAAAATAACTTTGGATTCACGCTACAGAAATATTTCAAGGCTCCACCCTTGCGCAATAAATTGGACCTACCCCTCGACGCGGTGCTACCTAAACTCATAGAAACGTCGAGAGGGCGGGGTGGCAAAATATATGAATTCAATGTTTCAGGCAATTAATTGTTGTTGCGTACTCTATTGAGTTCTCTAAAATATATTTGGCATGTTTGAATTGAAAGATAGGATAAACTAAGATACATAGCTTCTTTATACTCGTATATATACTAGTAGACCTGGCAGACGTCGTCCTGCCTGAAAAAGCTGAAATACCGACAGCAGCGCCACCTACCGGGTCCAATTGTGAATCTAAACCATCCAGGGCCCTACCCGAACACACACACAAAATTTCATCAAAATCGGTCCAGCCGTCTAGGAGAAGTTCAGAAGACATACACACGCTCACAAGAAATATAGGTATATATATAAAGATTTACATAAGATAATTCATAAAAACCATTGTATTTTAAGACTGTTTGTTTGTTGTTTCTTGATAAAATAAATAAAAATATATATTTTGTTGTATCGTAGTGGTTATGTTCCTACTTAATTTTAATATTGTATTAGTTGTTGCTCGCGGCTCCGCCCGCGTAGATGTCGGTTATCGTGATAAAAAGCAGCATATATGCTATTCCAGACTATAATCTATCTCTGTGCCAATTTTTATCCAGATCCGTTCAGTAATTTTTGCGTGTAAGAGTAACAAACATCCATACACCCATACTCACAAACTTTCAAATTTATAATATTAGTAAGGATTATTATAACAGAATTTTACTTTATTCTTGCAATTCAAAACGCAACCATGAGCGCCGCGTAGCCCGCAATGACCCCTTTCAGAAAGAAGTTCAGATACACCCATACCCATTCAATCCATCTCGATATCGTTATCAGACAGATAAACAGCTGAACATTTCTATAGAGACTCATTATCCACGACATACTTCTAAACATAGATTGTGATCCAGACCCATTCACCGTACAAGTGATATGAAAACAACTTATTAAACTTTGTCCAAGTCAGTATAAGATAAAGGAGGAAAAAATTCACGAACATTCGAGAATTTTCCAAAGTTCCATCTTATCTACCATCGGGGACCCTTTCTTTCAAAGAAACCCTGAAAGCTTTCGGGAATATCAAGTAATTTTTCGCTTTTAATACCATACAAGGCCACAGACTTTTAAGACCTTTTGTCACTAACATAACTATGGGTTTAACTAAGTTTTGACCGGTGCTCTCCTTGGATGAAATCTTGATAAAAATTTGCCTATATTATTTGGCAATAGTGTTCCTAGAGACATCAATAAATATGTCGTTTGTAGGCATTGTAACCAAGCATTTAAATCTATAATGTGAAATAAAGTAAACAAATTTGAACTTTAAAGTCGTAAAATAAAGTTAATAGACAAAAACCACTATCGTTGACTCCTCCCAGCTACCTAATTATAGAAATCCAATGTAACTTATAGCTGACTTATGTCACAATAAAAAATAAAAAAAATTACTAGCATAATATGCGTGCGCTGTAAAACCTACCAGTAAATAAATTACTGTTCTCCAGGTCCGGCTGTTCTTTAATAATTCTTCTTCTTCTTCTCGTTTGGTTAGTGGCCAACCTGGTGACAGAGTTATTTAGATCACCCATATTTAGGCCTCTGTCGTGATCTAACGACTGTTACCAGTCGGGACCGACTATTAACGTGCACTCCATAGCACGGAGACGCTCAGATGAAATCATTTAATCATTAAATCCCTTAGATATAAAAACAAAATATATAAAACAAGTAACCCGAAAAAATATTGTTCTTATAATAAATTGATGAGTCAAACATTTTTCAATGCAAAGTTAGAATTATTTTCATTTCCCAAAAGTCGCGAGTTTTTTTCATTTACTTTACGAAACAATAAATTTTGGTGTCAATACGCACGCTCAAGAGAAATTAATAAATCTTGTTTTGAAACTCCGGCCTACGTTATAATTCATTAAGAAATATGCCTGTGTCTGGCAAATTATTTTGAAACTTATTTAAAATCAAATGTAATTTGTGGATACATTTTCTTAAATAACCTGTGTGATAAATAAACAAGTTTTTTTAAACTAGATGAACTAATTGTAAGTAGTTGCCGAAGCTTCTAGATGCTTGCAATACCAGAGTTTTTAATTACGTATTGCTGACCCAAAATTTTCTACACAATGGAACGCATCTCTGGAAACCTATATACTCACACACACGAACACAACTACACCGCTGAGTATAGTCATTTGGCTGTGGACTTCTGTAAGGTGGAGGTTCTACCCCAGACGGGCCTGCTTACTAGTTTGGTGCCCTACCTCGTAGACCTCCTTTTCCAGTTTCTCTATACCCCATCACGAGACCCTGGTGTTAAAATTTTTGAGTCGGCAACACGCAAGTGATACCTCTAATATTGCAAGCGTCCATGAGCTACTTGTTTGCCACCTAAGTAGTTTAAGAAAGCTATTCCTTTACCTAAAGTAGCAACTATAATTCTCAAACGTGTATTTTCTCTCTTCGAGAACACAGTCAATTTAATTAAAATCATTAACCAAACTTCGGCCATGCTTTCTAAAGTGCAATTCGATTTTTCAACACCTGGTCTACATTTACTACGGGTGTAACCTAGATTAAAGGCATGCTTGATAAATGGTGTAAGGTATACCTTTTGATACGGCACCAATGTGATTTTTTACTTTCATTACAATTTGTAAACGAATTTATTTCTACCAACTAGCGAATTGGCGATGGCTCGAATATATGTAGTTCCAATGTATACACGAGCCCGACCATCTGATCCCATACTAGGCAGATGTCTGTATCTACTTTAGCAACCAGACAACCAATGGAACATGCATAAGTAAATATAATTAAACACGTATTATAGATAACACTCAGACACAGAACTTATTTTTCTTCTATCCCTGATCCACCATGATATTTAGAGTCAGGTATCCTTATTTCTTTGTCCCAAGTTAATCTGCCTCGGGGGTTGACGGTTTAGGCAGTTGGGCTTACTTGAAGTATCTTTCTATTATATAATTGACCAACACTGAACAAATTTCAATAATCATTTTTGATTTTAAAAATGTCCAGGATGGTACTCGATCCCACGACCTGCAACTTACTAACCAGGGTCGCTAACAAGACTAACAGGCCAGTTGAAACCTTATTAAGGAAAGCAAATAGACTTTAGAGCTAAGATATTATACAGTCTTTAGTGAAGTATCTTTTGTAGATTATCTCGTCGTTACGGAATTAAACCGCTGCAGCGCTACCTTGTGCATTGAGTCTAATTAGACAGCAGAATGTACCCAGTGCTCAGGTAAACTGTATTATGCTGATTGTAAGCGCTCTCTACTATCTAATTAAGTGAGCTGGTTGGCTTTTGTATAGAATTTGTGGACGCATTCTATTGTAAATGGTTAGTAATGTGGTTTTGAAGCTGTTGCTTTTTATTTTATTGCGGGACTGCTGCAGGCGGAAACTTGTTATAAAGTATTTAAGAAAGCATCATGCAAGCAAGCGAGTATGACTGGGAAAGGGCTTCCACTTTATAGAAGACCATAGCCAAATAACTATACACAGTAGTGTAGACTCAGGGTTATCTATAACTTGCTGACGTCATATCAAACTTACAATAGAAAGCCTAGCTTAGTGGAAACAAACATTTAGCAGCTACGTCATATGTCTTACCTATGTAGCCATATGACGTAGCTGCGCTGGTATTCTGCTCCTAATACTTTTTTTAAACTCCCGTACTATAGAACAATCTGTGTCACGGGGGACTTTACAAACATACAATCATCGGACACAAATTAGACCTCGACTCAGAACAACTCTTTGTGGGTCATACAAAGATTTGTCCAAACCAAACCTCATGAACAGCAGGTGTACCTGCTGTTCATGAGGATTGGTTTTGATTTCCACATAGGACAAAACTTTGGTAATGATACATCATTACCAAAGGACACTCGGACATACATTGCCGTGGCAGGTCTGGATTACATTGCCGTGGCAGATCTTTAAATAGACTGTGGAGTCAGGTCGGCCGGAGCTTTAGGTTGGGTTTTACAGACGATACAGATCTGGCATGTTCATGCGGTGTAACCCAAACAATGTCCCACCTCACATCATGCCCTGCATGCCCTAACATCTACACCCAAGATGACTTCATGGCTGCCTCTGACAATGCAGCATGCTTTAATATTTAAATATGTATAGGGAGCTCTACAGTGCTTATGAAAACATTAGATTTTAAACTTATACCTCATAAATATTATTATTTGAATAGGTCCGGGTTAACGACACTGCATAATAATATACGTCGTATAATGTATTCGGGACCACGATTCCGGAGGAGGATACGAACTTCCCTATTCAAAAGTCTTAAAGCCTTTGTGTTATTTAATATAATAAGAATACTATAATATAAAGGATAGTTTTAGATCCCTTTACAATGGTAATGGCTTGGTAAACAAATATTAAGTCACTAAGGTCCTAAAATCAAGTAAGGTAGGGCACCATATTAGCGAGCAAGCCCGACTGGGGAAGACCTCCACCTTATAGAAGACCACAGCTAATAAGTAATCAAATAACTTCACACAGCGGTGTAGATATGTGTCAGTAGAGGTCTCAAGCGCGTAGTTAGGGATGCGTTTTGAAAGAAAAAAAGAAAATTTGTCCTATCCCAGGGATACGTCTCAACCCATAAACGTTCCACTGCTGGGCACGGGTCTCCTCCAAGTAGAGGGGTATTAGCCTACTATACCACGCTGGCCAGACGGGTTGGTATAGGGTTTTGTTACGAAATTTCTCTCTCTTGCCGTGAATAACACTTACTCCCTTAGTCGACTCTTACGACGCTCTCGGGATGGAAGGGGTGGTGACATTTGTATTCTTAATTCGTCACCACACGGACAATCGGATCCCAGGGATACTCCATCTTAAAGCCCTATTTCTTGTCCCGTATGGGGATTGAACTCACACAATGCTACCCAATGGTAAAGATTAACCGTGCAGTTAACTATATTTTACTTAAATCATACGGATGGACAGACAGACAAACACGACGAATCCATAAGGGTTCCGTTTTTTGCTATTTGGCTAAGGAACCCCAAAAAGATCCACCACTACACAAACTCCAGTTGACAATGACAACAAATTATACCGTCACCAAAAATGTTACATAATTTTAAAAGGTGCATCAAACAAAAATGATCATTATAATATACACGTTAAAGTAAAATATTGAATACTAGGAGAAATATTTGACTGATAAATTAGTTCAGTGCTTGGGCGGAATGGTATTTGTGTATTGTATTTTGACCTTTTGGACTCAATCTATTTTAACCAAACTGACCTCAATCGGTATGGATGTGGCAGCTCTAAAAATGGTAAAATAAAATAAAAGCTACATTTATGTATAAAGGTATTCTAACTTTAAAAAATCTAAAAAAAATTACATTAAAGCACAAACTACCATTAACTCAGCGAAGCTCATTTATAACACCAATGGTTTTTATATTGTATGTATCCTTTTCCATGTTTTCATCTATATAGATTACTAGCTGACCCAGCAAACGTTATTTTGCTACTAAAATATAGGGGATGATCGTATATGTATTTTTTAATGTTGAATCACAAAAAAATAAAAACAAAAAATTTTGTCTAAAAAATTAAATAAAAAAATTAGGGTTGGACCCTTAACATTTAAGGGTATGAAAAATAGATGTTGGCCGATTCTCAGACCTACTCAATATGCTCACAAAATTTCATGAGAATCGGTCAAACCGTTTCGGAGGAGTACGGGAACGAACATTGTGACACGAGAATTTTATATATAAGACTATATTTTCAATTTCGCCTTTTAAAACACTCTATTTTATGTACTGTCTTTTGGACCATGTATGAAACTCAGAGCTACGGTCCAATAATACAATTCAGCCTATACAAGAAAGCTTATCAAATCCGCCATTTTGATTTTGAACCATCCTAATGACGTTTTAAATAATTACGAGCGGGCCTAGGAACATTGAGGTAAACATATAGAGATGCAATTCCATACAGTTTATGTCAAAATATTGAAGTCAGCTTTTCACTCGCATCGACAAGCTCGGTGTTGCACACTCTATAAAAAAAATCCCTTAATTTAATTAAATTTTTTGATCAGATGTAATTAAATTATTGAAATAATTGTATTATTGAAATTGGAACATATTCAATTAGATTAATTACATTGAATGTTATAATTTTCAACCTACATATTATGGAGGTCAGCAGGAAAATTTTGTTAAAGTAGCTTTATTTTGTTTGTTTTTCATTTCACAATATACATTTAATTATTTTCTTATTTAATATTTGATTTAACTAATTTAAAAATTGGTAATTTTTTTTTTAAATTATTTAAATCATTTTTTAACTAATTTTAAATTTAATAAAAATGAAACAAATCTATTTTAAATATATTTCATTCAATACAAAAACCTCCCATAAACACAGGGAAACCGAACGTGGTTTTAACTGACAACCCTGAACTATGTGTTAGCCGCCAATAATTTTAATTAGTTTTTTTTATGATTTACAACAATAATTATTGAAAACACATTTATCTCACATGTGAAAAGTAATTTCGTTTGCCTTGTTACACTTTTGCGAAACGTGCGTTTCGAAATCGCAAAATTTCAGCATAAATTTACTTATTTTCTTGTTTCGCGCCATTCGAACGCCATGCTCATGACAAAACAAAAGACAGTCGGACACATGCCCCGGGGCATGTGTTAGGTGGTAGTGTGTTTTCGCGGTTATTGCATATCTAGTGAAACATTTAAATCTATGCCTAGGAACGTACATACATACAGGCCAAACACATAACCCTTTATTTTAACATAGCTCCAGTCAAGTGAAAAAGGCAACATGCTATTGTAGCTCCAACTATTTACAATATCGTTCGGCTGAAAATCCCTTTCTCTCAAAATAGCCCTGAAGGTTTCGCTACAACACAAATAGCAGGACTAATATGAGGGCTATACATAAATATTATATAACGTAATACTGAAACCCGGACCTCACTTGCAAATGTAATGTTTGCGTTCCACTGCAAGCAAAGCTGAGCCCTTTATACGAAGGGCGCCCAGAAATCGGCCTACTTTCTCGAGTTACACATACTTTTTTATGTTTACCTTTAATTACTTAGGTATTAAATTGATAGATTTTTTATCTTTTTTATGTTTACCTTTAATTACTTAGGTATTAAATTGATAGATATAATAATAATCACAAAAGAAACAAAACAAAAAACAATCGATATGCTCTGTTGACGACGCAAAAAGGTTTAGTTATATGTACCAACCTTATTTTTTATATTTTTATTACTGTCTGACTTTTGAACTACATATATTGCTCTTTTTCTCGTTCTTTTGTTTTCAACGTCAATTAATGTTTATTAAAAAAATATCTCTACTACCACAGTGTAAAGACCTCTTTATACCTTCTTAAAAAGTTTTATGTACTGTGTTACTACTACAAGCCTACGCTTGTGCGGTACAACTATATTTTCGTTTACCAGCAAACGTCTGATGCCCCGCAGTGTCATGGCAGCTGCAACAACACCCTAAGCTGAGTGTATTATTTTACTGAATGCTCAAGGCATCGTATGTCAGGCCGAATATAGTATGTATGTCACGTTGTTTGGTCTATGCATGGTCGTAAGCAATCTTCAGCGCACATTGACTCGCTCGTATTTTGATCACGTAGCTCAACGTTTAGTCTTGACCAACACAATGCAATCAACCTTACCACCCCTTCTCCATGACCGATTTCTCAAATATAAGAAACCATCTTCTGCTCTTGGCAAAAATATAGCTTGTATCCAGTATATAAACTACCCATCTCGATTTTGCCCAGGACAAACAATTTTTTACCTGTTTAAGGACTCAATTTCCTAAAATCCCTTCTTACGTTACGTCATTTTCTTATCTTACGTCATTGTAGGAATATTTGAGCAAAATTTCAAATTTGTAGCCCCAACAGTTCAGGAATGCTTTGATGAATCAGACAGCAAGACAAGTTATTAGGTACTTATGTGTGACCCTGACTGCTAAGTCATGGAGGTCATGGGTTTAATTTCCACACGGAACAAAACTTTGTGAGATCCATATATGTTTGTTCCTGGTCTGGGTGTAATTTGTGTCCGTGAATTATATGTTTGTAAAGTCCCCCGCGACACAGAACTGGTTCCCTATCGCGGGAGCTGAACCAAATATCAGTGTTCAATAAAATCTGTTACGTAGTTTTTTTGTGAATAAACAACAAACATTCGAACACCCTCTTAATTTTTTGCATTTATATTCGAAGAATAGGAGTATAAACATATTAAACGTCTTGGTCACAAAATAATATAATAATAATAATCATTTATTTCAGGATATAGTTTACATACTAAATACACAAAATACAAATAGCTTACATAATCCCATAGATAAATACCTTACAAACTAACATATATATTATTATAAAACTTATAACTAAACACATTTTACCGGTGTCATGTTACAACTCGCTGTGTTGTGCAATCGTTTGCGAACGTCCATACACAACACCCATCGGTCAAAACTCTTCCTTGAGGAATGCGTCGGCACCCGTACCACAAACGAATGGAAATTCGTGCTATGACGCGGTACCAACTTCTCTACTTTCAAGGTCCAAGAACAAGTCAACTGACTTGTTTCTGGATATACTCCACAATATCCTCGGCCTTCGTGGAGTGATGCAAGCGGATATAACTCGCTTTAAATGGATAACCAGCCTTACGGACGGTCAGCCATTACTTTTCAGCATTTCAGTGAGTGACGTCATTATAATTTATTACGATCACACACTTTGATGTGAACAAACATTCTAAAAATGGCCCCCATTTAGACATGATGAAATATGACCAAGTTTAGCTAGGACACGAGGTGCTTATATATTTTATTTATTTACATAAACAGGATTACATGTGAGGCGGAGTATTAACATTAATTTTTATGTCAGCAAAATAAAATAAATACTCCGCTTCTGTATTATAAGCAGTGTAATATAAGCATCTCATGAATCATGATGATATAGTATACTGTATGTTTGCCTTACTGTTATATTATTGATATATAATTATGTATTTCACTAGATCACCAATAACCACAAAAACGTGATGATTATAATTTAAGACCCCGATCATATACCCGAGCGTCTTTTGTTTTTTATATGGAATGCAACACCGACGTTGTCGATGCAAGTAACATCTCTGTCTCTGTCATATCGAATCTCTGTCACCATGCTAACGAACTAGAGTAAAAGAGATACATATAATATATATATTATGTTTACTTCTAAATGTTTGTATTGGTGGTTTCAAAGCTATAAATATCGGCATAATGGCATAGTGGGAATAGTCACCTTGTATGTTTTTACATATATAGTATCATTAATTATTTGTAGCAGTAATTTATATTCTCTTTTTTTCAATAGTTTATTCTAGAGAACTAAAACTATTCATCAATTATATTTATACTACACAATAGGTCAACTATTCTAATATTCTACTGCAGTTAAAAACCCATTCATCACCAGCTTTCAGACGCAATACGTGAATAATAATATAGGGCTAGGTAATATAGGGCTACCCATTTCCAAAGTGATGAATGATGTACCGCTTGCAAATGACGAGGTCCCAACATTTTAATTAGATAATTGACATGCAAAACGCATTTTTGTAAAGCGTCGAACAAGGTGTCAGCTTGTTTGGTGGTGAGCAGACACTGAGGTTAACATATAGAGTAGTAAACCAAAACAATATAACGTTAACATATTAAAGCACAATCGAATAATTGTGCCGATGTAGCTTTGAAACCACTATACATTATATACTTATCTCTTTTACTCTAGTTCGTTAGCACAATGACATAAATACGATATGATGGAGATAGTGATATTACTTGTATCGACAAGCTCGGTGTTGCATTTCATATGAAAAACAAAACACGCTCGGGCATATGCCGGCAGTCTTACATTGTTTTGGTATCACGTTTTCGCAATTATTGGTCATCTAATGGAATACAATATACGAGTATCAATGTGAGCAACTGTTATAGGGATGCAGATTATAATGGATATTACTTTATTACTTGCGTGTTCTCTTCTGCCAGATTTGTTGACTGTTAGACAGATTTAAGTACGGTCTCGAAGAAAGAACTTATGAGAAAACTCAGGCACCGCACATTGACGCGATTTTATTTTGAAAGAAAGAAAGATATTACATTAAATAAAACTTATAATTAATACATTTAATAAAACTTAATATAAGAAAGCAAATAAGGTCCCTGCGTCAGCTCTAATGTTGTGGCCTGGACCACAACGCTGGTATTTTCAGTAATTTGAATCTCCTTTATAGCAATAGAATGACAATAAAGGACATCATGATAAGTTATATTTTGAATACAAAATACACCATATATGTGTATCTAGGCAGCTGAAAGACGTCCACTGCTGGACATAATAAGTCTCCCAAGAATTTTAACAACACTGAGTCCTAAACTGCCCTTACACATTGGTTGTTCAAAATCTTTACCATCATAAGCTTTGCCTGAATTCAAATAATTTGTCATCTTAGGATCCTAAGGCTGGCCTTTACTTGGGCAGTAGCCTTGCGATCCAGCGTCGCAATGTCGCCAGTCTTTTGGGCATCTTTCCTCAGAACTTGCCTTGGTGGTCCAGTGGGTACAGTATGTGCCTGCTGTGCACGAGGTTGTGGGTTCGATTCCCACACAGGGACAAAACTTTGTGTTACCCACAAAGAGTTGTTCTGAGTCTGGGTGTAATTATAGAGCTTGTTCTCTAGTGTGGGAGTTGTCTATAAAAAAGAAAAAAAAAAAAAAAAAAAAAAAAAAAACAACCTTAATCTGATATTTTTTTATAAGTTTATAAGACCTTTATATAAATATCTGATTGTTTGTTATTTGTAAGTACTTTAGGCTAAGTTAGGCTTTGGTTGATTTTTCGAATGCCTTCAATACCGTCAGTCACCACATCCTTCTATCTATCCTCTCCTATTTCATGATCTCGCCTGATACACTGGAATGGTTCTCAACATATCTTCAGGGGCGCCAGCAGTCGGTCCGCCTTGATGATTCTTCATCAAGTTGGTGCGAACTTGACTCTGGGGTTCCTCAGGGTGGCATTCTTTCTCCGTTACTTTTTTCAGTTTTTATTAATCTCCTAACCCAGAATCTTCAGTGTGCGTATCATCTTTATGCTGATGACTTGCAGTTGTACTCACAAGCATGCACAACGAATTTATCTTCAGCAATAACCAATTTAAATAGCGACCTTGAAGAATTAAGGAATTGGTCTAACAGGTTTGGCTTAGCCGTTAATCCCGCTAAATGTCAAGCCATTATAGTGGGTAGCCACCGCATGATGAGCAGGTTATCCATCAGTACCTTGCCACCTCTCATCTATAATAATTCAATTATACCATTCAGTCCTGTGGTTAAGGATCTTGGATTGCTTGTCGATACCACTCTCAGTTGGCAGGCTCAGGTTACCAATGTGAGTCAGAGAGTTACTGGAACTCTTCGGGCCTTTTATCGTCTGAAAAACTTTCTCCCTACTAGGACCAAGACAATGCTTGTGCAGACCTTAATCTTTCCCATAATTGACTATGGTGATGTGTGCTACTATGACCTGAATGCAGATCTTCTCAACAAATATGACCGGCTTCTTAATAACTGCATTCGATTCATTTATAATCTTCGTAAGTATGACCATGTGTCTACCTTTCGCTCTGAATTGAAATGGTTACCTATTCGTCAACGCCGTAGTTTGCGTGCCCTCACTACTCTCTATTCTATTCTCAACTCCCCTTCTCCCCCTTCCTATTTAACACCATACTTCCAATATTTGTGCTCTATTCATGATAGAAACCTTCGCTCGTCAAAGAACCTTCTCCTAGTCTGTCACTCCCATAAAACTGGATTTATTCATTTTTCGTTTGTAGCCCAGGCTATTCATCTCTGGAATGAGTTGCCTCTTGAAGTCAGGATGGCCACTAACCGTTTTGCGTTCAAACTGAAAGTTAAGGCTCTCCTCTTGGAGAAATTGTTGGAATTATCTCGTTAACTATTTATTATGTTATTATTTTATATATTTATAACTGTATAAGTATCTATATGTAATTACATATACATATATATATATATATATATACATACTTGTATATTTATCTATGTAGCTTAGTATTTATTGCTTTGTCTTATTTGGTAATTATGTTTAACTTGTCTTTCTTGCTTCATTGACTGCACCTACTTCGATTATCTCTGCATCACCTGTGGTAGACTGGTAGAGAATGCTTATAGCATTAAGTCCGCCTATGTACCTATGTGCATGAAGTTTAATAAATAAATAAATAAATAAATAAATGTAATGATAGGGCGATTTTTTTCCTCGCCAAGCAGAGGACAAGCAAGTCAAACTCATATTATCGAAATTTTGTAGAAAGCTAAGAATGTTAAGATCATTTTGCGTTTGATCGTGTGCGTGCTTAACTGCTGTAACTATCCACTGAAATAAAGCCTTCAGTAGGCTACATCCAGGCAACAAATATTCATTTTTCAGTACTTGTACACCAGTAAGCTATCTTCGTATACAAAGCACCGACGATATTAAAATATATTGCGGCCGTTGTGAACATCATTGAGCTTTATACGAAGATATACTGTCGTGTTGTTAAGAGATCAAGTTGTACACACGGCAACGGAGATAGCTATACAGGGACGTTATATGAAGATTAGTTTTTTAGCAAAACCATTGTATACCTACCTACCTACAGATAAAAACATATTTCACACAAATTCATACATTGGTTTTCTTAGAATCTTCATATACCGGCCCTGCACAGCTATCTCCGTTGTCCACTGTACATTAAAACATATATTTGGACTACAATAAACACGTATTTTATTCTCTTTTAATACATTTTGAAGATGATGGGGAAGTTATGATTTGAAAGGTATTGACACTAGCTGTGCCTGCGGTTCCGCCCATGTAGACGTTCGATTATCGCGGAAAAAAAGTGTATACTATACTAAAGTAGAATACTATCTATAGATTTAATAATCAGTACAATAATGTCCTCCTAACTGAATTTTCGGTCACGGCGGCTAATCTCAACGGAGACCAGCCGTCTGCAAAGAAGACTCTTTATTTCCTCACTCGCATAGTCCAATGAGATGGCAATCCAACTCGACCGGAGGGAGATCAGGCGTAGGACCAACGGTTACGTGCATTCCGAAGTAAACACCGCCAATTTTCAAACTCGGAGCATCTATATTGTGAGTTTCTTGACAGCAAAACCCAATTTCAATTTTTAGCCCGACTCGAGGAATCTTTTTTCGTTCTTTTTTTTTAAGACAACTCCCGCACTAGAGAACAAGCTCTGTATCGCGGGGGACTTTACAAACATACAATTAACAGACACAAATTACACGTAGACTCAGAACAATTCTTTTCGGGTCACACAAAGTTTTATCCTGTGTGGGAATCGAACCCACAACCTTGCGCACAGCAGGCGCATACTGCGGCCACTGAACCACCAAGGCAGTCTATCGAGCCCACTGAGCCAGTTTAGTATAAAGATAAAATGGCAGTAGATGAACAAATTAAGACTTATAAAAAGACACTCGATCACAGGTAATTAAGTAAAACTGTTCTTTTAATTCCTTTTCGATAAGATTTTGAACAAGAGGGAATTAGGCACGGTAAATTGGGATAAAGAGATTAGGTAAGTAATCGTAGGGTCAGTCGATTTGTCGCTTAATACCGAAAAAATATTATATACTAGCTGTTGCCCGCGGCTCCGCCCTCGTGGATGTCGGTTATCGCTGAAAAAAGCCTATGTGTTGTTTCAGGCCATAATCTATCTCTGTGCCAAATTTCATCCAGATCCGTTCAGTAGTTTTTACGTAAAAGAGTAACAAACATCCATCCATTGGCACAGAGATAGATTAGGGTCTAGAATAACACATAGGCTACTTTTTACAGCGATAACCGACATCCACGCGGGTGGAGCCGCGGGCAACATCTAGTTAAGTATATATACGAAAGTACCTTTGTTTGTGTGTATGTATGTTTGTCACTTATCCACAACTAAACGGCTAAACGGATCTTAATAAAATTTAGCAAGAAGTTAGATGGTATCCTAAGAAAGCATATAGAAAACTTTTATCGCCATAACTGACATCCACGCGGGTGAAGCCACCGGCAACAGCTAGTTTTATAAAGGCAAAATAAAGATATTTTGTAGAAGAACGACCTACTTCACGTAACAAAAACTGGGACATACCTACTCGTATATTCCCAGTAAAGAAATGTCAGTTGCCGAACCCTGAAAAGTAGGTCTCAGTTCCGCTGACATTGCAAATGTCAATACACTATTATGTGGACCCATTTTTATGTGACAACCTTTCTATTTTATAATATCTATGACATATAATACACACTTCCTAAATTATATTCATCGATAGATCTGATGTGGAAGGTTAAACAATGCAGTCAGTTAACAGATGGGTGACCATTTTCTATAAACACTTCGAGAACTCTTCTTGCCCCGGAATGTACGCAGCCGTTTGGTCCTGCGCCTGGTCTCTCTTCGGTTATGTTGGATTGCGTCCTATCGAACTATAAAAGCGAATGAATAGAGAGTGTACCTATGTCTGCGCAAAAACTTGTGCTCTATGTTATGTCCCGCAAATAACTATCGTTACTGATACAAATGGAAGACACTAATATCAGACTTTATTTACTAACGTGAAGAAAACGATTGTATTCCTTTTTAAGAATTTTGTGCTAACGAAGAAGATATTTCGTGTAATTTAATGGAGGTGAGTCCATAAAACTAAAATTGAAGTACATAAAATTTGTGTTACATATAAATAAAATACACAAAATGAAACATTACAATTTTTACTCCCTGACAAACGTTTAAATCCCCCCATCTCAGCCATAACACATCCACTACTGGACATAGGCCTTCCCCAAGGTTTTCCACATCATCATCCTTTAAATCCAATAACGTTGAAATGTCAAAATAATTGAATTACGGTCGAATTTCGACCACTACTTTTATTTTTATAATCTTGACGTTGCAATAAATATGTATGCCACAGTCATTCATCTAATCCACATAATTATAGACACTCGAAGACGAATGGGTCTCCATTGAAACAGAAATTTCCAATCACAAAAAAGCCTACCGGGGTTTTAATTCATTACTTTGAAACTTTTCTCATTTCGGACCCCTTTTACTCGAAGATATAATGAAATAGTTTGATCTTACTGAAAGCAAGACGACAGTTGAATAAAATATTGAAAAGTTCGCAGTTCGTATGAAATACGGTTATAATTATACCTTAAATATTTTTTTTTTAGCATTTTTGTTATGTTATTAGCTCAAATATATTATTATACTTAAATATTTAAGTAATGTAGTCCAGAACCTGAGAAGCCTGTGCTTCTCAGGTTCTGGCCTACATTACTTTAAAATATTTAATAATATTTATTCTATATTACATTGTTTCTTCGTAATTGGAAGATATTGTACTTACAGACCTGTAACGGCTAACGATTAAATGAAGCTGACGTCACTCTAAGACGTAAAAAAGCAGTGGACAAATTCGAACTCCGGAGTAGGAGCTCGGACGACACAATTGCACTGGGCCGGAACCCGAGAGGTGCAGGTTCGAATCCTGCTCCGGCGCGACATTTTCCACATTGCTTTAATATGCAAGTTTTAAAATAGATAGACTTCTAGACTAGCACTTACTAAAATAGCAGATACCTACCTAAGCAATTCAGATTATATTTTTTCCGCTTTGACGTATTTAAATACCGAAGAGAATATTCTCGAACAAGTTCAAGAATATATTGCTTTGGGACATACGAAATGAAATATTGAATGCAACAGAGCACCGGGCTATTTTGTGAACTTATGACAAAATACAATATTCGACAGTATTTGCGATAGATAAACTTTCTTCAAGACTTTCAATAAAATAGATCATATTATTAGATTTAAATTTTTCGAGAACATTCAACTATTGTATCAGTCAATATTTCAATCTTGGATGATTTGTGAAATAAAGTATATAAACGAGAATGTTTACCTTATATACATATGAATCATCTTATAAATGTGAGTGAAAAAAATGGGATGTACTCTTTATTTCTTCTGTCCCATAGTCGTGTGGAATCCTTAATTTGAAGCGACCGGAGATAGACCAGGAGTTTGGCGAACGGCTTTACTTGCTATCAGAGGTACGATGTAAACGTCCATTTTCAAACTTCGGGTATAGTATTTTGTGTTTTTTTGCAAGAAAACCCCAATATCTATTTCCTGCGCTAGCTGGCCATCGAATCTGGGTCGTCCTGAAAACTTTCATCTCATTTTTTTCTCTCTAGCGTTAATTAAAATACGAAGGTATCAACAAACTTTAACTTCAAGATACCACTTTAAAACTAGTTCAACCATTGGATAATCCTCGCAAGTCAATAACGAAGTTATTTCTGCTCCAGCTCATTTCAAACTGGATCCCTATAGAGATCTGCAACGAGCATCGATTGAGAGCCTCTCACAATACTGCTCCGGTTCTTTGGCGACCGGAATAAATAAACTACGGAAAAATGAGCGCTCTATTCACGTTAAGGTACGTTGAATTGATACCACGATTATTTAATACCTAGGAATATTTCTTAATGGTTATTTTTACATTAATTTGTTTCAATACTAATCTTTTTTTCAATTTTAATAAGCTACTCTCGCTATGAAAAACAGTTCCTGTATCGCGGGAACTTTCTTAACACTGACTATACTGTGACTGAACTGTGACTGTACTGTGACTGTGCTGTGACTGTACCGTGAATGTACTGTTTATTGATTGTGAGATGACTACAATCCCATAATGGTTTCGTAAGTGTATGCTTCATGGTGTATCTATACTAATATTATAAAGACGAAGAGTTTGTTTGTTTGGTTGAACGCGCTAATCTCAGAAAGTACTGGTTCGATTAGAAAAAATCTATTTTTGTCCAATGCATTTATTCAGGAAGGCTATAAGTTATATAAAATCACGCTATGATCAATAGGAGCGGAGCAGTAGTGAGATATGTTGCAAAATCGGGGGAAATATTCCAAATTACCACGAATGACGAAGTCGCGGGCGACCCCTAGTATTTAAATAAATGCCTCGGTGGTGCAGTAGCCAATGTGGTGACTGCTGATTGCGAGGTCGCAGGTTCGATTACCGGGTCGAGCCATAAATTGTGTATGGCTTTTTTTGTTCAAGAAATTCACGATAAATGCCCGGAGTTTGGAAAGTGGCGGTGATTACACCCCCGTGCCACGAAAAGCACGTAAAGCCGTCGGGCGATTCGACACGACAGTGTAGAGAGATCAGGCGTAGATCTCTGTCGCTGTCGTGTCGAATTGCTCTCCCGTCGGACTATGAGAGTCAGGGAATTAAGAGTGCACTTGTGTTTGCGCACACTATTGTGCACAATAATATTTCCTGCGCAGAAGGCTAGTCTTCGTTGAGATTACTCGCCATTAATATTTAAATAAACGTGTAGGTACCGACTTGTTTAACTAAATCTTTACTACAGTAGTACTAAAATTCAAGCTAACAGAAAAAATAAGCAGGCTTACTCATTAGGCTTATAACAACATACAAAATACTCATCCCATTCTCCGACCAAAATAAACGTAAACAGGCTTCGAAAAAATGTGCGCTCATTAAGTTAATACTTTCATTTGGCGTGCGATATGATTTTATCATTTTTTTTGGACGGAAAAGTTTGTTCTAATGCTCTGTCGACTGATGACTGTTGCGTGACCAAACTTAATTTATGTTATTTTTTATACAAAGCTTTTTATTAACTTTAGCTTATGTGTTGATTGTTGAGGCAAGCCGTTGTCCATCGAAAGTCTGCTAAAAAGAAGTTATATATAATAATAGCAACCCATATATGTCCCACTGCTGGGCACGGGTCTAATTTCCACTATCAAGAAAGAGAGAGAGAGTAGGCCAAGAAAAAAAGGAGCTTGAAGAGTAGTCTTCTAGCTCCTTTTTTTCTTGGCCTTCTCTCTCTCTCTCTCTCTCTTGATAGATTACTTGATTTATTTGCTAAAAGTCCACTAAACTTAAATTAAGAGACTTGGAATTAGTAGTAATTCGAAGTCTCTTAATTTCAGTTTAGTGGACTTTTAGCAAATAAATTAAGTAATCTGGATTTATTTATTTCGGAGGAAAAGTGGCCAAAGTGTATTTAGTCGTTGCCATATTAAATTTATATTATATGGCAGTGAGAGACAGGTTAAATGCACTTTATCTTGAACGGTACCCACTTTAAAAATAAACGAAGTCTGCATCAGCGATATCATGTATTTTACCTAATACAAGCAAAATATCTGATAAAGCTAACCAGATAAAAATTTTGCTGACTAAAATGTTTACGCTGACTGCTAAAAATATTCAACTAAATAGCTGTTATCTCGCTCTGCAATGCAGGCACATGTTAAAACCTTTTACCATTTTCTTTAAACCCTTTAATAGCTGTTTAGAACAAAATACATAAAGAAGTTACGCTTTTAGCGAAAATTTATGCGTTGTAATTCTATATGATGAATATGAGTAACTAGACTATGTTGAGAAGTTGTGTAACAGGAGTTTACTTGTTGTTCATAGAGTAAAAACTTATAATTTATAGTACTTCATTGAATATGCTGGCAATAACGTAACGAACAATTTATCTAACTACCGATATTAAAAGTATTATAAGATTTACCATGGTTATAATATTTTTCGGGGACAATTCCACCCACATGCTGTGATTCCTGTAAGTCAAGATTAACTCAACTGATACACCGAGTTTTGACACTCGTGTGTCCCGTGGACAACTAAACCTACTGTCATGGAGCCCGATACGAATTTAATCAGAAGTAAAAAGGAGGAGTTAGAAAGAAAAGTTTCCACTTCCTAGCCACTTTTCTATAGCAAAGCGGGAGAGGTTATAATATTTCTAAAAATAAAATAAAGGAGAAGTAGAGCACCATATTAGCGAGCAAGCCCGACTAGGGAAAGACGTCCACCTTGCAGAAGACTACAGCCAAATACATACACTGAGTTTTTGGGTTGTTATTGTGTGAGTACAATGTCCAAAGCTCATTTAGGGATGCGTTTTGAAAGAAACTTTTTCCTATCTCTAGGAGATTGAGTATCCTTACTAAGGCTCTAGTGTAATAAAATGGGTCAGCAACACTTTAGTGATACCGTTGACATTGTATGCATCCATAGGCTACGGTAACTGTTTAACATCAGGCGGACTTTATGCTTGTGACCACCCAAGTAGTATAAAAAAGTTACTGTTTTGGTAATATAAACTTTAAATAATATAATATAATTCTCATACAGTGGAGTCATGGTGACACTCAGATTGAGTATCTCAGTATATGTATACTTTTCAGTAGGCAGCGACTGCGTTCCTTGCGCCTTCGGTCCAGCAGAGCAGCGCTTTTGTTTACTTGTCTGTCACCATGAGCAATAAAAAGAAAGTTTTCTATTCGCTTTTATCACATTTTACTATATGATAATAGCAACTCATATATGTCCCACTGCTAGGCACGGGTCTCCTTTCGTCTATCGAGAGAGAAAGAGGGTTTAGGCCTTAAATTAAACACGCTGGCTTAATGTGGGTTGGTGAATCAGACATGTCTTTAGAATTTCTTTTGAGACATGTGGGTTTCCTCACAATATTTTTCTTTCACCGTTAGAAGATGGCAAATAATTTATATTCATATATATGAATTCATATGAAATTCACATTGGTACCGCCCGGGATCGAACTTGCACCTCTTGCATTCAAGTAGGTTACTTTCCCACTCGGCCACCACATATTTAATAGAAAAGATATCAAATGCGACATCATTAATGCGAACACCAAACCTGTGTGGAACAAAACTGGGAACTTTCATCAAGATGTCTTATTGGCTCACCGGAGCGTGGCCACCTTTGTCCGATCCTTAGATTAAACTGATGAGAATATCCTTACACTTTACAAAGAAAAGCGGGTAGCTAACAATTTTCAGCAATAGTCTAGGTAGCTGCGGCTTTTTTTATTGCAAACATGAATGTTAATCATATTTCATTTAAAGTCGAAGTCATTTATTAATTTAGTACATGATACTTATGAACGTCACAAAAACAAATGCCAGCATAGTTTTTTACTACGACTAATTCGCTGACTAGGGGTGGGCCTCGAGAAAAATTGGCAAAAAACTTGGGCCACTCTTTTTAATCGCCAGATTATAACATTAACAATTTAGTATGGGTTACAATATTAGTGTTAACAAAAAGGGAAGGAAACCAAATAAAAAATATTTAAGTAATAAATATGAATATTATAAATCCAAGGAAACAATAAACAATGAAGAAAAAAAATTGAATGAATTTAGCTTTCCACAGTATGGCAATGGAGGATCCTTTCCTTTTGTATGCATAAGATAGAAACGTGTCGACATCACATTGCAAATCTTAGTAAAATCTAAAAACTTTATCTTTATTATTTAAAAATAAATCATGCCAAGATTGAACTGCCGCCCCAAGAAACACTGCTTATATTTAAGTTAGGCGACCTCACCTTGTACGAGACTAAGATATATAAATGTTTACTCGAACTATCTAATACTTTGTCCAATTAATTAAATTTATCGACAGAGTTCTTAGTTTTACTTAATCAACAGAACTTAAACTATCCAATCTCTATGAATCCAAGAAAATATATCCAATAGTCTTCCAAACTAGCTCTGAAATGAAGGCTATTGAAAATCAACATAGGCGCCTAATTGGCTCATTCTGTGTTAGAGTTCGACGAATTCAATCAAATTATAGTTTCAATTACTTTAACGTGTCGATAGATAGGAAAGTAAAGAGGTTAGTCTAGACTCTCTATTGAGGCAAAGCCAACAACGTATTTACTTTCGTAATTTCATAATTAAAATACACAAACTAACTCCTTTATACCTGTAGAATAATAAACTTTCAGCAACCCTTTGCGGCTGAAGTGTGTGCCCTAAAAAGACAAGCAGGATAAAAAATAAAACTTAATTTGGTTACAGTATCAGTACTAAAATTTGTAGTAATTGATATTGACAGTATTTCCTATTTTGAGTTAAGTATTCTAAAATAAGTTTTATTTTTTACGCGTTTTGTTATTTTTGGGCTAAACACCTCAGCCGCATAAGGTTGCCAGAAAAACCCTTTATCATTCTGCAGGTATAGAAGTTATTTTGTGATTTTTTTTTTCATTTTTTTCTGTCTTTTTTTTTAAATACAACTCCCGCACTAGAGAACAAGCTCTGTGTCGCGGGGGACTTTACAAACATACAATTAACGGACACAAATTACACCCAGACCCAGAACAACACTTTGTGGGTCACACAAAGTTTTGTCCTGTGTGGGAATCGAACCCAAACCTCGTGCACTGCAGGCGCATACTGCGGCCACTGGACCACCAATGCAGTCTTTTTAATGATTTTTAATGACTCATGAAATGACAAAAATAAATACATTGCTGGCTATTGGTACAACTTTGGTACAACTGGTTGAAATACAATAGTAATAACTTCATAAATGTATTTTCAATTTTGCAAACTATTTTTATTCAAAGGCAAGTATTTATTTTGTTTCAGCAATTGAAGCACTTCAACTATTTCTACCAATGTCAACCTTGTGTTAAATATTCTTCATTAACTAAGTAAATTAACTGAGTTACCCACTGAACTAAACTAACTTGAGGTCAAAACGCTTGGGCCGTGGGGTGCTAATGCGGTCTTTTTAAAGATTTGTCCAAGCGTTTAGTCGACGCTTCACGTGACCAGAAGGCTGGCTTATATTTGGCTCAAAAAATGAGCATTGCCATTCAGCGTGGCAATGCTGCCAGTGTCTTGGGCACGTTTTCAGTAGACATCGATGCGGAGGAATTCCCACCCCCCTTTGAGTTGTTTTTATTTTTAGAAATTATTTTTGATTTAATTTGTGTAAATATGTCATATAATAATCACTACGTTCCGCATTCATTTGAAATCTATAAGCAAATACTATATTCTATAATTAAAGTTTCGGCAACGCGTGAGTGATACCTCTGGTGTTGCTAGCGTCTATAGGCTACGGTAACTGCTTACCATCAGGCGGGATGTATGCATGTTTACCGCTTTGGTGGTATAAAAAAATACACACCAAGACATGGAAACAATGCTAAACGCGCCGCTCAGTATGAAGTTAGATTATCTTTCATTGACTAGGATTTTGTGTTATGGAACTGTAGTGTGTGTCGCATTGCCACCCATCACTCATTCACTTAAATACATATATATTGTAATGTAGTATGTAAGATTAAGCATTAAACATCAGACATTAGATAAAGAAACATATTTTACTTTGACCACTAAGTCCCAACATTGCAGAACCCTGTAAAAGTAATCCGTTGTTTTAAATGTCACTTTGAATCCTTAAATGAGCGTTAGTAATTTATACGCGCACAGAAATACAACTATATCCCTGTGGCAAATCCTAATAGAGATTGCAAAACGGTTGTATGCATTAGTTATTAACAGATCAGATACAGATACGTAGGTAATTAGTAATTCTCTATCATAATAACATATAAATATATATAGGCTATTTTGTGTGCAATAGATTATAAGTTACAATGGGGTGACGTATCCAAATGGAACTAAACCCTGTACTAATAAAGAAAAAACACTACACCCAGTGGCGTTGTTTTTTTTGTGACTACACATTTGGTACTAAAGGTCCTTGGCGTTGCTTGTATGTTGTCCTCTTTTTTAACCGACTTCAAAAAGTCCTCTTTTTGAAGTCGGTTATCAATTTGTGTGTATTTTTTTTTTATAATAACTAACTCCGCGTACTCCGTCATTTGTGGACTGATTTGAAAAAATATGAGATGAATGAAAAAAATGAGAGGACATACTTCCAGTTTGGTCCCATTATCAACAAAAGAAAGTTCTGATGATGGGATCCATGAGTAATTGAGGGAACTCCTCAAAAGTTATAGGCACACATATAGCAATTTCAATATTTTTAACAACTAATCAATCATTTGCATTCAGAAAGTGTAATTTGGTGAAGTAAAACTGATGAAGAAGACCACAGATGGCCATCTGAACTTTTCAATAATAAGTATTTTACTGATGGCCATTAGATAAGTTTCGATTATTGTTGCTAAGCAACTATTAATAAGAAATAATGACGTGAATGAATTGAGCGCGGATTGCACAGATTAAATATTGCTTTTAATACCTACTTGACCTGTACTAAACTGGTACATTTGAACTGTACAAAGTTTAAAGGTATTTGAATATTTTACAACTTGCCATACTGAAGTCGGTTTTTTTTTGTTAAAATTATTAGCAAATAATAATAATGTCCTCTTAACCGAATTTCGGTAACGGCGGCTAATCTCAACGAAGACTAGCCATCTGCGCGGGAGATATTATAGTGCACAAGTGTACTCCTTATTCCCTCACTCTCATAGTCCAATGGGACGGCAATCCGACACGACCGGAGAGAGATCAGGCGTAAGACCAACGGTTATACGCGCTTTCCGACGCGGGAATCGAACCCGGGACCTCGTGATCAGCAGTCAGTCACACACATCGACCACTGAGCCACGGAAGCAGTTAGCAAATATTATGTTAGCAACTCGGACATTCAGGGTCACATACATAACTCTAATCCAATCCCGGACAGGTACCTGGCAGAGTACCCTCTAAATATACACATACCTTATTACGAAAACCAAAACGTGACAGCCGTGTAACAGATTTGTACCCCCAATGTTACGAACGTGACTTGTGTCGCTAATCCGTGACATATATTAATGTTGTGATCATGGTAGAAGTCTTATCACACGTCACAGGTATATACGACACCATAAAGGATTTTTTGGGAGACAACTCCTGCACTAGAGAGAGAGGTTGGGCACCATACTAGCGAGCAAGCCCAACTGAGGTAAGACCTCCACCTTACAAAAGACCACAGCCAAATAACTAAACACAGCAGTGTAGTTGTGTTCCTGTGTTAGGGATGCGTTTTGAAAGAAACGCATTCCTATCCCAGGGATACTCTATTCTAAAGCCCTGGTGTTAAAAAAATGGGTCGGAAAATGAAGTAGTTGTTTGGTCACTGACGATCTGCTTAGGCATGAAAAAGAAGAAAATATTGCCATTCAATGGAAAAGCCGCGTGGATTGATAAGAATGTTATTAAAAAAAAGTCAAAATTAAAATCCGGCCGGCTGATTCTCTAAGAAACAGCGATGGCAAACTGACAGTTGTGATCGCAAACTGACAGTTGTGATTGCTCGGTGGCGGCACAACCTATTGACTAAACGTCAAAAAGGCTCGGTTTTTGCTCTTACGGAATACCGATTTTCAATCTGACAGCCAGATTTTGCTCGGTTTTGCAGTGGCTCGGTTTTTGCTCTTACAGAATACCCCTGCTGATCAAAAAATATTTTAAATAATCCGAGTGATTAATATACACAGCAACCATTATGACCATCTCTTTCTTCCACAGCAAAAAGACTTCTAAGTTGTAATAAGTAATACAAAGCGGCGGTATCCGCTTCACTAACAAATAAACTTTTGTTTTGAATTTAATTAAACTTGGTCGAAGCAGTTTTTATAGAGTAAATGTGCCGTGACATTTTGTTTTTGATTAGTTTTAAACTATTTTAGTCCGGCGTCACGAGGCTGCTGTGCGAGGAATGCTCGTGATGAGGAGACGAGTTTGCTTCGCGAGCCAATTTAAACGTTGCCTGAGTGCAGCCTCGCAAGGTTAAGAGAGGTAGGGTACCATACCAGCGAGCAAACCCGACTGGAGAAGGACCTCCACCTTACAGAAGACTACAGCCAAATAACTACACACAGTGGTGAAGTTGTGTTCCTGTGTGTGAGTGCAGGTTTTCAGTGCTCATTTAAGGATGCGTTTTGAAAGAAACGTATTCCTATCCCAGGTACTCCCATCATAAAGCCTTGGTAAAAAAAAATGGGTTGGCAACACGCAAGTGATACTTATGGTATTGCAAGCGTCCATAGGCTACGGTATCTGCTTAACATCTGGCGAGCCGTATGCTTGTTTGCCACCTAAGTAGTATAAAAAAAGAGGCAACTTCGCAATATCGATACCCGACTTTCTATAGTTTGTAAAAATAATGATAATAGTTTGTGCCTGTTGGTCTAGCATCCGTCGAAATTTGCCTGTGGACTGCTGGCTCGCTGCCTAACCGAGTTTTAGTAACAGCAGCTAACACAACGGAGACAAGACTAGCGCAGGATATATTATAGTGCATATATATATATATATATGTTACTAGCTGACCCAGCAAACGTTGTTTTGCTACTAAAATATAGGGGTTGATCGTAGAGGGGTGAAATTTAAGGGTTGTATGTATTTTTTAATGCTGAATCACAAAAAATAAAAACAAAAAAAAATCTAAAAAATAAAAAAAATAATTTAGGGGTGGACCACCCTTAACATTTAGGGGGATGAAAAATAGATGTTGTCCGATTCTCAGACCTACCCAATGTGCACACAAAATTTCACGAAAATCGGTCGAGCCGTTTCAGGAGTTCAAAGTTGAACACTATGACACGAGAATTTTATATATTAGATATAGTGCTCTCCACCGCGTCCGGTGACAGCGACTCGAGACTATTCTCATTTCCTAGTGTGTGAACAAACACAAGTGCACTCTTTATATCCTCACTCTCGTAGTTCGATAAGACAGTAATTCGCCACGACCGGAGAAAATTCAAACATAGGACTAATCTTTTATAAATGTTATTTATTTATTATTTATTCATTCATTTCAACTGCTCACTGCACTAACAGTTGCCTAACACGTGCAGTGAACCATAACAAAAAAAGAAAACATACACAGATTACATATAAAGAATGTTACTAAATATTGAGCCATAGTTATTTTTTTTTTTTTTTTTATACTACTTGGCTGGCAAACAAGCATACGGCCCGCCTGATGTTAAGCAGTATCCGTAGCCTATAGACGCTTGCATTTCCAGAGGTATAACTTGCGTGTTGCCAACCCATTTTTTTACACCAGGGCTTTAAGATGGAAGTAACCCTGGGATAGGAATACGTTTCTTTCAAAACGTATTCCTAAATGAGCGCTGGAGACCTGTACTCACACACAGGAACACAACTACACCGCTGTGTGTAGTCATTTGGCTGTGGTTTTCTGTAAGGTGGAGGTCCTTCCCCAGTCGGGCTTGCTCGCTAGTATGGTGCCCTACCTCTCTTAAGTTATATCGACAGGTATCGTTATGAATGCATTCTCCTATTCTTCGTTATAGCAGAAAGAATCAGCCACAATATTAGGGACTAATCTTCAACTATGTTTGTGATCCTCGGGCAACTTTTTCGTGCAAAAGCAATTTTTTCCCGTCCCGATTCCAGTTTGAGCGTGTTTTACGAAGTTATATGAGTTTTAATGACACACCATTAAGCTCCTCTCTAGACTTTTCTATTGATTTTCAACTGTTTCCCTTGGGAAATTAGAAATAAATAGAATTAGGTGTAATTTGATACACACGTATCACGATAGGCTTTTTTTACAGTGTTTGGTGTTTGAGTACGATATCGTCTGATATTCACTTGACTAGTGCTATATTGAATACTAATACTAAAATTAACTCGATAAAAAGTAACCTATGTTCCCGGAACCTCGTGACTAACGAAGCAAACTAACCCATCCATCCAATCTAAGTCCATCTGGAATATTGTGCCTTTCAATTTATTTTGAAATAGGCACCTACAGTTCCCGAAAAAGCCTTCTCACATACAAAAAAACTCACAAAAGACGCTCTCTCTCACTCTTTTTATTAGTAGTATAAAGTCGTATATTATTAGTATAAAGTCAAATAGTCAACCCATTACACAAATCAGGGATGAGTGAACGGTCAGTGTAGTTCTAAACTTATGTTCGTGACTGTGTTTTAAAGTTTGCGTACCGCAGTAATGGGTCCCCATGCTGTGGGCAGATTTAGTTCAGTAGTTGTTTTTGTAGGACTCTCTACCTACTTTAATATGAGAATAACATATTTATAATAAACTAGTGGACCTGGCAGACATCGTCCTGTCTGAAAAAGCTGAAATACCGACAGCAGCGCCACCTACCGGGTCCAATTGTCGGAATCTAAACCATCCAGGGCCCGAACACACACACAAAATTTTATCAAATTCGGTCGGCCGTCTAGGAGGAGTTCAGTGACATACACACGCACACAAGAAATATATATATAAAGATATACATAATGCCTCGTTGATTGCATTGTTAAAGATTTTATTTTATTTTATTTGGGGTGCTTACAGCTTCAAAACAAATATTATAGTAAATATATCAAAAACCGCCAATAACAAACTTCCACAACTTGAAAAGATGGTTGTCATTAGGCCCCAGGACCAAAAAGGCTGAATAGGACCAAAAACAAATACTGGTTTTCTGCTAAAAATCACAATTATATAGAAGCCTGATGTTTGTAAATTAGTGGTATTTTACACATAAAACAATTTCTAACATTCCCAAAAAATACAATCCATTTCGTAGCCTTCGTAAGCCTTAAACCACAGATTACTTAATAGTTACTACGTAACAGATACATCACTCCCATACAAAACCGAAAATACCTACGCCATAATAGCCTACAAATTCTTAATAATAATACCTGCTGTTCGCAGCGAAAAGAAATGTACCATAAGTACGCGAACAAAGAGTCGAGATTGTGTTGCCAGCCGTGCGACTCACGTGCAAGCTCGTCATCGCACGAATGCGGTAGGGTTGTCTTTCTAACTTTCTCGTAGATTTTTAAGAAAGCGTACCTACACGCAAGATGCATTTTAAAATTACTAGGTACTGCTAACTGAAGCCAGCTGAAATGCGTACCTACTTTCAAATAACGTAACGTACCTTTCTTCATCTTTCGGCAATGAAAAAAAGTCATTTTTTTTATTTTTCTTTTGACTATGACATCCAACGACTTCACAATAATTAACCATCGTGTCGTTAGTCAAAACTTAATAATATTAACTTAACATACGTAGTGTACGTAAATATCGTATGCGTTTTGAGCGGGAAACGTGCTGTGTGCGCTCTGTGTCGCGTGCGGCAGCCCCACTGGCGATCGGCTCGGTTACGAGCTACATAGCGGTAGGCACATAACGCGTAACCTTGAGCGAGTGACGGAGGCCTGCTTAAACCTTCACAAATACTGTCTAAAAAATACAGCGATGTGACAAAAACGGACCCTAAAACAAACTATACAGCACTTATGTAAATCAACAAGATAGGGGCTAGCCAGATGTTCAAAATGTTCCTTTGTACTCAAAATATAAAGCACCCAGCACTGCTTTTAGTCAGAAATACAATTTATATACACGAAATAAAGCAAGCTACCGTAACGGAGCAAAATATTCAGGTCGCTAGGAGATTTTCCAATCCAACTAGTCAAATTAAATAAAAGTGAGTTTTTGGATGAACTATCCTTACTAATATTATAAATGTGAAAGTTTGTGAGTATGGATGGATGGATGGATGGATGGGTGGATGGATGGACGGATGGATGTTTGTAACTCTTTCACGTAAAAACTACTGAACATCAAGTGCACCTGGCTATGAGCGCCTATAAAAATGTTTTATTAAAAAAAAAGACCACTCCCTCACTAGAGCACAAGCTCTGTGTCACGGGGGACTTTACAAACATACAATCAATGGACACAAATTACACCCAGACTCAGAACAACTCTTTGCAGATCACATAAAATTTTATCCTGTGTGGGAATCGAAACCACAACCTTAGCACAGCAGGCGCATACTGCAGCCATTGAACCACCAAGGCAGTCAATCAATAAAAAGGCTTATCAAATCAATGATAGCCACATCACAAAATGTAATACCTTAATTCAAACGCTATCCGATCTCTTACCATTATAGGTCGTTTTCTAAACCTTTAAACCTCGCACTTCGAGTTCTTATGGGATAAGAATATTTCACAAAAGGGATATAGGATGTGGCAACAACCCATATTGTCCGTCTTAACTTTACCTTTCTTTGATAAAAAAAACATGTTGGCCCTCTTCCGGGTTTTTCAATAGATTTTTTTTAAAGGAAATTGTAAGGCACCTTTAATCTATTTTAGAGGTTTTTATGGGTCTTACTACAGTACCTACCTTGATAAAAATTGTGTGTAGATGTGAGCATAATTTAAATGTTTGTTAGTTGGAGATAAATACGTACGTAACGCTAAACGCCGCCATATCTTGGACAATATAAATTCCTCATCTCCTGCCAATATCTGGAAGTTCCTCGGGACTCTAGGTATTGGCAAACAGCGACATGCGAGTCCGCAGTTGACAATTGGTTTGGATGACATCAACCGTCATTTCTCCACTTCGATCCAACTTGATCACCAAACCAGATGTCATACTGTGAACTACATAGTTGGTTTATCTTCTCCTAACATTGATCCTTTTACATTTTCTCCAGTAACAGCAGGCGAGATCAAAAAGATAATTATATCTATCAAGTCTAATGCGGTTGGGTACGATGGCATCAGCCGTCGTATGATTTTACCTATACTTGATCATCTATTACCTATAATATTCCATATAATCAATTTCTCTCTTTACAGTAGCACCTTTCCTTCCTTGTGGTGTAAAGCTTTTGTCATACCCCTCCCTAAAATTCCCAACCCTACCCTCCCTGAACATTTTAGACCTATCTCCATCCTTCCTTTTTTTTCTAAAATCCTTGAGGCCTGCGTTCACAAGCAGTTATCTCAGTTTGTGTTTCGCAACAATCTCTTAAGTCCTCTTCAATCCGGCTTTCGACCTGGACACAGTACCGCTTCCGCTCTCCTTAAAGTGACTGGCGATATTAGGGAGGGCATGGAAAACTCCAAAGTCACGGTGTTGGCTTTGGTAGATTTTTCGAATGCCTTCAATACCGTCAGTCACCATATCCTTCTGTCCATCCTCTCCCATTTCAAGATCTCGCCTGATGTACTGGAATGGTTCTCGACATATCTTCAGGGGCGCCAGCAGTCGGTTCGCCTTGATGACTCGTCATCAAGTTGGTGTGAACTTAGCTCTGGTGTTCCTCAAGGCGGCATTCTTTCTCCGTTACTCTTTTCAATTTTTATTAATCTTTTAACACCACATCTTCAGTGCGCGTATCATCTTTATGCTGATGACTTGCAGTTGTACTCACAAGCAAGCGTAGCGGATGTGCCGTTAGCCATCTCTAATTTAAATAGCGACCTTGAAATTATTAAGAACTGGTCTAATAGGTTTGGCTTATCAGTGAACCCAGCTAAATGTCAATCTATTATAGTAGGTAGTCACCGAATGCTGGCAAGATTGAACACTGGAACTCTGCCACCTCTCTTTTATAATAACCTTATAATACCTTATAGTCCTGTCGTTAAGGATCTTGGCTTGTTTGTAGATTCCACTCTCAATTGGCAGGCTCAGGTTGCTAATGTGAGCCAGAGAGTTACTGGAATTCTTCGTGCCTTTTATCGTCTGAAAAACTTTCTCCCTTCTAGGACCAAGATAATGCTTGTGCAGACCTTAATCTTTCCCATTATCGACTATGGTGATGTGTGCTACTATGACCTGAATGCAGATCTTCTCTACAAATATGACCGTCTTCTTAATAACTGCATTCGATTCATTTTTAATCTTCGTAAGTATGACCATGTGTCTACTTTTCGTTCTGAGTTAAAATGGTTACCGATTCGTCAACGCCGTAGCTTGCGTGCTCTCACCACTCTTTATGCTATCCTCAACTCTCCATCTCCCCCTACCTATTTAACTTCGTACTTCAAATTTCTATGCTCTATTCACGACAGAAACCTTCGCTCGTCGAATAACCTTCTCCTTACTTGTCACTCCCATAGAACTGAATTTATCCATTCCTCCTTGGTGATCCAGGCTGTTCTTCTCTGGAATAAGCTGCCTCTTGAAATCAGGATGTCCACTAACCGCTTTGTATTTAAACTGAGAGTTAAGGCCCTCCTCTTCGAAAATTTGTTGGAATTATCTCGTTAACTGTTTATTGTATTCATATATATATTATATATATATTTATTATTATTATATCTATTATTATACTTATATTATATTTATATATTACTTTAATGTATACTCGTATAATGTTCAATGTTGTATTTAATTTACTTAAACTTTTTTACTGCACCTACTTCAATTATCTCTGCACCACTCAAGGTTGACTGGTAGAGAATGCTTATAGCATTAAGTCCGCCTATGTACCTATGTGCATGAAGTTTAATAAATAAATAAATAAATAAATAAATATAATTAAAAATAACAGTGACATTTAAAAAAAAAGTCTAAATTTTAAGATTGTGTATTTAGTAATAGGATATTTTTTTAAACTGATTATGATATTGAATGGTATGAATTATTTTTTAATATGAAAATTTGAAGCTTTGATTTTTACATTTTTTATATTTACTAACTTACTTTTGTACCTACAAAAAATATAATAACAGCAAACGGTAAGGGCGCTCCCTTAAAAAAGTAAATAGGCCAAAAATATGACAGTAAAAAAATTAATCAACAAAATATGACAAACTTTTTTAATAACGATGCTGAAACATATTCTGAGCAATATAAATTGTTTGGTTATTTAAATTTTAAATACAATAAAAATAATTATTACTTTAAATAAATTGCTATGGTGAAAATATTTAATATTTGAAATAAAAAAATATAGGTGGTATGTTAAAAATAACCATCAGAATATATTTTTATTAGGAACAAAGTAGTTATTGCCGTAAGTATGTTCTTATACTGAGCATACTTACGGCATTTGATAGAATTATACACCTACTAATATATTATAGTCTACAATAAGGTTGTCTAAACTAGGTATCATCTAGTGAAACAACCACTAATATACATACATACATTATTATTATGTTGGTACACAAATCGATTTTCCCCTTTCAGGCAAAGTAATTTACGGTCTAAGTTATGGCAAATAAAGTGGCGCCATCTGCGGGCTTTTTTTATGAGTTTCCACTTGGTGTTTAGTCCGCATTATAGTTTAGGCGTATGTGTAAAGTAGTTATTCACGAATGGATATTTCACCCGATTTATCGGGACAACTTACAGGGACCTAGCTGTTTTGTTCAAATCGAAATTCAAGTTTAGATTCCCAATATCCAACTTGATTATTGTTTGATGAGATCGCTGTTGAAGACTTTATAATAATAATAGAAACACATATATACCTACATATTTCCAACTACTGGATATAGGTCTTCTCTCCTCTATCAAGAGAGTAGTTCGGTAGATCAGACATGCCTTTAGAATTTCATCGATGACATATGGGTATTTTTACGATAAAGATGACAGCTTATTTTTTAACAACACTCACTACAATCTCCCCACTTATTTCCTTTGTGCATTAAATCCACTCGATTGTGAACAATTTTTGTCTTCAACGGTATACGACGAGTAATTGAGCTAATCTGTAAGATCAATCGTACCAATTGATTGGGTGCAATATATAATCGTGGGTAGAGGGTTTTTTGTGTAAAATATTAGGGTACGTTATACGTTCATTGGGCCACCTACGGCTCATAGTTTATGACAATTTTACACAAGGGACTTTGTTTTACCTGTAGGTAGTATGTTTCTGTTTGAAATTTCAGCGTCTAAAATAACTTAACTAAAATGGATTAGGTTAATTCAAGTCTGAATTACGAAACATATTTTTGAAGCAAAATGTCTAAACAAGCCTAGGTAGGTGATAAAACATAAAGCTGCGTATCGACATTGCGAGGCTGCCTCGCGAGGCTGCTCATCTAGTGCTCGCACTGAGTAGGCAATCAGTTAGTCAGTCAAGCAACGTTCAAATTGGCTCACGAGGAAATCGTGTCTTCATTGTGTGTGTGTGTGCGTGTGTGTGTGTGTGTATGTGTGTAATGTGCGTGTGTCGAGGCTGCGGTGATGTCAATACCCGCCATTATAGATTTTTATCAATATTGTAATGTAGATATGTGATATATATTTTTTGCTAATACAAAATAAATAGGTAATAGCAAAAAATCGTGGAAAAAAAAACACTTTAATAATATTATTTCGAGTCGAATCCACAACATACCATATTTTTTTACAAAACGAATACTTTCCCAATGCTACTGCAGTACGGAATTAGTCGCAGTACGAGTTAAAAATGGAACAATGATTTAGTCTGCAATAGATAATCGCATTAGAAAGAAAGAAAGAAAGAAAGAAAAAAGTTTTATTTGCTCTTACATTCAAAAAACTTAAAATTACTACATTTCATAAACCTAAATATAAAAAAGCAAATAAGGTCCCTGCGTCAGCTCTAATGTTGTGGCCTGGACCACAACGCTGGTATTCTCGCAGGACCTTTATATCTACGTGAGTGACGCGTGGAATTCCCAATTCTTGTACTTAATTGTAATTGTAAATTGCTATTAAATTATACGTTATATATATATATATATATATTATATCGTAAGTGTATGTATAATGGTAAGTGTAAATATATATTAATATTAGATATGTAACTGTAGAAATTTAAATAAACATAATGTAAAGTACGCATATCCGACCGCACTCGACTGTCACTAGTGTCAATGCAATGCAAATGACATGCCACGTACGCATGCGGGTGATGACGTGTCAACACGTGTGAGAAATAGTGAGAATGAACAAGATGTCCAAAACTAAAACCCAATGCCGCTTTCACGTACCAGAATCTCTTTGCTTAACAATTAGTAACTGTTTAAATTTCACCTGGAAAGAGTGTGAGGAAGTCAGGCTTCGTAATGGTGGTGGCAGGTCATTCCAACAACGCGTGGCAGCGTACCTAAAACTGCCACGAAATGCAGTTGTCCTATGAGTTGATGTTACGAGCAGATACGATGACGCCCTCGTGTTAATCTCATTGACATCGCGAGACCAGGTCAGCTTAGAATATAGATACTCTGGTTTTTTTGTAAGGACTACGCCAAACAGCAACACAGCCAGATGGAGATGTCTGCGAGCAGTCATTTTTAAGAGATTTCCCGCATTTAAATAGCTGGTGACATGCGTTCTAGGTGGGATACAGTAGCAGAATCGGGCACATGCATTTTGCACCCGCTGTATCATGTTCTGCGTTCTTTTCAATATACATGCACCATACGAATTCCACCGTGACTGATCACTGCCCTGTCCTACTTTCAATAAATTTATCGCTATCTAAGTATTATATGCAACCTAAAATAAAACATAAAATAAATATGAATAGCCTCGAACGTGAATTATGCAATATTGACTTTAACCCAGTTTATAATTCTGCTGACGCTAATACTTCTATGTCATACATTATTAATAAAGTGCAACAAGCAATCTTATGCAATACTACTATTACTAAATTAAGCCGTAGAAATTATAATATAAAACCTTGGATTTCCCCCGGGCTTATCCGCTGTATTCGTTTTAGAGATAAACTGCATAAAAAATCTAAACTGCACCCTAATAACCTTATTTTACAACTATCCTATAAAAGATACAGAAATTTTTGTAATAACCTTTTGAAAAAACTTAAAATTGAATATGAAAAATCACAACTTCAGCAAGCAGGAAACAACAGTCAACTGCTATGGAATGTTGTTAAGAATGTTACCTATCTGTCTAACCAGCATAATTCAGATTCGAGTCCATTGCACTCACACTCCACTCCGCTTTCTTCTGCTAACAACGCAAATAACTTTTTTGCAAATATAGGTAGGAAATATGCAGAAAAGATTCAAAGCTTTCCTAGCAGTATTTCTAACTATATTCCGCCACTAAACACACGAGAATTGTATAATTACAAATCCTTTGTCATGTTAGACGTGGACGAAAGGGAAGTTGAAGGGATCATTTTGGGACTGAAAAACAACTCTGCAGTGGGCTGTGACAACATCAGTAATAACATTTTGAAGATATTTAAGCACATACTTGTTCCTCCTTTGACTCATACTTTTCAAATCTGCCTCAGTAATGGCATCTTCCCAAAAGATCTTAAAAAGGCCGTTGTCATTCCTATACACAAAGGTGGGGATAAATATAATGTTTCCAACTACAGACCTATTTCTTTATTACCCTCAATATCAAAAATTTTAGAAAAAATAGTTAATAAAAGACTAATGTCGTATCTTTTGAGCAATTCCTTTCTTTCCCCTATGCAATTTGGTTTCAGACCCAAACTCTCTACAGCGGATGCCGTACACTGTCTAACTGATTATGTCACTGAAGAAATCGGAAAGGGCAATCAAGTCACGGGAATTTTTCTTGATCTTGCCAAAGCGTTTGATACTGTCTCCGTTTCAATACTTCTGTCAAAACTAGAGGCCTTGGGAATTAGAGGCAATCAACTGAATTTTTTCAAGGACTATTTGCAAGACAGATATCAATGTGTAAAAATCGGCGACGTCATTAGTTCTTATACGAAAATCCCCGCTTACGGTATTCCCCAGGGAAGTATTTTAGGCCCTACCCTTTTCCTGGTTTACATTAATGATCTCTGTAACTTAAATATTGATCATGGCAAAATCATATCATACGCTGATGACACTGCACTCATCTTTTCTGCAAACACATGCACACAAGCAATGAATTATGCACAAAACGGTTTTAATGTTGTAATTAACTGGCTTAGTCATAACCTACTAACACTTAATGCTGATAAGACTATTTTTTTGAACTTTAACATGCGTAAGCGAGACAGACCCTTTTTAAATAATAATTTATTTGCACATAACTGTACTGCACTAGTTCAAAATTCATGCAATTGTCCTAAGATTAAAAATACGAGAAGCATCAAATACTTAGGTGTCTTTATCGATGACACTCTCTCATTTAAAGACCATATTACCTACTTAGTCAAACGTCTACGAAAATTAATATTTGTATTTAAAACACTACGTCATATTGCAGACCAAAAACTAATTAAACAGGTTTATCTAGCCCTGTGTCAGTCTATTATACACTATTGTATCACCTCCTGGGGAGGTGCGCCAAAAACTGTAATTATGGCTATTGAAAGAGTCCAGAGAGCTATTCTCAAAGTATCTACGTTTCGCCCTTACCGTTTCCCAACGCGCCAGCTTTATGAACATTGTAAAGTATTAACAGTCCGCCAAATCTTTATCATGTCCACAATACTCAAACAGCACTCAATCCTTAAGTACAACCCACAAACTACTAACACCAAAAGAAGGAAAGATATTGTCTGCAACACAGTCTCAGAATCGAGATTTGTTTTCACAAACAAATATTACCCATTTCTAGGTCCCTTTCTTTATAATAAATTAAATAAGGCCTTATCCATATTCCATCTTAATCATTATACCTGTAAGTTACTTTTATTTAATTATATACACAATTTGTCCTATGAACAAACCGAAGATATGTTAATTATACTTAAATAAGTCATGTAAAGTTACGTTAAATATAGTCTAATTATTTGTTTAGTTTCTTAATAATTTTAGCGAGTATTTATATTTTACCTAAACTCATTTATGAGTAAATATAAATAGCTACATGCACTGTAACCGTCTGTGGCACAGGTTTTATTACCTAGTACAGGCACTAAAAAAATTATATATACCTTAAGTTATATTTAAGAACGATATTGTATCAAAATTCCTTATTATCTGAATAAATATTTATTATTATTATTATTATTATTATTTATTATATATACTGCATCTACATAATTCAACTTCGACAAAATAAGGGATTCGCATAGCATGATCCTCAAATCTGTGCTCAGGTGCTGACGAATCTGATACAACAGTTTAAGACGGTAAAAACAGTTTTTAACAGCTTCACGAACATGCGTCTCAAAATGTAGTTCCCCATCCATAACTAAGCCCAGATTGCGTGCTTCAGTCACTTCCCCTATCGCACAGCCATCAACCATCACCACTGGATTTGAGGCCCTAATCTTTTTTATTATTTCCTTAGATCCCAATATTAAATATTTTGATTTAATTGGATTTAGAACTAAGGAATTTCTCAATGCCCATTCTGATATCCGAGATAAATCTGCATTGATTTTATTTACAGCTTCATGGCATTCCTGAGGATGAAATGACAAATATAATTGAAGATCATCAGCATAAATATGAAATTTCGAATTAATTATATGGTTGGTCACATCAGCACTGTATAGTATGAAGAGGAGAGGACTGATTATGGATCCCTGAGGGGTCCCCCGAGTTACCTGACTGCAAGAAGAATTGACTTTGTTGCCATTTGTGTCATGTACTTGGACGAACTGTGACCTGTCAGTCAGATAACTGTGGAACCATTTTACAGTCTTTGTATCACAGCCATAGTAAGTAAGTTTTGCGAGGAGAAGAGGAATATTGATGGTATCAAAAGCTCGTGAAAAATCAAGCAAAACAAGTATGGTGCCCATGCCCTTGTCCCTAGCTTCCAGGATATTGTCAACAACATCAAGGAGAGCAGTAGTTGTGCTATGGCCTTGACGGAAACCAGATTGCTGCAGAGGCAACATGTTATGCTTTTCAATATACTTCCTTAGCTGGCTACACACAACTTTTTCTAATACTTTGGACAGACAAGGAAGTAAACTAATAGGCCTAAGATCCTTAGCTGATGTTGGATAAGGATTTTTTGGTATAGGCACCACAATTGCTGTCTTCCATGCTTGAGGGAATATCGACGTCTCCATAGATTTGTTTATTATTCCAGTGATAGCCGAAAGGCTTTGAGGCAGAGTCAACACCAACATATCCAAAGATATGCCATCAGTACCCAGGGCATTTGATTTCAGGCTGGCAATGTGCAGACTGACTGTTCTTTCACTAACTGGCTCTAAACTAAAGGTGTCGGCATGAAATCGGTTGGATTCATAATAAATCAAGTCTGTTAAATTAAAAGTGCTGTTGCCTGGAATATTCAAAAAATGATTATTTAGACTGTTAGAGTCATTAAGGAACTGAGGTATATAGTTTTTTTTTTGTTTTCCTATTGCTATATTTGATTTTAAATTTTTCCAAAGTATTTTTGTGTTTTTAATGTGTTGATTAATGTATGTACTAAAATATGCTCTTTTTTCATTTTCAATGGCTGTATTTACTATATATTTAAGGTTCTTATAACTAGCTTTATGAGAGTCAGATTTACTTAATTTAAAGCGTGCATGATGTTCATTACGCAGCTTCACCATTTCCTTGATAGTGTCAGTGATCCAAGGATGTGATCTTTCACTAACAAAAATCTTTGTTTCTGGTGCATGTAGATTGAAGAGAGTGATGATATGTGAATTAAGAATATACACCATATCATTCACATCACTCTGATGCACAACGTGACTCCAATCTAGGCTGCATAGGTCAACATTACTGTTCGTGGAGATCCTATAAAGCGCTTAGGGGATTAATTCTGCAAAATGGACAGAGCACGCTCGACTGTACCTCGCCAATCATGCAAATTTCACAAGAAATAGCGTACTAACATAAAAACAAAATTTAAAGGAATTAGAATATAAATAATAACTATTAAAAAACGTAAGTATAAGGTAACAGCACCTAATTCCGAGGGGTTCTGAATTTGGCACCTAATTACGAGGTATTTAAAAAAACAGCATTTACTTGCAATATAGAAGCTGTTTTTTGCCAGAATATCTCTTATTTAGTAGATAATATATCAACATGTGGATATATTATCCAAGATAAGGTGTAAAGTATAAGATGTTTAAGATAATCGATAAGTTTCGCAACGATAGCCGGTCCAAACTCACTCTTCATTTGGCACTCTGTGCACGTAAATACCACGTTTTTTTAAATAGCGTTTTTCTTGTTATTTTAGTACTGTTTGTGCAATTCTTTGCATTTAATTAGTAGAAGGACTATATTTTTTATAAGTATTACTTTACTTTTTTGTATTTTACTAAATAAATAAAGGTGAAAAAACGTTTTGAAAATACCGCGGAATTAGGTGCCATAAAAATTAGCCGGTTCCTTATTCCGATGTATACCACGGAATAAGGATTTTATAGACTTATTTTCATTTATGGTTTTCAGGATTGTATTTAGGATTAGGCACTTCACACTTTAGATTTGCTAACTTAAGTAGTCATTAAATATAAGATCTAATTACGAGGTACACTTTTGCATCGCATTCACTAATTATAGCATATCAAAGGTGGTGTATTTAGATATTTTGTTAATTCGTTGTATGAGTATTTCAAGACAAAAAATCTAAGTTTATTAATAATTCAATGTAATTTTTAGTAAGTACGATACATATTTAGGAAGATATTACAATTGTGCACTAATCTGTAAATAAATTATGCCAAAACGTTCTAGCTTTTAACACTCGGAATTAGGAAACGTGATTTTTTAGTACAAAACCTAATTCCGATGTATAGTGCATCGGAATTAGGTTCTATAGGCACTTAATTCCGTGGTACAGACAAGTAAAATACAGGCTGTTCACAATTCACTGCAGCATATAGTTTTTTTTTCTTGGATGAAATTTAATTTAGGAAGTTTGTATTTTGGTTATTAATATTGTAAATTTCATTTTTCTGTCCTCACACAAAGGAACACAACTACACCGCTGTGTGTAGTTATTTGGCTGTCGTGTTCTGTAAGGGGGAGGCTTTCCCTAGTCGGACTTTCTTGCTAGTATGGTACCATAAATCCTGGCTTTCTCTTAATTTCATCATCATCAGCATCATCATTTCAGCCGAAAGACGTCCACTGCTGGACATAGGCCTCCCCCAAGGTTTTCCACAACTCTCGATCCTGAGCTGACCTTGTCCATCGGTTGCCCGCAACCTTAACCAGGTCGTCGGTCCACCTTGTTGGAGGCCTGCCCACGCTTCGTCTTCCAGTTCGTGGTCGCCACTCTAAAACCTTTCTGCCCCAACGGCCATCAGTTCTGCGAGCTATGTGCCCGGCCCATTGCCACTTAATGGAGGCAATTCTTCGAGCTATGTCGGTTACTTTGGTTCTCCTACGGATCTCCTCATTTCTGATTCGATCTCGCAGGGAAACTCCAAGCATAGCTCTCTCCATTGCTCGTTGGGTGACTTTGAGCCTTCGCACGAGGCCCATAGTGAACGACCACGTCTCAGATCCGTATGTCATCACTGGCAACACACACTGGTCAAAGACTTTCGTCTTGAGACACTGCGGTATTTGGGACGAGAAGATATGACGTAGCTTCCCAGCCGAGTCGGATTCGACGAGTGACCTCTTTCTCGAAGTTGGACCTACCTAACTGGACTGTATGTCCCAGGTAAACATACTCGTCAACAACTTCGAGTGTAGAGCCTCCAATTGTGACAGAGGTGGGTGCGACATGGACATTTGCCATAATCTTAGTCTTGTCCATGTTCATTTTAAGACCCACTTGTAGTGAGACTCTACTGAGGCCATCGAGCATTGCGCCAAGGTCTTCCAAGGTCTCAACCATGACCACGATATCGTCGGCAAATCGAAGGTGAGTGATGTACTCGCCGTTGATGTTGATGCCGAGTCCATTCCAATCCAGAAGCTTGAAAGCATCTTCCAGTGCAGCGGTGAAGAGTTTCGGGGATATGACATCTCCCTGTCTTACACCTCGCTGCAACTGGATAGGCTTCGTACTCTGATCATGGAAACGGACCGACATGGTGGCGTTTTCATACAAGCACTTCAATACTTCGACGTACCGAGTGTCAATTTGGCACCGCTGGAGAGACTGTAGCACAGCCCAGGTCTCGATCGAATCAAAGGCTTTCTCATAGTCCACAAACGCTAGACAAAGAGGCTGGTTATACTCCTCGGTCTTCTGTATAACCTGCCGCAGCGTATGTATGTGGTCTATGGTACTAAACCCTTTTCGGAAACCAGCTTGTTCGGGAGGCTGGAAGTCGTCAAACCTGCACGCGAGACGATTCGTAATGACTCTCGAAAACAGCTTGTAGACGTGGTTCAGGAGTGAGATGGGTCTGTAATTCTTCAGCAGGGTTTTATCACCCTTTTTGAAGAACAGCACCACCACACTCCTGAGCCATGCCTGCGGCGTCTTGCCCGCGAGTATGACGGAATCAAAAAGCTTTTGCAGTGCCTTTAGCACCGGCCTTCCACCAGCCTTTAGCAATTCGCTTGTGATTCCGTCCTCACCCGGCGCCTTGTTGTTTTTTAGCTGTTTGAGAGCCATACTAATCTCGTCTAGGCTGACGACCGGGATATCATCGGTATAATGTCGGGACAACTTAGCTCTTGGGTCGTCTGCCGAAGAGCTAACAGGTGACCGAGTTGTCGTGTACAGCTGCCTGTAAAACGTTTCGATCTCTTCCACCAGCTCGGGCCTGGACGATATGATCTTGCCGTCCCCAGTCTTCAGCTTGGTCAGTCGGCTCTGCCCGATAGACAGATCTCTAGCGAACACTTTGGAGCCCTTGTTCTGCTCTATAGCCTGTTTAATACAGTCTGTATTATATTGGCGAAGGTCGCGAGTCAAAGACTTAGAGATCTGCCTACTGAGCAGCCGGTATCGGCCAGCATCATCTGAGGACTGCAAAACCATCTCTCGCCTTTCCTCCATGAGCTTGATGGTTGAGTCGGAGATCTTTTTCGTTTCTTTTGTTCGGCGGGTTTTAAAACTGTTAGACCCAGCCGAACGGACAGTTTCCACGAACCTGTTGTTGTAATCGTCCACATCGACGCAATCACCTAGGGTCTCGAAGCGGTTCAGCAGTTCGAGCTGAAAGCTGTCGGGGTTTTGGGTTTGGATAGGTGCAGGTCGGAGCGTTGACTTCATCAGTCGAGATCTTTCCAGCTTGGCATTGATATTCAATGTGCCCCTTACTAGTCGGTGATCGCTCCCGGTTTTCACCGCATTGATCACAGAGACATCATTAAATATCTGCCGCTTCGTCGACATGATGAAGTCAATCTCATTTTTGGTTGCACCGTCAGGACTCACCCAGGTCCATTTGCGATGTTCGCGTTTCTTGAAGAAGGAGTTCATCATAAAGAGTCCCTCCTTCTCCATGAAATCGAACAGCATTTGGCCCCGGGGATTCCGATGCCCATACCCAAATTGCCCCACTTTCAGCTCATCACCGCTCCGTTTGCCTAGTTTTGCGTTGTCCCCCATGACAACGGTGAAGTGGGTCTTGGTGCTATGTATGGCTCTGGAAATATCCTCATACATAGCTTCGACCTCATCATCGGGGTGCGCCGACGTTGGATCGTATACCTGTATGACCTTCAACGAATACCGTTTGGTGATTCTGAGTATAAGGTACGCTACCCTTGTCGACACACTCTCGATCTTAACCACGTTGTTCACAAGGGACTTGTGGACGATAAACCCGACACCACCTTGGGACTGTTGATCGCCCTCCCGGAAGTAGAGCAAGTTGCCGGATTTGAGCGTTATCGAGTCCTCCCCCTCTCTCCGGACTTCAGATAGCCCTATAACATCCCATCGCAGCTTGCTCAATTCTTCCTCCAGTTCGGTAATCTTCTCGTCGGTCCGCAGTGTGCGCGTGTTATATGTTGCCAGGGCCAGCTGTCGTCGTTTTTGGTAGCCTAGTCTCTGCCGGAGATTCTTAGCACCCCCTGTCCCACCGTTACCATGGCCGCTACCTGAGCCAGGAATAGCGGGACTGCCAGGGACTAGGGGCCGATTTCTTTTGGTGCGGATCATTTTGGGGGGGATTTACCATAATCGCCACGCTTGGCAGGCGGGTTGGCGATCGCAGTGGCGGAAGTCTTTACATATGGACGCTGCTGCCCGTCTTATGTCTATCATTTGCTTCCGCCATGTTGCAATGGTTTGACCGCCATTATTCGGTTGACTGCTTGCACAAAGTGCAGGTACCGGCAGTTAGATGACTACGTATACCTGCACTAGTGGGCGGTGGGGTCGTCACTTCCCGACGCCGGATCTCTTAATTTACAATAAATAAAATCAGTGATGATTTTTTCTCTTAATTTACAATAAATAAAATCAGTGATGATACTTTACAAATGTATATGGTAAAAATATTTTTTTCAAAACTCGACAAGATTAACATTCTAAAACTATCCAAGAGCAATGTTGTGTTTTATCTACCTAATAGTACTAATATTATAATACAAAACTATTCAATTTATTAAAAAAGAAAAAACTGTAAATACTGATAGTATAAGAATTTTCATAAACCTTGATATCCCAAATTCCTAATTTTAAAATACTGAAATAAATAAAACATTATAAACTTTTTTAGAAACCTTATTCCCCATATTGAACACCATATATAACTTTTCTCTCGCTACATTTTGTTACCTCGGAATTAGGAACCAAATACATCGGAATTAGGATCTTTACATCGGAATTAGGGGCTACGGACATTTTTCATATTTTATTTATTATTTAATACAAATCAAGGTCTAATAGCCAAATCTTTAGTCTATTCCGATAGTCAAATAAACAAAGCTTCTGATAAAAATAACAAAACCCCCAAAAAGATATAGTAAATGCTTAATTTTCGGTGCTCTTTCGAGTTTTGGTGAAAATACCGCGGATCAAGGTGCCGTTACCTTACATTAGTTAGTTAGACCTAGATCAAAAATTTAAACAAACTTGTCTTAATCAAAATATTTTTTAATAATACCTTTACCTTTTAAGAGAGGTAGGGCACTATAATTGTAAGCAAGCCCGACTGGGAAAGGACCTCTACCTTACAGAAGACCAATTAAAAATAGCTAACACAGTGGTGTAGTTGCGCTTCTGTGTGTGAGTACAGGTCTCCAGCGCTCATTAAGGATGCATTTTGAAAGAAACATTTTCCTATGTCAGAAATACTCCATCTTAAAGCTGGTGTAAAAATGGGTTGGCAATACGCAAGTGATACCCCTGATATGTATTGCAAGCGTCTATAGGCAACGGTAACTGCTCAATGTAAAAGCTAAAAAAAATCTATCGTTGTATATAAATATCTAGGAAGAGATTTAAAACAACCGGTGACACACTAACTGGATATAAATCAGGAAATGAACCGGAACATATAAAAGTTAGAATATAATTTTTCATTAGAACCCGATTCTGTCACAGCACTTGGAGTAACATTGTGCAAATGGGGACAAAAACTTGGCGTTAGAAAGGCGTATCAGCAGAATACTTTGTTCCAATTCTGCAATTTGTTCGTACAAATGTTGTCCCAGTAGACTTAGATACGATGCTCTCAGGTTTAAACTAAGTAGGTACTAGGTGAAGACGTAGCGAAATCTGGCTGTCAGATTGAAAATCGGAGCAAAATCTAGCTGTCAGATTGAAAATCGGTATTCCGTAAGAGCGAAAACCGAGCCTTTTTGACGTTTAGCAATCGTGTGTGCTGTCACCGAGCAATCACAACTGTCAGTTTGCGATCGCTGTTTCTTAGAGAATCAGCCGGCCGGTCATGTCGGATTGCCGTGCCACCAGACTATGAGAGTGAGGGAATAAAGAGTGCACTTGTGTTTGCGCACAAACTTGTGCACTATAATATCTCCCGCGCAGACAATAATCATCATCTTCAATATATAGACTAACCACAACAAGTTTGCTTAACCTCGCAAATCTACCTATAAGCTCCTCAGTTCACTATACGAGACACTATTTCTGATAAACGTGATTCGAACTTCACTTCGTCACTAATAGACAATAAAAAGTCTTTATGTTAGTTAAAAAAATATTTTAAATGCTTTAAAAACTGCTAACGAAAACGGCTGGGACTTTAGTAATTTAAAAAGCAATTTACTGAATCAACCCAACGAGTAAGAATCTAGAGTATCGCTGTGGCCATTGTTTGATTCGTTCCGTTATTAATAAAAATAAATACTTAATGCAATTAAATAGTTTCGCTTTTGCACCTGCACAACGTTGTCAAGGACTTATTAATTTGATTCTTACTGTAGAATGAAAAATAAACACTAATTTTGTATTGTGTGTTACCATATAGTTTTAGTGCTATTTTGTTCTGTTAAGGATGACTCATGATGACTGCAACTGTTTAACGGTTTTTTTGCGCATGTCGTGTTTTCCAGAGATACCCTTTAAGTTGTAACCGGTCATACGGTTACGGCAACTAATTAGCGATATGCTTGTTTGCCTCTTCAGAGATACAAAAACAAAAGAAAATACAAGAATATTGTAATTCTAATTCTAAAATCGATTAAATTTAACCACCAAATTTACCAAAACAATTATAAAAAAAGAGTCTATTTTCTGCAATATAAGTCCAGGTAAATAATAAATATAGGGAATACTAAAACTATAATCCAAAGAGTATTACAAGCTATGCTTGAAACTTAAAATAAACACACACTCGAATTTAAAATAAGAAAAAATACAGCATTATTTCGAAATTGGAAACAACGGCGCGCTAGCGCTACACCCTCATTCCGTCTACAAAAAAAAATATTTTTTTTAATTCAGGAAAGAGGATTTATTTTATTAGTTTATATTCTGTTACAATATTAGATTTTATAAGTACTTTTACTATTATATAGTATTATTTATTATATAATTATGTATTTACTATTACACTTACTAAGTTTAGGTTCTTGTACGTCATATGAAAGCTCCATCCTTACTAATATTATCTATTAGGAGGTAATATATTATATATTAGGAGGTGGACGGTGCGAAGCAGATTTTAAATAATCTGTTATTGGAGAATCCTACGACCCGCCGTAACCTACGAAAAGGTGACGGGAGGACTAAACGAACGATCCAGGACATCATCAAGATCCTCAAAGAAACCGAACCGGACAAGTTGCCCATATTTGTGGCCAAAGATCTTTCTCGACTTCCGCCCGTAACCTTTGACCATATCGACGTCACTATTTTACTGAGGGATATCGGTACGCTAAAGCGAGAGATTGATACAATTAAACACTCTTATACAAAGGTGCATGTGACCGAGGAATTGCAGCGTGAAATATCTGGATTGCGTAAAGATTTAGAAGAAAAATCTGAGGATCACAGCTTTAACATTCCAAAAGAGGGTATTTCTATATTGAACTCAACGGTCATCGAGCATAGCGAGGCAGTGCCCGAGCGCGCGGCGAACCCGAGTTCGTACGCTCGGGCCGTGTCGTCGGGTGCGGGCTTCTCCCCGCGCCCCTCCACTGGTACGATAGCGTGCTCGCCTGTTCTCGCGCCGCCGCCGCCGGCGCAGCCGCCGCCTGCGCCACTGCCTATTCCGTCAGCTGTTACTTGTAAACAAATACCGAATAGACTTGATACGCAAATAACTAAGCGAAATAAAATCTCGAAGTACAGAAATAATTACGGGAAAGCTACTATAGTATCTAGTAAAATTAAGGTTGCTGCTAAATTGTCATACCTGTATGTAACAAGGTTTGATAAGTGCACGACGGCTCAAGACATAAAAGATTTCATTATAGAATCAGGTGAAACGGCTACTGACGTCGAGTTACTAGTTCCATACAAACAGTCTACATTCTCATCGTTTAAAGTCTCAGTTCCGGCACATAAATACAGTGTTTTTGCTAGTGAAAATTTCTGGCCGGTAGGCATTGAATATAGAGGATATAGGCAGCGTAAATTCAACTCCAGTGTTACACCTAAGTAGGTATGCCTGACACAATAGACTACCCAAGAATTAAAATTGTAACTTTTAACTGTAAGTCTATCAAAAGAAGTTGTACTCATGTAAGGGAGTTATGTGGAAGTTATGACATTATAGCACTACAGGAATTATGGCTAATACCTGAAGATATAGATTTTTTATCCAAAATCCATTCAGAGTTTGCATACTATGGAATATCAGCCGTAGATACGGAAAGCGGAACACTGAAAGGCAGACCATACGGAGGAGTTGCTGTTTTATGGCGAAAATCCCTGTTTTCTAACGTCACACCTATCGAAAGTTACAGCAAACGTATCGCGGCAGTGCGTATCGTGTTAGATAATCGTAGTTTTATAGTGATGTCGATATATATGCCGACACAGTGCGCGGATAACCTGCCGTTATTTACAGAAACTTTAGGTAAAGTGAGTGCTATAGTACAAGACAGTGACATCGAATGTGTCATTATGCTCGGTGATTATAATGCGGACGTGAATAGTACCTTTGGTGAGGACCTTAAAGCATTTTGTATGGACCAGGACTGGGTATGTGCTGACTTTTATTTATTAGGTGAGTCGTCAGGCACATACACGTTTCGGAGCGAGGCGCACGGTTCGACTAGCTGGCTCGATCATTGCTTGGCCACTACGAGTGCGATGGAGCTCATTAGCAGCGTTTATGTGCTTGATGACGTATTTTGGTCAGATCATTTTCCGCTCGTTCTTGAATGCAACATTAACGTTATTAGACAGAAAATTGATATGACATGTAATCAAAATGTAAATAAAATTCTGTGGGGTACTAGAAATGCGCAACAGATTGCAGAATACAATGAACTGTGTTACAACTCTTTGTTAAATGTTAACCTACCTGAATGTGCGTGCTTTGGGGCTACATGTGACATCCGGAACTACAAGCTTAAAATTGACCAATATTATAACAAAATAATATATGCCTTGCAAACAGCGGCTGTTAAATCATACAGTGGTCAATCTATATTTCGAAAAAAGCGACAAATAATAGGATGGAACTTGCATATTAAAGAATATCATGCTGAAGCTAGGCTTCAATATCAGTTGTGGATGTTACACGGGAGTCCCAGGGATGGCACGATATTTGAGTCAATGATTGAGGCTAGGAAAATTTTTAAAAATAGAATACGTTGGTGTCAGCGTAACGAAAATCAAATTAAAATGGACATAATAGCACAGCAAAGACAACAAAAAGATTTCTGTAAGTTCTGGAAGTCTACCAAAAGTTTGCAATATAAATCCAAACTGCCACGTAATGTTAATGGCAGTCAAGACCCTACAGCAATAGCTAATATGTTTGCGAAACGGTTTAATGAACCGACTATTACTTGTACTGACGACGGGACACACCAGCTGCCGTCGCCAACATCGTGCAAACAGATAGGCAGTGAGTTTCACTTCACCACACAACAAGTATTGACTTGTGTGCGTAATATGAAACGTGGCAAGTCACCGGGTCACGATCACCTTAGTATAGAGCATGTCTTGAATGCGGGTCCTATACTATTCGACAAAATGTGCATTCTGTTTAACGCATGTCTGGCGCACGGGTACTTGCCAGATTCTTTGATGAGGGCTACTGTAGTGCCGCTCGTGAAGAATGGAACCGGCGACGTCTCCAACCTGTCTAACTACCGTCCTATATCACTTTCTACTGTTTTTTCGAAAGTTCTGGAGAGGCTTATACTGCCAAACCTAAATTCAAACATACATCTTAACGATGCACAGTTTGGTTTTCGTGCCGGTCTTTCTACGGACATGGCTATTTTTGCATTAAAAAACTGTGTCAAAAGTTATTTAAATCAGAAGACCACAGTTTATTGCTGTTTTCTAGATCTTAGTCGTGCTTTTGACACTATCAAATACCATCTTCTCTGGAAGAAGCTAAGACAATCGGGAGTTGCAAAAAGGGTGGCGTGTCTGTTGGAATACTGGTACGGAAACCAAACGAATGTGGTAAGGTGGGATAACGCCACATCTGACAGTTACAAACTTCAGTGTGGGGTTAGACAGGGGGGGTTGACGTCGCCACTTCTGTTCAACCTCTATGTCAATGACCTTATCGAGGAGCTCAGCCGCACCAAAGTTGGCTGTTACGTGAATGGTACTCTGATAAATAACTTAAGTTACGCTGACGATATGGTGTTGCTGTGCCCCTCGGTAAGAGGTCTAAGACAGTTGTTATCCATCTGTGAACAATATGCTTTGTCACATGGACTTGGGTATAATGTAAAGAAAACGGAAGTAATGGTGTTTAAGTACAAAAAGGGCCCAGAAAACTTACTTCCCATCAATTTGTGTGGTACCCAACTTAGAGTTGTTCATAGGTTTAAATACCTAGGACATATTGTGACTGACACTCTGCAAGACGACGAGGATCTTGAGCGGCAACGCCGTGCGCTTGCCATGAAAAGTAACATGTTGGCTAGGCGGTTTGCTTGCTGTTCGAGGGATGTAAAGGTGACCCTGTTCAGGGCGTACTGTCAGGCGTTCTACACTAGCCACCTGTGGTACTCCTTTACGAAGTGCTCATATAATACCCTAAGAGTGCAATATAATAATGCCTTCAGAGGCATAATGGGATTGCCATGGCGGTGTAGTGCGTCTGGCATGTTCGCGCAGCACAGGGTCAACGATTTTTTTGCAGTGTTGCGAAACATGAGGGCATCCTTTGAACAGCGAGCTCGTGTGTCCCCGAATAAGATAATACAATCAATATATTATGGCTTTTATTTTAACGACATCAATTTTAATAGAATAATTTATATGTAATAATCATTAATGTAATTTTATTTGTTGACTGACACTGAATTGAATTTAATTTAATCTTATTATTTACGTATTATAATTTTTATGTGTAAATGTATGCCTATGGGACTTGTACCTGACAATAAACATTTATTATTATTATTATTATTTTTGTTTTGTTTATTTTTCTCCCTTTTTTGGAGGGGGTTTTACCCAGTGACGCGGGCCGAAGCCAAGCGTAAAGGGTTAAATTACGTATGCTGATGTTGTAGATGATGACATAAACTTACGGGTGATACGGCAAGTGTTAAGTATAGTGGCTTTTTGTAATAAGTGTAATGAGTGTGTAGGCATGTGTAAAATGTCAAGGCTTTTGATTAGAGTTTTTGGTATTATTCCTGTAGATGATAAAACTATAGGGACAATGTGTACTGTTTGTGCTCTCCATTGAGTTTTTAATTCTATTGCTAAGTCTTGATATTTGGAAAGCTTGTCTGATATGGTTGCTTGGATGTTGTGTGTGTTAGGTATGGCTATGTCAATAATGTAAATGGTATTGCTGATTTTGTCGTGAACAGTTACATCAGGTCTATTGTAGTGAATTGTTTTGTCGGTTATGATGGTTCGATCCCAGTAAATTTTGCAGGTGTTGCTTTCGAGTATTGTGTTAGGTTTGTATTTGTAGTATGGGACTTTTTTATTAATGAAATTATATTGGTGTGCTAAATGTTGGTGAACTATTGCTGCTACTTGGTCATGACGGTGCTTATAATCTGTCTGTACGAGAGATTTGCAGGCGCCCGTTATATGTTGAATCGTTTCTGAAGCTGAATTGCAGTGTCTACATAAGTCAGTAGTTTGATTGTGATCCCTAATAATGAATTTCTTGTAATTTCTGGTGGTGATAATTTGGTCTTGTATCGCAAGCATAAATCCTTCTGTTTCTGGGAACAGGTCCCCTTTCTTGAGCCATTCGTTCGACTTTTCCTTGTCGACGTGATTATGGCATAGATCGGTTCGGTGTCTCCCGTGAAGACTTTTTCCTGTCCACTTTGCGATTTTTTGTTGTATGGTATTGAGTGTTTCGTTTGGTTGTTTTTGTATGTCTTGTAAGTTGAGTGGTGTGTGTTTTTTGTCGATGTATGTAACGTGTTTGTGAAGAGATGAATGTTCAGATTTTTGGTGGAAGTATCGTCTTAGTGTGATTACTTGTTTGTTGTGTAGGTTCTGTATGTCTATTAATCCTCTACCTCCTTCCTTTCGGGATAGTGTCAGCCTTTCTATGGATGATTTTGGATGGTGTTTGCGGTGTTTCGTCATGTGTGTGTTTATTGTTCGTTGTAGGTTTTTCAATTCCGTTTGTGTCCATTTTATAATTCCAAATGAGTATGTGAGTATGGGGATGGCGAATGTGTTAATGGCTTTTATTATGTTTCTGGAGTTAAGATGAGATTTTAATATTAGATTTAATCTGTATTTAAATTTTTTAGTTAATTCTTCTTTAGTTTCTTTTTGTAATATTTTCCTAGACTGCTTAAATCCTAAATATTTGTACGTAGCGTAGTCATCCATCGGTTCTATATTTTCGCCAGATTCCAAGAAATATCTATTCTTTTCTATTGTGCCCTGAGTTATTGATAAAATGTTACATTTATCAACGCCAAACTTCATACATATGTCGTTTGAAAACTGTTGCGTGATGTCAGCTAAATGAAAAAGATCAACTTTGTTGCTTGCATATAGTTTAATATCATCCATATACAGTAGATGAGTTAAACAAAATTGACTATCAGCGGAAGTTAAATTAAATCCAGCGTTACTATTGTTAAGTAGAGTAGAGAGTGGGTTGAGTGCCAAACAAAACCAGAGTGGACTAAGAGCATCTCCTTGGTATATCCCGCGTAGAATACGAATCGGTTCAGTAGTTATAGGGATGGGATGTTGATTTAATTTTAGTACAGTTTTCCAATTTTGCATTGAGGATTCTAAAAATTGTATGATAGTTGGGTTGATTTTGTACAGTTTTAGTGTATGGACTAGCCAGGTGTGTGGAACTGAATCGAAGGCCTTGCGGTAATCTATAAACATGCTATGAATATCTAACTTTTTGTGGAACGCTTCATTGGTTGTTATTGCATCTATTGTGAGTTGTTCTCTACAACCTTGGCTATTTTTCTTGCATCCTTTTTGTTGTTCAGCAAGAATTTCAAATTTGGGCAGGTGATTGTAGATCGATTCACTTATACAACCTGTTAGGATTTTGTATACTGTTTGAAGGCACGTTATGGGTCTATATTTTGAAGGGTTCTCTGTGTCGTTGTCTTTCGGCAACATGTAAGTTATGCCATGTGTAATATATTCGGGCATATTATTAGGAGATTGTATGAAAGAGTTTAGGTGATTGAGTAAGTATGGGTGAATGTGTGTAAATTTTTTGTACCAGTAGTTGTGTATGTTGTCAGTCCCGGGCGATTTCCAGTTGTGAGTGCGATTTATAACACGTATAAACGTGTCTATTTCAATGTGGTCAAATTCCATGTTGTCTATATGGTTGGTAGCTTCAGAAATGGTGTGTGCCCAGTCGGCGTTTTTATTGTGTTCTACGGGATTTTCCCATATACCTGCCCAAAATTGGTGCAGACTTTCTGGTGATGGTGATTTTTGTGATTGAGAACTGTTTTGATTACTGGGTGAAATTAAATTTCTGTAGAAACTTTTTTCAGTGTTCACAAACTGCCTATTTTGCTTTTTCCTATTTGTGCAGGTTAAATATCTTTTTAACCTACTGGATGCTGCATTTAATTTCTGTTTTAGTGTGTCTAAAAAGTGTTCCAATTCTGTGTTTATATTTTCGTACTGTGCGTGTGTCTGATAGTTATTTTTGATTTGTTCTACTGCCGAAATAATTCTGTTACTTCTAATGCCCTGTATATACTGTGTTAATCTAGCTACATCACATCTAAACTTCTCGATCTTTCTTTCGAGGCGGCGCTGCCAAAATGGTTTGGAGTCCGTCGTAGTGGTTCTCTCAGGATTAACTTTGGTACCATTGGAAACCACTGCTGTATAGGCAGCAGTGTATATAGTTGCTTGGAATGATGTATAATCTTGATCTGCGGTTAAAATATTGGGTAGAATATGTTTGTTAATGTGTTCAACTATTGCAGCTAACTTTCGTGATGGCTTTTGCCTAGGAAGATAAGGCCTTGCTGTAGGATCTGAGTTTTTAAATTTGTCTAGTGCTGAATAAAACTGATTATCAATTTCTAATTGTCTTATTGCATGGGTCATTGTATTGTGTTGTTCCGCTAACTGATTGGTTTGTGTATTCGGTATCTCTGCTTGTTCCGAGGGGTTTTGAGTTAAATCGCTAGTAGATTGTGTTGCATTATTTTGTGAGGGGTTAATGTGTGATAGTGTGAGTGTGTTTTGTGTTAATTGTATGTTTGTTTCTGCTTCTTTAATGATTTGGTCTATTCTGGTTTTAGGTATCATATTTTGGTTAATTATTACTCTACGTTGGTCGGATATTCTTTGTTCGGAAAGGTGAGATAAATGTGGATATATCTGTATAAATTTATCGTGTAGCTTTTTTCGATATGAAGTTAAATTTGTTTCAAGTTCTGTTATTTCAAAATATATGCGGACTATTGCTTCGTTAATTTCGTTTGACCATCTCATTCTACCGGTTGTTTGTGTAAAAGTAGGCGTAGGCTGTCCAGTGTTTTGTAGCTGTTGTGTGACTTCGTTTCTTATTTCTTCCAGTGTATTTGTGGGCAATAATTTGTTGTTAACAATGGCTCTACGTTGATCTCCTACACTTTGTTTCGATGCATTCATCTCTGGAAATTTGTCAGCGAATGCTCTGTGAAGTGGGACTAAGTACCCTCGAGTTTGTGTTTCTAGTTGGCTGGTGATGAGGTACGTGCGCCATATGAACATATTCATTTCAATTGTCCATTTACGTCTCGCGCGTGATCTGGCAGTAGTGGGTCTAAGAATGTCGGCATTAGCCTCATGGACAACATCTACTGTCATTGACGATAATGATGAATGAGACCGTGATTGGCCAGCAGTGGGTGAATGATTGATGGCTAATGTAACTGCTGACCTTGTCGAATAAGATCTGATTGAAGATGATGGTGATGAGTTTCGTGAACGGAAAAGGCTATGCGTTGAAGAAGGAGATGGTACATTAGAAAAGAGCGTATGCTCAGAAGAAATGGTAGATAAAGGTGAAGATGATCGATCGGCTGTAGTCGATTGTTCGAGGGGAACCCGCCTGCTCAGTCCCCCGTCGCCTACGGTTCGTATGCTGTGGCATCCAGCGTCGGCTCCAGATGCGCCCCGGCGACCCCCGGGAAGCGGCCGTAAATTATATCTTCTATTTTCTCTGTTTTCCATCATGTTTCTTGGGGTTTGGGATCGTTAGTTTGGGTAGGTGTGTGTAAATTGGTGGCAAGATGTTAAAGCCAATATAGTGCGGTTAGTTGTTGAACCATTATTCAGTGCCCAGTACCCGTAAGCCCCCCTACCACGGCACGGTGATCCCCCGGGGGGGTTATTATTATTATTATTATTATTATTATGTTTCTTTCTATTTTTTCTCGACTAAGTCGGTAAATCTGATGGCACGGGCCTAAGCCAAGTGTACATCAGTACATCACTATGTGATTGTTTGTATAGAAATAGTGGGTGTATCGGTTGTGTCCTGTGTGCATTGTAAAAATTTTCTGACCAGTCTACATGTGTTCAGTATCACTGCTTTTTGTAAGAGGTGGTAAGTTTTAGGTGGTATGTTAAGCGTTTTAAGGGATTGGTGTAACTGATTCGGTATTACGCCTGTTGTGGAGAGAACTATGGGAACTATAACTACTTTTTCTAGATGCCAAAGTCGGCTTATTTCGTCTTTTAGTTCAATGTATTTGGTTAATTTTTCTGCTATTGTTGTTTGTAGGTTATGCGTGTTTGGTACAGCAATATCTATGAGGTATCCTGTTTTATTTATTTTATTTATTAATGTTATGTCTGGTCTATTGTAATGAATTGTTCGATCTGTAAGAATAGCTCGGTCAAAGTAAAGTTTGGTTGTTGCGTTCTCAAGAATAGTTTCGGGGCTATATTTATAATATGGTGTAGATGTGTCAATGAGCTTGTATTGATGTGCAAGTTTTTGATGTATGACTTTAGCAACTTGGTCATGTCTATGTTTGTAATCAGTTTGGGCTATTGATTTGCATGCGCCTGTTATGTGTTGAATTGTTTCTGGTGAGCTATTGCATTTTCTACAGGTATCTGTAGTCAAATTTTTTATAATATATTTTCTGTAGTTTTTGGTTTCGATGACTTGGTCTTGTATTGCGATCATGAAGCCTTCAGTCTCTGGGAAAAGTTCACCTCGGTTTAGCCACGCGTTCGACGCCTCTTTGTCGACATTCAGTTGGCATAAATCTTGGCGGTGTCTTCCATGTAGGGACTTTTGAGTCCATTCGGTAATCTTAGTTTTGTTATCTACGACAGTTTCGTTCTTTTGTTGTGTGGTGTCTTTGAGGTTAAGTGGGGTGAGTTTATCATCGTGCTGTACTATTGATTTGTGAAGTGTAGATGACTCGGCTTTTGTATAGAAATATTGTCTAAGTGTTGTGATTTGTTTATTGTGTAGGTTTGCAATATCAATGAGTCCTATTATTATTATAAATGTGAAATTTTGTGAGTATGGATGGATGGATGTTTGTTACTCTTTCACGTAAAAACTACTGAACGGATCTGGATGAAATTTGGCACAAAGATAGATTATATACTTTTTACAGCGATAACCGACATCCACGCGGGTGGAGCCGCGGGCAACAGCTAGTAATTATATATAGGCAAATTGACACTCTTGTGCTTAGCGATGAGTTTAGTTATTTAAATATTAGAAGATTAATCAAACATGCTGCTCGGTTATGAAACATAAAAAACTCATGAATGACTGAACATAAAAATGCACTAACACAAATCAAATTTTATTAACAAAATATATAAAACTAATAAAACAGTGTTATTATTCAAATAAAAACGTATATACGTATAGAATATCGCATAATAATAACATATTATAGTGAATTTGTATGTGACACACGGGCACAATCTATATTGCCATATACTCTAATAGTCTGTTCGGTCAGGAATTTGACTGAGCAGAGATCATCTTACGGACTCCGGCTCTGCTATCTAAATACAGATAACCCTATGGTATAGACAAGCAAGACCCACTGGGGAAGAAACTCCACCTCACAGAAGACCATAGCTAAATAACTACACAGATCTCCAGTGCTTGTTTAGGGTCGCATTTCAAGAAATACGTTTCCATAGAACAAGCTTCAAATAATATTATTAAGAGAAAAGATTTAATGTTTTGTTTGTTTGTTACGATTTAACTTACAAACTACTGGACCGACTTTAATAACTCTTTTACCATTAGAAAGCTACATTATCAGCGGGCTATGTTTTTTTGAAAAATCTTTCATGATCTTTACAAAAACTAAATATATGTCCACCTGTGCAGAGCCGGGACATGCCACTATGGTATATATTTTGTAAAGTCCCTCACAACATAACACACTGTGCCTTATTGCAGGATATGTTGATTTTAAAGAAAGAAAGAAGCCGTATACATCTGCCACAGACCCAACGAGCCAGAAAAAAACATCCGCACATCAAAATACACAAACACAAATCAAGTTTTATTAACAACAGATACAAAACCGATAAACCAACGATATTACCCATACAAAATCGTGTGTTATTTACAAAATATTGCATAATTCATATTCTGATCGATACTCATGTAAATCGAAGGATTTGCATAAAAATATCGGTAACCATGCATGTTATGATAATATAGACCGCTTTTGAATGAGTTAAGAGTTTGGGTATGAAGCGGGACTTACTTTTTGGAAGTATTTTTCGAGGAAATTAAATTAATCTTTTTTTATACTTCTTGGGTGACAAACAAGCATACGACCCACCTTATGTTAAGAAGTTACCGTAGCCTATGGATGCTTGCAATACCAGGGGTATCATTTGCGTGTTGCCAAGCCTTTTTTTTACACCAGGGCTTCAAGATAGAGTATCCTTGGGATAGGAATACGTTTCTTTCAATACGCAATCCTAATTTTTTTTTGTGGCTCGGTAGAATGGCGCCCTACGTCTCTAAAGAAGAATCGATGTTAGAAGAATATGAATTTAGGAATAATTATGTAGGAAAAATTATGATGTTTTTGTGGTAATATTTGGAGTCTTTCGGTGTGTTATGAGACCGAAATATTCTATGTACACACAGTGGTGTATATGGTCTTCTATAATGAGTAGAAGTCCATTTACAGTCGGGCTTGCTCGCCTGTGATATATAATTGAACATTGTGTGCATCAGTACTGCTCGCAGATACTAAATGCTACTCATTTACAATCCACTGACTTAAGTTCATAGTTCCCAACAAAAGTAAAGCATACGAGCGGTGTGTTTTTTTTTTTTTATTGGGAAAACATACAGTGTAGTTTAACTAATAATACAACTTATGTAACAACTAATCACCATTTACATGTTTTCGCAGTTAATTACTTATTTACTTATAAGTGATTGTGATATTGTTATCAGTTTTAAGCCATGTATTAGTTTAAGTATTAATGTAAACAATTGTTGGTGAACCTTAATAAACAAAACAAAAACAAAGTAAGCACATTGAAGCAAATACTGAGACGTTAAATACAACATTTAAAGTCCCAAGGTTTGCTCAAATGGCATTTAAATTATTTACATTTTAATGCAAATCATTTAGGTACTTTCTTCTACATTGCTATATTTTCCAGCAATGGTTGCTAAGTAGAAGTTTGATCCTAGCGTGTGAATTTCACTTTGCGACATTTATATGCACCAATGAAATGATTTACCATCTGCTACCGTACTACCAACAAAAAACATCGAATCCCACATGATGTCATGATAAACCTAAACTCTTATAGCTCTCGTTATAGAGAAGAGGAGACCCGTAGCCAGCACTGAGACATTGTTATTACGACTATATTTTTATCTTTCAATTATTTCTAAAACGCTTAATACTTCCTAAATTCTTTATTGTACACAATAACATAGAAAACAAATACACATAAATATAACATGTACAAAGGCGAGCTTAACTCAAGATTGAGTTTTCTACCAGCAAACCAGTGTGGCAGAGGAAATAGATATAAAAGTGAGAGTAAGCGAAGTGTACAACTGAAGAGGAAAAGTGAAAGAGTAGAATATAAACAATCTTACTGACTAATGTATACCGGCTAACGGCTTCAAAAGTGAAGGACCCATCGTAACGACTAGAACTGTGAAGAGGAGTTCTAAATAAGAGTGAGGAAGAAGAGCGACAGGGTTACTTCACAAAATTATTGATTGTCTCAAAAATATATTTTTTGAATAATTGACTACATCGATCGCACATTGTAATGCAACTTGCATATAAATAATCTAATGATAGTATCGCGATGTCGGACAGCTACCTAACCGTTTTATGCCAAAGTAGTTAATAGATCGATCAATATTGCTTGAATAATTTATATTTGGCTGTACTGTAATTGGAACTTCGCAAGGTATAGTGTTTATTCGTATCTAGAGTAGAATACTGTAAATCTACTTCCTACTAATATTATAACTGTGTGTTAGGTACTCTTTTACACAAAAACTACTGGGCGGATCTGGATGATATGTGGCACAGAGATAAATTACAGTGTTAAAATAGTACATATATTATACTACTTTTTATAAGTACCGGGAAAATATATTGTTCCCGTGGGTATGTAAACGCACGCGAAGCCGCGGAAGCTAGACTCGAATAAAATCTATGCTGATGGCATCACGATTATTACGAAACGAGTAATAAGCGTGATGCCAGATAGCGTTAAATCACACACTTTACCGCAAACAGCCTAGCTATATTAGCTCAATGGCGAGACTATTAGCATATTATACAATTACAGACTTCGAGTTGATATTTATTTTATTATTTTCTATTTCTTATTAATCAGTGTAATTGATGTTTTTGTCGTTCTGATTATATATATAAATAAATAAATAAATCTAGTATTTCTTCACAGAAAAATCTACTGAGACAAATAAGTACCTAGTATAAAAATATTGCAACTTTATGTATATAACGTGTAAGTATTTTTTCTATCTTGTAATAGCTATATAAGTAGGTTGTAAATAGCAAATATGTTCGTTTTTTTATGCCACTTAGTTGGCGCACTTATGGCCCGTCCGATGATAAGCAGTTACCGTAGCCTATGGACGCTTGCAATTCTAGATGAATCGCTTGCGTGTTGATGACCCAAAATTTTCAAGACGGTGAAGTATCCTTGGGATAGGAAAACGTTTCGTTAAAAATGTATTCCTGAATGAGCTCTTGAAAATGTTCTTTGAAAAAGGCAAGTTCAATTGCCATTATAACGACATGTCTTCATGTCTTCACTGCTGTTCATTATTGACATACATACTGGTTATTCAAATTCAGCTGCGCGGCCGAAGTTTAAAACCAACAGAGATAGATGGACGCGTTTGAACGCTCCACCCGTGAACATTTCATTATTCACAGCACGGGCCCATGGGAACAATGAGTTTTATTTCGAACTGGAAACCACAATCAATCAAGGGATTTCCATACCGAAACCATACAATTTAAACCCATAGCTGACATTTAAAGTCCCTTGCTTAAAAGAGAAATAGGCTTAAATAAATAACAAGTCGATTAAATTGATTTATGTATTCAAACATTTTTGTAGACAACCAAAATATTGTTGACAAGCATACGATCGGTCTGGTGTTAAGCACTTACCGCAGTCTTTGTAACGCGTTGTCCACTCTTCATGTTGTAACACCTAGAGGTTTAAGTTATCGGTGGGTTAGGGAAAGGAAATCATTATTTTATAATCAGTTTTCCTCAAATGAGCACTTTTTCTTACGAACAGTTATTTGGCCGTTGTCTTGTAAGGTCCTTCCACAGTCGGACTTAGGCCCTTGATTGCTGTCCTACCTCTCCTAACAGTAGGTCAATAATATTGTTTACTTCGATAATAATTTTCGACTATGATTGTTTTCGTCCCAAGCCCAACTTTCTTTCTATTTAAAATCACAATTTGGAAAAACTGTTCTGACAACACAAGTCTCAGAACAACGCTGATGAATCATGCTGCCATAATTACTCTTTTATTGTTGAATATTTCTTAGCAACGAAAGTACAATTAAGAGCGTAAGCTAATTGATGTAGGGAAACACGTGATAGGCTATTAATTAATAAAAAAGATAATAAATAACCACTATATGTCAGCACATAAATAAATTAATGATGAATTTAATGTAAATTAGGTACATCTAGACACAGCTGTCTAGATGTACCTAATTTATCTATAACCTGCAGCTCGCCTCGGCTTCATCCGGGTACAACTATTTTTAACCTAAACCTGATATCCGGGTATCAACTGTTATGCGTTTTGAAAGAAACGTTTGATAATTCCAGGGAAACTCTATCTTAAAGGACTGGTGTAAAAAAATGGGTCCGCAACACGCAAATTTCACATCTAGCAAGCTGCAAGCGTATATAGGCTACGGTAACTACTTGTTTGTCACCCAAGTAGTATAAAAAAATCCTGACGATATATCTTACTGCATAATTCTGACATGGCTATCGAAACTTCTCGATCAAAATGGCGACAGCTAAACTAACAAAACGAACCTTAATATCGTTTGTTCTATTTTCAAGACTAATGATTTCTAAACAACGGAGGGTGAGTGATGTTTAACATTAACGGGATCCCTGCTTCGGCACATTTCTACACAGAGATAGAGAGGAATAATTTCGACAATGGATGTACGCGTACAGATTTGTTATTTGATAAAAGAATTACCATTTAAACTCGAAGGAAAACTCATTTAAGTTTGCCACGAAAAGAAAACACGATTGTTCGCAGATTACGGCTTGAGGAATTAGGTTTTGATTTTCCCCCAAATATCGGAATGCTTTCTTTTCGTCTTATTTGTTATCTTTGCATCACTTTATCATTATGTCCACATAATAAAAATAAATTATGCAAAAAACTGAATAAATTTTAAAAATATAATCTTTTTCTTCACGTTTGGTTAGTGGCCAACCTGGCGACATAGTTGTTTAGATCGATCTCTGTCGTAATCTAACGACTGTTAACAGTCGGGACTGACTTTTAACGAGCCCTAAGAAAAAAATAAAATAAAAATGGTTTAGTATAAGGCTCACTGCCACATTTCACCAACGGACATCTCAATATTGGCAGGAAGTTTTAACTTACATTTGAAAAATCTAAATATACACATCTTGTCGTTTTCTATAGCCAACAGAGTGAAACATATTCCCACATAGTCCACAAGACTAAGTGTGCGCTTCAACACAGCAATCACAGATGGCATACACTCTCACAGTACGGCAATCCGACAAATATGTAAATCTAGTAAGATACATTCGAGACCTAAGTGAGTTCTAATGGTAGTAGTAAACTTGGAAAAATATTTTCTCATACTTTAGATTATCCACATGAAACTGTTTATTTGTGTACTTACTCTTAGAAATTGCGCCAACTTATTTACACCATTTTAACTATACTATACAGCAAAGTTACTAATGTGCTAAGAAACTAAGCGAGCCTAACTAGGGAAAGGACCTCCACTTTACGGCAGACCACAGCCAAATAACCAAAGAAGTTTTATTTAGAAAGGAGTCCAGCCTAAACTCTACTCACCTCTTCAATGCCAAGCGAGATCCCACACACGCAAATTAGGAAACGAGTAGGAGCTGGGGTTCCACAGTACCTACATAACAATAATTACCCAGCAAAAAAAACTATTTTTCTTTGAACTCGATATCGTTAGTACCTATGCAGTAAAGGTGGAGTACTTCGAAACAATTATTTTAATACTCACACTAGTTCATAGAAAAATAATTTCTACGAACCATTAAATTTTAAAATGTGCATTCTATTTGAACACCATGTTTTCGTGACGGAGTATCTCTAGTGCGCTGGAGATCCACATATCCTACTAATATTATAAACGCGAAAGTTTGTAAGTATGGATGGATAGACGGATGGATGGATGTTTGTTACTCTTTCATCTCAATTTAGCACAGAGATAGATTATGGTCTGGAATAACACATAGGCTACTTTTTACAGCGATAACCGACATCCACGCGGGCGGAGCCGCGGGCAACAGCTAGTACAAATATTTAAGTATATATAATTACACCTCTATGTGTTGTAAATACATTACTTCTATAAAGTCCTTCCCCAGTCGGGCTTGCTGGCTTGTATGGTGCCCTACCTCTCTTAAGTTAAAATTAAGTTTAATTTCAGTATATAGAGACAACTAATAAACTAACACAGTAATAGAATTAACACGAATGAAACAGAATAAAAACCTTACAAAATCATTTGAAGAACACAAACCTAACTAATTCGGTTAGACGCGAGATCTAAGGGCAATTACAAATTGAATAAGACTCGCCTAGAGCATTACCAATTACTTTACTCTGTCTACAATACTTATATATTCTTGTATAGCCAGTACAATACTGGCTTTTATCATACTTTTGTATTTAAAATACATATGCTGAAAGAATGGTTAATACGATTGTTTTATATTACTTAGGTGGCAAACAAGCATACGGCCCACACGATGTTAAGTAAATACCTTTGCTTATAGACGCTTTTTTTAAACCACTTGAGTGGCAAACAATTATCCAGCCGGTTACCGTAGCCTACTGACACTTGCATTAACAGAGAGGTATTACTTGCGTGTTGCCCATTCATTTTTTTACACCAGGCTTTTAAGATGGAGTATCCCTGGGTTAAGAAGACCCTTAACTTGAAATTTTGCATATAAGTTTCTTAAAACAATATTAAGAGAACACTAAGGAGGATTTACGGGAAATTTTACCCCTGAAAAGGTAAATTAAGAGATGAACCGTTATGTACGTATGGAAGTTAATAATTTCCAAAATAGCGGTACGGAATTTTATATACTTGCTTTTGGTCAGAAATTAATGTTCACGTATATCGGCGTTTTCAAAATTCTAAGAGGGTGAAAAGGGATTTCTAAAATCAACCCCTAAAGTAAGATATTGTTTAACCCGGATGGTGATGGTGCCTGCCGATAGTTAGGAATCTATACTTAATATAATAAAGCTGAAGAGTTTGTTTATTTGTTTGGTTGAACGCGCTAATCTTTGAAAGTACGACTAGGATTTTTTTTTTTGATGAATAGTGTATTTACCTAGGAAGGCTATATAACATCACGCTATGATTAATAGGAGCGGAGCAGTAGTGATATATGTTGCAAAATCGGGGAAAGTATTCCAAATTACCACGCGGACGAAGTGGTGGGCGACCCCTAGTATAAATATAAAGTCGATGTGGTCAACGTACCAGCCTGAACCAGGCTACGACAAAAAGTCGCAGTGGAAGACCACCTGCCACCTGGCTAACAACGATCCAAAATTACCTTAAAGATAAAGGGATAGATGCCCCGACTACGCGGAATAGTAATAAGTGGGTAAGACAAATAAGGAGAGCCGACCCCAAATGATAGGATAAGGTTTAGAATAGAAGAAGAAGTGGTCAACGTGTAATGTATACAGAAACTAATGTACACTTCTAAAAATAAATAAGTACGTAAGTAATGGAACGTAGTATTCTAAAAGTTAAATTAACAGATCACGTTAGAAACTCAATACTACGTTCCAAGACGCAAATTGCTGACGTAGGCCACTCAGCAGCCAAGCTAAAGTGGAACTGGGCGGGTCACGTTAGTCGCATGCCGGAGGAGCTGTGGGCAAAAATAACAACGCAGTGGGTCCCAAACACCAAACAGCACATACTAGTACACATACTAATAAATGTATGGAAAAGCGAAACTAAAACTTTTTCTCATTCCATTTTGCCAGAGTACTTCTGAGTGCATCGGCAGAACGACACGAGTTGAACTGGACCGCAAAATCGTATTTCAGTGCAAACTCTGCGAAACCACTTATTTTATTGCGTGTACATTCGCAGTTGTTAACTTCGTATAAGAGTTAATATATATATATTCATTACACTGGGATATACTCGGACAAACAATAATTATATTCAGTAAATTTAAAGTTGAAGCCGAGTTTTCTAATACATACACTATATGTTTAAAACTCGGTTTAACAAATAGTTTTTTAAAGTAGTACCTTTAAAATACTATTTGTTTTTAAAGGTACTAAGTACTTAGGTTGCAAACAAAGTTACGGTCCTCCTGATAGTAAATAGTTGATTAAGGAACAGAATACTTAATAGTACAATTAAGGTAACGTCTCATTTCTGCATTTTATAGATCCCATGTGATTAGAATTGTCAATATCAGTCATATTTCTACCCAGACTCCAAGTTGTCACTGAGCATTTTTTGGCAGAGAAATGTCAAAAACATGGAACCTCCGCATGGCAGTCCGTACGCACAAATACTGCGTTATTGACACAGTCTGTGAAAAAGTAATTAAAATTATTTCTTTAAGTTAACCTTAGCAATGAATCCTTATTTCCCTTAATCGGGCCATAACTTGAAAACAACTTTACCAACAAATACTTTATAGAAAGTCCTTACGGAAAAAAAAAGAGATTGCATAGAAAATCTAAAAAAGAAAATTCTGAAAGAAGTCGGGGCGGACCGCAATAAATAAAATAATATCAAATCATTTTCGGATTTCTCAAAACAAAACCTCTTTATGAAATATCCCAAACATGCAATCTTCATTCATCATACAGTAAAACGTAAAACCCTTATCATACCCCAAACTCCCATCTACCATAACAGCAATATTACAACTAATACCTACTACTATATATATACCTATAGCTAAGTGATGCAGAACTGGAGCGAACAAGTTGGTCCGTTGCGGTGGGCATGGACTCAACTTTACTAAAACTAAAATGAGGGCATAAATTCTCTAACGTCATTAGCTTAACGTCGCGAGTAGTGTTACCAAGCTTTAAGTACTTTTAGATAATAGTATAAAAGTGATTAAGGAAAATAAGTCATTAAAACGCGATTGACAGTTCTGTGTTAAAAATCATACCTACTTAAATAATATAGTAATAGGCACCCATAATATATATCTATATGTCACGGGTCTCATCTACTCTATTAAGAGAGCTAAGAGGGTTTAGGCCTTAATTCTCATACACTGGCTTATAGCGGGTTTTTGGATCAGATATGCCTTTAAAATTACTTCTGAGATATGCGGGTTTCCTCACAATGTTGTCTTTTGTCGTTAGTAGATGGGAAATCATTTGACGTATACATTTCACAAACTGACTTTTAAATTGGTACTGCCACCTGGGATCAAACTCACGCCTCGTGTGTACAAGTCGGTTACATACCCACATGGCTATCACTATCAATTTCAGGTTTATAAAATCTTAGAAATAAGAAAGTAAAAATTAACAATAATCCATTTATAAAATGTTATAAAACCACTAAATTCATAAAAAAAGCATTAGGTTTAACGGTTTAATAAAAATGTACGATTCGAATATGCTTTTGCAAAATTTCATAAAAGATTGAAATAAAATTGTTGTGAACGAAAACCGAGCTATGTTGAGTGTGTTGTCATGTTCTTATTCAACCGTAAAGCCTTTTGGTTCCTGTAAAAGTACACCGGCACTATTTGCCAGCAGTTTTATGTATCGCTGCTATTTTGTTTTTCGGGTCAATTTTATATACTCGTAGGTATCTATTCTGATTTTTGCTTCGCATGTGTGGTCACTGTATCTACTTGCGGAGTTGATTTTACATTTTGATTTAAACTTATTATTTTGGTGAAATATTATAATATAAATTTAGTTGACTGTGATATAGTTTCTATCCAATTTAACAATTTTGTGATTTCGCCCAGTGTTTTAATAGTTTATTCTTGTACTTATGTTGTTCTTATTATCATCTTTTATTATTTCAGCTATGTATAACATAATGTAAGATGACTTTATATTGCGAATTACCTAAAGAGTCAGTTTCCGCCTGAGACGTATCTAAAGGGTTATTACGACTGTTATTTATTTTTATTAAATTTATATGGCAGTCCTGTGGTCCTACCAGAGAGCGTTCCAAGCGAGAAAGAGAGACGATGCTACACGCTTTATGGCTCCGTTTGATTTTCTCGAACTACTCAGGTTTAAACACGTCATGGTACGGCCTCTGTTCTTAAACTACACTTTGAAAAAGACACCTTTTTTTACGATTCGGCACGGATTTCAAAAATATCTGTGCTTTATATAATATTTATTTCTAATTCTAAATCTATTTATTTTGAATTGTGAACGCACAATCTAAATAAGAACATAGTAACTGTAAGAGTTTCTGTAATGTGTAATCAAACGTAAAACCCAAGATTTTTAAAAGAACACTTTTTATCAGGGCTTTTTAACTTTTGACAACCCTAAATACAAGTAACATTTTGTACATTGCCGTTGTATTCAAAGACATCAGACAAAGATTGTAGAGAATATTTCGGGAATGTGTTACTTATTCATTTGGTGTGCAGTATTACGTAAGTTAACTTCGTTTGAAGTCGAGCTCTCGACATGCATGTGGACTTAAGAGAAGAGCTTCGAGAACACGAGTCGTTACTTCTCGTGTTTGTATTGCACTTTATAAAATGGGTAGTTCTGTCAACGAGTGCAACTGAAGATAAGTTACTTTTAAATAAAACATTCATGCTTATCTACACTAATATGCACATATTATAAAACTGAAAAAAATGTTTGTTTATTTAAACTTGCTAATCTCTGTCACTTATGTTATCTAGCTTCCAGGGAATTGGTATCACGAGCTGATTCGCGTCGAATAGCGTATTTTGCGTCCGGGTGGATTGCTGGGATTCTTTCTATCGATGAAAGCCAGCAGACTCTTGATCCCGTCGACTGCCTCCCGTAGGGTGACTGGGCGGCCCAGGTACTTCTCCCTGTATGTGGCGACTTCCGGGCAGTGCAGCAGCACATGCGCCGCCGTTTCATCCTCCATCATTCAAACTGCATAGAAGACTGTCGGTAGCTTCTTAGGAATTCTTAAGGCGGTTTCAGTTTAGTGTATTTTTCTGCGCAAAAGGCGCACCCATATGCGCTTCCAAAAACTAGCTCATACGCGCGTTTTAAACGCTAGTCTGAAACCGCCCTTAAGGTGGTTACATAGTATTGTGATCCATATAACAATTTACTGACATTTTGGATCGAAAGTTAATCATGCCGAGATTGACAATAGCATCCGTTCAAGAGCATGACGTTTCATCATCATCATCATCTCAGCCATAAGACGTCCACTGCTGGACATAGGCCTCCCCCAAGGTTTTCCACATCGTTCGGTCCTGAGCTGACCTTGTCCGTCGGTTGCCCGCAACCTTTACCAGGTCGTCGGTCCACCTTGTTGGAGGCCTGCCCACGCTGCATGACGTTTATACCAGCCATAATGCGATTTGCCAAAAAAGAATAATTTCCGTAAAAAGAAAGTTGTTTCTTATGTATATCTATTGTAATACTGGTACCTTTTCAACTGTGAGCAAACAAACTGAACTGAATAAACCAACAACCAAATCAGAGAGGAGAGCAAAAGATGCATCTTATTATTCAAGACAAGGAGGTCGCTATTTTAATAAACATCGTAGCAAATTGTCTCGCTGCCGTGCCATGTATTATGTATTACGAAGAAGGGATACGTTTATTGTGTGGTTCAATATGTCCTTATATACAACAAACAATTTTTAACATTTTAGAATAATCCGTTCTTAGTCTTCACTTACGTCATGCTAGCGAGCAAGCGTGATTGAAGAAGACCACAGCGGAGTAGCTGTGTTCCTGTGTATGAGTACAGGTCTTCAGAGCCCATTTAAGAATAAGAAGAATTCCTAAGAAGCTACCGACAGTCCTCTATGTAGGGCCTGAATGAGGGAAACTGCCCGACACTGCCCGAAAGTCGCCACATACAGTTTTTTATATTTAGGTTTAGTTAGTTTAAATAAGATTCAAATATTATTCTTGTATATATAGCATTAATTTAGAGATGGGTTTAGAAGAAACGTTTTCCGATTCCAGGTCCTAGATACTTCATCTTAAAGCCCTAGTGTAAAAAATACCGCCAACTAAAAAACGGCGAAACGGATTTACATGAAATTAGGCACATAGATAGAATATTGTCTGAAATAGCACACAAGCTAATTTTTATCCCAAGAATCACTGCTCCCGTGGGAAACCAACAGCTAATTATACGTGAATTTTATTACATCTTGCTTGAAGAACTAATAACATTACTAGCACCTGAAAAGACCTATTATAATATTTATATTCTAGTCGTAAAAACATAACGCCGAGTGCGAGGAATAGCGGTTGAATAAGTGACACCCGCCCGATGGTCAGACGATATAAGAAGGACGGTGGGAATCCATTGAATGAGCTTGGCACAGGACCGAAACAGATGGCGCACAAAAGAGGAGACATATACCCAGCAGTGGGTGGATAAGGGTTGACAAAGAAGAAGAAAAAGAAGTGACTGTTACTATTAAAGCAATTAAATTGAAATACCTACCTTGGTTAGATCAATTTTAAACTAAAACAACTTGGTTAGTGAAGTCTTTTTTATACTACTTGGGTGGCAATCAAGCATATGGCCCGCCTGATGTTAAGCAGTTACCGTAACCTATTGACGATTGCAATGCCTGAAGTACCACTTGCGTGTTGCCGCCCCGTTTCCTTTTACACCGAGCGCTTATTTAGGCATTTTTAATGAAACGTATTCCTATCTCAGGGATACTCCATCTTAAAGCCCTGGTGTAAAAAAATGGGTTAGCAACACGCAAGTAAAACCTTTTGTATTGCAAGCGTCCAAAGGCAGACTCAAGGAAAAAGAAAGGTAACTGCTAAACATCAGGCGGGTCTTAGCTTGTTTGCCACCGAAATAGTATAAAAAAAACCTTTTACCTCTCGTTTTTATTTATATTGACAAATTTTCACGAACCAAAATATCTACATAATATTCATGGCATGTACCTACTTATTTCAATCAGAGCATTTGCATATTTCAACTGTGTACGTACAAAAATTTGCATGAAATAACCTTTGAGCAGTTTGCAGCCGTGTTTCATGCCCACTTAACTAATTACTAACTTCACATGAAAATCAACTAGGTACATACATTATTTTAATGAAAGTTTATTCATATTTTTTACAACTTTTCGTTGCATATTCTGGTTTTTTAAGACAACGCCCGCGCTTGAAAACAAGACTATGCCGCGGGGGACTTTATAAACATACAATTCACGGACAAATTACACCCAGACTCAGAAAAAACCATTATGAATCACACAAAGTTTTTGTTCCGTGTGGGAATCGAACCCACGACCTACGGCTTATCAGTCAAACTAACCGATTTGCACGCAAGAGGTGCGAGTTCGATCCCGGGTGGCAGTACCAACGCGTATTTCATTTTGTGAAGTTTATATTGTACTAATCCAATGAAATGCTTTACGCATACCGCTCCGCCCGGGGAAGCGAAGCGGATATGTCTGACTCTCCGGCCTAAAGGTGGTAGGCGGCCGGCATACCGAGTTAAACCTCCCTGTGCACCTGCACCCGCTTTGCCGTTTTTTGCCGATGCTCCGTTAACCATACCACAAAATTCTGGTATAACAAGACTGGTGGACAAAGCGCGATTAATACTCCTGTTATTACAAGCGTTTATAGGCTACGGTAACTGCTTACCATTAGGTAGGTCGCTTGTTTGTAGAATAATATCTATTCGCCTGAACAATTTTATTCTAAACAAAGCAACATTTTTCAATTTACCCACGCTACGTTAAAGCGGGTATACAATATGAATGTTGATTTTACATTCCATCTAGCAGGAGATCTCTCGTGTAGTAATAGCTTTATTTGTCTGCGTAAAAGGCAGGTAAATCGAAATTTTGTGTATCTACTAAAATGCAATTTGTAACGATTGAAAAGGACTTAGTACACTACTTTGATACAATAATGCATTTTTATCTTTTTTACTATTGACTAGATCGTTGCTTCGGAAGCATAAGGATGCGTTTCTGATGTAGAGGTCCAGGTTTCGGTTTCCAGGTCAGGTAAATGTCATTGTATTTTTTATTAGATCCTTGTGCCCGATAATTCTGAATTATTCTGTCTATAAGAAGAAGCTAAGAAGATAGTAGAGCCAACTTATTCAAACAACCAATTCCAGGCGCAAACCCAACAAATTACAATATACCAGCAATTTCATAGTAGATGCTGAAGAATCTAGGGAATAATTACATGCATGCGGACAGCACCAAAGATCCCCAAAAGGGTCGAAATATTCTGTCCAACAAAGTCAGCCCCAACTAAAATAAGGGCCAACTTTAATGTGTAAACTTTAAGCAAATACAGCCACAAAGACAAATCTACTAGTTTTTGTCAGTAGAATCCCACAAGGATTTCGATTCTTTTGAATAAAATATAGCCTATGTACTATTCTGATATATAAACTATCACATACTGTTTCAAAAACTTTCGACTAGTAGTTTTTGCGTAAAGAGGATCAAAAATCCACACATCCAAACATGGTCTTACCGAATGACGCAATGCACCTCGTAAACGGAGTGAATACGAGGTTTCCTAGAAATAATAGATTCTATCTAACCTCGCTCATCCCTCGCTTAGCTCAACTCAGCCAGCAATATAACCTCATCCGTTTAAGGCACCTAACGTTGCTGGAAGGAAAAGCGCTATAGCAATTTATTTCGTTAACAACGATCATCTATTTGGAGTCGTTTAAAGTCAGGACATTCGGAGAAGCAGATGGTAGAATTACCTATTGGCACTTTGCGTACATGGTAATAAAATGGGTTTAAAATATAGGTTCATAACAAGTATAATGCCTTATTCCCCAAAAGGTTAAGCAGAAACACCTATGATGGAAATGTCGCCCCTCAACGCTAGTAATTTTTTTTTTATAGAATAGAATAGAATTTTATTTCAACATAAGTATTACATAGTACACACTATAAACTTAAATTGGTCATTAGGTAGTTAAATTTATGTGGTTACAAAGCGGTATACATTTAAAAACTTTACCTCCCGTGCTAGTCAAAAAACTGTGTAACGGCAAGGTAAGGATTCACACTTTAAAAAAATATTAAGTATCGGTGTAGAGATATTTCTGTTAGTAAATATTAATACCATTATTACAAAAATGCTCGATGATGTGATTATAGTTAATCACGTAGTATATTAAAAAATAACAGATAAAAAAAGAAAAGCTTAATATATATACAAATTATCTTAAATTTAAAATATAAATGCTACAGTAATAATAAAATAGGTATTTATTACACTTAGAGGTCAGTATTTCATCATCATCATCATCTCAACCCATAAACGTCCCACTGCTGGGCACGGGTCTCCTCCAAACATTTGGAGGGATATTAACCTACTATACCACGCTGGCCAGACGGGTTGGCATAGGGTTTTATTTCAAGTTTTCCCTCTCTTCCGGTGGATATTGTCTGCTAGACTTACTCCCTTAGTCGACTCTTACGACACCCTCGGGATAGAAGGGGGTAGTGACATTTGTATTCTTAATCCGTCACCACACGGATATTAAAACGGTCAGTATTTAATTGAAATTATTATAAATAGGTATATACATTAAAATAATGTTGTTATAATAAATAAATATTAAAGGGATTATTTATATTATTATATTTTATTTCAATAATATTGGGTAGATATCTGATTTATTATAAAATATATATTATTGAAATCAAATAAAATAAATATATAATTCGTAAAATAACACATTATTGATTTGGTTATAATGTCACACTACGTTTTTGTATCTTGTCTATATTTTTTTTACCAATCCATAATGTCCTAATGCAGGTCTTCAACGTCTCTATTTGATGCCAAATCTACCCAGTCCTCCGCAAAGGCGTCCAGCTCATCACGCCAGCGTTTTCGGGCGTTTTCTACTGCGACGACGCACGGCGTCCATCCTCAAGCAACCACTCGTCTATATTACCGCATAATATTTATTCAGTTGCTGCTCTAAAACGTCATCAGCAGTCGTATAAAAAATATTTTCAACCGAGATAGTAAAATTATGAGTTCTGGACAAAATTAAAATCGTAGCAAAACGGAACCAACGAAGGAAGTTTCCGGGACCGATATGCAGCATACATTATTCAATAAGTCCGCTACGTATAGGGCCATAAAAATAGCGGTGGAACAATTTTATGACAATTTTTTATACATTCATGGTGTCAATCAAGCTTACGGACCGCCTGATGGTAGATAGATATATATAAAACTGATGATAAGCAGTTATACGGTAGCTGCTTACCATCAGTTTTAGCTTATAGACTCTGACTATACCAGTAGTAATGCTACTGGTATTGTCGACGTTATATCTTATAATACCAAGTTTTGTGTTACGGGTAACCCTGAAATACTGACATTTACGTTTCGTTTCACTGCACAATTGTTATAGTGTAATATTATCAATCCCTTATGGAAAGGTGCCCAAAAGACTGGCCACATTCCCACGCTGGATTGCAAGGCTAATACGTTGACCCAAGTAAAGGCCAGCGTTAGGATCGTGAGATGACTCGACCAAACGCCTTGATATATCACGATACAATTTGTGGGCACTTGGGCCCCATGGTCCTAGAGTTTCGACCCCAAAAGGCTCAAAAATGTAAATGTAATGTAATGTAATGTTTTTTTTTTCCTTATTTATATTATAAATTTATCTACTCGTCACTTATTTATATTTTAAATTTAACTGCTCCGCTAGGTGTCGATTACCTTCCCTAAGGGGTCCTAGCAGAATATTATCAGCGCTGCAGCGTCTGCGATGTTGCAATTAATCGCTGAGCTAGGTCTTGTTTTGTCTTGTAACCATTATGTATATTTAGACTACTGTAGTAAGATGTAAAGACAAAATAAATATTTTTTCTTTCTTTCTTTCTTTTAAATAAGCATTTACGAATATAAAACATAACATCGATTATGCACTATACGTCATAGAACATCGAGGGGTACGTAGCGGTGCGGATTTTTAAATCGCAAGCTTGTCACAATCGATCCATAAATAGGTGACTATTTTTAAAAAACTCAGAAAGACCACTCTGAGACTCAGAAAGCACGTAAAACCGTTGGTTCCGCGCCTGATCTCTCTCCAGTCGTATCGGATAGACGTCCCATTGGATTATGAGAGTGAAGGAATAGTGAGTGCATCGCCACCATGACCTAATTAGGTCTAGACGATTATTATTATTATGTGATATTATGAACAGATAAGATGGAAGCCAAATGAATGAAGTGACTAGTCAATACATTTTTATCTATGACTCCTCCGTCATACTTCTAATTCAATTAATTCTGTAGTCCAAGACGATCAGATTTAGCATTTTCCGGGTATCCCGAGTATCATAAAATACCAAAAAGCTTGGATTACTGCCTTGCCAAAATATCTAGTCGGCAAAAAAAGCAAAGAATCAATATCAAATAAAACCGTTACCCGCTACTTCTATAACCCTAAAATCAAAGGTAGCCGGAACTGTCGAGGCCCAGCTCTTGACCAGACCAATTGTACGGTGACTGCCCATTTCAATTTGGTTCAAGCGAACAACTTTTGGAAATTTGCTGAGTCAGATCTTAAGCTGCAGAAACGTTTAGGTTCAGGTAATAAATGTTAGGAACGTGAGGAGCTACTGATTAAAAAAGGAAAGCAACATGTCATGTCCGGTTACATTTGTAATCCTTCACTATCCTCTTATTCCCTCACTGCTATACACACTGCTGTACACTGTAATAGCAATCCGAGTAACGGAAAGAGATCAAGCGTAGGACAAACGACTTTACGTGCTTTCGTGTTACGGGGATTCATGATTAGACCAAACCAGGAAATCGAACCCGGTATCTCGTTATTGTATTGGCAATTAACGACTATTAGACCAATGAGCCTGTTCTGATTCCAAATGTACAATAAGGGACATGAAGCAGTAAATCCCTCGTGTACATTGTATATTCTTAACCATCCAAATTTTAATGACGCATTTTAATTTTAAAAGACGCCTTTTACGAACCGCGCTGAGGAACGGGCTGTTTCGCGGGAAACTTTACTAACAACACAATCCACAAAGTACACCCAGATTGGAAACAACAATTTCTTTCTCGTGTAAAGTTTCAAGCCATAACATGCTGCGCAGTAGTAAATGGTGAGTCCTTTAAATCACTGAACTAACGAACGGTATAGTCGAGTTTTTTCTTTAGTTTAGTAACTCGAGGAAGTGTTAGACTAGTCACTAAACCGCAACAGAACGTAAAAAAACTATTATTATAATATCAATCAATCAATCCTTACTAATATTATAAATGTGAAAGTTTGTAAGATTGGATGGATGGATGGATGTTTGTTACTCTTTCACGTAAAAACTACTGAACGGATCTAGATGAAATTTGGCACACAGATAGATTATGATCTGGAATAACACGCATTTTTGCAGCGATAACCGACATCCACGCTGGCGGAGCCGCGGGCAACAGCTAGTTTATTTAATAAAATACATGTTTCGATCATATCAACGAAGTGAAAAACCTTAAATTAAACAACATTTTATAGATAAATAAAAACAAATTGATTGTCTAATACAATGTATGCTAATGCTTTTCCAATAAGAAAATTAAATGAGACATTAATTCACTGAACATAATGATTTTATAATGTTGCTTCCCAGCTTGCAAATGCCTTATAAATATTAATGACTACGTTGTTTACCGCAATGTTAAGAGGAATTTCAAATTCCTATCATTAAATAATAACAATATAAAATATAATATGACTGCTACCAACAATATGAATGCTTTTGACACCAAAAATATTCCATCGCTAAAGCAGTATTTGTAAGAAAGGTTTGTAATCCCTTCAAGATAAGAAAGGATTGTCACCAACACCTCAAGGCAGGGACGTTTTCAAGAAAACATTTACTTAAAAATATGAAACATTTGGAAGGTAGACTTGAAACAAAAGATAGATACACAAAGGCTCAAACGAAAGGCGACCCATTTTCATAACGTATTTCAAAGACGAATCTCCCCCTGTATCTAAATCCGCGAGAAAGGAACGGGTTCAGACGTGCCTGTCGTAAAAGTGCTCGAAATAAACGCGTACAGTAAACAGATTTTATTAGATTTTTTAATAGGGGAAGATAAAATCAAAATAAATAAAGAAAAATTGATAATATTTGATATTAAGGTACAAGTTACACAGAAACAGACTGATTTGTCATTCTGTGGTATAATTTGCAGAAGCTAACTGGAGACTCTTATAATAGCAATTCACTACTGATATACCAAAAAAAAAACCAAGATACACATTCAGCGTCTCAAAATTGTGCGCATTGTTGCGTATAATTCAAATGTACAGCATCGGCAAGTCAGTTCACTAAACTACAAATTCAACTTTATGTAATTTGTATAAAGTTGAATTTGAAATGTGTGTATCTCAATGTTCACGGCAAATAAATTGAGATCAGATAGGGTATTGGAAATATATAATGAGACAAATTACCTTGTTTTCTAGTCCTTGAATAGTGTGAAAACGTCTGGTAAACACATTATTATAGATAAACTACACCCAGACGCAAAAACAGATAATCCTGCTCATCACACAAAGATTTATCCTTGGTGGGAATCGAACGCAGCCACGAGCTTAATAATAATTTACTATCCACTAGATCTACAGGCCAGTCAGCAACACGAATAAACAAACCAGCCCTTCTAGACAAGTGGCAAAACCGATAGTCGAATCGAATAGAATAGATTTGACGCATATTAAAGACATTAACTTATGTCAAATCCCATACATTTGCTTTCTATTCTATTAGACTCGACTATCGTTCATGCCACTTGTCTAAATAATAATAATAATTTATTAAGACAACAGAGATCCTTGGTGTTAGTTACAATTCTAAAGAGGCAGGTGTAACAATAAAACAAACGCTACTTGTAAACCGAGCTTTAGCACACCGACATGTTCAATATAAGTATGCACGTACTCCCCACATTAGAATAAAGACGTTTACGTAGCAAACGAGCGTGTATATCGCTTTTTTTATGCTACTTGAGTGGCAAACAAGCATACATACGGCCCGCCTGATGTTAAGCAGCTACCTTGCAATACCATAGGTATCACTTGCGTATTGCAAACCCATTTTTTTTACACCCGAGCATTAAGATGGGGAGTATCCCTGGGATAGAGATATGTTTCTTTCAAAACGCATCCCTAATGAGCGCTGGAGACCTGTACTCACACACAGGAACACAACTACACCACTGTGTCTAGTTATTTGGCTGTGGTCTTCTGTAAGGTGGAGGTCCTTCCCCAGTCGGCCTCGGCCCTACCTACTCGCTTACTCTCTGGCCACACATTACTACATCTAATAATTAGCACAATTTGTACAAAACTAATTTAGCTTGTTTTATTTGATTTGTTTTAGCTGCGCGCTCGCTACTAACGGGGAGCTATACATATCGCACCCCCCACAGAATAAAGGCGTAAGATGAAAATATCAACTTTTCAGGAAAATTAAAAAACCGTTTTTAGTGAATAATTTAGCAACTATACGTCCTATCAAAATGATTGAGATGTCAAATGAAAGCTAATTTTTTTTCTGTTTAAATTACTTTAAAACAAAATAAATACTAATAAGATTCTCTTAAATATTAAGGAAAACGTATAATACCATAAATTGAAATGATTACCTTGTTGGTAATCATCTATTACCACTGTATTCGTGGCAAAAAGTTGTCCTCGCAATTAGCGTAATAATCAACAGTCACTTTATTCGGTAAAAGATGCTCGTTAATAACATTCAGTAATGTATTATGACGGCTTTCTTTTGATTAAAAATAAAGCAGACTTTGTGCGTTATGGTTTATGGCGCCTCATTTTCTACAAGAGTAATAATGTAACTATAGCAGGGGAGCCCATGAAGGGATTTACTAAAGCGCGACAGATTAATATACAGGGGGATTCCTTGTACCTGGTTACGTACCACCACCAAATATGAGCACCATAAGGCCGCCCGTCAAGGCTAAAGGATCAGATTAGTAAAAAAAAAAACATCATTTATTCTCGAGCGCATCAGATTAAGGTAGGGTGAGTTAATTACATGCTAAAACGTGTATATTCCACTAATCTGACAATTTGCGAGTGACGCAAAGAAAGGGGAGGGCTGCAAAGTTGTAAAAAAACGTCATCTCGTCATTCTCGAGCGTGGCTGATTTTTTTTTTATTTTGAAGGAAATAAGTCAAGAAAGACAAAAAATATATAATATGACGATTTCCATAAGTCGAAGTAACAAAAATTAGTCGATGAAGTTTAATACGTGCAGCTTTGTAATGCCTCATTCCCATATTCCCTTCTATTCCTCTCTCACTTTTTCTCTATCTATTACTCTCTAACTCCGTCCCCACTCTGGTTTCTGTTGCCATTACATGACTGTATGGAGGATGTTCCAACATTTTGGAGCCCACTTTTTCTATGGCAGCCATCACAACTTGCGCCTTGTGAACGGGTGCGTTGTCGTGTAAAAGCAGCACCCTTTTGGTCAATTTGCTCCGCCTCGTCTCCTTCACAGCATTGCGCAATTGTTCTAGCAGTGCAGCGTAGTACTCTCCGGTTATATTGACACCCTTTCCCTTATAATCTATCAACAAAATTCATTCTGTATCCCAGAAAATCGTCGCCATGAGCTTTCCAGCCGATTGGGACACCTTTTTGTGCCACTGCATGAACTCCTATTTCGACTCAGGCTTATAATGGTAAACCCAAGATTTATCCCCAGTCACAATCCGGCCCAAAATGGCTTCTTTGTTCTCAGCACAGAGGTCCAAAAACTCTTGACAACACGCAACTCGTCGCTGCTTCTGATGTGGCGTGAGCATTCACGGTACCCACCTTGCGCACACTTTTGACATGCCAAGATTGTCGTGTACACGACTGTGATCGCTTCAATAGGCCGCCCTGCACTGAGGTCGTCTTCTAGTGAATCTCTGCCGTGCTTGAAGAGGTTGTGCCACTTTTAAATCATGGTTTTACCAGGGCATGAGTCCCCGTAAGGAGAAGACATCTCTTCTAAAATGGTTTGAAGAGGTTTTCCTTGCTTGGTAAGGAACTTGATGACAGCATTTGTATCTGAAATTAGTAGCACTCTTTCCAGAGTTTCTGAATCTGATTGAATTCTGAAATTTAGTCCAGTTTAACTCCAGTAAGCCACAAGTTTGCGCGTTCACCGCTAAGAAAGCCCCATTCACTTTGGCTCCACGATTCCAAGACACAGCCGTCGTCCTTGGCGTCCACATCTCCAGCGACGTACAGTTCCGACATCACTTGGAAGACCAGGCTAAGCTGGCATTTAGAAAGCTAGGTGTGCTCAACAAGGCAAAGTGGTACTTCACCGCGGGCCAAAGACTGCTGCTCTATAAAGCGCAAGTCCGGCCCCACATAGAGTACTGCTGCCACCTTTGGGCGCAAACATCCCCATCATGCAAACGATCAGATTAACATTCATGCATTATTAAAAATACGTAGGACATGGATGCTATCAATATCTGACGCACTCGAGTATGTCCATGCAACCGTTTTTTTTACATATTTGAAAATCTATAGCTGCTTCCCCCACCGATGAAAAGGATACATTATATAACATTTTTTTCTTTATATCATCTTAGTTTCGCAACTCAATACGTCTCTACGACGCTCGAGTAAATCCCCATTTAGCACCCTACTATTATACTATGATAATTGTGAATTTCCTTATGCTCCTACTTTGTGCAAAATTCTTTTCAATTTGTCAAGACTAGATTATAACGAAAACCTACGTTAATTTCTTCCCGCGAAAAAAGTGGTAAACGCGTCTTACAAATTAACAAGGTTTATTTTATTTCGATGTATACAGCCGCCATGTCGTATTACATGCTCTTAACATACTTTTCCAAAGTGTAAATGCTTATTACGATTTTGTTCGACGGAGGAACGTATTTTTTTCATCCGAGCAATAAAGAATTTATGTTAATATTATTATTAATATTATTATTAATATTATTTTAAAAAATCTGAAAAAAATCTGAGAAGAGTATTTGACCTTATAGATCACGAAAATGCAAAAACATTTAAAAGGTGGTAACCGCGCTTACGACTTTATTCTGCGGGGGTAGCGATATGTTCGCGCTGCGTTCTTCAGAGGTGTAAACATATTTTATTGCGTTTTAGTGACTTCTCAATAATTATGGGCCGTACCATGACGTCGTATAGCTACTCATATTTCGATCAATGACAGAGTTCCAAGATTGACTGGCCTGTTGGTCTAGTGGTTACTGACACTGACTGCTACGCCGGAGGTCGTGGGTTCGATTCCCACCCAGGACAAATCTTTGTGTGATGAGCACGAATGTTTGTTCTGTGTCTGGGTGTAATTTATCTATAATATGTATGTATTTAGAAATATATAAGTATGTTTATCAGTTGTCCGGTTACCATAGTACAGGCTCTGCCTAGTTTGGGATCAGATAGCGATGTGTGAGTTGTCCCGAATAATATTTAAAAAAAATAAAATATTATTTTTGTTTACCCTAAAAGTGCTCAACGAACCTAAAGAAGTTTTCACTTCAAAAATCTTTGAAGATTAAGTGTGTAGAAGACCTATCGAGTCCGTTCAAGTATACTTTTGTTTGACTTTGGGTTCAACTTTCACTGAAAGATGAATAAAAACTAAAACAAAAGTTTTGTATGTTTAGGATTCGTAGAAGTTTTCTAAAGATACTTCAAGAATCTAGATAATATATAAATATACAAATAAGTAAGTAGTTTAAAATAGAAAGAAATTTTATAAAAATAGCTAACGCAAACGTTGTTTTGCTACTAAATAATAAACAATAGTAATAGGGGTTGATCGTTTAATGCTGTATCATAAAAAAATAAAAATATATCAAAAAATTCAGGGGTGGACTATTCTTAACATTTAGGGGGATGAAAAATAGATGTTGTCCGATTCTCAGACCTACCCAATATGCACACAAAATTTCACGAAAATCGGTCGAGCCGTTTCGGAGGAGTTCAATAACGTACACCGTGGACACGAGAATTTTATATATAAGATTTGTATTATAATGATGCACTATGCACGCTTTTAAATCTTGTCAAGTCAACTTAAAGATAATAAGAAATAAGTACTTGAGTTGTTAAGTATTCTACGGAAAGGCTTCAAGGCACTCGAACGTTGCTCGCTGACTTCGTTGTACTCGAAAATGGGACCAAGTTACTGACAGGATGTTGTTTAAAACTTGCACCAGAATATTGTGAATAAATATATAATGTAAATTGTATACTACTTAGGTGGCAAACAAGCATACGGCCTGCTTGATGGTAAGCAGTAACCATAGCCTATGGATGCTTGCAATACTAGAGGTATCACTTGCGTGTTGCCGACCCAAAAATAAATTTATTGCATGTTGGAATTTCCCTGGGATAGAAAATCGTTTCGTTAAAAGCACATCCTTAAATGAGCCCTGGAAACCTGCACTCACACACAGGAACACAACTACATCACTGAGTGTAGTCATTTAGCTGAAGTCTTCTGTAAGGTGGAGTTCGTTCCCTAGTCGGACTTGCCCACTAGTAGGGAGCCTAAATATGGCACCAAGCATAGCAAGCCAACTGGGGACAGATGCTATGTCGATAAAAATAGCCTATAGTAGATACCTACTAAGGGACAATATAGCTTGCTATTGTGCAAGAATTTTCAGAATGCCTGCCTCCGTGGTCCAGAGGCCACAGTATGCGCCTGCTGTGTACGAGGTTGTGGGTTCGATTCCCACATAGGACAAAACTTTGTGTGACCCATAAAGAATTGTTCTAAGTCTGGGTGTAATTTATGTCCGTTAATTGTATGTTTGTAAAGTCCCCCGCGACACAGAGCTTGTTCTCTAGTGCGGAAGTTGTCTCTTTAAAGAAAAAAGAAAGAATTGAGGAGTATAAGTAGTTTCAGATTAAACTCTACACTACTTTACTTCCTTATATTAGTGTAGGATGTCTCGATTCACCCAACGAACATCATACAAATATTTTTATTGATCACCTACTCAAAAAAACTCAAACTCAAATTCTTTTATTCATTTAGGTTACAAAATAACACTTATAAAGGTCATAAATTATGAATACCTAAGCCAGAAAGATGATGTCAGCAAATTTTCTACCGCTAGTTCGCTGACGTGGAGCCTTGAGAAGAACTAGCAAGAAACTCAGGCCACTCTTGTTAATCGCCAGATAGTTGCAATCTTTTGTAAAATATAAGTACCTATGATAGCATGCAAGCTGATACAGTCAAAACACGATACTTACTTTATTGATAAAAGAAGCTAATCGTTCTTAATACTCGTCGTATGGTCACAGATTACTAAAGAGTGTATGGTGTTAAAGTCTGCTTCAATTTACATATTATTGCTATTAAGAAATAACGCAATATGTAAACAGTGTAAATTTTTATTATACTTACTACTTTTACGAGGTCGGTGTGAAAGGTCACACAAGATAAAATATTTACAAACGGTATCCATACCGGTCATTGGATTCATCATAATATCTTATTTTCACATACACTTTTATGTTCCTGGTTGTTGGTTGGTCCTTTTGCCGTGTCAACAAGCATAAGGCCAGCCTGATGTTAAACAGTTACCATAGCCTCATAATATGGTCGCTTGCAATACCAGAGGTATCACTTGTGTGTTACCAACCCATTTTTTTACAAGAGTTTCCCGGGGATAGGAAGATGTTTCTTTCAAAACGCATTCCTGAATGAGTGCACACACATGAACACAACTACACCGATGTGTGTAGTTATTTGGCTGTGGTCTTCTGTAAGGTGGAGGTCCTTCCCCAGTCGGGCTTGCTCCGTAATATGGTGCCCTACCTCTCTAATTCCTATTTGAAAACAAAAATGAGAATGTAATAAAAGTGAACGTGCCGATCTAATATTTTTATCTCAATATTATTAATAGTAGCGGTTACAAGGTCACTCCGAGGTGAAAGGTGCGTTTACGCACGTAACATCTTTACTTTTACCAGTTGTTACTTTATAGCGATTTGTACTAAAAACTATTTTAGCATTAATACATAAAGCATCGGTGGTTCAGTGGTAGAATGCTCGCCTGCCACGCGGGCGGCCCGGGTTCGATTCCCGGCCGATGCAATTTTGTTTTATTTTTATTATTTAGTCATATGATATTTTATAACATCATAACACTAAAAATCACATAATTAAGGCATACTACTACTGGCATTTATAGATCATAATTTAGTTTTTGAATTATTTTCCCGCCGTGTATTATAGCCGTGGGTGCTCTCTTTTTTAACCCCCGACCCAAAAACAGAGGTGTTTTAGGTCTATCTGTGTGTCTATACTTGAATAGTCCATCCTAAAGTACTGATATGTGATGCCCTAGGTATTGATAGGGTACGCAAGCTACGGTAACTGCTTATCAACAGGCACATATAATCGATACATGTCTGGGAGCTATGATGCTACCATAGCTCCCAGACATGTATCGATCATATAAAACTATTTCAATTGTGTACCTAGTTATTCAATATTAGGTACCTACTATATTATTATAAGTGTTACTTTGTAACCTAAATGAAAAATGGTTTTTTTAAAATTATTACTAGACGTTTTTCCTTCCTCCTGTCCTCCTTTCAGTATTCATTTCCTGTTATTATTTTGAGACAGTCGGGATTATTGATTTATTTATGCTATTGAGGTAGTAAACAAGCATACGGCCCGCCTATTGATAAGCAGTTACCATAGCCTTCGTACCCTATCAATACCTGGAGCATCACATACCAGGACTTTAAGATGGAAGTGAAAAAAATGTGAAGTATTTTAGAAAATAAACTCTTAATAAGCTTTAGGTATAATGGTAACTGGACCTAATAGGTATAAATACATCTAAACTAATAGTATGAAAAGCAAAGATTTGATTTTTGTTTTCATGTTACGATTTAAGTCCATTTTTTTACCGGTTTTGAAAATTCTTTCACTATTAGAAAGCTACATTATCAGCGGGTAACATAGGCTATACTTTATTTTAAAAAAAACGGGATCTCTACGTAAACTAAATAAATGTCTTACGGCACATTTATTTAGTTATCGTAGGGATCTCGTACTTTTTTTAAAGAGTACATAATAATACATTTCCAATATCGTCCACTACTTTTTTAACCGAATGACATTCTTTTAATACCTATTGAATTATACAAATCAACTGTATCGTACATAGTTTGTCTACCGATAACGTCTACAATGAAGTTAACTGCCTCCAAACTGAGCCTATTTATCTTCCAGGGTTCCCATAAATCTTAACAAGATCCCATAGATCCCAGAGTCATTCGAATACAATGGCAAGTGTATAGTCAATAAGATTTGTTAACTACTTAAAGATAATTGTAAAATTGTGAGAATTAATGTTTTTTGAGACGCTCATAGCTAGGTGCACTCGCTGTTCGGTAAACGAACAGCGGGTTAAGCTACCAAGGGCGCGGTAACCCTATAGATGGGTGACCGCATAGTGGTATTTCATCTGAGCGTCTCCGTGCTTCGGAGGGCACGTTAAAAGTCGGTCCCGTCTGTTATTAGACGTTGGATCAAGACAGAGGATATGGGCGATCTAAATAACTCTGTCACCAGGTTGACCACTAACCAAACGATAAGAAGAAGAATGTTTTTTTGACTAGCCTGGTGGTGTAGTGGTTTGCGACTCCGACTGCTAAGCCGGAGGTCGTGAGTTCGATTCTCAACCCAGGACAAATATTTGTGATGAGCACGATTGTTTGTTCTGCCTACCAAATTACCGTACTCTATAGAATATACCTAATTTAATTTAATTTTGACTTTAAAAATGCTAAAGTATCTTAAGCAAAGCGGCCGGTACCGATAGACAGGAGTGTTCCTAAAGCGAAGCGCACCCATTTTGAAACGCACCTAACGAAGCGCACCTAAAGTATTCCTCGAAACGCACCATTCCGGTGCGCTAAGGAAATCATAGCGCACCTGAATGGTGCGTTTCGAGGAATACTTTAGGTGCGCTTCGTTAGTTGCGTTTCAAAATGGGTGCCCTTCGAGGAATACCTCGATAGACAAGACCCTCATCTTTTCTATCCTACCAGTTTTTTTCTCATAGGTAGAGTTTTGGGTTGCATCACTTTCTGCACATTATAAATTTTAACACTAATCAAATTGTAACTACATATTTAACGATTGAAATGAGTGGCCTGAGTTTCTTGCGGGTTCTTTCCTTAGGCTCCTCCCCTGTCTGTTGGCAGTAGGCAAAGTAGCTGACGTCTCATTCAGCGTTTTTCATTGACCTGCATAAGCGTCACAGTGTGATCTAAATGAATAAATGATTTTGAATTTGAATATGAATCTGTGTCTGGGTGTAATTTTCCTATAATATGTACTTATGTATTTAGAAATATATAAGTATGTTAATGAGTTGCCAAGTTTAGGATCAGATAACATCATCAGATCAGACAACTCATACACCACCCGTGTATGAGTTGTCCAAAAATATTATTATAATAATTAGGTGGCTAAACAAGATGCCGTCATAAGACATGCTACTGTAATTACCATAAGGTAATTACAGCAGCATGTGGACGCTTTCAATACTTGGGCATCACTTGCCGAATGACGACATAAAAAATATAACACCAGGGTTTGAGATGAAGTATCCTCGGATAGGTTTATTTTAATACACATCCATAAATGAGAATTGGAGACCTGTAGGTACAACTATGATATATATATGACTGTGGTTTTATGTAAGGTTGAGGTCCTTTTCTAATCGGGCTTGCTCAATTATATGGTGCCTTCTTTTTACATAAGCTTAATGGCATCAATATATAAAAAAAGTATCACCGAGTGTATTAATTCATCCATTTCCTCAATTACTTGCGTAACGACAATAGCAAATTACAGCCTCATAAGTTTCCCCTACACCATTTAATAAATCCCCGACAATGACGTCACAGCATGGACAATAAGGCACCAATGCTACGTGTCCTCCTCTTATATATTATGCCGCAGTATAATCGAGTAAAATGGTTTTTCGCGAGAACCCTAGGAAGTTTGCAGAACTGAATAATAAGAAACTAACAAAGAATTTCGTTATCGTGATAGATGTTTTCAGGATCATTGTAAATCCGTGTGCTAAGAAAGATTGGAAACTTAAACGCTGATTGGTGACAAATTACGAATAAATGTAGCCGTTAGCCAATCAGCGCATCCGTCAGTGAGTATAACGTTTTTGCGATTTACCTAAAATGGGTCGGATTTTTGCAAAGTTCCTGAAAATATCTCGAATGCTAGCGAAATTCTTTGTTATTTTCCTATTATCTAGTGTTTTGCAATCTTCCTAGAGTTTTTGCAATAATCCGCTTTATCCGATTACCCTGCGACATATATGTCGTAGGTATCAAACGATCAATATGCGTTCTATATTTGCTCGGCGGTTTGCGAAGCCCGTAGGCCAGGAGCGACGCGAAATTTATCTTTATTGGACTTTGTGAGGCTTTAGGACATGCACGCCGTATAATGTTTGTCGAAAGGGATAAAGGAAAATGGTGATAAATTATTGTAGACGCCATTTTTAAGCTTTTTGTAAAATGTCGTTTGAATAAACGTTGAAATTTTATAGGAAAATAGATGTTGACCAAATTCAAACTAAATTTAGGTTACAAAGTAACAGTTATGAAGGTCACAAATTATGAATAAGCCGGAAAGATGATTACAGCTGAATTTTCCTATGGCTAGTTCGCTGACGTGGAGCCATAAGAAGAACTAGCAAGAAACTCAGGCCACTCTTTTTAATCGCCAGATAGTTACAATATTTTGTAAAATACAAGTATGGTACGCCCACATTGACGTCGGTTATCGCGACAAAACGTACTCTATGCCCTTTTTTAGGATACCATATCCTTGACTAATGTTATTAAGATTCATTTAGCTGTTTAGTCGTGAAAAGGCAACAGACAGACCTCAGACATGCATTTATTATATTAATAGGGATTTGGAATCATTGCCGGTCTACATCAAAATGTAAGTTGGAGAATCGGACAAGCTCTAATAACTTGGATTATTTAAAGGGAAATGAGTTTAGAAGTCTAGTCTGTGACTTGTAACTCTCATAATTACATATTATAATAAGTCACTTACACGTAATTTTTTAATTTAATTATTAAAATAAAAAAAAAATAAAAAAAAACAAAATTTCCAAATTGTATTGCATCGGCCGGGAATCGAACCCGGGCCGCCCGCGTGGCAGGCGAGCATTCTACCACTGAACCACCGATGCTACGTTCATATATGCCTAAAACCTGTTCCATAGACAATATATTAATATAACAAAAGTACAGTCAGCAAAACACTTATCTTTCACTTTTGTCGAATCATGTTTTATAATGCACTCTTTCAACATACATTTAGAACTTATGAAAAGTGAATGGGTAAACACTTTTATATGACTTGAATTATTTTTCTTAGCCAAAGTGATAAATCCAACATCACGCCTTTTTCAAACAGAGTTGGCAGGGGTGTATGACACCTCCATTGTAATTTCTTTCTAGTAGCAGTAGAACCTATTATCATATACTAGTTACCATTCCAGACTTCATGGTGCCATTGAGAATTTTCTAACCAAAATACCATTGCCTGACCAGGGACATGAATCCAGAACTCCCAAGGTACCATGGAACCAAAAGAACAGTTTAACGCGGTCTAGGCCATATTGGGTTTTTTGCAGGGAATACCCTGACCAATCCAGAGATCGACAACAGTCGAAGCAAAAAGGCAACAGTAACGTCTTACCATTAGGACAATGGTATGCTTGTTTGTCACAATTGCCACTAGTAAAATAATGATAAAAGAAATAAGCAGTTTAAAAGACCTGGATTATTTGATGATAGTAAATATGTTTTCAATGTGTAAACAAATAACAATTACTAGCCATTGTTAAAAATATCATAATAAATACATATTGTATGAACACAGGTGTTTTCCTAAAATAGATTTTTAGTATCTTGACAAGCGTTTGTTATTAAAACTTATTCTTTTTAGGGATTCGTACCCCGAAAGGAAAAAGCGGAACCCTTATAGGATCACTTTGTTGTCCGTCTGTCCGTCCGTCCGTCCGTCCGTCTGTCTGTCTGTCTGTCTGTCAAGACCCTTTTTCTTAGGAACGCGTGGAGCGTGCAGTCGAACCAACCATGCAGTTATGAACCAACCGTGCGGTTGAATACTGGCAATAGCTATCTCTATATGAAATATCTATATTATGACGTGACGCGCCGATAATTTCTTTTGGATTATGGTACGGCAATCCGATATAAATAACCGGTGAGAGATCAGGCGGGCATAGCTGTACCTATCTCACGGGGCAAGGGTTCGAAGACGTAAAATACACAAAAATAAACTAGTTTTCCAGGATAGGATCCAGGAGGGTCTGAAAAGGAGAGATTAATTTCCTGGTATGCTAAGGAGGGTCTGGACCCTCTAAACCTTCTCCTTATATGCCCACGATAAGCACCGTCAATTTCAGGCATCTATAGTGAATTTCTTCAACGCGACATTTATTTTTGACTTGGTACCAAGTCAATATTAACTGCTATCAAACCTCGTGAACAGTAGCATAGTACAATTTACGAAAAGTTAGTGGTGAAAGGCGTGCTCGCAGACGATATGCTTCATCTTCACTTATGCCACGATATAAAAACCTGTTTACCTACTAATATGTTATTTATTTATTTACTTAGACTTTATATACACAGAATGCATAAGGCCGGACTTAATTAGTGAGGCATTATCTACCAAAGTGTGCAGAAGGCTGAGATTATTTGCACAAAATCTTTAGGTTGACATATGAGATATGTATATACATATTCATATATGTATAAGCAGGCCTGGTTCACTCCGCTGTTTAGGTATGAATCTACAAGTACCCGGCCGCAACATTTCCAGGGGGATTATTTAATTTTAGTCGAGTGTCGCGCGCGCGCATCGCGCCGGTCGCGTCGTCGGTTCGACGTAAGTTTACCTAGGAAACGCACACGATGCCGTAATTCGTCACCGATTCGTTTTCGCTTTTAAATATTTTAAAGAAAATAAAGGCATAAAAATATTCCACAGTATTCGGCTGCTTAAATAGTGATAAGGATCCTAACCTCTCGTTTTTCAATATTCCAAAGGATATTGCAAAGTAAAGAAACACGTTATCATTTAGAAAAACATAATTTGTAGGTACCTATTTGTAGCAAGATTTTGATATGTAGACTATAGGTACAGCACAGTTTTTGTAGAGACGTATTATTTATTTGTCCAACCAATTAAGTAGGTATTTATTTAATTGGGAAAATATATTATAGCCGCCTATCACTCAATAGTTTTAAATTTCAACTGGACAAATGGCTCCAAACAAACCAATGACAAACTCTAATACCTATTTTTAATTTAATCATATACATAATCATGGGCGGAGCCGCGGGCAACAGCTAGTACCCTTTATTATAATTTGTTCTTAAGTGGTTTGACCAGTCCTGTGATGTGGACACACACTGCTCGTTCTTATAATTTAATTACTAAGTACCTACATTGAATATGTCCCCACATGTCCAGATTTATTTAAAAAGTCACTCGTTTACAAAAGTATAGTAAGTACCTACCTAAACCTAACAGGTACTTCAGATCAAAATTGATCTCTAAGTGACAACCATAATGTCCAGAAATACGCAATACAAAGGGAGCCAATTTGTAGGTGAATAAACGAGTAGGTAAGTTTTGTACTGGGGAGCTGAATTGCGCTCTATTGTGTGCGAGCAAAGTTGATATTTGTTTAAATGATTTAGCGAAGTGAACCTTCTGTACCTGTACTATTAAGTATTCTGTGGTATAATATTATTATTATATTATTGCCCATTCATTCTTACTCAATAAAAATGTAAGACATGTTTTGCTGACGCTACTGACATTTTAATTAGTAACATCTTTCAGGCATTACAAGTGTAGCATCGGTGGTTCAGTGGTAGAATGCTCGCCTGCCACGCGGGCGGCCCGGGTTCGATTCCCGGCCGATGCAGTGTTCTTTTTTGTTTTTTTTTATAGTAGCGCCTAATTTTGCCAATTTAGCGTAATCAGTGGCAGCACAAAGGTCACTTAGAATAGATATGGTATATGATAGGTACTTATTTAACATGTTTTTTTTTACTCTCGTAACTCGGCCAACTTCCGCCACTCGTATCATTTTAATGTAACTATTTTGATATTGTTTAACAAAAATATTTTATAATTTTACTGTAGCACTTGCTGGCTTCACAGCTGTCTGGGAGACCCGTACGGGCCGTCCGTATGGGCGGACCCGGAACGGAGACATGAAAGTCTAGAGTCATCATGAGTGCTGGAAGTCTAGAACATCGCGACGCGGCAATCCGCGTCGCTGTGAAACGATGTTCTAGACTAGACTAGAAAGACCCGTACGGGCTATCCGCACGCTACGGTACGCTCGTACAGGTAGCCCGTACGGGTCTCTCGGACAGCTGTAAAGCAAGCCTTATTCTTGCGCAGGTGCCTATTCGGTATGCTATAGTTTAGGGAATACTATAAAAAAGAGTCTTCTTTACCCTATGCCTATACTACTCGTATAAAATAAATAAATAAACATTTCATAAGTGGCCTAGTGGAAGGCTTAATGCCAAAGGCATTCTCTACCAGCCAACCATTGGGTGCTGCATATTTGCTTTAATGTAGGTATTAGAAAAAAAAGTTTTATATAAAAAATACCGCATAATATTTTACCCAAAATACAAAACATTATCTATAAAAGTATTATAAAATATTTGCGGTTACAGGAAAGGGACGAAAAAATGTAAATGAGTGCGGGGACAATAAAATTATAATTTTAATTAATTTCTCCACAATTTCTTATTTGATACTGAAGTATGGTAATTAGGGACATTAGACCGGTCCATTAGTTTCTTTATTAAATTATTTATACAGGTGGTGCTTAAGAGCCTCAAAGTTACCTATTTAATATTAAAGAATAATTAAACATACAGATCCTACTAATTTTATAAACGCGAAAGTTTGTAAGAATTTATGAAAGAAAGAAAAAATATTTATTTTGTCTTTACATCTAAATTAATCTAAAAAATAAATATAATGGTTACAAGACAAAACAGGACCTAGCTCAGCGATTAATTGCAACATCGCAGACGCTGCAGCGCTGATATTCTGCTAGGACCCCTTAGGGAATAGATGTTTGTTACTCTTTCACACAAAAACTACTAAACGGATCTAAATTAAATTTAGCATAGAGATAGATTATAGTCTGGAATAACACATAGGCTACTTATTATCCCAGAAAAAACTCATTCCCTAAAGGAATGTCGGGCGGAAGCTAGTCCAAAATAATAATGTCCTTCTAGTGCACATTTGTGTGTGCAAACACAGGTGCACTCACTATTCCTTCACTCTCATAGTCTGATGGGACGGGAATTCGACGCGACTGGAGAGAGATCACGCGTAGGACCAACGGTTGTACGTGCTTTCCTAGGCATGGGAGTGTAAAAACCGCTAATTTTCAAATTCCGACCATCTATTGAAAATTTCAATTTTAATAAAATGGTGATGGATTGCCTCACTGGCACATTTGTAGTGCGACTGTCGTATTGTCGGTTTGATAAAACTCTTTCTCTATCAAGTCATGCCTTTTATCCTCAGTCAGGTTATGTAAGTACGAGAATATGGCACAAAGTTTTCCCTTATAATAAGGTATCTAACATATATGGTGAATCATGGGTCTGGGCATACCCCGTTGGTAAAAAATGGCTAATTTTCAAAAAAACAAAATGTTTCTGCATCGGCCGGGAATCGAACCCGGGCCGCCCGCGTGGCAGGCGAGCATTCTACCACTGAACCACCGATGCTTCATGTTATGGTTTCATAATTAATATGTGCATTATCGTATATCCTACAGTCAGCAAAAACATCTGCCTTTCACTTTTACCTAAACAATATAACTACTCTATTGAGTAAGCAAAAGATGATGATGATTTCGTAAAAGTAAATGGTTCATGGACGCTTTAAACAGAAATCATTTACAAGATTTTCTATTTGTACATATTAATATAAGCATCGGTGGTTCAGTGGTAGAATGCTCGCCTGCCACGCGGGCGGCCCGGGTTCGATTCCCGGCCGATGCAGTATTCTTTTTGGAATTTGAATTTAACAGATAGGTAACATATTAAGAAACTAAAGTTATGTTTTTAAATAAATAAGGGCAATTTAAGATAAATTATAGTTTTTAATAATTATATCAATATATCTTTAATTAATAATTTATTATTAATAAAATATAATATAATAATTTAGATATTTTATTATCAATGGAAAATGCTCCAGCAGTTCTTTGGCTTGTCTACGCTGACCCTTGACTTTGGCTTCACCAAAAATGTTAAACTCTACTCAACCCACAAGAATTCTCAGTTCTATTCTAAGTATGTCAGATAATCATATCAGTAGTGCCTGGCGCCGGTCATCTGACTTCCAAATAAAGCCGCCTGGGGAAGGACCTGCACAGAAGACCACAGGTCCACAGCCAAATAACTACACACACCGGTATAGTTGTGTACCAGCGCGTGAGTACATGTTTCCAGCGCTCATTTATAGTTTTCCTATCCCAAGGATACCCCATCACAAATCTTTGTTGTTTACATTTTTGGTTCGGCAGCACGTGAGTAATAAGCTTTGGTGACAAGCGTCCATAAGCTACCGTAACTGCTTACCATCAGGCGGGCCGTATGCTTGTTTACCTTCTTAGTAGCAGGTAATAAATGATAAGATTTATCAATCATACATAACGAAAAAAGGGTTGAAAATTCGGAAAAACAGTAAACAAAAAAGTAGACAATTTGTTTAGTAGAAGGATAATTATATTTTCTATGGACGCACTGTTTCTGATATATTAACGAAAACGCAAAAGTGGAACCTTTGTAACCCCCCTATTCGACCCCCTCCGTAAGGGAGGAGACCCGGAGTGGGGAGGGGCTCTCCGGGTCTCCTCCGAGATGTTAGAACTTTTAGTATGTAAGCAGTTTCAGACGAAATCGCTTAGGTCCCCCCTGGTCCCCCCTCATTCATTGTACAACTCCTTTATTGACTGAACTGTGAAGTAACCGTTTTACATCACTCCGTTATCGACAAACCGCACAACGGTTACAACATAAAACTCACGTTTAGCTAAATTGCGAAAAGAAAATTATAATTATTTCTTTGCTGACTGTACTAGTCTAAAATAGTTATTACATTGATCTAGTAGGTATAAGCATCGGTGGTTCAGTGGTAGAATGCTCGCCTGCCACGCGGGCGGCCCGGGTTCGATTCCCGGCCGATGCAGTACTCTTTTTGACGGTTTTACATTTATTTTATAGTAATATTTGTTAACAAATACCTCTAATTAGCGCGTACCTTCATTTTCCGGAATCAAAATCTGCATTTTTTTTACTACTTAGGTGGAAAACTAGCATACGGGCTGCCTGATGGTAAGCAGTTACCGAAGCCTATGGACGCTTACATTACTAGAGGTATTATTTGCGTGTTGCCGACGTACATATGTAAAAATGAATCCTTAAATTAGCGCTGGAAACATAAAAACACAATCTACACCCCTTTGTGTAGTTATTTAGATGTGTTTTTCTTTTAGGTGGAGGTCCTTCTCCAGTCAGGCTTGAACGATAGTATGATGCCCAATCTCTATTAAAAAAAATCATATCACTAATCTTAAAAAAATCTTTTACGGTTTAAATATTGACTTTTAATTAGCATTGGATTGTGTTTTACACGGTTACGTATGTTCAATAATGTACGTTTAGTAAAAACTTGTGAGATGTACCTACATGGTGTAAATCAAGAAATAAGTTACTCTTTCACGCAAAACTACTGAACGGATCTGGATTAAGTTTGGCATAGCTTATAGTCTAAAATAACACATAGGCTGCTTTTTATCCCAGAAAATCTCTGTTCCCGAGGGATTGCACGCGCGGGCGAAGCCGCGGGCGGAATAAGGATTTATTCTTATACATATAAAACCAAGCCTGTGACCTAAGAATAAATAATTTTGATTTTGGGTCCAAATGGGTCACGTTCTTCTGCGTCATTGTAGCGATCACGATCACTCAAAAGTCGGACATCGTAAAGGTAATAAAATATTTCGATAAAAACGTATTTCTAAATGCGCGCTCGAATCCAATACTCACACACAGTAACACAATTACACCGCTGTGTATAGTCACTTGGTTGTGGTCTTCTGTAAGGTGGAGATCCCAATCGGGCTTGGTCGACTCGGTAAGTGCCGCCATAAAACAGCAGAACTTTATAAAACTGTAGCATACCTTTATTTTCATACAATCTAAAGCCTGTGACCTATATGAATTTGTTTTGGGTCCAGACGGGTCAGTTCCTTGTTTTTTTTATATTATTTACCAATGACATTATACATAAAAGTACCACTTAAGCTTCCAGCCGTTATTACAATAATTAAACTCAAACTCAAAATTCATTTATTAATTTAGGTTACAAAATAACACTTATATACAAAGATTATGTCAGCATTTTTTTTGTAGAAGGTAGCGTAGAAAGTCTTCCTTGTATATAAATAAATAACATTCCATTGTAAATTGAATAACTCACAAATCAAATTGCTAACAAATCATCATTACATCCATCTGCATAGCATATTCACAATATCGACAAGAAATATGACTTTAGTTTATATTTTATGTCTTCTTCGTCACTGTGTCGATCACAGAACCATCACTCAAAAGTCGAACATCGTAAAAGCTTAGAAAATGGTGACCTACAACAACTAATATAACCATTATTTGTCCACGTCTTGACATAAATCCTCACAAAGGTAATAGTGATCGATCACAACAAGATACCCGACGGCGACGCGTGACCCGGCGACCACTAATAAAGATTGAACATTTTCGTCTAACAGAATAGTTGATTTTGTTATTTCGGATACAATAAGAGAGTTTTTTTCATACTACTTGGTGGAAAGCTTGAGGGAGATCTTTGTCCTGCCGTGGACGTCGCTTCGTTCGATTGAGATGACAAAGAGAGGTAAGGTGAAAATATCTCGCTCGTTCTGAGTAGCCCGACTTTTCTTTTTTTTTCTATTTGGTAAACAAGCATGCCCGCCTGATGGTAAGCAGTTTCTATAGCCTTGCTTGTAACACAAGAGTTATCACTTGCTTATTGCCAACGCCAAAAAAATAGCACCACGGTTTTATGATCGAGTATAAAATGTTTCGTTAAAAATGCATTCCTAAATGCGCGCTGGAAACCAGTAACACAATTACACCGCCGTGTTTAGATGTTTGGTTGTGGTCTTCTATAAGGTGGAGATCCTCTCCCAGTCGGGCTCGGATGACATGGTAAGTACCACCACAATACAGCTGAACATTATAAAACTGCAACTTACCTTTATTTTGATACTAATTAGGCGTCAAATAAGCATTTTGACTATAGGGTTGGTTCAGTGGCTTAAGTGAATACCTAACCATTTACAATTGCGCGGCATGTTGTAGGTTCGATCACCACACGGGACAAAAAAATGTGTGATCCATAAATGGTTGTCCCGAGTCTGGATGTACTTTGTGTCCGTTAATTGTATGTTTGTAAAGTCCCCCGCGAAACAGGGCTTGTTACCTAGTGCGGGAATTGTCTTTATAAAATATAAATTATTATAAAGCTATCTCCCACTAAAGACTAAATTGCATCTGGCCTAGAAAGTGTCAGTATACAATTAACCAGCACTAGAGTTATATTCCCCTCACGAGATACTCTCTCGGTATGAAATTGTAATCTTATTTTATTTCCCTCCTAGTCCGTATTTCCCTTGAGGTTTAGGTTTAAAGATGTTTATTTACTCAAGAACATTATAGTCTACTTAATGAGAATGGAAGATAAACTATAGAATAATATATCGCATCTTTAGTAGAAAACTGGCGTAACTTGAGAAATGTTCTTCAAGAAAGGAGTTATAAGGTTTTTAAAGGGTCGGCAACGCGAGAGTGACACCCCTGGTGTTGCAAACGTCCATAGGCTACGGTAACTGCTTACCATCAGGCGGGCCGTATGCTTGTTTGTCACATTGGTAGTATAAAAAAAAAAAAATGTAACTGAGCAATTTTGAACCTTAGCTGTTAAAAATAAGATGTAAATTGCAAAACAAACACGCTTCAACTTAAGTCATTTTTCTACTGTGGGTGCGATATGTAGATTTTTTTTATATGTGTACATACAAACAAACAACATACAACAAGATACTATATAATATATAACATGGGGTTTTTAAGAAAGGAGCTAAAGGGTCAGCGACGTACGAATGATACCCCCGGTATTGCAAGTGTCCATAGGCTACGGTAACTGCTTACCATCAGGCGAACCGTATGTTTGCTTGCCTCTTTGGTAGTATTAAAAAAACCTATTAAACCGATGGCACAGAATACTTAATAGTACAGGTACCGATGGTGAAACTACCTCCTTGAAAGTGTTCGAAGTCAAATCATGAAGTTAGCAACCAATTAAACTCCCGGTTGGAGCTATATTGCATAAGTTCGTGACGATATAAAGATAATCGTATCAATGTATAGGTAGCTGTTTATCTTACCAGAAGACACAGCCATTGTTAATTTTTACAAGTTTTTATTTAACCTGCAATGTACTCGTATGTTTGTAAAGTGTAAATCTTGCTTGCAAGACGCGGATTGGGCTGAAAATTGTTCACTGGTCGGTGGCAAAGCAATCATATTTATGGCACCATGGAACTGGTCTGATGCTACAGTTGGAAGGTAGGTAACATGATATCCTGGCTGTGTTTGGGCTCATTGGATTTGGCTTGGAGAGTAGGTACTATGTCCATAAGATGAAAATTCTAATAGAAATCGCTTTGAGCGACAAGGTCGCGATCGATGATCGGTTGGCGAAGACATGACTTGAGGTTGATCACAGTATGCTCAGTTTCTTACAGGTCATGGTAATTTTCGGAGCAAGTTATACTCATTTAAGCTAGTCGATTCGCCGAATTGTCAATGCTCAACACCTGGCTCCGATCAGGAGCAGTCTGCTCATCACATACTCTGGGAGTGTAGTCTTTGGCATAATGATCGTACTATTATGTTGAACAGGTTACATGTATCATCTGGAGCCGTCTACTATGGGGATTTAGTCTCATCTGGAGAGAATTTCCGTGCGTTTAAACGTTTCTGCCATACATATTATAACAATTAAACGGCGCGCTCGCTATGAGTTCGATCCCCACATGGGACAAAAATTTGTGTGATCCACAAATGGAAGTCCAGTCTGTGTGTACTTTGTATTCGTTAATTGTATGTTTAGTAAAGGTCCCTAGTGCGGGAGTTTCATTTTTTTGTCTTTAGGGCTCATATAATATATATCTGTTTATAAGTAGGTATGACCAGATCTCTGGTACTACATGCAACATAAATGATTTTATGGATTGTTATTAATGTGGTGTCGTTATTCGCGTTAATTGTGGCGTATTTATGGTGAAAACATAAAATAAATATGGCCGCCACAAACTGTTTTGATGTACGTTACAGAAACATTTTGCCTTGGTTATAAGGCTGTAAACAGATGTGATTTTCGGCCTATAATATTCATTCAGAAGAGTTGCTAATTAGCTTTAGCTTAGCTTCAGCTTTAGGAAAAGACAACTCCCGCACTAGAGATCAAGCTCTGTGTCGCGGAGGACTTTATAAACATACAATTAACGGACACAAATTACACCCAGACTCAAAACAATTGTTTGTGGGTCACACAAAGTTTTGTCCTGTGTGGGAATCGAACCCACAAACTCGTGCACAGCAGGCGCATACTGCGGCCACTGGACCAACGAGGCAGTCAAAACATTGTAACAAGCAAATGTCATTATCATCATCGGCCTGTTGCAGTCCACTGATGGACATAGGCCTCAGGCCTCTAGGAGTATTTCTATTTCTTTGCTGACGTTGCGTACTGATCCAACCTTCAAGTACATTATAAATAAGTACGTAGGTAGGTACATTGCTTATGGGATGAAAACGGAATCGATTTTTGCAGTAAAATGAAAACGGAATTATTATTATTATTTTAGCTTGTGAGATGAAAAATGTGGAATCATGTAGCATGGGGTTCTTCAAGAAAGGTTTTAAAGTTTCTGAAGAGTCGGCAACGCGCGAATGATACCCCTGGTGTTGCAAGCGTCCTTAGGCTATGGTAACTACTTACCATCTGACGGGCCGTATGCTTGTTTGCCTCCTTGGTAGTATAAAAAAAACAGAAGACCCTCTAGAAGCACACGCCACTTGGCACGATCCTCGGCTTCTCGCATCCAGACAGTTTTTTTTTTTTTTTATACTACCAAGTAGGCAAACAAGCATACGGCCCGCCTGATGGTAAGCAGTTACCGTAGCCTATGGACGCTTGCAACACCAGGGGTATCACTCGCGCGTTGCCGACCCTTTAGAAACCTTATAACTCCTTTCTTGAAGAACCCCATGCTATAGTCTCTCGGGAAAACCTCGGCAGGAAGCTCATTCCACAACTTAATCGTACGTGGGAGGAAATTCCTCTGAAACCGCACAGTTTGCAAAGCTCGTCGCTCCGCCTTGCCGGAAGGCGTCCTACATTAAGTATTGAGCAAGCATAGGCAAAATTGTTTAAAGCAATTAATAAATATAATTATGTATGTTGCTAACTAGCGGCTCGTCCCGGCTTCCCACGGGTGGACATTTGCCCAGTATTTTTTTTTTCAATAAAATATAGCCTATGTTACCCGTTAATGTAAAGGAAGCTTTCTAATAGTGAAGGAATTTCAAAATCGGTCGAGTAGTTTTTGAGTTTATTCGTTTTATACAAATATTAGTATTGATGATTTATTAGATACATTTATAAATCTTCTTCTTCTTAGCGTGTCGATGGCAATCTAAATTGTGTCAGCCCAGAACCTAGCTACGAGTTTTGCATTTTCAGTAGCGTCCATAAGCTCCTCTAAGGTGCAGGTATCCCGACTCTGGGTTTCGCCTCGGTGGGTCTCTTGGACGCAAAGAATGTCACAGTGAGTTTTGCGGCATAAATCGGAAAGAGTTTCTGATTTATCGCTTGAGAACCCTTCGATGTTAATTGAGACTACGGACAGAGCTGGTTTTAGGAGTGGACTTTGGATTGCCATATTTATAAATAAATATACAAGTATCTCAGAAACGGTACTAACGTTTTGAATCAAATTTTGTATTTAGATATGGTTTTGTTTTTAAGTTTATCTATATAGATTGCAAGTATATGGAAGAAGCCCGTGCCCAGCAGTGGGACGTTTATATATTGAGATGATGACGATATATAGGTTCTTTCCTGAAAAAAAGCGATTTTACACATGAAAATCGCCCAGCTAATCTCAGTCACTTAGATACTTTTTCTTTGTGGACTGAATTAGGTTTGAAGTGTCGTTAGATCGTGTTAAGTGTGGCTGTGATATATGACGGGAACATAAAATAATTATGAAGGCCATTAACTGTTATAAAGCAGACAAACGCTTAACCATCTAAAACAATTCTTATACTTTATATTGGTCCTTACAGAACTTAATATTAGTAGAATAGCAGTCGTTCGTAAGCTTATTACCATAAGTAAAAAGAGTAGTAGAATTGGGAGCAAATTTTAAAGCTAACGGTGACGGATTAAGCATACAAATTATGTCACTACCCTATTCAATCCCGATGGTTACGTAAAAGTCGACTAAAGGAGTAAGACAGGCCGACAATATGCGAAAGCGGTGTGCATCGGGTGGGCCGTATGCTTGTTTGCCATCCAAGTAGTATAAAAAAAGATAAGAAAAGTTTTATATTTTTAAGTCATTATTAGGTAGAAACCTACATCAATATCGAAGAGATTTCTAAGTAGCCTGTCACTAATTACAATATCAAACTAACTAGGTTTAAAGCTATAGGCAAATAACTTACAAGAATAACCTTTTCCATTACTACAATAAATGAGGTTCATTTTTATTTTCCAAAATAACCTTGACAAAAACGAACAAGAAGCCTAACATAGATCTATAATCCCTGCTAACTTTGCTCAGATAATACCTTGAAGAATTATAGGCTTCTAAGTTTTTATGACCCACCAAGACTATTCGTTTTTGTTGGCGTAATACGGTCTGAGAGCAGCTTATACTTTTTGCACAGTTTAGGTAGGTGCCTAAACTTTGGGATGTTTTTGCTGTTACATCGAATAGCGTAACTTCCTTGACAAAGTCCTTATAGGAGTTGATTAATTGGACTTCTGATAATAAGAACTAGTTGAAATACTACTTGAAGAGTTCATTGTGTAAATCAAACGTAGTGAAAATTATAGTAAAACTATAAGTATTTGCTAAATTATTAAAATAGAGTAAAAGTTTCGCTCATTCTGCTGACTGTTTTTATTTAAATTCAATTTGGTTCATAGTGTGTCATGGAGAGAATAGTAAGTATTATTATTGTTTCAAATGTAATAAACTAATAATTTCGCTCATAAAAATCTATTTTGTAAATACCACTCACTGATGGGTTAGATCGTTGAATAAGTAAAGAAACGCCTGCGCGTAAACTAATAGCAATAAATCACAAAATATAACGCTGAAAAGATACATTATTCCAGGCGTTGAAATAAAATTATCTTTTTTTCTTGTTATGATATCGAAGTAGTAGTAGAAATATTTATTTATTTATTCGGGATAAAATATTAATCATTGAAGTACCTAAAAAGTGGCATTAGTACAAGGTAGCTAAATAGATACTAGTTTTATATTCAGCGTGCTAGCGGCGCGGATCGATAGATACATCTGCAAGGTTGAGGCTAATTTTCGCGATAGGTCTATTTCTCTTTCGGATTGCCATCCCATAAACCTATGACACTGAAGAAATAGAGGTACCTTCATTTGCGCACATTTGTACTCTTTAATATCCCGTACAAATATGTAATCTCTGTTAAGAATGGATTGGCAATCGTTATCGAAATTAGTCTAGAGACTATAATTATCACAGAAATTGATCGAATAATAAAATTATACTATACCTACTTATTACTTCCATGTGATATGATTTTTAGTAGTGACGAGCTGGACCTTACTCTTAAATAACATTTGTGTCATATTTACACGTTGCGTTGTAACGGGAGGCATGTATTCATATACCCACTGCTGAGCTAAATTACGTAGGTGATTCTATTAGGTAGGCGACCCGCTGTGGTAAATGGTGCCCACGAATTGTACAATAATATATAATAAAAATAAAGCTTTATCATCTCCATCACATAACAAAATAAGTACAATAGGTAAATAATATAAAAATATATATTGGAAAAGACCTTAAACTATGTAAGACTGGAGCCAGCACTAGGATTACCTGTGTTACCGGTCTCCAGCTCTCCAACTTCCAGAACCAGGGCACAATTTTAAGTACGTATTTACTTCTTAGGTTAGTAGTGTTACATGGTACAGCTGTATAAGACAAAAAATACTTATTTAACTTAAATATATCTAAATTTATTGGCCATTCGAAAGTGATTGAATGGGTGTTGTGTGTGTATATATGTATGAGCGAGTGAGTGTTTTGTGTGTGAGAGGGAGGGTGTGAAATTACTATTATATTACAATGATGTTCAATTATTGATCACCATTTACCACAGCGCGGTGTGTTGTGTGTTCGATCCCCAATATTGGTCTGGGTGTAATTTGTGTCAGTAAATTGTATGTAAAGTCCCCTGCAACACAGGGCTTGTTCCCTAGAACGCGAGTTGTCATTGACAAATCACCAACCTACTCTAGCCAAACTGAGTCGTAGAAACTCCTTTACAAAAATTAGTAGCAATTTTGTTGGTTGTAAAATATTGCTACTGTGTTTTTTACAGGAGCAAACATTTTGATTAAAGTAATTATGTCAGCCGTTATTAATATAAAAAAGTATAGTAGGTACTAGCTGACCCAGCAGCAAACGTTGTTCTTTCTGCTACTAAAATAGTAATATCGCTATTAAAAAATTAGGGTTGATCGTAGAGGGGTGAAAATTAAGGATTGTATGTATTTTTTAATGCTGAATCACAAAAAATAAAAACAAAAAATTTTGTCTAAAAAATTAAATAAAAATTTTTGGGGGACCTTAACCTTAACATTTAGGGGGATGAAAAATAGATGTTTTCCGATTCTCAGACCTACCCAATATGCACACAAAATTTCACGAAAATCCGTCGAGCCGTTTCAGAGGAGTTCAAAGTTGAACACTATGACAAGAGAATTTTATATATTAGATTAAATATTTTGCTATTAAAAGTTGGTCTGTAGTTAAACAACTTGATCATTTCTCTTCGTTATTATTGAGGTGGTGTGGCTAACAATCACTCTTAAGGGATAGAAATAACTGAAAACAGTATACGAGTTAATTTAGTGGGCCAAAGTTGTAATGTGCCTTCGTAGGCTCATCGAATGAGACACGTGGGATTCCAACATTGTTTTTTATTGTTAGATATTTCGAAGTTATTCTAGCAAGTTTTATTCTGAATAATTTAGTTATGACCTATAAGTATATTTAGTATATGACTATTATTCTGTATTTTTTGTGATACCTGTACATTTTTGTATTTTTTTTTAATACTTCTTGGGTGACAAACAAGCATACGGCCCGCCTGATGTTAAGCAGTTACCGTAGCCTATGGAGATTTGCAATACCAGAGGTATCACTTGCGTGTTGCCATTACATTACAACCCATGTTTTTACACCAGGGCTTTAAGACGAAGTATCCCTGGATTAGGAATACGTTTCTTTCAAAACGCATCCCTAAATGAGCGCTAGAGACCTGTATTCACACACAGGAATAGAACTACACCGCTGTATGTAGTTATTTGGCTGTGGTCTTCTGTAAGGAGGACCTTCCTCAGTCAGGCTCGCTAGTATGGTGCCCTGTCTCTCTTATTTATTTTTTTAACGTGTGTTTATTGTGGCAAATAAACATTTTTTCTTTCTTACTTTCTTAAAATTTAAGAATGTATTCTATATATATATCCTACTTTTTTATTTTTAATAAACTAATTTATTTTTATCTGTTGTAGTTTTAGGCAGTATAAATCGCATCCGTTCTCCAATTATAGATTATCGACTGGCTTGTTGGTCAGTGTTGGTCTAATGGTTGCCCTGACTGTTAAGCCGGAGGTCGCGTGGGTTCAATTCCCAAAAAGGACGAAACTTTGTGTGATTCATAAATGTTTACTCCAAGTCTGGGTGTAATTTATGCGCGTGAATTATAATATTACTAGCTGTTGACCGCGGCGCCACCCGCGTAAACGTCGGTTATCGCTGTAAAAAGTTGTAGCCTATGTGTTATTTCAGACCATAATCTATCTTTGTGCCAAATTCAACCAGATCCGTTTAGTTATTTTTACGTGAAAGAGTAACAAACATCCATCCACCCATCCATAAGTACTTACAAAATTTCGCGTTTATAATATTAGTAGGACGTTTGTAAAGTAACCCGTGACACGAGGCTTGTTCCTAGTGCGGATGTTATAGAAATATATATCCCTGTACCTAGATACCTACGTATGTACCCTACTTTTTATAAGCAATGATTAAGTAGGTACCTGAAATCAATATATTTCGTTTCATCTATTGGAATTCACAGTAGGTACACAAAACACTTAGTTCAGTACAATGAATTAATACTTTATAGAATTAGCCAAGTCGAGTTTCGAATGCTAAAGCATATTGTTTTGACCGACTGAATACCTGTACTAACTAATAACGAAGAATTATATAACAGTGCTAGATAGTTCTAATAAATACGCATTTAACTAGCTATGTTTCACGTGAGTTTCATTTGACCAAAACGCCTGTTAGAAAAGTTGTGCAGTACAATGCATTGAAAGATATAAGTTTTACTACCAATATACATAAAACTAATTTAATCATAAATACCTACAAAAAAAAGGAAAAACATATTACAAATGAAGACTGTTGTTTAAGCGTCGAAATATTCCTCAAAATCACTGTCTACTGGGAACGTGCCCTGAAGGCTGGCGGCATTGCCACGTTGAATGGCAATGCCGCCAGCCTTCTGGGCACGCATGAAATGATTAAAATGATTGCTGTAGTTTTATTTACAGGCGTCTTAATTGCAAAAATGTTAATAATTATGGATTACGCGTTAATGAGCAAGGAAGTTATTATATTGTACTTTGTGCTACATTTTAAGTACTTAATATATTTTTTCGTAAGTTTATCAAGCTATGCTGTAATAGGAAATAGGATTGTAAAGGCAAAATAATTACAGCAAATGATTATACCTTAGTAGTTATCCGTGTGGTGACGGATTAAGAATACAAATGTCACCACCCCTTTTACATCCCCAGGGTGTCGACTAAGGGTCAAGCAGACAATATCCACTGCTAGAGAGGGAAACTTGAAACAAAACCCTATACCAACCCGTCTGGCCAGCGTGGTATAGTAGGCTAATATCCCTCCCAAGTGTTTGGAGGAGACCCGTGCCCAGCAGTGGGACGTTTATGGGTTGAGATGTGTGTGATAGCTTAGTTCCAAAAGCCGTCCACTGCTGGCCTATGTCCAGCGGTGGACGTCTTTTGGCTGAGATGATGATAATGACGATACCTTAGTTACAACGTACCTACTTACCTATTATAAAAACACATAGGTAATTAGGTTTTTTTATTCTATAATGTGCCGCGAATAGCGAATACTTAAATGCTAAACAACAGAGTTGGGACCTAGGTAGGTAGGTATTAGGTGCAATAAATTCAAAACATGAATCAAAAATCTGAACTGAACATTTTATTAAATTCTTTCAATAAATCCGTTCGTCGTATTGATATTCAAGACATGTGGCATACCTATTCAATGCAATATTTTATTGAAATTCTAGTCTCAAATCTTGTTGTAGGTACCTACCCACGCCAGAGGATTTTAGCTCTCTTAGTAGGTACATAGTTACCTATCAACAATTTATTAAAAGGGGTCTTGGGGCGTTTCGCACCGCGAGTGGTTCGGACCGCGGTATGAATTGCCCAACAGCTCTTTTTTAATGTGTCCTTTCGCACCGCGGTTCGAATCGCCCAAGAACTTTTTGTAATGGGTTGATTCGGACCACACTGACGTCAGACAGAAAAGATTATCAAGTTTTAATTATACAACCTTATAGTTACATACAACCAGGCACAAAATAATAAGAAAAACATGGAATACATTCAATCAATTTACAAAACCAATAACCAGTAATATGGAGTCATGGAATGCAAAAATAAAGAAGATGATTCCTTAAAAACCTAATATTGCTCAATTTTTTAATGGGATACAGAAAGACACTAACTTTTACTTTGGTAAATTAAACAGACAAGGCGGCGTACAAATTTCAAAAAGAATAAACCGGCCCAGTGCATGTCGGGTCACGCACAATGTAGGGTTCCGAAATAGCCATTCCCAATAATGCGGACTAAGAATAAGGTATCTGTGGTTTCAGCATTTATGACTTTTGAGAACATAGGACAACGGTAACAATTTTGGTAGTCTTGAAATAAGTCTCATTAAAAGGGTTGCGGGAAAGGAGGTGGAAGAGGAAGGGGGAGGGGAATCACTCCGATCAGCGATTTTTTATATTGACTATTGAAATTCTAAAATTTGGTAGGTATAAAATTATATGATATCTAATATGTTTTTTTTCTTGTTTAGATGTACCTACCTAAATATTAGATTCTGAGGGAGTCGCAGTTCTAACCTAACCTAGCCTACTAATCAGGTATTTCTGCTGGTCCGTGTGGTCACGGATTAAGAATACAAATGTCACCACTCCTTACATCCCGAGGGTGTCGTAAGAGTCGACTAAGGGAGTAAGTGTTATGCACCGCAAGAGAGGGAAAACTTGAAAACAAAGCAACCCGTCTGGCCAGCGTGGTATAGTAGGCTAATATCCCAGTAAATGTTTGGAGGAGGCCCGTGCCCAGCAGTGGGACGTAAACTTTGAGATGTATGTATTTCTGCTCCTACATAATTTATATTACAGACTACGAAAAATTACAAATAATCAGACTCCTACAATTCGTGATTTTTTTATTTACGAAAAAAAATGGAGGAAATTATAATTATATAGATAGGCTTGAGACAACACCCCACAGTTACAATTTTAACTTATCCAATATATATATTTATAAGTTAATCGGTTATAACTCGTAAACTTGTGAAGTCTACTGAACTGTGATAGTTTTCCTTTTAATTTCGTTATATATACTACTACCGTGATTTTTTACACATTTCCAAATACCACCATTTGGCTGGAAGAGGGAGGGACACTTGACTCTAACAAAAATTTGCACTTAAAAGCTTAATATTTCACAAACGAATCCCTCAATTAAAAACCTGTGTTAACAAACCTACAATATTTTTAAAAGACCCATTCAACAATACCCAACACCATGGGGCAGTTAAGAAAAAAAAACATCCCCACTTCACACGTACAGGAGGATACCCTAGAAAAAAATATTTTTCAAGATTTTATTCTACCACTTTGTCGACATGAGTAATATGTATATTCGTACCAAATTACAGCTTTCTAGGACTAAAGGTCTCTGAGCAAAGCTGCAGACGGACGGACGGACATAGCGAAACTATAAGGGTTCCTTGTTTACTTCGGAACCCTAAAAAAAGATACTATCGAAATAAACCAAAGAATTCATAGCATCATACAAGATTTATTATCTAGTAATATAACTGTCGGCTATTGCTTAGCAAAAATAAGATTTTAGTGTATTAGTTTGTTAATTTTTTTTTATATTAATTTTTTTAGATAAAAAAAATGATTAAAAATTATATATAATATACATCATAATCTGTGATTACCTAGAGATAGTTTTAAGTTAAGTGTACGTTGATCAAACTGACTGTATAATGTTTAAATATGAATTTTACATCGCATTTTTTGTTTTATTTTCACTAACCACTTTTCCCAACGATTGTACGAATAAATAATAATTTTAAATGTCTGCTTTGAGTTTAAATCAGGATGTACAAAATGAGTATTGAGTACTTGCGCTCCGTGTTCCGAATCGACCCATTCCAAAAGATACGTTGAGCGATTCGCACCGCTGCTACCACTGCGGTGCGAATCGCCCTATTCAGAAATAGTACTTGGGCGATTCGCACCGCGGTTCGAATAACTCGTGGTGCGAAACGCCCCAAGACCCATTAAAAGTAGGTGCTCTTGTGTAGGTAGGTACCTAATTCGAAGCCTATAATATACTACTTACCTACTTAATGTAATATTGACATAGGTAATTAATGTACCTACCTACAGATAACAACAGGAAAACATCGTGAGGAAACCCACATGTCTGAGAAGAAATTTTAAAGGCATGTCTGATCACTGATCACCAACCCGCATTAGGCCAGCGTGTATGAATTACGGCCAAAACCCTCTCACTATCTTGATAGTGGAGAGGAGACCCGTAGGTACCTAAGTATTCAAACTCAAACTCAAAATTCATTTGTTGATTTAGGTTACAAAGTAACACTTATGAAGGTCATAAATTATGAATAAACCAGGACGATGATGTCAGCTAATTTTTTTTATTCTGGGCCCGTGCCCAGCAGTGGGACATATTATGGGTTGCTAATTTAATGTTTACGCCCCGTCATCATCATAAACACAAAGAAAGAAAATTCACAAGATGAAATTTAATATCTAAAACAGGCATGGTACCTATTTCGTATTATGTCATTATCCTACTGCGCAATGCGGATTCTTGCCGGTTGTTTTATATCTTGATTAGTTTTGACTGCTGATAAAAGGGTAGAATACCATGGTCTTAAACATTTTATCATCACATTAAAATTGAACTTTTGATGGCAGATCATAAATGACTTGACTTGTCATAAAATTAAAATTATAATAGTTGTCCAGACGTCCAGTGGCCGCAGTATGCGCCTGCTGAGCACGAGGTTGTGGGTTCGATTCACACACAGGATAAAACTTTGTATGACCCACAAAGAATTGTTCTGAGTCTGGGTGTAATTTGTGTCCGTTAATTGTATGTATGTTTGTAAAGTCCCCCGCGACACAGAGCTTGTTCAGTGCGGGAGTTGTCTTTTTAAAGAAAGAAAAAAGAAAAGAAAGACCAATTGCGGTCACGGCGACCAATTTCAACGAAGGTCAACCAACTGCGCAGAACATAATATTATAGTGCACTAGATATGATTGCGCAAACACAGGTACACTCAATATTCCTTCATTCTTATAGTCCGATGGGACGGCAATCCGGCACGACCGGGGAGATATCGGGCGATGAACCTACGGCGTTACCTAGAGGCACAGAGAGGTCTTGCTGTATTTTTAGATAATGGTCGCCCATTTACGGGCCGACCATGGCAAGAGCCGCCAATACTTAGCTATCTGCCTCTCTAAAATAAAAATACGTAGGTAGCAAAATGGTAAAACTGATAGGAGGTAATGGCGGCTTTGGCTTTAGGGCCTTAGTGTGGCATACATTGCAACTTTTCTCATCTATCGCTCAGAGCCTCGCAAAGTTTTCCACACAAGTATTTGTTAGTAGGTACATACCTACCACATCTAGTAAAACTTTAAATCCAACAAAAACAAACAGTGCCCCAGTGAATTTGATTGAAGCGGATATTTGTCGTTCCGGTGCTGATCGCGAGGGGGCCTCAATCGCAGTGGCTGTTTTTTTTTGCGGATTAAAATTCCATAACTGAATCCTAACATAGAAAGATTGTTTACTGACATTGTGACATGTTAGAATGTGTTTGGATTTTGGCTGGACTTTTTTGAAATTCTATTCTATTCTAAAAAACATATCTTATGTTTTTTTTTGTTCGGCTACATAAAATATGACCAACTTTGAACATTAAACGCGAATTTGGTCAAACTAGCGCCATCTCTTACTTTCTTATTGAACTTTAACAAAAACTATGTTTTCAAAAAAGTTAGATGGCCGTATGTTTTAAAACGATATCTGCATCCAACTTTTGTAACGCTGTTTTTAAATGCCCAGAGATTTTTCCTTCTAACCAAGTATTGCTAAGTATACTGCTCAATTTTGTGTCTTTAATGCATATTTTATACGTAACGAAGAATTAAAATTTGTTCCTAGCAATATGAAAGTTTTCTTTCATTTGTTCGAGATGGCGCTAGGAGCCAATTAACAATATATACTTTCCTCTTCGTATGTAGGCCCTCTTTTCTAGTATGTTCTGCTAGTCTAGACCTATAATAAATATTATATAGATTAAGTTCAATTAGCTGCACATTAAACATCTTTGTTTTTGATAAAATATGTAAAATCCTTATCTGTTACATGTGTTTACCTCAGACTAATAAAATAATAGAATATAATATTCTATTAGTCTGAGGTGTTTACAAACAAAAGAGTGTATTGAGATCTTGTTAGTACAGTAGCAAAAACAAAAATACCAGGTAAGTAGCCTATCTAGAAAAATTAAGTACTATCATTAAAAAAAATGGATTGAAAGAAATAAAGATTGGGCATAGTTACCTGCCTTCATTAGCCGCCGCGCCATGGGCCAAGCATATTATAATTTTTAAATTATGCCCGAGAAATAGAACAGACCATGAGTCTTTAACAAAATGTAGAGCCTATTATGTTGAAAAATATCTACCTATCTCTATTACTAAACTCCTTTGGCTACGATATGTAAAAAAAAGTATAGAGTTGGAGTTGATCCGGTTTAGACGCTTAATCAACACCAGACAATGTGTGACTTTATTTTGTTGCATCTCTTTCTAGCAACACTGTATTCTATATGGAGACAAAAAAGGTTAGCAATAGAGTCACAAAGTCGAGTTAACGCTATACATGTAGAATAGGTCGCGACTGTGACGGTATTTCTTAAATAAATGTCAAAATAACTCTCTCGATGCCAAGTACCTAGTTATTGTTGTTTTTACAATGTTAAGCCGTGTAATTCGCGTAAATACATCGAGATCGAGTTAACCGTGATCGCGTTTGTTTAATATTTACACGTGCATCGTTGTCCGCCGCGTTCGCTTTTCGCGTAAATACCAGATAATACCTACTCTTGAAAATGTCAAATTGTTTTTTAGTGTTTTGTATGTACGTTTGTTTCAAAACGTGTTTAATACTATAGCTATTCCTTGTTGATGAGTGTCATGATAATATTTGGGTAGGCCAAGTGTTAAAAATGGTGTGTCCATGAAGAAATCAGGCAGTGAAGTGTGTTGGTGAGGTTAGTTTTTGTTCCCGCTATTATGAGGCCCCTGTACTGTATCCTGGCTGCGGTTCGGTGAGTAATAGCCCGTAAGTTTTCTACAGAAGGATTCCTAATATAACTGTAAGTAAAAGTTTATAGATACATTGAATTTTCTGTCTAAAATCAAAATATTTATTGATCTTGCAAGAAGATACAGATGTGCATATTTGAGTCTAAATGGGACTCTAGTGTATGTTAATGGCTTGTAAATGTTAGATAAAACGTATAACTACAATTAATTACAGAAGAAACTGCTGATTTCTTATTTTCTTTTGATCAAATATTGTTGAAGTTATTATTAAAATTTTGAACTTCATAGCCAATATTTGCTTTATGAGTTATATATTCATTAAACGAATATATTGTATGTAATAAAACCTTCCATTTAAATTATAAAATAAATTTAAAATTCGAATGTTAGTTGTGTTTACCTTGTATGTATACCTACTTCATACAACCTAACAAAGTAGTGTATAGTGTATAAGGTAAGTGATAGTTAAAAAAGATATCATTTGGGGAGGTCCTATGTCCAACAGTCAACGTATTTAGACTGAGATGATGATGATGATGTATATGGTGTCTGCCAATATTATCTGCACTTTGCATTTCATTAAAAAAGTCATATAAATATTGTCCGATGATAGTTAGCATGCTTTAACACTTGCAGGTTAAACCGCTGAACCGTTATTAAATTCATCACAAGTATAGCAGTTAAATAGTTGGTTCGAATCCAACTGTTTTGTTACCTGGTTACTTACGTCCCATGTATTTTTTATGTTTTAGCATGTTTATGTTAGTTACAGACATGTCTAAGATGATGGTATGGTAAGGCGTGCTGTTCTCTGCAACACCATGTCAATACGCATATTTTGCGTGCAAAGTGTCAAAGATGATCTACCAAAGCATTTATTTTGGTTGGTCAAAGTTTACAGTTGGTTCAAATCCAACTTTTCTACCTATGTACCTTGGGGAGTCTCCTTTTGCTACGAAATTAGTAGCAATAACAAATGTTGGTTAAATTCCAACTTTTCAGTTTTGGTCTGTGTTTTGTAACAGGTTCAAATCCTGTTCAAATTATGGATACTACTTTACCGTGATAACTGTGACTGTTATATTTAAAAAGTTGGTTCAAACCCAACTTACTACGTAACATATTCAAGGTTAGGACGCGTAAATGTTGTCCGAGATGTTTTTGTTGTCTGGTACTGGGTACTACACGGATTATACTGGTTCGAATCCAATCATGAATGTAGACTGCACAGTTAGTTCAGTGGCTTATTGTGGGTTCAATGCCCATATGTGGCTATTAATTGTACATTAGAAAGGTTCACTACAGCACAGGGATGGTTCCCTAGTGCAATGTTGTCATAAAAGAATGTATGAATGGAAGATCTTGACATGGGTTGTGAAGGTTGGTTCAAATCCAACTTTTAATTCTATATTTTGGTATATAACATAATTGGGTTCAATTCCCAATGTGTTTTAGTTAAAATCAAACCATTTATTGTAATTGTTTTTCTGCATGGGTTCGAATCTCATCAAGATCTTTATGTGAAACATGTTTTGCTATTTTACTAGTCTACGGGTACCATATTGCCGGTAAGATAATAATTGGTTATACAATTGGTTCGAATCCTATTGTAAAAATATTGTATAGTGGGTTCGAACCCCACTTTGAGATTGCTTTCTAAGTTGTGACCATGGAAAGTGGACAAGCCTTTGTCACTTAAAGAAAGGCTTTAACTCATCAGTGGACTGATTGGTTCCTATCAATTAACTTTAATTGCCATTCGATGATGGAAGTGATAATGGTGATGATTATGACTTTCATGTGTAGGACACGGTTTCAGCATATAGTGTATCTAATGTGTCTGGCTCGCTGCCAGACGAAGTGTTCGTAATGGCAGATTTTGGCAGTTTGTAGGTTCGATTCCTGCATGCTCCAAATCTGTATGTATGTGTAAATGTTGTATCTATAGAATGTTTATATAGTAGAGATATTGTTGGCAGATACATTTGTTTTTGGTGTGGGTGTAAATGCCTTTGGTCTTAGATCAAAATAGTTGTGAAGTATAAACTTCATTAAATAGAGTTTGGGTTCAAATCCCAAAAATGGCCACTTTGGCCTACTTTATAATGTGTATTAGTGCCTAAAATATTGTCTTTTTAGTATTTTGAAGTCATGTGGGTTCGATTCCCAACTTATAATTATTATCTCTGTTTATTTTAGTGCAATTTAATTTTCATGGAAGGGATATTGAATAAGTGTTAGAGATTAATTTAAAAAGCCATTTTCATGCATATAGTGTATGATGCATAACTGTTCTGCTATTAGTTTTCCTTCATTCTCTTTAAATGTCTTTAAATTTTACCAAATTATTGATTTAATAACCATGATGCCATTATATAAAATAAGTTTAAGTATAATTTTATTTTTTTACAAAAAAAAATCGAAATATTTTCGCGCTATAATTATTTATATACTTTAAATATTTTTTTATTTTATGTTAACTTAGTATGTAAGGCAAAGATTGTAAAATGATTTATTAATAAATAAAGAAATAAAGTCAATAAAAAAAAACAATAAAAAACAGAAAAGAAATAAATAAATATATTTGGGATGGTGGGAGTCTATTTATTTACCTTTTCTATCCTTTTCCTCTCCTATAGTTTTAGAAAGGTAACCTTTTGTACATGTTTTCTTAATAAAAAAATGATAATTAAATTAAGAAAGCATGTACGCATATTAACAGTCGCAAATAAAGTAGTTTCGAAGTAAAAAAAACCGTTGTTTTATTTCCCCGTAGGAAGGTAAAGGTTAACAGGTTTTGCTCACAGTTCCAGCTCATTTTATTCCGGGGAGGACAGGTGCTGGTCTGCTAATACTCAATGGCTTCACATTTTATATGAAGAATCATCAGGCGCATGGCAAGAAGCAGTGGTACTGTTCTTCAAGGGATGTCTACGGCTGTCGAGCTGACGTCATAACGTACAAAGGGTCAGATGGAAGGGACTACATATCAATTTTTCGTGGCAGACATATACACGACCCGCCACGGTTGCGCCTGTGTCAGGATGGTAGATACATAAGAGAAAAATTTATGTTCAATAGGCAATCACTAAATTGATATTTATTTTTTTATTTGTTTTTAAATCTAAATGTATTTTTTTATTATTAGTTTATTTTATAGAAATGTGATGTACTTATTGTAAATCGTGTTCTTCTAACGCATGTTTCTAATATAGGGACCTGCTAGTAAGTAGATGAACGGTTGTTTGTAACTATTTTAGGAAATAAATATTTTAGGATATACATATAATAGGGAAAACAATACAAATACAGTATTCTGATAAACATGTGTTGTTTTATTAAATGCCTTATTTGTAGCTAGTGCGACTGTTCTAGCTTAGTTAAATAAATGAAAGAATACCGTAATTTTTAATACTGGTGTATATAATTGTTTAAAAAAAAGGGCTGAAAATAAATAAATAAAAATGTATATCAATATGACAATAAACACTGCAACAACTGAATTATACATAAAATTACTAAAATGTTTTCTTTTTTTTAATATATTTTTTAGAATGTGTGGTAATTGCCCAATCTGGTAACAGAGTCTGGCAGATCGACCCATATAAGCTTCTGTCATGATCGAAAGACTTTAAAAATCTTGTTTATAAAATAGAGAAATAATATTTATAATGGTATAACACAGGTAATAAGACTAAAAGTTATATTCCAGGTATATACTACTTGCCTTCGCATAGGACCGGCAGCATGGTGTTGATTTATAAAGACAATAAATATTGGATCAATAATAGATACCAGAATACTATCAACTGGACCTGCCGGGATCGCAAGCGGCTTGGCTGCAACAGCTGTGTTCAAACCACCATAGAAGGACGGTACATCAAGCATAAAGGATTCCATAATCATGCTGACAACTATACTAAGTATAATTTCAACGATTGATGTCAGGAGTATATTTGGCCAGTCATTATTTCTGTTGAGAGTATCTTATAGTATAGACTATAATGCATAAAATTATGACATAGGTTATCGTATAATACCTGAAATATTTTATCTGAAGTTTATACCTACATATTAAAAGTTAATAATGCACTACCAGTTATACGCAAGTGCGTAAGTGTACCTACAGACAGTTGCCTTATTACTGAAGCATCCGCCGTAGTTTTTGCTAGATTCCGAATATTATATACAGTTGTTAGATAATAATAATAATAATATAAAATAATTAAGTAAAGTTAAGCTTTTGGACGCAACACCGTGAATCCATCAACGTGCGCTATACGCCAAGCCGTTAAAAATACGCGTATAAATAAAAGGAACGTTGAAGTAAACGGTTTGATATCTTTATTTCTTATTTTTCTGTAACCACTTTATTGATGAGTTCAGAGACGTCGCGTCGTTGACGTAGGCACACTTGCGCTTGACGACGTGTAGAGACGTTAGTGGCGTCGAAAAGGTCGTTTTCACTTTTGTACTTGAGTGTACAGCCAGACAGTGTATATCCTCGGCTAGTTTTCGTTGAAGTCCGAAATTTTCCGAATGAATTTGAGCCAATAAGGACATAGATGCGCGCGCACGCTATGGTAATTGTTGTATGCCTAGAATTTCGCGGTAAAAGTCTTCTCTATTTTTTCTCAACGGAATACTTTTGGCTGGTCATAGTATTTGCTTAGTTAATTACTTATTGCATTTATTATAATTTTTATGTAGGTAGTGAAAACATGTTTAGACTAGACATAATTATTATTATAAGAAGTTATTTAGGAGTAAACTTAGGTACTACTCAGTTTAAACTTATATGAAGCTTAAACTTGTAGTTGTCCCAGTATGTAAGTAGGTTTTGAGTACCCAGAAGGATGACATTATTGTGTGTAATAAAGTTTATAGTGCTGTGAAAACTATAATAAATTTATATTGTTACGTTCTTTTTATAACGCCACCTAGTGGTGACTAGACATAGTATTTATAGCATCGTGTATTAATTTCATTTATTAAAAATAGAGATGGCGTTAGTAGTCCATAATGATGCTAACGATTGCTCAAATGAAATGATTGAGAATAAAATAGTGAAGATTTTAAGTTTTTTAACAATGTATCTCTATTATAGGACTTGTATTGGTAATAATATGTATTATAGTACTTATCTGCCTAGTCATGTATGTTTCTCTTCTACAATCGAACATGTGCCAAATTTTTTACCTATATATACCTAATCTTCGATTTTTTACTTACCAAATACCTCTAGATGGAGTATCGCACGTAGTAGGTACTTAAGGTTACCTACAATTAGGCAATAGATATACTGTCGTTTCGCTTTATAAAACCGTGCTACCAATATCGGCCTTGAGTGCGTCAGTCACTCGGGCACTGATTGTACGGCGTGAAGCGTAGGTAGGTACCTACCTAAATTCAGCAATATTTTTCGGTCGACCATCATAAGTCATAAAACGAATTTTGTGCATTTGACGAGCGACTAGCTGTAATGTACGCCTCTCAGACTTTAGGTGCACGCGATTTCAGCCTTAAACCTTAAGCTGATGAACCGAAACTATTGCTCATACAAAGTAGAATTTTTGTAACACTTATGTTTGCGATGCGATACTCCATGTAAAAATGTATGTTATGTAAGGGTCCCGCGCATCAAGCAGTATGGCTGTGGCAGCCAGTACCATATCATCCTTAGACTATGGTACTGGCTGCCATGAAATTTATTCCAATATGAAATTCACCAAAGAGTTGCGATTCGGAGAAATCTAATCTTTTTTAACGAACGAAGCCGATAAAGATCAAACAATATTAACATCTTTCACATTCATATCGCTTGACTGATGTTTTAACTGTCTGCGTGGCTGTTAAAACTTACTGAGTAGGTACTTACTGATTATTTCAAACGCCTCTGCTAGTAGTCTTAGTGCGCGGGAGCCATAAATGATCGTAAGCTTAAAATATAGTACATTGTACGAAATTGATAAAAATGTGTTATAAACTTTGTTTTATCGTGTGAAAATTATATGTGCTTAATTAGATTTTAAAAATAATATATTGAAGGTATTTATTTTGAGGGCTTTGTGACATTAAATCATTAGGGTATTAGCCGTGGCTTTGTAATAGAAGTATATATTTTCATATGCAAAGGAAGAGTGAAGATCATGGGGTCTTATGTAACGTGCTGTACAAAAGCTTCCACTCGCTATCTTGAAAAATTAAAGCCAAACACAATGACATTACGTATGGGTAGCGTAGAGGCTAGACTCCACTTAGTTGCACACATCAGCATCGGTGCGGACCCGCGTTCTAGCCGCATCTCGCTCTCTCCTGCTACCTTCCTACAAGCGAAAATAGATACACATAACCACCGAAGCTGATGCGCGCGGTTAAGTGGAGTCCAATTGAGGTATTCAGTTCAGTTAGTTACTGTTTTAGAATGTGGAGTTGTGAAAAAGGTACCTATTACATTTTCAGGTAATATAGAATAAGTTGAAACTGAAATTTGATAAATGTGTTTTGGCTGAGCGAGTAAAAAGCAGTGTAAAGTGTTTATGACGATGAAATGTTTTATTTTTGACCTTATATTTGATGCATGACGTAATGTCAAAGGCCTTTTCATAAATATGTATTATACTTAATTATATAAAAGCTGCTAAGGGACATGCGATAATAAAGTTGGGGGCAAAGAATATCATTATTAATAGCATGAAGACAAAAACATGAACACGTCTGCCTTGTTTTCCATTCCTTCATATAAAACAAATTTCAGGTAGAATTTTAAGTTGATTCCCAAGACTGCACGCAACGTTGCAAAATATGTACATCTCATTTTTACTTATCGGTAATTACCAGGAGAGAGCGAGATACGGCTAGAACGCAATTATCCATATGAGATAAAATGAGATGTGTTCTTTTGTTTTCGTTGCGGTAATGTTGAGATCGAATCATCTGTTCTCATGTAGTTAATTTATTTTATACTGTGCTTAAGAAAATTAGACGAAGGGTTTTAAAATAAGTTATTATTATTATCATCAAATGTAGTCTTACTTAGATCATACATGGATACTTGGTTTTGTTCGAACATAACTTATATTATGAATATACCTATTTAAGCGCACAAATTTATGCAGAACAACCTTATTTATATCCAAGTGAATATAGATAAAGCCCGTATATTATTATGTGGCTTATCTTTTATAAACTAGTGTTTATTCTAAGTCTTGTTTTAGTTCGTGATTTTGGTATTAAGTTATTTGTTAAGTAGGTATATATAGTTGTATGGGAAGACAAAAAATAATCTGGCAACCATTCCAATGAAATAGTTTTGTGTATTAATAATTAAATAAATTCCTTTAACAGCAAGGTATTATAAAATTAAAGTAGCTTTTGTACGTATATACACATATATATAAATAGACTTATTAATTATAATAAAATGCATTGAACCGTTGGTGAGCGACATGATTGTTTTATTTTTGGATTTATCCTTTTTTTGTTTTGAATTAATAATAGTTACCTGTTAACATGTTTATATATTTCACAGCGAGTCTCATACCTAAGTAGATAAATAAATATCTGCGAGGTCAAACAAGCTTTCCACCGTGTTGCGCTGCTGGTGCTGCTGCTCTATCGGACTGTGACAGTGCATTCAAATTTGCACACAAATTTGGTTAATTTCGAAACCTGACCGAAATCGGCCTGGTATTGTTACAGATTTTATAAACGTGATATTGATTCCACAATAATCAAATTGCCTTTGTTTGAACCCAGCAAATGTGTTGTTTACAACACATTATAATCCAGATTCAGGCACAAATAACTTGGATCAGAAAAATGATATCAACACCAAATGTCACACTTACTTGAATATTAGACTTTTGAGATTCTAATATCGTTAGACACTATGTAATGTTTCTAAGACCTTGTTTTGAAATGCCCAAAAACGGTATAAACAAAATATATTTCTATGCCTTCTTACCAGCCAAAAAGATAAAGATGGAATGTTATTCACGTGGCGAAAGGAACCTGCCATTCGCCAAGTTGTCGCTCGACCACTTAAAGAATGTTTATTTATTTAATAAACACAATATGATATAATTACGCATGATTTAACATGTTCTAGGGATAAATAAATTCGTACAGTAAAATCATCAATTTAGTCCGTTAAGGTCAAATCACTAGGTGAAATCGTTAACAGTCGTCGAGCGCCAATTTAGTTGATCGCATAACCTAATTTAAATCTTATTTTTAGCGACATACATCAGATCTTACACTGGCAAGTTAATGGCGTTGTACAACTTTTACACTTTCTACCGACAGTGTAACTTGAGGCATGGAAGCCGCTGGCAGTGTACGCAGAAGAATAAGATGAAGTGTAATGCTTATTTAGTACTGCAAGACGACGGGTTTGTACTTCGAAATAAAAATGTTCATACTCATGAACCTCCTAATTATGAAGTCGATAGCAGAGGTTTTTATGGAAGGTTAATAAACTGTAAAAAACAGTAAGTAGTAATCCTCCCAACCCTCATGTCCCGACCTAAATTCAGAGTTATGCCATTTTTACTAAACTGACGTGTAAGTTTCAACCAGGTTACACCGCCCCCTCTCACAATCTTGGTCATCATCATCATCATCATCATCTCAACCCATAAACGTCCCACTGCCGGGCACGGGTCTCCTCCAAAAGTTTTTGGAGGGATATTAGCCTACTATACCACGCTGGCCAGACGGGTTGGTATAGGGTTTTGTTTCGAGTTTTACCTCTCTTGCGGTGGATATTGTCTGCTAGACTTACTCCCTTAGTCGGTTCTTACGACACCCACGGGATGGAAGGGGATGGTGACATTTGTATTGTTAATCCATCACTACACGGACCAATCTTGGTACTTTAATCAAATTATATGCAAAATTTTGCACAGATGGATGTTTGTTACTCAATCACGCCAAAACGGCTGAAGGGATCTGGATGAAATTTGGCACAGAGATAGCTTATAATCTGGAATAGCACATAGGCTTTGCTCCCGTCGGGTGGAAACTAGTAACTACATTATATTTATTGGTACAGATAGTTGTGTTGTTACTAACTCTGTGCCAGATACTATTTCAGATTCTTTATAAGCTTAATTTTAATATTATAATATTTAATGGACACAATAATTTAACGCCTTATTTCGACAAAAAATGCGATGTATAAATATATCATTATCCTCATTCAGCTTTTCCCCCATTCTTCTTTTGCTAACCATACAGGTTCTTCGTCTTCTCGTTTTACTTACCACTTAATACGCGACCCATAACTATTCCGAAGTTATCTATATAATTATATTATTTAAATAAATTGATTTGGTTTGATATTTTGATATATTCCCAGTCGCCCCCCGGGATTGCCATCGGTGGCAAATGGGAATAAAAATCCCCAGTCGCCACCGGCGGCGACTGGGAAGTCATTGCCCCCACTTCAGTTTCGCTATACATTGCTTTGTTTCTTGTGAAGAATAAAATAATAAGGAAATTTATTCCAAACATGCATCTATCTAATTGATGATAACATTGAAATAAAGTTTCCAACATAGACTGTGTTATTTTACCTTTTATATCATGCGTATCTAAATGTTAAACGGAAATATAAAAATAATGTATCATATATTATGAATAAACTCATTTTTATTAAAACATATAACTAGAGTGTGTCTTTAGAATAATTTATTAAGGAAACTAATTTAAAATATTATAACAAAACGCCGTTAAATCACAGATATTAAGACTTTTATTTAGTTACGTTACTCATATTAAAAGAAAAAATAAATAAAAAAAAGAAGAGTTCATGAATGTATGGAGTGTACCTATATGGTCAACAGCAACGAACTACAAATTATATAGAAGGTTGGCACAACAAGCTTAACCACGAAATTGGTACGAAACATCCGAACCTCGTGCATTTACTGAGTGTTTTGCGAGAAGATTCTTCATATTCCAATGTCTCCATATTCTTCTCTCCATGTCTCTCCAAGTCTCCATATTCCAATGTTTGTAACAGAAGAATCAAACAGAAATATCCGTTAAAACAAAGAAAGGCTACACAGATATTTCGAGATGAATTCATACAAGAAATTAAACTCGAGTTTGTTCATGGAGAAATGACAGTGTGACATTTTCTAGAAACTTTGCGTCACTAATTGTTACGATTCTTTCTGTGATTTATAATTATATATAATGGTTCATTCGGTATTTTCTAGATTTTGTGTAATTTAATTATGGTAAATACTTTGATTAATCTATGATAATAATGTATCTTAGTTTTAGTATCAAGTTCAGAAGAATTAGTAAGAATTGTTTTACGATTACTGCATAACGATTAAGCGAATGATCAATAATAGTAACGTAACGGAATAAAAGTCTCATTTTATCTGTGGTTTACTGGTGTAGGTACTAGAATATTTTTGTTATAATATTTTTATTTTTAAGAAAATTATTGAATTATTGTTATTGCTCGAATTATCATCTGTGATTGAAATGTATGACTAATTTTATATACTCAATATATAAAATAAAAATATAATTCCATAAATATATATATATGTAGGTGTATAACACCCACATAGGTTATACAAATATTATAATCTAGCTGTTGCCCGCGGCTCCGCCCGCGTGGATGTCGGTTATCGCTGTTAAAAGTAGCCTATGTGTTATTCCAGACCATAATCTATCTCTGTGCCATATTTCATCCAGATCCGTTCAGTAGTTTTTTACGTGAAAGAGTAACAAACATCCATCCATACTTACAAACTTTCACGATTTATAATATTAGTAGGATGTGAAAGTTTGTGAGTATGGATGTATGGATGTTTGTTACTCTTTCGCGCCAAAACTACTGAACGGATCTGGATGAAATTTGGCACAGAGATAGATTATAGTCTGGCATAGCATATAAGCTTTTTATCGCGATAACCGACATAATAAATAAAAAAAGTCTGTTATCTATGAATATGAATATTTACAGCCTTATTTATAATACCTATTTATTAAGAAATGATTACTATGTATTACTTTTCTAATTTAATTACTGTCTTTAAGAGTCTGATTATCTGTGATACAAAATACCAGTTTAAATGTTTAATTTTAACACCCAGTCACCGCCGCGGGGGCACCGCGGGGTCGACTGGGAAATGAACGGATATTTTGACTAGTTTAATTTTCTTGTATATTAATTTTGTACCTAATACGCAATTTATCTTTTAATTTATTTATTGGTGATACCACAAACTAGCTTAATTATGTCCTTATTACATACAGGTCGTCATAGTTGTACCCTTTTACATAAATATAACGCAAATAATCGATATTGTGTATTATTTTCATAGTGTTATAATCATCGACCATACTTATTTTATGATGTTCTATTAGTTAAGACCAATATCATGTCAAATTAGTATCTAAAGCAGTTGCTTTGGATACTAATTTGACCAACCTTTTACATCATAAATAAATTCCATGGCTATAGGACATTTTAATTTTTAACCGACTTCAAAAAGGAGGAGATTCTATGTTCGACTATGTTTTTTTTAATGTTCCGATTTCTCCCCTATTCGTGGACCGATCCTCAATTTTGTTTATTTTATTTGAAAGAGTATATATACTCTTGAGGTCCCATTAGCACTAAGTCAGGATTTCATGATGGAATCCCAGGGAAATCGGGGGCAACCTTCAAATGTTTATAGTTATTGACAATGTTTTTATTTCATATATATTTTACTTTTATTTTATCACTAAAAATAGAAAAAAAAACAAATTTGAAAATAAATTAAACTGACTTCAAAATGGAATACTCGATTTAAGTCGGTGCTATGTTCATATTGTTACCGATTCAGCTTGGTACCGACTTCAATCTGTATTCAGTCAGACTATCATATCGGTCTATCTTCAGTGGTTCCTCTCCACGGGCAAGTCTTGCATGTCAACCTGCAACAAAGATTTCCTTATCGGAGTAGACTGCTTCTATGCAGTAATGCGATAAAGATGTGCCTCCCTGGTGCGCCGTATTCGGGCCAGCCCCATATCATCTTGCCCTGCATTGTGGACAGACTCGACTGTGTGTATGTGAGCCGCTGCTGCAAGCTTTCCACGTCAGTGATGAGTTTGTAGCAGGGACTCACTTCTCATACGGTGAGTTATAGTTAGTTATAAGTAGGGTAGTCTAATATTGTTACTAACATAGATATAAGTGACATAACATGAGTCCTGGTTATTTATTAAATTAATTTTATTTTATTATTATTATTAAATATCCTTTTCGTCCCTTTTAGTTGTAAAAATTGTAATTCATACCATATTGTAAATATTATACTCTGACGATTAAAAAGAGTGGCCATAGTATCTTGTCAATTCAAAATAATTTGACTGCCTTGGTGGTCCAGTGGTCGCAGTATGCGCCTGCTGTGCACGATGTTGTGGGTTCGATTCCCACACAGGACAAAACTTTGTGTGACCCACAAAGAGTTGTTCTGAGTCTAGGTGTAATTTGTGTTCGTTAATTTAATGTTTGTAAGGTCCCGCACGACACAGAGCTTGTTCTATAGTGCGGCAGTTGAAAAAAAAAACAATGTATTGGCTGTAGTTAAAAAATATGCAGACTTTTTTTATTTTTGACTTTCATAAGTATCATGTGTTTTTCTTTCAGTAAGATTCGTCAAAACATCGTGTGGAGTATCATTGGCCTTGTACCAAGGTCACACGTACTCTAAACATTCCAAGTCGAAGCACGGCTACCGTTTCAGTTGTACTAAGAAGCGAGCACAAAAATGTAAAGCTTCGTTGACATTGGATGATGACTTAAAAACTGTTTTAAAAATTGTACCAACACATATACATGATCCTCCTACATATTATATCAATAATGGAATTTACATTACTTTCTGATAATCTTAGATGTAAGAGTAGCTACTAGATATGTACAATATTATATACTTCGCTTATTTTGTACCACTTAGGTAGCAAACAAGCATACGGCCCGCCTGCTGGAAAGCAGTTACCGTAGCCTAGCGCTTGCAATATCATAGTTATCACAAAAGTGTAATTATTTGGCTGTGGTCTTCTGATAGGTGAAGGTCCTTCTCCAGCTTGGTTTGCTCGTTTGTTTGGTGTCCTACCTCTCTTGCATATAATCGCGATCTTGCACCTGCTCTGCTTACCTACCTTTAAGAAACCTTTACTTACCAACCTACATCGCTTTACCAGTCAGTTTGTGACCATGGCCAGAGTAACCTGGTCGAAACCTCAAGCGAAAATATGAATAATGAAATATACTTATACTTGAAGTATATGATATTGTATATAAAAGAATAGTTTATATGTAAGAACTAGGTATGTATCTAGTTAAAAAACACATTTGGAATTACCAAAAATATTGATACCCTAAGTACCTTAGTATTATATTAAGTAGTATAAGTAACTTTAGACTAGTCAGTAATAACAGTTATTGTAACCGTTTTGGCTACGAAAATCGGTCTTTGAAGAATGTACTAATTTTATCAAACATTAAGGAATTGGGAACGGCATTTTTTAATAAAAATATAAAACAGCTGTGACGTTAACTATAGAACCTGTTTTGTATAATACTTACGTGGCAAACAAGCATATTGCCCGCATGATGGTAGGCAGTTACCGCAGCCTATGGATGCTTGCAATATTAAGGATTCAGGAGCATCAAACGCGTGTGTACGCGAGACCTTTTCTTATTGAAATTCTTGTAAAGATAGCAATGTGAAATTAGAGGTCTTATTGCTACTAGCAATTTTCCTACTGAAATTCTTGTAAATATAGCAATGTGAAATTGGCGGTCTTATTTTTACTAGCAATTCTCTTATTGAAATTCTTGTAAAGATAGCAATGTGAAATTGGCGGTCTTATTGTTACTAGCAATTTTGAATGCAATGCGATTTAAAAATAATAAAAAATGAGGCTATACAAACGTCCATTACCGTAATTGCTAACTATCAGGCGGACCGTACTAGTTAAGTTTGTTGTATTGTTGTTTGCCACTTTAAACGTATGAAAATTACATATCTTGACATTATGTGACATTTGTGGTTAGACTAATTAGTTATAATGCAACATTGCATTTATTTATTAAATAAATTTGGAAGATTACCACATTAACTAAAAAAATTAAAACTATTTTTTTGAAATTTTCTATTATCTATTTTATAAATGTTTATTTTTCTAAATTATATAGGTACTGAATTTATTTTGTAATAAATAAACTATGAATTATGATAATAGTAATAATATATCGATATACGATCGGTAAAGTTAGCGCTTGACCACTAACTTTTAATAATACGCAGGATTTAACATGTCTTCGGATAAATAAAGTGAAATATTTTAGTTAAGTTTTGCTATAGAAAATGCTTACCGTCAGACGGGCCGTATGCTTGTTTGCTTCTTAATTAGTATAAATTAGTTTATATTTTTAAATACAAGCTTTTATAGTGTATGTTTGTAATTTATGGGTGATCATGCATTAAATATTCTTAAAAGATCCCAAACACGACACGGCTGTATTGTTCGTTAAAGAGTTCCTATCTACTACTACCTTTGATAATCATCATGACACACTGAACTCCACTTAGAAGTATATAACTCGTCAAGATAAATTAACAAATCCAAAAACAACATCGTCAATCCTACGAACTTAAATACGACGCGACTATCTTGTTTCGTTGAAGAGTTCCTATAGACATCTCGCGACTGCATCATCAGGCCAGCCCCATGGTATTGCATTGTCACCGAAGTTACGTCGGTTTACCAAATTTCAGCTCAATCAACCATCGGTTAGTGCTTCAAATCTAGCTTACAAGATTTGACCTACACAAACTAACATACAAACTAACTAACTCACATACATTGCAAGCTAAATAAAAGCTTGTAAAAATAACTATATTTTAAACTGTATTTATATGTAATAGTGGTTTTTTTTAACATAATCCTTTTTTAACAGTGCTTTTATTTTATATATTCATATCAATATTCTATGCTATTATATTCTGCTAACAAAAATATTTGGACTAACTTAACTTAAACTTTTTTAAACCTATATTTTTAATTTATGTTATCTTAAAATTCTTTTCAGTTGTGTTCGTCAGTACGACGTCAGGAGTATCATTGGCTTTGTATAAAAAATATACATATTCAAAACATTGCAATTTGAAGACGGGAATTCGTTACCAGTGTACAAAAAAGGCTTCTAAGAAATGCAATGCTTATTTAACGCTAGATGAAACGTTAAATTGTATACTAAAGGATGGAGGTTATAGACACACACATGATCCGCCTGCCCATTATGTTACTGAAGGTGGCCTTTACATACCTATACGGTAGTATTTATTTAATATACAAGAAAACAAACAAAACTCTTTGCCAAATGTTAAGTTGCCAGTATGTAGTCGAAAAAAAAATACTATACTATTATAATTAATAAGCAGGCAGTTGAAACAACTAATAAATGCCTATATCCTGCTATTTCCAGCCAGATTGTTGTTATACTGTAAATTATAATCAACAGGCATGCTGTTTCTTTAGTTTAAAAAAGCTCAAATCTTATATGTAAGCCGCTGATGATTATTTTTATTATAATCGTCAAGCGTTATTTATACAACACTAGTTAAAAATAAGTGTGGGACTAAGTGGCAGAAAAGTACCTTCATTTTTTAAATTTATATATTCTGGATGAAGATTGCCAATACCAAGCGCGAAAACCGCTTTATTTTCAGTAAATATCTGTATTTTGTGCTTTATAAGGGGCTATTCAATGATAACATGACACTGCTTTGAAAACACTGTGTTTACACTGTGTAAAGTATGTAAGCCTTTTATTATTTTGACTAATTTATATTATATTTTAATATATTTTAACTGATAAACATAATATTTATTATGGAATTTATTGTAATTAACATTTATAATAATCTACTAGTTTATATTACATTTTACTGATATTATTAATTTATTGTATTGACATTACTTTTTTTAAGTAGAATTTATGTTAATTTAGATACAGTACAAAAATCACATTCATATTACACATTATATACATTTGCCTGTCTGACAGACCGAGTATGTTGAGACTATATAAACTTTCTGTAATACCGAATTGAAAACAAATAAATTTTACTATTTTTAATCTTAATCTTTATACTATTATGTATATTTATATTTATTCTCTTTTGTTACTGTCATTTCGTAACCTAAAAGCTGTCAGTCACTATTGTCAAAACGGGTTACTATAAAAATATCAACATATTGTTTGCTTTAAACGTCACATCATGTAACCTCGGGACGTCAACGGTGCACCCATTGTACCTCATTTTAGTAGATAATATTTTAAAGTTGAACCACAGATAAAATTATCAACCCGATTGTACCAATATATATATAATACCAAATTTACTCTAGTGAAGAGTAGTGTTTCGTAAGATATCTTTAACAAGAAACTACACGAGTGAAGCTGCAGACGTGAGCTAGTCAGTACAGTAGTAATAATAAATTATAAATTTTCAGCGAAATTCATCTCTACGATAAAAGGTAAACGATACGTAATGATTGATCGCTTTACGTATTTTAAGCATTATATGCTGAAGTCCGGCTACACTAGATGGCAGTGTACCAAGCATTTCTCCAAGAGTTGTAAGGCATACTTGATCCTGGATACAAGGAGCAAAATACTTAGAATAAATGACCAGCATACTCATACTCCTACTTTTTACTCTACAACTAAAGACGGTGTTTATTACAGAAATGATTAACTGTGTCTATGTGTGCGTGTGTAATTTTTACTCTTTTATTTCCTCTATCTTTAAGACTTTTAAAAGAATCTCAATTTTAATTGAATGTTGCTTTGTTAACGCAAGGATTTATTGTTGTCATTATAACACTAACTTTACAAAATTGACTGCACGGTTGATTCAGTGGGCTTAAGTAATTACCTCGTTTACCACTGCGGACAAAAAATTGTGTGTTCTATAAATGTTTGTCCGGAGTCTGGGTGTGCTTTGCGTTCGATAACTGTATGTTTGTAAAGGCACACAGGGCTTGTTTGTTCTAGTGTATGAGTTGTCTTTTTAATAAAACAATAAATTATGTATGTACCTTCCTGATTTCGTTGCGGTTGCTTCACATCCAATGGGTTGTACCGGCTGCAAGGTGTGCATGCCTAAATAAAGTAATGCAGGCAAGAGGTTCTAATAGTACATGCACCGACGCTGACGCAGTATTGTAGTAATTTATACAAAGAAAACGAACATTATTTGTAAACGCGGTGATAGAAAATTATTTGTAAGAATTTCGTTATGGGCCCATCAATATGTACTTTGAGCGCTTATGTTTTGCATTAAAAAAAATCAAAATCTTTAAATAATTTCTGATTAAAAGAGATTTGGCGGATTCAGTTCCCACCTGTCGTTATTATGATTATATGAGCCTCTGTTGTAAACAAGACCAGTTAGACAAAGCAGTATGAATGAATTTAAGTCCACGAATAAATTTCAGGCTGTTAGTGTCTAAGTAGTAAACGGATAAGATTATTTTCAGTTGTGAAAAGGAAAATAGTGTACACCAAGAGTAGAAGAAACAAAACCTTGCGTTCTTTACCTAAGATTAAACAATCGGCAAAAAAACACCTAGAGGCAAAAGTTGAAAAAAGTAGCAACATTAAAAAAAGAAAAAGATGTAAAATGTGTCCCTCAGCAAAAGATCTGAAAACATCCAAATTTTGTAAGATGTGTAATATATATGTTTGTGGACGGCATTCTGAAATTTTGTGTGTCGCATGCTGTCCAGAAGACCCAAATTCTGACTAGTTGTGTATCCCAATTTTTGTAACTGTGCAGTTGGAGCTGTCAGTACGGTCTGCAGTTTCGTGTCTTCTGCGCTATTTGAGTATTCACAGTACAGTTATGTGAGTAAAAATGTTGTTTATTCACAATATTTTGACATTGACAGCTGCACAGTTATAAAAATTGGGTTATAATGAACTTTTACAAATAGCTAATTTTAACATTAATTTTCGTAAATTTTCAGCAATGGTGCATAAATAAACGTTTTCATTTTACATTTGTAGTTTCATTTGTCCAGTTCAGAGTCTGAGCGATTTTGTCCAATTAACTATGCTGTAAATCATAATCAACAAACATACTGTTTTTTTAATTGCAAAATGCTCATAACCTGTAGATACATGTTAGAGTATTATATGTGTATTCGTCAAGTTTCAATTTATACGGCGCAAAATTATTATTTTATTAATAATTCCTTCTTATTTTTACTAATATTGAACTACTAAGTCACGGGAAAAATATCAACCCGATTTTATCATTTATTTTCCTGTAGTGTAAAAAAGGCATAAGATATCACTAACAAGAAACTGAGGTATTATTTCCGAAGTTTATGTACTCAATAATACAATATTTTTTAGTGAATTTCACCTCCACTGTGTTGTAAAAATGTATGGACAGTTTATAACTAGTCTTAAAGATCTGTATATTTGATTTCATAAGTCTGTCGTATGTCTTTAATAATTGATATCAAGACAGCACTATTTTAACATACGTGACAGTAACTATAAGTTTATAACCAAATACAAAAAAGTTAGGACTACCTACTATGACTAAAGCTAGCAACTTATGAAAACTATACAGATTCGCCAAACTAATAGTTTGATTGCGAAAGGGGCTCGTTTTGTCTACAACTAATCTTATTTATTTAATATTAAATACGATACTAATGCTAATTTTATTAATAAACAAATCCTTGTGTTTAATTATAATTATTTTGAGACCCTTTTCTACTAACATAACCAGCAACAGATTAGAAAGTACAAGTACCTATCCTTTTAAGTTTTAACTTTCAACACCAAAATGAGTTCCAGGTAATATTTTAAGTCTTTTAGACTAGAAACTAGATTTTTAAACAGCGATTTATTTATAGTTACTAAAACTGTATGCTTTTTCAGTGCTTCTTGTCAAAGGTCGTAATGGAAAGGACTTACTGATGCTGAATGGATATACTTACTATCAACACAAGATTTTAAGGGATGGATTCCGTTGGAGCTGCACCCAAATGGGTTCTAGATCCTGCCGCGGTTTCCTTCACGTTACGAAGGAGATGATGGTGGTCCGAGCGTTTACTGAACATACTCATCCACCGTCTACTTATATGTTGAAGAGTACGAAGAAGGGGAAAAACGATGTGAGTATTAGTTTCTTCTTTTTATTCTATTAAAAGATGCCGATAGTGCTAAGGTCGCGTACGGGCCAATCCCGTCGCTATGAAACGATGTTCTAGCGTGACGTAATCGTGAAACTTGATAGTTTGTAGCTATACATATTTCTTGGATGCCTGACTACGTAAATTTTAACGCACAATGTATTCCACCTCTTTTCTTAACAATTTGAGCATCATTTTTTTTTCTTGACGAGAGCGTCATTTAAACGCTGCAAGTTTTACAAGAAATAAGACTATGCTATAACATATAGCTGTTCATCTATCTCGGTTATTCTCATGAGTACGACAAAGATAGAATGCAATTCAATAGATATCATACAGCAGAGTTGATACTGATGATAATATTGTTGTAGCGGTTAGTGACCCTGACTGCTTAGCTGAAGGTCGTGGGTTCAAGTCCCACCCAGGAATTATCTTTGTGTGATGATCACGATTATTAATGCTGTGTTTGGGAGTAATTTATCTGTAATTTGTTTATATAAATATATAAGTATGTTTATCAGTTGTCTAATTGATCTGTGTAGTTGTTCAAAATTTTAAATTTTAAAAATATAATAATATTTATTGATCCTAATCTATAGTTTTCTTTGTTACAGGCAAAGAAGCACCCAGGGGAAGCTCTAAATCCACTGGCATTGAAAATGGCCAGCATTCACGGACGTTCTAATATCTAATTTTTAAGATGCCTTATAATAATCACATACAGCCTAGCTATCTTTAATTGTGTACCGTATTGTGTTAGTTATGACTTCAATTCTGTACAGGAAAATCAAATCACAGAAAAAAATGCAAGTATACAAGAATTCGAATGTTTTTGTAAAGTACATGCAATCTTGCATCGATACTAATATTATAAAGAGGTAAAGTTTATGAGGTGGTAAGGGGTAATCTCTGGATTTACTGAACCGATATCAAAAAAAATACCAATACAAAGCCACGTTATTTGTGAGTGTGACTTTTTCGTGGAAGTCGGATTTGCAATATTTAGATAAAATAAACCGAAGAGAAGCGAGGGTGGGTCGCTAATGTTAATAAAAAAAATAGAACACGTCACAAGTGAAACCTTCTTAACTTTACAAACTTGTAAACATACATCCGTATATGTATCTGAGCGTGACGGTTACGCGAGTAGAGTGCTTTTTCCTTATCCCAAAAGTGCTTATCGTGCCTAAAGAAATTTTCACTTCAAAAGTACTGTGTCATTACTCTTTGCAAACATTCTGCAAGGTTTGGTCCCCTTTATAACAAAAGGTATAGTACCTATATCTAATAGGATAGGGGATAACGTGACATGATGCAATATAGATATACGTATGTAGGTCCAAAGCTTTGATCTCCAATTCGTATCTAGTAAGCTGGACTTGATACCGGGAATATGTGATTTGCAATAATGAATCTTATTTCTCTTCTATTATGGTACAATTTTTATTACTACAAAATTTGATTTATACCTACAAAGTGTTTTAGTCAGTGTTTATACAGATATAAAGAACACTTTTGAATACGATGCATAAAATGGGGTATTATCGTTATTGATTTTCAAGGTACGATGTCGGCAATTATGATTGAAGCGCATCGTTTTAGGAATTGTTATTTTATCGGAAAGCTTGCATTTTACTACGATGGTAAGCAGTTACCGTGGCATATGGACGCTTGCTATACCGTGGGTATCACTTGCGTGTTGCCGACTCAAATTTTACCAGTAGTACTAATTGTAAAAGAATATCCCAACAATAGGAAGGAAACACCAAAACCAGGGAAACGCATTCCTGAATGAGTACTGGAGACCCGTGCTCACACTCACAGAAACACAACTACACCACTGTTCAGTTATTTCGCTGTGGTCTTCTGCAAGATGAAAGTCAATGGAGTATTGTAATAGTATGAAGTATTCGATCCTGTTCCTTAGATTTTTCTGTACAGACTATATTAAATAATGCAGCTTTAGACTAAATATGTTAAAGTTTTGAATATAATATTAATTTAATTAGACAAAACTATGAAGGTTCCCTGATACGGTGCAAATTGTATTCCGTGCACCGCACGTTTTTTACTTATTGCAACAACGAACATGTAATACCATCTTTCGTGGTTTGAGCAGTTTGAAATATAGATAGGCAATTGGCCAGCGAAGAATAAAAGTATTAGGCAAAATACCCAACTATATCGATGGGCAATTGGCCTGGAAAGATTGGGCAGATTGCCTATCTCTAATCTGACACTACATATAGTCTCGTATTGAGATGCTTAATGAGTAATCAATTGAGTAGGTACTGTTTGTATGCATCAAAGATATTCTTAAAGTAAAAATGTTTTTTAATGCTTTAGCAACTTATTATCGATTGGTAACTTGCACTCTGTCAACTTAGTAGACCATTTGATAGGCCATAGACCATTGTCGTCGACGGTTACCTCAATACTCTTATTGCTTAGTCACGAATCAGACAGCGTGGTTGTATAGAGCTTGCCACGAATTGAAATCTCACGTTTGTTTGATCTTTTATATTCTGACTAATATCGTTGGCTTTGGATGCAGAAAGCTGCTGGTTATGGTATGTTAATGTTAAAAATAATATTGTTAAAGCTTCAGAATGGGTCATGATTAGATAATAAAGTTGTTGTGTCCTTCACTGGTCGGTGAAGCTACTGTCCTTCACAGGTCAAGTCGGAGAAGGGTGATAGGTAATTTTGAGATAGTTGTTATGTACGGCCTTAATGCCATGTTTTATAGCAGTAGTTAGCTTTATTAGAAGTGGAGTTTTCACAAACAATAAGTACTCTTGAATGTTGATCCATAATCAAAACTTAACAGTACCTATATGTTTAAGTGATGTTAATAATACTTGAATTAAATTACTTTAAGAAATGGTAGTAACCTGTTAAGTCTTTCTCTGGGGTTCTGACCCACAAAAAGACTTAAGGCGTATACGCAAATGCTCTTCAACGACGTACACGCCCAGTGATAAAAAGGCGTAAGGATACTCAGCAATTTTCATCAAATGCTTAAGGTAAAAATTGCTAATAGACAATTCTGCGCCCTTTTCCCATTGAGGGTACGATACTGATGATGTATCTTAGAAATTGATAAAGTTAAAAACTAAATTAGATAATAATTATTGTTTTTTGCGTGTATACTTTACGTTATTATAATATGACGATTATTCCCTTGGTTTAAAGACCTTTTTGCTGCATTATTGCCGAAATCTGTAATAAATACGGATTTAATTTTTATATTCGGTTGATATAGCTAAAGTTAGTGTATTACCGTAAAAGTAGCGCGAATATTTTTAAGCTCTTATTATATACACGATAGTTTAATTTGTTATAAAGTCACCGTAATGCTATTTGTCACTTAGGATTGATGCGAACAAGCGGTGACCTTTTTGAGGTCCTCCTATGGGTCTCGCCGCCATCTTATAACCGTGTGGTTATTAACACAAAAGATGGATTATTTGTCTGTTGTTTTACCTGACTGCCTGTTTTATAATAAGAACTATGAAGATATAAAAAACCAAGGCGGATTTAGATTGTTTTAATGTAGAAATTTAATCGTGTTGTGAAATAAATTGAACGCATCCATTATAATGGATGATGCTTTTATGCATTGCGTTTCTATGCGTTTTGTTCTATATACTTGACTACCCATATTTAATTAAGATATTGAGTTTAATGCTTTTTATTATAATAGTTTTTGAGATCTTTTTTTTTAAATGTTGTATTTTTAAAGGCGCGCAGTGCGTTTAATATTAGCCATAGTGCAATCGCAATGTTTTTTGTAGACTTATTTATAAATGTAACAATTGTTTGTATTAGAATTATTTTTATTTTTACAATTGATTTTTACTCCTATAACAATAGAATTAAGATAACTAATTAGAAAATAAAAATATATTTATAGAGGGTAATTGCAAAAACGTATGTAGACAAGAATATAAATAAAATATATAATATAAATATATCTTCCCAAACTGGCAATTTTTTGTTGCCTGTTATTACTTTCGTAGTCAAATATTTACGAATAAATCGAGCAGCACGACAGCGTCAGATCAATTCGATACCAGCTTTACCAACGCTCTCTGCCCCATAATCTCGCATTGCTGCATTATATGTAGTATTTGTTGTTCACCAACATTATAGTTGCAATATTTACAGACAGGACAACAAAAAGTTGCTAGTACGTGGACGTCAATTCGTGTTAAGCCACTGTTGGATTTTAGCGGTAGTTGATTGTAATAAACTTTAGAATTAGGATATTTCTATAAATCATGTGTGAAAGTGATTCATTTCATTTTTTATTAAGACAATATTTATACAGGGCAAAATGTCTTGCGTTATTGTTACAAAGATTTTAAGACCATAATATTTGTACAAGGAAAAAATGGTTTGTATAGCAATTTTTACCTTGCGTGTATCAAAATACGGATTAAATTTTTCGAAGACGTTTTTCGTCATATGTTTTTTTCCCACTGAGAGTTTATTATTTATGTTTCTAATATGTATTTATTGTTCAGACTGTTTGCGATCATAAAGGACGTACTAAAATTGTTTCATTAATTCGTTTGTGATCACATAATATATGGTTGAAATGTTAAGCAAATAAAAGTATCTAATATAATGTAACCTACCCTGAAATATACGTACAATCAAAAACTGTTAATCCATTTTCTCAGACATGTCCCTCCTCGTGTTCCTAAGTCTCTTTACTTAGTGCATAGGAAGATCGATATTGTGTGTAAAAATGTACATCTGTTACATGTATTGATTTACGGTCATTGACACGACCAGCAAGGGTCCTGTATAAGCTAACTATTCTAGTTTTAATACAAAATGTGATGCTTTCACACAAATATATATGCCTTTATGTGATTACATTAATATTGAGTATAAACATATGTAAGGTGATGAAATTAAATATTATTTTGTATTTAATCGCTTATTAAATGCCACTCAAGCTACTTTACTTTTTTTATTATGGTTTTAAAATAAAATAAATCCTTTATTCTTACATAGGGCATTAGTTATTATGTGCATGTTATACTGTTTTATTACTAGAACCACTATGAAAGAAAGTTGATGAAAGATTTTTCATCATGCAAGTAAAATTACATACATTTACCTATCTGTTCCCTGTTACTTACAAAGGTATTTCTCCCACAGTTGAATTCTACCTTCGACCCAATGGAAGAATCAATCTTCGCTTGAACAACTTCACTTTCTACAAGCATCTTAAAGCCAGAAGTAACGCTTATCGTTGGAGCTGCACCGCCTACGGCTCCAAATGGAAATGCAAGGCTCATCTTATCATTACCGACCGACTTGAAGTCCTGAAAGCTAACATACTCCATAGTCATCCTCCGAGCGTTAAGAAAGAAACTAAGATGCCGATTTTGAAAGAAATAAAGAAGGAAGTAAAACAGGAGACGCCAAAACCAGTACAAAAGAGACCTAATATGAATGAGTACTATCGTACTTTGACACCGTTTCAAAATTATTTGGCAGCTCATAGCGTCTTTGGCAGTTATTAGTTTTAAGTGCCAATAAAAAAAGTACTATTACCCCTTGCTATTGTACCGCATACTGTATGCATATACATGTTTCGTCTCTGCAGTTAACATGCTAGAAATACTTGGTAATGTTAATACTTTTCATATCATCTGATTTATAAAATAGTTAGCTACTACTTTATTTCAAGTTTCTTTTTACTTTATTTGACTCTAAATTATTATTAATTGCTTGTTGCATGTTAAATATCTATGAATATGAGTTGATATAAGTTGGAAGTCAAATAGAGTCATAAGAAATTTTGATATCTATATTAAAACGTGTGAAATATATGCTCATTCTCTTATATTGCAATGCTTTCTTGTATTTAGTATAGCTACTCTCATGAGATATTTGAAATAATCTGATATTTGTAGACTGCTTAGTGTAATGAATATTTATGAATTTACTTGTTTTGGGTAGATTCAAATAATTAGGTAGCATGTTTTATGTTAAATTTAAGATCTCTATCTGCTTTGATGTTAAATTCGTTCCTATTTACGACATGAATATGTAGCATAACTAAGCTGTTTTAGTATGATTACTTACTGCTATTATCAATAACTATAATTGTATCCGTATTAATATAAGTACTAGTTATATAATGTGTTTAATCCTAGTTGTATTGACGTATGATATATCAAAGATGTTAAAAAGTGCCTTTTTACTAAATGTGTCTTTATAAAAATTTGATGTAACATCATTATTAGATTTATATTTTATAGGAATTTGTGTGATATTTTGTTTGCATTTAAAGTGTCCAGTATTAACCATTGTGATCAAACAATCTTTATAGCGGTAGTATCATGTAACCTTCGAGTTAGGACATTAAGAGTTTAGATTGTAGTGTATTACCGAACACAGTTATAGTTTCGATTACCTGTTAGTACATTATGTCTATTTTTATAACATATCCGTAATTTTGATATCCTTATAGCTGATATTTTTAAATAAGGAGTCTAACTCTCCAATTATATTACATACTTCAGAGATTATCTTCTCGTGTATTGCATTTATTGGATAGATTTATTGAGTAGGTGGTAGAGGCTATATCACTGTGTATTTTTGTAGTGACAGCAAATTCAGTAATAAGAGTAGAGTAGTCGTAGTTGGAGATTATTATTAATTAGATATTGTGCCATAGACACTTAGGCTTGCGCAAACGGGCCACCGACCACTAGTTGATCAAAGTAAACGTAGGTGGACGATGGAGGAAAGTTTATTTGTTGTGGTCGACACGAGTGGCGAGTCGCGGCCACTCAGTCGCGTGTGGTTGACACTAAGTCGCATGTTGTTGAAAATAAGTCGCGATTGGCGAGTCCATACAAATTAAAAATATCTTGTAAACAGTTTGTCGTCAGCCACCACTGTTAGCTCGTTTGCGCGGAGGCTTAAATAATAACGGTAAGAATTATACCTCTATTGCCATCATTACATTGTCTCTTACACATTGGTAACAGTAATCAGTTTGAATAGTTGACTATGAAACTACATATTAGAATCATCATTGTTTAATTATATACACGTCCACTGCCGGACATTATGACTCTCCAAACTTTGCGACTCTTCTTACCACTCAGATATAACAATCATTCATAAAAAATAGTGCCAGTGAGAAGTACATAGTTTAGTTGAATGTATCAACACTAAGAGGTCTTACTCCTACCTCTGAAGCGCTCAAGAACAAATCCCATTATTTCTATTATCAATTATTTTTTATATAACCTATTTTAATTGCGTCAGCCAATTTTAAAATATCAAATAGCTTAAATATACCCATGACTGATATTTTGGTCTTATTCTTAAGCAGTTTAATACTTTTTTGTATGGAAAAGTTGTTGTCACATCGATGTTGTAGCTACAAAAAGTTGCTGATCTGCTTAAGCTTCTTTCATACTTAAAAGCTGACTAATTTCTTTATTTTTACATGAAATATCATCGTTTCTATTGATAATCTTAAATTATATTTTTTTAAGATACTTTTATGCGTATTTTATGGATATTCATGCTACTAAATGTAGGTAGTGATGAAAATAATAATTAAGACTGCATGCTTTTTTTTGTGATAATATTGCATTACTGTATTTGGATCTCATTTTTTTGATCTTCACTTGAAGACTGTCCTCAAAATTGTAAAGCACATTGTATACGATATTAGTTATAATTATTTTCGAATATTGAAATTTATTATTCTTTTTGGAACGAAACTCAATATCTGTGAAAAGTTTAAGTTCAATTTTGATTTCTGATATTGTTGCCACACTATAATAAGTTACTTATTAGTTTATAGTATTCACATAATAATTTTTGTGCTTTTAACTACAAAATATTTGCATTTTATACCGTGTTTATTGTTTTAAGTTTTTTTATAATTTGTGATTGTACAACGATTTTATTGGCATACCAATGTCTGTATTTTAATTGGTTTCCATTAAACATTAAATTGCTAATTCTTTATTGATTTACCACCTTCCACTACATTGTAAGTTATCATTACACATTCCTTTCTTACTTCTTTCGCATTCGTCAGTTGAGCTATAAATCCAACGTTGTTGTCCCCAATAGCGAGTTTCGTTGTAATTGCGGCATAAACGTTCCTTATTTGACCGAGAAGTTCCGCCACTCGGGCATCCAAGACATGTCCGAGTCGTAAAAGTTCAATCAGAAGTCACAGAGCTGGTAGCTTGGAAAACTCTGTCGCTATAATATACCATTTAACAAAATATTTTACGGATTTATTTTCTGGAAACGCAAAAGGTGCAGAAATAGCTCACTAGCAGTCAGCAAATTGGCTTATAGCTTTAATCAATCTGGCTGTTTCAATCCACTGCTAAACAAAGGCCTCTCCTATTTAATTTTGCACCACAACACCCGGTCATCTATCTTCCGAATCCCCTTATGCACCCTTCACCTCCACGGGTGGACCACCAAAACCTGATATCTTCCGAAATTTCGAAAAGGAATAAAAGATAAATTATTCTGCCAGAGTCTTCAGAAAAAATCTACAATAGGGCGAAGGTAATTCTGAATAACAATCTTGTGCTTTACAGGCCAATCAGAAATGCAGTTAATAGAATTGGTAAATGGAAGGACTCTGCTTCTGGTGAATGGATATCCCTTCTATAAAAAGCAACCCACCAAGAATGGGTTCCGCTGGTGCTGCAACAAGTCGTATTGCAATGCTTTTTTAAGGGTCAGTCATGACCTTGAGATTATTTATGGAAACCAACGACATGAACATCTGCCTACTAAGTTCTGTAAAGCTGGACCTAATGGAAAATATGTTAAGATTTCATAATTATGAGTATAAATTATATAAAACCAATCAAATCACCACAGGAGGTTTCGTATTTCGTATATTTTTTTATAACAGCTTTCTACCAAAAGCATATGACTTTTTACACATTACTAATATCAAAAATGCAATTTTTCGGCTGTCTGTCTGTTTGTTACCGCTAATCTCTACATCGGCTGGACGTCTTTTGGACGAAACAAACTGTACATAAGCATGATCGTGTTAACAGAAGAATATAATGTATGACATACGTTAATTTAGTAGTAGGATTCAAATAGGTTTGATACCTAACATCCGTAATCTCCTGACAATAACATTAAATTATTTAAGAAGCGTAATGATAAGCACTGTATACTGTATAGATTATTCCTATCTACTCCATGGTTTTGTTGCCAGCTGCTTTAATTTTTTTTTATAATTACAATTTTATACTCTCTATTTAATTTCGTTCCTGTCGGCTCCAAAAACAATTTGTTTACAATGTAAATTCTGGCTTCTGTTCACCATAGAGTTAGTAGAATTTAAAATAAAAACCGTTATAGCTAATAGAATAAATGAGTTATTGAAAAACAATACATTTCAACCGGACTGGTGTGATTCTAAAATATAAACGAGTATGTTATAACTATAATGGACAACGGGTATAAATCGCGTACTATTTTAAAGGTTTTCATACCTTTTTGTTTCCCGACGTTTTGGTCGAATTGCACCGACCGTGGTCACGGGTTGACTGGTGCGAAAAGAATTAAACGACTATGATTGATAATGTAACTTAAACTTAAATTAACTTCTATGTTAATTCTGGGTATAAGTAAGAGTGTCATAGCTCGTCTCTTCTTCCATAACGTCCGATTAACTCAATGTTCTAGCACAAACTGACCACCACTTATGTAGTTTTAGCTTATTTTTCGGTGGACTTATTATTTATTTCCCAGTTTAGCTTTGCTTAGTTTTCACTTAGTTTAGCTGGCGGTGGACTGCTGGCTTCAAACCCCTCTAGTTTTATTTAGCTTATTTAAAGTTTAAAGAAATTGTATTACATATATTTCTTCTTAGCGTGTCGATGACAGTCTAAATTATGTTGGCCCAGAACTTAGCCACGTGCTTAGCGCTATCATTATTATTACATATTAAACTACATCTTATTGAGAAGTGATTATTATGTCACAATGTCCATAATATTGTATGTTAGATGTTTATAATTATAATAATTACAAGTGAATAATATCTGAGTGAATGTTGTTGAGAATAAGGCAGTAACTACTTAATAAACGATGTATAAGGTATGGTTTTATTTATCCTCGGCCCAGAACCTAAAGAAAAGAAAGGAAATCCTCTCTCTTTTGATAGAGGAGAGCAGACCCGTGTCCAGCAGTGGGATATATGGGTTGCTATTTATCACGTCAAGTTCGATTTAAGTCATGCCGGTTATAATTATACTAAAAATATGATTTATAGGCTTTCTACATTTTAATATATAATAAACGAAATAAAATATAGACAACAAGAGCGAATTTAATTTAGCAACACCTAATAATATAATAGTAGGTAATTCAACAAGGTGGACCGATTACCTGGTGAAGCTTGCATGCAGCCGGTGGATAAGGTCAGCTCCTTCAAATCTTTGGAAGAGCCCAAGGATCTCCACAGCACGCCTCTGCCTATATCCAGTAATGGACGTCTTTTGGCCTTTTCATCCACTTACTGTAAATTACATCAGTTCATACTAGAAAATAACAAGGCTTACGGCTTTATTCCATCTTTTGAAAAAAACATTTAATAATGCACCGTGCAGATTATATCTTCACAAAGATATTTAAGCAATACATATATGTCCTTGAATGCATAATCATAATTTCTAGTATAATTCAATTAAAGTTATTGTGTTGCAAATGCAAAACAACAACGTCAAAAAATCTAATTACTCCTTCCATCTTCAGGGACGGTATTTAGAAAACCGAACGGCAAGCTGTGTTTTCTTCTCAATGGATATACGTATTATAGCAAGTATGCACTGGCAAATGGTTCGGCAACTCGCTGGGCCTGTACCAGATCTACACATTGTCATGTCTATGTCCATCTTGATGAAGATATGAACGTCGTCTCCAGATCTAAGACTGCTCATAATCATCCGCCATCGACGTATGTTCATGATCAAATTGGAAGGATGGTGCGATTGTAGTTCTTATCTGTATAGTAAATATAGACAATTTCTGTGTATATTTTGTATATAATAAAAGAAACAAAATAGGATTCATTTCATCAATAAGTTCTAGTTTTGGATTAAATAAAACTGATGTTTATCTACAGGCGTAAACAATTGCGCCTGATTGTACAAATGACTGTATTGATTGTATACGATGACGCAGCACTTTTTTTGATGTGTCAATCCGCCTCAGTTTTCAAATCGTGAATGTTGCGGATGCAGAATTTATTATATCCTCGAAGTTGCCTCTGTCCAAATAAAATGCTGTTATGAATGCATTAAGGCTGTGAGACAAATGAAACTTTTTTCAGCAGTCTTACAGCCAGAGATTGAGCTTTTGCTCAATCTCACTAGTAAAAATAGTAGTCGTTAGGCGTAAGCTCTTACGAGGGCAACAGGCAATTCAAATTAGTTTGTGTTCTGCTTTCTCCGCCGGCAAAGCACGCTACCACATCAATAGTTTATTTAAATGTTGCACCAATGTAGTAGTAGTTTTGCAATGCTATACCCAGCACTGGTGGATCCAAAGCTTAAATGTTCGATTGCGTTATCAAACTGGTAACTCATATTATTATAAGCCCCAATAGATCATCTACTTCATCCTTAAAAACGATCTAATTTGATCGATTTTTACTATTGATATTCCTGAAATACGATCACATTTTTTATGTAGGTACCTATTGTTTTTAATAAATTAGTACTTAATATATTAGAGGTGAAAAGCTGTATATTTATTGTAAATATATATCGTACATTTATATACCTATCAATATAAATGAGTATGTTATTGAATAAATTATACTATTTAATATTAAAGTGGTCTTCATTTAAAACCTTTTTAGAGTGAATTTCTTTACGCATGCATGTTGTGATAATCGCATGCTGGCTCGATTAACATGCCCAATCCACAACCCAATGAGCTGCAAAATTAATTCAATCTAAATAAGAATGTATGTATGAATTCTAAAGACATGTCTGGTGATAGACATGTGTGATAGAGGAGAGGAGACCCGTGCCCAACAGTAACACAATATGAACAATTATGGGTTGCTATTATTATTATTTTATGTAACGATAAACTCAGTCTAATTTTTGTTTTTTAAACTAACGCATATTTCTTCAGGAGAACTGATCCAACTCGTAAACGGGAAACAAGTTTACCTTCTCCAAGGTTACACTTACTACAGGAAGGCTGCTCTGAAGAAAGGCCTGTCTTCAAGGTGGCCTTGTACCAACTCGTCCAAATGCATAGCTTACATTCACCTTGATAATCGTCTGAATGTGATCAATATGTCGGAGAGCAACCATAGTCATCCACCAAGAGAATTTCACAGGACTTCAGATGGATGTTACCTTCGATTGTGACCAAATTTTTCTATTTATTTACACAGAATTAAGGGACTTAAAAGCCGAACCGAATTTTGTTTTGTTTTCTGACAGATTACACTACGTAATTTGGCAGACAAGTGACATAAACAGTAGTCGAATCGAATATAAATAGGAAGTTAATGTATGAGTTTAAACGTAAGTTTACGATATGTCTTAAACTTACGTCAAATCCCATACATTTGTTTTCTATTCTATTCGATTCGACTACCGTTTATGCCAGTTGTGTAGAGGGGCTTTAATTGTTACTTATATTTTATTTTAAATTAAATTGGCGCAAATCGTAGATGTTAAGTAAAATGGACCAATTTAGATTCGGGTTTTTTAAACGCATTTAATCACAATACTCTGCTTACCACCATCAAGCAAGCTTCATGCCTATTTGCTGTCCAAGTAGCAACCAGATACTTACAGTCGTTTAAGGATCTCGTTTTTTTAATACCAATGAAATTGGTCAAACAAGTATTGGTACAAAACAATTAAAGCACTGCGTTGGTAGGTAGGTATGTTAGGTGGTATTTGCTATCGTCGTATTTTTGTTGATTTTTTTCTATTATATTGTAATAGATATATACATACATGTGTATATAATTTATTAATAAAATATATATTTTTATACATAATTCTTTTTTTTTAAGCCAAAAAAAATAATCATTAAAATACAAATTAAAATTACCTATTATATCAAAATGTATTTTTTCAGGTAACCTCATTACATTATCGAATGGGAAAAAATTTATTAAGTATAAAAATTATACTTATTATAATACTGGCAAATATAAAGATAATTGTAATTGCCAATGGTTATGCACTAATAAGGAATGTAATGCATATCTCGTCGTGTCTTTGGACCTTGATATTAGAAAAGTGGTTATGGACCATCAACATAAACCACCTAAATACACAAAAACCGGTAATGTGTATGTTGATATGGATTGGTATAAAAAGAAAGTATATAAGTAAAATCTATACAAATATTACAAATGCGAAATTTTGGATGTTTATTACTCATCATCATCATCATCATCTCAGCCCATAAACGTCCCACTGCTAGGCACGGGTCTCCTCCATTAATTTGGAGGGATATTAGCCTACTATACCACGCTGGCCAGATGGGTTGGTATAGGGTTTTGTTTCGAGTTTTCCCTCTCTTGCAGTGGATATTGTCAGCCTGACTTACTCCCTTAGTCGACTCTTACGACACCCACGGGATGGAATGGGGTGGTGACATTTGTATTCTTAATCCGTCACCACACGGACAACGGTTTATTACTCAAACACGCCAAAATAGATGAACGGATCTAGATGAAATTTGGCACAAAGATAGAATATAGTCTGAAATAGCATGCACCTAAGCTCGTGGGATTGCGGGTATAGCAGCGGGTGGCAACAAGTATTATATAAAATCAAGATAAATGTCTATGGAATATATTTCTTGATTACCAATTGTACACACAAAAACATTACATAAAAAATATCATGAACACAGGGGAGCTTAAATCATGAGTTTTTGCTAAGAGCAGAAGAAAAGGATAATAAGAGAGCCGCTGAAGTGTACACCTGGAAAAGATGACGGAGAATAAGAAATAAGAGCTATATATTCCATTTCTTTTTATGTGACTTATTAGATGAAGAGAGGTAATAATAATATAGGTGTGAAGAGGTTGTATTGATTGAAGATCAAAGATTTCGATTATGAAACTGAAACGAATGGAATATATGTAGGTATATAGAGATACATATATAATATTGTAATTTAAAAATATACACTAATAAAATCACTTTTTACTATTATATGAATTTTATTGATATTATATGTATAAATTATATACATTATCAAAGATATCCTACTATTTTGAAAATGTATTTGGCATGACATTGCATCCAATGCTATTAACGAATAATGTAGGTACATAAAATGACTAAATTACAAGTAACAAATAATTACAGCATGGTTAATTAAAAAAACAAAAAAAAATGAACGCATGCAGGTTTGGCCCACATGCGTACCTACTACTTCTACATACAATAAATCGTAATAAGAATGCGCGGCAAATTTAGTTAAAAACATAATCGCATGCGTATCAAAATATGTACGAACGCTCAAGTTGGCACTCGAATAGACTGTATTTTATTATATTTATTTATTAAACAAAACATGGTATACGTAGGTATACCATGTTTGTTTTGCAAGATTTAACATGGTATTCGCATTAATAAAGTGACGAATAAAATCATAAAAATATTGATAGTTTAGCAATTTTGTCCGTAAAGGTCAATATCGCTTGATTATGTTAAGAGTAAACGAGCGGCAACTTGACCAATAGTACCACTTCTCCTTCTTATCGTTTGGTTAGTGGCCAACCTGGTGACAGAGTTATTAAGATCGCCCATATAGGCCTCTGTCGTAGAAAGCGATAAAATAACGACTGTGAACAGTCGGGTCCGACTTTTAACGTGCCCTCTGAATCACGGAGACGCTCCGATTAAATACCAATATGCGGTCACCCATCTATATGGTTACTGGGCCCTTGGTTGCTTTACCCGTTGATCGTTTACCGAACAGCGAGTGCCCCTGGCTATGAGCGCCTCATCGTACCTACTATATCATGCACTGACATAATACTATTGATTAATCTTTATTAAAGTAGAATTTTACGACTTGTGTTATAACCGGACTCTGTAATTGCCAATCTAATAAAATTTCAGTGAACATATTTATGACAGCCCGAGGGAAGGAACGACTGGTGTACCACAACTTTACCTACTATAAACAAAGTAGAACCAAAATGGGCTTCAGGTGGGGTTGCACTAAGAACAGGTGGCATAAGTGCAAAGCGTATATACACCTGGCTGATGACATGACCATCGTCAGGAGTAATATGAATCATACTCATAGTCCTTTTGGACCGGAATCAAAGAAGCTTAAATAAACAATAATGTCTTAAGTAGTCCAGGTTTGGTAACTTGACGTTCATTATAGAATTCTATTAACCATACTATGTTATACATATATTGCCAGTGTTTAGCCGAAATGTGTTGTTATATTTTTATTAATCTCAAAATAGAGATTTAAAAGTCATCACTAGAAACTTTGTACATTCCAATTACAGAACTCTAGGCTAACTACTGCATTGCCTCAGTATCGCTTGCTGTATTAGCCTGTAAAGTTAGATAATAAATCTGAAAAAGCTTTAACTTTAGCTAGGCAAAAAGCTTTAGGTAAATATCAGAATATCTAGATGCGTAAGAATTTTGATATTTACCTAAACACCGATCACATACGCGCGTTAACGCAGCGCTCAGAGAAAAGGTCTCTAGACGCTGGCGATCGCGCATTGACGTACGCCTTGATACTGATGTAACAACGTTTTTTGCAGTTTTGCTTTATTAGTAGCAACGATTACTCTAGCGATGTGCGTTAGCGCTCGTCATATGAACTCTCTTTAAACTTTATCATGCGTTAACGCGCGTTATATGTGAACTCAAACTTTTTGTCTTGCAAAGATTGTTGTATTGCATTAAGAGATACAACTAAATAGTTTTAAGCAACCGACGCATGTTCATAGGCTTGGTAAAAAACGGAGTCTTCAAATTTGAAGTGTGAACAATAGCGATAATAATAATATAATTCTGATCTAAGTTCAGAGCAGTGCCTTTGATAGATACGTAAAGAAAACAATTGTATATGTTCGAGAAGTTTCATTCTTCTTCAGCATTTAGTTCATTTGGGTATTTATTTAGCTTTGGTACATAAACCGGATCTCTGGCTTATCTGCTACTGTCTAGCAAATGTTATACAAAGTATTTATAGTAATTCCAATGTTATTTATTAATAGTTCCTCATTATTATCTAGTCCTTTAGTTTATTTAAAGTATTATTTGTTCATATACCCATTCTAACCAAATAGGTATATTTATTGAATACCGCATGCGATAATGGGATTTCATGGCAGTATTCGATTGGTCCCAAACATAATTATCATTATTATTTAATTATTTGTGTCAGTCCGAGAATTCGATTTATTTGTTAAATAAAGGTTTACAAAGCTGGACTACTGTTTCTTGCAAAGGTAATGTTTTGGTTCTGCTACGAACCATATGATCTCAAAAGACATATTTATGTGATATGTATTTTACGGCATACGTAATAGAGCTTATTTTAATATTGACTTAACATTATGTAAATACACGCGTGTGTTTTGTTATATATTTAATCAGTTTAGAATTGATATTACTTTTTCATGTAGTAAGTTGCTAGATGTCATAATACATACTTGAATTTGTAAGTATTGGTCAAATTTGGATTAGATAGTTAAATTTTAGAGATATAGATATCTTTAAATGGAACTCTGTTGCAATCAAATTGAAACTGATCTAAACGTATATCAGCTAGTCAATAATATCGTATATTTAGTTAGTAGTTACATATATTATGATAATTGTGGAGATTTTTACAATTTGATTGCAACATTTGAAACTAAATGTTAAAGTGATTTTGAAACTGTGGGTTGTTTGAAAGGCCTAGTCAATAAAATTATTTTAGTCTTTTATTACAATTAGAGCGTAGATTCATGAGTATTTCGTCATGGATCCGATTTTTATCCGCCATATGTCATAAAAAATACGCATGCGGAATTTTACGAAAGTGAAAGACGGTCTTTACTTTAGTAAAGTCCTGCATTCGTAACAAAATATATATGATTCTATAAAGGTCCTAGTTTAAAGACACAAATGACTGATTGGAAAATAAATAGCAGATTTTTGAGAAATAAAATTATCTTTAACCAGAGATTTGCTTTAGTCACAAACGATCTCCAATTTCTCTTCTTCTTTCACTATTAAGGGTCGGACCTCAATATTAGTTATCTCACGAATAGTAATAGTTAATGAGGCTTACTAAGAGCCTGTAGGTGTTTTTTTTTCTTCACTCTGGTCTCCAGGTATACTACCATCGTAAAACCCTGGAGTAAAAAAAAATGCTGGCAACTTACAAGTGATACCTCTGGTATTGCAAGCGTCCATAGGCTACGGTAACTGTTTAACATCAGGTAGGCCATATGCTTGTTTGCCACAAAAGTAGTATAAAAAAAGTTCGCAAACAGTTGTTTTTCATGTTTGTGGGATACTAGACTTGCTACTACTATTATTATAATTTCTATATAACAACAACTGCCTTGGAGGTCCAGTGGCCACAATATGCGCCTGATGTGCACGAGGTTGTGGGTTCGATTTCCACTCAGGACAAAACTATGTGTGACCCACAAAGAGTAGGATGTAATTTGTGTCCGTTAATTATATGTTTGTAAAGTCCCCCGTGACACAGAGCTTGTTCTCTAGTGCGGAAGCTGTTAAAGTTTAAAACATAATTGAAAATGTATTTAGTAATGTTCATAATCCCAGCACAAAGTGCTAACATAGGTAAATGTTAAAACGCAAAAGATTTTTACACGGGGCCTTACCGTCACGTCCTAATACGTATTCATTTCAATAAAATAAATCGCATTAATTTCATTTGACATTATTATTAAACATCCGATATAAAGTTTATATCTGACTGATTATTACGAATGAGGTCCGGCCCTAAAACAAATATTTCATTTGACATTATTATTAAACATCCGATATAAAGTTTATATCTGAATTATTACGAATGAGGTCCGACCCTAAAACAAATACTGTTATTTTTGCACCTGACTTGACTTTAAACACAACACTTCTATGATGTATCTAACACTAAAATGCAAATGTTTGAATTCTAAGTATCTATAACTATCATTCACGTTGATATTTTATTTAAATTGTAAGATTATTTTAATGTCAAAAATTATTCCAAAGATTTGTTATAAATTACATTTGAACTGTAAGATGTAATGTATAGCTGTGCTATTTTTTTGTTATCTCAAATGTAAAATGCGATCTCGTTATTTTATAAAATAAAACATTTCATATTCCGATATTATGCAGTATTTATTTTATTACCTTTGATATCATACACTCTTTTATGTGTACTGTGGTCATACATTATGTCTAAATATTTTCATTTCTAAAGTTTCAGTCAATTACATCGTAACGGATCAAGGACGCAAGTTGGTCTTATTGGACGGTTTCAGTTTTTCTAGAAGTGGAAACATTGCTCATAAAGGGAGTCGCTATTCCTGCTCAAACTCTCTCTCGAAAGGATGTAAAGCTTACCTTCACATAAGCGCTAAAGATGTCATTATCAAAGCACATACAAATCACAATCATGCACCTAATGAATATGTACGGTTAAAGGATGGGTCTTATATAAAATGCAAGTAACTAATAAATAGTAAAGTTAAAGATATTTAGTCGGCGCTGCCGAATTTGTTTATAACAATGTGAAAATTTAATTTAATTTCATGTTTTAGTTTTTTTTTCAAATTTGTGATAAGTATAAGAATAAATAATTAAATTCCGCTTAATTGTGATTTTAATTAAAAACCGATTGACGTGGTCGGCTCATGATCGAGGGTTGTGGAAATTTTTGGGGGAGTTCTATGCCCAGCAGTGGACGCATTTTGTGTTTATGACGTTTATAAGTATCATGCATTTGATCTAACTGAATTTATGAGTTTGACTTTGACAATTTGACACTTTAGCGCTGCATCAGGCTCTGATGCGCGCTAAATACCGCGTTCTGTTTGACGAAGCCTTACTTAAATTTTGACTGCTATTTTTTTTAATATTAACTGAGTGGCAAACAAACTTACGGGGCCGTCTTTTTTATATATGTACTACTTAGGTGGCAAATAAGCATACGGCCCGCCTGATGTTAAGCAGTTACCGTAGCCTATGGACGCTTGCAATACCAGAAGTATCACGTGCGTGATGCCAACCCATTTTTTTACACCAGGCCTTTATGATGGGAGTATCCCTGGGATAGGAATACGTTTCTTTAAAAAACGCATCCTAAAATGAGCGCTGTAGACGTGTACTCACTCATTGGAACACAACTACACCACTGTGTGTAGTTATTTGGCTGTGGTCTTCTGTAAGGTACAGGTCCTTCTCCAGTCGGGCTTGTTCGCTAGTATGGTGCCCTACCTCTCTTACTGCCTTATATTATTTATTTAATTGCAAAAGTATTAGCAGATATAACTAGTGTAGGTAAATGCATTACAGGTAGTCTTTGTTCAGTATTGGATAATTATCACTGATACTAAATGATGAATGGGTTTAACTCAGGATTTACTATCTGATTTATTTGCCAGTAAAGTAACTTAATAAATTTAATTGTGGTAATCGTAGTACTGATTGTGTAGGACAAAAATAAATAGGAAGGTGCATTCTAGTGTACAGGCCGCTTCAATTTACATAGGACATTATACTAGAAATCCGGGTTAGTCTAACCTGTTAGGTTTTCAGGCACTTGTTTAAATATAAGCAAGTACGCACCAAAACATGGAAACAAATCTGAAGGCCCGCTCAGTATAAAGGTAGCTTATCTTTCTTTTTAATATCATTGTGTCTGTCACATTATATATATTTTTATTTTATTTTGATAATTATAATCATGAAGGATATATGTTTTAGCTGGCACCAAAATAAGAAGATTAAACAAGAAAAGATATTCAAAAGTGTGGAAGTATTATAGAAAATCTACTATGTCGAAAGCAGAGTGCATACTATGTATGAAACATATAAAATGTACAGGATCTAATACTAGCGGTCTAATGAGGCATATTGTACGGCTACATAAAATAAAATTATAATGAACTGTCTAAATCCTGACTATTGCTAATAAATTATGTTAAAGAACCAAAGCTATCTCTTTTTTAATTTGCCATACAATGACCACTAACTGGAAGATACAATGTAGGCCAAGACGTCGGTCCACCTTGTTGGAGGCCTCCCAATAAGGTGGACATCAGCCCATACAGAAAATCACATATAAAAAACATAAAACACTGTACATGCACATTACACACAGTACTTCACTGAAGTCGTCTGATATCGATCCGAACGTTCGCTTAGGTACTTAGCTGTATTCACATTTATTCTCTGTCTGCATACCAATAATGGAGAGACGCTCATCCTATACATATTATATACTGGCGAGTGCGTGTCTTCATCGTCCAAGTTGAGGAAAATATTTGATATGTGTAAAAATTGTTTTATTGTAACCATGCCTAAGAGCTGCAATTATGTTAATTGCAGCTCAAGATCGTTTATGTTAACATAAAAGGCCTACGATCAACAGTGGACGTCATCAGGCTAAGATGATGATAAACCATGCTATGCTAGTAATGCAATAAGTTTATTATAGTATAAAAACAATATAGATAGTTAGATATGCTCGTGTGAACAAAGGTTTTGGTACAACTTTCGTACGTATGAAATATCAGAAGGAAAAGAGGAAGGTTAAAAAAAATAAACCTTATTTAGACGTGGAGGCTGAAGTAGATAGAGTTTATGTTTCCTGATAGACGACATTCCTTCAGTTCTATATATTGATACTAAAAGCAATGGACTATTGGATTTCAAACATTACTCGGTGAAAGTCGCCTGTATTCTTCGCGTGAAAATAGAATCCATCGCACCAGAATTTTCCGTAGAAAGAATTTCATAGCGACATTCTGCGCCAACCAGCACTGAGCCATTGTATGATGGGCTAAAACTCACACTCACTCACGGCTCTCTTGATAGAGGGCGAGAAAAAACTGCGGCCAACAGTGTATTAGGATTAAATACTAAAATGATAAATCAAAATAGTCAAAAGTTTTGTTTTATGTTTCAGGTCCAGCTCGCTTCGTGAAGACGGTAAAGGGTGCAACACTATTAATCCTAGGTGGTTACTCCTTCAGTAAGAACGCCAATATCAGACGCGGTGGTACCAGGTTCGCATGTTCAAACACGCTGTCGAAATGCTGCAAAGCATTCGTCCATGTTTCTAGCACTAATCAAATTCTTAAAGCTTTTACTTTTCATAACCATGAACCACCTCAATTTCATATAACTGAACAGGGATGTTATATAAAAAAATAAAAATATTTTTTGTATATATTATAAATTGTATAATACCTCGGCAGCTTGATAGCAGTGGTAGTGCGTAGGTATGACAAATGTGCAGAGATCCTGAGTTCGTTTCTTGCCTAGTGGGCTATTGATATTATTTTCCAAGCCAGAAATGGGCTCGCACTTTTATTACATAGCTGGCGAATTGAAGGTCTCATGTCATAGACCTATGTCTACCCCGTAGAGAAAGAGGTGTAAATATTATAAATGTTATAATAATAGAAAAGATATAATAAAAAAATTGGAGGAGTTCTGCGGCTTGGGCCAGACTCATGAATGTATTTTCGGATAAAATGTACAAAAGTTCAGAACAAGGGAAAAACAAATAGAAGTAAAAACTGAAAAGACGTGGGTGTGACGTTTGACGTCTTTTCTGACTGGGAAAGCCGTACCTAATGACGCAAGTGAGGGATGGTTTATGCTAGAAAGAAACGAGTCCGATGCCCCAACATAAGAATAGGGCAACATAAGAAGGGAATACGGCAACGGACACCACTCTTTGAAGCATAAATTTATTTATTATATGAAAATATTAAAAATGGTCCAAAAATAGTAAAAGTGGTAGTAGTACAATATAATGTGATAATTTGAATTAAGTCATGAATGGCAGCTGTTTTATTTAATATTTTTAAGAGAGAATATGCAACCTTAAATACCGCCCGCGCCCGCGTGAACGAGGCGGCTATGTCGACCCCTTTGGCCTCGATATGGTAGGCAGTGGCACTCGCTATACCGACTAAACCTCCTTAGTGCAACTACACTAAGCATTAACAATTGCACATTATAGTCAGCTACTATAACCGTTATAGCTTAAATAATTAATTAATCATATTAGATATTATATATCAATAAGTTTAATTTTAAGTACTTTTATTTTCTTTTTAAATTGTATTAATGTAATTATAACAAAAAAAAACCAAACATATTATTATACTAAAAATAGGTTAAATTTATTTTTTAATTCTTTAATTTTTATTTTGTTAATTATTTGGCATTACACATTTTGTAATATTGGATATGAAAGCCATTCCATAGAAGGTAAAAGTTATGTTCTGTTATGTACCTTCTTAACATGAATATTAGTGCCTGGGCGACCGAACTTCGTTCCGTATTGCAACTTAATACGTAATAATATCGAGGGAACATACAATTGCCTTTATATATCCACAGAAAATAAAAAGTTCCCTAAAAGAGATAGCTGTTTTTATACCTGCTCAATCTCCTATAGTATTTTTCACATAGCATGGGTACTGTTACATTTCACATTAAAAGTTAAGGTTCAATGAAAATGATTAAAAAAACCTATTGATTAAATACTCTAAGCTCTTATTCGTCAAATGTCAAACGTTACATACAGTAGGTACCCATGTTATGAGAAAATACTACAGTCAGCCAATTTGACGTTGCAGCTTTTAGACGTACATGAGTAAAATTTCGATTTAATGATTGTAATGAATAATATGTTTGATTTCGATAATGCCTAAAAGAAGACCCGCAGGGGTATTCCGTAAGAGCAAAAACCGAGCCACCGCAAAAACCGAGCAAAATCTGGCTGTCAGATTGAAAATCGGTATTCCGTAAGAGCCCTTTTTGACGTTTAGTCAAAAGATTGTGCCGTCACCGAGCAATCACATCTGTCAGTTTTGCGATCACAACTGTCAGTTTGCCATCGCTGTTTCTTAGAGAATCAGCCCGCCGTACAATACACAACAAATGTACAATGTTATTGTTAAAACTTGTTGTTAATAAATTAAGTATTATTATTGATAATTATATTTTGTATCTTGCTTGCGTGTGTTTTCTTCATCCTTTTTCTGTCTTTTTTTGTTTGGGTAATGAGTCTTTGTAAATGGAATAGAGTAGCAGTTAATTAAGACTATTGTGTACTATAAACACCATAGTTGTTTATATTTTTATAGGACTGGTGTACGCAGTAGGCGCCAGCCCAAAAATAAAAGTTAAAAAAATTAGAATCGCAAGCCAGCAGGTTATATGAATCTCTACAAGCTAAACTGTAAGCCACACCGAGCGTAAGTTAAGCTACACGAAACCGTAGCTTAGCTTGGAGAACGTTATCAACAATAAAAAATTCCTTCCATGAAATAATGATATTACGAGTATATAATTTTTTAATCCCTGTTTACTTAGTAATTTGTAGCACAGGGCACGTCGATTTCTTTATGCCATGATGACTATGTCCAAGGGGTAGGTAATATCTCCAAAAATATAAATTCCAAGTTCAACTTGTAAACAAATACCTATTCGAATTGGCAAATTAATTAATATTTAAATCAAAAAGTGTATATTAATGCTAAAATATTTCTTTTTTTTTAATATTCTGCCTTCACTACATTTTTCGTTGTTTATTTTTTTGGTTTTATTTTTATTTCAGCAAAGTATGTCGAAACTAAATCCGGGACTGTCTTATTGTTATTAGATGGCTATGTCTTCAGCAGGAATGCTAGGATACGACACGGTGGACTAAGATACGCCTGCGCTAGCCGACTGTCAAGAAAATGTGCTGCGTTTGTCCATATGTCAAAAGAACATAAAGTGATTAAGTACAATAAAGCTCATAGCCACGAACCACCTTCTTACATGTTTACTTCAGATGGGTATTTCTTTAAGTCTAGGATGTAAGGCCTGTGGTTATTCTACATAATATGGCGTGAACACAAAAGACAATACCTTTACTTTTTTAATAGGATTTTGTTATGTTAAATTAGATAGGCAAAAATAAACAATTTTACTGTTGTTACTGTTACTTTATGTCGTTACCTAACAATAGTGAAGTCTATTTTACCTCAGTTAAAATTAAGGCGGCAAGTTATTACTCTGGTCTTTCTTTTTTTTTTTTCTTTCTTTTTTTTTTTTTTTTTAAAGACAACTCCCGCACTAGAGAACAAGCTCTGTGTTGCGGGGGACTTTACAAACATACAATTAACGGACACAAATTACACCCACGTGCACAGCAGGCACATACTGTACCCACTGGACCACCAAGGCACCAGGTCTAACTGTAGTGTGAATTGATCTTAATATGGCAAGTTTGCCAAAGGTTTTACCGAGATACATATACGATGTTGGCAACGCGCGAGTGATGCCCCTGGAGTTGTATCCGTCCATAGGCTACGGTAACTACTTACTATCAGACGGGCCGTATGCTTGCTTAGTAGTATAAAAACTGCCCCCTTAGTAGTATAAAAAATTGTATTACATATTTAGATTTTTTTGGGCGAACAAATCAACATAATAAATATCAAAGTTAGTATTAGAAAGTTTATATTGTTATAAAATAATGATTAATCAATTGTATGTATGACAGTTGAAAGAAGATTATTTAGTAGTGCATTAAGTTTTGACTCTTTCTAAAGTGCCTAATATAGCCTATAAAGGGTTTCAAATGTGATGTAGAGAATTATAGATTAATGTTTATGTTTATTCCGATTTTTGTAACTTCGATAAAAAGTATAGCATAAAATTTTGTTGACAATAATAACTCATAGACCACCCATGCATTCCCACTCAGGAGAAATATATGTGTGATAAACAAGTTTGTCTAGGATATCTCAGTGGGCAGGTAACCGCATTAACTGCTACGTTTTTACTACTACTACTACCTGTATAAAGCCTCAAATAGGCACACTTTTTAAAGGCTTTATTTTTGTACTAGCCGATGCCCGCGGCTCCACTTCGTGGATGTCGATTATCACGATTAAAATTATTCTATGTTCTTCCCAGGAAACCATCTATCTCCTTTTCAAATTTCATTGAGATCCATTTAGTCGTGATAGCGTAACAAACAAATTACTTTCACATTTGTATTTTTTTTTTAGCTTAATTGTCGTTCTACTAACAACACAATTGTTATTAGATATCTATGTAATATAATATACTTATGTGAAATTGTTAGTTAATAGATTAATTACATTTGTTAGTTGTCAAATTTATGATATATTTACTTTAAATAAGTGAGGCACTATTTAAATAGTTAATTTTGTAATAAAACAAAACGAGCGGGAGATTATAGTAAAGTAATTTGAAATATATAATACAAAAAAAAATAAAAACAAAGACTGGTGTTTAAGCGTGATGTTAAGTAGTTAACTGTTTTTTTTTAATTTGCAGCCTGTACTGTAGATACCACTGTAGGGCAAAGGCATTCCTTTACTTTTTCCACTCAACCCGATTTTGTGCTAAAATAGACGAGTCCTTTTTGAATGTATCAAGCTCGTCCCGCCATCAGAGTCTGGGCCTACCACTTACCGATATTTTTTTAAATAATTACATTTAATATTTTAGTTGATTCTATTCCCTGTATAACACTCTTCAAAAACTTTTCTATTCCCTGTATAACCTTCTTCAAAAACTTTTCTATTCCCTGTATAAGCTTCTTCAAAAACTTTTCTATTCCCTGTACAACCTTATTCAAAAACTTAGTAATGTAGCCTTTTTACAAAAAGGCCTCTTCCAAATATACCCAAGAACAGTTTAGGTCTGTAAGGATGTTTACTTACTATATTCTATATTTAACCTACTTTTCTTCCATTTCCCGTTTGTTTATCGACAATGTACATTATAGTGATGATTATTTACATTTTATACGTACATTTTGTAATATACATATTATTATTTTTATACAACAAAATGAAGTAAATATATTTTACAAAACACATTAAGGGTTGTTATTTCTAAATCACATTTTTTTTCCTTGATTTTTCCTCTTTGGGTGAGTTTATTAATATTATATTTAACGATTTGTTAATGAATAAAACCGTCATGAAAAAATATTTACCAGGACAGGACTAATAAACATACATCAGGACTAATAAAAAGAATTTGAGACGGACTCGGGCGGGCGGCCTTCTGACTTTAGTTCATGCTTACATAATCTTTCATTTCCTTCAATGCTTTGTTCGCTTGGTATATAGATAGACATAAATGTAACTGCTTCATAAGTCTAGTTGTTCTTGAATGAGACTGCTGATAACGTGTTCTCGGGTTCGATTCCTGGAAAAAAACCGATATTGGGCTTACATAAAAATCCCTATAGATGCTCGAACTTATTTTTATTTACACCCTCGTGCCTCGTAAAGCACGTTAAGCCACTAGCCTGATTCGTTTTGGTGTTGACGGATGGCCATCCCAGCGCAACGGACAATGAGATTCCCTCTGAAATAAAGATTGCATCTGTAAACACAGATTTGCACTATAATATCTCCCACACATACTATGTTTATTCACCGTTGAAATTACCTGCAGTGACCGAAATTCACTTTTCTATTCTTTAAGGTAGAAAGGTTCTAGAGTGGCGACCATAAACTAAAAGACGAATCGTGGGCAGGCTTCCAACAAGGTGGACCGACGACCTGGTAAAGGTTGCGGGAAACCGATGGACAAGGTCGGCTCAGGATCGAGAGTTGTGAAAATCCTTGGGGGAGGCCTATGTCCAGTAGTGGACATTATATTTGGCTGAGATAATGATGCCATGATGACCGAAATTCTATATAGATATGTAGCCTGCTCAATCCTTTCGCCAACTATCGCTTCAGCTGTAATTTACATTGCTTCATTCAAATAAGTATTATATAGATTAATTGAGATATTTATTTTTCCAGCGAAATTCATCACACTGCCAAACCGCAAACAACTCGTCATGCATAATGGTTATACATTCCATAGAAACGGGCAAAAACTAAGTAGTGGTGGTATAAGGTGGTGCTGCTCGAGCAACCACAAGGGATGCCTCGCGATTATAGTATTACATGAACAGACTGCTACTATTATGAAACTATCCGGAATACATAATCATGACCCACCTAAGTATATGATGTGTGAGGGATATCACTTAAAAGTAGGTAAAAATTAAATTATCACCATCAAAAAGTCGTCTATTGCTGGACATAAGCTTGCATCAAGGAATTCCACAACATTTGTTCCTGAGAAGACCTTGTCCATCAGTCTCAGAACAAAAGTCTTCGAACAGAGTGTGTTGCCAGACTTGCCAGTGATAACATATGGATCTGAAACATGGTCACTCGCTAAGACCTTAAACGAAGGCTCAAAGTCACCCAACGAGCAATGGAGAAGCTATGCTTGAAGTTACCCTACGAGTTTGAATCGGAAACTAGAAAAATTGCATCAATGACGCAGCGTGGGCATGTCTCCAACAAGGACTTTGACTTCAAAATAAACGGAATACTGTGCCAAAAAGTAAATTTAAATAGTATGAGATTTTGACAAAAATATCTCGATTAGCAATACTTCAAAGGTATTGTCAAAAGCTTTATCATCATCATCATCATCATCTCAGCCAAAAGACGTCCACTGCTGGACATAGGCCTCCCCCAAGGTTTTCCACAACTCTCGATCCTGAGCCGACCTCGCCCATCGGTTGCCCGCAACCTTTACCAGGTCGTCGGTCCACCTTGTTGGAGGCCTGCCCACGCTTCGTCTTCCAGTTCGTGGTCGCCACTCTAGAACCTTTCTGCCCCAACGTTGGAGTTTCCCTGCGAGATCAAATCAGAAATGAGGAGATCCGTAGGAGAACCAAAGTAACCGACATAGCTCGAAGAATTGCCTCCATTAAGTGGCAATGGGCCGGGCACATAGCTCGCAGAACTGATGGCCGTTGGGGCAGAAAAGCTTTATATAATAAGATAAATACTTACGTACGGTGGGCAACGGAGATAGCTGTACAGGGCCGCTATATAAAGATTAGTTTAATAGGAAAACCAATGTATGAATTTGTGTGAAATATATTTTTATCTATAGGTTAAGTCTACTTCTACACTGTTACCAAATTCCACATAAATATATGCAATAGTTTTTTTAGAAACTAATTTTAGTATAGTGGTCCTGTACAGCTACCTTCGTTGCCGTGTGTACATTCATTATTAGGTTGTGCTCAGTTCTCAAGGCAAACTGCCGACTAAAATTAGCCCATAGTTGCTTGACTTCAAAACCGGGAATCCATCATCGTGATGGAGATGGATCGGGTCCTTTACTCACGTAACTTAAACTTTTAAAATTGGAACTAAGCTACTAGTCGATAATAAAATCTAATCTGCAAATCTTACGTTCCGAAACAATTACCTACTTATTAAAATATTTGAGTAGTATTTTCACGCCAAAATTTACTTAAGATATTTATGTATGTTAAATATAATATAGACGTAATTATAATAATTATTATTATGTACTTACTAAAATAAAAATACTAGCGAGTAAGTATTACATGTGTTCTTTGTAGCAATAAATAAAAGATTAATTATAAAATAGTAATGACTATTATTTCAATAAATATTAAAGTGAGAACTATTAAAAAGAAGGTATTAAGCAAATGAAATCTAAAATAAATACGAATAGCCTATTTGCTTTTCTAGAATTAAATTCAAAGTAATTTTATTTATTTATTTATTTAACTTTAGCACATATATTTGTACATAGGCGGACTTAATGCTAAAAGCATTCTCTAACAGTCAACCTAGGGTAATGCAGAGAGAACATGATAGTAGGTGCATTCCGAAATTTAGTGGTATACAATATACTATAAATATCTTAATAATGATGTCTATTAATTAAATATACTAAAAGCATACTTATATAATAATATTATAATACATACAATAATATATAATATATATAAATAAATATATACAGTAATAAAATATATAAATAGAAACAAGGAATGAAATGACAAAACTCCTTACGATGATCCTGCCACATTACGCAATAGTAGCTCGCGAACTTTTACCTTAAAGGTCAATCGGTTCGACAACATCCTGATTTCGAGAGGAAGCCCATTCCAGAGAAGAACAGATTGGACAAAGAAGGAAGAATGTACAAAACCAGAGGTATGAGTAGGACATGCAAGTAGACGATTATTAGTGGAGCGTAGATTTCTATTATGAACGGAGCAAAGATATTGTAAATATGGACTTAAATAACTAGGAGGAGTTGAGGAGTTAAGAAAGGCAAAAAGTGTAGTAAGAGCACGCAAACTACGGCGTTGGCGAATGGGCAACCATTTCAGTTCAGAACGAAACGCAGACACATGGTCATACTTACGAAGATTGTAGACGAATCGAATGCAGTTATTAAGAAGTCGGTCTAATTTGTCGAGAAGTTCTGCATTCAGGTCAAAATAGCACACATCACCATAGTCGATAATTGGGAAAACTAAAGTCTGCACAAGCATTACCTTGGTGCTTATTGGGAGAAAATTTTTAAGGCGATATAAAGAACGAAGTATGCAAGTTACTTTTTGACAGGTTTGTGATACCTGTTTTTGCCAATTCAAATTGTTGTCGATATGCAGGCCAAGATTCTTAACAACAGCGCTAAAAGGTATAGTCATACCATTGTACATCACAGGTGGTAGGCCTGTAATATCCACCTTACAGAGTGTTCGTGAACTCCCCACAATGATGGCCTGGCATTTAGACGGGTTTACCGTGACACCAAATCTTGCCGACCAATTCTGTATTGAACTCAGATCTCGGTTGATTCCATCAATTGCATCTATAACATTATCTAGTAATTTATTCATGTAGATCAAGTCACCCGAGTTTACCAGTGTAAACTTTGTGTGGTGTGGTGTGTTACCAGTGTAAAGATGCTTCCCCATTGAACAACCAGTTAAACCATGGGTAACTTTACTTCCCCGTGGTACAACCATTTAAACATTGCAGTTGTACCACAGGTCGGGAGCATTTCGCTCCCGACGGGTGGTACAACTACGCACATGATACTTATGGACTTAAAAATAAACAAAAGTCAACATATTTCTTTCCTATAGCCAATTAAAAATAACGAATTCTATTTATGCGGTTATTAGTATAACGACTACATTTAGTTTGATAAAATTTCGTTTAGTTAGTAATTTCTCGCACAGAGAAAAAGCATTGCTTGACATCGTGGCAATGCTGCTAGCCTTCTGGAGCCTTCAGAAAAAAAATTGACACTTAAACAGCACAGTTTCCTAATTTTATTTCTTACTTTTAAATTAAATTACTGGTACATAAGTTTGATCAAAGATTTTTTTTATTTTACAGCAAAGTTCATTAAATTGCCGAATGGTAAAAAACTTATTATGATCGATGAGTTTACTTTTCATAGAAATGGTAAGAAAATGTGCGGTGGTGTCAGATGGTTCTGTTCAAGGAGGATGAAAGGATGTAAATCTTTTTTAGTACTGAATGAAGACACGAGTACTTTGGTTAAATTAGTAGGGATACATGATCACGAACATCCAAGATTTTATAAAAGGGGGGAATTTTATTTTAAACTTTAATTGACATAACTTAAATTTAAAATTGTTATTTAATTAGTTAATTCAAGGTATTTACAACGAGCGCCCAAAATATTATAAAAGTGGATATCTACTTTACAGGGTTAATTCATATAACTTAAATTTAAAATTGTTATATTTTGTTATTACGAGGTACTTATTATACATGATCAAGATCGCCCAAGATATTATAAAATTGGAGAATTTTACTTTAAAGCCTACTTCATATTTTAACTTAAATAAAGAATTGTTATGTAGTGTTTTTACGATACGTGATCACCTTACCCCAAGATATTATAAAATTGGGGAATTTTACTTTAAAGCCTACTTCATATTTAAACTTAAATTAAGAATTGTTATTTAGTGTTTATACGCACCAAACCCCAAGATATTATAAAAGTGGGGAGTTTTACTTTAAAGCCTACTTCATATTTAAACTTAAATAAAGAATTGTTATTTAGTGTTTATACGATACATGATCACCAAACCCCAAGATATTATAAAAGTGGGGAGTTTTACTTTAAAGCCTACTTCATATTTAAACTTAAATTAAGAATAAAATTGTTATTTAGTGTTTATACGATACATGATCACCAAACCCCAAGATATTATAAAAGTGGGGAATTTTATTACAAAATTTTGGTTTATATTATCTAAATTAAGAATTGTTATTTTATGTTTATACGAGGTATTTTAATTTAAAAATTAAATTACTTTACATAGCATATTTAATCCAAAAGTATCGTTTTTTATTACAATAATTAACTAGGCCTCTTTGTTTCTTTTATTGAGGTCTATCAATTTTTATTTATTTGACTATAACCATATCTACTCTGTTTCTGATCAATATTATATACAAACCGAGGGGTAGGCAAAGACTTACGTATGGTTTCCCACTTGTTACGATCTTGACATACCTATTTCTTTCGTTTTATTCACGCTCATAACATTAACAGAAGAACGGAAGCCAGAACGGGTCAGTTACCAGAAGGTAAAAGTTCTTTTTTAGTACTGCTACGGTGACAAACAAGCGTACGGTTGAGGTACTAGATCCCTACCGAGGTTTTTCTGTGGGATTCTTCAAGAAAATACTTAAAAGGGTCGGTAACGCGCGGAATTGTTATCTCTGGTGTTGCAAGCATCCATAGGCTACAGCACAAGCTTACCTTGAGTCGCGCCGTATGGTTATTTGCTCTCTTAAAATATGGTACCTAAGCGTTGTTAACCGTATAGCGTGTTACACAAAAGCTTAATAAGGAAAACGTTATTTTAATAACAGTGTTCCTAAAATGAGCAGCTGGAGATCTAATCACGCACAGATACACAACTACGCCACTGTGTTGTGGCTGTATTTGGCTGTAATTTCCTGTGAGATGCAGGTCCTCCCACAGTCACACTTGCTCGCTAGCATGGTGACATATTCGTAGTTTATGATTGTTATAGGCGTATACTTGAAAAGGCCTGTGTCCAGCCGTGGACTGCGATAGGCTTGTGTTGATGTTATAAATATAATCATTATCATCGTCTCAGCCAATGTTGAACGTAGTATAATACACTAACTATACTTATAACTTACTGTAATTAGAACATCAAGTATTTATGTGAACAAAAGGCTTGACATTAATTTCAAGCTTTTTGTTTTTATCATTAAAAATGACGTTATTTTATTATTTCAAGGTGACGTTAAATCATGTACCTAAATTCATGCGTTGTTGTGTTGTTAGTTATCTTAGCTAGATGAATTTGTATTTCTTTTAGATTTTTACGGGCATTTTCTAGCTTGAGGCACATAGTTATTAGAAGAACACGTAATACTTTATAATAGTTATGAATTTTCAGAATCGCCTGATTCGCTGGATGTTAAAAACTGGAATTCAACATATGATCAGTCATTTACGAATTGTACCACACGTTATTGTAATGCGGTCCTGCCGTCCACTTTGTCAGAGATGCCCTTAAAAGAACTTGTTGAAACTGACCACAGTGTCACCACAACACCAATGCCGTTATCCATGTCGGATTTCTCTGAAGTACGGCGTTATACCTCGACGCCGCATGACAGTAAGATATCTTTTCAAGACTGCAATACCTTTTCACCAAGTAGCATTAGTCGAGTTAGCACACCGCCATGGAGTACTGATTTAAGGATCGAGTCTGCCGCGTGCTCTTTTGAGGTCACAAAGACAAGAAGAGTTGAGCGAAAGCAGGATAAAGAAGATAGACAGAGAAAGTTTCGAAGAAACTTTGGTAAAGCCTATTTGAGTAGGAGTGGAATCTACAGAGAAGCGAAGACTTTAAAACACCCTTGTCTTTCTACTTGTCGACTCAAATGTTCTGAAAAGTTTAACGACACAGAGCGAGAGCGTATTTTTACATTTTTCTGGCAAATTGGAGATCACTCTAGACGGTGGGATTACATTGCAAACTATACTGAAGTAGTTGATACTCGATACCCTTCTACATCAAAAGCCGAGTCTAGACGTAAAAGAACTGTTAAATATTTTCTATCTCAGACTGATTCTAACACTAATATACCTTTAAAAGTGTTAGTGTGTAAAACCATGTTTCTGAATACACTTTCGATAGGCGAGAGGTCAGTTCAGACAGCATTAACAAAATGGTCCATTTCTCGTAATCGTCATGGAGGATGCAGAATTTCACACATATGATGATAGTGAATGAAATTCCAGTTCATTGCCATCATTTATGCGACCGATTCTCATTTTATACGCAATAATATGATTTTGTTTTATTATTTTTAAAAGTTTATTACATACTAGCGGACCAGCCCGACTTTGATCAGGTTAAACTATTTTTTGTGCAATTTTCTTCTTCCGTAAGAACCTTTTTTTTTCTTTCTTTCTTTTTTAAAAAAAGAAAACTCCCGCACTAGGAAACAAGCCCTGTATCGCGGGGGACTTTACATACATACAATTAACGGACACAAAGTACACCCAGACTCAGGACAACCATTTATGGATCACAAATTTTTTTGTCCCGTGTGGGGATCGAACCCACAACATACCGCGCAGTAGTAAATGGCGAGGTAACCACTTAAGCCACTCAAAAACTTTAAAAAAAGATAAATGAAGTCGTTAAAGTCGTTTGTAGGTAATCATTTTTATATTGGCATGTCTTTCTCCAAATACGTAGAAAAAAGTTATGAAAAGTTATCCCCATTTTGTAAGTTTTGAGTTGCGAATATTTCTCATAACAAAACTTAAAATATTTATTACTTAAAAAAATACAATTTGATTGTACAAAGTATTATTTTTGCAATGTTGGTTGTATTAATAAAGCTGATGTGAAGAAAACTTGTTTTAGAATTTATTATACACCCGACTTAGTTTTGACTAAGACATTCTGATTGCTAATGGTGGCAGACGAAAAAGCGCCTTCCTGATGGTTAGTGTACAGCTTAACCATTATCTCACTTGATGATCAAATTCCTTCCTTATAAAGGCTATAGGTTCTCGCCCATAGCCTTTCAAGAAGGAAGTTGAAACACATGAACGGCTGTTTCATCTATTAAGTCGAAGTGAACTACTAACAAACCATTAGTTATTAAAAAGTGCAATCAGTTAGGCCCTACCACTATATTTAGAAGAGGGTATGTAATCGGGGTGGTTTACCCTAGTCACTTGTATAATAAGCTGACAAGTTACAACTAGGATGACCCTGTAACTGTTAGTATGCGATTAATATAAGTTTTTGTTTTAAAAGACAACTCCCATACTTGGGAATTCTACAACTAACGAACACAGTACGGTAGGTTACGGTAATAAGTTGTTACATTAATAAATATCTATATGAATAACTAATAACTTGACGTTTTATTGTCCATAGGCAGTTCTAGTCAAGACAGATCAAGGCGCTATAGACAAAGAATTAAAGAGAACCCAGAGAAATATGCTGAATGGAAAAGAAAGAAACAAGAAACCTATCATAAAAATAAAAAGCTGATTACAAATATGCTACCTGAAGAACAAGACTACGCCAGATTTATGTGGAGATTGAAAAAACGAGAACAAAGGCAACGAAGGATGAATAATCTTGAGATGAATAATTATAATTGAATGTCTACTTTAATTTAAAAAAATGTTTTATTTCAGTCCCATATTCATTACCCGAAAGATGTCCACTGCTATGTGTATCTATGAATATCTTGCGTCTATATGTAGATATTGCCACTGTTTATTTTGGCCATGCATGCAATGCATGACTCACTAAGTATAAAATGCATTGTTTACTTATTATCTCAATTGCCTTAACTGTTAAATTTTAAAACAATTCTTAATTCCAATAAACGACGGGATTACCTTGTTTTGTTGAGAAGTTCCTATAGCCACCCTCCAACTGCATCATTATTATTGCATGGTCGGCGAAAACACTTGGGTATACCAAATTTCAGCTCAATCTGACATTGCAAAGTGGTTAAAATGTTGCTTGCAAGGTTTGACCTAAACATCATCTGACCTAAAGATTTGACATAAATCAACTAATATTCATTGCAAGTTAATAATAAAAAACTTGATATTAAAATAAAATCCCCGAAACAAAATTGTTACAGGATGTAAATACATATTGACAACGAGCGGGACAAAACAACTTATGATTGGTGGTTATACGTATGTAAGAAATTCTTATAAACAATACAGTGGTGGAATTCGATAGGCATGCTTTAACCGAAAGATTTACAAGTGCAAAGCCTTCGTTGTACTATCTAATGATGAAGCCATGGTCATCAGGATGTCTGACCAACACAATCATGTAGTGCCTCAACTTAAAATTAAAGATAATGGACTATATGAAATAAATAAAGTTAAAGAAAGTTCAGATAGTCTGCTCAATATTAAAATTTCTAATATACGTATAGGAAGGCGATTCAATTACTCGAATAATTGGAATGATGTATAAATTTAATCTCAGACTTATACCGATAACCAATACCGAGATATAGTGATTACTATATATCCAAATGCTAGTAGTATTTTGTATCGGCCGCAGTGTCTACGAAAATAATGTTTTATAAAATATTTGTTTTTTTTTTTTTTTTGTCGATTTGAGTTGAGTATCATTCTCATGTTTCAACGCATTCAGATATTCTACTAATAAAATCGCGTAAAATATTTTTTGTTTATTTTTAAGTTTTTTTATAATTAAAATTATTTTTTTCATATACATATTATATTTTTTATTTAATAAAATAAAACACCACAACACAGTACGTAATAGTTTTTGGCAAGGTGACTATTTAAACCACGCCTTATGCTTAATAAAATGCAACACAAGTAAAAAATATTAATCCCTGCAAAATGTACCTACAACTCATTTGTCATCATCATCAACTTATTGCAGTCCATGCTGCACATAGGTTTCTCTAGATGCACGTCAATTAGCATGATCCTGGGCTTTTCGTATCTAGTTTTCCTTTCTATTCCTACACTACGTTCTATATCAACTTTAATAATTTTATATTTCCAGCTTTTGAACTGATCACCCTAATGTCAGGTTCAGTTCTTATGATTGTTGATGGATACAGTTTTCATAAGCACAAGGACTATAGAAACAACTCCGCTAGATGGTTATGCTCAGCTAGGAACAAAGGATGTTGTGCTTCCATCGTGGTAGGTATTGATGGAAAAGTTATCAAGCAGAATAAAAGTCACAGCCAACATGTCCGCCCTATTTATAAACGTACTAAAAATGGAAATTGCATTAAAATTAATTAAATTTACTTTCTAATTTAATTGGCATTTTATTTATTTCTGAGCTTTTATTTATTTTGAGTTTATTTTTATTTGCCTTTTAATAAAAGTTTATTTATGAGATAAGGCAGCATGGAAGCAAGCTAGCCTCACTGGGGAAGAGGACCTCCACCTTACAGAAGTCCACAAACAACCACACAAAGCTGTAGTTGTGAGTACCTACGTGAGTACAGATTTCCAGAGTTCATTTAGAGATGCGTTTTAAAGTCATATCTGCATAACTTTGCTGTAATCACGTGAATATTTGAACGACACCTGTTCTGAGGTCCTAGGTTATTTTCCTAACTAGCAACAAGGGTTACTGAATCCTGTAACCTTCCTCTGGATACCATCTACCTCCATGTCAATTTTCACAAAATGGCAATAAATTTTCTTACGCATTTATAATATTTGTAGGGATTTCATAGTTTGTTATTATTTCAGTTCCTAGATTCATCAACTTGACGTCAGGCACTACTCTCCTTATAGTTGATGGGTACAGCTTCCACAAATGTTCACGGGCTTCAAGTAAAAAGAACAGGTGGCAGTGCTCTGCTAGAACTAGCACTAATTGTACAGCATTCGTCGTGCTAACAGAAGATGGCAGTTCTATTGTCCATTCGAAGCTCAATCATAATGAACCTACTAGACCTACTTACAAACGTGTACCAGACGGAAAATTCATTAAACTAAGAACAATCACTTATCGGACCCCTTAATTAGGTCATATAGAGCGAGATATTTGTTCTACTGGATAAACAGTTACGTGCTACCAACTAGTACTCTAGTATTGCAAGCGTCCATAGGCTACATTAGCTCCTTACCATCTGGCGGGCCGTCAACTTGTCTGCCATCTAGGTAATCTGGTTCCCGCCATATACCCGAGGGTGTTTTTCATATGGTTATGCAGCACCGTGTTTGTCGTTGCACGTATATATGTATATGTCACCGGAAAATAACAAGACTCGTAAGTTGATCAATTTTCTAGGGAGTTGATCAACTCTCGGAATATAATAAACGGCAGTTGAAATGTATTATTTAACGCAATGAATTTTAGCTAATTAGTCAAATTATAGTGAAAGAGTTAAATATTATTTATACTTCGAAATGTTTAGTAGTTCAAAGTTACGTCGGCATATTGGAATTAAAGATTGTTTGAGTGATTAAAGCACTTTGTTTTACGTTGTTGTTTTTATTTACAAAATTAGCGATTTGTTATCTTTATTCAAACTTACATTTTAGTTACAAAATAACACTTGTGAAGGTAATAAATTATGATGGTTAATCAGAAAGATGATATCAGTAAATTTACCTACGGCTAATACAACCTTTATCAAGTGTCAAGCCATGATCAGAACAAGTAAGAGATTCAGGTCACTAAGTCATCCTCATCAGCCTATCACAGCTCACTGCTGGATAGGCCTATTCCAGTGCACGCCATATAAATTAAATCATACATTGGTTCCTTCTACTATTAACAGCGTTCATAATTGTTTAGAATCAGGCTGGCCGTATGATTGCCATCTATAAAAAAAAATCGCGAACACAAAGGTGTAAAACAATTACACAGTTTTAATCCACACAAACTTTTGTCCCGTGTGAACCGAACCTCTGGCTTAGCAATCAGGGTCACTTATCACTAGACCAACAGGCCATTCAAGGCTTAAGTGGTTACCTTATCATTTACCACTCCGCGGCGTGTTGTGGGTTCGATCCCCATGATTGTCCCGAGTCTGGATGTACTTTGTTTCCGTTAATTGAATGTTGGTAAAGTCCCTCGTGACACAGGGCTTGTTCCCTAGTGCAGGAGATGTCATTATTTATTTTTATTTATTTATTTATTTAAGCTTCATATACACAAAGTCTACCAGTCAACCTATAATACAAGATAAATATATATATATATATTTCTCTTGTCTTTTTAAAATAAAGTCATTTAGTCTAATACAGCATAAGTATAATAATTCGAATTTATAAAACAGTCGGTTCAGCACCACTTATTCTACATGAATTTCTTCATTTGGCTTGATTTTTCTTCAATCGACGTGTGTAAGATTACCTGCTGGGCGAATTCAAAGATTGCCTGAAAATTTCATCGAAATCGGTCAAGCAGTTTTGGAGTTTATAGGAAAACTCCAAAACTGCTTGACCAATTTCGATGAAATATTCAGGCAATCTTTGAATTCGCCCAGCAGGTAATCTTGTAAAGTTTGGTATCAGTATTTTGTTTTAATGCTACTAGTGCAAAGCCGTGGCTGCTGTACTAGATACAAACCTGAGCTCGATAAGTCTGACTATCATAATTATTATCTTCCACAGCTGCTGAATTCATCACCTTGATGTCAGGCTATGTCCTCCTGAGAATCAACGGCTACAGCTTCCATAGAAACGTTAGAACCAACTACAATAGGTGGCGATGTTCCGCCAAAAAGAAAGGTTGCCTTGCCTTCGTCGTACTCAGCGAAGATAACCGTTACATAAAGAAGATACAGCTTAATCATAACAACCACGAAAAACCTATATATAAGCAACTTGATAATGGTAAATACTTAAGAGTTTGAAGTGAGAAATTACATTTGAATTATCCTCTCAATTCTGTTCGAAAGAAATGATAAAAGCGAAGTGCACATAACTGTAAATACCTTTAAGCAGGCCTAGAACTAAAGGGAGGAGAGGGCAGTCGTCTCGGGCGGCAAAGACTGGGGGGTGACAGTCATTAGACCCACTAGTCTAGCTGTTTTTTTTATTGCCAAAAAAAAAGAAAAAAATGTTAACAAATATTGCCAACAATGTACTGAAATATTTATTTGTTAGGTAATTTTGACTAGGGGGCGGCTAACTCGCAGTCTGCCCCCCTAGATCCGGCACTGCGTTCAAGTAACACATGATAATCTGCTAAACAAATCTGTAGATACACGGTCCACGGATAAATAACATATGTTACTATTAATATAATTATAGTAACCCAATATGTCTCACTATTGCGCACGGGTCGCGTCTCCTCTATCAAGATATAGAGGGTTTAGGCCTTAATCCGCACACGTTGGCCCTAATCCGGATTGGGGAATCAGACATGTTACTATTATTTTTTATTTGTAATGGTCCGCAGAGACCACGGAGTAATGTACTACGAAAAAGAAGTTAGGATATTTTCTACGATAGTAATAATTGGTGTTATCATCGCATTTTCCGCCATTAATATGTATTACATCAAATAAATTTTGACTGCACGATTAGCTCAGTGGCTTCAGTGGTTACATCGCCATTTACAACTGCGCGGCGTGTTGTGGGTTCGATCCCCACATCATAATCAGCCTATCGCAGTCCACTGTTGGACATAGGCCTCCCCAAGAGTACGACGCTTGACACAGTTCCCACACGGGATAAAAAATTGTGTGATCCTAAATGGTTGTCACCCAAGTCTGGGTGTACTTTGTGTCATGTTAATTATATGTTGTGTCTTTATATTAATAATTAATAAAAATGATAATAACCACGCTAGTAAAACACACTAAAACCGGTGTATTTATTTTCTTCAATTCTCCCTGTCTTCATTTTTTAATTTATTTATGCAATAAGAATTTTACATAACCCAATTAATAATAACCTAAAATAAATATTATATTATACCTTTTATATCGATTTCGTCTTTGTTGTCAAGAGAGTAAGAAGTATTGAAGAGAAGAGAAGAAACTTTAGGAAATACTTATGTCTAGTACAATTTATAATATTAAGCTGTCCAATGATCTTATGAACACGACGTTAGAACTTTTGTGCAAGTGTTAAATAAATATAATTCTTCTTTAACATTATTTTCGCTGTTTGTATTCTTCTTGCCCTAGTCACCTAATAATCAATTGGCATCTTGCACAGTTACTCTACACACACATTCTTATAGAACTCAAACCACGTAACTGTGCAAAATAGAGAGTTTACTGCGCTGTAATTTTTTCTTACTTTTCTATATTATAATGAAGGCAAACAAGCATATGACCTGCTCGATGGTAAGCAGTTAGTGTGGCCTAAGTTAACTGCCTCCGTGGCTCAGTGGTCGATGTGTGAGACTGCTGATCACGAGGTCCCGGGTTCGATTCCCGGGTCGGGCCAAAAATCGATATTGGGTTTTTCTGTTAAGAAATTCACAATAGATGCCCGGAGTTTGGAAATTGGCGGTGTTTACACCCCCGTGCCTCGGAAAACCGTTGGTCCTACGCCTGATCTCTCTCCTGTCGTGTCGGAATTGCCGTCCCATCGGACTATGAGAGAGGGAATAAAGAGTGCACTTGTGTTTGCGCACACACTTGTGCACTATAATATCTCCCGCGCAGATGTCAAGTCTCCGTTGAGATTAGCCGCCGTGACCGAAATTCGGTTAGGAGGACATTATAGTGTGGCTTACAACACCAGGGATATTAACACCCTTTAAAAACTTATTGTACGGTTGCCTTTTACTTTATACTATGTAACCTTCTAACTCCGCCAAAAGACGTCCACTGCTGAATGTAGGCCTTGACCAAAGGTTTCCACAAGACTCAATTCTAAGCTGACGTTATCTATCGGTTGCCCACAACCTTTACTTCACCTTACTGAGCAAAATTCTATCCAAAGGTTGTCTGGAAGCAAACGCCAAGTCCACCCCTTGTATAGCTGTCTATATATTTGAGACCGTTAGTACAGTAAAGAATATCTGTCTAATCTCAGTCTCATTATTTAAGTCAATAGCAACAAATATGCCAGAGGCTTATCTGATGGTAAGTAGTGACTGCCGCGCTCAGTGCTTATGGACTTTTCAGGAACATAGCCAAGCCGCTGCACATGGCACATGTTATCCATTTCCCGAGTGGTTAAAGACCCTGATTGCTCAGCTGGAGACCAGAATTTATCCCATTCCCACTTAGGACAAACCTATGTCTACCTAATTCTTATATTAAAGAGACAACTCCCGCACAAGGAAACGAGCCCTGTGTCGTGGGGGACTTTACAAACATACTGCTACCTTGTTTTTTAATTTTGACTGCCTCGGTGGTCCAGTGGTCGCAGTATGCGTTTGCTGTGCACGAGGTTGTGGGTTCGATTCCCACACAACAAAACTTTGTGTCACCCACAAAGAGTTGCTCTGAGTCTGGGTGTAATTTGTGTCCGTTAATTGTATGTTTGTAAAGTCCCCCGTGACACAGAGATTGTTCTGTAGTGCGGGAGTTGTTTAAAAAAAAAATCAATTCGCGGACACAAATTACACCCAGACTCGAAACAAACATTTATGGATCACACAAAGTTTCGGCGTTGCAGTCAGAGTCACTAACCACTAGACGGCCAGTCGAAAAATATTTGTTCTGTCTGTGTAATTTATCCATTTTATGTATTATTTCATGTACCTACGTATATTAGTTAACCTGCTATAGTACAAGCTATCCGCGCATATAATAATCTTTAGGACTTTGAATAAAAAAAGAAGCTTGTCATAAACGTTGAACGTACCGAACGGAAATATGTAGTCTCTGTCTACCCTTACGTAAAACAGGGATGAGTTTACACATGTATGTGAGCACATGTATCTGACTGTGTGATTTGTATACACTGTAGTGGTGTTGATATTAGAAGTAAGGGCTATAGCAGACATGCTACTAATAGTATCGGCATCTGAAATTTAGTCGCTTTTTAGATACTAAATGCAGACATTAAGTTGCTTTTTAAAAGCTCGACACACGAAACACTACACTTCGATACCGCGACCAAACGCAGAGAGGCGCCATATCACAATGCAGCATCGATACAGTCGAAAAGACGATTCTGATACTGCGACCGAACGCAGAGAGTCGCCAAAACAGTCGCAAAATCGCCGATGCAAAGTAGCTCGTCTGCTTCAAGTTAGGCTTGAATTTAGAAGCTACATACTTTTTCAATTTTTTTACAATTTATTATTTCTGATTTCTCCAGTTCCACAGTTCATCACGTTAATGACTGGCGCTGTCCTCCTCCAGATTGATGGATACACCTACAGTAAAGTTGGTGTGAATAGATGGCGATGTTCCTCCAAAAACAAAGGTTGTCTTGCCTTCGTCGTGCTCAGTGACGATAACACTTACATGAAGAGGGTACAGCTTAATCATAACGGTCACAAACGACCTACATACAATCAACTTAAACGATTAAAAAATGGAAAGTATATGCGAGTTGGTAAATAGTTGGTAGATAGAAGTTTTTAAATCTTTTAAGCTTTCACGATTAGTATTGTTTTCACACCTTTTTGTAACAAAAAAAAAATAAAAACCTTAATAATATTATACAGTCATATACATCTCTACTCTCTGTTTAGTATATTTAAGAGAGTAATAAAAAGAAGGCGATTTAATAAATTCAAATATTGTCTTTATAAAAAACAATATGTAATTATAAGTTGCCTTAAATTCTTGTACCGCACATACTTAAAAACTTTTGTTCAAATATTAAATAAATATTTTTTTCAACATGGTTTTGATGTTTGTATTCTTCTGCGTGCAAGTTGAGTATCGTCACAACTATAGTCTGGTCAAAATAGACCCTTAAATAAAATATCCCTATCGATGCCATGTTCGCAAAAGACATTCGAAGTCAAAGTACCCAAATATGTGTTTCTTGTTTTTTTTTTTGCGAAACGGTTCCGGTTGATGATAAAAAAAGAAATTATCTTCAAAAATTGTGAATGTTAGGACAGGTAAATGTTAGGAATTAAGTTGCCTCTACCGTTTTTGCTTGCTTGCTTCTTCGTGCATAAATTATTTAGTTGAAAATATCGCGACTTTTACGTTAAGCGTATCAAGCATCAATGAATCAACCTGTTTTAGACCACTGCTGGACGTTGGCAATTCCTAATTCCTAACTTTTTTTTTTCATTTTCATAAAATAATTTATTGTGTTTTTCTTTCCTTAGTTCCTCAGTACATCGAGTTAATATCTGGTGCTGTCCTGCTTCTCTTTGAGGGCTACACATTTAGCAAACAACCTCATAATAAATGGAGATGCTCCGCGAGAAATAAGGGATGCAAAGCTTATGTTGTCATGAACGAAGATGGTAGTCAGATTGTAAAGCTGAAACTTGATCACTCTCTTCATGATCGACATGTTTACAAGCTTGTTAAGAATGGCAAATACATCAAAATTTAAACGCATTTTATTAGAAACGTGTTTTTTTTTATTTATTTTAACTTTGCGCAGTCCTCCTTTATTGTATACTATTTTTTTTTTAACTTTATGCAGATCATGTGCAATGGAGGGCTTACAATAGAAGTAAGCATAGCAGCACGTCCGGGCTTCGCATGGGTGGACATTTATTTAGTTTTCGTAGGGATCCCGTAATTCGTTTTAAATTACTAAATCTTAAAGCTAAACAGTTTGTTTGGTTGAACGTGCTAATCTCAGAAAGTACTGGTTCGATTAGAAAAAAACTGTTTTTGTTGAATAGTGCATTTTATCCAGGAAAGCTATAGGCTATATAACATCACGCTATGATCAATAGGAGCAGAGCAGTAGTGAGATATGTTGCAAAATCGGAGAAAATATTCCAAATTACCACGCGGACGAAGTCGCGGGCGACTCCTAGTATTGAATATAATAAAGCCCATGCTACCAGCTGATAATGTAGCTTTCTAATGATGAAAGATTTTTAAAGATCAGTCGAGTAGTTTTTGAGAGTTTTCCGCGACATATACTTTCTAGGGCAAAAATTGATAGAACGTCAGTAAATACCTGAGTTTTTGAGTTATACGTAACAAATAAACAAAAAATGTAATCTTGCCTCTTTATAATATTAGTTAAGCTAGTTTAGATTGCTAACTGTGCCGAATCTCATATTTCTCCGTGCGTGCAATTTGCTTAAAAAAGGTACAAAGTTTTTTCTTTCTTTTTTGTTTCTCTATGACTGCGGATATTTAATTAATATAAAGCTTAAAATAAATGAATGCGACTGCGTATCATGCAGTGGTTTAGGTAAGGTTACATCGCCACCATCGCGTGTTAGATTCCAGGACTAATATTTATATGAACATATTTACCTTATGTTCGTTAATTGTATGTTTGTGAAGTAATTCCTTAAGCAGAAATTAAAGGAATGACAGAAAATCCCTATAGGGTAATATTGTTGCAAATACTTTGTGTTAAAAAATGGCTTAAAATAAATTCCTTGTTTTCAATATGAATTGTTTCTATTTGTGCATGTACATTTGAATAGTTTTTTGTATCTCTTTATTCCAATACTCACCATGACCATGCTTATTTGTGTCGGTTTATTATATCGACCAATCAATTAATCAGCATGATGCAGTCCACTGCTGGACATCTTTTGATGGCCACTTCTAATATATTGTATGTATTTACAAATATGTGGTATCTTTACCAGTTCTTTGGTTCTGCCTAGTTTGGGATCAGAAGACCGTGTGTAAGTTGTATTATTATTATTGGTATATTCAATCAATCAAATAAATCCAATCCAATGTTTCATAGACGTTTTGCTAGATAGTCGTCGTAATCACAAAAAAAATGATTATGTTTTTCTTTCCCTAGTTCCTCATTTCATCGAGTTAACAACTGGTGCTGTGGTGCTTTACATTGACGGGTACACATTTAGCAAACAACCTAAAAATAGATGGAGATGCTCCGCGAAGAATAAGGGATGCAATGCTTATGTTGTCATGAACAATGATAGTAGTAAGATTGTAAAGCAGAAGCTTGATCACACATCTCACGATCAATATGTATACAAGCTCCTTACAAATGGCAAATACCTCAAATTTTAATTACATTTGACTAGGAACGTGATTTTTGTATTTACTCTGTAGTAATCCTAAACTTTTATGTTTGTCACAGCTCCTCAGTTCATCACTTTAACGTCTGGACGTGTGTTACTCATGATTGACGGGTACACCTTCCACAGAGGAACAGGGGTCAGCAAGAATAGGTGGAGATGTTCCGCCAAAAGTAAAAAGTGCCACGCTTTTGTTGCATTGAGTGATGATGAGAAGACTATTGTCCGATATAATCTGACCCATTGTCCACATGATAGATATACGTATAGAATTGCTTCGAATGGACAGTATATAAGAGTTTGATTGACCGTGACTACGTACGGAGTCTCGGGTTCCGAGGTGATAGATACAAGAATAACTTATAAGTATTACTCTGGGGAATGCCTATGTCCAGCAGTAGAGGCCAAAATGATGTTGATGATTTAAGTTGACAAAAATGACAATAACGAAGGTTAGAAGACTCTCGAAGACCTATGCCAGGTCTTCGAGAGTCTTCTAGGGTTTGGCTAATGCCGAACTAGACACCTGATTGCTACAACCGCAAGACTCATCCACGTACTTATTGTATGTATTTATTATAAATACTTATAGGTTTATTAATTAGGTACCTGTTTTCCTAAGTTTCGTATTAAAGAATAGAAACGTTGCTTTCGTTCTTTTTTTATCTATATACTATGGATTGTAAATAAGGTATTTTGCGTTTTGGGTATTGGGTCTACCGATGTTTTTTAATAAGTATCAACTAAGTTACCTATATACATTAACCAAAAGAATTCGTGTTAACTATAAAGTGTTACACCGAGTCAGGTATAATTTTGAGTCCGTACTAAACTACCACTTTTTGTAAAATAGCATATATTTAAATAAATTATCTTATAATAAACACAAGTCTTTTCTTTCATTCTTCATACTTATGAATACACTATACGCATGACACAAAGCTTATATATTTTCGAAATGCTTGGCTACGCTTTTGTCATTTTACTCCAAATTCACACTTGGTAATTTTTTTTGTATTCTTCAGCTCAATTCATCTGGATGCCGAGTGGTGTTCGTCGGTTACTGGTTGACAATTTTACCTACCACAGGTCTGACGGTACTCGGTGGAGATGTTCAGCCCGTGGAAGAGGATGCAAATGCTTTGTCATACTGGATAAGAGCGAGAAAGCGATAGTAAGATTATCCGGCAAACATATTCATGAACCACCTAAGCTTGTTAATGTTAATTATGTTTATGATGAAAAAGTATAGTAAAATGTAGTAGGCTGTGTAATAGATAAAGGCTGACCGCATATTGGCTACTAACTTCTCAATTTTTACTGCACGGTTGGTTCAGTGTCTTAAGTACCTTGTAATTTACTACTGCGCGGCGTGTTGTTGGTTCGAGTTCGAAAAATTTGTGAGGTCCACAAATAGATATGTTTGTAAAGTCCCTAGTGTCATAAGGCGGTAGTTTCATTTAAAAGAAATATGAACACGCAGTAGGTAAGTAGGTAGGTAGGTAGTATGTTTGGACACATGAGCTGCATTAAATTAGAATGGACTTTTAAACTATCAGTGTTTGCATCAATTAGCAGTCTTTGTCAGTGCATACATACATGCATAGACTCACGCTTGTTTTCCAGAGGGGTGGGCAGAGACATTTTTTCGCATATTGAATAAATATTTTTATTTGAAAGTCATTTTGTACTTTACAGTTTTTTATATTCCGTCAGTGTATAAACTAGTTGGCATTGAAATTTTATGTTTAATCAATATGTAGGTACCTTCTTCTTCCTATCGTTTGGTTAGTGTCCAACCTGGTCACAAAGTTTTTAGATCACCCATAATTTAGGCCTTTGTCTAACGACTCCTAACACATAAGAATATCATCATGCGGTCACCCGTTTATAGAGTGGCCGAGCCCTTAGTAGCTTATCACGCTCATCGTTTACCGAACAGCGAGTGCACCTATGAGCGCCTATTGTTAACGTTATCTTTATCGTCACTTACTTATGTAGAATCTCTTCCACATGAAACAATCATCGTGACCATGACAACTCTGTCAAGAGCGAAAATTAGAAGACTTAGAATACGAGTTAGAAGACTTATGTAGTCCGAGTAGATTGTACTACCATTCAGCCTCCAATAATAACATGCGGTGGTAGTAGTATAATAGTAAGTAGCGATAATAGTCAATGTGCGGTCAGCCTTAGGCTGGTGTATTTGATAAGCAGATGTCGATCGCCTACCGTTGATCTATAGTATCTAAAAATAATATTGAAAACTTCTGTATCTGAATATAATTACTAATGACACATATAAAACTTGTATACATATTAATAAATTACATTGCTGAACTTAGAAGTACATAATATTAAATAAATAATTTAAATTATGGGATATTATTACTTGTCATTTTTTTTATTACCCGACTGGCAAAACCCAAATGAAATGTTAAGTTTTATTTTTTATTATTATTTTTATGTTTTTCGGAAATCCCTAACTATAATTAGTACTAGTAGTAATGTACATACTATAGGTACCTAGGTTGATGTGACGTCACCATAAAGTAAATATGAAGATAACAAATGGCATATATATTGACAAGTGGTGAGTATAACCTGGTGACAGAGTTGCTCGAATTAGCCATACTGGCTTCGACCGTAAATAAATAATAATAGCAACCCATATATGTCCCACTGCTGGGCACGGGTCTCTTCTCCTCTATATAATAGAGAGAGGGCTTAATTCATAAGCGCTGGCCTAATGCGGGTTGGTGAATCAGACATATCTTTAGAATTTCTTGTAAGATATGTGGGTTTTCACGATGTTTCCCATCATTTGATTAGTACTTATTTATAAATTCCACAAAGTGAAATTCGAAATTATACCTCTTGCCGCTATTAAATGCTGTGATCTAACAACAACAGACGAGACTCGAGACAGATTTTTAAACTTTTGGTTCCATATTGTGCTATTTTAATGCAAGAACATGCATAATAAACAAATATTTCCTAAGTATGGGTATTTGATTATCAACAAAAGGGTTACTTTATTGTTAAATGGATTTAGTTTATATATTAGATACATTAGTTATATTTATAACAATGCTGATCTAAACTTGTTTTTAACAGGGAAAAGTGTGGTAGTCGGTGGAATATACCAAACAGAAACGGGGAAGAGACTTTTAATTCACAAAAATTACTTTTACATAGAAAAGCAGACAAGACCAGACAACGTTGTTACATGGAAGTGCACGAGCAGCACATCAACCAAGTGTCCAGCATTTATACTATTACAGGTCTGCGATATACTGAAAATGAATGTTACCCATAATCATCCTCCTATAGATCCGAAGATTGCAAGAAATTTTAAACAATTGAATACAACATACATACCCATACAGAAATAGATAATATTAGATACGTAATTACATGTAGAATGGCCTGAATTTCTTGCCAGTTCTTTTTTTACTAGTCTATCTGTGTCTGTCTAGTGCGTGAACTTCGTTGTAAATAAATTTGTCATTTTCTTCTAGAATTCGTGTCACATGTAATGTAACATAGATTAGAATAAAGCCATGATTAGAATAATTATTTATTTGTGTGCAATTGTCCAGCCCACTCCTTTTAAGTTAACTACTAAAATTGAGTGATTGGTAAAAACGTATCACTGTCCTTCAAAGTGTTAAGTTAACTACTAAAATTGGGTGATTGGTAAAAACGTATCACTGTCCTTCAAAGTGTTAAGTTAACTACTAAAATTGGTGGTTGGTAAAAACGTATAATAAATTTTAAACTTATTGCAGGTGAAATAATACAACTGGTCGGTAGTGCAAATCTATTAAAGTACCGGGGATTTACGTACAGTTACCATTATTACACGAAAGGCGGCAACACAAGATATAAGTGTTCTTTAAAAGATAAACACAGTTGCAGAGCTCATGTCAGTGTAGGCCCTAATATGAAGGTACTGACTAGTGACCTTAACCACAATCATGACGCCCCAGAGTATATCAAGTGCCGTTCTGGAAAATACATGCGAAAATGGCAAGCAAGAACATTGACTTAATCTACACTTTCCCACTGAAAGGGCTCTAGCGCTAAAATATATTTCATATTAGGTCTTAAATTCTAGAAGATCTAAATCTAGCCTTAAAAGAAAATCAATTGCAGGTTTGTCTTTATACTACATATTATGTAACATTAGCAGAGTATTGGTAAATGTTACCTTTTGTACACGTTTACACTATTTGCATGATGAGGGTGTCATTTCTTTTGACGCAAAAACCGAACTCGTTTTCATTGACACTGGCCTCCATGTGAAAGGATTGACTGCGGAACGGTACATTGAAAATCTTAGATGACTACGTTGACGTGACGCACTCCGTCCCATATGCTGGTTTTGTTGGTCAAAACTTTAACTTGATAAAAATCCTGATAATGCCCGTCCACACATTGCAGCTGTTATGCGGCAGTACTTACTCGAAGTAAAATTACCTGTTATGGATTGCCCAACTGGTAGTCCGAACATGAATTCCATAAGCGGTGGTGGCCGAGTAGGAAAGTAGGTAGTAACCGACCTGCACGCAAGAGATGCAAGTTCGATCCCGGGTGGCAGTACCAAGGTGAACTTCACTTTGTGGAATTTATATGTACTAATGATTCGCCATCTGCTAATGGTGAAGGAAAACATCGTGAGGAAACCCACATGTCTTAGAAGAAATTCTAAAAACATGTCTGATGCACCACCCGCATAAGGCCAGCGTGTGTGAATTAAGGCCTTAAACTCTCTCTCACTTGATAGAGGAGAGGACACCCGTGCCCTGCAGTGGGACGTATATGGGTTGCTATTACTTGTGTTGTGGGATGAGATCAAGAGAACAGTCCGGGCTGAAGAGCCTGCACCAGGAGCTGAGCTTCAAACAGCGCTAAACAAAGAATGGTATAACATACCGCAAGAGAAGGAGAAACCCTCGTATTGAGGCTATGAAGAACCTCTTAGACACTGTCATCATGTCTAGGAGGTAACATTGAGGATTAAAATGGTTTTTTTAAATTAAAAAAACTAGCTGACCCGGCGAACTTTGTACCGCCTTAAAATTTTATAATTTTCTGCGCAACTTTTTTTTTACTTAAGAACCTTCTCCTGACAATAACAAATACAACAAAAAAAGAATTACTGAAATCGGTCCAGCCGTTCACGCGTGATGCCGTGACCAAGGGAAATAGGGATTCATTTTTATATATAAGAAGGTAAAAGGAAATGTTGATTAAAGTTTGTCTTTTTAGTTTACTTCTCCTTTTCAATTTCTTTTAAAATAAAATGTTTGTCAGCATGTTTTTTTATAAAAATTAATATTTTAATTTAAAATAAGGTTCCAATTTAAGTGCTATATAGCCCTTTGAGTAGGGAGGTATATACTGAGTCATTTTTTAAATAATTAATACGAAGTATATCATATTTTGTATGATGGAACGCGGTAGTTTAAAATATGCTTTACCTATTTAATTACCGTTAAGGTGTAATTTTAACCAAATTATAATTTAATAACTTTAGGAAATTATTTTACTTTAACCAATGTTATACCAATACCATAGTCCGTTTTTTCTGTTTACGTTAATGCTAACTAATAAGTATTCAAAAATGTTTCACAGGTGAAATGATACAATTGGTCAGTGGTGCTCAACTTTTTAGATATCAAGGATTCACGTACAGTTTCCACTTCGTGTCTAAAAAAGGTATCACCAGATACAAATGTTCTTCGAGAATGAAGCATGATTGCAGAGCTTTTGTGGTCGCAGATAATATGACAGTATTGGGTGGTGACTTGAGTCATAGACACACTGTTCCTACGTATGTATTGCATAATTCTGGCAAGTTTAGCTTGGATTTGAGTACGAAACTTAATCATAAGGCTAATTACTTTCAACGGTATACGTAGTGCTATTGTGGCACTCATTGTGATTCCAACTGCGGCAAAAGAAAAATTCCTAAACTAGTTTGTTTAATTTAACTTTAATTTATTTAAATAAATCATCAAGTCTGTAAATTATTTGTTTTACTAGTTAGAGATGTAGTGTACAGTAAGATACGAATAGGGTAGTCCCTCCACCCTACAGTAGTAGATAGTGCAGTATTTTCAGTAGTTTTTAAGTAGGGTCTAAGGCTACAATTGTACAAGTTTGCCTCTTTTGGATTATAAACACATATGCTCTTCTGCTCATCAGTACCATATTTAAAGTTAATGCTTTCTATTTATATTTAACCTGTGACGCAAATCTGTTATCGACGCAATCTTTCTAACAATCTAAGAATAAACTACAAGTCTAAAACTACAACTGGATTCTGGAGAGAAATGTATATAATTTTTGGATAGACAATGAAAATATATATTCCTGTTTTGATATCGTAGGCGCGGCCAAACGGATGACCCGATTTTAATACAGTTTCCTTTGTTCGAAAGCTTATTTAATCAGGATTGTTCTTAATTATGTTTCGCGAAAAAACTTTAACGAAAGAAATTTTAATCCTACACAATTTTGACAAATTTCTAATAAGATAATTGTCAAATTAATGTATTTACTGGGAATTTAAAAACATTTAATGGAATTATTTTCTATTCGTTTTTTCAACTTATATATATTATCTTCACAGTGAAACTGATAACTTTAAGTTCATCGGGTAACCAGGTCATGATGAAGAATGGTTACACTTACTTTAGACATATGGTTCTCAAAAGCGGCACCAGATGGAGCTGTACTAGGACATCCAAATGCAAAGCAAATCTCCTTGTGGGAGATGACGGTGTAGTCATTAAGTCGTCAGAGAACCATGGCCATGATAAACTTAATTATTATATTACACAAGACGGCAGATATAAAAAATATTAAATTACAAGGCGTTTGATTTTATTCTGATTTTGAACTTGCATGTTCTACGGATATTGGAAGGTGGCAAGCAAGCATACGGTCCGCCTGATGGTAAGCAGTTACAGTTAGCTAGCATATAGATACTTGCAATACCAGAGGTATTCCGATTTGCGCAAAAACCAGTACACCGTAGGTTCTGAGCTTGACCCACTTGTGTCGATTTGCGGTCTCAACGGATTATGAGATAGTAGAGAGGCCAATGCATTAAAAAAAAGTTTTCGTAGGACTGAAAAGGTTTATAGCGACAAGTGGTATCGTTGGAATCGGCATGGTCTGCTGATACTCAAACTGATTGTTGTCGCTTTCTAAAGTGGTGGAGGGGGTAGCTATGACGTCATTTGTGACGTCACTCCTGGTTTTAGATTTTGTCGATTATTGCGGTAACTATTCATCCGATTTAAACAATATGGGTATCAAATGACAGGTAATTAAATTCCTAACAAAACATGCAAAGCAACTTTTATTGTAGGTATTATATTTTTAAAGATATTTTATAAAAATCGGCAAAAATGCCGTTTTTTTCTGAACATAAAATGTTTGGTGCGCAATAAACCTAATTAATATAAATATTAGACCAACACTTGCTCAGTAAAAAAAATAGCTATATTATCGAAGTATACAATAAACTTTAAATTTTGTAAATTGCTGTAAAAACAACAAAATTATGACGAAATTAAACGCCGCCATGCCCAGCGCAAAGACGCGAGCCGGCGAGTTGTTTCAGCGTCAGACGCTTACAAGCGATGATTCTGATGATACGTACTTACGTACATTTGCCAAATCATTGCCTATGTGAATGTAAATTTCAGTAAGTCATGGATTTATGTATTGAAAATTAGTTGATTTTATTTTATGTATTAAAAATCAACACAGGTACATAGGCAAACTTAATGTCAATAACATTTTCTACCAGTCAATCTTAGATTGTGCAAAGATAATAATAAAATCCATGCAAGTGTTGTAAAAAGAGCTTATAGCAAAAATGCTAAAAATATGTATTTAAATCATTTAGGTACGTACTAACATATTTAACGCATATAGACCGAAAACGCTCATTGAGCGACAAAAATAATTGTGTGTTCATTTACGCTCTAACTCTGTCGTGAAAAGGTTGCATCGACTATAAGACATTAAAGGTTTTCTATGTTGCCATATCGCGTTGTGGTCATATACAATAATAATATTCAAGATAATATACCTATGAACTTCGCTATGTGGTCTTTCTGTGTTTGCCACTATACGTCATGAGTGTTTTAATTAAACCAATAACACGAATGTCGCGATGTGAATGTTTTTCAGTTACCGCAACCAATTGTGATCTGTTTTGTTTTTACTTATTGAGCCTTTTCGGTCCTTTAGCGAAACATTTATTTTATTACAAACTTAACAACTGTCATTTGTACATAACATACTAGCTTCGGGGTGCCGGCGTGTTAGAATACCACCATTCCTAATCATCTCGAGGGTTTCACAAAAAGGGAAGGAACATGATGCTCTATAGGTATGGGGGGCAGCAGCGCCATCTTCAACTATATTACCTATCTAAGATCAAAATGCGGTCATCAATCTACATTTCAGGCATGGTGATTATTCGCAAAACCCCGTTAACGACAGACACAACACTACCACGGCCTCTAGTCACCGATAGCCCCGCTAATCCTAGCAACGGTAGTGATCAAGGGTACGGCAGGGCAGGGAATATTAAAAATCCTCGACAGAGAACCGGCTACCATCCCCAACAAGGACTGGCCCTAGTGATATACAATGCACGCACGTTGTGATCTGAAAAAAAGATGAGTTGGGAGAAAAACTAGATTAAAATATAGTTGGACTATCTGAAGTCCTTGAGCAGGACTCGATACTACTTGAATCTTGTTCTACTACCGGGAGGACAACTGTCCCTTGGTGTAATCGAGTTTATCGTCCACAAGTCCATCAGAAACAACTCCTTACCATCAGGCGGGATCCGTATGCTCTTTAGATAAGCAAGTAACGCCAAAACCATCGAAAATGTGTCGACTAGGGTAACGTATCTTGTGCTTAAACACCAACAGGTATTCACTGAATTCACGATGACGAATTCACGAATATATTGGCTAATATAACTATACAATACAATTTTATTATATGAATAGTTATTAAAATGAAAGTAACTTAACCTTAACTACCGCGAATTATTAATTATTTATTCACAAATTTATATGTAGGAGACAAAGATTAGCAGACTTTATGGAAAATTTTTGAATTTAATGAAAAGCCTTTATTTCATGAATTCGAAGCCACAAGCGACTTTATCCTGTCATTGAACAAGCAAATATTATGGTGATGTGTCTGTTATCAATGGGGTAAGAGGCACACTAAATATTAACTAGACCTTAAAAAAGTCGGTTGATGAAGTCTAGGTACCTACGTGTTGTAAATGTTCAGCTTTGGTAAGTCCACAATCACTTTTAATGCCTAGAAAACCATATATAAATGACGGGTTTTCGGGACAATCCCACCCACATGCCCACCTCCTGACTCCTGTGAGCCAGGATAAACAGCGGAGTAACCAACTGATTCACCGAAATTCGACACTCGTGCATCACGTGGACAACTAAACCTACTGTCTTGGACCCCGCAACGAATTTAATCAGAAGTAAATAGGAGGAGTTAGAAAGAAAAGTTTCCACTTCCCTCCACGGAGGACCTTAAACTACGGGACCGATGGGAGCTAAGTTTGATTGCTATAATATGTATGGCAGAAACGTTTAAATGCACGGAAATTCCCTCCAGATGAGACTAAATCCCCATAGTAGGCCACTCCAGACGATATATGTAAGCTGTTCAACATAATAGTACGATCATTGTGCCAAAGACTACACTCCCAGAGTAGGTATGTGATGAGCAGACTGCTCCTGATCGGAGCCAGGTGTTGAGCATTGACAGTTCGGCGAATCAACTAGATTAAATGAGTATAACTTGCTCCGAAAGTTACCATGACCCGTAAGAAACTGAGTGACACTGTGGATCAATCTCCTCAACCTTCAAATGACGGGTTGGCAGTTTAAGTGGTTGTAGTAAAAGCTTTTAGAAAAAATATCTTAGCTCAAACTCTCAATTTATGAAGGTTTAGCTCAAAATGAGAGCCCCGTATTTCAAGTCTTTCAGAAGCTTTTTAATTCCGTAATCGTTGAATGAACCTAGTCTAAAGTATGGAAGATATGGATAAGAGGAGTAGAGCATCATACTAGTGAGCAAGCCCAACTAGGGAAGGACCTATATCTACCTTACAGAAGACCATAACTAAATGACTACACACAGCGGTGTAGGTGTGTTCCTATCGTTTCGTCTACTATACTATCGTTTTAACGAACGTCTTCCTATGCCAGGGAAATTGCATTATGAAACCCTGCTTAATTTTGGGTCAGCAACACGCTAGTGATACCTTTCGCATTGCAAGGGCCCTTAAGCTACGATAACTGCTTACCTTACGCTTGTTTGCCACCGTAGTTGTATAAAAAAATGGTCCAGAAGAGTGGTGGTTCTTTTCTTTAAAAACCACACCGTAATAAAAAACTAGACCCATTTTGCTTCTTAACCATATCTACAAATTGTTCTCCCAGGGTTATCGTGATTTGTCAGTAATTCAGATTTTTAATAAAAAAAAAAAATCAACTAACTTCACTGCATAAATCCATGAATTACTGAAATTTACATTAACACATGGCAATGATTAGACAAATGCATGTACGTACATAAATCATCGCTTGTAAGCGACTGACGCTGAAACAACGCGCCGGCACGCGTCTTTGAGCCTGGCATGGCGGCGTTTAATATCGTCATAATTTTGTTGTTTTTACAGCCATTTACAAAATTCAAAGTTTTTTGTACACTACGATAATGTAGCAAATTTTTTACTGCCCAAGTGTTGGTCTAACATTTATATTGATGAGGTATATTGCGCACCAAACATTTCGTGTTCGGAAAAAAAACGGCAAAAAAGTTACATTTTTTAAAATATCTTTAAAAATATAATACCTACAATAAAAGTTGCTTTGCATGTTTTGTTAGGAATTTAATTACCTGTCATTTGATACCCAATTTGTTTAAATCGGATGAATAGTTACCGCAATAATCGACAAAATCTAAAACGAGGAGTGACGTCACAAATGACGTCATAGCTACCCCCTCCACCACTTTAGAAAGCGACAACAACCAGTTTGAGTATCAGCAGACCATGCCGATTCCAACGATACCACTTGTCGTTATAAACCTTTTCAGTCCTACGAAAATCGTAAATAAGCGACTTTTTTACAATTGGCCTCTCTACTAAGAGTGAAGAAGCGTAGTGCATCTGTGTTTGCGCAAACACTTGCGCACCATAATATTCTGGCTAATCTGCGTTAATATTGACCACTCTGGAAAAAAATCGGTTTTGGACGACTATTATAATACGTTATTACATCCTAACTGGAAATCTTTTTCTCTAGAATGTTCCTATACAGTTACCTAACTATAGAGGTTTTATTTATTTTTTAATGAAGACCACCTGTATATAGAATATATCTAAATTGAAAAAGGCTTGCATAAAATACTAGAAATAAATATAAATTCGGTTAATCTGTATACATGTTTGTATGTTTTAGTGGAAATGATAACATTAAAAAAGAATGACAAGCAGTATCTGATGAAAAATGGATACACCTTCTTTAAACACCTTTCACTTAAAGGGAGAGACAGGTGGACGTGCACAGGATGTAGCTCTTACATCATTGTATCCCATACAGGAGTAATTTGTAAGATGCTGGAGACGCATCCCCATGCCAAGCCTAGATACCGCAAATTGTCTGATGGGAAATATGTCAAATTGTAGACAACAGAAGTATTGCCATTAAAATGTTGTATTAGAATAACTAGAAGTAAGATTTATCGGGACAATCCCACCCACATGCCCACCACTGTGACTCCTGTGAGCCAGGATTAACAGCGGAGTAACCAACTGATACACCGAGCTTTAACACTCGTGCGTCCCGTAGACAACTAAACCTAACCTAAATAGGAGGAGATAGAAAGAAAAGTTTCCACTACCCTCCATAGTAAAGCGGCCGGCTAATTCTCTAAGAAACAGCGATGACAACTGACAGTTGTGATCGCAAAATTGACAGTTGTGATTGCTCGGGGACGGCACAATCTATTGACTAAACGTCAAAAAGGGCTCTTACGGAATACCGATTTTCAATCTGACAGATGGATTTTGCTCGGTTTTTGCGGTGGCTCGGTTTTTGCTCTTACGGAATACCACTGCCGGAGACAAAATAAATCTGTTGGTAGTAAGATTTAATCGGCATGTTTTCATGAATCACTTGAATCTCAGAAAGATTAAGCAGCTACATTATTATCGGTATGATCAGTGCATGAAGCCGAGGGCACGGTAACCTAACATGATAGTGACCGCATAGTAGTATTTCATCTAAGCGTCTCCATGCTTCGGAGGGCACGCTAAGAGTCGGTACCGTTTCCAGTTATAAGATTATGAGGCCTTATTGGTATGGTATGGTATGGCGGGCTGTTGTCCGCAATTCCACGCTGATGCGGGTGGTTGGCAGGGGGGGTCACTCTATCCACTCCAGCTCGTCCAAAATGTCCAGCAGCCGCCTGACGTTGACGACCGCTTCTCGTACCGAACCTGGGCTGCTCAGGTGTTTCTTCCTGTATGCAGCGACCTCCGGGCAGTGCAGCAAAACGTGCGCCGCCGTCTCGTCTGCCCTCATGCAGGCTCTGCAGAGGGGACTGTCAGTGACTCCTATAACAGAGAGGTGTTTATTGAAGAAACCGTGACCCGTGACGGCAGCAGTGGCTATACGCAACTGCTGCTTTGTGAGTCTTAGAACCTGTTTGGTGAAGCGATGGTCAGGCGTGGGAAGTGCTTCCTTTGTCTGTCTGCACTCGCTGTGATTTATCCAAAGGTTGCTGTGTTGATCTTTAATGCGCTTTCTTACCAGTGCACGTAGGTGTCCGAAAGGCACTGCGCCACAATGGGTTCCGGCCCTATCGTGTCCATATCTGAACCCCTTCTGGCGAGCTCATCTGCAGCATTATGAGGCCTTAATAGAGGTGATCTAATTAACTCTGTCGCCACGTTGGCCACTAACAAAACGATAAGAAGTATAATGCCCACCTGATGTTAAGTAGTTACCGTAGCCTATGAACGCTTGCAATACCAGAGGTATCACTTGCGTGTTGCCAACCCATTTTTTTACCACCAGGCATTTGAGGTGAGAGTATCCATGGAATAGGAATACGTTTCTTTCAAAACGCATCTCTAGAGAGCGCTAGAGACCTGTACTCTGATACAGGAACACAACTACACCGCTGTGTCTAGTTATTTGCTGTGGTCCACTGTAAGGTGGAGGTCCTTCCCTAGTCGGGCTTGCTCGGGAGAATGGTGCCCTACCTTTTCTAATTTCTCTTAGTTTCTTCAGACTATGAGAGTGAAGGAATAGAGTGCAGCTGTGATTGTGCACAAACTTGTACACTATAGTATGTTCTGCGCAGTTTGGCTATGGCTAAAATCAGCCTGGAGGACTATTGCTATTAGGCAGCTACTTAACCCGTCTGTCACCCGTGTTTCTAATGAAATGGGATTGTATTATGCTATTGTATTATTATATAATTTCTTATTATAGCTAAATATTAGCAAATGCATGCCTTTCTATATGTAATAAAATATTGTAGAATGTATTATTGCTTATTTCAAGACTATTGTGTTACAACTCTGTATTGATTGACTGGTAGATAATGCCTTTAGCATTTATTCCGCCTTTAGGTATACATGTTTTTATGAATATTAACTTCAAATAAATGTTTTTTTTATTCAATTAGCTATTTATGGAATATATCATTGTGTCTTGATCTGCCACATTATTGCCAAATTTATGTGGTTATAATTAAATTAGAAATACTGTATTTCTTGAGTGTTTATTGTAACAATTTATGTAATATGTTTGTCGTGTCAAAATAATAACTGTTTTCTAAATTAATAAAGTTATCTGCCTATAGCCAAAAAATGATTTAATATTTTATCTGTTTGTTAAGCGTCACAACATGGAACTTTTAATAGTAGGTTCACTTTACAAGGAGTAGCTTATTCTATTTTAAGATTTACAACACTTTTGGATAATATGGATCCATGTACAAAAAATACTTTAACATTTGGAATAATATCTTCTCGGGTAACTTCTACATTTTATGCAATAGAGAGTTCTATTTCGCATCCAGTCCGTGCCAGCGACCTTTTTTAGGTCGTCAGTCCACCTAGCTGGGGGCCGCCCTACCTTACGCTTACCGAGTCGCGGTCTCCAATTTAGAACACGTCTGCTCCATCGGCCGTTGGTTCTTCTGCAGATGTGACCAGTCCATTGCCACTTGAACTTACTAAGTCTGCGAGCTATGTTGATAACTTTGGATCTTTGTCGTTCACAGCAAATGGAAAATCATTTAATAAGTAAGTATAAATTCCACAAGCGTTCGAGATCAAACTCACCTATATGTTACAAGTCACATACTTCCCACTCGGCTACCACCACTTTTCATCAATCTTAATATGATATTACGATAAGAAACTTACATACATTATTGTTTGCAGCCAAATTGATCACGATGGTTGGCGGCAGGCAATGTGTCTACCACAAGGGATACACCTTCTTCTTCAGATACACATGTGGGGCTGGTCATCGTTGGTGCTGCACCTTATTCCCCAAGTGCAAGGCGAATCTACTCCTCAATGATAAAAAATATATTCTCAGCAAACAACATAGTCATAACCACTCATGTAATGATTTTCGTCGCTGTCCAGATGGCAGATATGTTAAAATCAAGAAAAATCTATTACCTAACGTATTGAGCAATAAAATCTTTTAAACTGGTTGTTTGTCTAGTGGTTAGTAACTACTAAGCTAGTGACTGCTAAGCTGGAGCTCGTGGGTGAGATTCCTACTCGGTACAAAACTTTGTGTGATTTATTTGTTCTTAGTTAGGGTGTAATATGTGTCCGTGAATTGTATGTTTGTGAAGTCCCCCGCGACACGGTTTGTGCTCAAGTGTGGGTGTTGTCTTTTTAAAAAAAGAAGAAAGATTTATACACATATTATTACGATAATAGACAACGGATTTAAATCGTGTCATATTTTAAAGGTTTGTAATACCTTTTTGTTACCTGACGTGTCGGTTGAGTTACACCGGCTGTGGTCACGGGTTGACTGGTGCAGGCAAGCGTCGCATAGCGAGAAGTTCGGTAATTCCCCTTACTTGGTCATTATTATTATACCTAATGTTTGTAACTGTCAATAGATTAACAACAACACTAACGACGTCTACACACGGTCCTATTCATCATCATCACCACAACCCATAAACGTCCCACTGCTGGGCACGGGTCTCCTCCATATACCTGGAGGGATATTAGCCTGCTACACCACGCTGGCCAGACGGATTGGTTTAGGGTCATATTAACCCGATGAAATTCGACCGGGTTACAAAAAGGTATGAAAGCCTTCAAAATATTACAAATCTAGACCCGTTGTCTATTAATTATAGTAACAAAACTTATTTAGATTGTAATTTGCTTTCGCAGCATTAGTAGGCTTTACTAACGGTACTTTCACGTTGAATTATTAGGAATATAGCCATGCATTATTTAGTTCACCTCGCTGCTTCACCAGTCAGCTTGTGACCATGGCTGGTATAACCTGGTCGAAACTCCAAGCGATTTATACGTAAGTAACGTATGATCGTATTAATACTCGTTATCTAAGTATTGTAGTAGTAGGCTTATTGTGTCTATCTTGTAATTGTAAATTTGAAAAGGTTCGTACTATGACATTTTATAGGTGGTTTATTTTCGAACTTTAATTTAAATTTTAAATGACAATATTAAAGCTTGATAATAAAGTTGACGTTTGATGAATTTCAAAATATGAGGAAAGAAAAACGCAACCAACAGAAAAATATGTCTGCCTACCCCAATTGTAGACGAGCATTATAATATGTATATATGTTAAACTCTCAAAAAAGCGTCACGGTACGGACACATACTGTTTCCTAGAGTCACACATTTTAGACATTAAAAGTTTGTATATATTTGGATAGTAATATATAGAAAAATATGTTTTCTATAGATTTTCCCTCACGTGTTAGAGTTGATATGAATGAAAAAGAATTGAATGTGGAAATGACGACTGATAGAATAGAATAGAAGAGCAGGGCAGAAGAAGAAAAACTGTATAAATAACATTGTGGTATATACTAATAGTGGACGTCTTTTGGCTTTTGGCTGAGATGATGATGATGATGATATACTAATATTATAGATCATTGGTCTAGTAGTTAGTGATCCTGACTGCTAAGCTACAGGTCGTGGTTCGATTAGCACGATTATTTATGAGTCTAAATGTAATTTATATGTATTTAGAAATAAAAGTATATTTACCAGTTGTCTGGTTGCCATAATCTGTACTATAGAATCAGAATAGTGTGTAAGTTCTTCTAAGATATTATAATTATTAGGTACGATCGGCCAAATTGACGATCAACTACGCTAAGCATTTTAACGGACAATAATCGATTATTATTTTTTATTTTCGGCCTGTTATCATTCTGAAAGGGCAAATGCCTCCCTTTCATTTTGCCACTTAACTCGATCCTGAATTAAATCTCTTTTATGTATCAAGCAAAGAATTAAAGAAAGATAAACTATCTTCATACTAAGCAGAGTTCAGTTTTGTTCCCATGATTTAGTGCATAATTGTTTATGAATGCGACAGGAAATACTGAATGTAATGATACAGAAAGAGATAGCGATAGATGAAATTAAGTTACTTAGCTACTGTTGATAGCAATATTTTCCACGCCCTAGTGTGATATTTACGTCTTTTCTACTATATTATTATTGCATCATCCCGCCATCTTAGCTTGGGTCTACAGCGATGCCGTTGGAAAGTGACACTTGCCCTTCATTTAGGTTAAAATCGCTAGATTAAAATGTTAAGAGTGATCGATCGTCAACTTGGCCAATCGTACATTACAAAAGTATATTATAATTTGTGTAAGTAGGTACATTGTGCAATATGACAATTAATTTAAGTTTAAATTAAGTTTTGATTGAAAGCGGCTGGCGTGTTTAGTGGTTAGTGACTACAACGCCGCATATAGTGGGTTCGATTCCCACATGGGACAAAACTTTGTGTGATCCGAGTCTGGATGTAAAGTCCGCTGCAAAACAGGGCTGGTTCCTTAGTGCGGGAGTTGTCTTTTTTAAGCAAAATAAAAGCAAATTGAGAACGGTCAGTAAAATTCAATCGTCATATAAATCAATATAAGGAATAATATCCCAAAAATAATATCTAAATTATATATCCCTATAATAATAAACGCTTCATATCATATATAATTATGGATATTTTATTTTCATCCCTACTAATATCATAAATACAAAAGCAACTCTGTTTGTTTGTTACACCTTCACGACCAAACGGCTGAACGGATTATAATGAAATTTGTCAAGAAAATAGATGGTATCCCAAATACCTACATAGGATACTTTTTAACGCGTTAGTTAACCTACAACCACGTGGACGGAGCTGCGGGTGTCATTTAGTTCTGTGCTTTCAAATTTATTTTCTGACTCTATGATTCTGTTACTTTTATAAGGAAAACGATCAGATAAAACACAGGAAATTCTTGTTCGAATGTACTATAGCTCATGTATAACCTCCTTTTCTGAAAAATAAATTTATTACTTATTTATAATTGAAGCCAATTGGATTCTTCACAGAAAGAGAACTGTATCTCGCGTCACATTACTCTCAATTATAATTACTCTCAATTATATTGGACCAAAATACCTAATCCTATTATTGCTTGCAGCTCAATTCATTACGATGGCTAATGGTAAATCATGCATCTTCCACGAAGGGTACACATTCTTCGACCGCTACGCAACTGTGGCCGGTCGTCGTTGGGCCTGCACATCGTATCCAAAATGCAAGGCGACTTTACTTCTCGGCCCCAGTAATCTTATAATAGCAAAACAAATTAATCACAATCACCCAACTTGCCGTCTCCATTGCCGTGCAGACGGTACATACATTAAAGTCAGCAACCGATATCAATACTGATGAATATGATAATATGTTACTTAATATTGAGAGACACTATGCAACTACCCGAATACAGAAGACAACAGGCAAATAACTATCAAAACGTTTTCCTGAATGAACGCTGGAAACCAACTACACACAGAAACATAACTACACTGTGTTTAGTCATTGGCTGTGGTGTTCTGTAAGGTAAGAGGGGTAGTTTAACAAAAGTAGGGCACCATACAAGCGAACAAGCCCGACTGGGGAAGAACCCTCACCTTACAGAAGACTGTGTGTGAGTACATGTCTCCAGCGCTCATTTAGGGATGTGTTCTGAAAGAAACGCATCGTCGAATCCCAGGGATACTACATCTTAAAGTTATGGTGTAAAAAATGCGTAAGCAACACGCAAACGTCATAATGAAAGCCGCAAGCGTTCATAGGCGGTCACTGCTTCACATCAGGCGGGCCCTATACTTATTTGTCTCCTTAGTATCTAGTTAGTATAAAAAGTATAAAGATAAATAAATAATGTTTAGGAGCAATTTTATTTGCACTTTTTTAAGATCAGAATCATAATCAAACATACTCGTACATCCCGTACAAGTATGTTTGATTATGATTAACTTGTTTTGTATATTTTGAAATAAAAATAATAAGTAGGTTATTTTTAAAACCCAAATGTTTTCTCGTATGATTTTTTTTTTGTCCATCGTTGGTTCATTTAGTTTTTTTTAAAATAAGTAATTAAGTTGAAAGTTTATTGAAGTATCATGAATCATAGGTAAGTAATAAATGTTGTCCGTGTAATTTTCTCAATGTTACCAAACTTATATGTAATGCATGAAATGTTGAGATAAGTAAAACATTGCTATTATTATGTTATTATTTTCACATAAATAAATATATGGGTACATAACATCATTGTCTTGACAAAGTTGAGTGATATTCGAGCAGTCAACCAATACCGGCCGGCTGATTCTCTAAGAAACAGCGATGGCAAACTGACAGTTGTGATCGCTAACTTACAGTTGTGATTGCTCGGTGACGGCACAATCTATTGACTAATTAACGTCAAAAAGGCTCGGTTTTTGCTCTTACGGAATACCCCTGCGGGACTGTTACAATTCTACCAAAATTTCGAATAAGCAATATATATAATTCGTCAGGCTGATTAAATTCGTAATTGTCCTCAAAGAATAATTTATTTTGAGTTTTAATACTAAATGGCATTTTATGTACTTACATATTAAATTTTTATAAACGACGATTTATATTTTTATTAAAATAAAGCATTATTTTTATTTGTACCATAAGTTTTTTATTTTTACCATTTTAGAAGTAAAAAATATATTAAGAATACCTATCCAAAGGCGGGCAGCACATGAACAATATGTAGAGGGCTCGAAACCTAACAATACGTGCCCTGTGGAGAAACGACTGTTACCTATCCACTATCCCAAACCTCTTGAAATGTTGGTCAAGGCTTCTGGTTTTGAAACCATTTACTAAGACAACTGTTGGAATAATATTAACGAAACCTATTTCCTACATGTATGTATATTTTTGGTGCATCTTTCTTGGTTAATTTTGACGATTAACAATAATTGTAAGAAGTGTGCGTTTGATCCAACAGCACAATATCTAGACTGCTGCAATAGTATGAGGTGATGAATCGATCCCAGTAGATTGTCGCACCCCTTAGGTATATACCCTTTCTTTCGGCACAGACATAAGTTCATCCTAATATCTTAGATTCTTAAACATCCCGTACTGTACGGTTTTAGAGGAATTTCTGCACACAGGTTGTAAAATGACCCTCTTCCAAAGTTTACCCGAATTACTATAGCATGGGGTTCTTCAAGAAAAGGAAAAGGTAAGTACATATCAAAGATATGGTAGATAATCATAGTCAACTTCACTTAAACTAAGAAGATATTACGTTTTCCCCTTTTTTATTACCTGTTGTGGTGTTTCCCGAGCGTCTCCACATGTCCTACTTCAAATGAGGTTTCAATATAGCACTAACTTCTAGGAGGATCTTCTTGGCTACACAGCCAAGACGAACCTCCCTGAAGTCAATGCCAGAGACACCCCTGACATTGCTGTAGTCCATAAGCGGCAGTTACCACTTACCATCAGATTGAACGATAACTCATCCGCCACCTTTTGCAATAAACAATAAGGCAGTTGGGAAATGTGACGCCGTTTAATGTATTTTTGTTTATCTTTTCAGCTCAGCTGATAACCATGGCAAATGGCAAAAGATGGTTGCTTTACGGAGGTTATACATTTTTCTACAGATACAGAATGAGAACAGGCCACAAATGGGTTTGTACCAACTTTCCAAGGTGCAAGGGTTATCTTTGCGTTGATGATAACTTTATCATATTGAACTGTTCTCTTATACACAGTCATGAGATGAAAAGACTGCACCTGTGTCCAGACGGCAAATATGTTAAGTAAACAAAGTTTAATGTACAAGGGACTTAACATTTTTATTACTGCACATCGATAATATATTTATAAATAATAAATTTTACACATGATTTTTTATGTGTGCCTTTTAGTGTGTGTTATTTTTATTTCTAAGCCGGGTATCGACATTGCTAGGCTGTCTCGTGAAGCTGCTCATCAGGTGCTCGCATTGAGCAGACAGTCAGACAGGCGACGTTTAAATTGACTCGCAAGGCAAACACGAGCCTGCCTCTCGAGGAATGCCGCGTGAGACAGCTTCGTGATATCGGTACCCGCCTTTAGGGTTCCTTGTAGAAATCTTTCTATTTATAACCATATTAAATCCTTAATGCACTTCAAAGTATGCATTACTGAGTATTGTGGATATCAAACGCATATTACGTCTATTAGAAACGAAGTCCTGCCATCGCTTCACCAGTCAGCTTGTGATCACTGTAAATAAATCATGATCATGTATTTACCTGAAGTATATATTATTGTATATCATGCATGCATAATCGTGCTAGGTAGCGTGCACTGCGATAGGCTGATGATGATAGCATTTATAATACTAGTACCGTGACAAGCAAACTTACGGCTTCCTGCTGGTAAGCAGTTACCGTAGCCTATTGAATCTTGTAATACCAGGAGCACTCTTACAGCTTTTAACAACAGAGTTCACTTTTGTTCAAAACTCGTTAAGCATTCTCGAAATCGTAAGGTAATTAGTTTCATAAAGAAACAGCTTCTATTTATGGCTTTGCTTAATTGATATGATGATAAAAATTTGCCTATATTAATAAATAATGTAGTATCTTTCTAATTGATTACTTTTTCAAATCATATTAGCGATTTCAAATATACAAATTATCTTTCACTCTCGCTTTATTATATTAGTAGATAGATATCATATCACTTACACAGATTTTGGCTCTTTGTATTTGATTGCTTAACTACCAAGAGTTTGTTATTTGGACTGTATATGACGTTACACAACTAAAACTAAATTATGATTATTTATATTTCTATTAAATACACCGACGGATAGAAACTGCATCAGAATAAAGTAAAATTAAAATTTTAAATAAAAATATTTAAAAAGTGAAAAGCTCTTTCTATCCTCTGCTCTGGGAAACAGAAGAGAGTCTTACCGGTATATATTATGGACTGATACCGGCTGATTAATTAATTTAAACCTTGATAGCTTCAATCAATTCCTACTTTATCGAAGTGTATGATTTTATCTTCATTCGTAATCTTCCGAATTGGTCATATTCCCGATTCTTCAGTCCGTCAATGTATTCTAAACACACTATTAACTACTGGGGTCTTAGAATTTTAAATCCGAAAATCTCTTGTCAATATGACTGTTACAACGCAATGGTCTCCTGTAAGCTGTTAAGTTGTTGTTTAGTAAGTCAAAACTATACTACATAATTTGTTTACAGAATACTCGTACACACCTCCAGTACACTATGGACGTGGTAGACCAGCAAAGCCTCCAGATGAAGTAAGGTACGATGGTAAAGACCATTGGATCGTGCAAATTAACAGCGAGCGTCGTTGTGCCAACAGATTGGAGGCAAATCTAGGTTTAAATGTATAAAATGCGATGTTGGACTTCATCCTAGATGTCACATGATATTCCATACGTTATCGACATAGTGAGACATCCCGTTAATCAACTTGCGTGATGGTCGGCAATGCGCAACCCGCAACTGTTTTGTAAATGAAAATCTTATTCTTCAGATATATAATATCACAAATCTGCTGTATCTGATTCTCTCGAGTGCCTGAGCTTTCTCCAGGTATTTTAACTATCTCACGTTAAAATTTATCGACCTTGGTTTCGCCTTATTATATTAGTAACTGATTTAAAAAGTTATGTTAATTACTATTTTTTATCTACAAACAATACCGGCAAAAAAAAGAATTAGTTAAAGTTTGGAATGACTATCCTACGTGCTAAGGGTCTGTTGTTAGATATTTAGGTCCTGTTAATATATTATAATGAAACTAGCGGCCCGCCCCGACTTTGTCCGGGTTAAACTATTTTCAGCGCAACTTTCTTTTTTTTTACATAAGAACCTTCTCCTGACAATAACAAACACAAAAAAAAACTGAAATCGGTCCAGCCGTTCAAGCGTGATGCCTTGACCAAGGGAAATAGAGATTAATTTTTATATGTATATATAGATTACCAGATACTGAAGTCATGCTATGTGTTAACGATGAGATGATGCAACCCTATAATCTATTTGTGCAAGTGACCAAATTGTAGAATATTTATAACTCCGACATCAATTTATAGCTCCTTTAATGCATATTACTGGTTCTGTTTTAATATATTTGCTTCTCTGTGATATAAAACGGACAAGGTGTGCCTTCTCCTAATTAAATTAAAATGATATAATGTATTTATTTAAATCGGTAGAGCAGATCTAACCATCGACCAGTTTTTTTAAATTTAATTGCCTGTCATGGACATGGAAAAGTGTAAAGAAATATTTGCTAGTCCTAGTATTAAAAGATACTATAAAATGTCTTCTTTATATTTCTTTACTTATTAAAAGAGTGGATATCTTAATGTTCTGTTTTTTTTATAGTGTGCTCGTGTGACAACCCTGTCAAAATAAATAGCGAATAGAAAGTGTGTGGTAGCCTATTGGTGGAACCATTATGGAATGATCTTTTAAGTTTAAGTTCATGAACCTAGTTGAGTTGTTATCAATAAAAAATATTTTATCCTTCCTTTTTGATGTAAAATTTGCATGTTCTATAGAAGCACTTTTATTTTATCCCAGGATATCATATAAAACAAAACCCTGGTGTTCAATTTAGGTTCAACTAGACGCTTGTGATTTATTTGCACTTGGCATAGCAAACTTATCATCAAGCGGTTCCTATTCTTGTGTATCACCTAAAGCTACAAATCGCCGATTGTTGTGGGTTCGATTTCCACACAGGCCAAATTTTTTCGAATCCTTAAGTATTTGATCCGACAGCATCAATCCGATCCAACATTATATATAATAATCTAGCTATACTAATATATTCTAGGCTATAATCTATCTCTGTGCCATACAGTAACAAACATCAATCCATCCCAAATTTCGCATTTATAAATTGAATGTTTTTTAAGTAGACGGATGCAACTTTTGTTTTCTAGTTCTGACCTTGCCGAATTAAAGTTTCTTATATTTACTTCTGATTTCAGCTAATCTAATAACAATGTCGAATAATAAGACACTTGTTTATCATGATGGCTATACGTTTTACAAGGTGGGTTACAAAAAGATGGGGTTCGACAAATGGATTTGTACATCCTTCCCAAATTGTAGGTCCTACGTTTTGACTGATGATGCGACAAAACTAAGAGAAGTGAAAGCCGATCATCCACATAAGAAGAGAACTCTGATTAAAATGAAAAACGGGAAATATATGCGTCTTTAAATAAATACATATACATATCATCACGACCGTCTCTCATTGGCGTAGGCAGAGGCTTTAGTACGCCAATCCAGACATACTTCTTTCGCTGCCTCTACATTCATCAACCTCTTTAAGCATGAACGTCGGTTTTTTGTACTTTTATTTCTAATGTATGATTTTTAAATAAGCATTGATAAAATATAATGATGACGTCATTATTGCGTGTTTTTTCGATCTTAATTAAAAATTCGTAAGATATCAACTTTAAGGTTGTCTTGTTTGATGTCTGAAATAATATACTTAGATTTAAATTGGTTTTTAAAACGTGGACTCATTTCTTGAAGAGCTTTTTTTTTAATAATTACTCAAATTTCAAACAAGCTACATACCTTTATTATAGCCTTTTGGAAATATATAGTGCCATAAAGTTATGAATATCATCCTATTAATAAACAACACTGACCCAATGTAGGTTGGGGGATCAGAGATTCCTTCAGAATATCTTCTAAAAATTTTGGTGTTGTTTACGATGTCTTTCAGAAGGTAACATAAAAATTAGACTTGCAACGAATATTCGGTTGCTATTCGGTATTCGGCCTATTCGGCTGCTTTTATTATATTCGGCCGAATACCGAATATCTACATATTATTCGGCCGAATACTGAATACTTAAGTAATATATTTGTTATAGGGATATAATTGGTAAAATAAAAAAAATCGATTCATTACGTATTAAGTACCTATTCATATTTGTGTACATAACACAAGTACATAATCATCTTCTGAATAAGAAAAGTTAAGAATTCTATGTATTTGCGCAGAGCAACTGCGGGCGCGCGGGAAACAATCACGTCTTTACAAGTTTTGGCGCTAAAATCCAGCCGAATACTTTTGCCTAATATTCGGCTATTCGGTCACGGGCTCGCCGAATATTCGGTATACTGCCGAATATACTATTCGTTACAAGTCTAATAAAAATGCCACAAAAACTACTGTATCGGCCGGATTATCACTTACAGTCGACACTTTCCAACTTGGCTACCAAGCACTACCCATGTACATGTATGTTTATATATATATGTACCTATGTTTTTTTTTAATAAAGACAATTGTGTATCTCAATTGGTTTTTCATTTATTACATAAACAGATACGTGGCTCAAGGTAAAGGCAAACATTTTTAGTGGGCTGATCGACAAAGGTATATTTTTTATATTCCTTAGATGGCAAACAAGTATACGGCCTGCAGGTAGCAGCTAATGAACGCTTGCAATACCCGAGGTACCTAGGTATATATTTTGTAGTTATTTGGCTATGGTCTATAAAGTGAGGTCCATCCCGAGTCGGGCTTGCTCGCTTGTATGGGGACCTACCTCTGTTAATTTCTAATTCAATTTTACATTCTTCTTAAAATTATTGCAGCGCAATAGATAACTATGGTGAATAACATATGACTATAGCATGGGGTTCTTCAAGAAAGGAGTTATAAGGTTTTTAAAGGGTCGGCAACGCGTGAGTAACTGCTTACCATCAGGCGGGCCGTATGCTTGTTTGCCACCATGGTAGTATAAAAAAAAAGACAATAATATTGTACAAAGGCTTTACATTTTACAAATTGGGTAAGAAGAAGGGGTGCCACAAGTGGTTATGTACCAACTACCCACATTGAAAGTCTTACGTATTGACTGACGATCATGGAAATTTACGTGAAGCAAATGGCGACCATCATCATATTAAAAAGAGTCAATCAGAAAAAATGACGGGAAATATATTCGTATTTAAAGGCCTATGTTTTTGGAATCCTTAAGTATTTGATCAGACAGTATCAATCCGATCCGACATTATATATAATAATCTAGCTATACTAATATTTTCTAAGCTATTATCTATTTCTGGGCCAAATTTCATTTATATGCGTTCAGCCGTAATGGCGTGATAAAGTAGCAAACATCAATCCTTCCCAAATTTCGCATTTATAAATTGAATGTTTGCTATTTTGTTTTCTAGTTCGGGCCTTGTCGAATTAAAATTTCTTATATTTACTTTTGATTTCAGCTACTCTAATAACAATGACGAATAATAAGAGACTTGTTTTTCACGATGGCTATACGTTTGACAAGGTGGGTTACAAAAAGATGGGGTTCGACAAATGGATTTGTACATCCTTCCCAAATTGTAGGTCCTACGTCTTGACTGATGATGCGACAAAACTAAGAGAAGTGAACGCCGATCATCCACATTATAAGAGCACTCTGATTAAAATGAAAAACGGGAAATATATGCGTATTTAAATACATATCATCACGCCCGTCTTCCATTGGCGTAGGTAGAGACTTTAAACTCTTTATGCGTCGGTTTTAGGTACTATCAATGTATAATTGTTTTAATGCTATATATATAATCATAATATAATATAATAAATATAATCAACCTAATATAATCAAATGTTTGGAGGAGACCCGTGCCCAGCAGTGGGACGTTTATGGGTTGATATGATGATGATGATGATGAATCAACCTAATTTGTTAAAGCGATTTTAATTCAAAAATGTTATTATTCTGTAAAGGATTATTTAGATGACAAATTCATAGTGTGAGTAATTTTAGCTGTTGACATTATGCAATAATATTTTCTTTATTAACCTACTGATGTTAATCAAATAGTAACATTTATTATTATTTCACTGTTGTAATATTTATTTGTTGACATAATATTGTAATAATCATTGACATACCAAACTATGTAATAAACAAATAAATTTCATTTTAAAATATGCATGCCATGCATGCAATATACATTACTTACTTTAAGTTGAAAATTGTGTACGCCGCGCCAGACAGCAGGTTTTGGAGAATCATGTAATAATTTTAAGATCTTTGTACCACCCAAAATTACACCAATAAATGATTATGATTATAAGGTTATGAAATCCACCACCTACAGGGTGGTGGATTTCATAACCTTCCACTGGCCCAATGTGGTTTGGTGGATCAGACATTCCTTCAGAATTATCTTCTAAAACTTTTGGTGTTGTTGTATGCCACACAAACTACTGTATCGGCCGAATTATCACTTAAAGTCGGAACTTTCCCACTTGGCTACAAAACCACTACCCATGTACATATACATATGTTTAGAATGTTGTATTAATAAATACATAATTGTGTATCTCAATTTGTTTTTTTATTTATTACATAAACTTTGATACGTGGGTCGACAAAGGTATTTTTTAGGTGGCAAACAAGCCCGCCTAATAGGTAGCAACTACCGTAGCCCATGGACGCTTGCAATACCCGAGGTATCGAGGTATATATTTTGTAGTTATTTGGCTATGGTTGGATATTAATCTTATTTCAAATATTATATTTTTCTTGAAATTATTGCAGCGCGATTGATAACTATGGTGAATAACAAGACACTAATATTGTATAAAGGCTTTACATTTTACAAATTGGGTAAGAAGAAGGGGTGCCACAAGTGGTTATGTACCAACTTCCCACATTGCAAGTCTTACGTATTGACTGACGATCATGGAACTCTACGTGAAGCAAACGGCGACCATCATCATATTAAAAAGAGTTTATTCAGAACAAATGACGGGAAATATATTCGTATTTAAATGTACAAGAAACTAAACGAACAAAATAGGCTTCATAGAATTCGCATCGTCTACTGAAAACGTGTTCAGAAAGTTGCCAGCATTGCCACCATTGCACATTTTTTTTATAACACCTACCGCACTAGGGAACAAACTCTGTGTTGCGGGGTACTTTACAAACATTCAATTCACGGACACAAATTACAATAAAATAAACAAGTAGTATAAAAAAAACGTCCGGTCACTAACCAACAAGCCAGTGATTTGCATTAGGTGGCAATGCTTTTTCTTTAATCCACAAATAAGCCAACTTTCTGGTCACGTGAAGCGTGGATTACTGTATCTGATTTGTATATAGGTACCGCATATGCGTGACAATTATTTAATGAGGTTCTTAGGTCTTTCCTTCATGCTTGTTACATTGCTCTATGTATCGGCGTATAAAATAAAAGTTCTTACTACGTAGTACCTACATCAGGTTGTAATAATGCTTGTTTACTTATTAATTATATCTAAGTTTTAATAATAATAATAAATTTTGAATATATATTATAAAAAGAAGAACGATATTATATGGAGACTAATCTGGCTACGGGCTTATGGAAATTTGCCCTGTGTCTCCACATACTGCCACAGACTATTGGAGGTGGCGCGCACCCAACGTGTCAGGCATGCTATTCCGCTCCACATGACTTCAAAAGTCATCAAAGTTTTGTGGTGGTTGTAGAGGTTGATAGAGTGTTGACGCTATTCTATGACGTAAGTGCAGCCCTGTATCTATAAATATATATATGTGTGCCTATAGATTCGCCCATATCGGATACGTAAGTTTATTGCTAGCAGCGCTAGTTCCCTTCAAAGCAAAGACGATCGATAAATGTACCACGCGTTGGTTACGATTGAGACAGTGGACAGACAGAGACGCCGTGGTCAAATAAGTACAACTCTGAATACAATTTTTATTAATTAATCCTTCAATTGAGTAATAGATATATGTTGCTGAACGTTTTGAACGCTACTGTCGAGTATAGCCGACAGATAAAAATAGGCTCACCACGCTAATGTCACAACAAGTGGACTTAATTTTTACGTCAATTTATTTTGTCGGTTTTATACGACCGTGGCATTCAAAGGGTTAAATTAGAACTAATTACCTACACTAGTTTTATATTCATGTTTAGAATACTAGATTACCAATAAACAGTAAACTGTTATTATCTTAGTATGTTTTTATTTTACTTACCTACCTAGGTATAATACATAGTAAGCAACTTACTATGTAATCGTTTTAGCGTATCTATGGCATTCTAAATTGTGTTGGTCTTCAACTTAGCAATAAGTTTAGCTCTAACAGAAGCATCCATGAGCTTTTTTAACGTGTAGGTGTCAGAGCACGCAGGTCATGGTGTTCCTATGTTTGTTATATTTGATCAAAACGCTGGACGTTTATAAGCTGCAACTGTGCAATGAGAATCTTCTGTCCACAGCATGTTAGACAGATACCGTCTAGAGTACATTTCTACGATGCATCCCTTAGCTGATATTAATGTAATCATGAAAAGTAAAGAATAAGTACTGTAGGCTTAACATACTACAAAAAGGAAAAAGGAGAGGCTTCGACTTATAGCTGTGTGCGTTTAATGAGGATTGCAGGTCATTATCTGACTGACTTTCGAAGTTATCAATAATTTATAATATAATAATTATTGATAGCTTGGCAAACCCAAAAGATCTAATTCTTAGTTACTTATTGCACACAAAACAAATATTAACACATATAAAAAATATTTTTTTTAAGTGCAACAGCTAAATCCTCTAACAAGTAAGCTCATTATTTGGGGAGACCTATGTCCAGCATTGGACGTCTTTCAGCTGGGCTGATGAAGATAAAACCTTAAAATAGCAGATAAGTATTTAAATTTCTCGAGTATAGTAATTCTACAGTATCTTGAAACAAGTTAATTGTATGATGTTCGGTTTAAATATGGTTTCTCTGTTTTAATTGCAATTTTGCATCTATTAAACAGTTATTAAATTTTTTTTTTTTCTGTTACAGTGAAAGTCTACCGGAGAATTAAAAAAGAACCGCGTGATGCAAAAAAACAGGGTTTCCCATGCAAGGTTTGTAAATTGACTCATAAAAAATCAAGTATTCGGTGCCGGATATGCAACAACTATTTTTGTGGGAAACATCACAACTTTTAGGATAGAAATAGAGCATGTGATATCTCGCTCAGTTAGTAGAAAACAGCAGATAAAAAACCCACATATATCTGGAATTATAATGACGTGGGTTACGCATGATAGTCTCAACCCTGAGAGAGAGGTTCAACCGATCAACTACCACTCAGTGGCGTAGCTAGCCTAGAGGGGAGTTGAAAATGGTCAATAAACTTTTAACCATAAATCGGTACTGTTCTCTATAAGAAAAAACCACCATTTCAATCCGACAAAACATAGTCGCCGCTCCAGCTAGCTACGACATTGCATCCACTAACATAAGATACATTTTTGAATGTTTATTGACTGCATTGTTGATTTAGTGGCTTAAGTGGTTACCTCGCCATTTACCACTATGCGGAATGTTGTGGGATCCATAAATGGTTGTCCCGAGTCTAGATGTACTTTGTATCCATTAATTGTATGTTTGTAAATTCCCACGCGATACAGGGCTTTTCTCTAGTGCGAGAGTTGTCTCAAAAAATATATATAAAATATTTACGGTAGGTATTTCTTAGTGTAAAAAAGACTAGATATGCATGCTGTCACGACTCACGATATATTGACATTTATGTAAATAAATTTCGGGGATAGGTGTAAATAAAATAAATACATGTAAATGTAACACTAGTTTATGATTATATAAATTCCAGTTGATGAATAAGGTTGTCGATTAGTATACTTTTACGACCTATTCAGATTTATGCATGTTAATGTACACAAGACAACGGAGATAGCTGTACAGGGCCGCTATATAAAGTTGAGTTTAAAAAATACATTGTGTTTCGTGGAATTTGGTAAATGTGTTCAATTAGACTTATCCTACATATAAAAATATATTTCACACAAATTCATACATTAGGTAGTATTCTTAACAAACGATTCTTCATATAGCGGCCCTGTACTGCAATCTCCTTTGCCCTCCATACTACGTATATACACTTCTTTGTAATTATGTAAATAGAATAGTATACTGTTACTTTTATGAATAAGTCTTCCAATTTCGCTTATAACCAAAATATTTTGATGTTATATTTTTTTTGTATGAATATGTTGCATAATATTAAAGATATCTGTTGTACTAATGTATAAATAAACTCCAAAAACGAATAATAACATTTTTAGGCAATCTTCAGATTACAGCGGGTGATCCTGTGAAGTTTGATAACGATAAGTAGGTATGTAGTTTTTCTTTTGGTGCTACCCGCGCGAAATCGGAGCGGGTCGCTAGTATTTTTTTATACTAATTAGGTGGCAAACAAGCGTACGGCACGCCTGATGGTAAGCAGTTACCGTAGCCCATACACGCTTACAATACTAAAGGTATCACTTGCTTGTTGCCTACCCAATAATGATATATATACCTATTAGCGTACCATAGTCTGTGCCTGTCCCATTGGGGGACGGGTGTGATAATATGCATGAATGGCAAGTACCTAGTCTACCGCGACGACGAAGTCCGTCTTCAAGCATCCACTGCGTGACGGTCTGTGTCCATTCGTCAGGATGATGCATTCTATTGGTGTGCCCCGCCCATCCCCATTTCAACTTAGCAATCTTGAGACTGGTATTAATTATGATGATATTAATATAAGCGCTACGCTTACAAGTACCTTGTTAGGATGAATATAATGAATTTAACAGAATTCAACTATTTATGGCTTCGAGCATTAAGATAGTGCATATTATTAAAGCAAACGTAGTGTAGGTCGCCCTCAGGCTAAAAGCAAACGTAGTGTAGGTAGCCCTCAGGCTAGGTAGAGCGACGACCTTCGCGATGTGGCTGGGATTAGTTGTGTGCGAGAAGCCGAAGACCGTTCCGAAGGCGTACTCTTGGAGAGGCCTATGTCCAGCAGTGAACTGCGATAGACTGGTCATGTTTTATTTTAACTTGTTATGTCCCATCTTCTTAACTAGATTTCAAATCTACCTACGCAAAGGCATCCAGATTATCACGCCAGTGTTTTCGAGGTCGACCGCGACGACGACGTCCGTCTTCAAGCATCCACTGCGTGGCGATCTGTATCCATTCGTCAGGATGCATTCTATTGGTGTGCTTCGCCCATCCCCATTTCAACTTAGCAAAATTTGAGACTGGTAATGATTATGATGATATTAATATAAGCGCTACGCTTATAGCTGATATAGGTATGTTCATTATGAAATTTAAATTCTTCCAATTTTGTGGAATTCTTATTTGCACTTTTTTATACTAATTGGGTGGCAAACAAGCATACGGCCCGCTTAATGATAAGCAGTTAGCGCAACCTATGAACGCTTGCAAGACCAGAGGTATCACTTACGTGTTGCCGACCCATTTTTTTACACCAGAGTTTGAGATGGAGTAACCCTGGAATAGGCAAACATTTCTTTAAAAACGCATTTCTAAATGAGCGCTAGAAACCTGTACTCACAGGAATACAACTACACTGCTGTGTGTAGTTATTTCGCTGTAATCTTCTGTAAGGTGGAGGTGCTTTCCCAATCGGGCTTGCTCGCTAGTATGGTGCCCTATCTATCTTAAACTGCTTTGCTTTAAAAAAACCAAAACACTTACGTATGTCATATAGGTACTTAAATGTTTTAAAACAAAGCACTTCTACGGTGGAAGAAATTATCCATTATTATTGAATTAATCTGTTCTTAAATAAAACTGAAAGATGCAGCGTTGGCAGACATAGTACAGGAATCAAATTATCAAGGTCAAGTATTATCGTTAAGGCTTCTGATATCGCCAACGACCTTGAGCATTTGTGCGAAGCAAACAAGACCAAATTCTCTAGGCGAGCGCGGGGATACAAACAGATGTACTCTTTGAATAGACGTCTTTTTAACCGACTTCAAAAAGAGGAGGTTATCAATTCGTGTGTATTTTTTTTTTTTTTTATGTTTGTTACCGCATAACTCCGTCATTTATGGACCGATTTGAAAAATTCTTTTTTGTCTGACTGGACATACTTCCAGTTTGGTCCCATTATCATCAAAAGAAAGTTCCGATGATGGGATCCATGAGGAATTGAGGGAACTCCTCAAAAGTTATAGGCACACATATAGCAATTTCAATATTTTTAACAACTAATCGATCATTTGCAATCAGAAAGTGTAATTTGGTGAAGTAAAACTGATGAAGAAGACCACAGATGGCCATCTGAACTTTTGAATAATAAGTATTTTACTGATGGCGATTAGATAAGTTTCGGTTATTGTTGCTAAGCAACTATTAATAAGAAATAATTACGTGAATGAATTGAGCGCGGATTGCACAGATTAAATATTGCTTTTAATACCTACTTGACCTGTGTTCAGCCCGACGCTCAGTCGATTTTATTCGATTGTAACAAACAAATATCTGAAAATTTTACAACTTGCCGTACTGAAGTCGGTTTTTTTTTTGTTAAAATTATTTAACATTACCAAATTATAGGTGTATGTTTTCTTTAAATATAGTTTTTTTTTTTTCGTATTATTTGATAAAAATTGAAGTCATACATTACACAGGTTTAGAGTTATAGGTTACATCTCAATAATTTGGTGCTGATTCGATGATTTTTTACAAACTATTTAGAATTACGATATAATTTATGACAAAACCATATTATGAAACACATCTTGATAAAAAGTAGCCTATGTGCTACGCCAGACTATAATCTATCTCTGTGCCATGTCACAATTTCATTCGTTTGGATGAAATTACAGACTACTGAACGGATCCCCGTTCAGTAGTTTTTTCGTGAAAGAGTAACAAACATCCATACTCACAAACTATCACATTTATAATATTCGTAAGTACCTACAGGAATCACATTAAAATAAAAGTAACTAAACCTAAACTAGATACTTACAAACAATCAGATATTGTATTTAAAGTCAGCTATATCTGATAAAGGTTGCAGTTCTAAGGGAAGTTGCCCAAAAGACTGGCCACATTGCCACACTGGATTGCAAAGGTAATGCGATCGGCTAAATAAAAGATATTTTTTATATTTCAGATGGGTTAATAAGACATGAAAATAAAACCAGCTTCGTACATCAAGGTTATGTCTACTACAAGAGCTGTGAAATAAAGAATTCAGGCTGTACACGGTGGAACTGCTGTAATGTGGACTGCAGGGCTCACATATTCATTTTAGATAATAAGCGAGTACTTGCACAGATGAACGATCATTGTCACGCCAAACCTAAGCCGAATGTATTATCGTACATACTTCATTAAAAAATCAAAGTCTCAAAACCGTCTGCACAAAAACGCGCATTGTTGCATATATTTCATAAACACTTTTACTGCAAATTCAACTTTATATCATGCGCGTAAGGTAGAATTTGAAAAATAATATGTTTTTATTATTACTATATTAACTACTTATGTATAATTGGAGACAGTTTTAAGTGATTCTTTTTTTCGAGAATGTGTTTCTTGGGTTTTTTATATATCAATGAACCGCATTCAAAAAGAGCTAAAACTAATATGATTTTGTTTTTTTTATACTACTTGGGTGGCAAACAAGCATACGGCCCGCTTAATTTTAAGCAGTTACTATAGCCTATGGACGCTTGCAATACCAGAGGTATCACTTGCGTGTTGCCAATCCATTTTTTTTTACACTAGGGCTTTAAGATGGGAGTGTCTCTGGGATAGGAATACGTTTCTTTCAAAACGCATCCGAGACCTGTACTCACACACAGGAATACAACTCCACCGCTGTGTGTAGTTATTTGACTGTGGTCTTCTGTAAGGTGGAGGTCCTTTTCCAGTCGGGCGCTAGTATGGTGCCCTACCTCTTTTAATCCTCTCTTATCTATAGGGCTTGTATATTTGTTAATATTAAAATGATTTAAGTATGTAGATTTTTTTAAGTGTTTCATTTTATTGACTAGAATTAAATTTTGTTTGCGTAGTATGTAATAAATATGTTGTCACTATATCAAAAACAAAAATACTTTTTCTTATAGACCTTTTTATTATTTTCCTTTTTGGCAACTTTATGTTATGGCCTATGTCCAGCAGTGGACGTCTTATGGCTGAGATGGATGTAAACATCACCTTTACTGAAAAAATATTACAAATAAATATATATGGGACGTTTGCAATGTCTTGTCTTCTCCGCAAATTCTAGTTTTTTTTTTAAATACACTTGACAATGCAACAGTAATAGAAAAGCGTGACGGCGGTGTACATAGAAATCTCTGTGTGAATCACTAAGTCACAGAGGGGGGACACACTTTCTTTATAGTTTTTTTTTTTGCTAGCCTGTATGTCCCACTGCTGAGCAAAGGCCTCCCCCATTGACTTCCATTCCTGTCTGTCCATTGCCTTATTCCACCAATCCTTCTCATATGCATCTAGGTCGTCACGCCAGCGTTTTCTAGGTCGGCTTCGGCGGCGATGCCCATCTTCAGGCATCCTCTGTGTGACGACACGAGCCCAACTCTCAGGGCGCATACAAAATTTCATACGAAATCTCAATATTTCTTATGTTGGTAATGATATCGTCGATTATTTTGTTAATTAAAGGTGTTCGATCAGGTGCGGCTGAAAAACAGCGAAGGTATCGTGAAAGAAGGAAACTAAACCCTGAAATCGTTGCAGAAGTGAAACGTAAAGATTTAGAAAGATATCATGCTCGTAAAAAGTTAGTTAAGGATATGACACCTAAAGAACACAAAAAAATAAAGAGACAATGGCAGATTAGAAATAAGCAGAGAAGGGAACGACAGAAAGCTTTGCAGAACGTTTTATGAACACTAGGCTTCTACACCACCTCCTTGAAGTCCCAAACTACTTCCATTAAGTTACATCTCGTTCACTGACTCCAGCCTCGTCTACTGCCAGTGCAAGCGTAAGAAAACAAATTAGACGGGTTAGATAGACTGATGTGTCAGATGTGATGTTTAAAAATATGTTAAAATTTAAATGTTTATATTGAGAATTCCGTCCCATGGAGCTAGCTAAACATGAATGTCTGAATGCTTGATAAGAAAGTAATAAGAAACTGAAGATCTGATTTTGCATGAAAAATAAAACATTTTTGTTACTGAGGTGTTAACTTTTTGTTGCCATTCCTTCAAAATTTGTAGTAAAACAAAAATGACAAGTAATACTTTGATGCATTATATGTTTTTAGTAATAATAATACATGTCACTAAATAAATCACATTTTTATTTTTTTTATGAATAAAAAATTTGGATCAGATTGTCGATTCGAAAAGAAGAACGTCCCAAATCGATCAAGGATGTCGCAAATTAACGGTTCAGGACTTACAACTAGTATTACACTTTTCTCTGTTCCAGCCACCTTCATACACATGATAAACGGCAAAAAGCTTGTGATGTACGATGGCTTCACATTTTACATGTTGCACCGTGGACGAGACCTACAGAAGTGGTATTGCACCGCCTTCCCTAAATGCAAAGCTTTTCTTCAAACTGATAGCGATTTGAGAATATTTGCCAGTAACACTGAACACACACATAAAAAGAAAGCTCTTTTATTAATGAAGGATGGGAGGTATACTCGAGTGTAAACGAGATCGGGTCATGCGCAGCGCAAACGGCGCTGCCATAGTGTAAGGAAGAATCTGTCTTTACAGTGAGGACCGATACAGTTGGCATATAAGTACGGGCTGGCATCGTAGCGCGCGGATCGCCCGTGACCGGCGCGGCGTTCGAAGTTCAAAAACCGCCTATGCGCAAGCGCCCTGGTCATGAGTGTTAGGTATTTATTTTGACATAATGCGACAGTGTCCTCACGATTTAGAGAGAAAGATTCTTCCTTTAATGAGAGAGATTCTTTATTACATTATAAATTATATCGGCACTGTGTAAAACGTGGCGTATATCTAGGTGTAAGGCGTGCAACACATTGTCAAAACGTATCGTTATTTTTACTAATATTTCTATTTACACCAACTTTCCTTGTTCTCTCTCCCTCTCTCTCTTGGTAGATAAAAGATGACCCGTGCCTAGTAGTGAAACGTATGGGTTGTTCTTATTATCTACTCCGTCTATCTTTTTAGCGATAAAGGCCACATTGTTATGTACAATGTGGCCTATAAATTTATTATTAAGACAAATGTATCTTGGTGTACAATATAGAGTTATGTATCTATTTATACTCTATAATAATATTAAAAAGAAAAAAGAATTGTAAAAAAAGTATACGGGACGGGATATAATAATTATTTCACTAATAGCTACATTATCATTAGGCATAGGCTAATATTATAAAGTTTGAGAATTTGCATTTTTATACGCTAAAGTCACTATCAGTAAGTAACATAGGTGTTATAATTATTTTTTTTAATAGGCATAGGATAACTAACTAAATGTTTACTGGTGCGAAGCCGGGAAGGGTCGCTTATCTTGATAGATTTGCTTTATGATTAAAGCAAATAAGCCTAAGGACTCAAAGCCTAACTCCAAGAGTAGCTAAAGTAAATTAAGGTCTAAATGCTAAGCTCTTATGATATATGAGAGGAGATATATAATTGTATAGCCAGCCTGGTTATAGTTATCAGTTGATATCATGCTTTTTTATTTAGAAAGAGAAGAAAGAAAATAAGTTTAATGTGCGATGTCGAAATAGGTCCCAATCTCAGCTTTGCGCTGCTTTTTTTTCTGTACTTAATGTAATTAAATATTAATATTATATATTAATTATTCTCCATATGTATTACATTTTTAAATACTAATAATAATTTATTCGTTTTTTATTGATCAATGTACTTTAAGTATATTGGTACATTTTATTACATATCTTACGTTGGTACTGAAAGCAAAATAAATCAGCTGTTTAGTAGTGAAAAGGTAACAAACAAACTAATAAACAGAATTACTTTCGATTTTATTAATATTAGGATATTGATGTATGTATTTTTTACTTTCCAGCTCAATATTTAAACATGATAGACGGCAAAACAGTGGTAACGTATGGAGGTTTCACATTTTACAAGAAAGGTCTAACTAGTCTCAAAGCAGGGCTTACCAGATGGTACTGCACCAACTTTCCAGCTTGCAGAGCTTACCTACTCACAGATAGACACTTGGAGATCTATGACTCAAAGACAGTGCACCACCACCACCGTCATGAGATGAGACAAATAGAAGTGCTACAATATAATCCATATGTTAAGTAGATCAATTTCAATGTGATTCAATTCTTTTGTCAACGTAATATTACCTTATTTAGCATTTAAACTACTACTAACCCCACTAATATTGTAACTTATACCAAATTGTAAATGTTATATATTGGCGATTAAAAAGAGTGACCCGAGTTTCTTGCCAATTCTTCTCGAGGCCCTACCATAGTCAGCGAATTGGCAGTAGAAAAAAAGTATGCTGGCATTTGTATATTTGTATTTATGACATTCATAAGTAGCTTGTTTTTGATCTAAATGAATAAATGAGTTTGACTTTGACTTGAAACTAATATTATAAAGAGGAAATTAATATTTGTTACTTTGTTACGATTTAACTCAGAAACTACTCTTGGGTGGCAAAAAAGCATACGGCCCGCCTGATATTAAGTAGTTACCGTAGCCTATGGGCGTTTGCAATACCAGAAGTATTACTTGCGTGTTGCCAATCCATTTTAACTCGACCGATTTTATAAATTGTTTCACCACTAGACAGCTACATTATCAGCGGGTTACATACATATATTTTATTGAAAAAAAAAACCGGGTTGGTGAATCATACATGTCTTTAGAATTTCTTCTAAGACATGTGGGTTTCCTCATAATGTTTTCCTTCACCGTTTATCATCGAACAAACATTAATACATACATAATTTCATACATACAAATTCCAACGGATTGTTCCAGTAGAGAGATCCTCGGAGATCTTCACTCCCATCGCCTGCGCATCCAATAAATGTTACATAATCACTATCGGATTGTGAGATGCACATCTAATGTAAGGGTTGGTGAAGGTATATTGAATTCTAAACGTTCTAAACATTTGCTTTGCTCGTCATGTCAATATGAAAGTTTATTTATTTTTCTCATTTTAGCGGCATTGATACTCATGGCGAACGACAAACAATTAATTACTTACAACAATTATACATTTTACCTGAGAAACAAGAAGAGAGGACCGATAGCTAGGTGGACTTGTACCAATTTCCCGGCTTGCAGGGCTTTTTTGGTAATAGACGATGATATGCACATATATAAGAAATTTGATATTCACTGTCATAGGCATAAACAACTTGTTAGATTAACTAATGGCAAATATGTAAGAATGTAATAAGAATATAGTGATGGTAATATATTCAACATTTGTACATAATATTATGATTAAAATAAATATTAATACTAATTAACACGTCTTTTGTATTTCTGTTTTTTATCTGCTTATATTACCGTGTAAACTCCTTCGGCACTTCTTTGGTTAACAAGAGTTGGACCCATACAGTTACCTACCAACTGTTATCTCTACATTACCCTAGGTTGAAAGTTAGAGAATGCTTATGACATTTAGTTCACCTATGTACCTTACATAATATAGGGCAAAATCGGTCCAGCTCTTTAAGTATCGATTCAGTTCCGCAATATGTGGTTTGTGTAGAGATGCGATTACATCACGTGTGATGTTTCGGTTGAGTACCTTGACCAGGCACAGAGCAATCAATTCTTCTTTCTTTACTCTTACCCTGACTTTTGTCTGCCTTCTACTGGTAGGTAGATAAAAATTGATTATAGTAGATAATTAATTTTTATCGACCTTCGCTACTGCATCATGATCCAGATTCATAGACACAGTTCCGTGAATCTCCATCTGTTATTTGTGATGATCTACATCCGTATCTTTTGAGTCTCTTTATTTCCCGTATACCTATATATTTATTCTTTTTAGCTCAACTCATAACTATGAGCAACGGAAAAGTACTAGCTATGTACAATGGCCATACATTTTATATAAGAAATAGAAGCAAAGGGAATATATCGAGATGGTCCTGTACCGGCTTCCCTGGTTGCCGAGCGTCTCTAATAATGGATAACAACTTGACAATATGTTCTATAGATGGTATGCATAGTCATAAATATGTAAAGCAATTGGTTAGATTGCCTTCTGGGAGATATTTGCGAGTGTCTAAGAGGAAAGATTTAAGTTCGTTTAGGTTAAAACAAATTGTATATCAGTGATAAAACCGTATAACGGCCATGGCTCTACTCGTGACTATAACTATCTCAATGGTGACTTGAACGTCACTCTAGTTATATGTATACGAATTTAGTTTCTATTGTTAATTGAAATAAATATGTAAGAATAAATTAAACCTCAATTTCATTTACCATGGTGCATGCATGAAGTCAGTAGTGTTCTTCGATCAACAATTGTAGGTACCTACGTTACCAAATCATATTTATGTATTTTTTAACCACTTCAAAAACGAGGAGGTTATCAATTATTTTATTTTTTATGTTTGTTACCGCAGAACTCCCTCATTTATGGACCGATTTGAAAAAATCTTTTTTTGTCTGAGAGGACATACTTCCAGTTTGGACCCATTTTCATCAAAAGAAAGTTCTGATGATGGGATCCATGAGGAATTGAGGGAACTCCTCAAAAATTATAGGCACACATATAGCAATTTCAATATTTTGAACAACACATTAAACATTTGCATTCAGAAAGTATAATATGATGAAGTAAAATTGATGAAGAAGACCACAGATGGCCATCTGAACTTCTCAATAATAAGTATTTTACGGATGGCGATTAAATAAGTTCCCATTATGGTTGCTAAGGTAGCTAGGCAACGGAACTTCATAATTAAACAATGTAATCTAGCCCTGTTTGGGCTTATTTGAATGGTCATGAGATGCACTATAGGTGTTAATTATCAGATTAAAAAGAACCGTCTTTAAGGAAGGAAAGTGAGATAAGAATTTGCATGAAAGTTCATTCTGTTTAAATACCTACGTTAGACTAGGGGTTTTAAGGTTGTTGAAATTCTGCAACTTGCCGGAAGTCGGTTTTTTTTTTGTTAAAATTATTAACATTACCACCGTGATGAACAAGTTTACGTCCCGCCTTATAGTAAGCAGTTTTAAAGTTTCATTTAAATCAAATGCATCATGCATTTGATCTAAATGAAACTTTAAAACTGCATAACTTATGAACGTCAAGAAAAAATGTCAGCATATTTTTTTTCCTACGTCTCTTCTTCTGTTCTGTCTCTCCCGATAGCCTAAAGGATAAATATATGCGACACATTAGCATCAAAGCTTTTCTATACGACAATGAAATTCGACATTTCTACACAAGATTTATATGTACTTTCCATACTTACGACATATAGTCGGCTATAGTAAACGAACGTATATTACGCAACACTAATGTTAAGAAGAAATTTTATTGATGTGTAGATAAGTCGGATCTTCTTAGCGTTCACAAAAGCTCTAAAGGTAAGGTGTAGGTATAATATTGTATTGTATATAACCATGTCTACACTAGCCTTTCTCTAGAACCATGTTAACAGAGTGTTCGGCAAGTGGCAACACAGCTTGTACACTGATAGACACATTAACTGCATCAAAGTACAAGTAAAAATATTTAACTAATATACAAACATTTGCAACAGTAGGAGACTGTCTCTGCCCACCGCTCTGGGAAAGAGGCGTTGGTCTATGCAGGTATATATGTATGTAGACAAAGGGTGATTAATTGATGTAAAGGCTTATAGTTTGGCTGTCCATCCCTATTTTGCTGCAGTTTTTTTTGTATACTACTGGGGTGGCAAACAAGCATACGACCCGCCTGATGTTAAGCAGTTACCGTAGCCTATGGACGCTTGCAATACCAGAGGTATCACTTGCGTGTTGTTTTTTGTTTGTTTGTTCAACCCATTGTTTTACACCAGGGCTTTAAAAATACGTTTCTTTCAAAACGCATCCCTGAATGAGCGCTAGAGACACAGGAACACAACTGCACCGCGCTGTGTATAGTTATTTGGCTATGGTCTTCTGTAAAGTGGAGGTCCTTCCCCAGTCGGGCTTGCTCGCTAGTATAGTGTCCTACCTCTCTTAAATGTGTCCGTCAGTGTAGAACCATATATGTCTATCTTTATTATTTAATTTACTTCACGATCCTAAGACTAGTATTTGCTTGAGTCAACGTATATTAGCCTTTGCTCCAGCGCGGCAGCGTGGCAATATAGACAGTCTTTTAGGCACCTTTCCTCAGAACCGACCAATACGAATACAATATCTGATTGTTTGTAAGTAGTTTAGATTAAGTTTATTTTATGTTAATAACTTTTCATGTAAGTATCTTATGAAATAAATGTACAACTTCCTATTTACTAACAACATTTACATTTTCAGGTGAGATAATAACAACGGTGAACGGTAGAATTCTGTTTAAATACAAAGGATATTGCTACGCTAAAACTCCGAACACAAAGTACAACTGGCGATGCATTCACACCAAGTTTTGCTTTAAGACAATCTCGGTGCGTCCAGATCTCTCTGTAAAAAGAGAACCAAAACCTCATAAACATCCTCCTAGAAAATTCCTCAGAACTGTCAGTGGCACCTACGCCCCAGACAATAGGTACATTTGGATGGCTGAACAAAAATATGGGGAATACTTAAATTTGTAAAATGTAGACTATTTTAATATTATATTTTTTTTTATATTTCTTTTTTTGCTTTTTAATGTAATGTTATAATCTCGCTTAGTAAGCCTGTAATTGACAATTGAAAATTTATTTCATGTGCGTCTAACAATTAGATAAAGCGTAATAATTTAGAATATACTTGCTGTAGGCAAATTGAACAAATTGATATCTTTTTTTTTTGCCCTTTTTTGTCGTACAAGCTATACTTACTAGAGATAAGATACATATACCTTAATATTAAGTGCGTTCTCATAGCATACACATACGTACAATCTCTGTTCTGACTATGTTATCGCATTTTATTTCAAGGGGGACTATCTATCCTTAATCTATGGTAAGAAGTATCTAGGCTATAAGTACTGCGGATAGTGCCCACCTGGGGATTTTACTTGTAAGGACAATTCAGTTATTCTTCACGACAGTATTAAAGCAAGTTGTATCTTTTCAGTGCAACTCATAACTACAGTGCAAGACAAACTGCTTCTGAAATACAAAGGCCATTATTACTCCAAGACACCCTACTTGAAGAAAAGATGGCGATGCATAAATACTAATAACTGCTATGTGGGAGTCATTGTGAATAACGATTTCTCTATCAAGAAAGAACCTGGCGAACATATGCATCCTCCGAAGATCTATGTAGAAACTGAAGATGGACGATACAAGCTTCTCAAAGATAATACTAATAAACTGTGCGATTATATCGTATATGAGTACTAAAGGATGGTTTATACGAAACAAATCTTCTCATTTAACAAAAAAAGCTAAATGAAATGGACATAATGTCTTCGTGTAATCAGGCATAATAAATGGAGGCAATACTAAGATATAAGATTTGTGTAATCCACATTTCAAAGTGCATTAATTTTTATATGTATTTTGTCTTTATTAAAATGCAAACACATATACATTTTTATACTCAACTGTTCTTCCTCATACTTTTAGAGATTATGTACACTTATCGAAAGCTAGTAAGAGTAGAAAAGTTACACCAATCTATATTTTTCTTCGATGAGGGAAATGCTCCTTATGCATACCTGCCGCCCCGCCCAGTATACCAACTACCAATTAGTAAATATATAAATTGAAATATATAGCATCTACCTACACTATGTCACCATCAGGTTTCGGTTCTAAACGTTTCCTACACAAGTCAATGACTTGACGGCAAAGTGACTTACTGTAAAAATATATTTTGCCCGCGGCTTCGCCCATTTGTCCAAAACTAATATATGTACAGTCCTCATCATCTCAAACAATAAACGTCCCACTACTGGGCGGTCTCCTTCATACACATGAAAGGATATTAGATATTATACCACGCTGGCCAGACGGGTTGGTATAGGGTTTTGTTTCGAGTTTTCCCTCTTTTGCAATGTATATTGTCGGCTTGACTTACTCCCTCAGTCGACTCTTACGACACCCTCGGGATAGAACGGGATGGTGACATTTGTATTCTTAATCCGTCACTACACGGACAATGTATATATAATGTATAATCCTATATAATATTAATATATGATTGGTGTAAACATTTTAATATACATATTTAGTAGAGGTATATGGTACGAGAATGTCGGGCCGCCTTAGGCAAACATACAACGACCAAGTACATGCTAAACAAAGGCCAAATTAAAAGTACCCCGAACCAATGTTCATGCATGAAGAAGTAGATGAATGTAGAGGAAGCGAAAGAAGTATGTTTGGAACGAAGCAATTGTCGTACCATAATCTCTGCCTACCCCAATGGGAGACGGGCGTGATGATATGTGTGTATGGCGCATGATACCGTGTGAGTTTTCTCGACGTGGACATTAGTAATTGACTCCAGTGCCTATATCAAAATTATTGCTGTTACAATCACAATATCTCTTAATATTTTAGGATAATTAATAAACCATAATTTTAGTATAGTATTGAATCTTAGTTTTTCTTATAATAATTTTATTGGTAATTTAGATAATAATGATTGGTAATGGGATTAACATTTTAAAATCTTCTTTTCTTTTTCCTCTAAAAAATAAACGTGTGCTTTTAGTAGTTAAATTGTATTTTAATAAACATAGTGATGTAGTTGTTATTTTTTATGTGTCCTATAGAAAAATCTGAGATCAAAAATATTTTCATATCTAAACATGTTTGACAATACCATCTTTTGTGCGTTTAAAATGTCTAATACTAGGTGTATTTACACAAATATGTAGGTGCTTCTGTTATTATTCTATTTTTTGCATTATGACTTTGATATATGACCAAGCCGAGTATCATCATGCGCTTCCGATTGATACAAGCACCACCTGAAGGTTCATTACATGTACTTTTTTAAATTACAATTTCGTTATCAATTTTAAGACCTAAATATGTGAAATACATTAGATTAGATACAAAATTTATGTTTTGGATTTCAATTACTATATTTTATTTCCGGTTTATTGTCATTTTACTTTTAGATACTTACTGTAAATACTTGATTAAATGTTGTGCTGTTTCGAGTATAGAAAATGTAGTGACCTATGGAAAAATAAAAGGGAAGCCTTACCAGCTCGGAGTCAGGCAGTTGGTGGTAAAACTCTCGTGCCTCAGAGAGCGCAATCCTGCACCTGATCTCTCTAAGGCCATGTCGGATTACTGTACCATCTGACTATGAAAGAACCCTACAGTGGGATAATAATAGCTAGGTACTAATAATTTTGATGAAATTCCTATTATCTTTTCTGGTAGTACGTCTGGTAGTAGTAGTTTATATTATCAAATTAAATCAATACAAACAAAGCTAGACGACAGATTGATCGTAGGCGACAATAAATTGAATTGTAGTCAATCTATTTTTAGTTCCTAATTATGTCTGTATTGCGTAGGTGGCGAAGTGGCGTCACGTGGCGTTTTATTTCAGACATGTGACCCCGCTACGCCTACATGCATAGTCATCTTTAGTAGGTTTGCATTATGACGTAGCGGTGAATTTGACCGCTACTCAGGATTTAGGATTAAGTTCTTGCAAATTTGACGTGCGTCGCGGTGGCCTGCCATGAATGCTAGCCGTTAAGGCTCTGCGCAAACAGACCACTGACCACCAGCGGATATCGCGCACCAAGTCCTTTGGTACTGCGCAAACAAATGTTTGGTGGCCGTTAAAATTTGTTTCACTCTCTTGTTGTCTATAAAAATTGTATGAAAAATCTTGTAAACTGTTTGTCCCTAGCCGCTAGCCGCCACTGGTGGCTCGTTTGCGCGGAGCCTAAGACCGAGTCTGGCAAAACAGGACATTAATTTAGTTTGATCTAGTAGCGAGCTACAAATCCTACCCATGTAAATGGTCTATTGTTACCAGGATAACTAGTGTGTCATGGCGGGTTAAAATCTTGTGACTAATTACTCTTATAGTTTTATAATTAAATTCGATGTCTCGTATAAAAAAATGACATTATGTAGACTTATTCTTTAATAATTATCATTTATTTCGTGTCGCATAAACACAGAGATAAATACCTTATAGACTAGCATACATATAAATATACAATACAATATATACTTTAACAGGGTGACTGTTGATTGACTTAAATATAATGGACTACCTACCTTTTATTTGTGCCAGGAACTTACCAAAGTTCAATTAAATAGACTCATGTCATAATAGACATTAATTAGTAGTACCTATAATCCCCACCTTGTACTGATCCATCCAGTTTATATTTGAAATAACCTGATTTTTATAACTGCAGCTGTCAATGTCAAAATGTTGCAATGTTGGCTGCATTGGAACAAAATTTCAAATTGTAATCATTTTAATTCATAGGTTCGTTCACATTACTGTGAATAAAAGTCGTTGTTATTATAACAATAAACGTTATGGATAATCAAATAGCACAAATGATACGAAAGTGCAGACCATACTGACAGGGGCAGGCGCTTGCGGGGAAGGAGGAAAGGAAACGTGAGGGTGAATGCAATCATGCCAACCTAACGATTTTGACAGCTTCAAGTACACACTTATAAAATTCAGGTTATATAAATTAAATTGAACAAAATTGTTTGTATGCAGTCACCCTGTTAGTGTATTTTAATATGAATAAAATACCAATCAATCATTAATGCAATATTTAAGTTTACGTGTTACACTGTACATGTTAATGCACTTGTGCAGACGTAATAACACATTAGCTGTATCAATTGTATCTATTAGCTATGTTTTAGTCACGAGTTCTATTATTTTATTGTAATACTAGTTTGTAAATAAATGTGATTTGCGAACAATGGCGTTTTATTTCACTCCTTTAAGGTATTTAAAATGTATGCTCGGTATCTATTGACTGGTTGAAGAAAGGTAAGAAAAATATCCTGCCAACTATTGAGAAGGACAATTCGAAATAGAACGAATGTATGAAACTGAACTGTTTTGTCTTGATAATGTATGAAACTGAACTGTTTTGTCTTGATTACCAACTAGCTATTGCCCGCGACTCCAAATTTCATTAAGATTCGTTCTGCTGTTTATTCTCGAAAAGGTAACAAATAAACTAACAGACAGAGTTACTTTTGCATGTGTATTAGTATGGATTAATATTAAGTTTACCTTGTCTGTAGCCGCTTTGCTCTTAAGTAATCAACCTCATTAATAAATACAAAACATAACCCACAGATGCACCAAAGAAAATCAGGACACATAAGGGAACAGAATTTTATATGTACCAAAACTACACTTTCCGTTTTTCTAATCGAAGTAGCAACAATGAACGATGGAGATGTACTTCTGACTGCAAGTGTAGGTTGGCGTTCTCTCAAGAAGGACAATGGTGGATCCAAGGTCAACATTGCCATGACCCCCCGACGTATCATGTCGCCTCTAATGGAAGATACATCAGATTAGTACAGAAGTCCATAAAGCCTGGCAAAATGTGATGGTTTCATTCTGTACAACTTCTGTTCTAAGATTTTTAAATTGTGTAAATGGCGCTTTAGTCTATAGAAGCTCTATCTTAAATTCTTCAATTAAGATTCAATTATGTACTATAATTAAATCTTATATCTCAGGAATAGAAACTCGGGAATGGAGTGTAGTGTCCAGTTAATAAATATAATAATCCTTTGTAGTCCCACAGTCCATACTCTCAAACCTCTTCGATCCCGATAGATTCTAATTGACGGATACAATCCCGATTAATCAGTCTGTAAAAACAATATTGAAGAATGAAGAAGGCCATTTGCTCAGCAACTGAATGACTAAATAGTCATCACCACGTATTTTTAAATTAAATATTATAATAATAACAGCAACCCATATGTTCCACTGTTGGGCATACAATCGGCCAAGTAGTTCTAGAGTTAAATCGTAACAAACAAATAAACAAAAATTAAAATCTTTTCTCTTTATTATATTAGTCTAGACTGTTAAATTCGATGATCTATCTAATTAAATTAAATTTATTATGCGTCCAGTAGTGTTTTATTTCACTCATTTAAGTTCAAAAGCCTTTACCTTTAGTGCTTTACCTTAATCCTTATCCTTACAGTCTACAAAATATTTCTTCAAAGTGTATACCTAAACCTTGCGTCACTTTAAGCCTTGCCTTGAAATATTTCTTCGAATAAACGAATAAAGAGGTGGTAATGTGCATTTCTAAGTGCAAGTGTAATCTGGTGTATGTACCATCAAAAAGGACTTTATGCCGCTTCTGTTGGTAGATACACAAACAAACACATTAGTATGCCTAGCTGTGGAGTATTTATTTCATTGATATAATTTTCGTAAGTTTCACTTATAGATAAGCAGTTACCGCGCAAACGTGCTAGGGTTCGCCATGTGCCCGAGGTTCTTTTGTTTTTTATATGGTATGCTACACCGAGCTTGTCGACGCAATTATATATAACTATCTCTGTCATATCGCATTCACGCCATGTTGCTAGCGAACTAAAGTAAAAGAGATAGATATAAATATGTACTTCGAAATATATTGTGGTTTCGGTATAATAGAATAGCAGCTTCAACATTTTTATGGACATAGTTACTATTGCTTATAAACCCTTGCAACTCCAAGGGCATCACTTGTACTTTAATGGCCCCGAAAGCCTTTTAATTCATTTCTCGTAGGAAAATCCGCAAAACATTTATAAATAAAATTTATAATTTTTTTAAGTAACTCTTGTTTGTTTGTTAATTTGTTACCTTTTCACGACAGAGCGGGTTGTACGCATTTTAAAAAAAAATGGTAAGGAACTTGATGGTATCCTGAGAAAAGACATAAGGTTTTTAAAAGGCAACGCGTGAGTGACACCCCTGGTGTTGCAAACGTCCATAGGCTACGGTAACTGTTTACCATCAAGCGGGCCGTATGCTTGTTTGCCACCTTGGTAGTATAAAAAAAAATTAAAAAAAGATACTTTTTTCTCCTATAACGGATTTCCACAACGAGCACAACAGCAGGTAATAAATAATCATAAACAACTTCTCTTAATCATAATTGTTACATGCTTTCAGAACAGGTCCACTCAATCACTCTGGCAACTGGACGAAAATATTATATTTATAACGAATACGCGTACACATTTGGTTTTAAAACTCGCAACTTGGTCCGATGGAGATGCACCAGTACTTCAGGATGCAGAGCTTATATCATTGTGACAATAGATGGGAAATTACAAGCCGTAGTTGGTGACCATAAACATAAACCACCTCGGTATCATATGAAGAAAGATGGTACTTATATTAAGCTTTAAGATTTTACTTGAAAACTTACCTGTCAATTTGACGTTTGATGAAATATTCCTTTATATATACGAGAAAGAAAGTGCCATAAGATTTCAGCTAAATAGCTATATGAAACTGTCTTTTTTACAATCTGTACTAATATTGAAGTTAACGAAACCGAAATGCAAATGCAAACAGTTTTACGGGTTCTAAAATGTATGTGTTAAAAATTATCTTTTAATTTTCTGTGAACGATTTTCTATATTTTCGTGTGGGCTTATAGGATTTTTTTTTACTTTTTGTTAATTTTCTGACTTTATAAAATATAACTTTGCGATTCTCATAGAAATGTTACTAATAGATTTATACATTTTTTTAACAACGAATCTATGCCTCCTAGACGTGAAATAGGACATGCAATTAATATCATAAGAAAGTTTATTCTTATGAAAATAACACATAAATGTATTAAAAAAAGCCTCGTTGTACATGTTTCCTATAAGATCGTTTAAGGAGACGATGACATGCTCCAATATTTGTGGAAATAGCCTTATAGATTCACATCTATACTATCTTACTAATATTATAAATGTGAAAGTTTGTGAGGATGGATGTATGAATGAATATTGGTTACTCTTTCACGTAAAAACTACTGAACGAATCTGGATGAATTTCGGCATAGAGATAGATTATAGTCTAAAATAGCGAATAGGCATTCGTTTACATTTTATCGCGATTACCGACATTCAAGCGGGCAGAGCCGCGGGCAACAGCTAGCATTGTAATATATTTAAGTAAAGAGTTTTAGATTGTTACTGTAATGGAATGTTAAGATCACGTATTATTTTTTAAGCTTTCATACCTTTCTTCTTAACCGACGTTTTGATCGAATAAAAACGTTATAGTCATTTATTAGTTTTGATTTAGAAAAATACCTATGAACTATAAGCCGCAGCTCAATAACCCTAACCGTCTAGTTTTATGTTGCTACTTGTGGTTAGAGCTTCTTGAGATAACGTTGTACCTACTGGTTTCAGGAAAGGCTTTATTTTTCTTAAACTGCAAGTACAGGGATTTTCTATATTTACAGTGTTGCTGCAAGCTATTATTGTCTTTATAATAGCCCGGCCACGAACACCGCTGCAGCGACAGCGGCGAGCGGTGAAAACAAATGTACTAAAACGTTCTATGACGCCACGAGGCCCCGCGCACGGTGTCACGCGGTTTTAGTATATTTGTTGCCGCTTGCCGCTGCCGCCGCCGCTCGCCGCTGCTGCTGCCGCGCTAAGTCGTGGCCGGGCCGTAAGTATCCAGAGGTTACAGTACCTAATTATCTTTAAGATGCATGCTTGTAAGCTTTGTTTTGTATTTTAAGTGTCGTATGATATTCCATGCATTATATAGTTTCTCTAAGTATTCATTAGAATTTATGCTTGAGAAGATAATTATGCAAAAAAAAAATGTAGAATTAGATCTCTTAAAACTAAAACAAGTGAAATTTCTAAGTATTAGAAAGGCAACACACTATTAAATATTAGAAAAAGGCTATGTATCACTGTCTATTATGATATTGACTATTTAAAATATTTCAGAATTAAAATTTATAACATTGGTGAATGGAAAGATATTCTATATGTACAAAAATTATACTTACGGACGCTGGTTCAGTACGAAGAAAGGATGCCGCTGGAGATGCAGTTCACAGTGTAAAGCATTTATAGTAGTCTCACCGGAAGGGAAGCTTATAGAAGAAGTAGGAGAACATTCCCATCCGTGCCGAAGATACATTCAAACGCCAACAGGCCAGTATGTTAGAATATAAGTTTAGTTTAGAATGGGGAACTGCAATCTCATTCGACAAGACAGATATCCTACTAATATTATAAACAGAAAGTTCGTAAGAATGTATGGATGTATGTTTGTTACTCTTTCACGCAAAAACTACTGAACAGATCTGGATTAAATTTGGCATAGAGATAGATTATAGTTTGAAATAACACAAGCTACTTTTATCCCGGCAAAAATCTCTGTTCCCGAGGGATTGTGCGCGCGGGCGAAGCCGCGGCTGGGAGCTAATAATCTATAATAATATTATAAATCCGAAAATTTATGTGGGTGATTACACAAGCACGCCAAGACGGATCTTTATGAAATATTTCACAGAAATAGATTTTAGTCTCGAATAGCACATAGTCTAGGAAAAAAATACTTTTCCCGTGGGATTGTGGATGGATGGAAACAAGTCTAACATATTATACTCGTAAGACCAATGTTTTGCTTTCTAACTAATTCAGTCTATTCATGTAAACAGTTTTAAATAAATCAATTTAAATAATTCTATGACTGTGTATTATTCATACCTGCTTAAATATTTTTAAGCTATTACCCATGCCACTTGCCTTTCAAAATTTGCATTGGATAAATGAGCTTTTATCTCTTAGGCATAAGGCATTTATATATCTAAAGAGAATTCTCAATTGGAGAATATTCTTTCTGCATATGAATCGCTTAAGTGTTTCCGGATCGTATTCAATACAAATTTGCGAAAATATTAATCGTAAAATATTATTTCGTGACTGCCAAAAAATCCAATTCGGTACCACTCTACTCAGTCAAAATAATGGTAGACATCTTCAAGTCTACTATTATTATGATAGCTGAGTAGTCTTTATCATCCTTTTCTTTCAAAAGAGCCGTAGAAAATAACGACCGCTAACCAAAATATTATCTGAAAAAGACTAAAAAGTTGTCAGTATTAAAGAAATGTCTGAGCAAGAAAAAAGAAACAAAGACTAAGGGCGAGAAAGAATTCACAAATTTTTTTAAGAAACTTAAAGCAAAAAAAAACTGGAGTTTACAGAATATTCAACAGAAACTGAGAATGAACTTAGTAATGCATCCATGAAGAGAAAATATGCTAAGATGATAGCATAGCATAGCATAAGAAGATAGCTACAAAGACATTCGGACATAATGTTATACGTGATCATATCAAATACTGCCTTTTTTGAAGTAAAGCAATATTTTTGTTAAAACCACGTTGTAAGGAAATTACTATTAATACAATTTAGTTTTGCCTGATGTTTGGATGTTTATTAAGTACCTATTCATGCTTTAGATAACATGAACTCTGTGAAAGGACAATATTTTATATGGCACATAATCGTACCCAAATAAAAAGCAGTGTCATATACATTTGTCGTGTATTTATATTTGTGCTAGACAGTCGTTGAAGCGCATGACGTAGCGACACAAATCGATCGATCACGAAGTTTTTTTAAAAAACAACTCCCGCACTAGGGAACAAGCCTCGTGTCGAGGGGTTTGGAAAGGACTTTACAGACGTACAGTTCACGAGCACAAAGTTAGAAAGATTTTTATATAGACGATATAACTCTATTATTATTTTAAATGTAACAAAAAATGTTATGTATAAAATGTATGTTATATCCAGTACATTGATTAGCGTCCTTGGGTGTATCAGCTACATACCCTAATACCCCTTGAATAACAAAAAAGCCTACTCACATTTGAGTTTCCGAGCTATATCTATTTTTTTTCTTCTTATTAACACTATATAAAAGCGTTGTGACAACGCGTAAAAGCTTCAAACAAGCTTCTAATATTACATCAGGCAATTTCAGGAAGATTTTTTTGTTGTAATGTAGCTAATTGAGACTAAAAAACTTTACTTTAAAAATATTCAATCAATATTTTTAAAAATACTGTGATTAGATTTAAATATTTTTTCAGATTTGAAACTTATAACAGTGAACTCTGGAAAAAAGTTTTACATGTACAATAAGTATACTTACTCGTTCCGGGATAACACGAAGAAGGGAGGCCGATGGCGATGCAGTTCGAAATGCCCAGCGTATATAACAGTGTCCAATGATGGAACACTGGTAAAGGCAGTAGAGAATCATAACCATCTATGGCCAAAGTATTACCAAACATCTTCAGGAATATATGTTAGAATACATTAGAGTAGGAAAATGCACGGTGGGCAGCCCTTGAACAAGGTGGACCGGTTGCGGGTATGAGATGGACAAGGGCAGTTTAAGACCGAATACTGTAAAAATCCTTGGTGCCTATACCATGTATTGGACGTCTTTCGACTCACTCCATAGTACAAAACAAAGTCGCTTCCCGCTGTCTGTCTGACCCTATGTATGCTTAGATCATTATAACTACGCAACGGATTTTGAAGCGGTATTTTTAATAGATAGAAAGATTCAGGAGGAAGGTTTATATGTATAATACATGCATGTTATATTTACATAAATTTAAAAAAAAACTGAAGTGAAGCGAGGGCAGGTCGCTAATGATGAATTAACAAATGTGTGTTATTTTATAACACTGCGTGAGTTAGTTAGTTTTATGGAGTGTTTTCCACACTTGGCCGCTCAGGTGGACTATGCGAGAGTAATGATTAAATAAATGAGGTATTAATTGAACTGTCTCGGATAGTGTGTTTCACTAATATGGCTGTATGCTCTACGATTTTATTAATTTGTTGAACGTCAATCCTTAGAGCTTTGGAAGATAACAGTTATTTTATCTTTTTGTGCTAACTTGACTGAGCTAGCTAGTTAGTTAGCTAGTTCTAGCTGTCAATGTGTTCTTTATTGTTAATCAGCATAAAATTGTACTTAGTTATTGTAACGTTGTTTATGATTAATCTGATAAAAACATAATAGATAAATGTAACTAAAATTTGTAAGTGGTTTTATTAATCTATATGTCTAAAGAAAGTGAAAAGCTCATAAATATTTTTATTCTACAACTGACATATTTAGGTCAATTTAGATATCAGAGCAAGTCAAGCAAATCTCGACTGAAGTTTGTTTTTATATACTACTTTAAGGTGAACAACATTCATACCGCCCGCCTGATGGTAATCAGTTACCGTCAGGCGGGCCGTATGCCTGCGGACGCTAGATTTGCGTGATGCCAATCCAAAAAATTAACACCAGAGTTTTATAATGGAATTTTCCTGGGATATATTAAAGGTTTTGTGAAAATCGCATCTTTAAATGAACTTTGGTAATCGGCCACCATAATCACCTTGCTGCAGTTCACTGGTGATCGGAGCCTTTATATGAGGAGAGAAATACTTATTACTTATACTACAACACTCGAGGATGCGAGCTGGTTGTCGGTCTCTTCGGCCAAGGTAAGTTGCCGACATACCGACTAAAACCTCTATGTGCACTTGCTACCGCCTTCCTGGATTTACCACCGGGCCCTAGCAGTCTATTGATATGACGTCAATAGACTGCTGATCAGAACCTCTTGCAACTAATTATTTTTGTACATGTCCTTTGACTATAGTTCATATTATCTTTAAATGTGAAAACTTGTAATTGGCCATATTTTAATTACATCTCTTGTCATCAAAACTATTAACTGTAAGTTTTCCTAATATATAATGACTGCCTTGGTGGTCCAGTGGCTGCAGTATGCGCCTGCTGTGCCCGAGGTTGTGGGTTCGATTCCCACACAAGACGAAACTTTGTCTGACCCATAAAGTGTTGTTCTGAGTCTGGGTGTAATTTGTGTCCGTTAATTGTATGTTTGTAAAAGTCCCCCGCGACACAGAGCTTACTGTCTCTAGCGGGAGTTGTCTTTTTTTTTTTTAAGAAATAAAATAAAATATAAAAATATTTTCAGATTTAAAACTTATCGCCATGGCAAATGGGAAAACATTCTACATGTACCAAAATTATACTTACCATTTTCACTTTAACACGAAGAAAGGAGGTCGGTGGCGATGCAACTCGAATGCAGCAAGTAAATGCAAAGCGGCCATATTAGTTTCACCGAATGGAGAACTTATAAAAGTGTACGGGGAACATTCTCATATACATCCAAATTACCATAAAACAGCTCAGGGATTTATAAGACTTTAACAAGATGTTTATAAGGACTTACAATTTACCATCTGCAACTGGTGAAGGAAAAAGACGCGAAGAAATCCACGTGACTTAAAAAAAATCTTAAGGCATGAGTGCTCCACTAACATGCATACGTAGAAGTCGAAATTACAACAACGTTGACGTGATTAAAAGGACTTAGGAGATGATATGTTGAAGATTAAGAAGATGAGAAATTAATGAAGCTAAAGTAAAAAGAAAGAAAAGAGAATAGCTTGAAAGTGATGCCATTTTGGTCTCGTCTTTTTTTATTTTGAAGGATTTGTACGGTTTGTACCGTTACGTTACTATTTCTTGAATGTCGTTTATTGATTTGTACAAATATTAATAGAAATATGGAATACTTACGTTCCATATTTCCAAATTTTTTTTTTTGTTTCTTTTTATTTCTGTATATAATTTTTTTTTTCATTACATTACAAGTATTAGTAATAAACACTAGATTACAGTATTAAATCGTAAACACGAAATATTCTAAATTGTTTTATTTTTCAAATACGACATAACTTCGTTTATTTCAAAACGTCAAATCAAAGTTAAGTGGTAGATGTATTTTATTGTTTCACTAACCAGTTTAGCTTACACGAAGGATTAAGAAGTGTCGCTGGGATTCAAATTACTTAAAGAACGCCATTGAAAATGTAATTTTAAAAAAATACTTTGAGAAGAGCAACTTTGAAGTTTGGTATTCCCACTTCTACGTCGTATAATACGTTGAAATTGATAAGAGAAGGTAAAGAAGTAGAATTAAAGAAATCCCAAAGGTTGGATGAACAATGACCTCCAAAGTCTTTATACAATTCTGCTTTTACTTGATGGACATAGCAGTCACAAGATTTTGAATGTAATAAATTGGTGCAAAGATAACAAGATTCACCTTATTAGCTCACCACCTCACCTCACCACACATTACACAAGCTTCAGTCTTTGGACAGATTATTTATGAAGCTTTTGATGCCTATGATAAACAATGCGGAACGTGGATAAGAGATAATGCAGGTGCAAGAATTACAGAATCTAATATTGCAGGACTTGTATATGTAGATGCGTTTGAGAAGGTAGCACGCTATGAAACTGCAGCAGCAGGAATAAGGTGTGCCGGCACATATCCGTTTAATGAAAATATCTTTAGCGATCTAGATTATTTGCCAAGTGGCATTACAAAAATTCCAATAGAAGAGGTCGTCAAAAAAAAACTAGTGTCGATCTTTATCCACCTAATGTTCCTTCAAAAATCCCAGAGCAAATATATTGTGACACCATATTACCACAAAGTTTTTCACACAGCCTTCTACTAGCAAAGGTCTACATGTTGTACAACAAGCCATTTTAAATATTTTACAATTACCCGACAGTACAATAAAAAGAACTCAAACAAGAAAACGAAAGTGTAAAAAAAACATAACATAATAATAAAAAATAAAATAAAAATCATTTATTTTCAGAACATGAGCTCCATAGTGTTAGTAACAATATAACTTATACTATGTTAGTAACTAAAACTAAAAGTTAAGCTAAGTTAACCCCTAATGGGCAGGCTCACCGAACCTTTCCAACATGTAGCTAATATATCCTTAAGATCTTCTATACATCTCCGGGTCCAGTGCAATTAGTGCAAGGAATGGGCGACGAGGCATCATTGCCCTAAATTATGTACTTGCGATAGATGTCATATTTTTAGGGGTGTTCGACAAACACAATAGAAAATACATTGTGGCATTTAATCGATTAAATTTTTAATATGCCAACCGTTTTTTTATTAACTGAGACCTACCTAAGCTTTGGTGTTTGGCACTGCGGGATTCTACTTCTAATTATTAAAAGGTTTTTAATACTTTTTTTATTATTCATAAACCAATACCGATTCTTCTTTCTTTTAGAGCCTTAACCTATGAAGTGATTAAGAATGGACCGATACCTTTATTTTATAATTATGATAATATAAATGATTCCAGAATTAAAATTAATCACCATGGTCACTGGGAAGCGGTTTTATATGTACCAGAATTATACCTATGGGTTCCACTTTAACTCGAAGCAAGGTGGTCGATGGCGATGCAATTCCCATGCAGCTTCTTGCAAATGTAAAGCATATATAGTAGTATCCTGGAGCGGTGAACTAATAAAAGCAGTCGGCAGCCATTCGCATTTTCATCCAAACTGCCTTCAAATTGCAAACGGAAAATATATAAGAATATAGTAGACAGGTGAAAGTGCAGGCAGCCCGTGGACAAGATCAGCTCGGGATTCTTTGGAAATTGTCGGTGAACTTTTGAGGCCTATTTCCAGCATTGGACGTCTTTCAGCGGGGATTTTTTTCTTTAATTTAAAACACACCCTAGTTAACTAGCCCTGTGTCGCGAGGGACTTCACAAACATACAATTAACGAACACAAAGTACACCCAGACTTTAAACAAACATTTATGAATCACAAAGTTTTGTCCCATGTGGGAATCTACACCATCATGCCAATCTCATACATGATGATGATGATAGTACAAAACACACAATTTATTATAGGACCAAAACAATGATTCTTTAGAAATTAATTTCTATTCACTATTCATGCCATGCCATGATTGTATTTATTTTGTAAATAATGAGGAAAGGAATCTTGTTAGTATGATGTTTGAATTTTTAGTTGTAGTACAGGATACTAAATAGTGTTACGGTAGTATTTTTATTGATGCACTTTGTTGCAGATTTGAAACTTATTACATTATGCAATGGAAAAAAGTTCTATGCCTATAAACAGTATAGTTATTGGTTTCATACAAACTTGGCTACAGGAAGTCGATGGCGATGCAATTCTCGTATTGGTGGTGCATGTAACGCATATATCATATTATCTCCAAACGGCCAGCTGGTGAGGGATAATGGGAGCCATTTTCATCCACCCCCGACATATATTGTATCATCTAAAGGAGAATATATTAAAATATAGCTCCTTGTCAACGAAGGTTAAGATCTCATTTTGCAGACGGGCTTATATGCTTCAAAAAAAATCAAACGTGACATTATAAGGATATTCTGTTGTTTTTTACACTAATATTAACATTATATTAACAATTTACACTAATATTAACAACTTTAATTTTTATCCTTCTAATATTACTTCTCTAGAAAATCGTCGCAAGCATTCTTATATAATTTTATTAATAATTTTGCTGATACGTATCTCTTAAACAACATAGGTTTACACTGTAGGCGACCCTCATCACGTTCTATAACTGTTAGATATTCCTTATGCAAGAACCTCATATGAAAAAAAAACCGACTTCAAAAAGCTAAAATTAACCGAAGATACATATAGAAGTCGATGCTAGATTCATCCTGTCCCCAAATGACTTCAATCTGTGTTCGGTTAATTTTAGCTTTTTGAAGTCGGTTTAATTTTTTTTATTTTTCTATTTTCGGTGATAAAATAAAAGAAAAAACATATACTTACTTATGAAAAACTTTTTGTAATATCTATAGCATTTGAGGGTTGCCCTCGATTTCCCTGAGATTCCATCATCAGATCCCGACTTGGTACCATTGGTATATACCACCTCAAGAGTATACTGTAATTATCTTTCAAATAAAAAATAATTTTGAGATTCGGTCCACAAATGGGGGACATACATAAAAAAAATACTAACAGTCGAACATAGTTTTTTTTTTAAGTCGGTTAAAAATAGATTTCTAATACGAGGTTATAACTGCTACAATACAATATTCAACAGTGTTGACATCTTTAATGAGAAACTCTGTAAATTCAGATCTCTTGTCTGTAAAAATAAGCATCGTTTTCACCTTTTGTTTAAAGTTAATTTAACTACCAACTAAGTATTTATAAGTCTCTTTTAAAAAAATAAAATCAATTTTAATGTAGCTACTTAACTAAATTGTTAGCTTATATTAAAATATTTTTTATTTTAAATTCTATAAACTGATTTAACTGCAACTTGCCATTCAGTGCAATCCAATTTGTAAAAACTTGTTTGGTGACATTGCTAACATCATTGTTTATTTCTTACTGTTTATATAGTACGCTATGTTTCTAATACCGCAATAAATACATTTTAAAACAAAGTACATATGCGAAAAGAAATTGCAAAATAAAGACAACAATACTGCTCCTTAAAACTGGCTCTTAGCGGATAAAATAAGGTGGAAGCCACCAACGATAGTTTATTTAAATACTTATACTTCACCATTAGTGTACAAGTATAGAACATAATCTGTATCGCCAGCTTGTGGTTTATTGAACTTTTAAATATAGATAATAATAATTCATCTCTGATTTGTCAATTAATACATGTTTATTTGCTTGCATTTAGAAAATGCAAGCAATTAATACATGTTTATTTGCTTGCATTTAGAAAATGCAATTATTCCGTGAAAAGCAAGGAGCTTAAGTAGTTAGCTTTAGTAAACTTTTGTTGGGTCTTGATTATAGTTGAATAAATAAAACTAATATTAAACCAAAAGTCTTGTAATTTGAATGAACCCTAAATAATCAGTTTGTTTAGTAGTCTTCCTGAAGAACTGATAGCCGATAGAGCAGCCGTGTTCTTGAGTGGAGATTGCGGCTCAGGAAACGTAATGTAGGAGACGCACTCAGACAAGGTGGGGCGAAGATCTTTGCAAAGCGGCTGGGAGTAGCTGGGTGCACTTGGAGAGTGTCCAGCAGTGGACTGCGATTGATGATGAATGATTTGTTGCAGTTTTGCTTTCTTTTTCTTTTTACTCTATTTGCTGCTTGACGTATCCTGTTCGTATACCTTAATCAGCATCTGTTTGTCAGACCTGACTTAAGAGTGCATCACTTGACTCCTGACTATATTGAGTACTAAGATTTTTTTAATTAAATATTAATAAAACTTGACATAAATAATAAATATTAAGTTGCCTATGACCATTAGTGGACTGCGATAAGCTGATGATGATGATATTGATTCGATTGCAGGTTTAAAACTAATCACGCTAACAAATGGGAAGCATTTCTACATGTACAAAAAGTACACATATGGATTTCATCTCAACACAAAAATTGGAGGTCGTTGGCAATGCAGTTCCGGATGTAAAGCTTATTTAATAGTGTCTACGGTAGGAGAGCTCATAAAAGCAGTATGGGACCACACTCATCCTCCTCCAACCTACATCGAAACAACAAAAGGAGTACATATAAGACTCAAATAGGTTATCATACTTGAGAAGTGATATTGAAGACCAAATATACGTTTGCAAGTAAATCAGGACTAAAGAAGGCACACACGCTTGCAGAAAGATCCGCATGGCTAAGAACACAGTGGAGAAATTTGCGACTTGCTAGAGAATGATAAGTACCAGCTGGTTGGATTGTTTAACAGATGGATCTGCCGGACCCAGCTCTCTCAATTGAAATAAATATGTATTATGTCGATACTCATTAATGTTAGTTCCTAATATAATTTACGATTAACTTATCCATCACAAGTTATTATTTATTAACATTTGACCCTACTACAAATAGATCTTGTTTTTATCGCTCACAAAGCCCAAACAATGTCGTTATAGACCAAACCGAATAAATTATGTATTTAATTTTCTATAATTGCATGTTGTAAAAGTTGTTGTTTGCTAAACCGGTATTTGATAGGCGCTATTTGAAGCGAGCGAAGGTAAATATAGATAAGCATTGTAGCATGTTCCTGAGTGGAGACCGCGGCTCGGCAAACGTAGTGTAGGACGCCCTCAGGCAAGGTGGAGCGACGATCTTTGCAAAGCAGCTGGGAGCAGTTGGATGCGAGAAGCCGAGGATCGAGATAGGTGACGTGCACTTGGAGAGGGCTATGTTCAGCAGTGGATTGCGATAGGCTGATGATATTAAATCAATTTGTTGCAATTTTGCTTTTTTTTCTCTTTTTACTCTATTTGCTGCTTGACGTATCCTGTTCGTATATCCCAATCACGATCTGTTAATCAGACGTGACTTGAGAGTGCATCACTTGACTCCTGACTACATTGAATACTAAGTCAACTAACGCCTTTATATTATGAATAAATATTTAATTGTCTATGTCCTGCATGGACTACCATACGCTGATGATGATGTTGATTTAATTACAGGTTTAAAGGTAATCACACTAACAAATGGAAAGAATTTCTACATGTACAAAAAGTATACTTATGGATTTCATCTCAAAACAAAAATTGGAAGTCGTTGGCAATGCAGTTCCAGATGCAAAGCTTATTTAATAGTGTCTACGGCAGGAGAGCTCATAAAAGCAGTATGGGACCACCCTCATCCTCCTCCAACCTACATCGAAACAACAAAAGGAGTACATATAAGACTCAAATAGGTTATCATATTTGAGAAGTGATATTGAAGACCAAATTTACGTTTGCAAGTAAATCAGGACTAGAGAAAGCACAGACACTTACAGAAAGATCCGCATGGCTAAGAACACCGTGTACTAGTTTGTGACTTGTTTAAGCATAGATAAATACTAGCTGTTCAGATTCTTCAACTGGTGAATCTGCCGAACCCATAAAAAAGTGTATTATGACGATACTCAATAATGCTAGACCCTAATATATTTTACGATTAACTATGTATTACAAGTTATTATTTATCACCATTTGACCCTACTACGAATATATCTTGTCTAAATCACTCACAAAGCTCGAGCAATATGTTTAGTAGAAACCGAATGAATTATGCATGTTGTAAAAGTTGTTTTTTTACTAAACCGGTGCCTTTTTGATAGGCACTATTTAAAGCGAGCGAAGTATGGGAAGCATTGTAGCATGTTCTTGAGTGGAGACCGCGGCTCGGCAAACGTAATGTAGGACGTCCTCGGGCAAGGTGAAGCGATGATCTTTGCAAAGCGGCTTCGAGTCCCTGGATGTAAAAAGTCAAAGATCGAGTTAGGTTCCGTGCAGTTGAAGATGCGTATGTCCAGCAGTGGACCGCGATAGGCTGATGATAATTAATCAATTTATTGCATTTTTTTCCACTATATTTGCTGCTCTATTTGTTTCTTGACCGTATCCTGTTCGTCTATCTCAATCACCATCTGTTTGTCAGACCTGACTTAAGAATGCGTCTCTAAGCTCCTGACTATATTGAACACTAGGGTTAAATATTAAAAGTTAACGAATGTCTTTATTTTTAGTATAGATATTTGATTGCCTATGTCCAGCAGTGGCCTGCGATAAGCTGATGATGATGATTTTGATTTGATTACAGGTTTCAAACGAATCACACTAACAAATGGAAGGCATTTGTACATGTACAAAAAGTATACTTATGGATTTCATCTTAAAACAAAAATTGGAAATCGTTGGCGATGCAGTTGCAAATGCAAAGCTTATTTAATAGTGTCTACGGCAGGAGAGCTCATAAAAGCAGTATGGGACCACCCTCATCCTCCTCCAACCTACATCGAAACAACAAAAGGAGTACATATAAGACTCAAATAGGTTATCATATTTGAAAAGTGATATTGAAGACCAAATATACGTTTGCAAGTAAATCAGGACTAGAGAAGGCACAGACGCTTGCAGAAAGACCATGCGGGTCTTTCTGCTAAGAATACAGTGGAGAAGTTTGCGACTTGCTAGAGAATGATAAGTACCAGCTGGTTGGATTTTCCATCAGGTGGATCTGCTGAACCCTGAAATAAAAATGTATTATGTCGATACTTATTATTGCTAGTACCTAATATAATTTATGAATAAGTTAATCATAAAATAGAAGTTATTGTTTATCAACATTTGACCCTTTTACGAATATATCTTGTTTAAACCACGCACAAAGCTAGAGCAATGTGTTTAGTAGAAACCAAACGAATTATGTATTAAATTTTTTAGAATTGCATGTTGTAAAAGTTGTTTTTTTTTACTAAACCAGTGCCTTTTTGATAGGCACCATTTTAAGCGAGCGAAGGCATTGCATGTTCTTGAGTGGAAGCCGCGGCTTGGCAAACGTAATGTACGTCGTCCTCGGACAAGGTGAAGCGATGATCTTTGCAAATCGGCTTCGAGTAGCTGGATGTAAAAAATCGAGCTCGGTTTCATGCCCTCGGAGATGCCTATGTCCAGCAGTGGACTGTAAATTATTATTAAAAGTTTTGCTTTTTTTCACTATATTTGCTGCTTGACGTATTCTGTTCGTCTATCTCAATCACCATCTGTTTGTCAGACCTGATTTGAGAGTGCGTCACTAGGCTACTAACTATATTAAACACTAGGGTTAAATCTTAAATGTCAACTCATGCCTTTATAATATGTATAAATATTTGATTGCCTATGTCCAGCAGTGAACTACAATATGGTGATGATAATGATGTTGATTTGATTACAGATTTAAAACTAATCACACTAACAAATGGGAAGCATTACTACATGTACAAAAAGTATACATATAGATTTCGTCTCAACACTAAAATTGGAGATCGTTGGCAATGTAGTTCCAGATGCAAAGCTTACATAATAGTGTCTACGGCAGGAGAGCTCATAAAAGCAGTATGGGACCACCCTCATCCTCCTCCAACCTACATCAAAACAACAGAAGGAGTGCATATAAGACTCTAATAGCTTATCATGTTTGAGAAGTGATATTGAAGACCAAATATACTTATGCAAGTAATTCAAGACTAGAGAAAGCACAGACGCTTACAGAAAGATCCGCATGGCTAAGACCACCGTGTAGTAGTTTGTGACTAGCTTTAGAATAGATAAATACTACACACATCAGATACATATTTAGCGAAACTCAAAAAAAACCCAGATTTTTTAAAATATAGCTTAATTCAAAAATAAATATATATAAATATTTTATTGTTTAAAAATTATACCTTTTAAAATCAAAATAAGATCACACGTCGTCCACACATCTTTAGTAAAAATGTACATTTCAAGGTTACTGAAGCTGAAGGTAATTAATGAAAATGGAAAAAAAGTAAGTTGAAAACTGATGTTAAGGTAAAATAACTAAATTTTAATAACGTGTGTTTCCTCCACGTGCCCTAATTAAATTTTCGAATAGCCTAGGCATGCTTAGAATAATGTTATCTAGATTCTCCTGAGCCAACCTTTGCCATTCTTCGACTACGGCGGTTTGCAGACCATTGATGTTGCTTGGAGCTGGAATTCTGTATTTAACTTTTCTATTTAGCAAACCCCACACATGCTCGATCGGATTTATATCCGGTGATCTTGCCGGCCACTCCATGACTCTGATATTCACATCATTTAGGTATGCACGAGTTGATTGGGTAGTATGTGGTCGAGCATTATCTTACATCAAATTGAAGTTGTCACCAATAAAGGGGGCAAATGGCATAACATTCTGTTCTAAAATGTCTCTTATATAGCAATCTGCAGTCAGATTCCCTCCATTTATCACCGTCAAGTCCGTACGAGCTCCCAAACATATCCTTCCCCACACCATTATTGATCCTCCTCCATATGCCACAGTTGTTTCAAAATTTGCTTGATTATATCGTTCCCCTTGGCGTCTTTATATTCTTTGCCTTCCATCAACTTGGTTTTAAAGAATTCTGCACTCATCAGTAAACAATATTAATAAGCCCATTGGTCAACATTCCTCACAAGTTGATGTTTGCGGGCGAAAATGAGTCTGTTCCTGCGATGGTGTGCCTGAAATCTTGGACTTTTGGCGGCTAACGAACCAAATCCAGCTTCTTTGAGCCTTCTTCGTACTGTACGCTCACTTACTGCTACACCTCGAACTACCTCAAGCTCATTTCTGGCTTGGACAGCAGTCAGGCGGGGGTTCTTACGTATACGAATCTGTATGAAACGATCATCTCTGTCCGAAGTACGCTTTTTTCCGCCCATTCCTGGTCTTCTCACATAAGTATTAGACTCCTGGAATCTTTTAATACTGCGATGAATAGTGGAAACAGGTCGACAAAGAATTCCGGCGATCACTCTGTAGCTTTGACCATCTCTTCTCATCTCAAGTGCCCCGGGCAATATCAGTTGGGGTCAATTGTTTATTGTTTATTCCTTAAAAAGACAACACCCGCACTAGAGAACAAGCTCTGTGTCGCGGGGGACTTTACAAACATACAATTAACGGACACAAATTACACCCAGACTCAGAACAATTCTTTGTGGGTCACACAAAGATTTGTCCTGTGTGGGAATCGAACCCACAACCTTGTGCACAGCAGGCGCATAATGCGGCCACTGGACCACCGAGGCAGTCTAATTCGGGCATAATGATGTCCTTGATGTTCGCAAAGAAATACAATTTAAAAAAATAATGAACAAAACTGTATCTTATTACAAATTTTACAAATTTCCTAGCCAAAGCATAAAATAACGCTATCAGAAAATTATCTCAATTTAGTGCAAGTTCAAATAAAACAGAAACAATTCTTTGGGTGTAGACATTAAATTGTTTTTTTAATTCTAAAGAACGTTGTTCTAAATTTAAATTAAATAAAACCAGCTAGCAATATGGCACAAAAAGAATATTCGGTCTTTTTTTGTGTTCCGCTAAATATAGCCGGCGTGTTTAGCTGGTTAGATTCTTCAACTGGTGAATCTGCCGAACCCATAAAGAAGTGTATTATGTCGATACTCAATAATGCTAGATCCTAATATATTTTACGATTAACTATGTATTACAAGTTATTATTTATCACCATTTGACCCTACTACGAGTATAACTTGTTTAAATGACTCACAAAGTTCGAGCAATATGTTCAGTAGAAACCATTGAGGAATTAGTAAATAGAGCAGCCTCGTTGAATTAAAGTCATGTTAAGTTTAAACTCTTTTAAAAATGGAACAAGCATTTTTAAAAGAGTTTAAATTATAGTTCGCTTGCAGCGCTGATATAATAATAGTCGTCTAACCACAAGGTACATTCATACATCGCTTTTTCGCTTTAAGTCAATTTTTATCAACCAATCAGCTGCAGCGATAACAAAAATATAAACTAATATGCCTACAGACCGGACAATATACCTATTAAAGCTTTATGCCTAACGAACTTCATTGGAATTCGGAAACTTTTTATGGTTTTTATTTGTGTGATTAATTTCTTCTTTTTATTTAATACTTTACAATATTATAAAGATTTTTTTTATATTTATGAACCGATTTAATTATTTGATTTCATATGTTGTGTTCCTTCTTTTACCACTGGAACGAAACTAGTAACTCGTAACACAACCATTAATTGAATAAACAATAAAATCTTTTTTTTATTTTTTTTATACTACCAAGGTGACAAACAAGCATACGGCCCGCCTGATGGTAAACAGTTACCGTAGCCTATAGACGACAACACCAGGGGCGTTTTATTTAAAAACGTACCATTCAGATACACGGTGTAGGTACAATACTATGTATATGTAGTATAGTACCTACACTGTGCATATGAATGTGTTTTAATCGAATGTGTTTGCGTCCGCAAAATATTTTCTTCGTATTTTCAATTTTAATATCATTGTTTTTGTTTATTTACTTATGGAAACTGATTGCTTTGGACGCTGTAGTATTCCTTGTGTTATTAGTGCACTATCTTAACGCACGCGGCGGCATATTCAAGGAGTTTACCAGTTTTGTCAAATATAAAAAATGAAAAATCTATTGGTCCCCAAAAGCTAGCGAGAGTAGCAAGTGACTGACAGGTGTAAAGAGCGTGCACTTCTGATGAACTGACTTTAATTGGCAAGCAAGCGTCGACTCTTTTTAAGTATAGCTCAATGGTAGAAACCGAATAAATGATGTATTAAATTTTCTATAATTGCATGTTGTAAAAGTTGTTTTTTTACTAAACCGGTGCCTTTTTGATAATCACTATTTAAAGCGAGCGTAGTATGGGAAGCATTGTAGCATGTTCTTGAGTACAGACCGCGGCTTGGCAAACGTAATGTAGGACGTCCTCGGGTGGAGTGACAATTTTTGCGCAGCAGCTGGGAGTAGCAGGATGCGAAAAGACGAGGATCGAGGTGGGTGGCGTGCACTTGAAGAGGCCTATGTCCAGCAGTGGACTGCGCTGATGATAATGAATCAATTTGCTTTTTTCTTCTTTTCACTCTATTTGCTGCTTAACCGTACGTATCCTGTACGTCTATCTCATTCACCTCATCCCATTTGTCAGACCTGCCTTGAGAGTGCATCACTTGACTCCTGACTATATTGAATACTCAGGTTAAATATTAAATGTCAACTAATGCCTTTATATCATGTATAAATATTTGATTGCCAATTTTCATGCCTGGATGCCTGAATGACGATACGCTGATGATGATAATGATGTTGATTTGATTACAGGTTTAAAACTAATCACACTAACAAATGGGAAGCATTTCTATATGTACAAAAAGTATACTTATGGATTTCATCGCAATACAAAACTTGGAGTTCGATGGCAATGCAGTTCCGGGTGCAAGGCTTATTTAATAGTGTCTACGGCAGGAGAGCTCATAAAAGCAGTATGGGACCACCCTCATATACCTCCTACCTACGTTGAAGCAACAAAAGGATTGTATATAAGACTCAAATAGGCTACCTATCATACATGAGAAGTGATATAGAAGACCACGAGACGAGAGAAAGCATAAACGCAGAAAGACTTTAATGGCTAAAAAACAAAGTCTAGTAGTTTGAGTTATTCTTGCTTTAGAATAGAAAAATACTAGCTGGTCGGCTTCTTCAACTGCTGAATCTGCCGAACCCATCTCTCAATTGAAATAAAAATGTATTATTTCGATACTCAATAATGTTAGTACCTAATATAATTTACGATTAACTTATTCATCACAAGTTATTATTTATTTACATTTAACCACAGATATATATTTACATAGATAACGAAAGTATCACAGTTTGTATTGAAATCAAGCGTGCCGACTTTTTAACACCTACTGTGACGTCACAGCCGAAATTTAGTGATGAGAAATCCAAACCGATTCAAAGACACTGATGCCGCCAATGCTCCTCCGGCCGCTACGATTCAAACGATTCAACTGGAGCCGCCGCGGTGATTATCTCACTCTTACTCATATTTTTAATGTGAGTAGTCGCGCTTTTGAGCGATTTTATTCTGTCGACGCTTCTGGTTACGTTCGCATGTCAATGTCAAGTAAGTTTATTAAAATATATGTATTTGTTAATAGTTCTTTGAAAAACAAGGCATTAGCAATAGACATGCATTATAAGAAACTGTAGTTATAGATAACCTAAAAATTTCAAATCGATTAATATGAATGACTCGATTTTCTGGCAGACGAATGATATAGACAGACGAATGATATAGTCAGACGAATGGTACAGATAAACAGACGAATAAACGGAATTATTAAATAAATATTTGTTTAACTGAATTTAAGAAATAAATCTATTAATATTGTACTTTGCATGCTTATCCTAACTAATATTAGTTAGGATAAGCATGCAAAGTACAAGAATAATGCTCCCTTCTATTTAAAATCCTAGTTTGAATATCTCAGTTCCAAAAAATAAATCTAATTATATTCTAAAAAAGATTGTATCATAATCATAAGGATGCAAAGTACAAGATACAATCTTTTTTAGAATATTAATAGATTTGGAACGGAGATATACAAACTAGGATTTTAAATAGGAGGGAGCATTAGGAGACATAAGGGTGGTATAAAGTGTAAGACGTAACAAAATCACAACAATCTATATTTACATATAGATTGTTGTGATTTTGCATATACCTATATATCACTTATAATTTTTATTTTTATTTAATTTATAATTATTATATATTTCTCATAATAATTACTTCTTTCTAGACCTCACACTAATATGCACACACTATGTTTCATCTCTGCATTACCCTATACCTAGGTTGACTGGTAGAGAATGCCTTTGGCATTAAGTCCGCCTTTATACATGTTCTGTATATTAAGTTCTAAACAAATAAAATAAATAAGATCGTTTGTCACTGCCGCCGCTAGATATAATCAATTCACGTTCTTCTTCTTCTCTAATATTTACTTCGAGTATACTGTTTTTTTTTTTTGCGGTAATACGCTCTCGAATTTCACACCATTTCTGTATTTGTTTTTGCTGTTCATTTGTACTTTTATCTTGTATAGATACAACGAGCTTCTTTCTTCTCTTCTTCTTTTTGTTGTTCTTTTTTCAGAGCCTTTGTACTTTTTATACACACTAAAAGACCTAGGAATCCTGTCTTTTTACTACTATTAGTCAACAAATCTTGTATAATTCGCAGTATTTTATAACCAAATATGTATATTTTTATTTACTTTGTTTTAAGCTATGGAAACAACAAAATCGCTAAATAAAACCAGAGAAGACATTTTAGAAGCCAAAAGGAGAGCTAGCCGAATACGCTATGAAAATATAAAGAAAGATTCGAAACTAAGTGCTCTGAGAAAAGAACAACAAAAAGAAAACTATGCAAAGAGAAAGAGAGAGAAGCGCGTCGTATCTATACAAGATAAAAGTACAGATGATCAACAAAAACAAAGACAGAAATGGCGTGAAAATTCCAGAGCGTACTACCGCAAAAAAAAACAGTTTTAGGAAGTATTCGAAGTGAATATTAGGGAAGAAGAAGAAAGTGACAAAGATCCCTCGCCGTCGCCTAGCCGTTATATTCAGCAATGCAAAACACAAAGAAAAAAAATGTAGTTACCGTACTTTCGGACATCAAAGTTAACTATGATCTTAAAACGCTAAAAAATCTCGTATCGCCCAAAACTACTAATAGGTCTAATTGGGAATATAATTGTTCATCTTTGGATGTCGGGAAAAGTTTTAAAGAATTAAACCATAATTAAATGTTTCATACGTGAAATCTTTTACGTTACCTACAGTATTTTAAAATAAGTAATATAAATGTTTTAAGAAGTTTCATTACTATCTTTTGAATGTATATGAAACTTCTTAAACAAGTTCATATTAATGAGTACCATGAATGATTGTAAAAGTGCCAAATCATTTTAACAATAATTTAAGTTTAATTTTGAATTGTTGATTTTTTTAGTTGGTTGTATTGATTATTTAAGTTTAATAACTTATCATGAAGAATGATTAGTCGTTGAGGTCAATTGATAAATGTTAATTTATATTAAAGCAAGTTTGTATTCAGTAACATTGAGGATATTAAATAAAAAACTTACTACGATAAAACTATATTATTTTTGCCCTTGAAAAAAAGTAAGCTTGTTATACAATTGTCTTTTGGTCAAAGTAGGTTTAATATATTTAGACATGTAATGAAAACGCACATCTTTGTACATATGTGCTGGCTAAATTAGCTTGCTCATCATTAATAAGTGGATTTTTGTTTTAAGCAGTTCAGTAAGGTCATCAGCGTGAGAATTTTATTGACTTTGCGACGGTTCTGCTCCCTCAATCTTTTTATCACCTTGTTTGGCTGATTTATTTTTTCTTGTGCATTATTTATTTTAGTTAATAATTTATTTTCCATTTCACTTTTTCCTTTTGATATGGTAGTTCATGGACATCCTGTAAAGTAAAATAATTTATGGTTGTTTCTAGTAGCTGATTCCTAGTCTCTCTCGATCCCTGTTTCCGCTGCCACTTCCACTCTAGTTCCGTTACTTACACGCTTTCGCTCAAGTCTTCCACTTTTGCTTCTAGCTTACATTATACCGTTAGTCTTTTCTTATATTTGTAGGTACACATATTATGTATACATTTACACGAAAAATATATATTAACTATACCTTTTCTAGTTTTCTCTTCCTTGGCAATGATGAAGGATTTTGCGATATATCTTTATTCTGTAAAGCACAAATAGTTGTATGTCATATATTTTATACTTTATTAAATAAAAATATGTAACACATTTAATCTATTCACTCACCTCATTTTCATTGTCAATGAGTTTTAGTATATCAATAGTGGGGCATGCCGTTTTTTTCAACAATCTTAACTTTTTCCCTTCAATGAAACTGGTGTTTTTAAAATGTTCGGAACAAATAGTACTGTGTTTCGTCGGGAACCAGTCTTTTCGTCCGGTGGCCGCAATCCATTTTTCTTTTATGATTGGATCACGAGGGAAACTAATAAAAATATTTTAAACACAATAGAAATTTGTAAACACACCAAATGTATAAACATAGTCGTATTAGTTTAAAGGATAAACATTAAACATGAACACATTAAATACATGAACCAGAACCACCCACTTGTTTTAAGCTGTCGTATAAAATTAGGAGATTAGTTTGTTTTTATCTACTGCTTTGTGTTTTATAATATCATTCGTCTGTCCGATATCGATTAAAATCGATTATTGATATATGTTGTAGAACGAACAACACTAGTCGCTAGATTTGACAGACGAATGACAAATTGCCTGTATCACGAAGTCGAAGCGATGCGCGACAGTATCGCTTGTTGTAATATTCATCGTCTTTTAACACACAACGTCAGTTCCAACGCTCAAACCAAACACGTCAACGTAATGTGAATATTGTTTTACTTAACGTTAATCTATAGTTACTTAACTATATTCTTGGAATCACAGCTCTAAATACATAAAAAATAGTTTAAAAATGAATTTACGCATAATATAATGTTAAAATAACTTACCTGTGATAAGAAATATGTTCCTGTCTTTGGGTGCTCGAAATTTTTGGGATATTGCAGTTAATTATCACGCAACGAGGCATTTTTTTCGGACGACCGGCAGCGACAACAGACGCGCGCGGACTGTAAGTTGCGGCGACCAACCTTGACGCTTTGTCGGGGTTCGGACACGCGAAGTACGTGCATTTGCGTTATCTATGTATATCTATATCTGTGCATTTAACCCTACTACAATATATCTTGTTCAAATCACTCTCAAAGCTCAAGCAGTTTGTTAAGTAGAACCCGAACGAATTTCTCCGGATTTTGTGAGTAGATCAATCGTGCAAGTTAAAAACAAAAATAACTGACCTGTCTTAAACAATACGTCTATGTTGATTTTTTTTTAACTTCACCTTTTTTGACGGATCGGGAATTTTAAACAATTTGCTTCGATTAGGCAGTAGGTATAAGCTAATATCCCTCTAAATGTAAAGGAGACACGTGCTCCGCAGTCGGAAGTTTATGGGTTGATGATGAGGCAGTAGTTATTTTAATTGAAGAATGAAGGTATACTAGTACCAGCTGAAGTACAAAGTACTTCCTAACTCTAGACAATTAAATTCACATTGGTACTGCCACCCGGAATCGAAATCGCACCACTTGCAAGTCGACTAACGTCTAAGCCACTGCTTTTGAATTATTAGACTGATAAATCCTCATATTTGTACTGCAGCCAGGACCAAAATTGACAATGTAAACTGACCTCAGTGCCATTGGGGTAATGTTTTCTAACTCTTCTTATTTTGCAGATTAAAATTTAATTATTTTTTTTGCAGATTTCAAAGTTATAAAATTGATTAATGGGAAGACATTCTACATGTACAAACGGTACACTTACGGGTTTTGGTTTAAGACACAGTCAGGGTGCCGATGGCGATGCAGTTCTGGATGCAAAGCATACATACTAGTATCCTTGAGTGGCGATCTGTTACGAGCGGTGGGGAAGCATACTCACTCACCTGCAAACTATTATCAGACTACTAATGGGTATTTGAGGATAAAATAGTTGATATTCTCTACATGAAATGGCATAATAACAAAAACGCAAGAAGCAAAAATGGCAACTATGTATTTGTTTAGATTTCAGTTCAGTCCAATGACACTTCACATTAACACTTTGAAGACAGTGAATGTCTGACGTCATGACAATAAAACAGCTAAGTGTTAAGTATGTAATTTCTGCTGTCGTCGGCATAAAATCGGCTGATTTATGTATGATGTACGTGGTAGTCGTAGACGTGACAGCATCAGTGCTCTGCTAAAAAATTGTGTGACCCACAAAGAATTGTTCTGAGTCTGGGTGTAATTTGTGTCCGTTAATTGTATGTTTGTAAAGTCCCCGCAACACAGAGCTTGTTCTCTAGTGCGGGAGTTGTCTTTAAAAAAAGAAAGTAGAATCAATTTATTTAAATAAAATACATTAAAAAACATGTTCCAAAACGAAGTTTTTCCTTGGCCCCAAACTAAGCTATGCTTGTGTCTTGGACGCCGTTGGAATTACTCAGTTGTTAAAATTACATAATATATCTATTATTATAAATAGGTACTACTTGGGTTTATTATTAGTATATTTAAGAATACAGATTACAGCTACATTATATATTAAAATACAATTTTGTAAATACATATGTATAACAATCTAGTAATATATTGATGTGTTAAAGTTAAGTAGATAATTGGATTGTTATGAATTTAATGCGCAATAAACACTGTTTGTGATTATATTTTAAATTTATTATGAAATGCGCAAAAATATTACTGCAAGTCTGATGTTAACTATGAAGTTGGTGACCTATGATCCAAGAATAAGAAACTATGAAATATGTTTGCACCTCCAATAAGTGAATAGTCTACTAATCCTACTTATATACATATGTATGTATCCATGTTTGGATGGATGGATAAGCGTACGTTTGTTACTGAATCACGCCAAAACGGCTGAACGGATCTGGGTAAAAATTGGCACGAACATAGATTATAGTCTGGAATAGCACAAAGAATTTTTATCCCGCAAAAAACGATGGTTCCTGTAGGATCGTAACTGTACCTGAGACTATTCGTGTGTCTACTTAATTATCAATACAATATTTTTTACTTCTGAAGTGAAAGCTCTCTCTCTCTCTATCTCTTGTGTTACATTGATTTTCAAGAAGATGGATCATTTATTATATATATGTATTCTAACGTAAAATGTATACAGGTTTCCAAAACATTTTACATTATTATTATCATCATTGACTTTAAAAAATTGTGATTATACTTACTTCAAAATTAACGAACATGTATTTTGGCAATAATCTTTATATATATATTTCTTGTGTATGTCACTGAACTCCTCCTAGACGGCTGGACCGATTTTGATGAAATTTTGTGTGTGTGTTGGGGTAGGGCCCTGGATGGTTTAGATTCACAATTGGACCCGGTAGGCGGCGCTGCTGTCGGTATTTCAGATTTTTCAGGCAGGACGACGTCTGCCAGGTCCACTAGTTATAATATAAATTTCTGATATAGATTTAATCTACTGTAGTCCCTTACTTTGTGTCGATAAAATTTATTTTTCCATTTTAGTTATAGACATACCTTTGAACAATGGCAAGGTGTTTAAGATGTGCAATGGCTACACTTATGGAGCACCGGTCAAAGCTCGCGATGAACTGCGGTACAGATGCACCCAAGGATGTAAAGCGAGACTGTACCTGACCAAGGATGGAAGATATGTTAAGAGCGTCAGTGGCCATAACCATGAGCGTCCACGTTATATGTTATCTGCTAATGGCGTATACTATCGGGATACTTTAATACCTCGTTATAGTGCTCGTAAGGACACATCTGATTATTAAGTTTTATTAATTTCGATGCGGCAGTTTTATTGTTTAGCACATAGACAGCTAGTACTGAATAAAATAGTTATTTTAGATTAGGGTCTAAAGCTGATTTGTGTCCAATTCTTAGTCGTTGGCAGGCAGACCGATTTTACGTATACGTGCGTACATTTACGTATATGCACTATTGTAGTCATTACCACTTGGGCGGCCTTATCGCTAAAAGCAATTTTTAACAGCAACCCTAGGATAGACAGAATAGATAGAAACAAAAAGATTATTTTTATACCGCAAACTATTGGTTTTTTTACAACTCAACTGTTTATCAATATGATATGAAAAACTGTGAAAACATGAACTTATGTTGTGTAGTTAGCAGGTGAAAAAGGATCGATGCACAACGAATTTCTCTATATATATTTTTTTATTATATTATGATTGTCTTTGTTGAATGATTTTAATTATAATTTTTAATTATTCATATTTTTTATAAAATTTTAAAATCAAGTATGTTTAGTTTGATGGATCTTATTACTTACTTTATTTTTATATGTAATCGCAGAGGGCAGATTCCATGCATTAGGGGTTTAGGGTGTCTGGTGGATTTAGGTTTAAATTCCATTCGAGTTATGTTTTATATCACTTGAAACTTCTAAAATAATTCTGATTACAGCTGTCACTTGGTTCGAATTAAGGTGTGGATTGTAAATAAACTCTAAGAAATATTTTAGTCAAATAAATATTTTAGTTAAATAAATATTTTAAAGATGCAATTATTATTGGTTTTATTATTCAGTTAGTAAAAGTGATAAATTTACACAATCAGAAGTAATCAAAACTCCGGAGTAAGCTAATCAGACGTCAAGATATAAATAATAATAAGTTTGACTTCCTTTAGCGAAGTAAAATATATATAAAGAAGAATAAGTAAAAGATTAAAAAAAGATAAACCAAGTTTGCTTTTATTCTATTATTATGTGAAATTATTATTATTATAAGCCTGTACTGTCCCACTGCAGGGCAAAGGCCTCCCCACTCTCCTTCCACTTCTCTCTGTCTAAAGCCGCTGAGGACCAGTCTTGGCTAAATGAATCCAACTCATCCCGCCATCTCCGCCTGGGTCTACCGCGATGTCGCTTGGCATTTAGAGGCAACCACTGGGTAGTGAGTTTAGGCCATTGATCATCTGACATGCGGCAGATATGACCAGCCCAGTTCCATTTTAGCATGGCAGTTTTCCTGGTGACGTCAGTGACTTTTGTGAAATTGTTGTCGTTAAATTGCATCATGCATATTACAGCCATCATTTTTCTATTATTGCCAATTGACAATTCTAATGGAGATATGTTTACTTTTAATGGGCACTTCTTAGTTTTTCATCACTGTATTTTTTTTTTGCACTTTCTATTCCAGTGTCTAATATCCTTACTAATCGATAGAACTTGCAAGGCATAAAGAAATTTTAATAGCGTAATAATAAAATGAAGAAGGCAGAATGCAACAAGTTGACGTTTACACTAGCATCAAGTATATGGGTTTTAAAAAGATTTTAATTATATTTATACTGAGTGATATATAAGTATATGCTCGATTATTTACAGTTACTATTGCCCGATCTCGGAGAGGTGGTAAGCTTATCATCTTCCAAGGTTACTCCTATAGTATGCTGATCTGCAGAGAAGAGGTAGCACAGTGGAGATGCACTATGGCCCAACGAGGTACAGCCAAGAGATGTACGGCAAAATTATACACCAGTATGCAGTACGAAGTACACAGTTGGTCCGGTGACCATAACCATTCGAAACCTAAATTTGTTAAAACAAATAATGTCATGGTTAGGGTTTAATAACAGAGAATATAGGTGTAATTTCTGGTGAACCCAAAGTATTGCCATTTATATTTGTTACTCTTTTGTAGTATAAATAAAATAGCTAACCACCTATTGATATAGGTACAATATATATTATTATACTGCTAAAATTAAGTTTAAATCATAACCAATCCAAAAATTGCACAATGCCAGTTGGGACTAAGAAGGTATCTGAATTTATTGTTACAGATTCTTGCAATATATAACTATATATTGCAAGCTATAATATACATTCTGGTTAATATAGTTTTATATTAAATGTTTATTGTACAATTTGTTTACAATCCTTAAAATAGTTAGTATAGTTTGTTCTTTGCATGTTCAAAAAGAAAATCGGATTATCTATGAAAATATTAACACTTCATGTTTTCTCAGGAACATTTCTTTGGACGAAGAGAGGAGGAAAACACCCTCTTCTACTACTATCTGGATATACATACAGTTACCAAAAACAGAACGCAGATGGGCGAATATCCTGGTACTGTTCTAGAAGATTAAAAGGCTGTAGAGCTTCTGCCATCAGTTTTGGGACAAGAGCCTTTGCCCATAAACCACACGACCACCCACCACCGAAACTACCTGAGCATGTTGGAGAACAAAAAATTACCTCGTTGCCCCTGCCTTTAGATATACAACAATAATCATGAAATATTTATATGAATAGTATTAACAATGTTTTTGAAATGTTTTTACTTATCATACATTGGATGCTCAAATTTGCTCGACTTGTGTGAAACCTAGCCAAGGTTTGTCATGAGCATGATGCCTTTTTGCAATAACGAGATTATGTAGTTCTGTTTCTGATTCTACCATCACGTCACTATTATACCGGTTTTACCCAACTGCGTGACGCGATGCGCGCGCGAGTGTAATTATATAATTGTGTTTGCACATCTGTGCAACTGACTTTGTTCTCTATGCAATCCTGGATTAGATTGCCGGGTCATGTAAAGTGCTATTGGACTTTTCTGTCGGGAAATACTCCGTATCAGCCCAGAGTCTGAATTGTGCCCAGTATATTTTATAAGGATTGACCCTTATGACGTAGAACTAGCTGACGAACCGTAGAAAAGTAGATATGATAAGTGTATTGACGCATTTTATAATTTTTGGATAAAAAACCTGATGCTAAGATATGTTACATATTGCATCAAAAAAGTCAAGTATTGTCAATTAATTTGTCTATATAATTAACACTCAAGTATATCAAAAAGGAAACTAAAACAATTCACAAAAATAATTTTGCCTTAAAAGCAAAAAAATTCTCCAATACAACAAAATGTAATGTATGAATTTTTAACATGAAACGTATCAAATGAATGCAATATTTTTATATAGTTATTGTCAATATAGAATAAGCGAAGAAATTATTTATTAAGCGTTTGTATTAGCATTGTTTAGCAGCTGATAAAATGTATATTTAAAAGCAGTCTAGTTAGCGTTCAGTATAAGCATATAAATATAATAGGCATATAGAAGATCATGTTCTTGACTTAATATAAGATTTAGCTAATGCTTTAAATGACGTAGAAACTTACACAGTCAAGGCATGATGACCTAATAAACCTAAAAGAAATTAAAACAATGTCTCAAAGCTTTAATCAAACGAAAATTGTTGGCTGTTTACATTACACAAATAAAAACATCCTTATAACACGTCCCTATAAATACTCGCCTGGAACTAAATCAATGTTTATTCTTAAGGCGTCTATTTCAATTAATTAAAAACAGCTGTTGGTAATCCACTGATTGATAACAATGATGAATAAATAATACAAAAAAATTAAATACAGTATAAATATTGAAGGCACTTACCTCGCATTACCAAAACCAGACAAGTGAGTTTCTGAAACCATATTAACTGCTAAACTAAAATCTAGAATCGAAGTAGAAGTTAAATTTACTATAGACTATATTATATATCCGAGGATAGATACTCAAAGTAGTTTAGCTACAGAAGTATCTGTCAAAACTGGAGTATTATCTATTGGGTCTGCTTACCCCTGTGAAAAACAGATGTAACTCTATGTATGTATAATGCGTATGCATATCGTCAAATTATGATATTTGATTATCTTTGTCAAAGTTGGATAATATATTTAAATTGTTTCATAATCCTGGAAATAAGTATTAATTATCCATTGTATTTAGCTTATATGCACGTTTTTAAGTGTGTTAATTAAATATCGTTATAAACCAAACTTTGTCAATTGTACAAATTGACAAAGTTTGGACCTAAAATTGTACCTTGTATGTCCAGAAACGACAATTAGATGTGGAGGTAAATCAGTTGTAGTGTAATTAATACGTTTATAGCGTAACTTACAAAAATAATGAAAGTTTCTACAGTGAAATATTAACAACATATTCGTGTTGGTCTGTTTCAGTGGCATTACTAAAGAGTGCCATGACAATAATTTAAATATATAATTATTTTAATTTTGTTCCTTTAGGTATAAGTTTAAGGCAGCTTAAAAATCCATTTTTAGTTATTAATATATGTATTTATTGAAAACTATGTTAACTTAATGCAAAAGAATAATTAATTTGTTTATTGCAATGTCAAATTTCCTTCTCAACTTTGATGACAAAGGTTCGATGTTATAATGGTTCAAAATTTAACTGAAAGGCTGTTTTAATAAATTATCAAGTATTAATTTGGATGTTCCTTCGTCTGCAGATAGATAACATTTTTAATTTCGTCTAGTAGTATGATCTCAAAATAATTGGTATTAGTTTCGTACTTAGCAAGACCTTTATATTCGTGTAACATTGTATTTTGATAAAAAAGTGCAATATTATATATTAAAACTACTTCATTGGCGACAGCATTGTAAGTCTTACTCTAATAATATAATTATCTACTAAGTCTCGTAATGACAATATTATCAAACATGTCTCTCCAATAGAACGCACGGATAGCATGCGCAAGTAGCTTCGTTTAAGGTGTTCCACAAATTTTAAAATCCTATGTCTTACTTGATTTAGCTATTTGTACTGCGTTACATATACGTATGTACCTATACTTGTCCTAATAATAATATTTATTGTCTATCTATTCATTCTATTTTGTTTAATTGCATTTTTTTCTGTTTAATCTTCCGATTTGTTATTTATTTGTCAATTTTACCGTATGTTCCGCACGGTGGCAAATAATTATTCTTAAATGAGTACTTCTATTTATATTACTATTCTATCTTGTCTTCCTTGTCCATTATCTTCCAATAAATCAGAGGCTTTAATACATATAATACAAAATAGTGGTTTATCTTCGAACCATTAATAAGGCTGTAAATAACCTCGTAATATTCCTATTATATACTAAATCTCATAATTAAGAAGTAGTTTAAGGTCGTTTAAGTGACACTTTATTCGAAATTTGAATAATGTAAGTATTATTTAATTTGATATTTTGCCTTATATTTGTTCCTAGTTTATACTTTACTTATATTAAGTCATTTATTACATTTATTTATACTCATTGTATAACATTGCATGTTAACAAAAAATATTGTAATTATATCAATAATATTTTTAATAAGATGTAGCTTGCATGAAAATAAAGATTATAATCTTCCAAAATAATATGTAGAATTATTTTTAAAATTGTATTTTCTTTTACCCCGTCCTATTAATAATATCTCCGTAATATTGTCCGTGTGGTGACGGATTAAGAATAGAAATGTCAACACCTCGTTCCATCCCGAAGGTGTCGTAAGAGTCGACCAAGGGAGTAAGTAAGGCGGACAATATCCACTGCAAGAGTGGAAAATCTTGTAACAAAACCCTATACCAACCCGTCTGGCCAGCGTGGTATAGTAGGCTAAATATCCCTCCAAGTGTATGGAGGAGACCCATGCCCAGCAGTGGGACGTTTATGACGATTAATAATTATATTTTCAGTATTCAGCTACTTACTTGCTTTCTGAAGTACGGATGGGTCTCGATGTATTTTTAAACCTCACAGATCTACCAAACCGAAAAGGTATTGCTCTCTCTCTCTCTCTACTAAACCCAACCAGCGAAATTGTAATTTGTTTCGTGAATAGTTGGCAGGAGTAACACACTATCGATTTATTCTAAAAACCTAATAATATTCATCATAATATCACGAAGGAGTTGAAAAACTCCTTCGTGATAGATGCTGATTTATATATTTAAAAAATATTGAAGATTGATTATAGCTATCTAGTGTTGTGATTCTGTGTATATTCGTCGTTATATTACCTATAACCAGATTAGCAAGACGAATATATGGATTTATTTTATTTACATGAGTTTTTTATTTCGGTAGCAGGAACCTGTTTTCTCATCAATCAGGACGATTGACTAAAAAGAATTTTATGTGAACTGTTGGTTAATTTTCAGGAATTTTAATACCTTCAGGCAAAGGCAAACATCCCTTACTGCTGTACAAGACTTGCACATACGCGTTTAAGGTGCGTTCAGGATCAGGCATACTTTGGCATTGTTCGAGGAGGACCAGGACGGGCTGCAAGGCATTTGTGAAGACTATGCCAGATCATATGGACGTGGTCATTACGTCATACGACGAACACTGTCATAATCCAAAATCTATGGTACAGACTACCAGAAGATGAGGTTTCATGATTATGGATTTAAATTCAACAAGTATATGTACAGCATAATGTGCCGGATTATTGTGAAGTCCAGAGGTCTTTGTCTCAATTCAGTGAGAAGTATTGATGGAAGCTCACACATTTTTTACTCATAGAATAATTTTAGTTATAACGATTTCGTGGTTCTGGTATTTTCGCTCTTTGTATCTAAAATAGGTCTTTAATATTAGTGTAATGTTACACTTGTGCTAATTGGACAAATACATATTTTCTTTAAACAATAATTTATTAAAAATTAAGTTTAGAAATAAGTTTAAAAAATATGTAATATTAAATATAATGTTGTAAAAAGTTTAGTGGAATGAATAGAATTTTTAGTCCGAGTCAACTCCTTAAAGGATTTAAACAGAATTAAAATGATTTCGTTTGATATCTGTCTTACAAAATGCCATTAAGTATGTCATTAGGAGCTAAACAAATATTAAATTATTCGTATGCCGAAACCCGGCCAGTACAAAATAAGATATTTTACGAATTGTTTTATTAGTTATTAAGACTAAGAAGCTATTTGTGAAAAATACGCAGGCAACTATAAGCTCATATACAACTGTATCAACAATTGTATCAACCAAAATTGTACCTGGTCTTCAAGGCCTCCGGTAAGTGTCCATCTGTTGTGCCATCTATAATGTTAAACGGGGTTGAGATGAGGCATGTTCAACAATTTAAATATCTAGGCCACTACCGAGGACCTTGACGACCAAGTGGACATTGAAAGAGAGCGCAGGGCAATGATGATCAGGAGTAATATGCTGACCCGCAGGTTTGCTCGCTGTAGTAACGATGTCAAAGTTACTCTTTTCAAAGCTTACTGTCAAACGTTCTACACGAGCAGCCTGTGGGTCAAGTATACCATGTTCTGCGCGTACAGTATAACAATGGCTTTAGGATGCTATTAGGGCTGCCCCGCTTTTGTAATGCATCTAGCATGTTTACGGAAGCTAGAGTAGACGGCTTTCATGCTATTATTCGTAAACGGGTTGCCCCTCTACTTAGTAGACTGCGGAGCAGCACTAATGGCATCCTTAAAGTTATTGCAGATAAGTACGACTCCTGCATTATGAACGAGTTCGTAAGAGTGCTAGTGAAGTAGATGTTTCCGATTTTACTAACATAGATTAAGAATAATTGTTACTAACACTATGGATTTTATCTGAAAATAAATTATTATTATTATTAAATGATGTCGCACAGTGATCACACAAGAGATAGTAAATGTATACGTGTATTAGATATTGAAACGCCTTATTTTAGTATGTACTTCAAAATTTGCTGCAAATGTGCTATGGCATATCATTCCTAAAGAGTTTTATAATAATATTTAAGAGATTATCACTTTTTTACATAATATGCTATTAGTGAGGAATAAGTTAATGTCCTTCTTCAAACTAGGTTACAAAATAACAATAACTTCACGCTCTTCAGTCTCTCTCTTTTTTTAATAGATTTAGTTGGTAATATAATTTGTTATTTTATGTATCTAATATTAGTATTATTTCTTACAAGAAGCAATAAAATGAAAAGTATTTATAACGTAAAGATCTTTCATTGACATTATTATTATAATAACTGGAGAAGGGCCTCCACCTTACAAAAGACCACAGTTAACAACACCCCGGTGTTTAAATTTAGATCGGCAACATGCAAGTAATGCCCCAGGTATTGCAAGCGTCCACAAGCTACGGTAACTGCTTTCCATCAAGTATACTAAAAATATATGTACCTACCATATAATACAATAATAGCAACCTATATATGTCCCACTTCCGGGCACGGGTCTCCTCTCCTCTATCAAGAGAGAGAGAGGGTTTTTAGGCCTTAATTCACACGCGCTGGCCTAATGCGGGTTGGTGAATCAGACATGTCTTTAGAATTTCTTTTTTGATATGTGTGTGTTCCTCACGATGTTTTCCTTTACCATTAGCAGATGGCGAATCATTTGATTAGTACATATAAACTCCACAAGCACGTGCAAGTCGGTTAGTTTTCTATTCGGTCACCACCGCTTATGACACCATATAATGGTCATCAAAACAAATTAAAATTTTAGGAATTTAGGATCTGAAAGTCATCACATCCAAGTAAGTAAAGTAAACCTGTGAGTCTTTCTATTTGTTTTTGATGTGAAACATCTATAGCCGCACGTAAAACCGATTTCTGGCGTGGCGACGCATGCCGTGGCGACGCGTAAAATAAATTCGTAAATTTTTGAATTTAATTAAAATAAATGTTTATTCAATAAATAGTCATCGTTATCTGAAAAAAAATTGTGATATTTTATTTTATCATTATGATATTTATCATTATCATTATGATTTATATATTATATTTAGTTCCTATCACAATCTGTTTTTTTCAGCATATTACTTTTACAAAATAATGTCGATGTTTCACATCTGCCAGGCGTCCCGTGATGGCTCACATTTTTTTATTATAAAGTCTGTAGTCACACTTCACTTTTACAAGAATGTTAAATATTGACTGCACATTTAATTACCCTTCTTGCACCAATTTTGATAACGACTTGTAACTCCGGCAATCTTAGAACATTAGTTATGTTCCAGTTACTTTCACGACGTCGGAAAGAGGAAAGCCTGTAATGGTGTACGAAGGTTACAGATTTCACCTCAGATTTAAGGCAACTAATACTATATTGTGGCACTGTACGAAAAGAAGAGCGACGGGATGCCAAGCCTTCGTCAAGACTGATTTGAACGACATGGATATCATTATTGATATGGACGTTAGACACTGCCACCGTATGGTAGTGATTGACAGAAAAACTCATTTTTTTTAAACTATACAACTCTGTTCATCGTATAAAACTCTGTTCAAAGTAGTTTGTTCAGATTTAGTAATAGATTCTAATATAATAATTTAATCCAAGTTATATTTTGTCACAATTATATATGCAAATTGTTTGAAATGTGTCATCCATATTTAAACGGCGCATATTTTAATTTGGAAGTTAAAAGAAACAAGTAGGTTAAAAGTACATTGCAGTTTTTTTTATTATCCCGTTAATTGTCCTACTGCAGGGCAAAGCCCTAGTTCCTTCTTAGTCCATTTATTCTAAACTCACACTTTTTTATTTGTACCCAATAATAACATTCACTTTTAATTAATCACCATACTAGTGCGCAAGCCTAACTGAGGAAGGACCTCCACCTCACAGAAGACCACAGTAGAAGGAAGACACAGCGATGTAGTTGTGTTCCCGTGTGTGAGTACAGGTTTCCAGAGCTCATTATGGATGCGTTTTTAACGGAACGTCTTTCTATCCCAGAGAAATATCTTAATATAATTCTGGTCTATAAGTTTAGGTTGTTGTCATGTAAGTGATAGCTCTGATATTACAAGCGTCCATAGGCTACGGTAACTCCTTACCATTGGGCTGGCCGTATACTTGTTTTCCACCTAAGAAGTATAAAAAAAGTATTTGCCGAAGAAAGTGATTTTTTAAACAGTCACTGACTAGCAATTAAGGTAAAGGTAACAAGGAAGGGTAGACAAGAATGAGATGGTATTCATTATATTTATTCGTTACCATTATGTTCCACTATAACTTAAACTTAAATTAAACTTAAACCTGATATTATCTTTCTCTTTCAGAAATCAGATATCTGCCGTCTGGTAAGAAATATCCAGTGATGATAATTCAAAAACAAGTGTATAAAAGAGTGAAAGAGAATCGTTCTGGTAAAGTGTTGTGGCGTTGCGTGATGACCCATAAAGGTTGTAAGGCCTCCTGCCTCGTAGACGTGGACCATATGGACCTAAGGGATGATCATAATCACAAACCGCCTAAAAGCAGAACCAAAACTGGACGATGGATTATACCAACAGATAAAAACAAAGAAAAAGATAATTAGTGTGTGTGTAATATGAATAAATAAATGTTGTTTGAATGTTTTGTTTTTGTCTTTTACCACCTAAAGTTTTTTTAATAATCGATCACGCTTTTTTAACCATCAACTGATACAAACGAAAGACAATCGTACTCGTATGTACTACGAGTATCACAGCGCTAGTTGTTTATTTATTACATTACGTTTCAGAACGTTCAACCTAACGACAAAGTCTTCACAAGTTATTTACGTTCTTCTTTCACTTCCTCTGCATTCATAAACCTCTTCATACATGAACGTCTGTTCCCGGTACTTTCTTTTTCCTTCTTTACGAGGTAGGGCACCGTACTAACGAGCAAGACCGTCTTAGGAAGGACCTACACCTTATAGAAGACCACAGCCAAATAACTACACACAGCGGTGTAGTTGTGTTCCTTATTTTATTTTATTTATTTATTTTAAAAGACAACTCCCGCATCAGAGAACAAGCTCTGTGACGCGGGGCACTTTACAAACATACAATTAACGGACACAAATTACACCCAGACTCAGAACAACACTTTGTGGGGCACACAAAGTTTTGTCCTTTGTGGGAATCGAACCCACAACCTCGTGCACAGCAGGTGCATACTGCGGTCACTGGACCACCACGGCAGTCAAGTCAGTTCCTGTGTGTGTATACCGGTCTCCGACATTCATTTAGGGATGCGTTTTGAAAGAAACGTTTTCCTGTCCCAGGGATAGACCATCTTAAAGCCTTGGTGTAAAAATGGGTCGGCAACACGCAAGTGATAGGTTACCCTACCCTTACCTGATGTTTAAGCAGTTACCCTTGGTAGGTTAACTGCTTAAACATCAGGCGGGCCGTATGGTTTTTGTAGCACATGACACGATGTATGTTCGTCTAGGGCGGCTCCTACTGTCATCTACATTTATTCTTGTTCGATACAACGATATACTTTTATTATTTTTCTTTTATCAATCATTTTATAAATGTTCCAACTCCACCAAGTCCTACCTAATAATTAACCCCCTTTTTAACTTTTTGTCACCATCTTCATATAGATATTATTTTACAATTTATTTATTAATTTAGCTCGTTTTTCTTAATTACCATTGCATTAAAAAAACAGCTGTTAAAAAAAAACAAGAAATATACATAATACAAAAACAAAACAAATGGTGGCCAAGGATGGTATGGTGCTGTGGTACTGTTCTACGAGAATGAACTTTACACGACTGATAACAAAGTGCATCTAAAGAATTGTCAACCTGACCATATGATTGAACATATTGACAAGTACAATACAAGATCTCTAGGGAAGGCCTTGGAGATCTTGTATTGTTGACCCAATTATGGGTCAAGTTAAGACCTCATTCAGATTGGTGAACTGGCATTACAGACATTCAATGTAATTTATGACATTTAAAATATAAAAGTATCCTCGTATGTATTTATTACAATGACCTTGATGCTTTGATCTCTATACTGAATTTGTTACTTAGACACCATCGACTAATAGATAACCAACCATGCAACAAAAAACTGGAGGTTAGGCAAAAACAGAGACTTGACGGTCTTTGTAGGCTCTCTAAAAAGAATTACGAAATCAAACTATTTTGTTATCAGTTGGTGTTTTTTCTAAGTTATTCTTTTTTGTTTCAGCTATCTTTATACCTCTAAAGAAAAACGAGCTGCTAATGTACAAAAAATATACATATAAAAGACGATCGGAGGGCAAATATGGTAAGGTACTGTGGGACTGCTCTGCGAGGATGAAAGGCTGCAGAGCGAAAGTTTACACGAGTAATGACGTGGTGTGTCCAGAAAACTGTCAACCCGAACACAATCACGCACCACCACATTACATGTTCTCGGAAGGAGATTGGGGTCAAGCTGCGCAGTTAAGACATTTTTTACATTAGTTAACTGTAATAATATACATTTAATATCCTTATTCGATATTGTAACTAATAATAAAAAATAATAAAAATAAAAAAACTTTTATTAATCGAATGAGGTACAAATTTATAGTCTTTCAAAATAATAAATGTGTGGGTCTAGAATTCGACAGAGCAGAAATCAGGCGTAGGAAAGTAATGTAACAGTAATCTTACCGACTCCGTGCTGCTATCGAAATTTTTCTTACAGATAATCCTATGGCATAGCCAACAAGTCCCACTAAGGAGGAAACTCCACCTCACAGAAAATCATACTTAAATATCTTCACAGATCTCCAGTGTTCGTTTAGAGATGCGTTTTAGGATACAAGTTTTACTAGACCAAGCGAGCAGATCTATATTGTAAATAGTATGTTTTTATACAACTTAGGTGGCAAACAAGCATACTACAAGGCTGACTTTGCAATACCAAATTATACAAGTTAAACAATGTTTATTAAAAGACTTCTTTAATTCTTAAATTCAAATTATGTTCCTCAGCTATCTTCATACCTTCTAAGAAAAACCAGCTTCTTATGTACAAGAAATATACTTATAAAAGACGAACGGCGGGTAGAGACGGGAAGGTGCTGTGGTACTGCTCTACGAGAATGAAAGGCTGCAAGGCAAAAGTTTACACGGTTGGCAACAAGGTGTGGCCGGGAAACTGTCAACCTGAACATATTCACCCACCACCATTTTACATGTTTACTAAGGAAGGAAATTGGGTCAAGGTATGCAGTTAAGAGACCTTTTCAAAAAGAGGAGGTTATCAATTCGTGTATTTTTTTAAATGTTTGTTACTGCAAAACTCAGTCATTTATGAACCGAATTGAAAAAAAATTTTTTTGACTGAGAAGATATACTTCCAGTTTGGTTCCATTTTTATCATAAGAAAGATCTGATAATGGGATTCATGAGGCATCGAGGGAGCTTCTCAAAAAATATAGGTATACATAAAGCAATTTTAATATTTTTAACAACAAATTTGCATTCAGAAAATGTATTTTGGTAAAGTGAAACTGATGAAGAAGACCACATATGGCCATTTGAACTTTTTAATGATATTTAAGTATTTTCCGAATGGCGATTAGTCTCGATTAGGGTTGTTAAGCAACTATTACTAAGCAAATGTAATGTAGCAAATAAAAATGGTATAATTAAAATGAACTGATAATGAAGGTAGGCAACGTAGCTCCATAATTAAACAATGTAATCCAGCCGCGTTTGAGCTTACTTGAAAGGTTATGAGATGTACTTCAGTTGAAGTGAACAGAATAAAAAAGAACCGCCTTTAGGGGAGGAAAAGTGAGATTAGAGTTTGTAAGACGGTTCATCCCGTTTAAATACTTTCACTTTAAATTCAACAACGGTTTTTTTGTTAAAATTTATAGTTAACTGGAATAACGGACATTTAATATCCTTTTTGATGTTGTAAATATGCATATCTATATTGTGTACCTACGTATATAAAGATTTAATTTAGCTTTAATTTTATATCATCATCATCACAACCCATAAACGTCCCACTGCTGGGCACGGGTCTCCCCCATACAATTGGAGGGATATTAGCCTACTATACCACGCTGGCCAGACGGGTTGGTATAGGGTTTTGTTTCGAGTTTTCCGTCTCTTGCAGCTTTAATTTTATATACAGTAACAAAAATAAATTCAAGTAGGTATGTCACTTAAGGCCCAATGCCCAGGCTCTGTACTACACTAAGGTGTATGTAATTTATTTATTGTTAACAATAAACAAAGAAATTCATTCATAACACAAACATGCTTAGTTTTTTGTATTAACATCAATCCATTCCCCCGTCCCCGTCCCCTCCAAACTGTGAAAAAGGGCTAATCGCAAGCCAGACAGATTTACAAACAAACAACAATAACGTCAAAAATCGAGGTTCCGTATTCTGGGTTTTCCTCCTTCAAAATTTTACCAATTTCATATTTTTTTTCATTAATCATTTTTATGCTATCATTTTTTTTAGTTTTATGCCACCTTTTTTTGTTTATTACACATTAATTTTATTAATTGTTTTGGTAATAAGTTCTATAAAAACCTGTTTATTCAAAAAAAAATTCGTCATTGTCAAGCCTGATGATCTAAATCAGGTTAAAATTGTATTGCTCTAAGCTCAAAATACAGGAAGAAAAATCAGAAATGCGTTTGTATGTAAAAATGAGCAATGTCAATCGCTCTTAATCTCGTAATTTTTGTATATACTTATATTAAAAATTATATTATTATCACATAATCTTGTGACTTAATATGGACTTACTTTGTTTATCTCCGCCTCACCTAAGGTCGACTGGTAGAAAATGCCTCAGACATTAAGTCTGTCTTTCCACTTTGTGTAAATAAAGTTTAAATGACTAAAATAATAAATTGATTTGCTTTTCACAGCTTTCTTCTTACCTGCCACGAAGAACTATCTGTTAATGTATAAGAAATATACTTTTAGTAGCAAACATAAGCCGAGCAAAGATGGTAAGATAACGTGGTACTGCTCTGCGAAGATGAAAAACTGCAAAGCAAAACTTTATACGATTAATCAAGAAGTGTATCCAGAAAACTGTAATCCTGAACATAATCATACACCACCACCTTACAAGTTGACTACGGAAGGATTTTGGGTCAAACTGAACAAAAAAAGTTCGTTTGGTAAAGTGAACTAGAGTGATGGATATTTAGTATCCTTAGTTGTACTTTACGTACGTTGTTAAATTATGTGTATACCATAGTGTTAAATAAATAAATGGACATCCCATAAGTTGTCGTGCGCCAACTTGCCGATCGGGTATGTATGCTAAAGTTATAATTTTATATACGCTCGAGTTTGTTTTTTAAATAGAAAATGTACACACAATGAACTAGATGATTACTTAAGGCACGTGATCTTGTAAGGCACAATGATCGTGATAATTTGATCTCTTACTGTATTTATAATAAATAAATAGGCTCGTTTTAGTAGTTTTATGGCCTTTTTTTATTTGTAGTCTCAAAACAAAAATAACCAAGTTAAACAATTATTACTTGGCGGCAATTGTAAGACTTATCAACTGATTTCTTAGTCATATTATTGTCTTTATCTCGTTTTTTCAGTTACCTTCATATCTACCATAAAAAACCGTCTTTTAATGTACAAGAAATATACATATAAAAAACAAGCGGAGGCAAAAGATGGTACGGTGCTTTGGTACTGCTCTACGAGGATGAAAGGCTGCAAGGCAAGAGTTTACACAGTTGGTAACAAGGTGTGGCCGGGAAACTGTCAACCTGAACACAATCATCCACCGCCACATTACATGTTTACTAAAGGAGTTTGGGTCAAATTGTGCAAATAAAAGATCTTTTACTTTAGTGAACTGTAATTTTGGATATTAAATACATTTATTTATATGCATGCATAGCATAAATAACATGTACGTAAACAGAAAAGATTAATATTTTTGTTTGTGATAAGTAAACCCAAAAAATATTGCATTTATACATTGAATGCTACATTATCGTAGTATATAATTATTAATATATAACTCAGTATGTAATATCGAGTTAAATTAGGACGAAAACTCCAATAATGTAACCCAAAGTGTAAAAATTATAACATAAATTTCTTGCGCATGCGCTGCGAAAATTATTGATGATAAAACAAAAATATTAATAAAAATGCTGTCCAAAATTAGACCACGTAGTATTTATCGTAATAAAGGCTGTTTTAGAACTCGTTGACTTCTTTTTGAATGAAATATAAATATAAATTTTAAAATGTAGGTACTCAATAAAGAGGCAGATTTTTTTTTATTAATCCAGCTGATCTCTTGGACTACAAGTTGGTGTTGTAAAAATATATTTGCAATCAAAAGTCGAATTCTTAAAGAAGATCCTCTTATCATTTGGTTACTGTTTAACCGAGTGAAAGAGTTATTTAGATCGCCCATATTTAGGCCTCTGTCGTGATTTATCGACTATAACTATACACATATCTGCTTTGACGATACGTCAAAGTCGAACACTCCGGACTGTTAGTAGTCGTTAGCGATTTGGACTTCTTTATCACCTTGTGTAGTTTTTACAATCTATACTAATATTATAAATGCGAAATATTTGGATGCACAGATTTTTGTTATTTGTATTTAGATAAAATTTAACACAGAGATAGATTATAGTCTGGCATGGCACACATAGGCTACTTTTTATCGCGAAAAATCACTTTTTCCGTGAGATTGTACGCGCGAGCGAAGCCGCAGGTGGAAGCTAATAACAAATGTATATAATATGTATGTCACTTAACATCAGCCTTGTGTCTCAAAAAAGAGTCTCTTAATGTTCCTGCTTGCTACCCTATACCTAATACAATTGTATTTTTCAGTTTACTTCAGAACATCTTCTAGGGGTGCTCGCCACCTTATAGTAAATGGATATACCTTTATCTGCAGAACTTATTGTCGCAATCACATCAAAAAGATATGGAAATGTGCGTCTCACAGTGGGTGCACGGCCAAGGTACATACAATACAGGACGAAATCGTTAGTATAAAAAATGATCACAACCATCCCGTAGCTTTAAAATGGAATTTGGTACGTTTACAGTCGTATTTTGATCTAGTTGATTAATATTTATGAAATAAATTGTTGTTGTCTAAATCAGGCTGTTTTATTTCTCGACTAGCTGTTGCGCGGGGATGTTCTGTCGTCATGTCTTCTAGAATACTAGCTGTCTCCTTGAAAAAATAATAATATTTAGCAGTTTAGTCGTGAGAAGGCAACAGACATACTTACAGAGTTACTTTCGCATTTATAATATTAGTAGGGAATATGAAGATGTTCGCTTAATTTTGCTCAGAGACACTGCTGTGACATCTATTATTCATGTATACAATTAGTTCAGAGAGAACCGTGACATAGAAGGGATCACAAAAGGTAAAACTAAAGATCTCGAAAACATGTAATACATCGCAACATAATTACATGTCTCCAAGGCATAACGTCATAAGTATTAAATCAATATCGAAATACAAAAATATACAATTGTTAATATTATCATTCGTTTTCACTAAAAACGTAAATTACGTGCAATTAGAAAGGTCATATTCTTCGTGAAGCGAGGGGTTCAGTAACGACCGACGACAATGGGGAATAACAAAAAGGGGACATCTTCCCAGACATTCACAAACCAAAATAAACTTTCATACATTATTAAAGCAATGTGGAAAAAGACGAGCCCGGAGCAGGATTCGAACCTGCGCCTCTCGGGTCCCAACTCCAAGATGTAAAAACAAGTGGTGGACAAATTCCAACGTCGGAGTAGAAGCTCGGATGGCACAGTTGGTAGTGCGCTGGGCCGAAATCCGAGAGGCGCAGGTTCGAGTCCTGCTCCGGGCTCGTCTTTTTCCCCATTGCTTTAATATTTAAGTATATTTGAGCTGATTGCATAGCAAAAATGCTAAAAATTTCATACATTAGTTCCCCCGACCTTCATGACAATGGAGGCCAGGGGAACTAATGTATGAAAGTTTATTTTTCGAAAACAATGAGTTGTGGATGTCTGGGAACAACCCACAAAAAGTATGAAAGCCTTTTAAATATCTAACGATTTATACCCGTTGTCTTATAGTAATAAATTGTCAAATATTTTGTACAAAATCAATAAACTGTAGGTAAGGGTATCCAAGCTACTACATAATAAAATCCAGTATAGATTTAAATTCCAGCAAACCTGACCAACTGCTTAATTTACAGGCTTGGTACAGTTCTCTGTATCTCAACGAGGGGGTGTTATAATGCACATAGGAAAATACAGCTATAACAAAAAGAGTTGGACAGCAGACGACAAGGTTACTTGGTATTGTACATCTTACTACGGGCATCCTCCCTGCAAGGCTAAGGTTCACACTATAGGCAAACATATCTTGGGAGTTTACGGACATCATACACATTAAAATAATTTTAAGGTTAATAACTATTTTTACGAATTTTATAGCAGTTTAAGTCGCAATTCGTCTTGGAATATCCGAAAGATTATTTACGAATTCGGATATTCGACACGATTTAGTTAATTATCTAATATAACATTTTCCGAAGACTGGCTTTCGTCATTGTATGCTATTGAATGCGAATGCTAATGAACGACCAATGGCATTGCGTGAACTCAATAAGTAAAAATAATTTGATGAAGCAAAATAAACCGCAATAAAAATGGTTTAATTCTAATACAAATCTTTAATCAATAAGATAAAAAATGGATATACATCTCGTTTGGTGTCGGTTTTTAAATCCATATTTTGTTACTCGTAAATCCGCATTTATTAATGTTGATCATTTGAAATAGGTACACTGTTATATAAACTAACAACTAGTTGACTCGATAGACGTTGCCATGTACAGACTAACGAATAAAGAATTACGCATAATCACTGTTCGAATTTTATTGTGATGATAATATACGTTACTAACATTAAGTAGCTAATTTCTTATTAATATTACAGTTTATTATTCAAAATATTTTGCATAAAGTGATATCATACTCCGTATGAAAGCAAAATTACTGTTAAATTATATTTAATAAAATGTTTCCACTTAATTGTCAATAAAATATAATATAATATATATGGTTTTATTTATTTGAATGTCTTAGAAATACTTTTTTTAGGTAGATAGTACTTTTACACAAAACTTTAGTAGTCGACACAGACTAGGCTATTTTTATTGATTACGCTACGAAAATTGATTAAAAAAATATTTTAATTGTTTCAGGTTCAATTAAAGGACTGGAGAATTTGAATATAAATGACGTGGCAACTGAAGTAGAAGTGGACAATGTTTCTGACGATGATGTTATAGAGGTAGTGAGAGATGAAGCTCCCATAGAAATACTGTCGGACGGTGAAGAATTAGAACTAGAGAAAGCAAAACAAGTCCACCAAAACAAAATGATAGATACTATTGTAGAAAACTTTCACTTTACATCACTTCCTTCCGAAAAGCAACATGAAATAAATGTTCATACCGCAGAACAAAATAATATACTCGATCCACTTACAAATTCTGACAGTCTCGCCAGTGAAATTCTTAGTCTGTCACTGTCCCGTTTTGACAATATTGCGCCTGTACACTCGACAACTAATCCTGCTGATTATGAAAAATGTAATCAAGACGAAAATGATGAAAATCATTACGTAAATGTAACTGATTTAGATCAACCTGATAGCTGGTCTAAATTAGTCACCAGCCTAAACCAGCTAGGTTGTTGTGAGTCGAATGATAATAAAATAGAGCAGAATACCGCGCCAAAACAACCAGAATATGATAGCACAGAGCAACTAGAATCTCAACTAGTTGGAAACGATCAAGTTATTGACAATGCAGTTGCCGAAAATCTGGTAGTCGATGATAACCTTGTTGTTGATGATAATTTAGTTGTGGATGACAATATAGTTGTCGATGATAATCTTGCTGGTAATAATGTAGCTGCTGTTAATTTAGCTGTTAATAACGCAGCTTCTAATGATCCAACAGTTGCAGCAGCTGGTGATAATCCAGATAGTGTAGTTCCTGTTGACAAAACTGGGGATAATATAATTGAAAGTAAATAATATATGTTTATTGTTATTTTATAGTTCATTGCATGCGTAGCTAATATGTTATTATTATTATTGAGCTCTCATGAGACTTACTTTTGTAGTTAAATATAACGTGGTTAGAATATTGTAGGTTATAGTGGACTTTGGATACTTACATTACAAACAGATACTGCTCAACATGTGTTAATTTACGCCCACGCCAATGCTTAAAAAATGGTGACGGTACGGAATCGCAGTGACGTGCCGTAAAATTTTGGTAATCGAGATATCTCGGCTAAGTGTCGGTAACACTTCGTTTATTTTACACACAGTTTATCCTATTCTGCATCGGTCTGGGAGGTTCACGTCAAAAATCTTTCGTATGGGGAACGTCACGATACGGCTGCGTATTTTGAGCAGCAGTGTATGGAGCATGCGTCAAAAACGGTACTGATACGACGCGTCACTGCGATTCCGTACCGTCCCCGTATTTTAAGCAGCGGTGTGGTCGCAGCTTATTCAGTATTACAAAACAATAACTATAACTGTTTATAAACCGTTAAAACATAAATACTTACATAACAGTGTGATAAAAGTTAAAGTATATTTAGATGATGTTATAGTACATTTTATGATGTGCCTAGACAACGTTGTTAACTAACCTGTTTTATAGTTCCATGGCTAGATCGTCTAGGGTCCACCCTAAATTTAATTTATATATTAGTAAGGCGATTATTGTGTTGTATTGAAATAAATGGTACTTAATTATGAATTTGTCTTTACTTATATTTCCGGAATATAAAAGGGTAGATGTTCTTTATTGTGATAATTGGGTCTTTGTTGCAGAAAGCTTTAAGTTTATAAGGAGCAAGCGTGGAGCGCTAGTTATGATTCACAAAGGTTATAAATATCGTAAAAATTACACTAGTGGACAAAGGATCTCCTGGAGATGCATTCAAAAGGATAAAGGATGCAAAGGTGCTGCTGCAACATTAGGCACTGAATTCATTAAAGTAACTGGACACCATGCACATTTCGAAGATTTTTCTGAATATAATATATACTCGCCATAACATAACATCGCAAAACTAGCAATCAATCATAAATTATTATTATAACATTAAAAACAGAATCCAAAAGTAAGGAAAGTTCAACCTATGATTAGAATTATGATTATAAGATTTATATTGGTGATCATTTTTAGCAGGAACAAATATAGCATTACGTACAAATTAATAAATACCACAACGAACCTATTATAATGTAATATAATAAGTTATGATTATTATATAGAACTTGAAACACCAAGATATTGAATTTGAAATATGCATACCTACCTATAATCATTCTTCATCATTACTTTATTACTATTTCTCATAGCTTATCATCTATCTATCTATATATATAAAAGGAGAAACTGACAGACTGCTGACATATCAAAGCAGGGCCTAAACTATAAGGGTTTAACTTGAAATTTTGTACAGGGGTTCCTTTTGTAACGTAGGGAAGCACTAAGAAAGGATTTTTGAAAATTTATTATTAGGGGTGCAAAGTTAGTATAAAAATTTGCCACTTTGGAAGTTATTCGAGTGAAATTCAAATTTATTTCTTAAGGGGGTAAAAGGGGGGTGCAAAGTTTTTTGTTAGTTACGCTTTCACGACTAAACGGCTCAACGAATATTAATGTAATTGAGCAAGGAGATAGATTGTATCCTAGGGAGGAAAATACTTTTTATCGTGATAAATATCATCCACGCGGGCGGAGCCGCGGGCAACAGCTAGTAGTTTAAAAAATGACAAACCATGGAAGTAAAAGGAAGTGGAACGGCGCCGCACTATGTCGTTTTAATTTCTTAGGACAACACCGAGTCACTGGACTGCCACTTTCAAAACGATTTCGAAAATACATATCGAGAAACATAGTGTAGGACACCCCAGGCAAGGAGGAGCGATGATCTTCACCAAGTGGGTAGGAGCAGCTGAATACAAGAAACTAAGGATCGCGCTAAGTGGGGTAAATTCGGAGAGGCCTATGCTTAGCAGTGGACTGCGAAAGACTGATGATGATGATGACGCGAAAACTAAATTCTTATCTTGTTGCTGCTGTACCTACTATAGTGTAAATTTCCAATATACAATGACAACGTCACGTGGCACGTGACAGCTCTGCCCCTCTAGACAAGTGGCAAAAGCGGTAATCGAATCGAAACATCAAAAAAGCAAACGTATGGGATTTGACGTAAGTTTACGACATTAAATCGTAAACTTACGTCAAATCCTATACATTTGCTTTTTTGACTTTTCGATTCGACTACCGTAAATGCGACTTGTCTAGAGGGTCTGCTCTTTTGTGCCGCCAGTCCTCGCAGCGCAGATACTGTGGAAAAGCACCCGTGTCCCAAATGTATACGTATTTGTACGGGGGCGTCTATATACTGTGTCTATAAACACTGTGAACGCGCTTTGCACGGGAATAATTATCTACTTAATGGTTTTAGTTTCAGAAGGCAGTTTTACACTTACGACGGGCAGGCGAAATGCAATAATTATGATTCACGATGGATATAAATATTATCATAATTATTCCCATGGTGAAAGAATATCATGGAGATGTGCAAGAAGGCAAAGTCATGGATGTAAAGGTGCAGCGGTGACCGTAGGAACTATGCTGCTAAAAGCATCGTTACATTCGCATGAAAGAGAAGAAGATGATACGGATATTTAATCTGGTTTCTTTTTATAACTAAAATAAGATAAATTATATAATGATAATACGGTGCGATTAAGCTTTATGGATGCCATATTAAGTTTAAGAATTGTTATTGGTTAATTTATAATCATTATATAGTTTTATAAGTCAGTAAATAGACTTATAAAAACAATTTTTGTACCAAAAATTAAATTTGATGTACAATACAGAGCTTTCTATCCATCTAAATGAATAAATAATATTATAGATTTTAAAATATTTTTTTTTCTCTGAAACGCTCATAATTGACCTACGTACCTACATATATTCAGTCAAATACGACAGTCAATCAAGTATAAATCCTAGTATAGCTCTACTTACCCGATATTTTTTCATTATTATGTTCTAACCTAACAGAATTACACCGTAATTCGGTTAGGTTAGGACCACGGCGGCTAATCTAGCCATCTGCGCGGACGGTATAGTACACAAGTTTGTTCGTAATGCACTCCCTATTCGTTCACTCTATCACCGATCGTGTCGGATTGCCGGAGAGAAATCAAGCGTATGATGTGATTTCCATTACACAATGACATCGTCACGTAGGGGCAAAATGAAATAAACAATGAATGAAAAACGGTCTTTAGGTCCTGCAAATATTTACAATTGTATTTTTTATTTTCAATTTCAATGAATCGCTGCCTATGCCTGTGGACCCCTCTCGTCACCAGGCACAGGCATAGTAAGCTCAACTTCACAGTGCTGCTCTTTTAGTATCCAGTCATCTCAGCTACCTTGGAAATGCACTCTTGCCTCATATATTCACGAATTTGATAATGGTGTCTGAAGGGATTTCGGCCACGCAGGTCATCTAGCCCTCGTGATCGGAAACCCTTCTGACTCTTACACAACATTACAATGCGAGAATATCGATGTGCCCGTGACCGTTGATATGTACGGTAATGATCATCTACTTTATAATTCTAGTTGCAGATTGCAATTTTATACTAACAAGGAGCAGACGGAATGCATTAATTATGGTTCACGATGGCTATAGATATCATCAGGATTATGCTCATGGACAAAGAATATCATGGAGATGTGCAAGAAAAAGGCAAGGCAAATGTAAAGCTGCAGCGGTGACCGTAGGACCTATGCTGCTGAAGGCATCATTACATTCACACGAAAGAGAAGAAGAGGATATAGACATGTATTACTAAAATTAAGGTTATTGACAATTAATTTATTATATAGTATTGACAATACAATTGCAAAAGATGTATTAAGCATTTAAACAAAGTGTTCTTTGTTTGTTAGCGTCTGTATTTTATTTTTCCGGTTCCTGAATGTATATTATGCCTAATAATTTATTTGTTAAATATTTAATAGTTCATTAGTAATTTATATATAATAGTCGTTGTCTAGTACCTAGCGGTGTCAAAAAGTACTTAGGATGTTATGATATGTATACTTTGGCAATTTTCCTCTGAGTCAATAAACAGATTTTGTCCTGGCATTATTGGTGGTATTCCGTCGTGTACCCTGATTTATTTTCATGTTTCTTAGTGCTATTGGAAAATATTTGAAATAGCTAAGAGATATTCAAACCGCGATACGATAACATTTATTTTTATTTTTGCAAAAATACAAAAGTAGCCTAACTAAGTACCTTGATGACGCAGTTGTAGTCGATAAGACTCCGATAGTCGAGTCCGAATCATCATCAATTATCGGACATAATTGATGATGATATCGAGATTTTCTATCCAATGCAATAAATCTCATGCGTATATATGACTGCGACTTAATCACAGTATATATGACTGCGACTTAATCGCAGCACATTGCATGTACGAAAGAGTGTGAGATTTGACATAGTTAAAGTTTATACGGAGAAGGACTGCTGAAAGCAATCACGGTAGTATTTAATTTTACTCTTAAACGGTCTTAACCACTCGTCCCTGCTTCGCACGGGTAACACATTATTAAGTTTTCGTAGAGATGTGTACTCAGTGATAATGTAGCTTTCTATACTACAGGTAAAATAATTTTAAAAACTTTGGTTTACTTAGGTTTAGTACTTATTTAAGTCTATTCCATTACAAACAAACATACAAAAGATCACATCTATTCTCTTTGTAATATAAGCTTAGATAGTTAATCTGTGCTATTGTGCCAATTGTCATTTTGTTGCAGAACACGCCATGTTCACTCTCGCGAGAAGTAAACGGGGTGGTGTCATTATGTCATATGGAGGTTACAAATATTATCAGGAATATCTTCAAGGTGAACGAGCATCGTGGAGATGCATCCGAAGACACAAGCGGACGTGCAAAGCTACGGCAGTCACTCTAGGCGCGGTTGTAATAAAGTGTACGTCCCATACACATGAAGAAGAATAATTTGGAGCAGCGCGTAAACTGATAAATACGCGTAAGTTGAAAAATACGCAGGGATAAGTCAGCGTAAACTAAGAAACGCAGGATTAGTTATATTACTGAAATCTTGAAATTTTAATGCAGCTCATAATAATCTATTGATGACTTGAATACACATTACACGTATGTTCGCGTGGTGACGGTGGTCATCATTAGAACCGCCACCAACACTGCGTCGAGTGTTGCGTGTTCGATTCCCACACGGGACAAAATTATATGTATAAATGATTTTTCCGAGTCTAGATGTTGTGTCCGTAAATTACATGTATGTTTGTAGCACGCGAAAGCATTTTCAATTTACTGGCCTGTTGGTCTGGTTGGTGACTCTGACTGCTAAGCTGGAGGCCGTAGGACAAAACGACGTAATTCATAAATGTTCAGTCCGAGTCGGGGTGTAATTTGTGTTCGTGAATTGTATGTTTGTAAAGTCCCCCGCGACAGAAAGCAGGCGCTGTCTTAAAAAAAAATACTATTAAATCACATTTTTTGGAATCTTAGTAAGTATCTAAAATTTTAAAGCACTTTATTACTTTACTAAGTATCACTAATTAATAATGTTTTATAATTAAACTCTAAAAGTGTTTAAACGTAATAAACTTTTACTCGTAGCATTGCTTGGTGTTTCCGTAGTACATAAGGTTATATATAGGCTATACCCAATTAACAACACGCTACGACCTAAGTCGAGCATGGCAGAAAAAATAAACGTGACACGGAAATCAAAATTTAACGTGGCGCATGGTTGAAAATACGGGGTATTGTAATTTTCAATTTAGTTACACCAAAACACTGAAATAGTTTTCTTTTGCATTACGTACGATGATCTATTTCATTTATTAAAAATGGACGTATTGGTTGGACATGTAAGTTGTATTAAAAAGCTACGCCTCACGTCCAATGGCGCGGCCTAGCGCATGCTACGATATATGTATTATTATGAATTTAAACGTAGCTATCTATTTTTAGGTACTACTGTTAAATGTTGTTTAACAAGACACCTTTTACTAGATAATTGGCTGTCTATTAATCATAGTAAATCTGATGCTAACTGTCGTCTTGTTTAACAAACTCGGAACAAAATTTTGGTTCATACGATAAAAGGATATGACTTGCAGGCCCTGCATTTAAGCTAATCGTCCACCGCCAACTAAACTAAGTTAGTTGAGCTTAGCGCGCATAGTTGTCCACCGCAAACTATGCCAGGTAAGCTATGTAAAATAGCCCAGCTAAGTCGAACTAACTTAGTTGTAAAGGCCGATCCGTTACTAGGTGAAACTAAGCGCCCCTCACTCCCTTGCCTTACCCCTTTGCCGCCTGTCGTTGCTGTCGTGTTGTTCAAACATGTTTCTGTTTGTACAGTGAGCGCTACTTGTTTTCCAGAATCATATGTGTTTACTTATCCAGTATCTGTGTTTGCGTATTTTTCTTTATGAAATGAGCAATAATCAATTTTCTTTTCAACTGACCATCACTAACGTAGTTTAAGCTTATTTTTTGGTGGACGTAACACTTATTTCCCAGTTTAGCTTTACTTAGTTCACTGAGCTCAGTTTTCACTTAGTTAGCTGGCGGTGGACGGCTTTAAGCAAGCATTTAATACTTAAGTTTTTATTTCCTTATTTTGTTCACATAGTTTTTTTTTTCAGTAAGTATATGCTCATAATAGTAATAAAGAGCAAATTTTACGATGCCACTGAGAATTATATCAGACAGATTCTAGGTCAGTTATGGAATTGAGATTTTTAAATTCCATAGTCAATAATGACATTTCGATTTAAATGGAAGAGTTAGCTATCTCTTAAATACAAAGATAGTTATCGCAGCACTATGCCGTTATACAGAGCATTGGAGTACAGTAACAGAGGGTGGACATTGTGGATTTATAGACAGCCTGCTACGCTCGCGTCTTTGGAGCTGATGTATCTAAGGAGGTCGCAGTACATAAAACTGTTTGAATGGTAATGCCAAGTCCGTTTTAACACAATATTTATGTGCACTCAAATAATTATATAACTGTTACAGATAAAAAAGAATTCATACTAACGAAGAGTAGACGAGGCGCAGTTATTTTACTTCACGAAGGATACAAGTACCGTCAAGATTATGTTCATGGAGAAAGGATATCCTGGAGGTGCATCAGAAGACACAATGGTTGCAAAGGATCTGCGGTCACTAAAAAAAATATACTGCTCAAGTCTTCATATCATACACATGATGAAGAAGAAGATTCAGATGAGAAAAGCTGAGAGTGAACTTTTTAAATGCAAGCATAGTAAATATTGTTTATCTGAAAGACAAAACAGACAGAAGTTTGATAGGTATTCTTTCACAGAGCTGCTCTTAAGACCCGCTGCAAACTACAGACTTTAATCGGCCGACAATAAATATGAAGAATCAATTTAACAATTACAATGTTCAAACTTGCATACATACTATCGATCAAAATATCAGCTTTTAGTAAGTCTGCAGTCTGTGGGGGCATCCGAATCTATTTCTAAGTCTTCAAGACAGGTTTCAGCTCATATAGGGAAGCGTTTTTTTACGAAACGTTTTTCCATCCCAGAGAGATTCCATCATAAATTAAAAAATAATATTTTTTTGGGTTGGCGACACGCAAGAGATACCGCTGGTATCGCAAAACAAAAATATTAAAACTTTGTTACGATGGATGATTGGAACTAATTGTTGCATCTTCACTTTGTTTGCTTGTTATATCTTTGTTGTCATTGTTTCTTAATAATAAATGTACCTTATTGTTATAATTTGTTGAGTAGTTATTACTTTAGGTATAAAAAATTGTAACTTAATAAAAAATATTTTAATAAAATTTATCTTAACCTATTAAACGTTTGAATAGCTTCGGTCGGGCATAACCGGCAAAAAACATGACATATGTTTACTTTGCCAACGACAACGGTAATTGAATGACTACTCGAATATCGTTGTTGTTGGCAATGTTCGAAAATCGATTTACAATTATCTATACTAATAAGATTTGATTTTTTATTTGTTTGTTAGTTTTTTACGATACGATAAAACTTATTAAATGTCTACCCGTACGAAGCCGGGACATGCCACTAGTATACTCCGCAACACTGCTCGCCTTTCCAGCCAATTCATTCGCCTCGCAGAACTTGCAGGTGGCAGTATAGGTTTTATCGCTTAGGATACTACTTTTGTAAATGTAGACCTACTGGCCACTATATGATACGTATAGTAATTTCAGTTTATGCTATATTTAGTCTATGTAATCTTTCTCATACCTTTTTTGAAATATTCGATTGAAAATTTGCACATGTTTTTAATTTCTTTACAGATTTATACAAATGCGATATAATCACGTCACAAATCTATAAAAAAGAAGCTCAACTAGCCCGATTATTATCCGAAATGAGCGATGAAGAGGTAGATGGATCGGATAGTGAAATCGAAAACAATCTTATCGAAGATGATGTTCAGAGCGATGTTGAAGATATTGAGGATAATCCACCTCTTTTGGAAAGTCCCCTTAGTTCTGAAAAAACTTCTGAGAGCCTTGACATTTCCACAGTGTCTATTCCGAATTCTATTGTTATGCCACGGCGTCAAACACTTAAAGGTAAAAATGATTACCGTTGGATGGCTACTAAAGAAAAAACAAGTACATCAAAATCATCTTCTGATATTACACTGCCACCAAGGGGTCCCACTCGAATGAACAGAAGCCTATATGATCCATTAGAATGCTTCAACATATTTATAACTGAAGAAATTGTAGAGGAGATTACAAAATGGACCAACGTAGAAATCCAGCTGAAGATTCACAGACCAGATGTGGCAGCAACTTATAAAACTACAACTACCGATGAAATTCGAGGTTTAATTGGTATACTCGCATTCACAGCAGCTATGAAAAACAATCATTTGTCCACGAAAGAGCTATTTGACTGTTCATATTCAGGCAACAGATACATCGCAACCATGAGTAGAGATAGATTTGATTTCTTAATTAGATGCTTGCGTATGGATGATAAAACCTTGAGACCAGAACTGAGAGCTACTGACACATTTATACCAATAAGAAAAGTATGGGATATATTTATAAATCATTGCAGATCGAATTACACGCCTGGACCGTGTGTTACTATAGATGAACAGTTTATAAGTTTCCGGGGTCGATGTCCTTTTCGGACGTACATTCCAAACACACATAATAAATATGGAATAAAAATACCAATTATGTGCGACAGTGTTACACGGTATATGATAGATGCGATTCCATATCTAGGCAAATGTACGCAAACCAACGGTTCTCCTATTGAGGAATTTTACGTAAAAGAACTAACAAAAACAATTCACGGCAGTAATAGAAATGTAACATGTGACAATTGGTTCACATCAGTGCCTTTAGCCAAAAACTTGCTTAAAGAGCCTTATAATTTAACCTTGGTCGGCACTATTAGATCGAACAAGCAGGAAATACCTCAGGAGCTGAAAAAAATGCAAGGTAGGCCTGTTGGTACATCCATGTTTTGTTACGACGGGCCCCTGACTTTGGTATCGTATAAACTTAAACATAATAAGATGATGTTCCTCCTATCGTCTTGTGATGAAGAGGGCACGGTTCACCCGTCAACATCAAAACCAAAGATGATTGATTTTTACAATAAAACTAAGGGTGTAGTTGACAGCTTCGGCGAAATGTATTCGTCAATATCGTGCACCCGTAAAACAAAAAGGTGGCCGATGGCCATGTTTTACGGTATGTTGAATATGGCTTTTATAAATGCATATGTAGTGTACTGTCATAATACTACATCTAAAAATAAAAAACCATTAAATCGGCGAGATTTTATGAAAAGTTTATCTGAAAGTTTGATGACACCATGGATGCTGAAAAGGAAGGAAACGCCTACTTTAACAAAGAATTTGAAAGAAAAAATAAGTAGTATTGCCCCAAACAGGCCCACAGATCCACTCACATTAGAAGAAGATATATCTGTGCAAAAGAAAAGAAAGTGTTGCGCCTTCTGCCCTTCTAAAATACGAAGGATGACTACATCAGTGTGTATCAAGTGCAAAATTTCTATTTGTGGAGAACATAAGTGTAGCGCTTGTCCCAAATGCTTCGGAGACTTTGAGAATGTTGTTACTTAATATTACTTCATTTATATTATACACAATGCAAAAACAAATATCGATATTTTCTTTTCTTTAGTATTATAAATTTAAAGATTTATCAAATAAAAAATGGAATAAATTTGCAATATTCTTATACCCAGTTATATCTAATGTTTTAGCCGGATACTTTGATGGAAGCAACAAGACGTTTGGCGTCGTACATAAGCATACGTACATAGTAGACGCGAAAAACCACATGCCGACCAACATGATGAAATACCGACGGTGTCGACAATGCGCAACTGAAAAAGTTAGAAGAGAAACTCGATACACATGCACAGCGTGCAACGTACATTTGTGTGCTGCACCTTGTTTTGCGAAATATCACTCAGAATATCCATTCTAATATTATCAAAGCGAACGTAACTATTTGTTTGTGTGTTTGTTTGTTGTCTGTTCATGACTAAACGGCGAAACGGATCTTAATGAAATTTAACAAGGAGGTAGGTGGTTTTCTAGGGAAGGACTAGTAAGGAAAGGAAGGGTACTTTTTATCGTGTTAACTGATATTCACGCGGGCGGAGCCGCAGACAACAACTATTTATAATAGCAACCCATATATTGGCGCTTTGCAAAAACACTGTTATCTCAAGATACACGATTATTCAAAGCGATTTTTTAACATAAAATATATAAAATTCTTGCTTCCTGAAATGTTTTTCGGGATATTATCAGTGTTTTCGCAACGAGGCGATATGCCCCTCTGTTGGCCTTAATCCTCACACGTTGCAGCACTGGCTTATTTCTGGTTGGTGGATCAGACGTGCCTTTAGAATGTCTTGTTGGGCATGTGAGTTTCCTCACGATGTTTTCCTTCACGGGTTATATAGTTAATATAATTCTTTAAATTTATAATAATAATGGTTAAGGCAAATTATCAATTTTAGTAATTACTAATGATTTTATTGTTAGTTCTCATGCCAATAGTAAGCTAATTTTGCGTGTTTCGGTTTGAAGGATTGAACTAATAAAAGTTAAATAAAACGAAAATAATCAGTTTTATTTCTTAAATTAACCAAAATTCCTATTTGTTATTCCTACTGGTTATTAAAGAATATCCGTCGTCAATAGAAAGTATAAGTATTATTTACTCTGTTTTCCGTACTGTACGGTTTCAGAAGAAATTCCTCCCAACGATTAGGTTGTGGAATGAGCGGAAGTTTTCTATAGACTGTAGCTTCAAGGTAGGAGTTATAAGATATTTACAGAGACGTCAACGCGCGAGTGGTGTTGCAAGCGTCCATAAGCTACCGTAAATGTGCATAGTAGTATTGTATGTTTAGGCGCTTGTTTGTCAAAAAAAAAACATTACTTTATACTACTACTATATGCAAATTTAACAAACAACGTTTCATATTGTCTTTGTTTTATTCCAAGAAAAAAAAGGACGTGATAGGTACATACCTTCTTAGTAAAATCTGCATTTTATAAATTACGCTTTTCATGTGTATAACTTAAATTATTGCAAAATTTGTGCATTATTTATGACATGGGGAACTTATATTTTGCAATATTCATGTAGGTACTGTAGCGCCCTCTCCTGCAAACTTTTCTTAAACGCTACTTAATTATGGGGAACACTCCTTGGCTGCAAGAGGTCTTGTAGTACCGCAGCGTCGGGTGCTCCAGCTATGTATACAATACTTCATCGACACACAAATAAAACCACGAACTTTTATAATTTTCTATTTACTTTAAAGATTTCCCTGCTTAGGATTATAATTATAGAGATTTTCCTGCTTATGATTATTATTATAGAGCCAAGTATCAAAAACCTTTACGACCTGACTCTCAACGCAACCGATCATGACTCTCAACGTCACCCGATCATGACTATCGTTGTCCATTTCTAGCTTCAAGATTTTAAATATTTAAAAACCTTTATTTTTCTAAATGCCAGAGGTAAACAAAACTGTACAGGTAAATATATATAGGTTATAGGTGGTCGCTCGCTGGCTGTGTGACCATAGTGAAAATATCTAGGCAAAATAAATTGTCGACATTGGCATTACTTGCCATATTAAAAAATATAATTCATGTACCTAGTTATACCTACCTAGCTAATGTTTTAGGTCGAAGCTTATATGGAATTAACAGCTACAACATGCATAATATAGTACCAGCAACTATGAAAGATCACATGCCAACCATTAATAACAGATATCAAAGATGTCGACAATGCGCTATTGAAAAAGTGAGAAAAGCAACCCGATACAAATGTAAAACTTGCAAAGTTAATTTGTGTGCAGCACCATGTTTTGAAAAATTTCATTCATGACAATGGTATTTAAAGGAAGATAAGCTGTGTTCAGTTTTTGTTGCGTTATTAGTATACGTATAGATTTTTACTGTGAATGCGATAGGTAATAAGGAACGTATGATACAAAAAGAAATAACTACCAATAATGTGACTATAATTTTACTCGCTATAGCCTACTAAATCAAATTACAATACTTGGCTGAATTCGTCTACAAGAATTTCCGCGCGCTCAACATCTCCCTATTTCTTACTATATTCATTGACTGAAGGTTGGTTATATTATTATTTTGCAAATATTAAAGTTAATTATAATATAAATAGTATTATTTCTCAAAAAACAATCTAAAACAAAATTGCAGCCATATTTATTATAGTTTTCATGAAATCGACTAGCTGAAACATACCTCCGAGCGACAAGACAAAAACCTTATTTCTTATATTGTTTAAATAAAGAATCGCCCAGTCCTGATGATTGGCCACAACAGATTTATGAAACACTACATCAACCGGCGTGGTGTGGCCGGACCCGCTGGCGTTGCTGTAAATCTTTCAACAAGTGCAGAGCTATCATTTTTTTATTTTTTTTGCAATTTTGTAGGAGATGAATGTAATTTATATTTTATAAAGTATGTACTTATATATGTATGGATATATAAATAACAATAATATAGAATTTAAATGTAAGGGCATAATATGATTGAATAAGTATTTGTTCCTAGCTATAAATGCTTATAGCTAGTAACAAATACTTATTCAAGAAAGATGAAGGTATTAGCTAGTCTTCCAATCACCCATTTTCATTACAATACCAATGTAATGAAAATGGGTGATATGTATTTTCGCAGAGCTGCTCTTAAGACCCACTGCAAACTACAGACTTTAATCGGACGATAATTAGTATGAAGAATCAATTTAACAAATACAATGTGCGCACTTGCATACATACTATTTAATAGCATACTAATTACCAGCTTATAGTAAGTCTACAGTCTTTATTTCCAAAATATAGTCTTTTTTTGTGTGAGTACAGGTTTCCAGAGCTCATTTAGGGAGGAGTTTATTTACAAAACGTTTTTCTATCCCAGGGAGATTCCATCATAAAACTGTGGTGTTAACTCGCTTATCGTTGTCGTTGGCAATGTTCGAAAATTGATTTACAATTATCTATTATATACTAATAAGATTTAATTTTTTGTTTGTTTGTCAGTTTTGTTACGATTTAAATTAAAAAATACTCGATCGATTTAAAAAATTCTGTCACCATTAGAAAGCTCCATTATATTATCAGCGGGTAACAAAGGCTGTATTTTTTTTTAAATACAGGATGCCTACGACAACTTAATAAATGTCCACCCGTACAAAGCCGGGAGATGCCACTAGTATATAATAGGGGTTAAAGTATGAAATTGCCGTTTTATTCTAATAGGTATTTCGAATTGACAAAGAACTTAATCTTGTTGCTGCCTACCTGAGTCACAGGGTTCAATACGTAGATATAAATGGAAATAGGTTTTCTGGATAACCTATAGCAATGGGCGTGCCCCAGGGTTCAATTCTAGGTCCTTTTCTCTTTTTAGTGTAAGTAAATGATTTACCTTTCTTTGTACAGGATTTGTGCAACATAGTGCTATTTGCAGATGATACATCACTTCTCTTCAAAATTGTAAATGGTTCTCTCGCGCAAGTCCTGGACTGGTTCACATCAAATAATCTACGGTTAAATTAAAAAAAAACTAAATGCATTAAATTTACCATGCCTAACGTAAGAAGTGTCACCACTAATTTGTGTCTAAATAATGAAGCTATTTCACTTGTTGAGTCTACAGTTTTTTTGGGTTTAACTTTAGATCGTAAACTTCAGTGGGGAGCCCATATATCATGCCTCGCAGGTAAGCTTAGCTCAGCGGCTTTTGCAGTTAGTAAAGTAAGACAACTTACTGATGTAGATACGGCTAGATTAGTTTATTTTTGTTATTTTCACAGCATCATGTCCTACGGCATATTGCTGTGGGGCAAGGCTGCTGATATTAAAACCATTTTCTTAATTCAGAAACGAGCTGTACGCTCAATTTACAACCTAGGCTCACGAGTTTCTCTTAGAGAACGTTTTAAAGAAGTAGGTATTTTAACAGTTGCATCACAATATATATTTTCAAATATTATGTTTCTTAAACAGAATATTGAACTATATAGTAGGAACAGTGATATTCATTCAGTAAATACCAGAAATAAACATAAGTTAGTTGGCACGTACCATCGTTTACACAAAGTGCATAATTCATTTGTAGGACTCGTTATACGTTTTTTTAACAAATTACCGAAAAAGATAATGAATTTGCCCTTACACAAATTTAAACCTACTATTAAAAATCATCTCATAGGGAAGAACTATTTTACAATAAATGATTATTTGAACGATAAAAAGTCTTGGAATTAGTTGCATTATATACGAGTAGTTGTTTGTTTAATTTAGAATAAATCAGCTTAGTACATAAGTCCTAATTTGTGACGTGAGGCACATTGTGAATTCTAGTGATAATTTTGTACTTTTTATATTTTTTTCTTTGTTTATTTATTTAGTAGCAAAACGTTAAAATTTACAATAAAAATTGTCACTATTCACATATTGCCTTATTCTTTAATAGCAATATGTAAATTGAAGCAGACTAACACCATACTTTTTTTTTCTCGCGCGACCAGTACTAAGTACGATTACCTTATTTTATCAATAAAGTTAGTATCGTGTTTTGACTGCATCAGCTTGCATGCTATCATACTTGTATTTTACAAAAGATTGTAACTATCTGGCGATTAAAAAGAGTGGCCTGAATATCTTGCTAGTTATTCTCAAGGCTCAAGTGATTTGGTTAATTTTCTACGCGATAAAAGTTTTCTTCTCAGGGGGCACTACAAAATGCTTTCACACAGTTTGTCGAATCTAAATCACCAAAGTGCTATCGGAAAGGCATAAGTGACCTTCCTATTAGATGGCAGCAATGTATAGATAATAATGGTAATTATTTTGATTAAATAAATGTTTTAAATAAAAAAAACAATTTCAATTTAAAAATCGGCAATTTGATACTCTTCTTCTTCTTCTTGAAGAAGAAGAAGATTTGATACTTTAACCCCTAATATACACTGCTACGTAACACTGCTCGCCTTTCCAGCCAATTCCTGCGCCTCGCAGAACTTGCAGGTGGCAGTATAGGTTTTATCGCTTAGGATACTACTTTTGTAGACCTACCGGCCACTATATGATACGTATGGTAATTTTAGTTTATGCTATATTTAGTCTATGTAATTTTGCTCATACCTTTTTTGAAAAAGTCGATTGAAAATTTGTACATGTTTTTAATTTCCTTACAGATTTATACAAATGCGATATAATCACGTCACAAATCTATAAAAAAGAAGCTCAACTAGCCCGATTATTATCCGAAATGAGCGATGAAGAGGTAGATGGATCGGATAGTGAAATCGAAAACAATCTTATCGAAGATGATGTTCAGAGCGATGTTGAAGATATTGAGGATAATCCACCTCTTTTGAAAAGTCACCTTAGTTCTGAAAAAACTTCTGAGAGCCTTGAGATTTCCACAGTGTCTGTTCCGAATTCTATTGTTATGCCACGGCGTCAAACACTTAAAGGTAAAAATGATTACCGTTGGATGGCTACTAAAGAAAAAACAAGTACATCAAAATCATCTTCTGATATTACACAGCCACCGAGGGGTCCCACTCGAATGAACAGAAGCCTGTATGATCCATTAGAATGCTTCAACATATTTATAACTGAAGAAATTGTAGAGGAGATTACAAAATGGACCAACGTAGAAATCCAGCTGAAGATTCACAGACCAGATGTGGCAGCAACTTATAAAACTACAACTACCGATGAAATTCGAGGTTTAATTGGTATACTCGCATTCACAGTAGCTATGAAAAACAATGATTTGTCCACGAAAGAGCTATTTGACTGTTCATATTCAGGCAACAGATACATCGCAACCATGAGTAGAGATAGATTTGATTTCTTAATTAGATGCTTGCGTATGGATGATAAAACCTTGAGACCAGAACTGAGAGCTACTGACACATTTATACCAATAAGAAAAGTATGGGATATATTTATAAATCATTGCAGATCGAATTACACGCCTGGACCGTGTGTTACTATAGATGAACAGTTTATAAGTTTCCGGGGTCGATGTCCTTTTCGGACGTACATTCCAAACACACCTACTAAATATGGAATAAAAATACCAATGATGTGCGACAGTGTTACACGGTATATGATAGATGCGATTCCATATCTAGGCAAATGTACGCAAACCAACGGTTCTCCTATTGAGGAATTTTACGTAAAAGAACTAACAAAAACAATTCACGGCAGTAATAGAAATGTAACATGTGACAATTGGTTCACATCAGTGCCTTTAGCCAAAAACTTGCTTAAAGAGCCTTATAATTTAACCTTGGTCGGCACTATTAGATCGAACAAGCAGGAAATACCTCAGGAGCTGAAAAAAATGCAAGGTAAGCCTGTTGGTACATCCATGTTTTGTTACGACGGGCCCCTGACTTTGGTATCGTATAAACCTAAACCTAATAAGATGATGTTCCTCCTATCGTCTTGTGATGAAGAGGGCACGGTTCACCCGTCAACATCAAAACCAAAGATGATTGATTTTTACAATAAAACTAAGGGTGTAGTTGACAGCTTCGGCGAAATGTATTCGTCAATATCGTGTACCCGTAAAACAAAAAGGTGGCCGATGGCCATGTTTTACGGTATGTTGAATATGGCTTTTATAAATGCATATGTAGTGTACTGTCATAATATTACATCTAAAAATAAAAAACCATTAAATCGGCGAGATTTTATGAAAAGTTTATCTGATAGTTTGATGACACCATGGATGTTGAAAAGGAAGGAAACGCCTACTTTAACAAAGAATTTGAAAGAAAAAATAAGTAGTATTGTCCCAAGCAGGCCCACAGATCCACTCATATTAGAAGAAGATATATCTATGCAAAAGAAAAGAAAATATTGCGCTTTCTGCCCTTCTAAAATACGAAGGATGACTACATCAGTGTGTATCAAGTGTAAAATTTCTATTTGTGGAGAACATAAGTGTAGCGCTTGTCCCAAATGCTTCGGAGACTTTGAGAATGTTTTTACTCAATATTACTTCATTTATATTATACACAATGCAAAAACAAATGTCGATATTTTTTTCTCTTAAGTATTATAAATTTAAAGATTTATCAAAAATGGAATAAATTTGCAATATTCATATACCCAATTATATCTAATGTTTTAGCCGGACCTTTTGATGGAAGCAACAACACGCTTCGCGTCGTACATACGCATACGTACGTAGTAAATGCGAAAAACCACATGCCGACCAAAATGATGAAATACCAACGGTGTCGACAATGCGCAACTGAAAAAGTTAGAAGAGAAACTCGATACACGTGTACAGCGTGCAACGTACATTTGTGTGCTGCACCTTGTTTTGCGAAATTTCACTCAGAATATCCATTCTAATATTATCAATGCGAACGTAACTATTTGTTTGTATGTTTGTTAGTTTTTTTGTTGTCTGTTCATGACTAAACGGCAAAACGGATCTTAATGAAATTTAACAAGGAGGTAGGTGGTTTTCTAGGGAAGGACTAGGAAGGAAAGGAAGGGTACTTTTTATCGCGTTAACTGATATTCACGCGGGCGGAGCCGCAGACAACAACTATTTATAATAGCAACCCATATATTGGCGCTTTGCAAAAACACTGTTACTCGAGATACATGATTATTCAAAGCGATTTTTAACATAAAATATATCAGTGTTTTCGCAACGAGGCAATATGCCCCTCTGTTGGCTTTAATCCTCACACGTTGCAGCACTGGCTTATTTCTGGTTGTTGGATCAGACGTGCCTCACGATGTTTTCCTTCACGGGTTATATAGTTAATATAATTCTTTAAATTTATAATAATAATGGTTAAGACAAATTATCAAAATGTACTTATAGTAATTACTAAGGATTTTATTGTTAGTTCTCGTGCCAATAGTAAGCTAATTGTGCATGTTTCGGTTTGAAGGATTGAACTATTAAACGTTAAATAAAACGAAAATAATCAGTTTTATTTCTTAAATTAACCAAAATTCCTATTTGTTATTCCTACTGGTTATTAAAATAAATAAAAAAAAATTAAAATAAATAAAATAAAAAATAAACTGGTTATTAAAGAATATCCGTCGTCAATAGAAAGTATAAGTATTATTTACTCTGTTTTCCGTACTGTACGGTTTCAGAAGAATTTCCTCCTACGTACGATTAGGTTGTGGAATGAGCCGAAGTTTTCCAGAGACTAGCTTCAAGAAAGGAGTTATAAGTTATTTACAGGGTCGTCAACGCGTGAGTGATAGATACCCCTGGTGTTGCAAGCGTCCATAGGCTACCGTAAATGTGCGTAATAGTATTGTTTTTTAGGCGCTTATTTGCCAAAAAAACAACAACACTACTTTATACTACTACTATATGCAAATTTAACAAACAACGTTTCATATTGTCTTTGTTTTATTCCAAGAAAAAAGTTAAGTTGATATGATATGTATAACATAAACATTATTGCAAAATTTGTGAATAATTTATGACATGTTTTCTGCAATATTTATGTAGGTACCTACTTACCTAGAAAAAATCAATTGTTGACATCGGCATTACTTGCCATATCAAAAAATGGGTAAGTCTAATGTTTTAGGTCAAAGCTTATATGGAATTAACAGCTACAACATGCATATAGTACCAGCAACTATGAAAGATCACATGCCAACCATTAATAACACTAGTAAGGTTGACAGTGGAGAAAAATGCCTAGTTGTCTTTCTTGACCTCAAAAAAGCATTCGACACGGTGTCTGTCTCCATGCTTCTCGAAAGATTGGAAAAATGCGGTATAAGAGGCTCTCCACATACACTGCTTCATAATTATCTGCATAATCGCAAACAAAAGGTTAAATTGGGTAAAGTCGTAAGTTCTGAGGAATCTGTTACTTATGGGGTTGGTCAGGGAAGGGTGATAGGTCCGACGTTGTTCTTAGTCTACATTAACAGTTTGTGTAACTTAAATATCGAAGGAGGACATATTTTTTCATATGCTGATGACACTGCCATCGTCTTCAGTGCTAAAACAGCGTCAAACAATCTACGGAAGTTGGATTAGCAAATATCGCTTCTTGGCTCGACCATAATCTTTTAACACTTAGCACCTCCAAAACAAACTATATCTGTTTCATCAAATACAATAATACCCAACTATCCTCAGAATTTATGATTAAAATCCACAAATGTCAGAACCCATCTAGCAGTAATTGTTCTTGCGTAGTCATTAATAAAGTAAAGAATACTAAATATCTTGGTATTAAAATAGACCAGCGACTATTCACACACAGAACTACGAATGAAAAGAGTGAGAAAGCTCATCTGGATTTTTAAAACTTTGCGCTACGTAACCTCTAAACCTCTTCTCCAACCAAATATATATTTCATTAGCACATCGATATCGATACTTACGTATTGTATTCCAGTTTGGGGAGGGACAACAAAAACTAAGTTTTTACTTTCTACAATGACCGCTGAGCTCTCTACAGCCCGTAGAGAGCTCAGCGGTCATTGTTGAAAGTCATGCTTCTTAAACCTCTAATATTTTCTACAGAGAACTTCATTCTTACAGTAGATCTTCTAACGGTTAGAAAGCTTTACCGCCTTAACATCGTTTTAAAAAAGCACATAGCACTTACCTATGATCCTAAAACAGTAACAGGTAGAAGGAAGCACATTGTTGCCCCCATCATTCACGTTAAATCTACATTTTCTAAGTGACAGTACGTTAGACAATCGTCTTAGCTACACAACCTTATAACACAGGAGCTAACTATTTTCTCCCTAACATTTAGAGAGTGTAAATCTATTATGACTAAATGGCTTAAAACGAAATCCTACGTTGAGACCGAAAACAGTGCAAACCATGAGTTTATAGCTTTTTACAGCTTATACCAAATATACGCACACACGCACACGCACATACACCCACTTCCTCTTTGTTTTACACCTAAATTTAAAATAAAACAAATAAATCTATGTACCTACTTACCTTCCAAGTAAACGTACTGCTTAAAAGAAAATTCCCTACACATAAAATTGAACCTAACTCTTAAGTTATCGAAAATAAAATATTTATTATTATAATAATAACAGATACCAAAGGTGTCGACAATGCGTTATTGAAAAAGTGAGAAAAGCAACCCGATACAAATGTAAAACTAGCAAAGTTAATTTGTGTGCAGCACCATGTTTTGAAAATTTTCATTCATGATAATGGTATTTAAAGGAAGATAAGCAGTGTTCTGTTTTTATTGCATTAGTATACGTTTAGATTTTTACTGTGAATGCAATAGGTAATAAGGAACGTATGATACAGAAATAAATAACTACCAATAACGTGACTATAATTTCACTCGCCGACTAAATCAAATTACAATACTTGGCTGAATTCGTCTACAAGAATTTCGTTGCGCTCGATATCTCCCTATTCCTTACCATATTCATTGAATTGAATTCATACACATTGAAGGTTGGTTATATGATTTTGATAGAGGAATGTCTGTTATTACCCTATAGATTATTTTGCAATTATTAAAAGTTAATTATAATATAAATAGTATTATTTCTCAAAAACAATCCAAAACAAAATTGCAGCCATATTTATTTTAGTTTTCATGGAATCGCCTAGCTGAAACATACCTCCGAGCGACAACAAAAATAATCTTATTTCTTATATTGTTTAAATAAAGAATGTTACATATAAAATTGATATTTGTTAAATAATTGTAACGGGAATGTATAATAATATTAAAATGGTTTTATAGGTTCGGTGTTACTAGGAACACCTCAGTTAGCAAGTTTTGAAGAGGCGAATGGTCGCCCAGTCCTGATGATTGGCCACAACAGATTCATGAGACACTACATCAGCCGGCGTGGCCGGACCCGCTGGCGTTGCTGTAAATCTTTCAACAAGTGCAGAGCCATCGCCATCACTTACGGTACCCAGATTGTTAAACTTACGGATCTGCATAATCATTCTTAAGTCCACCATTAACATTGAAAAGAAGCTAGTTTACTCAGCACTAAAAGAAGATGGAAATGGATCAAATTGATTGTTTTGAAAACCCGTCATATGGCGGCACAGGGAATTTAATAGATACTTTTATGTCTTTATAATATTTTTCATGAAGGATTCCTCATGCCACTTATCTCCGAAATCCATTACAACATTTGTTTTAAAATGCAATTTTGTAGGAGATAAATGTAATTTATATTTTATTAAGTACTTATTGGGCCTATAAATAATAATATAGAATTTAAATGTAAGGGCATAATATGATTGAATAAGTATTTGTTCCTAGCTATAAGCTTGTGTAGAAAATAATGTAAGTATTATCTAGTCTTCCGATCACCCATTTTCATGACACTACCAATGTAATGAAAATGTGTTATATTAAAAAAAAATCTTTTTATTTAATGTAGGTATGTTATATATAGTTTTCTGTAGTAGATGTTTAGAGGTCGTACCTTAGGTACCGAAATTCGTAATGTGCTACCTGTGTACCTATTGTATTATAAAAATAAACACATTACGAATTTCGACTTTTTTAAATTGTAATACGTTCGCAGTATTTTATTTAAGTAGTGGTTTGGTTTTTAATTATGGTAATAATGATCTTAAATATCAATAATATTTTTTTATTTAATATTTGTTTCATACATATATTTATTTTTTTATTCATTACAAGATTTTTCAAAATAATAATGTTATTTTAAAATTGCAATACCAAATAAGCAGTGACACAGCGCTAATATTGTCAAGAAAATAAACTTTTCTTTTAATTGTCGTCATCGGCATTACTTGCCACATCAAAAAAAGAATTGAATTTAAACTTTTCTTTGTTTCCATGAGCATAATAATTTAAAAAGTCTATTGACATTTATACTAACGCTGTTGTGCTATAATATCAATGCAGAAACATATAATATGTATTGACATTGTGTCATTGCCCTGAAGTGGGACTTGTATGGTTTGGGATGATGATCATTCTGTCTATATTCATAATACTCTCGAATAACTCTAGTATTTCAATTATACCGTACTTGTTTGTATATGTAATAGTTGTATAGACAATTTTTGTACCTTAATGTTAGAATGATGTTGTAGAATTTAACAATAATATACAATGTTGTAGTCATAATTAAACGTTGCTTCATTTTAACCTCTTTTAAAGTTTGTAGGATAATTTTCATTTATTACATATATTATAAAAAATACAATTTATTAAGTAGGTATCACGTGAATCAGTGTTAGGCAAAATGTGTACAGTGGTCATTACTTGGTGTGCATCTGAAAAATAAGATTATCTCATAAAATTAGACAGATTGGTGGAAAAAAAATAGGTTTGTTGCCTAATAATAAATATAGGTTTGTTGTATTTTTTTGTGTCTATATTTAAAAATTGATCATTTATGGTGTTACTTCAAAATTTCTGGATATTCTTGATGTACTTAAATACGAAAAGTTTGCGGAACACTGACAAATAATATAACGAACGCGATCATGCTTGTCTTACCTTTAGATTGTTTGACATTTTGACCAGTTTACACCGGCCGTGGTGACAACCATGTCAATGCGATAGTTCAAAAGTTAGGATCACTGTTCGTCTAAACTAATGAAATCGTTATTTACAGGTTTTGAGGTCCAGATTTCAGGCGATGGACGACCCCTACTGTTTTTTCGAGGACACTGTTATCTGAGGCACCTAGTCAATAGCAATGGCATGATACGCTGGCGATGCCAAAGGAACCGACAGGACTGCAAAGCTGTTGTTTGGACTCTTGAAGAAGCCGTCGTTAAATGTAACTTTCAGCATAATCATCCATAGCACAGCTTTATTCTTAGCGTGGGGGTCAAAGGCCATTCAAAAATAAATGTAACAGTTAGGTAAATTTCGTTTACAGAATTAAAGTACAAGGTTTTATTTCGACAGTATTTTAGGCATAATAACTAACAAAATCAGTACATTTGAGTTTATTATTTGATACTTTTATGAATCATTTCTAAATGAAGTACAAAATATATAAACTTTGCTATAATTAGCTCTGTTTTATACTTTTTGTGACCACGGTCGGGGCAATTCGTCCGAAACGTCGGGTAACAAACATATATGAAAATCTTCAAAATATATTTTTTTATCTAATTAATAATTTGTAATTTGTATTGTTTTTTTTCATAGCTTGCTACACGTATTGGGAAACTGTTAGTGTAGTGGGCAGATGCATTTAATAAATAAATAAATAACGCGATTTAGACCCGTTATCCATTATAGTTATAATATGTGTAAAAATCGTGAAGTTTTAAAGAATTTAGCTCTATTTGTCCGATAAAAACGTACCTACTGCGTTAGCTAGGAATCTACCATATCTATTAAAACACAGTTGCCCGAACCAAGCTTTTACCTTAATGCTGGTACAATCTACGTTGATAAATATACTCCAAAATCGTATTTACATTATCATTCTACCATTACATGGAAGTACCTTACCTATGGTAGGTAGGTTTTTATTTTGCTAAAAGATAATAATCATTCATCATCATTTTTAGGTCATCAAATACTTATAAAAGTCACAAAAACAGAAGAAAACCATTTTACTATTACTTATCATAAATTCCTTTTAAAATCCATAACATTGAATTAATGTTAATAGACCAAATATGAGCATATATTTCTGTAAAAAAAGTACAGAATGGAAAGTTTTATATGCTAGAACATATAAAAGGTAGGATTGCGATATCCTATTGTATGCTTGTATTGTATCTAAGATGAAACGAAAATATAAAATTTACCTAGTGTTTAATTGAAAAGGAACCCATGCTAAGATTGACCAGCCACCCTAAGTAGCACCCGTTCAAGAGCATGACGCTTTTGACACGCATTGAACGGTTGGGGATTGGGGCTGTGTCGAAGTGACAGATCCTCGTTTACTATACAAAAACTGAGGAGAACGAGGGCTATTAGGAACTATAGGTTCTGCTAATATAATTAAATTAAGCATCATCCATGAAATTAAATAGAAGTAGTATATAGGTTCTAGTCGGTGGCTTAGCTAGAAGGAAGCGGGGCGGTCCGCTCCGGGTGTCACCCTTGACCTTGAGAGATGACACCGGCAGGGGTATTCCGTAAGAGCAAAAACCGAGCCACCGCAAATACCGAGCAAAATCTATCTGTCAGATTGAAAATCGGTATTTCGTAAGAGCCCTTTTTGACGTTTCGTCAATAGATTGTGCCGTCACCGAGCAATCACAACTGTCAATTTTGCGATCACAATTGTCAGTTTGCCATCGCTGTTTCTTAGAGAATCAGCCGGCCGACCTGACTTAAGAGTCTACTTTTTATTCGTGGTCAGGTGTCACTCGTTTGCAAGGGGATGACACCTAAAAGATAAATTAATTCTTTTTCGATTTATGGGGTAAAAAACCATCGATACTCATACCGAGTGTCACCCATTCTAGCTACAGCTGGTTCTAGTTGCTTTTGTTTAACGACTGTATACGCAGCTAAGAGTTATAAGCATTGACATTACTTTAACTGGCATCATATTAGTATTAAAGATTATATTAAGAATTATTTGGCTGCTGGTTGACCAGACATAATAGAAAAAAACATTGTCCCGCGTAGATCTAAATACGACGAGTTACGACGAGAGAGAGACAAGCCAGGGGTCCGCCTAATGGTACATGATAACCACTGTTCGTGAACAAAATATATAGTGTAATATATTTCACATAGCTTCGGTACCGTGACGTTTGACATTAGAAAATAGATATCAATAAATATGATAGACGATTAAATTAAAATCTATCGATTAAATACTCTAGGCTCTTGGTAATGCAATTTCAAGCTTTTAGGTTAGAGATTGATTCAATCATTTTCTTTCATCTTCATCGTAAAATAATGTGAAATACAATAAGTAATAAGTATTGTTATAGCATAGTCAGATAGTAGCTAGTGTTATCCAGAAGATATTATATGTCGTACCTAATATCTTTTGTAATTTGATCCTGAAAAAAGCTTAATATCAATAAGTCTTCAGCATCACAATATCGTCCATATAACTTGATGAAACAAACAAAAATGTCTGCTTTTCCATCTAGGTATATTTTATGTAGTGATAGTGAAATTTCGTATATAATTTTAGTAGTAGAGATATTTTGCTGCGTATCTCCACTATTAGGTAGCTATTATTGTAAAAGCTTTCGCACGTTTGTGGAAAGCTTCTTATATTTTTGAAAATCGAAGTATATAACTAAATGTACCTATATTATTTGATAACTGGCGTACACATAAACTGCGTTAAAGCACAGAATGAATTTTAAAATAAATATTTATCTACAAGTTCTTAGCAGAATCATCTTAGTTAGGTATTTTATACATCTATATAACTATACATAAAATATAATTTAACAATTACAAAATTCACCTACCTATTTCTGTCTCTTCATCTCCAAAGGTTGACTGGTAGAGAATTCCTTTGGCATTTAGTTTGCCTCTTTATCTGTTTTAATTTTGTGCAAGTATTAAATTACATAATGCAAACATTTCCAGCAGTGCAAAACTGTCTCTACGAACCCCCCTGGGGAAAACAGACGTGATACTGTTCACGTAGGTATTATATGAAAGTCCTATCTTTACTCTGTTGCCCGTTTATGTATGACTGAACAAATTATATACTATTGTTATTATTACGTAAGTAATATGTATTATTAATAACCGGTTGATATTATTAAACGTACACGGTTAAATCGATAAATTTATCACTAAAACCGGTTTCTATTCATGATTTACAACCCGTAGTATTTGTACCTAGTTTTAAGTGTTTAAATTTAAAAACTCACGTAGATTAAGTAAGCTTTAATATAGTTATTAAGTCTATAACAGTGGACTGTCACCTGTGTCACAATAAAGACAGGTTCCAGTCAAAATCCAACGACCTGGATAATGCTGAACTGAGCATCTGGTTGCAGCAGCTTTATTCGCGCTCACCTTATTTTTACATTAAATGATGTCTTATATTTAATTGCCTTATGTACTCGTATGTTCTGTCATTAAATGTTTTTTTTTCTTTCTTTTATAAGAATGATTTTATTTATTATTTCACCAGACATTCAATTAATCTTCTGTGTATTCCTATCCTTATACCTATTGTTGAATATTACAAAAATGTATATTGCCTAATTGTATATTTCATTTGCTGTGATTCTTTTTTAAGTCTGGCTACATCTGGGCAGTAAGGATATATCTATATATATTTTAACTATCCACTGTTAGAGATAGATGCAAATAAAATTTAAATTACAAGCGCTCTTCCGCGAAGGGCTTTATACAATTTACCGATACAAAATACACCCAACTATTTCTACCGGTGGGTACACATGTAACATTCCAAATTATAAATACCTAGTAACTAATATATTACGGACATTTTTAGCGAAAGCCACTATAATTCAAAGCAGTGGCCATCCAAAATTGCTCTACCAAGGGTACTTTTACCGACCTCACAACGCGTACCGTCAGAAGAGAATGCAGCTGTGGTACTGTAGATACCGCAATGGGAGAAAGTGCCGAGCTATGGTAAGGACGGTCGACGGGAATGTAGTTCAGACCCGCAAGACGTACGGACATTCATGTCGAAGCCAACAGTATCTGATGCAAAGTTATCAAAATTATCCTGGATAATCTTATAATACGCCAAATTTTATGTCTATATACATTTGTTTACTTATTCAATTTCAATTGTTTTGTATAGACCTATCACGGTTTTTATCTACGGTTCTGGCGTCAAGCCGCATCATAAAAATAGGAATGTTTATTGTCTTAAAGATCATGTTATATATACTCGGGACCTTAGAACTTCCACTAGAATTCCCTTCCAGTGTTGTAGGATCTAGTCTTGTCAGTAATAAAGTATATTCATTTGAGTTTTGCTAGTCTACTGTAAATTTATTAAGATTAATAATATTAAACTCGTTTGTTTCCTAATAGTAGATTGTGGTAATTAGTTCCCATTTAGTACCTATTCTATGCATTAAATTAGTACTATATTTTTGAAATTGCGTTATGTATGTATTGTTAAAATCTTAGATATTTAATATAAAAATATTACTTTGTTAACTTTTACAGTCAATTGTAATTTTCTGACAGAAACTGTTAAACTCACAAACGCGCCACCAACCACAGCCACAAATAACAATAAAAATAAGGTGGTCGGTGGCCGCTACAATTTGTTTAATTCTCCTGCTGAAATAGCGAGTGGTCGCCACCGGTGGCGTGTCGCGGTCACTCAGTCGCGAGTGGCTGCCAGTGCTGCCACACCTGTTTGTCGCTAGCCACCGAGGCTAATTGTCAGACAGTATGTGTACAGAATCTTACGGTCAGTGCCGGCTCTAGCCCATGTAGCGTCGGGGTGCAATCATCACCCTGGTGCACTTCACCTTGGGTAAAGTCATCAACGTCGACTTTACCCAAGGTGAAGTGCACACATACTAAATTTAAACGTGGACAGATTAATAAGAAAATAGTTCGATGCGAATTGTTCCTTGCAGATACACTTTCCTCGTAGGTCGTAGGTACTATTTAAAAATGCCGGCCTTTGTTCCTCTGAGATACTTACACTTTCGTATAGTACAAGAGAACAAAAAAGTGTTTTAAAAATGTATGTTTTTTATTCCTTGTAGATACAATTTTATTTTCAACGTGCTTTATACTCGAGTTATCAAGAAGCTCATATTATATTTATGGAAAGACAAATTAAGTAGATATAATTATAACAGTTTCAGAAAATGTAGAACGTGTATCGTAAATAATATTATCTTGAATGCCATATATTATAGCCATAAGTTGTTGTATGTGAAAATAACTTGAAGCTTATTTTGTAGTTATGTACCTATAGATGTTATATTATTAGAGTGGTATAATAAATTATTGTGGAATTATTGTCTTTTTTCTTTATACTACATACCTACATAACATTACCAAATTAAAACTGTATTAAAATCTCATTGTACCATTGACCAATTGAATCAGAGTCAGATCTGAGCCAGTAAGGACACTTGGCCAAAAGACGTCCAGCCAGCAGTGGACGTCCACTGCTGTTGACGATGTTGGCCAAGTCTGACCTAGACCTCCCAACAAGATCGACCGATGACCCGTTGAAGGTTTTTTTTTTTTTTTATACTACTTGGGTGGCAAACTAGCATACGGCCCGCCTGATGTTAAGCAGTATCCGTAGCCTATAGACGCTTGCATTACCAGAGGTATCACTTGCGTGTTGCCAACCCATTTTTTTACACTAGGGCTTTAAGATGGAAGTAACCCTGGGATAGGAATACGTTTCTTTCAAAACGCGTTCCTAAATGAGGGCTGGAGACCTGTACTTACACACAGGAACACAACTACACCGCTGTGTGTAGTCATTTGGCTGTGGTCTTCTGTAAGGTGGAGGTCCTTCCCCAGTCGGGCTTGCTCGCTAGTATGGTGCCCTACCTCTCTTAAAAGGTTTTGGGGAACCGATGAACAATATATTCAAAAGAGAAATACTTACATCTGCGTTTTCTCCTTCTATCTTAAATTCTCTAGTAGACACGAATTGAGGACAATAAACATTTAATGCACTTAATTAAAAACATTTCTTAAAAAAGATTTATTTTCAAAAAATGACAACATCATACAAAAATAATGATTATAGAGTGTACTTACGACCTAAATGTCATTTCATAATCATGTAATGCTATTTTTAAAGCTGGATTTATTACACATGCATCAAATGCATGACATTTTACAAAGGCACAAGTGGACAAGCAAGATATCAAGGCACTTACACGTGTGTCCCATAATATAACGTCAAAAATAAGATTCCAAAAAGGTATAATAAGTAGCCATTCTATAAGCCCGAAATAGCCACAGAATTAAAAATAATAATAATAATATTTTCTGGAAATATTGCTTGAAAATTCATAATTTCAGTCGTAGGACTGCACTGTCAGAAGTGAAACCTTGTTAGCTACACAAACTTGTAAACACACACATCTGTCTGAGATCACATATAATATGTATCTGAGTGCTTTTTTCACCCCAAAAGTGTCCAAAGAAGTCTTCACTTTAAAACTAAAAAAGGATACAATTTTTCAATATTTTTAGGAGTTACTAGCATATACCCTGGTTCCCGATTAAGTTATATTACAGAACACCCTGTACTTAATTGTGTACAATTTGTATACATTTTTGTAGAATACAATTCATTCTTATTTATGAGGAACAATTATTACACTTCAAAGATTCTCAGTAATACCCTGATTTAAATATATCTATTAATTACAGGAATGAATAAACATTTAAAGTTAACAATTCTTAATACTAAAATAATAACCATTCACTAAGTATAAATGGAAATAAACTGTTAAAAGATGTGAAAGTAAAAAAAATGGTATACCACCATGCAAAGCAGATAAAAGGTACCAGGGTATTTCTATAAGGATTGTTTTTTCTTTTTAGAAAATACTAAATATATTTTCAGGACATCTGCTATGGTTATTAAATTAACCTTACAAAACCGAAAAAAATATATTCAGTATTTTTTTAAAAATAAAAACAAATTGTACATGATATTCTACATTATTAACGATTTAAAGAACAATCCTTATACCCTTATACCTTATCTGCTTTGCATGCTGTTTGTGTATCTCAATATTGTGATCGTTTTCAATCACTGTTGCATGAAAAAGCATTGAAAATTGTTCATATCGACTAGTATAACAGCGAGCCGAATAATTTCGTACTTTTAACATTTAATACTATCTCATATTGTAATAATTTGCTTATACGTTATTAACCTTTCCTGAATTTGACGTTATTCGTGGATATTTCTAAGCGATAATAATATGTCGTCCAAAACATTTTTAATACCTAACTTATAATCTGCTCAGTTTGAGCTCTACTAACTATTAAAAACAAAATATCTATCCTATTCAGCCTAAATACATTCCCTGCTGGACAAATGGCTAAAAATATATAACAATAAAAATACATTTATTTCGCTCATTGCACACTAATTAAACAATCCTTATATATTTAACAATTTCCTTAATGGCATACATATCGTTACGCCCATCTCTCACTGGGGTAAGCAGAGACTATGGTACGTCAATTACTTCGGTCCAGACTTACGAGTACTTCTTTCGCTTCTTCTACATGCAACCTATGATCTTCTTTCGTTCTTCTTTAATGATTATGTTCTAAGAACGATCGGACGATGACAGAATCGTGCGTGGTGATACTCGCCCTGCATCCAAGCTGTATCCTCTTGCAACAAGTCCATCTCACTTTCTTCTTGTAACATTCGTGTTTTATGAATTTGTGGTCGCCGACGTGCACCACTAAGTGGCCACGGTTCGATAAACCGAACCGGACTGAAAGGTAAAGTGGGTGTTAGAAAAATAAAATAAAAAGGGTATTTTAACAAAAAATAATTTAAAAAAATATAATGAAATTATATGTAAAAATGCAATAAAACTCTGTATTTACTATGTCAACTATATTTATTTAAAATTGGGTTTAAACAGATGTTTTGCAGTATTTTATTTTCAGATTAACCTAATAATTAATTTTAATATATTAAATATAAAGGAAGCATAATATACATTATTTTATTTATAACCTACCATCCCTAAAGCCTGATAAAAACTAATTATTTTAGTAGAAAGCAGTAAAGAAATTATACTTATACCGGTAATTAACATAAAACATTTTGTTACAGTCGGTTTAATCGGCACCGGCATCGATTGCTTCGCATCCTACTGCCTCAGCAAGCAGGGGAAGATGGGCATTAACGTTGGAGGGTACAGGTTCAGATTTAATGGATGCGCTAGAAATGGGAAGATTCGCTGGCGATGCTCCCGCGGCCCTTGGTGCAAAGCTGCCTTGCACACCTTCAGGGGTAGAATTATTTATATACAAAGTACACATAATTGTGGACCCAAGGCACCAGTTACATAAAGTACATAATGTATTTGACAATATTGTGACTAAAGGTTTATTTTATAAAATATTGAAAAGTATAGTGTTTTATTTAAAACTACTGGAGGACTTTGGTTGAGTTCAACTCTGACAAATATGTATTTTGTAAAGAGCTACTGATCAATGTAGTATTTAAACTCATCTAGATGTAATAGTTTGGTAGAACATGTGATGTATTTAGCTGTTAACATTAATAAAAATGCAGGAATACATAGTACAAAATTTTGATGTTACGTCGACAAAAAAAAAGGTATACTCGATATCGTTACAATAAGTTGGGTTATACACTGCTGCTTTTTGCAGTGGTACATTCTTGATACGGTGAATCGTTTGTGTCGCTGCAAGAAGTCGCTTTGTGTTATTATCCTTAGATGTAAATAGTTGTACCTAATTATAATGATAGATTTACTATTAAAGTATAGTTTTTACAATTCACAAAATTACCTCGTTAGCGAAAAAAATGCAGCATAGATAGTATGGCGGCATTGGCGGCACTTCACATATATTCTCATAACCTACAAGAAAATTTAAATATCTAATATGCAAACATTTCCAGCAGTAAAAAGTCTCTATAATTGACCCAAAATTAAAAAAATCGCAAAGCGCAAAATTGACGATAGTTTGAAGTCTGTCTATTTTGAATGACGTTCGAGTCTGTCAGTATAAAAATGATACATAAACGAGTTTAGGCCTGCTTTTAGAATATTCGGGAATTGTAATTGCTATACTATAACTTTGATTACATAAAGATTACAATATTATTATATAAAAGCTCAAACGCGACAAAATAATGATAAATTTTTACTAAAAGATTTATACAAAACTTTTTAATAATTTTATTTATTTCACAAAATAATAACTGTATAGTTACCGTCCTTTGGAAAATGGGTTAAGTTATAATAAGTTAAGATACGTAGTTAATAAATGTTTACCTCATATTATGTTAGTGTGAAATCTAAAGTAGGGTGAAAGTACCAATAGATGTAATTTATATTTTTAATTTAATTGTACAATAAAAAAGGAATTCTAATTATTTTTTTAAAAACAGAATAAAAATCTGTATTTTCACCCTGAATGTAATATGCTCAGTTAATTAACATAGTGACATTATAATCGTAATCGAGTTAAATAACAATAATCTAAAATACAATGTAATTGTTAACAGTAACGAAATAATACATACCAAAACTAGAATCAAGTACTTAAAAATAACTATAGATTTTTTTAAATATTTTAAACTTTCACAATTTGTACACATATTTTTATTGTAATGGATGACGGGTCCAAATCGTGTTATGTTTTTAAGGTCCCATACCGTTTTGCTTGTCGACCGTGTTTTGACCACTGACGGTCAAAAAATGAAATATTACACGACTTAGACCCATTGTTCATTATTGTAATAAGAAAACAAAAAGATATGAATATCGTTTAAGTAACCCTTACGACGCTTAACATGTTATACGATGAGTGGCAATTGTTTATCTATTGTCTGAAAGCTGCGCCAGGGTTAAAATATCATAACATTAACGTATGCAAAAACTTACTTAAGTATTTTAAAGAGCATGTAACTCATAGGATCGTATACAGGGTTTATTACACACTGAGCAATTTATCAATTTTACAGAAAGATATGTAAATAATCTTGTGGTTTATATGGTTAGGTTATTTACTAGGAGATATATTTTTGTGCTGCTGTTTGTATAGTTCGAGATTTTGAATCATTCAATAACATGTCAATAAAATGTTATTATATTGTGATATAATAAAATAACGAGTGCCGCAGAAATTAAACGAAATTCTTATTTATGTGGTCTTTATCTTTTCTGATGTGAAAAACAAAGATAGCGTAGATCTTGCTTCGAGAAATCTTCATTTACATAAAATAAACTTACCTGCAATTTTTTCTTTTTACCGACAACTGTTTCAATCATAAAAACACAAAATTTACATTTAAATTATGTACAAATAAAATATATTTATAAAGTATATATTTAATCATACTTGCCTATATAATTGGCTACCTCTCATTATAACGTCTAAGCGTGGTTGTGTGTTGTAAACATAAAGGTAGTGAATACTTGCCAAATTGTGTAGATATTATTTGATGTAACTCGATGTTTGTATAAGAAAATAAAACTAGTCATAACTGTTAGCTATATTTCATTTTTTGTACCTTTACCTTACCTCTAAAGTTTCTAAACTAATGCAAAACAAAAATATGCAGACGACAATTGGGTATTTCACCCTAGTGAAACTACACTGACAGCCACATAAAGTGCATCAAAATAAAGAATGAGTTTTAAATAAAAAATATCTCTGCCCCCCGAATCAAGCGGCAAGGTCTGTTTAATTCATAGTTTGAAAGTCCACCTCTACTTTGATGCAGTTTGGTCTCCGTTAGCATACAAAATAAAAGCCTCCCATATAAAAATAAAACTTATTACACTTCATGTTCGTAAACCAATAGGTACCTAGATAACATAATTTTGAAGTTCTCATTACAATAAAATAATTTCTACAAGAATATACGAATTAAATAAAATCAACTCGTTTTATACCCATATTTATTTGTTAACAATCAAATATGTACACAGCTACATTTATATAGTTATAAACTAAGCAAACAAAGAATAATTATGCTACCTCTATCCACTTAACAGAACTTAAATAAAATTATATTCTCTGTTAAAACATAGACAACTCTAGGATGCGACTGAGAATTGTTAGTTTGTTACTATTAATACCATTAGTTCCTTCACTTGCTTTCACACTTGACTCAATAATATAGTGTAAGGCAGAATATCTCTTTATATAGTGAAGACTCTGTTGCATTATGTCAAATTAAATACCTATCACTCATGACCAGGGCGCTCGCAAACCGGCGGTTTCCGAACTTCAAACGCCGCCAGTCGCGGGCGCCCGCCTGCTACATTGCCAGCCTGTACCTATATGCCGACTAAGCCGGTCCTAGACGGTAGGTATTTATTAATGATGAACTATTTCTGACAATAACGAACATAGCAAAAAAAATATTAGCAAAATCGGTTCAGCTGTTCTCGAGATTTGCGCGTAGCAACACATTCAGCGATTCATTATTATATCATAGGTAATTTATTTCATGGACATAATGTTGCTAAAGGGGTTTGAACAAACATTTATGGATCTAGGTATGTAAAACCCCATGCTTATTACTAAAGAGTGAAAATTTCCAAACACTCGTATATTATTTCATGCCGTTTATCCAGTGAAGACCACCTATACATGGGTGACAGTATATTATTTTATCAGTGCTTCGGAACGTAGTCGTTCCGGACTTTTAACAGTCGTTAATCACGGCAGAGGCCTATTTGGGCGGTCTGATCAACTCTGTCAACAGGTTGACCAGCCACTACCGATCGATATGAAATATCTACTAAAAGTGCAACATGTGACAGCAAGCAAAAAGAATCCTTGAATGGTCTATGCAAGAGACTAGCGTGTTCTGATTGGTCAACTAAATGCATCTCCTTGAGTCCACCAATCAGAATACACATTTCTTTATATACTTCTGGATTTAACATTAACTTATTAGTTAAAACAAGGATGATGATAAAATACTGTTACTTATTGGTAGGTGTAGATGAACAGGTAATATAACAGAATCATTTATGGCTGCTATTATGTGAGAACTCATTTATAAAGCTTAATTTACACCATGCAAGTATCACATGGCAAGATTCATGCGATCTCACATTATTATCCAAGATTAAGAAAGTGACTGTATGAAATTCTATTGCAAAACTGTGATAATGGATGGTGTAAATGACGCTTTGAAAATCGACAATATTGCAAGTAATTATCGTTGACAAGTTATTAAAAAGAATATTTAGGTTTAGATAGAGCGTAAACGTATTATATATACCCTTCAATAAGTAAAAGAGAGACAGACATATATACATTAATGTTCAGGTAGAGATAACCATAAAAGATACATTTAGACGATGCATATTTTTAAACTTAAATTTAAGGTATTTTTATACTACTAAATAGGCAATAAAAACGAGCATATTTCCTAACATCAGGCCATATGCTTGTTTAATAGCGTCGCTAATAGACGCTTCAAAATTGCTTTCTAGAAATAAGATACTTCTTTTTTGTTAACCGACGAAAAGTCTGAGGGTTTCTAAGTCGACTTGTATATTTGTTTTTACAATCCAAGAAAATAAGTTAGAGCATAAGTTGAGCTTAGTGAAACTTACACCGTATATAATCTATTTCACATAGCATAGGTACTGTAACATTCAACATTTTACGATGACAATGACAGAAAATGATTGAATCAATCTCTAACCAATTGGCTAATTGAATGATAAAGAGCCTAGAGTGCTCAATCAATAGATTTTAATTTAATCGTCTTTAATTTTCAATGATATTAACTTCAAATATCAAACGACACATGACCCATGCTATGTGAAATGACTATAAATTACATTATACAGTAGTTTCCAACATTCCATACGCGAATAGAATCAGAGCCTCTAGACAAGTGGCATAAGCGATAGTCGAATCGAAAAGTCAAAAAAGAAAATGTATGGGATTTGACGTAAGTTTACGACATAAAATCGTAAACTCACGTTAAATTCCATACATTTTATTTTTTGACTTTTCGATTCGACTATCGCTTATGCCACTTGTCTAGAGGCTCAGTTATTATTATTAGTACATTTTTACTCTAAACATATTAATAAAATCTACACACAATACATAAATATAACTAGAGCAGCAGAATGTTTTACACATAGTAGAATATTGACAGATCTTTCAAAGAATTGTCAAAATACAAACATTATATTTAAACTTGCATAATATACAATATTATATACTTCTTTTAACGCGATCATGCATTATTTAGGTACCTTTAGATTGCTTGACGTATCGACCAGGTTACATCGGCCGTGATAACACAGGTTAAATGATGTCAGGTGGTATACCATGGACTTTCCTATAGCGATTTATTTGTGATCTTAATTTGCAACTCGTGGTATTTTAAATGGTATTATTTTTATATAATAGGAATTTGACTGCCTCGTCGGTCTAGTGGTCTATAAGACTGCTGATCAAGAGGACCCGGGATTAGTTTCCTGGTCGGGTCAATAATTAATATTGGGATTTTCTGTCAAGAAATTTACAATAGATGACCGGAGTTTGGAAATTGGCGGTGTTTGCACCCCCGGGCTTCGGAAAGCATGTTAAGCCGTTGGTCCAACGCCTGATGTTGATGCCTGGTCTCTGGCCGTGTCGGATTAACGTCTAATCAGACTATTAGAGTGAAGGACTAACGAGTGCAACTGTGCTTGCGCACACACTTGTGCACTACAATATCTTCCGCGCAGATGGCTAGTCTCTGTCGAGATTAACCGCCGTAACCGAAATTCGGTTAGGAACACATTAATATTATATATTGTTATAAGTTGGTAATATTATGGTTGTATTATTTAGCTTTTTTGTTGTTGTAATACAAAATCCAAATTAAGATCGTAAAATAAATCGTCATAGTACGTAGTATAATCTGGTCAAAACGTCAAACAATCAAAAGGTAATGCATACCCCAGAAGTATAATATAATATATCTACTCAATGAATATAATACATATTGATCATCTGAAAGCAACCCTAATATGGTCTCAATACTAACACAATGGTTTATACCCATCTTAACTAGGTACCTATATAAATATTACTAAATAATGTAAAATATACCTTATATACAGTGTTAACTCGATTCAATAATATTACTAGCTAGATTTACACAATACACTTGGGAGCAAAAATATCTACTTAGACCACACACTTAAAATTTCTCTAGCTCAAAAACTCAATCCTAGATTTCATTTTTGCTTTAAAATTCTTAAGTTAAACTTCATTAAATTCATAAAAATGTGAGTCGATTTTTTTGCTCCCAAACCTAAATATAAGCATAAAAAACTAATTAGATCACTAAAATGGTAATTCAAAGACCATTTATAAGATTTTGTACACATTTATTAGAATTGTAGCTTGGGATATGCGGAAATACACTTAAATATTAAACTATTTACTATAATTTATAAACCATAAAACTGTTGAAATAAAACGATAATAGAAATCTGCAAGTATTATAAGAAAATCGATTAATTAATGTAATATTCGTTAAGTTTCATTTTATCGAAGTTGATTATAAGTTGGTTCGCGGTAAGAATGCAGTGAGTCTTAATTGTCCCCCGGCCTAGCCACGCCCCGTAACCAATCAAATCATAGAGGCGCTCATAGCTCGGTGCACTCGCTGTTCGGTAAACGATCAGCGGGTTAAGCTACCAAGGGCGCGGTAACCCTATAGATAGGTTACCGCATAATGGTATTTTATCTAAGCGTCTCCGTGCTTCGGAGGCCACGTTAAAAGTCGGTCCCGACTGTTATCAGACGTTAGATCACGACAGAGGCCTAAATATGGGCGATCTAAATAACTCTGCCACCAGGTTGGCCAATAACCAAACGATAAGAAGAAGAAGACCATCAAATTGTTCCTAATTAAAAAGTCAAGTTCACAGTGACCAGTTAAAAGCATATTTTCAAACTATAGGAACGAATTGATTAGTTACGGAGCGTGGCTAGGCCAGCGGACAATGATGACTCACTACATCCTTAAAGCGAACAAACTATAGTGTAAATCTTACTATCAGATACTTATATCAAAAAAAAAATATCTATATAACTAAGCATTTCAATAAAAACAAAAAAGTAAAAGCTTTTGATTCTGGGCCGAGTGGAAGGTGAACGCGCTCAAGGCAGAGCGTCGGCAAGATGGTCTGACACCATTAAGAGGGCCGTCGGAGGTAGTATATACCGTGCGGTCTACACTTCGGAAGATCACATAGCTTGGAGACGCGTCGTATGTGGTTGCGATCCTCAGTAGTGAGGGAACGACGATAATGGTGATAATGAACCATTTAAATCATTAAAAAGACCCGTCCTGTACTGTTTACAGAGCTTACTTCAACGGGTCATACTATGCTCTGATTGGTCAAGCGGCGTAGGTAAGCTGAGTAACGATGAGTCACTATTTTCTTAACGCGAATAGACTATGACTATGCGAAAACCGGTAGGTATGATACCGACTAACGTTCCGGCCACAACATCGCGCGGCAGCGGTGAGCAGCGGCGGCAACAAATGTACTAAAACCACGCGACGCCATGCGCGGCGCCTCGTGGCGTCATACAACGTTTTAGTACATTTGTTCTCACCGCTCACCGCCACCGCTCGCCGCTGCCGCTGCAGCAGCGTGTTCGTGGCCGGGCTGTTAGTATTAACAAAATCAAAATATTATAGCTTATACATCAGAATAGCACATCCAACGCGGACGAGGTCTCGGGCAAGAGCTATATTTCGCATTGCCCGCGACTTCGGTCGCGTTGAATTTTTTATGCCTATGTGCTCCCCGAGAAATGCGTGTAGACAACGGGGACGTCCTACATAAAAACGGGAAGATGATTACCGCTTAGCCTTGGGCCGCATTGGACCAGAGTAGCAACTGATAGAGTGTAGTGGAAACAGTTGGAGGAGGCCTATGTCAAAAGACACACCAAACTGAGGGACATTTTATAACCACACAAATCAGTTTAAACTAAACTAACTTGTCAGTTCTGGAAATAAATGGCTATTATTATTATATGTGCTACCTATAACATTTTAAATCGTCATCAAAATTCGCCGAAGTCGTGAAGGAAGATGGATAAGCTGTTTGATAAAAATTGATATTTATGTGATCTATTTATTGTCTTGCTTTCTCACACCTTCCCACATAGGGAATAAAAGAGACAACAGCACCTCAAACTAATTATCTCTATGTCAAATAGACTATATTATTATCTCATATTGCGTACCCTGTATCTTATTTCAAACCTGAAAGGTGTTTGATATTAATTCATTTATTTAAGGACTACAGCTGTGCGTACGTTTTTTTATTATTTACTAGCTGTTGCCCCAGGCTGATTTGTCCCGAGTGGGAATCGAACATATGACCTCCGGCTTTGCAGTCAGGGTACTAACTAGAGCAACAAGCCAGTGCGGATTGCATACGGAATAATATTGTCATTGATACATTTTATTGTAATAAGACCTTAACAAAATCCACGCGTACTTATCAACTTCGATAAAATAAAACTTTTTGAATAAATGCTTTTCTATTTGGGGTTGTACTATGACGTATTTATAGCAATTTATTTTTGATCGTGACTTGTCAGCTACCAGCAAACTAGACACAATAGAAAAATTGTTAACTAGAAGCCAGGGGTGCTATGCCATTTGAGAAGTTAATTTTAAATTCATGATGTCAACTTAAGATTGAAATAAATCGCTATAAATACGTTATAGTACAGCCTCTGTAGAGCTTTTTCCTAGCTTTTATGATCACCAAACATACTTCCTAATTTTTTACATTATAACATCATCCTCAACGTCCGCGCCGGTGATGATTTGATCACCGGACACGACACCATGCTCCACTTTAAGATGATTCAATATACCTGTCATACTTCTCTCTAGATCGCTGTATTTCATACATTTGTATTGACATATCTTACAGCTGTAAAAGTCGTCTTCGGTACTCTCAAACACTTTCCACACCCACGTCGTTGTGTTCTGGTCGACTGGAAATTACAAAAAAACATTTCGTTAATAATCTGAACATGATTCACCCGACTGCGTGTGAAGGGGAGCATTGGGGGTGTCTGCATCGATGGTTGAGTGGTCCTTGATTGCGAAAGAGTGCTCAACAAGAGATTTCCAGGTCGATTTGACTAAAAATAGATATCGGCATTTTCTGTCAAGACATTAACAATAAATGCTCGAAACTTAGAAGTTGGCGGTGTTTGCACACTGAAAGCACGCAAACACGTTGGTTCTTCGCCTGATCTCTCTCCGGTCGTATCAGATTGCCGTTTCATCGGGCAACAGTGGAGAATAATGTCTGCAGCTATGTTTGCTCACAGACTATTGCACTTACAATTTCTTGGAGGATATCCGCCATGAAAATTCGGTTAGGAAAACATTATTATTAAATCTGTTAAGGTGCATCTTATTATTGAAACGGCTTTGGTTCAAGCACAGATGTTCAAAACTAAAAAACATACCTGTTGGTCTATTTAATAAATTTAAGTAGATTTTTCTTCATTAAATACCTACATTTTAAATAACTGTTTAGTACTATAGAAGAACATGCTCAATAAAAAACATGCTCAAACGCAATCCTATCTTAACCGTGACTACTATTGCACATGTAACCTTGGCTGGCCTGGAAATCTATGAACCAACTCCAGACTAAGGTTGGTGGAAGCAAAGAGAATCTGTCCAGGTGGGCATTTATAGACGATTCCAACCTGCTCCTCCAGACAAATGACATAAATGGAAGTCTAATCGAATAAAATAGAATTTCATGTTTACGACAAAATATTGAGGGGCTGGAATTCATCTGGGTTTATGTTCTGCAAGACTATTAAATGTTCCGTACAATTAATGCGTGCTCTCTCTCTGTATAGATATTACTGCGTTTACGTCTTACGTCCAGCTATATACGTCTTACGACTGACTAGATAGATATTACTGGTCTCCTGTGCTCATTTAGGGATGCGTTTACTTCTTACGTCCAGCTATATACGTCTTACGGCTGACTAGATAGATATTACTGGTCTCCTGTGCTCATGTAGGGATGCGTTTACGTCTTACGTCCAGCTATATACGTCTTACGGCTGACTAGATAGATATTACTGGTCTCCTGTGCTCATGTAGGGATGCGTTTACGTCTTACGTCCAGCTATATACGTCTTACGGCTGACTAGATAGATATTACTGGTCTCCTGTGCTCATGTAGGAATGCGTTACAGAAAAAATATTCCTATACGAGGAATACTTCATCACAAAACCCTGGCGGTAAACCTTTTGGGTCGTCAACACGCAAGTGGGTACTTGGTATTGCAAGTATCCATAGACTACGGTAACTATTCTTTGCCTTCAAGTAGTAAATAAAATTAAAAGATCCAACGGCTTTACAAGCTCTCTCTTCGGTCATGTTGGATTGCTGTCGAATCTAACTATGAGAGTGAAGGAATTAAGAGTGCAGGTGCACTCTATAGTACTACTCTATAGTTTTTGCGCACTATAATATCTCTCTCCTCTGCTAGTCTTCGTCGAGGTTAGTCACCATGACCGAAATTTGTTTAGAAGACCATTATTATAATAAAAAAAGATAGAATACTTACAGGAGCAAGCGGTCTTGTTATGTATCATCTTGAGATGTCTGTTCATATTCCCTGTGGCGTTCCCTCCGTGGCATATGTGTCTTCTGCAGAGCTTACATTGTGCCTGGGTGCCGGACACGCGGTCGAAATACGACCAGATCCAGCTGCGACGTAGCTTCTGGCTTGGACTCTCTGGAAACAGTAGATATTGAATTGTTAGTAACAAATGAAACAAGAATAGAGCTGTATCAAGGTATGACAAGTCATCATACACACATTATGATATGCTAAAAATGACTGTTCCTATGGTATTGTATGTATGTGCAAAGCCACAGATGAAAGCTAATAGTATTTATAATTATGTTACCATGCAACCGCATTTGTTTGATAACATAATTATAAATTGTATACCTAAATACATAAGTAGTATCAGTAGCATAGATATTTCAGGGATAAAATAGCCTTTGTGCACACTCAAAGCTATAATCTATCTTTTAGAATTTGAATGAAATTTATACATGGTCTGTATTTCATACAATTTTGCATAATTTGAATATATTGAAATAAATTCATAGAGACATTTTTTTTTAAAAGACAACTCCCGCACTAGAGAACAAGCTCTGTGTCGCGGGGGACTTTACAAACATACAATTAACGGACACAAATTACACCCAGACTCAAAACAACTCTTTGTGGGTCACACAAAGTTTTGTCCTGTGTGGGAATCGAACCCACAACCTCGTGCACAGCAGGCGCATACTGCGGCCACTGGACCACCGAGGCAGTCAAGTCTTTATGACGTCAATATCTATTTTTTGTCTACTATCTGTTGTGTGTATGTTCTAATAAATACTTTCCTTTCTTTATCATATACTGAGCACAATTCAAGACCCCATGCTGCTACTGATAACCACAAACACTGGGCAACATAGGAATCTGACCCACGATCTCATGATCCAATCAGCTGTAAACGTGCATGTGCGCATGGTACATGTTCAGCTTGTACCATAAGACCAACAAAGTAAATATTAAAAAACTAATCTTTACCAGTTATTTCTTCATAGTCCTTATCGCTAGCATATATTTCTTCGGTCTTAATAGCATAAGGTGTATCCACCTCACTGGTGATCACGTGGACAGAATCAACCCTGTCTCGCTTCACTTTCACTTCACTCTTGAACACTATAGGGTGACGTGTCCTGACGTGCCGGTTCATATTATTAGAGTTACAGCCCTTGATGGACAGCACAACATTGCATAAACGGCAACGGTAAATGATGTTACTTAGCTTGTCAAAATACTTCCAAACCCAACTCCTTTTTCCTGGACCTGCACCTGTAAATAATATAATAATAATATGAGCAACCCATTTATGTCCCACTGCTAGGAACAGGTCTCTTCTACAATATCAATAGAGCTGAGCTGTTTTAGGTTGTAATCCACACTGGCCTAATGCAGCATGGTGAATCAGACATAAATATTCAAATAATATGTTTGAAATTATTTGAAGAACATACAGGACAAAGCACGTTTGCAGCCTAAATACAATATGGGGGATCTCAAGGGAGCACTAAGTATCTGCTATCCTTCTTTGAAATGTTGAAATGGATAGGATAATCCCTCTATACCCACACAATATTACGCAGTTATAAATGGAGTTGCGAAAACAGCCAAAACAGTAAGATATTTTTGTTACAAACTGTGTTATGCAGTTACATTGTGTTTGATACCATAGTTTTTTTTTTTTAAAGACAACTTCTGCACTAGAACAAGCTTTGTGTCGTGGGGGACTTTATAAACACACAATAAACGTACACAAATTACACCTAGATTCAGAACAATTTTTTGTGCGTCACACAAAGTTTTATCCTGTGTGGGAATCGAACCCACAACCTCGTGCACAGCAGGCGCATACTGCAGCCACTGGACCACCGAGGCAGTCTTAACTGTAAATAGTGGCCGAGTCACATTACTCATTAATGTCAGATACTCTACCAGTTAATTGTTAACAAGTGTACTTACCACTGCGTTCACGTCTTGATTTCTTTTTACTATGATCAAATAACACAAGCGGCATATCTGTAGTACTAACATCTTTCTCTACAATTGTATCCTTCTCAATGATGGGCTCTGTGGCGGCTTCACATACTTCTTCTAATAAAATAGACTGTGTCTTCGGTTCTACAACGTCATCTTTTAACATGTTCAAATGTAGGAATTCAATACGGAAGCCAACTGTTGCCTCCGGATTATCTTTATGAAGATCGTAGATATCTCGATGTTCTAATTTTATGTGCTCTAAAAATTCCAGAGACTTTTCATCATTCACAGTTACTGTGATATCACATAGGTTGCATTTCATTTCGGTGTCTGAAAGTCTGATATAGTAAATTGATGTCCAACCGGGGAGCTGCTCTTCTCCTATTAACAAATAATTTTATATTCAATATTATTACAATAAATATATATGTAATAATAATAAATATCACTATAATAACTTATCTTAATTACATTAAGGTGTAATAAAACATTTATATTACTAGAAATTGTTTATTTTTAACCATTACATTCAAATTGTTATGGATGTCTGAAAATGTTAGCATATAATAAATCTGTCTTAATATTGTGGTGAGGTTGGCAGTAACACAGGTGGAGTTTATTATCTTGTACAATAAGTGTTTACAATAGATAAACAAAACATAACCTATACATTAATTTGCTAAATGCTAAAACAACACTAAATACGTTCATATTCCCAACAACATTTATTCTGTAAAGTTGATGCAAGCAATGATATGATACACATGTTTATATTACTCTAAATACACAATCTAATCTGTAAACATAGGTTTCTTGTGGTTATGGAAATCTCTAACAACTTCGACACCGTATGTTTGCATATTTATGACAGAGATGCATCCAGTTTTTTGCCGAAACGAACATATCCACTGTTCGGCGCCGCACTGCAACCTACTTTTAAACACGTATGTATACCCCTTGAAGAGTATTTGGTGGCCTTTCTTTGTCGGTACACACTGCACAAAGTCGTCACCTGCAAGGTTTAAACGCTGTTAGACATCAGCTAATCACAGAAATACTTCTATTTACACTGATACTGATAATTTGAGAATCAAAACAACTGAATACAATCAGAATCTTTGTTCGACCAAAACTTTTACGCAATGCATTATAGAAATATGTCATTGTAGTGTATAATATGGCAATATTATTAAAAGAAGTTAAATTAAATAAGTCAATAAAAGGATTTGTAAGTAATTAGACATGAAAATAAACGTGGGAAACAGTAAAAATAAATGAAACTAGTAAATGACGCAACAAAATGTCAACTGTCAAGTCAAATTGACATTTCGATATCTCTACGTATCTTTTTACGCAACAGTAACAAAGTCCGACGCTAGATTTTGTTATCGAGAATTAAATGTAAAATATTTTTTGAAAGCCTATGAAATTATTGTCAACTATAATTATTATATTAACGGTATAATTATTATATCATTGATCACAAAAAAAAAATTATACGATACATCATGCGCTTACCTAATTCACTAACTAGATGGCGCCAGTAGTCTTCAAAGACGGTAATGAAATAAAATACATGAAATGAATTCAAGGCTTTTATAGCAATAGCAAGTCAGATTAAGAAAATAATGGATAAATTAAATATTATTAGACTAATAGCGTAAATATTAAGTTAAATAAATGTCTACTTTTACATTCACTTAAATTAATACTGCATTTTGGTTCTAGTGCTAGAAGCATTTGTTGAATAAAATTGTATTTGTTTTCATACTGATCTATGGCCCCTGAGCAATACTGGTTTAGGATGGTTGTGATCACTACACGTAAGGATCACATTACAGTTTCCTTGTTTATTTGAAGAACAATGCCAATATGAAGGGGAACTGTTACTGATAACCTTACCTTACAGGATTTCATCCAAAACATGAAGCTATCGTATTCCAGCAGAGTAGAGCCTAATGCCATATCTATTAAAATGCCTATAAATAAAAAACACAGTGCAATGTTAGAATTTTATTAGGTAGGTACTTATATGTTCTTTACGTTTACAATAATAATTATTATAAAACTCTTTAAAACTTGCACAAAATAAAAACATTAAATTTTAAATAAGGAAAAATGAGTGAGATTACATTCTTCTCAATTCTTGGAGTTCTACTATAATGTCGCTACTAGATGGCGTTAGCAGTCTTTTACACGATGTAAACGAACTTAATAAAGGCCAAGATTTGGCATGTCAGCCACGCCTTTTTATGTGTTCACTTGTTTTACTTCGAAATTTAATAGATATAAATAGAATAATTTAAATTAAGTATATACAAAATGTGTCTGCTACAAAAATGTCGTGGTCGTACAAACTTGTGCGTGGGTTACCGTACCTATATTTTTTCGTATTAATATTGTACCTACCTACTTGATACATCAACAGGCATATTTTTTACAAACGACTGTCCTAAGCCTCGAGATGCATCTGTTTTTTTTTATCAATTTGACATTTATGTCGCGAACTTGCAACTGATATTAAACCTCTTCGCATGCTAAAACTGCATTTGCATTCGTATAGTGATTCTTATAACAGTAGACCAGGTAAACGTTCAGTTTTAACAAACATATTACTTTTGAAAAAGGGCTTTTGCCATAATAATATGTGTCTTTAGATAGAACCTTAACGACAGCGGCTTGTTTGTGTTCCTGGTATGGCCTATGTCCATGCATGGCGGTAATTGCTTGCAATCAAGTAACCCGCTGCCGCCGCTAACTAATCTCTCTTTGTTGGCAATAAAAAAAAACACGTAAAATTTCACCATGTGCGAATTCATTGATAGAAAAACCCAATTTTGAATTTGGGCCCGTCCCGAGAATCAAATCCGGGACCTGGCGGTGATGATCAGCAGTCACACCCAATGAGCACTAGGCTAAAATATAGTCAGTTACGTAACACATATGACAAATCTTAACATTACTTACATAATACGTAATCGACAAAATACCGTAAATTACAGAATTGCAATGTTTATGCTCGTGTAAAACATATGTTGTGACGTATTAATGTACCTACTATCTTATCTTTTATCAACCGAAAGTATCTGATTTTGTTGTAGGTTTTACTTAATTCCACCGAGGAAAGGTATGATAGATACCTATTCTGACTTTCGATACCTAAAATTGATAAATTAGCATTGTCATGCAGTGTGGACGTTTTTTTGCTCATTGTAATGATAATGATTAGGATTTTCATGCAGTTTCAGTGTCAATTCAGTGCGTTCATTTTTTAAAGAAGAAGTCTTTCTGAAATCACCTAATAGTCAAGTGCCAGGCTATGCATCTGGCACTTTCAACGTGGCCATATTGGGATTGTGCCTACTGATAATCTCTACTTAATATTATAAATCCGAAAGTAACTTCTGTCTGTTCCTCTGATGCCTTTTAACGGATAAACTGCTAAACGGATCTTAATGATCAAGGAGATAGGTACATGGCATCCTGAGGAAGGACATGGGTACTTTTTAGCTCCATAACATTTAGTAAATTCGCCTATTGCGTAATAGTATTTCGTATCGTAATTCGAATCGACCACATTAATGGGTATTCTATTCAGGAAAAACATCCACTGTCAGACATAGGCCTACACCATAGATATTCACAGCATTTGGTCCTATACTTACTTCATTCATCGACTGCTAGCCACCTTCACGATGTTGTCGGTCGACTTTCTTGGAGGCCTGCCCACGCATGCACCCCCCACTTTTAATCTGAGCGATGTCGTTCAGATTAAAAGTGGGGAGTGAAACAACGAAGTGTGAAACAAATTAGTCCTTTAATAAACTATGTTTTTGTTCAACAATCTAAGTAGGTATATATACTTCTATTATAAATGCAAAAGTTTGGATAGTATATGGATTTTTGTTACTCAATCACGCTAAAACGGCTAAAGGAATCTGAATGAAATTTGGCATTGAGCTAGATTATAGTCTGGAATAGAACATAGGCTACTTTTTATCCCGGAAAATCTCCTTGCTTCCGTGTCATTGTACGGGCAGGCGAAACGGCGGGCGATAACCAGTTCCTAATAATGATCAATATAAACAAAGCTTCGAATCTAATTATTAGTAGTAGGTGAATTTCTGAGTAACCTTGACTTCTTTACTCAAAGTGCTAAAAATACTGAGCATGTGTATGTATTACGTATGTGAGTCATTATCGTGGAACTATCTTCAATGCCGCTGTTAGACTCGAGCCTATCTGATAGCTGCTATGATAAACGATTTGTTCAACACCTGGTACAAAACATATGTCTTTATCCATATATATAATAGAAAAATCTGACTGACTGACTGAACTCTCACACAGTCGAAACTACAGGGGCTAGGACTGTAAAAAATTGCATGTGCCGGGTCTTTTTACACTGTTCTTTTTTACTTTTCCTCACTATAGGTGAGTCCTATTTTTTTTAGAAATTCAACCCCTAAGGAACCCAACTTTTACCTCTTAAGAAAAGAGGGGTTAAAGTTTGTATGAAAGTCCGTCATTTTTGAAGATAGAGTTATGAAAATTTGTGTTAAAACGCGTAAAATATAATTTAACCCGGGCAAAGCCGGGTGGAGCCGCTAGTTGTTCATAAGTAAGTTCTGAAGTATATCGTTGTTGTCAACCGTGTTGTGATTCTTTTTATACTACTTAGGTCCCAAACAAGCAAACAAATAGGTACGGACCGCCTGATGGTTAGCAGTTACCGCCATGCTTGTAATATCTGAATGGTATTACTTGTGTGTTGCTGGCCAAAATAATGTAACACAAGGCTTTAGTGATTGGAAAGGATATCTCTGGGATAGGAAAACGTTTATTTTAAAACGCATTTCTAAATAAGCACTAGGGACCAGTACTATAATGTAAGGAAGACTACACAGTTAGGACACACTGCCGCATTATATCAAAATAAACACGTACCGCTCAAGACCAGGGCGCCAGGTGCGCTCGCGCATCGGTGGCGCGGCGGCGGGGGCTACGTTGCCATGCCAACCCGTACTTGTTTGCCTATCGCTATGTTAAGCTTCCGAAAAGCGACTCAATCGCCGTTTTTAAGTATGAGATGCTATGTAGCTTCTAAAAAGCGACTAAATCGCAGATTGCTGAATCTGAATCTACTTTTAGTAGAATGTCTGCTGCGGCCCTAATTATTGTAAGGATTTGATGCATTCGGAGAGCCAGATTTTGAAAACAATTTGGAAACTGAATCAGGAAAACGTATGTGTATTTTTTCGTTTTATACTTACCTATATAACAATAGTAGGTACCTCTTCAACGTTGTATACAAACATAGTGTCCTTGTATAAAGTAGGTACTCGGGCACTATTTAGTTGGACTTTAGTCTCCCGCTTTGTAAACGTTATCAGTGACGTTACACCAATCGTGTAGTGATAACAGGAAAGTAGGAAGAACGTAAATAATGTACCCCATTCATAGGTTTTGATAAGAACTTTGTTTAATTATAAATTATATGGAACAGTTTCGTTTTTAATGTAGTTGGGTGGCAATGTGGTAAGCAGTTACAGTAGAATGGACTCTTGCAGACTCCAGGGGTGTATTGGCGTGATACTACCACCTTGGGCTTATCAGTAAGGATCTCTTTATTAGGCCAACGGTCAGTCAATCTCTCATCAGGTATCTATCCATGAAGGAGGTTTTAAAAAAAAAATTGATAGGTATATATTATGTAATGTAATCTAATAGGAAGACTATTAGACATTTATTAGATATAAAGTGATCTAATTTGAAGTCTTTATTTATTTATTAAAAAGTCTACAACATCAACGCAAACAGTTTTATAAACATGTTTATAGTTTAAGTCTAGTGTATATGTTACGGTAAGAGTGAATAATTGAAGATTATTAATAATTATCTATTATTATTAATAATTACCGAAAGTCGAGGTTAAACTGATAAATTAATCACATTTGTCGGTTATTATTAATAATTTAACCCCAGTAGTGATAAATGTAATAAGTGGCCAAGGATTGCGAGGCGGGGCGGTGTGTGCGACGTGCGAGAGGCGTGGGGGGTTAGGTTAGGTTAGGTTAAATAAATAAAAACCTAACCTAACCTAGGTTAGGTTAGGTTTTTATTTATTTTATAACTTTTACCAATATGTGTCGTGAATTATTAATAATTACACTTGACTACGGCTCACATAAGGTTAAAAACCTAAAAAAATAAATAAAAACCTAACCTAACCTAACCTAGGTTAGGTTAGGTTAGGTTTTTATTTATTTTTTAACTTTTACTAATATGTGTCGTGAATTATTAATAATTACTACTAAAAGTAATAAATTTCGATCGATTATTCACATTTACCAAAACATGTGGTTATTATTAATAATTTTGTAAAAATATTAATAATTTTCAATTAATCAGATTTACCGTAACATATACATAAATTACAGACGTACACAACATTGATAATAATATAGTATCCACAGTTAGAAGACGAAGTCTTTAAAAAATAACTATTAATAATATAATTAAAAAATAATAACATCAGTAGGTATTCCAGGCGAGCTAGACCTCAGTCTCCGGGATAGCACTAACCATTAATTAACAGAAAATCCCAATACCACTTAACCTGGCCGGGGAAACTCGACCTCGGGGACTATATCACAACGTCTTTATAGCGATATATTTTCTATCTTAATTTGAATTACGTTTTAGTATAGGAGAGCTTCATAACATATACTATAGGATGTTTGAGACAATAAACAATTTTTTTTAACCTCACTTCAAGGTTGTTGTGTTAGAAATTCTAATTTAAATTGAAAATAAATCGCTATAAGAATTTCGTGATAAGGAAGTTGCACAGCAGTCGTACTCAATCTTTTTCTTTTAAAAAAGACAACTTCTGCACTAGGGAACAATCCCTGAGTCGTGGGATTTTACATTTGTATGTAAAATGACCGTGATTGTTCACGGTCACAAATATTACACTCAGACAGGAATTTACACACAAAAGTTTGTCCCGTGTGGGGCGAACACCTTTGGCTTAGCATAAAGGCATAAAAGCAACCTACCCTACTCTAATAAATTATATAATAATATTGCATAACAATATAGTACCAATAATATAATAACTGTCCCACTGCACTTATAATCATAATTTTTTAATTACCTGTGGTGGCAGATATTATTTAAATAAAAAGTTAGACTTTTTATTTGAACTTTCTTTATATGGTATTTAATCAAATGTAGAAAACTCTTTATTGTACACCAATTATATTCATTGTGAAATGTATGTATTTAAATAATATCTGCCACCACAGGTAATTAAGCAATTATGATTATAAGTGCAGTGGGACAGTTAATAGACTAATTTTAAAAAATGCAAGATGTTATATGCTGATTACAATGTGTAGATTTTCCTGCACAATTATGGTCACCTAGCTGAAAGTAACGCTAGCACCGCACATACAAGAGTTCAAACCATTTCAGCATATTGTACATTTGTAAAATTAAATATTTGTAAAATTATATATTGTTGTCAAACTTTATTATGTTACGCCATGTATCCTACTAATATTATAAACGCGAATGTTTGTAAGTATGGATGGATGAATGGATGGATGTTTGTTACTCTTTCATGTAAAAACTACTCAACGGATCTGGATAAAATTTGGCACAGGGATAGATTATGATTTGGAATAGCATATAGGCTACTTTTTATCGCGATAACCGACATCTACGCGGGCGGAGCCGCGGGCAACATCTAGTATACAATAAAATGCTTCTAATGAATGTAACTTGATGATTGTTTTGATGTTTTTTGATTTGTTTTATGTATTTATTGGAGGATAACATTGTTATAATTAATTATTTTAAAATTTTACCTATGACATTTTACAAAACACTAACATAGATACCTATAAGTCATTTACTAACAATATACAGTATGGATTATTATCTGAGATAAATTATTATTATTTAAACAATATTCATATATCATTGGATTAATACAACATGGGTTAAACATTATTGTACTCGAATCTATTACTAACTCTGAATAAACTACTATTAGGTTTCACTTATACCTACTAAGAATTGCATTCTATAGCATTTAATACGTAAATTTCGGTGAGTTTGTGCGGTAAACCGCACAGTAATAACAGGTATTTTAACGACACATATAATAACATAACTTATTAACGTACAGCTAGAATACAATTAGGAAAACATACAATAGGACTAAAACCTAATCAATAGGCTGTTTAATTATTTTACTGATGAAAAGAGACGAGAACAAGGCGAAGGTAAAGGCTAAGAATATTTGTTGATACATTACCACTTTCCCATAGTATACAATTTTAAGTTTTATTGAAATAAAACTTAAAATTGTATACTATGGAAATCTGGTGATCTGTAATACAGGTGCTATCCTACATCAGACACCAGCTCTTCACAAAATATATTTATAACGTAGTTAGGTATATTTCAGTGTAATGTTACTTTTAATCTAAATATTTTGTTCTCTATTTTTTTATGTGAGGAGAAATAAATAAACATTATTATATTTTATATGTATATCTACTAATCCTTACTAATATTATAAACCGGAAAATTTGTAAGAATGGATGTAAGGATGTATCGATGTTTGTTACTCTTTCACGCAAAAGCTACTGAACGGATCTGGATGAAATTTGGCACAGAGATTGATTATAGTCTGGAATAGCATATAGGCTACTTTTTATCGCGATTACCGACATCTACGCGGGCGGAGCCGCAGGCAACAACTAGTATGACATATAGCAGAAATGCTTTAGGGATAGGTAAATACACTACCGACCCCAAATTATTTACGACGCAAATACGAGATCATATGCAACTCTTAAGAGAACTTTTACTACGGCAAAATGAAGGTGTATAATACGAGTTTTCAATTTATCTTTAATTTAGAGGTAGACCCCTTTTTATTGCTTAAATTACTGGATTATATATAAATAATGTTTTTATCTGAATGGTACTTTTTAAAACACGCCTCAAAACACAATGGCACGTCGCAAGTGAAACATATTACTTTGGTTCTTCTTTGTTTGCCTCGTGTACTGCAGTGCTTGCATCTTCTGTAAGTGGTGATTTGTATCGGCACATGTTCTTGATCCGCTTCATGACCCCCCACTGGTTCGATTTTGATTATTTTTGGATTGAATTCTGTAAGTAAGTCTGAAATGTAAAGAAAATCACGTGAATGTCATCCTACTAATATTATAAACGCCAAATGTTAAGTAAGTATGTATGGATGTTTGTTAATCTTTTACGTAAAAAACTACTGAACGAATCTGGATGAAATTTGGCACATAGATAGCTACTTTTTACAGCGATAACCGACATCCACGCGGACGGAGCCGCGGGCAACAGCTAGTTAAAAATATATGAATATGGCAAGATAAGTAAGGCATACTACCAGCGAGCAAGCCCGTCTAGGGAAGAACCTCCACCTTACAGAAGACCACAGCCAAATAACTACACACAGCGGTGTAGTTATTTGTGTTCCTGTGTGTGAGTACAGGTTTCCAGCGCTCACTTAGGGATGCATTTTGAAACAAACGTATTCCTATCCCAGGGATACTCCTATCCCAGGGATACTCCTATTTTTAAAGCCCTGGTGTGCAAAAGGGGTTGGCAACACGCAAGTGATACCTCAGGTATAGCATGCCCATAGGCTACGGTAACTGCTTAACATCAGGCTGGCCGTATGCTGGTTTGCCACCTAAGGAGTATAAAAAAACCCTTTTTCTCCGAGGGGATAGGTGTATGCTATCCATGTTCTGCCTGCTATTTTAGGTCTCATTTGAGCGGGAATGAGTTGCCGCCCTGCCCTGTACACAAAGCATAAAAATCATTGAAATACTAATAAATAAAAGACGTTTAAATAATAATTTGATATCTTTATTTCGTATTTTTTCTGTACTTAACCAGTAAATTGACGTGTCTAGACGTCGTCGTTAGCGTACAGAACACGCTTGCGCTTGACGATTATAGACGTCAGTGGCAACCAAAACGTTAGGAAGATATCCTTTTGCTTTGTACTAAGACGATTCTCTTATCAGGATTGCCTAATGAAGGTTTTTGAACCCCTTGAGTTGCGTACGGTTGTTATTTTGAGTGCCACATAAAAGTACAATTCCTGCATCGTCTCCATCGATATTATTAACAATTCTAAGACTAGCAACACATATCCAGTTTATAACGACATATCGGATGAACTTCCCCCTCCAATATCATTCGCAAAATAATAATAAATAATCCTTAACCTCGTCCCTCGTTTCAATGATAGCGAATTTTATTCAGATTGACATGTAGGTATACCTACTTTGTTAACACTGATAAATGAGTGTATCAAGAACATAATAAGTAACTCATTTAATTATTCCAGTCTATTAAAAATCTTGATTTTAAGCAAAACATCCAGTTACTTACTATAAAATAAATGCAGCTTGATATTAATGACAGCCTAAGTTATAAAAAAAGAAAAACATAAAAACTACATAATTAAAGAACTATACAAAATTTAAGTATGTTAAACTTTTTTTTTTTAACTACCAAGGTGGCAAACAAGCATACGGCCCGCCTGATGGTAAGCAGTTACCGTAGCCTATGGACGTTTGCAACACCAAGGGGGGTGTCACTCACGCGTTGCTCACCCTTTAAAAACCATATAACTCCTTTCTTGAAGAACCCCATGCTATATTCTCCCAGGAAAACCTCGGCATTTTCATTATTTAACATATTTAAATAATGAAAATGGTAAGAAAAACATTTAGGTACTCAGATAAGCACAGGATATTTAATAACATTTTCCATAATAAATAAAAATTTCACCTTTGACGTTTTACAAATTTATTAAACTCTTAGACATTAAATAAAAAAGCATTAATCATAACATTTTAAAATTACATAGTTAACATTTAATAGTAGGTACGTCCATAGTGCAGTACCATTGCATCCTAATAAAGACTTTGTTATAGAACCCTGTCAAAGTGATAGTAGTACAAAAGATCGAAGGCATCTTTCCTAGTATCTACCCACCCACACGATTACTCCCCTGAACTATTTTGTATACGTTTTATAATGGTAGTTTTTGAAACATTTTTTAAGACACAATGGTACTCCGCAATCCGAACAAATAATTTTGGACCGTTTTTCTATGCCTTGTTTACTGCAGTTCTTGCACCTCCTGTAAGTTTTTATTTTTATCGGTGTATGTGTCGTGCTCTCAATGAACAGTTCATACGGCTTGAGTTTTAAATTAATGCCTAAAACATGAAGAAAACATCATTGTTTAAAAAAAATACGACGGAATAAAGCACTGTTATTGTGTCAAGTGAAAGCATGCCTTGTAGCCAACAATATCAATGTAGGTAGGTACCTAGATTGTAGATAATGTTCTATGTAATAACAAAATATCTCCTTGGTATAGATAGAGCGCATACCTACGTGTTTATGCCGTGTTGCCCAAAAGATTTATAATCTGCTTTTGATTATAATTATGTGGATTTATTTACATTTTGTGGTAGTGTAAAATTCTAGAGAAAACACTATAGATACATTTCCGTGGCTGGCGTGGATATGTTGTCATGTCCAAAATGACGATATTACAGGGCCGAAATTTTAAAGTTTGACACATTATGATAAATCGAGGTATTTGTTATATACTTACGTACCTTAGTTGGTACTAATACTAAGTAAATATCATATAAAGCTATCTATTGAATTAAAATAAGTAATAAGCTGAAATCCTTTCAGGTTTCATAATATTCGACTTATCAATTTGTTCACCAGTAAGAAATCAATATATTCACCAAATTAGTAAGAAGAAGTTGTAGGTAAAATAATACCTGTTTCGTATAGTCTACACGAAAACGTATTATTTATCAATAATGATATATAAAAAAATCTCAAGTTTAAAGTACATATTAAAATAGTTAAGTATGTTAAAATTAAATAGCCTCTTTGTTTCTCATATTATTTTTAATTTATGTGTACAACCAGTATCTTTACTCAAAGATAATTATTTTGTATAAAAAAGGCAACGTATTTCTTACCTGTAGATTTCCTACAGTAATGACTTTCTTAAGCCGGAAAACTGGAAATACGGTTTTGGACCAGTTCCAATGCCTCGTCGGTTTTTTTAGTTTTTGGGGACTTACATCCTCTCTGGTCACTGTCTGCGATACCGGTTGGAGAATGTTTCTTTTTCTCAATTACCACATTAACAAAACCTTTAGTCTCACCAAGTATCCTACAAAAGCATTCTTTACAAATTGGTCTCTCTTCGCTGGAAATCAATAACTTATACACACAGTAACAATCCCTATTTTTTTCTATGTAGCCAGTTGTTTGAGATTTCTTAGGTAATATTGTAATTGAATTAGACACAAATGCTGCTCTTTTGTCTCTTTGTCCTAGTTTCCAATAATCTTCAAAACACTGTTCTCTTTCAGTTACTGTAATCCTTTCAGCACATTTTAATCTACATAGACTCAAATCTTTTGTTTTCCTGCCATGAACTAACTTACCCTTTTCTGTAACGTAACTTTTTCCACTATTTCTTAAAATCTTGCATTCTTTTCTTTCTTTTCGTGATCTGCCTTTGTTTTTGTTTATGTTATTGTAAATGGTCTCTTTGTTGGGATTCATAGAAACTATAGTTTGCACTGCTGCACGTGTGTCGTCTGTTGTTGATAATGATGTAAGGCTCTTTTTCTGTATGTGTATATGTAAATCTTTCAAGTTCTCAGTTTGATTTACATTTCCAGTAGGCGCAGTACTTCGGATTTCCTTTTCCCTTCTCAAAGCTCCATCAATTTCCGCTTCCTGAGCATTAATTCGAGAACATTCATCTGATTCTGAAAAATTAAACAATAATTGTATTCAAGGATAAGTTAAGTTAGTTAACATTTATTGATAATTTCCTTACATAATTAATAATTTAATAATTATAATATTATTTTTAATATTAATAAGTCCGGCCCCACATGGAGTACTGCTGCCACCTTTGGGCGGGAGCACCTGGATACCAGCTTGGACCCTTTGAATCTATCCAAAGACGCGCTGTTAGGATTGTTGACGATCCCAAGCTCACAGGGGGTATTGAACCACTAAGTCTCAGGAGAGACTTCGCCTCCTTGTGTGTGTTCTACCGCCTGTACAATGGGCTGTGTTCTGAGGAATTGTTCGAGATGATGCCCACGGCCACATTTTATCAACGCACCTCTCGCCACCGACAGGGAGTTCATCCTCACATCCTTGCACCTCAAACATGCCGTACCGTAAGATTCCAGAGGAATTTCTTACCACGTACGATAAGGTTGTGGAATGAGCTCCCTGCCCAGGTTTTCCCAAGAGACTATAGCATGGGGTTCTTCAAGAAAGGAGTTATAAGGTTTTTAAAGGATCGGCAACGCGTGAGTGACACCTCTGGTGTTGCAAACGTCCATAGGCTACGGTAACTGCTTACCATCAGGCGGGCCGTATGCTTGTTTGCCACCTTGGTAGTATAAAAAAAAAAAAATAATAATAATTATGTCATCCCATTATTCGCAAATCAGCCTTTAGTGAACATTAATATAATAAAACAGTACTTACATTATTCTTGTCTTCCATGTCAAATAACAAACTTCAAGAAAAGCACTGCACATCGAACGTTCGGTATAATCGCAATGTTGATGTAGGTAATGACATAAACTTCTGTCACTTTTCGCGCCTTTTAACCGACTTCTTCTCTCTGTAACCTTCGTACTATAAACCATAGAGTAAAAAATTGCGTTATTGTTGGCAAACATAGGGATTTATTTCCCTAAGATACACTTTTTATAAACCTGATCAAAAACATTGAATCAATCATAGATTGATAAGTCGTTATATCAATGTGTTGACTGTATTGTGTTTGTTTTATAAGCCGAGTATAAGTTGATATGTCGATATATCAATGTGTTCACAGTATCAGTACCTACTCTCACAAGCCGGAAAGAGCGGCAAATTTATATGTATTGTAAATATCCTAATGTAGTAAGAAACAATGATTTACACACAGTTTGCAGACAATCGTTATTATCGAGGAAATAATAATGAAAAGTAGCTCTTTTAATTGAACTGATTTTTTTCTTGTTGATTTTTTTCCCCGCGTCATTTTGCATAATTTTTTAACATAAAGCCGTCTTCCACTATAATTTAAGCACCAATATCGTCAGTGGTCGACAGAGACTTAACAGACGCAAAGTAACAGCTATCTTTAATTAGGAACACGTACACTTCTGAGGGCCTCACAAATATTGATTGTTGAGTGAGGATCGAACCCGCACCCTTCCGCGGAAGGACAAGCGTTCCAGGAGCACCCGGACGCTGTCACTAGAGTGGATCCCGCGTAGCGCGGGCAGCCGCTGGGTGGGCCACTGACGTCATATCACTTCACCCGTGAAGGCGGGTGTAGGTGCAGAGACAGGGGAGGGTCTAGTCGATATGCCGGCCGCATAACCACCTTTAGGCCGGCGAGTCCGACATATCCGCAAAAAATCCGCGTAAAGCATATGCATCTCCCTACGCAATCTCAATGGGAGGTGACCCATCTTAACCACTATACACTCGTACCTATTTGAAGAGCCCTAAGTTTTACTTCAATAATACTGATAGGGTATTCTTCGTCATAAGACCTCCACAACAGAATTATCGCATTCCAAAATAAAAAGCTTTTAAAATAAGATTCATTGAGACTTTAATATCTACTAATTAATTAAATAATAATAATAATTAGTGATATTCTGTCACTGATTGCACAATCAGTGATTGAAAATAAACAAGGATTATTTTTATTACGAATGAAAACATAATTTACGTTTTGCGTAATAAGTCTGAAAACCATGCAATGTATAATCGAGATCAAAAAAACGTCTGCACGTTCGTTGAAAACGATGAACACTTTTAGGGAGCCTTCATTTAATTTTGAACTTTATGAATTTAAATTTAAGAACTAAATTGATTATTTGTCAAAGTACAGATGTATAATTGTTCGTATGTTTGCACGAGCGCGTCAATTTAATATCAATTGCCACTGATCTTCTTTTATTAATCAATCGGTTGTCTCGTCTGGTTTTATTGAAAGTCATTTTAAATCTTTATTAGATTCTAATCAAAATTCTTGTTTAAAACCACGTGCTGCGGCCGTATCTCGACGTTAGACGTTATGGTATCATAAGACTTTTTGTGTAGGTATAATTAATTTTATAATCAAAATTGTAAGTAGATATTTAATCGTAAGTAGGTATAGATAGACTTAGGTAGATGTGATTAAGACTATCTACTATTGCTTCTGCTATTTACTACGTAGGTACCTACTTTACTCCATTTTTCCAACAACAAACGAATTACCAACTACAGGTTATGCAAAAAAAAATAGTGTGTCTAATTTGTAGCTTTTATTAATCAGATGGGCCGTATGCTTGTTTGACACCTAATGTCAAACAAGCATACGGCCCATCTGATTCTAAGTACCTAAGTACCCATAGTTACCGTAGCCTATGGAGGCTTGTAAATCTTGTAATACCTGGTACATTACTGGCTTGTTAAAAAAATAAACACCTAGGTTTTGTGTTGGGATATTTTTTTAAATTAAGAACGCGTCCCTAAATGAGCATCGGAGACGTATAACAGATTCTGCTGGACGTTAAAACTTATGACACTGGGATTCTTAAGTGCAGTGTTCGATCGCTAGGCTGATTGCTAAAGTGGACTACATCTCTCAACTGTTGTTGATAAACTTAGTCTTCCAGAGACTAACAAAGATCCAGTTATGCTAGATTTTTAAATACTTACTGCCAGTTTTTGAGTGTTTACATCACTTACCTATTGCACCAACTAGGTACTAAACTATGAATTCCGTAGACTAAGATTTATGGCAATAAGCCAAAAATAATAAAACAAACGAAAGTTGTAATATGTATATTTTATATTTGGTTTACATAAAATTCTTGAAAGGCACAGGTAATACAAATGGAACTATATTTTAAAAACTAAGTTATTAGAATTTAAGTTACATAATAATATGAAACCCTTAAGACAGCTTTACATAAAGCTGAGTTCAGTGTACTTCATAAAAATAACCCTGAATTAAGAAAAGCGTAGATACCTATAGAAAATTGAGATAGGTACCTTTACAACCCACATAGTGTTTAAATTTAGAATACTGAATGCAGCTTTGTGTAAAGTCATTTTTCTTTTGAGGGTAGACGTAGATACTTGATGAAAACAAGTTAAGTACAATAAGTACCTTGAAGTAGATTAGATACACATTTGCTCTTGAGCTGGTAGACTAGGAATAATTACCGCATTCATATTATCTAGCAAATTTCAGTTGTCCCGGCAAACTGTGGCTATGAAGTTTTTGTGAGGTCAGTGGCTACGAAACAAGACTTCTTAAAATATCAATCTGCGCAGGCTAACTAATGAACGACAAAGTTTTTTGACGAGTAAGTATTGTTCCTAGGTAGGAACAATACTTACTCGTACGACAACAACACTCGTACAACGAATATGTAGGTACATATTCGTTGACTTTGGAGCCTTCAAAAGCGAGGTGCAGCCTTTGGAGGAAAGGTGTATCACTACCTAACCCCTTTGTGCCACCTGCTGAAGATCTTCCACCCGGACATACATTGCCGTGGCAGGTCTGGAAGACTTTAAATAGACTCCGAACTCAGGTTGGCCGGAGCAAAGAAAACTTGTTCAGGTGGGGGTTTACAGATGGTACAGATCTGGAATGCTCATGCGGTGTAGCCCATACAATGGCCCACCTCACATCATGTCCTGCATGCCCTAACACCTGCACGCAAGAGGACTTGATGGCTGCCTCTGACAATGCAGTCAACGTAGCTAAATTTTGGACCGCTATAATATAAATTAACGATGTTTGCCAACGAAACGCTAAGAAGAAGACCTACATATTGTACCAATCGACTAGTCAACTGTCGGTGTGTATATTGATTACGTTTAAATAAAGAACAGCGTAACGGGTGATGGATATGATGGACGAAAAATTTTTTGTCCAGACTCTGTAATATTTTTTGTCATCCATAAGCAATTATATTTTATAGGTAGCTACTGACAAACTTGACTTGCATCTTGCTTATTTTTCTTACCAATCAATGAATAAGAAAGAGAATGATGATGCTCACCTAATCTACTGATTTGTCGAGTAGAAGCTTTAGCGTCACTTCATTCCTGTATACCTTTAAAAAATTTCATGGGCGGATCTATAGGACTTAAAAAAAACAAAATACAAAATATTTTTACATTAAACTTATAATTTTAATAAACATAGAAGCTAGACTTAAAAATTGCGTTGACTGGAAATGCTCGATAAGTTACACAACAAATCTAACAAAGTTTTGTTGAACATTTTGCATGTTATCTTTTGATAAGCCACATTTTCCTCCTAGATTTTTAATAGATTAAGGGGCGGTTCAAGTCAAACTCACTGTCTGCAGCCATACGTAACTACTACCTAGGTATATGAGCTAGGGTTACGCGGTATCTTAATTTTACAATTTTCTAGTCTTATGTTCTCAGACTGAACTTACAATACGTCATTATGATATGCGTAACGACCTACGTCAGTCGTTGCACATCAAGCGTCTCGGACGCTGATTGGTTACTCAGCTGAACAACGCCGCCATATAAGCTATAGGTATATAAGGTATTGGCTATGACTACTATGCTTATATTTGTGGCTAATAGTAAGATCGAGCTGTGTTATTGGGTCTTTCTGTTAGCAAATTTTCAGTAGCACGACAAGCAACAGCATCAGTCCAGCGCCTGATCTCTCTCCAGTCGTATCACAGCTGTAGGCGAAATTCGTTCAGGAAAATTGTCGGTATGCTACCTACGAAGTTTCAGTTTATATTCGTAAGTGTAAGTCGTTTTTATTAAGAATTTCAACAATAGAAGGTATTTTCGTTCGCCAATCTTCGTTTGCGTATAAAAGTTCAAATAATATGTAGGGTAGGTACCTATGTGTACATATCTATGAATATATAAATGTCAAATGCACCACAATGTCGCTTATCAAAACATACTCACACACTTAAAAAAATATACGATATCTAATATTGATTTAGGTTAAATATATTAATTTTTAACATACATAGATGAACTTTACAAACTCTTAAAGCCTAAATAAAATATTAGTATACTTAAGGTACATAATTATACTTAAACTAGAGATACAAACTATTTTTTGACATAAACTTAACATTCCATAGAATACAAATAAAATCTCATCTTGATTGAAATATAGAGGCAGTTTGTTCATTTCACAACATAATAAAGGCAGTGAAACTAAAATGTTTCGAAATACTTTTTTATTACCTAGTTATACATTATTAGGAAGAGTTTTTGTCAGGAAGAGGAGGAAGGCTGTAGGACTTTCCATCTGGAGTCATCCAACATGTTGGAGGGTCGTGATTATGTCTGCCGATGCTTTCCGTAACTTTCCCAGCATTGTTTATCCTTAGTTTAGCCGGACAACACCGACTGAAGAAATACCAACAATACCATAGTTGGCTTCCATATGCCTTCTTGTACATAAACCGGAACGTGTGATTCTGATATATAAATAGTTTGGAATTTCCTCTCGTATTAATAAATATACCTGCAACGAAAAAAATGCTTTGTAACTCATAATATGATATTGGATCCTGTAGTTTAAACACTATGAGGAAGGAAACTTCATAATTAAATACAACATATGCATGTGGAAATTTTGATATAACCTGAGGAAAAGGAAGTCTGGGTTGCGGTCAAAGGTTAATTATTACAAAATAGCAGTAAAACTAACAGTAAATGTTACAGCCACCATGCGGCTATGAATATATTTAGTTTTTTACAGTTTTGACAAAAATATGTAGCTTTTATTGGATATTGGTGACAATTACATACATTATATTCAGCTAGTATATATACCTCAGTACAGACTCGGTCGTAAGAACAAATTTAATTGTAGTGCTTATAAAAATATCTAAATTTAAAAATGATTTTTACAGGTTCAAAGTAATTAATTTGGACTCTAATTAGATTCAAACATAGAACATAATATCAGATGAACAAAAATACAATAAATGACAATTTGTTACCATTACATATATGTATGTTTCATATTATGAAATATCCACTTTCCATTGTGACTAGGCAATTTAGGCATTGTGTTATGACCTATTCTTGACAATTACTTATTACATAACTAAATATTATATTCAAACAATGTTACATTGTATTATAATTTTATAAGCATATCTTTTATGTAAAAATATTATGTCAGAATGTTCATTCAGACTACCTAATCTCAGAAATCAGTTAACGAATTTTAATGAAATTTAAATGTGTCTTATTTGGTGCAACTTAAGAGTTAAAATAGTTTAAACAGTGAAAGCAATTTTTAAAATGCAAATGTGCCATGGGTCCTAAACTGCAGGTCAGGGGTTGACTGTACAACAGTCAACCTTTGACCAAGGTGGGTGCAATTTGACCGAAATGTTGGGTAACCAAAATATGAAACAACAATAATCAAATATACAATTTAGACCCATTGTCTATTATAGTAATGATTTGTTTAGAAATGTGTTACAATCACATCTAATGAAAGTTATTAAAACTTGTGTTAGAATGGAAATTCAAAACAAAAGTTGTACCTAATTGTATGGTCATAGTATTGGTAATGAAACCGCTCTATTTATATTTGTTTTCTAAAAATGTATGACTAAGTAGTTTTATATTTGTAGTTACTAGTATCACAACAAATATAAAACTAGTTCTAAGAGTTCCTCAGGCATAACTAAAGTTGGGGGCATACTTGTTTGATTTCTAAGTATTATTAGTAAGTATGGTGAATTAAAGTATGACAATCTCGTACCACACTCAAAATATGCGCATTTGTATGTAGTTGCATGTAGTTGTGGAGAATAATCTACAATTGCATTAAAATAACTTAAGAGTTACACTAGATAAAACTTAACAATCATTTAAAACTGAAAATAAAAATACATTTTAAATTACTGTTTACATAAGAAGTACATAGCTAATGTTGTTGGTGTAGATCTATTCAATATTTTTTATAGTTTTTCTTTCAGACAACAAATGACTAGGTAGGTGCTTAAAACGTAACTCAAATTATACATACATTACAATAATATACATATATCTGTAAATCAGTGAAATCGTAATTTTATTAAGATCCTTCCCAGGAAAACAACAGATACTCAAATTCTTTATTTTCCTGGGAAGGATTTTACATTTTTAGAAAAAAATCCCTGAGCAGACAAAACTTTATACTTACTGGTTAAATTTACCATATTATTTATTTATGTTGAATGACACATATGATGAAAGTAACAATTAATAGTAAACGTAACATTAGTACTTACAACACATAATATAGTTTACAGATAAATAAAATTCTTTTTTTTTCTCTTTATATTTACTTGACCATGTAGGTTACCCTTATTGACATTAAACTTTTCATATCCTATTTTGAAAAACTTTTTTAACCACAGCTTCAAACTTTTTTTTGGTTAAAGATGGTACCACCTACTACTTATAAAAAGTTTTTGGTAACAAAGACACTTTCAACTTAGTTTCAAAACAAATGTCGATGAGGAAAAACACATCATTCGGTTAAAACTGTTTTAAATGCATTCCCAAACACTTATTACGATCAAACTTATAAACACTTGTTAACAGCACAAGTTTATAGATATCACTCAACTTTTTTATTTCAATAACTCTCAAGAAATATTATTTTTAAAAAAACTTGGTAACAAAATACACAATTGTATTTAACACTAACATTAACACAAAAATTATTATGTCTAATTAATTGAATAGGTAACTAAAATCGATCCAACCAAATACATTAGCTGTTTTCTTTACGACGAAACACGTTTGTCAATCTGTCATATTTAGTGTAACATGACAATGACGTCTATTCTCAATTCTGACATTTTATTAAGTACATTAAGTACCTTACTAACTTTTTTACGATCGGATATTATATTCCGTCAAAATGTTCGTCGATATGACGGTCGTGATTATAAGGGCGAAGCGGTCAATTTTTTTAAAATAAATTTCCTGATTTGTATCATGATTCGAAGCACCATTTCTCAAAGCTTGTGGAAATACTGAGTTTTTAAATGCATTTGGGAGGTATTACATGTTCTTAAACGTAACGATGATAACTTTTTTTCATAATTTGCAAATAATATATCATCATCATCATCTCAGCCAAAAGACAAATAATATATATTATATTATTAATTTCGATCGTTGACTGCAAATTTACATTAATATTTTAGCCTATTAAGACGTTATCTGTACTTCTGTAAGATAAATTTGACTCAAAAAACTAGTAATTTATTTGTAATTTTAAAAGGTTTCAAATTAAAATAATCACACATTTGTTAGTTATAAATATAATATATTTACTTACAAATTTAAATTTTTATTTGAAGTTAAGACGCTACAAATAAAATATTTGGTACTTATAGCTTAAACTTTCTTACAAATTATTACTTATGCTAAAATATATTACAACGTAGATACACTGAGTGAATTCAGTTCGAGATAAATGTAGATAACTCTCAGTTTCAGGTATAATTACCTTAACGATGTTTGGCAAGTAGCAGATGAACTTCTATATTGTTGTTTCAAATTTGAGGCCAATTAAAAAATAATGTAAGTGAGTATATCCTGTTTTATATTAAAATGAACTTAATTTTAATCAATACTTACTAATATTATTAATGCGGAACTAGGTAACTCTGTTAATTCGTATGTTAGTTACCTTCTCACAATTAAACGGTAGAATATAATTAAATTTGGCAAGGAGATAGATTATAATCAAAGACATGTATGAATTTGCTATTTTTCATCGCAATAATCGACAACACTACACTAACATCACAGGATGTTAGTGTAGTGTGTATATGTGAATAAATTAATAAATCTACGCGTGAGCCGCGGGCTACAATAATTGGTCTAAGTAAATTACCTTACTAAATAACCTAAATAAATGATCCTCATTAACTAACTAACATCTAACTAATATCTTATTTGGTTGCTCTTTACCGAAATCACGTTTTTTTGAGAACGTATGCCTTGTCCTTTTTTTCATTGTGACTAATGGGTTAAACTCATAGGAGACACATGGGAAATAATGATTTCCTATAATTTTATTTATGTTAAGTAATTATTAATAAAATATAAAATAATATAATAATTTTTATATAGTAAACAATTTTTGTCGATTGAATGTGTGCAGGGAAACGAAACGTAAAATGTAGTAACTTAAACATTATTTTGTTAGCTGGCAAGAAACAAAGTGAAGTCAACAAAGTTTCATTCAGCAGCACAGATAAAAAGAAAAAAGTAACAGCGTCCAAACTGAACTTATACCTAGCGTGTGCCGTGATTAGTTTCTATTTTATAATTTTATTGTTTTTATATTTTAGCGACTGGTAGTAATAATGCAACGTCGTGTGCTAAACATTATTTTTTTTATTTTGAAATTGAAATCAGTGTATGACAGCTTAGACTTAGAAACTTAAACTGTGTAGGTTAGAAGCGCGCGAATTAGTTTTAGAAAGTTTGTTTTTCGGTTTAGAGTATTTTTTTGTTTGTTATTAGTTTGGGAAGAATAATAAATTGAGTTATTAAAGACATAGTGTGATTAATTGATGGTTGTAATACTACAGTATAATTTAGAAGACGTAATATGAAAGCTTGCTAACTGGTCGTCATTATCAGATTATTATTTTGTAATTAAATCTGAAATAATTATGTATTTTGCGAATTAAAACTTTAAAAATAAAACCGTACATTAACTTGCAACTTGTTTTTCATTTATACCACCACAAACTCATTTTAACTATTACACCACCACATTTACTAACTAAAACATCACAATTTCAGTGGCTAATTTCATACCGACACGAAAAGGGAGCTTGTTATTGGTGCATGAAGGATTTGCATTTCGGCTGAAGAACAAACTGGCGTATGGAAAGAAACAGTGGTACTGTACTTCGCGCACTAAGACTGGATGCACTGTGGATGTGACAACTGTCGTACACAGGCTTGGAAGTGTCATCAAAAGGGTACGTAACTCACACAACCACCCAGCACATGGATTCTACCGTCGCAATGACGGTTCTTTCAAAGTTGTATAATAAATTTAAAAGTAAGGTAAAGTCGGCTACAAATTCAACCTATAATAAATATCATGTTTCACACAATTTTATTGTATCAAGTAATTACTCCATACCAATTATTCTTATTATAAGAATATAGAGTTAATACCATGTACTTTAGTTACATATAAGTAAAAATAAATTGTAGAGAGTTTAGTAGGTGTGAATTTGGAGACACAACTTTTGAATCAAATATGCTGTATATATTCTGCTAATTTAAGAGATTGAATGTTTTAGTAATATCTTTTAATGATCATGTGTTGGAGTTATTAAAACATACTCCATTTTAATATTACATTTGTAGGTACAATCAACAAATTAGTTTCCAACGCCATTGTAGACCCTCATTACAATTAGCATTTTGTGACTATTTGTGATAATGGTTTCACTGTATGACTATAGTTTTTCTCTTCTGCCACTTGCAGAATTGTTGAAATTATCATGGCTTATGATTTCAAAAAATAAAATATAATAGTTTATTCAAAGCATTTCCATACTTGGCAATTCCATACTGCAGGCCTCTGGAAGTGACTAGTGTTCTTAAGGTCTGTGCCCTGTGGTTTTGTGACATTGCTGTAAAATCAAAGATTTAATGGGAAAACTTTTACCAGTAGCATTAGGATCAAATTGGTTACCCATCATACATCATCATAAGTACACACGGCAACAGAGATAGCTGTACAGGGTAGCTATATGAAGATTCGTTTTTTAAGAAAGCCATTGTATATTATCTGTGGAATTTGGTAATAGTGTACAATTAGACTAAACCTACAGATAAAAATATATTCGACAAATTCATATACATTGGTTTTCCTAAAAAACTAAACTTCATATAGCAGCCCTGTATAGCTATCTCCGTTGCCGACTGTACATCTAATATTATGATTTGTCTAACCAATATTATGTAGAATAAATCTGTTATAAGTGGTAAGTGTAATGAAATGTGTATCACACTAATTCAGCTATTTATTATATAATTACTGTGATTTAAATTTGACTATTTTAAGACTGATTTTGAACAATCTACCTCAAATATACATTTTAGTAACATAAATTTTACCTTATTTTAATCACCTATGTTTAGTAATTTATACAAATATTTTCAGACTGATTTTGAACTAAATTAAGAATGTAATTGATACTTATTTCTTAGTATAATATTTTAAATAAATAAACTGTAATGAATTTAATTACCTTATTTTATTTAACAAAAAAAAAGTGCCAAACAGGTCTTTGATTTTTGTATCCAAATAAATTCTACCTCAAATCAAGTATTATATTTAGTTATGTAAAAAATTTATGGATTAACTGGTGTTACTTGTATGGTACTTATTGTTAGAATTAAATTAGACTGAATTAATTATAAGTTTTGGTTTAAATAAAATACCTATGTTATAATGTTGGGACTTTTGGCTAAAATAAGACTGAATGTGTAATACTCATTTTCCACCTCAAATGTGTTTTGTATGATTTATAATTTTAATAAACTCTTGTCTATGCATATTTTATTTTATTTATAGTTTATCTGTTTTCTGGGTTTAAGACCTACTTCAAAGGTTATACAGAAAAATAAAGAATACAACTTTCTTCAAGGGTTTAATTTTTTATTACTATATTGAATAAAACAACAACGGGCCCTGATTATCAAATAGCTCACATAGTTATGTTGCACTAAGTTGCTCTTGCTTAGTAGTTGGTAGGATAATATTGGTACAAGTGCAAACCCTTATAACTTTTAAACCATTACTGACAAATTTATGGCTTTGGGAATCTACTTTTTAATATTTTTACAAAATATTGGCAAAGCTTTGATATTAAAATATCGCAGCTGCCGCGCCATTGAAACCCACAACCACAAAAGGATCCTTCTTCGCAGTGAACACGGATACTTGTGTTTTCGTGCATTTAAACCGAAGTATCTTTTTATGGCCCGCCCCAGAGAAGCCTCGACTTGAGACACAAGTTGCAACAGTCTCACATTCTGATGGCTGATAAAAGCGCATCACCCGTATTATCATGTGCATAGCAGTGCATGTTGTCTATAGATAACTTGTCATTGATATGGAGAATGAACTGCGTTGGGGCAAGCACCGGACCTTGAGGTGCACCAGCGTAAATGGTTTTCTTGTCGGAGCAAGAAGCGTCGACAACGATGTTTGTGCTCCGATCATACAAAAAGGTGGCCAACCATCTGTGGAGTCTGTCGGGGATTCCATTCCATATGATGGTAACTTCGATAGAAGGGTTTAGTGCCAGACCCTGTCAATTTGGCGATGTCAAGGCTGACGGCAATAGCCTTACCCTTGCTATACCTACATGGTCTCTGCCGAGCACCTCTCGGCAGAGACCTTGTATATCAAGTACAGGAGATCACCAGCCGAACGGCCCTGAAGGAAACTGTACTGCGATCGCTTGAGATACTGTAGGAGTCGGAGGTTAATGGCTCCATTCAACGAAGCAACGACGTTACCACTGTCGCCTGTAGTTAGACAGGTTCGACCAGTCACTCTTTTTAGGAATCAAATGCACATGAACCACCTTTCACGAATATAGAACCCTACTGGAGTTGTAGGAGAGGCGGTACAGGCATGCTAGAACAAAAATATAGTTCCTCAAATTTCTTATCGCCAGTGTATAGCGGGGACAGGGCGAGCAGATATCTAATGGCAACATAGGTAAAAGTGGTCCAAAAACTAGTACCTGTCCCTTTTACGCCAACTGTGAGGAGCTACACGCAAGCAGTGCGCAGGAAAAATAAGAAGGTACCGATAATCACAAATAGCTTATTTATAACTATCGGTGCCTCCGTTGTGATTTTCGGCGTTATCGCCGAAAACTAAAAAACATCACTCTTTCTTTTTACAAAAACGACCACTGTCAACAAATGCCATAGTTCGAATGGGTTTTCGTCTGCTCCTTTTTAGTTTTGTTGATTTAGTTGGTTTAAATGTTTGTCTAACTACTTTGTGATTATGTTCTTCGTACATCTCAATTGTTGTGTCGTCTTCAATTTCGCCGGCTCCAGAAGAGATTGCATAAGCCTTACAAGACTTGGATTTGATATAGGAACATACCCACCGTGTAGAGTTTTTGGTTTTAAACCTTATGTAGTAGGTGTAGCCGTTGATATTGAGCAAGGACTTCCCACTACGTGACTTGCACGTAGTTACTGCAAGAAATTACCAGAAATATATTATTTATCAATTTCATCATTAACGAGAGTACCTTACTTACGCCGTTGTAGGCAGGCATCTAATTATTACTCTGATCATAATAATATAACATTATCAAAGAAATAACCACCACCAAGAGCACAATCCTTTAATCTAAGAGTGTAGGATAAACTATCAATTTTTACAATGAACTAAAACGAACATTATTTAATACGTGATTTTTTTTTTTTTTTTTTATACTACCAAGTAGGCAAACAAGCATACGGCCCGCCTGATGGTAAGCAGTTACCGTAGCCTATGGACGCTTGCAACACCAGGGGTATCACTCGCGCGTTGCCGACCCTTTAGAAACCTTATAACTCCTTTCTTGAAGAACCCCATGCTATAGTCAATTGCACGTCATCCCTAGTATCTATTATTTTAAAGGTATAATTAGAGCTGTTGAATCTAAATAATAACATAATTATGGTTGCAATGCTTTATTCCGGTACTTTACGCCATTTAAGGCATCACATTACTCATGTAGCTAGGTACATGTAGGTATATTTAAATGTTCAGAATAAGTACCTACTATCATACACAGAATTAAATAGCTACACACTAAGTACCTAAGTCATATATTATAAATACCTATCTATACACATATAATTGCTTTTCCCGACTGACTGACTGATCATCAACGCAGAGCCTAAACCGTTTGGGCTACCAATCTGAAATTTTGGACACTCTCAAGTGACGTAAGTGAGCACTAAAACGGGATTTTTGGATATTTCACTCCCAAGGGATTAAAAGTCCTTCATTTTCAAAGTAAGCAGCATGAAATCGCACATAGGTACCTGCTTCATGTTACAAATAAATGTATCGGTGTTTTTCGACATATGAGGGAAAAAATAGAGGTATGGAAGTTCTTTATTTCCAAAGTAAAAAAGCATGAAATTGATTTAATTAGCTTTTGGTAAGAAACATATTACCTATATATCGGGATTTTAAAAAATGTTAACACTAAAAGGGGGAATCAAATAAAAAACGATGATACCTACCCTAATATAAAAAAAAAAGTTAAACCCGTGCGAAGCCGGGGTAAGCCGCTAGTTATTTTTATAGATAAGTAGGTATTCATAGTTTTCTATTTTGGCAGTCGTTAGTTTAAACTCTAAATAATCTGAAGTTGTACAAAGTAGGTACAGTTTACCTAATTGAATAAATAATTATATTATTAGGATGGCATAATGAATGAGATCTCTCTCTTAAAAGTTCACGGAGACTAATAATTTCACGTCTGCCTCTTGTTTTTATTCAAACTGTTTACAGATTTATCTTCCTTTGGGTAATATATGCCGTTCCTGAATTCGGGAACGGCATATTCACATTTAAAAGGCCTTAATTTATTCAGTTTTCTTGGATATGACATTTGCAGATTATTAGTTAAGTTATAAGATCTGGAACGGACATAATTTTCTACGTAAAGAAAGATAAATATCTTAATTAAAACATGAACACAGGGCTGTGTTCTTAATCTTACTTTAAATAGGTTTACAAATACCAATAAGTAAGTATCTACGATTGTATCTATTATATTAAGTACTTTTGTGCATAATACCTAGTAGGTATTATGTATTAATAGGGAGAAAGCGTAAGTAACGCCATCTAGGGAAGGAATAAGGATTGAACAACTTTTAACTTAGGAAGTCGTTGGAGTTAGAAATACATAGGTAAATATTACAGAAAATGCAAATAATAATGAATAAATAATATTTTATTAAAAATAATGTTGACGATAAAAATCAATCGGGAAACAATTCAACATATTTATGCTCTTTGAGTTCATGGCAAGATCGCTTTTATTATTTTGTTACTAGCACAAGTATTGTATGAATAAACCAAATAAATAACTAAAATTCTCAAATAGTAGATATGGCTTAAACGACAACATAGGATATAACTACAGTGCCAACGGACTAGCTACGAAAAAGAATGGAGATAGGCATTTTCATCGTCCTCAGAAATATGATCGCGCGATGATGTTATTAAGACAAGCAATATATATTTAATAACAGCCACGTTTAATCAACGAACCTCTCGCCACCGACAGGAACTTCGTCCTCACATCCAAGCACGTCAAACATGTCGTGCCGTACGATTCCAGAGGAATTTCTTACCACGTACGTAGGTTGTGAAATGAGCTTATTGTCCACCGCTTATTTACATCTTGGAGTGAATTTAGCTTCATTCAAGCGTTAGCCGTTGCAGATCTATAGGTACATCTTCAAATTACGCAGAAAAAATGTTATATATAATGAAACCACTCAATATTTCTATATCCGTTTTCTTATCTTAGGGATACTCCTTCTTAAAGCCCTAGTGTAAAAAAACGGGTCGGCAACACGCAAGTGTTACCTTTTGGTATTGCAAGCGTCCATAGGCTACGGTAACTGCTTAACATCAGGCGGGCCGTAAGCTTGTTTGCCACTCAAGTAGCTTAAAAAAAAGTCGATCTCGGAGCAGAATTCAAATCTGCGCCCCCCGAGTTCCGGCCCAGCGCACAACCAATTCCAATACCTTAATTATAATTCCAATACCAATTAAAAGGTTCGAATTCTGCTCCGGGCTTGACTTTTTCCCCATTGCCACAGAATACTTAATATTGGCTACATGTACCATTGTTTTAAATATTGAAATATATAAAGTTGTTGTGCCTATCTTAACACTCAGTCAAGTCAGCCAGCCTTTTTTATTAAGTTGATTGAATTATATGCAAAACATTAATGATAAAACTATCATTGTTTAGGTATCAATAGAATCTGCAGGAAAATCTTTTTCATCAGCAGTTTATGCCGTTCTCGGTCGTCCCGGTATTCACGATGGCTTATTAGATAACCAGAGTTTTAGCTTGTTGCCAATGGTTCTTCGTGGTATGCAGTACTTATGACTTGCTTTAGTTTGCGACAATTCTCCACTTGTAACGGATGCCATACATTCTCTTAAAACTTGTTGACTATAAGCTTTGTAAGGGCGGGCTGCATATCTATGTTTCCGCTTTTGAACTGAAAGATAAACATTAATATCTTTGGAATAAAAAGCTTACCGATCTATTTGATTCTACTGCTCAGCCTAGCTACTTATTTATGTTCCATTTCTAAATGTTATCGGCTAAAACATAACTGTCAATATTAAAAATATAAGTAGTAGTTCCGCTTTCATCAATTCTAAAAGATTTGGCAGTGTTGGCAGAAAGTGATTCAGATCACAGTAATAAAGGATAAAGAAAACTTCAATATGTAGATATCTCAGCAAATTTTAATATATTACTAACTACAAGTAAACTTTTAATAAAGGCACCTTAAAATAATATAAGTAAACGTGGCATCGTTTTAGCATCTATTATTAAACCTGGCAACGTATGTATATAATTTTTCCAACCAAGCATTTAAATTGTTTAAAGTATGAATATGACATTCGCAACAAATGAAATAACAACACCGTGCTTTATGCCCACACATATTATAATATTAACAACTTACAAAAAAAATATTAGTATATTTACTCAACAAACATATTTCTTAAATAAAATATCAACTTTCAGATATTGTGTATTTAAATCTACATAAAACTAATTAATTGTAGATATTGCGGAATAAATATAATTTGCGAAAACAAGACTCGGGGTCACAAGGTGATTTTCTAATTTGAGAGAAGACAAGAGGCTCAGCCCCTCTAGACAAGTGGCATAAACGGTAGTCAAATCGAAAAGTCAAAAAAACAAATGTATGGGATTTGACGTAAGTTTACGACTTTATATCCTAGACTTACGTCAAATTCCATACATTTGTTTTTTTGACTTATCGATTCGACTATCGCTTATGCCACTTGTCTAGAGGCTCTGGTCTACCTACTAGAGGCGATTTTGGATTGCTGACTAGCTGATTTAATTCGGCGAGTAGTGTGGATGTCACAGAATCGTACAAGTCTGTGACATCCATATATTAACAATGATTTCTCTCTTTGTACTCTAATAATATAATAGTTTGGAACCGTAGTCATCTGATTTTTCACGGAAGGTAAAGGTGGTATTTGTGTAGCGTAATATGTATGAAAGTATAAAGACAATAGGATTAGGAAGGTCGGTCGGGGAATAAGATAGTGGCAATCAATTTAATTAATGGAATTTACTTTTCAGAAATCCATTACTTCCAATAAAAAGAAATAAGTACGTGCTGGATTTTTTAAATGATTTCCAGTCTCCATAGGTATGGTTACTTTTGCGAAAAGGAAGGTGGTGATACCTGAATCCCAGCCCAGCTAGGTAGGTTGATTTTTTGATGGCATTAACAATACGAAATCGAGTGCCTTGGTGGTCCAGTGGTTGCAGTATGCGCCTGCTGTGCACGAGGTTGTGGGTTCGATTCCCACACAGGACAATACTTTGTGTGACCCACAAAGAGTTATTCTGAGTCGGGGTGTAATTTGTGTCCATTAATTGTATGTTTGTAAAGTCCCCCGCGACACAGAGCTTGTTCCCTAGTGCGGGAGTTGTCTTTTAAAAAAAAAAAACATGTAAACCTGGTGAAACGGGCTAGTAAGAAAGTTCCTAGATAAGAGTTGAACAAGCAAAAATGGTACCAGGTGCTCTTGATGCCAACGGATTTAGCATTTTTAATATATGTCACACTGTTTAATTGGTATTTTGATATGGCTTTGACCTTGTGGTAAGTGGTTATGTTGTCCCAAAGCCGTAATAATAACATTGTCGTCCGTAGTCAGGATGCAAGCCCTGCAGTTCTTTACCCTAGAACAGTACCACCGCCAGCCATTCCTCAGAGGATACGGGTATCGCGAGTACGTATACATTTTGTATAATATTAAAGGCCGCCCGCGCTTAGAAGTTATTTCCAGAGCTGAAATTTAGAAACACATGAGTTTGAAAGTCTTGCAGTTTTTTGGTCTATCTTAGATATTCTAATAAATGAGAGAAAGTTTTCTTTATGTAATCTTTCGTAATTAGTACCAACCCGTTATTTTTTAACTTGTTTATTTTTTTCGGCTATAAGAAAATCATTTATTCGTTCAAATACGCTATTCAAAGGCTCCTCGGATTTAATACTATGAAGAGTAATAGTCAAATTATACCAAAAAAATATTTTATTAATCAACCGCTATACCACAATAATAAACTTACGAGATTAACTAAAATAATATACAATTACATGGGATTTGGTCTCATAACCAGATGATTGAAAACCGTTAATATCTCATAAGATCCATATCTCGAAACCTTATTGCAAAATAATCAAGTCTCAAAACATCCATATCCCATAATATTATTTTCATTTTAATTATTTTTGTATGAGTGGATATATATGGTGTGTAAAATATTGGTGTTTTAAAAATAATTGATGGCTTTTATTTCCTGTGTGCCTTTTCATTGTGTTAGGTTAGGTTAGAACTGCGACCTATTGGGACCCGCTGCCTGAGTACTTATATAACGCTATCAGACATAATTTCTACATCACAAATTTTTACGTAGTTCTAAACAGATTAAAATATCGATTAATTTAATTTATTTTATGCCTTAGAGAACGAGGATATGACATTAAAAATACAACTCATACAAAAAAAATAATATTATGGGACATGGATGTATTTAGACTTAATTATCTTGCAACTTGACCGTTTTGAGCTGCAATTTTATTGCAACTAGGAAGTTTCGAGATTTGGATCTTATGAGATATTATGGATTCATGTATCAATCAGTTTCTATAATAAGGGGCTCTCTTAAAGCACTCAACACATGATCGGGTTTAAGATAGTACTTTGGAGGATCGTGACAATGTTCTTCGAAGGCAGAAATTATATAATTATTGGTATCTGTAAAAACACAGCCCCTACAATTCTTAAGAGTCGAGCAGATCCACCGGGACTTGTTCCCTTTATCGTACTGCTTGCGGTAGGTATACTTTCTAAATAAGAGCATCTCTTTGCCTTTGCGAGATGTAATGACCATTGCTGTGTCTGTGAAGAAGGAATAGATATTATTTTATTCATTATTTATTGAATCTCTTTATGATGAAGCTTTTATCTAAGAGCAAATTTATGTGTACAAACCACTTTAATACAAGTACTCTACATTAAACAACCACTTAATAAGTTACAACAGCTACGTTTTCTACGCAAATCAAAACAAACTTTCGTAAAATCATAATTACCATTTTGATCAGCTTCAACTTGGTTCATTCTTGTAGACTGAGGATGATCGTGTTCCTCATTACACATAAGAATCTCATCATTATCATTTAAATATATAAATGCTCCACAGTTTTTGTTTAATGAGCAGTTCCAGCGAGTTCCATTCCTGGACTTGTAAGCTTTCCTGTATCGATGACCTTTATATTGAAGAACTGTCTTTCCTCTCCGCGATTCTACAAAAATAGCCACGTCTACGTTTTCTTCAGGTTCTTCTTCAAGTTCTTCTTCAAGTCCTTTTTCAAGTTCCTCAAGTTCTTCTTCCTCTAATTCTTCGTACGATAATATACTTGTGTAATCTGGATCATCATCTTCGAATTTCAGTTCTATCTTCGAAATGCGCTCTAGAAGTTAAAAAATAATTTAGTTTTTAGAGGGTGATCTAATTTAATTAGCATTTTGTTAACCCAGCTCTAATGACGTTTAAAGGATTCGATTTCTGGAAAATGAAACTAACTTCAAAAATAGGCAACTTTATTAAAGCTTCTTTTCAATAGTCATTCAACATAAAATTCAAATAAAAACAAATCAAAATCAGTATAAACAAAATAGGTACTTCAATGAGATCGATACGATAAACAAATAATCAAGTTATACACTGTAAAATAATTACATCATTCTATCTTGGAATACTCGACAAAAAATTGGTTCATGAGTATGAGTATTTCCCATAGAAGTGATTTGGAATTTTTCGTTAACATAAACATAGACCGCACATTTATTTTGAGTTGGTTCGTCACAACACCATCTTGTACTTCCATTGACTGTAGCTTTCTTTTTGAAAGTATACCCATTAACTATGAGTAAGGTCTTACCCGAAGACAATGTGACAACTGAAACTGAATAAAAAACCTTGCAAATAAAAATGATGGACAAAATTAGTATAGAGCACTTGAACTAGGAGCTTGACTATAAGCTGTGAATAAATGAAAGAATGGATATTACTACTACTACTTATTAAATTACTAATGGAACTAAACGCAACTAAAATATAATTTAATTATGGTGATTAGGGATGTCAAAATCCCATAGAACATGACTATTTTATTATTGGGAAATATTTGTCTAAATATATTTAGACATATTTTTTTCTAAAAAATAAAATTAAACCCATATTTACGCAATTAACACTCTAAATAATTAAGAAATTGGGTCGTTAAAACTTTTCAGAAACTTTGTTTCCTTTTAGGAATGTTTTGGCTTTACTCAATAACTTTTTGTAATTAAAACTAAACCTTTTTATGAATTAGGTAGGTCTAGTTTTATGATGATATTTCTATTTAATTCCTAATAATTGGAGTTTATTTTAACTTTCGCAATTGTTTGCGTCCGAATACTAAACTTACAGGTACATATTATTAGACTGACATCATTCCAAACTGAACCGTTGTCTGTTTTTTTTCCTAACTTATATTTATATGTACGTTGTATGTATAACAGTGAACTAATAAATAAAAATGATTGCCATATGTTTACTTGCTTTTTCAAACTTAAATTATTATACAAGTCATTTTTTATCATTTATCATAATAAGAGCCTTTTTTCTTTTCGGATTCTTTTTTCTTTTCGCCACTTACTTCGTAATATAGCTTTTTGATGTTCTGATAGTTCCGAAACCTTAACGTATTTACTTTTAAAGTACTTTCTTTTCAGTGCCTTATACTTTTCAGGATTGTTTTGCTTCAATCGTTCTCTATATTTACGTTGTCTCTCAGCATTAGTCATTGGTCGTTTCACTAGAACAAATACAAATTACCCAATGATAACTATCGTTCTTGCAACGTATAGACAATTGACCCATTCAGGCAAGCATCCGTATACTGTCAGGTTTATCGTATTAAGAATAAAACAAACCAATGTAAGTTTATATAATGAGTAATTCAATAGGGACAAGATTTACATCAAGTGTTTAACATAATTATTATATTTTGTTCTAACAATACATTAAAATATAGTATTTACATGACTGGATACTTGAGATTTTGGCACGAGGAAGGCAATTTATTCGCTCCGTCAAAATCAATAAGCGTACAACTTAGCCAAAATAAAGCTGACACATCTATAGTCCCAGAGTGTGTATGTGTTGTAGGTTAAGGTCAAAGCTGAGGGATAAATTATTACGGCAATATAATTAAACTAGGGGTCACCCGCGACTTCGTCCGCGTGGTAATTTGGAACGTAAATTTCCCCGATTTTGCAACATATCTCACTACTGCTCCACTCCTATTGATAATAGCAGATGTTATATAGCCTTTTTCTTAAAGGATAAATGCACTATTCAACAAAAGAAGGTTTTTTCTAATCGAACCAGTACTTTCTGAGATTAGTGCGTTCAACCAAACAAACTCTTCAGCTTTATAATATTAATATACAAGTATAGATATGGTCGCAATCGTCAACGGCTGGATCCACACGCAATACGTTGTTATGACTTAGAGATTTATTAGAATCAACCGCTTATATCTATCAATCAGACCTACAGTTATATGCTATATAAAAGTATATTATTGTAACTGTGTTTAATTTGTAGAGACTTAATTGTCAGTTGGACATTGATAACTTATTCGACAGCTAAAACAATACATTGTTCGATCCTTTTGCTGATTGATAGATACTATTTTATTTTTGGGATCTTTGATACTGGGCTTAAATTAGCCAATTTATTAAATTGTTTGTTGTGACTTATTGGTAACTATAAAGTATACTCATGAAAGGATTTTATAAGATCCTTTTTAGTTAACTTTAAAATAATGTCCATGTTTTAATAAATATTTTGGTGGACTATGATTGTGTTCCCTGACGTAACTGACAATATTAAGGTCTCTATCGAAAAGGACCTTTGCCCTACATCCCTTTGTGGTCCTTTTGGAGCAATTCCAGTATCTAGCATCCTTCTTAACTTGATTAAAGGTATAATTGTCCAGCATAAGCAGAGAATACTTCCCCCGACCTGATGGTATGAAGTGGTATTGCAAATCTGAAAATAGCTTTAATTAAAACACGTTTATTCGTAGCAGCACTGAAAGAATAATAATAATATATTAAAACATGAAACTATAATTTGAAAGTGAGGTTACACAAGTTTATTAACTTGTGTAACCTATATACGAAAAGGTGTACTTTTAAATTCTCAAGTATATTTTTATAACTTTTAAAGAAAACAATACGTCTAAAACATTATTTTATTATAATAAAATAAGCTTACGTAGAACTATTATAAACAATTTTTTGTCAATAATAATCGTATTTTAAATAAAGTCCAGAAACATTGAACAGTCAGGATGCCTTCAACTAGCACCATTACGAAGGCTTGTCTCCAACATACATACAATACAAGAATTATGAATTGCAATTTTATTGTCAATATATGATATGTATGTAAATTCCTTACAGCGGTAACAGAGATGTTACTGTTTGGCCGAATTAAATAATGGTTCTATAGTTTATTAAAAAAAAATTGAAAACAAAAAGTAAAAAGTATGTATGAAAAAAAAAAACATTTATCAATGATTTTCACAAAAACACTGTGTACAGAATCGTGGATGTCCGTCGCGTCCTTTGCATTCATATAGAGTTGCTACTCTCCTCTTTTTCTCTCTACAGCCCTTGCATTCTTTTCTTACAACTTCTTTTGTGGTGCGTGTACGATTGCCTTCTTTCTTTTCACGCAACTTCACATTTTCAATTTTGGTTTATTTGTGTTCAACATGTAGCACGCTCTTATGCTGAACGGGCAAAATCACTTTATGTTTACAAAAGTCTATGTACTAACTAACAACATGCGAACTAAAATCCAACCACTGTTTATAATAGATCGATACACTGTCCGTATGGCCGCTTAAATAATGTGCCTGTAACTAGAGAGCTCGCGGTGTACGGCGCCGTTTAGTCGGCATTCAATGTGTTAAGAGAGGTAGGGCACCATACTAGCGAGCAAGCCCGACTGGAAAAGGACTTCCACCTTACAGAAGACCACAGCCAAATAACTACACACAGCGGTGTAGTTGTGTTCCTGTATGTGAGTACAGGTCTCCAGCGCTCATTTAGGGATACATTTTGAAAGAAACGTATTGCTATTCCAGGGTTACTTCCATCCTAAATCCCTGGTGTAAAAAAATGGGTCGGCAGCGCGCAAGTGATACCTCTGGTATTGCAAGCGTCCATAGGCTACGGTTATTGCTTAACATTAGGCGGGTCGTATTCTTGTTAACAGAGAATTGAAAAAAAAAAAAACTAAAATTTCAAACGAGACATTGTACTATATTATTTTCTTCGCTTTGAAAATGCTTTATGAGAAAGCAATCTGAACACAAATAAGGTTTCCCAGGACATTGAGGACAAAATGTCTTAACTTTCTTAGCTTTGTTTTTAGCTAGACGAAATCCAAAGACTTGTGAACAGACCTTGTAGCACATGACACATCTTCGTCTGTCATTTTGACCGGCTCCCTCGCTTGTTGTGAGCACGTGACTTTTTCGATCCAACATTTCTGCAACAATATAATACAAATTAACTATACCACTTATTATTTGATGTATAAATTCACTGTTGCTTGACTCAAGTTCAAGATTTAAGTAGGTATTTTATTTATTTAATTTGCAATGTTAGTAGGTCTGTAGACAATAATGTGGAAAGTTAAGCTTGATGCTACCGCCTGGACTTGATGGTCTCCTCATAAGAAAACTTTTAAACATTATTACATAGCTTTGAGTAATCTTTAATACGTTCGACAGTTCAATTAGTCGCCACCATAATCAGTGAGTGTAGCTATAGATACCGGCAAACCAATTTCTACTAGCTTTCTCTCTCCACCTTGACGTTGGCAGAATCATCGGTATAACAAAACGGATGCGGCCATAACATATAAAAAAAAAGTTTGTGATTGCGGACTTTTATCAAAAATATTAATATCAAATTAGGGTCTCTAATAATAATTAGTAGGTACATTAATTCCATATTCGCAGTTTTATTGCAGAAGTATGACAAATTAATGATAACAATAAAATATACACTTTACATAAAATGATCTGCCTCATAATTATTTTTTACAAAATATTATTCTAATGACGTCGTTCTTATTCTACAATATAAATATAACTTCATATTGATATCGAACTTATTTCTATTTATTTGCATATACCCTGAATATTGTCTTATATCTAAAACTCACCACATCTACCAGTGTATTACGATTTTAGATTGAGGCCTAGTTTAGATGCAGGAGTTCTCCTGTGTCTGAACTAGGCATACATTTGAAATCGTTTGGTGAAAGTTGGTAACGACCAACTTTCATCAAACGATTTCAAATTCATTTAATAAGGTGAGCATTCAAGAGAATTCCCTTATGAATGCAAACCTTACCGAGTTATAATCAGTGACATGCTTTCAGTACGGTCAAATCGGTTTCCATCTTTAAAAAAGGTGTAAACACACCGGACCACATTTTTTATCGGAACATTTTTTTACTGCCTTGCGTTTGATTGAGGACACCGTATTTTTCTCAAGTCTGGACCGACCGAAACCTTCTCAATCTAAATATATAACCTAAGTGGTATAGTAGTATAATATATCAAATACTTATTTTTAAATATGCTCTTCACGTTTTTATGTACAGTACATTAAGGAACAGTTTCAAAGTACAACCCATCCGGCGTCTTCTCATATATTGGTTGAACATGCGTATGTTCATTTGAAATACAAACAAGTTCGTAATCGTCGTTTACATGAAGGCAGACATTGCAATTCCACCTTATCCGTCCAGAACAGAACCACCTTTCTCCTCCCGATATCGGTGCAGGGTTGGTGAATGAGTAGCCGTTCAACATCAGAAGAGTCGCGCCGTCGATTGCTGTGACAACTGACACTGTAAGATAATTAGAACTTGATGAAATCTGAATGACTTATAGATTGTTATTTAATTTCTTGTGATCACTCAGGTTATATCCAGTTAGGTTATAGCCTAACTGGTCAAAAGTAGTTTCACGTGTTTTAGGTCTGTGCCTACCATCATCAAATATAACAATATTTTTAGATATAGCTTTGTTTCTAGCCTATTTTCTTTAATTCATTCTTCACAGCCGAAAGTGCACTATTAGAATTTTTATGTTAGTCTTACTTTTATATTCTAACTTTCATTATGGTGTGATATTACATAACAACCCTTTTGATTTGATAGTTCATTTCTGCTACTTACTAAACACCTTAAATTCATTTCATTATAATGTCTTAGTTTTAGCATACCTACATACGCTGTCACGTGTATACCTGTGTTGGTTAACTAAACGTATTTGTGACAGTTGCACAAAAGCGCGGCAAAGAGTAAGCCACGGACATGAGACTGAGTAATATAAATAAACTGATCACCATTACCAAGTACAGGGCATTGTCGAGCACTGTATAAGAGTAGTACTTACAGCAACTTCTACAGGATCCATATTCATTTTGGAGTAGTTACCCATTTAAACTTAGTAAATACTTTGACACAGTATATAAGATTGTAAATAGTTTCGAAAAGCAATTAGTGCTGTTTACCCACGTCTAATCTTACCTCATTATCACCTGTAGTATACTTTATTACTATTGCTATATCTTAAAATGTTTTAATAGCAAAATCCTGCAGATGCTTTTACTAAAATTGTAAACACATACTAGGTACTTACTGTGTTAGGTAAGGGAATAACGCAGAATGATGTCAGCAAATTTACCTACGACCATTATAATTATATACGCTATATTATTCTAGGTTACTCACTACACCTACAAATACCTCTCTCATTCAACCCCTAAACGTCCCACTGCTGGGCACGGGTCTCCTCCATGCACTTGGAGGGATATAATAAAGATAAAATAATGAAGCACAATGTAAGTAGACAAAGAGCAATGAAATAAAACACAATAATTAAGAAGCAAACATCTTTATTTAAGCCTTAAACATTTACTCACACATTAAAATACAATAAAAGTATAACATTTGATTTAACTTGATAGCCAAATTCTCTCAAATTAATTTATTTTAGTAAAACACTCTTACCATAAGACAAATTACTAATTAAAATGTTTGTGACACAAAGTTTATTAATTAATGTACGACTGTGAATTAATTGGAAGTAACAAATAACTTTTTTACGAAATCGAAATGTGCGGCAGTAAGAACTTCGGGGAACAGTTTTCAAGTTACAAATTGTTGAAGCCATATAAAAATGTAGAACAGTCACACATTGTGCTGACCATTTGGTTTTGCGCAAAATGAGCGACGAGCTTTTCCTCGTATAATAAATCTTATAATTCCCTAAGTAAGTACAAATAAAGTCTGATACGACGGCGACTAAAATAATCAGAACATAAAATGGATCCTGGACTATTTATTTTATTTTAAATTAAATAAGGCTGCCATTTAATTCATAAAAACAAAGCTTTGACTTTTAGAAGTACCAAACCTAATCTAAGACTATCCTATGGCCAATTTAAAAATTGGTTTACAAATTTGTGACAAACAACACATTAGTGACAATAATAAAATCTATTCAGCGCGGTAGCGGGCATTTGTACCTACTGTTACGCAGATTTGATTGCGAGCAGACCAAACACACACTCCGTATCCTACATGCGAGTAATTAATAGTCGCTTATAAGAATATGATGCGGAGCATGAGCATACAGGCAAACAGGTGTAAACTTCGTGACAGACAATAGTATATAGTAGTTCATTATTAAAATACTTAGTACCTACCTAATAGTATATTACATCTAGAAAATAAATTTCTATACTATTTGAGGTAGATACAATTACTTACATAAAATATTGATTTGTATAACTACCCTCTAGTCATAAAATAAGAAAAAAAAATATATATCAATTACTTAACTACTATAATAAAGCACACATGACACAGAAGACAGAGTAGAAGAAAATGCAAATAGGAATGCATGACAAACTTGCATTGTGTAGATGTTGTGTGCAAGATTTTATGCCATGTGTTCTTCCTGGCGAGTAAACATAAATGGCACTTTATGATAATGCATAAAAATAAAAATTTGCATAAAAACATGATAATGGTTTTATTATTTTACATAAGTAATAATAATAATAATAAAATAATAATAAAATATTTATTTCTCTCGATAAGGTACATTGGTCTGTTACTTAACATTAAACAAAGTATACCGCATAAATTTGGACCTTAGCGAGAATTTATGCGGTATGCTTTGTTTAATGTTAAGTAACAGACCAAAGTGAATTTCGTCATTCGTCTAGTTATTGCTCTTAGTTCACTTTCATAAAATTGAATATCTAACTTTTAATAATGAATTTGGATGCATGCATCCAAATTGTCAATACTTTATATTGTTTATGTTCTTTAAATTCTATGACGCTATAAAAAATATTTTCATTTAATCACACAATATGTAACTACATCTTAAACATGCTAGAGTTAAACATTTTAGATAACTAGGAATCTTATTCTATATACGCAAACACATTGACTGCTAGACTATTTGTAACTATAAAAAAATTGTAGTTTCAGAAATATATTTAATTTCAGAAAATTTCCATACGGCAACATATTTCAATACTATAGTGAATATAAAGGATTATTTAAATGGTATATTTTTTATTTACCTATTAAATGAAATTGTTACATTTTTTTAAACTTAATACAATAATATGCTATTACGTAGCTACGATTTGTTCGAAAATTGTAGATTAATTTATTGTTGTATTTACAACAATAAATTGAGAATTGCATTATCGGTTAAAATACTTATTTAAAATATTATTGATTAAAACCTTAAAATACTTAATCCATAAACTTCTACTTACTACTACTTGTATTTTAAGTCACTATTTTAAAAGTAACTACAACTTTAAAATGTACAAAAATATTTTGCACTGAAGTGTTTGTTTATGTGTAACAAACACCACAAAGCCGCCTTTTTAATGGTAAGAAGTTACGCTTACAAAACCAGCGGTATCGTTTTCAAGTTATATAAAAGATAAATGTTATATGACCACGCATAATTAAAAAACCTAAATTTCTAATCAATTAAAAAACGTTCTAAAACTCCTTTGAAAATGGTCGTCCAATTCTTGAGAGCAAGGCTTTTATAACAGATGGCGAGTTGAAATAATTCGTAATTCATTATTGATGGTTTTGACTGAAGAATATATGTATCAGTGTGTTTATTTATTCATTAGTCAAATCCATCACGAATTACTCCAACTCGCCGTCTGTCGTAACTAGGTCTTGCATTCAAGCATTCCCGTTTCCGAAAATCCTGGGAAATACTTGTAACGGGGTATAGCCAGTTCTGAATTCCTGGTTCGATTATAGATGCCCGGTACTCCTAATTACTTTTCTCAATCATATTCATAGGAACAACGATTGTAAAATTCACGACTGAATAAGCAAAATGATGATTAATACGCAATATAAGTTGGTCGGAATGAACATTTTTTAGAACTAAATAGTGAGTGACAGAGGGCGAGGGTGTACAGTCAGCGAAGGAGATAACTATCCAAAGTCACCAAATATAGTTTAAGATTTCTTAGCATTTCATTTATTAAATGCAAAGAAATCGTAAACTATATTTTTTTGTCCTATTTATTTGATGGATACAGTCAAAGTGTATTGATACAAATTACATTAATTCTTTGTAATCCATTATTATTTACAGAAAAATGTTCAATTTTAAATGGTGACCCTGGGTACAATGGCCTATGTTGACTATACACACTTCTGCACATGCACGAACATCCGGCTATTGAGATTTATTAAGTAATTGAGGCCGGCCAACTTAGATTGTGTGTAGGTATCCCTTCTCATATAAATAGAGTAAGTGTTATGTGGTAAAATACACATGTTTAGGCTTTGATTCACGTTCTGGTGGTTGATGACTGTGATCACCTTTAGTAGCGACAATGTTCAAATTATCATCTGTTGTTATCCTTGCTTTACACTCGTCGACCTTGAATGAAGAACACTTCCACACTCTTCCTTTCTTTGAAGTCGCACTTCGAATATATGTGTATGAATTGCACAGGAGAAAATATTGACCTTTCTTTTTGCCTTTTATTATAACAGGACCTGAAACTAAAAAAGTCATTAATACAGGTGTTATTATAATATGTAATAGCATCTTTAAGAGCCTTAACAGGCTTGTTAGATTTACTCATCGGTGATCGGCGAGATTGGATTGTTTAAGAGCATGATCTCTCCAGATCTGAAGCAAAAATGTAGTCGGCTGTTGAGGACGCTTGCCTTCGTGGTAGGTAACCAAAACCATCTTACCATACTAAATCTAACATGCTTGCTGATGGGCAATAACTACCACAACGTCCAAAAATCGGTTTAGTTTTGAACATTCCACCTTCCAAGTAGCATGGTTTTGATCAGATATTACATCTACAGGTTTAATTAAAACAAACATTAGACTTAATATTTATTTAAGTTACGTAGTTTTTACTACAGCTACAGATACGTAATTATTATAACATTCATAGAGATAAATAATCATTATCAGATTACAAAAAATTACATGTAATAAATTATGACTTGCAAATGTACATGTACTTACAATGCAATATGTAGTTAGTACTACCTACCTATGCAAAGTAATAGTTTAATAATAAAGATTTTTGTGAACAGCCACCCCCAGCCTCAAGTCTATTGCTCTATTTAACAGAATCAGGTCAGTTTCATTATTTTATTATTTATTTTTTATATAGAAGAAATTTTTTCCGTCCTTTGTATATTGGAATATCGTTGGTATAGCTATTTATATCTACTATTACATAACAATATTCTTAACTATATACATTTCAAAAAGCAAAGACGAAATTTATTCTCAGAGATTAAATAGAATTAATTTCGTTTCTATCATCTTTCTTATATTGCATCATCCCTCTTTTCAGCCCCTCACCTAGTAAATAATAATAATAATAATAATATTTTCAGGACAACTCACACATTGCTATCTGATCCCAAACTAGGCAGAGCCTGTACTATGGTAACCAGACAACTGATAAACATACTTATATATTTCTAAATACATACATATTATAGATAAATTACACCCAGACACAGAACAAACATTCGTGCTCATCACACAAAGATTTGTCCTGGGTGGGAATCGAACCCACGACCTCCGGCGTAGCAGTCAGAGTCACTAACCACTAGACCAACAGAAAATAAATGATTTTTCTTTAATCACAGGCAGATTTTATAACAAGCCCTGTGCCCAAGCAATGGCAGAGTCTACTTAGATTTCCTTTTCATAGTTTTCGAAGCGGAATCATTCGACCATCGACTCTCTGGACAAATTTCGACACATGACTGTGTTCACCCTGAATATGCAGCACCATGTTATTATCATCTGTGATCACATTAACTTTGCATTTGGCACTTGAATTTCTTGATGAACAATACCATTTTGTATGCGGGTCTTTTTTAGAGGAATAACTTTTGTTAAATGTGTAACTTTGGTAAAGCAGCATGGGTTCACCACGAGATGACTTAAGCAAAGAACCTGGAAATAACATGTATTTTTAAGGAGCCTGTTTTATATTGACAATAAGATGTGTTCACATTTACGCAATGTCAAGCTTCATCTTGCGTTTAGTGAATAGCTGCAAAATTAAATGTATTTAATTTGTTATGAACTAGTCGGTCTTACGTGTACCTGTTGCAGTTCCAGTGATAGTATGAAGTTAAAATCGATCTTACCTGACGACTTTAAATTTACATAAAGTATATAATTATGGGGTAAATTAAGAAATCAATGAAATTCATTTTAATTAGAAATATAATTATATTGTATTATCACGGACAATCACATTTATTTCTGTTATGAATAAAATAAAATATCATTAAGATTATTATGAGAATAATCAACTTAAAATATTACAATCTTCTACCTTTTTCAACTTTCCTGAAGACATTTTTATTTAAATCAACTGACATGCTTTATAGAATAACTTAGAAATAGAATAAAATGTAAAATAATTACAAATATCTCACCACTTCCTGAGAAGTTGTGTGTGGTGCGGGAATGTTGTAAAATCAATAAATTTATTGGTCATCAAAATTTAATGTTCGACGCATCCCTTACCGAATCATATAAATGTTACGCATATTATAAAATATTGATATCACAAAAAAAAATATGCATGTGCATAGTATATAATGCTATAATTCCTCGCAATACACCTGTAACACTCCACATCGTTATCAAACTAAAACAGGTACTACCTACTCATCTAACTTCATCAGATAGTCAATATTATCATCTTCTTCCATTTGACTCAACTGTTTGTCCGTAATCCTTATATATTCCCCCTTCTCATTCACGTAGAATATTGGAGGAGGGTGTGTATGTTCACCATTCAACACGTCAAATTTGCCAGCATGACTTAAAATAACTTGTGCATTGCATTTTTTGGAACATCGAGAAGAGCAAGTCCAAGTAATCCGACTTTTGCTCTTACAATTTTTCGCAAAAGTATACTGTTCGTATACAAGCAGCTCGTTACCTTTTTTTGAGGTGATGAAGTGTATCTCTGCAAAAAGATGCTTTTAAGTGTAGTTGTTGCAAGATTTAAATAAAACGCCAAAGTAACATACATATAAAATTTTATTTAAAAGAACCAATTTCAGTCGAAATATATTATGCAATACCATTATATAATTACACAAATCAAATAGTTTCAAAAAATAAAAAACAACATAAAGGGGGGTGGGAGAAACGCTTAATACGCGTCGTAAAATTCGTCCGCATCGATGTCTACTGAAAACGTACCCAGGAGACTGGCAGACTGCGAAAGAACGCTCTCAACGTGCCACAACATAGTTGAGGACAGTGAACAGCTTAAAACACCAATAGCCATATTACTTACTGTGTAAGGATGGCAACTGGAGAGTGTAATTAAACAACACGGTGGTGGATAAATACTGACTTTAATTAGGTAATACATCTTATTATATAGGAGAATAAATATGTACTTACAACTACACTACAGCTAACCTAAAAGATTTTAAATATTTACAACAGTTTAACATCTAATATATTCTATAATTGTAGGTAGTTGAATATGTGGGGGGCAGTGATTATGTTTAGCATAAAATTTAGTTATTGTGAAAGGTAATTTAGCTTCGTTTGTTGTCACGTTTGCTTTACAACCTTTTTTTTGATGGCTGGAACAAGTCCAGTAATTACCATTCTTTCTACAATTACGCCATGAGTATGTGTAGCCGCGGAAGACCAACATGCCCTGTCCTCTTTTATTTTTAGACGGTATGAGGAGTGCTTCTGCAAAAAAGTATCTAATGTGAAATCGTAAAAATACAAATATTATTATTATAAGCCTGTAATGTCCTACAGGGCAAAGGCCTCCCCACTCTCCTTCCATTTCTCTCTGTCTAAAGCCGCTGAGGACCAGTCAAAAATACAAATATAAATTGTGTTAATTTTTCTATTGGTTTTCAAGACATTAAGCATAATTTATTTATTTTATTACATAGAAATCTTACAGCTAGATGTAACAAAGTAGTAATGTATGGTAAACAGATAGCCAATTACAAGAATTCACATATTATATGTAGGTAGGTGACAGATTAAAGATAACGTGAACAAAATTATACATAGGCTTGTCCGTACTTTACATGTTATTTATATTGTAATTGTCACTAAAATAGTTTTCCAAACATATAAAATATATTATATATATGCTTTTTTATGTTGGTTCGCGGATAACTTCGTTGTTTATGAACCGATTCTCAAAATTCTGTTTTTATTTGTATGGAATCCCAGGGAAATCGAGGGCAACCCTCAAATGTAGTAGGTATTAACAATGAAAAAATGTGGCAGGATGAACCTAGCACTGACTTCAATCTGTATTTAGTTATTTTTAGGTTTTTGAAGTCGGTTTCAGTTTTTTTAGATAATAACTGCATTATTGTTGATGACACAATTCAAATGATCCACTTCGGGACTGATTGCCAGATAAATTGTGAAATGATAATTAGGACGAAATGTTAATTTTGGATTTGTATTTCAACCTTGCAACTGCTTTACATCAGGTGGGCCGTTTGCTTGCCACCCAAGTAGTATAAAAAACTATATTATTATACCATAGAAATTTCTGTAAATTCATGTTACCGCTTTTTAAATTTTAAATATTTTGCGAAGTGAGGAAATGCCTATCTGAACTATTAAATAGTATTCCCAACGTACCTATAGATTATTTTTTTTACTACCAAGGAGGTTAAGAAGCATACGGCTTGACTGATGGTTACTTATAAATAAAATTAAAAAACCAGTTGCCATATTGTACTTTAATATAATTTCTTGTCATTTATCCACTATAATAACATAAAATACACATATTTTGTATAGATAGTAATTTCTAAAACAACAAATAAAATCAAAAAGACTAACAAACATTTCTTCAAAATGTTGAATAAAAATATCGATCAAATCGAACCTTTGAGGAAAAGTTTCATAATTTTATTATGTAGACACACTTACACCTATTTCTTAACTTATACTGAGTATATTTCAACAGATTATTTACTTTATTATCAAACTTGTCGAAACAAAATATGCTCGATAAGAAATCCCAACACATTGTTTTCAATATGCAAGACGCACATTTCTTCTACATTATCTTAAGGTATATACTTAGCATTTAAAAACACACATTCATGAGCACGAAAATAACAATCATATTATTGATTAGATCAATTAACATATAGGTACTATGGATATGGGTGTAACTCAAAAGCTACCAGTACAAAGGTAATAGAATTAAATAGATTGTCTGCTGCGATCCATGCCAGGTGCAGACGCAACTACCTATAACAATATTTGCTATGAGATAGAAGATTTAGTGGCGTAACTATACCGTTACCGTTTGAGACCCGTGGCAAGGTTGAAATAATAAATATAAGGATATTTCTGAGCTCAGTGGCCGGACGGGGGCATTCTACCCGTAATTTTACCCTATTGTTACGACATGACACTGAGAAGATTACTAAGATAATCTCAAGTTCAGCGATCAGTTTGGGAGGAGCTGTCTTACAAAGCATGTACGTCAATAAAATTGGTTATATAGAGCTAGACGTCTTTTATGATATTATTGAAGCTAGATCTAATCGCTGATAAATGTAAATAATATTGTGAGTCTCTAGAATGCTGTCTGTTTTACAGACATAAAACTAGACCATGAGAATCTGGCAATTTGAAATAGTAACAGCTTTAAAAGCCTTAGGAGAGCCAGATCTTTTTTTTACTTTAAGATACTTTGTCAACTTAATTGTATTGTTTTAGTTTTGTATCATCATCATCTCAGCCACAAGACGTCCACTGCTGGACACAGACCTCCCCCAAAGATTTCCACAGCATTCGGTCCTGAGCTGACCGAATCCATGGGTTACCCGCGACCTTTACAAGGTCGTCGGTCTACCTTGTTGGAGGCCTGCCCACGCCGCGTTTTCCAGTTCGTGGTCACCATTCCAGAACTATTCTGCCCCAACGGCCATAAGTTCTACCAGCTATGTGGCCTGCCCAGTTTTATATATTAAGTATTATTTAGAATTGTACTTATTCATTTGGTTTTCACCATATTTTTACTTTTTTATTTTTAGTTTGTACTCTACTACCTAAGCGTAATTTCCATCCTATAGCCAAGCTAATGAAAAGCAAACTGGCACCCACGATACAGGCTTGCCTAGTTTGGAGTCAATGTAAAAGCTATAATTGTACTATTGTATTGGTTAATAAACTTCTTTTTATTTTAATTTTATATACCTACCTTAAAAGAGATTTGGCACTATAGCATGGTCTTTGAGTCATCTTGTCTTACAAGGAAGGGTACAGTACTGGTTCATGGACCAACCAGATCAAATATGCAGTGGGTAGCCCCGGGATTAGCAGCTAAAAGATGATATAAAGACTTCGACCGCTCTTTCAAAGACGTATCAATTAAGAAAAATTAATATGATTACAGTTGGTTGAAAACATATTAAGAATGTAACACATAATATTATTTTAAACATTTTTTTTTTGTTTCTATCCTTCATTTGTTAGTAGGTTTAAATATATAACGTAAAAAATGTATTAATAAAATGAGATCACAATCAATACATTAATAGCAAAAGATCAATATAAAAATCACATTTAAAAAAATAATTTAAACAATGCCAAAAGTAGGTATATTATACAATGTTCATTGACATTATTTATTATAATGATATGATATGAGATGGTTTAACAAATATAAAAAACACTGACTGAGGTGTTTAACACCGTGGTCCGCCAGTCCCATGAAATAGACAGACTATCACTAAACTAGACATGTTGCTAATGAGAATTTAAGAGGTAACAAAACTCATTTTCAAACAGTTTTTAAACACTTACCTATAATAGAAAATATCCTTCAAATAAGGTTATTAATAAATGTATTCAACTTTAGGACTTATAGCCCGAGTCCTTATACTACGGTTAGGTCTACGTTTTCCATGTTTATGGATGATACCTCTAGGGGTATAAAAGATGGTTGGTTCTGGATGATTGTGTCGACTTCTGACGCATACTACATTATCATAGGCATCCAGGGTGAGTACTGCAGGGCACTGGTACCGCGCATACATGACACAGTATAATGTCTTGTAGCCATCCTTTGTTGCTTTACATTGTTGCCGGTAAAGAAGACCGTTGAGAAGAAGTAGAACAGCTCCACGTGTTGTCCTTAGGTAGTTAACTGTAAATACTGGATTGTGAATGCTTTTGTTTTTTTATTGTTAATAGAAACCATTACCATTTCTTCTTCTTTCTTTACCTATCTACCACTTTCTTAACCTTCAACATATAAATGTTACAGATAGTTGCAATTTTTGAATTAAAATGTGTTATACTTACCATATATACCTACTAATTATACATGTTATTGTTACCATTTTAGAATTCAAATTATCATATTTCCTATTATAAATCTTGATATTTTTACCTACCCTAAATTGCTGTAAACACTAATTTATTCATTTTAAATTTATACTTTCTAAGAATATTTAATTTTAGCTATCTAAATACGTAGGTATAATTAAATATTCTTAGAAGGTATAAATAATATTGATTCTTTCTGAAGTTCAAAACTTTTTGATGACTACTAAGTCATCAAAGTCTTGAAATATAGATCAGTTGAAATGAAAAAGTAGGTAATTAGGAAGGGGGTGGTTGATTATGATAAAAAATAAACAACAAAAACACTTCTTATGTAATTTATTTTGGGTAAAATAATGGTTTTTATGAATAACAAAATACATAAAATTCGTTTTCATGCATACATAACGAGACATTGGTAGGTAAGTACTAATTTTGATATAGGTAAAAGATATTTGGAAAGTTTGAAATGGTTATATTCAATATTTTAGATATTTGATTGAATATAACTATTTCCACAAAAGCATGCAATGAAAACTACTATGAAACACAAAAAAAAAAGTTTTTTTTGTTTCATAAAAGAAATGTAAAAATTACTAGAGGGTCTGTCCATCTCTGTAATTGTTGTTTATATTAGATGATATTTCAAACATCAAACATGCAATAGTTTAGTGAACAGCAGCAAAAATTAACAATGTTTAAGAATATTATACTTTACTCCTGTACACTAGTAAAGTTCTATTTATTTCTATACAATATTGAGTTGTAAGTCAAAAACTATATGGGATAATTATTAATAATATACAATTAGTCTATAAAAAATCATATAAAATAGATTTCAAAATGACAGAATGCTGATAATATCCACAACTTCCAATAAAATCATACCAATTTTATAAAATAACAAATATAAGTTTTTAAAACATATAAAAGAGAAGAATAAATATTAAAAAAACGAATGCATGGATGCATTATAGACCTAACTGTGATATAAAATCAAAAGACTTACCAGAAACAGCATTGCACGGAGTTCACACAATGTCACTTACCTATATAAAAAAACAGAAATTTTTGATATCATTATTATTTCTCATCTATTAAAATAACTCTCGCAAAAGGGAAGAAGCCCTGTGTCGTGGGGGACTTTATAAACATCCAATTCAAGGATACAAATTGCACCCAGACTTGAAGCAACATTTATCAATCACACAAAGTTTTGTTCTATGTGCGAAACAAACCCACAACCTCTGGTTGAGCAGTCAGAGTCACTAACCACTACACCAACAAGCCAGTCAATCACATTTTAGGCATGCATGTACACTGATATATCCGTATTACTTACATATTTTTAAAAATGTAAAAATGGGTTGGCGCCTTGCAAGTGATACCTCTGGTATTGCAAGCGTCCATTGGCTATGGTAACTGCTTAACATCAGGCGGGCCATTATATCTGATTCCTCAAATAAATAAAAAAAATATATATATACGATTCCTCAAAAAGAAGCTAATGGGTCTGAAGGAAGCTAACTGTCTGGCAAACAATCAGCAGGTGAAGCTACCAAGGGCTAACTCTAATAATAGATGAGTGACTGCTTAGTGGTATTTGAGTGATGGAGTCACTGCTTCGGAGAGTATGTTGACAGTCAGTCCTGATTGTTAGGTGATCAAATGAACTCTTGTCACCAGGTTGGGCACTAACCAAATGAAAAGAAGAAAAAAGTCTAAGTAAATTTAAAAAGGTTGGCTGCATTGCCACATGGAATGGCTATGCCAAATCTCTTTGTCAGACAAAGACCGGCTTCCTTCACATACATTCTGGTCACGCTAAGCGTCAGTCAATCATTTTGCTATTCTCTTCCCTTAAGTCATCAGTTACTAAAAATTCTAACAGTTTGACATTAACATGACCGCTATCAGCAAACTGGACACAATTGAAAAATCATTGTTACCTAAATGCCAGCGGTGCTGTGCCATTATCCAATTAAAATTGATTGAATAGGTTTCAGTTTTTTAAGATATTATTATATTTCCAATTACATATTATAAGAGCAAATTTGGGTCGGAAGATTTCTATAGACTTAAATCTTATATGTACCTGTTTACTGTCAAGTTTTCCTTCCACTTGAAACCACTTCATTTTCATATTTTAACCACATTCAAGCAACACAGTAGCAAACCACTTCACTATTTATTTATTACACTTCTATAAGATATTTGTATACTTAGAAGTTGAAAACACCAGCAAGAAAAATGTAAATAACAACTTGTCCTAATTACGAAATAGGTAATCTATAAAGTTCATTGTAATATACACATATGGACGAATAGCATTATGATAAACGCATGTATTAAAGTAAAACGAAACTGCTAACTACATAAATTAATGTATAGACAAAAAGAAATAATATGTTTTTATCAAAATAAACAATTTTTTATAGGTTAACTCAAAGCGTCGAAGATACGTCAAACGTCATTGTGACGTCTTTCCATTTTTAAACTCAAGTAAGAACTTTACGTTCCGTTTACACTAAAATATTTTTATTTATGTTACACTGTCCTCCAGACCGATTTCAGATGTCAGCCAATCTACACCGAGATAAGGCCAACACAAGACATATAAGTGTGTGCGCAAAGACGGGTGCACTCACTATTCATTCACTTTCATATTCCGGTAGGATGGTAATCCGATACGACTACCGGAGGGAGGCCAATTAGGCTTCAATCAAATATAAGTCAAAGTCAAACTCATTTAAATCAAATTCATGATACTTATATATAACGTCATTAAAACAAATGCTAGCATACTTTTTTCCTAAGGCCAATTCGCTGACTAGGGCCTCGAGAAGAATTGGCAAGAAACTCGGGCCACTCTTTTTAATCGCCAGAGTATAACATTTACAATTTGGTATGAGTTACAATAGTGGTAACAAAAAGGCACGGAAACTAATATACCTTAAGAATGAAATTTAGATAAGTATTTTGTTAATAAGTAAGCAATATTTAAAAAATAATGAATGTAGCTTTACACTATATGGTAATGAGGGATCGTTTCTTTTTGTAAGTATAAGATAGAAACGTGTCGAGATCACATTGCAATCTTAGTAAAAAACTAGAAACTATATCTTTAATATTTAAAAATAAATCATGCCAAGATTGACCAGCTACCCCAAATAGCACCCGTTCACGAGCATCACGCACAGACCAGCCATCATTTCCTTCGCCATATTAGAGGCAGACAATACGACACCACAAGCAATGACATTTCAGTAAGCATGACAATCCAGGACATAATAAGAAAAAAATAAATAAACTAAATAGAAAGTCAATAATGATCACAAAACGTCTCTTGACAAATTTCAAATGTAGTTATTATTCTTATATAATTCTGCATCAAAATTAGCAACTAAGCCTATGACTTTTTATCATTTAAAAAGTCATTAATAGTGTAATAGGTAACTATAATTTGTTCGAAGCCTGCATGCATTTAAGGATCTGTGAACCGGTCATGTCTATAGACTGACGTGAGGTCAGGTAAGGTAGCTTAACTTCGCAGATTAATCAAATAATGATTATAGTGTTATAAAAGGTGCCTTCTTCTATTTAATTTCTTTTGAGATGTACGCTTTGACAATATCAAGACATTTGTCTATTGGAATACGTACTTGAAACGTCCTCATTGTTAGGTACCTACTTAGCACAGCGTAGTTATATTATAGTGATTTTTAAACTGCCTTTTGCATAAAACACGTAAGTATGAGATGGTGATGATGAGATTAGTTTACAGTCTATTAGGAGTGTTACTTATTTATATACAGTTGTTTATTAGAACTCTAATATATTTTTAGAGTTAGTATTTAAAGTATATGGAATGGTATTGCAGCCTGCAAAACATTATTCTTTGTTTTAACAAGATCACAATATTGATGTAATTACATAACTGGTAATTAAAAAACTTGTTATTATTTTATTATTTATTATATACTTTATTGTACACCATTAATAATATTATTACAAAGATCTGCTTTAATCTAATTTTTTGGAGCTTAATATTTAACAATACTATGTCGCTAAGATCTGCTTTGCGAACGGCCTTATCGCTTAGAGCGATTTCTACCTCTCTATTTTCTCTATTTTTAATTATGTCTATTATGAAGTTCATTTCTTGCGGGCCATTACTGTTTAGTTGATAGCTTACTGGTTTTACCAGCTATGTTGCTTAAACTTTTCTCTAAGATCATCATCCGAGTCAGATTTCTATAGCGCCTTAAGTTTCATTAAGCATACGCATCTTAATCAACCAACCTCTCTTGGTTTACATAGTTTGGACTAGCTCCCTAATTAAATAAGATTACAATAACGCAACCTGAGAAAAATACCTATGTAAGTCATTATTTGTCGTAAGCTGCATTCAGTTAGTGTACAAAAGCCGATTAGAATCATCATTATACATAATACAATATTTTAAATAGTTTTTTAAAGATTATACATTACGTTTCTAAACGTCATTTGTTTAAAGCTGTCTTTGTGAAACGCGCCTTCCTTAGTTTTTCGTTGTAAACATTTTGGTACTGTCAAATGTCAAAACAAATTTACAATACAAATACTGTTTAAAAATTGAGTTTAACTATGTAATATTCATAAAAACAGTATATTATTTCGCGAATTTTGATTTGTGAATAAGTATGAACGGTATGTGTGTTATACATTTTTATTTGCTTTGGATTTTTGAAAGTATAACCTTCAATAGGTTTGGTTTATTAATTGTTGTTTTAGATTAATTGTGTGTGAATTCAGTGAAAAACCTTATAGTGCGGTGTTTGTGATGTGATAATAGTGATTATGTGATGTGGTAATGGCTGTACATACTCGTCGAGGGCGGTAAGTAATAGATATTAAGATTTGATTGTTGCATACAACCTGTATGTTGTTTATAAAGTTGTTAGGTATTTCTTGTGATATCTGCTACTATTTATTATTATAATAACTATAAATACATGTGTACTAATTTATACCTTCTCTTACATCTGTTTAAATCTATCATTCTTGACAAAAACTTGTATGTGTTGTTTTGATTTAGGTCCGGACATATTTTAACGTATGGTTTCCATAAATGAACTAGGATGTTTTTATCGATCATTTATATATTAATTTTTGAGTCACTGGTAAAATATTTCAGGTTTTATATAGTGTCATGAAAATAAATCATATATATATTTTAGCGGAATAAATATTAAATATTTTCATCATTTTATATGATATCCGATATTCTGTATTTTGTGTCATTTTCAGAATTTTATACCAATATTCTGTATTTTAGACATGATTTCATCAAAGAATTTTCACTTGGTGTTGATTTTTTATTGAACACAATTTAAAGAAATAAAATAATATAAATTAATGAAGTTATTATTTGCACTATTGATTGGTACTGCTTATCTATTGCATTCTTTAATAATATTGCACCTCTTCAGGTGCAATATTATTAAATGCAAAATGACTAATGAAATGACTTGAAGATGAGCTGTCTTTTTTGCAATTTTCATCTTATGAAAAAATTGCAAAATTAAGTTGAGTTTCAAAATTGCCAAATGGCATTTAGCAACTTTTGCCTTTCTAGCCACTGAGAGTGTTTGCTTTGCCAAATTGTTGTTTAAAAATAGTATATACTAGCCATAATACTTAAGCAGCCGAATGGTACCTACTTTTGAGAAATAAGATTAAAATTTATTAATTTAAAATTCATTTTCCAAAAGTACCATTTTGTCTTGCTAGTAACACATTTTTTATCATGCTATGCGATAGTTGAAATTGTTATTAATTTGAATTCATACAAATTATGTTTTGTGAATCAAATTTGGTAAGTTTTATTTAACCAATTTTTATTTACCATATTTTCAAATTTCAGAGATATTAAAACAATGCAACAGGAAATTATAAAATTTCCTTTAATTTATTTTACCTAGCAGATTTTATATTGCAGATCAGGTCATTAATATTATTGACCAGTAAGTACCGTTCAGATATTTATTTACAAGTCATGTATGTATTCAAATTTTGAAAGAACATTAACATAATACTTTTTATTAAGAATAAATTTATTCATAATTATATACATACTTAGTCTCATAGCTTATGCTTGAGTATGAAATCCTTACAACATGTATAACAGGAATTTTACTGGCATATAAATCAAAAAATAATGTATTCCTATATAAATTGCAGTTGACATACAGTTTATGCCTACAAAGGCGGGCTACCTGCTTCTTATAGATGGAAACACATATTGGAAAAATGCAACGAGCAAGAGCAGTGTCTGCTGGTACTGTTCTAAACGATATAAGAAGTGTCCAGCCTCTGTGAAGACTGATCTCAACTGCACTCGCATCCTCTCCTCACAGAATTTTCACAATCATGAACGTAGATATATATAAAAAGTCTGATATTCTTTGTGTATTTATGTAATATACTATTTATTGTAGAAATAATAAAGCATGATTATTATGAACTGACTTCAAAAACGAGGAGGTTATTAATTTATGTGTTTTTTTAAAGTAAAAATATTGTTTCTAGCTTTAGCATACCTGCTGTCCAATTATTAAGTAAAAAAAGTACTAGGTAAATGTATTGTAAAGTATTTTTGGTACAATGGTATAGAAATAGGTACCCAGCTATGTGTTTTTGTCTGTTTAGCCCTGAAATTGGAGAGGTATCTTACAAGATGGTGATAATGGATTGTACTGACAAAGTTATTTATTAAGGTATCGTAAAATAATATGTCCCAAAACAAATTTCAGTCTACTTGGAGTTTATTCCTACAAGAACAGGACATCTGCTTCTTATAGATGGATACACATATTGGAGGGATGCAAGAGCCAAGGGCAGTGTCTTATGGTACTGTTCTAAACGATATAAGAAGTGTCCAGCGTTTGTGAAGACGGATCACAATCACACTTGCATCATATCATCAGTGATGTTTCACAATCATGAACGTAGGGTTAGATAACCGAAGTTTTGTGCTTTATGAGCATTAATTTAATAAAATATTAAAGTAATATAGCTAGATTATTACTAAGTGAAGTATTTGTAATGTCTACAAACTGTCATCAGTGTAATAGCAAATGGTAACAAATAAAATGTTTAAGATACCTAAGTTTTTAATATTCCCGTAATTAATATCTATACCATAAGAGAATCATCATCACTGTTCCCTCACTGCTGAGGAAACGATGATGATAAAATGAGGAGAATAGATATGTATTTTTATATGGAATAAAGTCAAAAACTACTGGACCGACTTTTCTATTGGCGAATAAATAAAAGAATTCTGTGACGTCACTCCAATATAGAAAGCGGTGGAAAACTTCGAACTCCGGAGTAGGGTCTCGGATAGCATATTTGGTAGTGCGCTAGGCCGGAGCCTGAGAGGCGCAGGTTCGAATCGTGCTCCGGGCTCGGAGTTTTCCATGCATTATGTCTGTTATTATTATTATTATATTAAAATTATGTTGTCTGATGGATAAAATTCTGTAATATGTTTCCATCTCTGCAAAGTAATGCCATGTGATACAACATTATATTATTAAAGGCCAGCAAGAGTGTGTTTCTTCATTATATCTATTTGGTACTTTATTTTTTTAATTGAAATAAAAAGATGTTAAATAATTTGACTTGTTGTTTTCTTGTCCACATATAATTTAAGCAATTATTGTATAATTAGGAAATCTAAACGTACATAGATAGGGACAGACAGTGGGAAGCGACATTGTTGTATACTATGTAAGGATCTTAGCTTACTATTGATAATAAATACTGTACTATATAAATTTGTAATAATATTGAACGTATTATTTAATGCTACGTAGACAACTGAATATAAGCACTATAATATTTTTCACATATCATGGGTACTGTGACGTTTTGAAATAATTGACATTTGGAAATAAAGATCAATGAAAATGATAGAAGATTAAATCTTAATCATTCCATTAGCCAATTGGTTAGATATTGATTTTACCATTTTCATTTATCTTTATCTTCCAATACCAATGTCACTCATGCTATGTAAAAAAATACTATAATTGCATAACTGTTTTTCTGTCTATATTTTTCCATGTTATTTTCAATGTTACCAGCAAAGTATATATAGTTCCGTAGGGCCATGTTGATATTCGTCGAGAACCACATCGGCAGCGAATACCGCTCAGAGCCTCTAGACAAGTGGCATAAGCGATAGTCGACGTAAGTTTATGACATTATATCGTCAAATCCCATACCTACATTTGTTTTTTTTACTTTTCGATTCGATTATCGCTTATGCCACTCGTCTAGAGGGGCAGGTTTGAGTAGGCTTTATTAAAGAGTATTTGTAAAAAAATGTATATTCGATAATTTAATTTTATCGAATTATATGTAAATATAGAATGAATTGGAAATCGATCTCATTAGGTAAAATATTCTTCTCTAATTGGAAACGTTTCTTTTGAAGTCATACCACAGAGTATCTTATGACTTGAGTTTAAAGTTGAGCTACAGAATATCTAATGTAAGTGTAATTTAGCCTCAAAAACTGCAATTACTGCGTACCCGTATCACGTATTAAGTATCAAGAGCAATGAGAGACCAATACTTAGCGCTGGATTAAGGCTGTGAATGATGGCGATAGTAATGATACGATCAGAAGGGCTAGGGCTGTTAATCTAGCGTTTCAGTATTTAGATTGTCAAATCTATATACATTTTTTACAATTTACCTATTTTTAGCTTTACCTTTCTCGATCATTAGTCACCAACCTAATGCTAAGTAAAGAGTTAAATTGTACTTCTGTATTTATACAATTGTTTTGTATAGTGTCATTATTAATTGTTAGTTAAAATATTAAAGAAAATATCATTAAGTACGAAGTGTTTTCTTTTATGTAAAGTAATTTATTCATTAGGTTAATTTATGCACTGACTGTAGTATAAGTAGTCTTATATTACAGCTATTTAATAGTTCTGCGTTTTTCAGCATCGTCACCGCTGGCAGCTGGAGGATTTTACAAAAAAAAAAGTTTACGTACTATAAGGGTAAAACGTGAAAGTGCCTTAAAAGCACAAACTGTGATCGTAAACGATACAAAACCAAGAGAAGACATAAGACAACAAAATATTGTAAACGAAGCTACAATACCTCAAACCATCACCAAACCACCTATAAATGCAGAAACTATTGGTAAACAAATAGTTGATCCAAGAGCTATGTTACTACGATTCGTTTCAGTAGAATCTATGGGAGTACGAGCTGTTGACGAAGCAGCACAAACATCAATCACGCCTACCCTAAATGTACTTAATCAAGAATTGCTTAACGCTGACAGTAAACACGCCTTCAGACAAGAGTACAGAAACTGGCTTACAAGCCAACAACAACCTGTTGATAAAAAACCTTGTTGGCATAAAATAGTAGAACACACAGATCCGATTGTACCAACAACACAAGCTATTGAAGAACACAAATTTACAGAACAGAAATTTACGGAACAGAAATTTATGGAACAGAAATTTATGGAACATAAATTTAAAGAAGAGGCCTTGTATGGACAATATTCGGATAAACTAAACACAAACAGCCGAAGTACCAGCACTACACCAGTTCTACCAATCACAGAAGGGGGAGTCTGTCATGATAAAATCAGTGTTCAGTTAGGTAGGTAACCACAATGTTCTTTTTAAACATATTTAAAAAGAGTGGATAATGATCACAATATGTTAATTATTGTCATCATTACCAGCCTATCGCAGTTCGCGCCTTCGCAAATTTTCATTTCACACACATTTATAATAAGCATATTTTTGTATAAACCTATTTAAGTATATTTATTTTTCAGAGCGACCAACGTACGGCAAGTTCGGAAATAAGACAGTATTAGTTCGAGATGGATTTTCTTTCACTACACAAAACAGAATATTATGGTTTTGTTCCCGTCGGAATTCCATGGAATGCACGGCGACCATTGAGCTGACGCCAGACCAACAGTTCATCAAACGTGTTGAGGGAACTCATCAGCATTACAGCGAGGAACTTGAGATGACGGCTGACGGTAACTTAAGTGTTCATACTCCTGTCTGTTTTCAAAGTAAAGCCTTTGGTTCAAATCATATTAAATTTCGACTAAGTGGCTTTAAGGTGTGCAAAAATGGGTTTATAATACGTAAGCTGCGTAGTTAAAAATATCGTGAACACATTCGAGTAAAGAAATTTAGTCAGCAATAAGAATAATTTATCATTTTAGTTTTAAAATATGATATTTTATTAGCAAACTAATCTACGCACTAAATTCAATGCTATTGTGCATCAGCTCGTTTTCCAAACAATGTATATTTTTATTCTAAAATATTTACTTAGCTATTACTCCCTGAGTCTCCCTGTACAATTTTTGTAATGAAATTTAAAAAAATACTATTTAACTGTCAAACATGCGCATTTGCGCGCCTCATGGTAAGCATGTTGTATCATCGTCGTGAGTATTTAGATTATAAGTCAAATGAAATTTATTCATTCTATTATATACTACATATATATTACATATTTATTTATTCTATAATTTTTTTTTAAATGATACTTATATAATATATTATATTTCATCATCATCATCAGTATATTACAGTACACTGCTGGAAAGTGCACTTCACTGTATTAAATCTCTTATTAGGCAATAAAATAATTTTTAATATGTAATATACATACAATATTTTTGTATGCAAAATATGATCTGTTTTACTTGTTAATAGATTATTATTAGATAGTAAATGTTTGCCGGTGGTGGGATATTCTCTACCTGTGTTATTTTGACGAAGTAAATCAATAATATTAACTATGTATTTGACTTTATTATAAAACGTTTATATTGTCTGGTGTGTGTTTTCTTTTCTATTTTTAATATATATTTTAATTAATCGTATAAGAAGAAACGTGGATATATGTTAGTGTAAAAGTTCGAACTACGCTAAATCCTAACACTTATCTTGTGTTAATAGGTAGGTACCAGTTTATATAATATCATAAAACGTTAAAATTTAGAAGTTAGTTACGTAAAAAAATATTAGGTAATTAAGAAACATCTACTCATTTTCTTGGTACTATAAAGTATATTTATTTTTCAGGCGTTCAATATGTATTTATACCAACGAATCGTGGTAAAAAACTATTGATGATAAACGGACATACTTACTCACAAATAAATCAAACCAACAATTATTATTGTTCTAAAAAACAATCGCGGGATTGTCGTGCTAAAGTGAAGTTTTGTAAAACTAAAGGTATAATGGAGGCCAACTATGAGCACACACATCCACCATCCAAATACGTCCAAACATCTACTGGTATGTATATTAAAGTATCTGAATAATGTATTATAATAAAATGAAATAAAAAATATATAGAAATAATTTTATATCGTGTTTCTTTGCGCTTTTCCTTAGTCACATATTTTAAATAGCTAATATTGCTATTGTCAGCATTGCGTCATCGTGTCCCTCAATGAATACAATATGAAGTTACATAGCTGCGTTCTGTTAGAAGGTTGCCGTTCTTCTCCAGTTAGAACGCTCTAACTTTTGATTAATTAACTCTTAAGTTTCACCGGCTTCAGTAGGGGAAATAAGTATAATGTATCTACACCGTTTGTACTTACCCCTGGGCTGATTGCCGGATTCTTTTCTATTTGTTATTTACGGAAAGTTCTAGATGACCCCACTAAATATGGTATGAAGTATGTATTATTGTTGTCGCTGAGCTTTCTTGTAGTATTATTATAACTAATAAAACAAGAAAGCTCAGCGCATAATTTCAAGCTTCTAAATCTAGCATTTAGGGTTTAATCTTTATAGCATTCATCGATGTTATGGTAACAGTTCTTGTATTCATTTGTAATACTTTTCAGAATACACGTTTGTCACTTCACAAAAAGGAAAACCGTTGCTGTTGTGGCAAAATCATACTTATTATCAGAATCACAATACTACGAGGTACTATTGTACAAGAAGATTTACAGGATGTAAAGCTACTGTCAAATTGGATAACTACGGGCAGATAATAGATGCTGGAGGTGAACATACCCACAGCCCGCCTCGGTATATTATGTCGTCAACTGGACAATATGTGAAAGTTCGATGTAGTGAATCGAAAAATATAATCTAGTGTTGTTATATTCGTTTTGTGGTACTTTTTAAGATATAAGGTTATGACAAGCGGAATATAGGCTGCCTTTCCATAAGACGTGTGACTCAGCTGAGTGATGACCAAAGGCAAAGCTTCTGGTTTTTTCTACTGGTCTCGCATCGCTCGCTTCGGCGCGGTGTCTAATACTTTTCCAGTAGAGTTAACTTGAACTAAGCAATAAAAATACTATATTCTATATTGATAGTTGTCACAAACTGCCATAGTTTACAGGACACGAGTAGCTGTACCGCACCTATCTCTGATGGAAAATCAGCCTCTTGCGGCATTAACTTTTAAAACAAAAGTTTAGCATCCTTGTTTTTCCTCGAATCTCTTTGTGGCAAATAAAAATAAACTTTAGTAGGTACTAGTGTTGTTGAGTGTTTTGCGATATATTATAATATATTGAATTATTATTGTAATTTGTAATATGTTATTTATGATCTAAGTTGTTTAAAATATCTAGATGTCCTGGTTATTTTTTGAACATCTTGAATTTACATCTACTAGTTATACGATTTAGTTATTGCCTCAAAGGCCATGTAATCAAATAAACGAGTGCACGTTAAACCAGTTGTTTTATTTAAAAATAAATTATAAGCATTTTATGGACTTTGTTTTGAATACAGCTTTTTGAGGAAAATAATAGTTGGAGGTAGTAGGTAATTTAATTATCTACCTAAAATTGAAGACGATGGTAAAACAATTTTGCCTTTTTACCAATAATTCGAATCGTCTGTGAATAGGCAAAACCGCGTTCATTTTTTTGTAATTTTTGTCTCAGTTTTTGCTATGTGTTGACGGAGGGTACATGTGCTACAGTGCTAGAAAGAGCTGAGTCTATGAAACCAGGACTGTTTTATTTGTAATTATGTCTACGACCCGTGCCCACCAGTGGGACATATATGGGTTGCTATTATCATTATTATGTCTACGTCTACGGGACTTTGTATTAGAAGTCATTGAAAAATATAAATACAAAAATTTAAAAATATAAAATACAGCCTTTCATCCATTAACTCCTTCGTCTTTTCTGTCTTTTTATCAAAATACACACTGCTGTTGCCACTATTAAAAAATCCATTGTGATAATTCTTTCGTATGACGACTTGATAGCGTGCAATCTTCGAAGTGACAGCGCGTACGTCCAAATGAAAGAGTCAATGCGCCTTTAAACTGAAGTTCCTCCATAAGGAAGTCTTCCATTTAAAGCATTCCAAACAGACGTATCGTCAATGGCTACCTTTAGATCTCTGTTAATCAGCAATTTGACATATGATATGCCTTGCTAATATTGATTTAAAGGTATCTGAAGTTTTATTTATTTATTACAATTCAATTACTCTCTGCACTCACAGTTTCCCAACACGTGCAGAGAGTCAGATAACATTATTATCTAGTTTACATTAATTTAAAATTAAACTTATTATATACAAAATCACAATATAAAATACATATTTAATTATGATAATATTGATTTATGTTCGGATAAAAATTTAATACAATAATATATAAATTCATTTAATTTAGTAAAAAAAATGTCCACATTCGCCTGGTGCGCAATTACTGCATTAAACAATGAGAGAGCCTGATTTGTAGGAGCATACTGAGCTGTGCGTGAGCGCACTATCTGTGTACTAAACAGAGGGCGCGAGCGCAAGCGTATATATTGATTCGGTGCTGACAAGCTACAACGCGCCAAAGCCTCAGGGTTGTCTACCTTGCCATTGAGTAATAAGAAATAGTGAGTTAATAATGCACACTTTCGTCTCAGCTCAAGAGTATCTATACCCACCATTCGTGACACGAACAGAGAAGGATATAAATATGATGGATAATATCCATACAGCTTTTTATATAAAAACCTGGCGAATTTTCGTTGCACACGTTCCAAATGTAATTTATATTATGCAGATTTAAATAATAATAATAGCAACCCAAATATGGAGACCCGTACCCAGCAGTGGGACACTGCTGGGTACGGGTCTCCTCTCCTCTATCAAGAGAGAAAGAGAGGGTTTTTAGGCCTTAATTCACACACGCTGGCCTAATGCGGGTTGGTGAATCAGATCAGACATGTCTTTAGAATTTCTTCTAATGGATGGCGAATCATTTGATTAGTATATATAAACTCCACAAAGTGAAATTTATATTGGTAAGTACTACCGCCCGGAAACGAACTCGCACCTCTTGCGTGCAAGTCGGTTACTTTCCTATTCGGCCACCACCGCTTTAAATAATCTGCATATTTTATTTAAAAAACAAATTATCACACAGTCAATGTAACTTATTTAATTTTGTACTAGGTTATTTTTAAATTGAATTGACCATAAATACTAACTATTCAACATGACGGATCGTTTGGGGTACTTCATGATATCACGTGACTCAATTTAGCGTAAGAAGGCGACTATTTCATAACCACTTATTTTAATATAATTTCTTGAAAAGCATAAGCTTGTTCATAGACTGACTAAATGTATCTTTATGAGTAAGTAAATACTATTTCAATTCTTTAAAGTTTTCTTTCTTGTTATCTTATTTTTATGCTTTTATTATATTTTTCAGAAGAATATGAATACACGTTTGTCTCTTCACAAAAAGGCAAACAATTACTGATGATTAACAATTATACGTATTTCCAAAATCACAATACTACTAAGTACTATTGTACGAAGGCAAGAAGTGCTGGATGTCGGGCCGCTGTCAAGTTGGACAAACTAGGACGAGTAGAATCGGCCCAACGTTATCATAATCATGAGCCACCTCGATATACCCGGACAGCACAAGAAGAATATATCAGATTAGGGTACCATTGAAACGATCACGAAGATTTGGCTGCGATTGTGTATCACATAAAAAGGAGACCACCTTAGTTTGTAGGGATCTTGGCACTACAGCTTTTCCCCCTTGGACAAAAATCCAGAGGCAGGCCCAAGACAAGATAGAAAGATGTAGTCAAGAGACAGCCCATTGCAAGACTCTTGTATGAAATGTGTGCAAGCTGAAATCTACATCTATCGACAATCAAGCATGTTTATCAAAATACTCAACATTAAAAAGGTCCTGCGTATGGCTTTTTGTCTATGAGTCGACAAGTCAAACCAAGGTCACAAAGTAAAAATATATTATTATAAGTTAGTTTTCCTTTTAATATCATATTTATCAAAAAAATACAGTTAAGCTTTTGATGTATTTTTTAATATTGTTTTATTTTTAAGTCTTATTTTAGGAAGATGATTCAAGTTTCAATAATAAAGGATATTGCATGTGCCTTTTTGTCATAAAGTCTGGTTACCATACTTTTTAGGGTCTGTAGAATACTCGTTCATTTCACAATGATGGTGACGAACTATACTTTCTACGCAAACCAACACTTAAATACGTTTTAGTGTGCTCGGAGAACAAACACTGGGTGGCTAGTTTTTGTCAGTTTCGTAAAATTGAAAAAGAAAAGGAATTTCGTCTTAAGCAGAACCATGAATCTCTTCGTTACGTTAAAACAATGACTACAATGTTTTTTAATCTAAATTATTTTTTGATAAAATCAATGGCATAAGTCTTAAAAAACAGTTTTTACCTTAAAAATTGTTATTTTGATTTTATTTAATGTTTATTGAAGCCATTGACTTTTGTTATTAGGGGCATATTAACTGGAATATGAAAAGACCTTAGTCTTTTATTAAGTTACAGTAGCAACTGTAGATACTGCTTAGATACGTGAAAATAGAATGTTCATACTGTTTGTGGACTGTTGACTGTATTTGTTATGTCTAGGTCAACTTTTTTAGATACATACATATTATTTATGTATCTAAAAATTTGAGTATGTGTATCAGTTGTGCTCCATGTACAAGGCTCTGTCTACTTTGGGTTCAGATAGCGGTCAGTGAATTGTTACAAAATATTATTGTTTGATGTAAATTGTATATGTATAATGTCTATTACAAGTTTATGAAAATGTTATTATTTTTTATTAATAGGTGTATTACCAACCTTATACGTCAAATTCATAAATTTCTGCGACTAGAGACCGGTTCTTGTTCCAAAGAATTATTTTATCTTTACAGGCATCAATACAAGAAGTTCGAGAAACATGGTAGTAGCTTAGTGATCACATTATAACACTGCGACATCTATGTAATTTTCATCTGTTCTAAACAAAGTGAATATTATAATGTTCGTTTGCAGTATTGTGTATCAATTTTTCTAACGGTGCTATATTTTTCAGACATTTCTTCCTTTGCCAAATACTCGTTTGTTGCCTCGCAAAGGGGCAGAGCATTGTTGAAGTTAGATGAGTATACATTTTATGAAAATAGCAATACCAAAATGTATTACTGCACTAAGAAAAAAAGCGCAAGATGTCGAGCCTTCGTAAAGCTGGATAAACAAGGGAATATACAGAAGATTCAACCTGATCATAATCATATACCTCCTGGTAATCCTTGCACTTCTACGGGATTGTATTTTGGATCAGTGAATCCCAAATATGTAGTCAGATATTAATTTCACTCTAAGTATTTCGTCACGCATTCTTTTGATCCTCGACTTTTTTTCTTAAATCACGTGAGATACTTATACCAAAAAAATATTTGAAAGCAGCATCTCGTACGTACGAAATACATAAGCTTCTAAAAATGTCTGTATCATAGACAAATGTATCTTCTTCAGTCACTAATTTAAACAATATCGGGTTTTGTAAAATGTTAGAATGAGGCTTTTGTGTATATTTTATTGTTCAATCAAAGTATAGGTAAAATAGTTGAATAATTTGTAAAAGATTTCGTTGTTACCCTTTGGCCATTATCGTTAGTCTAGCGCTACTTATAGCATATTAGCTTTAGTATGTCCAAAGCTATTAGCTATCGTTATTAGTCTGATCATAGTTTAGTTTTTTCTATAATACATCCTACCTACATATATACCTGTCTTCCCGCGTATTAATGATTTGCCTATATATTTTTGGAGTATTCTGAATACTCATTTGTTTGCCGACGACAACTGAACAACGCAAGGTGACCCATTCAAAGGGCTATACTGTTTTACGCAAACTACTTTTTCTAGTATATACCTACTACAATAATATTTGAAGTATACCCTATAATAAATTTAAAGGATATACAGCTGTACCGATCTCCATTGAAACCAATAGCAGCTTTTTGTCTATGAGACAGGCGTACCCTGCTTTGGTCTGGGAGTAAAGCAGGAATTTAACCCACCAAGATATTACTTACATTTAAGTTTCAGTTAGGCTGCCCAAACAGGGATTGGGCACCGGGGGGTTACCATTATTTTACAAAGAAAGTAATGTTGTATGCACCGACTGGTTTGGAATTTTACCGCTAAGTCGCACGAACTAGTTATGTAGGTAATTCTATTAATTAATATTATTGGTATCTCTATCAGCGCGGCAGTAAGATGACCCCGCCCTAGACATGAAACAGCATTAGTTATTTTTTGAACTAATATGGTAGACATAGACTAGATATTACAAGTGTAGAAAATTAATTTTTATTCACTATTCAAATGTTAAAATTTTATTGAGCACGAGTACCTATTCATTTTTGTAAAGAGCACGTTCGCGATAAACTTACTTAAATTCATTTAATTGCATCAATTTATCATGCATACCATTATTAAATTAAATTTTTGATATTTAGTCTTTAGATAAATATCTGTAATTGAGTACAGTTACAGTGACTGTTGAAGGATTACCAATACATAATTTCAAAATTACTATAAATATTTTTAAATGTCGCAGGCTAATCGGATAAAACGGATTTTTGCGGAAACTTAACTATAACTTAACGGAAGCTTACGCGCTGATTGGTGACAAATGACGAATGAATGAAGCCGTTACTCAATCAGCACATCTCTCAGTGGGCCAACGATCACTCGGCCAACCAGCCCTCATAAGTTTAAGTGATTTACCTAAAATATCTCGGATTTTTGCAAAGATTCTGAAAATACCTTCCTATAATCCGATGCTTTGCAATCTTTCCACTATTTTTGCGAGAATACGCTTAAACCGATTATTCTGCGTGCGACATAATATATACCTACGAGTAATTATCTCATTATCGATTGTTATAAGGGGAATAAGTGTAATATAAAAACGATTTCTAGTTAATACTCTTGTCTATCGGTAACCAGAATTAGTGCCATAATTATCATAATTTTCGCATATCTTTTAGATATAACAAGTTTAATGTCTATAGTATAAAAAATATATGTTCCAATAGTAGTTAATTCTAGTCGCTAGTTACTAAGGGTTATTGTAAAAGATTTGAATCATCAATAAATAACTTAATTTTTATCTTATTTGTTATTATTGTTCATTGACTGGCCTGTTGGTCTAGTAGTTAGTGACTCTGACTGCTACGCCGGAGGTCGTGGGTTCGATTCCCGCCCAGGACAAATCTTTATGAGATGAGCACGAATTTTTGTCTGTTTCTGGGTGTAGTTTATCTATAATATGTATGTATTTAGAAATATATAAGTATGTTTATCAGTTGTCTGGTTACCATAGTACAGGCTCTGCCTAGTTTGGGATCAGATAGCGATGTGTGAATTGTTCCGAAAATATTATTATTATTATTTAGTGCTTGTACCTTTTAAGGTGATGATGGATTTAATGAATAAGGTATCAGACACGATTCTATTGTCGACTTCGATATATCATCAGAATCAGAATACGGTAGATAAACTTGCTAGACTAGCGCCGTTAAGTCTCACATAATTATCCCATTTAATATTATGTAAAGTTTTTTTTTAACTTTTGCGTTATATAATTTTCAATATTATAAACTTCTGGTATTAACACAATCATGCATTATTTACTTTAAAATTGCTTGACGTTTCGAACAGTCGTGGTTACTAGTTGAAAGGTTATAAAACTTTAAAATACATATTAACGCAATCATAACCGCTGTAAAAACTATTATTTTGAAATGGTCTGATATATAAATATGTTTCAGAATACTTTTTTGTGCGATCTAAAAAAGGCAGACAGCTAATAATGTATCAAAATTATACATATTATGAACACCGCCGATCTAAACTTTACTATTGTACGAGAAACAGGAGTTCTTTGTGCAAGGCTTCGATGAAATTGGATATTTTGGGGCATATTATAAGGGCTAATTGTGATCATAATCATGAACCTCCCATCAGACAGCGTCCGGAGAATATATCAGTCTCTAGCACATGGGTATAGATTACAACGTACAGCATTATTTGTCTTATATATTGGCTCCGATGTTTCATACAAAATTAATTGTTTTTGACATTATATTCAGTGGACAGGCACGTCATTATATGTATAATTATCCCGGCTTTGTATAGTTTTATATAGTTTTGGTACGATGGTCGGCCCAGACTTAATACATTCCTTCATGACACACATTCGAGGTTCTTGCGGTCGTCTGAAAATTTGAGACTGCAGATGCCAACTCATTCTACTAATTTTTATGACAAATCTTTTTCTGTCCAAGCCGTACGTTTGTGGAATGAGTTGCCCATAGAAATAAGAAAAGCACAGTCCATTCATATATTTAAAAATATGTTAAAAGAACATTACCTAAAAGCATGAGCATTTCTCTAATTATATGAATATGTATTATTATGTATTTATATGTGTATGTATTGTATTATAACACTTTATAAATGTATTTATGTATATTATTACAATGTAATATTGTATTTTGATTTTTTATATCTTTTTTAATTTTAAGCAACAACCACTACACCATCACATGTTGTCAATCTTCTGGTCATTCCTGTCCATCCTAAGGTTGCCTGGAAGAAATCGCGCTTAGCGATAAGGCCGCCCATTGTACTTGTCTATTTTCTGTATATTTCTAACATATATTTTTTGTTATCATTATGGTGTACAATAAAGAATTATCTATCTATCTATCTACATTCATGTAATATGTCGAATGTTTCTGTTTAAGAATGTCAAATTGAAACTTACTGGTCTCTTGGTATTTCTACCAAATAAATCTAAAAAGCCTTGTTTGTATTGTAAATGCATAGCATAACTATTTTTTTTGTCAGATTGGGTCTATATTTTAAAAGAGCCTGGGAAATAAAAATACATAAACTTATTTTTCTATTTTATTATTTTAATGTTAGTTAACCCTAATATTCTGCATGCTAAGGCATGACCAGTATTAGTGTATTTGATAAAAGATATAAGCTTAAATCACTTGCAGCGTTGATTCTATTTGATTTTGAATAGAGTGCTATTATGAAAACAGCAGCGTGGCCGCAACTCTGCAGCCGCACTTACCTACCTAGCGTGGCTTAAAAAAAAAAACAAAAAATGCTTGCAACCTTTTTTTATGATGAAAATGTTACTGGTAGTAATGGTATTGATCATTATTTAAAACTTTTCAGAATACAAGTTCATTCGATCTCGAAAAGGTAAACAATTATTGATGTGGCATAATTATACGTACTATCTAAAACGTGATGGCAGTAGAATGTACTACTGTTCAAGCAACACGAGCGCTGGATGTAAAGCCTCCATCAAACTAAATCGTATGGGAAATATAGTTAAGGCTCTAAATGAACATAGTCATTCCCCACCTCGATATGTTCATGTAGGTGGGGAGTATATCAGACTAACATAAAAAATAAATAAGTGATCGTCCATTGGTTCATCGATTGCCGCGATGGCAGACGCGGCGTAGTGTCAGTGAATGTGCAATCTATTTAGTGCCAGCCGATGAAGAAACTATTCTAAGTCTCGTAGACCTAGATTTTAAATGTATCTGTATCAAAACATTATTTATTCTAGTCATTAAACGTACGGAACATGTGTTTTTAGTTTTATTTCTACAATGTAGAGTTTTTCATTTTCCACCGCTAAAGTTTTATAAACTCTTAACTCAAGCATTTCGGCGGTGATCCTAGAGCATTTAGAATAGTTTTGAATGCTGTCAAGCTTGTGAGACGGCCACGTAGTTTAAAAAACCGATGATGATGATGAAAAACTTAATTTTATATTACTTATGTATTTTATACTTCACGTAAAAAGAAAGGCAGAAAGTTACAATAATCGTTAATAAATATTAAAATAAACAAATGCGTTCGTATATAAACCCTTTTTTGTACTTATATAATATTTTCTCACATGGAAGATCGTTTATGTAGTAATGAAATGTTAATATATTTTATTTTATTTCAGATTACATATTTATTCGTTCACCAATGGGAAATCATGCAATAATGTTTGATAACTACACATATAACCAAAAAAGCAAGCAATTTTACTATTGTTCGAGGGCTGCTGAGTTTGGATGTAAAGCATTTCTACAGTTAAATGATAACGGTTATGTAGAGAAGATTCACTACAAGCATAATCATCCACCTCCATATTACGAGCAGTCTCCAACAGGACAATATGTTAGAGTTTGTTAAAATTACCAAATCACATTTTATATATTATGATCTTTTTAGCACATTTTTTATAGAAGTGACTTTTTGTGCATCATAGCTAGTATTGGCTCAAAAATTACACACAATTTCTAAAGAAAAAAAAACAGTAGATTGTAACAGTGACGTAGCTATAAATTTTTATATGGCAGGCAAAAAACCCACTAAAATCGACTTGTTGTGTCGAATGAAGAATAGAAAGGTTTATATTTTGTAATTTTCTAATGATGACAGATATTACATATTAAAATAACATTTATTTATATAGTACCTATTATCAGCACTATGTTGTTAGGTAATATTGTGTTGTAAGGCATTTATTAAGGTACCCACCCTGTCTACCTGCAATGCCTAGGTAAGGCATGGAGTGCACGCCACTTCAAAGTAGCGTCTTATCAATAACAATTTCTTTCTTGTTATTATCTATAATTTGTAATGAAAACAAGGTCTCATTGATCTAGTCATGTAACACTTAAGTATATTATTGTACCAAGTATTTCATATTTTTACAAATGTTTCATAAAATACATTTTTAATATGCCTTTTTTAGTAGTAAGCATACCTATGTTTTATAAGTTACAGCCGTAATCTGTTCGTAAGAGGATGTATGGTCAGTTATTCGTTTAGCATTACGTATGTAATATTAACATATATTTTAAATCTTTAAGTATTTACATATAATTAAAAAATATTATTATAAGTTTTAAACATTTTCAGAATACACTTTTATTCGTTCTCAAAGAGGCAAACAACTGTTGATGTGGAACAATTATACTTATTACCAAAAAAGTAATGAACATTCTTACTACTATTGTTCCAAGAATAGAAACACAGGATGTAAAGCTTCCGTTAAGTTGGATTCTCTTGGAAATATTGAGAAAGCTCAAATTGAACATAATCATGATCCACCCTATTACGTTCAGACGGCATCGGGGGAGTATGTTAGACTCTCAATGTAGCGAGGTCCTGAGGACCGACCAGTCTTAGTACATAATACCTATCTTTAAAATTATTCTTTTAATTTTGTGATTCGCTTTTAGATTTAGTATTATATTGACTATCATGGATATGTAAAATAATACTTTCAGGTATTGATGTATTTGCGTAAAGTGTGACTTGGCCAGATATTATTAAATCAAAATTTTACATAAGTATTTTTATACAATTTACAAAATTATAAAAAAATATGATAAGACGTCAAATACTATGAGTATTATTTTGCCTTTCTGAAACGCATTGTAGGTACGTAGATTTAGTATACATACATACATATATGTATTTTCATATTACTTGCAATAATTTATAATGTTTTCTTAATGATCTCTGTAAACTTAAATAAAACACGAGTGTGAATGAAACCAGTCTAAAATTTTTATTGAATCCCAATTACATTTAATATAATATATTAGTAATTAACATAATAAGTAGATGTTTGCAATGGCGATATTAGGTTCAAGTACCTGCGTTTAGTTTTTAATATAATTGGAATATATTTTCAAAAATCGTAAAATTCCGAAAATGGCAATGGAACTATTTGCCTATAGCTAATTTAGTTTATTATTTTCAATGTTACAATAAACAAATAATTGATTGTATTTTAGTGAGAGCCTTAACACCGCGGTTTATTACCGCAGAACTCCGTCATTTATGGACCGATTTGAAAAAATCCTTTTTTGTCTGAGAGGACATACTTCCAGTTTCAGACATATTTTCATCAAAAGAAAGTTCCGATGATGGGATCTTGATTTGTGATAAGAGTTTGCATGAAAGTTAATTCTGTTTAAATACCGACGTTAGACTATTTTACGGGTTTTTGAAAATTTTGCAACTTGCCATAGGTACTGAAGTCGGTATTTTTTGTTAAAATTATTATTGATATAAAGGTACCACGGGCGAGATGCCACGATGGAAAGGCAGTTTGCATTATATTTATTTTACACATGTTTTAAATGTAAAACTGCTATAAATTTCCTAACTTACATACAAAATTGATGTTAAACTGTATATACAATCTGGCTTTATCTTCAATTTTTTTCTTTAGCATTATTATATACTAGATACTTATAAATGTTTTTCATATTTCAGAATACAAATTTATTACTTCCATGAGAGGTAAACCGTTGTTAATGTGGAACAGTTACACGTACTCCCAAAAACGGAACGATGGATGGACATACTATTGTTCAAGAAGCAGAAAAGCTGGATGTAAAGCATCAGTCAAGTTGGATAAGAGCGGTTATATTATGAAGACTCAGTATCAACATAATCATCAACCACCTGAGTACCTTCAATCATCATCGGGAGAGTATATCAGAATGTATAATTAAATATAAAAAAGGTATAAAAACTAAAACTTGACTACGTAAAAATCATGCTCTGAAAAGTTTAAGTAAAACAAGAAAATATATTATGATCTAGACCTCATTTGTCAAATTCTGAGTATTTTAGAAGTAACGAGGGATCAGATAAACATTAAAACAAGACATACATACAGACTAAAATCATAACCTTCGCAGTTAAAGTTAAAATGATTAAAGCCCCTCACGTTCTGGTGTACTTAATAGGTTTACCTGCATGTACAGATACATGCACACGGGTGTTGGCTGACACGTACACTTTGTTTCTGAGATCTGTGGCTATTGTGGAGTCCAAGCCTGTCACTCGTCATCATACATCACCTATAAACCTCTACTGTTCACCAGTGTGGTTGTGTGGTACATTAGTTTTGCAATCTTAAATCTCGAATCAGGCAAGCTTTCATTAAGTTAACTTATATTGAGCTAGTCTATGTATTTGTGACTTTTTTCACGCTGTGTATTTATGGACGATTATTTGCTTCAGTTTTTGACATATGGCTCTTACAGACTTATTAATTTTATATTTGACTTATTTTTCATAAACTATTTGAATAAATATCATTATGAAAAATATTACCTTGTTTTGTTATATCCTCAACAACACTTGAAACTCATCTTGATATTGTTTGAAGAATTTGAGTTCATCATCATTATTATCAACCTATTGCAGTGTGTAATAGGAGTTTGAGTTATCTAGCTGTAATGCTGTGGAAATTCTTGGGGAGGCCTATGTCCAGCAGTGGACGTCTTTCAGTTGAGAGGCTGATAAGTGTATGTATAAATGTTTTAGGTTACAAGTTCGTCCGTTCTCAAAGGGGCAAACAGCTATTGATGTGGAACAAATATACATATTATCAAAAAGGTACCAGTAGAATGTACTACTGTTCGTCAGGAAGCAAATCATGCAAAGCTTCTCTCAAATTAGATAAACAAGGAAATATTGAGAAGACACAATATGAACATAACCATCATTCACCTACATACATTATTTCGTCAACGGGACAGTATGTCAGAATATCCAACTTTTAAATGATATTAATAATTGTACTACTTTTTTTTTTTTCGTAATTGTAATCTGACAAACAGGTGAGCCTATATAGACCAGGGTCGATAATTTTTGAAACCAAAAAAATAATAGTAGGATGAAACCCATTGGAAATGGAAGAGAATATAACAAAAAATTAAGGAGAAATAAATAACGGGCGATCTGAGGCCGGGAAGTGGAAGGGGGTGAGTTTTAATGGTCAAAAACGGTTTATCTCGATTTCCGGCAAAACTACAAGTCTTATGGAAAAAAAAATAGCAAAGTGGTAGGTAATAAAAAGATCTACAACTTTTGTATTCACACTTTTTTCACATAACCTCAAAATGTATGTGAAAAATTCAAATAACCAAGTTTATGGTTTTTTATATTATTTTTCATTTGTAACCATTTTCAAAGGCGCTGGTCTAATAGGTTTATCAATTACCATTTTTTACTATTACTTAATTATGTAATCATGTTACATTGTACTGTTATAATATATATAATATATTAAAACCCTGATATATTAAAATACCTACTTTCATTCGTTCTTATCTATGTCGTATCCTTAAATTGGTCCATTTATCGTGATCGATTGTTTTATATTAGTTTGAAACTGCTACATATTTCATCTTCATATCGTTTGTTTATCTTGATTTTACTTCTTGATCCGCTGAGAGATGACTTTCTCACAGAAGCATGCGACCGCCTGCCAACTCCTGTGGCTGCCGTCCATGGTTTCTGAACCATCGTTGGCAGCCACATGGCCGGCATCGAGAGGTCTACCACAATGATTGCAAGGAGATCGCGATGCTGCTGCGCCCAAGCTAGACACGACTCGAGCGTATGCTGCGCCGTGTCCTCGTCGCAATGTCCGTATTGGTAGACAGAACTCGGTTCCCTCCTAGCGACTTTGTACAGATATTTCCCAAAGCAACCATGCCCGGAAAATGCCTATACTAGCCGAAAGGCAAGAGTCCCTTGCTGCTGCCCACCTCGACAGAATTTCCTGGAGCGCCTCGACGGTTTGCAAATGCCAGAATGGCTGTGCCTGCGGTTCTGCGTCACCTCCGAAATTGTCCTGCCGTCGTGTCGTAATATCTGTCCGAACCTCGACCACCTGCCAATACACTTCGGCGAGCACCTCTGCCTCCAAAGCCCACATGTTTTGGAGGCACATATTTTTTGAATAAACAATTGCATACTTGTAAAGTCCCTCGCGATATGGTATCCGTTCTCGAATGCGGACATCGTTTTTAACTAGATAGTTTTTAAAGTCAATTTTTTTTTGAAAAAAAAAAAAAAAAACAAAATTAATTATGTAATTACTACTTTCAGAATACACGATTATACGTTCTCGAAAAGGCAAACCATTACTGATGTGGCATAACTATACGTATTATCAAAAAAAACGTGGTACTAATAAGCGCTACTGTTCATCGTTAGGTTGTAACGCTTCCATCAAGTTTAATATCCTGGGGAACATAGAAATTGGTAAACATGCGCATAATCATGCACCACCTGTATACCATCTGAGTGATGCCGGGGAGTATGTCAAAGTCGGCCGCTGAAAGGGATATTGTATTAATGCATGACAAATAAATATTGACATACACCAGAATACACCTTAAGCATATATAATGGTATGTGTACATGAAGAGTGTGACATAATCAAATTTATTCCGTATGGCGCTGATGGTATAACTATAGCATGATGTCCGATAGCCCAATGTTTGACAAGAAAATATTGAATTATTCCTTAAATAAAAAGTTTTTTATATATTTCTTTTTCTTTTACTTCAAAACATTTTAACTCACAAATGCCAACTTTTTTCTTTCAGCAAACGTTTGAGAAATGAATGTTTTCAAAAATTATACCTTATACAGACGTACATCGATTTATATTTATGATTCCAATAATATTTTGATATTTTCAGAAGAATATAAGTTTATTCCGACTCAGAAGGGTAAACAATTGTTAATGGTGAACGGATATACTTTCTGGCAGGACCATCGAAGTTTGACATTTTACTGTTCGAAGAGAATTGGCGGGTGTAAGGCTACTGTGAAATTCAACAAACTTGGTAAAATAAGGGCGGCTAACTACACCCACACCCATGAACCCCCAAACTACGTGCAACTGTCCACGGGAGACTTCATTAAAATCACCAGTAGAACTTAGCTACTTTAGGATAAGTATACTGTCATATTGGGCGATAAATTAGGAATGGTTTACTCTGTATAGATAATATCTATAATATATCTACGAGTACTTACATGAAGTGTATACTTCTACTATATATAGAGACGTTTGTATAAATCGCAGCGCATGCATTTATGCGCTACGACTTCTACGAATGACTTAGTAATTGCCCCAAACTGTAGGCACGATCGGACGTCGTATTTTTTTTTTTATACAACTCCCGCACTAGAGAACAAGCTCTGTGTCGCGGGGGACTTTACAAACATACATATAACGGACACAAATTACACCCAGACTCAGAACAATTCTTTTGTGGGTCACACAAAGTTTTGTCCTGTGCGGGAATCGAACCCACAACCTCGTGCACAGCAGGCGCATACTGTGGCCACTGGACCACCGAGGCAGTCAAATCAATTTATCGGATATCTTTTCAACCTAGGTTATCATGATGTGTTAAAACAGCACAGTTGTGAATCGTTCGACCGAGGAAGAAGGACGGAGCTATATAGCGTGTATAGCTCCGTCCCTCCTTCTCGCTCGAACGACTCACAACTGTGCTCAGTGCTGAAGTCTAATTACGACTTTACAGTCCAATTCAAATAACTAGCAAAGAACACAATATTATAAAACTTCAGCATTAAGAACCAGCATTGTCTTGTGATAAAGGTATTAAAGGGATAATTTTATAATTTACCCTTAATATTGATTTAAAAAAAAAACATTGATACTTTTTACCTGTAGATTCTTCAAATAATATTAGTTACTGTTGTAATATAATAATATCGATTGAAGATACTCTTGTAATTATGATACGTACCTACTACATATATAAAAAAAATAATACATATCAATGTGACAGCGATGTGAAGGAATTTTATAACGTCTACTGAAGCGGTCTTTTATTATGACAAAATAATTTATTTTATTTTGTAAATTATTCTTCTCTTCGTCAGCGAATCAGCTAAATGCAAATTGGCTGACATTTTTAATGTTTTATTTAGTTTAATTTATCTTTTGTATTTACATGATAAAAATATTTGAACGAGTTTGATTTTATAATAAAAACTAACTGTAACAAATTATGTTTTATTGCATCTGACTTCTAACATAATTAAATAACCTTCTGAAACGATAATTTCTTTTTTCAAAAGGTCAACTTTGTGTAACCTTTGTCTAGCATTATGACATGGCATTTGAAAATATTCAGTTTAATTGTTTTAATAGGAAATATATGTAAATGAGAATCAGAATTGCATGTATTCTTTCTTCTGCCTAATTTATTTAAACTTTTTAATATATTATATGGTTTTAGAGCTTTCTCTTGGAAAATTTACATGGACTTATAAGTAATAATTTTCTAGGTTTTACATATAACTTTATTCCTTCAAAATCTGGAAGAAAAAAATTATTGATGTTGAACAAGTACACGTATTCTCAAGATCACTATAGCTTATCATACTACTGTTCTAAGAAGCTCAGCGGTTGTAAGGCGTACGTTAAATTCGACAAACAAGGCAAGATTCGTGATGCGAATACCATGCATATGCACAAACCACCAAATTACATGACTATGCCTAACGGACAGCTTATTAGGCTTGATTAGGAATATGCAATACCTATCACCAGAAGTAAAACTGGGCCGAACATGTACGCTGCATATCCGATGATCTGTAGACAAAGAACACAAGCAGATGTATTCTATATAATATCTAGAGATGTCGATGGCAAGGTGTGATGAGCTTGACTCCTACTGCGCTGAGGAGTGACCTTGACCTTTGGAAGAAAGAAAAGTAGGCCTTCGTCGTGCAGCGGGATACTAATGACCGCTAATAATATGTTTATGCTGTGCATATTTCGCAATACTATTAATATTTTCTAGACCTAATTAATGCTTCCGGTACTTGATCCACGAAAGTATTCGGTCTAGACCGCCTGCGTATTACACATATATACTAATACATAGCTTAAAACTAATACATAAGTGCATATATGCTATAGCTATTTTACTAAATTCTATCATTTTCTTGTGAAATTTGCTCAACATTTTATTTTTAGAGGCAAAAATATTGATTTTACAGTGCACACATTTTTGTTGTGCTTTAAAAGAAGGTACTTGGTAGAATTTAATCCTTTTTTTACAACTGAAAATTAACATGTTATCTGTATTATTATCATCAGAATGTGAATTATTATTCTTACCATTTTTAATATTAATAAAGTTATTTAAATGATCTCCTATTACATTAACATAGGACACGATATTTTACCGCCATTTCATTTTTTTAATGTTGGCATCTCGTCGTATAGGTTTTAATTTAAAGCTCACTCTGCATATGAAAAAACAAAATGGCAGCTGTCGGCTACGTCGCGCCGGCTGTTTTTCTTACAAAAAGTTCGAACCCCTTTGATAAGTACCTAGGGAATTGCTGTACTTTTTGAGTAATCAATACCAGTATTGATTACTCAAAAAGTACAGCAATTCCCTATCTTGTACGAAATCCTACCATATAATTATGGACAATTTTAAAATATGTATGGACAATTTTAAAATATGTATTTTCAAATTACGTTCCTCCTGTAATAAACGTATCAAATGAAAAAAAAGGCGTTTTAATTAAACTAAACCTTTGATTTTGTTACCAACGTTAACTGTAACTAATATAATGTTATTTTTCAGAAAGCATCCAGTGTCAATTTATAAAAACAGTGAATGGGATTAACTTATTAATGGTCAACGGTTATACATTTGCGAAGAACAGCAAGAATTTATACTACTGTTCTAAAAAAAATTATAAATGCACAAGTAAGGTTAAACTGAATGATGATGGAGTTACTATCAATCATTTGTTAGAAGAACACAATCATCCCCCACCTGTGTATAGGAAAACCAGCGTTGGTTATATCAAAATAGAATAAGTACACTGATACACCTTAATACGAAACGTAACTTTTGTTAAACTATTGTATTATATTAATAGCTTTTCACTTCGCACATGTGGATGTGGTTATTATAATTTAAAATATGTATAATATACCTTATATACCATATATGTTTCATCAGTTTATGAGCTATTTAACGCTGTCAACTTTATGCTATAAATTTGTTAACAACCAAACATCCATCAAACTTACGCATTTATAATATTAGGACAGTATTAATTTTTTACTAATAGGGTGTAGAAAAAAAATCTAAACAGGCATTACATTAGCCTATGGTACCTGTACTATTAAGTATTCTGTGCCTATAGACGCTTGCAACATCAGGTATCACTGCAAGTTGCCGACCTTGTAAAAAGAGCTTTAGGGCACCAAACTAGCGAGTAATGACTAGACTGGAGAAGGACCTCCACCTTACAGAAGACTACAGCCAACTAACTACACACAGCGGTGTAGTTGTGTTCCTGTGTGTGAGTACAGGTCTCTAGCGCTCATTTAGGGATTCGTTTTGAAAGAAACGTATTTCTATCCCAAAAATACTCCATCTTAAAGCCCTGGTTTGTTATCTTAATTATAGAGCAACTTGTTTCAGTTGTTTAGTGCCACAATACGTTTTTTTTTGTTTATTGCTAAGTCAAAAACCAATTGTTTTTACTTGCTTCACGTCAAAAGCGGTCCAGCCATAATTAAGATTACCTAGAACAGAAATACAGGACGGGCTAGGTTTAAACTGTTTATTTCTATATGTACCATACAGATAACTATATTATTTAAAAATCAGATGTTATTTTGAGCGAACTGTCAGTTTAAATTTATTTATATGTATAGATTGTGGGCATAGGCAAAGTTTTATAATTTTAGGTAATTAAGTAACAGTAGGTAAAATAAATGAACATGATACTTATTAAACATTTTCATATTAATAAAATATTTTCTTATATTGAACTTGTCTTTTCATTTCATTTACATATATTTAAATAATACATAATTCCTAGGTTTACTATAAAAACTAAATCCTACATTATATTTTTTATAGGTTACTTCGCATTTTTAAATCAAATGAGAGAGGAAAAGCTAGAAAAAAAAAGAATTGCCGAACGTATAAGAATGGCAAATATCCGAAAGGACCCAAAAAGATATGCTCTGTGGAAGGAACAGAAACGTCAAGTCCAAAAAAATTATCTAAACAGAAAATACTTAGCTAGTGCTTATCGGATGCAGGCCATGAAGTATCAAAACGCATGTTATAATTTTATATAAACAGTGTAAAGGTTGCACTTGGGTGTTTAATGTATCTTGCGTATTTATGATGCGTGCGAGTTGTCATCACAATTTGTTCTGCACATTGACTAGGCAAAAATTACTATAAATGCATGCTGGTTGGCCCGCGTGCGTACAGCACGCATGCAAGTTTGGCCCTCATGCGTAATATGCGCATACGCCTGTGGGCTAATATGCGCTCTTATTTATTAATATTGTATGTGTGTTCTATTTATGTGTTGTTTGTTGTAAAAAAATATATATAAATATTCTATAATTCGTATTATGAACGTAAATGTGAATTTGTATTTAATTCTTTCTTTGTCTTTAAAATTAAAATAAAAAGTTGAGGATTTTGTTAAATGGACAATATGGGTGATTATTTATTTTGGTAAAATGCTTTATCTCCAAGTTGAAAAATATTTGAGTCAAACCGCGGTAAGGACAATTTGAGGTTAGTATTAATAATAGCTGCAACATGTGGTTAATATAAATACTCACGTTTTAATTATTTTTAATAATTAAAATCATTATGAAATAAAAAGATGTGAAACAGGTAGCTAAGATTAGAAGAATATGGCGTGATATTTGCCATATTTTCCATGTTATGAAACACAGGAGCCTTGGAAAGCGGGACTCTTTCAACTGATTTTATTCGAATACACTCTGCCGTGCTAACGAAGAACCATGTACCTGTGTGATTCCAGTTTTGGAAAAACCACCTCTAAATATCGTTAGCAGGGCAACTGCGCGTTACAAATGTACCACTAGGCTTAGGGTAATTTAGCTATTGTAAATAATAGTCGGTTAATGTAATTTATTCACTCCATAGTTTTAAGTTATGTTTGTATCAATATTAACTAATAATGTTGTGTGTTATTTATTTAAGTATTATTAAGGTAAGAGAATTTCATGCAGATCTTAATTGTATGGTGGGAATTTAAAATAAAAAAGTATTAAACCTCCTCTGTAAATTACTTTAAAAATATATAATTATATATTATATTGTATACACCTAGATATATCCGCTTATCCTGGCTTTTGCCTACGTTGTCGTGTTATTATTGTACACGACTATCCCTAATATTAAGTTTACAAGTGGAGATTTCTAAACAAAAAATTTCTAAATTTCTATTGGGTAAACTTAAAACGTTCGTTTGCAAATAAAGGATTATTCTCTGTCTGTCAATTGACTTCACTCAAATAAAATCGAATCGTGTTATATTTTAAAGGGTTTCGTACCTTTTTGTTACCCAATGTTTCGGTCGAACTGCGTCGACAAACGACGAAACAAAAAGGTATGGAAATACCTTAATTTTTTTCTTTTAAATGCCTATAAAAGAGAAGAGTTAGTTAAGAACCCTTTGTTGCAATGGTTTCCTTAATATCTTAGTTTTTTCATAAAATACTGTGTTTGTCCGGTTCCGACAGAAATTGAAGCTGATATTTTTCAATGGCAATGGTTTTCTTCATATCTAAATTTTCTTATTTAATTATAGTATGTACCTACCTTTTTCAGGTCCGAAATTCATAGAAACTATGAATGGTAAAACGTTTCTTATGGTCAATGGCTATACATACAGGAAGCACTATCTAAGATTTTACTACTGCACTCAAAGACATCGTCATTGTAAATGTCATGTCAAAACTGATGATCATGGAACCATCGTTGACTTGAAGGAGGATCATAATCATCCGCCGCCTACGTTCGCAATTGTTAACGGAAAGTATGTCCAAGTATGATGGACTAAATATATAATAATATGTATAAAATACAATGCTATTCTCGGTATAATAATATACCACTTTTTTATTAGAAGAGTACGAATAATAATAAATACTTCAATAAAAATTCTGATACTAAATTCATTGTGTCGTTTCTCCTCTTGAGTGTTGGTCACTAGGGTTTAATTTCCACCAAGGGAACCATGACGTGTTAAACGTGAGTAGTTCGAGCGAGAAAGAGCGACGGAGCTATATAGATTGTATAGCTCCGTCCCTCTTTTTCGCTCGTAAGGTTAAGTTTAATTGTCTGCATCTGCAATGCATCCGTCTGGAAAATATGATATTTTCTGTCTTATCGTGACTGAGTAACAATTATCTATCCTTCCAAACTTTTTTTTGATATTAGTATTTAGAACCTATGATTAATGTAATTATTTGAATTGACTCAATGCCGTAAGACAAGAATTAATTTAGAGTAACCATCTGCCAAAAACCTTTTAGTTTGGCATAAGTATATTGTAATAATAAATAGGCTAAGAGTACTAAATAAATACTTTTTCATTTTCTTTATTTTGTTTTATTATTACTCCTCTAAACAGTTGGATCAATGTAATAAATCATACGTGCTCTGTACTTATTATTACATATTTGATTTTCCATAAACTTTGCCATATTCTTCATGTTACTCAAACACAGTTGGTAAATGGCATATCACAGTGCAATAACTACACACAGCGGTGTAGTTGTGTTTCTGTGTGTAAGTACAGGTCTCCAGTGCTCATTCGGGGATGCGTTTAAACGTTTCCTATCCTAGGGATAAAATCTTTGGTGCAGATGAGTGATGCCCCAGGTATTGCCTACTACGGTAACTACTTAAAAGCAGGCGGCGCGTTTGCTTGTTTGCCGCATTAATAATAAATCATAAAAAAGGCTTTTTTTAATGAAGATTTAAGTCTCTATGGGCTATGGGTACTAACGTACTATAGAGACGTACTCATCCGCCAATGAAATGTGAGTCTTATAGGTGGGTATTTTATGCTACTTAGTTGGCAAACAAGCATACGGCCTTCCTGTCGGTAAGCAAATACTGTAGCCTATACACGCTTGCAATCCCAGAAGTGTCACACGGATGTTGCTAACCGAAAAAAAAACAGGTTTTCATAAGGCTCTGAGAAAGCAAAATGGTTTATTAAAAGGCGTACCTAAATGAACACTGGAAAAAACACTGGAAATTATCGGTACTCACAGGAACTCGATAATTTGGCTATGGTCTTCTATAAGATGGAGGACCTGCTAGGGCAGGTCGGGCTTGCTCGCTTGTATGGTGCCCTACCTCTTAAAATAATAAGCACATTAAAACTGTTTTCTGACATGGTGTTGTTTTCAGATAACACAAATTGTAAGATGATAAAGACTATCAGTGGATCGACGTTATTAATGGTTAATGGTTACACGTTCTCACATGCAGGCAACAAATATTACTACTGTTCTAAAAAGAGTTTTAACTGTAAGAGCTGTGTCAAACTTGATGATAATGGGACTATTGTTTATTTGAAGGAGGTACATGATCATCCTCGACCAATATACAAGCAAATTGATAGAAACGTCTGGATACGCGTAGATTATCAAAGAACAAAATAATTTGTTTTTCCCAAACCTGTGAGCTAGCAAGTTTACGGATAGCTTTATCATCGTCATCAGTATATCGCAGTCTTGCTGGATATTAGCTTCTCCAAATGCACGCCAACTATCACCCTTAGCTCCTCGCATCCAGATCCAGATCCGCTGAGGGCTTTCTACGCTACGTTGCTGTAGCTGCAGTCTCCAAATAACACGGATAGTTAATGATCTTAATAGTATTAGTATATAGTAATATTAGTTTATGGGCTTGAGCTCATCGTAAATTAGGAAATGCCCTCTAATATAATTAATAAAAAAATTGACATTACAGTATTGCAGTGGTTTTCTTTATATTTTTAGATATATTCGAAATAACTCTTTTATTAAATCATTATGACTTTGATACACAAGAATAATATTAAAAACTTATTTAAACTAAGTAAACCTAAACACGGAAACCTAATTCTGTCGATCGTCGATCAGTCGTTTCGCTATTTCCCTAAAAAGGAAGTGAGCGCTCGGACCCCACGAACCAATTGTCTCGAAGCGAGCGCTCGGACTCAACGAACCAATTATCTCGACCAAAAATAATAATATAAATAAACCTCAACTCAATTATTCTTAACTAACTGTTGCCCGCGGCCCAACCCGCGTGGATGTTGGTCATCGTGATCAAAAGTAACAAGTTCTTCTCGAGGATAACATTTATCTCATTGCCAAATTTCATTAGCCTTCGCTTTTCCGTTAATTCGTGACAGGTAACAGGCAGATAGACAGAGCTACTTTCGCATTCCTAATATAAGAAGGGTTTTATGTAGTTCTTACGGCTGTATGCAATCAATATTTTGCTCTCTCTCTCTCTCTCTCTCTCTCTCTCGGCAAGTGGTATAAACGGTAAATAATTGATTAGAATAGAATAGAAAGCAAATATAAGTTTATGATATTATATCGTGAAGTCATCTCAAATCCATAAATTTTCTAATAAAGTAACCCTTACATCGTTGTTTTTTTTCCAGGTCCAATACAATGGAAAGTTATCAAAACAGTAAAGGGTAAATTATTTTTGATGATTAATGGATATACATTCAGGCGAACCACCGTAAAAAGTTACTATTGCACTCAAAAACATAATAAATGCAGGGCTAAAGTCAAATTAGGTGTTGGTAATGACATCGTGGAATTGAATGAGGATCATAATCATCCGCCACCTAACTACAAAATTTTTAACGGGCTTTATGTTACTGTATAATGGTCTGAAAATATATGGATAGTAGTTTATACATGTACTGTACGGTGTGCTATTCTCCTAGTTTGTGTATGTAAATTAGTGTAGATGTATGAATTCTGTATGTAATTATAATGCGATAGCAACCCATATATTATGTCCCAGATTAGACCATAGATGCCATTTAGATTGAACATAACTTAAAAATATAAGTAAACTAGCTGTTAGTAGTAGTGACTACCCGCGTGTATGTCGGTTATCGCTGTAAAAAGTAGCCTATGTGTTATTCCAGATCATAATCTATCTCTGTGCCAAATTTCATCCAGATCCGTTCAGTAGTTTTTACGTGAAAGAGTAACAAACATCCATCCATGCTTACAAACTTTCACGTTTATAATATTAGTAGGATGTACAATTTGTGTTTTTTTTTTCTTTTTTTTCTCTGTTTTTTAACATTTACAAAAAAGGAAGGTCTAGAATGAAAAAAAGTAATGCTTACAGCTATCTTTCATTACATGTTTCATAAAAGGATCTGAAGATCTACAAGAACCGTCTGACGTACCATAGAGACTTGTCCGCTAATGAATTATTGGTCTTATAAGTTTTGAGTAAATAATAATAATAATATTTTGGGACAACTTACAAACGGTCATCTGATTCCAAACTAGGCAAAGCCTGTCCTATGGCGACCTAACAGCTGGTAAAAATACTTATATATTTTTTAAAATGTAATACATATTATAGGTTCTTACCTAAATTACACCCAAACACAGAAGAAATAATCGTGTCCATCACACAAAAAAATTATGTCATAATTCTTGTTTTAAGGTACCATGAATTATAAAATGATAAAAACAGTCAGTGGAGCAAAGTTGTTAATGATGGATGGTTACACATATTCTCGCGCAGGACATAGATATTTTTACTGTTCTGATAAGAAGAAATGCGACTGTAAAAGCAGTGTCAAGCTTGATGACGATGGGTCTTTTGTATATTTAAAGAGTAACCACAATCATGCGCCGCCTTTGTACAAAATTATCAACGGGATTTATGTTATGGTGTGATGCCATGAAAATATCTCTGTGATGATAATGATATGATAATATGTACTAGGTGAATTGCAAAGGACCCGCAGGGGTATTCCGTAAGAGCAAAAACCGAGCAAAATCTGGCTGTCAGATTGAAAATCGGTATCCCGTAAGAGCCCTTTTTGACGTTTAGTCAATAGATTGTGCCGTCACCGAGCAATCACAACTGTCAGTTTGCGATCACAACTGTCAGTTTGCCATCGCTGTTTCTTAGAGAATCAGCCGGCCGATAATCAGAAATCTAATTTCTTAATCTTTTTTTGTTTTATTTTACTTGTGTGGCAAACAAGTATACATCAGGCAGACCGCCTGATGTTATGCAGTTATCGCAGCCTACTGACGCTTACAATACCAGAGGTACCACTTGCGTGTTGCCGACCCATTTTTTTATACCAGGGCTTTAAGATGCAATATCCCTTGGATAGGAAAACGTTTGATGAGATGAGAGCTTTGAGGAATATGTGTGGAGTCAGAATGCTAGACAGAGTAAAAAACTGTGACATAAGAGAACTATGTGGATTGAAAGAAAATGTAGTGACAAAAGTTAAAAAGGTGATATTAAGATGGTTTGGATATTTAGAAAGGATGGATTAAAGAAGAATAACAAAAGAGGTATATAGTGCAAGAATGAATGGAGATGTCGGTAGGGGCCGCCCTAGGAGAACATACAGCGACCAAGTAGGGGATTTGCTGAAAAAGGGCCAAATTAAAAGTACCCAGAATCGACGTTCATGCATGAAGAGGTTGATGAATGTAGAGGAGGCGAAGGAAGTATGTTTGGATCGAAGCAAGTGGCGTACGATAGTCTCTGCCTACCCCACTGGGACACAGGCGTGATGATATGTATGTATGTATGTTGGAAAATGCGCTGGAGACCTGTACTCACACACAGAAACATAACTTCACCGCTGTGTGTAGTTATTTGGCTGTGGTCTTCTGTAAGGTTGTCGGGCTTTCGGGTTGCTCGCTAGTATGATGCCCTACCTCTCTTAAAAAGATCTCGAATGATTACGAAATGCTTTGTTAGATTAGCCGGTCCTTTTCAATCGTCCTAGGATTATTGCAAATATCCATTTTCTCCGATTTTATAATTATATTTATAGGTATAGGTTTAAAGGATGGTGATTTAATTACTCCAATAATTAAAATATTTTTAGTTGTATAACACTGATCTCATAAATAAGGTAGAATGGTCTCAGATACGTACCTAGAACATAAACTTATATAGTCTCGTATATAGTAATAAACATATATTGATGAATAATTAAGTTGCCTTTTTTATAGTTCGGATAGAGAATCATGGTCTAATTCAACGTTTTCTGGTATTACTCATAAAATACTTTCTATATACTATGTGGGGGTTGATATGAAGTTGTGGTTTAATTCAATGATGCACATATTTAAATATATATAACTTTTACTGGTACCAGATTTGAGAAATAATTACAATATATATTTCGACCTAACTACATGATTGCGGGGAGACGACTGCTGCGCCACGCTAACCATCGTGCGCTTGTACACAATACTAATGCGTCAGCAGTCTGTCCCCGACAAGTACATTTGTCGTGTCGCCACATACTACTTACTATTTTAAAGAGAAAATATTTGTTTGTAATGTATAAACTCAAAAACTACTTAATCGATTTTAAAAGTTTTTAAATATAGAAAGCTTTATTATCTGCAAGTTATTAAATTAAAATTAAATGTAACGTTCGTGGTTGGACACATAAGTATGCTACATGAATATATCATTATAAATGTTGTGAATAAATAAATAAATAAAAAACTTTTTTTTAAATGTTAACGGGATATTAGACCACCCGCAGCCCCAACGGCATTGCCAGTAAATAATACCAAATATTTATGAAATAACCTAATATAATACTATTTTGTAATTTTTCCAGGTAAAGTACAATGGGAATTTATAAAAAGTGTAAGTGGTAAAATAACTTTGATAGTCAATGGCTTCACATTCAAAGAAAAACACCCAAGATGTTACTACTGTACTCAAAGACATCGTAAATGCAAAAGTCGAGTCAAAATTAATGAAGATGGGGCCATCTTTGACTTGATAGAGGAGCATAATCATCCACCGCCTGACTACAATATTGTTAGAGGGCTTTATGTTATTGTATGATGATCTGGAAATAAATATGTAGTAGTTTACCTATATATTGTAGTAGTATGAGGATAGCTACTTTCCTAATTTGTGTATGAAAATTGATAATAATAAATGCACTAACGAAAATAACCAATTTATTTACACGCATTATCTATAATATGTGTGTCCGAATAAGTTAGTTATTTTACCACTAGGCTATTAAAAACGTTGTGAAGTCTCATTAAAGTTATTTTTTATACTTTAAGCTAATAGAATATAAAACTAGAACATACCACCGCAACACAACGCCGGGTGCTTGACGACGGAACAAAAACATTGTGCGTTTTCAGTATGTTGTTCTACGCGTATTTTTAATGTAAAGAGAGATATTTAAAAGCATCGTAAGAACACGCAGTCCCGCGTTACGCTTCGTGGTGCAGTGTGCCAACAGCATAAACTGCTAAACGATAAAATTGTACTTTTAAAAAATGATATTTAACCTCACTTTCTAAAAGTATAATTCTGGCGCTTAAGCTGTTTTACCTTTTTACTGGCGATAAGTATGTGAATGTTAACTAAGTATATTGTATGAGCCGTAGCTTGCTTTTAAAATAATAAAAATATACCTAAATGTTTTGTTTTTTTTTTTTCAATCATATTAATGATAAGCGGCCGGGCGGGCCGCTTGTCATTAATATGATTATGACTTACACTACTATTATACTACTATTATTACTTACACCAGATAATGTCTAAAAACCACTTCATAGTGTTTACTTGCGTCATTGGGAAGTTTCGTGCAATATTTCAAGTTTGTAGCCCCTGTAGTTAAGACTCAACATTGAAGAATCAGTCAGTATATCAGGATATGTACTTAATATAATTCTCATACTCGTATATGAAAGATAAATTATCAAGGTAAGGTTTGTAAATTTCCAGAGAAAGAGAACGTAATTTAACGTAATAAATCGATATTGTACATAACTATATTACACCCAGACACAGAACAACTAGTACGACGCAAGGTGGCTAGGAGTAGCTGTATGCGAGAAGCCGTGAATCGTGCCAGGTGGCGATTGAAGAAGCCTATGTCCAGCAGTGGACTGCGATAGGCTGATGATGATGACAGAACATATACTCGTGCTCATCACATATGTTCTTGTTTTCAGATACCATGAATTATAAGATAATAAAAACAGCGAGTGGAGCGATGTTTTTAATGATTAATGGATACACGTATTCACGTGTAGCACAGAGATATTACTGTTCTGTAAAGGGAAAATATAACTGTAAGAGCAGTGTCAAAATTGATGTTGAAGGGACTATTATATTTGTGAAACAAAAGCACAATCATCCGCCGCCTGTTTACGAAATTATCAAAGGCATTTATGTTTTGGTATGATCCTGATATAAGATTATGTAAGAGAGTAGGTAGTTATAAAGAAAGGCAATTTTATTACTTGAATAATTAAATAAGGGTGATAAAAATAGTCCAAGGCTTGTACCGAGATAAAGTGGTTAGTATAGAGACTAAAACAAAGCTACTATTATATCGATTGGATAGATCCAATCGGTATAATAGTAGCTTTGCGTATCGTAAATGAAAGGCTAAAATACTAAAGTATTTTTCACATAACATGAGTACTGTGAAGATAAATATTAATAAAAATGATAGACGATTAAATTAAAACCTATGGATGTAATGCTCTAGGCTCTTGAATTACCCAAATGGTTAGAGATTGATTCAATCATCTTTTTCGTAAAATGGTAAACGTCACACTATGCTCTGTGAAATTCACTAGTGGTAAATTAGAGTATTTTATTTTCATTGATATTACAAAAATGAGATCATAGTGTGTGAGTTCGTTAGGCACAAGATTTGTGAGGACCCACCCTAAGGGGTAGAACAATTAAGTGGCGCTCGCAGGTCTGAAAAATTGGCGTGCTCCGGGGGCGCTCGATCCTTTTATAGGGCTCCAACGGCAAGTGGAGATAGACAAGCGGTGGACACCGTCACAATCGTATTTCCGCTGCAGTGTCTAGAAAAATAAATATTGATGAATTATGGTGTCGTTTATTTATATTTGGCTAGTTTAGGAGTAGGGAAGAGAGATATCATGGTCTGATTCAACGTCATCAGGTATTCTACTAATAAAATTGTATTTCTGTATATGTTGTACTAGTGCAGGCCTGGACTCGATCCTGCCCGGTTCAGCTATAATTAAAAATCTGGTAAAAAAATAATGGTGCTCGTAAAAATGGTATGCACACAGTTTTTTGGTTTCAGTTTTGGCTGCCCGTATACACAGCCCTGTCATATCTGCAAAAATATGTTAATTAACCTTAAATAATAAATAGTATATTGGTATTTTTTCAGGTGAAATAATATGGAAATTTATAACAACTCTGAATGGTAAATCAGCTTTGATGGTCAATGGCTTCATATACAGGGACAAATATCCAAAATGTTACTACTGTATTCAAAGACATCGTAGATGCAAAAGTCGAGTTAAAATTAATGATAATGGGGCCCTCTTTGACTTGATAGAGGAGCATAACCATCCGCCGCCTGACTACAAAATTATAAGAGGGCTTTATGTTATTCTGTGATGGTCTGGAAATATATAAATAGTAGTTTATATAATGTAGTAGTATGAGGATGGTATGCTTCTTGCTAATATAAATCTCAAAACGGATAAAAAATGTTTAATCAGAAAGAAGTCAGGCTCAGTTGGTTATACTTGGCTATTATAAAAATTACTAGGGTACGCCCGTGTGGTAATTTGGAACGTATATTTCACCGATTTTGCAACTTATCTCACTACTGCTCCGCTCCTATTGATCATAGCGTGATGTTATATAGCCTATAGCATTCTTGGATAAATGCACTATTAAAAAAAAATATTTTTTCTAATCGAACCAGTACTTTCCGAGATTAGCGCGTTCAACCGAACAAACAAACTCTTCAGCTTTATAATATTATTAAGTATAGATGAAGTCTCATTATGATTAAAGTGTTTGCTTCAAGCTAACATAATATAGTTAAGAGTAAAGCTGTGGTAGCCGAGTGGGTAAGTAACCGACTTGCACGCAAGAGGGTGTTACTACGATCCCGGCCGGCTGATTCTCTAAGAAACAGCGATGGCAAACTGACAGTTGTGATCGCAAAACTGACAGTTGTGATTCCTCGGTGACGGCACAATCTATTGACTAAACGTCAAAAAAGGCTCTTACGGAATACCGATTTTTAATCTGACAGACAGATTTTGCTCGGTTTTTGCGGTGGCTCGGCTTACGGAATACCCCTGCCGGTAACAGTACCAAAGTGAATTTCACTTTGTAGAATTTAATGTACTAATTTAATGATTTACCATCTGCTAACGGTGAAGGCAAACATCGGGATGAAACCCGCATGTCTTAGAATAAATTCTAAATGCATGTCTGATTCACCAGCGTGTGGGACACATGGGTTTTTATTATAACATAATATAAGCTAGAACATAAGTTATAAATGTTAACTAATAAGTACATGTATGTTATATTAATAAAAATAAACATTTAAAGTTATTGTTTTTTTTGTGATAACTCTGTAATGTTAGACATAAATGAAAAAGAAAGTGTATAGCCGCATATATATATTTATTATTTTAAAGGACAACTCCCGCACTAGGGAACAAGACCTGTGTTCACAAGCATATAATGCACCTATAGCACAGAATACTTATTAGTACAGGTACTTATAGTCAAAAATACAACCAGATATAAATTTACCATGTTGTGTTTGATTACCTATATTAATAATAAATTATGAGGAAAAGGTTCGTTAATTTTCTGAGAAAGAAAATATAATTTATTATAATTTTTAAATATAATAATAGTACGATATAACTATGATATATATTTTCAGGTTCATCAAACTGGCAGTTTGTTACAACTCCGCAAGGAAAAACTCTGTTAATGATTAATGGATATACCTACAGGCAATATAGCAAACGAAGTTACTACTGTTCTAGGAGAATGTACAACTGTTTGAGTAGTGTTAAATTCGATAATAATAAAATCTTACGCCTAAAAGAGCAGCACAATCACCCACCGCCTATGTACAAGAATGTCAATGGAAGATATATATATGCAAAAACCCGTACGAATTACATAAATTTGCCTCAAGGTAAATTTACCGTGCAAGGTGGCGTTTATCAGCTTGGAGACTAACAGACGGTGTGTATTTCGTCGTTAAAATAATAGGTATTAGAAAAAGAAGATTGTATCGAAGAAACATGCGCGCTAACGCATCCGTCGTTCTTTTTATCTGCACGTGGTAAGAAATCTTAAGAGTGAAATGAGCATTAACAATCATACATTCAAGTTGATCATTTCACGATTAAGGAATTACGTATTTGTCATTTCGTCAAGGAGGTTGAATATCAAATGCATTGATAGTGCGGTGGTCGCTACACGATAAAAGAACGTCAATTCTATGTGCAAAAAGAATACCTCCAAATTGTGCCTCGTCTTTGACATGCTAATACTTTTACTATAATTAATAGCATTATTAACCATAGTAAAAACATCGATGCATTGGTGGATGGAACAATAATCAAAATTGTGTCAAAACAACTTTCACTACACTTAAATTACTTTCGAAAATCAGATGCTCCACCAAGTGATTATTTAAACATTTTATTGATTAATGGCACATTTTTTTCAGAAAATACAAACAATATTTTATAGATTAACAGCGCCTAATGAAAGTTCGTTCTTTCAAAACAATGTATTACATTAAATACTAACTTTGCAGTAGACTACAGCTTGGCTTGCAATTACCGAAGTCGTAAAAAAGTTTTCATGTGGGCCGCTGCATTGTGTACTACCCAATGACAATAAAAAACCTATATAAGTGCCATAGTTACTAGTAACTAACAGACAAAGTACGTAAATTATTATTAAGCCTTTCCCTGTCCCACTGTAGGGGCTCTTATCTTCCGTTTTAATGTTAATTTGTATTGTATAATCTGCTTTTAATCCCCGACATGTAAAAAGGGGTTTTGTAAGTTTAAAGCCTGTTTGGTGGTCTGCATGTGTCTCCAGCACTGTAGCATCCAAACTGTGTACTTACCTATTTTGATATCTGTTTTTCCGAAGCTTATAATTAATCAATATGGCAACTAAAAATACTGTAGAAATATTATAATCATTAGTACTTATTGTAATAACATAAATATAATGTATTAAAAATAAAGCTTAGAGTAGACAGTACATGTATTTTCATTTAAATTCCATGTTGCCTTTCCTGGCAATTTGAAGCTACACATATTGTAATTGGAATCTGACGAGTTGTTCCTTATGCGGGTTGGTGAATCTGACATATCATTCGATTTTTATAGGATATGTAAGTTACCTCATAGTGTTACTGTTACCAGATGGTAAGTTATTAAAAATAAACTTTATATTGGTACTGCAAACCGAAAAAGAACTTCCATACTGTCAGTTACAAGCCAGTTACTTTTTTTCAGGCTACCATCGCGTTTCTTATAACGCTTACTTATTTTTCAAATACAGCATTTAAAAAATCCTTTTCAGATAATATGAAATACAAATTCATTGAAACTTTCAATGGGAAACAGCTGTTGATGGTCAATGGTTATACATATTATAAAAATTTTCGCGCTGGAAGCAGTTACTACTGTTCCAGGAGGTCTTTTCTATGTAAGAGCTGCGTTAAACTTGATGCAAACGGACGGATCCTTAGTTTGAAAGAGGCGCATAATCATCCGCCGCCTGTTTTTCGAAAAGTCAATGGGAAGTATTTAAAAATTAAGATTTGAGTGTGGATGTTGTGCTAATCTTTTATTTTTTATCTACTCAACCTTTGAGGCGATTTTTAACAAGAGGTATGTCTGGACCGAAGCAATTGCCGTACCATAGTCTCTGCCTACCTGAGTTATAGGTCGTTTCGCCCGCCATTTGTTCGCCCGAGCGGGCCAAACGACCAAATTACAAAAAAATATAATATTTGATTGGGCCTTTCGCCCGATGGAGGTTTTATTACTTTTTATGTACAGACAGCATCAAAATCTGTCTGTTTGGTCGTTTGGCCCGCTCGGGCGAACACATGGCGGGCGAAACGATCTATAACTCGCCTACCTCATTGGGAGACGGGCGTGATGATTATATGTATGTAATTATAGCGTCATAACAATAAATCGTTTGTTCACCCAAATTCTATATATGTATCTTCCTTTGTACATATCTTTCTTGGCTATTAAACAAATTACCGTTAACGACTACTTTCATTTAAAATCAATTTTGTTTAAAAATAATGAGTTTTTAAAATTGGTTATCTATCTCCACCTTACCTTACCTTAAAAAAATATTAATATTTTCCGACCTATTAACGCTGAATTTGCCTATAAAATAAAGCGTAATTCGTTCTTGCCAGTTTAAGAAGTCTAGTTGGATATTTTTATGCAACATATTTATATTTCAGGTGTCAAGTCGAAGCTATACCGAAAACAGTTTATACAAACGTCAAAAGGAGCTCAGTTATTGATGGTTAATAATTATACGTTTATTCAAAATAATCACGCGAAGAATTGGTTTTATTGTTCGAAGAGGATGAGTAACTGCAAGAGCAGTGTCAAGCTTAATGATAATGGAGATATTATCAGTTTAAAGGATCAACACAACCACTTACCGCCTGTCTACAAAAATATTAACGGAACATATTTTAAAATAAGTTAAAGTATTGTGTAGATCGCTAATAAAGATACTGAAAATTAATCCTAGTAATATTATAAATGTAAAAGTCTGGATGGATGAATTATTGATTATGGATATCCATCCATAATAAATTCATCCAGTATATATAATAATTAATACAAATGTATTAATTATTATTATACTCATAATATAATTATATGTATAACTATTGATTATCATTCTAATAGAATATATAATACAAGTAATTTACAACTAAAACTATATTTACACAAATTAGAAATAAAAAATAAAAAAAACAAAAAAGGGGGGGACTGCTTAATAGGCGTCGTAAAATTCCTCCGCATTACACTACTTATTACTAAATTACAAAAAATCCGCTTAACGGACCTGGATGAAATTTTGTAGAAAGATAGATTATAGTCTGGAATAGCACGTAGGCTACTTTTAATCTCTTTATATATTATATTTTTAGTATTAAGATACTTCTTTAAGTCATGTATCCATCTTTAGAAAGGCTGTCAATGTAAGTGTCAGTGGCTGAACAAAAAGCTGCTCCACTTTACACGTATGGGTTGACAGTCAGAACTCAGTGTGTTTTTGTAGATTTAATCGTAATAAATAAATGTATTTTCGTCTTTGTAGAAAAGTAAGAATAGAATATTAATAGATAACTACTTAAAAATTGAATGAATAAAACATAACAAAATCATGTGTCTTTTTTATATTATTATTTTCTGACATAAACAGCCAACTTTTGCGTCTCCACTTTCTTCATTCATATCAGTCGCCCTCAGACAAGTCAAGATGGCACGACACGACGAAACATTTAATTAAGCTCAACCTATCTTAAATTGTATTGTAACACTTGTATTTTGCTGACATTACCAGAACAATAATACTACTTGAAGAAGGCAGCACGCGGCGCCTGCTTTTTAACTGACTTCCAAACTTCCTTTCCCTCCTTGAAAAAGGAGGAGATAGATAAATGAGCAGTGGTTAACACTTAACACTATTGGCAATAAAAATAAATACATTTTAGCTATAAAGTTATTTTAGATGTGAATTAAGTCTTCCAGATTTTTGATTCTAACAATAAAGTTTTTTATTTTAGATTACAGCATGTTAGAACATAAATTTATTGAAACGCTGAATGGATCGAAATTATTGATGGTCAACGGTTACACTTACTGGCAGTCTAGCAGCAAGAGGAGTTACTATTGTTCCAAAAGACATGACAAATGTCTTAGTAGTGTTAGATTTAATAATGTTGGTGTTATTGTCAATTTGAGAGAGGAGCACAATCATCCACCACCTGTATATGGAGTAATTCACGGGAAATATATTCAAATGAAGTAATGGCGATTGACTTAATTTAATAATTTCTGCAGCTTTATAATGTATATGACTTCCTGCACGTGTTGGGTTGACATTGTGTAAGTGCAGTGAGGAGTTGTAAATTAAATAAATAAATAATGCTAAATATATAATTATCCTTTATAGTTACAAAGAAGATTTTGTTTTATTAGCCTAAGCCCTTTGCCAGAGCCCTAGCTTAAAAAATATCAAAATTACTGTAATAGAAACATAAGGTTGCGTGGAAGGTAAACGCTCCCGAAAACTAAAACTGGTGGTAGGTACTGGTACTCTCAATGCCAATAAAATAGAGTTGTTGTTAGTGGATTTGTACATTAGTATAAAGCGCCTACTTACGCTTACTATATTTTCAGGTGGCCTCAACTATCACTTTATAGAAAACGTGCATGGAGTCAAATTATTGATGGTAAATGGCTTCACATACTGGAAATCTAGCAAGAGATGTTATTACTGTTCATCTACAAGTTCTACTAAATGCAAATGTGTTGTCAAGTTTGATGACTTCGGAAGGATCGTTCAAATGATAGGGAAACACAATCATAATCCGCCTGTATACGTTAAAATGCCTAAAGGGTATATGAAAGTATAAAGAACTAGCGAACCGCTCCGGCTTTGCACGGGTAGCACAGAAACAAAAAAAAATTTGCTCCTATGACTCCAAATTTCAGGAAACAGGATTTTGTCTGGGCTAAAATATCATTTAAATCGGTCCAGCCGTTATGGAGCCCACAGGAAACATACACATTTTATTTTATAGTCCTATATAGAATAAAATGATAGATTTTTTTCTATTTAATATCTGTTCGATGTTTGTATCTGTACAATGATTCTACTTGTAATTACGATACAGCCTGCTTCGAATAATCTAGTCAGTCATTCGTATTTAGTAGTAATATTTATTAAATAAGTCAATAAACGATGATATCCCCTTAGGTCTTTTGACATAGCGATGAGACCCGTGCCCAACTGTGGGACATTATGTGTGAGTTTGAGTGTGTGTGTGAGTTTGCGTGTAAAAAAAGAATGCGTCAAAGCCGTAGCTGCCTATGGTATTGAAGGCATCCAAAGGCTAACCGGCTATCCATCCATCAGCTGGAAAATAAGCGTTACCAAAGTGGCAAAGGAAATAAACTGTATCGTCCGGTCATTTTCAACAACTATGTTTTTCTGTCACATAACGATGGAATTTTCTTCTAGGCATAATTATGTGCGATTGGTCCGAATTGTCCAAAAACAAAAATACCTACCAAAGACCCTTGATTGTGGGTATCTATAGGTTAAAGAGATAAATATATTAACTATACTAGATTATTTTTGAAGTGATAGGGGTTTTCCTAATTGTAAGTTATGCTGTAATATAGTAAATGTGCAAAATATCAATGTTTTAATGTGACTGTGACTGTGTTTTTAATATCAAATATCTTTCTGTCCGAATTATGTATTCTAAATGTTAAAAAATATAGTATAATATATAATATAATTCTATATGTATAATAGGTAATTAAATGTTTAAAGCAGTTTGATTTAACATCTAAAATCTACATTATTTACAGTAAGTAGCATTCCAAAATATTTAAAAAGGTGTAAATCTTCATAATACTTCATTTAAAAATGCTTATAAGCAGTTTAATTGTACATCTACTATATACAAATTTTCAGTAGCATGATGAAAAAAGTATTATTGAAGTTAGTGTGAACTCTCATATCTCAATTCAAATATATATATTCAACATTTAGAAGCAGTTTGTGCGATCGACAAGAGTTGGTGTTTGAACACTCATAGAATGTTTATTTATTTATACTAAACTCAATATGGTTTAACTACGCAATATTGATCGAGTATAAGTTCCACAGTAATGTCATAAGATATTTTGGTAGATCAGTTTTGTCCTTCGAGGTCAAAATCGCTAGATTACAATATTACGAGTGGTCAAACGCTAACTAGGCCGATTATACCTCTAATATTTACAGTTATTTTTTGGCAGCAGGACAAAATAAACGATTCAAAAATAGTGTAAACTTTAATAATATCTCAATTAAAAAAAATTATTCAATGTTTAAAAGCAGTTTTATTGTACGTATATCAATCTAAGATCGTAAGACTTTCACGAGATTCACGAATGAAAGTAAAGTACCTATTGTAAATAATTTTGTATGATGTATGTATTTACCGTGATTACCGTGATAATTACAAACATCATTATATGTTTTGAAGAAGGTTTAAGACCGCAGCGTGCTTTACAATGGAACAAATAGAACAAGAGCTAATACAAATTAAGTTAACATTAACCACCTTATTAATAAACGTGAAATCTCTCATTCTGTCGTCAGTAATTGATCGACATTCAAAAGAAGAAGACAAAACATAGCGTATCTATTCACTCGCTACATCAGGTTTACTAATAAAGAGGTATAAGATTAAAGATTGGATACAAGTATTAACTGTATTGTTTTATTTCAGGCTACTCACAACCAGGATATCAAACCATTACCGTACGTAATTTATACGATATGAGGAAACATTCTTGCAGTTATAGTGCACCAGTTGCACTACCACTAAGTATGTTGACGACTCCGCCTCCGCCTCCACCTCCGCCTCCGCCTCCGCTTCCAGTGCAAAACATAAGACCAGATTTTAAAAGCACCATTCATTTAAAAGCTCAAAAATGTGTTATATCCAAATATATGTATTACTTTACATCAACGATGCCAGAAACGAATCACCCTATTTATGATACAATCCAAAAAGAGCTCAGTTCCCTTTATAGATGTGAAATGAGTAAGGAAGCCATTTACCTTTTAATACAAAGAAATAGAAACTTTTTCTGTACTTAAACGTAAACTTAATGTCATCATAAAGTTATAAACTAACTAGTAACTAGTGGCCCGCCCTCGCTTCGCTTCGGTATATTTAATTTTGAACGGATTATTACTAATTTCATCAGCGGCTGCTTAGTAATCTTAATATATATATTTCTTGTGTGCGTGTGTATGTGACTGAACTCCTCCTAGACGGGTGGACCGATTTTGATGAAATTTTGTGTGTGTGTTCGGGTAGGGCCCTGGATGGTTTAGATTCACAATTGGACCCGGTAGGTGGCGCTGCTGTCGGTATTTCAGCTTTTTCCGGCAGGACGACGTCTGCCAGGTCCACTAGTATTATATATAAATTGTCCCACCAGCAGCGCCAAATCACCTCCTAATTTTATATTTATTTTCGACATAAATTTCGTTATTGTGGCTTATTTATAACAGATAGTAGATATGTGTGCGATTTTTTTTGTAGACCAATTATAGACTAACATTTTTGTAGTACATAGTATTTATGTACGACGCAACATTCGGTCAGTACACGCGTATAAAGCGGCTCTTCAGCGCTATTTCTTCCGGATTGCCTCACAAATATTATAATTTCAGACTGAAATATTATCATTACTGAAATAAAATATAGCCAATGTTACTTCAGGATAATGTAGCTTTCTAATAGTAAAATAATTTTTAAGATCGGAGTTTATTTATAACAAATAATAAAACTAACAAATCTTTCCTCTTTATAATATTAGTGTAGATTTATTACTTAAAGAAAAATCATTTACACTAGACATTTTTTGTGAGTTGCTTAGGTGGTAGAAAATAAATTCCACTAGGCCTTCCTAGTCTATATAGCCTAGTAGGATGTACTAACTAGTCAGACTAGAACAAGCAAGTAAGCTTTGTTTCTAAAATCGAATAGGTATAAAGATGAATGTTCGGGGGAAGATGTATACGACTCAGCTTTGTTGTTCGGCTTCAGTGCCAAAATGATAATACCGGCCCGCTTATGTGTCTAGCGACCCTCAAATACTTGTTTGTCACATAACGGGTATAAACGTAATTACTACACCTACACCAACATGCACCTGCAGCTTTACAATATAATACATGTTATGTGAAGCTTGCTAACTTTGCCCTGCTAACGAAGAATAACGGATTGCATGCCACACGTTCAGGAAAAAAATACGAAAAATCACGTCTAAACAAATTAGGTTGAATGCATTTTTCCGTTGTTTAGAATGACGTTTTTATAACGATTTACTTTCGAATCTAAATTGGAATTCGCCATGAGGATGTGATTGTACGACCTCAGTTACTAATAGCAGTTAGTAGTAAAGCCTACTATGCTATCCTGCCTATAAAATGAAATAAACGACGCAGGTGCATGATAGAAATTTAAGAAAAAACACGTCAAAATTTTATCTAAGCTGAATAATAGTTTGGAGTATTTGGAGCATCGATCTTTTGACACATATCTGTTTGGAAAGCAGGGACGGTGTTGGCATGACTCTTCATATCAGAGGAGGCTCGTATCCAACAGTAATTTGTAAATAGATCCGATATTCATTAAGCCTCCTCTGCACATTGTGCCAACATAGGCTAATGAAAGCCACAATACACAAAAACATTGAACTACTATCATTTTGCGCAATTATATTGCTATGCTATGTGTTATACTGTGGTCCATATTGGCCTTTGTTTGGCCAATATGTAGAGGAAGCTTTAAAATCTATTTAAAGTATATTACCCTTTTTATCGTTGTATTTATAAATGTCTATTAAACGTTTCAAATCTTGTTGTAGGTTATCGTAAGGAATTTAAGTTTCTGTTACATTATTATAGGATTATTTACGCAATGATTGTTAAGAGAAACAATTTTCTTATTGTGTCTTTAACAAAACATTAATTACGTCATTTTATATAATTATATGTTTTAATTGGGTACTTAGTAATCAAATACTTGGTATTATTTTAAAGTGATTTAACTGAACTAGTCAATATGTATATGTGTTAAATTAATGTATAATGATGTAAATGTACTTATAAGGTTGATAATAATAATCAAAATGCCTTAAGCATTAGGTACGACTTTGTACCTACATATTTTTTGTGCACGTGCTCATCTCAGCCCAAACTGCTATGGCTCCCAGACAACTGGTAAATATACTTATGTATTTCTAAATAAATATTATAAATATGTTATACCCCGAAATATATAGTATACTTCTATCACATTGTATGTAGCAACTTGATTTAAATAAATAAAAAAAGCAAAACAAATATACCTAAGTGAACCTACGACCTCAGTAAGGGTTAATAACCGTTACACCAACAGGCTAGTCAATAGAATATAAGATTATTTCCAAATATTCATTCTGCTATACTTGTAGTGTGGTAGTGGTTGTTAAAAAAATATATTTATAGTTATTATAACGATGATGTTCAATCTATACCTATGTTTACATTATGTATAAAGTTGCTTGATTAAAACAAATCTGAATGTTCCCTCTGATTTTATTTATATGTACTCGTACAGGTAGGTAGTACCTGTTTTCTATTTATCGTTACGAATCAAATCTCCAGCCTCTGCGACTTGTACTTACACTTTACGTTAACTTTTGAAGAGAGCTAGGGCACAATGCAAGCGAGCAAGCCCGACTAAGGAAGGACGTCCACCTTTGAGAAGACCACAGCTAAATAACTACACACAGGAATGTAGTTGTGTTCCTGTGGGTGAGTACAGGTCTTAAGCACTCATTTAGGATGCGTTTTGAAAGAAACGTTTTCCTATGCCAGTGTTACTATCTTATAGCCCTGTTGAAAAAAAAGGGTCAGCAAATGATACCTCTGGCACCTATTGTGAGCGTCCATAGGCATAAGCAGTTACATGGACTATCAAGTCCATGTAACTGCTTAACACTAGGCGGGCTGTATGTTTGTTTGCCACCTAAGTAGCACAATTAAAAAAAAAGTCTTTTTTAGATTTCACTCAGTGTTTAATTCAGTTTTATTTTAGGTTATATGTGGGAAGAGCCCTTGTTAATGAAAATTCAAAAGGTAATACAGAGAAGGAAGAAGAAACAAAAAGAAAAACCAGGCAGAAAACTGGCTATCCAACTAAACGACCAAAAGTCTGTCATAAGTAAATATAAACAATTTTTATCACCATTTTTACCTCCAATAAGCCATGATGTCTTTAGCAGAATACAGTCTGAGCTGTTGTTAAACTTTCAACACAAAATGTCCACTGCTAGTATTCAACTTAGTATCAAAAGACATAACAAATATTTTTTTAGTTAAGGTCCTGACTAACACGTGTGATTAAATATTTCTTAGTATTTTATTCATTATCTTTTCTTTTAAACCTCTTAAGCGCTTGGGTAAATATCAATTGCCGTGCCTCTAGTGCCCAGCTACATATCGATAAATAAATACATACAAAAAATGGGGAGATGTATTCGTTGCATAACAAAAATAATGTTTTTTCTCTGACGCAGAAATACGATACGGGCGGTACGTAATTACTATATGTGTGCTTGTCATTTTTGAGGAGTTCCCTCAATTCCTCATGGGTCCCATCATCAGAACTTTTTTTTTTTTAATGGGACTAAACTGGAAGTCTGGACATTTTTTTTAAATCGATTCATAAATGAAGGAGTAAACTTTTTTTTAATGATTGTTCTACTGTAATAATTTAAAAAAACCACTTAAGTTGACAACCACCTCGTTTTTGAAGTCGGTTAAAATTGAACTGTACTGATGATGACCATTCATAAATTATATATTTAATATTATAAATGTGAAAGTTTGAATTGATGGATTTATGTATGGATGTTTGTTACTAAATCACGCCAAAAAGGCTCAACTAATTGTAAAATAAAATTCACAAAAATATATGTAACGTCGATATTCAATTTAAAAATAAATCTAAATGTTTACTCTGATTTTATCTAGTACCCGTTTTCTATTTATCAGTACAAATCAAGTATTCTTTTACTTCTCTTGGGCTCTGCATCGTGTACCCTCGCCACCTTTAGATTTCATTCAGAGTATAATTCAGTTTTTTTCATGAAAATTCAAAAGTAATAATACAGAGAACGGAGAAGAAATAAAAGAAAAAACGAAGAGGCAGACTGGCAACTGGCTATCCAACTAAACGACCAAAAGTCTGTCATAAATAAATATAAATAATTGTTGTCTCCCTTTCTACCTCAGAAATCCGAAGATGTGTATAAAAGAATACAGTCTGAGCTCTTTTTTTAACTTTGAACATAAAATGTTCCGTTCCTGGTATTCAATTTAATATCAGAAAAAATAACAAATATTTTTTTAGTTAAGATTCTGACCACTTAAGTAAGTATAAGATGATTTAACAGTCGTTTTGTTCTACATTCTTGCAATAAATTATTTATTGGATTGGATTTGGAATAGCCAATAGGCTACTTTTGATCGTGATAACCGACATCCACGCGGTTGGAGCCGCGGGCAACAGCTAGTATTTTTATAAATGCGAAAGATGTATGGATGTTTTATTTACTCAATAACGCCTAAAGGGTTCAACAGATCTGGATAAAATTTAGCACAGCGATAGATTATAGTCTGGAATAACACAAATTATCCCGGAAAAAATCACTGTTCGCACATGGGTTCACGTGCGGGTAACTAAACTAGTATATAATAATACAAGTTACTGTAATTTATTTAATTTTATTGTAAATGGTAAATTTAGTAAAAATTTAAAAAATAAAGCTTTAGAATGTCATTTTATTATATTTTTGAATTACTCGATTTACTCGACAAAACTTAACAGTACCCAATATCATTGAAATAAAATCATTAAATAATTTATCCTATACCAGATGTAGTGTGGAAATCCTTGGGGAAGTTTTATGTCTATTAGTGGCTGAGATAATGATGACAAGCAGTTGACAAAACAAACGGATTTGTGAATGAACTTATCATTGATCTGGTTAATGAGATTGCTATTATTTGTATTTCAGCAAATATAGTTGACGAACTTAGTCCTACAACCAGTATGCAGCATGATATATTTGAATTTATACCATCCCAAAGAGGCGGCAAAATCCTGTTGCGGAATGGATACAGATATAATATAAAACGTAAGAATTCTAATGGACATAAAGTATGGCGTTGCGTTAATAGGAAAAAATGTACTGCTATTTTAATAACAAACTATTCAACAGTTGTCAAAGAAGAAAATCATACATGTGAGGAAAACGATATAAATAATAAAATTAAGTCCAAAGTTAAGCGATGCATACAAAAAGCGGCAGAAGAAACGAAACCAAAACATTCTGTTTACGCTGACGTTGTAGAAGCATTTGATTATACCAGTTTTGATTTGTAAAAATCGTAGAAAAAGAAAAGCACTAAAATTAAAAGGTTTTGATTATATCAGAATGCTTATAGTATTAAGTCCGCCAATGAATATGACAGTGTGCATGCAGTTTAATGAATAGAAAAAGGTGAATCTGCTAGGTACATTTAGACTTTTTTAAATATAAAAAGGAGTTGCTCTTTATAAAGCAATATTCATGTTTTATGTATTATCTGTAAAAAAATATAATTGGTGTACAGCCATTTTTTTTTACAGATTCTACGATACATAAAATATATTTCTTTCTTTCTTTTTATAAAATATAAAAAAAAAAATTCCCTATAAAAAAAAATATACCCTGTTTCAGCCTATTAAATTCAGCAAGCCAAATTAGGCATTGATTTATTTTTTGTGTAACTTTATAAACAAATAGATCATTAGTTTTTATTTATTACTTGCATTTCTTATTTGAAAAATTATATTGTAGATGATAATGTTTATGCTAAATTTGTTTTATTTTTGTGCATTTTTATATAAAGAATCCAGTTTATAACTACTAACTTTTGAATTGATATCTGCGTCGCACATTCTAGTTTTCTACTGGATACTTCTAACAGAGTACCCGATTGTTAATTAGGCTATAGCCAGGCCTGGTGGTGGCCTCCGCTGATTAGGTATGAATCTACAAATATCCGGCCGCAATATTTCTAGGTTGGTTATTCAGTCAAGTGTTGCGCGCGCGCAATGCGCCGGTCGCGACACGCGTCGCATCGCGCGTCGTTTCGCACTCGACGACCTAACGTAAGTAGGTACTTACGTTACGCACTCACTGTAATTTTTCACCGATTCGTTTTCGCTTTTAAATATTTTGAGAAGAAAATAAAGGCAAGAAAATATTGCACAGTATTCGGCTGTTTAAAAAGTTGTAAGGATCCCAACCTCCCGTTTTTCAATATTTCTAAGGATATTGAAATGTAAATAAACACGTTATCATTTACAAAAACATAATTTGTAGGTACCTAGTTGTAGCAAGATTTTGATATGTAGACTATACAGCACAGCACATACAATCGCGGGCGGAGCCGCGAGCAACAGCTACTACTCATTATTATAATTTGTTCCTTTAGTGCTTTGACCAGTCCTGAAATGAGGACACACACTGCTCGTTCTTATAATTTAATAACCCTAATGTCGTCAGAAGAGAGAAGCGATACCCGATAGAAAGAGGCAAATAGTAGGTCACGGGGGACTTTATAAACATACAATTTACGGACACAAAGTATACCCAGACTCAGAACAACCATTTATGGATCACACAAACTTTTGTCCCGTGTTTAAAGTTTTCGTCTCGTAGTCAATTTCCTTCAGAGAAATCTCCCATTTTTTAGCTATATTTAAATATGGCTACGCGCCATTCAGTTCAGCGCTTTTTAAGCTCACGGGTATATAGCAGTTTACAAAAAATAATTTGATATCACATTTATGCAATATTAATACGTGAAAACTAGAGGGGAAGGGTGGGGCGGTCTTGAAGTAGACTACGGATGATTACCACCAATTGTAAAATAATGGGTCACGTAGTATGGGTATGTTATCTTGTGGGACATCCAAGACTCGTTGAAATTCGCATCAGGTCAATTTCCTAATTAAATCCTAATAAATATATATTTTTTAAATCTTTTTCAGATACTAATTGCTGTAAATTTATTTCTACTGCATATGGTAAACAGCTGTTAATGATAAATGGTTACACATTTTCACAGAAGAACAAGAGGTGGTTTTATTGTTCTAAAAGGAGGCAGTTGATGTGTACATGTTGTGTCAGATTTAATGATGACTATACAAACGTTTGTTTGAAAGGAGAGCATAATCACCCACCACCCGTATATACGATTGTTAATGGCATTTACGTTAAAGAGTCTCCGGGTTACAAACCTTATATAAACTAAACAACAAGCAACTAGTTGCTTGTTAAATTTTGGAATATTACATAATAATAATATAATCAGTAAATAATTTAGCACATAAATGTAAATTGTGACGTGTGGCACATTGTGAATTCTTGTAATAATTTGTGAATTCTTGTGATCATTTTGCAATTGCTTTTCTTGGTTTATTTGTAAAATTAAACAAATTTTCATTTTTTAAATTATCACTTATTACATAGATTTATTTGTAAAGAATATGTCAATTAAAACGAACTTATAAAAAATACATTTCTTAGCATACGTAATAAAATAAATCTATGTTCCAAATTTTTGCTTTCTAGACAGTTTGAGCTGTGTGTTGATAGTCAGTTAAGACATATTAATTTTATATACGAGCATGTATGATTTAACGATAGGTACCTTCAATAAAATGGGTATTAAAGCGATCATCGAATTTTAGCATAATTGTATGCAATTAGAGGTATTCTATACTATATAAATAGGTAATGTTCATAAACTAGTCTACGTAAGCCAAAGAACACAGTCTCTTGAGACGACAAATTGATTATTATTCCTAGTATTAACCTTGAAAACGGTTAGTAATAAAAGAAAAATATTAATTTATTATAAAATATTTTTTAGGTTAAATAACTGTTAGGTATGTACTTAAGCGATATGTAGTACCTAAATAAGAACAAATGCTAGCCCTGTTGTGGTTTATTCAAAAACAAAAGTATCAAAGAATAAATTTGCAACTACTTAATATAAACTTACTGTCCCGACAAAGTTTTCTATGTTTTTTTTTTGTTATTTTATACAAAAATCCTATTAAAATAGTTTTTTTTATCTGTTCTATTTTCTACATTGCAATTTTTTTAATCTTTGAAACCCTATGCGGACTATAATTATAGACTTGAAATAAAATACCCCAATCGGTGTTGTCATTCTCAAAAAAGTTTTATCGTCTCTCTCGTGTGCAGTATGCTGCGTAAGAGGGTGCTATTTTTTTTTGTATAATATATTTATAGTGATTATTTTATATAAAACATTATATTTTCCTAAAATTATGGATAAAACTGTTTAATACAATAAAATGACAAAGTATAATGTAATTAAATAATAAATCATTTTATTTATTATTGTCTTTCATTCAATGATTCAAAGAACGACAACAATTCAAGGAGTCTACTACACAACGGCAAAACTACAATAATTGATTCATATTGTATTATCGGTAGATATAAGCTTATTTAGTTAAGGTCACCTCAAGACTCATACTTAGATTGCTGTGGGCATCTTTGAAGGAGGAATAGCAGTGAACGTCTTTTGGCCGAAATGATGATGATAAGCTATTTGCAGATTTTTACATACAGATAAAGTTAATGTTAAGTGAGGATTTAGGTATCTTAGTTTATGGTCTTAAACTGGATTTGGTTGCTTCTAGGATCTACAGAAGCCCATGTTTATATCTACCTGCTGAAAAGTAATTTTCCCACCACAATCATAGTTTCACAAACAAAACATCATAATTCAAACTTCTCTGCAGGTCGTACTATTAAATAACCATAACTTCGTCATACTAAACTTTGTGTCATTTCAGATGTATCACAATATAAATTCATTGAAACTGTTGTTGGAAACACGTTGTTGATGGTTAATGGTTATACTTACACGCAAAACAACAGGTCGAAGAGATGCTACTACTGTTCCCGTCGAGCTTGTAGGAGCAGTGTCAAGCTCAACGAAGATGGAGTAATTGTCTTCTTAAAAGAGGTACATAACCATCCACCGCCAGTGTACAGCAAAGTACGTGGCAAATATTATAGAATAAGAAATGGCAGTAACAAAAATCCTTGTCCACCAACTTATTTCCAACATCCTGGAACAATTCAAGGTTATATGTACTAGTACCTACATATAATATACGAAACAAGGCATATGCGACATAATAATAGTCGTTCAGACCGATTTCGGTCACGGCGGTCAATCTCAACGGAGATTAGCCAACTGCGCAGGACATATTATAGTGGACAAGAAGTGTTATCGCAAACACAGGTGCACATACTATTTCTTTACACTCATAGTCAGATGGGGCGGAGAGAGAATAGGCGCTGGACCAACAGCTTTACGTGATTTCCAAGGCACAGAGAGGTCTCAGTGTGTTTTTAGAAAATGGTCACCCATCTACGGATCCACCGCGGTACTTAGCTACGAGTATGAGCCCTTCAACATGTGCGACAGGTGGCAAAATATGGTATCATGGGGCGGGGTGGATCGCAACGCATTGTCAAAATGTATGAAAAAGCACATTGAAGCTTTGCGATTCGTCATAAAGCGTGTTAAAATTCTGAACACAAAATTATGATCTCTCCGAATTGCCAAGTGAAAGGGGCTTTGATAGCCTAAAGTAAGTGCACGAAGTTAAAAATTCATATTTACAATTTGTCTTAATATTTAATTTATTCCTACAGCCTCAGCCTCTTTCTGTGTAGCCCCTAGTTAGTTTATTAACGTAGTTAGGTAGACATTATGTATATCGTGTGAACCGATGCAGCCGACTCCGCTCAGATATATTATGCGCAGGCCTGACCTAGTAATCGATCGCTCCTCTATTTACGTCATTGGCATTGACAACGTTGCAGGTATTAAGACTATAATTTTTTGTTTCTGCCTGCAAGCAAAATGCATACTTAGGCTTTTTGCCCGATGAACAAAATCGGGTCAAGGTCGAATGCTGTGGAAAAGCTTGAGGAAGGCCTATTGTGGCCGTTCATCTTATCTCTTTGCATGATTGCCCTTAATCTATTGCAACTACTATTATAACCATTTAAGTTATTAAAGAGGGTTATGTAAAAATACTACTACCGTGCACGATAGCTGACTGAAATCACTATAAATACAGGATAAATAGACAGGCAAGCGTGTTCCACCTTATCGTAGACTAAATCATAGATTACAGATCGCCAGTGCTCATTAAGCGATTTGGTTTAAAATAAAACCTCTTATCCCGGTCACCTACTACACAAACCCATATACAAACGTCCATAGGCTAAAGGAACACCGCAATAGTATAAAACAATTTTACGTTAGACGAAGTCTTGATCAAACGAACGCTGTCACCGGTGACAGAGCCCGCGAAACGTGGGCATCGAAACCTGATATGACAGCAGTGGTCCACCCTGCGGCTGCCCACGATTCGCGGGCCCTGTCACCAGTGACAGCATCCGTTTCGAGACTACACATACAATAAAATTGAATTGTGAACTTCAGTGATATTGATCTTTATGGCAATAAAATGTTTCAAGTGTGCTTAATAATATTAATTATTCTTAAATTATGTGACATTTACCTTAAGAAGTATGATGAATCTCGTGCCCACGTGTTGGGATATCTTAATTTTCGGTATTATATAAACCTAGATAGGTATGAAGTCAATAGTTTGTAGAAATTGTGAGAGTGGTCTTGTTTTATATTGTATAATATATAACAATAATGTATAATTAAATATAATAAAAGTATTCTTTATATTATGTATTAGATGATGTTAAAATAAAAGTATTCCCACCTTAGGCTATTATGCTAAACGTCGGGTTTGAATTGTACTCATTATTTTGTTAAAATAAGCTGTATTATAATTTTACAAATTTTCATCAATAAATGCATTTTCTAAAACTTATGTGTCGTATATTTATATTAAAATAAATTTAACCTTTATTAAAATAGATTTAAACTGCAATATTTTGGACTATAAGTTCACCAACATTTATCACCCACTGCTGGGTGTAGGTAGGTCTATTTTTTACGCGCCATATTATGTTTCGATCCTGTATTGCCTTCACGCTGTTATTTGTATGTCGTTCGATCTCCTGGCCGTGGAAAAAAAGTATTATTTTACTTTATTTACTAATTTTAAAATTACCAAGTTTAATAATAAATTTGTAATGGTTTTAATTAGTATTAATTTTTCACGTTACAGGTGTGTCGAACTACAACTACAAATTTATTGAAACAATTGGCGGTAAAACTCTATTAATGTTCAACGGTTATACGTATACGGTTAATAACCGGGCTAAGACCACTTATTACTGTTCAAGTAAGTATAAGAGTTGCAAGTCTAGTATCAAGTTTGGTTCTCATGGCGCAATTATTAACGCTAAACTAGACCATAACCATCCACCTCCTAATTACGTGCCGATGTTAAATGGAGTTTATATTAAACGTTCGAGTCACCGGAGAATACAGAAGTTTTGAAGAACTGGCGGCCCGCTTCGACTTCGACTAGAAACCTTTGTGCAAGTATACCCCCTGCCCCTTTAGACAAATGTCATAAACGTTAGTCGAATCAAATAGAATAGAAAGCAAATGTATGGGATTTGACGTGTACAACATTATATCGTAAACTTATGTATATATGTAATAGGGGTTAAAGTATGAAATTGCCAATTAAGTTTTATTGTAATAGGTACTTCGAATTGACATAGAACCTTCAGGGTTTGAGATTTTTGAGTGAAACTTTTTTCACGTGGTATCATTTTTTAAAAGAAGAACCTATAATCTTCTTCTTATACAAAATGTGCAGCATTCGATTATCGACTTTTAGTTGTTTTGTTTATTCAGCTTAGACAAGAAAGATGGATACTTCTAAAATTCGTGTGATTTTTGAATACGAGTTCCGACGCGGAACTAACGCGGCAGAAACAGCTCGCAATATCAATGTTGCGTTTGGAGAGGCGACTGCTAATGAACGCACCGTGCGATTTTGATTTAAACGCTTTCGTGATGGAATCTTTGATTTGAAGAACGAACCACGTGGAAGACCGTCCACACAGGTGAATAACAATGAATTGAAAGAGATGCTGTAAGCCGATCCGAGCCAAACTACCCAGGAGTTAGCGGCTTAACGTTACCTTACCAACAATATTGACTCATTTGCGTCAAATCGTCAAAAAAAGCGGTGGTGGCCTAGAGGGAAAGTAACCGACTTGCACGCAGGAGGTGCGAGTTCGATCCCGGGCAGTACCAATGTGAATTTCACTTTGTGGAGTTTATATGTACTAATCAAATGATTCGCTAACGGTGAAGGAAAACATCGTGAGGAGACCCACATGTCTTCAAAAAGAAATTCTAAAGACATGTCTGATTCACCAACCCGCATTAGGCCAGCGTGTGTGAATTAAGGCCTAAACCCTCTCTCTCTCTTGATAGAGGAGAGGAGACCCGTGCCCAGCAGTGGGACATATATAGGTTGCTATTATTGCGTCAAATCAATATAATAAAAAAATATGAAAAATGGGTGCCTCATGATTTGACTGATCTGCAGAAAGAAACGCGTGTGTAAACTTGTGTTGAATCGATACAGATATGAAGGAATATTGGATTGAATTGTGACATGTGATGAAAAGTGGATTCTTTACGATAACCGTAACCGAAAAATGCAATGGCTGACCCCAGGTCAAACGCCGCAACAGTGTCCTAAAGCAAAGCTTACCAATAAAAAGGTAATGGTAACTGTTTGGTGGTCTCAGCATGATGTTATTCACTATAGCTTTCGCTGATCTGGTTAAGCGATAACGGCAGATGTTTACGGTGCCGAACTCCGAACAATGATAGCAAAACTAGCAGTGAAACAGCGTCGACTCATGAATCGATCTTAACCATTATTGCTCCATGATAACGCGAGACCTCATTCAGCACGAGAAACCGTTTTAACTCTACAGAGCCTCTAGACAAGTGGCATAAGCGATAGTCGAATCGAAAAGTCAAAATAGCAAATGTATGGGATTTGACGTAAGTTTACGACATTATATCGTAGACTTACGTCAAATCCCATACATTTTATTTTTTGACTTTTCGATTCGACTATCGCTTATGCCACTTGTCTAGAGGCTCAGGAACTGCAATTAGAAACCATTCGTCAACCTCCGTATTCGCCAGACCCTGCTCCAATAGACTCTCATTTTTTTCTACGTGATAAAAAGTTTTCTTTTCAGGAGGCAGTACAAAATGCTTTCACACAGTTTGTCGAATCTAGATCACCAAAGTTCTATCGCAAAGGCATAAATGACCTTCCTATTAGATGGCAGCAATGTATAGTTAATAATGGTAATTATTTTAATTAAATAAATAAGTTAAGTTTAAAAAACTCTATTTCAATTTTTCAGTACAATTCGGCAATTTCTTACTTTAACCCCTAATATTTTAACTTACTAACTTGTGTATAACTTACGTATAACTCAAATCTATTTGCTTTCTATTCGATTCGATTACCGTTTATGCCACTTGTCTAGAGGGGCAGTAATGGTTTGACTCTACGTTGATCAATCAGTCAGGATAAAAAAAATGTATCGATTAAATTGTTTTAATTAGTGTACATGTACATGTCATGGTTTTTATGTGCTGTTTATTTAAATGAAATAAAGTTAATTATGTAGTAAAATGATATTTGTAATATATAAATATTAAACGTACGTTTAATGCGATACAAAGAAATCGTGTAGCTGGGTTTATGTCTAGGGTTGACAGGTGCGAAAACGCTATTATAAAAAGCCTATCTGACAGGTTTGGGTCGACACATATGTATAGAAGGTGGTTGCAGATAGCTACCTAAATACTGTTATTATTATTTCTGTATTATGTGATTTTTTAAAATTTAATTTAATGTAATTGTATTGTATATATATATTTTACACTACCAAGGTGGCAAACAAGCATACGGCCCGCCTGATGGTAAGCAGTTACCGTAGCCTATGGACGTTTGCAACACCAGGGGTGTCACTCACGCGTTGCCGACCTTTTAAAAACCTTATAACTCCTTTCTTGAAGAACCCCATGCTATAGTCTCTTGGGAGAACCTTGGCAGGGAGCTCATTCCACAGCCTAATCGTACGTGGTAAGAAATGTATATTATCTCTGTTGTTGTTATAATGATGATATTATTTATTATTTTGTTATCTTTTATATATATAATGTGTGTGTAATGTAATGTTATTGTATCACGTATCTGAATAAACAATTTTATTATTATTATTATAAATATTTCTAGAAAAAAAAAGTTTTAAATATAAGCAAAAATAGATAATATTATTGATTTATTATTGAAAATAATACATTATGTAAAATGTTAAGGATTTAATAGAGTAATATATGTCTCTTTATTTCCAATAAATACGTTGTTAGATTTGTATTGTGATATTATTATTTCAAATACATACTAGAAACTATATAATAAAGAAGGTTTTTTTTTTACTAATTGTCATTACTATAATATGGGCAAAAGTGGCAAACCCACGCGGGACGAAAATTTGTGTGATCCACAAATGGATGTTCAGAGTACTTTGTGTCCGTCAATGAAGTGTTTGTTGTCTTTTTAAGATATTTAAAAAATATATATTTGATTTCAGGTTATAAATTTATAAAAACGTCGGTTGGAAATCGACTACTTATGTTAGATGGCTACACGTTTGCAAGTAATACTCCAACTTTATTTTACTGTTCAAAGAAAAACAAAGGATGTAAAGCTAAAGTGAAGCTTGGCAAAAATTATGAAGTAATCAATTATGAAAGTATAAGGCATGATCATTCTCCTCCACAGTACATCGTAACAGGTGCTGGGGTGTACGTCAAAGTTACCGTATAAGAAAATGTACTAAAATTTGTCGAACAACCTTTGGTAGCGAACAGGCACTTCAAAAAGAAAATACATCAGTAAAAAATTAATAAAATGAAATTCTTTTAGTGGTCAACCTGGTGACAGATTAAGATTGCCCATATTTATGCCTCTGTCGTGATCTGGAACCGAATCTTAACGTGCCCTCCAAAATACGGAGACGCTCAGATGAAATACCAATATGCGGTTACCGATCTATAGGGTTATCTTGGAAGCTTAACCCACTGATCGCTTACCGAACAGCGAGTGCACCTCCTGGCTATGAGCACCTCAGTGAATGAAATCAAAATATTTTATAAATGCCACTATAAACATTGAAAATACACACCTGTCATAAAAATAAAAATGTCATATTCTATAAGTAAAACTATTAAACTGAAAGGTAAATAGGTACTGTATATATGTTCAATATTAGAAAAGGCGTCCAAATATAAGTAGGTAAGTCTACTTCAACGGCGTAACAACCCCACGGGCCCACGACCAGAGAGTTGCCGTGGGCACGGGATCCTAACATTTATTATTACAACATTGCCACAGGCCTCAAAAGGTGTAGTTATGCCACTGCTCTATTTCTACTTATGTTTTAATTGCAGTTATATTTTTATGTCTATATACAAAGTAACTGATTTGCTAATCGCTAAGTCATCTATAGAATATAATATTGATCAAAGTTCAAGATTATTTCCAAGGTCTGATCTCTGGAACATATGGAATTATCTGCAGGTGAAACTGCTGCGTATGATTAGCCAGTTGGGTACCTACATTTACATCTTAAGTTTGTTACAGAATTAATGTAAACAAAAACAATGAAAATAAAACACTTGTCATGATCTATCTTTTGTTTGTCCTAAATCTATATTTAAATAAAATACTAACGAATCAGATTTTTTATTAAATATTTAAATTAGATTAGTAGAACAACCAAATCTAATTTCTATAATAAAAAATCTTGACAGGGATGCCGAAATTCGAAGAGATGGTAAAAACAAATCGCCCAAAGCCCAGGGCCATCTATTGCGTTTCCAAATAGTTTTTGGGTATATCTGATCTAAATGTTTTTGTCGATTTTCAAAAAATAACCATTAAATTCTTATTATAAATTGATTTTTATTCTATTTTTATCCTTTCATTCTTCAACTTGCTGAACACAAACCCGCTGAGTTTGGTGAGATAGCACTTTACAATTTTATTTATTTTTGTTGCCTACAATCGCTGACATGCATAAAGTACATTCAATATAATACTAAGGTTCCGTAATGTTTTTAAAACTTATGAAGACGGCTGTGCTGAACACAAAATCTTGCCATTGGAACAGAGTCGTTACACACAGCCCGCTATTTACCGCACCCGTAATACACCGCTGTTTCAACCTCAATTAAATATATATTTACTTAATACTTTGAAGGACAGTGAACGCCTATAGACGTCATAACAATAAAACATCTATTGTGTCTACGTTACTGTCCGGGAAATCTATACTTAATATTATAAAGCTAAAGAGTTTGATTGGTTGAACGCGCTAATCTCAGAAAATACTGGTTCAATTAGAAATTATAGTTTTTTGTTGAATAGTGCATTTATCCAAGAAGGCTATAAAACATCACGCTATGATCAATAGGAGCGGTGCAATAGTGAGATATGTTGCAAAATCGGGAAAAATATTTCAAATTACTACACGGACAAAGTCGCGGACGACCCCTAGTTCATCATTTTGTAAATAATACACATACATATTTTGCCTTCTCATAAAACAATTTAGCACTTAATAATTAATATTTGTATTATTTATTTTGATGGTTACCACACGCATTCTAACATTACAAAATATAAAATAAATTAAGAAAAAATATGTGACAACCCTGCGACAATTATCTATGTCATGTCGTCGGCGGCATTTCGCAAAACATCAAAGGCGTTGGCCCACTGTAAGAAGGTATAAAAAGGTCTTTACACTGTGCTATTAGCCTAATTGGAAGTAATTTTTAAATTAATTTTTAAATTTGTCGTAGGAAATAAACCGCTACCAGGTTCATCTGGTTCACAAAACGAACCATCAGCAGATCCTTCTAGTACATCAGGAATTTTATATGAAATTATCACATCTCAACGTGGTAAACCAGTACTTCTTCGCGGAGGCCATAAATATTACCAGGATTATATAAACGAAATATCACGTGTGTGGAGATGTTCAAACCGATATGCATGCAAGGCAAAATTAATTATTACTGAAAACAACTCTATCATACGAGACGATAAGCACACCTGTTAGCCTGATGGCCAAGTGCATTAAAAAAGTAAAACTGACAGCACTCTGCCTATACCAAGTGTTTTTCAAAGAACTGTTGCGGAATTAAAAGACAAACAATAGATATTTTCCAAAAATCCCTTTTCACCGATAACATAACGATACACACTGGGTGTAAAAAAAATGTTTTAAATCAATAAAGGACGTTATTGTGCCCGAAAAAATTAAAAAGTTTTATTTGCTGATTATAATGACTCAAATGAAATTATGGTTTTTATTCAGTTTGACAGTTTTTGTGACGGAACATTTAAATGTTGTCTAAAATCTGATGATCACACGTATGTAGATTTAGGAAGTGATGAAAACTGTCTATACTATACTAATATTATAAAGCTAAAGAATTTGTTTGTTTGGTTGAACGCGCTAATCTCAGAAAGTACTGGTTCGATTAGAAAAATCTTACCACGCGGATAAAGTCGCGGGCGACCCCTAAATAATATATATATATATATTGCTGTTCGTTAGTCTCGCTAAAACTTGAGAACGGCTGGACTGACTTGGCTAATTTTGGTTTTGAATTATGTTGATCTGTGATTTTAACATTACCATTTTGTACTTCTCTATTTAAAAAAAATAAGTTAATTATTTTAATACCTACATAATTATTTATTTTATTTGAATATAGTTATTAATTATATTTGAATACCTGTTAATTATTGTTGACTAGCTGTTACCCGCGGCTCCGCCCGCGTGGTTGCGGTTATCGCGATAAAAAGTAGCCTATGTTTTATATGTAACTTATAAGTAATTCATTTATATTATTTACTTATAAGTACATATATTGTTTGTTATCCTTTTTGATTGTTTATAATGCCTACGCCGCAAAACTACTTTGAAGGATTACTCCTAAACATTTATGTCATTTTGTTTAAGCACAAAATAAATATGTTTCTTTCTTCTTTCTTTCCTATGTGCTATTCCAGACTATAATTAATCTATCTCTGTTTTAAATTTCATCCAGATCTATTCCGTAGTATTAGCGTGAACGAGTAACAAATATACATTCTTACAAACTTTCGCGTGTATAATATTACTAGGATTAATTATAATGTTATGTTGAATAATTATAATCTTTTTCAACAAAATTTTGTTTTATTTTGGAGTCAAATCTATTGTACCATAATATGGTTATTGTGGCTGACCGTACAAAACCTCCATACATTTTTATTACTTCGCGAGTTGCCTACAACAGAAATAGGTAGAATCGGAAAGGTGCCAACTTGCCAAATTTGGCAATTTGAGTTTTTTTGGGCGAGTTGTAGAATTATTTTCACATAGCACCAACCTAATCGTAGCCCTTAAAGTAGAAAAATAAAACGGCAAGTTTTTTTTTTAAGGTAAAGAAAAGAAAGAAAGAAAGAAAAGCATTTATTCAAACATACACAGGATAACAGATGGTAGAAAAAAGATAGACATATAACAATACAAAAAATAAAAGATATCCTGTGTGATGTCAGAAAGGGTCCTAATCTCAGCTCTGTGCTGCGGCATTTTAAATTGCAGCGCTGATTTTCTGATCAGGCCTTAATGAAGTCACGGTCAGATAGACAGAAAAATAAATAGATAGAAAACTCTTTATTGTACACCATACATATAATGATACAGAATATAATATTTAAATAATATATGCGTTGAATATATTAAGAATAAAAAATAAAGAGAATAAATTTGTTTAAAATAAAAGATATATAAAAATTTTTGTTTGTTAGAATCGAATAAAATCGACTAAGCGTCGGGCTGAACACAGGTCAAGTATTAATAAAATACATAATCTGTGCCATCCGCGCTCAATTCATTATTGTCATTTTGACATCAAGTGGTAAGATACCTTTAAAAAAATAACATATAGGTACTCGTTCTAATTAGCAAAAACAAGCATTGCCATCCAACGTGGCAATGCCGCTATCCTTCTGACCACGTTCCTGGTAGACAGATGTCGGGAAATATTTTGACATTAAAAACAGTATTCTATTATTTCTCTGTTTTTTATGTCATAATTACGTCAATTTATTTAAAAACAAATCATGGATATAATTTGAATGTCACTTTATTTCAGATTATAAATTAATTAAAACGCAATATGGAGGTCTCATGCTGATGTTAGATGGTTACACTTTCGCAAAAATGAATTCGGCCTACGTTTATTACTGTTCAAAGAGAAACAAAGGGTGTAAAGCCAAAGTGAAACTCAGTAAGAATTATTTTAAAATAACTAACTATGAAGAGATTCAACATAATCATCCTCAACCATTGTACAAGATAACTCACGATGGGGAATATGTAAAAGTTGCATCGTAAGAAAAGATACAAAATGTAATAATTTATATAGTACATTATTATAAGTAGATGTTTTTTAACGTTTACGATTTGTTCTCATATTATTACTTTAACTGAAACTGCGTCGGTGGCTCAGTGGTCGATGTGTGTGACTGCTGTTTACGAGGTCCCGGGTTCGATTCCCGGGTCGGGCCAAAGTTTGATATTAGGTTTTTCTGTCAGGAAATTCAGAATAGATGCCCGGAGTTTGGAAATTGGCGGTGGTTACATCCCCGTGGCTCCAAAAGCTCGTAAAGCCCATTGGTCCTACGCCTGATCTCTCTGCGGTCGTGTCGGATTGCCGTCCCATGGACTATGAGAGTGAGGGAATAAAGTATGGTTGCCCGCACATTTTTGTACTATAATATCGCCCGCGCAGATGGCTAGTCTCCTCCGTTAAGATTAACCGCCGCGCCGTGACCGAAATTCTTTTAGGAGGACATTATTACTTCAACTGGTCAAAATCGTGTAATTTTTAAGGTTGTATTAGCATATCGTAATATATTTATGTACATATTTATTTTGAGCCGTAATTATTACGGCTCAAAATAAATATGAAGATGATATAGTATGAAGGGTTATGATTAAGACTTTAAACGTTTAGTGTGTAGATAAAGATAATAAATAATCTCATTAAAATTGTGTTTTATTTTACATTCTCCCATGATTGATCTGTACGTGTTTTTACACTATGTAGATTAAAATTGAGATTTTGTATAGAAATAGTTGCTGAGCCATCAACCGAGCTAAGTACTTTTTATCAAAATAAGCGTATAAGGCCTAAAATAAAATGCTATTGCAAGAAAGTTTATTAACAATAACTCATAATAGTATCACATTCAGCATTCCCACCAGTTTCAGTGGGAATGCATGTTACCTATAATAATTAAAAAAAAAAATAATAATAAAAATTAAAAAAAAAATATTAATATTATTTTTATTATAGGTACCTACATACATATTAGTTATCTAAATATTGTTTAGAAGACTATAATTGTAGGTATAGACGGTTCTACCGATACAATTATTACACCATTTTGTACTTATTTTGTGCTATTTGCTAATTATAAAGAAAGCAACACAAAGTCCTGGTATTAAGATGTAGGATCGACAAGGCGCCAGTAATGCTCCCTGTATTGCATACGTCCATGGCTACGGTATCTGCTTACCATCAAGCGGGCCGTATGCTTTGGGGTGCCGCGCGAAACGACATATTTGAAGGCGCCCTTATTGTCATTGTAAAAGCACAGTGTAAATAACTCTTTGACTCTATGAAAAGAACTTTTTAGACTGTGGTGGTAGCACAAAAGTTATTTTAAAATTATTTGTAATTAAATTTCTTATTTGTATTTCAGATCTTTATTTTTTTAAAACTCCAAAGGGAAATTTTATGGTGATGTTTAATGGATATACGTTCTCCAAAATGACTTCGTCTTACATTTATTATTGTTCGAAAAAAGATAAAGGTTGTAAAGCTAGAGTAAGGTTTGATAAAAATATGAAGATAACCAACATTGATGAGATTCAACATGATCATCCTCCACCCACCAATTACAAGATATCAAGCACTGGACAGTATCTTAGAATTAATTCCTAGAAACAATAAAAAAAGCCGATGACGGTTGATGGAATAAGGTTCAGGAAAGATGTCAAAGAACAGAAGCACAGATTATTAAATATTTTCAGCATTTTTGCTATGCAATTAGCTCAAATAAATTTAAATATTTAAAGTGGTTGAACGAAGATGACGTCACTTCAAGACTTAAAAAAGCGGTGGACAAATTCGATATCTGGAGTAGGAGCTCGGGTGGCACAATTAATAGTGCCGGTGCCCGAGGTGCACGTTCTAAGTCAAGTCCTTTTCTAAGTCGAGCCGACAGCTCGACTTTTTCCACATTGCTTTAAATATTTATATATAGGAGTACTGTAAGATAATTTATTATTATATTATGCGATAGTAGCATGTACATTACTAGTTATAATTTTATTGGATGAAACAAAGTTAAAAATGTGACTTATCTCTGTGATAATGATAAAGAAACTGAAGGGAAATAAAATTTTGTGTATCAACACCATCTTTTAAGTTATATATATATATTTTTTTTTTTAGAAAAATACAACTCCCGCACTAGAGAACAAGCTCTGTGTCGCGGGGGACTTTAAAATACATAAATAAAATAAAAAAGAATATACATTTAACACAGAGGATATGATAATGCACATGACAATTGATGTTGTTATTTATCTTTATATTTATACACTATTTTCGACTATTTTAATACGACAATATCTTCAATCATCATAGATTTAGAGTGGTATGAAAAATAGGCTACGGTATCTGCTTACCTTCAGGCGGGCAATATAGTAATAATAATAATACTTTATTTGCGTAAAAGTTGGTACACTATCTTAAAGCTACTATACTTATTTACCTTAGCTTAGCGTAGCTTTTTAATATATCTCTGTTTTTGTTTATAGTTATAAATTATGTTTCAGATTACACGTTTATCAAAACCGCATTCGGTGGTTATATAATGATGTTGAACGGATACACATTTGCTAAGATGAACTCAAGATTATATTACTGTTCGAAAAAGAACAAGGGTTGCAGAGCTAAAGTGAGGCTTGATAACAATATGAAAGTAAAGAACTTCAGAGAAATAGAACATAACCATCCTCGTCCACAGTATAAGCTAGCGTACAATGGAGATTATATTAAAGTTTCGTCTTAAAATTTAGATGTGTTTATCATAATATAATATTAACAACCCATATATGTCCCACTGCTGGGCATGGGTCTCCTCTCCTCTATCAAGAGAGAGAGAGGGTTTTAGGGCTTAATTTAAGTTAATTAACACATGCTAGCCTAATGCGGGTTGGTGAATCAGACTTGTCTTTCTTTTCTTCTAAGATATGTTTCCTCACGATGTTTTCCTTCACCGTTAGTAGATGGTGAATCATTTGATTAGTACATATACACTCCTCAAAGTGAAATTCACATTGGTACTGCCACTCTGGATCGAACTCGTACCTCTTGCGTATAAGTCTGTTACTTTCCCAGTCGGCCACCACCGCTCTGTATAGATATGTTTGCTGCTGATATATTAGATTAACATTTAGTTTTGCTGTAATAATATTTGATTTGTTTGATTAATAAAACAATATTATATCTGATTTTAATATCGCTTTCATTCATACCCAAATATCTATTATTCATTAGCAGTTTTCACTAAGGCTAAATATTTTTTTACTCGTTTAGTGATTGAATATTTAAATATCCCTTCTTATTGCTCCCTTAGTTAAGTCATTGAATGACCTTTTGTGAAGAATGACAAATTTGTAGCCGCAGCAGTTTAGACTCTGCTTTGGTGAATCAGTCAGTCTGGTTTTTCATGGGACTGAAAATATAAAAAATATTGTCAGCCAATTAGCCTACGGCCCGTTTACTGGCAGGAATGAAAAATTCTTGAGTCCTTCTTTGATTTGCTACACATCTTTTCAATCTACGAATGCAACTAAACCTAAGGTGGCATTGCTGGTGGTATTACATACTACATATAAACTGTAGTCGATATATTATTAAACATTTCCTACACAATCTGTCCTACTACAAGATGTTTTCAATAATATTTTTCAGGTTATAAATACATCAAAACTGCGAATGGAAGAATTTTATTAATGTTAGACGGCTACACGTTTGCTAAAAATACCTCAACATTGTTTTATTGTTCGAAAGTTAAAAAAGGTTGCAGAGCGAAAGTGAAACTTGGCCGATATAACGAAGTAACAAACTATTTATATATAATGCATAATCATCCCCGTCCACAGTATAAGGTAACTGCGACTGGGGAGTATCGCTTGTGTAAATCTTCCATTTAAGAAAATATACAAATTGTTAAAGGGACCTGCCTTTCTAGACAAATGGCATAAACGGTAGTTGAATAGAATATAATAGAATAGATTAAGTTTACGTTATAATGCACATACGCAAAATCCCATACATTTGCTTTCTATTATATTCTATTCGACTACCGTACAACTGGCATAACCAGTTGTCTAGAAGGGCTGAAATAGTACGATGACCTTGGGCAGGGTATACAATCGTTGAGCTTAAAATGACTACAGAGATTCAGAATTATTTTTATGAGAATTCTATTATTTAATTATATTCAAGTACAATATATTGTAGTATTATTCTAACGTGGTACATAAATGAAAGAAATCATCGTATTGAAATTATTTTAAATAGTTTCGAACGGTTCTCATGAAATTAGGTCTTTTTTTAATTTCGAAGGGTTTAGGGTTGTCGAGTTTAGAGAAATATGTAATACCTATTTGCTCATTATTATAAAATAATACAGTATTGATGTGTCGAAGGAGTGTGGTGAGATCCCCTTCTACAGCATTGTTTTACGAGTACAAGGCAATCTCTATTTGATAAAGCTCCGTGATTGTCGATTGTTATAGTACTCTAGTGATTTTGTATTAAATCTTGTTTAAGAATAAGAATTAAAATAAGTTTGCATTTTCTTTTTGTCGATTTCATTTATTATCATTATTTATACATCTATATATACATAATACCGTATACCTACTATATTTACACTTATTAAAAAGAAAAAAAAAAAGAAAATACACGAAAACAGGTATGTCGCCTATAAGCAGTCCCTCACTGCTTAAAAGGCGACATAAAATTCCTCCGCATCAACGTCTACTGGAAACGTGCCCAGAAGACTGGCAGCATAGCCACGTTGAATGGCAATGCTGCCAGTAATTAATGTATTGAAGATATATATCTATTGATATAAAGTATGCGTTCAATTTTGCATCCTAAACGAAACCTATGGAAGGGTTTTATTCCAAGTGATACTTGAAAATAAAAAAATATGACAATATTGTAAATGTAAAGGGAACTAATTATTTTGACTCCTTAATTTTTATTTGCATTGAAAACTGCTATTCATATATTTGATTCCATATTATTGTACAGAGCTAGTGTACAATAATTAGTTTGCTTTGTCTTATTAAATATTTTCCCTTTCATCTTAAATTTGCAATATCGTCATTATTTATCTTCATTTTGTCACAATCTCTATTTTATACAGAATTATTCATAGTAGGTTCTGTAGATAAAAGACATACACTTTACTTTTCAGATTATAAATTCATTAAATCGTGCCGTGGAGGTTATTTATTAATGTTTGATGGCTACACATTTGCAAGGATCTACTCTTATTTATATTACTGTTCCAAGAAGGGACAAGGCTGTAAAGCTAAGATTAGACTTGATAAGGATAAGAAGATTAAAAACCACAAGGAAATTGTTCATAATCATACGAGACCTGAATATTTAGTGACGAAAACTGGAGAGTATATAAAGTTTTCGTAAAGACAAGTCTCTAAAACTATTTAATTATACTCGATAAGTTTTAATTTGCTAAACATAAGAATTAAAACCTACCATATTTATAATCCTACTAATATTATAAATGTGAAAGTTTGTGAGAATGGATGTATGGATGTTTGTTATTATTTCATGTAAAAACTACTGAATGGATCTGGGTGAAATTTGGCACCGAAATAGATTATAGTCTGGAATAGTACATAGGCTTTTTATCGCGATCGCTGACATCCATGCGGGCGTGGATCCTTTATTTATTTACAATTTATTTGGGTCTCCGAATTAAGATTAAGGTTGTTTATTAAAAAATACAAATACATGATTTTCTTTTATTTTATTTCTTGTTCCTCCAAATTCAATTTGTACTGACACTTGAAAATGTAAAATATATCAATACTGGTTTCTAGTGGTAAAACTAGCATTAAATTTGGATTCTGTCCCGTGTCATGTTTATTGTTACTGCCATGCTTTGTCTTAGCGCGATAATATAATCTTTCGCGTGTTCAGACAAAGATTGCAGCTTTATTATATTGGTAAGAATAGATTTCAAAAAAATATAAAAGAAAAGTGAATCAAAAGTTGTTAAGTTATGGTTAACACATTAGATAATATCGTGTTTTTAATTGCATGCAACTGTCAAATTCTTAATTTTTCCATGTATCATTAATACCGATTATTTAATTTCAGATTATAAATTCATAAAACCGACTCGTGGAGGTGAATTGTTAATGTTTGATGGCTATACATTTGCAAAGAGCAACTGGAATACGTATTATTGTTCCAAGAAGGGACAAGGTTGCGACGCTAAGGTTAGACTTGATATGAATAAGGAAGTGTCTAACGATGGAGCGATTGTACATAATCATCCCAGACCCACATATTTGGTGACGAAGAGTGGAGAGTATGTTAAGGTTTCTTCCTAAATTTTCAAATGTATCTATTAGTATAAAAACACCTGTGTAATCAAATAGTATCTAAACATAGCATACATTGACTAAATTATAAGGTATATCTAATAATTATATGTGTACAGTATGCAAAACACTAGTTCTATCGTTATATCTAGTATCTTATCGATACTAGGGTCGCTCTATAGGGATTGTTATTTTTCAGAAAATACTGTTTTTTTATGAGGTGTTGTAAGGTTAAACAATTACACTCATTAATAAGCATAGCAAACCTCCTGAAAATATATTCAGTATTGGCTATAAAAAATATCAATCCTTATAGAGTACTCTAGTACCTTATCTGCTTTGCATATTGTACTATAGAATCGTACATATTAAAACAGTTTACTGTTACTTGTTAGTCTGTGACAGCATATTGTGTGTCTATATTGTTAGGATGGTTTATGCCCCACTCATCCGCAAAACTCATCCGCATAATTTGACTTCCCCATTCATCCGAATTTTTATGCCCTACTCATCCGATTTTCGTTTTTATTTTAATAATTCCCTTTTCATCCGAAAAAGTATTCCCTTTTTATCCGACATTAAATTTAACCACACAAGATACAGACAACAAAAAAAATATACTCTTAAAAATAAAATGTGACTATAGATTTTTTGAAATACCGTCAACTTTGTAAATTAGGTCCATAGTTAATAAATTTTAGTTGACTTTTCGCCACACAACACCAGTGCTCTGACCAATCGTATTTTGGTTTACCGTTGGATACCCCGGTTCTTCCAAATTTTTCCCAGCTTGGTCATTGCACTTTTAGCCATACCAGTATGATGGCGAATTTATTTAGAGCAGCTAGCCTCACTAGTGATTATATGGATCCAAGATATACGAACTCGTTAACTTTCTCATATTTATGAAGCAAATTACAGCTTATGAAGGAAAAAGTTGAGTTCGGTCTACCACCATGATTTTCATTTTTTCATGGTTGCTCTCCAGTCTAAGCTTAGCGCTCTCTGCTTCTATTAACTTCAGCAGATTTGCCATCTCTGGTTCACTTGGCGCAACTTTAGTATCACAGTATATGGACCTCTTTCATACAGTAGTTCGACGGACACGTCTAGACCAATCGTGCGGGGTACTCGGCGTAAAGGGGGAGAGGTAGCGAGCCCGAGCTGCCATACACTCACTCGGGACAAGTCGTTCAGGGTTTACGCAATTTTAATTGCCTTTTTTGTTAAATAATAATTTCTTTTTTTTTTATTTGTAAAATGGTACACATAACATGTGCTGTAAGAATTCGTATGTCATCTTGTTTAAATAAGAATTTAAATTTCCATCAAATTCCTCACACGGACGAAAGGTTAGTTAAAATTAATTTATAATTTCAGCAATTTCATTCAGAGAAAAATATTAAGACAGCATAATGGCGGACAACATAAAAACATTATAAAATTAATACCTAAAATTTAATGACTTAACATCTATTTCGTGATCCAAGATGGCGGACGCGGTTTTCGTGATTTTTGGGGATGTTGAAAACAAATATGATATATTTTTTGTGATCCAAGATAGCGGACGCGATTTTTTCAACAAAGTCAATATATGTAGGTATCGTTTTCGTGGTTTTTGGGGTCGCTGAAAACAAATATGATATCTATTTGGTGATTCAAGATGTATAAAAATAATATTGTCAAACTCATTTATTCACTTAGACATTTTCATCATTTTCTATATAATACACACTCATATTTTGCCTTCTCATAAAAAAAAATATTAATATTTATATTATTTATTTTCCTGGTACCCAGACGCATTCTAACATTACAAAATATATAATAAATTAAAAAAAAATATGGGACAACCCTTCGACAATTATCTATGTCAATTCGGCGGTGGCATTTTGCAAAACATCAAAGGCGTTGGCCCACTGTAAGAAGGAATAAAGAGTTCTTTACACTGTGGTAGTATCATCCGCATATCTTAGATTCGTGAGTCTTTCACCACCAATACAAATTCCGCCACTTAAAAATTAATACTAAAAGATGTTACACACTTTTCTAGTAATAAACATAATTTTGTATTAATCAAACATATACTATTATGTATGTCCTACATTTAAACATAAAACACTATTTATTTTTTAAGTAAATAAAAAATGTCTGGTTCATAATCAAAACCTTTTGAAAATAAAATAATTATACAGGTATATACTTTCTTTATATTCAAATATGTTATTACGATTAGATCTAAAAAATTGAAAATATTACCACATTTTTATTGTTTTAGTATCTAGTATTTAATGTTTGACCAAAGAATACTTAATATGGTGTGACAACAAAATTCTCCTTTTCTTCAATATTTTAATTACCTTATATCATGGACGCAGTTGACGACTGCTTCTTTTTGGATATTTTATGAAATTGCTATTTCCGTCTGTGTCTGGGTGTACACGCACAGCATCGAAACTATTGGCTGATTATAGGATGTGCCGTTGCATATCCTCTAATCAAATCAAAATTGTGATACTGGATAGTCATGCAATATCGTTATATCGCATTGCTATCCGATATCATAATTTTACTCATGTCAAATCGGTAAAATGTAAACTTACTTTAGATCTACTTGTATATAGTTTTTAAATAATTGATGTTTGTGTCATAATTCATAATACAGTATAGTATATATTTTAATTGCCCAACACCAGCTCTCTGTGCGCCTCGCTAATTAGTTTTAAATGACCCGAGTTGTTGAAGTAGTAAAATAAATATTTCATGACTAACCCATTTTTCGAGTTATGAACGTATTGAGGTTCAATATAAGGAGGACCTACTGTTTAACTTACACTGTAAATTTATATTTAATGCTAAGGCTAACACAAAATCAAAAATATTATGTTTTTTTGTCAACCCTCCTTTTTTATTTAATTACTAAAGATTTTCACACGCGGACGAGTAGGGCATACGTCCAAATCTTTGGATGAATGGGGAAAATGTTGTAGGTATTATAATATTTATTAAAACTCATCCGGATGAACGGGGCATAAACCGTTAGGAGGTTATGACCCACAGTAACACTTTTTATGATGTATTCATCTACAAGGTGCTTTTTAATCTTTTCTATTTGGTTGGTTGATTTGTTAAATTTTATGATAATGTTGTGTTGTAAATAATTTAGTTTGTCTTATCGAGGTTATTTATGAGTTTCAGTTGTTTCTACAGCCGCATCATTGTCTCTTGCTGACAAATGCACACCGCTGAATTGCCACAAATTGGTTCCTAATAATGCTTTTGCAACGTAAGATGTTTTTTATGTGATTTATTTTATTTTTTAAATTTTATTGTTACTGCATGTATGATTTATTTCAGCAAATATACATTGCGTAGATATATTGTAAATATATTTACTATCTTTTATATTATGTATTTTGACAACGTATCGAATGTTGTTTAGGGGTTCAACATGGCAAATTATACAAATTGTGGGTGTTGAACATGGACTAAACCGTTCTACCTTAGTTCCGGCCGTATAAATATGTCTACGTACACAATGTAAATATATTTCTACAAGAACATTTACATTGTGTACTAAAAAATTCTTTAGTAGTTAGGTAAGTTACTCGTATGTAGTCGTATCACTAGTCATATAATAGTTTATATATTATAGTCATAATTTAATAATGCTGACAATTCCTAATATTTGCACAAGAAATAATATGTGTACAAGAAAATGTGTTGTAGAGGTAATAATAATGCAAGTACAGTATTATAAAATATAGGGTAGGGGTGCGCATTTTTTCTCATAACTTTTCAAATCCTATTATTATCGGAAGTCCGAAAATGTTTCTCATACCATTATAAATTCATAATGATCAATCACTCTTGATAAAAATATTTAATATTAACGATCGAAACTCATAATCATCAGAATACTAAATATCACTAATCATACACCATACATATTTGATATATTTCTTAATCACAATATATCCAAATGATTGAAAATTATAATGTGAAATTATGTATTTATAAAAGGTTTCCGTTAGGTACGACAATGAGCGAAGCGAGGAGTAGGAGAGGTTGATCTGCGACCTTAGAGCGCGCGAGCCGAGCGAGCGAAGCGAGCTTGCCGCTGCAGCGGCCAGCGGCGCGGCGAAGCGTCAGAACCGAACATATGTTTTAACTAAAACTACTACAGCTAACTAGTAGATGTGTCTATGTGTGTATGAAAAACAACATTAGGAGTTTAGTATGTTCTAAGTAATGACATTATTATTAAAAAAAATGTAGTAATAAAAAAATATTAACAAAAAGTATGCGGAAAAAATATGAAGAGTGATTATTATGAACACAAATCGGTTATAAAATAAAAAATAGGAATAAAAATGTTATGAGAGTCAATATGGACCCAAAATATAGCATACGTGGTTTGTATTGAACTACCACAGAAATATGATCTCAAGTCAACTAGAAGTTACCCATATGGATTAAAGCTTAATGTGAATAATATAATAAAATACACCCCAACAAGGTAGTTTTATTTCTATCTACCCATTGGGCATTCTATACATTCTCGAAGACGCAACAATGCCTATATTTTATGTGAGCAGTTTTGAGACACTAATTGTGTATCTTGGGTTTTTTATTTATCAACGGAACCTTACCTAAATTGTCCCAACAGCAGTGACAATCATTTTATTGTATTACTTTTTGTATCATTTTATTGGTTTTCAGAATATACATTTCTTAAGATGGTCTACGGAAAAAAATTGCTCATGCTAGACGGCTATACTTTTGCCAGTAACACCCGAACTCTGTATTACTGCTCTAAAGTTAAAAAGGGCTGCAAAGCGAGGGTCAAGCTTGATAAAGATATGAAAGTGGTTAACTTTGCGGAGATACATCATAATCATCCCCGTCCGCAGTACGTCTTAACAACTAGCGGCTATTTGAGAATTACTTCGTAATATTTCGTTTTATATAAAAATATCAATAAAATATGATCATAAAATTAATAATAATAATGTCCTCCTAATCGAATAGCGGTCACGGAAGGCAATGTACACAGGTGCACTCTTTATTCCTTTACTCTCATAGTTCGATAGGACGGCAATATGACACAACCGTAGAGAAATATGGCGTCCAGAATTAGATGGTCCCTGGTGGTATCAGGTTGCCCTTCCCACCAGGCTAAGGGAGTTAGACATTATTGTTTGCGCGCACACAAACACTTCTGCACTAAAATATAGAGACCAATATTGGTCAGGAAGATATTATTATTTTGAATATAAATAGCAAGCATCAAGTCGAAATCGATGATGGTCTACCAACATAGTTGTTCATTGTGCATTGTGATTTAGAATTTTAAGTTGCGTTTAAAAGATATGTATTTATTCAGCTGTATTTCATTTCTCTTGTTCGTTCCTCTCACAGAACAGAACTTTATAAATACACAGGATTATTTAGTTAATCTTGTTTCATTTATTGAGTACGACCCGCTACAATTTAAACACACTTAAGATTTTTTCAGTTTTTGAATTAACATTAGTGCCCATCCCTAATATTAGGTCAAAAAATTAAAAAATGAATTATGTATATAACGTATTCCTCTTCTCTGTCAAATCTAATTCCTCTTCTTTGTCAATCTAATCGTCAGAATATACATTTTATTTCAGAATATAAATTTATTAAAACATCTCGTGCAAAATTGTTGATGGTGGATGGTTACACATTTGCAAGAAATACGTTGACCCGATATTATTGTTCGAGTAATTTAAAAGGCTGTAAAGCTAAAGTGAAATTTGATTCGAATATGAGAGTGATAAACATAAAAAACATAAGGCATAATCATGCTCGGCCAATGTATAAAGTGACGCTATCGGGCGAGTATGTTAAGATTTAGAAATAGATTTGATTTTGTATTGAATTAAAACATTAAAATTGTATGAGGTTGTATTTCTTCATTTGATTTAAAAAGACAATTCTAGCTAGTGCTGAAGTTGTGGAAACAAGCCTTTAACCGTAGGACTTTATAAATAAACTATTAACAGACACAAAGTAAATCCACACTCGGAAGATTTGTGGATTTCACAATTTTTTGTCCCGCGGTATGATCGAACCCACCACACACTGCGTAGTGGTAAATGGCGAGGCAGCTACGTAAGCCAGAATGAACCAACAATTTCTACAAACTGTTTCATTATTTACTCACTGAGACGACTGCCGTACTAAGATTGTTGTGGGGCCATTACAACCCAAAACAAAACACATCCAGACACAGAAACTTACTTATACAGGTCTCCTGATACGTCTCCTTACGACTAAGATAACCATCAGGCGTATGACTTCTATGATGGTAAGCAGTAACCCCGGAACTATAGTAAATAAACACGTTTCTCTCAAATAAGCGATGGAGAAATACTCACGCACAGAAACCACTGTTTGAGTTGGCTGTGGTCTTTCGTAAGGTGAAAGTCCTTCCCCGGGTGTACTAACTCGCTTGTGTGGTCTCTTTAAAACCCCAAATATTAATATTTTTATTTTTTTGCAAAGGTAAAGTGACACTTCCTTATACACAGATTTTTTTGTTGGTAGTTATATATTAATTCACTTTTATAAAAGACTAGGGGTCACCCGCGACTTCGTCCGCGTGGTAATTTGGAATATTTTTCCCGATTTTACAACATATCTTACTACTGCTCCGCTCCTATTGATCATAGCGTGATGTTATATAGCCTATAGCCTTCCTGATAAATGCACTATTCAACAAAAAAATATTTTTTCAAATCGAACCAGTACTTTCTGAGATTAGCGCGTTCAACCAAACAAACAAAAAAACTCTTTAGCTTTATAATATTAGTATAGATTTGAACTCAGACCTCAAGACTTTATACAGATGTTTTATTTATAGGTTAATTCCGATTAGTTTGATAATAGTTTACTGTTAATCTACTACTTATTAATATAGTAACTTATATACTAAATTACCTTAGATAACAATGTATTAATATTAAGTTTCTATATAAATTCAATGATCATGACATTTAAATTATATTTCAGAATATAAATTTATTCAAACGGCACGCGGAAAGTTGCTGATGTGGGATGGTTATACATTCGCTAAAAGAAATACGACGACATCGAACCTGTATTACTGTTCGAAAACACTAAGAGGTTGTAAGGTCAAAGTAAAGCTCGATTCTAAAATGAGGCCGAAAAGCTTTGGAGAGATAATGCATAATCATGCACGTCCAACTTATGTGGTGACGGATTCAGGAGAATATGTAAAAATTGCTGGATAAATCACAGAATATAATAGTTCATTAATAGTAGAATAACAATAGTTAAATGCTATTGACATAGATAAAGTACATATACAGCAAAATCACATATATTTTATAGTCAAAATAAAAGGAAGACCGTCTATTATTTTTATTTACAAAGAGCTCCCATTCAGCTCCTTTGGACGTATTATGCATATGTGTTTGCCTAAGCATAGCCTGGAAAAGCTCTTGATTGTTGGTCAAATGGAAGGTAAACAAGGCAAAGCACCGACGAAATGGTCTGTCATCAAGAGGGCTGTCGAAGGTAGCATATACCGTGCGGTTCACATTTTGAAAGACCACATAGCTTGGAGCCGCGTCGTATGTGGTCGCGATTCTCAGCTGTGAGAGAACGTCAATGATGATGATGAATGGTGATAGACGAGCTATCGACCCACTATATCATAAATGGTAATCACCGCTCATGGCCTTCTGCCAGGGAGTCAGCCAAGCTGTTGCTTACCATGAAGTTAGTGCTGTCTTTAAGAAGAATATGTGGTAGTGCTCGAGAAATTCAATAGCAAGTTTTGATATTGATACCCAGATCTTAAGTATATCTATAGAACTGTAGATGATGTTATAGTAAAATAATAAACATATATTCGTTTTTTTTATTGTGAACCAGTATCGGCCCGTAGCTGCGATTGCATGGATCGATAAAATGAGCCATCTGAAATGTATCTTTTTAGTGGTGAAACATTTAATCAAATAGGGGATATTTTTGAAATTATTCTTCATAAACATTTAAACTCAAAAATCATCATACTCTCTTCATAATATTAGTATTATATTAAAATGTTTATGAAGCTTTCTGGTAATGTGTAGTGTAGACTACGCATAGTTATTATAATATGTAGTTTGTAGTTGAAATTCATTTATTACAATATTCGAATAATTTATTATACAGTAGAAGAGTGGAGCTTGAACTTTGAATCTATTATACCGATGAAAACAATTTATGCAAATTAGAATAACATCAGATTATTCCTCTGCTTTTATGAAAAAATGCTTGAAAATGTATGTGCGTCATAATAAGTTTCGATGTTTATAATTGTATTTATTCACGTACTAGTAAAATGATTTTAAACCTCAGATACTTGTGTTTCTTTATAATATTCTTAACCTCACTTCAATAATTAAGAGGTAATGCACCAAACTAGCAAGCAAGATAAAAAGAAAGAAAGGAGTTATAAGGTTTTTAAAGGATTTTTTATAATAAAAATGGTATATCTTTTAAATTACCGATATGTTTTAATTTATTTAAACATCGATTGAATCCATTGGCTATCCGCAACTTATACCAGGTCGTCTGTCCACCTTGCTGGAGGCCTGCCCACGCTGCGTTTTCTAATTTGTAGTCGCCACTCCACGATCTTAAAAAATCTTTTCATCCCAGCGTATCTATAATTTCAAAATAAAGCTTAACAAATCGTGTATCGTAACAAACCTATGTGTAGTTATTGTATTTTTTCCCTTTTCTTTAAAACTTATTTTTTTTTGGTTTATACGTATTTTTTAATTTCAGATTACAAATGTATTCAAACAACGCGTGGAAAATTACTGATGTTTAATGGTTACACATTCGCAAAGAATTCTCGAACGCTGTATTATTGTTCGAAAAATATGTCGGGTTGTAAAGCTAAAGTGAAGTTTGATGAAAATATGAAAGTGAATTACGTTGTAGACATGCATAACCATGATCGACCGAAATATATGGTGACGAAATTAGGACAGTATATTAAGATTAATGGGTAGGATTGATTTAGTGTAGATAGTACCTATATAGTACGAAATTGTACTTTATTTTACTATCCAAATGCCTGTAAAGGATTATATTCATGAAAAAGTTTCTGCCTGCGGCTTCGTCCACGTATTTAATCTCGTTTTTCCGGGATAAAAAGTAGCCTATAAGCTATTTCAGACTATAATCTATTTCTATATGAAATTTGATTTACATTCGTTGAGCTGTTATGGCGTGGTTAAGTAACAAAAAAACACCCATCCATCGAACCTTTCGCATTTATGATATAAGTATTGAAAATTGTTTCTTAGTCTCTATCCTATTACCTACTACTTAGGCTACATTGACCAATAATTCAAAATCTTACCATCCATATTCTGTGAAGAATGATTATAGAAAATTAATTAATGACAATTGTTTCTTCATACAATTTTCTCAGCAAACCTAAACAATTTTCTAAAGGAATTGCTGAGGTCTGTGCTCACGCACTCTACAACTCCTTTATTGACTGGACTATAGGCATCACAGCTTATAGTTGTAATTAATTCATTACACAAATTCAATAGTGATTATGTAGTAGAAGTGTAAAACTCGAATATCGTACAATTTAAAATGGATAACTGTAATTATACGTTTCAATGGTCATATTCATGCATGATATTGATTTACATAACAATAAAATGATTTTAAACGATTATGATGTTTGTCTTTATTAATATTCAAAACCCGAAAAAAACAATAAATGAGGGATTTAAATTTATAGCGTGTCTGTGTGTATGTGTGGGTGAATGTGCGTGATCGACAACCCTTCCATCTTCTTTACATGGCATTAATACAAAGTCGATCCCGCTGTCTGTACGCTTTGATCCTTTAAACTACGCAACTGATTTTAATGCAGTTTTCAACAATAGATAGAGAGATTCAAAAGAAGGTTCATATGATACAGGCATATAACAAAAAATCTAGAAAAAAAACAGAAGGGAAGCGATGGCTGGTCGCTAGTTAAAAATAAATTAAGGTATGTGTCATCATCATTATTTTACGAAAGACGTCCACTGTTGGACATATGCCTTCCTCAATGATTTTCACAGCATTCAGTCCTGAGCTGATTTGTTCATAGGCAACCTTCACTAGGTCGTCGGTCCACCTTGTTGGAGGTCTGCCCCCTACCAGTTTGTAGTCGCCACAAATGGCCAGTACCATAACTACATACACTTAAAATTCAACTTTTTTTATCACTCATACGAATGAGGCCTGACTGGCCTTGAAAGGATTATTAATAATTAGTTCGTTCACTATAAAAGTGTACGCCTGTGTTCGTATTCTTTGAAGTTCGTAGGTACGCATTGTTATCCACATATCTATAACCTAAAAACTTTATATGACATTTTTACATTTCAGATTATAAATTTATTCAGACTTCACGTGGAAATTTACTGATGCTCGATGGTTATACATTCGCAAGGCATACTGATACTCTGTATTATTGTTCGAAAAATGTCACGGGATGTAAAGCTAAAGTGAAGCTTGATGACAATATGAGAGTTCGAGAATTAAAAGGCACGCATATGCATGATCGGCCAAGATACATGATATCGAAATTAGGACATTATGTTAAGATTTCTAGATAGAGCTTGAAGGAACAAAAGTAGTTCTGATGGTATACATACAGTGAGGGTCATAACTCTGCTGTTGCATGAATCCATAGGCTGCGGTGACTATTAAGCAGGTCGTATGCTTATTTGCCACCAAAGTAGCATAAAAAACTAAAATGACATAGTGCAAAAATAGGTATTGAATGCAGGCCACTCAAGACCTGCCTTGGCTTCAAGAGTGGACATGAACAGGCGTGAGAAGAAGAAGAAGAAGGTATCATCCGTATCGCTATGAAGAAATATTAATTTATACTACTTACGCTTAGACGCTTGCAAAACTAGAGGTATCACTTGCTCGTTGCCGACTCAAAAATATTAACACCAGAGCTTTGTGATGGTGTGTCCCTGGGATAGGAGTACTAGAAACCGGTATATAGAACCTACATCTATAATATAAAAATGAATCGCTGAATGTGTTGCTACGCGCAAGTCTCGAGAACAGCTTAACCGATTTTGCTAATTCTTTTTTTTGAATACTCCTTGAGGATGGTTCTTACGCAGAGAAAAAGTCCCTAAAAGGGCAAAAAATACTTTACCCCGGGTGAAGTCGGGGCGAAGCCGCTAGTATTCATAGGAATTTAACCGTTTTATGGTCAATGTAGTTACTATTGCTACTTCTAATTGTGAAAGAGTACAATTGTACAATTTGTTTAGCATGTTTATGTGAATGTACTATCAAGTAAATACATTGTGTGAGTAACAGAAAAGTTGTTTGATTTAAGTAATTCCTATATATTTAAATAATTAGGTTATCATTTTAAAAGTGGGTACAATATTTTAGAATGTTAGTTCACACCATTCCTAAAGAAAAATGACACCAACGTTGTAAATAGTAAGAAAGATAGGAGTAGATATCACACTAGCGCGCGGTAACTGTTGCCATCAACAGTAGCTAAGTGGTTCATTTCATCGATCACTATCTATTTCTGTATATTGTATATTCATACTTGAAACCTATAAGCAAGTACGCAAAAAGACAAGGAAACAAAACTGAACGCCGCTCAGTATGAAGGTAACTTATCTTTCTTTATAATACCTATTGGTTTTAAGTCCCGAGCGACCAACCTAGCTACGAGTATGTTCGAAAATATTCGATTTTTAATTAAGAGGTTATCCTGTATACTCTGTGTCAATTGAATATAAAAATAAGGTAAACACAACCCGACCATTGACATTTTAGTGATGTCCACGTGCACTGACAAATAATTATAATATAATTATAATATTATTCGATTCGATAAATTCAATTATTTGAAATAACAGTCTTTTTTATTTCGTTGTTTATAGTCAATAGGTACTAACAAACAATCTTTTTTCGATACTCAGTGATATATTTCAATAGAATTAGGAAATAATAATGTGTACTTATAGGTTGTGTATGTACCAAATTCTGCTCATTGACCGCTGCGAAGACAGAAAAAGGTAGGATAAATAAATAAAACTGTTCTTCAAGTATAAATATGTATGTAAAAAAATATATACATATATTTTTTTAATTATTAAAGTCAGTTATAATAATATACAGATAGGTACGGAAAAAGTCTGACGTATGGATAAGACGAGCTCATGTTGTAAATAAATAAATAAAATAAATATATGTAATTATAATATATATATAATAATTTAAATTACTTTATTTCTTATTTATTTAAAACTTTATTATACACAAAAACATTAATGTATAAAGGCGGACTTAAATTTTGGTAATATACATTAGTTGATTGTTAATTAAAAAATCTACTTTGTTTTTTTTATATCTTTTAATTGATCGGAAATGCGAAATTCGATTTACTACAGACATAATCGATCACTAAAAACTTAAATTGAGCGCGTCGATTATATTTATTCGCACATCACTATTTTACACGATGGGACCATAGACAATACATCATTTTGCGAATGACAGTTATCCAAATTTTACGACTTAGATTTTTCAAATTAGTTTATTTAATTGATTAAAAACTAATTTTGGTATAAACAGTGCTAGTGTATCAAGTTGAAACTTTCGAAATTCATGTGAGTGTGTTATTTGTTCCATTTAGTGACATTATGTATGATAACTTTAAACAGATAAGTTTTGTTTACCTTATTTATATATTCAATTGACATAGGGTATACACAAACCAGTTTCGATTTTTAAAATAGGTTTTAAAAATTGATTTGTCTATGGAGTCATAAGTCCCGTACAAATAGCCTGATTCGCCGGATGTGCGTGTGTGCACACACACACTCACACACACAGGTAACAATTTTGTAAGGTTTGTAAGGTTTTTACTCGAAAACGTGTATATAATTTTGCTGTCTTAGTTATAAGACTTACAGCCGAGTACTTTTTTTTAAGCACCAATGTACCAAGGTTGTCTTATGGTATGGTTCCAATCCCAAACAAAACTGCATTGAAGACTGGCGGTTAATTAATTATTATTTATTGACGTTATTAAGTACATGTAGTTTTCACAACTGATTTACTATCGATATTTCATTACAGATACATCGACATACAAAATGATACCAACAAAACGTGGTAAACATCTGCTGATGTACCGTGGCTATACATTTTCCCAACAACACCTGACAAGGAACTATTATTGCTCTAAGAAAGACGCCGGGTGTAAAGCAAGAATCAAACTGAGTAACAACGGGAACATACTGCCTGCATCGCATCCAGTTCATTTTCATCCGCCACCACAATATGTTATGATGCCTCATGGAAATTATGTCAAACTATCTTAAACTCAATAACTCGATATAAATACCTTGTTATCTTTGTTAGGGCCTACACCCATTGGCAACATGGCAATACAGGGATAAAACTTATTTGTATCTATAAGAATAAAACTTTAAGAGACGTCTTGGCAGGCCCAGAAAAAGATGTCGTGATGAGTTTAACTGAATGGTCGATCTATTCCCAACCAGTACCACATTCTAATACCATTTGGTATTTCTTTTTAATTTAATTATTTTGTATTCCTAACCAGTACCACTTTTTAAAATTATTAAATTAAATGGAGATGTATTCCTAACGAGTACTAAAACATGACTTTTAGTACAGTCAGCATACAAGATAACCTTTTGTTTCTTGTAGGGTGCTTTATATCAACCAATACCAATGGTGGCGTATAACTTACTAAATGTAAATTTGCGATCCGTTTTGAAAAGTGGTTCCCGTTTGCAATGGTATTGGAATTTGGTACCGGTTATAAATACAAAATAGTTAAATTAAAAAGAAATACCAAATGGTATTAGAATGTGGTACTGGTTGGGAATAGATCGAATGGTCTTGCCTTTGCCTTGCAGTCGGACAATAATGGATACTAATAAAAATAAAATAAAAATTATGATCATTTCAGAGTCAGCCTGTATATAATAATAATATAGCATTCGGGATGCTAAAGCAAGACTGAGTTTAAGGCAGAGCCATACTCACCCGCGTCTCGCGTTGCTTTGTGTCGTTCAGGATCAGAATACATACGTATTCTAATTAAACGACTTTTTCAAAGAAATATTACGACTGTTATAGTAAATTGCTAAGCATGAGCACGATGACGCAACAGAGACTATAGGTACTCTTTAGTGTGCTTAAAGACGCCGGCGGGCGGCTTGTCTAAGCACGTCGTTTGCGTAAATGTAGTAATGCTAAATTATATCCTTTCGTGTCGTGTAGCCAGTGGGCGCAGGACCTTAGCCTCGGCAAGTAAGACATAAATAACATGCTGGCAACACTTACATGGTGTAGCTGAGCTTATATTAACATAATAATTAGGTTTTAATAATTAGGTTCGTATTTCGAACAACTTTTACAACTGGTATTTTCCTGAAAACTCGATTCTGACTATCGTGTAAACAATACAACCATTCGTTTTGTTACATATTATATTAGCATGTATTTTAATATTACGTAGGTAGTTTTACATAAAAAGTTATATATTTTTTCCTAATATTTTCCACTTTTTATTTAGCCTATCCTTATCATACATGACAGATGACCTAGGTAAGTTTATATTTTATTTAAAAAAATCTTATGTGATTGATGTTTTTTATATTTTTTATTTTTGAGGATAGCCGTCGCTGTGGTTATATATTAGGACCCTATTTGAATTCTAAATTAAACAACAATCAAATTGGATTTATAATTCTTTAGATAGAAATGAAACAAAAAGAAAACTAATTTGTATTTTTCCTACCAGGTTCATACATATTCATAGGAAAAGAGATAAATTAGTTGCTAATGGTAAACAAGTACACATATGGGCAAATGAACGACACTTGACATTTCTACTGCAGCGCTAGAAGCAAATCTGGGTTAAGTAAAATTTTAAAGAGATACCCTTACACTGGTCAACACTATTCATCAACACGATATTGCAAGACAAGGAGTAATGAACACGTCTTTGGGTTTCATTTAGAACTGCCTTGGAAACTATTTTAAAAGGACCTAACCTTACAGAAGACCACAGCCAAATAACTTCCACACAGCGGTGTAGTTGTGTTCCTCTGTGTGAGTATAGGTTTCAAAGAATCGTTACCTATCCCAGGTATACTCTATCTTTAAGCCATGTTGTAAAAAATGGGTCGGCAACACGCATGTGATACCTACCTCTGGTATTGCACGCGTCCATAGGCTACGGTAACTAGTAACTACTGAACATCAGGTGGGCTGTATTGTATGCTACGTTACATCATAAAGTCCTGGGATCGATTACCGAGTCGAGTAAATTGTTTTTTGGATTTTCTGTACAAGCACGGAGTCTGGAATGGTCTCTATTATATTGGGTCGCCCCATATTGGTTAAACGCGGGTCTGCTATGCCAAAAGTACGATGCTATGTTAATGTTTCTTAGTATTTAGATATAAGAAAGAAATGTAAGATAATATAGGATTAGTTTCGTTCATAGATGTGTGAATATAATGTGTTTAGAGAATAAAATATGATTACTTGTATATGTATTTATTATTGTGGTGTCACTATTTATTACTATATAGCCGAGGTGTATACGAGAAGGCAGGCATCATGGACCACGAAAATTTGGGGCAAATAAACTGGGATCACGGTCCCAGTCGCTCAATAATATTTCTAAACGACGTACCATATAAACCGCATGACAAGAATTTTACATATAACAAAAAATCAAAAAGCTAAACATTTTTATTATTAAATATAAATCATCTAATTTTAATATGCAAGTCCAAAAATATCATAAACCTTTGAAGAATTTCCTGATACTTTTTCTGTTAACTGTACTTAAATTTAAATTAATCTATAGGTTTTTTGTTTATAATGCGAGTGGTTCTAGTTGCCTAAAAAAAACAGAATTTAGAAATTTAAGGCTAGACCGCGTTACCAGTTGTGATTCCACCAGTTGCCTATACCATCTTCATAACTTGAAGATGAAGACGCCGCGAGGTATCTACGTTTAAAAATCAAGACACTCTTCATGTAAAAAAAAAATTTTACAATATCCTATTACTTATTGTAATTTTTAAAATGAACTGTGTTTTTCTTTATATCAACTGGTTTTACATGTAAGTAAGCCTCAGACTATGAAAGTTTTAAAACAGACTAACTTTATTGTATAATATCACTTCAACAATATGCTAAACTTACAAAACTAGTTATCTTAACTGATAAACTTATTTTACAGAAATAAGCTACGTGTTTATACCTTCACCGAGAGGAAAACGACTGCTATTGTTAAACAACTACACATACTGGCAAGTAAATCATTCCGGCCATTTCTACTGCAGCGCCAGGTCGAATTTGGGATGCAGAGCCAGAGTAAAGTTTGAGAAAAATGGCACCCTTACATTAGTAAACGTTACTCATCAGCACGAACCTAGAAGTTTAGAGCACATGCCTACTAAAAAGTAATTAGGTTTGATCGGCCAAGTTGGCACTCTTCTTTTTTCTTCTTTTTTAAAAAAGACAACTACCGCACTAGAGAACAAGCTCTGTGTCGCGGGGGACTTTGCAAACATACAATTAACGGACAAATTACACCCAGACTCTGAACAACTCTTTGTGGGTCACACAAAGTTTTGTCCTGTGTGGGAATCGAACCCACAACCTCGTGACCAGCGCATACTGCGGCCACTGGACCACCGAGGCAGTCAAAAACTCAACCACTCATAGAATGTTTATTTATTTAATAAACATAATATAGTATGATACCTGTGCATTATTTAACATGGTCCGCGAATGAATAAAGTGACACAGTAAAATCATCACAATAATATAATTTGGTTAAGCAATTTTGTCTTGGTCAAAATAGCTAGATTGAAATGTTCCAGTGCCAACTTCGCCGATTGAACATTAAAAGGTTTTAAAAAGATTAGTTCGGTATAATGTACGCCCTAGTTAAGAGCCCTAGTTACTAGTAGTTCTGAGGTATGCAGGACTGTCAAAGAATCACACTAAGTAATGCCCTTTGAGAAAAATAATACATTTTATATTTTCCCTCTCTTCTAATAGAGGAGAGAAGGCACGTGCCCAACAGTGGGACATAAATGGGTTGCTATTATATATTTTTATACTCAAAGAATTTGTTACAATAAGTAAAATCGCGTGATGACTTTGCTTTATTGTGATGGAAACGTTAAATGTCCATTCTGACACGTAGTACTTTTACAATTAGTTATACTTACCGGAATAACCGAAATGAAGAGAGGTAGGGCACCATACTAGCGAGCAAGCCCGACTGGGGAAGGACCTCCACCTTACAGGAGACCACAGCCAAATAATTACACACAGTAGTGTAGTTATGTTCCTGTGTGTGAGTACAGGTCTCCAGCGCTCATTTAGGGATGCGTCTTAAAAGAAACGTATTCCTATCCCAGGGATACTCCCACCATAAAGCCCTGGTTGAAAAAAAAATGGGTTGGCAACACGCAAGTGATACTTTTGGTATTACAAGCGTCCATAGGCTACGGTGGTGGCCGAGTGGGAAAGTAACCGACTTGCACGCAAGAGGTGCGAGTTCGATCCCGGGCAGTACCAATGTGAATTTCACTTTGTGGAGTTTATATGTACTAATCAAATGATTCGCCATCTGCTAACGGTGAAGGAAAACATCGTGAGGAAACCCACATGTCTTAAAAAAAAAAAAAATCTAAAGACATGTCTGATTCACCAACCCGCATTAGGCCAGCGTGTGTGAATTAAGGTCTAAACCCTCTCTCTCTCTTGATAGAGGAGAGGAGACCCGTGCCCAGCAGTGGGACATTATATGGGTTGCTATTATAGGCTACGGTAACTGCTTAACATCAGGCGGGCCGTATGCTTGTTTGCCACCTAAGTAGTATAAAAAAAAATGAATCTTTAATCACAAATTAAATCAAAAGTTGACCGTCACATGCTGGTTGGCAGACGACTTAACTTGCAGAATGACTTTTGTCATCAGCAACGTTTAAACTAAAGTACAACTAATGAAGTAGGATTCTTATTAATAATTAGTATTGAAGCAGGACAAGGGAAATAGCTCCAGTCAAAATAATGAGTGGGGTTTCTAGAGCTTTTTTAATGAAACCCTGTGCTGTGCAGTGGTTTCTTTTTTTTTTCTTTAGGCAGTATATGTTTGCCAGTTTAGTGGTATAAAAAGACTGTTTTTTTTAAACTAGGTTCGTATTAGAGGATAGCCTTAAATTTCCACCATGTCAACGTATTTTTAGTTATATTTTATAAGTAATAATGTTAACTAAGTCTATCGGCCGATAGTTTGATCAGGTTCTTAATCAGTATAAAATTATAGGTATAAAACTATAGCATGGGGTTCTTCAAGAAAGGAGTTATAAGGTTTTTAAAGGGTCGGCAACGTGCGAGTGACGCCCCTGGTGTTACAGCGTCCATAGGCTATGGTAACTGCTTACCATCAATCAGGCGGGCCGTATTATTGTTTGCCACCTTAGTAGTATTAAAAAAAAAGTGCAATATTGGTGCTTTATACAAATTTATCAAACGACATTTTTTTTAATAACTCAGACGGTTCTGTTTCTATTATTTCATAAGATAATCACAAGAATAGTTAGTAAAACAAATGCAACTTAACCTAAACTGGTTACAAACATTCAGATATTGTATTTAAACGTACATAAATAAAATATCTGATTGAGGTCGCAGCTCTAAAGAAAGGTGCCCAACAGACTGGCTACATTGCCACGCTGGATCACGAGGCTAATGGGTCAACGCATTAGCCCAAGTAAATCTAAATTATCGGCCGATTAATTGTAATTATTTTTATAGGTATTCTTTTTGTCAATACGCGTTTACTGTTGTTTAGATATAATATTAAATAATTATAAAAGTACATGGTGTTTTTTTAAAGATTTTAGATAAGTAAGAGGTAGGGCATCATACAATTGAGCAAGCCCTACTGGCTATAGACCTCCACCTTACAGAAGACCACAGCCAAATGACTACACACAGCGGTATAGTTGTGTTTCTGTGTAAGTGCAGGTTTTCAGCGCTCATTTAGGGATGCGTTTTTAACGAAACGATTTACTATCCCAGGGATACTCCATCATAAAATCCTGTTGTTAATTTTGGGTTGGCAACACACAAATGATACGTCTAGTATTGCTTGCGTCCTTAGGCTACGGTAACTGCTTACTATCAGACAGGCCGTATGTCTGTTTGACACCTAAAAAGAATAAAAAATTACGAAAGCTATTTAATAGGTATGTTCTAATAAAAAAAATAGGTTGACAAATCGAGAAAAAAAGGGTAAGGAACTACTTTGTCTTTGCTAGATATATAAAATCTTTCTTTCAAAATGTACCTCAATGAAAGTTAACTTGTAAATCATTTACTAAATGTAAGTTGAGATGCCCACCGCCCAATGGATCGACTACTTGAAGATAATAGCTGAGTTAAACTGGTCGTGAAAAGCGTGATTCTGATTCTGAAAAGCATGATTCTGATTCTGAAAAGCATGATTCTGATTCTGAAAAGCATGGACCGTTTGTTGTGAGGCAAATCCTATGTCCAGCAGTGAAATAAAAGACTGATTGATTAAACAACACCTTATCATGTTTGTATGTTATTTGCTTTCTATATAGTAATTCGGCATCTACATTTACGATAGTTATAACTTTGCTTCGCCTATTATCTTCTCCTTCTCTTTTAAACATAGGGTCTTTTAATTAATGTTCATAATTTTCTTTCCAGGAATAAGCTTTAGGTTTATATCATCCTCAAAAGGATACAAGAAACTGCTTTTGTTAAACAACTATACGTACTGGCAAAAGAATGATACCAGATACTTTTATTGCTCACAAAAGAAACGGGGGTGCAAAGCCCGTGTCCATTTCGGAAAAGACGGTACTCTTGTCCTAGTTGAGAGAAACCATATACATAATCCAAAGTATTTTTAAAAGGAATTTTAAGCTGCCAAGAAACGTCATACACCTACTGGACAAAAGGAAAAGAAAATAGCCTCTGCATTAGTGATTCCACATGCATTCGGTTTCCTGATTCAAAAACTGTATTCACAATTCCGTACAAACACCACACATTCGATTATTCGTTACGTTCGGAATTCCGAACGCAAGGGCTATCATTCGAAACGAATAGACGGAAATGTTCCGTACAGAAAAAAAAGACGTGTGGCACTCGAGGACTGCCGCGGTAAAGCTATTGCATATTTTTAGTATGATTTTTTTATCATCGATATTTTTGAATTCGATATTATCAATATTTCATCTCTAGATATTTTAAATGCTAAACGTCACCATACCCATGCTATGTGAAATTGATTATAGTGATCGCCCGTGGTCGAAATTCAACCATAATTCATTAAATTTTAGGCTACTATTTGCCCTTTAATTTATTCTTTACTTATTTTTTATTCTCTTAGATCAAAACCTCCTTACACAAATTTGACATATTATTATTGGCTGTTTAGAGAATTCGTCATTAAAAAAAGTATAACCGCTGTGCCGGTCGGAGTGTTAGGTTAGGTTATTTTCGTTACGGAATTTCTGGATTCGGTCACCACGCTCAAGGCCCGCGATAGAAGCTATGCAATAGCTTAAAAACTAACGTGTGTGTCACATACGTTCGTTTTTAGGGTTCCATACATCGAAAAGAAAAAACGGTAATGCAATCAAAAGATACAGCGTTTATGCCGCAAATTTTCAACACTTGCAAGGGAATGAAAACCTACAGGGTACTTTCCGTGAACTCAGAATCTTGAAATTTGGTACCAAGCAACGTCTTATAGCACAGATAAAAGAATAATTGCGAAAACCGTAAATTTTTAGTTACATCATATAATAAAACTTATATACCTACAGGTTTGTACGGAACCCTCGGTGCGCGAGCGACTGGCACTTATTTTTGTATAGACTTGATGCGTTCGAGGGGCCCGATTCCAAAAACATGTCATACTAAGTTGAATGAAAGCTCTATCTTCACGTCGCGGCTCAAGTGTTCCTAGCATTGCCAAAATTGCCAAGAGGCGTTTAACATGGTTTTATGTGATAGTGTATGTACGTATTAAAATTATTACCTGTCAGAACTACTTTTTATGAGAAGGTCTTCAGTGATGTTGATCATCTAATACTTCTATAACTATTCTATAATATAATAGTATAAAGAGAAAAGATTTGTATTTTAGTTTGTATCTCAAACTAGTTTAAAAAAATCTTTCACCTAAAGAAAGCTAATTATCAGCGATTAACTTAGGCTATATTTTATTTTAGAAGAAGTCGACTCCTACGAGATCTAAATAAATGTCCAACCCTGCAAAGTCTGGATGTATGCGCTAACTGACGCAACCGCGGTTTAATCATTAACGTTCATGAATGACATCATCAATTCTAGTAGGTACACCATACTGTCTGTTATAATAAATAAGGCAAATTCTTTTATATCAAGAATTGCGAGTACTATATTTTTATCTGCACCCCAAAGGTTTTTCGGTAGAAACTCTTAGGCATTAAGTCTGCCATTGTACAATGTATATTCCTACGTGCGAAAGTTTACATAAGTACAGCAAAAAGCAAACCTATCATAATCTGTCAGTACCGCAGCTGGCATAGGCTGATATTATTGATGTTGTGTTATAATAAAACTTAGTGAAATATGTCAGTATGTTGTTTCATTTACAGTTATAATTCCTTAATTAAATTAAAGGTTGCCTTAAGGGCCTTTATTGTTGATTTTATCTATCTATGAAGATAGATGGATGGATGTACTTATATCTACTAGATGAAGATACTTACCAAAATACAATCAATATGTCGACTTAATTGAATTTTTCAATAAAAGTTTAATGGTTGCAATTTATTCACACAGGAATTCCCTACTTCAACATGACTTCAGAAAGAGGAAAACCACTTATTTTGATTGACGGATTTACGTACTCTTGTAAAACTAAGAATGTCTGGAGATGTTCTACCAACTATCCGTATTGTAAAGCTAAGTTGAAGTTGAATAACGCAGGAGTGGCAGCTGAACTAATAGGAGAACATACACATCCAGGAAAGAAATACTACAGGACACGAGAAGGAAAAATCTTGAGAGTTAAATAATTAAAATGTTTAAAATATATTTTGGATTTTAATTTATCAACACCGCGACATGGTAAACGTAAGGTAGGATGCCTCCCGGTCAGGTGAACCGATGACCTTAAGAAGGTTGTTGGGGTATACTGAATGCGGAAGGCAGAGGACTAAGTGTTGTGGCGCGAATTAGAAACAGTCTATGTCCAGCAGTAGACTGAAATAGGCTGATTATTTGAACATAGAACGTATGATGTTCGGCAATGATCTCCGCCAATTACGTTGTGTCATACAATTGTCGTTACCGTTCCAGTACAAGTAAAGGTTGCGAGCAACCGATGGCCAAGGTCTGCTCAGGAATCAGTGCTGTGGAAATACTTTGGAGAGGCCTATGCTCAGCAGTGGATGGCTTTTGGCTAAGATGAAATGGAAACAAACTACGATGATATACTTTTTCTTATCATCATCGTCGCAAGCGCGCATTCGAACCTACAATTACTAACAGTTACTGCCCATGTACTTCAGTGATTAACAGCTCTAACACAGCACACACAGTAAACAGCATAGCTAGTCGTTAACTTTCGTCTACTTTATACGATATGACCTTGAGTTTTTCTTTCATCTGTCTCAAATAACTTTTCTCCATCTATGTTCTCATAAGATACTTATGTATTATTTTAAACCATCTCAGTTCTCTTGATAGAGGAGAGAAGGAGGAAATTGTTGCTGTCAACAGTAGCTACATTGCATCTATCATTGTCCCTTTCTGTATTATACGTTCCGTATTATCTATCGCTTTCATACTTGAAATCTAATGAACACCTATAAGTAAACGCTGGCAACAAAACTGGACGCCGCTTGTTACATACAAGCGGCGTCCAGTTTTGTTGCCAGCGTTTATATGTATTTAAATGTTGTTTTAGCTTATATGTATTTAAAAATCATTCGTTGATATCAATCAATCAGCCTATCGCAGTCCACTGCTGGACATAGGCCTCTCCTATTGGTTGATATGATTATACTAAATTATATTTTACGATATATTAATGTCTTATTTACAGATGTGATACCTTACAATATAATGTTATCACGGAAGAATCGAGAATTGATAGTGGTTGATGGCTACACGTATCGTCAGAAAGGTACCTATTGGGTGTGTTCTACATTAACAAATAATTGTAAAGCAAAGCTTAAATTAGATAAAGAAGGCATGATCATTATATTGTGTGATAACCATACACATAAACCCTCAAGGCTTTTTACAACGCAAAGTGGGGAAATTATTCGAGTATAGTCATAGGATCATCTAGTTAGGAAGCAACGTTTATACTACCGGTGAGATCGTTTTTTTTTTGCTTTAAAAAGACAATTCCCGCACAACAGAACAAGCTCTGTGTCGCGAGGGACTTTACAAACATACATTCAAGGGACACAAATTACACCCAGACTCAGAACAACTACATATTTGTGGGTCACACAAAGTTTTGTCCTGTGTGGGAATCGAACCCACTACCTCGTGCACTGCAGGCGCATACTGCGGCCACTGGACCACCAAGGCAGTCAGTTTTGTGTTATATTCAACCCTGGATTAATAGAGTATTTTAAATTTACCTTTATAGCAAATTGTCCATTCCATTAGCTCATTTATTTAATCCTTATCATTAATATAAATTTAACCTAGTTTTAAGATGGTGGTGATGGATAGTAAAAGATTGTGTGTGATAAATAAAGATTATAGTAGTTTTATACAAATTGGTTACCTTTTTATTTACCTAACGCATTCATACTCACAAACATAAATCCTTTGCTAGGTTGCGTGAACGCACACAACCAACAAATACCTATTCAATATATGCATAGTCCTATTCAAATACTAATATTATTCGTTTCCAGCTGTGGGTAGCCAAATCTATACTAATTTTTAAAAAAAGTAGTGCACCATACTAAGAGTTACCTCCACCTAACATAAGAAACTACACACAGTGGTGTAGTTGTGTTCCTGTGAGTGAGTCCAGGTCTCCATCGTTCATTTAAGCACGCGTTTTGCAAGAAAAGTATTTCTATCCCATTCATTCAAACTTCCGCATTTAAAATATTAATTTTGACTAGCTGTTGCCCGCTGCCCCGCCCACCTGGATGTCAGTAATCTATCTCTATGCTAAATACTATCCGGATCCGTTCAGTAGTTTTTACGTGAAAGAGTAACAAATATTCATAGGTCCATCTAACCTTCACAAACTTTCACATTTATATTAGTAGGATTTATATAATACTAACTACTGTAATTTCTTACAGCAGAAATCCCATACCAGTTTGTTATGTCCCAGATGGGTAAGCAGCTGATTCTTATCGATGGATACACCTTCTCCAAGCCCAGTCAAGGGAATAAATGGGTTTGTTCTACAAAGAACCCTAACTGCAAGGCAAAGTTGAAGGTGGACGCTGACGGGAAGATCTACAATTTGTTTAACGTGCATACCCATCCTCCAAGGAAGTTCTTTATGGTCAATGGAGAATATGTTCGTGTGTAGGCTGTAGTTGATTTAGATTTGTAGCTGTTTACAGAACGATTTAAATTATTTTAAGGCTAAGAAAAAATATTTACAAAATCTCGAATCTTAACCACTTGTCTGTAAATAGGTTAATTTATAGATATAACTGAATTTCTAAAAATATTATGATTTCACTGGGGAGATGGTTCTATAAGATATTGTTGTAGGTTGTATTTTTAAAGCTTATTACATATTTTATAATTAAAATGGACACCAGGTCTAAATCGTATTATATATATATATATATATATTTTGTTTGTTTGTTATTGTTAGTTTAACTCAAAAACTACTCCACCGATTCTATAAAGTCTTTCACAATTAAAAAGCTACATTATCAGTGGGTAAAATAGGCTAAGTATATTTTATTGAAAAAAAATACAGGATTCCTACGAAAACTAAATAAATGTCCACCCGAGCGATGCAGGGAAGAGCCACAGGTATGACATAAATGATTCATCATCATTATCTCAGCCAAAAGACGTCCACTGCTGGACATAGGCCTCCCCCAAGAATTTTCACTACTCTCGATCCTGATCCCTAAATAAATGATTATTTCGAGTTAATTTTTAATTTAGAATTAATATTATTTAATCCATTCTGTTATATTTTTATTCTTACTTGTTTTGTGTGTTCTAGTAAATGTTTATTCTATTATATTCTACTATTTAGATCCGTTGTCAATAAATCAATTTATTTATTGAGGCTTACAATAAACATTACAAGCAAGACAGAAATGCTTGGAGCGTAAATAGTATTTGTGCCCTCAGCAAACATAGTAAGCGAAGAAAGTATTAAAGCAATCGGTGTTTAAATAATAGTTTTTATCTCTATGTGTTATAATATGAGTATTAAGGTTGCATTTTGTATGAGCACTTTTAAGTTTTTCAATAAAACATTGCATCTAAATAATGCTTTTTGCTCGTTTTTTATATTATTCAGTGCATGAATAATTTGATTACATGCATTTTATTTCAAAATATTCAAGCTGGGCAGGGCTATCCAGTGCAAGTTCGCCACGGTCTCCTGTGTCTAATTAAGAGTGTTTCTTAAATGAACACTGGAGACCTGTACTCACACACAGGAACACAATTGCACTACTGTATGTATTCGTATGGCTTGCCTCGAAAAACATCTAAAGCTGTTATCGGATGGCCGTCCCACTGGACTTATGATAAAGAGTGCACTTGTGTTTGCGCACACACTATAATATCTCCCACGCAGATGGCTAGTCACCATTGGGATACCGCCGAGATTGAAATTCGATTAGGAGGACATTATTATTATAACAATTATATATATTTTCAGAATATCAAATAGTGCAGTCGCAACGTGGAAGAGATTTAATATTATACAAAGGTTATACTTATTCACAGTCTACTAGGAGTACGTGGTATTGTTCTACTCATTATCCATGCTGTAAGGGAAAGCTGCAATTATCCATCGATTTCAAAGTTACTGTTTTGATAGAACATTCGCATCCTATGAAAAGATTTGTTATGTGCCATAGAACTGGAATGAAAATGTTTCCAAATATAAGGTCACAATTTTAGTAAGGATATTGTGATATTTTGAAGAAGTAAAAATAACTCGGCTTATTAAAATACAGATTTTTTTCATTTGGGTAGTGAAATCAACCTAACACCATTCTACTTATATTATAAATGTGAAAGTTTGTGGGGATGGATGGATATCTTTTTGTCGCGATAACCGACATCCATGCGGAAAACAGCTAGCTCTTTATAAATGATGCTGTCATGTTATTGAAGGCATATAATTATATATATTTTATCATTATCATCATCATCATCTCAGCCGAAAGACGACCACTGCTGGACATAGGCTTTCAACAAGGTGGATCGACGATCTGAAACAGGTAGGTCTCCAGAGCTCATATAGGGATGCGTTTTGAAAGAAACGTTTTCCTATCATAGGGATACTCCATCTTCAAGCTATTTTCTTTACACCAGGTAAGACAAATGGGTCAGCAACATGCAAGTAATACCTCTAGTATTGCAAGCGTCCATAGGCTACGGTAACTGCTTAACATCAGGCAGGCCGTAATCTGCCTAAAAAATAAAATAAAAATATTTATCTAGTACTAAATGTTCATAAAAAAATACGTGTGAACTGATAGTTATAAAATTATAAATTATTTTTTAGAGTACCAGATCGTCCAATCTCAGAGAGGAAGAAACCTAATACTGTATAATGGATATACTTTCTCCAAAGTAACTCCATTTAGATGGATTTGTTCAACACATTACCCGGAGTGTAAGGCAAGATTGAGATTAACTAATGAATTCAAAGTGTTGGATTCGACAAACCACACGCACCCGGAAAGAAAATGTGTGATTACTAAGGATGGAAAATGTGTACGACTTTGATACCTGAAATTATAACTTTACATATATCACGCTCGTCTCTCATTGGGGTAGGCAGAGACTATGGTACGCCAACTGCTTTAATCCTTTCTTTTGCTTCTTCTACATTACCAACATCTTCATGTGGTTTTAGTAATAGGTAACTAGTTTTTTTTTTAAAGACCATTAGTACTGAATGTGATAAATAAATATGACTGCGAAGCCTGTGGTCGTTTGTGTATGTTCGTTTCCAACACGGGACAAAACAAAAACACACACAAAAGTTTGTTCCGAGTCTGGGTGTAATTTGTGTCCGTGAATTGTATGTTTGAAAAGTACCCACATGGCAAGTAGTAGACACATAGCTTGTTCCCTAGTGCGGGAGTTGTTTTTTTAAAAGAAGGTATGTAGTTTGTGTATTCACTAACATATTGTGTTTCAACAATTGTTTGAACAATTTTATTTTGTTGTTGCATAGAAATCCCACCATACATATTTTATTAAGTAGGTATATAATTTAATATGTCAATGACTAATAAAATTAATATTTTAAGAACTTTGTTTTTTACTCTATCGGCTCAACGACCCCCCATAGTCTTAGCTTTCAAGATAAGACCTCGGTACTTCTGACATTAGTTTTTTCCTGTAATTCTTCATCGAGTATCCCAAATCAAATTGACTCAAGGAAGGAAAGAACTGAAGGTTAGAAACTAAATTGAGTTAATTTAATTTGTTTTTTATTATATTTTTTACTGTCAAAATTGGTTTACTATTATATAAATTATGTAAGTTTAGACTGATATTATTTAAGAGTAAACCAGTGTTTATAATTATTTACATAAGTGTAACTTGTATTATTTGTTATATAATTATAATTTTCAGGATTACCCTACAAATTCTTAAGATCCCAAAGAGGTAAAAATCTGATATTTCTAGATGGGTTTACATTTGCCCAAACATCACCTCGCCGCTGGATATGTTCGACAAACTACCCCGATTGTAAAGCCAAGTTGAAGTTGGATGGCGATGGCAATATCGTTGATATGTTTAGGAGTCATAATCATCCGGCAAGAAAACTTGCTATAACTGCTGAAGGAAGATATGTCAGGATTTAATTTGTAATTTAAAAATGTTGTTTTTTTTCTAATGAATGCAACTATGGCATTGTGTGTAAAAGATTAACAATGTGATTTTATTATAAGATAATGTTTTGATATAATAATAGATGATGTCTTAATGATAGATGCAAAAAGCCAAGGATCGTGCTAAGTGGCGTACACTTCGAGATGGAGTGGCATATGTCCGTTCACTGCTGGACGTATTCGAAATAGGTTGATGACAATAAATAATATAAGTAACATAATCAAATCGATTATCGAACGTTAATTTACTGACTATTGATTATAATCATCATCATCATCTTAGACTAAAGCAGCCACTACACTACACTTTTTTCACGTACAATAAAATAATGTATTAGTTTAAAAACAAATTCGTAGAAATTGTTTATTTTTTAATATAAAAAGTAAATAAATAAATTCTGACTTACTAAACCACGCTTATTTTCTTTTTAGTAAATTGTTTTAGGAAATTCAGCACTTATCGAGATTTATTTGTATAATAACATTATATTTGTTATTTTATAGACTTGCCGTCATATGAAATGGTAAAAAGCACTCGCGGTAAGACCCAGATCTTGATAGACGGCTACACGTTTTCAAGAAAGATGGACAACCACTGGGCATGCTCTTTAAGACGGCCAGATTGTCGAGCCAGGCTGAAGTTGGATGAGCAAGGGAATGTCATATTTCTATTAAATGACCACCCACACGAACATTCTAAACTATATATCAAATATAACTCTTGCAAAACAAAAAGAGTTCAACAGGTGAAAGATATATAATAAGCATGGGGTTTTTTTAAGAAAGGAGAGTAACGGACGAGTGATATCCATGAGGAGGGCTAGGTGCTTGTTTGCCTCCTTAGCAGTATAAAAAAATCTATAATTTCTATTGTGATGTAGGTATACCTACATTTATGGTATTTTACTGTTTGCTTGAAAATGAAATAAAAGACTTTGTAGTTTAACATTTTAAAACGATGTAGTATTATTGTGTTATTTATTATATTAACGTAAAACAGTGAATCTAAAATGTATTTTACTTGTCGCTCAATCTTTTGTTAAATATTGTCGACTGATAAAACTAAACTAAAATTACAACAAAGGCATAAAGGCCTGTGTCGGCGATCTAAACAACTCTGTCACCAGGTTGGCCACTAACTACCCAATATCAATCAATCAGCCTATTTCAGTCCACTTGTAAACATAGTCCTCTCATAATTTACGTCACAACACTCGGTCCTTTGCCTTCCGTACATAGAGTCTCCATCTTTACGTTTACCTAGACGTGGTCCCTACCCTAAATAAACAGAAAGATAAGAAAATAGAAAATATCGGAAAGAAGCGGCAGTACTTAAAAATGATTAAACTAATTACTAATTTGTTATTACTCTAGGCTTACCACCATATGAAATCATAACTTCCCGACAAGGTCACACTCAGATCCTCATAGACGGGTACACATTTTCAAGAAAAATGGGAAAACATTGGGCATGTTCTTCAAGACGGGCAGACTGCAAAGCTACATTGAAATTAGACGATATGGGAGAAGTTGTAGCAGTGTTAAACGTCCACTCTCATCCCCCACGTGGATGGCAACCGACTGCTTTTCTTAAATTACACAACGATCAAGATTGTTATTACCCTTACTAGATAAAAAAGTAAAATAAGGTAAAGTTTACGTCCTTGTTAAGTGATGTGACGACATCGTGGACGTGCTGTTCCGCAAAACATGGGACTAAGATGATAAACAAAATTTCTAATGGTAAATAGTCGCTGAAACTAATAACCGGCAAACATCACAAAACTAGTATAATGTATAATCAACGCAACAAAACATTTTTAAGCTAATTAAATGCTAATAAAATGTGACATCTATGATTTATCTATTGTGAATGTTTTATGTTATATGAGTGGAATATGTATTTGTTGACGATATTGTTATTGGGGATTTTGTTTAGGATTGATTTATTATATAAATAGGTAGTTAAAGTGAGAGTATGCACTGCAGCAGAGCAATATTATATTTTTTATTTATTTCTTATCAATAATATGCATCAATTTTGTTTAACAATAGAAGTTGTACAACTATGATAAGTAGTACCAAAATTAATTTAATAAATTATAATATTATTGAGAGCTATCTTTTTATTGGATATCTTTAGTATTCACTTTTTAAATAATAATTATTTTGTATAAAGTTTACGACGAAATGTTTTTTGGTTAATATAAAATGTTATCTTGATTTATTTCATACTTTAAATCTTCCCAAATATTTTTAATTTTCGCCGCTAAACTTAAAATGTACCCAACTGTTAACTAGCAACTTGCTCTTTTCATATTTCTAGTATAAAACTTTGCTACTTAATATTAAAATAATTTTAAAAGTCGAGAGATTACGTTCATCTGTTTCATTTTTGATAATTTATGAATAGCGGTTTTTTGTTTTTGCCGGGTTGCGTTTTATACTATAGCCGATAATAGTTTAAATAAAATAACTCCTGCACTAGTTAATATAAATCACAATGTTGGAAACACGGGTGCATATTATGCCATTTATATTTTTAATATAAATAATTTAAAAAATGTATTATTACAGAGAAAATTTCCTTTATAAATTTAATTGGTAACAAGCGATTACTAATGGCGGATGGATTCACCTTCGCTCTGACCTCTCCTCGACACTGGTACTGCTCGAAGAAAGGGAAGGGCTGCAAAGCAAGGATCTTCCTCAACAAGGACGAAACTGAAGTGATATTTTATAACAACGATCATGAACACGAACGGCCATTGTACAAGAAACTTGATAGAGGGTACTATGTCAGAGTCGGATAATGATAGCTATACTTATCACTATAATATACAACATGTCTAAATCGTGTAATATGTTAACATTAGCTACTCGCCCTCGCTCCGGTTTTTTCTGGATTGCTCTACTATAATTTGCATTTATTATGCATATAAACCTTTCTCTTGAATCACTCTATCTATTAAAAAAACCGCATTAAAATCCGTTGCGTAGTTTTAAAGATTTAGATTTTTTATCAAGTATGATGAAATTTAAAAAAAATAGTTTTTGTCTTTTGATTTATTTTGTGTAAATATAGATAGATAATAAGTACATAACGCGAAATACCTTTGATCTCCTTAAGTTTCGATTAATTACAAAGTCAGGCAGACTTTCCATATTTTGGTTTTGTACATAAATTTTCTACTGAAATAGGTAGATAATTTAAATAATCTTCTGCAATTTATATTTTTTATTAAAAAGTACAATGAGATGCTACTGTTTTCTTTTATACAAACCAGTTTTTACACAATATTACCCCAACTGTAGCCATAGTGCATTAACACACACATTTAGTTAGGTAGTTTAAATTATAAACAATTAGTTTATATCTTTTAAAAATATTTTGGCGTATTCAACTTCTTTTTTCTAAAGAATATTATTATTCATATCCTTGTTCCACTGAAAAATTAAGTTGTAACGCCACATTTGTGGTATTCAGGCACATTTTATATAATTTTTGCTTTTTTTTAAGGGAAAGGGTTCATCATGATTCGATCTTCCCAGGCGAGGCATCCGTTAATGATGATCAACGGCTACACTTTTGCGAAATTGAATGCCACTAATCGTTGGTATTGCTCGAGGAGGATGACCGGATGCACAGCAAGGGTGTTCTTAGATGATGACCAAAGGATACGATTTGTGGATAATTATCACAATCATGATCGTCCTCTATTCCATGTAACATCTGATGGAAAATATGTACCGGTTAAAGTTACAAAAAACACACCATTTCAATGTAAGTCCATTGTTACGAGTGCAGATGGTGTTGCAACTGTTGGTACTGCAAAGAAGGCGAGTGGGAGTACGAGTGGAAGTACGAGTGGAAGTACGAGTGGGAGTACGAGTGAGAATACGAGTATGAGTACGACAACGAGTAAAAGTGCAAATAATACCACGACTCCTAGTGCGGACACAGGTGTCATAAAGAATGTGAGTTCTAATCCGAAAAGGAATGTTAGTAAGAGTCCACATAAGAAGGTGATTTCGAATGTTAGTACAAGTGCGGATACGAATGTAGACACAGGTGCAAATAAAAAAGCGAGTACAAGTGCAAATAAAAATTCGGGTATGAGTGCGAATAAAAACGCCAGTAAGGGTGCAAATAAGAATGCCAGTACAGATCCGAGTAAAACTGCAGGTACGGGTGGTAACAGGAGCAGGAGCAAAAGTGCGAATAAAAACGCAAATTCGAATGCAAGTAAGAATTTGAATATAAATGTAAATAGAGTTGCGAAAACGCAAGTGAATACGGTTGCGACTACGAGTGCCAGCACTTATGTCCTGGCACATACAGGTGCTAGTGCGAGTGCAAAACGGGTTCCTAATACGTTTGCGAGTACGATAGCTACTACGAGTGCCAGCACTTATGTCCTGGCACATGCAGGTGCTAATGCGAGTGCAATACGGGTTCCCAATACGTTTGCGAGTACGATAGCTACTACAAGTGCCAGCACTTATGTCCTGGCACATACAGGTGCTAGTGCGAGTGCAAAACGGATTCCTAATACGTTTGCGAGTACGATAGCTACTACGAGTGCCAGCACTTATGTCCTGGCACATACAGGTGCTAGTGCGAGTGCAATTCGGGTTCCCAATACGTTTGCGAGTACGATAGCTACTACAAGTGCCAGCACTTATGTCCTGGCTCATACAGGTGGTAGTACGAGTGCGATTCGGATTCCTAATACGTTTGCGAGTACGATTGCGACTAAGAATACCAGCAAATACGTGCTGGCACATAAAGGTGCTAGTACGACTACAATTCGGGTTGCTAATACGTTTGCGAGTGCGATTGCGACTACGAGTGCCAGTGTGTATGTCAATAAAAGTGCGTCTGCGAGTGCCAATACCTATGTGTTGGCACATGCAGGTCCTAGTAAGAGTGTTATTCGAGATCCTAACACGTATGCAAACACAAATACGCTTCCGAATACGAATGCTAATACTTTTGCTAGTACTTATGTAGATGCAAATGCGATTGGGGGCGCTAATACCTTTGCGACCACAAGTATGATTGAGGAAGTGTTTGCAAACACAAATAAAAGTATGAATGACAATACGTATGTTAGTACGTACGCGGTAACAGATGCAAATGTAAGTGCAAACGCAAATACGTTTGTAAATACATATGCTATTACGGATGCAAATACAAGCGTAAGTGCGAATCCTGAGACATTTGCGAATGCGTTTGGAATAGCGAATGCGGATACTAGTGGCATTTCAGATACGAGTGCGTTTACAAATACAAATGAGAATACGTTTGCAGATGCGTTAGAAGTAACGAATGCGAATACAAATGCAAGTGCTGATGCTAGTGCCAATGCGGATGCAGGGTCGTTTTACTACGTGACTGGAAGTGGAGATGCAAGTACGTATGATGCGAGTGCTTTGGCTAGTTTAAGTGAGTCAGCAGATATAATACTAGCTTTTAATGACTTTTAAGTCGTAGAAATAGGTAGATAGTAGATATATTCATCTCTTTAGGTATGCAGTGTTGTGTGGCATATTTTTATCGTAGTTTCAATGTTGTTGTTATTACAATATTATATTACATAGTATTTGAAATCGAATACATTCGACAAGTGAAAGGTTCGAATATTTATTATTATATATTCAAATATAATATTTTAGATTTACTTCAGTATTAACTTATAATGAAGCTCGTTTTCTACTACGACATGATAATACACTAGAATAAGTTAAGCGGAACTAAGTCCAACTAGCACAAATATATTTTAGAATAGGTCAATTTATCAGCGAATAGAACTCGTTTCTAAGCACACATATAAAGATACTTCTTCTGCCCATTCCGCTAAACTTTTTGTTACTCAAACGAAATCCATAGAGATCGTCAATGAAAGGCAGGACACTATTCATGTGAACAAACCCGACTGGGGAAGGGTTACTTTGCAGAAGACCACAGCTAAACAACTACACATAGCGGCGTAGTTGTGTTCCTCTATGTAAATACAGATTCCCAGCGCTCATGCGTTTTTAACAAAACCTTTGTGTGCATATTTTTGGGATCGGCGGAGCTACGGTGACTGCTTACCATTAGGCGAGGCGTATGTTTGTATGCCACTTAAGTAGTAAAGAATAGAACGGAACTAGGCTTGGATTGGAAAACGAGCTTTATTTCTAGTCATAGAAATTATTCTAGTCATTGGTATATAATACTCATATTGATGTAATACATATATAAGTAAATATTACTCATAGTACACACGGCAACGGTGATAGCTGTACAGGGCCGCTATATAAAGATTCGTTTTTTATGAAAACGTTAGAACAATTACAGGTACAATTAGACTAAACCTACAGATAAAAATATATTTCACACAAATTCATACATTGGTTTTACTAAAAAACTAATCTTTATATAGCGTCCCTGCACAGCTATCTCCGTTGCCCACTGTACCTAAGTAGCCATAAGACTTACATTACTCGAGTATAACTTAAGTGATTTTGTGAGTTACCAATTACTGTTTGCCAAATTTACACTTGTAATCTAAGCGATGTGTTGCATGGCAGATGAAGCCGGGCCTTTAAGGATGGCTTACGTTACACCATGTTATGAATAGATCCGAGCTGTGACCGGAGCCAGACTGTGTTACGGCCGCTAGCTAGAAGTCGTGGGTTCGATTCCCACACGGGATAATTATAATAAAACTTTGTGTGCTTCATAAATGTTTAGGCCGAGTTTGGGTGTAAATTGTGTCCGTATATTGTATGTTTGTAATGTCTTTCGCGACACGGGGCGTGCAGGGACAGCAAGTTATATTTATGTAGTAGTAGTAGTATGGCGGGCTGTTTTCCACCACTCTACGTCCAAGCACGTTGTTTTATCTACTCATCATCTCAACCCATAAACGTCCCAGTGCTGGGCATGGGTCCCCTCCATACATTTAGAGGGATTTAACCCTACCACGCTGGCTAGACGGGTTTTGTATATGTTTTTGTTACGAGATTTCCCTCTCTTGCAGTAGATATTGTCGGCCTGACTTACTCCTTTAGTCGACTCTTACGACACCCTCGGCATGAAACGGAGTGGTGACATTTGTATTCTTAATCTGTCACCACACGGACCTCCATATTAGGGCCTCGTTCGGACGAGCGTTAAAAAAAACTTAGTTAAAAAACATCGAATTGATACAAATAGATTTCTTAGTATTCATTCGCAAGTTAGCGCTTTTAAAACGCTAAGTTTTTTTATAAATCTATGTTGAGTTTTAAGCCCATAGTTTAAAATTCAACAAACTTCAAATACAACGCTTTTTTAACAGACACTCTTTTAACGCTCGTCTAAACGAGGCCTAAAGGTTATATCTATTATTATATCTCTATTATTTATTAGAACTACGTCTGTGGACAATCCTTGGCCGTTGTATACAGCTTTGGTATAACCACTTATTTAGGTTTAAGTGCTTTTGATGTAATTATTCACTGCACATGTGGTCTAGTCGTTATCGTTCCTTGTGTATATGTATTGTATGTTTGTAAAGTCCCCAGTGACTTCGGGATAGTCCCTTAGTAAGAGAAAAAAATAAAAAAATAAAAAATAAAATTTGAAAAAAAGAAAAAAATATGTTTCTAGATAAGCTTTATTATAAGCTCAAATATTTTCTTTCAAATACTTAGTGTAATTATTCTAATGATCGCACTCAAAAGCTCCACACTTAGAAATAACTGTTGTCATATACTAGTCATTGTTGTAACAACAATAATAATAATACTCATAGTATTCGTAACGATTAAAGTACTCAGAATAATCAAAATGTATTGTAGTTTAATAATATTCACACTTATTCGTAGTATAAAATCTCATACATTAATTATACCTGACTGTTATAACCTTTTTAGATATAAGCTATATTTGTATGCTGTTTAAACTCCGGGGCCTCACATCATCATTTGAACGTAATCCTTTTAATACTACGGGTCTGCAGCGCTCATTTAGGGATGAGTTTTGAAAGAAACGTATTTCTATCCCAGAGATACTTCCACCTTAAAGCCCTGGTGTAAAAAAATGGGTTGGCAACACGCAATTGATATTAAGCAGTTACCGTAGCTTATGGACATGGGCTACGGTAACTGCTTAACATCAGGCGAGCCGTATACTGTTTGCCACCCAAGACCGGTCTTGTGCGGCCTGCGTAGTCCGGGACTCCACTTTCATATAGATCACTCAATACAATATTTTGCTGCGAATATAGCTTGTATCTAATTAGGCCATTATTCTCAAGACAAACAGTTCTAATTACATATTCAAGGAATTGATAGAGCAGTGTAGAATTAGTTAATTATTTGTCTCAAATTAAAATGCATTTCGACCATACGAGTACAGTTGTTTTAATTGTGTACCCAGTAGCTTTAGTCCATAATTTCGCCTGCGTGTTATAAGCACGTCAGCCCATACCTTTTTTGGACCAAGAACTTTTGCAAGTGTACGCAGAGTAACGCACGTAATTTTTACTGTCATCATAAATGATCTGATTTTGACTGCATTTATATTCACAAAACCTCATACATTCAGACTAAATTATCTTTCATTCATCAGCAAACAAATCAAGTCCACAACTTGACTCCAGTAGCGCGTTGAAACCCTTTAACATGCGCGGTAATGGTGACGTCGATCGAGCCACCGTGCGACAGTTACCACTGCGTGTTGTGTTGTGGGTAGAGATGGGCAAAAGACCGGGTTTAAATCTTTTATTGGGTTTAAACCCGGTTAAAACCCAATAAATTTCTTCCCGTGGGTGTTTATTCGGGTTTTTATTATTTTCACCTTTTAAATAATAATAAACCTAAAATTTGTTAAAATATAAATTGTTACAAAATATTAACTACTTTTTTTATCCGTCTGAAACTATGTAATGTTTTTAGCGAGTATACGGACCGATATATACGGATAAATTATCTTTATTATCTCATATCGTCCAAATTACTGGACAATTTTTTATTAAGGTATTTACCATTACATTCATCGTGATTTCCTGAGTGTTTTAAAATGTGTGACGTCAATAAATAAACACGGCCGCACCAAGCTGCAATTGTTTACCACGAAAAACACGTTTCTACCGACTATGAGATGCTAAAAAGATGGGTTTAAACTTTTCCTGGTCTTTTAATAGTGTTAACATGATATAACAATAAATATCTACGTTGCTCCCCTTACAACAAAATAAATCGGTCAGGGTGTAGCAAAGGGGGTGCACCAACATTTTTTTTTCTCTAAGTAACGAGAAATATATTTTTAAGGCAAGATTTTGAAATATAGGTAAAAAAATGTAAAAAAAGAACTTAAAAAAATTTCGATCAAATTTGTATGGAGCTTCGACTTAGAATTATTTTGAAGCAGTTTATAAGGGAATTCACATTTGTAAAATTTTTCACTTTTTCCCTCCCCTTGTGTATCAAAGAGGGTGCAGGTTTCTTTTTTTTAAATCACTATTTTTATTATTGCATCATGTAATTGGGCTAAAAATAAAACGTTTTTGCTCTTGGCACTTTTTGTCTCTGATCGATAGTTTAGCGGCAAATGACGTTGAAAGATGTCTTCGTATATCACATCACATATGAAAATACCACCATTGGGCTTTTATTGATCAAACCTAGTTCACCCCTACATGGATAGGTTAGGTTAGAAGGTTTTCTTAGGTTTCAGCTTAGCTTTTTTTTAGGTTGGGTGGACCACTGACGTCATATTAGGTTCCGGTGGTCCACCCGTGAAAGCGGGTGTAGGTGCACAGGGGGGGTTATAGTCGGTATGCCGGCCGCCTACCACCTTTAGGCCGGAGAGTCTGACATAACCACTTCGCTTCCCCGAGCGGGGCGGTATGCGTAAAGCATTTCCCCTCTACAAAAAAAAAAGGTTAGAAGGATTAGCTTTCGTGGTAATTTTTTTTTAAACCACCCAGAAGTAGGAGACCCGCGAAGCGGATCTCCGGCGACACTGATTCAACGAATCTGTGCGTAAATTTCAACCAATATTAGCTCGGTATCTCAAAAATGGAGCGTGCTATCGCAAAAATAATGAACATTTGGCCCCCTCCCTGCCACAAGCTTTGATGCTGCTGGCTACATACTAGCATATTTATTTTTCATGAATTAAAAAAAAAAATACAAAATCGATCGAAATTTCTAGTTTGATACACAAGGTGAGAGTTAAAAAGTGAAAAATATAACAAGTGTCAATTCCTTTATGAACTGCTTCAAAATTATTTTAAGTCGAAGCTCCAAAAAATATATTTTTCACAATTTTGTCCGTCAGTCTCTTTTTGAATCCTATATTTTTCGTTATTTTAAGGAAAAACATTTTTTGTTATCTTTTGTGCGTCCCCTTTGGTACACCACGACCAATAAGTCAAAAAGGTTGGTCATTTTCTACCATTTCTACCACAAAATGTTTTGATGGGCCTTCGGGCAACTGATTTACTTACTAGAACTGATAATAAAAGGCTTAGAAATAGAAAAAAAAAATTATAATTTAAACCCGCTATTTGGGTCTTTATTTGGGTTTAAACCCGTAAAGACCCAAAAAACCCGGTTTAAACCCATAAACACCCATTGGGTTTTAACCCTCTGCCCATCTCTAGTTGTGGGTTCAATACCCACACCACATCTCTCTCACAGGGCTTGTTTCATAGTGCGGGAGTTGTCTCGGCATCCGTAGGTCGTAAGTGCTCAAGTCTTAAACTCTCTTCTAATACTAAATCTTCTTTTCAGAGTATAAGTTGATACCATCAGGTCGAAACAAAAACGATTTACTGATGTATGACGGATATACCTTCTCTAAGATGCATACAAATCGCAAATGGTATTGTTCAAAGAGACTGGTAGGATGTAGAGCTAAGATCTCAATGGATGATAACGGGAAGATAGTACACGTGGATAAGGAACACGGACACCCGCGTCCAGTATACCATGTTACTGCTTCAGGAAAATATTTGCTTATTAAATAAATTAAATGGACCAACAGCCCGTTTCCACTTATCAGGTGTTGGGACTTATAAAAAAAATGGAATGATATTATAAATGCGAAAATAACTCCGTTTGCATGTATGTTTGTTTGGTACCTTTTCACGACTAACCGGCTGAACAGATTGTAATGACATTTAACCTATACGGTTATATCTGGGGAAAGACATAGGGTACTTTTTATTGCGATAACCGATATCCACACGGACGGAGCTGCAGGCAACAGCTAGTATTATATGAAACTGTTCACATTTATCCGACGACAATTTTTTTTGTGGACCCGACAAGAAATGACGGGTGTTTTGCCAGCTCCGGTTGACATGCTCGCTTATGAGTAGGTACGCCGCTGTTCTTATTGTCGGTTATCGAGCCCAATCGATCGCAACAATTGCTTCATCAACGTCCATCGTGTACAGTCGGCCCGCGAAGTGACTAAAATTGGCTACAGCTTCGACCGGGTCCGACACTCGACTAATAGTGTGAACAGAGGCACCGAAATCCGATTGAAATACGGATCCGACATAGGTATATTAAATGGGAACGGGCTGTAATGGTTGCAGGATGATGGACAAGATCAGCTCAAATCCGAATGCTGAATGTTTTTTTATGTAGGATTAGCGGCTCTTTTTGGCTTTCTGCGGTTAGACGTTTATTTAGTTTTCGTAAGGAAGTTTAATTAAAAACTATAAATATAGCCACTGTTGATTATTTAGCATGTTATAAAAATTAATTTAAGAAGTCATTTTGAGTTTATTAATTACAAACAAATATATATGTATATCTAAAATTATGTTTTCTTTTTGTAATATGTGTTGAAGATAATAAGTTTTGTGCTTAAATAAAACGCTTTTCAATATTTTTATTGTTCTTTTATTTCGAATAGTCTTATAACAATCTTATAGTAGGAGAGTTAGCAGTTCATCCTTGCCCACAAAGCTAGATTTTTCTAGAATAATCCACCAACACATATTCAGTAGAGTAATCAATCGCCACTGGTACTGTTCCCGACGGAAGCTAAGGTCAAATGGCTAAAAAAGACTTCCTATCCCCATAATAAATGAGCGCTGGAGACCTGTACTCACACACAGGAACACAACTACACCGCTGTGTGTAGTTATTTGGCTGTGGTGTTCTGTAAAGTGGAGGTACTTCCCCAGTCGGGCTCGCTCACTAGTATGGTGCCCTACCTCTCATAAAGACTACTATAATAGCAGCTTATAATAATATACACAATCATGAACCACCGACCTACCACATCACTAAAAATGGGGAGTACATGTTGCTTAAACCCCCCTTACAGCTAAATGTAGAAATCTAAAACTAGAATATTAACTAAACTTATTTGAAAACCAAGGCAATTAATGTAATTAATATATCGTAAAAAACATACATTGTGATAACGCGATGACAAAATTCAAAATGGGTATCTTATTTTGTGAAGATTATAGGCTTACTTACATAATTACATTTCTACGCCCATAAGTATCGGGACAGCATATTAAAATATATTTTTTTGATTTCCTAATATATATCACACTTATGAAAAAATAAATACATCTTATCTTAGAAATAAAAGTTTGAAAATAAAAATAAAACAATAAAATGTATGGCGTCCTCTGTCAATCCCAAGCCCCATGCCAAAAGAAAATTACAGCAGTAATTACATAAATTATAAAATTATTGTAATTTCAGATTACAGAAACATGTTCATTATTTCATCTTATAGCAGGAATAAATACAGTAAGCGGTTTTCAAAGAATAATCCAGAAACACATGAGCGACAAAAGAAGAAACGAATAAAAAAGAAAGTAGATGAAATGTCTGAAACGGAGAGATCTAAGCAGAGAACTATGTGGCAAAAACATAAACAAGCTCAAAGAAAACGAGAAGCTGAAAAGAAAAAAAAAATTGGGGGTTTGATGAATCGAAATGTAAACCCATAGCGATATAACTATGTCAAACATATACTTGTGTTAGTATCGCACTTATAGCTGTTATTTGCTTTATACCTCCGCACTGTTTTGTTGGCATTTGGCAATGCTTTTATGAGTTCTACAAAGAAATTTGGGAAGACCAGATAGTGCTCTTTTGAAACTGCTATTAGGTACAAGTAAAGTTTAAGAATATAAGAAGATGCATAAAATATATTAGTTAAATTTTCTTCCATTATATAGGTAATGTTAGGTAGCTGTATTATATTATATTTACCTTTTTGTGTACTTAGTACATTTATTTATCTTTTGATCCAAAGAACTGTTTCGTACACATAGTGTGTTATTTTATTCGGTGTGTGTTTATTTATAAACTATATTAATAAAATATATATTCAGAAAGATTTTTAATTGTAAGTTAATTTACTCTTGCTCTTAATATATTTTTATTATATTTTCATGATAAGTACAGTACTCCAATATTACCTATCAAAATATTCGGTCACCATTTTAGTAGAAATTTAAAAAAACACCGCTACAAAGTTTTTTTAAAAGGAAATCCCATAATTAACTTTTTTTTTTTTTTTTTTATACTACCAAGTAGGCAAACAAGCATACGGCCCGCCTGATGGTAAGCAGTTACCGTAGCCTATGGACGCTTGCAACACCAGGGGTATTACTCGCGCGTTGCCGACCCTTTAGAAACCTTATAACTCCTTTCTTGAAGAACCCCATGCTATAGTCTTTCGGGAAAACCTCGGCAGGAAGCTCATTCCACAACTTAATCGTACGTGGGAGGAAATTCCTCTGAAACCGCACAGTGCGGCACGATAAAGGTTCTAAAATGTGTGGATGAACTCCCTGTCGGTGGCGGGAGGTGCGTTGATAAAATGTGGCCGTGGGCATCATATCAAACAATTCCTCGGAACACAGCCCGTTGTACAGGCGGTAGAACACACACAAGGAGGCAAAGTCTCTCCTTAAACTAAGTGGATCAATACCGCCTGTGAACTTGGGATCGGCAAAAATCCTCACAGCGCGCCTTTGGATCGAGTCAAAAGGTCCAAGCTGGTATCCAGGTGCTCCCGCCCAAAGGTGGCAGCAGTACTCCATGTGGGGCCGAATTTGCGCTTTGTAAAGCAGCGATCTTTGGCCCGCAGTGAAGTACCGCTTTGCTCTGTTGAGCACACCGAGCTTCCTAGATGCCAGCTTGGCCTTGTCCTCCAAGTGGTGACGAAACTGGACCTCGCAGGATATGTCAACGCCAAGAATCCCAATGCTCTCGGATATCTTAAGGGCTGTGTCCAGGAACTGTGGAGCCATAACAAATGGGGCTTTTTTAGCGGTGAACGCGCAAACTTGTGTCTTAGTGGGGTTGAAATGGACTAAATTTAGTCGACCCCAATCAGAGACTCTGGACAGAGTGCTGCTGATTTCAGACACAAGTTTTTCGCGACTTTCGTCTACAACGGAACGAGGGATGTTTGCGCGGCCCATGTAAAAAGTGTCCCCGGTGCTGTCGTCCGCATAACAATGAATGCTATCAATGGATAACATATCATTAATATGCAGCAGAAACAGTGTCGGGGACAGCACAGAGCCTTGTGGAACGCTAGCATTGATGTCCAGGCGATCCGAGCAACAACCATCAACGACGGTTCTTACTCTTTTATTGTGCTAATAACGGATTGTAGAACACCGCGTCTTGGTACTATGGTATGATATAGAGGGCTATTTTTCATAACTCCATGATTACCACAGCTCAGCTCTTCTACTACATACAATGGCGGTAAGGCACTTGTATGAAACTTGGTATATAATCCGGACTGTTATCCTCAATTTTCTACTGTCAATACGTAGTTTCAAATACCATAAATGTATTATATTTTTATGCAATAAAGTATAAAAATATGAAGATTCATAATTAAATGCATAAGCTTATTGTGACGTACCACTGCTTTTCTAAAATTTTAACTATTTTTCAGGTCTAAAAGTAATTCCTTTATACGGTTCAAAAAAGTCTTATTTGTATAAAGGTTATACGTTCTCGCGGGAAAAGAGATCTGGACTTATGAGATGTTCCAGAAGATTCCGTGGTAAATGTGTGGCAAGATTTAAACTGGATGATGATGGAAATGTATTATTTGAAGATACGAATCATAATCATTCGCCACCTTATCTACACTCGAATTTAGATGAAGGTCAAGATATTGTTGATGAATATAGACAATAGTTAAACAAAGGGCGATTCGCTATAACGCCATGACGATGAGAAGACAGGCAACTGGGACAACGAAGAACTGGGAACGCGATCACAGATCGCTCAATAGTATTCTTGAATCAGTCGACTGAAACCACGTGACAAAAATTTTACAGACAACAGAAAACTTTACACTGTTTGATTTTTATGTCGTTTAAGATACAAACGGAACGTTAAGATTGTGAATTAGGAATTGCCTATGTCCAGCAGTGGACTGAAACAAGTTGATTGATTGATTGGAAGATAAAGATATTTCTTCAGTTAACTGTTCTAAAATTAGAATTCAATATTAGATCGTTTATTTTTCATGCTAGTGTTGCCAGTTGCCTTAAGATAAATAAAAAATAATCAGGCATTTGGTACCGCGGTCTCACTTGCCTGTAACCTCATAACGACGACGATGTACCTGAAAATAATTGTTCCCGTTTTTGTAATTTACCAAATTAGTTACAAATTTTAGTGTCGTTACTACATTACATTGATAGTAATTGTATTCAAGTTGCATCCTATTGTAGTTATAAAACCTATCAACTTCTGCATCGCCAATCGGTCGTTGCCCAAGTTTCAAGTTATCTCCATACAAAATATAATAAAAATTATGAAGTATTATTATCATCATGTATTAGTGTAGTGTAGTGAATTTTAAATAAGATAAAATAATATAATTAGCTATACTAGCGGGCCGCCCGAACTTCGCCCGGTTACTATATTATTTCAGCCGTTTAGGAATTGAATTTCCAAAAATCGTAAGTCAGGACAAACGATTATAGGTAGTTACAAAGATAATAATATAAATAAATGTAATCATGTTTCTTATATTTTACAAAATAGTTTTTATTTCTTGGTCACTTTTTTATTGTGAGAACTAGTCGATTATGTGTAGTAGTTATTTATCCTAATATAATAATGGCTGGATTTGTAATCCAGAGGTTAAAGCGCACGATGTGGTTCGATTCCCACACAGGACAAATATTTGTGTGACCCCCAGATAGTTGTGTCGAGTGTGAGTGTACTTTGTGTCTGTAAATACCCTAAAGCGCATCTGGACATTCGTTATTGGACGGATTCGTCTCTAGGTAATCATCATAAAGAAATATCATTATTATAATGGCAGGGGCCGTAGCCATGTTGTGTTAATAGTTTGATCGTTTCGCTCGAAAGACTCGTTTAACACATCATAGTACGGCCCCAAGATGTATAAGTGTCTCCTATTAGTAAATCAATTTATTTATTTGTATAAACCAATGTAATGACGATTCTTGATAATATACATACGATATTACTTTGTTTTTTTAATAGTTATGTCAACAAGCGGTATTTAGATACTGCTAGTTGACATATCTTCTACATCATCTACTTCTCAACCGACAGACGTCCACTGATGGACATAGGCCTCCCCAAAGAATAAACATAGTATTCTTTCCTTAGCTGACCTTGTCTAAGCTGCCTGTACTTAGGTCAACGGTCTACCTTGTTGAAAGCCTGCCTACTCTGCGTCTCCATAAACATATCTTAGGCTTGAAGCAGACATGCTACTTTTAGTATCGTCGATCTGCAATTTTGCGACTGTATCGATGCTGCATCGCGTTTTAGTGACCGTCTGCATTCGGTCGCGGCATGGGAGTGTAGCGTCAAGCTTTCAAAAAGCGACTCAATTACAGTGTTTGGTGATTTTAAGTGTGCGGTGTTGAATGTTTGGTCGCTACATTTAACTTCTAAAAAGCGACTATATCGCAGACCGCCGATGCTGTGACGCCGATGATCGCTGATGTCTGCAAATTATGAAATTTTCCTTAATCTTTGTATATGATAATCAAAAAACAGTAGTGCCTAGTGTTGGTAACTAATACATATATTTTTAAATTTCAGTCGCTGCCGATGAGTTGATGAAGATTGATCGCGGAATTACTAAGGTGTTGTACAAGGGGTACACCTTTTCGCGTGTAAACGACAAAGCTCGCATATTGAGGTGTGCTAGCCGGTTCAGGTCCAAATGTGATGCAAGGGTCAGATTCACCAACGATGGAAAGATGAAAATAATAATTGCAGAACATAATCATCCTCCGCCTAGAGCCAACAAATCGTCTGGGAAACAAGGATCTTACCCCAAGATATATTTTTCAGGGAATTAAAAGTCTGTTATCAGTGTATTAGATTTTATGGAATAAGATTTTTATTCTTCTAGTCCTTATACTATATTATGTAATAATATCGTATTAGTGGGTAGCGAAGTATTAGGTGCGGGGATCAATAGATCTGTAAGGTTAAACAAGCTTGACGTGGTCAATCTGTAGATGGGTGAACATTGTCTGCGTCTGATGTCTCTCCGGTCGTGACGGATTGCCGCCCCATTGGACTATGAGAATTAAGTGATAAAGTGCACCAGTGTGATAGTGTGACAGGCTTATGCACATCTTAATACAATCTCTCTCAAACACGGTTCGAAATTGGTTTCGAACCGTCATTCGAATCGTGTTTGAGAGAGCGAGAGAGAAAAATATTTAAGTTTTGTTTACATTAGTTGATTAGTTTAAATTGATTTGCTACATGCTTGTGGCGTTGACATTATCCAATTTTCATGCTGAATTGCACCAAAGAAAAGTAGTTTTGTTCTTGCCATAAGGTTCCTAAAAAGTGAGTCTTGGTGTAATTTGTGTCCGTTAATTATATGTTTGTAAAGTCTTCGGTGACGCAGAGCTTGCTCTCTAGTGCGCGATGTCTTTTAAAAAAGAAAGAAAAAAAAGGTGCTTTACAGTACAAAGAACAACTACCCTAAGTAGTATAAAGATTTTTTTTTAATATAGCTATACTTTAAAAATTCTAAAGATTGTTAAAAACGTGTTTTATGTAGCTACTCACAATTAGGTATACAAGTAATGTTTATTTCGCATTAACACATACGTACCTTGTATTACATAATATAAAATAGCATCACGCTTTCTCCTTAAAGGTGTAGGTAGAGGTGTAGGACACCCACGTTTTCCCATCACGAGCAATCTGTCAGTATTTTGTATTATATAGGTACTTATAATAATAACCACAAGATTAATAATATATTATGATTATTTGAATTAAATTAAAATCTATATTTGATAAATTATAATGCTAGTCATTTATTTTTATAAAAGTAAACGTGTTATTTATTGTATTTTTACACCTTTTTATGAAAACTAGTTTTTCGGACAGTATCTTACATTCAAGTCTAGATTTGATAAATTATAATGCTAGTCTTTTGTTTTTGTAAAACTAAACAAAACTAGAATGTATTATTTCACCGTGTTTATACACTTTTTTTTTTAGTATTAATGCTATTAACCAGTAGGTATATTTATAAGAAAAATACAATTTTTCGGACAGTGTGTTTAAAGTTTAGATTCGATAAGTCATAATTCTAGTAATTTATTTTTAAAAACTAAACAGCACTGTGTGTGTATTTGTCACAATGTGTGTATTTTATCGTATTTTACTAATATTTTTACATATTACACATCCAGTAAATTAAAGCAACATTATGCATGTTGCTTAAATTTGTTAATGTTGGACATACATTGCCGTGGCAGGTCTGGAAGACTTTAAATAGACTCCGAACTCAGGTCGGCCGGAGCAAGGAAAACTTGTTCAGGTGGGGGTTTACAGATGGTACAGATCTGGAATGCTCATGCGGTGTAGCCCATACAATGGCCCACCTCACATCATGTCCTGCATGCCCTAACACCTGCACGCAAGAGGACTTGATGGCTGCCTCTGACAATGCACTCAACGTAGCTAAATTTTGGGCCGCTATAATATAGATTAACGATGTTTGCCAACGAAACGCTAAGAAGAAGAATGTTGATGTTAATGTTACAAAAAATATCTACGTAATTTCATATTTTTATACACTGACTAACACATAAACTGCATCAAAGTATGTACTTACATACATATTGTCATCACACCCGTCTCTGGGGTAGGCAGAAACTATGGTACGCCAATTGCTTTGATCCAGACATACCTACTTCTTTACCTTTTTTCATTAACCTCTTCATGCACGAACGCATGGGTACAAGCACATCACCTACTTAACTCAAGTTTTACTTCCAAATTTAAATATTTATAATAATGTGCATTTCAAGCAGTGTGTATTTTAATATGTGTGATATTTTAAAGATCTTGTATAATCACGTAATTCTGAATGTTTTTCACGTAACAGTGTACTTAAAATAAATCAATAAAAATATTTTTATTTATTTTATTTGTGAAAAACGTTAGGTACTATGGTATAATGCTATAGGATAATGTAAAATATGGAATAATTGGCAGGAGGTTTTACAATAAACATTTAAATACGGTAATGGTTACGGATAGCTGATGGATAAGGTCAGCTCAGGGCCGACTGCTGTGGAAGTACCTATTTGGGGGAGGCCTATGTCCAGCAGTTGACGTCTTATCGGCTGAGATGATGATTAAAATCACGGACACAAGTAAACAAAGAGTGCACAATTTTTGCCAATCTTATAACAGTGCAGCAATTTTTTAAGACTTTATAAACTAATACATATTTATGTCGCTATTACTTTTATTTACTCTAACTAATAGTTACATAAGAATTGTTCTTCGTTTGGCCCACTGAGTAATATGTATTAGTTTTTATATCACTAAAATCCCCAATGACGAATGGTCAAGACAACGGTGTCTTGACCATCCCGTCATCCCGATTTCAGTGATAGTCCTATTTTCTCTGATCGCAAATTACAAAATGTCTTAAATTAAAATTTCTTTCATAATATATCTCTAAATGAGCGTTGTAGACATGCACTCATACACAGGAACACAACTAAACCGCTGTGCGTAGTTATTGGACTGTGGAGGTCCTCCAGTCGGGCTTGCTGGCTAGTATGATGCCCTATCTTATTTTTGTTAACATGTGTACATCTGACAAAAAACTAATATTAAATCGTATTTCTTTCAGCACCAACGATCATGGAGCTTTCCGATGGCAAGACTGTGATTGTATACGAGGGTTACTCATTTTCTTATAAAGGAAAATCAAAATTATGGGCCTATTGTTCAAAATATGTGAAATTGAAGTGCCAAGCCCGACTCAAGTTTGACTATAACGGCACCGTGATACTCGCAAACACCGATCATAATCATCCTCCGCCAGTTTTAAGCATACTTTACGCAAGAACAGTGCGTTTATTAAAACGATAAACCCATATTCTTAGTGCCTCTGGGTGAATTTCAGCCAAGCCACAAATTTTGACTAAGATAGGGTTTGTAGAAAACTTAAACCTAGGATTCACACAGAACGCTATACGCTATGATGTGAGTTAGAGAGAGTTAGGAGAGTAGGGTTAGGAGCTTGGCTCTCCATTAGATCTGTTAATTTTTTACAGCGCAAGCAGTATGTACTCGTCTTGACGTTATTTTACATGAAAATGTTTTGGTGGGATGCTGGGAAGTATAATTATACTTGTAAATGCGGGCGAAGCCGCGGAAGCTATTATTATTAAACATTAATAATTCTAATTCTAAATATCCCCTTTTATATTTTATCTAGCCGCCCGCCCCGGTTTTGCACGGGTGTTATTTCCCGGGGTCCCGTTATGTTTTTGCCAATAAAATATAGCCTATGATACTCACAAATAACGTGGCTTTCTATTGGTAAAACATTTTTCAAAATCGGTACAGTAGATCCAGAGATTACCCCCACAACGTTACAAACTCAAAATCTTTACATCTTTATATTATAGTATAGATAATATGTATGGCTATATATTTTGTTATGTTAAATGCGAAATTTACTAGGTACACCATGCACCGACAGCGACAGTCTTATTAAATTAAAAATTAAATGCTTATAACATCTCATTTATTTACTAACATAACGCATACCTATATTTCACTTCTTAGACAACTTCCGCACTAGGGAACAAACCCTGTATCTCTGAGGAAATGTGACAATAAACTAATAATAATAATAGGAAACCATTTGTGTTCCACTGCTGAGCACGAGTCTCCTCTTCTCTATCAAGAGAGAAAGAGAGAGGGTTCAGGCGTTAATTCACATAAGCTGGCCTAATGCGGGTTGGTGAATCAGACATATCTTTAGAATTTCTTCTAAAAAAACTAATATTAAACTATATTTCTTACAGCACCGAAGATCATTAAGCTTTCTAACGGCAAGACTCTGATGATGTACGAGGATTACACATTTTCTTTCAAAGGACAAACAAAAGCATGGGCCTATTGTTCAAGATACATAAAGTTAAAATGTTTAGCCCGTCTCAAATTTGACAGTGACGGCACCCTAATACTTGCGAAAACAGAACATAATCATCCTCCGCCAGTATATTATATAAATAGGGACGGCCTTTACTCCAGAATTGGTATAGAATAGATCGTTTTAAAAATAATAGGCCCCATCTATCCATCCATCTCAGCCATAAGACGTCCACTGCTGGACATGGGCTATGTCCAGCAGTGGAAGTCTTATGGTCTTCCAAGGTTTTCCAACAAAGTGGACCGATGACCTGGTAAAGGTCGCGGGCAACCGATGGACGACGTCAGCTCAGAAGGCTCAAACTCAATATTCATTTAAGTATTCGCTACTTTATATTTCTTTTTTTTTATGAGTTGTGTAAAAAATAGCACTATCCCTAGTGCTATTTTTTAAACAACTCATAAAAAACGTAACGTAACGGCTAACGGCAAGCCCTATGTCGCAGGGGACTTTATAAACGTATGAGTCACAGACACAACGTACACCCAGACTGTTGTAAGTATGTGTGTAAGTTTATATTCTTCTATTACTATTTTATAGTTTTTTTTTGTAATGAGAATATCAAATGTTATAAGTAATTTTGTATTAATAGGTTTTATTATACTAAACTATTATAACACCAATGAATAGTCAAACTCATTTATTCATTTAGATTAAATACTTATGAACGTCATAAAAATAAATAGCAGCATTTTTTTTTCTACGGCCAATTCTTTGACTAGGGTAGGGCCTCGAGAAGAATTGGCAAGAAACTCGGGCCACTCTTTTTAATCGCCAGAGTATAACATTTACAATTTGGTATGAGTTAGAATATTTGTGGTAACAAAAAGGGACGGAAACCAATATACCACACTGAATGAAATTTATCTATTTTCAAATCTTAATTAAATTTAAGTTATAATTAAGATTTGAATATAGATAAATTTCATTCAGTGCTTTTATTTTTATTATAATAAAAATGAAATAGTCAATACAATTTTCCTCATGTGGTGTAATCATGGTCCCATTCGACTGATTCACAAATACTATTGGGTGATTAAGCCTCAGTCCTTTTTTTTTGTGATCCCAGTTGCCTGTTTTCTCATCGACAGTACCATTGTGAATTTAGTTTTATATTAAAAAGAGATAGATATATATGTCGTAGCATGAATTATTTCTATTTTTGTCGACAACACGATGAGATAATTTCTAATAAGCTAAACCAAGTGCCATATGTGGTGCATATTTCATTTACTATTCATAGTGTATTTAATATGTCATAAAAACTAAGCACCACACTATTTAATAAGGAAATAACCTGTAACGTTATCAAATAAATATTACTTTTTTATATTTTAATTATATCCATGGTTTTATATTGTGTTATGTTGAAAGCCCCATTTACACTTTGCATCGAAAGTGAGGATATTCTTATTTAGATTAATTTAACCCTTATAACATCGAAGTGTTGCTTGTTGAGTAAATAACAGTGTACATAAAGCCTTTATAAATTATAATCTTGTGTAAAAGCCTTTTTATACTCGTAGTACATATTTATATTGTAATAGTATAACTATAACAAATAAATTTATTTAATAAAACAACGCATATGTTCGATTTCTAAGACAACTCCCGCACTAGTCACAACCCCTGTGTCTCTGGGTACTTTACAAACACAAAATTTACGGACGCAACTTGGGGATCGAACCCACAACACGCTGCGCTGGTAAATAGCGAAATGATTTTTTTGAGTTCGGTAATGCACATTATGCATTCTGCCCGATCCTGAAAAGCGAGGTAATTATATACTCACGTAGGTATAAATGGACGCACCACCAGAACGTGATACCATTTAATCCACTGGCCCAACCGTGTAGTCAAATTTTAGATGAGTCATATAATATTTTACAACTTTATCCATTTTTTTCAGAACCTTTGATGATTATGCTCACTACCGGCAAACGTGCGGTTTTGTACAAAAATTACACTTTTTCATTCAAGTCGAAGACATGGGCTTATTGTTCCAAGTATCTAGCTAATTGCCAAGCCCGGATCAAGCTTGACCATTTGGGGAAACTTGTTTCGGCGAGCACAAGACACAATCACCCTCCACCTACATATTATAAACATAGTAATGGAAGATACGAGAAGCTTGGTAATAATTAACTATGCCTACTGTGATGTTAACCTAATTTACGAGTGGTGGTGAATTCCACGTACGATTAGGTTGTGGAATGATCTACCGGCCTAAGTTTTTTCGAGAGACTATAGCATAGGTTTTGTTCAAGAAAGGAATTGTAAGGTTTAAAAAAGGTCGGCAACGCGCGTGTTTTACCCCAGCTCCTCTAGAAAATTGGCATAACAGTAGTTGAGCATATGTTTGGGATTTGACATATGTTTACGATATAATGTCGTAAATTACGTCAAATCCGTCATTAGCTTCTTAGGATTATATTCGATTCGACTACCGTTTATGCCACTTGTCTAGAGAGGCTGGTGTTGCAGGCATCCATAGGCTACGGTAACTGCTTACTATCAATCGGGCCGTATGCTTGTTCGCCTCCCTGGTAGTATTAAAAAAACGCGTCTGTAAGTTTAAGTTATAATTTAGTGTTGTGTCCCTTTGTTATACAAATAAAATATAATATAGTTATAGTGCCTATACATTATTTCTACTAATAGTGATTATACTTATATATAGACAATAATAATATTATACCGGAGGCAAATGTCTCAATTTATTTGTTATATTACAATAGCATAGTGATAACGTGTAAGTAGATGTAAATGGTGGTTTAATAATGTAATGATTTTAATTAAGATTGTAATTATTTTTTATGTTATTGTTTTATCTACAATGGTGGCACGTCCCGATTTGCCCGGAGGACATTTCTTTAGTTTTTGTAAGGGTCCCTTCATTTAAAAAAAAATAATATCGAGTTTGTTTTATATTCTAATGAGTTTTGATTTGTAAAATTAATTAAGCTTAATATTTTTTTACGTACCACTAACGGAACATTAAAGTAATTAAGCAAGCTATATTAGGAGCACTAAAACTTCTCGTTTTCTTGATTCGAAAACCGTATTCGTAATTCTGTACTAAACACCTCACACATAGATTTTTCTTTGTTCGGAATTTTTAACATAAGGGCTATCATTCGTAACGAATAGTGGGATAGGTTCCTTACGGAAAAATATGGAACGTGTGTAACAAGCCCTGATTTGTTCTTTGGATTCGGATTGTATGGATGCGTTCGGAGAGCCCAATTCGAATATCGAATTCGGAAATCAAATCAGGAAAACGAATGTATGGCTATCTTATTTTTATGTAATACTAATATGTTTAGTCGTATTTTGTTTAAGTAAACAAATTGTAAGGTTAGTGTTAGTGTTAAAATATCATGGTTACAAACAAATAAAAACAATAAGCCACAGAAGATGTCTTTTGTCTGTCTACTTTACTAATAAGCAAAATCTTAATATAACGTCGTAATGTTTTATTTTTAAATAAATAATTCTTAGTATAGGATCCCTCTATAGAACGACCTTTACCGAGCTGGTTTTTAATATTCAACTTAATATGTTAATAAATATATTGCAAATGGGTTGTCTAAAAACATTTCAGCCCAAAATATGATTAATTAACAATTAAAAAGAAAAAATATATAAACATTTCACTGGTGTGGTTAAAGATAAATTCCATACCAATCGAAAGTTTGAAGCCCATAGAATATGCAAACGTTAGGGTGACTATTGTTTTCCCGTCACAACTCTTGGGTAGGCAGGTATAACCAGGTATGTTAACTAGTAATTTGCACCGGTCTGGTTAATGAATTAAAGTTAAATTAAAATAAAGATTATTTCATTACGAGCACGGTGGTATACGGTTGTCTGCGAAAAATCAGTCCTGAATTCCGGTTGTCGAGACAATTTAGAGAATTTAGACAACCCATTTGCAATATATTTATTGACATATTTAGTTGATTATAAAATACTTTTCATCCTTTAACCCTTCGAGCATTTGTCTCGTTGTTCTCCTTGTTCGAACGTATGAAAATTCTACAGCTTGCCATATTGAAGTCGGTTTTTTTTGTTAAAATTATTAAATGAGAAAACAAATTATTTAACCTATATGATTACTTCAAGTATAGCACGCTCTGTAACCCGTTGCGTAACTTTATTTGTGTACCTTTTAGTCATTAGATAACTGCGTAGGTACCTACGTAAAGTGACGCGTAGACTTTGGTCTACAGGCATAGTGGTAAAGGCAAAGAAAATAGCAATTGCCAGAGTTACTTTCGCATAAATAGCAATCATGGCCCACTGTTGGTCACGGGTCTCCTTTCCTTATATCAAGAGAGGCCAAGAGGATTCAGGCCATAATTGACACATGCTGACCTATTCAGGTTGGTGGATCAGACATGCCTTTAGAATTTCTTCTAAGACATGTGAGTTTCCTCCAATATTTCCCTTCATCTTCACATACCTTTTAATAACATATGATATATATTTATTTATCGGAGAACTATATTAATCTTATTACTTACAGCACCACAGATGATTGGGTTCTTCGGCGGCAAAAGTGCGATGATGTACAAAAGTTACACATTTTCTTTTAAAGGGAAGTTGAAGAAATGGGCTTATTGTTCCAAATATCTCAAGTTGCAGTGTCCTGCCCGGTTTAAGCTTGACGATATGGGCCAACTGGTTATGGAAAACGGGAATCATAATCATCCCCCACCTAGATATTATAGACATCCTAATGGATTATACACGAAGATAAGCGAATATTCCTACAAGAACTAGATGTTTTTCTAATACTACTGAGGTGGCAAACAAGCATACGGCTCGCTTAATATAAATATTAACTTACTGTAATCTATAGGCGTAAGCAATACCAGAGTCATCTTTTATGATTGTATCCCTGAATGAGCCCTGGGAACCTGTTAACCTTACAGAATGTTTTGTAACCTTCTTGATTCAGCGCTACGTGGAATGTAGACAGAGCGCCGCCGGCGCGATGGTCAGACGTCATTAAGAACGCGGTCGAAAGTATCATGTACCGTGCGGTCCACACTTCGGAAGACCGCATTGCTTGGAGACGCTTACGTGGTTGCGATCCTTAGCAGTAAGGAAACGGGAGTGATGACACACAGTGTTGTAGTTTTGTTCCTGAATGCTCATTCGCAACACGGTTTTCTAACCCTTTTTTTGTATTAATTGGGTGGCAAATATACGGTTCGCCTAATGTTAAGCAGTAACCGTAGCCTATGTACCGTACCCTATACACATAACACAAAACCCCGATATTAAAAATTATAGAGTCGATACCGTGTAAGTAATAACCCTGGCATGCTTGCAATGCATTGCATTTCTACGGCCGTATGCTTGTTTAAAAATGCTAGCATTTCTTATGACGTTCATAAGTATCATGCATTTGATCAAAATGAATAATTTTGTTCGTCTTTGACTTTGAAAAAACTTTGTATTAAGTTGTGTTTGTTAACAAGTTGTTAGGTTAGTATTTTATAATAATATAAATGATTATGAGCCACAACTAATGTCTTTTGTATTTTATTTAACTTAACAATAAAATATATTTATTTATGTGCAAAATCCTTATAGAACTTTATTATATTTTAGTGTACGAGCATAGCAGCAAGCGGAAATACGACGGAGAGCAAATACAAAAGGCTGTAAAAGCAATCATGAGTAGGGGTATGAGTATAAGGTCAGCAGCTACAACCTTCAACGTTCCAAGAGCAACTCTTTTCTATAGAATAAATCGCAATAAGCCGTACCCAGTAGGCACGGGTCGATGCACCCGGTTAACTGCCGAAGAAGAAACAGAACTAGTCAACTGGATAAAACGCTCCACCAAAACTAAGGCCTGGTCGAAAAAACAATTGTTTACAAATGTAACGCAATACTTACAAGATAAAAATAAGGAAGACAAATTTAAAAATGGAGTACCTGGTCAGAAATGGTATTATTTGTTTTTGGATCGACATCCAGAAATAAAAAGATGCTTGCGGTATGCGTATTCAAATCTATCACGGAAGAAGATATAATCCTTACTAATATTATAAATGTGAAAGTTTGTAAGAATGGATGGATGGATGGATAGATGGATGGATGTTTGTTACTCTTTCACGTAAAAACTACTGACCGGATCTGGATGAAGCCGCGGGCAACATCTAGTAAATAAATATTTTTATTTTATGAATGTCTGCACGGTTGGTTCAGTGGCTTAAGTAGCTACCTTGCCATTTACCACTAGTTCGATCCCCATACGGGACAAAAACTTGTGTGATCTGTAAATTGTTGTCCCGAGTCTGGTTGTATTTTATGGCCGTTAATGGTATTTATGTAAAGTCCCCCGCGATTCAGGACTTGTTCCGTAGTATGACACTTGTCTTCTTGAAAAGAAACAAAAAATAATGTGAAATTGTTTTGATACTAGTAATATGGTAATTTTTTTTTATGGTAAAGCTGGTAAATTTATGTATTCTTAAAAATTATCTCTATCACTTAGTAATACTGTAGTAGTAGAGAGATTAAATTAATATTATAGCTATTATGGAGTTGTAAGGTCTATAGTGAGTCCGCATGTGTGTTGCCTGCGTTACGCACTAAAGGACAGCAGACACATAAGACACACGAAAAGAGAGATAGGTAGGGCACCATACTATCGAGCAAGCCTTGCCTAAGGCAGGACCTCCACATTACATAAGACCTCAGCCAAATAACTACACGCAGCGGTGTAGTTCTTCTTTCTTTAAAAAAGACAACTCCCGCACTAGAGAACAAGCTCTGTGTCGCGGGGGACTTTACAAACATACAATTAACGGACACAAATTACACCCTGACTCAGAACAATTCTTTGTAGGTCACACAAAGTTTTGTCCTGTGTGGGAATCGGACCCACAACTTCGTGCACAGCAGGCGCATACTGCGGCCACTGGACCACCAAGGCAGTTTAGTTGTGTTCCTTAGTCTGTACTAAGAAAGAAGCTGCCGCTGAAGACCTGTGTCTTCAGCGGTCATTTAGGGATGCGATTTGAAAGAAACGTTTTCCTATTCAAGGGATATTCTATCCCTGGAAAAAAGCTCTGGTGTAAAAAATGGGTCGGCAACACGCAAGTGAACCAATTGCAATCGTTCATAGGCTGCGGTAACTGCTTAACATCAGGCGGGTGGTATGGTTGTTTGCCACCCAAGTAGTATAAAAAATGCACAATGTAAAACCTTTATGATTTTTATGGGCGGTGCGAGTTCGATTCCGGGTGGCAGTACCAATGTGGACTTCATTTTGTGGATTTCACTTTGTGGAGCTACCATAATACCATCTGCTAACGGTGAAGGAAAACATCGTGAGAAAACCCACAATTCTAAAGACATGTCTGATTCACCAACCCGCATTAGGCCAGCGTGTGTGAATTAAGGCCTAAAACCTTTTCTCTCTCTTGATAGAGGAGAGAAGACCCGTGCCCAGCAGTGGTTCACATATGGGTTGCTATTATGATGATTTTTATATATTTAGTGTATGTTTATTATTCACTAGTTACTAAGTTGAAATCGCTTGTAATCTTTTAGTCCTGTGTGATATATAATTAAAAAGTCATTGTACCTTATAGAAAATAGTTAATTATTTAAATTTTAATCAGTTCTATCACATTATTCAAAGAAATAACTTAACTAATGTAATTATAATGGATATGTCCGAATAAATGTGTACCTATTTATTATGCATAATTTATTTATTGAAATTAATTGTAAAGTTAGCATCTAATGTATTATGGTACATGAGCAAATTAAAACATGTATTTGACAATTATGTAATGAGATACACACCTTACAAGATTATGTTTAGCATATTAAAGTTTATTGAAGTTTGGTTTTAATTATCTTTTTATTATTTATTTCAATCAGCGTATTCTTCTTTAAAGGTTCTTTGATACTTAATATCGTATCAATATGGTTAGCAATAGAGCAGACTTGCATAAGATCGAAAAATGCAAAGATGAAGATGAGGTTCAACTTATCTTTTTGTTTTTGTTCTGTTTCTGTTTTCATACAGGGTAACATGATGTATGTATGCTCAGGTTAAGGTTTAACATTGAAATTCTATAGCATAGAACAAAAAGTCTACTCTATATTAAGCCGTAGGTATACTTAAGAACTACATGTACAACGATAATTCAATTACTTTTTTGTTTGCAGAGAATAACAACTTGAGCTGGTTATTCCCTCAAAATACGGAGTCAAAGCTAGTTCCACTTTTGGTACCACTGCCGACAGCCACATGTTTCATCCAGGAAGGTCCAAGTGGCGACGATTGTAATGCTGCACCGATATGCCGCCCGCGCCGTCGGCAAAGCATTCGTAGGTCGCGGTGGTCAGTCGAAGAAATGCATGAACTTGTCTACTGCTATTTCAAAGCAAAATCTACTGGAAGAGGGTGCGCCAAGAACCTCGAAAAGATCTTTGCAGAACGGAATCCGAATAGCCCTAAAGTAGAATTGTGCAGTGCTGCTAGTCTATATGCTCAAGCTAAAAATATATTATTAAGAAATAGTTTATCTGAATACGTATTGTCAGAAATAACGTTAAAAGCGGAATTAGATGTATGCTTGGAAAAGTCGCTTGAAGAAGCGAAACGAAATGAAACATTGAAGAATTGATATATTATATTATTTATTTAAGTTATTTGCACATATACAATTTATTGTACAACAGCAGACTTAATGCCCAAAGCATTGTCTACTAGTCAACATTTCGGGATGCAGAGATAAGAAAGAAGAAATTAGATGCATTTGTTGAGCTTATATGATGTTTTACATTTAAGATAGTTATTATATCATGTTATGAACCTGATTGTATTAAAAGAATTGTATGTTCAGTGTGGGCTAGTGTGATAATAAAGTCTGATGAATTTAGGAAATGGTATATTGAAGAGATTATAATGCTAGAAAGAAGCGCTCAAACTGAGACAAATGCTAAGTGGGATGCGAAATGACGTTTGATCTGAATATTATGCCTAAAGTTGATATTTTAATGATATTATCGTCCCGTTTGTATTTGGCTTACTTTGAATGCAGAACAGCGAATAGAGTAGAGACATCGGATTTAGAAAAATGCAGGGATGTTAAATCTTGTAGTTTAAAAGATGTGATAGTGGATGTTTAACGACGAAAAATCGTTACAACTACAGGAAAATCGTGACAGAAGACTGACTATGGCGACCTCACTGACTATCTCTTTATAGGACCAACTGGAGTTAGGGTAAAGCAAAAGTTATCAATCGAATTATCACAACACAGACGCTTTCATACGATCACAATATAATACCATACTAGCAACATACAGAGCTCGTAGATAACCGCCATTAAAATAATATTGATCTCAGCTTTGTAGACATTAGCAGTTTAGCCATTTAAATCAAGGAATATATGTAGTTACAGTAGCCGGCAAACATCTTGAACAAAAGTCGGCGTAGTTGGGGAATGCTTAGCATGTAAACTTTCAACAACAAATTCTTCTTTTAAGCCTTCTTTATTTTAAGTTAACATTTATTTTGTAATAAGACGCACATACGTTCAAAACGCTTGCTGCGCAGCAGTTCTTGGTCAAGATGTTTGCCAGCCACTATACAATGCATTATTGTGTCAAAATGTTTATCGATGTATTTAAATTTTGACTGACTTTAAATTGTAGATTTTGAACATACCTTTTCAATTACATATTTCAAAGTTCAACTATTTATTCATTATCTGAATGTGTAGAATATTACATAATATGAAACTGTAGTCATTGTTATAAATGTTGTCATAGGAAATAAGGGTCTTGATCAAATAAAAATATATATAGTTCACTACTAGTGACACTATATATGTATTTTTAAGGCACTATGCCTCTTTTCAAAGTTTGTAGAGTACCTGTACATATATATATAGCTCTAAAGTACTCAAGACATTCTTTTGATCCATTATGCCGTTCGAGGTATGAAAGATTCTAGTCATATTATGTTCCAGCCAAAAACTATTATTAAGACAAATGTAATTTGAGTCATATTATCTTTCAGTCAAAAACTATTATTAAGACAAATGTAATTTGAGTCATATTATTTTCCAGCCAAAAACTATTATTAAGACAAATGTAATTTGAGTCATATTATGTTCCAGCCAAAAACTATTATTAAGACAAATGTAATTTGAGTCATATTATTTTCCAGCCAAAAACTATTATTAAGACAAATGTAATTTGAGTCATATTATGTACCAGCCAAAAACTATTACTAAGACAAATGTAATTTGATGTAAATAAAGATTTATCTATTTATTTTAAGTTATGCTTAGTTATCTTCGACACCAATCCTGATCTCTTAATTTTAAGCTATTTGTAAATAATGAATGTTTGTTATATGAAATGATAAGGACGACCAAGGACGCCTTTAGAATATAACCCTTTGTGGAAAATAGGTGCAATATAAGATACGATTTTTTTTTATATTTACTTTTTTTTATATGTACTAGTAAGTATGAAGGACTGATATGATGATATATGAGATTATATTGACTGCCTCGGTGGTCCAGTATGCGCCTACTGTGCACGAGGTTGAGGGTTCGATTCCCCCTCACAGGGCAAAACTTTGTGTGACCCACAAAGAGTTGTTCTGAGTCTGGGTGTAATTTGTGTCCGTTAATTGTATGTTTGTAAAGTCCCCCGCGACACAGAGCTTGTTCTCTAGTGTGGGAGTTGTCTTTTTAAGATTATATACCTTTCTAGTCATTTTTAAGCTTTAAACTAACTGCTAACCAAACTTAATAGCAAGTGTTTATGTAAAATAAAATCAACCAAGTTATTTTCGCACTTAAAAATATTAGCAGGTGATTAAGTTTACAATCATGCGTTACATAATATTATATCAGGATTGGTGATATTTTTATGATGATTTTTATATCCATGTTGTGATATGCTACTATGTTTATGTTTCACTTATATTAAGTGGTGTCTAATCACTTCTAAAAACTTTTTGTAGCAAATACATTGATGTTCTAGAAATATCTTTCAATTGTGACCTTTAGAGGCTCAGGAGATCAGCGGCATCAGGCGAGCCGTATGCTTGTTTTCCACCCAAGTAGTATAAAAAAAACTGATTTCTATAAGATTTTCTGTTCTAAGTTGCATGCATGCTTTGCAACAAGCAAAGTGGGAAAACCTAGCAACGCATAAACTAGGATTTGTTGCGTTGCTAGGTATTTCCACAAAATTATCTTTTATTTAGTTGTTGTTTGACTGCTCGTCTGGTGTAGTGTACGTGGTTACTTCTTTACTAACACCGCGCTGAGTGTTGTGTATTCAAAATCATTTGCCGAAATATGATTAGAAGGTTGTTTCATTCTCACACGTCACAAAACTCTGTGTGATTCATAAATGTTTGTTAATTCTGGATGTCTATTATATGTCCTTAAAATGTATTTTTGTGAAGAACACGCGACACCCCTGTGTTGCGAGGTCTTGACAAAAAAACTTTTTTTTTCTTAGTTCAGAAATTGTCAAAATGAAATATTTTACATATGTTTTTTTTCTCTTTAGATAAGATCCTGGAATACTTTCCCACCAACCGAGGTGGGGTAATATTGGTCTACAAGAAACATAGCTACTTTCACATGCATAGCAAAACGAGATGGTACTGTTCGAAGAAAGGCTCAGGGTGTTTAGCTAAGGTCATCACAAATACGTCGGGAGACTATGCTTACGAACTGGGCCACCATAACCATAGTCCTCCACACATAAAGAGGACTTCAAACCGCGTATTTAGATATTTTAATTAAATAATATTTATTTAATTTTCATCTGATTTTATTACTTGTTTATATCCGCGTGGGATTGAAGATTAAAAGTGCAAGGACGACATTATAAAACAATGTTCATGTTAAAATAAATTCGACTGCCTCGGTGGTCCAGTGGCCGCAGTATGCGCCTGCTGTGCACGAGGTTGTGGGTTCGATTCCCACACAGGATAAACCTTTGTGTGACTCACTAAGAATTGTTCTGAGTCTGGGTGTAATTTGTGTCCGTTAATTGTATGTTTGTAAAGTCCCCCGCGACACAGAGCTTGTTCTCTAGTGCGGGAGTTGTCTTTAAAAAAAAAAAATGTTTAAACATAGTGTAACCGGTTCACGTTCCGTCTAAAATAATGTATCGCGCGTTTTCATTTGTGTTTTATAATTAAACGTAAAATATAAATGTTTTAAAATACAGTTTTTACTTATATATTTGTTATGAATGTTTTACTGTCATTTTGGATCACGTTGTCTTAAAATAAATCATGATTGGTATTAAAATCTTTGATTTATATTACATATATATAATAACATATACCAATGTTTACCAGACCTGATAGCTTTTTACTTAAAATTAACAATTCTTTATTTTGATTTTAAGATGTTGAAGAAAGCCCGATTCTACAATTTCTGCCAAGTAAAAGAGGAGGTACGATTTTGGTATACAAAAACAATACTTTCGTTCAGATGACGAGTAGAACTAGATGGTATTGCTCTAAGAAGGCTTCAGGATGCAAGTTCCGGTTACTGCTAACAGAAGAACGGGAGTTTATTAGCGAAATATCAGAGCACAATCATCCTCCAACGATAGGAAATAGGCTATAGGATGTTAAAATATAAGAAAATAGAATTCTGCATGGATATCTTATTTATGATACAACCTATGTTATTTACATTAATAAACCGATGTAAGATAATTCAATAAATATTTTCTAGATATATGTGGAGATTTTACTGTATAATTAGTGTAAAAATCATCTAGTGTGTAAAGTGTACTCTAAAACTTCGACTTACTGTTAATACACGTATGCTTCTCATTACAAGTCTTTTATATTATAAATTATTTATCTGTATCTCTGTTTAGTGACTAAGTAGCCTAGGTTAGCTGTAACTTTAAAAATGGTTGTCTGTGTACAAAACTACCAGTCAACCCAAGGTGCAGAGATAAATCAAAGTATTTATAAATTTTGAATTGGAGTATACATATGTAGATACTATAAAAATGCATATAATAATACATACTAGTATAGTATAATATACAAACATAAATAAATATCTATATAATATGTATATACATATAGATTATTGTCGAGATGATTGTGCCAATAGTAGACTGGATAGGAAAAGAGTCATGAATAAAACCAGAGTTATGAGAAGGACACGCAAGAAGTAGATTGTTGGAGGATCGAATATTTATATTGTGAATAGAACAGCGATAGTTAAACTGAGACGTTCAATAAGTTTAACCTGTCGGTTTAACTATCGCTGTTGCATTAAGGGATATAAGAATGGAATAAAGAGTAAGAAGTGCGCGCCTACTACGGCGCTGGCGAATACGAAGCCAATTCAGATGTGAGCGATAAGCAAACACTTCCAAAGATTGAAAATTAATCGAATGCAGTTATTGAAAAGCCTTTTTTATATCTAGGAATTTATTTAGAAATTGACCACTACGACGATGTTTTACTTTGTCGGTACAAAAATGAACGAGGTCCTCCATTAGTACATAAAATAAACTTTAATTTTAACGCATCCTGTGCCAATAATTTGTAAATATTCATAGATTCATTCCTCTCCAGAATTCCTCGGGTACTACAAGCGATATAGGCGCTTGAACCCTACTCGGTTTGTGGTAAAGGAAGACAACAATGAAGATGAGACCACCAGAAACCCTGCTGGAAGAGTCAGTGATATCCTTAACTTGATTATTAATAAGAAAAATTAAAAGTTTTAGTATAGGTTTTAACCCTGAAGTAAAATAGAAATAATAATATTATATACTTCGGGTATTAACACGATCATGCAAATTTTTGACCAGGGGCTGTACCAAGAGAGGTAGGGCACCATACTACCGAGCAAGCCCCACTGGGGAAGGACCCCCACCTTACTTAAGACCACAGCCAACGGCGTTGTAGTTGTGTTCCTGTGTGTGTGTGTGTACAGGTTTTCAGAGCTCATTTAGGGATGCGTTTTGAAAATAACGAATTTTCCTATCCAAGAGATACTACATCTTAAAGCCTTGGTGTAAAAATAAGGGTCGGCAACACGTAAGTAATACCTCTGGTGTTGCAAGCGTCCATAGGCTACGATAACTGCTTAGCATCAAGCGGGCCTTATTGTTTGCCACCCAGGTAGTATAAAAAAGGGTCTTGACAGACAGACGGACGGACGGACTACAAAGTGATCCTATAAGGGTTCCGTTTTTTCCTTTCGAGGTACGGAACCCTAAAAACCATGACATGTTAAAACTTGAGTCTTTAAAGCGAGAAAAAGGGATGGAGCTATATAAAGTGTATAGCGTCGTCCGTCTTTCTCGCTCAAACTATTCACGTCTAACTAGTACAGTAGGTACAGCCCCAGGTTATAATTGCCATGGTCACAAAGTGGGTCATACTTTAATGAAGGTAAATAAAGCATGATAGTTAATAGCCAATGTATATATTGCATCGCGATAGTTTATAAGTTAAAATATACATAAGTGAGTGCATGCTGTTACTCACTTTTGAAGAAGGATCGGATACGAAAGTGAGGACATTGACGCATTATATCAAAATAAATACGTATCACTCAGGACCAGAGCGCCCGCCCACTGGCGGCGCACTTTGAACTTCGAACGCTGCCGGCGCCCGCTACGTTCCAAGCCCGTACTTGTTTGCTAACCGGTCCTGAGCAGTAGGTATTTATTTTGATATAGTGCGGTAGTGTCCTTCCTCACTATAGAGTCTACCTTACACTATGGCTGAGGTACGTCTGCACGTAATGAGCTTTGTTTTACTTAGTCGGCCCTTGTAGTTATCACGGACCTCCATATTATGTCATAGTCACTAGTATTTAATTGGTTTATTCAGGTTACTTAAAGCTATTAGTATATTTTGCTTTACGGCAATAAAATACATCCATACACACTGCTTCATTAAACATTGTCAATAGAATTTAATTCAATAAAGATGTTTCTAAATTATTGTACTTTTAATTGCGATTGTCATCTAGACCGACTTAAGACCGACTCAAAAAATGACCCGTACTTGACGAATACATGAAATATATTTATTTATTTTATTACAGGTAGCAACTTTCAGATAATCACTCTTCAAAATGGGAGGACCCTTGTCATGTACCAGAACTATACATTCTCTTATCAAGGTCCTAAGGACATAAAACGGTACTTATACTGTTCGAAGAGGAATACGAAGAAATGTGCGGCGAGATTGAAGCTCGACACTTTTGGAAATATTGTCAATGCATATACAGAACATAATCACCAACCACCAGTATATACCAAGACGACTGCTGGGATTTACTTAAAAATATCTCATTAACAGAATTTATAATAACCCTGAGGAAGATTGCTGGGACAGATTGCATGCGGAAGGCGGAGGACCGGGTATTGTTCTCAATGCTTTAGTACTATCGGCGCCCTTAGGTAAAGCTGCAAAACTTGATGAGGCGTCTTCGGCGCCCCTTCAAGCCTTGTGCCCTAGGGCCGTCGCCCTACGGCGTTCACCCCCTAAAGCCGGCACTGATTTTGCCTATATCGAGCCGGAGTGAACCAGGCTGATTGATTGATAACATTGGCTGGTAGGAAATGCCTTTGGCATTAAGCCCTCTATTATATCTATCTATATTTACATCAGGATATTAACCAATATTGTTAGTAAAGACTTAAACCTATGTTAGTTAATAAACATAATTTACTTAATTATTAAAACTTAAATGGGTCATTAAATGGCTTTCAGTTTTACTGGCAATAATACTCAGGATACCACTGTCGCTGTCACGCACACGACGCAGTAATGATGCAGATCGTTTCCACATGATGGCAAAGAAGTCGTCAGTATGCGCTTCTCCAAACATTCCTGACGCACTGCAAAAACGTGGCAACGACAACAATATCCTAAAAGCATTATTATACCTAAATAAATAATAACAACCTCACACTTTAAGCCGGCTATTATGCAACACAATGCAAAAGACAAAAATAAATTTAAATTGAGTTCGATTGCCCATGGAACGATTTTCTCCGTTCGTCACTGCGGTTTTTGGAAATTAACAATGAAGGCTTGCGCATAATTATTTATTTTTACGCAAAGACACGCTGCTGGGAACGAAAATGACTACTTGAGATAATTCTAGGTGGCTAGGTCGAAACGTAGTGCACCATTTTTTTTCTTTTCAATACATACATCTAGATTTTGGACGCAAATTTCTTTGGTATAATTACGGTATTAAAATACAGCTTTTTGTTTACCAATATCTATTAACTTTGTATTGGTCGCTCTGATCGATAGATCTGCAAGCCCGTCGCGGTCTGTCTACTAATGGAAGACCATTTTCTAAAAATATATCGGGTCTTCGTCGTACCTCGGATAGCACGTACTCGTAAATCCATTAGTCTTGCGCCTGATATCTCTCCGGTCATGTCGAATTGTAGCTACTATGAGAGCTAACAAATGGAGAGTGCACTATGCTTGCGCATAACCTTGCACTACGACCGAAAATGGTTTGGAAGACATTATAAAATGTTGGCAGTCTATTAGATTAATTGCCATGTAAGAATTAAAACACAATATAAATCTGCTATTTCTTTAGCATTTGTATTTTTACTAACTTAAATTTCATTCTGTTCGGTATGCTGGTTGCCATATCTTTGTGTACCACAAATTGTAACTCCTAAATTGTAAATGGGTTCAAAGGAGTGCCCAGAGATTCTTGCAAGTTCGCCTTGTCAGCAAATTGGATACAGAATAGAAAACTGATATCTATTATTTTTATGGCGTTCATGCATATCAGCGAATGATGAAATGCCAATGAGCTTGACTTTGACTTAATAATTGTAAATAAATAATTTGTTGTAGGTCCCCTTAAATATATCACAACATCGCGTGGACTTGTCATTCTGTACCAACAGTACACATATTCATTTCGCAGTACCCGAAGTACTTTGTACTGTTCTAAAATGTTACGAGGAAACTGCAAAGCGTTACTGAAATTGGACGTTGAAGGCAATATCATCTTTGAACATACTAAACATAATCATGAACCACCTAAATACTGCCAGAAAAGTTCTGGTGTCTATGTTGTTATTAACTAATTTTGTAATTTCTGTAAGTGCCCCAATTACATGACAATGGTAACGGCACATAGTTTCATCAAGGCAGTAATTTTTTTAATTATAAATATGATATAACCGTTTTTAAAAAACGTTTTTCGTGAAAATAAACGTTTACTTGAAATATTTAATTGGTCTTATAAGCCAAATCATCATATTATTGAAAATGTGTAAAATAGATTTGGACTCGACTTTACGTCAATTTAGCGTATTTCAGTATTGTATATAATCTTGATCTGTGAAATAAATGATAGGTATATATTTTGCATTGTTTGTTAACAGTCGATTTCTGTATAGTACGATTAAGCAACACCGATGCATACTCAAGGCTGTATTCCTACAGGATCTTTTGTCTATAATTCTTATGGCATATTTATTTGAATATGAATTACGAAGTTTTATGAGTTCTATTTTTATTGCCATGAAATAAATGTAAAAAAAAACAATAGTTTTATTACTGCACTGCTCCTATCTTTGTTAGTATAAAAACAGATTGCTTTCTTTATAATTGAAAATCTATTTTGCACAAAACCCAATACAGCACGAAGAATTTTATTTAAGTAGTATTTTGGTAACGAGTAAGGTGAAGGTTTCTAAAGGGTCGGTAACGCGCGAGTGATACCCTTGGTGTTGCAAGCGTCCATAGGCTACGGTAACTGCTTACCACCAGGAGGGCCGTATGCTTGTTTGCCTCCCTGGTAGTATAAAAAAAAGTTTATTAGTCTTTTAACTGTTATTTATATTCTTCAAACGAATTAAAACAAGGTTATATACGATTGCAAGGAAATTATGTTAAGATAGATATATAGTACGTTTACACATATACTAAAGGAATAGAATATAACATGTATTTTTTCATTTCAGGATCTCTATGTAATAGGAATGCACCTGGTCTAGGAAATATGCATATTTTATACGAGGACTCCTCGGATTTAGACGAAGCAACATATATGCAACGCTACCATGAGAATATAGCTGCTCCACCAACATTTCTAAATCCTTTATATCCATCAATAAATTTAACACATACAGCTCCATCTTATCATCCCGAACAGAATGCTTGCATAACTCAAAGACAAGTCGGTCCCCCATGCTGTTGTTTGATTTATGAATGTTATAGTAAAATATCAGATAGCGAACGGCAGGCTATATGTGACAGATTTTGGAAACTTGATACTATAGAAAAACGATTTTTATATGTATTTAATAATACAAAAAGATTGTTATGTGGTACAAAGCCAAACGCCAAACGCAATTATAATTTTAAATTTTATTTACCAATTGATTCGTCAAACAAAATTCAGGTTTGCAGAACAATGTTTGTAAATACTCATTCTACTCATGTAAAAATAGCAAGTTTAGCTTGGAAGATGTATGGTGAAAGTAATTCAACAATGCAGAATTATTCCATATCCAAGGACCAATGAAATAATATAAATTCCATCATACAACTTGATATTTGTAACAGCAAAGGATCAAACACACTAAAGTGAAGTAGGGCGTCATACCTATATACATATGTATAATAGCAATTCAATTAAAATGTACACCATTACCTTACATAAGACCACAGCCAAATAACTACACACAGCGGCGTAGTTGTGTTTCTGTGTGTGAGTACAGATTTTCAACGCTTATATAGGAAGGCGTCTTATAAGAAACGCTTCTATACCAGAGATACTACATCTTAACTACCTGGTGTAAAATGAAATGGGTCGGCAACATGTAAGTGATACCTCTGGTATTGCAAGCGCATGCTTGTTTGCCACCTAAGTAGTATAAATAAGTTTTCATTTAGTGATATAATGATGTTTGTTGTAAACATTGTAAATATACGTATTTATTTCGATGTAATTGGTATAAATTATTAAAAAACAGTGTTGTGCCAATTTTTTCTTAACGTACTACTATCATAGAGGAGAATAGACCATTCAAATAGAGGTACACATAGGAACTACATATTATATGCTTAGTGATGTAAAGTAATATACTTCATTGATGTTTTGTTAATAATCTTTTTCTCAATAAAATTGTTATACACTAACTTAAAATGAAAATAATAAAGAAACAGTATACGGTGCTGAAAATGCTCAGAAACTGCAGCCCCTCATGGGCTGTCATTATCGGAGGTCCCCTCACAGTAGGCCTACCGACCTACTTACTATTTTGTATTTTGGTACCTATGTAACTGCCTCGGTGGCTCAGTGGATAATATGTGTGACTACTGATCACGAGGTCCCGGGTTCGATTCCCAGGTTGGGCCAAAAATTGATATTGTGATTTTCTGTCAAGAAATTCACAATACTTACTGTGCTTCGGAAAGCACGTAAAGCCGTTGGTCCTACACCTGATCTCTCCCCAGTCGTGTCGGATTGCGATAAGTCGGCAACACTTAAGTGATGTCTCTGTTATTGCAAGCATCCATAGGCTACGGTAACTGCTTAACATCAGGCGGGCCGTATGTTTTTTTGCCACTTAGGTAGTATAAAATAAGTATGCATTTAGTGATATAATGATGTATGTTGTAAACATTGTAAATTTTATGTACGTATTTATTCCGATCTAATTGGTATATTGGTTAGGTATTTTTGCCTTATAATCATGTAGTTTAGTAATGTAAGTTTTGATGTTCTCTGGTAAATATATGAATACTGTATGTACAGAAATAAATAATATACCACAACATGGTTTTTAAAAAAATATATCAAACAAACTTGGTTCTTAATAATATGAAGGTAAAGGTTGCGAGCCACCGATGATCAAGGTCGGCAGGGGTATTCCGTAAGAGCAAAAACCGAGCCACCGCAAAAACCGAGCAAAATCTGGCTGTCAGATTGAAAATCGGTATTCCGTAAGAGAAAAAATCGAGTCTTTTTGACGTTTAGTCAATAGATTGTGCCGTCACCGAGCAATCACAACTATCAGTTTGCGATCACAACTGTCAGTTTGCCATCGCTGTTTCTTAGAGAATCAGCTGGCGGCTCAGGATAGAGTGTTGGGGAAATCCTTGGGAGAGTCCAGCAGTGGACGACTATTAGCTAAGATGATGATGATAATAAAACTGGTCTATTTATAATTACGCTTGGTAGTTCCAAAGGTTGACGCCGTATACTTGCGTATGGTCTACTATTTTGTACGCCATCTGTTCATCAGTCACAGTGGGTAGATAAAGGTTGATGAAGAAGAGGAAACGAAACGTATCATAAATGTCAAATTAAACGTCATAAAAATAAATATTTTTCTCCTACGGCCAATTCGCTGTCTAGTTCTTTTCAAGGCCCTACGCCTTGACAAAAATCTCGGCCACTCTTTTTTTATCGCCAGAGTATAACATTTATAATTTGGTATGAGTTTTAATATTTTTGGTTTGTTACCAACTAATATACTACTTATATCAACCTTTTCTAGTCTCAATAGTTATTGCATGTAATAGTGTGTATTGCTTATCTTTACATTTTTATATCGAATCTTTAAAGCTATTACTTACTTTAATATAAAAATTTCTAATGTTAAAAACTTTAACTTGCTTTTTACAGATACTGAGCTGAGATTCTTACCAACTTCAGGTGCTGGTGGAGTGATGATGTACCAACAATATACATTTTCATTCATCGATAAAACTAAAAAGTATTTGCGGTGCTCGAAGCGGACCCGGGGCAAATGCACGGCGAGGTTACATTTAAATGAAGAAGGAATTATCGTATTAGCTGATACTATTCATAACCACCCTCCACCAAAATATTTCCAAGCTACTGATGGACTGTATGTAAAATTGAACTGACTGTTGGAAAAAAAGACTAGCGGACATAAATTCCGTCAAATTACAGAAAAGACTACTTCTAATTCCATGCCTCATTTGTTTTTGGGGGTCTTTGGTCGTGATTGTACCTTTACAAGGTTTAGTCTCATCGTCTTTTTATCCCTCTTTACTGTTCGCATTTATGTGGTTGGTAGTCTACCGCTACAGAATGTCTTCTTTCTAATAAAGACATTTGTCCAGTATGCAAACATAATTTCTAGCAGTATACATAATGTTAGGTACACATAAATATGAGATGCATGTTAAGTGGAGCCATACAATGCTCGCGCTACCGATCTTCTTCCAACAGCATAATGTCATTGTCTACGTGTGACAAACTCTTAGCACATTAGAATAAAACTACGATCTTAATTCGTTATCATATAACGAATTATAAAAATGTGTACTGAACTTCCAAATTAATTGTATATTTAGTGTGAATCAGATATCTAGTCAAAAATAGTTTTTATAATATTTGAAATAAATACAAATTATTTGTAAGTTTTATAAGTGTAAAGTAGTAATACAGTCATTAAAATTATTACTATAGTATATTTCACATAACACGGGTCGGGTACTGTGACGTTTGACATTTAAAGACAAATATCAATGAAAATGAAAGACGATTGAACTAAAACCTGAATCTAGGCTCATCAAGAGCCTAGAGTATTCAGGTTTCAGGTTTATCGATATATATTTAATCGATAGGTTTTAATTTACTTTTTACTATTTAATTATTGTCAATTGTTTAGAGATTAATTCAATAATTTTCTTTCATCTTCATCGTAAAACGTCACAGGGGTCATTCTTATGGACAGCCTTTTCAAGCAGCTTTACTTAAAAAAAAAAATAATCTAAAAGTCAGCAAGCCATTTTTTTTCACGCAAACCTTAAATCCTCTCTTAACTAGGTTACTGATTATAATTCAATTATCTTTATAATTAAATATCATTAAAAAATAAAATATTCTCTATTCCCCATTCTTTGATTTTCGTGAAGTGTCCCAAGCCCCGATCTGGTCACTTAGTAAATTATTTATTTATTTATTTAAAACTTTTTGCACATAAATTGTGTACAAAGGCGGACTTAATGCCAGAGGCATTCTCTACCAGTCAACCTTTGGGTGATGCAGAGAGAAAACTAGGTAGGTGCATTTAACCATAGTAGGTACTTAATAAAATAGTAAATTATTAAATATTATATTATATATTAAACCAAACGCTACATGCTTACCAAAAAAAAAACACTAAGTCCTAAGAAGTTTACAATGCTATGAAAAATTAGACCATAGTTATATAAGAACTACATTTCCTTAAAAAAATTAAATGCAACTGTCCCGAGGTAATTGCTTATTTGCGTGAATTATTTTAATTTAATAGCACATCTCTAAATTCGCGGCCCGTTGATGTGTCACCCTAATTCAAGTTACAACTAGTCGCGCTCCGACGCGAAGGCCAGGAGTGCTTGTGTGATGGTGCGTCCAGTTTTCAAAAAATAGATGGTAAGAACTTCGTTGCGTGGGTTTGGTTTCTCAAAACTTTGATTTGCATGGCACTATTATCTCCGGTGTCTGTGAATTTATTTATTTAATAAATTATTGTAGCGAACAAATATAAGGTAACGTAACTTATAATTAAAACACAGTTTATTTGCTTTAAAGGTTTTTGTATATTTTTAGCATTAATTTGGATTTCCGTGGTCGTGATTTGCGTGGTTTACGTGGTTGTTTTGACCCACACAGATCAATTTTTGACCATGCAAATGAAGTACCTAACTTTGAGTTTTGTACTAGTTATGAATGAAAATATTGTTTATTACTTTAGTTAAATATTAATTCGTTTAAATCAAACTTAAAATGTCGCATTCGATGGGTTTCTGACTTTATAAGTACGTAATGGGAAATAATAATGGTTCCGAAAAAAAAAATATCTCCAGCAATCTGTGTGCAAATTCTAGCCGTGCGACTAAATTACTAGGTGAGCGACTAGAAATTCATGCATTTGAATATATATATAATCAGGCATTCGCTACCAGAAACGAGATGCTATCAGACAAGTAGGTTAGGTTAGAACTGTGACCCCAACAACGAAGCTAATTTTGATAGATTGTGTTCGACCTCAGTTTTTCGCTCACATAGTATTTCTGTACGCCATATTCAGTAACTTTGACACCCATAAATTGAATTTGTGTTCGCCCTCATTTTTTTGCTTACTTAGTATTTCTGTACGCCATATTCAGTAATTATGACACTCATAAATTGAATTTATATTCGCTTGTTTAAATACTACCCGTACCTAATAATATTATGAAGATAACAGTAGAATTAGATAAATGGCAGAGAATGTTATATGCGATTAAGTTCGCGTTTGTACTAATGTATTTATTGTATTATAGTATGTATTTATTTATGCACGATATTAATCGTGCATAAATAATTATATAAAACAAATGAAAATAGCGTAAGATTAGCTACCTATATTCATGTTTAGAAAAATAATAACGGATTGTTAACATTTTAGACAAAAAAAATCCATTATCAAGAGAAGAAAAATTAGAACGAAAGAGGTTATCCGAAAGAAGAAGAAGGGAGAGGCTTAAACATAATGAAGATTTCAAGGCCAAAAATCGGGCGAGATATTATAAAAGGAAAGCCGAAGGAAAAATACGTAGTATTCATGAGTTAAACCGTCGTGAACAAAAAGCAAGACGAGAGAAAAATCTAATAAGCGCCCGAAAATATAACCTAAAGAAAAAAAAAACAAGCTAAACGTTGCCTTGTTGAAGATCTTTAAGATCTTCATAATAGCAAGTGTAATTTTATTAAACTGTTTAAATTAGTGTAATATTTTGTAATTTCTTTAATTAGTAATAAATACGAGTTATGTTGAACTGATTCTACTAAAAAAACGTTTTCTGCCTTAGTAACTTAGTACTTATTTTTTTAACTTATAATAAAATAACTTCTTTTAATATGAAGTAACAATAAGTAACTCATTTGAGAGAGTTAAATTAAATTTTCATTTTCGTGGGGTGTTGCGATTGAGTAACAAACATCTATCATCCATCTATCCTAACTACTGCATTAATAATATAATATTAATAAGATTTAACGTCACCAGTGAAGTCAAACATACATTTTTTTTTATACGTTAAATGAAATATCGATTAAGACATAACTAGCAACCCTGGCTTCGCAATTGATATTTCATACAAACCTTGTCCAGACAAATACAAACATCAAGAAATCAACGTAATCAGTCCAGCAATTCTCAAGTAATTCGTCATGCATGTAGCAAATTGTTTTAATTTAATTAATAATAATAAAATGTAAAGGCACTTTTATTTAACATTTTTTTGTTTCAATCGTTAAGTAAGAATGAAAATTATATTCTTTCTTAAGTTATTCTTACCCTTTAGGGTAAGAATAACAATATTAAGTAAATTTTTTAATATTTACTTAATATTGATAAAGTAAGTGGTAGATTTATGATTTTTTTTGTTAGGCAGTGGTTAGTTGCTAACCTGGTGACAGAGTTAGTCAGATCGCTCAAATAGGCCTCTGTTGTGATCTACCAATCCGATTGATTTATATTTTGTTTTATTTAATTTTAAAATACCTAATAATTTACAGACTTAGTATCCGTGATTCCACTCTCCAAGTCAAGGTCCATAATAATGTACCAAGGCTACACATTTTCTTCAGCTCCTGGTAAAGGGAACATGGTGTGCTCGAAGAGACGCCGAGGCAAGTGTCATGCCCGTATCAAATTGAGTGAAGACGGGAAAGTTCTACTCGCGGTAACGAATCACAATCATCCTCCACCAAGATTCTACAAGACAGGTTTAGGCGAATATATTAAAATATAAATAAATAAATGTGTTTAAATTAATATCTGCCTATTTCTATATGTCGGAGATAAGTGCAGCTAATTAGTAAAAAATAAATTAGTTTTGGTTTTTTGTTAGGGCTTTATTCAAATGTAAGAAATAACTAGAGCTAAAATACGTTTTTTTGTTTTTTGTGTAGGACAAAATTATTGCTTTTACTATTATATATTAATTAAACTAGATTAAATAATTTTGAAATATATTGTTTAAAAAGCATTTTTTTATTTTATTGCTCTTGGTCATTTACATGGTTTTAAAATCGTGCGATTCGACGTAATGGTATGCCATGATGTCCTTATAGCGATTTTTTGTCGACCCTAATTTAAATTTCATAGAACCATAAAGCTAGATAATATAGTTAACATATCAAGAATTGTAAATTGTTAAAAATATCTTAGAACTTTTAGCCTATCAAGTTGTTAATAATATATTCTTATCTTCTAGGTACTTTGTCGTTTTGTTAATACCAATATCTTATGACTAGTACTAATATCCTAATTTTATTAAAAATGTGTTAATTGTCTTTATTTTTTATATGTCTACCGTCGTTAACATCCTTAATATTAAAAGTCATCAAGTTGGTCACGAGAAATATAGTATTACTTTTTGGGAAGCAAAATTTTATCATCTCGTCCTTCTCAGGTGATGCTTTTTAGTATGTGCAACAGATTTTTGTGTATTGCTATCAATTATACCAATAGATATACATTAAAATAAAACTATCTTATTTACAGAATCTGAGCCGAAAATGATAATACTAAATGGAGTTTGGGTACTTTTGTACAAAAATCACACTTTTACGAAAAAAAATGCCAAGGCGCATAATTACTACTGTCCGAAAAGAATCAGCTTGAAATGTCCAGCCAGAGTCACTCTCAGGAGAAATGGTGGTGTAAAGTCCTCGTTTTTGGAACACAATCACATTCCGCCTAAAATTTACCGTTTAGATGATGGCCAGTATGTTAAAGCTTAAACCCGACTTCGGGCGGATTAAATAGTTTTTACCCAATAATCCATCTGAGTATTCACTTACGTAATTTAGAGAATTTTAGTGCAAAATTTTTAGGCGCTGCGATGATGAAACAAGCAGTTCAAACAAGTAATTAAAATATAATTAGAACGAGTAAAACTAGGCAAAGTCGAAGCGGGCCACTAGTTTAATATAACGTAATAAAAAAAAGATAACCAAGAGCAATGTTACACTATTTATTAGTAGTATTTCACCTGAGTGTCTCCGTGCCTCGTAGGGCACGTTAAAAGTCGGTCCCGACTGCTAACAGTCGTTAGATCACGACAGAAGCCTAAATGTGGCGATCTAAACAATTCTGTCACCAGGCGAAACGACAGACTAACGTATTTTTTGCTGGATAGTGATTCAATATTAGGACCAGCAGCTTACTTAGTTATAGGTACCCTATGTAATTGTGATATATTTTTCATTTTATTAATACAATATATTAGTTATAAAAATATTTATACTTGTTTGAATTCCTTACATTCTTACCATACCTAACAACATAAGATTTTTTTTAAATACAACTCACACACTAGAGATCAAGCTCTTGTGTCGCGGGGGACTTTGCAAACATACAATTAACGGACAAATTACACCTAGACTCAGAAAAACTCTTTGTGGGTCACACAAAGTTTTGTCCTGTGTGGGAATCGAACCCACGACCTCCTACACAGCAGGCGCATACTGCGGCAACTGGACCACCACGGCAGTTAAAGTCAGATTAGAAGATACTAGAAAACTGGTAGACATATATATGTTTATAAATACATACATAATAATAATAAGAAAAACCAATATAGGTATGTACAGGTACACTGCTAGGCACATGTCTCTCTCTTTCTCTACCAAGAGAGGTGAGAGGGTATAGGCCTTAATCTACACACGCAGGCTAAATGCGGGTTGGTGAATTCAACACATGTGATACACAGAACGATTTTAAATAAATTTGTTCACCACTGATATTAATCGAACCAGCGACCTGCGGTTTAGAAATCAAGTCACTAACCACTATTACTAACCGGCCAGTCCTAATAATACAAATCCCCATTATTGTTACAGAATATACATACATAACGGTCAGCGGAACAGAATTAATTTTATATATGGACTATACATATTCGCGCCAAGGGAAAAACAAGAGAAACTTTTGTTGTTCGAAGAGGATAAGCAATAGATGTAGTGCTAGGTTCACTATTGACAGGGATGGGGCAATGAAAATAACAAATTTGGACCACAATCATGAACCGCCAAAATTAGTTAAAATAAGTCCTAACGAATATGTGAGAATATAATATTTTATCAGATTGGCTGTTCATTTGGAGGACGTTTTTTTTAAAAGTAATAATGTTCTCCGCGACACATGGCTTGTTCCCTTAATGCGGGAGTTGCCTTTAATATCTATTTTTAGAATTATTCTAATTAATTAATATTTTAAAATTTTATCATAACAAAAACATAAGAAAAAATAAACAGAGACTGTTTACATTCTAAACAAAGATAATCCTTTGTTTAGAATTTAATCAGTCTCTGTTTATTTTTTCTTATGTTTTTGTATATTTCTCACACTTTATGGTAATGGGTGATTTATGACTGGTACTTATTAAAACTAAAGAAAATGTCCGAATAAGTTTCTGGTTGCTCTAGTTAATTCATTTATTAAATATGTACCAGTTTTTTATTAATTTTATCATATAATTGGAGTTTTAGGCTTGTCACACACACATTACTGAATTTGAATGGCACGGATGTCCGGAAAAATACACACACATTCGTTTTTTATGGACTTTTATAATTTTATACGGAAAATAATGAATGTGTTTTTTCGTACATCCGTACCATTCAAATTTAGAAAACGTTCCCGAATTTATGAGTTTATAATTTATTTATGTTAACACAAATTGTAATAGTAGAACCCTTATCAGCTAATTGGCCGTAAGATACTCAAATAAAAAAATAGCAACCCTTATATGTCCCATTAACACGGGTGTCCTTTCCTCAATCAAGAGAGAGAGAGAGAAAAAAGAGTTAGAGTAAGATGATTATTTGACATGTAGTGATTTTTATGATGTTCACATAATATTATACCATGTATAATATAAATAAATGAGTTTGATTTTTACTGTATAAGGTTACTCACACTATCCTTATTCCTACTAATATTGTAAATACGAAAGTACGTCTCTGTCTTTTGCCTTTTCACAACTGAGCGGCTCGACAGATCTCAATAAAATTTAGCAAGTGGATAGATGTTATCCTAGGGAAGAATATAGAGTATATACCTTTTATCACGACCTTGCGAGTTGGGCTGCGGGAATCTTTTAGTTCTCAAATAAATATTATACTTACAGATGTCAAGTTCATAGTGGTTACCGGAAAAACGCTTCTATTACACAACAACTATACATATTCACATCAAGGGAGACTGAGACTTTACTGCTGTTCGAGGAGAATGAGTAAAAAATGTAAAGCTAGGATCACACTTGACGAACATGGAGCGATTAGATTGGCGAATACCGAACACAATCATGAACCACCGAAATTAGTTCGAACAAATGATGGAACCTATTACAGAGTATGAACATATTTTGTTTTATGGATGCCAAGAAACGCGGACGTTATTTTGGACTTTTTGTTATAAATTTGTTATATTATATGTATGTATTTAAATGTGGAAAACTACATTTAAGGAGAGGTAGGGTAGAAACGAGTAAATCGCTTGCCTGGAAAACTTAAACTCCTGTACCTTAGACTACATTAAATAACTACACACAGTGTAGTATTTTAGATCGTGTGTGGGGTCTGATTGATTTTTGATGGAGACCACCCGATTACATCGGAAATCGGGTACTAAATCTGTCTGTACCTGGATAATAATACTAAGATATACTACTACTAAGTTTAATTTAGGAGCTTTGTCAAAATATATACATCACTAGAAACTACTGTAGGCGCTCAAAAAGCAATAAAATTTAAAATGTTTGTCTCATTCAACTTTGAGCACTAAGCTATTAAACCTATTGGTGCTCTAAGTAGAATACCTAAGGTGCTCAAACCATACGTGCTCTAAATCCTAGTGCTCTAACGGGAATGCTCCATAATATTTGCGTATTTTATTTTATTTATAACACTTAACCTCTAAAAAATCTTTTTATGCACGCTTTATTCTAATAATAATATTATAGCCTATTTACTCCGAACTGGTGACAGCTAAGATTTGTTTATATGTAATATGTCTCTTAGTTCAGAGTGTATTTTGACCTCCGCTTACATTTTCCACTGGACTCTATCCTGTGTAGAAGCTTTCACATTGTTATTTGTGATTAAATGTTTTTATTCTTGTGATTATTTTCTACTTTTTGTATGGTGCACGACAAAGGTAGGAAAGCGTTTCCTTGAAAACGCATTCCTAAATGAGCTTAAGACCTGTATTGCCCGCTTAATGGTAAATATAAAACACTTTTTTACATTAGCCAAAATATTAAATTGTACTTACAGATTACATCTTCATAACTATCAGCGGTAGAAGACTATTTTTTTACAAGAATTATACATACTCGACGCAGGGGACCAAAAAGAGCTACTATTGTACAAGGAGGGCTAGACTCAAATGTAAAGCTAAAATTAAACTTGACAAGGAAGGCATGATCACATTGGCAAATATAGAACACAATCACGGACCACCTACTATAGTACAAGGGAGTGATGGAACTTATTTTAAGTTAAAATAGTAACATAAATACTAATATTTATTATAAAGAGAAAATATTTCTGTTTTTAATTAATAAACTTTTTTAATTTGAAATCTTACTGTATAATTACAGCCTCATCTCACTATAATGTATATTTTTTATTTTATATATTTGATTTATACTGTGTCATTTAAACTGTTATTAATATCCTACAAATATTATAAATTCGATAGTTTGTAAGAATGGATGGATGGATGGATGTTTGTTACTCTTTCACGTAAAAACTACTGAATGGATCTGGATGAAATTTGGCACAGGGATAGATTATGGTCTGGAATAACTCATAGGCATTTAACAGCAATAATAACCGATATCCACGCGGGCGGAGCCGCGGGCAACAACTATACAAAAATAAAGCAACCCATATATGGCCCACTGCTAGGCACTCCATATATGGCCCACTGCTGGGTCTCCTTTCCTTTATCTAGAAAGAGCGAGAAGGTTTTTAGGCACTAAACCACTCATCAGATCAGGATCAGACATGCCTTTAGAATTTATTTTTTGGGATAGACGTGGATAGACGATGATAGGTGATGAAAAAGATGATGAGAGGTGGATAGAGGAAACTCCTCTCGATGTATTACTTTATTCCAGACCTATTCTATAATTATTCTATTTTTTTATATGACAACTTATTTAAGACTCAAACTTTTTATTCACTATATAGGTACCATAACCGTGTCTTCTAGTGTAGTGGTATAAAAAAAGTAAAATTCGTCCACACCGATTTCGGTCACAGCGGGCAATCTCAACAGAGATCAGCCAACTGCGCAGGATAAAATATATTGCACAACCGTGTGTGCAAACACAGGTGCACTCACTATTTCTTCACTTTCATAGCTCGATGGGACAGCAATCTGACACGACCGGAAAGAGAGGTAGGGCACCGTATTAGCGAGCAAGCCCGACTGGGGAAGGACCTCCACCTTACAGAAGATCACAGTCAAATAACTACACACAGTGGTCTAGTTGTGTTCCTGTGTGTGAGTACAGGTCTCCAGCGCTCATCATAGGGATGCATTTTGAAAGAAACGTATTCCTATCCCAGGGATAGTCCCATCATAAAGCCTTGGTCATAAAAAATGGGTTGGCAACACGCAAGTGACACTTCTGGTATTGCAAGCGTCCATAGGCTACGGTAACTGCTTATCATCAAGCGGGCCGTATGCTTGTTTGCCACCTAAATAGTATAAAAAAAGAGATCAGGCGCAGGACCAACGACTCTACGTGCTTTCCGAGGCACGGAGGGGTCTTGCTGTGTCCTTAGATAATGGTCACCCATCTACGGACTGACCGCGGCGAGCTTGCTTAACCTTGCAGATCTATCGATCCGCGCCGCTAACACTTAGTTACGATCTCCTCACAACACAATAACACTGACAAAATTTTATATTTACAGATTTCACATTCATAACGGTCAACGGAAAATCGAACCTGTTATACAAGAACTATACGTATTCGAAGCAAGGGAAACTGAAGCCAAACTTTTACTGCTCCAAGAGGTTAAGTGGTGGATGTAAGGCAAAGGTCATGTTCGACAATCTAGGAGCTATAAAATGGGCAAAAATGGATCACAATCATGCACCGCCAAATTTATTTCTTATTAGTAATAAAAACTATGTTCGAGTCCAGGATTGATCTAGTGCTTCGGGACTCGTAAAGAGTGTGCCAAAGCACACTGGTGTACCGTGTTGATAAGTTGGTGTGCTTTGAAAAATAAAATTATCTCATTAAGTTAGATGGATAGACGGAACATAAAAATAAACGTGCAGTATGAAGTTTAGGTTTGTTTAAATAATAAATATTAGTTTAATAAGAGTCAATTATTATTAAAGTTAATTGATTAATTATTTATGGTGTTCCTCCAAACTTTCCAGAATTTCTAAATGTATTTGATTTAGTGGATAAGGTGGACTTTGCTATCAACATCATGCAGGATATTATGGGTTAATTGGTCTTAATCCCCTTTGTTTTATAATTGTTTTTGAGTCTGGGTATAAATTGTGCCCCTGATTGTACCTATTGTAATGTTCCCCGCGGCACAGGGCTTGTGGGATAGAGCCCTGCGCCGCGAGGATTAGGACTAATGCGAGAGTTGTCATACATAGATCTAAAAAAAAACCAATTTAGATTTTGAGTTTAGATTAGAACGCTGATTTATACCTTTTAGCAGCCATGTCTAGAAAAAAAAGTGTAATTTAGGAATGTTTATATTCTATTCTTCTTTTATCTCCCTTTATAACAGCCATCAGCTTACGAATGTGTACTTAGTATAAAAGCCAATTTTCTGAATAAATTTATTTTGTTTAAAGTGTAGCAGTTAATTTGTAAAAAAATATTCTTTTTTTTTTGTAATACCTAATTTATAGTTTCTATATTTATGTTGCTTTACTTTTGTACTACGAACTTACCTATATTTGTTAATACGAATAATATATTTACAGATGCTACATATGAGGAAATAATTGTAAACTACCGGCCGGTGATTTTATATAATGGTTTCACATATTCAAGGCGGCATGGATCAAGCTACGTTCGATATTGTTCAAAGAAAGTGACGCTAAAATGTTGCGCTAAAATTGTACTAGATAAATCTGGAGGTGTCAAATCTGTAAGTGGAATACATTGTCACCCACCACCACAGATATTCAAAAACCGCAATGGAGAGTATTATAAGAAGAGGTCGGAGTGGGAATATTAATTTGGGGCGAACGACGTCAAATTATGAATATTAATATTAATATTTTTAATATGGACAATATAGATCAATTAGATTTTAGAGGATCAAATAACATTGTCCGATAAAGTATGTACAAATCTTCACTTGTTTGCACACTCCTACTCACCAAAGTTCTACTGCGTTATCTCTCTCTCTTTCTGACTATTAAGATATTAAATAAAGAAATAACATATTTTTGACTTTTACTTTACAGTCACCAAAGATGATAAGTAAGACTCCCTATAATGTAGTTGATAATTTCTTAGTAAATTTTGTTGACTGTAGGCGCAATTGGTCTAATTCGCGATTGGCCTATTCGCTGTTGAATTGGAACAACTAGACCGATCGCGAAATAGACCAATTGTTTCTAAACCTTACGTAGGATGAACACTTTTGCTGACTGCAGCGATTAATTCGTTTTTATATGTCTTTCAAAATCAAGCATTGATTTCTTAGAATTATTTTGCTTTATATGGTGTCCCAGAATACTTACTTTTGTTGGCTGTGCCTATCTTACAATCTCCTTAACAGCATTTGACAGGCGTCCTGTTATTGTAATGGCCGGCTGGATGTACCTTCTTAGCCTGTACCTCGTGTATTCTACTGTAGTATAGTAAGTCATATCCAAACTATGTTAAGATTGTGTACAAATTATAATGTCTAAATATCGACAAAACATGTGTGCATGCGCTGTTAGGTAATAAAAGTTTTGCCACATTACATTGTTGTACTTCTCACCTTATATTTATTATGCCATACTAATAAAAACATAAAATTTTCAGATTACGATATGGTGAAAATAAATGGCAGACTCCTACTATTATATGACGAGTACACGTATTCAAAATGGGGCACTTCAATATGGAATTATTACTGTTCAAAACGGTTAAGTTTTAAATGTCGAGCGAAGCTGAAATTGCGTAAGGGAGGCGGTATACAGTGGGCTAATAGAGACCACAATCATCCACCGCCACAACTGATACGTTTGCCTGATGGGAAGTACATGAGAGTATAAAGAAGAATTTAGAATTAAGTTTATAGAATTACTAGCGACCCCTTGCTTCGCCTTGGTTTTATTGTCTTCTCTCAACTCTCTCAATAATAGTCATAACTTCATCAAAATTCGTTGCGTCGTTTAGAAAATCTAAACGTACAGAGAGACAGGCAGTTTATTTGATACTACAAGAATGTAAAGATCTTCTATATATTATACGTAGGTACCTAAAGAAAGCGCATTTCATTGCGCACACTATGAGATTTGGCATAGTTAAAGTCCACACAGAAAAGGACTGCTGAAAACAATTATGGCCGAATTTCGACCACAGTGCGATTATTATCATCGCGTACCATAAATACTTTACAGACTAACATATGTATATATATCAACACAAACCTGTGTTAAAATAAAAATTACATGGTTACCTAACTACCTACTGCATAATTGGTTTAATGGCTTATATGGTTTTCTCGCCATTTACCGCTCGGTGTGATGTGGGTTCGATTCCCCACACGAGACACAAAATTGTGTGATTGTGTGTTGTTTACAGTCTGAATATACTTTGTTCCCTAGTGTGGTCTTTATAAACAATCTAGTAAAAGAAACCTATGTGTATGAAACAACTTGGTTACTATTAGACTAGCATATCAACTATCTATTATTTAAGTTAAATTAACAATTATATTATTAGTTTAAAAATATATTTTTGAATTATTATCTAATTAATGACCAAGAGTGTCAAGACGTGAACTTATGCCAATAGTTCATAAATTTAAAGAAACTCAGCGAGCTATTCTTGGAATGTTCTACTCTATGGAAAGCTTAGATTTAGAGTGCTATAGAGTAGAATAGAATAGAAAACTCTTTATTGTACACCGATTATATATCAACTGATGGTAGGTACGGCGGGCCACCTTAGCGCTCGACCACTCTTAAAATGTAAACTATCGATACAAAGCAGTCCACTAACCAAACGATAAGAAGAATCTATCAATTTTGACCTTAACGGCCAAAATTGCTTAACTAAAATCAGCTCTCTATAATTGTGTCCTATGCTGCTATAATGACTAAGGCTAAGTTAGTCACGTTGCAGAATAACATTAAAAAAGAGTTTTCATATAACGACCGCTAACGCGCGTTGCGAGAGTAGTCATTATGTATCAAAATTGCAGAAGAGTATGTGCAATCACAATGAAAGCGCGCGCTTTGATACGTCCGTTTGCCGTTCAGAGCCTCTAGACAAGTGGCATAAGCGATAGTCGAATCGAAAAGTCAAAAAAGAAAATGTATGGGATTTGACGTAAGTATCGTAGACTCACGTCAAATTCCATACATTTTATTGTTTGACTTTTGGCAAACGGACGTATCAAAGCGGGCGTCTTCGCCCGCTCGCCTGCGTCTGGAGACTTTTTATCTGAGCGCTGCGTGATGTGAACGGTTGTTAGGCTAAATATATTTTTCTCTAGACGCGAAATCGGGCGTGATAAATGTTGCTACCTATCTAAACATAGCCTAACAGTAGGTATGTTCGATATGTTTGGGTTCGCAAGACTAGTTTTAATCTACTCCTTTTATTAATAATAGTATAATATAGGCAGACGGTTTAAATTTTATCACCTTATATGTGTAATAATAATTAATTAAGGGCCAAACTTTTGCATTAGGTATATAGTAATGTAATGGTGAATAAATAAATGTCATGAAAAACTTATGTATAATTATCGATAATAATTTTGTCTAGAATTAATGTTAGTGCATTCCTATAATAGCGTGTTTTTTTTCGTGTTTGTAACACGAAAAAAAACACGCTATTATAGGAATGCACAACAACATTTTTTATTTATATTTTATTTTAGTAATGAGAATTTTAAAGAATAGTTATAGTATAAAGAAGGTAACTATACTGTTTATTCCAAAATGTATTGTGTTAAAATAAGCAAATTATATAATTAAATAAATTTAATAAAAATGACTCATATCATTTTAACCCTTTAAAATTTTAGTTTCGACGCGTTCAATAACTTATTTGAGTAAGGTTTTGCCCTCAGTTTCGCCCGTACCTATTGGTATTTTAATAAACGTAGTTTTGGAGTTCAAACTTACTCTGTACCTAATTTAATTAAAATCAGTTCACTGGTTAACAAACGTGAAAGGGCAATAGACAGAGTAAGTAACATTCGCATTTATAATATACTAGCGGAAAAAAAACTCTCTACGCAATAGTGAAAACCGTATTAAAGCCGTGATGTTGTTTAGAAGATCTAAACGTACATAGAGATAGACAGCGGATAGTAACTTTGTTATACACTATTGGTAAATATTGCTATAGATAATAAAAACTATTTAATTTTCAGTGTCCGCATGCAGTATGATCAACATAAATGGCAAGCTGTTATTGCTATACAATAATTTTACATTTTCCAAATGGGGGTCATGGCAATGGACCTATTACTGCTCCAAGCGTTCAAGTTGCAAATGTCGAGCGAAAATAACTTTTAATAAAGATGGAGGTATAAAATGTGCAGATACTGATCATAATCATCCACCACCGCAAATAATACGTACGGCTGATGGCGGGTATTACAGAGTGTGAATATAACTAATGACTTATCATTAGTTTTGGTTTTGGTGTTCGGTTGACTGATTTATTCTTAAATAAATCAGTCAACCGAACACCAAAACCTATAGATAATAAAAAAACCAACTTCAAAAAGCTAAAAATAAATGAATACAGATTCAATTCGGTGCCAAGCTTAGCAGCGACTACAATTTGTGTTCTTTTATTTTTGAAGTCGGTACAATTTTTTTGTATAATTATTTTTATTTCATATTTTTTGGTATTTCATAATAAATGTGAGAAATAATGGCAGGCGATGTTTTATCCTATAGTTGTTTTATTAAACAGTCCACCGAACATACAACACCAAAGCCCGAGAATTTTAGATTCCATTATTGTTGCAATAGCGCTACACCTACCCTTATCGTGGTTGTACTGCTATAGTATAGCTATGGTGTGGCTACGCTAAGTGTCTCATCCCATTTCAGATTAAAATTCTTCAGGGCCACTGCGTGTTGGACCAATGTCTCTGCGTAAGCCCTCCAAAGGCCCGGGTTTTATCCTTCAATAATAGGAGAGTACCCGTGATGAAAGAGACATAATAAGGATTTATTATTTCTCAAAAAGTTACAGTTCAAAATGATTGCCCTTTTTAATATATACCTACTTAATAGAAAATTTGGTGGTTATATTGTTACTCATTGGACATATCGACTTGAAATTAAGGATCTCGATACTTTTATGTAAATGTAGTATTATTATAATATAGTTACATAGTTATAATATATTAAGCGTACGAAATATAAATGTTACATAAATATCCTAGTCGCAAATAAAAAAATATCTTTATCGCAAACTAGTTTTTTTATTATCCATCGAATACCGAATTTTGAGGCGCCGCGGTAACTCTATAGATGGGTGACCGCATAGTGACATTTCATCTCAGCGTCTCCGTGATTCAGAGGGACCGTAAAAGACGGTCCCGACTGGTAATAGTCGTTATATAATGACAGGCCTAAATATGGGTAATCTAAATAACTCTGTCACCAGGCTGGCAACTAACCAAACTATAAGAAGAAGACCGAATTTTAAAAACTATTATAATTTAATTTTAAATTAGAAATGTTATTAGTTTAGTAAATATGAGAGTAATTGTTATAAATATTAACATCATACTATTTTATCATTTCAGACTCACAACACAAGATAATATTGTTGAACGGACGAGAAGTACTCTTGTACGAGAACAATACATACTCTAAGCGAGATTTTTTGGGTAATCGGTATACCTGCTCCAAGAGGGCATCCTTAAAATGTCCAGCCAAAGTTATTCTTGAACAAGATGGAACACTGAAAATTGTAGATAAAAAACATAATCATGCACCACCACAACTTATCCAAACCCAGAATGGGCAATACTTTAAATTATAAATTAGCGATCGTAGCCTAGTGGAAAAGTAACTTACTTGTATACTCAGCTATTGGGGTTATCGTAAAACTATCTAGCTCAACATGTCGAACCTATAGTGTTATTATCACAGGTGTAAAATTTATCGTGCGTACTTTTCTGTTTCAATTAATCTACTGTGTGAGTTGCACTGTGTTTATTTATATTACTAGATTGTAAGCCAATATAATTATAAGATCAATTTTTATTGTAACTATTTATTATTGGGCTATAGAATAAGATGATCCCATAGCCGGGGCAAAGGTCCCGCTTTTAAGCTAGTAAGCACCTACTCATACGTTTTGTAAATTGCACCTATCCAATAATTTTGCGGTGATGTTTTTTAACGGTGAAGGAAAACATCCTGAGGAAACCCACATGTCTTAGAAGATATTCTAAAGACATGTCTGATTCACCAACCCGCATTAGGCGTGTGTGAATAAAGGCCTAAACCCTCTTTCTCTCTTGATAGAGGAGAGGAGACCCGTCCCCAGCAGTGGGATATATGTTTATAGGTTGCTATTATGAATTATTTTGCAGTTGCATCGTGTCTCAGATTGGTCGATTTCCATTTAGGATATTGTCGAAGTACAGCATGTCAGAGTAGTAATAGTGTCCGTCGAATTTGACTTAAGTCGGAATTTTAGCATTGTTGTCTAAAAAGTTCCATGTTGTCGAAGTAAAATCTTGTCGTCAATTTGTCGAAATTCAGTTTGGGAGTCGTTTTGATTTCCATTTTCTCGCGTCTTATTCCTTGTTCGTGTGTGTTTTTGTGTGTGTGTGTGTGTTTGTTGTGTTGTGTGTGTGTGTGTGCACAGTTGGTTCAGTGGTTACCTCGCCATTTATCACTGCGCAGCGTGTTGTGGATCCACAAATAGTTGTTACGAGTCTGTGTGTACTTTGTGTCTGTAAATTGTGTATTTGTAAAGTCCTCCGCGACACAGGACTTATCCCCTATTGCGGGGGTTTAAGAGCCAAAAAAGATACTAGTTATAAGATTTTGTGTAATACAATAAAATAAATTAATAACCCTTTGAAAATGTTCTTTTTATTTCTTCTCTTTGGTTATTAATTGCATAGTCACTTAGTTTTTTAATACTACTGAGCTGGCAAACAAGCATATGGTCTGCTTAATGGTAAGTTACCTATGGACGCTTGCAATACTAGAGGTATAACTTGCGTGTAGCCGACTCAAGTATTTTGACACCTGGGTTTTATGATGGAGTATCGCTGGGATAGGCAAACAATTTGTTAAAAACCCATCCCTAAATGACCGCACAGAACACAAATATACCGCTGAGTGTAGTTATTTGACTGTGGTCTTCGGTAAGATGTTCCCCATTCGCGCTTGCTCACTTGTATGTTGCCCTGCCTCTCTTAATTACTTATCGTAATCATGCTTGTTCTTCCCTTTACAGCATATGCATACGAGAGAATAGTCTTAAATGGAAAGCCAGTTCTACTGTATGCAGCATATACATATTCGAAACGAGATCGATCCAACAGAACTGAATATTGTTCAAAACGACTAAGTCTTAAATGTGGAGCAAAAGTGACTCTTAATAGAAATGGAGCAATAATGTGGGCAAACACGAATCACAATCATCCACCGCCGAGACTCATTCGCACTGCCGCTGGACAATATTTTCGGTTGTAATTAAATAAAAAATGTACACTAAGATGGACCGTCCTCCAATCAACCAGCCCCAAGGAGTACCGATGGCTTCGTAAAGATTGCGGACCGATGGACAAAGTCGGCTTAGGACCGATACAACCGTTTCCCCTCAAAAAAAAAGGCCGATACAAGCGTCAATAGGCTACGGTAACTGCTTAACATCAAGCGGGCTTGTTTGCTACCCAAATTGAATTTTAAAAAAAATGTCCAGCTATGGACGTATTTTGGTCAGTCAAAATACCGTCTTGCTGTCCACTCCTGCACGATGGATGATGACTCTTTATTTGGAACCCACATCCATAGCCTTTTTAATCTTTTCAAAGACATATTACAGACTTTGAAAAAAAATAAAGACATATCTGATCCGCAACCCGCATTGGGCCAGCGTATGTGAATCAAGGCCTTAACCTTCTACTCGCTTGGTAGAGAGGAGACCCGTGTCCAGCAGTGGGACTTTTAATGGACTGCTACTCTATACTTACTGATAATAGTGAATTTATAAAATTGCCTCATGCAGCGGGTGTGAAATCAATAATCATACTGTTTTTGATGTATTTGTATCTAATAAATCAATTTATCAATAAAATACTATATTAATACTATTGGAAAATTGTACTTGGTTAATATATTATATTTTTTTATTATGACAACGTGATTTAGTGTGGCCGCACACGGCCCACATGCGACAGCCAGAAACCTCCGCCACCGACCTATTTTACGTAGTTTCTATACATTTTATATGGACTCGCCGCACACGACTGAAGCCGGTGGTCGCTAATAAATTGTTGGTCGGTGTCGCCGTTTTGCGGCTGTCGCCTGTGGCCCGTGTGCAGCCACCCTTAATAAATAAATGATCTACTTACAAACATATTGATTGATTTATTGTATTTTACCTATATGAGTTTCTAAATTACGTTTACTTAGATGCCATCCCATAAAAAAACAATAACAAAACAAAAAAATATATTCTATGTCTTTATGAGGTACGTCTTGCAATGGAATTTTATTATTGCGTACATTTGAAGTCTGCTTTAAACATCAGCAATCATGCACCTTGATAATATTCACCATGCTAGGTGAAATGTCGACACGTCTTCGCGCACAGCCATTTTAAACTCCTCAGACAAGACAGTCTGTATATCATATATAATGTTTTTAAAGTGTTTCTTTCCTTACAAACAAACCGTTACAATAAAGAAACAGATAAGACTAGATAGACAGATCAGGGTGTAGTTTCTTAGGCAGAAGATTCGTTGAGGAATAAGCTAAGTCATAGGTACTTTACTGCCCGGCGAAGCGCGGGAGAAAGGCCTATATCGGTGTCTTAGGTAGGCCGCCTCGAGCGATCTCGCCGTGGGAGGGCCGGTGGTGGACGATTCGACGTCACATTGCTTTTTTCAGATCCGAATAACCTTCCAAACTTCAACTCTGGAATGTTCTATCTTTTTACTACCTATCTAACAGTTTTTAATATCAATCGTTGTCTTATAAAAAATATTAACGAATAAAAGTAACACCAAATAATTTACTATTTTCAGGATACAAAATCATTTCTCTAAACGGCAGAAAGAATGTTCTATACAAGAACTACACTTACTCCAGGCATGGACCTTCGTTCCGTAACCAGTACTGCTCTCAAAGGTTGGCCAAGAAATGTCAGGCTAAACTTGCGTTAGACAAGGACGGGAATATAAAACAGGCGAACACAGACCATAACCATCCACCGTTGAAATTATTCAAAACAAGTGAAGGAGTTTATTTTAAAACAAGTTATTAGAATGTATCATACTAGCTGTTGTCCGCGGTTCTGCCCGCGTGAATGTCGGTTGTTGTGGATGTTTTTCATCTATCTCGTTGCCATATTGCACAATGATCCGTTTAGCCGTCAAGTCGTGAAAGCGAAACAAACAAACTCACTCACGCATTTATAATATAGTAGTAAGTTAGTTGGTAAGGATATATTACGTATAGGTATTTTTTTATATGTACCAAGATCTCAAACAATTAGTGCTCAGATGCAGTCAGGCCGTATACACCTGAGTAAGGCCCGACTGCACCGAGTAGTAAGTACCGCGGACTAGTACCATGAGTGATATCAATGAGCCGAGAACAGTATTCTACTAAATGTTGTATGCTACATTGTGAAACCTCCCACCACTTTAGTTTTATTATCCTTTCTGTCCATAAAAAGATTGCCTGTGGGAAAACTGATTTTAGCCGTAGGGCCGCCCATTGTACAGAAGTATGTGAAATAATGTTTGTAATTTGTATGTAAGTTGTATACAATAAAGAGTTTTTTCCATCTAAAAATCAAATTTCAGATTAGTAATACCCCCTAAAAATAAATCCGATTTTCTTTTGTTTTATTTTACTAAAGCCGGGTTTGACATTGCAAGGCTGCTCGCGAGGCTGCTAACCTGATGCTCGCATCGAGCAGACAGTCAGTCAGACAACGTTCAATTTGGCTCGCGAGGCAAACGCGCCTCCACATCACGAGCCTGCCTCGCGCGGCATGCCTCTTGATGTCGATACTCGCCTTAAGACTAACTATAGTATTATTGTTTCTTTTGAGCCAGCACGACATACGTTTAATTTTAAGTACTTTATGAGATTAATGTTTATTTATTTTTGAGGTACATTGTATTGTTGTAAACGAATATACCTACTCGTATTATTTTTTCATATAAATTTATGTAACAATCCTTTTTGCTCTTTTTAAATAGGAGAGGAGGCCCTTGCCCAGCAGCTGGAAATATATCGGTTGCTATTATCATTATTAAGTTATGATTATCGTGTAGGTATAGAATAATTTTAAGGTATGTATGTAGTGTTTATCGAGATTGTGTTTTGTGTAATAAAATAAAACAAAGAGATGAGTTTGTTTTACTTCTAGCAAAGTTAAGGCGAAATGAAAGTATAATAATAATAATATTAATCCCTTTATAATATTTTTGTACTATCAGAGTTATGAATCGTTGTCACGTGCAAAATTTAAATAATAACCAAGAAAAATGATGGAATAATTTTTCTTGGTTATTATTTACTATTTGATAAGTACAAAATTATTACTCTAAATGATACAAAAAATATTCTATACAATTTTTTTCCTACTTCCTTATTCGTGTCGATGGTACGATAAATATATCAATTTAATTCGTTTTAAAACATAATTAAGTTTATGTTCATCTTACAAAAATCTGATTTTGATGATTTTTTTACACAAATATATATATTTATAGAATACAGCGATGTATTCTTTTCAAGAGATATTAAATTTATTACAGTCGATGTAAAATAGTATAATTTTGTATGACAACTATCAGTCATTTCAATAATAACTAATAACATTGATTTCAATCATATTACTATTTACAGGGTACAAAATTATTTCTCTAAACGGCAGAAAAAATCTATTTTACAAGGGCTACACTTACTCCAAGCATGGACTTTCGTTTCGTAACCAGTACTGTTCACAAAAATTAGCCAAGAGTTGTCGGGCTAAACTCACGTTAGACAAGGACGGAAATATAGAACAAGCAAATACAGTACATAATCATCCACCGGTGAAGTTATTTAAAACAAGTGATGGAGTCTACCATAAAATAAATATTTAGAATATACCATACCTATCCCTCCAATTGTATGGAGGAGACTCGTGCCCAGTACTGGGATGTTTATGGGTTGAGATGATGATGATGATGATACCTACTGTATTAATAACTCGCGGCTCGTCCCGACTTCGCACGGGTGAAAAGTTTATCCCGTTTTTTTTTCAATAAAATATGTTACCCGCTGATAAATAACGTAGATTTCTAATGGTGAAAGAATTTTTAAAATCAGTCGAACAGTTTTTTTTTTTTTATTTTTTTTTTTATACTACCACGGTGGCAAACAAGCATACGACCCGCCTGATGGTAAGCAGTTACCGTAGCCTATGGACGTTTGCAACACCAGGGGTGTCACTCACAATTTGTATTCGTTACATACAAAAATACAAATCTATCCTCATTATAATATTACGAGTAGTGTAGATGTATGTGTGTTTATATCTACCAAGTTTGTAAACAAGTCTACAAACTTATGCCACAGTCATAAGTTTTTATGCCACAGCAAGTAGCTGGGTGGGGTGGCCTATTGTTGATAAATACCTTGTTTTTTTTATCAACAATATTTTCTTTCTTCTATACTAATGCTAAATGGTTACAACAACTAAGCACAAAACAGAATCAACTAGTACTGCAGATATAGTACTTTAAGGTGGTATTCCACTTATATACTGGGTCAGTTTTCAAGGACTTGATAAATAATTTATACTGAGTTGATCTAAAATTGTATTAGGTTTTCATATTTGAGGACTATATTCCAGAGTAGCAATACTTATCTACTGTGAATGTTTAAGTGCATGCAATTGTGCAAAGTTTTCAATCACAGGCTGATTGAAAACATGGGTGAAACTTAAATGATTTCGGAATTATGTCAATAAAGTATTATTATTATCTAAAAACAATTTTGATATTTATACACTAAAACTAACAAAATGTATTTATCGTAGTGAATCTGAGTTAATATAAAATAACTATATATTACGTCATCCATTAAAAATTTGGTATCTATATTTTAGATAAGTACCTACTTATATGTTTTGGATTAGTATTGTTTGTGTAAATATATTTAAGTGAATGTATGTAACGTGTGATTTTATTTTATGTAATAAAATAAAATAAAGAGATATCTTTGTTTTACTTCCAGAAAAGTGGTGTCTGGGTAATTAAAAAAATAGTAATTTTAACATCCGCGATTAGCATTTTATAATTGCACCGGGTTTTTTTAATAAACTAAAATATACTTACCATGTCAATATTTTCTAAACATTTGATTGCTATCTAATTTTCAGGGCATTTCGAAATCATTACACTGAATGGAAAAAGCATAATTTTGTATGACAACCACACTTATTCAAAGATGGGCGGTTCAGTGCGTAACCGATATTGTTCCAGCAAATCTTCTAAGCACTGTTCCGCTAGGATAATGTTAACTGCCGATGGACAAAGCTTATATCAAGTATACGGGTCTCACAACCATCCACCACCCAACATCTACAGATCAGCAAGGGGACAGTATTTTAAATTAAATTAAGCTCTGTCCTGTATTTCAAAACATTGTGTCAGGATTAGATGAGAAAAGTAAGCTTTATTAGTTAATTAAATGATTTGGGTTAAAAAAATATATAAGTACAATTATTGCTAAAACGATTGTTATTGCCATGTTGGCACCGAAGATGAATTAAAACCACTGTGTATTTAGTACACGAAATACAACTTTTGTTTTAGATAATTTAATATATAAATACAGGTTTTTTATTACAATGTTTGTACTTCAGAGTCTCGTTCAATAAATAATAAAGGAAAACAATAAATAACATGATATTATTTCACGGACATGTACTAAGTGTCTTGACCTTAAATTTGTCATAAATACTTTAAATTCTTACACCTACTGCATTATATTTATAATAAAGTAGAATTAATTATTATTGTCTCTTTTTTAATAAAGCGATTATATTATATGTATATACGCAATCTTACTCACTTATCCCAAAATGCTTCTTTTTAGTCATTTTGTCCATCAAATATCTGCGATTACCTATTATTTTATGCTGATGGGAACCTGGTAATTTATCACACAGGATCATCCTGTCAGGATTATCTCCATACAATGATGTCGGGCCCCATGTTAGCTCTGCATTTTTTCTTTTCGATTTAATTTATGTTTGTGCTTTAAACAAAAAAGTAATTGCATCGCGTTTTTTTACGCTCTTAAACTTGATTTGGCTTAATATAATGCGTATAGTACTCGTAATGTACTGGTCTGTTGGTCTACTGGTTAGTGATTACGTAGAGCTAGTTTTTGTTCTGTCTGGGTATAATACAAATCTATGTAAATGAAAATGAAACCCCCCTAAATGTATGTATGCGCATAGCTTCCGATCGACTGTACCAAATTAGTTTCTTTTTGTGTTGGTAATTGTCAGGACAAGGTTTGTATAGAATAAATTAAAAAGAAAAAAAATATGGTGGTATGAAGTTCGCCGGGTCACCAAGTTAATATGTTTATCATGGTTGCCATAGTACCGGTTCCCAGGCTTGCTTGTTTATATGACGCCCTATATCTAATCTAAAAATAAGTTTTTTTTTTCCATGATCCGTCATTGGCGAAGTAGCACAGACAGAACAGCCTGGAAGACCATCAGACGTGCCTCCAGCAACTACTTCACGGACACATTACTTAACTCAAATACCACGGAAAGATGGGAAGGTTATACGAAGACATTGTTTTTCCTGCTACGTTAAAGAGAAAAGGAAAGGAAACGCTCTGAAAGCCAAGAAAGTGAATAGAGAATGTGTGGAATGTGGCAGATGTTACTGTTTAGCATGTTTCAATGACGTGCACCAATACTCAGCATACTTAAATAATTAAATACAGATTTGAGGCGCTCAAAGTCAGTAGCACTCGCTGTTTTTTTTTATATACTACCTGAGTGGCAAAAAGCATACGGCCCGTCTGATGTTAAGCAGTAACCGTAGCCTATGGACGCTTGCAATACCAGAGCTGAGGTATCACTTGTGTATTGCTGACCCATTTTTTTTACACCAGGGCTTTAAGATAGGGTATCCCTGGGATAGGAAGACTTTCGTCTTCGGGAATCGATCAGCGGGTTAAACTACCAAAGGTGCGATAGCCCTATAAGTGGGTGACTGCATAATGGTATTTTATCCGAGCGTTTCCGTGCTGCATAGGGCACGTCGTTAGAACATGACAGAGGTCTACAATATGGGCTTATAAAATAACTCGTATGGTTAGTTGCCAACCTGGTGACAGGTTGGCAACTAACCATACGATAAGAGGAGAAAGACTGTATTGGAGGTAGCACGAAGAGAGGTAGGGCACCATACTAGCGAGCAAGCCCGACTGGGGAAGGACCTCCACCTTACAGAAGACCACAGCCAAATGACTACACACAGCGGTGTAGTTGTGTTCCTGTGTGTGAGTACAGGTCTCCAGCGCTCATTTAGGAATGCGTTTTGAAAGAAACGTATTCCTATCCCAGGGTTACTTCCATCTTAAAGCCCTTGTGTTAAAAAATGGGTTGGCAACACGCAAGTAATACCTCTGGTAATGCAAGCGTCTATAGGCTACGGATACTGCTTAACATCAGGCGGGCCGTATGCTTGTTTGCCATCCAAGTAGTATAAAAAAAAAAAAAAAAAAAAGCACTCAGCTTATTTTTTGGTTACTTTGCCCTTTACTAATGCGTGACTTGTAATGGATTCCCACATGGAACAAACAATAAATAATAATAATAATAATGATTTATTTAATAAAAATAATTGTGTGATCCTGAAACGGTTGTTCCGATTTGTGATTTCGTTGTTTTTGTAATAAATTAGCTTTTCTTGGTTTTATATTTTCTTTTAAAGTAGTATACTGGCCTGTTGGACAAGTGGTGAGTGACATTGACTGCTAAGCCAAAGGTCGTGGGTTCTATTCCCAGCCAAGATGTGGATTTTATTTGCATGATGGGTACAATTCTTTGTTCTGTGTCCGACTGTTATGTAAAAAAAGTATGTAAGTATTTAGTATTACAATAATAATAGTTTTAGGACAACTCACACACCGCCATCTGATTCCAAACTAGGCAAAGCCTGTACTATGGCAACCAGACAACTGATAAACATACATCATTAGTAGCATAAGAGTGTGTACCTACCAGTTGCCTGGTTGTATATTTTATGTGAATAGTCACAAGAAAATATTAAAAAAAAACATGTTTACTTTTTACCGCAGTTTTAACTCAATTCCAAACTCTTGCACTTGTTAAGCAATAATCCAATGCATTTGAAAATAAAAGCTTTTTATTTGCTTATAAATTTTGTCCTAAATATAGTCCATGTTATTGATTAGACAGGAAACCTGTTACTGCAGATTTCAGTTTCTCTTCAGTTAGTTTTAAACAATTCTTTATGTATAATAATGTATATAAGAAAAGAAATAAACTTTTTTAAATTTTTAAATCATTCTCTTTTTTTTTTTACCTAACCCGTTACCAACTTATCAGACTGGCCCGTTGATCTAGTGGTTAGACCTGACTGCTAAGCCGGATGTTATGGGTTCGATTTCTACACGGGACAAAACTTTGTGAGATCCATAAATGTTTGTTTCTAGTCTAGGTGTAATTTTTGACCGTGCGGTAGTTGTCTTTAAAAAAAAGAAAAAAAAATAGATAGGTTGAATAATCTTTATTTTGATTTGTTTTATTGTTTTAATAAAGACAACTCCCGCACTAGAGAACAAGCTCTGTGTTGCGGGGGTTTTTACAAACATACAATTAACGGACACAAATTACACCCAGACTCAGAACAATTCTTTGTGGGTCACACAAAGTTTTGTCCTGTATGGGAATCGAACCCAACACCCACAACCTCGTGCACAGCAGGCGCATACTGCGGCCACTGGACCACCGAGGCAGTCGATTGAAAAACGAATTACAAAAATATATAATTATAGTTAGGTTCGTGTATCGATAGATCTCCAAGATTAAACAAGCTTGTCTAAAATCACAGCAAGACTCCTTTGCACCTCGGAAAGCACCTGATTTTTCTCCGGTTGTGGATGTCGAAAAACACTTAAAGCCGTTAGTTCTGCGCCTGATCTCTCTCGCCGGATTGCTATCCCATCGGACTATGAGAGTGAAGGAATACTTAATGAGCGCACCTGTGTGTGCGCACACGCTTGTGCACTATAAAATGTCATGTGCAGTTGGCTAACCTCCGTTGAGAATTAAGATTGGCTGCCGTGACCGGAAACGGTCTGGCCGAATACTATTACTGTAATTATTTTTAGGTAATATTGTATTGTAAGGCATTTATTTCTTAAGCTTTATCTTTCAGAGCAGTGGGAGTACTCGCCACTGCTCTGTAGTCACCTCAAACGTTCTACCACTGTCATATCAACAAATGTAACTAATACAATAGTCATTAAGTACATACATAATACGTAATAATATATTGTTATTTTACAGTTGATTATACACCGGTATTAACAAAATCCCGGTTTGGGAATCCGGTAATTTTAATAGGTCCACACCGGTTTAATAAATGGAGTGGCAGCAAGGGTCCTCGCGCTAGATGGAACTGCCTTAAAACTGGATGCTGTAAAGCTCATATCATCACAATGGACAACCAAATAGTCTTTTATAAAAGTGAACATAATCACGCTGAGCTTGTCCATCGGCTGCCCGCGACCAGCACCAGCCCCTCTAGACAAGTGGCAGAAACGGTAGTAGATATCAATAGAATACAAGAACCAAAGAATGGGATCGACATAAGTTTACAACAATAATAATAATTTATAATTTGATTCAACGTATATAAAATCTGAAATTGGTAGCCAAATGTCAGTGTTTTCTATAAGATGAAACGTAACGTCAGAATAGTACATTATTCTCCCTATAATTTTGGCCAAGTGGCACTTATGACGAACGAATTCATAGGTACTTGTAATACTACTTAAACGTAGCGAATACTAACACCTTGTTATCTACAAAATGGCTGATATTTAATCAGCTGGAATATTTTGCGGAAGTCTTGACTGTAATATTTTGTTTTTTTCCGCAATTAGTATTGATTTGGAGCTTATGCCACTTGTCTAAGCCCTTAGGTCATCGGTTCATCTTGTTAGAGGCCTGCCCAAGCAGCGTGATTTTAATCTTCAACATTTTCTAAAAACTGTTTAATAGGCCTTCAGAGCTTATGAAGGGACGAGGGACAACGATTTATATCCTAAAAGTGTTGGTTACTTATAATTGTTATTCACTAATACCGGCTCCATAACTGCTAGCCAAAGTTTTCTCTGAAAGGTCTGACTTATGTAATTATTTTGCATAATTATTATCATGTAAAATTTAGATGCTACAAAACAATGTAATTTTTTACTTAATTAATAAACATATTTAATAAAACATGTATGTAGTTATGATATTTTATTTATTATAACTGCCCTAATTATTTTATTCATTATTCAATATTTATTACAAGACCGCATTTAACTATTCTTTTGAATAGAGCTTTTTTAATTAAAGCGTGATGGTTTAGTATTTAGATATTTAATGTACAGTACTCAGTACTCGTAGTTTTCAGGACTCGTATAGTCCTGAAAACTACGACTAATATATGACCACTAATATACATTACGGATGATGAAGAAAAGCTATGTTATTGTATAACGAATATACATATTCGAAGTGGGGCGGTTTGGCACACATCCTGTATTGTACAAGTCCGAACGATTGTCCAATAAATATAAAGTTACTCAAAGACCGAAAAAGAAAAAGAGAAGTCTTTTCTAAACATGTGATTGCTGTAATCTTATTTTCAGGGCATTTCGAAATCATTACACTGAATGGAAAAAGCATAATTTTGTATGACAACCACACTTATTCAAAGATGGGCGGTTCAGTGCGTAACCGATATTGTTCCAGCAAATCTTCTAAGCACTGTTCCGCTAGGATAATGTTGACTGCCGATGGACAACATTTATATCAAGTATACGGGTCTCACAACCATCCACCACCCAACATCTACAGATCAGCAAGTGGACAGTATTTTAAATTAAATTAAATTAAATTAGCTCTGTTCTATATTTTTAAGAACACTGTCGTTCCCCATTGAGTAAACTATTTATATCCAGGAAAAAAACTGTCATGATTTTTTCCAAGGATTAGATGTAAAAAAGTAACAGATAAAATTATATAAGTCACCGAATAACTTAAATCATTTTGGTAAAAAAAGTAGGTTTAAATATTTATAACATAATTGTTATAATGAAATAAAATAAATGATTATTGTGTTTATGACAACGCTGTTGTGGAAATAGTAACTTTTTTCAATTTAGTGAAGGTCCTTTGTTTATTTGTAAGTAGGTATAGTAATTTTAAAGACTGGAGTTTTTTTAATGCTTAAGTAGTAGAATTAGGCTTATGCCCAGCAGGTTACGTCTTTCGGCTGCTAACAAGAAAAAGAAAAATAGGTAATTTTCTTTAAAAAAACGAGTACTAATTGCAATTAGGTAAAAGTTTATTTTTCTACGTTTTGGCATGTAAAATGCAAACGCGTTATACTTTACTTTGTAAATGTGTATCGTGAGTTATCTAAGCGTTTAGTCCGAGTCATCTCACGATGCTAAGCCAACGCATTAAGCCTTGCGATCCAGTGTGGCAATGTAGGTATCTATTGTTTTGGGGACCTTTCCTTAGAGCTGCTTAATCTTCTATTTAATAATATCTTAATTATTTATTTTTTATAGTTGAATTTCTTTAAATTTAATTTATCTTTTATCTAGGTTATTGCTTGTACATAGTTTAGATTAAGCTGCTTCTATTTTAATAACTATTATTTAAAAACATATTTGATCAGCTGATTTGGGATTATTGTATAACTTATCTCGCATTATATAATCTTTCATGATACTTTTGTTTTCTATTTGAACAGACATTAAACCTAAAGGATGAGTAATATTTATATAAATTAAAATTTAAGAATATTACAAACACTTATTCGCTTCTCCCAAAGTGCTCTATCTTGTCATTCTGTCTATTAATGACTGCAACTACCTATATTTATGCAGTTAGGAGTTGTGCGCCATAAAGCCTGCGTTTTTCCTTCTCTATTTAATTTATTTTTGTAATTAGGTTAAGTCAATTTAAATAAGTTTTTAATATTATTTTGTATATAGAGTACGTTTATTTAACAAAAAGACAACATTTATAGGTGTATGCTTATTTTTTTAGAGACGTGTTAGTATTAGTGTTTAACTCTAAAATAACAAAGAGGGTAAGAAATAAAAACTTAATTTGAATTAGAAAATACTGACAATATTATTTGCTTTAAATTTTACTATAACCAAATTAAGTTTTATATTTTAACCTCATTATTATTTAAGGGTTAAACACCTCGGCCGCTGAAGATTGCCAGAAGAGCCATTTATTATTTTGCAGGTATATACGAGTAAGCTTGTGGTTTTTTATGACTTATGAAATTACAAAAGTAAACACATTGCTGGCTTGTTTCATACGGGAAGTACTCGCCACTGCTCAGAAGTCAACTCATACATACTACCACTGTCATCTCAATAAATGTAACTAATACAATAGTCATTAAGTACCTACATAATATTTAATAATTTATTTTTATTTTACAGTTGATGATATGCCGATATTTTCAAAATCCCGATTTGGGAATCCGGTAATTTTAATGGGTTCACACCGGTTTAATAAATGGAGTCGCAGCAAAGGTGCTCGCGCTAGATGGAACTGCGTTAAAACTGGATGCTGTAAAGCTCATATAATCACCGTGGAAGACGTAATAGTCTACTATCAACGTGAACATAATCACTAAGAATGTACTTCATCATTATCACCATCGCAGCCGAAAAAAGTCCACTGCTGGCCATAGACCTTCCCAAAGATTTGATCTAGCTTCCATCGGCTGCCCAAAACCTATACCAGGTCATCGGTTCACTGTGTTAGATGCCTGCCGCTGCATCATTTCAATATTCAACAATTTCCAAAACTCTGCTTAATAGGCCAACAGAGTTTATTTGGGATGCATTTCTTAAAAAAGAACTTTTTCTTAACTATGTTATCGGCGTTATGTGTTCTAGTGATTAAACAATGTGAAATGATATAATGTTTTTTTTTAAACCATATTTGCACGATATACAGTAACAATTGAATGAAAATTGAACAATAGTCAGGCAGGAAATTTAGTAGTAGAATACCTCAAGAAAATGTTTGTTTTCCTAGACACTGCAGCCGATATACGATTTTACGTTTGGATAGATACTCATTACTACATCTCGGTATTGGTCATAGGTCATAGGTAGGGTTGCCAGTTCGCCAAACCTAAGGGCCGGACAGACCAGCCAGTTTGGCCGGACATTTGAGTAAAAAGGCCGGACACCCTACATTATTGAGGATTTTGTGTCTCAGTATTAATAGATACGACAAAAAAGTTGTGATTGAATATATATTAAGGAGACTTGAATTCTGTCTTCTGTATTCTCGTTTGCGGATTGTAAAAAGCCTAACAAAAGCCGGACAAGCCGGACACCGTTTATTTTGGCCGTACACGCAATCAAAAAGCCTAACTATGTCCGGCTTTATTCGGACGCCTGGCAACGCTAGTCATAGGTATATATATATACCTATGACCAATAGCTTTGTATAGGACAAAGCTATTGGTCATAGGTATATATATACGTGACTCTAGCCACACTTGGCGGAAAAACCGTCGCCGATCTTACGCGGCGGAACGCAAGTACATTTAATGGCATATCAATTTCAGGGCCATTGTGCAGAAGATTGGTCGCTCCGTCAACGGTCACCCGTTAACGGAAATTTCCGTCAAGAGTAGGTAAGGCCAATTTTTTATGTGGCCTAATATCCCACTTCAAAATTATCCCACTAATTAGAACTATTCTGTAATAGATAATAATTACTTAAATATATTCTTGAAACTAAAAATATTATCTATGGAAAATTATTATATATTTATTGTATTCGGAATCTATTTAAAAATATTATTTATAGTTTACTTTAAATCCAGGGTTTTTCAGATCTCAGACCGGTATTTACATTGTCACGATACGGTAGACCGGTGATAATGATTGGTCGGTACCGGTATAATAAACGGAAAACCAATGGACGACGTGCCAGATGGGCTTGTGTCAGAACCGGCGTCGGATGCAGAGCTATACTTATCACGTGGGAAAATCAAATAATGCAATACGTACATAAACATAATCATTAGGATACCACCGGTATACAATATTTTATGTAATTATAAAAAAATATCCTGAGACTAGACAAGACTGGGGTAGGGATTCCCAAGGTTCTTTTGTTCTATTCTTGTTTGTTCTTGTTTTATTCTTTTGTTCTAAAAAGATATGAATCTCATACATTTATTCTCAAGTTACTCCAACGATTTTTTTTAGTTACATATTATTTTTTACTTTGATAATATTTTAATATTAACATTTCACATTTCATGGAGTAGTTTGGGAACTCTTTTTGGAGTACTTTGGGAATAATCCTGTGGTAGTAAGTTAAATAAAACGTTCAAATCAATATATACCCTGTAATATTATAAATTAGTTACTCCCTTTTTATAATCATCTTTTAAAACTCTAACACATCTTTATGAAAACATACATTTTGCGCCAAAATCAGCCATTTTTTGTTTTTATAATTTTAATGAAGCCAGTAAATTTCACGCAATAAAGACAAATGTAAAAGTTACAAGGGAACATATTGACAGACATATAAACCTACATCCTGATTAAACACTGCTGTATTTATCCTAGAATAAAACTATTTTGCATTAACTGTTTGTTTTATTAACAAATTGGTATCTACCCACTTATCATGTTTTAAAACCCTGTAGGTAAATTAGCTGACATCATCTTTTTGGCTTAACTTTATTATTTATGACCTCCATAAGAGTTATTTGTAACCTATATTTTTTTAAATGCATATTTGCTTAGATATAGATTTCAAGTATGATGAATGTGATAGATAATACGGAACGTGATGATGCAGAAAGAGATAGATGAAAAAAAGCTACTACGCCACTGTTGACGGTAACAGATTCCGCGCGCTAGTGCAATATCTACGTCTTTATACGACGCATAGCTTGGAGACGTATCGTATGTGGTCGTGATCCTCAGTAGTAAGGGAACGACGATGATGATGATGATGATGATAAAATACATTTAAATATTATAGTTCCATCCGTACTAGAACCGAATGGTTTGGCACGTGACGATAGGAAAAGACCTGACGGTATGACATTTTTTCCTTGAAAGTTGGGCAGGCGTTTGGCATGGGACGCAACGTGCGTCGATACCTTTGCGCCATTACATCTTCCGAGTACAGCGGGTTTTGCTGCAGCTGTTGAGACTTTTAAGCGGCGCAAATACTGTATATTAATTGGTAATAACGTATTTGAGCCGTTTAGGGTCAAGACAATTGGTTCATGGGGTCCGAGCGCTCGCTTCCTTTTTAGGGAAATAGCGAAACGACTGATCTACGCTTCGCGTGACCAGAAGGCCGGCCTGTTTCTCGCACAGAGAATCAGCATTGCCATTCAACGTGGCATTGCCGCCAGCCTTTTGGGCACTTTTCCAGTTGACAGTGATGCGGATGAATATTATGACGCCTAAACGTTTTATTTATTTAATTAGGTTTCCGTATTTAGATTTAGTTAGTTTAAATAAGTTTTTAATATTATTCTTGTTTTAATATTAATAAATATCTAAAGGAAAATAAAAAAATGTATATATATATATTATAGTAACTCGACAATTTCAATTAGATACTGAAAGTCTACAAATATAAATTATATATAATTTATGTTTTTTTTCAGGACTATGTGAACTTATCAACATAAATGGAAAAAATGTATTTCTATACGATCAATATACTTATTCAAAAAGCGGTCACTCGGTCCGATTCCGGTATTGTTCGAGCAAGAAGAAGAATTGTCCTGCAAGAATTATGTTCAACGATAATGGGACTTTAGGCCACGTGGACACCCGACATAACCATCCACCACCAAATATCGTTAGGTCCTCTAATGGAAAGTACTTTAAAATTAAATAATATAACAACCCATATTATATGTTCCACTGCTGGGCGCGGGACGTATTACTGGTAACGGTCAAAAAAGTTAAGAGAAAATATAAAATAAATATATTAATCTACTGACTAAGGGAACGGAATTTTTTCTATGTGTTATTCCAGTATATATACTTTTATATTATTATTATTTTTTGCTTTAAAAAGATAGCTTCGGAACTAGGGAACAAGCCTTGTATCGCGGAGGACTTAACAAACATGGAATTAACGGACACAAAGACTCGGGACAAATTTTGTCCCATGTGGGGATCGAACCCACAACACGCCGTGCAATAGAAAATGGCGAGGTAACGACTTAAGCCACTGAACCAACCGTGCAGTCATATTATCTATCTCTGTGCCAAATTTAATCCAGATCCGTACAGCCGTTTGGCGTGATTGAGTAACAGACATCCAACTGTAGTAGGTAAGCAGTGGTAGCTCAGTGGGAAAGTAACCGAATTGTAACATAATGAGGTGTGGTTCGATCCCGGACTGTAGAACAGTTGTAGGGAAAATTTATACGTACATACTAATTAATTCAGATCGATTCAGTGGTATTTCATCTGAGCGTCTCGGTGCTTCGGAAGTTACATTATAAGTCGGTCCCAAATATTAAACAATCGTTGGATCATCAATCACAATATATTTAAAATCGTTAGTTGCACATACCATTTGCTAACGGTGAAGGAAAACATTGTGAGGAAATTCATAAGTCTTAGAAGAAATTCTAAAGACATGTCTTTAACACCAACTCGTACTGGATCGGTGTGTATGGATTCAATCCTAAACCCTCCGCTCTCTTCATATAGAAGAGGAGACCTGTGCACAGCAGTGGGACATATATTGCTATTATATTATTATTATATCCAGCAGTGACCGGATGTTAAATAGGCTAAATATAACTAGAATAATTATGTTGTTTACTTAAAAAGTTACAAATATTTATGTAGTAATAGTGACTTAGGTAGAATGTAGCTGCTTTAATAATAGAAAATATCATAATATTGTGGACGAGTAAGTACTTATATTAATATAATAATTAATATTTTAATAATATATATTTGTTATTAATTATAACTTTTGTAATTAATTTATATAATAAAGGGAATATTGCTGAAAAATTGATTGTTTTATTTATTGTTAACCAGCTGCTGCCCAAGGGCTCCGCCCGCGTGGATGTCGGTTATCCCGGTAGAAAGTACCCTATGGCCTTTCCCAAAACACCATCAATCTCGTTGCTTAATTTCACTCATATCAGTGCAGCCGTTTAGTTGTGAAAAGGTAATGTGGGGGTTTATATGAAGTTGTGGTTTATTTCAATGATGCACATATTTAAATATATATAACTTTTACTGGTACCAGATTAGACAAATAATTACAATATATATTTCGACCTAACTACATGATTGCGGGGAGACGACTGCTGCGCCACGCTAACCATCGTGCCCTTGTACACAATACTAATGCGTCAGCAGTCTGTCCCCGACAAGTACATTTGTCGTGTCGCCACACTACTTCCCCCAAAATTTTAATAGAAAATTTTATTAAATATAATACAACATAATATTTCAAACAATAAAAACATGATCAAAAATTATGCAGTTCAGCTAATCAACAATTTCAAAGAACTTGTAATGTAAACAGTTGTCACGTATCAACATTAATTCTTACAATGCAAACTCAACAGAAATGCTATAGTGGAGATACGTACTAAGCATGACACATGGCAATAAGCAATTATTAATCTAACCGGCAAAAATCACTCATAATTAGAATAAACAATACGCTTGAACAATTACAATTCACTTCATCTTGCTCTTCATAGGATGCTGATGATCATCTAGCTTTTCGTACGAAGAAGCAAATATTTTGTCTCGTGAAGTTTTTCAACTGTACTCATGCTTTCTCTGGGTCATATAAGTATACCTTTAGCGACATGATCCGCCATCCATCACTTGGTCCATAGTTTTCTCAGTGCTACCAAGCATAGTGCGCTACATACGACGCGTACACTGTCCTGAAGAGTGTTACCGCCGTCTCCCATGTCATTTTCTATCGTCGGAATATGCCGCGTATGACCGCGTTACAATTCCACGATTTTTTCATATCCCATAGAGCGTCGAGTTGTTTTGAGTCGTATGATGATTGCTGTACACGTGCCTGTTCTGTCATCGATGTCTGCTGACGTAATCAGGTCTTCATTCAGCCCTTTTGACTTCAGCAAAAATAAAAAGGGCGAGTCGCCTCCCATAGTGCGTGTTCTTATTACCACCTTGCACGAATCCTGTTGCGTCGCTGCACATGTGCGATCTGGTTACTTCGCTATCAATGTGCGCGGGCTCCTGTGCCACGTTGTCCATGCGAGTGCTCCAATATCCTATATTTTATTGGAAGATTACGTGTTCGTTGTCGACGGGTCACCAATGTGGGGGTTTATATGAAGTTGTGGTTTATTTCAATGATGCACATATTTAAATATATATAACTTTTACTGGTACCAGATTAGACAAATAATTACAATATATATTTCGACCTAACTACATGATTGCGGGGAGACGACTGCTGCGCCACGCTAACCATCGTGCCCTTGTACACAATACTAATGCGTCAGCAGTCTGTCCCCGACAAGTACATTTGTCGTGTCGCCACAGGTAACAAACAAACTAATAAAGAGAATTACTTTCTCATTTATAATATAAGTAAGGGCTTTGTGCTGTAGGTCAATATGGCTATTCTAAGATCTATATTTTTATCATCGTCATCAGCATTGAGCAGACAAACATGTACGCTCAACAGATGCTTGATTAAAAGTCACATTACGAGCTCGAATGCATAACTGGAAGTTTATAACGATGTTCGATCTGTGGGTATTTTTCAGCGTTTTGGTGTTAGTCAAAGTCAAAGCAAAGTCTCGGTTATAGACCATTTTAGACTGAATATTTATAAAAGACATAAAATTATGTAATATAAAGTTAAACTCAAGTTTTAAAATATTACAGATGGACAAATTAAAAAAAAATCTTTTTAATAAAAAAAGTACTGCACTCTGCAGATAATATAGACTTTAATACAATAATCAAACAATAGCATAAGAACAGGCAGTTAACGATGTCCCACCTCACATGCCCAAACACCTTGACGAAGGAGGACGTGATCGCTACCTTCGACAATGCAATTGCAATTGCAAATGCAATGCAGTCAGTGTGGCTGTATTTTTGACCTCAAAAATATAAATTAACTTAGAAGAAGAATGGACGTAAAGTATGACATTGGCTATAAATTATGTTTTTCTTTCCAGTGAATTACAAATACGTATCGATCAACGGAAACAATATAATCTTGTGCAATAAATACACGTTTGCTAAAAAAGGCCGGTGTCCACGTTACCGGTATTGTTCAAGCAAAGCTGCAAAGAAATGTCCCGCAAGGATGGTATTAAACAACGATGGAACTGTGAGATATGCAGAAATAAACTGTCACAATCACCCACCACCAATATTAATAAGAGGACCTAATGGACAGTATTTTAAAAAGAAATTGATGAATTAACAATAATACAACAAATATAACAACAATAAATACAACAGCAAGCAGTACCAATTCAAATGAAGAAATTCAAGCTGTCACTGTCAATAAAATCGATGATACTTATCGATCGTTGCTCTTCTTTCATCATTGAATGCAACCAACCTGATCACGAAGCCTCTGGTTCGATTTTCGGGTTGGACAGAAATATATATTGAGTTTTTCTAATTTATAAGTAATTAAGAAATTTATAATTTTCTTGAAGTTTGGAAATTGGCGGTGTTTACATCCCCGTACTACAAAAAGGGCATAAAGCCGTTGGTTCTATGTCGTATCGCTGTCCAGTTATGTTGGATTGCCGTCCCATAATACTTGAAAAGGGGATAAAGCGTGCACTACATCTGTTTGCGCTAATACTTGTGCACTACATCTCCCACGCAAACAGCTAGTCTCCGTCGAGATTTACCGCGGTGACTGGTGTTCGTTTAGGAAGACATTATATTTATTCTTAAGTATCTTTAATAACCGTTACCAAAGACGCTATTATAGTCATTATTATTAATATATGTACCTACATTTCTTTAAAAATTGTGTTAAGTTCATTTAGCGATTAGTGTATCTGTATAATTATAAGCTATATTATAAGTTATATTATTGTGATCTCAATATATCTAGTCAAACTGAAATCTTAAAGTCAAACCAAGTGAACTGTGGACTAATCATATTCGACAGATCATCCTATGTAGGTATATACACACTTACACTGGATTCGGTACCCGTGTGTCACATACCTTACGAATGGGTTGTAGTTGAAAACGGGTACACATATTATAGTAGAACTTTTGAAGTAATAATTTTATATTGCATAACAACTATTAGCATAAACTCTTTTCGCAGAATATCGTTTGGCATAAACTCATTTAGCATACATTGAAACCCATAATTTTGTAAGTCAGAATCATCTGTACGCATAATTTTGGTATCCATAATAATCACAATGTATAATCATCACATCGCAGAAAGTTCAAAACCATATTCATCTTTTGGCATATATTTCTTATCCTTATCTATTTAAAAGTAGAACCATCATTTCGCATAATTTCGCGCCACCACCAGCCAAAAAAAGGAAAACATTAAATAAAACAAATCGTCTTCAAAATATTATAAATAATCAGTCGGATTACACAGAAGTTGGGTACCTTAAAGCAATAGGAGCTAATATAAGATTAGTTTAATTTTGTTTTCTGATTAATTTAATTGTTTTTTTTTAGTAATTGTAATAAATAAAAGTTGATTTAATGATAATTATTTGGTTTTTATATCCTTGCCCATGAGAGCATGTTCGTTTCTGGCACTCGCCGGCCGCTGCCGCGGCACGCTCGCTTCGCTCGCTCGGCTCGTGCATAAGAGGTCACAGTTCTAACCTAACCTAACCTACGCATTTTTAAAGAAGAAAGTAACCCAATCTATATTATTCTAATTGAAATTCTATGATCTTCATAGTATGCCTAGTCAAATTATGCCAAATAATCTGTACTCTAAATGAACGTTATGCTAAATGAAATTATACAAAATTTTAACTATGCCAAAGGTAATTATGACAATAAAAATTCTACTATCTTAAATGTATGCCATTCTAAATTCGGTCATAAGCACATTATGCCTAAAAATATTTATGTCAAATATTTTTTATGCCTAATAAATGATCGACTAAAGAAGTTTCTGCGAAGTCAGTTATCCCAAATAGGTTTCGGAGTATCAAGTTTCTACCAAATAGACCGCACCCGTTGAAAACCAGTGCCAAACTACTGCTTGGCACACGCTGAACTGGACACCTATTTGGAGCAGCTGTGAGGCACACAGTGCTTTGTTTGCAATATTTCATATCGTTTAAGATTTTTGTTTTGTTTTTGTCGTTCAAATGTTTTGTTTAACTTTTTATTTTTAGTGTTTCTAACTATTGTATATGTTAGTAGGTACGTAAGCATATGCATTTGAATTGCACTGTTTCCGTTGGCTGCACCTAATAAATTATTCTGTCTTTCTTCTGTATGCAACCAAAATACTATTTCCTTTATGACTATTGGCAAAAAAGTAATTTTTATGGCTCCCACTAAAAATAAAATTTGCTGATTGATTCGCTGACTGGCACGGACAGGGGTAAAATCTGGGTAAAGTACTGGTAAGGTTACTTTGTTCAATCGTCAGATAGTTATTTTGTAAAACTGAAAGTAAATCTTATGTCCAATCTTCGTTTGGTGGCAGTGCTGGTAGCCGCTTGAGAATGTAACCGATTTGTACACTTGAGGTATAAGTTGGTTCCTAGATGGCAGTACCCATGGGAATTTCATTTCGTGGAATTTATAGTACTATTCAGATGATTTACTATCTACTAACAGTTTGATCACAAACATGCATGTTGTGCGTGTCTATTGGCAAAAGAGGAGACTCGTGCCGTGCAGTTCGAACATAATATTTATATGGGCTGCTATTGTCCATCTTATTAGTGATCACTCGGTATGTTTTCCATCACACGCACTATGTCATTAAAGAAGCCTCGAGTCTAGCAGGTGGTTATTTTATACTAATACTAGCTGACCCAGCAAACGTTGTTTTGCTACTAAAATATAGGGGTTGATCGTAGTGGGGGGAAAATTAAGGGTTGTATGTATTTTTTTAATGTTAAATCATAAAACATTAAAAACAAAAGAATATGTCTAAAAAATAAAAAAATAATGTAGGGGTGGACGACCCCTAAAAGTTAGGGGGATGAAAATGGCCGATTCTCAGACCTACTCAATATGCTCACAAAATTTCATGAGAATCGGTCGAGCCGTTTCGGAGGAGTACGGGAACGAACATTGTGACACGAGAATTTTATATGTAAGATTATTTTGTTATTTTAAGCGATTAGAATTTGTAACAAATATGAATCTCATAAATCTAGTCACATCTTATTAACTTTTATTGTAAGTCAAATAAAAATCTAATTTATCTAATTGAAAGAAACAAAAATGATGCTGATGAGCAGTGGCCATTGTTGCCAGCAATTAATTTTTAAATAAAAATTCTAGACGTGTGTTTGTGTATGTGTTTGTAAGAATGTATTTATTTATTATTTAAGAAACTAATGTGTACACTGACGGATACATTAACTGCATCAAAATACATAATTACTATCGAATTGAATAATTGAATGAATGATCGTTTGAAAGTCCATGTGTCACGCCATTAATGCAGGTGATGTGTTCGTCAGTATAAGATGTGTGGTAAAAGATGATTGCTATTTTGTGTTATGTATGGTTTGAATCATATTAAATGTCTGTAAAATTAAACTGATAGTATTTTTTTATACAAAAATAAGTGCCATAACTATATGAATTCCTACTGAGCAATGAAACTACGTGTCAAGCCGACGACAATGTTTTGTTTAAATATTTATTTTTTCAGAACAATACGAAATTATCTCGATCGGTGGCAAGAAGATAATATTGTACGACAAATATACGTATTCTAAGAGTGGTCCCTCGCCCCGATACCGACATTGTTCCAGCAAAGTGTCGAAGGGGTGCAATGCGAAGATAATATTAGACGATGATGGAAATATAGTATCAACACTATTTAATCATACACATCCTCCACCCCAAATTTTCAAAGCGGGTGATGGACAATACTTCAAGTACTAAATAACGGGCCGATTCCGTCCAACATCAGTCAGATCCAAATTATTTATTTTCTGTTAGCCAGATATGTACCTACCTATATATTGTGCATTACCATTTAGGATACAAAAAAATATTAAATTTGCATTTTTGACAGAGTTATTTAGGTCGTCTTTTTTCCCAGATTAAATTTTGGGCCGCGACCGACTATTTATTAACCATTCTGCTAATTTACGGATAGCTCAATTGAATCTGAATTGATTCTTAATTCAATCTCAGTAGCATTTTTGGTATTCTGCTAATAAATTTAAGACCAATAGTTAGAAAAGCAATGGTCTTGAATTATTAGCATTTTTGGAATTACATTATTGGTTTTCTGCTAAATAATTTAAGAACAATCGTTTTCCAACTGTGGTCTTAAATTTATTAGCAGAATTCCAAAAATGCAGAAATTCAATTGAGCCATCCGTAAATTAGCAGAATTAAGGCCCAGGTATAGGTCAGTTGTGTATTGATTAGTCATTTTTGTATTATTCAGTAGGTACGGTTAAAAAACTCTTTGATTGAATAAAACCCATATAGAAAGAACCGGTTTTTTTTAAAGCCGTCTGTGATTTTATTATAAATTCTAACTCGCAGAGTAATATATTTTTTTATTTTTTAGACAGTATCTATAAATGTAAGAGAAAACTGCATTGTGGCAAACATAAATGATAATTTTATTCTATTTTCCTAAATAAGGTTTTCATAATACATGTTTATAAAATTAAACTAATAGTGTTTTTATAAACTATAAAAATAAGTCATTATAATATAATATAATCCCATCTCTGCAACACCCTAAGTTCACTGGTAGAAAATGCCTAAGGCATTAAGTCCGCCTCTTAATAATATTGTGCAGAAAGTTAAAATAAATAAATAGATATGGGAGAATTACCCAGTTAGCCGATATTTTATGTTTGAAAAACCTTTTTTCAGAACAATACAAAATTATTACAATCAACGGCAAGAATATAATTTTATACGACAATCATACTTATTCTAAAGGTGGACCTTCGGCACGATACCGACATTGTTCCAGCAAAGTCTCGAAGAAGTGCAATGCGAAGATAGTGTTGGACGATGACGGACGTATAATATCAATGCTCTCTAATCACACACATCCTCCACCAAAAATGTATGCAGCTGGCAATGGGGTATACTTTAAATTCTAAATAACTAGCTGATTCGGCTCGCCATTATCTATGTAGAGCTCTTAATACATGGTCGTGGAAATAGAGGCAAGGAAAGCTATCTACTCGTATATGCAGAGGTCAATCACACAAAGTTGGAGACCATTCAATATCTCGATAACATCATGGAGAAGGAGTGTGACAGAACATAAGTCACCAATTTTCTTGACAAAATATTGGCATTATACGAGCGAGCCCGACTAGGCAAGGACCTCCAATTCAGAAAACCACAGCTAAATGTAGCTATAAGTTAATATTAAGAAACACTATGTATTTTTTATAATAAATAAAATAAATAACTACTCACAGTGGTGTAATTGTATTTCTGTGCGTGAGTACAGTATCCATTGCTGATTTAGGTATGTGTTTTTTTATACTACTTGGTTGGCAAACAAGCATACGGTCCATGATATCTTAATGATAAGCAGTTAGCCTATAGACGCTTTCAATACCAGAGGTATAAGTTGAGAGTTGTCGACCCATTTCTTTACACCAGGGCTTTTAAGATGGAATATCCCTGGGATAGAAAACGCATACCTAAATGAGCGCTGATGACCTGTTTATTTTAATTTTCTGCCTGTAAAATGTTGTTTTGGACACTTACTAGGTTTCAACTCGTCGCCAACGATTTTTGTTTGAATTGTAATTCAAAATCATACTGTAAATCTATAAAATATAGTTGGTACCTATATCATATTTCTTTTTATTAGCTTTTATGGCTACGCGGCACAAACTTGCTTCAAATACCGGGGTATTTAAATTTATTTTTAAACTCCTAATCAGCTGCAAAGTTCAGCCTTCGCAGCTACTCGTATTATGATTTTCTGTCAAAGGCATTTTTTTTTCTTTTTAAAAAACAACTCCCGCACTAGAGAACAAGCTCTGTGTCGCGGGGGTCTTTACAAACATACAATTAACGGACACAAATTACACCCAGACTCAGAACAATTCTTTGTGGGTCACACAAAGTTTTGTCCTGTGTGGGAATCGAACCCACAACCTCGTGCACAGCAGGCACATACTGCGGCCACTGGACCACCGAGGCAGTCAAGCATTGATCATGTAATAGGGAATTATGACCGGTATATGACAAATAGCTCGCCCACTAGTACGTGGGAATTAACGTACTTGCCGAAAGGTAAGTATTATACCTTCTATTGAATACCCTTTACTGCACGGTTGGTTTACTGGCCTAAGTGGTTACCGCGCCATTCGCCACTGCGCGGCATGTTGTAGATTAGATTCCCACATTAGATAAATAAGTATTTGTTCCAAGTCTGGATGAACTGATGATGAACGTAAATTGTATGCTAGTAAAGTCCCCAGGACACAGGGCGTGTTTCCTAGTTCGAAAGTAGTAGTAAAAGACAAGAAAAAAACAATACCTATACTTCTGCCTACACCTGCTGAAACTGAAGCCCATAGGTAGACTAGCAGGAGATGATTTTCAGCTTAAAAGCTATTGGATTCCCAGGAGTATCTGTTGTAAACGTACAAGTTGGTATAATGCCTTTTCCCTCAAATTTATCTATATATAGTAAGTCTAAAATCTATCTAAATAAGACCTGCGCAAAGTTAACTTTCTTATTTGAAATAAGCTTTCTAATAGGAAAAGTGAATTTGCACAGGTCATGACTTTTAGCTTTATAAAGACAAATAGCTTCGAATAATTTTATAGTTCTATGTTTATGTTTTATTTTAGCACAGTACCAAGTCATCAAGATCAATGGCAAAGACTTAATTTTGTACAACAAACACACATTTTCTAAGAGTGGTCCTTCAGCTCGATATCGGTATTGTTCCAGCAAACTGTCGAAGAGGTGTCCTGCAAAGATAAAATTGGACGAATACCAACGTATAATATCAATGCCATTTAACCACACACACCCTCCACCGAAAATTTATAAAACAGCTGATGGGAAATACTTTAAATTTAACGAAGTAATTGACTCCGCGTTTACACGTCCAGTCTAAAAAGACCTCTCAAAACTAGGGACTTGCTTATTAATGACAGGTCACCGATAACAATGAACGTAATTTACCACCTTATGCACCGATTCTAAGTATATTTGATTTAGTAACTGTTTTACTATCTATATTTAAAAAAAAGATTTGTTCATTAAGGTTATTTTTTTACTAAAAACGTAGGTATATCTAATAAAATTAATTCTTATTATAAGAAAATTTAAAGCGCGAACGTTTGTCAAGATGATGTTTCTTTACGCAAAAACTACTGAACGGATTTTGATGAATATTTACCGTGTTATAGGTTATATATCAAATAGCACGAGGGTCAAGTATGCGGGCTAAGCCGCGGGCAGAAGCTAGTTTTATTTTTTTAAATTTACATAGGTATATGTGCAGTGCATGCCATTATGAAACCATTGTGTTAGTTATTTTGTTATTTTGAATCTATAATAAAACAAATTACATGTCTCTACAATTTTATTTCTATTCTATCCTCAGCCACAATACCTTCCTCTTGAATTGCTATCAACCGCTGTCTGTACCTCTGTACGCTTCGATCTTCTAAACAACGCAATGGATTTTCACTTTTATTAAGAGAATTTCTTACGGCAGGTTTATTTGTATACATGAATATTATAATAGAGTCAAGCCGAAAAATTTCAATGATTTGTAATATCGTAAAAATATATCGTGGCTTGTGATTAATAAGGCCACAAGTAAACATATAGTGTACCAAACCCATACAATACATGTCAAAATATCAAAGCCTGCTATTCCGACTATTCCACCAAACATATCGAAGTAAACATCTGTCTCTTCCACTCTAGTTCGTTAACATAATTACATAAATTCGTTATTGGTGTAGAACTGAAGACGCGCTTGTTAAACTACTATATTGGCTTAAAAGAAGAGCAAACTACTTTTAAATTTGATAATAGCAATACATATACACTCACTGCTTTCATCTATCAAGAGGGAGAGAGAGCTGATAAATGGATGGATGGATGGATGTTTGTTACTCTTTCACGTGAAAACTACTGATTGCATCTGGATTAAATTTGGCACAGAGATAGATTATGGTCTGGAATAACACATAGGCTTACAGCGATACTTTTTACAGCGATAACCGACATCCACGCGGGCGGAGCCGCGGGCAACAACTAGTATTTATAAATTTCATCTCATAAAGATTTGTGTGATGAGCGTGGGTGGGAATCGAACCCACGACCTCCAGCGTAGCAGTCAAAGTCACTAAGCACTAGACCAATAGATCAGTCAAACATAATACTTCATATAGATTAACATACATTGATGGGCATCAATGTTAATTTGCGGGAGTTTGTTCCAGGAAGACAATGATTGTTCATAGGTCACCCTGGATGAAACTCGGGCCTCATGCGTACAAATCACCGCTTTTAAATTTATTTTGTATTATTTTTAGGGTTGAGAACAGAAATCAGATCGCCAACAGCAACTAGAACAACTAAAACTGATAAAATAACTGCTGTTCTTGCATACCGGCAAGCAGCTAAAGTAAAAAACATCACCTCAATTCGATACCGGTTTTGCAGCAACAAATCTAAAGAGGATTGTCAACCGGAGGTGGTTTTGGACGACAATGGATGTACAGCACACGTTTACGCTTGTTTTAACCATCCACCACCAGACATCATTGAAACACCTGAAGGAGAAGTTTTTAAGTTAAGATAAAAATAAATATAAATTAAAAATTAATATATATCATGTACCTACTTTGTCCTTTATGCATATCAACGCGTCCGAATGCGTTAATACTTTAATGAGCATTTCTGCGTTCGGGCGTAAGGATCCTAGCCCAAAATAAGTTTATACTTTTAAAAAGGTTTTTTAAAATACAAACATTTATAGTGTATTTTTGTTATTTTGGGTTTACAAACATCTCCTGGCCATCTATTGACTTCATCATCACGACCTAGGAATATATTACCCATCAAGATAAATCAACAAATCTAAAAACATCGCGGCTTTCTTGTTTCGTTGAAGAGTTCTCGTGGCCACCTTCTGACTTTATCATCCTGAACATCCACCTAGTAATATAGTATTCGTCAAGATAAATCCAAAATACCCAAACACGACAGGCTATCTTGCTTCGTTAAAGAGTTGATTATGGCCACCTTCCTACTTCAACATCACGTCCTGAACACTCATCTAAGAGTAAAGTACTTGTCAATATAAATCCTACGAACCTAAAACACGACGCGGCTATCTTGTTTCATTGAAGAGTTGGCATATAGCCACCTTCCGACTTAATCATCACGTCCTGAACACCCGTCTAGGAAAAAAGTACCTACCTGTTATGATAAATCCTACGAACCAAAACACGACGCTTCTATCTTTTTTCGTTGAAGAGTTCCTATGGCCACCTTCTGACTACATCATCAGACCACCTCCATGGTACGATATTATTGCTATGATATAGATGGGTTATCGCATAGTGGTATTTCATCTGAGCGTCTCCGTGCTTCGGAGGGCACGTTAAAAGTCGGTCCCGACTGTTATCAGTCGTCAGATCACGACAGAGGCCTAAATATGGGCGATCTAAATACTCTGTGACCAGGTTGGCCACTAACCAAACGATAAGAAGAAGAAGATTGCATTGTCACCAAAGTTACGTCGGTATACCAAATTTCAGCTCAATCAAACACCGGGATGTGCTTCAAATCTAGCTTATAAGATTTGACCTAAACAAACTAATATTTTTAAATCAAATTATTATTATGAAACGTTAAGCTTTAATTGTTACTTACACACGAATATTTAATTAATACTGAATTATATAACATCATATTATAATTATTAAAAAAAAACAATCCAATGTTTATTGATAAAAATATATATTATTATTAATTAAGGTATGTATAATATATACATTATATTGAAATGTATACTCATGGAATCAATTTGAATTACCTATTTAATAACTTTAAACGAGCAATTGTTGTATATTAATAATACAATTTAATAAAAACTACGAGCAAAGCTTAGTCGACCAAGTCCTATTGTTTTTAATCTAACCAGTCTGATGGTAAGCGGTTCTTATCACCCCCAACAATATTATGAAGAAAGATAAACTACTCATACTGAGCAGTATTCAGTTTTGTTTCCATGTTTTGGTGTGTAGGTACTTGCTTATAGATTTTAAGTATGAATGTGATAGATAATATCGAACGTAATGATACAGGGAAAGAGATAGTGATAGATGAAATCAAGTTACTTAGCTACTGTTGAAGGTAACAATTTCCGCGTCTTTCTTACTTTAATATCATTTCAAAGTTAAAGTCAAACTCATTTATTCATTTAGATCAAATACATGATATTTATGAACGTCATATAAACAAATGCCAGCATTCTTTTTTCCTACGGCTAATTCGGTAAATAGGGTTGGGCCTCGAGAAGATTTGGCAAGAAACTCGGGCCACTCTTTTTAATCGCCAGAGTATAACATTTACAATTAAGTATGAGTTAAAATATTAGTATTAACAAAAAGGGAAGGGAATCAATAAACCATACAAAATTAAATTTAGGTAAAAATATGTAAGTACTAAAGAAACAATAAACAATGAAGAAAAAAATGAATTTAGCTTTCCCCTGTATGGCAATGAGGGATCCATTCCTTTTGTATGCATAAGATAGAAACGTGTCCAGATCACATTGCGATCTAAGTATAATCTAAAACCTATATCTTATTTATTTAAAAATAAATCATGCCAAGATTGACCAGCCACCCCAAGTACCACGTGCGGACCAGCCGCCACCATTTTCTTCGCCATATTGCACACCACAAGTAATGGCATTCCAGTGAGTATGACAATCCAGGACATAATAAAAAAAAGAAACTAAATAAAAAGTCAGTAATGATCACAAAACGTCTCTATATGACAAATTAAAAATGTATTTATTTTCTTATATAATTCTGCATCAATTAAAAAAAAAGAAAAGCAACTAACCCCATGACTTTTTATCATTTAAAAAGTTATTAATAGTATTACCTTTGCTTAAAAGATGTTTTTTACTGCTAGTTTGAATTTTTGTAAGGGTAGGTTCATAACTTGAATAGGTAGTTTGTTATAAAAACGTACCCCGAGTCACCGAGTCCCGCACTATACGCAGGCGGTTATACGTACCAACAAGTTTGTGTGTTTCTTGTGTTGATTGTATGAATGTCACTGTTTTTACAAAACAGGTGTATATTTTGTTTAACGAACATGATGTTGGCTAAAATGTACTGAGATGCAACTGTAAGAATGCCTATTTCTTTAAACATTTCTCTAAGTGAAACTGTAAGCGGAACGGTGCCCAGCAGAGAGACATTATTTTATGGGTTGCTATTATTATTATATTTGAGTATTATCTAAAAAATTTCAATCAGATAACTACCGATATCATAAAGGTTTTTAAATTATTATTTTTTTACAGGAGCATACCAAATCATAAAAGTCAACGGCAGAAATGTGGTTTTTCATCAGAAATTTACATATTCTAATCACGGACGTGTGTCTAGATACCGGTATTGTTCGCGAAAGTCTTCGGGTTATTGCCCTGCGAGGGTATCGTTAAATGATGATGGGATCATAGAAGTGTACGATTGTCACAATGATCCACCTCCTAAACTTTTTCAAACAATTAAAGGGGATTATATTAGAATACCTTGAAAGGAGTTATTAATATCCCCTGCAAGATTAATAATATCCCCCCCAAGCAGATTGTTACGCTATCACGGCTTAACCACTGAATTAATTTTGATAACATTTAATATCAAGATAGCTTAACACTGGCATTAAGAAAAACATAGGCCTAGGCATAATTTATTTATAAATAATATGTATGTAGTTGTCAGGTCAGTCAATGTATGAGTTGTCCCAAAATATTATAATAAATCTTATTATTTATTTATTTATTTATTTATATTTATAATCAGAACGACAAAACATCAATTACACTGATTACATTAAAGATAACAAAATAATAAACCTTTCATTCCGTCATCTCACAAAACCTCATGCATGCTGACAAAATCATCTTCCATTCTTTTATTATTTATTTTTTTATTATTCTTATATTATTATTCTTCAGCTAGTCTGGCTTTAATTTCCTAGTTTTATGTATTCCATCTAAACTATATTTAAGTCTGGGTATAATTTATATAGGTTTGTCTAACAGACTTAAAACCAAGCATTTTAGTATTTTACAGGACGACCATACAAAATTATTACGATTAATATTAACACATTGATTCTGTTTAAGAAATACACATTTGCTAGAAATGGGCATTACCTTAGATATTGTTTAAGTAGATCTTCTAAAAAATGCCACCACAAAAGAAATTCATAATTTTATTGTCGTAATCATTCTCCTTTTAAAAATTTAAAAACAAAATACGGGCAGTACTTATATTAGAAAATATTAGAACTGTTTTATAAGCTCATTACTTATATAATTATATCGTGGCCATTTCATAATTGACCACAACATGAATTGGTCGATCATTTCATGAAATGCCACAGTTTCATAAAATGTTACTTGCAGTTTCCCAACACGTGTAGTGAGCCATTGAGAAATTGTAAATTAAAAATTATTGGGTTACATAAAAAAGTATACCTACATATTTTCGGCAAGTGAGGTAGTCCACTTAGAGCACCCGTCCGAAAAGCACCTGCGCCCTAGCCTAGTCCACGAAGAGCACCCATCAGTATTATTATAAATCTGAACCCACGAAGAGCACCTGCCAAAAATATTGATGGGTGTTCTTCGTGGACTAGGCTAGGTGCTATTCGCGCAGGTGCTATTCGGACGGGTGCTCTAAGTGGACTACCTCCGGCAAGTAGCCGGCGCGAGCGCAGACGAGTGTATTGGTCCGGTGCAGATAACGAACACCGCGACAACGTATTCGCGTTATATATTTTAGTATTGAATAATAAATAGTTATGCAATATAAGAGCACACTTACGGCCTAATGCAAGTGTATCGAGACTTACCAGACCAGACACAAAGAGAGACGGATATAAGTAAGGATAGAAACCATAAATCATTTTATATAAAATCCTTGCAAACCTTCGCTGGACACGTTCAATCATCATGCTGTACTTACTTGTTCTCATGCGGATTATTATTATTAATTAATTTGTATTGTGTTATCTGAAATAAAACATTTAATACTCTTTCAGGTATACATAGATTTATCACCCTGAACGGAAGAAGGGTATTGTTATACAAAAACTACACATTTTCAAGAAAAGGCCCATCTGCATTGAACCAATACTGTTCCAAGAAATGCTCCTTAAACTGTCCAGCAAAGGTTTTCTTGAAAAAGGATGGGTCTATATCTCGTGTTGATAGTCGACATAATCACCCACCACCCCGTATCTTTGAAACACCTGATGGCTCTTGTCATACTGCGCTACATAAAGAGATAATAATAGATCAATTCAACTTTTAAAGGTTTTTTACCTTTAAAAGTTGAATTGATCTATTATTATCTCTCTAGGCCAGGGGCTTTACCATGAGGTTCTTATAGCTATTCATTTTCAAACTTAATTTTAATATTTGCAAGATGTAAAATGTTTTGTCTAGCTTTATCGTTCCCACTTGCTCCTACTCGGTTCTCCTACTGGAGCACGAGGACTAATATGTCGACATTTAAATTAAAATCGAAATGAAATCGCTATAAAGACGTCATAGTGCGGCCACTGTTCTGATAAATTCACAATGATTGTAAATAACCACGGTAACTGCTTAGTATTAGGCGGGCCGTATGCTTATTAGCCACCTAAGTGGCATAAAAATGTACTTATCATATATTATTATAAAGTAAATCTGAACTAAGTTAAATAAAATATTTATATATTTGTAGACACTTGCATATTGTATAAAATTATTAAAGTGTGCGTAAATTCTTTGTAACGCCATCTTTGACGTAGTATGCAATGAATTAATAGGGACTACACAAAGAACCGCAACAAAAGTTTATGTATTGTGATCTCTCTATATAACTCCGTGCAAGGACAGGATCTGTCTTTAAAAAATAAAAATTTCTGCAATTTTTTTGATAATAATTTCTGTACATTTGCTGTGCATAAACTATGTAACCTACAAATTTTTGTGTACATAATTAATAAAATATTAATTAACTATGTAATACTATGAATTTACGTTTATCCCTCTACCGGGATCTGCCTCTCATTAGTACTCGAGACAAAGTAGAAGGCTCATATCGATGACATGTATATCTTCAACGACCAAACGATGTAGAGTTAGACTCGGTTGGTCGGTTTGGTTGGGGATATTAGGTATGTGCACACTGTAGTACTACTGATATTATTGTTTTACGATGTATTTTATTTGAAGGAAACTGTTTTAGTTGATACCTACTTTTTATATTTAATTTGAATGCTATCATAACAATTAACATAAAGTTTCCTCCCCATTTTTCTGTGTTAGGTAATTCTAACAGAGCACGTTATTTTTACAACTAATACCAATTACGCATTGCCTGTGTGATAGTAACCACTGACCGTAGCCATTCAGAATACGTATAATTTGGTATACTGGCAGCTGGCGAGACATGATCTTTCTTTGGCATGCTAACTCCTTTCTTTAGGCAATTAGCTAGTGTCAAAAGTGCGAGAATTGACTGAGTAAATTGATATTTTATTTGATAAACTTCAGGTTCAATCCCGTACACGAAAATCCCTACAGGAAAAGGAAATCATCTTGTTTTGGTTAATGGAAACAGCTTCGCTGTACGAGGAAATGATAGATTATCATATTATTGTTCGAAGAAAGCCACGAAAGGCTGCAAAGCCAAACTGAAGCTGAACCAAATGGGACAAATCGTGGCCTCTGATCTAGCACACAATCACATAGCAAGATTTCAAAAGGTTGCACCTGGTCGATTCATTAAAATATGAGATTTCAAATAGCTGGTAAACCTAATTGTGCCTAAATTATTCCTGTACATTTACTGTGCGTAATCTATGTAACATACCTACCCAATTTTGTGTCCAAAATAAATAAAATATTAATTTGCCCTCTACTAGGATTTGCCTCTAATTATTTACTTAAACCAAATACGAAGCTGATGACGACTTATATCTATATCCTCAACGACCAAACGGTGTAAACTTAGACACGGTGTGATTGGTTTAGTCGCTGGGGATATTATATGTGTAAGTGATATTATTTTTATACGATATCTTTTGTTTTAAGAAAACGGGCTTAATTGATACCTAGTTTTTTTATGCTTATTTTGTACTATATGCTGTTATAATTAAAATAAAAGTTCTTTCACTATGTTAATTTCGGTAGATATTAAATAAGCATTGTCTGAGTGATGGTAAGCAATGACGGTGGCATTTGTCCACTAAAAATACAAGCATCACTTGCGTGTTGCCAGTTTTGTATAAAAGTGAAGATACTACACTGACAGCCTACGAAACAAGGTCTTATTATTATTTTGCATGTTTCCTTTTTCCTATAGGTAAGTAGAACAGCTAGCATCAAAATTATAAGTATTGACTGAGTTAAGCTTTTCAGGTTCAATCCCATACACGATAATGCCTTCAGGAAAAGGGAAGAACCTTATTTTGGTTAAGGGAAACACATTCGCTGTACGAGGTTCTAACTCATTACTATACTACTGTTCGAAAAAGAGCAAGAAAGGATGTAAGGCCAAGGTGTGGCTGAACATAGAGGGACAGATCGTGGCATATGAATTGACACACAATCACAAGCCCCCAACAATTCATGAGATTGCACCTGGTCAATTCATTAAAATTTGTGACTAGCTGGAACAAGAATAGCTGTTAGGTGTACCTAATCTATTTGATTTATTTTTTTCTTTACATTTGCTGTGCATTGTGTTATCCACATATTTTTGTATACTTAATAAATATTAATTTACTATAGTTTTCCTTAAATTATTTAAGTACGAGTATAGTTCCTCTGCCACGATTTGCTTTTGAATATATATATTTACTCGGAAGTATGACGACTCATGTCCATATCCCTCATACACACTTTGGTCGTTAGGGATATAATGTGTGAGTATATTTCATTAAAGTGTAGTTCTATTATTGTTTTACACTTACCTCCATTAAAGGCAAGTAGAATAGCTAGAGCGTCGAAATTGTAAGAAATGACTGAGCAAATTTTTTCAGATTCTATTCCGTATACCACAATGCCTTTAGGTAAAGGAAATTACCTTATTTTGGTTAATGAAAAACACATTCTCAGAACGAAGTTCTAACACATTGTTATATTACTGTTCAAAGAAGTCTACAACAGACTACAAGGTCACGCTAAGGTTGAACCCAGAGAGACAAATTGTGGCTTCAATCGTGACGCAGAAACATATGCCACCAATATTTTTTGCATCGCGTGGCAGATTAGTTACATTAAGAGACTGACAAAGAGAGAAGAGACGTAGGGAACCATACAAGCAAGCAAGCTCGACTGGTTACTGCGTGTTATTTGACCTGTTTTCCCCCAGTTGGGCTTGACAAAATTATATTAGCAAACTATTCAACTAACCGATTCTTTTCAGGTATAATCCCGTACAAGACGTTACCTACAAGAAAAGGAAAGCAACTTATTTTAGTGAATGGAAACACGTTCTCTGTTCAGGGTTCTAACGAGTTGTTATATTACTGTTCAAAGAAGTCTATGAAGGGTTGCAAGGCCAGGTTGTGGCTAAATAAGGAGCGTCAGATCGTTGCTGCGGAACTGACACACAATCACATGCCTCCAATTATTCATGAGACTGCATCTGGGGAACTTTATAAAGTAAGATACTGAAGATAGCTGCTAGAGTACTAAATATTCTATTCGCTAATTTGATATTGCAGTCATTGCTCAGACAAAATGACATGATGAGCTTGGCTCTTAGGCTGCGTTTCCATCAGAGATTTGTGAAGATGCGTGGCGAGGTATGTGTTTGCTAAGAGCTAATAGAATCGCTTCATTTACCTAGCCTCACTCAGCGCAGCGATTCTATTGGTTCTTAACAACCCATCCCTTGCTACGCATCTTCGCACGTCTCTAATGGAAAGGCTGCCTTAATGCATTTAATAAACAGTGGGAGATCTTAGTCGTGCCTATGGAAGAACGAAAAGGAGGCCTTGACCCTGCTTCAATAGGAAAATAATAGCTGCTAATAAAAAAATTCTGTGGGTATATAAGTTATTTTGTTCACATAAGTTATTTAGTTCAAATAATTACCATGTAACAGGTATTAGAGTCAAATGTAGTTGAATTGTGAGAATCCTTCTTTTTAAGTCGATTAAAAATATGGGGTGTTTTCAATAGAAGTAGATTGTTTTTATGAAATGTTCTGCATTTTTGTAAATGTATTAAATATTATGTAGCCTAATTTACCCGTTTTTATTTATTGATTAGAGACAAAGATAAGATTATGTCAATACATCAGTTAATATTAATGTTCTTATAAAATGGAAAATAACGATAATAGTTTTTTTTATTTAAATACCGATAATGGCATGTTTTTCTATTGAATTAACAGCAAAAACATAATTATGCTCTCTTGTAGGACGGCATTCTGTTAAAAGACGGCTTTAGATAATAGCTAACACAGAATAGAAATGGTTAAATAGTGGCCGCTGGCCCATCGGATCAAATGTCGAAGTTTTTGTATACGTGAGACATTGCATTCTCACCATATAATAAGGATCCTATAAGAAGGTCCGTCCTACTGGCAGTACAGGCAGTATTGTCAGCGAGAATACAACATTGCCTAAGCTTTATTTCAGTCGACTCTTCTCAACTTTGGCACCAGTCTAATCGGGAACATTTAACCCCATCTCTTTAAGAACTCAGAGCTACTTACATAAAATTTACCTAAAAATTGTCTGACTGATTATTTTCAGGTTTCATCCCATACCACATGATTCCATCAGGAAAAGGAAAACATCTAATTTTGCTGCAAGGAAACACATTCTCTGTTCAGAGTCGTAACGATTTGCTATATTACTGTTCAAAGAAGACAAGGATGGGTTGTAGGGCCAAGTTAATACTGAACCAGGACCGTCAGATAGAGGCCTCGGACCTGAGACACAATCACATACCTCCAGTGATTCATCAAACTAAGTCTGGGCAATTCATTAAAATTAAAGAATAAAATATTTTAAAGTATTCCTACGGAAATCCGAGGATCATGCTGAGAGATGTAACAGTTCTAATATATACTGTAATAGAGTTATTTAGATCGTCCATATTTAGGCCTCTGTTGTGATCTAACGACTGTGAACAGTCGGGACCGACTTTTAAAGTGCCCTCCGAAGCACGGAGAGGTTCGGATGGAATACCACTATGCGGTCACCCATCTATAGGGTTACCGCGCCATTGGTTGCCGCTGATTGTTTCCGAACAGCAGTGCACATGATGATAATGAAGAATGTATTTGCTCATATGATTATTTTTCCTTACATTTACGGTATATAAACTTATACTTATTAGTCTTAGAATAACGTAATATTGGACACCATATTAAATATGTTTGTTTATTAAATAAAATCTTTGGTATTCTTACAGACATTTTTTTTTATGGATCTTTATTATGACATTGTACAACACCCTCGATCGTAATTTGCCTTATATTCTTCCAACTAGTTTTTATCCGCGGATTCGCTCGCGCGTTCAAATGATTTTTAGCGGAATAAAGCCTATGTATTCCAGACTATAATCTATCTCTATAACAAATTTCATCAAGATCCGTTCAGCTAATTTAGCATGATCAAGTAACAAACATTCATCCATCCATCAAAACTTTTGCATTAAAATATTAGAATAGATGTTATAGATGATTTGGCTCCGTCGCGTTCTGCACAGTCTACGACGCTGTTGAAGACTTGTAAGCAAACAATTTGTTCTTTGAGATATTAATATATGTAGATTTGTACATAAAAATCTTAATTTTGTACTAAAATCTGTGTGAAAGTATTTCGTATATTCTCTATTGAATAATTTTCAGATAGTTTATAGTCGAGTAATTAAAAAACCATAGTGATGTTAATAAACCAATCAAAGTTTTTTTTAACCGATAGGCTGTTTTCTAAGGCCTTGTTTCTGTAGCATATTAGAAAGCGGCTCTTGAGCTGTATAACACTTTCGTATTTAAAAATCCTAGTTAATAAATAGAATTTTGTTGGTTAAGAACAGTCTAATATCCCTTCAAATGTATGGAGGAGACCGGTGCCCAGCAGTGGGACGTTTATGGGTTGAGATGGAAGAACAGTCTTAAATTCGCTCTCACTAAGTCATACACTTTACTGACCAATCAAATTAAAATTTAATATAAATTAATATAAAATGCTCATTTTCTTTACAGATTATCGTGTACAATTCCTGCCTACTCGCCAGGGTGGACATCTTTTGCTTCTAAACAAATTTACGTATTCAAAAACAAACAAATTTTCTACCATATATTACTGTTCCAGTAAATTATCCCAACAGTGTAGAGCTAAAGTAAAACTGAGAGACGGCAAACTGACTGTCTGCTCAGAAGAACATAACCATCCAGAGCCTTTAGATGTAGATGGGCAAGTTAGGAAGGTTACAAAAAAAAGGTGCGAGTTTCAGTTACTTGTTGGTTCATAAATGACACTTCATGAATCTTGTCTTTGCCTACAGCTGTTTATGGACAGTTGAGAATGTTCACGTATGGTTTACAGATCATCACTCAGCGTAGGTACTGCCCCAGTTTTAGCAGCAGTGACTGCCAATACATCATTTATTGACATGTGATGTGTCGTGGCTGCGCTCTTTACTCTTAATATAATACTAGTTATTCCGCGCAGTTTTACACGCGTTAAATTTGGATTGTGATATTACATTAACTGGAACTGGAACTGGAAGACGAAGCGTGGGCAGGCCTCCAACAAGGTGGACCGACGACCTGGTTAAGGTTGCGGGCAACCGATGGACGAGGTCGGCTCAGGATCGAGAGTTGTGGAAAACCTTGGGGGAGGCCTATGTCCAGCAGTGGACGTCTTTTGGCTGAAATGATGATGATGATGATGATGATTACATTAACCGCGTAGCCTATTATTTTTATCAATAATAGGGTTATCAAATGCATTTTTTTTATAAAAACGACTGGTAGTTCCGGCGATTAGCGCCTTCAAACAAACTCTTTAGCTTTATACGTATATTATAAGTATAAATATTCTACTTCCCAAGACTCCAATTAAATCATCAGCAGCTGCAGGAAACCCCGAACCCCTAAATAGTTATGCTTATTGCGCTTGCGTATAAAGCCGTGGACAGACCATTACAAAGTCCACACTAAACAACAACGGCAACGCGTGAGTGACACCCCTGGTGTTGCAAACGTCCATAGGCTACGGTAACTGCTTACCATCAGGCGGGCCGTATGCTTGTTTGCCACCTTGGTAGTATAAAAAAAAATTCGTATTTCGTTTTTTAAAATTTTGGGGCAAATATACAAACTCACGATATGATTGATTTAAAATTAATTATTTTTAAAATGACAGTTAATTTACCACTGTAATAAAGCTTCTTACTCAACCTAACAGAAAGGTAATTTTATCATTCCGATAATACCTATATTATGATTTGTTATTCAATGTATAAATAATAATAATAACACTCTATCAATATTAATAAAGACACTTAAAATCGGGCAGGAAAATTATTAAATAATTGTCAATTGCCTTTCTTTAAGACGATTTTTAAAATTGTCTGGGCATTATGAATAATGAGAGCATTTCCCTTCTAATTAGCATACTTACCTAATAATATCGGTACTTATTTAAAAAATAAATTATTTGTTTATGCGGATATGTGTATGATATATTTTGTAGCTATATAAATAAACCATGTTTTTTTTAGATATATAGATATGAAATGTATCGCGATAATTTATTTTATGTTTAACTTTTTTGGTATTTAAATAAATAATAATAGTAATATGTGTATTTTTGTGATATCTGATATAGCACACATACGCTGTCTCGTGGGGACATAATGTACCTGGCTGGTTAGAACGTCACTTTGACAGTTGCACTAAAGCGTGGCAAATTGGCAGAACTGTTGAAATCGCATTACTTGCCGTATCAAAAAATAGAATAGAAGATACTGAACTTGACTGTACTTTTGGTTCAGTGGTTCGACGCTATTTACCAATGCGTGGCGCGTTGTGTTCGATCCCCACACAGCACAAAAAAAATATGAATGTCGTCCCGAGTCTGGGTCCCGACTTTGTGTCCGTTAATTGTATGTTTGGTAAAGTCCCCCGCGAGACAGGGCTTTCCTAGTGCTGGAGTCGTTTTTTTTTTAATAATAAAGAAAGAAGAAAAGAACTGTGATAAAATTATACTGATTACTATTACCAAGTACAGCGTATTGTCAAACCAGTGTATGTGAGTAAACAACAATTCCTACATCCACTTTGATAAAAATGAGACAAAGACAATGAACCAATCACAGGATTGAAAGATTCGCGTCATTGGTTAATATTGTCGAACTATGCACCTTGCAATTGGACCAAGTCAAGACATGCGTGAACTATGCAGCAGACTATTTGTCTTTACTGGGCATAATACCTATTGTAAGACTGTGTAGTCACAGTATATACCTATAACAGTAAGTATTACCTACGTAGTAGGTAGAGTATTGTGCCTATAATTATATGACGTACCTACACGTAACATGCTTACTGCGCATGTGCCCACAAAAATATTTAAAGTTCTACTTTAAAAACGCGCAAATTAATATAAGATAAAAGTTATTTATCTAAAACATGGTAGGTACTGTAGCTAGAGGTTTATTGGTGGTCACTCGCTGGCCATGTGACCATAGTAAAACATCTGGCATTTAGAAAAACAAATGTTTTTAAATATTTAAATGTTGAAGTAAGAAATTACAAGATGAGACTTGGTCGGCTGAAGTATGAGTCATGCCCTGGTTTCCTTGAAGTTCAGACGGTTTTGATACTTGCTTCTGTCATAGTTATAAGCTGGGAAAGTTTGAAGTGAATATAAAATGATGAAAGTCCTAACATAGTTTCATTTGTGGAGGGAAAGTTATAGCTGGAGCAGCCGACGCTGCGATATAAAGGACCTCTCGTAGCTAACGAGTACCACCCCCATAAATCAAAAGGAATCAAAAAAGGTTGGCAGCGGCGCGGCGGGCGCTACAGTACCTACAAAAAGTTGTGGTGATAATCTTAACATTTGAGTAGATTTTGCAAAAGCTCGCCTTGTTTTATTATTAGGTATATCTAATGTAATGTAATTATTTACAGGTTTCAATATAGAAAAAATACGAATAGGCAAACGAAAGAAGCATCTTCTGATGGTCCAAAACTACACTTTTGCACAAACAACAAGCGACCATCGATACTGGAATTGCAGCAGAAAGTATTCATCACAATGTCCAGCTAAATTGCGTTTCAACGACTCTGGGAAACTGATATTTTATGAGATTAGGCATAATCATGCTCCGCCTTCGTTATTTAGAAGTCAAGATGGAAGCTATGTGAAATTGTAGCATTAAGATATTTGTAAGTCGGTTATCGCGATAGTAAGTAGGTACCCTATACCCTTCCTAGGATATATGGTACCTACTATCTATTTTTGCCAAATTTCTAATGGTAGTCTGAAGTGATTCATAAATAGGCGCTTTTGGTGGAACTTGTAGACATGCAGGTGACTCCATGTAGAATAATAGCATTAATTCTTACACATAGAAAATTATTTTATACATAGGCATTAAGTCCGCCTTTATACATCATTTATTGTGCATGATAAAGTATAAATAACACAAAATAAAAGATTTGTTTAGTATTGTTTTATTCAAGCAACGATAAAGTATTCATATTTAAACATATTGTTAAATACCTAGGTGAAGTGCAATAAAGATAAAATAAAGATAAGATAAACTATGATTTTTTTGTTGGGGTAAGTTATTGAAATATTTCTTTTTATTTACTGCTAGATATGTTTCCTTATTATTCTTACATTGTTTAAAGCAGGTTTCCCAAAATATTTTGGACAGCGACCTCTTTACCAAAATGAACCGATATCTTCTCAGACCTCCATAGCCAAATTACTTTATAAATGATGGGTATTATTAGTTTTATTTCCTATTGATACAAAATCCTTACCAATTAAAAACTTTGCGGTCGGTTAGGTGTACTTACTTGCTTTTATTATCAAAATTTTACAAAATATATAAATGTAACATTCAGTAAATATCAAGTGTAATTAAAAGTTTCGAATATTATAATAGCAAACCATATAATATGTCGCATTGCTGGGCACGGGTCTCCCCTACTCTATCAACTCTATAACCCTCTATGGGTTAACACACGTTGACCTAATGCCAGTTGGTACATCAGACATGTCTTTAGAATTACTTTAAAAACATTCGAATATTAACTTGTGTTAATTAACAGGGGACGATTTTTATTCTCGTCGACCCTCAAACTCTGTTTTCATTTATGTTGACCCCTAGGAAACCGAATTCCATATAGACCACTTTAGGAATTAAGGTTTAAAGGAAAGTTTCTAGTTAACAGGATCGTTTGTTATACAGAATCGCATAGGTATAACAGAATAGATTAATTTAGAATATTTGGTAGAAAACCAAATTAAATGTTTAAAGGCAAAACAAAATTAAAAATCATCTAGCCTATGTTTTTTTTAAGCTATTTCAAAAATGTTTTTTTGAGAACCAGTTCGTGTTGTTTTGTATGATTTTACTTTAACTAATTTGTGAAATAACTATTTAAGTACTTTTATGTTTTTCGTAACTTACCTGTTTCTACTCAAATATACATATGTAGTGTATGATGATATATGATTATATCATATTGACTTTATAAGTACTTAGATAATTAGTTTACTTATATTAGCGCGTGCCAATGCTGTTTTGAATAAAAATAAATAAAATCAGTCATTAAGTCATTTTTTATTTAATTAATATTAACACTCAGCGCCATGCGGTCCGCCGGCGCGGCCCGTACGTTTTCAAGTCCAGCACGCCACCTGTATGTTGCACTGAATAAGTCTAGCACGCCGTACGGGCTGCCGGCAGACCGTATCTTTCGCGCCTAAATGCAATAAAACAGTTAAAACAGAATAGTTAAAAGAAGATGCATTCATTGCTACAGTAAAAAGAAAGACGAAGGTTTGACAAATGTGAGAAAGAAGCATGTAAAGTATAACAAAGAAAGTTGGTGTTTTGCCAACGTCCATAGTGCCATTATACGACAATAGTAATGTAATTACAGTAATAAAACGATGCTTCTTTCATTAAAAAATGTTTTTTTATTTCCTCAATTAACCCCTTTGAATTTGAAGGTACAGCAATTTTTATTTTGTAGGTATGAAAGTAAACTTTGCATCTGGTAACTTTCTGTTTCTGTAACAGCAGGCCACGCACTACAAAATTAATATGAAAATGCGAGGTTACAGCGGACCGCATGGCCTGCTAGTAAAAGTAAACGATGAGCCCGCCAGCCGCCCATATGGCCTGCTAGACTCGATGTAGTATTTTCACCTTGGCGTGCACGGTTAGGCAAAGTTTTGGACATCGGCGTACCACATGGTCTGCTGCACTGGAAAATATTGTATAAGGGTGGCGGTGAGACTGTTAATACCTAATGAAAATTCACTCATGGCCGTCTGATCACAAACTAGACAGAGCATGAAGCATGGCAACCATATGGTAAAAATATTTGACTGCATATGGTTTAGTGGCTAAAAAAGGATTGCCATTCGCAAGTGTTTTGAAAATTCATTTATAGCACACACATACATAGTTTATTAAATTAACGTCAATCCATTCCCCCGTATTCCTTTCAGGTATTTACTACGAAATATTAAGAACATCGAGCGGTAAACAAGTGATGCTGTTCGAAAACTGAACTCGTGAGTAATGTTATACAAAATCTTGATTCAGGTAAGTTAGTAACAGTAATATTTTTCGATATGACCAGGGCGTTTGATTTCGTGTCACATAAGCTATTGCTAAGTAAATTGGAGCAATATGGAATAAGAGGAACAGCACTAAGTTGGTTAAAAACATATCTAGAAGGTAGAAAACAGGCAGTTGAAGTTAATTATATAAATGGAAACAAAGAACTTCAAAGTTGTCGGTCCACCTTTGAAGTTAACAACTCTGGTGTTCCACAAGGTAGTGTCTTGGGGCCATTATTGTTTCTTCTGTATATTAATGACCTACCCAAGGTTACACATAATTCCTGCATTTTATTTGCTGACGATATTTCATTAATAATAACACATAATAATACAACTGACATTGATTGCTATAACATTGAAATTAATAAATCTATTGAAAATATAATAAAATGGCTTGACAATAATAATCTTCATATTAATTTATCTAAAACTAATTTTATTCAATTCAGCACCTATAATCGAATAAATAAAAAATTAAACATAACCTACAATGATCATCAGTTACTTGAAGTAAATGACACTACATTCCTTGGAATCACTTTAGACAAATACTTTAATTGGAAAGCGCACGTTGACAAAGTATGCAACAAACTAAATAGATTTGTCTATGTGCTTTATAAGCTGAGAAATACGTCTTCTCAAAAAACCGTACTTACAGCTTACCATGGATACGTATCTTCAGTTTTGAGTTATGGTCTTGTATTATGGGGAAACTCCACAAATGTGCAAAGAGCCTTTCTAGCACAAAAAAAATGTTTTAGAGCAATTGCTGGCATACCACCGTGGGAATCATGCAAACCATTATACAAGGAGTATCGGATACTTACATTACCCTGTATGTATATTCTGGAGGCAGCTAAATTTGTCAAATTAAATCCTAGTCTGTTCTCAACAGCTAAGGATATATTTCCAAGAAACACTAGGGATCCAAATAGGATTGTAATACCTAGAGTACCAAGGACCACGATGTACATGAAAAATTGTTACGCCATGTGTGGGCGGATATATAATAAAATACCTAATGATATCAAAGGTCTACTACCCACTAGCAAATTTAATAAAGCTCTTAAATCGTGGTTGCTAGAAAAACGATTTTACTCTGTATCCGAATTTATAAAATAATGATAATGTAATAAATAATTAATTAATAATGGGCTTAATCATAATATAATATAATAATTGCTGTCTGGTGGTCAATGTAATGATAATCTATGTGTATGTAATCTCAATGTGTTAACAATTCGATTTTTGATTATTAATTTTTATTGATGTCTGTTTAATATAATGCATGTCCTCAAATATTTGTATGCCTTATTGAGGCAGAATGTATAAGGAAACTAGTTTATATTGTTACCATCTCATTGTTATACCTGCATTCTGAACAAATAAATATTATTATTATTATTATTATTATTATAAAATTACACCTTCTCCAACAGTTGGAAGTCTAGATGCTGGTATTGTTCTAGAAGAAAGAGCCTGAAATGTAAAGCCAGTGTTATTATGGACAAAGACGGGCATATTTGTAAATATAACACATACCATAATCATTGAGGATGGAATTAATTGTTATGGGGCAGTACTAACTACCAGTCACATTTTCATAGATCTAGGTATTAATTTTTTAAAATATATATAGATGAAAACAAGAAATATACATTTAATATGCGAATAAGCTATCGGTTAGGAATTCAGAGATGGAATCTTCTTTATGATGCGCGCCATAGCCATGATTAGATACCGCCTTTTGTATCAGTGGCCTCTTCAAGAGGATACTATATACTATACCTATTAATTTCTCAATAGGACTAAAAATAAAAATTATAATTTTTGTCAATCTCATGAATAATTAAATAATGATTTTCTGAGTCAGTTAGGATAAAAATTGATTCTACGTATTATAATTTTAGAAGTGTTGTAGTTAAATAATAATTATTAATTTAAACCAATTCCGATTTGTTATCAGAATAATTTTATATGTGTTTCCGAACGTAGCCCTTTGACAATGTCAAGTACGTCAAAATGCCAAGTCAGTTTGACGGATGACGGGTAATAAAATAACGTAAATAAACAGTTTGCTTCACAATATTCGTATCAATTTACATTATTTTAACGATAAATATTTGGTATTCAAAGTGTGATTGTGAATATTACAGTGTAATATTAGTGAAAACAAAATAAATGTGGTAGTTTGTGTAACATAACCTAAAATATTGTTCACTTAGTTTGAAAAGTTTCAAAAATGAAATGTTTAGAGATATTAATCACTGTAAGGAATAAGTTGCATATTTAACAAATTAGATTATAAAACAGGCCATTTTTTGAAGTTTTGTTATGCTTTTAAAAGAAAAAAGAGCGCGTATTTCTATGACAACAGATTTGGTGAGTACCTAGCTGTAATCTTTCTGTTCCTATCTTTTATATTTTTTAAATTATAGAACATTGTGCTGTACAAGTAGTCATATCATTAATATTATTTACTTTAGCTAGATAATATTTTATTAATATTTCATGCATAAATTAATTATTTTATTTTTTTACTATCTAGGCAGTGTGGTGTGACCTACTTTAATGTTTCTTATAAGTATTATGTCATAATGATTATTACTATAATTAGGCTACACCATAAAAAAAAATTATTAGATATTTGCTAACAAATTATTCAACCTTTGGAGTCTCTACAATATTTTTTACAGAAATTTGTCTTAATAACTATTCTATAAAAAGTTAATTAAAAGCTAAATCTGTCAATTTATACTATAAGACACCGAGGTAATATTATTAGATAATAGTAGTTACCCAATTTCTCGAAAACAGTAAATGACTACTTGATAACTAAACATCAAACTTAAATTTTTCCAACCTATTGCATTTGTACATCAAATAACCATATGCCTACTAATATTATAAAATGTTACTTGTAAACATCTATAATAATTATTACATATTTAAATGTGGAGTTGAGAGAACAGTCCGCTATGCCATAACCGTACATATAGCAATGTTGAGATCAAATCAATGATTATTGTAAACAACCCGCCTATAGATAAGTAGTTCCCATATGGTATTGATACATGCAATACAAGAACGTCATCATCATCATCTCAGCTAAAAGATGTCAGCATTCATGTTGCCAAATTTCAGAATGTATAGGAATTTCGTGAGTCACAGTGTGATAATTATTAGAAAAATGTGTTTCAAAACATTTTTTTAACACGTCTAGTGGTACATCACCATACATCCAGGTAACAATGGTTTTTCTATTGTGACTGGTTGGCCAGCAGCTGACCGGTCAATCTGACATGTGCTTTGTCAGTGAAAACAGTAATAACAAATACTAAACAATATAGGTAGTTATAAAGTTATATAATTTTTGTATGGTTCTTAAGAATTATTTGTTACTATTTTATAGTTTTATACTGTATAAATTTAGAGAAGTATAATATTAATGATGTTGGAATTTGGGAAGTTCCTAATATTTTTTAATGTATATAATTTGCGTAATATATAAAATAGCTTTAAGTCCACCCATAGTGCCTATACTTGTTTGTAACATTTAATTATTTTTACATAAATGTTGTAACTATCTTTATAGTTAAATAAATCATTGATTCAAATGTTGTTTTTTAATTTATCCACTGCCTTATTTTTTTAAAGAAATCAGATAAATCATAGAGTATATGCAAAGTTGCAAAAGTACTTTACAAACTATATATCAACCCTGTCCAGCAGTGGACCAAAACAGGCTAATCATTAATTGTTTGATTACAGCCTCCTTTTTTTTCATTCATACATCATTATCTTTAGCAGTATATATTCTGTCTAACAAATAACAAATAAAAGAGGTTTGTAATAATATTTTGTATCAAATAAATACTTTACATTCTTATTTACAGTTCTGAAACAGTTATCCCAAGATTACGTAAGACCAATGAAAAAAGAATTCAACGAAAAATTAAGCAAACTCTTAGGACGTAAGAAGAGCAATAGCGCATATCTTATAGATGGTACGTGTTATAATGATTTTATTAAAGAAGTTAAGGAAATAAAAAATAAATGGAATAAATCCTTTGAAGATTATAAAATGCTTGCTAACTATGATGTATTAGAAATTAATGGTAGGGAAAGACTAATACAGCCTAGGAATGATACTGAATGTAGTATTAAGTTTTATGTATCAATGGATGAATTATTTGGTGTGTTACATACTATGCATTTGTTGTTCAAACATGCCGATAAAGATATATTAGATCGAGAATTGAAAACTAAATACTGTAACGTGTCTAAAGAAGTCATTAAAATTTATTTGAGTTGTTGTAAAGTCTGTAAAATGTTATGATATTCTTCATCATTATCACCCTTCATCTACCTACAGTTGGGTATACACGTACTGGTCACTCATTTAATGGTGCAAATATTTCGTAGTATGGGACAAGTACAAGTAAATGTTTAGATTATGACTTCATAGTTATGAAGATTACACACAGGAGTCACAGCGGTGGGCATGTGGGTGGGATTGTCCCGATTGTTATGAAGATTACTATAATAATCTATTCTTCTATCAAGTGCAGAATGTATAACATTAAGTGGTACATTTATAATTCCTTTAAAAGCGCGATTCTTACTAGTATGTTATTAGAGTGTTCTACATTCAATATTCCCTATAATTTTGTTTTAAGTAAAGTAACCTTTATTTTATTCTATTACTATGTAATATATAGTTACTTAATTAATTTTCTTCTTGGCAATAAAATCATTTATTTATTGTGCACAAATCTTTTATTTAACATCGGTCTTTATTTTATAGCATTTTATTTTAAATAAATTATTTTAAAATATAAATACCAATCAATTTCGCATCCAAATTCAACAAAGTTTATATTACATAACATAAGTACTTGTATTAGTTAGGGTCAATTTATATGTACATACATAAAATAGAATTTTGATTTAACGTTTTTAATTTAATTGTAATAATAATACCAACCTACATTATTTCACTGCTGGACATGGGTTTCTCATTCATTCGTCATTCTGCTCTATCAAGTTAGATAGATAGATAGATAACTCTTTATTGTACACCAAATTACAATCTTGTCTTAATGATAAATTTATAGCTATGTACAATGGGCGGCCTTATCGCCAAAAAGCAATCTCTTACAGGCAACCTTAGGATGGACAGAATAGATGGGAAATAAGAAAACAATATATTAACAGTGGGAAGTTTGGTGCTTATAACAGAAATAGTAGATATAGAACTTAGACAACTAAAATAAATAAATAGTATTGTAGTTATTATTTTGGCTACGGTTGAGTTAACAGGTAATCATCATTTCGCTGATGGTTTAAGTTCTGTAGTTTAGAGTGTAGCTGTACAGAAGGGTTTCTGTCGGTCAGTATGCCGGCCGCCTTCCATTTCTAGGCCGGATAGCCAGAATTAACCACCTTGCTCCCTCGGGCGGGATGGTACGATTAAGGACGCATTCCCGCTCTAAAAAAAGGCCCAATATCAGCCTATCGCAGTCAATGTCGAAATAGTGTTTTATGCTGAAGGTTTAGTTTCTAATTTCTTACATTTTAATTAGTATTAGCTTATCTCTGCTGATCAATTCGGGATGTCTTGTGTTCGTAAATGTTTAAACTCCATTTGCAGCAAGAGGCACGTTCTCACTTTTAAACAGGTGAGCAAATAGCACCGTATTGGCTTCGTATTTTACTTAGTTATAAACTATAGTAGAAAAGTCAGTGTACCTACCTCAAAATTGGTAGGAACACTATAATAAGACCAATGTTCCGCGTTCACTGGTATGCAGAAACGTAAGGTTACACTCCCACAGAACAAGGGGCAAAATTACTGCCGAAAGCCTGCAGTGCAGAAACTTGGGCCGCCTGCTTACTTTCTGAAAAATCTTGGCTTAGTTAGAAAGCCAATAAGGAACCTTTCACGCACAAGCCCACCTAAGCAGCCAAGTGCGGAAAATACCCTGTTAAACTAACAAAGACGAATGTTTCAGAGGGGACTAACAATTGACATTTTTCATCGTATACTACATGTATGTAAAAAAATCTCATACCAAACCAATTGCCTTTCAGTGAAGTTCATGATCTCAAGAGGAGGCGATAGACTGATGAAGCTTGGTGATTTTACCTTCACCAGAGTTCAGTACCAAGGAGATCACTGTTACTGGTCCTGTTACACCCACAATAACCATGGGTGCCCAGCTAAAGTGTATACAGAACGAAACACTCTTATGTATGCCAAGAATCTACATAATCACCCTCCTACTGAATTCTTTGTTTGACATTACGCTTCAACTCATAATTAGCATATCGATGGGCTCGTAGAACAAAGTCGTATGTGCAAAATCTTAACTTTCTAGAAAGCGTTTAAAGTTTTAAATGCACCATTATTTTTTTTATTAAGTTGCGAGTTGCGACCCAGTTGCAGTTAATCGAAACTTTACAATAAGCTTTAAATACGAGTATAATAAATATGAAAAATAACATAGTTTGATAAAAGACACTTAAATAAAGAAAAACATCAAAAATTTTTTTTTTTGTTTTTTAAGATAAGACGACGTTATACGAGCCCAGCGATATTATACCAATAGTGTCATATTTAAATGGTAAAATATTATAATAATTCATCACTGCGGGTGTTCGTTCCAAAACTGACTGTTTATTTATGAATAATAATCTTTTAAACATTCTAAACGCAAGAATTTGGTGCTCACACGCAGTCTTTCTTGTTTGACTTGTTACTCGCGGTGACGAAACTTTTAAATTAAACTATCGAACCCCCATTTGAAGGTATGAGTGTCGATCAAATCTTTTACGTAATTATTTTTGTAAATAATAAATATATGATTTAAAATGTTATAACTGCTCTTATTCCTTAAATTGGGGTTTGATATAATACAAGGCTTCGAAAAAATGGGAGTTAACTCTTAAATATTTATTTATTTAGGCTGCCTAGATAATTTATTTCGGCATTTGTACGTTCTAAATCGCTTTATACTTAATAAACTTGTTTTCAAAAATGAGGCAAGAGTCTCGAAACCAGGTTTACCAAGTCCTCTGTGGAACTCTGTCCTCTGTGAGACTCACCAACCCTTAGTTCCGGAGCTTGGTCGAATGCATAAGCAATTCTTAAACTAAAACTTTTTCGTCATTACACTTACCAAGACTTGGTTTCGGATTCTAAGCAACTTACATTATTATGGATAATCCGTCAGTAACCACTCAGACTTTTTGGAGAAGCTATCATATATATTTCAATCAGTCCGCTGCCGGACATAAGACACTTCCAACTCAATGAATGTCACAATACCCAGACCGAAAGTTGTATCGCAAATTGAGAAATTAGTAGACATAAATCCAATGTTGGAACAAACTGGCGTTAAGGCTTTCGATATAGCTGTGTCATGTCCCAAAGTCTGTTTTTCACGTGTCTGTTTCAGCGAGGCAGAATAGTTATTATTTGTAACTACTTCTACTATTTTAAAGCGCAATTTGTTCGATTACAACTACGATGTCATTATTGAAACTGATTCGTACTCCTGAGCTAAAAGTGATGTCTTGCCTCGTTTAATCCAGTTTTTTCGAAGTCTTGTCAATATAATCGACCTTTTTATTTAAGATATTGAACCAAGAGTCTATAAAGTAAGAACTGTAACGGTCGTTCGTTTCAGTTACCATATTGTTGAGTGTAATTACTATAGTGCGAATTTAAGTTATGACACGTAATTTATTACTGGGGATTAGTACTTCTACGTATGTTACCAATTAAAAAGTCATTGAGCTTTATGCAGTTCCAAATAATTATTTGATTCTATAATTTAAAAAAATGTGATAATGGTGTTTTGTTAATGAAGCATTAAACTATCAGACCGTGTTTTTGATTGAATTATTGGGTGAAAAATATACGAGGTACCTACTGAGTTTTGTTAACCCCAAAGCTTTGTGCCCCCATTAAGCCTGGTAATGCCCTTATGGTAAAGACCGAAGTGGGGTATTTTATTATTGTTTTCAGGTCATAATATCAATTCGCTCTTATTGTATTATATCTAGGTGCTAATTTGTGATAAAACTACCTTGTGATCTCTTTGTATTTTTGTAAATTCTTGCCTTTATCTGTCTAGTTGCTTACTGTAGTACAAAATGTAGTGGCATATTCGAAATATTTTCAGTATTAACTCTCATGTGTTCCATTGCTCTCTATTTTGTATAAATTATAATTGAAATATATAAATTTGATCTAAATGAATAAGTCTTCTTTTTTTAATCTAAAGAACTTACCAAAATTACATATTAAATATTTATCATTTGAAATAGTGTGATAAATGTAGAATTAGAAAAACGTAAGTACCTAATTAGTAAATTTTATTTTTGCTGGCGTAAACAGTATTGTGGATTTTTTCCCTCTGTAAATATAATTAATCTTTATTTTGTCTTACAGGAAGAAGAAGAAAATTGCGGTTAGGTACAGAGGCTTTCTACACACAGTCGATGCGAGGGAAGCCATTGATAGTCCTCAACAATTATACGTATTGTAAGCATTCTGATCGTAACGGTGTAATTAGGTGGACGTGTTCAACGCATTCATATAAATGCTGCAAGGCTGTTGTTAAGACTAAGGGAGAAAACATAGTCGAAGTTAAGGGCTACCACAACCATGATGCCTCAGAATTGTTAATCAATCGATCAAGACCTATCGTCAATGAATGGACGGCTCTGTCTAGTCAAATACTCATTAAACCTTGTGGAAACGATTTTATCATATAGAAAAAATTTAAATATTGGATTCAAAACCCACTTTAAAAAAATAGCCTTAGAAATTTTTAGATGTTGCTGGCAACTATTTTAAAGTGTACTGACCCTCTAGACAAGTGGCATAAACGGTAGTCGAATCGAAAAGTCATAAAAAGAAATGTATGGGATTTGACGTGAGTTTACGACATTATATCGTCCAGTTACGTCAAATCCCATACATTTCTTTTTATGACTTTTCGGTTCGACTATCGCTTATGCCACTTGTCTAGAGGCGCTGATCCTAGATAGAAATCCTACTTCTTTCGTTTGGTTTTCTTCTGTCTCAAAGTCAGATAATAAGATAGAAGTCACTTCAATACTCTCTTTGATTGCAATATTCTAGACGATAAGATATATCTAGTTTTAACAGTATAAGAATTCGGATCATAGTACGTAATATATTTCCTTCCGTGTTGCTTATACTTTATCTAGTCTTTAGTATCTGCTGTGTGAGTGCCCGTACATCATTGACGGGGATGCGCCTGAGGTCCTTTTGTATAGCTTGCACCTGACACAGAAATCTCATTCGCAAAAGCAATTGCACAAAAGATCTCAAGGAATCGAAGTGCTAGTCGAAGATAAGATCTTTGTTTTACTATGAATAGATTTTGTTTTTAATTTTACATGTAGTGTGATGTTACTTATAGGATAAGTATTTTAATTTGAAAAAATGTACATTTAAGTAGACATAATACGGTGCAATAATTTGTGAAACAAATTCTTAGATAAATGTTAAGTAGGTGCCTAAGTAGGAAAATGATGAGGCTCTTATTTTAAACTCTTATTAATACTTAGTAAATGCACTATGTTCTAGTGCTATTTGTACGATGCAAGTATCAGACTTGCATCGTGCACAATCATCATGCTACTTTGCCGAAAACATAAGAGACGGCATTAAGCGCCGAAAGTTTTGAAAGTAAACCTGCATTTGGCTTTTCAAAACTTTCAGTGCTTTATTCAACAATTCTAAGTTCATCGTCGTATTATAAAACTAATTCAATTTTCACTATTAATTAGTAAAGGAAAATAGCAAAATGTTGAGCCCATATCCGTTTTTTAAAACTGGAATGTATTTTTTAATAGGTTAATTGTGATATTATAAATTACCAAGAAAAGCTGAATATGTTTAAAGAAAGTTAAGCTACGTTCATACTAAGCGGCGTTTAGTTTTTGTTGCGTTATTATTTCACGTTCCTACTTATTGATGTATAATAAACATGTTCAACTATGAATGCGATAGATAGTACGAAACGTATTATCTACAAAAAGATGGCTACCAGTTGTGTGTTTCGCTTAAAACACACTAATGATGGCAATTGTCGCGCTAGTGCAATTTCTACCTATAATAGGCAGAAATCAATAATATCATTGAATAAAAGCAATAATTTGTCAATTTAGAATTGTCTCCTTTATATTATTCTTAAGGATTTGATTTGATTTTTACCATTGCCTTACGTGGTAAAAGGTACCTACATTGGTAAAATAGTAAGTACCTATCTAATTACCTACCTACCTAAATGGAATACATATATGCCACAAAGTCAATAAGACTGTAAATATCTATTAAAACGATATATATATATTATTAAGTATTATAGTATTATTATATCCAAATAAAAAGCCCATTTTGACAATAATTTGTCATCGCGATATAACTAGAGATGTTTATTTATCTTCGAAATTCAAGCTTTCGATTTTGTGTTATTATCTAAGTTCATTCATTCTCAGTGTACGGAAATATCTAAAATGGTTACACTGCTAACTGTAATTTATTATTAAGAAACAGTATTTATTTTAAATAATACATTTAAAAAAATACAAACTACTACTTTAGCTTAACAACATTAACGAAAAATGTCAAATTGGGCTTTTTATTTGATTACGATTTAAAGTATTCTAAGTCACCTAAAATACATTGTGATGTTATTACTAATTCGAAGATCTCAAAATTACTCAGTCAATCTTTACTATTAATATAGATAGATATAAATAAACTATTATATTAAAATATTTTAAGTAAATTGTGAATTAGTCATTAGATGTAGGTAGAAGGTAGGTAGCTTGTCAAATAAATGTGCAGTGAGATTTTTGGAGTTATTTTATTTGTTTCATCATCATCATCATCATCTCAGCCAAAAGACGTCCACTGCTGGACATAGGCCTCCCCCAAGGTTTCCCACAACTCTCGATGCAGAGTCAAAAAATCTTTATTTTATGATAAGCATAATAAAATAAAGATTTTTTAGAAGAAGAAGGTGGAAAATAAGGATAACAGCCCGCTTGGTAACTATTCATATTAACGTTTGGAATTGTAGTACCTAGAGCATCATTCACACAGGGTTTTCTGATAGGCTGATGAGGTATCCCTCGAGTAAGAAGAATTCTCTATAAAACTCTTCAGCTGGTGCGGAGGCCGAGGAGGATTAGCAATCGAAAGTGTCAAGTCGACAAGGCCCGATACCGCACTAAAGTGGTCTTTTTGTAGTGATTGGATAGTGAAAGAAAATAAAATATCGAGTTATTAATTTTATAACATTTTATTTAGCACAACTCAAGCCTTATTACATCATATATGATAATAAACAACAAAAAACCAAAACCAAACTTAAATTTATGCATGCCTATCTTTATAACAAATAAAGCAAAGAGACTGATTGCACTTGACACAGACTGTCTTGATTTTTTTAACTTTCTTCTTAGCTTCTAAGTAAGGCAATGTCACCCTCAGCTTTTCGTAGCACAGTGCACAATTTCTTCTTTTTGGACCCCTTTCAAGAAAGTGTCCAGAGGTTATTATTTTTTCGGTATTTTCTGTAACAAAGTTTTATAGAATATATTGCCCCTTTCTAAAGCATATACACAAGATGTTAGTGACTTAACAAATTAAGTGTTAAGTAATAACCGTTATCCTTCTCCACATAATACAAGCATGCCGTAAGGTAAGGTAGGATAGGGCCGCGCAGGGCAGGTTAGGGCACGGCAGGGTAGGGTCGGTTAATTCTCAAAAAAATATCTAGCAATGGTATCGTTATGCAATTAAACCGAAAGTAAATTATTAGTAACCAAAAACATCGGATAAAAAAGGGTTGCTGTTCATAAAATCATACAAAATTTGTAGATTATGCAGGGGTTTAGTGAGGATTTGAAAAAAAAAATGTTTTACTCTTATTGCATACGTTCTAAATAACTCAATCATGTACTTATACAAGTTTCAAAGTATACCAAAGCATACAAAAAAAATATTTTGAATAATATTGAATTGAATTGAAAAAATGTAATTTTTAAGTGAATTCGATTGTTCAACTTTGATGCTAAGTCATGACATGAGGAATATAAAAAACATGTAATGACTATGTCATACTCGTAATAATACCCAGGAAGCCGGTTTCACCAGCGAAAAAGACCTACTTTTCCCGTACGCATACTTATTTTGCACAGCGTCGCCGTCGGCCCGATTGTGGGTGATCCGCAGTGAACGTGTTAAAGCGTTTATTGAATACTTGTAATGGGTACCCAAAAATGATTTTATATAAAATTCAAAACGAACGTATAAAACTAGCTAGCACTTAGTTAATTCTATTAATTTCAGGTTATCGCAGAAAGCGGAAGAAAATCACTCGCGAAGAATTTTTAGAAAGAAAGCGAGTAGCAGAAAGAGTACGGTACCAACGTATTAAAGCTGACCCTGAAAAATACGCACAGCAGAGATGTAAAGAAAGAAGAAAGTATGAAATCAAGAAAAAAAGGCGGGCAGCCTATGCCCTTTGATTAGTAGACAGACTTCGTGGGTGCTCAAGGTCTCCAGCAAGCTAAGTATTGGGTGCAGATCACCCACGACCACAGATATGCAAAATAAGATTTTTTTAAATATTTCACTTTTTATTTTTTAGCGCAGAACAGTAAATAATAATGTAGTCGTTTTTGTCTTATCTTTGCATTTATGGAATGCGTCACTGTCTTTTACCAATCACACTGTCTACAAAAAAAAAGGTTATGAGCACCAATCGAGAAGTTTTTAAAAGCCGGTGACTGCATGGAGAATCTTCACAGTTTATTTAAACTAGATTATTTGACTGTCCATCCTACAAATATTATAAGAAGTTTAATAAAAATACGTACTACCGTTTGTTTTTGCAAAATCTGCAAATGTTATTGTTGACAACCCTGTTGTTGTACTGGGAATGAACCTGAAGTCTAAGCCGGAGATCGAGGGTATTAATTTCCAACCAGAACAAATCTTGGTAATTGACTTTTATATGGAAAATATACTTAGGTATGTTTATCAGTTGCCTGGTTGTTAAAGTGCGGGCTCTAGACTAGTCTCTAGTCTAACCTAAGGGTCCCTACTTACTACCGATTATAAGATTTTGTATGTTATAAAAAAACTGATTTTAATTTAATTAGTAGTACTATTTTTCAAATGTTTATGTAAGTACCTACTAATAAATAATTTGAGAGACAACAAATGTTGAACGGTAAGCAAGAAAGTTTTATTTATTGATCCGAACGTCTTTTTGCAGTCACATTCGAACTATCGAGAAACAGAAGGACGGTCATGGTCCTCAATGGGTACAGGTTTTCATTACACTACTGCCGAAATAATAAGGAACGATGGCAATGCAGCAGACGAAGCTATTTTGGCTGCAAAGCTGTTGTACATAGGATCGAAAGCCAAGTCATGTACCATAACATACTCCATAACCATGCACCATGATTAAGGATAATATTAGAAAATTAGATGTACCTTTAAATTATCATCATGTCAGCCGAAAGACGTGTCCACTGCTGGACATATCTAAGTGACCGACATAGCTCAAAGAATTGCCTAAGTGGCAATGAACATGGCTCGCAGAACCAGTAGCCGTCTGGGTAGACAGGTTCTAGAATGGCGACTAACTGGAAGACGTAGCGTGGACTGGTCTCCAATAAACTGGACCGATGACCTAGTAAAAGTAGCGGGTCACCGATGAACAAGGTCTTGATTATACATCTTAAGAATTGCAAGAAATTCGTGCCGACGCATTGAGCCTCTACGACCGAGCGATGACGTAGATGAGTTTCGTTATGCAATGCGATGAAGCCCGCATCTTCTAGATACTTAAAAAAATCTAGTACTAATAATAGATATTATATATATTATTTAAAAATCGTGAGCTGTTTTATTTTTTCAAATTAGGTTTAAATATTGTGACGGAACATCTCCCAAACCCAGACAGTGATTTAGTTATTATTATTTTATATATTATTATCCTTATAACATACTATAACTTCTAATTTTATTTTTATTTATTCTTTTGTGTATTCTTTTATTTAAGTTCTATATTAATCTAATTATTCAATAATCGTAAATTATTAAAACAATATTTGTGTACTAGAAGTATTTTTTGTTGTTGTTAGTAGTTTATTTTTCATAACTAATAAACTCATATTTTACAGAATGGAAACTACCGTCCGAATTATTTTTGGATCCTAGAAGCATAAGAGAGGATCTCCAACAAGAAGATAATAAACAAAAAAGTGTTTGTCCGGTTTGTGAAGATATTGTCAGCGGTATTCATTACGGGGTTCACACTTGCGAGTCTTGCAAATCGTTCTTCAAGAGAACTATAGCTTATGATAAATATAAGAACTACAGTAAATGTGCTTACGATGGACACTGTACGTTAACACGCTCATCGAGATCTGGGTGTCGGTCATGTAGATTTAATAAATGCATTAGCATCGGCATGGACCCTAAATTAGTTAGAAAAAATAAACTTAGAGGTGGCAGGGACTCGGTATATTTTAAATAAATACAGCTTGCGTTAGATGTAAAGGGTGGGTTTAATAAAGAGTTTCTAGGTTATGATTTATGAATATTTGTCTATATACCTATATCTCAGGTGTTGAGTAGGCTACTAAATTGTTGTTGTTTTAATATTGGTTTTAATAATAGACTAGGAACAAATCTTAAATTTTTATTTATTAATTAGGTACAAATTCGATATTGGTATAACATAATAATACGTCAGATTATACATATTTAGGAATAAGGTTATTGGTTGTTTTTAAATCTCTTATTTGCTCAGCTATTGTGAGTATTATGAAGTCTTGACGAACTAGGTAAAATTAATTAACAATACTAAATTATGTGATATGTTTTCCCTGTGCACAATCAATATTTATATAAAAGTATGTAGTGTACCTACACAGGGTGAATTTTTAAAGGATAGTGGCTAGCTAAATCTGAAACTATAGATAATAGCGAAAAACACTCAAACGGAATCTTGGGACCGATTTTTATGAAAAGCAATATCATTTATTTCAATTAATATAGGTATTTTAAAAATATTACACCATCCGATATCCTATAATGACGTACGGTGAAACAACAGTAAATGTAGATTTTTAACAAAAGACTATTTTGTTTTTCTGGATACCTGGATCAGACAATTATTTTGACAAAAATTTAAACTCTAGCCCGAGACTCCTAAAGTGTTTGTCCCTATTTCTTGTCGTAGATTTCGCCGTCTTTTTACACTTGTAACAAACACCATGTATTCTTAAATTTCACTGCCATTATTTGTAAGTAAAATATGAGCTGATGTTAGTACTACCAAAATATACATTTTGAATATAATCGTACCATTTTATTCATATTTGGTCCACTCATTAGCAAAAATCCAATTTCTTATATCTAATGCTTTAAAACTTTTAAAAGTATAGAATAAGAAAGTGCCCGTGCATTGCACATCGTAAAAGTGCCTTTTTCGAAATGAAATTTAGAAAATTAAATATTGAATAAAAAATATAAAAATGAGAGTTAAGTCTTCCATCTACATACGTGAATAATGCAAGAATATAAGGATAATAAATCATACAAGTAATTTTTTTATTACATATTAGTTTTCTGACTATAATAATGTCATCGAGTGTTATTAGTTTGTTCAAAATATGCACAGAAAATGAACTCTGCTTTCCATGGAAGACGCTCACTAAAAAGTCCTATTAGACTGTACGTATGAAGTTATACTCCAGTTTTATATATACATATTTATAATGTCTAATGTATGTATTGAAAGTATTACAATAAAATAATAAAGTAGTAAACATGGTCGTCTGACAAATGTGTTCATTTTGTTTTTATGTGTTCGTACTTTATGCCTCTATTTAATCTAATATTTAGTTATAAAAAAACGTTGTCGACTTATTGTCTTACTAAAGTAACATAAACTCACTCCATCTGTTTCTAATGAAGGTAAATAATTAAAATCTGACAACTGTAAGATTAGCTAGCTATACTTATTGGGGTTGTGGATAATGTTGGTCATGATTCTGACTATTTTGGAATACTTTTAGCGAAAGGTAAGCGGTCGCCTTTATCGTTGTTTTCTATTTTTTCTAAATTGTATGATTCAATTTAAAATATCTGTGCAAATGGAGAGGCTGCATTTGGGCATTTCTAAACTGTCTTGTTATTTCTTTTTGCGATGTCCAATAAATACTTTTTCTTTCTCTCTCCAAAGATTGTAAAAATAAAGGATTAGTAGATATTTATATATTACAGGAAATTTTTTAACGATGTTTATTAAAATTTAGAAAATAAAAAGTACATTATGCTCATAAATCTATTATGATTTTGCTGGTAAAATATAGATAGTCTTAAAATCAAAACTATATCGGAACCCTTGACACGCTACTCGGGTTTGCACTTAGCTGGTTTTTTATTTGTTGTGCATTAGAAACAAATGTTGTGAGTTTTATATTAGCTCGTAAACATAATATATTTTGTGTTGTGAAGTTTTATTGACAATTTTATAAGTTGGTACAGAAGTTGTAAGATTTTATAGAACTTTAAATAAATACTTAAATTAGTTATATTTTGTATTATTTGTTTTTATAAAGACAATATGTGAAAATTTCAACGTCCACTTGTTTTGGTTCCTGAGATATAGCCCTCTAACAGACACATAAACGGACTGACAACGAAGACTTTTTAATGAGATTCTCACTTGGCACGTTTGTTGTTTTGGGTACGGTTTCCCACCCACACCCTATCGTGAAAGGGCAACGGTTCCCGTGGATGCTGCCACTAGAGACGGAGCCCGCGAAGCGTGTGCAGCCGCTGGGTGGACCATTGTCGTCATATTAGATTCCGGTGGTCCATCTGTGAAGGCGGGTGTAGGTGCACAGGGAGGTACGGTACGGTACTCTAAAAAAGACATTTCAACAATGAGACAGTAAAACAAGGACTCATTTTACTTGGTACAAATTTCCATTGTAGGTTTAATTGAACAGCGGTCTTGCAAGCTACAACAAATACGACGCAAAGCAAGACGTGGAGACCCCGTCAAAGGGTTAAGAAGTAGGTGGACTATTTTAATTTATATTACGATATAATATATAGACTTCGGTACTATGAGCAGAGCACATAGCTCGCAGTTTGACCCACAAACTAGGAGACAAGCGTGGGCAGGCCTGCAACAAGGTAGACTGCCAACCTACTAAAGCTAAGGCCAAACCAACGCATTTAGCCCTCATCCGTGGTTGCGTTCACGGTGATCATTGCACGTGGAAAAGTTGTGCCTACATATTGTCACGTCTATGCTGTCTGATACAGTTTCACTTTTAAGGTTTTATGAAGGTTCCGTAGGGTTTCCTTATTAAAAAAATATATAGCCTATGTTACTCGTTAATAACGTAGGTTTATATAGATAAAATAAAATCTTATCTTTTAAAAAATCGGTACAGTAATTTTTTAATTTAATTGAAAAATAAATAAAAATACAAATTCTTTCTCTTTATAATCTTATTATAGGCGAAGAGAAACAAGAGATAACCTCATTGCAAATTTTTAGGTAAATTTGTAAAAAAACAGGTTAAAATCAAAATAATAGCCTCGTGCAGCATCCTAACAAAAATTCCTAATTGAACGCGTTGGCTTGACCTTAGCTTTAAGGTTGGCAAATGATGAGCAAGGTCAACTTAACACGTAACGCAATTTGCATGCTACTGTCATATACTCAAGGTTATCCGGCGATTTAAAAAATAATAACCCAAGTTTGTTGTCAGTTCCTCTCACAAATCTACTTACCTTTATCGGCCGAATGACCGTAGATATTTTGGCTAATTGGCTTTCATCGTATTTTTGCTTTTCTTCTCACACCTTATGACCAAAATATTTGACTCAGTTTTATATTTCCAGTGCCTCATTCGTGTCCAATTTGCGGTGATGTTACATCTGGTACTCATTACGGGATTCGCACTTGCGAGTCGTGCAAGCTATTCTTCAAGAGGACTATTCAGTTGGGAAGGGAGAATGCTTACTATTGCACGGGAAATATGAAATGCAGAGTTAACGTTGGAACTAGAGCATGGTGTAAACTGTGTAGATACAGCAAATGTTTGAATTCTGGTATGTTGCCGTCTTTAGTTATGAAGAAAAGTTTTATAATGTAGTGTTTTTTAATGATAATACGTACCTACATTACAGACTGCACGGTTGATTCCGTGTCTTAAGTGATTACTTCGCCATTTATCAGCGGCGTGTTGTGGGTCCGATCCCCACACGAGACAATAAATTGTGTGATCCACAAATAGTTAAGTTTGGGTGTGTAGTATACGCAAGACTTCTTCACTAATACGGGAGTAAATAGAAAGAAAAGTAATAAATAAATTTACATATTATACATTGTCTTGTCCGAAACGAAAACTGATCGGTGACGGCGGTGGCACGTAGATAGTTAGTAGTGCACCGCACTCGCGCACCTCCTCAGTCTTCGGTTTTTTTATTAGCAATTAAAGAATTAATTTAAATATTGAATGAAATTAAGGTATCTCGTTCGCTACCATTTCATTGTTTGTAAATTTTTGCATATAAAGATATATACATACTTATTATATTATATTTTACACTTACTTAATCGTATGTTAGGTGTAAAATTACATCGTGAATTAACAATGTATTACAATTACTTAGGTACGTTTGATTCCAATTTGCTTTACTGTAGTAAATGGTGATGGTTAAAATATCGGTACAAATAATGATTCTGTCCGTTTGTCGTAAATAAGAGTGTTATGCACTTCGTCAATTTTGTACAAAAATGTATGAATTTAGGTATCGTGCCTTCGTACCTAATTTGTTAATACGAGTAAGTTAAGTTTTTAACACTGTTGCAATAAAATAATATGAATTATACACGTGACTGATGAACCTACAATTATTTTTTTGTAGAATAAAAAATGTTTACTTGTTAAATATTTGACTGCCTTGGTGGTCCAGTGGGTGCAATATGCGCCTGCTGTTCACGAGGTTGTGGGTTCGATTCCCGCACAGGGACAAAACTTTGTGTCACCCACAAAGATTTGTTCTGAGTCTGGTTGTAATTTGTGTCCGTTAATTGTATGTTTGTAAAGTCCCCCGCAACACAGAGCTTGTTATCTAGTGCGGGAGTTGTCTTTTTTAAAGATTAAAGATTTTAGCAATACTATTTATATATATAATTTAAATTGACTGTGATTGGTACCTATATATTAATTTACTTACTAATAGTATATGAAATATACTGTAGGTATATAAAAATGTTATGTAAAATTATATATTGTATATTGTTATGAAACAAATTAAATTTATTCATCATATTTGAGACATTACCTATAGGTATAATTGTTTAAAAATAGCTAATGTAAGGTTGTTGTTGGTAACTATAATGCAACACAGTAAGTTGTGTTGAATAAAATATTTCTTTAAGTGCAATAAAATATACATAATACCTAATGTTTATCTTAATATGAAAAGACTTTTTTGTATCCATAAGAATAGTTTCATTTCCATTAAATTTGTAAATTTTATATTTGTAATTTTATTTTATCTTACGGCAAAATGTTTTTGTTTATTAATTAATAATCAACCGTTATTTCGTCAAAATGGCGTCACATTCCAATTCTAAAATCGAATCGTGTACTGCTTTTTGTTTCAGAAATTGTTGCAGAGGAGATCGTACCACGATACAGTTGGTCGCGACAAGGGAACGCTATTATAATACTAGGAGAGCACAGGTTCAAGAAAAGATCAAAACATATAAATTTGAAGCAAGAATGTCACTGGGTATGTAACAAGTGTGACAAAGGCTGTAAAGCAAAACTGACAACATTGAATGACGCTATTATAAAGATAAACAACAACCATGACCATGGAGGCTTTAGAAAAGTTAAATGATATATAGCTTTAGGCAGTGGTATGTACTCCATAAGTCTTCGCTAAAAAGCACTGCCTACCTAATAAATTAATTACAACAGAATATTTCCTAATAGTACAGTGCTCATAAATATGAACCTACAAGTACCTTTAATTTTTATGGTATATTAAATAAAAGGTTCATAACTGCCACAATAGGCAGTTTAAAAAACGAGTATGCACGGCAATATCCCCAGGTACAATTTCATTAGAAGAGATAGACAATACAAAAATCCACGTCCTCACCAATAAATAACCTGACCAGTGATGGTGCCTTAAAATGACAGAAATCAGCATAGTGGTCGAACGGTCAGTTACCAACGTTTGATAAGTTCTGACTCGTGTTTGAAGGGAAAGTTTAACAGATTAGAGGTATAAGTTCAAGTTGAGTGTCCCCGTGCTTCGAAGGGCACTTTAAACATATGTCCCGACTATTAGTCGAGACTTGTTAGATCATGGATATGAACAATCTAAAAGAATTCTGTCCCCAAGCAGGTCACTAACCATTCGATATAAAAATCAGGTAGGCGTTTTGTTTGTCTATCTCTTATAATGTATTGTGTTTGTTCTAATGTATAGAAGACTTGTTAGCATTAATCTCTTGAGACGACGCGAGATATGTGCAAAATGTAAAATTATGCACATAAACATTCGTTCCTTTGTTAAATTCCGTATTTTTCAAATCTCTGTGTAAATACCATGAAAATCGTAGACCTACACTAGAAGTGGTACAATTATGTCAAAATGAGACCAATCCAATCAAGTTGGCAGACTAGGCAGTCTTTAGACTGATAATCCCAATATCACTAACCAACTCGAGGATCATAACCGGGTCTTAGCTATAGCAGTCTTTCTTCACTCTTCTTGTTATTAAAGGAATAGGGAAGTTCAGTTTATAATATCATTATCGTCATCTCAGCCGAAACACATTTACTGCTGGACATAGGCCTTCCCCATAAATTTTTAGGTGCTCACGCTGCATCCTTTAGTTTATAGTTTATTTTATCCGTTTTTACAAAAATCAATTAATAGGTATTTGACCATTTTATAAGTGACAAATCGACAATATTTCTAGTGATGTTTCACGATTTCTATGGTATTTTTTAAATCTTATTTTTAGTTTAGTTAAGGTAGCTTTTAAGTTGTTCTATTGATTATGTTATTTTAATTTATTTTATAAATAAATGGTTCGTGTTTTGATTAAATGTTCAGTGTCGTTGTCGTTTAATAAGGGATGAGCTGCCACCAACGTTTATTATTTTTTAAGATATTGTAATTATAAGTATGTCGAATCAATATTTTAACAGTTACCTTTAAAAGAAAGGCATGTCGCCATGTAATGACTGACGTGATTGTAAATGATTTGATTTATTTGTTGTCTAGTTTATGGCATAGATTAAACGTAGGATTAGTTTTCTTTTTAGTTACCTATAATAAAAGACACTGTTATACATTTATATGAAGTAATTCAGACTTAAGGTCTCATTCATGTTAGGGCAACTTAGTCACTTGCAGAAGGCAATTCTTAAATAATTTATATCAGAAGCTTCTTACTGACGAGAAGATATTTGTAACTGGTAGTGTTGTCCGTGAATAATAAACATACATGAAATGTGTTGCGTACAATAGAAAATTTAATTTAATATTCGTCAACATTAAAAATGATTGTATACAACAAAAACGCACACCTTGAGAAAACTGAATCAATTTCCATAAAAAGTAGTCCGAACCATTGCAATGAATGGACTCAACCGTAAAAATATTTTAGATTTGGACCTTCTTCTACTGCAAACAAAAGTGGTTCATTAACAATTCACCAAAAAGATTTAACAGGGTCGGCAACGTGCCAGTGATGCTAATTAGTATAATGTAGCCTGATTATAAATAGTTCTGCAAGGCAAGTTTCTTGCTATTTGTCTTTCTTGGGAATGGCACAAAAACAAACTGCAACTTCTTTTGCAAAATTTGCATGTCTCTTTGACGCAATGTATATTATACATGAGATTTTCTATTAAGCATCTTATGGTAATTTGAATAAGAAATATTTTGTTATATTTCTAATTTTATATAAATAAAGATCATAATTATATACAGTACTTATCTATATTGATATTTTGACGATATTTTATGACGACCAAACGTTTATATAAGTACATTATTTATTTGTATTAGTACCTAATATACCGGATACGATAGATGTAACAGTTGACCAAATATACATTAAAGAATAAACAATATTTAATTTATTTGATTCACCCTTAAACAAGCAGTGAAAATTTGATAAAGGACATAAAAAATTTGAATTTCGTTTAAATGATTAGTTTGGGTAGTTTAATGTGAGTCATCTATTTAGAAAACAATGGCTATTATGTAGTGTTTCTTCAAAAAAATAGGATAGGCAGTCCTTTCTTTTTACCTAGTATATATATCAGTAAACCATAAACTGGTTAATACCCAAAACATGACTTTGAGTATAAACATAGTGCGTTTTGGGTTGGGTGCTCGGTTTGATTACCATAGCTTTACACTTACAGTAAGCAGACCATGGTTACACTGCTAAAGTGTAGCTAGAGCATCATGACTGCTATCTTAGCGCGTGTCATGCCTTAGTGTGCACTTAAGCCTAGATTCAGTATACCTACTACACTATAAAATAATTGGAAAATACCTACTTATTTATAAAAAGATTTAGGTGACACAGTAAATAGATAGTCAAATATTAATAGCTCATACGGTCTTGATACTTACGTTTAGTATTTCATTTCAGAAAGGGAACATTATGAGATTGTGGAAGTCCTTAATGAGATAGAGTTAGAATTCGCTAGTGACGAAGATCCTGATTTCGAAATATCTCACGATGAAGAATCATATAATAGTGACACAGAAGAAAGTGAGGATGAAACAGAAATCAGTGAGCTTCTTACACAAACTTCTTGGTCACGAACAAACTTTAGCGTACCCCTACCAATGCTACCAGAATTATCGAACTTACCTTTGGCCATTCAAGATAATTCAGATATACACAAATATTTAAACGAATACATTGACGATGATTTCATTAATTTAATTGTTGAAAAGTCAAACCAAAGTGCATTTGAAATAGAAAAAAAGTGCTTAAATCTCTCTACTAAGGAATGTAAAATTTTTATAGGTATTACTATTCTCATGTCTTGCATCAACTATCCAAATATTAGGATGTATTGGAACAAGAAATATGCAGTTCCAATTATTGTGGAAGCGATGTCACGAAATCGATTTGTTCAATTGAAAACTTATATAAAATTTGTATCTAATAGCGACATTAGTTTTGAAATGAAACAAAATGATAAATTGTGGCAGGTTCGTCCTTTAATAGATCGAGTACTGCAAGGATGTCATGCTCAGAAAAGACACCAGAAAATTGCAATTGATAAAATATTTATAACGTTTAGCAAAGAACAAACATTAAGGGAAAGTAATTCTGGTGAAGGACTAAAAATGTTTATTCTCGCTAATCCTGATGGATTAGTATGTGATATGTTAGTTTATCAGGGAAAACGCACACTTCCTGCATCCGAGTTTAAATTTAGGGAAAGTGTAGTGTTAAAACTTACAGAGAGTTTAGTTCCAGGTCACATAATTTATTGTGATAGACATTTTATGAGTCTTAGGCTTATTGACGAGTTAAATACAAGAGGATACAAGTGCACTGGAATAGTCATGGACAGACATATCCCAAGACAAGTAAAATGCGATTTAGAAAATGATAGAGACTTATTGCGCAAAGGTAGAGGCAGCTATGATGTTTTGGTGCGAGACGACGGAGAAGTCGCAATAACGAAATGGTATGACAACGAACCTATTGTGTTTTTATCAAGCATACATGCTGCAGGTAACCCAGATCAGTGTAAAAGATACAACAAGAAGTTAAAGCAGCACATAATAATCCAAAGACCAGAAGTAGCCAACGAGTATAACTGTTACATGAAAGGAGTTCGCCTTACAGATAAGCTTTTGTCTGAATGTCCATCACGAATGCGCTCTACGTGGATATCAAAATTTATTATACATATGATAGATCTCGCTGTAGTAAATTCTTGGATAAAGTATAAACAAGATTGTAATGCTTTAGAAGAATCAGATTACAAAATGTTAAAATTAAAGGATTTTAAGCAAGAAATTGCTGAAAGAATGATTTTACATAACGCTTACGAAAAGGTGGAATTAGACGAAAATCTATTACAAGAGGTAGTTAATATTCCAAAGCGTGGAAGACAAGGTTTTGTTTCGCGACCTTCCATAGCTAAGCGTCTCTTTGGATCAAATCATATGCCCCATAGGGGATCAAAACAGCAGCGCTGCAAGAATACTGGATGTTCGAAAAAAACCTTAATTTGTTGCGTATATTGTAATATTGCATTGTGTCTAACATCAAATCGAAACTGTTTTCTAGAATTTCATAGTCCTCAATAATACTAATGTGTTCGAAAGTAACTATTTTTTTTATTTCCATTACTACTAGTAGTATTCCGATTCATGTAGTTTCCAATAGCTAGTTAGATGCTATACCCAAAATAAACTTTTAATTTACATAAAGCTAGTTATCATGTTTTAACTACACAGTTTTATTCATTTAACATTTGTTTTACTCCTTTCGTTGATTATAGGATGGAGGCCGATGAACGCTGCCGAACGCATGCGAAGGTATAGGGCACGTCTAAAACAAAATAACCCCGAAAAATGGAAATACTTGAAACAAAAGCAAGCAATGAATATCAAAATGAATTATGTACCGATTGAGCAGCTGCCCGAAGCTGAAAGAAATGCTAAACGACAGCAATGGAGAAGACTCAAAGAAATGCAGAAACTGAACCAGAGTAAACATTATGATCATTATGAATGAATAAATATGATTTACAATAAGGAGAAAGGATAGCTAATCTTTTTCCTACCTTAATAAATAAATATCAATGTATGTATGTTTGTCCTGTATACATTCCTAAACCATTTATCCGTTTGCTATGAAACTTTGGTGAGTTGTTTTTCGTTTTTAAGTATATTTATAGTATATATATATTAATTAAATATATTTCTTATCACGATAAAAACGAACTTCTTTTGGTTTACTTTGATCAAATATTCATAAAAGTCTAGTTAGAAATCAAATATGTTATTTAATAACCATAATGGCTTTCAAATATCATGAGATGAGAAAATGGAAAGCCATCTTCATTTGAATCAAAATCGACAGTGGTTAGATATAATGAGAAGAATGTATTTAATAAACGGCCATAATACTAACCTACTTACCTACGAATAAATAATGTATAACTAATAATATGTAATAATATATAACACACTAAATATAATTCGAAATTGTTTCCATACGTAGTTATTGTAATTAGTAGGTATTTAAGAGATGATGAAGCGTGTATTACAAAATATTATAATTTAAAACAAAAGATAATAGCTCTGATAGCTACTTGTTATATAAACAAACCAGACAAAACACGTGACACTTGGTGAAAAGTAGGTATCAGTAAGAGCCTTGCAGACTTATTATCAGCCGATAATTTGATCAGATTTTAAAGCCGGGTATCGACGCCTCGCGAGGCTGCTTATCTGGTGCTCGCATTGAGCAGGCAGTCAGTCAGACAATTAGGCAACGTTCAAATTGACTCGCGAGGCAAACGCGTTTCTTCATCACGAGGCTGCGGCTGGTAATGTTGAAACCCTTTAAGATGTATGCAAGTGCGCATATTGTATCAATTGATTCTTCATACTAATTTGGCAACCTTCTAACTTTTGGCCGATTAAAGTCTGCAGATTGTCGTGGGTCTAAGTTTATTATCATGAAATTTAAAAATATTGAATAGATTTGAAAATGTTAGCCTTTATGATAAGTAGTGATCAGTTGATCAACTAAATGAGTAGGCATAGCGAATAACAAAGTTCTCAAAGAGATAATAGTATTTATTATAATTGTTATAAAACAAAGTCATTTTTGTGATAATTAATAGTCTTGTGAGGATATATAATTACTTAATACTATCGCTCCATACTTTATAAAACGTACCTACCTAATATTGTATTTTAATAGTCTATCATTGTTGTGTCTGTGGTAAACCTCATTACTGTAAATAGTTTTAATTGTACCTAATTAAATATTGCAATAAAGGAAGAAAAATGAATGTTGCGTATTATTAAGTCCATAGAATCCTAAGACCTAATAATTCCTGTCAAAAACATAATATAAGAGAAAATCAAGACTTGCTTAGCAATCCTTGGAACCGGCTATGCTTGGTGTCGTATCTAGTACGACGTCCGACAATCCGTTAGAGAATGTAGTTTAAAGAATTAACTAATAGAAGTGGCAATGGGCAATTCGTGAGCTGAAAGACGTCCATAGGCCTCCTTCTAAGGATTTCTATAGCATTCGGTCTAGTTTGACCATTTCCATCGTTGCCCACAGCCTTTACTACGAGCTCGGTCCGCCTTGCTGGAAGCCTTATTATTTGATAAATATGTAATAAAACCACAACAAATTTCTTGATTTTACATTTATTGCATTTTTCTTGACATATGCAAATAAAGTGAATTGCGATTTCTCAATACAAGAAAAAATAAAAACCTTTACAAACTTTTTTCTTTAACAAAAACCATTGATATACAAAATCAAATATACATCAGCGTCACAAAACCAACTTTCAGTTAAGTATTTCTTTTATTCGATATTGTGTATCGTGGAATTTTGTACATCAATGCTAACAATACAATCTGTTGACGAATGCTTTTGTTAGTACAAATAAATAGAATTCCTACACACTAATGAACACAAACTGTATAAAACTATGTAAGTATATAATCTGTCCTTTTACAAAACGTCCGGCAAATGATTGTGATCGTCCTTTACGAACAATATACTTTCTAAGTAAGTAACAATCATCGCTTTACACCCAGTCCTCTGTTTCACACACCGCCATCGTCCCCGGCCATTGTTTCCACAGTGGTAGCTGTACCGGTATCCATCCTTGTGTATCTGCTTGTGCCCTGATTTCGAAGACACGAATACTGCTCCTGTTGGCAAAGGATAGTTAGTTCGTTATCGTCAGTCTTAGTTAGAATCACATATTCAGATAATGGGGTAAATAAGAAATTTCCTGTTAGTCAAGTTTTTCAGCACAACAGTAGCAAGCCCGACTGGGAAAGACCTCCACTTTACAGAAGACCACAGCCAAATGACTACACACAACGGTATCGTTATGTTTCTGTGTGTGGGTACAGGTTTCCAAAGTTCGCTTAGGGATGCGTGTTTAAGAAAACGTTTTCCTGTCCCAGGGAAATTCCATCATAAAACCCTGGTATTATTTTTTTTGGGTCGGTAATACTCAAATGATACCGCTGGTATTGCAAGCGTCCATAAGCTACAGTAACAGATTACTATCAGGCGGGCTGTATGCTTGTTCAACTAAGTAGTAAAAAACAAGTCAAATAGGTAATAAATATTTTTTAAGGAAAATTTATAATTTATACGGGAAGGTCATGTGCCCACCGCACCCCGGCACTAACGGTGTGCCCATGCTGTGCATATATTTTCTATGTGTTAAAGGTGCTGGTTTAACACATAATAGGTATACACACACAATAAAAACGAATCAAATGATGTGATTATGCATATTTACAAATCTATTGAACGGATTTAGATAGGAAAAGCCATAAAGATATTTCTCTACTATTTTGTTTTGTGCATTTAATTGTACATTTTCTTTATTTTAATTAAATTTTATCTTTTGTTCGATCTTCGATTTGAAGTTTTTTTACCGATCAGGCTTATAAAGTAAAAGTGTTGCAATCAACTGCTGACGTTCTTCTGCTTTTCAATTGACGTCTATCGATGGTCAATATAAGTAAACGGCTATATACGTTATTACTAATTATAGCAGTTCCCTTTTGTAAATGTGTAACGAATTTAAAAGAACATGTTATCAATATTTAAGTTATTATATCAAATGTGGCTAAGTAATAGAACAACAACAACTGTTTGCTTTTATATTTTTATTCTTATCATTTCATTATCACGTGAAAATACAATTTCAACTTACAAAACATTGAGCATCTTCTCTATAACTTTACCAACAATACAGTATGAAAATAAACCCTGAGAAACTTCTTTGGTACAAACGAATATAACTTAAAACTCGTTGTTTTTAGTTACATATTTGAATTACTAGATTATTTCTTATTGCTTCTGTCTCCTGCGCATCGCCGGCCAATTAATTACTTACTACTTAGCGGGTCCTCAACAAATCTTGTGTCTAAAAACCCTGAGTTCTATGTAGCTGTTATCTTCATATAAATAGATATATAGTGTTTTTTATGTGTTTCTTTCCTCGTGTTTCTGGACCGGTGACGTGGGTGAACTAGCCCATGTGGTTGAGAACCTACTCAACGTTACAGTGGCAGTACGCACCGTGCTCCTAGCGTTCGTGCAAGTTTTATGTGTGCTAATTTGCGAAAGACCGATATAAGAATACGATTCTTATTACACGGATATAAGAATACGATCACAGTGGGTGAAAGGAATGCGCAGTACAGCGGAACTTTATGCATACAGTAATAAAAAAATATAGAAACAGATTTTTTTATACCTTCAATTTAAAAAATCTCAATTATAAAAAATCATGTATTTTGTTTTCGAGCACTCTACACCCACATGTATTTTCTTGTTTCCTCAGGCTCAATGATTGTGCTGGTCCTTTACGCGAATTATAGTTCCTGAGTAAGTAGCAATCATAGCTTTGCATCCATCCCTCTGTTTCACGCACCGCCATCTTCCCCGACTTCGATTTTCGCGCTGAATGGAGTACAGGTATCCGTTCAGGTGTATCTGCCGGTGCCCTTTTTTTGATCTAAGGAATACTGCTCCTGTAAGCAAAGATGAGTTGCCTCTTTATCATCAGATCAAGTGAAGTATAGGAACCTGGAAACATGGTCGTTTTAAGTCTTGGATAAACCACCTGTAGCCAGATTTTAATTTCGAATAAACATGGAAAGGAATTATGCGAGTGAGCAAGCTCAAGCAAGGACCTCCATCTTACATAAGATCACAACTAAATAACTACACGCATTGGTGTAATTGTACTCCTGTGTGTGAGTCCAGTGCTTAAGGGAAATGTTTTTCAACATAATGTATTTCTTACCCAAGAGTTTCCCATAAGATATATATATAACTCTTGAGCTAATTGCAGGATAAAGGGTCGGCAAAACGCAAGTTAGTAATTGCAAGCGTCCATATGGGTTTTAAGGTCCTTAATATAATAAACTAGCGGACTCACCAGATGTTGTCCTGCAGCGCCACCTACTGACTCCAATTGTAAATCCACACAACCCAGATACTGACTCAAACACATAAAAAAATTAATTGTTATTATTTTATTAAAATCGGCCCTACCGTTTAGGAAGAGTTTTGTGACACATAATAAATACAGCAAAAAATAACATTATATGAAGATGAGTATGACATATGACAGTCAGTTGATGTATGGAATGGTGTCAAATATAATATCTTCATAACTTTATTCAGGAATAAAAAATCCCATAATCTTAGATATTAATACTAATTTATTTAATTGGAGTTCTGTCTAAGAGAACTACTATGATACATGTCATGAATGAAACAAATTATATAACGACTTCAAAGGAAAGTCATTTATTATGAAAGTTTAAACAATAACTAAACATTAAATAAACTGTTTGAAATAATGGTCTGAGTTTCAGTCACGGCGCGGCGGCTAATTTCGCAAGCTAGCCGGAGATATTATACACACAAGTGTGTGTACTCCTATATTCCCGGACTCTCATAGTCCAACGGGACAGCAATCCGACATGTCCGAAGATCAGGTCCGAAGATTTTGGTCCGACTTGAGAGTAGTCGCACATAAGACCACTAGACCAACCAGGCGATAAATCAACGTATACAACATAAACAAACATAACGTTTCCTTTTAAATCGGGTAAATATAGAAATAATCAAAGATTTGGAATAACGGTCTTTTATTTATTTATTTATTACATACTTAACAAAAATAAAATAGTACATTGACTTTGACTCAATATTGACTAAGTATTTTAAATAAACTGTTTTAACAATTATAAAAAAAGTGATACGATTACCTTACGATTACTTCGCCAAGTTATTAAACTAGAAATAAACTTTGCCAAAATTTGTGAAAATAGAAGACAATAAACCCAAAATAGTTAATACTATTTTATTCCAAGGCACCTGACCTCAGACTATCATGAACTATTGTGCTCAAGGAAGCTTATATTTTGCACAAAAGTATGAGGTGGATGATTATGGTCATTATTCACATAGAGAATGTCTTTGTCTTTGGTTTGTACAGTCACTCGGCAGCCTCTATATGCTCGTTTTGTACAACGCCATTTCTTGATCGGCCCATCACTGTAAAGAAGTGTATATTTGTGACCTTTGTACATCAGGTTCCAATACCCTTTTTCTGTTTGAATAAATTGTGGTTGGTCTGGAAAGTGGAAATTAAGAATAAAAATGTAGGTAGAACTTATGTGTGCCTTTGTAAGTTTGAGTTTTAATAAAGTTTAAATTAGTGTGTTATACATTTCATCAAATTTCCTTTGATAAGATTCGACTAAATAATGTTAAATAGTAGAAAACTCTACTACTATTCTACTTACGGCCTAGATACTAACTATAGGCAATAAGATACAGAGCAAGCTACTTATGCTTAGTTTATTTGGATAAACTTCTTACTAAGGTTATCCGACAAAGAACCCGTTGACCATCGCAATGTGCTAGCCAAATTTGCTCGAAAGATCGATGTAACGACTACTAGATAATTATGATATTCTTACAGACTGCTTCTTAACTTCTCCAGTCATACCTTTCGGTAAGTATAATTACAAAAATAGCGATGGTTGCTGGGAAAGACTAGATGCAGAAGGCGGCGGACCGGTTTCATTTATTGATATTAAAAAGACAAACTCAATGAAATACACTATATTGAATATAACAATCAAAAGCATTTATATTTACGTACAAAGATAACATTAGAATGAGATCTTAATATTTATATGCATAATCACGAGCCAAATACATTGAAACATTTCAACGTACAAGCAAACTTAGCACGGGTTATTGTGACAAGGAAGACAACAATCACTATAATATATTGGATGATGGCAACATCACTCAATAGAATTTGTACAGTAGGTGTAATCTCTTTAAAACCAAAACATTACAAACCCCTGCGCACCATAAATATATTTCAATAAAAACATTTAAAACAAGAGATTTAACGATTAAATTGCGTTGTTTGGCGGAAATCACACAAGATCAGTTTCAGAAACCGTAGATAAATTTTATAAACCACACGAAACAAGTCGCATCCGTTGTTCAAAATATACAAGTAAAAAAACAGTGTTCTAACATTAACCAATCACAAATCTATTAGATAATATCACAAAATCCCGTGCTACGTCTACAAGATAAGGAAGTTTGGACCTGAATTTCCACAACCATAACTAGGTATAATATATAATAATAATATTTTAACATTAAAAGACGAGGATAATGCGACCAAATCTAAAATATACACTTAAATTAATGGAGACATATGGAAGACTGGCACACTGGAGCACACTTCGTAATCCAACAAATAGGAAGATACTGTGCTAAATTTAGGTGTTGCAAAATTTCATAGGCTACGGTAACTGCTTACCAACGATCGGGCAGTTTGTTGCTGCCTTTGGTTATTCTTACATTAAAAAAACAACTTATTGCATTTTCCCCGTTGCTTGAATCATCATCATCATCTTCTGAGGCCCCATTTTAAGCAACGATTCTAATACATTTCACCCGTCCCTTTCGTTATAAGTATAATCTTCCTCCTTTCCTATATCTTTTGTCTTTATAAAACCAAGTTTTCATATTATCAGAATCGTCGTTAGAACAAAGCCTCTGAATTACAAAATGTATTTAAACTTGTAACATTATTTATTGCAATCGTCAATTTAATCAATCAATAAATTTGATATTGACAATTATGATTGATCTTTTAACGATTTTAAAAGACGATATATACAGTAAGAGTCAAAATAACGTACCCTACAGGGAAAGTAGCTTTAATATTAAAATCTTATTTTAAATAAAGGAAGGCTTAGTAGGGAAATATAGTATTTATAGCTGCTTATTCATCTTATTTATCTTCAACCTTTAGACACCCAATGCTGAGTGTAGGTCTCTCTATATTGTATATTGGCATAATTTAATACAAAATGACCTTTTTCGCATTTAATTCATTCAATTCGACCCATATGTTGTCTGAGACAAGTTTTCTAAAATTAACTTAACTAAAATTATAATTTCCCTCAATGGCCCATTATTTTGACTTACTCTAGGAACATTAATCCAATATACAAACTCAGTCAAGAGAGCGTAATATAATAATCAGACATTTATATATATTTACTAACAATTAATAAAAAATACATCCAATATCTATAAAAATATAATCATAATGGAAGATTTACAGTCAAAATGGAAAATTAAAGGACTGAGTAAGCTAAAATCTGTGTTCAAAGATTGTATGTAATATAAACTTTATAAGTATCTATAATAAAGAGAAGAAAGAAATGAATCTGACTCGAAAAGTATTTGCGTATGAACAATGGTGTATTTTTGCTGGTGAGTACGGTCTCTAGTAGTTTTTAAGAAGGCATAGCGCCTTCTTAAAAACTACTAATGGCCTTTATTAAGCGAAAGGACTGTCTTTTAGGTTGCAAGTAGGTATTACGTTTTTTTGTTCTCATATTTTTAAAATATAAATATAAACAAATATAGAGAAATATCAGTATCAGGACAACGTCGCTACTAGTGACTAGTCCTTTATAAAGAGAAAATTTCATACGAAACGCGCCGTGCCGAAATTTACCTTCTTTTTATTTCTCAAAAATCAATAAGTTGCTTACATTTCCACCATAAAAAGCGGAATTTAAGACCAAATTTTCAACAGTTTTTTTCGAAAACTGTATACACTACTCAACAATTTTTGAACACATCTCTAAAACAGTCTATAGCTGCGTTTTCACCAGAGATGTGCGCTGAACGAGTTCTTGACAAACACATCTCTCGCTATGCGTTCTCGCACATGTCATCTCTGGTGGAAAAATTACCTTAAGGAACAAGTTAACTTGGAGGGTGGGTATGTTTATTTTGTTTATCTACCATAGTATGGCCTATGGTGACCACAATGGCGTGGCAATCCATTGCGCGACTGTCAGAACATAACCATTTAACTCTTGACGAACATACCGAGTGTCGTGTGTACCTGTAGCCCCTAATCTTCATTATTTTCGCACCAATCTCAGATGTGTAGAAAATTGGCCGATCTGGAAAGAAACATAGCTTATTATCATGATACCAGCTGCATTTGACAATTATAAAAGACGAATATTGCTAACATCAAACCATTTTAGTATTACAGGTTTCTAAATAGAACAGTCAAATTTGCTTACATTTTGAAATGTATTACCATGTTTCGCTACTAGGTTTCGCAATCAAGGATTGATGAAGGGTTATTGGAGGTTGCAGACGAGCCAGCGGTTCATCTGATGGTAAGTGGTAACAATTTTTTATGGACTACAATTGCAATTCCAGGGTTACAGCCAAGCCGCCACCGTAAAGTTGCTGTCTTGAAACCTCGTTAAAAGTACTTGCGCATTTCGACTTGCACTCAACTGTAGCATATACTTACATAGATATATTATGAAACCACCTATCTAGAGTTCACTTTTACTAGTAACTTTTGGACTAGGAAGACCTACCACTACGCGGCGTGTTGTGGTTTTAAGCCAAGCCCCACATTGGACAAAAAATTGTATGATCAGTGGTTGTTCCGAGTCTGGTTGTACATTCTGTTCAAAGTACAACCAGACGCGGAACAACTGTTAAAAGTATGTTTGTAGAATCTCCCGCGACACCGGCAGGGGTATTCCGTAAGAGCAAAAACCGAGCCTTTTTGACGTTTAGTCAATATATTGTGCCGTCACCGAGCAATCACAACTGTCAGTTTGCGATCACAACTGTCAGTTTGCCATCGCTGTTTCTTAGAGAATCAGCCAACGCCATTGTCTTACGTCCGTGTATCAGCAATAACACATCAATTTAAGTGAGTCGTTCGAGCGAGAAAGGGACGGAGCTACATTGCATGTATAGCTCCGTCCCTCTTTCTAGCTTGCACGATTTACGTTTAATCCACTTGACTTTAACACGTCATGGTAAATTACCAGGCCTTTTTACTTACTATATTGAAGGTATGGAAAGTTAAATGTTGCGGCTGAATGATAAAGTAAACGAAACTCGGTTAACAAATTAATTTTGTATATTGATCTTTTATTACATAGGTTCTTACATCTAAGCAGTTCACTATTTGTCATTCTTATTTTTAATTAAAGAAATAATACGTATATATGAAAATTTTAAGGATATAAAGTCCCTACCGCTTTTAAAATATAGCGAAAAATGGAGTATTTCCTTTTTATAGTGATGCCATTGAAAATGTCATCACATACACACACACACACCGATATTATAGCATATCAGGCGGTGGATGATTATGTTTGTTACATATCTTAACAACTTCATTTTCATAGGTAAAGATAACGGCTGCGCAGCGTCCATTAACTCTGCTACGACACCACCATCTTGACTTGCCGTTTACAGTCCTTTGCTTGTGGAAATGGTAACCACTTACCGATAGAATGGTAGCGCCACGGCGACTAGTGCCAAATATTACATCTGAAAGCAACATTTATTATTATATAGGTAACTATTGCAACTCATATTAGTCGTAGAGGCCTAAACCCCCTCTCTCTCTTGATAGTAGAAAGGCTACCTGTGCCCAGCAGTGGACATATATGGGTTGCTATAGTCGGTTCACTATTGGGCACTCGGTTCTCCTCTCCTTTAGCAATAGAGTAGAGGGTTTAGTATCCATACACGCTGGCCAAGTGCGGGTAGGTGGATCAGACATGCCTATAAAATTTCTTCTAAGACATTCTTATAAGACAAGGGTTTCCTCGCGCAGAATAATATAAAGCGTGTTAAATGTTTAAACTTCTCTCCATGCAGCACGTCAGATGTAGCATAATTAAGACTGCTTAACTGATGACTAATTGTCTCAATGTAATTCTATTCCGTGTGGTGAAGGATTAAGAATACAAATGTCACCAACCCCTTCCATCCCGAGGCTGTCGTAAGAGTCGACTAAGGGTGTAAGTCTAGCAGACAAAATCCCCTGCAAGAGAGGGAAAACTCGAAACAAAACTCTATACCAACCCGTCTGGCCAGCGTGGTAAAGTAGGCTAATATCTCTCCAAATGTTTAGAGGAGACCCGTGCCCAACAGTGGGACATTTATGGGTTGATATGAATGAATGAATGAATTCGTATCTTATTATGCAGTATTTAAAATTATATTTTGTAAAGCTATTTTAAAAGTTCGAGCGGCGACGCGTCTCTTCGCGTCTCAGTGTGAATTGACTCTCAAAAGTAAGCTATGCCCCTAAAACATTTCGTTTTAAATTCACACATTATTTTACTAGATAATAAAAGTACAAGTTTATAGAAAACATATATTTTAATAGACAAAAATTGATATATACCTAATAGGTAAACACGGAAGAACAAATTCGAAGAACAATTTATTTTAAACTAATTAAATTATGGAGGGCACGTTAACAGTTGATCCCGACGGCCCATCCTAACAGTTGTTATCTCGGCAGAGCCCTATATGTGCGATATGAAAACTCTGTCATTAGGTTTGCCACTAACCAATCGATAAAATACAAATATATTTAATACTAAGCTGATAACCACGGCTTCGGCCGCGTTTGTCCTTCCCAGGATACCATCTATATATTTGGCAAATTTCATTAAGATACCTGTAAAGGTAATAAAATAACAAAGAGTTTTTTAAACAACTCCCGCACTAGTTAACAAGCCCTATGTCGCGGGGGGCTTTACTAACCCACAACACGCTTCGCAGTGATAAATGACGAGGTAACCACTTAAGTCACTGAAACACCATCTCGTCAGTTGCTTTTTCATTTATAATATTAAGTATGGATAATATACATACCTAGGTAAGATTTAACATGGTCTACAGATAATAAAATGATACAATAAAATATTTTAGCTAAGCAATTTTGTCCGTTTAAAATCGCTAGATGAAAATGTTAAGCCCCTCTAGACAAGTGGCATAAACGGTAATCGAATCGAAAAGTCAAAAAAGCAAATGTGTAAAGGGATTTGACGTAAGTTAAAGATATAATGTCGTAAACTTACGTCAAATTCCATACATTTGCTTTTTTGACCTTTCGATTCGATTATCGTTTATGCCACTTGTCTAGGGGGCCAAGAGTACCTATTCGAGCGGTAACTTATCCGATCGTACATCATTGGCTAAATAAACACAGGATCATGATCGTGGTGGTTTTTCACACAAATAATATTGCCTTCATAAGTGTACATGACTGCTTTACACCCTTTCTTTCTATGGGATCCACAAGACCATCTAATTCGGTCACCTCTTGTTATATGCTTTAAGAATTTGTATCCAGAAAGTATGATCATATGAGCACCTTTTGATGTTGTTGTCATAATAGCATCTAAAACAAAATTATATTATTAATTTATATGTTGAGTGAGTACCAAAAAACGTAGGTACATACATTTCAAGTTATAATTAAAAGACTTATTACAGAAATGTCCTCCTAACCAAATCTCAAGGCGGCTAATCTCTACGATGACCAGCCAGATATTTTAGTGCACTAGTGTGTGCACAAACACATGCACTCTTTATTCCCCCCTTTCACATAGTCCGATGGGATGGAATCCGACACAAATGAAAAGAGCTTAGGCGTAGCTCCAACCCCCTTACTTGCTTTTCAAGGCACGGGGGTGTAAAAACTGTTAATTTTCAACCTTCGGGCATCTACTTGCTGTCTAAGATACAGGATATATCCTAGTTTAGGCGCTAGAAGTCTTAAAATACAAGAAACATACCTCGTAATATGTAATTATTTACCATATATTTTCTCTCAGTAATATAGTAGTATTACTGTTATTGTATTAGATGCTATGAGTGAATATATATTTTATTGCCATCTTAGCCATAAGACGTCCACTGCTAGACATAGGCCTCCCCCAAGGGTTTTCACATCGTTCGGTCCTGAGCTGATATTATTTTTATTACCTATTGTGAATTTCTTGTCAGAAAAATCCAATAGTTGTCTATTTCCCGGGAATCGAAATCGGACCTCGTGATCAGCAGTCGTTCTTAATGACCACTAGAATAACGAGGCAGCCCAATAAATTATTTAGCTATGAATGGTCTCGACTATTAACAGTCATCAGATCACGACAGAGGCCTAAATATGGGCGAGCTGAATAACTCTGCCACCAGGTTGACCACAAATCAAACAATAAGAAGAAAAAGATCGAAATAAGTTGTATATAATTAATATACAACTTATTTCGATCTTTTTCTTCTTCATCAAGTTAAATTATACAACTGTAGGCTTCTTCTTACATCATGTAAATGTAGTTCCATATGAAATTCCAAATAAGTAGGAATTAATATAGGTGAAGAATAATATTAAGTCATTTAATAGAACACATTAAGTTTAAGGCAAAACAAATATAAAATGGAAAACAATAAGAGATTTATAACATCTACAAGTCCGAAAAAAATAACAACAAGATTCTTGCTAAGTTTGGACAAGTCAAATAAAACACACAAATAAAAAAATAAATTCTTTTATATTTTCTCGAATTACATTAATAATAAAAAAAATATATATAACAAATATTTTTAATAACCACATATTTGTAACTATATATATTTATATTATAATAATATTCTTTCTTATCGCCAAATTTTGATGAGAAAGAATGTTATCGGAGGGTTTTAAAAACCCCCTTAGTAACAAATGTAACAATAAATATAAAGTACCTATAAGGCTGACCTATTCTGTCATTTACTTACAATTAATGTCAAATCACGACAATGGAAGGTACAGGTCAGCAATTGATTGCAAATCATTATTTTATGTTTTAGATCGGAAATATACCGTGGGGTACTAGTTATTCTTCTTAAAAATATATTCTAACAACAGTATTTATTGTGTTTTTCAATTGTTTGTTTTCCACCATACCAACCCATCATTTGGTTTTAGTGGTTGGTCTTAACTACAACTAGTATTGGTTAACCATACTTGAAGAAGTAAGAACTACATTTTATTTGGTACTTTTGAAAATTTTACCTACATGTTAAATTAAATGATAATAATTACAATAACGAATGTACAATGATAATATAATTACTAGCAACAACTAGTGGTTACAATAGGGACTCCTAGATACCATATTGTAACTACTTACAACTATTGATATATTTGCCTATTTTTACCAGTAAAAAGTGAAACTAGGGGTGACAACGGGAACTCCTAGGTCCCATTTTGACTGGCCTGTTGGTCTAGTGGTTAGTTACTCTTGAGTGTTAATCCTGAGTGCAATGCCCACCTAGGACAAATATTTATGTGATGAGCACGATTGTTTGTTATGTAAATATGTTTCCTGTATGTATTTAGAAATATATAAGTATGTTTAACAGTTGGCATAGTACAGGTTCTACCTAATTTGGGATCAGATGGCCGTATGCGAGATGTCCCAATATATTATTAAACTATCAAAGTCTCCATGGCGCTGGCGGCTCATGAGTATGTATATTGTTAACCCTGACCATCCTTTCTTCGCAAGTATACATAAATGCGTTACATCCCAGTTTCCTATGGGAGCCGCAAAACCATCTGGTTAGACCTTTACGATCACGTTGCCTCATAAATTTGTAGCCGGCAACTACAAGCATAGGTGCTCCACGAGAGGACCGTCCAAAGAATGTTAGTCCTGTAAACAGAAGACAAATGTTACCCAAAGTAAAAAGTAGTACAAGTAGTATGGTATGGTATAGCGGGCCTTTTCCGTAATTTCACATCTAACCTATGATATTTAAAGAAATATAAGCTGATGGTAGCTTATATTTCTTATACACTCAGCGGCGCGGCGTTCAGTTTTGTTGCCATGTTTTTGTTCGTACTTCTTTATAGATTTCAAGTATAAATGCAATAGATAATACGGAACGTAATGATACAAAAAGAGATGTGTGATGATGAGTGATAGATGAAATGTAGAGAGCTACTGTTTTATTTGGGCATCGGCACATTAGTTGTTTACATTTACTAAATAAAAAAAAATACAATTAATATTAATACTACTTTTTAATAATAATAATAAGACAGCGAATTAACATATTAACTTTAATTACGTATCTAGTAAAATACGTAATTAAACTTTTATTTTTGAGATTCACGTCTACTATTTTATGACACCTAATAATGTTTAACTTTAGGATATTGGTTAGCATTCTGAGATTTTAATCATATTAATGAGAAATACCTCCTATAATTTACAATTTGCTACGCCGATATAAACAGAAAGAGACTTACTATAGGTACTGCGCCACATTTCATCTCAATTTTTTTTTATCGCTATCTTTTCATGATTATGAACATTGTTACATTGAAGTATTTTATCGTCGACGGTATAGATGACAGCCTTGCAACCTCGATTGCTGAATGTAGCGCAGGACCACCGTACCTTCCCTCCACTAGTTCTGTGACGGTAAAACTTGAAGCCATCTGCAATGATAACATGAGCTTCTTGAGACTTCCTTAGGAATCTAAGTACTGGAAAATAAATTCAAATAAAAATAAAACCTATATTGAATGAAGTTAGTTACCTTAATAACTGCATGCTGTTGTTGTGTGGGGCAAAATAAATAAGATCAATCTCCATCTATAAATCATATATTATTTTAATTTTAAGTAACATACAGTGTCATAGTGTTATTAAAAAAACAGCTTATAAACTACGTTAGTACAATAGTTATATAAAAGTAGTCTGTGACGTCACTACTGCAACTTCACAAGTTGTTGATTCTTTGCAGCATTGATTTACAATCTAACCTGCCAGCTATAATAACAAGAATTAAATGGTTTGAATCAATAACAATTCACGCAGAAGTTGAAAAGCGTAGACGACTATAACCCCCTCACCCTGCACTCTAAACAACACAGCCTAGACAGTACACCTGGCAAGTCGCTATTGATTTGGATGCCATATCAATATTTAAGAATATTGATTACGCCCTTTTTCAGCTTTTCTTTAAAATGTCAAACTCATCAACAACACATGTAGGTAGTTATACAAATTAACAAAATAAAATATGGCTAATTTCTACTTCTATTTAATTTTTCTTATAATTGGTAATAAAGCGAATTAACATATATAATACTAATTTTAAAATATACATATAAATCAATAAAACTTTGAAATTGACAATATCGCTAACCTAACTTTTTAAAATGTAAATAAACATATTATCATTTTAATACATTTTTTCATCTTCTTAGTTTAACAATCTGTAGGTTTTAGGTTGGCATGCTCACGCACACACTCGCTAGCGGCTGGTGTGGCCTGAGTCACTACTCAGGCCATGCCAGCTCTCAATGAGACGGTTGAGCTGCATAGTGACTGATGAACGTTCATGAGCCATTAGACAATTAAGTTCAGTTATATTCCCCAGACCTACATTATATACTGAATTAAGCTCGTATTACATTTGACTACTCTTTATTGACATGGCATTGCTTTATTTTTCTAATTTATATTTCTTATATTATACAAAAATGACAACTAATTTATAGCTTGGTATAACCCAATTTTTCTAACTGTGCAGTTGGAGCGTTTCCTTTCCTACCTCCTTGCAGGCGCCTGCACTTTCGTGTCGTCTGCGCTGTTTGAGTATCCATATCCCTCTTGATATAATAAAAATATTGGTATTCACATTACTGTACATACTTATCAACTTAAATTTCGTTCTAATGCAGCCAACATTGCAAAATTTTGACAATGGCAACTGCACAGTTAGAAAAACAGTATTATACGCTGATCTTTAATTTATTTATTTATTTTATGGAAGACTTCCAGCTTAAATAACAGATTATATATATTAATGCAAGTTTAATATTTTACTTATTGTTTAATTATGTAATGTAATTATTGTGTATGTAGGAACCAATAACGTTCACGTCTAAATGCCCCTTATAAATAAAAAAATATTACACTTTTTATTTCTAATAATGACAAAAAAATATATAATAAACTAACTAGCTTTAAAAATTAATAAAGCTTTTGAATTGACAACGTCGCAATATTATTAAAGAGAATAAGGAGAAAAATAATACGAAATAATAAAGAGACTCATTAAACCGCACCAAAATGTCATCTTATCAATATTTTATCGCAATCTTTTCATGATTATGAACATTATTACATTGAAGTATTTTATCGTCGGCGGTATAGATGACAGCCTTGCAACCTCGATTGCTGAATGTAGCGCAGGACCACCGTACCTTCCCTCCACGAGTTCTGTGACGGTGAAACTTGAAGCCATCTGCAACGATAACATGAGCTCCTCGAGACGTCTTAAGGAATCTAGGTCCTAGAAAATGAATGATTAAATTATAATATTATGTTACCTATTAGCATCTATTAGAAAGTTATCGATATAATAACAATTCGCTAAACTAATTAAAGTCTAGCTACAGGCTCACAGGGCCACTGTAACGCAGTATGGACTTAGGTAGGTTGACTCGCGTCACTGGTCCAGAACACACAAAAAAACACTTTTAAGAACAAATATATATATTATTTACACAAACAAGATACAGAAATATACGAAAAGAACACTCAAAGTAGGTACAGGTTTTAGGCACAAAATTTGTTGAGGAGGCCCGCTAATTAGTAGCAACAGCTACAGCCAATTAAGGTCTAGGGAAAATAAATCAGAGACCATTCTTCCGATATCATAATAATATGATCAAATTAAACAACATTTAATTTAGGGTAACATTTTACGACATTAAATACTCATAAATAAAGACAACTTATAGTATACGATCGACTATGTATACGCCAAATAAATGCTGCTCCACATTTAGTACGAAAAATAAACCTGTTTTTCATAGTTAATAAAATAAAATATACAATATGCTATAAATTTAATATGATCAAATAATACTATTATATATTTCTAGTATACGTATTTCTATTATGCATTGTAAATTCTTATATATTAGGAACCAAATCCGTTAATTGATTTATTATGCTCTTGCCCTACTTGTGTTTACAGGAACTTGGGGTAAAATGATCAGCAATTACCCCCACATCAACTCGCAATCATACATTCTTTCTTAAATTGATTGATATCCGATTTTTTGGATTCAGATTTACTTCAAACACTGCTATTTAAATTGCTATACTCAAACCAGATGCCAGACCTATATAATAACGATATCTACAGAATTTCTTCTGACTAGACAAAATGTTGCCAGGTTACTTTGCGGCAAAACATATTAATAGATTTTCAAATTTAACAAGGATATTTTATGTACTTATTTCGCTAAAAAACCTTTGGATATATAAATATAGGATAAAATAAGCATTTCTGTCCTTCTTTTTTGCTTTGGTTTGTTCTTAATTCTCATCCGTGGCGTAATAATCCCTCACCCACGCTTAGGTACAAAAAAAAATATACCACATATTCTGATGTTTGGATTTTCCTATTATTACAACATCCAGTATACGTTATGGTCACGAAACCACGAAAGACTGATCTTGAAATACACTAAACTATATATTAAACTCACGGGTCAATTCTTCATTCAAATTTCCATTTGTACGAATATATAAATGCGATACAAAATTTATATTATCAGTATGTTGCGGCGCTGGATGATTATGATCGTTGAAGAGTTTGATAATCTCATTGTATCCATTGATGGTGTACACAAAGGCCCTGCATCCCCTTGTCCCGTGGGTTCCACAGTACCATCGTACCTTTTGACCAGTGACACGGTGCCGAAGAAACTTATATCCAGCAACGATGACCATGCGGGCTCCTCGAGACGTAGTTGCAAACATTGGCCCTAAAACAACTGACTGCTTGAAGATAATTGTACAATTTGATTAAATTTGAAAAGCCTTTATTAGTGTATTTACATCCCATTTAATTTTCACCAATCACATATAATTAGTAAATAAGCTGAATGAAAGCTAAATCTCCTGATAGCTCGCGAATTAAATATCTTCATCTCAAACTGTTAGAAAGGATCTTGCTGATTGCCAAATTAAATAAAATTCTTCCCAATTGTAATATCTTAACATTATACAATAAATACCGAAATGTAGCATACCCTCTAAATATAATTATTTTGAATCTTAGAATATGTGATTAAAGTCTATGTGAAGTAGATGAAACTTTCTATGGTTTCGGTTACGAAAACATTATTTTTAAAATATAAAATAAAACAATAGTTTTGATGATAGTCTCTATTATCACCATTAAATAAAAAACCCAAAATGAATCACAATAATTTATTACGAGATCGATTAGGTTCTTGCTCATATTTTTGTAGGTAGACTACAACATCGGTGACTTATATTTTAACTTCAATAAAGAGATTGCTGTATTTGCTCTATTTGACAGAGGGTTCTCTATATTTGGTATCACTAAACATATCGTACAGGTGGATGATTATGACAATTACTATAATGGTAGATAGTATCATTTGAATTAGAAGAGAAAACATTCGCCAAACACTTAAGTGAACTATTTTTGCAGCAAGCCCAACGAGTATTAACACCGTAATTACGTTGCTTGTAGAATTTATATCCACCGATGTAGAGAAGTCTTGAGCCACGGGATGAAGTTGAAAAGTAATATTCTAGAAATTAAAAGAATATGAATGGTCATAAAGTTGATATTTTTTAATAGAACGCCTAAGAATTAAAATTATTTAAACTATATTGGTATAGGTTATTGTGAATGTAATAAGAGTCGCCAGGGTTTCTTTTCATTTCTTCTTGTACCCTTGTCAGCGAACTGCAGGAGAAAAATACTGGCATCTATAATTTTTTTTAGAATCAAAGTAGTTATTTTATTTGATTGAATTACGGTTGTCCATTGAGAAGTTTTCGTGACCAGCTTCCACCTTCAACATCATACCCTTAATTATTAATGACAATATAAACTATTAACACTATGGTTTATATTGTCACTCTCGATTAAGGGTATAAAATAATCGAGGAGACCAAGGTGATGTAGTTGTATTCTGAATCTGGCTAGTACTGGATTTTCCATTTTATACTTTTTTCCCTAAACAGCTATCCGGGAGACCCGCTGTGAGCCGCTAGAACATCGTTTCACAGTGCCGTGGATTGGTCCGTACGCACTAGCGGCCCGCTCCAGCTCCGGACAGCTGTGAAGCCAGCCTTATATGTACGTATAATTATTTTAAATATTTACGCTTTTCAAAACACTTTTGAAAATTTTTAATTTTAGTTTTGTAATATGATGCTTTTTGTTATTTGTCACATGCCAGGGGCCGTACTGTGACGTCCTTACGCTATGTATTTTCTATCAAAGCTAGGTGATAAAGTTGATATTCACCGAATTCCAAATTAAGATCGAAAATAAAGAAACTTCATAGTACACAATATACTCGTATTTGTGTTGGGTTTATCACGGTTAGAATCAATCTTCTAAGTTACGTAATATAGTAATTATGACGTAACTTAGAAGATTGATTTTTTGAATTTCTAAACTTATGCTTCATGTACCTGAAATAGAAGAAATACCTTTTCATGTAACCAATTTAACATACCATCTTAGAATCAATAAAAGTCACACTTAAAACCATGATGCCATTACAAAAACTTTAAATCATAAATTAAATGTTCAAGTCCCGAAATAATTGTACAAACATCAAATTAGATATATATAGAAATGTAATATTATGTTAAACACGTCTGCTACCCCACCAGGAAAATACTGAAAAAATAAAAACAGCTTGAGTATAATAGACAAAGAGTACTTTATTTATATCACTTTAAAATGAAATAAAATAGCCCTTTGTGTTTCTTGTTACAACAGTTTGTCCCTCGACAAAGACCTCTTCTAAGGACTTCCCATGTGTCTCTCTTGCAATTTTCATAAAGCCTGGACCAGCAGTCCTCTTAAGATCATCTTATCAGCACCTTCGCTGCCGCCCTTTATATCAGTTACATGTTATCAAATAAATTCGACAGAGATATTCAATACAAGTTCTTTTTTACAAATATATTTTAACGAATGACAAAGATGATCTGGTTATAACTCTTCATTTTGAATCGTGGTTGCTAAATGAAAAAAAGGTACAGAAAAAAACGAAGTATCTAATTTAATGACACTTGATCAACAGCAGCGCTTTATGGTCGGTGCTCATCGACTGAACAAGATAGGGCGTGGCACATCCCTAGAGATTGCTCACTATTCTCAATCTTTGCCGTACCCTAATTACATTTTATCAGTTGGTTTCCTGCACTAATCAACTCGTTTATATACTTTCTTTTTTTTAATCTTTTATTTATCTTGAGGTTTTTATCTTACAAGATATGTTAACCCCATCGTACCTTTAAAATATACAAAAACAACTTTTAGGTTAAACGACTTATAGAGAGTATTGATACAAGACTTTCACTTAGTAGTACAATTTTTGTCGCTTCCGAAGTTGGTTCTGATAGAACAGATTGTATCAAACCTGTGTCATATTTATTAAATTTAGTTTATATACTTACATTCTTCATATACATATTCTGGCATTATGCTATCACAGCATCTGGAAAGAAAACATACCATAAGTACAGATTAACCTTTATGCCGTTTACACAAAGCTAATTTTGCAAAAAAATCTCAAGCGAATAAAACAAAAACAGCGTGAAATTTGTTTAGCAAAACATGTATTGTGTAAATGCGCCTTTTTAATATTAAGAATAGACAAATCAAACAATCAATCGTATCATTTATTAGAAAATAAATTGACAATAATTATTGATACCTGTCGTTTTTTTATTCAAACCTTTGCTTTACTATTCGTGATATTAAATAAATAATATTGTAAATTAAAAACATTTGATTGATTCAGAAAGTGTAATTAATGCAAAAACTAAATATTATTTAGCAAAAGTTTGAAACAAATTTGTACATAACCATGTTGCCATTATTAAAAAAAACATAAATACTAGATAGTAATAATAGTTATAACTAAGGATCTATTGAGACTCTTGTAGCCGTGTAAGCCTTCCAAATGCCTGGGTATCTTTCTTAAATAACAGAAAAATACAAAAATAAAGAGATTATAAATGTATTTATAACAAAACTATAGACCCGCCCCGACTTCGCCCGAAGTAAACAATTTTTTACTTCTTTAGCAGTTGCATTTTCAAAAACCTTTTCTTAGTGAATGCTTAGGTATGTAATAAATTAATATATTTTTCAAATTTGAGCTATCTACACTTAGTAGTTTTTGGCTGTACGTTGATCCTCACCCAGGACAAACGATTTTATATAATCATAATGTGAAAAGATAGATTATCTTTAATAAAATAATTTATTAAAATTCACAAGTGTGATATAAATTAGCTTTTACAATGTATCCATTTTTAGTATGTAAACTCGCATGACATTTTCTACGCGTACACCTCCATGATTTGCTACCATTCTTGTTTTCTCTTCTGAGTGTATATTTATAATCGTTGTACAGCAAACAGTGGCCACCTCTTCTAGTCTTAAACTTTTCTTCTTCTACTACTGCATATTCAGGAAGAAAATAGTCTGGAATTCGAAAGGTACATTAATAGATAATGATTTGCTAAACTTAATACAGTCCACGATGATTATAGTATGTCTTTTGCACATAGGGTACACCCGGACGAAGTCATGGGTGGAAACTAGTGTATAATAAATTCGAATTTCGAACTTGTATGATGAAAATACGATTTAAGTTCAATTTTATTATTAGATTATATTATTTACTATTATTTATAGTATTGCTTTAATATTAAATTAATTTCTATCAAATATTAATGCAATGTGGAAAAAGTCGAGCCCGAAGCAGTATTCGAACCTGCGCCTATGGGGTTCCGACCCAGCGCACTAACAATTGTACCATCCAAGCTCCAACTCCAGTTCAAATTTGTCCACCGCTTTTTTACGTCTTGGAGTGACGTAAAAAAGATTACCCGTCATAGTTATATGCAAGTAATGTTCGGATAGTTTTTCCAGTAGATCTATTCCATATCCTACAGATCGATCTAACTAAATCTGACTTTTTAAAAAACGGTATATATACAATAATTTATTTACTATAGAATACTTACAATGACGGAAAAGAGTAAGTTTACAAACAACCATTTATAGGTCTTGACGTATAGAGACTGGTTACCTAAAAGTATTGTAAACAATAATAGTATAATTATGCTAGGTACGAGTATAAGAATATTATTGTATATGAGTGAAGCAGCTGCAATTTGACTGCCTCGGTGGTACAGTGGCCGCAGTATGCGCCTGCTGTGCACGAGGTTGTGGGTTCGATTCCCACACAGGACAAAACTTTGTGTGACCCACGAAGAATTGTTCTGAGTCTGGGTGTAATTTGTGTCCGTTAATTGTATGTTTGTAAAGTCCCCCGCGACACAGAGCTTGTTCTCTAGTGCGGGAGTTTTTTTTTTAACGAAAATAAAAATACAAGGAGACGACACAAAAATAATTTAATAAAATAGATACAAACTCAAAAGCTTTTATTTCTATAGGGTTGTTGTACATTTGTCACAAAAGTATTTTTTTTGTGACGAATGTACAATAACCCTTTTTATAAAATATTACGACTAGGCTTACAAAATATTTCATTATTTCTCTTATTTATAATAATGTAAAATGTTTCTTTTAATTTTACAAAGACAACTTACAGCTAGGGTTATATACTTATATGAGTATTGACATAATCTTGTGGGAGACTGGTATCAGCACTAGGAAACTCTGCCATTCAGAGTACCAACTCCCCTTCCCGCCAGAACTATGTAAGTTTGACAACAACGAATATAAACTTAAACTAGAAATGTTGTGTTTAAGTGTGTGCGTTAGTGTGTATGTGGATGTGTGTGGGTGTGTTTTAGTGTGAGGGTGTGCAAGGGTGTGTAAGTATGTGAGAGTGATGAGATATGACTCTCTTGAATCGGATTTCCATTCTTAACTCGGAGATTCATTTGCTTATTGTTTGTTACTTATTCCTTGCTACCTGTTGTACTTCTGAGTAATTTTTTAACTTGACAGGTTATCTAAATTTCTTTAGTACCAAATATAAACCTTTATCTTGGTTTAGGTGGATGAGTATGATATCCTATTTGATTGAATAAGTCCTCAATAGTACGAATCCTAGCGTTGCATCCCTAACTGTTATGTGTAGAACAGACCCAAAGCTTTTTCAGGCCATTCTTTAGTTTTAATGTATAAGTATATCCAGCTAAAGATAACAGAGTACCTCCTCTTCTTGAAGTGACGTAATGAATGCCTAAAAATAAAAGTAAAATCATTATCAGTATCCTACAGGGGCAGGTAGTGGTATATGAGTTGATACCCACGTTTCACCAGTCATATTAGGTAATATGTGATAGCGGGGGATGGATAATATACCATAGAAGGATGGGGGAGGGGGGTAATATGTGATGGGGTAAGAGCCTATTGACACTTTATTAAATTAATAATTTTAACAAAAAAAACCGACTTCAGTACGGCAAGTTGTAAAATTTTCAAATATTTGTTTGTTACAATCGAATAAAATCGACTGAGCGTCGGGCTGAACACAGGTCAAGTAGGTATTAAAAGCAATATTTAATCTGTGCAATCCGCGCTCAATTCATTCACGTCATTATTTCTTATTAATAGTTGCTTAGCAACAATAACCGAAACTTATCTAATCGCCATCAGTAAAATACTTATTATTGAAAAGTTCAGATGGCCATCTGTGGTCTTCTTCATCAGTTTTACTTTACCAAATTACACTTTCTGAATGCAAATGATTGATTAGTTGTTAAAAATATTGAAATTGCTATATGTGTGCCTATAATTTTTGAGGAGTTCTCTCAATTCCTCATGGATCCCATCATCAGAACTTTCTTTTGATGATAATGGGACCAAACTGAAAGTATGTCCAGTCAGACAAAAAAAGAATTTTTTAAATCGGTCCATAAATGACGGAGTTATGCGGTAACAAACATTAAAAAGAAATACACACAAATTGATAACCTCCTCTTTTTGAAGTCGGTTAAAAAAGAGCTGTTTTCCTAGGCAATAAAACGCTCCGATGACCATTTATTGATTTATGATAAGCAATAAACAATAATTACATAATTATAGTAAGATGAAGACAACACTACAACATAGTGACTGGCCTGTTGCTCTAGTGGTTAGTGACTCTGACTGCTACGCCGGAGGTCGTGGGTTCGATTCCCACCCAGGACAAATCTTTGTGTGATGAGCACGAATGTTTGTTCTGTGTCTGGGTGTAATTTATCTATAATATGTATGTATTTAGAAATATATAAGTATGTTTATCAGTTGTCTGGTTACCATAGTACAGGCTCTGCCTAGTTTGGGATCAGATAGCGATGTGTGAGTTGTCCCGAAATTATTATTATGTCTCTCTTTATCACGGGTATTTTCCCATCATTCAAGGACAATACCCGGGCCTTTGGAAGGCTTACGCGGGGACATAGATCCAACACGCAGAGGCCCTTAGAGAATTTTAATTTAAAATGGGATGAGACGCTTACCATAGTCATGCCACAGCTGCACTATTGCAGTACAGCCATGACATGCCTATGGTAAGTGTAGAGCTATTGCAACATGAGAAATCAAATAATTTTGGGCTATGGGATTGGGTGTTCGATGGACTGATTTACAATGATTATGGGATAAAACGTCGCCTGCCATCATTTAAAAGTTGGGATATACTCTAAATGTAAAATAGGCAGACGGTGACTCGCCTATACACTAGATGGGCCCCTTGAAACAACCGACATGGGCAACAGCCCACAGGCATAAGGGCAACACCATAGTGCGTGGCTAGGGGTATCGAGCGGTGCGGCGCCGGTTTCACCATCGGGGGTCTCAGACCCGAGAGCGGGTTTCCCCGTAGTTATGCCCTTGAAAATGACACTTCTACCCCCGAGCATATAGCTCTGGCGACCCCTCTCTGATCAGTCAATTAAGGCAAGCCAGAGCTGAGAGTCCTGCGGAACCTTAATACACAATGTATTGTGATTGATGTGTATGATTTGAACGTCTTTTTTATGCTTCAAACCAAATCGACATATAAATCAGAAAGCCTTTTTATCAACTCCTAAGAGATTTAGTTTTAGTCCTAACAATTTTGGAGATCCTTGAGCATAAAAATAATCCGTAAGCTGACATACGGATTATTTTTTTGCTCAAGGATTCCCAAAATTGTTTTAAAGTAACGGCACTATTTTAGTTTATATCAAGTCTACTGGTGTTAATTTTATTAGATTATACTATTTATATATTTACTATTATTATATTGCTTTAATATTTATATTAAATATTAATGCAATGTGGAAAAAGTCGAGCCCGAAGCAGTATTCGAACCTGCGCCTCTCTGGTTCCGACCGAGCGCACTAACGATTGTACCATCCAAGCTCCTACTCCAGTTCAAATTTGTCCACCGCTTTTTTACGTCTTGGAGTGACGTAAAAAAGATAACCCGTCATAGTTATATGCAAGTAATGTTCGGATAGTTTTTCCAGTAGATCTATTCCATATCATACAGATCGATCTAAATAAATCTGACTTCTCAAAAAACGGTATATATACAATAATTTATTTACTATAGAATACTTACAATGACGGAAAAGAGTAAGTTTGACAAACAACCAATTATAGGTCTTGACGTATAGAGACTGGTTACCTAAAAGTATTGTAAACAATACATAGTATAATTATGCTAGGTACGAGTATAACAGCCTTACAAATAAACGTGGTATAACAGTTATACTCGAGAATAAGCAAAATGTCTACAAATAAACAAAGTATAGCTTATACCAAGTATAGCGTTGACACTTCTGTCCATACAATCGTTATGTCGAAGTTATACGCGCCCATACCCTAGTATAAACCTAGTATAATCATAAAAATACCACGTTTCAGGCTTGTTTACGTGTTTTATATTTTTTTTAGTTTCAAGAAATGGATTTAAAAGGAATAGAAGAAGTAGAACAAGTAAATAACGTCATTGTTTTAATACAGGCTGCAAGATAAGTCAAATCGTTTAGGTCGAATCGGTTTTCTAAAAGTGGTGTGATGTTTTTGGATAAATTATTTGGTAGATATCTCAATATGGAAAATAGAAGGTAATCCACCCGGATTATCTTCTATTCTACAATTGATGATTGCTTTGAGATATGGGGTTACGTCCCCGTCAGGTAAAAACATTTGGATATTCACACATGTAACTAAATCTGTTCTATCAGTTTCACAAATTTAACTACCTACTCGAAGAAAAAATCGATGACATTTACATGCCACATACTATAAACGAACATCTTCATATTATGGAAAATTTCAATGAGATTTAAAAATTAAAAACTGTCGAAAAAAGTTTTGTTGACAAATAGATTCAGTTGTCATAGACAAAATATGTTTTTTTATGAAGTTTCTCTTTGGTGGTGCTGTTGCCAAATCGTGCAATTTGACATAACGGATAAATAGTTATACGAAAGTAATACCTGCTTTATTTGTTAAAAAATATTTTTGACTTATTCTTAATTTATAACTCATATAACTATACCTCGTATAAGAATGAGATAAATGTGATATAACAATTTTTTATTTGTAAGGCTGTAAGAATATTATTGTATATGAGTGAAGCAGCTGCAATTTGACTGCCTCGGTGGTCCAGTGGCCGCAGTATGCGCCTGCTGTGCACGAGGTTGTGGGTTCGATTCCCACACAGGACAAAACTTTGTGTGACCCACGAAGAATTCTTCTGAGTCTGGGTGTAATTTGTGTCCGTTAATTGTATGTTTGTAAAGTCCCCCGCGACACAAAGCTTGTTCTCTAGTGCGGGAGATTTTTTTAACGAAAATAAAAATACAAGGAGACGACACAAAAATAATTTAATAAAATAGATACAGACTCAAAAGATTTTATTTCTATAGGGTTGTTGTACATTCGTCACAAAAGTATTTTTTTTGTGACGAATGTACAATAACCCTTTTTGTAAAATATTACGACTAGGCTTAAAAATATTTCATTATTTATCTTATTTATAATAATGTAAAATGTTTCTTTTTCCTTCACAAAGCCAACTTACAGCTAGGGTTATATACTTATATGAGTATTGACATAATCTTGTGGGAGACTGGTATCAGCACTAGGAAACTCTGCCATTCAGAGTACCAACTCCCCTTCCCCCCAGAACTATGTAAGTTTGACAAAAACGAATATAAACTTAAACTAGAAATGTTGTGTTTAAGTGTGTGCGTTAGTGTGTGTGCGTTAGTGTGTATGTGAATGTGTGTGGGTGTGTTTTAGTGTGAGGGTGTGCAAGGGTGTGTAAGTATGTGAGAGTGATGAGATACGACTCTCTTGAATCGGATTTCCATTTCTTAACTCGGAGATTCATTTGCTTATTGTTTGTTACTTATTCCTTGCTACCTGTTGTACTTCTGAGTAATTTTTCAACTTGACAGTTTATCCAAATTTCTTTAGTACCAAATATAAACCTTTATCTCGGTTTAGGTGGATGAGTATGATATCCTATTTGATTGAATAAGTCCTCAATCGTACGAACCCTAGCGTTGCATCCCTTACTGTTATGTGAAGAACAGACCCAATGCTTTTTCAGGCCATTCTTTAGTTTTAATGTATAAGTATATCCAGCTAAAGATAACAGAGTACCTCCTCTTCTTGAAGTGACGTAATGAATGCCTAAAAATAAAAGTAAAATCATTATTAGTATCCTACAGGGGCAGGTAGTGGTATATGAGTTGATACCCACGTTTCACCTATTATCATATATTAGATAATATGTGATAGCGGGGGATAATATACCATAGAAGGATGGGTGGAGGGGGGGCAATTAGGGGATGGGGTAAGAGCCTATTGACACTTTATTAAATTAAAAAAGCGCTGTCTTCCCAGGCAATAAAACGCTCCGATGACCATTTATTGATTTATGATAAGCAATAAACAATAATTACATAATTATAGTAAGATGAAGACAACACTACAACATAGTGACAAGTCTGTGTGTAGAATAGAATAGAAAGCTCTTTATTGTACACCAATAACATTTATGATACAATGTACTATTTGATGTGTATTTGATTCTGCGAAACATTTATTTAGTAACATACTATTTAGGTTGAATTACGTCCACTGTTGTACATAGGCCTTGCCCACAGAAATAGATCCTTGCCCAAGAGGAGAGAACTGTTGAAGGCCCTGGGAGAGGCCTATCAGTCTTTTGTCTTCAGAGATGGTCATGACGATAATGAGTCGGCATCATATCTTTGTGTTCGCAAGACTCTTTTCGGAGGTGGATGTGTATGTTGTTCTTTGACAAAAATTACATTGTCGTCTACGGTAAATATTATAGCTTTACACCGTCGGCTGCAAGCCCATTTAGCTATTCTGCCCGTTGTTCCATAACAGAGAGTATATCTATAGCCATTGTACGTAAGAACACGACCTCCTTGTGTTTCTTCGAAGTATGCTGTATCTGCCAAATATTTAAATATATTAATTTATAATACGAGAGTTGAGTCAGTTTGATTCCAATTCAAAATTATCACAATCAATAAAAAATGACAAATAAGATGACAGTTAATTTGCCTACTGCCGGGTTTTCTGACTGAACAGACAGGGGTAGAGCCTAAGGAGAAAATCGGATCGCCAACATCGCCAGATATGTAGTTACAACTTGTGCGAGCAGAAAGTGATGCAACCAAAACCTCCATGTCCATAATCTTCGCCGTAATGCGAACTTAGCTTTATGGAATTTATTTGTTCTAATAATTGATAACGATGACGGAAAATGATCTCAAGGAAACCATCTCTTAAATGCATTCCAAAAGCATGACTAATCCACAAGCCCGCAGCTGGCCCTGCGTGTGAAGAGAGGCACAGGCTTAGCCCACTTATCTCCTTCTTAAAAGAGTAAAGAAGACCTGTGTAAATATCGGTTGCTATTATGATACTATGTGAATATCGGAACTTTTGGTAGGCAGGTACTGTTTATTTAGTAGATATTAGTTACAAGGTGGAGAATAAACGACGAAACGCTTCGAGATAAGGTGGGTAGTGCCCTGCTTCCGTTGTCTCGTCTCGGCGGGGCCAATGCCCCATGCCACCAAATACCATTAAAACGTTAACAGAATATTAAAAAAATATATTTCGATAAGTTACCAGATTCAAATTACAGCTTAAGCTTTCCACTTACGTGTAGACCGGCATAACCGTTTAGGGAGCCCTGGTGTACAAAAATGGGTAGGCAACATGCAAGTGATACTTCTGGTATTGCAAGCGTCCATAGGCTACGGTAACTGCTTAATATAAGGCGGGCCGCATGCTTGTTTGCTACCTAAGTAGTATAAAATCAATAAATAAAATAAACAAAGCAGATGTTTTACTGCGCATAGGTCTCCTATCAAAAAAAATAATAGACATCGATTGAATATGACCAATGAAATATAACCTCTTATTTCATTGGTCATATTCAATAGATGTCTATTATTTTTTACCTCGCTTCATAAGGATATGAGACCTATGTGCAGTAAAACATGTGTTTATGGGAATCTATAATTATTATTAATATATTAACAAGTACGGGAAAAAATCAAAAAATAATAAAAGCAAAGTATAATAAATAATAAAACACAGGTTGAATAAGTATTGGTATTTATGAATAAGCATTAAAAATCAATATCAATCAACACGCAAATACATATTTTTATAATAAATAGAAAGAAAGCTGAAACACATTCTTTGCTTCACTCAATTTAATTTACGTTACTACACAAGAAAAAACTGCTGCAATAGGCGTCACAAAATATTGTCTTACGTTACTATGAATATCTTATTTTAGGACCCGACTAGTGACAGACTTAACCCTACAACTAATAGCAAATCAGACACTATAAATATATAGTCTTAGCCAAATGAGTCCCAATTGCGGCTAATGTGTTATGGCCTTTTGTGTCATAAGTAATGCACTTTTAGTGAAAATGTTAAGTCTTGATAGTATCATAAAATTGTGTGATGAGCACGTTATCTTGCAGCGCCACCTACCAGCTCCAATAGTGAATCTAAACCATCCAGGGACTGACTTAAACACACACACAAAATTCCAGCCAAGCCCTAGCAGTAGCAAGCGAGTTCAGTGTCACATTACACATTTACTGATCTGTTGGTCTAGTGGTAAGTGACTTCACTGCTACGCTGGAGATCGTGGGTTATATTCCCACACGTGACAAAGCTTTGTGTGATCCATAAATGTTTGTTCAAATGTTGTGAATTGTACGTATGTAGGGCAAATGTTTTATAAATAAATATATGTATGTATTTACAATAATAATAATAAGTATGTTTACCAGATTTCTGGTTGCCATAGTACCCGCTCTGCCTGGTTAGGTATGACCGTGTTTAAATTGTAGCAAAATATTATTATTATTCAGTTTGGTTCCTTTTATTTAATAAATATCTCGCCAATACTATTTTTAATACTTTGCTTTTAGTTCCAGCCCCAAAATTATGCGGAGCTGTACCTATAGCGAGTAGACTTGATCGTCTGTATGTGAGTCAATGCTGCAAGCGATCCACATAGGTGCTAGGTCAAATTCAAACTCTTTTATTCATTTAGATCAAATGCATAATACGAATCTCTGTCACAAAAACAAATGCCAGCTTCTTTTTCCTAAAGCCAAATCGCGGACGAGAGTAGGGTCTCGTGAAGAATTGGAAAGAAACTCGGGCCCCTGTTTTTAATCACCAGAGACTAGTAGTTACTAAATTTGTGGTATAAAAAGACGAAAACCAATATACCTATCGCACAAAATGAAATTTAGGAAGGTAATTAAAAGAAAACAACCAATATACAATGAATAAAATATAAATTTTGCTTCCCTAAGCGTGTGGTACTGATTCACATACAAATCATGATGGTTAGGTGTTTCGAATATTTTGTTAAATTTAATGATTATGGTTGTTGTTCATCTTGATGATCTGATTCTCGACAGTGTACACCACAGCTTTACATCCTTTGCTATGGTTCGTGGCGCAGTACCAACGGGTTTTAAGTCCAGCGACACGATGTAAACAGTACCTATAACCAGCTACACCAATTATACGCCCACCTTTTGTTGATGTTGAGTAATAAAACTCTGAAAAAAAACGATACTGTTATTTATTTATTAAATAGAACGGCACAAAGTCCACTGATACTATTCACAATATTTAACAGGTTTATTATAATAATATATAACAATAAGTAATAATTCAAACCAATTATACATCTACCGCAGAATTTCAAGCATTCTGACAAAATCTTTCTTCTATCACTCGCAAACACATGCGGCATGTTATGCATACTTGAATAATGAAACAAGGGAAATTTAAACTACTAGTGTGTAAACAATTTTTTAAACGTTTAATAATTGAATTTAATCGCTCCCTTTTTAATGTTTACTTACGTTATAATAATATAATATTTTCGGACAAGTCACACCCCGCCACCGGATCCCAAACTAGGTAGAGCCTGTACTATTATGGCAACCAGACAACTGATAAACATACTCGTACTTATATATTTCTAATACATAATGTAGATAAATTGCAGGCAGACACAAAGCAAACAATCGAGCTTATCACACAAATATTTGTCCTGGGTGGGAATCGAACCCACGACCTCAGGCTTAGCAGACCAACAGGCCAGTTATTTTTAAAACCATTGTGGAATATTTAATGTTTGTAGCACTAGCGGTTTTGACTCGGCGTTGATGAATCAATGTGTCAGTCAGTTCGGGCAATTACCTTAAAATGATTTTATGCATATAAAAAGTCAGGACAAAAAAAAGTACTGCGGACCAATAAGGTGGCCGATCTCAACGGAGATTAACCAACTGCGCAGGGCATATTAAAGTGCATACGTGTGTGTGTGTCTTAATTTGTTTTTATACTTCATACAGCCCGCCTGATGTTATGCAGTTACCGTAGCCTATGGACGCTTGCTATACCAGTGGTATCACTTGCGTGTTGCCAACCCATTTTTATACACCAGGGCTTTATGATGGGAGTATTCCTGGGATAGGAATACGTTTCTTTCAAAACACATCCCTAAATGAGTGCTTAAGAAACAGGAACACAACTACATGTGTGTAGTTATTTGGCTGTGGTCTTCTGTAAGGTGGAGGTTCTTATAATATTATTATTGTTTATTTATTTTATTTTTTTTGCCAAGAATACGTTTCGTGTACTAAATCAATGTTATAAAAAAGAAAAAAGCAACAAACTTAAAATGTAACTTTATTGACTTCAACTTATTTTAAACTTCTTATTATTAGGTAGTTACATAAATGCTGTGATGTTTCCACAGCTGTGGATAAACAAGATGGCTTTTTATTCGTCGTCAACTTAATGTTATTTATTAACTTTTACTACAACCCAAACACACATACAAAATTGACAACCTTGTCTGCCCCTCTAGACAAGTGGCATAAGCGATAGTCGAATCTAATAGTCAAAAAAGTAAATGTATGGAATTTGACATTAGTTTACGACATTGTATCGTAGACTTACGTCAAATTCCATACATTTGTTTTTTTGACTTTTCGATTCGACTACCGTTTATGAGGCTCTGGTGACCTTACAAACAACTGCCTTCCTAACGACACGTATTTACCGAAATGAATAATAGATATGTATAGACTATCCGCGACAAGCTTACTCGTAAGTTAAGGTTAGCCTGTTGCAAGCTTAACCACACCTCCACCAGGTCAGGCTATCGTTCTTTTAGCATGGGATCTAATATAACAGGCTTAATCATATTGTTATGTTATGACGAAGAACGTGAGCAGCGCCATCTAGTTAGTAAATGGTTATAGTTCTTGGTCACGTTCAATATGTCGCCGTCGCACGCATGTTATTGTATCGTAACATACTTAATTAAATAAATCAAGTTTGTGCTGTAAATATATGTTTAATTTACCATGCCCTAACAGGTTATGGGCCAAGGGACGGTCAGTGAGTAAAATAAAGACTAAAAAGTGAACAATTGCAGTGATTTGAACTTAAACAGTTCGTCGTAATTAAAGTAATAAACGCGTCTACGCAAGTTAAGGTTTCGCGCGGTCAATTAGTGTAACGCGACTCGCTAAGTTACGTTCGTCGTTTGTTTACTACATTTGTGTTACGAATATTTTTATTCATTGCTGTTGTTTTGGAGTTGAAGAAACTTCGATATGGCTACATCATCTATTAAGATTGATAGACTCACAGGCGATAATTACGATACATGGAAAATACACATGCGGGCAATTTTGATCAAAAACGATCTTTGGGAGTATGTATCGGGAACATTACAGAAACCGCAATTAAGTGATTCGAAATATGCCGATTGGATAAAAATGGACAGAAAAGCCGAGTCTGACATATTGTTGGCAGTGAGTCCAAGTGAGTTAGCTGCATTGGATGGTTTGGAAAGTTCCAAGGCTATTTGGGATAAATTGAAATCTATGTATCAATCAAGCGGCCCTGCTAGAAAAGCATCGTTATTAAAAAAGCTTGTACTGACACGTATGCAAGAAGATGATGACTTAAAGAAACACATCGCGGATTTCTTTGATGCAGTTAAGAAATTGAAAGAAATTGGTTTGATAGTTATAGACGAACTACTAGCTATTTTATTGTTATATAGTTTGCCAGATTCATTCGCCATGTTTAGAACGGCAATGGAATCACGTGATGATTTGCCATCAACGGAAACACTAAAGGTCAAGATTATCGAGGATTACGAAGCTCGTAAGTCGAAGACGACTGATCAGGGGGCTTTGTTCGTCAAACGTATCAATAAAAATAAAAATGCTAATCTGAAGAAGAATAATGACAACCACGGTTATAAAAATAATGTTGAATGTTATCGTTGTGGTCGTCGTGCAAGAGACTGCAAGACTAAGAATATTTACAAGCATAAGCACAGCGCACAAAAATTGGATTGTAATGACAACGAACAAAAAACAACAATGTTATTGAGTACTGCTGAAGAGGCTATGTTGGGTGAGAAAGTTAATACTATTTGGTGCATTGACAGTGGATGCACGGGTCATATGTGCAATGAAAAGAAAATGATCGAGAACTTTAAGCGGCTAAACTCTGAACTTAATTTAGCTAATAGCGATCGAACACAAATTACTGGTGCTGGTAAGATAAGAATTTCGGTAGACACAGGCAGTGAAGAACGCCAGATTGACATAGAAAATGTGTTTTACGTATCTGATTTACGAACAAATTTACTATCAGTGGCAAAGATGACAGATCGCGGGTTCGAGGTTCGCTTCCGGAAGAATGATTTTTTTTTTTTTTTTTTTTATACTACTTGGGTGGCAAACAAGCATACGGCCCACCTGATGTTAAGCAGTATCCGTAGCCTATAGACGCTTGCATTACCAGAGGTATCACTTGCGTGTTGCCAACCCATTTTTTTACACCAGGGCTTTAAGATGGAAGTAACCCTGGGATAGGAATACGTATCTTTCAAAACGCATTCCTAAATGAGCGCTGGAGACCTTACTCACACACAGGAACACAACTACACCGCTGTGTGTAGTCATTTGGCTGTGGTCTTCTGTAAGGTGGAGGTCCTTCCCCAGTCGGGCTTGCTCGCTAGTATGGTGCCCTACCTCTCTTAAAATTAAGATTAAACTTTAACATTAACTTAAGATGCTATTGTGATTGATGACAATGACAAAATTCACATGCGTGCAGATAGAGTTGGTAACCTTTATCATGTTCGAATGAGTCCGAACTCTGTCAATAATGTTCAAATTGCGAAGAATCCACTAGACATGTGGCATCAACGCCTCGGACATGTCAATGAACATGATCTGAAAGCTATGGCGAAGAGTGGTTTAGTATACGGGCTTTCATTCAAAGATAATGAAAAATTGTCTGAATGTGAAGTCTGCATCAGTGAGAAGCAGACTTGCGCGCCTTTTCCTAAGAAAAGAGAGAATCGCACGAGCAAATTACTAGAAATAATACATAGCGACGTTTGTGGCCCTATGAATCATCAGTCTTATGGTGGAAAGAAATATTTTGTTACATTTATAGATGATAAATCCAGATGGTGTGAAGTCTACTTCATAGCAAGTAAAAGTGATGTCTTCAGTGTATTTAAAAATTACAAAGCCTATGCAGAGAATTTAACTGGGAAGAAAATAAAGAATCTTCAGTCTGATAACGGACGAGAATATGTAAACAATGAATTTAATGATTTCTTAAATGAAGCAGGAATCAGAAGAAGATTGACAGCGCCGTATACACCTCAACAAAACGGTATTGCAGAACGAAAGAACAGAACACTGGTTGAGATGGCACGGTGTATGATGCGTCAAGCAGAATGCCCAACTGCATTTTGGGCAGAAACAATTAATACTGCTAACTACATAAGGAACCGGTGCCCAACTACTGCTTTAAATGGTCAAATACCCTTTACACTATGGAAAGGGAAGAAACCTACATTGACATATATGAATGTCTTTGGCTCCAAAGTTTATTACAAAGACAAGGGAAAACCAAAAGGAAAATTTGAGTCACGATCACAGTTAGGAATATTTGTTGGTTATGACACTCAATCGAAAGCATATAGAATACATGATTCTAGGACAAGAAAGATTATTGTGACTCGAGACGTCAAATTTATGAATGAGACAGCGTTTAAACATGAATATAAGGAGATACTTAATGAAGAAGAAGACACAGATGAGGAACAAGTGAAAGTAGAATTAACCAATGTGAATAATGAAAGAAAGGAAAGTAACCGGAAGATTTTAAGAGCAAGAAAAGATGGTAGTAGGTCAAGGAGATCACTTGAAAGAGTTAATGAACCAGAAGAAGATAAAGATAGAGGTCAGTTATATCGAAAAAGGAACTCAACAGTTTCATGGGAAACTTTAATAGAACCTTCTAAGAGAGGAAGAGGAAGGCCTCGCCTTATTCGTACTGGTCAGACGGGTAGACCCCGGAAAGAATATAATATAGTGAAACAGGATACTACAGATAGTGAAAATGAACCAGATGATGAACCGAGTGAACAAAGTGCAGGCATAGCAACAATAGAACCAATGACGTGGAAAGATATAGAGAAAACAAGTGACATGAGTTTATGGAAACAGGCCTTAGAAAATGAGTATTTGTCACAGATAAAAAATGAAACCTGGGAAATTGTCCCAAGGCCAAAACAACGAAAGGTTATTGGTAACAGATTTGTATTTAGTACCAAAAGTACTGGTAAGAAAGTACGTCTCGTGGCAAAGGGTTGTTCACAACGGCCAGGTGAAGATTTCCATGAGACATCATCCCCTGTTGTGAGATCATCTTCTATAAGATTTATAGCTGCCTTAGCGGCTGAGCTAGATTTGCAAATCCATCAAATGGACGTAGTAACAGCTTACCTAAATGGTTCACTCGATGAAGAGGTATATATGGAAATTCCAGATCAGTTAAGCGATGTCTTAGAGAGATTACTCGCAAAAGAAAATATTGGTTCGCAGAAGAAAGTAATAACAGATGAGAACATACTACAGACAGCTAAACGCTGGAAGAAAGAACTTGATGAATGTGTGGATAGTTTATTTATTTATTTATTTATTTATTTACCAACTTAAACTAACAGATACATCCACACGCTTAAGTTATAGGTAAGTGATAATATAACTAACTAAATTATTTTTACACAATTTAAAATTAACAATACTTAATAATAATACTTAATATAATCTTAATCTAATAGGCAGTGTGTTAGAAGTAAATAGAACTAGGGGTTGCTATTGACTCAAAGTAACGTCCACTGACAGATAGGAGTCTCGGTTCGGTATCACTGAATAAGTCTAGTGACTCATCAAATAACAAAATATTATTTATATGTCGTAGAGTTAAGTATAGGGGACTATTTGACAGGGTTACAGAACAAGCATTAGGTACATGAAACAATGGACGCTTGCGTGGTCGGAGAGTATTTCTTATTAACAGAGGTACATTTAAAGATATGTGTAATAAAAGAGATGGATTGTATAGTGATCCCCGCAGTAGTCGGATGAAATATTTAATTAGCGTAAGGTTTCTTCTTACCTCTAAGCTTTGGTAGGTAACCATACCAAGAACAAAGGGAGTGGGGTACATGTATGGGTAATATCCATGTATTTTGAGGTAGAGATAGCGAATAAACGCTTTTTGTGTCTTTTCTAGCAGTAGAGTGTAGTTTTTCTCATGAGGGTTCCAAACTGCGCAGTTGTTTTCTAGAATACTGCGAACATACGCATTATATAGTACAGCTATAGTATTACGATTATTGAAACTTTTAGTCTGGCGTATGACAAAGCTTAAATTTCTACATGATGTGCTGCAGGTTTTAATTATATGTTGGTTAAATGTAACATGTGAATCAAAGTTGGCTCCTAAATCCCTTACTGTAATTATTGTATGTTTATTAAAAAAATCTTTATATGGCTTACGCCAATCAGGATTGCAGTGGTATAAAAGGTTAGTGAAAATGTTGAATGATATTGGTTTTGAAGCATTGCCACAAGACCCTTGTGTGTTTGTTGCCCATAAAAATGAGCGAATGATGTTGATAGGTATATATGTAGATGATATGATTCTAGCGACAAATGATAATGTGTGGATGAAAAGTATTAAGAAACAGTTAGGGAGTGCATTTGAAATGAAAGATATGGGAAAAATCTCTACTTGTTTAGGAATTGAATTTAGTCGTGATGGTGAAAATAGAGTATACTTAAGCCAAAAATCATATATAGATAAAGTGTTAGAACGTTTTGGTATGAGCGACTGTAAGTCTGCTGTGACACCTATGGATGTAAATGTAAAATTAGAGAAACCTGAATGTATTAGATATGATATAATGGAACACTATCCATATCAGAGTTTGATTGGTACTTTGATGCATTTGGCTGTATCAACAAGACCAGATATCACGTATTCCGTGAATTATTTAAGCCAATTCAACACCAATTACGGTATTGAACATTGGAAGGCTGCTAAGCGTGTGTTGAGATATTTGAAAGGCACATCAGATTATGGACTAGTATATGAAAGGACAGGTTTACCTCTTTTTGGTGTAGTTGATGCAGATTGGGGTGGGAACGTGGTAGATCGCAAATCTTATTCCGGTTTTGCATTTATCTTAGCAGGTGCCCCAATCAGCTGGGAAGCAAGAAAGCAACGAACCATTGCTTTATCGAGCACCGAAGCAGAGTACTTAGCTATTTCCGAAGCTACTAAAGAAGCAATGTATCTACGCGATATTTTATGTAGTATCGGGCATAAGTGTGAGTGTGTGATATTATTCAACGACAACCAGGGTGCAATTAAACTTGCTCAAAGCAGGAACTATCATCCTCGTACGAAACATATTGATGTACGGCATCACTTTATACGCGATAAGTGCGAACAAGGTATAATCAACCTCAAATACTTATGTACTGATCGGATGCCTGCTGATGTTTTGACCAAAGGTTTGAGTGGGACTAAACATCATGAGTGTTTGCGTAATTTAGGTATGATGGATGAGTAATTGTGAATTGTGAGTGAGATAATGATGATACATTTAAAAGATATGCTTACTTCTTCGAGTGGGGGTGTTATGGTATGACGAAGAACGTGAGCAGCGCCATCTAGTTAGTAAATGGTTATAGTTCTTGGTCACGTTCAATATGTCGCCGTCGCACGCATGTTATTGTATCGTAACATACTTAATTAAATAAATCAAGTTTGTGCTGTAAATATATGTTTAATTTACCATGCCCTAACACATATAAAATTAATTATAAATAATTAAAATTTAAGTAACCCTTTTTAATTTTATTTTTTTAACCTAACCTACTACCTACTTGATCAGTGTTTGTTCGATTTCCGCCGCGAACGGTCGCGTCGTCGCTGACGCTCGCACATTAGTTAGTGCTCGGTTAAATCGCTGACGCAGTCACTGATTTCGTCACGTCGAGTCATGCGCGGTCGCCGCGATGACCTAGTTACCGATGATTTACCGACGATTCACGATTATGTAAATATAATATAATTAAGGCGCAGTTATAACTTGTAGTAAATTATGGCTTCGTCTAATAAAATAGATATTAAAACAGAAACAGAACACTTGTTATACAAGTACTATAACAACGAGAAGAAAGAACGCGAACAACTGGAAAAGTTAGTTACTGATCTCAAAGATCAAATATATGAACTCCAGAGCCAGTTAAAGTATATCCAGGAGCAAAAGAACTTGGCTCCAGATAAAGAAAATAGCACAAACACCGAGAAAGCCATTGAAACAGCCCAATATGAGACTGATGAAGAGGAGCTTGCCAAAGAAACTGAGTGGGTACGTCAAAAAAATAAAAAACGGAAGTTGAACTTGACACCATCCCCACCTCAACGGCAAGGAACCGGTTCCGATGAAAAACAACAAAAGATAAAAAAACCCCCACTACCCCCACCAATTGTGGTAGAAAACGTTAAGAACTATCAACAGTTCTACGACCTGCTCTCTGCAAGCATATCAAACAATACGTTTGTCGTAAAAATGATGAACGGTGATAATGTTAAAATAAATGCCAAGGATGAGGATTCGTATAGGTCTATTACCAAAGTGCTACAACAAAATACCTGCCTTTGGTACTCCTACGAAAACAAACAGGACAGACCAATTAGGGTGATGGCTAAAAACCTACATTCTTCATGTCTACCGAACAGAATCGTTGAAGACCTGAAAGAAAAGGGGTATAAAATCCAAACAGCAGTTAACAAACTGAGCTGGAGGACTAAGGAGCCTCTAAATATCTTTATGCTTTCATTTGAAAAGGATGAAAACATTGAAAACATTTATGGCATCAAATCTATTTTGAGTTGCAAAGTAGAGATACAACCACTCAAAACATCAAAATTAATTCCGCAGTGTAAAAGGTGTCAAGCCTATGGGCATACACAGAAATACTGTTCCAGAGAAGCAAAATGTGTGAAGTGCACTGGTAAACATCTAACGAGAGACTGCCAAAAACCAGCTGAGGCAAAGCCAAAGTGTGTCCACTGCGGTGAGCCACATCCTTCTAATTACAGAGGATGTATAGTAGCTAAAGAGTTACAGAAAATTAAAAATAAAACATTAAAAAATAATGTAACTACACCGATCACTCATGTCTCAAGGAAAACACCGATCAGAAAACCAAACATCGATAAGCGAGTTTCTGAAAACGTCTCGTTTGCAGAAATAACAAAGGGAGCTCAGCCGCGTCCACAGCCACAGCCGCAACAACAATCGGTAAGCCTTAATAATAATGAAAAAATAAATAAAATTCTCAGCCTCTTAACTTCTTTCGACGAAAGGCTGAAGAAACTAGAATATAGTACTCTTAAAAAATAATCATGTCTCATACAATCAAAATTATGGCATGGAACGCAAATGGACTCCTAAAGCATCAAGATGAACTGCAGGTAGTCCTTAATACAGAAAATATTGATGTATGTCTCATATCAGAATCTCACTTCACCAGAGAATCATATGTTAAAATCAAAGGGTACAAAACATACCATGCATTGCACCCCGATAACACTGCAAGAGGTGGTAGTGCTGTTATTATTAAGGAAGGCATTTACCATTACGTAGAACATAAATGTGAGGAACAATACATACAGGCTGTGGCTGTTTGTGTTAAAACTCAACGATATTCAGTTACCATATCGGCGATATACTGTCCACCAAAGTATTCCTTAAAAGCGGATCAGTATAAAAGTCTTCTGAAAGATCTTGGCAATAGATTTATATTGGGCGGTGATTTTAATGCTAAAAACACCCACTGGGGATCTAGACTAACAACAACTAAAGGAAAAGAATTACTTTGTGCTATGAGAGAAATTAAATGTGATGTTATATCAACAGGAAAGCCTACATACTGGCCTACTGACCTACAAAAGATACCAGATTTAATTGATTTTTTCATTTATAAAAATATATCGTCTAGCTTCCTGTACATTGAGGAAGGCTATGACATGAGTTCTGACCATTCACCAATAATACTATTCTTAAGTGAGACTATAGTCAATAAAGAGAAAAGTCCCTATTTAGTCAATAAGAACACAGACTGGTTAAGTTTCAAGTTAGACCTCGATGCTGCTATCAATCTGAAAGTTCCATTGAAAAGACCAGAACAGTTAGATCTTGAATTAATACAACTCATAAACGATATTCAGCAATGTGCCTGGAACAATACACCTGATTTTAAAAGAAAAAATAGAAGCCACTACTATCCTACAGATATCATGAATCTCATAGCTCAGAAAAGAGAACAACGTCGAATATGGCAAAGAACTAGATTCCCACCAGAAAAAACTCAGCTTAATAATATCACTAAGAGACTCAAGAGAGAAATACAGAATTTTCAGAATAAAGCTATGAATACCTACTTAGGTCAATTAACAAATGAACGTACGACAGATTACTCATTATGGAAAGCCACAAAAAATCTGAACCAGCCGATTATGCAGATCCCTCCTATTAAAGAAATTAATGGGGGCTGGGCCATAAATAACAAACAGAAAGCAGCTAGATTTGCACAACATCTAGAACAAATTTTTCAACCAAATGATGAAACTTTTGAGAATGTAACAAGAACTGAAACATTGAATGATGAACAAGAAATAAGACTCGTTACACCAAAAGAAGTTTATAATGAGATCAAGCATTTAAACTTAAAGAAAGCTCCTGGTTATGACCTTATTACAGCAGAAGTTCTTAGGAATCTTCCTCGCAAAGCCATAGTCAAACTTACCACTATTATAAATGCTACATTTAGACTCCAACATGTACCTGATGTGTGGAAAGTAGCCGAAGTTATAATGATACCTAAACCCGGTAAACCACCACATGAAACAGCGTCATACAGACCTATATCTTTGCTACCAGTTATGTCTAAGTTATTTGAAAAACTGCTCTTAAAACGTTTAAAACCTATTATAGAAGAGCGAAATCTAATACCAAATTATCAGTTTGGTTTTAGGGAAAAGCATTCTACTATAGATCAAGTGCACCGAATAACTAACATTATAGAAAAAGCGTTAGAAGAAAAGAAAGTTTGTTCTACAGTTTTTCTAGACGTAGCTCAAGCATTTGATAAAGTCTGGCATAAAGGTCTAATGCAAAAAGTTCGAAATATGTTCCCGAAACAGTTTGCCAACATTCTAAAATCATACCTGACACAGAGAATGTTTAGAATCAGACAAGAAGATGCACATTCAGAACTGAAGGAGATAAAAGCTGGGGTACCCCAAGGTAGTGTATTGGGTCCGGTCCTGTACCTCTTGTACACATGTGATATCCCAGAATTAGAAAACAACACCATTGCAACATTTGCAGATGACACAGCCATAATGGCTACTGGGGTCACCCACGCGGAAGCAGTGGAAAAGGTCCAAACAGCCGTTAACATCATCGTTGAATGGACAAAAAAATGGAAAATAAAGTTAAATGAAGCAAAATCATCACATATAGATTTTACAAATAAAAGACCTAGCTATCACCCGGTATACATAAATAACAAAGCGATACCGTACGAGAATACAGCCAAATATCTAGGCATGACATTAGACGCAAAGCTTCGCTGGAAGGCCCATGTCAAAAAGAAACGCAACGAACTAGAACTGCGCTACAAAAAGATGTACTGGCTACTTGGAAAACATTCTTCGTTGTCAGTGCACAATAAGCTACTATTATACAAGCAAGTCCTCATGCCAGTATGGACTTACGGAATACAGCTATGGGGCTGTACCAAACACAGCAATATTGAAATTATACAACGTTTCCAAAATAAAGTACTCAGAGGTATCGTTAATGCGCCCTGGTACATTAGAAATGACGACCTCCATAAGGACCTTAAAATGGATTTCGTAATTAGCGTTGTTCAAAAACATGCCGAAGCCCATCATCGCAGGCTTCATCATCATGTGAACGTCGAAGCTATCCAGCTCCTCGACAACACGGACTTAGTGAGAAGACTGAAAAGAACTAAACCCTTCGAATTAGTCTCATAAAGTGCTAGTGTAATGTAGTGTGTAATGTGAGTGCTACCTGTAAAGAACACATGAACAAAGTGACTTCGCCTTAATAGAGACATTAGGAAAAGTGTTAATGGACACATTCTTATAATTTATATTTTACTCTACTTAGCAGTTTAGGTTATATTTAAATTACTCATTAGCCTTGTGGCTAGATTGTAATTTCTAATTATGTACTTTTAGTAAATCATTATAAAAAAAAAAAAAAAAAAAAAAAAAAACCTAACCTACTTACAAACAATCAGATATTGTATTTAAAGGTCTGATTGAAATCGCAGTTCTGAGGAAAGGTGCCCAAAAGACTGACAACATTTCCACGCTGCATTGCAAGGCTAATACGTTGACCCAAGTAAAGGCGTTAGGATCGTGAGATGACTCGACCAAACGCCTTGATATCTCACGATACAATTTAATATTTTAAATAATTAAAATAATAATAAAATTTGATAGTAAGTTTGTTTCAGTAATGATTGTGTACATTGTTAACTTTGACGACTTCATCGTTTATGGTGAACACCACTGCTTTGCATCCTTTTTTAATATTGGTTGCGCACCACCACCTGGATTTGCAGCCTACAGTGCGATGATGGAAGTACTTGTACCCAGCTAGTGTTAATACACGACCACCTCTGGAAGTTTTCGAGAAACGAGCCTCTGAAAAAAAAAAAGTATTTTTTTAAATGCTTCAAGATAGGTACTTTTTTATAGACTAGCAACTAAAAAGGTCTATTAATAATCAAATAAGGTCTGTATAAAATACAAAGATACTTATGTTCGCTAGGTACTTGGGTGACCAACAAGCATACGGCCCGCCTGATAGTAAACAGACTTGAATTGCATAATAAATACCATGCACTAATAATAACAGTAAAAAAAATTGGGCGATTCACAAATGGTTCCGAGAAGTCTGAGTGTACTTTGTCTTCGTTAATTATATATACATATTTGTAATAATTACCATGATACAGTGCTTTTGCCTACTGCAAAAGTAGTTTTTAAACAGAAACACTTCGTCTATTCTTCCTTTATTTTAGTATGAGTAAACCTTCCGTCTTTCCATGTTCCATCCTTACATAGATACATACAGAAGGAGATTGCCGGGCAGACCACCGGCCCGGTGGTCAGACGACATAAGAAGGACGGCGGGAAACCATTGGATGAGCTTGGCACAGGACCGGAACAGATGGCGTGATATAAACAAAGCTGTCAGTTACTTATAAGTTAAACAAAATTATAGTTTGAATGGGAATACGTAATTATAAAAATTGTGAAATGTAAACCGGAATTCACAAGAAAAGAATAGAATAGAGTTTAATGTTTTCAGTATTACAGCTTAAGTAAGTACATTACAAAAAACTATAGTATCGGAAGCAAAAGGTTCGAGCGTCAGCATAATGCTTAGATCCAAAAAAAAAAAAATACTAAGCGCTGGTTTTCAGCTTAAACCTTTGACTCCAGTTTACAATTAGAGAAAAAAACACAAGAACATTGTGAATGGTGATAATAATAACACCAGACCATATATTAAATCTAAAAGTGGAAGTGCTTAATAAAAAAAGGAATATCTACTTGTTTTTTTGTGGATATGTGGCTATTATATCTATATAAAATAAAAAATGATAGGCACTTTATACAGGAACTACGTAATTTTTTATAGTACCTTTTTACTACTTATTTGGTATACGAATAAAAACTTTTTAAAATTTTGTGCACTTTGAATATTTCGAAAAAGGGGTGGTATATTGTTTCATACTTTTGATGCTGCATGTTTAAAACCGCCTTTATAACCCTGTGTCCTATGTTGCGGTATTTTTAACGGAACAAGATAGGTTAATGTTTCGATAATATACTACTACTTAGCACTTAATTCGATTATTATCGAACTATTTAATTAAATGTAATGTTCCTGTTGTTTGACACAAGATCTTGAATCACAAAATAACACCTCTAAAGTTATTGAATCAAAATAACTCACAAGATTGGCAAAAACATTATAAACCTCCAGGACGTAGAAAATCCATGCGGTTTGAAGGTGTTGCAGTGAAGGAGATGTCGTCACAACAGGAAGATAATGGATGATGTCTTTAGGCGATGTTAACCAACTGAGGTTACCAAAATCTGCGATTTTCAGACTTACCGCAGTACAGTGTACATACAGTGAGGTAAGTAAAGGATACTTGTATTCTTCTGATTTCTGGTAGCGGCGGCACGGCGCTCGACTCTGGGGCCCGCCGTAAGATCACGGATACACGGTAAGTAAGGCACAACCGATGTGGAATGTATGTAAGAAGATATTATTTCACTTTTGTACTATTTATTTATAATTATACTTTTGAACGGAGACGTTTCTGAAGGACTTTTCACATCCCCTCGAGCTGCCACCAAATGTTACGCGCTTTAATTTAATTTACTGTAGTACGTTGTAGTAAAAAAATAAAAAGATTTATAGACATTGAAAGAACTGTATTGAATTTAAATGTACAAGATTTAGTAGGTGTGAGCGGCTCGGGAATCAGACCGAGAGTGGCTGGCTGAGTGGCTTATAGGCATGGGAACATAATAGTTGCTGATTAAGGCGAAAGCGGACTATATAGGCAGTGTAGGGATGGCCAAATATAACAGTACCATCGAAACAAAGAAAAAAAGTTATATATAATCCAGCTGTAGGAGCTCAGGAGCTGGAATATATGAATGAAAAAAATTCAGTATCATCGTAAAACCAATTTTATTCCTCAGTGATTATGTTTGTTTTGTACTTTGACAACTTGATCCTGTACAGTGAAGACAGCTGCTTTGCATCCTTTGTTATGACGTGTTGTACATTTCCAACGAGTCTTCATCCCTCCTGTAGTACGGTGGTAACAGTACCTGTACCCTCTCATCACCATTATACGACCACCTCTAGATGACTTCGTGAAATAATATGCTGAAAATAAAAAAATATATTATCTTGAAAAGCGGCTATTATAACAACTATAATAAATATTACCAGCATTGAAAATATTGATAAGTTTTGCGATCGTTTCCATCATTATCATCATCATTTTCAGCCTATGAACGCCATTTATATCTGAGGAACGACACGCATGTTGCGTTTCTTTAATAAAAGATGCCCATCCCTAAATTAGCTCTGGAGAGTTGTCACCAACTGCACAATTACTGTGTGTATATTATTGCTTGCTTGTATAGTGCTCTACTGTATGTATATTCGATGACTAAATACTAAAAGGTAGTCTTTAGGTAGTTTTTTATTAATTTAATCAGAATTATTATTTATCTTTACATTGTTTTGACTGCCTCGGTGGTCCAATGGCCGCAGTATGCGCCTGCTGTGCACGAGGTTGTGGGTTCGATTCCCACACAGGTCAAAACTTTGTGTGACCCACAAAAGAATTGTTTTGAATCTGGGTGTAATTTGTGTTCGTTAATTGTATGTTTGTAAAGTCCCCCGCGACACAGAGCTTGTTCTCTAGTGCGGGAGTTGTCTTTTAAAAAAAAAAATAAAAAAAAAATAGTAGATATAAAACAAAGTCGCTCCCTCTGTCTGTACGCTTAGATCTTTTAAACTATACAACGGATTCTAATACAACTTTCAGTAATAGATAGAGCGATTCAAGAGAAACGTTTATATGTATAATACATGCACATTATAATAGAGATATCCACAAGAAACCGAAGCGAAGCGAGGGCGGATAGTTAGTTTGCAATGAAAGTGATCTGTAACATCACTTTCATTGCTAGTATCGGATGGTCACATTTTACTAATTTAAACATACAACGAGTCTAGTTACATAAGCACTTAAAATATGATACATATTAATAATCACATATTATTTCAATTATTACACTATTATTTTATTGAGATAATTATTTTGAGCGATAGGAACGCATACTTCTTTTAGCAAACAAGCATACGACCCGTCTGATTGTAAGCAGTTACTGTCCATACTTACCTATATTTTAGTGTAATGTAATTTCAAAATATTTTTTACTAGTGCAAGCTATATATATAATAATAATCATTTATTTAAGACTAGCTGTTGCCCACGGCTCCGCCCGCGTGGGTGTCGGTTATCGTTGCAAAAAGTAGCCTATGTGTTATACCATACCATAATCTATCTCTGTGCCAAATTTCATCCAGATCCGTTTAGTAGTTTTTACGTGAAAGAGTAACTAACAAACATCCATCCATCCATTCTCTCAATTTTTCACATTTATAATATTAGTAAGGATAATTAATTAAATCCACAAAAAAAATAGTAAATTCTTATGACTATGTTAGTATAGAATATTAGATAAGTAAGTAATTACAAAAGCCACTATCGGCTTCGACTGGCTACATGCGTCACTGCATCAATACACATATGCATATTGATCCAGTGGCCCACATAGTCACAGTCCAACCGATAGACAGCCGTAGACCTATGACACCCAGTACGGTGTTGCGACTGGCACGCACTCTGCTTAGCATGGACGCGCATCGCTTGCGCAGAGTAGCATAGAAGCAATTGATGCGCGTCTCGGCGAACATGTCTGATGCACTGCAGTGTCGTGGCAGTCGCAACAACACCCTGAGTGCTACAATGATATTCCACGTATATTTATTTATTTAAACTGTTGCACATAATAATATTGTACAACGGCGGACTTAATGCCTTAAGGCATTTTCTACCAGTCAACCTTTGGGGGTGCAGAGATAAAATATGGTAGGTGCAGTTATGCTCGTTTAGTGTTAAAAATAAAGATATACACAATTTACAATAATATACATAAATATTAATATACCCATATAAAATACAAAATAATAAATACAATAAAATTATACATAAATACTACCTAAATAATATATAAATAATAACTGAAATAATGATAGACGTTAAGATTACTAATAGTTTGAGATATTGTTGACGTACTTTAGCTTTAAAAGTTAATGTATATCCTGATTTTGAGAGGGAGTGCATTCCACAGTAAGATACTGAAAATATGAAAGTATATTAAAATACCGAACACCCCAAATTTGTTTTTAATTGTAGTAGAATAAAATTAAAAAAAAAACTCACGGTGTTATAAACTAATTCCATTATGTCGTTTAAATGGTCACTTAGCTGTTAGTTTCAGTTATCGACATGTGTACGTTGCTTATTTTGACGACTGCATCGTTTACAGTGAACACCACAGCCTCGCATCCTTTTCTGATTGTATATCTGATTTGTAGCGCACCACCACCTGGATTTGCAGCCTAGGCTACGATGATGACGATGATACCTGTAGGCTACAAATCCAGGTGGTGGTGCGCTACACATCTTAAAAAAGGATGCAAAGCAGTGGTGTTTCAGCTTGTTTAATCTTATATGAATAGGAGTTGCACAATGTTATTTATAAATTATGTTTTACTTATCTATTACTTATCGTTTGGTCAGTGGCCAGCCTGGTGACAGAGTTATTTAGATCGCCCATATTTAGGCCGTTTAACGTGCCCTCTGAAGCACGAAGATGCGATAAAATACCATGCGGTATGCCATCTTACCGCGTCCGGTTACCGCGCCCTTGGTCGAAAAATATGAAGTGTAAATAAGCTTACACTTATTTAAAGTAATTTGATCAATTACTTATAAGTATATATATATATGTATATATATACTTATAAGTAATTGATCAAATTACTTTATTTAAAATGTATATTTTAACACTAACTATATAAATGAAACTAATTTAAAAATTTATTAAATTATTTACTCTTGATTAGGTAGGTACTTATTAATTAAAATATACCTTAACTTACAATATTTTTAAGTAGTGTCAAATACATTTATTTAATCTTACTAGACTGTCTTTCATTAAGTTTGTGTAGGACTTTGGGTACTTAACTTACCTACTCAGTTAGGTCAGTTCTAGACAGGATAAACATCCATACTTATGCACTATAATTAAAATATTGGAATGTATAAGTAGGTTTAATTTATGCCTTTTATGCGTTAAGTTCATATTGTGCAATTTGTCTGCAGGAAGTTTTAAATAAAAATTATAAAATAATATATCTAACAGATTACTAATATGTAGGAACTAGCTATTGCCCGCGGCTCCGAACACGTGGATGTCGGTTATCGCGATAAAAAGTAACATATATGCTATTCCAGACTATAATCTATCTCTGTGCCAAATTTCATCCAGAACCGTTCAGTAGTTTTTACGTGAAAGAGTAACAAACCTACATACATACATACATCTATACTCACAAACTTTCACGCAAAAAAATCCCTGAATGAGCGCTGGAGACCTACTCACACAGAGGAACTCAACTATACCGCTGTGTGTAGTTATTTGGCTGTCGTATTCTGTAACGTGAAAGTCCTTTCCCAGTCGGGATTGCTCGCTGGTATAATGGCCTATCTCTTTTAAATTTGTTGAATATGTATTTTAAAGTAATTTTGGTTTTTTTGATACATTTTACACGTCAATCATACAAAATAAATACTTAATGATTATGGTAATTATTAACTTTGACGATTTGGTCGTCTATAGTGAATACTGATGCTTTGCACCCACTGCCGTGGCTTGTAGAACATTGCCAGCGAGACTTAAGCCCTGAAGTACGCTGGTAGTAGTACCTGTACCCCCTCAATACGATTATACGACCACCTCTAGACGTCCGGGTGAAATAAAATGCTGAAACAAAAAAAAACATACCTTGTGATAAAAAGTTTACTACAAATCAAAAGCACTGGTATACATTTTAGCACCTGCTAAGTGGAGGTCTCGAGTTTGTTATTTTTAACCGACTTCAAAAAGGACACAATGGGTCGGCAACACGCAACTGATACCTCTGGCATTGCAAGCCTCTAGGTAACTGCTTAACATCAGGCGGGCCGTATGCTTACTTGCCACCCAAGTAGTATAATTTAGAAAAAGGAGGAGGTTTAATATCTTCCATTTAGCACTTAACTTGTAACATAAACGATATAAAGTTGTAAAATAATACAAAATATAGTATTGATTAAAGTGCATAAAATACATATCTACATTAAGGAAAACTTTTGGAAATGTTTTTAAAGGGTCGGCAATGCGTGAGCCTCCCATTTAGAGCACCCGTCCGAATAGCACCTGCGCGAATAGCACCTAGCCTAGTCCACGAAGAGCACCCATCAATATTTTGGTAGGTGCTCTTGGTGGATTCAGATTATAATAATACTGATGGGTGCTCTTCGCGGACTAGGCTAGGTGCTATTCGGACGGGTGCTCTAAGTGAACTACCTCGTTTATTACCGTAGTCGTGAGGCCCGTTCCAGGCTTGTTGGCCTCCTTAGTAGTATAAAAAAAAGAACTTGCAATAATTTCATTTCTTTTATTCAAATTCTATATCTTTGTGAAATACATATATTGGTGTACAATTAACATTCATAATAATTCTATAGTGTGTTACAGAAAACATTTAATTACTACTACTAGTACTACATTCTACTAGTACACAAATTAAGTCTATGTTACAAATAAATTATTATTACTAGTAACATAAGAACGCACTACCTGACTACATGTATAGGATACGAATAAACACGAAGATACACGAAAACAATATACACTAACTTTAGGTATCATGCCCGGCAAACATCTTGACATATTGCGCAGATAGTGTTTTAGGTCTCTTTAGTGGTATGTGCGGGCTGCGGGGGGCGGGGCGCGACAATGAACCAATCACAGGATTGAAGGATTCACGTCATTGGTTAATACTGTCGAACTTTGCTCCTTGCACTTGAACCTACGCCAACTATTGTTCTTGATCTTTGCCAGGCATTATACGTTAATGCGCTGAGTGAATTCAGACGCAACAATGTTATTCATAAGTGTGTGTGTGTTATTCATTTATTTATCTAGATCAGGGATCGGCAACCGTTTGGCAGGTAAGGGCCACTAAATGGCAAAATCAGACCAAGGCAAGGTCTGATTTTGCACTTGTTCATAATTTTGATAATAGGTGTAAATCTATAAATGAACTGTCTTTACAAAACAGTCGCAGGCCGCAAAGAGGAAGATCGCGCGTTGCCGACCGCTGATGAAGGTTATGTACCTGATACTTATGAACATAAAAATCAATAAATGTTAGCATATTTTTTCTACAGCCAATTCTCAGACAAGGGTAGTACCACGAAAAGAATTGGCAAATAACTCTCGCTACTAGACTTATAACATTTATATGGTATGAGTTACAATTTGTGTTAACAGAAATGGACGGAAATCAACATACCATACAAAGTAATTAAAAAGTATGACATTTAGACAACAAAGAACATATCTAACTAAATTAGACTAATTGCCGTTGAGTTTAGTCAGGATGACCCACATCCTGACTAAAATCTGTCTTGACGAAATTTGTACTTATACATACATTTAACAACTTTATCAAAACTTGTTTTAAGGAAATAACATTACACATTATAATTAGTGCATAAGTGCGTGCGCCAACACTAAATACTTTATCTTTGTCTTCACTTTTATGGTCCAGGCCATCCGTTACAACCGGAGAGAGATCAGGCTCAGGACCTACGGCTTTACGTTCTTCAAGACAGAGAGATTGAAGTAAGCTAAAAAACCTTAACTTAATTATTCTAAGACCTACATGATGTGCTTACATTATATGACTAGATACTATTAGATTTACGAGTGCGTTAAGGTTGGCGTCGGGTTCGATTCTTGTTTTAAGTCAATTGACTTTTCTGACAAGAAATCTTTAGTATAAGCCAGGAGCCGTACTATGTCGAGCCTCTCACTACGCAGTCACTGGTGACATAGCCTGTATAGCGCGGGCAGCCGCTGGGAGAATCACTAATGTCATCAGGTTCCGGTGGTACACCCACGAAGGCGGGTTGCACAGGGGGATTTTAGTCGGTTTGCCGGCGCCAGCCGCCTATCATCTCTACGCCAGAGAGCCCGAAATAACCATTACGCTTCCCCAGGCGGGCATACATTTCCCTTCCGACAAAAAAAAAGGGACCGATGTCCTTGTAGCGATTTATTTTACTTCTTTAATTTGCATTTCGAACAAAGACATGTATAATAAAGTTGACTAAATCAAAGTTGATAAATTAAATCGCTATTACTGAAGAATGTCCATGTCTTTAGAATTACGCACAGTATAGGTCAAAATGGTCGACGCTCCAATAAGGTGGATCGTCGACCTAGTAGAGGTTGCGTGCAGATGATTAACAAGGTCAGCTCAGGAGTGAATGCCGCGGAAATTTCTGAAGAAGCAGAAGTGTCCAGCAAAATTTGGTTGTCATAGAATGACAATAGTTTCCTTTCCTATTCTTTCTTTATTTCTGCTGTTACGTTAAACATTTTCTCTGCCCAGTGGTTATGTTCATTCGTAATCTTGGTCACTATATCGTTGACAGTGAATACTAATGCCTTGCATCCCATTTTGTAGTTTTCGGTACACCACCACCTGGACCTGTAGCCTGTACGATGTAGATCTGTACGATGGTGATAGTATTTGTATCCACCCAGCGCTAATACACGACTTCCTCTAGCAGACTTTGTAAATTGCGCCACTGAAACAAACAAAAATTTGTTATTTTTATACTTACTTTAACTATGTTTTGTACTTACTTATTTTTTTATATTTTTAGATACTACTATTAATACTTAATAGCTACATCTAATTTGAGATAGTTAATTGTTAATAATACCTCTTAAATAACTGAATGAAGTACCCAGTACCGACGTTAATGCATGGGAAGGTTTCTGAGTATAGAGAAAACGAAAGAAGTATGTCTGAGTCGAAACAGTTAGCGTACTATAGGTAGTCTCTGCCTATACGAATATTACTAATATTAAGATACCTCCGTGTCTTGCGATAATGTTAGTACTATTTGTGATTCCGAGACGGGCGTGAAGATATGACAAGCTACGTCTTATTCCATAGTTTTTCTAGTCCACCAAACTGCCAATACCATAGCCCAAAAGTATTTGATTCTATTTATAATTGTATCACAATAGCTATTACATCAAGTGTCTAATCCCATATAGCCATCAAAGTATCATGCAGATAAGGTCAGCTCAGGACCGAGTACTGTGGAAAGCCTTGCAAAGCAGTGGTCGTCTAGTGGCTGAGATGGATGAACCCACGAACTTCAGCTTAGCAGAGTTACCAAGATAAATTGACCAGACTACTATGCCGATCGTCGTGACTTCGATTCTCATATGGGACAAATCTTCTGGTATTGCAAGCATCTGTAAGTAACTGCTTACCATCTGGCAAGCCGTACGTTTGTTTGTCACTATGGTAGCATTAAAATTATTACACTAGAAAATTATTAGGAAATACACATTACAGATAATATAATTAAAAGTTAAATTTAATAAAAACAATATAATTTTTTAAATTGTTACGAAAAATTAAAAACGAAAAGTTAAAAATGAACATTACAATACAAGAATTATGCACAGTATATGTCAAAATGGCGACGCTCCAATAAGGTGGATCGACGACCTAGTAGAGTTTGCGTGCAGCTGAGGACCGAATGACGCCTATGTTCAGCAAAATTAGGCTGACATGGTATGGCAATAGTTTCCTTTTCTATTCTTTCTTTATTTCTGCTGTTACGTTAAACATTTTCTCAGCCACTGGGGTTATGTTCATTCGTAATCTTGGTCACTATATCAAAATATGGTAGAAAACATGACTTGTAGTAGTTTAGACATATATTAAATAGTTAATTAAAAAAATATAACCCTGGCAACTTAAACTAGAATAAATCGTGTGCCAGTAGTATCTCATAGTATAGTTATATTTATATCACACTGAAGGGCTCGTAGCCAAGTGTTAGCGTCGCGGATCGAAAGATCTGCAAGGTTAAGCAAGCTTACCGCGGCCGGTCCGCCGATAGGTGACCAATTTCTAAAAATATATTAAGACCCCTCAGTGCCTCAGAAAACACTGAAAGCAGTTGCTCCTACGCCTGATCTCTCTCCAGTGGTGTCGGATTGCCGTCCTGATAGATTCATAAAATAAATATATTACTGTACGGTTGGTTCAGTGGCTTAAGTGGCTACCTCGCCATTTACCACTGCGCGGCATGTTGTGGGTTCGATCCCCACACGAGACGAAAAATTGTGTGATCCATAAATAGTTGTCCCGAGTCTGGGTATATCTTTGTGTCCGTTAGTTGTATGTTGGTAAAGTCCTTCGCGACACAGGGCTTGTTCCCTAGTGCGGGAGTTGTCTTAAAAAAAATGAAATCAATCACATGAGATGCTATTGTAAATAAATATATTTTCAACTTGCTAAAATATTTAAATAAAACGATAATTGAGTAGGTAACATAATTTTATTTGGTTCTCTATTTAATAGTTGACAAATTATTTTAAATGAGTAACGAATAAAATTAATAAAAATACAACAAGAAAAACACATAATAATCAACACAAATTCATCTGAAAAGTACGATTAAATCAATAAAAGTTTGCAGTTTAAAAAATGGCACTATCTGAACTTGGCAATAATCAATTACGTGCACAGTTTCGCTCTCAGTCGCTTTGCAGCGCGCTAGCTTCACGATGTAAAATGAAATTAAATAAAAAATGATTAATCTCCATAAGAGGGCAAAGTTACATAGGTAAATTGATAGGTACACGTTGATTAGGTACTAAGTACAACATTACATCTAAGTCTAAGTGTGCAGTCAAAAATAAATAAAGTGGTCTACTTTTGATAAAATAACATTTTTCCTATTCTTAACAATTCTTTTTTTAAATAATACTTTTATCAGCAATATATTAAATATTTCGTGTATGCGTGCGCTTCTTTTTATTTTCCATTCTCGCGTTCGCTATCCATAACGCGAACTCACTCACACCGTTCACATGTTATACTTACCATGTTCTTAGTAAAGTTCAATGAATGATTAGGTGCACATTCAATGGTTTATTTTCTCGATGACCTTATAAATGTATACACATCTATAACTAGGTTTCTCTATTGAGTGCCACTATTTGCAGTTGTTTTTGTATAGGACTCTGTCTAATGAATTGTTGATCGGAGTATATTGTGGTTCGTGATTGTGTACATCATGGTATTTCATAATTTCATTGTTTACTGTCATGACGTAAGCCTTGCACCCTGTTCCTTTCTGCTTAGAGCATTTCCATCTAGTCTTCATGCTATGTTTGTAATGTTTAGAAAACTGGTTACCTGATATGTGCAGAATTTGTGTACGGCCATTTGTTATTTCATAGCTCACGCAATCTAGAAAAACAAACAATTTTAATTATAAAATCAGGAAATAATCTTAATTGTATAAAATAATACGTTTAAAACTAAAATATACATAGGTACGTTATATTTTATATATATAATAATAATAGCAACCTAACGCTGGCCTAACGCGCGTTGGTGAATCAGACATGTCTTTAGAATTTCTTATTAGACATGTGGGTTTCCTCACGATGTTTTCCTTCACCGTTAGCAGATGGTGAATCATTTGATTAGTACATATAAACTCCACAAAGTGAAATTCACATTGGTACTCTGACACCCGCGATCGAACTCGCACCCCTTGCTTGCCAGTCGGTTACTTACCCATCGGCCACCACCGCTTTCATTATTATATTTTATATTCAAACCTATTTGCAATATATCACCCAAATTTGATAAGCAGCCGGGGTAAAATTTTATTAATTTTAGTGAAGAACAAAGTAACGTATTATGTATTAGATACAAAAATGTAATCATTGCGTGTATAAAAAACAATCGTGGAGTTCTTATGATCGAGTAGTGTCGTCATGGAATAAGAATTTAAAAGTTTTTGAGTTAAATCGAAACAAACAAACAAAAAATCAAATCTGTCACCTTTATAATAATAAGTTTAGACGGAGGAACAAAATATTGGTACAAAGAATTAGACACGGAATTGTGACATTTATTGTCGTTTCTTTTCATAAAAAGAAACAATTATTTATTCACCTATTGACTATCGTTCATCAGGATACAATCATTACAAAATGAAGTTGAATGCAATATATATATTTTATTTTATCACTATATATTTGGTAAATGGTTATGTTTAGAATTATATTTGATTACTTGATCATCGTGATGGCTGAAGCATTACAGTCTCTGCTTTTCTGCTTAGAGCATTTCCATCTAATCTTTCGTCGACTCATACGATGTTTATAGAACTTGTAGTAGTTAGTTTTTATAATATATATATTTTTGTGTCGGGGTAGTAGTTGTACTAAAAGTAGTAATTAAAGAAAGTAATAACGACATTTATTACAATAACAACTTTATTTAGTAAGTACGTATAAGTTTAATAAGTTGTCGTCGGTCGTCGCTCGCCGACATTGGTGCGGTGACAATATTTTAATTTTAAAAAAGAAGAAACATTTATTTTGCTGCCAAGAAAGTCATGATTAGTATAAGAAAAACGGAAAATAATTACAAGATTAAAGAGAGACCAGCTCTAGTTGTGCCTACACCGTTTTTCATTGTTGAAAGTTTGTGGGATAGATGGATGTATGTATGGATATTTGTTATTTTTTTACGTAAAAACTTAGACATGATTCATCAACAAACAAAGTAATCAAATTAATAAATAGACTCATCATATCAACTCATCATAAACGTCCCACTGCTGGGCACGTGTCTCCTCCAAACATTTGGAGGAATATTAGCCACTATACCACGCTGGCCAGACGGGTTGTTATAGGGTATTGTTTCGAGTTTTCCCTCTCTTGCGGTGGATATTGTCTGCTAGACTTACTCCCTTAGTCGACTCTTACGACACCCTCGGGATGGAAGGGGGTGGTGACATTTGTATTCTTAATCTGTCACCACACGGATAAATAATAAATAGACTATAAGAACAAAATAATATTTTTTTTGTGGCTCCAGTGTACTTTTGCTCTTTGTGTATAAAAATAGTAATCCTCATTTGTCGGCTATACTCGACAAGTCTACAGTGGTAATTTCTCTTAGCTCTTTTCAGTTTTGGTGACTGGTCTGATCTGCTGCGGGGTGCCCTCGTTCATGCGCTCGGATGTGGCTGGTATATTTCTAATCTGAGTCTAAATAATGAAACGATTTCACTTGTAGAGGAGTGTTTGTTCGATTTCCGCCGCGAACGGTCGCGTCGTCGCTGACGCTCGCACATTAGTTAGCGCTCGGTTAAATCGCTGACGCAGCCACTGATTTCGTCACGTCGAGTCATGCGCGGTCGCCGCGATGACCTAGTTACCGATGATTTAGCGATTCACGATTATGTAAATAACAATTAAGGCGCAGTTATAACTTGTAGTAAATTATGGCTTCGTCTAATAAAATAGATATTAAAACAGAAACAGAACATTTGTTATACAAGTACTATAACAACGAGAAGAAAGAACGCGAACAACTGGAAAAGTTAGTTACTGATCTCAAAGATCAAATATATGAACTCCAGAGCCAGTTAAAGTATATTCAGGAGCAAAAGAACTTGGCTCCAGATAAAGAAAATAGCACAAACACCGAGAAAGCCATTGAAACAGTCCAATATGAGACTGATGAAGAGGAGCTTGCCAAAGAAACTGAGTGGGTACGTCAAAAAAATAAAAAACGGAAGTTGAACTTGACACCATCCCCACCTCAACGGCAAGGAACCAGTTCCGATGAAAAACAACAAAAGATAAGAAAACCCCCACTACCGCCACCAATTGTGGTAGAAAACGTTAAGAACTATCAACAGTTCTACGATTTGCTGTCTGCAAGCATCTCAAACAATAAGTTTGTCGTAAAAATGATGAACGGTGAGAATGTTAAAATAAATGCCAAGGATGAGGATTCGTATAGGTCTATTACCAAAGTGCTACAACAAAATACCTGCCTTTGGTACTCCTACGAAAACAAACAGGACAGACCAATTAGGGTGATGGCTAAAAACCTACATTCTTCATGTCTACCGAACAGAATCGTTGAAGACCTGAAAGAAAAGGGGTATAAAATCCAAACAGCAGTTAACAAACTGAGCTGGAGGACTAAGGAGCCTCTAAATATCTTCATGCTTTCATTTGAAAAGGATGAAAACATTGAAAACATCTATGGCATCAAATCTATTTTGAGTTGTAAAGTAGAGATACAACATCAAAATTAATTCCGCAGTGTAAAAGGTGTCAAGCCTATGGGCACACACAGAAATACTGTTCCAGAGAAGCAAAATGTGTAAAGTGCACTGGTAAACATCTAACGAGAGACTGCCAAAAACCAGCTGAGGCAAAGCCAAAGTGTGTCCACTGCGGTGAGCCACATCCTTCTAATTACAGAGGATGTATAGTAGCTAAAGAGTTACAGAAAATTAAAAATAAAACATTAAAAAATAATGTAACTACACCGATCACTCAGGTCTCAAGGAAAAAAACGATCAGAAAACCAAACATTGATAAGCGAGTTTCTGAAAACGTCACGTTTGCAGAAATAACGAAGGGAACTCAGCCGCATCCACAGCCACAGCCGCAACAACAATCGGTAAGCCTTAATAATAATGATAAAATAAATAAAATTCTCAGCCTCTTAACTTCTTTCGACGAAAGGCTGAAGAAACTAGAGTATAAAACTCTTAAAAAATAATCATGCCTCATACAATCAAAATTATGGCATGGAACGCAAATGGACTCCTAAAGCATCAAGATGAACTGCAGGTAGTCCTTAATACAGAAAATATTGATGTATGTCTCATATCAGAATCTCACTTCACCAGAGAATCTTATGTTAAAATCAAAGGGTACAAAACATACCATGCATTGCACCCCGATAACACTGCAAGAGGTGGTAGTGCTGTTATTATTAAGGAAGGCATTTACCATTACGTAGAACATAAATGTGAGGAACAATACATACAGGCTGTGGCTGTTTGTGTTAGAACTCAACGATATTCAGTTACCATATCGGCGATATACTGTCCACCAAAGTATTCCTTGAAAGCGGATCAGTATAAAAGTCTTCTGAAAGATCTTGGCAATAGATTTATATTGGGCGGTGATTTTAATGCTAAAAACACCCACTGGGGATCTAGACTAACAACAACTAAAGGAAAAGAATTACTTTGTGCTATGAGAGAAATTAAATGTGATGTTATATCAACAGGAAAGCCTACATACTGGCCCACTGACCTACAAAAGATACCAGATCTAATTGATTTTTTCATTTATAAAAATATATCGTCTAGCTTCCTGCATATTGAGGAAGGCTATGACATGAGTTCTGACCATTCACCAATAATACTATTCTTAAGTGAGACTATAGTCAATAAAGAGAAAAGTCCCTATCTAGTCAATAAGAACACAGACTGGTTAAGCTTCAAGTTAGACCTCGATGCTGCTATCAATCTGAAAGTTCCATTGAAAATACCAGAACAGTTAGATTCAGAATTAATACAACACATCAACGATATTCAGCAATGTGCCTGGAACAATACACCTGACTTTAAAAGAAAAAATAGAAGCCACTACTATCCTACAGATATAATTAATCTCATAGCTCAGAAAAGAGAACAACGTCGAATATGGCAAAGAACTAGATTCCCACCAGAAAAAACTCAGCTTAATAATATCACTAAAAGACTCAAGAGAGAAATCCAGAATTTTCATAATAAAGCTATGAATACCTACTTAGGTCAATTAACAAATGAACGTACGACAGATTACTCATTATGGAAAGCCACAAAAAATCTTAACCAGCCGATTATGCAGATCCCTCCTATTAAAGAAATTAATGGGGGCTGGGCCATAAATAATAAACAGAAAGCAGCTAGATTTGCACAACATCTAGAACAAATTTTTCAACCAAATGATAATACTTTTGAGAATGTAACAAGAACTGAAACATTGAATGATGAACAAGAAATAAGACTCGTTACACCAAAAGAAGTTTATAATGAGATCAAGCATTTAAACTTAAAGAAAGCTCCTGGTTATGACCTTATTACAGCAGAAGTCCTTCGAAATCTTCCTCGTAAAGCCATAGTCAAATTTACCACTATTATAAATGCTACATTTAGACTACAACATGTACCTGATGTGTGGAAAGTAGCCGAAGTTATAATGATACCTAAACCCGGTAAACCACCACATGAAACAGCGTCATACAGACCTATATCTTTGCTACCAGTTATGTCTAAGTTATTTGAAAAACTGCTCTTAAAACGTTTAAAACCTATTATAGAAGAGCGAAATCTAATACCAAATTATCAGTTTGGTTTTAGGGAAAAGCATTCTACTATAGATCAAGTGCACCGAATAACTAACATTATAGAAAAAGCGTTAGAAGAAAAGAAAGTTTGTTCTACAGTTTTTCTAGACGTAGCTCAAGCATTTGATAAAGTCTGGCATAAAGGTCTAATGCAAAAAGTTCGAAATATGCTCCCTAAACAGTTTGCAAACATCCTAAAATCATACCTGACACAGAGAATGTTTAGAATCAGACAAGAAGATGAACATTCAGAACTGAAGGAGATAAAAGCTGGGGTACCCCAAGGTAGTGTATTGGGTCCGGTCCTGTACCTATTGTACACATGTGATATCCCAGAATTAGAAAATAACACCATTGCAACATTTGCTGATGACACAGCCATAATGGCTACTGGCGAAACCCACGCGGAAGCAGTGGAAAAGGTCCAAACAGCCGTTAACATCATCGTTGAATGGACAAAAAATGGAAAATAAAGTTAAATGAAGCAAAATCATCACATATAGATTTTACAAATAAAAGACCTAGCTATCACCCGGTATACATAAATAACAAAGCGATGCCGTACGAAAATACAGCCAAATATCTAGGCATGACATTAGACGCAAAGCTTCGCTGGAAGGCCCACGTCAAAAAGAAACGCAACGAGCTAGAACTGCGCTACAAAAAGATGTACTGGCTACTTGGAAAACATTCTTCGTTGTCAGTGCACAATAAGTTACTATTATACAAGCAAGTCCTCATGCCAGTATGGACTTACGGTATACAGCTATGGGGCTGTACCAAACACAGCAATATTAAAATTATACAACGTTTTCAAAACAAAGTACTCAGAGGTATCGTTAATGCGCCCTGGTATATTAGAAATGACGATCTCCATAAGGACCTTAAAATGGATTTCGTAATTAGCGTTGTTCAAAAACATGCCGAAGCCCATCATCGCAGGCTTCATCATCATGTGAACGTCGAAGCTATCCAGCTCCTCGACAACACGGACTTAGTGAGAAGACTGAAAAGAACTAAACCCTTCGAATTAGTCTCATAAAGTGCTAGTGTAATGTAGTGTGTAATGTGAGTGCTACCTGTAAAGAACACATGAACAAAGTGACTTCGCCTTAATAGAGACATTAGGAAAAGTGTTAATGGACACATTCTTATAACTTATATTTTACTCTACTTAGCAGTTTAGGTTATATTTAAATTACTCATTAGCTTTGTGGCTAGAATGTAATTCTAATGATGTACTTTTAGTAAATCATTATAAAAAAAAAAAAAAAAAAAAAACTTGTAGACTCTACAGTTTTTTTGGGTTTAACCTTAGAGCGTAAACTTCAGTGTGGAGCCTTACATCACGATGTAAGGCTCCACACTCCACACACACACGCGAGGCACGCCTCGCAGGTAAGCTTAGCCCTGCGGCTTTTGCAATTAGTAAAGTAAGACAACTTACTGATTTAGATAGGGCTAGATTCGTTTATTTTAGTTATTTTCACAGCGTGTCCTACAGCATAATGCTGTGGGGCAAGGCTGCTGATATTGAAAGCATTTTCGTAATTCAGAAACGAGCTGTACGCTTAATTGACCGTAATTTTTTTTTTTCTAAAAAAGACAACTCCCGCACTAGAGAACAAGGTCTGTGTTGTGGAGGACTTTACAAACATACAATTAAAGGACACAAATTACACCCAGACTCAGAACAACTCTTTGGGTCACACAAAGTTTTGTTCTGTGTGGGAATCGAACCCACAACCTCGTGCACAGCAGGCGCATACTGCGACCACTGGACCACCAAGGCAGTCAGTCTGAATTGAGCCTAGATTGTAAATTTACAATCTAGGCTCATGAGTTTCTCTTAGATAACGTTTTAAAGAAATATGTATTTTAACAGTTGCGTCACAATATATATTTGAAAACATTATGTTTATTAAACAGAATATTTAACTATATACTTAGTAAGAACAGCGAAATTTTTCGAAGGAAACATTATGAAATTCAGATTCTGCATTAATAGCCTTACTTTTTCAGATGTATACAATTTGGAGTTTCCTAGGGTAGTGTGTTGGGTCCACTTTTGTTTATTATTTATAAAATAAACAAAAGTGATATATCTATCGAAAATTATTAATTTTCCCATGACCCTTTATGCAGACGACAGCACAGTAGTCATACCATCAATACATTCCGACATGTACAAAACTGACATAAACTTGACAAAATTAACTTAAACAAAACCCTAATAATGCATTTTAGTCAACGAAAATCAATTCCATAAAATATGAACCTATTATACGTAAACAGTGTTAACACTGCTAGATTTTCTAGGCTTATCATTGATAGCAGAGTGGACTGGAAAGCACACATTTAGGAGATCAGTAAAAGAGTTAGTACAAAGCTCAGCTTATGCCTTAACAATTTTCGCCAGATATCAATAAAGATGCTCTCCTTACCGCGTACCACGGTATGGTCGCCTCAATTTTACGGCACAGCATTAGTTTTTGGGGCAATTCTACCAACAAGTAAGTCATATTTAAAAAGTACAAAAGCGATGCGTTAGAGCAATGTTTAACTTAAAACCAACAGATAGCTGTAAGCCATAATTTTTTAATTATAATGTTCTGACACGTTCATTCGTATAAATAATACGAAATAGCTTTATTTGTGAAATTCAACCCCGAGCTATTTCCTAAACTATCAGACAATGCTACAAACAGTCAGCGGGACAAAAGTAGACTACGGACACAAAGAACCAACAGCAACAACAATAGTGTATTTTGTATGGCACCAAAGTTTATACACTTTGGTGCTACCGAAGTAAGCTACCGAAATCTATTAAAGACCTAAATATAAATATCTTTAAGAGGACATTGAAGAGTGTTCTGATTCAGAAATGTTATTATAGTGTAGCAGATTTCATGAATGATAAATTTGACATCTGATATTTTTTTATTATTATTGCAACCTCTCTGACATTACTTTATATTTTTCAGATTAATTATTGTTATATGTTGTAATTATTTTTTATTTTTTTGACATGTATTTCTATATCAATTTGACTATGTATTATGTATGTATGTATGAATTCACATTATTATTATTATGTTTTAATTAATACTAATGTAATGTACCTTAAATATTGTATGAAACCTTTGAATTAATCAGCTTAGTATATAAGTTCCAATTTGTGACGTGAGGCACATTGTGAATTCTTGTGATAATTCTGTACCTACTTCCTTTTTTTTGTTAAGTTATTTAGTAGTAAAACGTTTAGCTTTCTAATAATAATTCTCACTATTCACATATTGCCTTATTCCCTTATAGTAATATGTAAATTGAAGCAGACTGAACACCATTTTTTTTTAAATCTCGCACGACCAGTACTTAGTATATAATACGATTAGCTTTTTTATCAATAAAGTAAGTATCGTGTTTTGCCTGCATCAACTTGCATGCTACCATAGCCATACCATATATGCGAGTTACAATCTTTTGTAAAATACAAGATTTTACAAAAGATTGTAACTACTCGTATCTGGCGATTAAGAGTAGAACTATTATACTGAGGCCTCAGCAGAAGTAGCAAGAAACTCAGGCCACTCTTGGCCTGAGTTTCTTGCTAGTTCCACTAGGTTTTTTTTGCTGACATCATCTTTCTGTCTTATTTATAATTTATGACCTTCATAAGTGTTACTTTGTAACCTAAATTAATAAATAAATTTTGAGAAGTTGTACTCGTAGACTCTAAGGGTTTGGCTTTACGAGCATCATTTTGCCGTCCAAAGTTTCAGTCGTTGCTAACACATGCTGAGCTGGACACCCTTTTGGTGTGACAGGGCACATACAGAGCTGTTTTTTAATTTTAAGTGTTACTTCTGTTTTGTTTTATGTTTATTTCCTTCTTGTTTGTGTTTTGTTGCACTGAATAAATGTGTTTTTTTTTTCTTTCTTTGGGGCACGATTTTGAGCTTTGAATGAGAACACTCAAAGCTCAAAATCATGTAACGTTGAAATGGCCTTCACTTTTGTATTTTTTTAATTTTAATATTTCCATTCAGGTAAATGATTATGTGCATCATTGTAACTTAAAATTTTGCTGTTTATCGTATGTATGGACGCTTTGCATGCGGAGTGTTTCTTAGTACATCTCCATCTGATTTTTCTTATGCCTTTCCATTCTCCTATCTTATCTTGCACGAACCTATGTCCCTTCATGCACAGGATATTAGCGTTGCTTCTTGAGCTTCTCATGTATGTAATGCCATCTAAACAAAACAAAAATATAATTATTTTTTACAATAATATATGCAAGTATAATTACATACCTTTATAATCAATGATATTATAGTAAGAAAGAAATTGTTGCCGTCAACTGTAGCTAAGTAGCTTCATTTAATCTATCACTATCTTTTTCTGTATCATTACGTTCCGTATTATCTATTGCATTCATACTTGAAAGCAATAAAAAAACGCCGCCGCTCAGTGTAAAGATAGCTTATCTTTATATATATTTAATTGTTTATAATTATTTCATAAAATAATAACAAGCCATATAATATATGTAGGTATGTACCTATATCTCTTGTTTTTTAGCTAGACAGCAGATAGGGTAGGCGTTTATCACGCTGGCCTAATGCAGGTTGGTAAATCAAAAATGCTTTTAGAATTGATTTTATGTTTCAATATTTTTTTAGTACATGTGGGTTCTCTCACGATATTTTCCTTCGCTGTTATCAAATGGTAAGTCATTTGATTAGTTAATTTCACCACGGCAAACTGACAGTATGAAACTCACACCTGATGTGAGTGAAGTGAGAAGTAGCGAAGTGAGAAAGTGGGAAAGTAACAATTTTCCCGCTCGGCTGCTATCCCTACTTTCTCAATCGGCTATCATAGCTAAGTATATATTAGAATTCTACATGGCATCACGCCTTTTTCCTAAAATGCGTAGACTGAAAATAAAAGACATGGACAGAATTGTGCATATTTTTTTGTCGGAAAAAATTAATATCATCCGACCCATGGATCGAATTTGGGACTTCTGTATTCCGCTGTACAGAGTTCCCAATTTGATCCATTCGATACTTACGTCTGCTGACGTACTTATCATATCGCTACCCAGCCCCTCTAGACAAGTGGCATAAACGGTAGTCGAATCGAAAAGTCAAAAAAGCAAATGTATGGGATGTGACGTAAGTTTACGACATTATATCGTAGACTTACGTCAAATCCCATACATTTGTTTTTTTTACTTTTCGATTCGACTGCGGTTTATGCCACTTGTCTAGAGGCTCAGGTAAGAATACTTGTAAAATAAAAACGATCTAAGTTGATTTTAAAGTTTAATTAGTTACAATCATTATTTAGGTAAATACTCGAATAAACATATATTTGATAACTCCATGTTTTCCATTACGAATAGGCTATGATATTCAAAGGCAAATTCATTCTGCCACCATTAAAAAACCCATTAAACTCAATGATATTATAAAAATCATGCTTCTTAATAAAAAAAACCGGCAATAGCATTTGCAGATTTTTGTAATTACGATTACGATGATGGCGGCCGACCACTAGTAGAATAATTATATATTTACTAGTTCCTGCCCGCGGATTCGCCCGCGCGTACAATACCACAAGAATAGAGCATTTTTGCATAACCATACTTTAAAAATCCATTTTTTTTATTCAACGCTTTTTAAGCGCTCGTCCGAACGAGGCCTTAGGCTAGTATGATGCTATACTTTTCCGTTATTATAGTTATCTGTAAATACCTACTTATAGCTATAATACTGGAAACAACAAACGCTATTCCTTCCTATTCTAAACTCCTCTCTCTCTTATTTCTTTTAAAAGAGGAGAGGAAAGTATAATTTATCAAAATTAAATTAGATCTAAGGGCTACAGCAGAGATGCTACTTCTAGCATCGGCGATCTGCGATTTAGTCGCATTTTATGCATAGACTTTTTAAAAGCTATATGCAGCGACCAAACACCACAGAGCACACTTAAAAACGCCAAACATGGTAAATCAATCGCTTTTCAAAAGCTCGACTCGGCGACCGAACGCTACAGTCCGATACCCCAACCGAACACAGAGAGTCGCTAAAAGGTGACGCAATATTGATACAGTCGCAAAATCGTGGATCGCCGATGCTAAGGCTGCCTACCCACGTCTAAATAGGATTGTAGGACCGATAATCGGGCCCAATCGACACATGGGTAATTTGTTCGTTATTACTGACCGACTTTTTTTAGGACGTATGCGTTGGCGCTAATGTACTCGTATGTACGTTCTATATTTATTCTACAAAAAAATCAGTCACCGATTTACGGACGTGGGCGGGCAGCCTTAAAGTAGCACGTCTGTTTCAAAATACACTAAATTCTAATATACTGTCCAGATAACGTCTTAATATATGTAGGAGGAGGATGATCGTGTTCATGTTGTACCTTCTTAATTTTACCCTGTTCATCTAATTTGAGAGAGGCTCTGCATCCAATTGAACAATAGAACAGTGGACGACCACCTTTTTGACAATATGTGTAGTTTTTCCACATTAACAATCGTTTGCCTCTTTGCGATCGAATGAACGTGTATTCTGAAACAAATATCATGCATTAGTTCTACGAGTACTTATAGAGCTCGACCAGGCGCCGTACCATGCCGTGTTAAAACGTAAGTCGTTCGTGCGAGAAAGAGAGACGGAGCTATATAGCTTGCATAGCTCCGTCCCTCTTTCTCGCTCGAATATCATGATCAGATCACGGTAAATACTCCAATATAAAGATATATTAGGATAAATACAAATAAAAGTAATTTAATATATCAAAGTTTTTAATATATTACAGACAATTCACTGACAAGGGTAGGTACGTTCTAGGGCTTAGAGAAGAATTGGCAAAAAATCCTAGCCGCTCTTTTTAATCGCCACAGTATTATATTTACAATTTGGTATAGGTTCCCAATGTGTGGTAAGTACCAAAAAGAAGAAGAAGAAGAAAAAAAAAGTTGGACCTGACCTGACCTAACGCAATTCTGTGTTGCCAGTAGTCTGTTATCAAACTCCCCGACTTGCATATCCCCTTTGTAAATACGATAAAACTGTGTTTTATATTTTAACTTGAATTATTTAGTTGTTTTATACTACTTTGTCGGCATACAAGCATATGGCCCGTCTGATGTTAAGCAGTTACCGTAGCCCATGGACGCTTGCAACACCACCACTTGCGTGTTGCCGATCCTAAAAAACTCAAGGAGTTAATAAGCGTGCACAAGTTTCTTAAATGATTAAGATTTTATACTTTCACATTTATAATATTAGTAGGATCAATACAAAAAAAAAACAAGAGATTGACTGCCTTGGTGGTCCAGTTGTCGCAGTATGCGCCTGCTGTGCACGAGGTTTTGGGTTCGATTCCCACACAGGGACAAAACTTTGTGTGACGCACAAAGAGTTGTTCTGATTCTGGGTGTGATTTGTGTCCGTTAATTGTATGTTTGTAAAGTCCCCCGCAACACAGAGCTTGTTCTCTAGTGTGGTAGTGGTCTTTTAAAAAAGAAAAAAAAATGCTGATATTTATTATTTATTTATTTTTAAAATGTTTTGGCTACGGGGTCTGAGGTATCAGTTCATTTTGGAAAAAAGGTCTCTTGTCCAATATAGTTTTTTACCCTGGGTAAGATGGTTGAATGCTTCGCTCAGAAGAGATTTGGCAGATATACACTTGCCTCCTACAATGCCTTTACCGAGGATGGTTATGATGTGCATTGCATTTAACGACTATTCCTTCTACAGTAATCATGGCTGCCCTACACCTATTAAACTTTTGTCTAGAACATTGCCACCGTATTTTGATCCCTGTTGTCCGATGCTTCGAAAATTTATAACCATCGTATATCAAACAGCGATCATGGATGAATGCCACTGAAATATAAACGAAAAGTGTTAACGCATGTCTTATTTATTACATAGGTACATACATACAAAAGTGCAAATTCTTCTAGCCAGCCTTTGTAAGAATAATAACAAAAAAGTTATTCTTTGTGGCGATTTTAACATCGACCTATTAAAAAAGAATAGAGCATCCTTTGAATTTGAGAATATACTAATGTCATTTAACTTGAAAATTGAATTTCAACAAGCTACACGATCTGTTAGTAATACTTGCATAGACAACATATTTCACAACATACGAGGTTCCCAGGGTGAATTGGCAGAACTTACTATTTCTGATCATTCTGCACAGATACTGAAAATTCCTGTTCGTAAAGGGTTATTACTAGATTTCTGGTATGTTATAAAAAGGGATTATTCGTCTGAAAATAGGAACAAGTTTAAAACATATTTAAAACAACTAACATTTTCTGAAGTGTATCAGGAGGCAGAAGCAAATAATGCATTTAACAGTTTTTTTGAACTCTTTAAACTCCTGTATGACCTATGTTTTCCGTTTAAAAAAGTAAAAATATTTTCCTCTACTAAAGAAAAATGGATATCCAAGGGGATAAAAGTATGCTGCAAAAACAAACGAAAGTCGCTATGGAGATATCGAAAAAATCCGAATCTACATAACAGACAAGTTTATAAAACGTATACTAACAGACTTAAAAGAATAATCAATTTGACACAGAAATCACAAAATGACCACTATATTAAAATGTCTAAAAATAAATCTAAAGCTACGTGGAATATTATTAACAGATCAAAGCACAATTGTCCTAAAGTAGGTATTAGCGAAATAAAATGTAATGATCAGTTAATTAATGATCCTAAAATGATCTGTAATGCATTTAATGACTATTATGTGGATAATGCAGTAAGTAATAATAATTCCATCTTTACCCAAACATTATCTAATAGAATATGTAATTCAATTTTTATGACACCAATGACACCAATGGACGTATATAACATAATAAAATCCCTAAAAAATACAAATAGTGCAGGCATTGACGGCATAATAACATCTGTAGTAAAAGAGGTCGGTAAACACATAGCACCAGTTCTTTGTCACTTAGTTAATATATGTACTGAACAAGGCGTATTTCCCCATGCGCTTAAACAAACAGTTGTTAAACCTATTTTTAAAAAAGGTGAAAGCATGAGTATTGGAAATTATAGACCAATAGCGCTAGTACCAGTATTAGCAAAAATATTTGAAAAAGTAGCATATAATTGTATATATTCTTTTCTAGAAAAACAGTCTATACTGGTTCCTGAGCAATACGGTTTTAGAAGAAATAAAAACATTAACATGGCCATTTATGATTTTTTACGATCTGTTATGGATAATATGGATAAAGGATTACCTGTGATAGGGTTATTTATGGATATGACCAAAGCGTTTGATCATGTTAGGCATGATATACTATTATCTAAGTTATACGATTGTGGGATAAGGGGTAATGCTCATAAATTTATAGCATCTTATTTATCAGAGAGGGAGCAGGTAACACAAGTAACAAAACTATGCCTCAGAACAAAAACAGAAAAAACACACCAATCTAGTATTAGAAACGTCATTTATGGTGTGCCTCAAGGAAGCGTCCTGGGTCCTTTACTTTTCATTATATACATCAATGACTTGCCAAGTAGTGTTAACGATAAAATGACACTCTTTGCAGATGACTGCACTATACTATACTCTAGCTCTAAATTGACATCACTAGAATTTAATATTAACGAATCACTGACATCTATTATAAACTGGCTGACATTGCATAATCTAAAGGTAAATTTTGATAAAACTAAAATTATTAACTTTAAACAGAGAACAACTTCTAATAATGATAATTTAATTGATATTAACTACAAGGGTGTGAAAATAGAAAATGATACGAATACAAAATTTTTGGGCCTGCATCTAGATCAAAAAATGAATTGGAAAGCCCACATTGAACATGTCTGTAAAAAGACCAGTCAGTTTGCATATGGATTTTACAAACTAAAGAATATAACCAGCAAAGATGCACTTATAACAGCATATCATGGGCAGGTCGTATCTACATTGCGCTATGGTATCATTTTTTGGGGCAACTCATGTGACTGGCTCCTTGTGTTTATAGCACAAAAACGCTGTATAAGGCGAATATTTGGCCTTAAACCAAGAGAATCATGCAAACCTTATTTTAAAGAAAATAATTTATTGACTTTTTCTAGTTTATACATATATGAATGTGCACTATTTATAAAGCAAAATATAAATTTATTCGCTAAGAGGGAAAGGAAACGTCACTTAGGTAAACTGTGTACCGTACCAAGTAAAACTACATTAATGCACAGGAGCATGTTTTGTAAAGCACCCCTCATATATAACAAGTTGCCAATATCGATTCGGGACATAAATGAACATTCAAAATTTAAGAAAGAGCTTAGTAAATTTCTTGTTGAGAAATGCTATTACTCAATACAGGAATATTTTGATGACAAAACCTTGACATGATTATTTTTATTCACTGACATTTAAATTAGACATTGTATAATTAATGTATATTTGTTATTATTAATAATATTTGCACGCCGACATGGTAAAACATTGACTGGACAATATTGTAGGTATACTAACACCTTACAATTACTCATGTTTTAGCAAAATAAATAATTTGAATTTGAATTTGAATTTGACATATCCTTTTAAACTTTCATGATTTGTACACATATGGACATTCGAATTGCACCGACCAAAACGTCAGAGCCTCTAGACAAGTGGCATAAGCGATAGTCGAATCTAAAAGTCAAAAAAGAAAATGTATGGGATTTGACGTAAGTTTACGACATTAAATCGTAGACTCGCGTCAAATTCCATACATTTTATTTTTTGACTTTTCGTTTCGACTACCGTTTAAGCCACTTGTCTAGAGGGGCAGGTATCAAAAGGCAGGCTTCAAAATATTACGCGTTTTAGACCCGTTGTCTATTATAGTAACAATATACATACATACATATCTCGCCCGTCTCTCATTGGGGTAAGCAGATACCATGGTACACCAATTGCTTTAATTTTGATTTCACTCCAAATACTTGATTTTTTAAAATACTACTTGGGTGGCAAACATGCATACGGCCTGCGTGATTTTAAGCAGTTAGCAGTTGGACGCTTGCAATATCGTCACTTTTTTATACCTGGGTTTAACATAATCTATCCCCTGGATAGGAAAAAGTTTTTTTTTTCAGAATACATCCCTAAATAAGTACTGGATACCTGTATGATTCTTCTGTGTTTAACCGATAATCTTTTCTGTAATATCACCTTAATCAAATTTTATCGGCGGCTTATCTCGACGGAGACTCGCCATCTGCGTGGCAGATATAATTGTGTCCAAGTGTGTACACAAAAATAACAATGTGTGTACCAATTTTTACATAGGTACGTGTGACGTACACCACTCAAAATATTATTGTTTTGATGTCTTCTGTTTAAATGTGTGTTTGTGTATTGTGTGTTAAAATAAATTGTTTTTCTTTCTTTCTTTTACTTATTTCCTGACTCTCATATTCCAATTGGAAGGCAATCCGCCGGATTTCCGGAGAGAAATCAGGTATAGGACCAAAGGTTTAAGATGCTTTATGAGGCACGGTGGTGTTAAGTGGTAACGCGTTATGCGTTTATTGCTGAACTCTTTCCAAAGGAATTGTGCAAATAATTGTGAATTGTGTATTGCCTCATTGCGAGCGTAAAATTTAATGTATATATGTATACTAACACTAGGTTATGGAAATTATCGAGGCGCTCATAGCCAAATGCACTTGCTGTTCGGTAAACGATCAGCGGGTTAAGTTACCAAGGGTGCGGTAACCCTATAGATGAGTGACCGCATATGATATTTCATCTGAGCGTCGCCGTGCTTTGTAGGGCACGGTAAAAGTCGGTCCCGACTGTTAACAGTCGTTGGATCACGACAAGACTAAATATAGGCGATCTATATAACTCTCTCACCAAACGATAAGAAGGTAGATGTAAATGATTAAACAAAATGGATATGTTTCGGTAACAAATGGTTTATTATTATATACACAATTACAATTATGCTGATTCGGAACATTCCGTCGTCACTAATAGGCAGTTATTAGGTCCTGCGAGAATACCAGCGTTGTGGTCCAGGCGACAACATTAGAGCTGACGCAGGAACCTTATTTGCTATAAGTTTTATTTTATGTCTGTTTATATATTTTTTCTATATATTCAAAATAACCTGTTACCTTTACACTTGCCTCCTATCAAAAGGAGGATGATTATGATTTATATTGCACTTAACTACCATGCCTGCAACAGTAAATATTGCTGCCCGACACCTATTCTTCTGCCTACAGCAATGCCACCGAGTTTTTATCCCTCTTGTCCGATGCTTTGTAAATTTGTAACCATCGTACACCAAAAATCGGTCACCGAAGAATGTCGCTGAAATATAAACGAATGGCTTTTAATATGCTTTAAATCAATGATATTATAAAGAAAGATAAACCACCTTCATACTAATCACCTTTAAGTTTTGTTCTCATGTTTTAGTGAATACTTGCTGGTAGATTTCAAGCATGAATGCGATAGATAATACGGAACGTAATGATTTAGAAAGAGTTAGTGATAGATAAAAGAAGCTACTTAATTACTATAGTTCAGTTCAGAGTTTCCGTAGTAAGTATTAAGTAGTAATTTTCCGCGTGCTAGTGCGATATTAAAGTCTTTCTTACTATAGTATCATTGTCTTAAATTTGTTACTAACTAGCGATTGCCTATTCGCTATTTCAGACTAATCGATCTCTATGCCAAATTTCATTCAGATCCGTTTAGTAGTTTTTATATGAAAGACTAACAAACATCTATACATACATTCATCTATTCTCTAAACTTTCAAATTAATAATATTAGTAGGATTACTTGAAAATCTTTGTTGTTCTCCTAGCAAAAGTGTTCGCTAAGAAACTATATTCATTCAGTCATTTGCGCGGAATATATTAATGTGCACAAGAGCGGGAGCACATTTTATTCCCTCACTCTCATATTCCGATATGACGGCAATCCAGTAGGAGAGAGAGATCAGGTGTAGTTCCACGGCCTAAGGTGCTTATCGAGACGTGAGGGTTTAATTCAATTCAATTCAATTCAATTCAATTCAATTCAATTTATTTATTGCGAATATGGGTATAAAGGGATGTTACAACTATTAACAAAAAAAAAAAAAAGTATCACCATAAACAGCTTAAGAAGCATGCAAGGTATTTGGTCTGTCACATCATACAAATAATCAATTAAAATTTAATACCAATTTACAATGTCACTAAAAACTACAATCAATACAATGTCAATAGGTAATAATACTAATGGAAATTAAATTATAAATGTCAAATAGTAAATAAATGTCCCACACTTTTCAATTAAAATATTATGTTATGTCAATGGATACCAAAATTACATGTTCAACCTCAATTCAAATAATATATTTATAATAATTTGTCCGCCAAGTACTCCTTGACCGAGTAGTATCCTTTTTTTAACAGAACCTTCTTTACATTATTTTTAAATTTATTATAAGTAGCAATTTCCAGTATTTCATTTGGTAAATGATTATAAAGGCGAGGGGCCATACAAAATATGCTATTATTTAATAATGCGGTGCTATTTGCAGGAAAGCGAATTCTCATATTATGTCTACGACTGTTAAGTTTCTCAAATAGATTAATATTTTTTCTCACAAATAACACTACTTCAAGAATATAAATACAGGGTAGAGTTAGTACATTTAACTCCAAAAAATGTGATTTGCAGCTGTCAATCTGCTTTAGTTTACAAATAGACCTTATGCATCTCTTTTGCGCCTTAAATGCCACTTCCTTATCAGTGGAGTTACCCCAGAACATAACCCCGTATCTTAAGAGAGGTGTAACATGACCATGATATGCAGTTAACGCAGTTGGTGTATCAACAGTTTTTGACAGTGTATATAGAGCATATGCAAATTTGTGTATTTTTGAGGACAACTTTTCTATATGCGATACCCAATTCAAACTAGCGTCAATATTTAGTCCTAAAAACTTAGTTTCCTCTACTTGTTCAATTTCATGTCCTAGATAATTAATGTTAATGTTTGCCAATTTATTTACCCTATTTCTAAATGTCATAAAGTTAGTTTTGTCAAGATTCATTTTCAAATTATTTAATGTCAACCAATTAATAATGTCACTTAAAGTATTGTTAATGTCCTGTTCTAAAAATACGTTATTATTGCCTGTAAATATAATAGTACTATCATCTGCGAATAAAATAGATTTATGATTTGTCAATTTTGGTAGATCATTAATATAAATAATAAATAAAAGTGGTCCTAAAACACTACCCTGGGGTACAGAAAACATTGTTTTTCTTGATTCTGATAAATAATTGGTAAGTCTTTTGGTTTCAGAACATATTCTAACGATTTGAGTTTGTTGTATTCTATCACTAAGGTAAGATTTTATGAGATCTAGAATATTCCCCCTAATCCCGTATGCATACAGTTTATTTATTAATATCTCGTGATCCACATGATCAAATGCTTTTGTTAGATCCATAAAGAGTGCACACGACTGATCACCCTTATTCATATGATTAAAAATTGTACAAATAAAACTGTAAATAGCCATATTTATGCATTTATTTTTTCTAAACCCAACTTGTTCCTCGCAAAATAATTTATTGGTTTCAAAAAAATTGTAAATACTGTCATGTATAACCTTTTCAAATACTTTGGAAAGGACAGGTACAAGTGCAATAGGACGGTAGCAATTCATGTCCTGTTTGTCATTCTTCTTAAACAAAGGTTTTATTATAGTTATTTTTAATTTGTCCGGAAAAACTCCACACAGGATACATAGATTTATTAAGTAGCTTAATATATCAGACAGTTTATTAGAGACGCGTTTTAAAATTTTTGTAGCTATATCATCATAACCAGTACTGTGGGTATTATTTAAATGTAATATAATTTTATTAATGTCGTTTGGAGTTGTAGGTTGCATGAAAATAGACTTATGATAGTTTGCAAGCATTACCGGCGCCTGATTAGGAGCTAACTTGATGACATGATCAATGAAAAAATTATTAAAAGCGTTTGCAATTTCTTGTGGTTGACAAATTATATTTTCATTGACACGAATATCTAGTATCTCATCTTTTGGTATCATTAATTTATTGTTGTTGATAATGTTCCAAGTAGCTTTACATTTATTTCTAGCATTATTGATGTAGTTTACGTTTTGAGACTTTTGCGTTACCTTTATTATTTTATTGAGTCTAGATGATAAAGCAGTATAGCTAGACTTGTTGGCAGCATTACGGTGTTTCCTATATTCCCACAGTAGTTTTCTTTTTCGCTTACTGCATACTCTGATCCCTTTGGTAATCCATTTTGGTCGTGTTTTGGTAAAAACCTTTATAACGATATTTGGGAAACAAAGATCATAGAATAAACAAAGTAATTCGTGAAAAGTATTAAACCCTAAGTTTGGATCCTCACAATGAAATACGTCCATAAAACTAAGCGCGTTTATACAGTTTGAAAACTTATTTACATTATCCTCACTATAATACCGCCAGTTTCAATTTGTGGTGGTAGATTTGTTCCTTATCAAATAGGTATTTGTGTACTTACTATATAGAGAGATATTCTTCCTTATACTATGCCAATACCGAGATAAAGTGAAAGATCTATCGCTTAGTGTCTACAAAAGTAAACAGAAACATACATATTTTAACGAAAAAATTGAGTAGGAGGTAAATAAAAGGCCTTCCTGTATGATGTGGTTTTGTACTTTAATGAATCAATAAACTATTTATGAATCAATAAGACAAAAATGAAAACGCGAGTCAAATTCTGGTCGTCAAAACATCGCCTTAAAGATTGCTTGGAGGCGCATGATGATGTTCATGCTTTAAAGCGAGAAATTTGTCTTCAAAGGTAAATACAGCTGCTTTACAACCAAAACGCGCATGGCTACAGAACCACCTCACTTTGCGCTTGAAAGTAATTCTCTGCCTAAAGAACTTATATCCTTGATATATTATCACTCGAGCCCCTCTTTTTGACGGCTTGTAGAAAAAACCTGGAAGGTAAACAATAATGTAGAAAAACGGATCCGTATTTGGCATTTAAATAAGCGATGAGCGAGAGAGAGATGAAAGATTTTCTTGTTCTAAGTATATTTTGAAAAAGAGTTAAAACTTTTAAGTTAAAAGTATTTTTTTATTAATGAAGAAAAAACATAATGAAATATTCTTGTTGTTGAGATTTTTTACTATTACCAATGTTAGACTAGCTAGATAAAGCAACAATGAACAAACATAAAAATAAAAGACAGTGTTATCGTAACAAATAAAAAATACAAAAAAATTTGTTAAAGAAATATATAATATCTCATTTTTAAATTTAAAGAAGATTGAAATTATATCAAACAAAAAATACCGTTTAGGCGTCTTGAAAATGTATCTTAATTTTGTATTTCTTAATCCTGAAATTATGAATTTAACTTTACTAATAAGTTACAAAAATAATCTTGGGACATAAATTGTATCAAATTACAGTATGACTTTCAAACAAAATATTTACAACATTTTTTTGAAAACAAACGTGAGCATGAATCTATTATATATGCACGAGGCACGAGTATTTATGTAGGTATGTGTGGACCCAGGTTGATTAATACTATTTTAGACAAAGGCTGGTATTTTGAAAGTCCATCATTACTTTAATGCAGTCAGTATAGTTCCGACTTGCCTAGAATTAAATACCAATAATACATTGTTTAGGTACCTAATTTTTTAAATCGTTTTTAGATAAAGTTCTGTAGGTGGTGGATGATTATGTTCTTTTTTCATAGTTAAAATTTCTTGTTCCACCGCAAATATCACAGCTTTGCAACCACTTCTGTGATAACTGCAGTACCACCTCGCCTTGTGTGTTGAATTATTTGCTCTTTGTTTAAAAAACTTATAACCATTAAATATTATGACACGAGCCCCTCTGGTAGTCTGCGTAAAGACGGCACCTAAAAAAAGGTGTGGCTATAATAATTATAATGTTTAAATTGTAATAGATTGTTCCTACATAATGCGCATTCTGCTGGTGTGGCGAGTAAGGGAGAGCACGACATATGAATTTAATTGTACCTAGGTATGAGTCAATGAAACTTGAAATAAATAATAATATGTAGGTATATAAAAATAAACTGAGATGTTCGGGAAATAATAATACGCTGTTTATCCAATTACGTATATTCGCCGACTGGCGTTACCTTTGTACACGAGTGAAAGAGACACAATATCATAATTGCTCACATAGTAGGTAGGATTGAAATAAATGAAATATCATTATACCTACATTACACCTCCACCCTAAATCTAAATGCTAATGCTTTCATAGATTTTATCGACTTATACTACTTAAACTAACTTACACTACTTATCTTAACACATCAAGAGATTATCTTGACTTAATATATTTCAAAACCATATCTAACGACTTGTCTGCGGAATCGTTTTGGAAGTCGAGCATCGGATAGCTTTGGAGAATGGGAAGTAGTTGTTGCAATGTCTTTCTTTGTAACAATGGTTTGCTTTTTGCTTACTTGGCTTGTCGGTGAACTAACACTACCACTACTACTCCCATCCACCGCCGCATTTGCGGTGAGACGGCATCCTTACTTTTACCTATGAGTGAGGTATCGCCAGGACATTGAACCTCTGATAACATAGATCTGCGCCGGATTTGATCTACATGCCTTTTAATCAATTGACCGTCCCCATTGTCTATCACGTACCTACAGAATCCTTCACTGTTTAGAACCGACCCCTAAATCCATTTGACCTGCACTCTTTACCCTCTTGCCCACACTGTATCACCCTTATTAAAACTACGATTTCGTTTTCTGAACAAAGTCTTAAATTTTCCCTGTAATCTTGTTAATTTTAAATGTGGTTGAAGACTTGCCGATATCATGTGTTTAGTTTTGTAAGACTTTACATTCTTGTAAGAGCGTAACAAAACTTCTGTCGTTAAGCCTTCGTGAATTGTATTTGAAGTCTTAAAGATGCAATTTCCTTGTCTTTTTTATACCTAATTTTTCCCAGATGAACTTACCGATGAAATTTGTGAACTTGCTGGGCTTGTATCTCTTGACCTGATGTTGGACCTAGTCATTCTGCCCATACCAGAGGTACCCGAGGTTTCATAATTTCTATAACCCCATCAATATTGTTGAGATTAATATTCAAAATTCAAATTCAAAAATGTTTATTCAGTAACTAATGGTTTACAGTTATTATATTAGGATGGAGGTATCCTTTTAAGTATGAAAATACTTGTGTTAGGATACTCCCCTCTGCCATAACAAGGTTAACATAATTTTATGAATCCATTAAGTAAACATTTTAATTTTTTATTTTATTAATCTATTATTATACTTGATATTTAATATATCACTAGATGGTGGACTGTTGCGCTCAAGAAAGAGTTGTATTCTTGCTTTTGCTTCTTTTTTACGTTGATATGATATTTTTGCGTCTTCTCTCCATTTTTTTCTTAACATTATTTTATCTTTCGCTGTCAATTTATCTATCGATGTAACCTTGCCCTCTTGTTTACGTTTCTGATACTTTTCTTTGTTTTTTTCTTTATATTTTGCGTAAAGTTCCGGATTGTTTTTTATTTTTTCGTATCACTTTCTTTCAAGTTCTCTTTTCCTCGCTAAGATTTCTTGTTTACATTTCTGACACTTTTCTTTGTTTTTTTCTTTATATTTTGCGTAAAGTTCCGGATTGTTTTTTATTTTTTCGTATCTCTTTTTTTCAAGTTCTCTTTTCCTCGCTAAGATTTCTTCTTTCGTCTTACACTTTATTTTTGGCATTATACCTTAAAAGAATTAAAAAAATATAAGAATAGTAATAAATTGCACATATTTTATTACATACTAGCGGTCCTGCCAGACCTCGTCCTACCCGGAAAATCTGATATACCGACAGTAGCGCCACCTACCGGGTCCAATGGTGAATCTAAACCATCCGGAGCCCTACCCGAACACACACAAAATTTCATCAAAAAATCAAAATTGATAAATACTGAGTTTAATTAAGTAATACATCTTATTATATAGGAGAATACATTGTACTTACAGCTACACTACATCTCCATCCCTGGGAAAAAAATAAATAAATTGAAAAATGTTTATTTTATTTTAAACCTAAAATATTGAATCATAAAATGAGTACAGTTTTATTCAGCTATTGGGTTAACATAGGTTCTATTAAAAATAGTAATATTAAGCAATAAATTAAATGGGTATACATCAAATTGAAAAGTAATATCTATGTGTCATTGTTCAAATTCATATGGAAATAAAATAAAATAATAATATTATAAGTTAATAATTAAAGTACCTAGAGAGTTAGTAACAATTTAAAAATATATAAGACTGGTATTTTACCTCATAATACTTTAGATCACAATCTTTACCTATTTACTTTACACTGAAAACCATTTCGTTTCTAACCGATTATCTCGTATATTTTTCATACTTAGCTTTATTTCATACTTATTCTTCATTTCAATATTCCTAGGTACACATTTTTATTCATCATATTTTATCACACGTAAGGTACACTTTATTTATACAGGTCTCTACTCAGTACCTGTTATTTTATTTTCTTGCTCACTACATTTATTTAATATTCATTTAATTATATATATTCTTGGGCAATTAATTAAGACATTTTACGTCACCAACAATTCTCACAGAGAAACTTTGTGTTTACACTATGATCGAATTCGAAGGACATTAACCCTTATTTTGTACCTTATCATGTGTACCATTTTTTAATCTTTTATTTTAAAACCATCACTAAACATCTATTTAAGGGGTCCTAGCAGAATATCAGCGCTGCAGCGTCTGCGATGTTGCAATTAATCGCTGAGCTAGGTCCCGTTTTGTCTTGTAACCATTATATATGTTTTTTAGATTACTGTAGTAAGATGTAAAGACAAAATAAATATTTTTTCTTTCTTTCTTTCTATTTCTATTTGAATTCCTTTAACCTTTTTTAAAAAGAATATTTTATTGTGCTCGGGTAACACCGCAGTTAGTAGTTTATTCCAGAGTATATTGGAATGCTGACAGAACGCAGTGCTACGCGAAAAACTAGTTTTTTCAATGTTTCAACGTCTTCCATCTGTCGTGAGATTGGCATAGACTATTCGAACAGCCCGTCGAGATAGTTAAGAGGATATAACTGGTATATGGATAGTCTCGCTTTTGTTTCACTTGCGGCCGGTCTCAATAACGTACTAACAATTAAACTCGGGTATCTACTAGAGTTTTACACATTCTAACAGGAATCTTTAAATTAACTTTTACTGTCTGAATAACAAAATATACGCAATCCTAAAAACAGTTATCTAGAGGTAGAATCCCCTAACAACGGTTATCGAGACCCTCCGAAACGTTTAATTTTTACATTTGATAACTAACTTCGTCATGTTTTAGTTTTGTAAAAAATAATTTATTAATCCTAGCGATTCTAGTTTAGAAATTATACGCTTATTTAATATGAGATATATTCAATAAGTGTAATAGTAGTAGTAAGTAATATTTATGATTAAAATTGAAATTTACTACATTTTATTATAATATTACAAAATACTTGCGAAGAAGAATCAACAAAACGCAACACATCATTAACACTTGACAGTAGAGTAGTTATGTAGATAATTAAATTTAAAAAAAACAAAGTAAAAAGTATTTACTCATATCTAATAACACGTAAATGTAACAGATGGCGCTGTTAATAGTTTATCATGATTTGTGGCAAAACCTATCATTTTGAAACATATGTCTTTGTGTGGTATTTTTCGTCAATACCAACAAACATAAATAGTCAATTTCATCGGTAAATAAATCCATTATTCTTCATAATCCCAGCTAACCTATCATTGGTATGCAGCAAGACCTCCGACAGGTAGATTATTAACTATGGTAACTATTCATATTTACCTTTGTTTATTGAAACGTAAAAACTCACTGGCAGCTACGATTATTAGTTATTTTAACAGATTGTCAAAAGTAGATACGTTATTGAGATTGGCCGTTAGTTGTTAGAGTTAAACTCTGTAAATAATAAAAAGACGTACTTATTTTATTTTAAATAAAGGACATTTACAGCTAGTACAATTATTTGTTGATGGTGAATACATAAGTGATAGTCAATATCAGTTTCGCTGATGGTATTCTTACAGACCCATAGAACTTGATTATTCTTATTAAAATCTATACCTATCATAATTATATTTGACATCGGAAATCAAATCGAGACGTAATCGCGGGTATCTAACCCACGGCTTAGCACTGCTTAACCTTCTTCTATGTATTACTTTTTGTTTTCCTATCCTAGGGTAACCCATAACACAAAATCTAGGTGTTAAGTATGTCTTTGAGTCGGCAATACGTGAGTGATGCTGTCGGTATTGCAAGCGTCCATAGGCTATGGTAACTGCTTTTTATTTTTACTACCTAGGTGACAAACAAGCATACGGCCCGCCTGATGGTAAGAGTTTGCAACACCAGGGGAGTTACTCACGCGTTGCCGACCCTTTAAAAACCTTTTAAATCCTTTCTTTGAGAGCCCCATGCTATAGTCTCTTGGGAAAACCTCGGCATTCTCATTCCACAGCCTAATCGTACGTGGTAAGAAACTTACGTGCTTACCATAAGACGGGCTCTGTTTGTTTATCATCTTAGTAGTAGAAAAAGTCATGTCTTGTCCATACTTACTTTACTTATATACGTCGTTCTACCTTAGCCAGGCAGTATAGACTACAGGTGGGGAAGATTTGAAATCAAATCTATTGCGATACGATTACGATACGATTTACGATATCTTTTGTTGCAGCTTTTGAGCCCTTCCTCTCTTTCCCTCAGTATTTTCTTCTCAAATTATCTTAAAACATCTTGTCCTACAAAGTGTCGAATCATCTTCCCCACCTGTAGTCTATACTGCCTGGCTAAGGTAGAACGACGTAACCACATGACACAAGTTACAGGAAAAACGCATCTAAGATGCGTTTTTTTCAGGAAGTTTGTGTTATTTTTCGTTATCAATATATATCATACAACTGTTATCCTTAGCTACCCAATGGTAACTTCCTCATTCGTTTTCATTTCAAGCTAACTGAGCGTTTCAATTTATGTTGCAAATCAATAACTGACTGGTGGGGTCAACAAACGGGCGACGCAGCTCAGGATTCTGTCTGCTAAGTACCTACGCGCAACCGCGGTCGTTGACTCCGGCCATTACATCAATATCAATCAAAAGGGTGATTCGCAGTCTTCATAAGTGCGTATATATTTTTTTTTTTTAAACTACTTGGGTGGGAAACAATCATACGGCCCACCTGATGTTAAGTAGTTACCGTAGCCTATGGACGTTTGCAATACCAAAGATATTACTTCCGTACTACACTTCCGTGTTACCAACCCATTGTTTTACACCAGGGCTTAATGATGAGAGTACCTATCACTGGGATAGGAATTGAAAACGTTTCTTTCAAAACGCATCCCTAAATGAGCGCTGGAGACCTGTACTCACACACAAGAACACAACTACATCGCTGTGTGTAGTTATTTGGCTGTGGTCTTTTGTAAGGTGGAGCTCCTTCCGAAGTCTGGTTTGCTCGCTAGTATGGTGCCCTATCTTTCTTACTTCTATCTTTACTTTTGAAGAAATGGAAACGCGTTTGGCATTGTAGGTGTCTTTAGGCTTCAGTAGCTGCTTACCATCACACAGTGTCAAAAGAAGATAAAGAGAGATCGTTTTTGTTTCTGTAAGTATACTTACCTAAAAATAATGAGGTATTCAAATGAAAAACGAAAATATCTTGTATTGATTTTTTTTTTCTTATAAGAATATATTTAATTACAAATAAAAAGATCTTCTGGAGGATGGTGATTGTGTTTGTCTTTTATAGTCACCGCTCTATTTTCAATTGTAAATATGACCGCTTTGCAGCCTAAGGCATGTTGGGTACAATACCATCTTACTTTAAACCCAGCTGCTCTGTGTTTTATAAACTTGTAACCATTCAGAAGTATGACGCGAGTTCCTCTTGTTGTCGTAGCAAAGGTAGGTCCTGAAAACAAAATAAATCAAAAATTACTTTTTAACTACCACTAAGGTGGCATAAAAACATGCATACAGCTTGCCTGATTCTAAGCAGATATCGTGGCGTATATGCTTATAATGTCAGGATAATTTGCTCTGAAAAAAGATAAGCGATAAAATTGCAGGCTAGAAGATAAAGTTTTCTTGCTGCCTGCTGCTTTACTTGCAGTAGAAAGACAGTTTCCTCGCTGCTTGTCGCTACAATTGCAGTCTAAAATATAAAATTTCTTTGCTGCTAGGCGCTATACTTGTAGTCTAGAAGACAGAGATTCCTTGCTGCTATAATTGCAGTGTAAAAGACAAAGTTTCCTTGCTGCCAGCTGCAGTACTTAATGTCTAAAAGACAAAGTCCCCGTGCTGTCAACCGCTATATTTACAGTTTCAAAGGCAACGTATGCAGAAAGTATCTGCATACTTACATGCGGTCAAAAAAATCGAATCTCCCTTGAGGCCAGCCACTATGCTTGCACTTTCGCCAAGGAGAAAAATCCATTGCAGCCACGTTTTACCAAGAAGCTCTGAAAACCTTACTTATCAGCAGAAACACAAAAGAATTAATTATGATGCCTGCAGTTTTAGGTAAGATGGCGTCTATCGTCTATCGGGTTGTTTTCATTGGAACAAAAATTCGCTGTGTCTTGTCTTTCATTTATCTGCCTTTAAGATAACCCCCGCACTAGGGAACATGCCCTGTGTCGCGGGGACTTTGCAAACATACAAATTATACCTAGACTCGAAACAAACTTTTTATGTCAGATCAGGTTCACTAATCACTAGCCCAACAGACCAGTTTACAGATCGGAAAATCCAGAATTAATAACATTTCCGAGATAATATTATTAACAAAAACAAATTTTAAGTGACTATAAATCTATATACGTAGGTATTTTAATTACAGATGCTAACAGCCTGTCGACGAACATGCCCCTGCAGCGGCAGTGGCGAGCGGTGAGAATAAAATGAACTAAAACGTTACATAATATGACGTCACGAGGCGCCGCCGCTGCGCCGCGCGGTTTTAGTACATTTTGCCGCCGCCGCTGTCGCTGAATCGCGAAGTCGTGGCCGGGCCGTAATACATTTATAATAATAATAGATACTTTAAGAATAAAGAGTTTTTATGTAAAAGAAAACACTTGTATACTGTTGAATACATTTTAATTCAAGTTACATAAAAATACTACGAACTGTCATAAAATATTCACTAAATTATCTTTATTATCTCACTATGTTGGTAACATAGTGAGATACCACAGGCATTTTCCTTAATAGCATAAATAAAAATTAAAACAACAAATTACATTTTCAGAAATATAACGAGATAGATGGTTAAATCCCTTCTTTATAATTATTTTAAGTATTAAATGTTGTATCAAAATGTAGTGCACTTAAAAATTACTCCATATTTGTTAATACACGTGCACATAAATAATGTCGTCAATAAAAAAACATCGAACTTTTTATTAATATGAATTTCTGAGCTTAAAGGAAAAAAGACGGAGTGCATAGGACAAAAATTAAAGCCATTAAAAGGTTTAAAATCAGTCTTAAATGAAATTGTAGGAGAACCAAATATAGTGTGACTCCGAAAATTTAATTAATGTTACACTGTAACGTATACGCGTTAGATTGTAACGTTAATTCTTTTTTTTTCTTTTTAAAACAAATTCCGCATTAGAGAATAAGCTCTGTGTTGCGGGGGACTTTACAAACATATAATTAACGGACACAAATTACACCCAGACTCAGAACAACTCTTTGTGGGTCACACAAAGTTTGTCCTGGTTGGGAATCGAACCCTCAACCTCGTGCACAGCAGGCGCATACTGCGACCACCAAGGCAGTCAAATTAAAAATACAAAGTTGTTCACATTTCTTAGCAATGACCGAACTGTCCTGCACTCATTATACTGCAGGCTACCTCTTCAGTTTTATTAGATTTTTGTTAAAATAATAATAGAGTCATCTTCTAAAATAAGTTAAATGTAAGAAATGAGGGAAAAGCATATTAGGTGGAAAAGTTTATTTTATTTTACCCAATGACAGAGTTCAGATTACATATACGAGTGTTTACAGTCGGGACCGACTTGGAACGTGCCCTCTGAAGCACGGCGTAACTCAGATAAAATATCACTATGCTGTATTATTCATCTATAGGGTAACCGAGCCCTTGGTTTCTTATCCCGCTGATCGTTTTATAATCACCTGGCTATAAGTAAGTATATGATAGCAGGAATCTAAGACTTAAATATTCATACATGTAACACGATTCTAATAATTTCAAATTTTATATAAACAAAAGGTGTAAAATAAAATAGAGTAGCCACAAAAAATGGTTTAATAGTATTTGCTATTGTAGGTGAACCTAAATTAAAAATGTCAAATAACCACGCATCATAACATATGAATGTATTGAAAATCCAAAAATTACTTAATTAATCGAGTTAAAAATTAAGTACCTATAAATAATTACATGTTGAGTAGATAAGACCAAATTTCTCAGCAATGACATAACATAACATATCTTGACATATACTTGATAAATTTTGTGGTAAATTAGTACTAAAAAAATTCACTAGGCCACTTGTGTGCTAGAAAGCAAGTCCAGATTATGAACAGGTGGGTGGTTATGTTCAAATTTCTTAGCTAGGACGTGTTCATCTACCGCGTATACAACTCCCTTGCATTTAGACTTGGTAGCTGCTTTGCTGCAGACCCATCTAGTTTTATTCGACTTGGCTACAAAATGCAAGAAATATTTATAGCCATCCAGAATTAAGACTCGAGCTCCTCTTAACGTCGTAGTCCAGATTGGACCTAAAAACAATAATAATAAAATAATTATATGGGCGTAGTAAAAACTAGTACATTTAAAATAGCTAAGTACACGTGCACATAAAGTGACATGATTTCACCAAAATATTAAATTATAATTTATTTTTTATATTTAATGCTAATTTTAATCTTTATTTTTAGTCTGTTCAACAAAAAAGTAAAACCATAGCTTTCTATGGTTTTACTTTTTTGTTATTCCGTAAACACTGTCATTCCGTTGAAATTCGGCGTCTGAAATTAAGCTTAAATTAATTGTATTGGAGGACACAGAGTAGTAGAGTAGGAGTAGGTATCCGTCAAGGTCGACCGACGACCAGGTAAAGGTTGCGAGCAGCCGATGGATAAGGTCAGCTCAGGACTGACGGACAGCATTGGACGTCTTCAGTTAAGATGATGATAAAATGATGGGGAGCCAAAAATAATTCTGTGACTTTCAAAATACAAACACATTTACGGATACTATTATTTTTATTCAATTATTTACCTTAAATCGGTGTAAAACAACCGAAAAATCGGTTAAATTACAAAACATTACACACATAATATAAATATTAGTTAGGCACTCAAAAATATTTACATAGCTTCAAATTAAGTACAGATAATGAGGAGGTGGGTGATTATAATACAATTTACCATAATTTAAAGTACACGCTAAGAAGGAGAAGATAAACTATCGGTATTAAGGAGTGGATGGGCCTGTACCGGCTACACACCACCGCCTACTGTAGACCCATCTAGCTACAACCAAGAACATACATCATCTGATACTTTTGGTAGGAGTTAACTTAGGATCGAATTGTAATTTTGCATCATGATTCTTTCATCCAAAATGAACTTCTGCGACAAGAATATTGTTTTATTAGCAATGGTAATGAAGACGAGCCAACCCTGATAATAAGTGGTAATTGCCGCCTATGGACTTCAGCAATGCAACGATCACATCTAAGCCGTTGCCTACTGTAGAGATAGTGCTCTGTTTAAACCTAATTTACAGGTTTAAAGAGAGGTTTTCTCTTTAAACAAGGACATATCATAGCGCTCGGAAAAGTACCAGGTTGTTATTCCAGAGCCGCCGCAAAAAAACATGATAGATAACTGAAGTATTACAATAATTGTCCACTCCATCATAGATATTGTGGCGGTGGATGGTTATGTTCATGTTTAGCACAAACGATCTTTTCGTTTATCGTGTATATCACAGCTCTGCATCCATTCCGTTGGTTGCTACAGAACCATCTTACTTTATACGTGTTTGCTATATGCTTAAAATATTTGTAGCCATCCAGTATTATGACGCGAGCTCCTCTAGCTGTTTTTGTGAAGATTGGACCTACAAAACAGACAAAACATGAAACTAAGACAAAATTAGTACAAATACAAAAGGAATTAAGAAAAAAAACTACTTCTACTGTTATTTCCCTAATTCTCCTATTACTTTAAAGTGGCGAGTACCAATTACACCCTAACTATGTGCAACCATTTGTGGGTCACATAAATTTTGGTGCCGTGGTTCGTACTCCTAACACGCCGCGTATTGGTCAGTGGCGTGCTGACAACTTTAAACCACAGCACAATTAGTGCAGTAAATATTATATTAACTAAGTATGATCAGTATAATCTTTGTGTCGTGTGTACGTAATATGTCTGGAATTAGACTAACCTGGCACAATTCATCACTGTATGTGATAAATTGTGACAGGTTAGTCTAGTCAGGGCAACACAATGGACAATAGACCTCGAAACAGTAGGTAAAAACTCAAACAATGATTTTAAATATTAAAAAAATATATCGATTGTTACGTTAACTAAAGATGCTTGTCTACTAGAGTTGAGAAGAAAGGAGTTGTGTCAATATAACCAATAAAATTCCATAAAACATTCAGTGGATTCGAAAAATAGTAAAAAACATCATAAATTTTAAATGCATGTTAATAATGAAGCAGAGTTAAGAATTGGAGCTAGGCGAGAAGTAGAAAAACGGCCGCGGTGTCTGTATACTCGTCGCTACGCGCGCCGCCCGCTCAAATGACTCGACGCTTGCTCTCGGCCTAGCTCCACACAGTCCGCAACTCTGCTCCTGGCCCAGTGCCTCACTCCGCGTCAGTGGACTGACACAGCCCGCAACTCCGCTCCTCCTTGCTGCCTCGCTTTGCTTTAGTTGACATGTAGCCTTATGACGGCAATTGTTTGATACGTAGTTACGGTAGAGTTCAGTGTAAATGCTGATTACGTAATAAAGAGTTTATAAGCAGTTTTACATTACAATAACACTTATTCAACGCACTGAACACAGTACTTTTATTATTACACACAATAGTTTATTATAACAGTCTCTCTGAATTACTGAAATATTTTGCTTCGATCGCTGGCGGCTTTGTATACGGGCCAAATGTGAGAACATTTGAGATTCTACTACAACAGTGTCGATAAAATCTTCAGAAAAAACCGGACAATGGTAGAGAAATTCTCCATTCAAAATCAGTAACAAGCCGGCGATGCGCGAACTTTATATCGATACAATAACGCGAAGATAACACAGCGCGTAATATAATTTTGATACCATTAAAAAGTTTAAAAACATTATACTAAAGTGACAGCAGATATTGCTGTGTACGTTACGCTAATTTAAAAATATTTTTGTTTCTCTTGGGAATTTAGAGACACGTAAAGATCTAATGACAATAATGTTCGATTTATACTTACCAGCGCACTATGTGTCGGTAGTTGGTACACATTTTTTTAATACCTTACATTCGATCCCAGCAGACTCCGCACTCACTCAGAGATCAGAGGTGAGATTCACTGAGAGGAATCAGCTGTTCCCAGGCCTGTTCGTCCACACGGTGCGAAGCAGAATCACTTCTGGCCGCTCAAGACTCAGAAGTATGCCGAAGCATGCGCGCGCAACTGTTCTATTGCACGCCGATCGGTATAAATCGTACACTCACACTCACTCGTTTGTTAGCCGTTATTGTTCTGTTTTTTCCTCGTACGCCCTTCGAGGCCCCCGTAATAAATGGCACACTATTGTATTTGGTTATGAGAGGATTGGAGTGCCGTTTTGTCGTAACAATAGGCACGTACTACCAATTTCTTAAATGTTTACTATTGAGGTGCTAGTTTTTAATCAGTTTGTTATAAACTGATTGAAAACTAGCACCTCAACCATTTTTTAATGATCTTATTGTAATGATGCCGTCATTTATTAGAACTGATTGAGCAGTTCTGCTTGCACGAAGCTATATCAATTGGGCAATAAATATCTGTACGTGTGGAGTAATGGTTAACTCTAAACGTGCCAATGTCGTGGGTTCGATCCGCATACATATGGCCCTTGGCCCGTGGTTCTGAGTCTGTGTGTACTTTTTGTTCGTTAGTTGTGTTTGTAAGGTTACATAGCCGATACTCTAGTGTGTCAGTTATCTAAAACCTACATCGGAAAATCGTTACCTTCGTTCCTTAGTAAGCCAAGTATACAGGAACAAATATCAATTTAATTGATATATTTAGGTTTGGAATTTGTCCAAATCATGGAGCATGCCGCTGGATATAATATTTAAGCGTTGGATAAAGTGTACGGTTATATTCAGAGTGCATTTAGAACTATAGTTTTTGGTATAACGGGATGTAGTACGTACAATTACAAGTAAACTCTAGGTTACGTTTCAAAGTAACATAAAGTAGTGTCGTGGAAAATCAAACATTTAGGAAAATATTGCCTATTAGATCTACTTTTATTTTATTTATTATTTATCTATCTATCTTCATACACATAATATATGTAGGTAAGTACAGACTAAATGCTTGTGGCAATATATAAACAGTAAACGCGAATACGCGCGTTTGAGTTTAAGCGTAGCGTGATGCAGGAACATAAAAAAGTACTTTATTGTTTACTCAGTTTTTACTTTATTTTACTTTCTTATTTCGTTTATATTTTTGTAGCAATATGTAAATTATAGTTGTTTGTACACAATATGTAGGTTTATTCTTTATAAACCAATTAAATAATTAAGTTATAATTATAAATTAAATAAGCATCCTTAATTATAACGCAATTTTGAGATCAATCAATATTTGGAATTTCTTGGAGGAGCATGATTATGATCAGTTTTCATAACTATAATTTCATCATCCACCGTAAAGATGACAGCTTTGCAGCCACTCTCATGTTGGCTACAATACCACCTGACTTTGAACCCGCACGTCCTATGCTTAAAGAATTTGTATCTATCCAAAATTATTACTCGAGCGCCTCTAGGAGTCTCTGCAAAGATAGGACCTAAAAAAGAGTAAAATAGTTTATCATTACACTGGTTCGTGTTTTGTAGTTGGGAGTATTTGTTTTAAGGTAGCCCTGACCCAATCATTTCCCAAGCCAGGCCGCTGCATGTGAGAGAAGAAAAGCTGTGCTAATATAACGAATAGAATTGCATAAAAACTCCGCTACGATTTAGTGGACAGCGATATGCGAATAAGTTCAAAACGCAGGACGGGGAAACAGAGTGAAGAAACAACGGAGTGGGGTAGCGGAGCGGAGAAATGTAACAGGAAAGCGGAGAAAGAACGGCTTCGCGTCACCTATCTGGCGATTGAAAACAGTGGCCTGATTTTCTTGCTATTTATTCTTATAGCTTCTGACTGTGAACTGGTCGCAATAAAATTGGCTGACATCATTTTTCTGGCTTACCCGTTAACTACATTCATAATTTTTGATCTTCATTATTGTTACTTTCTAACCTAATTAAATAAATGAATGTTGATTATAACTAATCTGAATTTGAATAAAAACTAAAATGAGCGAGATCAATAATGTTTATTTCTACAAATAATATTGGCAGTAAAAAAGATTTATTACAAAATTATACGTATTATTACAAGCTATACAGAGTATTGTTTGTTGTCCAACATATTCTACAAAATTGTTATGTAATAAAATACCTAACCTAACACAGATAATACCTTTTCCCTAAAAGGGGTAGTCCCGACATAGCTGGCGAAACATGGATGTTAGACTTTGCCTAGTCTAAGATCCACGTTTCGCCAGCTATGTCGAATCGCCAAATTTCAGGCCTTCATTTCAGAGTCCAAGATGATACTTGTTAAGATTTTTTAAAATAGGAAATCCTAATAAGATTATGCCCAACCCGGAAAATGGTCTCAGGCATGAATTAATCGGCCGCAAACATAGGCAGCCAAAATTAAAGTTGAAAAGTTAGAAAACTATGCTGTACTTTAATAAATTTCAAAGATTTTTTTTATAATATATCGCCGAGTGGACCGTCTGCCACATGACAATAATGGAGGTAATGTCCACATGATGAAGCATTGGCTGACACAGTCAAGCCAATGCTTACCACGATATTAGAACTCCCTTAAATCCCGTTTGTTTTTTTTATTATTCCACCGGCGATACACAAGCGTACGGCCAGCCTGTGGACGATTGCAATACCAGGAGTAGGCTTCGCTTGACGACACTGCGTCTTGTACCATCATAGTTATAAAAACGAATGAAGTGATGATGTAAAAAATTACGACATCTCTAGTATTATCGTCACAGTATCCCTGATGACGTCATTATTAGGTGTAGCAAAAATAGCTAATTCTTATATAAAGCATACCGTTTTCCGGGTGGAGGATGATTATGTTCATGTTTCATGCTAACAATCTGATCTTCTAGAGTGAATATTACAGCTTTACAGCCGGTTTTGTGGTAACTGCAGTACCACCTTACTTTGAACGCTATCGCTTTGTGTCTGAAGAACTTGTAACCATTATTAATTATGACGCGAGCCCCTCTATCAGTCTGTACGAAGATTGGCTCTGAAATATTAAAAAGAATTACAAATTTTAGGGTACTTAATAATAGGATTCGAAAACTGGCGTGTTTTCCTTGATGCGTTTGCGGAGGTCTAGGTAGATTTTACATCAAATATTGCCGTGGGGACCATACCAACCAACCAACCAAATACCATGGTGAAGATTTTTACCCGGCAGTGCGACAAAATAAGCCCATTTTGTCGCACTGCCGGGTAAAAATCTTATATAATATAATAAATATAAGGTTAAAAGATAAATCTGGTTAACAAGAACCAAACTAGTAAGGACATATTTTTCGACAGTAGGCGAATGCAGATTGTAAAAAAGTTGTCAGACCAAAATATCCTTTACGTTACGTAAAGGATATTTTGGTCTGACAACTTTTAACTGGGGCCATACCATGAAGTATTAAACGTGATCTTTAGGGCGAGAAAGAGGGACAGAGCTAATCAGAAAGAAGAAAGAAACAGGGACCATAAGACACTACAAAAAATATACAGATAGGAGAACAATATAACTCCGTTGCTCTTTCCCGCTCGAACAACTCCCGTTTTAACAGCCAGTTTTAGCCTCTGGTCAAAACGTCAATCAACTGAAGGTAAATAAATGCATGACCGAGTTAATACCCGACATATGTAATACTATCATGCAACGCGATAGTGCCTGTACTATTAGGTATTCTGTGGCGATAGTTAATTATAATAAAATATACTTTGTTCTTTACAATTTTTTATTAAGAAGTATTCTAAATAGGTACAATTATTTGTGGCGTTACACATATACTTATTTCTAAAATCAAAATGGAGACGCTTTGAGACATATCTAATACTATTAATAAAGTTATACCTACATATAAGAATAATAATAGTTAATAATAGTACTATACGTTATAAAAATAGTTACGTTGTATCGTGGTTGTGAAGCTATGGTATGACTAGGCTACTGCGTGTAAGTCTTCGAAAGGTCCGGGTATTATATTTCAATAGAATAGAGAGAGAATAGGAGAATACGGTACGGTACGGACTGGTAGCGGAGAGCGCGGGCGATGGAGATAGTTATATTGTTTTGCAAATGGCGGTAAATGTCAGCTCTGCTTTAACATTTGTGAAGTAAACAGATACAAAATACACGTCATTAAGACATGAATTCCTTTACTCCTCAAGAACACGGAATAATTGTCTTAATCTTTCGTTTTGGTGATTTGCCCTGGTCGGCAAGAAAGCCACATGTCTTAAAAGACCATTCCGAAGTGATCTGCTGCTAAGCCAGAGGTCGTGGGTTCGATTCCCAGGACAAATGTTTGTGCAATGAGCACGATTGTTTGTTCTGTGTCGGGGTGTTATTTAATTAAGATTAATATGTATATATTTAGAAATATATAAGTAAGTTTATCAGTTGTCTGGTTACCATATTACAGGCTCTGCTAGTTTAGGATCAGATGACAGTGCGTGTGGTGGCCCAAAATACTATTATTTAATAATAATAGTATTTTGGGCTACCTAATAGGCTTCGCCAGACCGAGGATAAAGATAATTCTTTATCCTCGGTCTGGCGAAGCCTATTAGGTTTTTCCATTGGAACATCTTAGAAGCAAGCAAGGAGTCTAGTCGATCTTTTGCCTGATCTCCTACCTGTTGTATCGGATTACTGTTCTATCGTACTATGAGATTGAAGGATTAGGGAGTCCACCTGTGTTTGTGGCAAATAAGCATACGGCCCGCCCGATGGTAAGTAGTTACCGTAGCCTATGAACACTTGCAACACCAGGGGTGTCACTCACGTGTTGTCAACCCTTTAAAAACCTTATAACTACGGAGTAATAAGGTTTTTAAAGAGTTGACAACAGAAAGGTCTTAAAGAACACCATTCTATAGTCTCTTGGGAAAACTTCGACAGGGAGCTCGTTCCACAACTTTTGCACTATGATAACAATGACCTCCTGGGTAGGTAAAAGAAATACTACTCTACCTAGGTGGCAAAGAAACATAATTTCCCGCCTGGTGTTAATTACAGTTACTCACTTGAGTAACCACGCACAGGAACACACATTCAATTTGTCTGTAGTATTTTGTGGTTCTTCAAATACTATTTACCGTAATGTGAATGTGCATTTTTAATACATACAATATTATCATCAACTGTAAAAACAACGGCTTTGCATCCGTCGGTAAAATGGCGTCTGCAACGCCATCTAATTTTGTTGCTAATCATCAAATGCAAATAATATAAATTGCCATTGTAAACTAAATTACGACTTCTTCTAGGAGTCACGATGAATTGAGGACCTAAAAATATACAAGAAATAAGCTTCAAAAAAATGTCTGATATACTATTGTTTTATTTTTTATTACATGCTGATATATGAACCGATCTACAATTTTACGATAAAGTCATTGGTGACCTTATGACCAAATCGTGCATAAAACATCAAAGTGGGGTTACAATTTTTATTTTATTTTGTTTTAAATATTAAAATTAGATACAGTATCATCATAATGTAATATTGTTTATTTATATATTAGGAAAAAAAGTATGAGAACTATTAAAAAAAGAACTGATGGCTCGCTGTATACAATATTGTCCAAATTACAACTTATGAAGTCCTTTGTACAAAGTTCACACTATTGCTAAGACCTTAACGATAAATATAAATCTAATCTAGTTTCAAGCCAAATTATTATTGCATTAACATTGGCAGTCGAAGTTAATTAACAAGGCAAATCATCCTTAGCAGCATATCGCAGGACATACATAGACCTTTCTAACTGCTCATGTCTTAACATGATCCTCGGTTTTTCACATATAGCGAATAGACAAATAAAAGTAACTAAATGTATCAAAAAAAAAGTTACAGTACTTATATAAAATATGGCTCAAATTTTAATATACCAACATGATTTACTAAATTAAGCCGTGGAAATACCATGACGTATTCGTAGTGATTTATTTTCTGTTTTCAACTTTCCTACCTAGCTTTAAGTTAGGTGTTCGAAAATCGAAAATTAATGTTGAACTGTGCAAGCGCACGTACATAGAGATTATTTTATTTATTGAAAGAAACCAGAGGTAAAATAGAAGAACAAATAAAAGTAACAATAAGTATGTAATTTAAAATACGAGGTATAAATTCCGACAGTACCTCAATCTAACAATAAGTCATATGGATAAGGGTGTCATAGTTCAATTATAGTATTAATAAAGTACAATTATTGCAAGATTGATGCAGTGGAAATGAAAGGTTTGAAATATGTGTGGAGTCTGAATGCTAGTCAGAGTGAAAAACTGCGACATAAGAGAACGATGAAGATTGAAAGTAAAAGAAAGGTAAAGTGACAAAAGTTGAAAAGGGATTGTTAATACGGTTTGGACATTTTGAAAGGATGAATGAAAGAAGAATAACAAAAGGGGTATATAGTGCAAGAATAAATGGAGATATCTTTGCGAACTTACATCAACGAAGAAGGTGATGAGTAAATAAAGTGACAAATTAAAAGTACACAGAACCGACGTTCATGCATAGAGGTTGATGAATATAGAGTAAGCGAAATGATTGTAGCAATTGGCATACCATCATATCTACTTACCCCAGTGGGAGACAGGCGTGATGATATGTATGTAATCGTATGTATGTAATCAGCATTACTGTAAAGCGGCTTAATAGCTAGGCCTAGAAATTAATCAATCTGTATTAACTAAAAACTAACGTAACTAAACTAACGTTTCTTCGTAAAACATGTACATCATGCTTATGCTTAATGATTATGTTCATGTTTAATGGTAACAATTTTATCTTCGATTGTAAATATGACTGCTTTGCAACTATTCGTTGTTTGTCGACTGCAACGCCACCTTGTTTTCAGTCCGATCTCAATATGTTTATGAAACACATGATTGTTATATATTAAACTTCGATTGTTTCTCAGTGTATCCATAAATAAGGGACCTTAAACAGAATAAAGAATTATAAGATGTTTACAAAGAATACCGACAAAATGGTGAAGGTTGTGTACAGACGATGAATAAGGTCTACTCAAGAAGCACAAGAAGAGCTGCTGTAGAAATCCGTCGTCAGGATGTCTTTCGGTTGATATAATGAAGATGTTTTCACAGACTGTTTATCAAACAGAAATACAGTCAACGAGTCATAAAGTGCAGAATTCTTGGAGTCCGAACTATCAGACGAGACGTACGAAACTTCGAACTACGCTCCAAAACACAAATTGCCGAATTCACACCTTTCATATAGGTGGGTAGAAACAGATTTTCATGTTTGCTGTATCATAGCTATATTTTGAAGCAGTGTATACCCACCGATAATTTTTTTTATGATAATAAATAAGACATATCGTTTTATAAGAACTAATTTATTAGACTAGTATCAATGATTAATATAATGATAATATAATGCTAGATTTATTACTTAATTTTTCCACACCGATTTCAGTCACAGGCAGCCAATCTAGATGGAGACTAGTTAAGTGCATTAAGGCTTGTGATATCGCCAACGACCTTGAGCATTTTGGCAAAGCAAACACGACCTAATTCTCTAGGCGAGCACGGGGATACAAAAAGATGCACTCTTTGAATGGACGTCTTATTAGTTTTTAATAAATAAAATTTAAACTTATTCTAATAAACAAAACCAAATTAAAGGTGTATTTTTTCTTCAATTATTGTTTTATTTTCTCGTATTATTTGATAAAAATTGAAGTCATAAAGTGGTTACATCTCAATGAAACATATCTTGTAGATTAATACTGTATTTTTTGGCAGTCATTTGTCTATAAATGCCAACAAAAAATGGTTTCATTTACACCTCTTTTTCATCATTTTTTGAGAGAGGGGCCTTAAGTAAGTATTTTTACTGATTTTCTTCTTGGTGGTCTAGTTGCCACAGTATGCGCCTGCCACAGCAGCACAGCAACCCACACAGGACAAAACTTTGTGTGACCGATTCCCACACAGGACAAAACTTTGTGTGACCCACAATGAATTGTTCTGAGTCTGAGTGTTATTTGCGTCCGTTTTTGCGACCATTAATTGTACGTTTGTAAAGTCCCCCGCGACACAGAGCTTGTTCCCTAGTGCGGGAGTTATCTTTTTTAAAAAGAAAACTATGAGCACTGAAGACCTATACTTACACACAGGGACACAACTACACCACTGTGTGTAGGTATTTAGCTGTGGTCTTTTGTAAGGTGGAGGTTCTCGTCTAGGCAGGGGCTCGCTCATACCTATAGTACCTTACCTCTTTGAAAATCAAAACGAATGTATTACCTGGCCTATTGGTCCAGTTGCCAGCGACCCTGACTGCTAAGCCAGAGGTCGGGGATTTGATTCTCACCCAGAACAAATATTCGATTGGTGAATACAATTATTTGTAAATTGAAGTATATACGTATGTTTACCAGTTGTCTGGTTGCTATAGTACAGGTTATGTCTAGTTTGGGGTCAGATGGCCGTGTGTGATTTATCATAAAATAGCAATTTTAATTCTTGGGCACTGTATGATTATGTTCGTATTTCATATATAGGAATTCATTATCTATAGTGTAAATAACAGCACGGCAAGCTGGAGCGTGGCTGCAAAACCATCTCACTTTCGGACCGCTACACCTATGTTTGAAAAATTTGTAGCCATTGTTGATTATCACACGGGCCCCTCTAGTAGTATGGGTGAAAATAGGTCCTAAAAAATAGAAAAAAATATTAAATCAATCAGTCTATATTTCAGTCCACTGCTGGATATATGCTTATCTTAATTCGTGCTACAACACCTGGTTCTTCTTTTTAATAATTTTATGTAATTTCTTGTCGTGGAGTATAAAGATATGCTGCGTTCTAAATTTAACACTATATTTTAAAAATAGATTGGATGTTTGTTACTCTTTCACCTAAAGACTACTGAACGGATCTGGATGAAATTTGGCACAGAGACAGATTATGGTCTGGAATAACACATAGGCTTTTTACAGCGATAACCGACATCCCCGCGGGCGGAGCCACGGGCAACAGCTATCATCTATATAAAATAATGTCCTCCGAGTATATTTTAGTCACGGGGTTTATATTATTCGAATTAACCAACTGTCCTGGACATAGATAGGCGTAGGTATGGTCATAGGTAGGCGCTCGCAAACAGATGATACAGGTACACTCTCTATTCCTACACTCTCAACATTTGATGAAGTACATAGTTATCACACACAAAAAATAAAGATCAAATACCAGGCTTAGGAACAATGTTTTAAAAAGAAAGTTGCAGTAACAACTCAAAAAAGTGCAGAACAAAAAGATAAAATTGTATGAAAGAGCCTCGTTTATTTCTAGTTACATTCATTAATTTATTACTTATCCATCCATAGGTAATGTAAAATAAAATCAAATCCATATTTTCCGTTCCATTTGTTTCTATTGTACGGGGAATTAATACCAACTACAAATTTATGTGAAATTATACAGTTATAGATATTATATTAATTTGATTCCTTTATCCGTTTGAAGGACCATGATTATGTTCTTTTTTCATACATAAAAATTCACCATCTAGTGTGTATACAACTGCCTTACATCTGGTAGTAGTATTTGATTGACAAAACCATCTGACTTTACTTCCTTGACTTGTCGATTGTTTCCAAAATTTGAAGCCATCAAGCATCACTACGCGGGCTCCTCTTGGAGTCAAGATCATTTTGAAGCCTGGAGGTATAAGCAAACAAAACAAAATTCAGTAAAGATATTTGTTGATATAATAAAAATATAAATAACGTCGGACTTCATGCCTAAGGCATTCTGTACCAGCCTGACTGGTACAGAATGCCTTAGGCATGAAGTCGAAGATGATGCACAGATTATTATTTGAAGTTATAATAATATGTAACATACATAAATATAAAAGGACAAAAAAATATTTGACCTATATTTCTATATTATTCGAATGTCAGGAAGCTCAGTAATTGGCTTAAGACCTTTTTGTAATAGGTATTACCAGCAAGAACTATTCATTCGCCTTTAATAAATAAGCCCTGATTTATTATTGTTGGTTACACTTTGATCAATGTGTAATAAAAACAAGCTGTCGAGTTTATTAATATGAATAAATAAATAAAAGTATAATATGGAGGTGCTAAGATTGGAAATTATCTCAAATAATAATACTTTGAAATATATTTTTACTGGTCAAGGCGTTTACCTCTACTTACCTGCTCGCTCGAGCCGTTTATAAAAAGCACTTGACGCCACCGAGCCCTATTTATTTTGGCCTGCGAGCTGCAGTGCCAGTTTACTCTTCATTAAGCGGAACCACGACGAACCTTGTGCTGAAGAAATCTACACCCGAGTGTATTATTTCTGACAAATAAAACTATTTTTATTTACATCAGTTCTTTATTTAAGTTAAAAATAACGAACTAAATACATAAATATGAAAAGACCTCTGCTACGCCACACTAATAATCGTGTGCTCGTTTAGTCAGGATCAGAGATTTTATTTTAAAATCTAGAACCAGTTTCAAATCATCCTAAGAAAATGGTCCTAGGATTACTTTTCGCCGATTATACAAATCTTATGTGGCAGCGACACGTACACACGGCAACGGAGATGGCTGTACAGGGGCGCTATATGAAGATTAGTTTTTTAAGAAAACTATTGTATATATTTCTGTGGAATTTGGTAACAGTGTACAATAAGACTAAACCTACAGATAAAAATAATATTGCACACAAATTCATACAAAGTTTTTCTTAAAAAATAAATCTTTATATGGCGGCCCTGTACAGCTATCTCTGTTGCCCACCGTACACACATCGTGTCAATACAGGTTAGGTACTGGTTAAAAAAATATATGATCAGGCAGTTATTTTAAGTAAATAGAGATCAAAGACCAGGCTTAGGACCAATGTTTAAAAAAAATGTTTGCAGTTACAAATAACTCAAAAAAGTGCAGAACAAAAAGATACAATTGTATGTAAGAGCCACATTTATTTCAAGTTACATTGGTAACTTGAAATAAATGTGTTACACTGAATGAATGAAATACATTGGTATTTCATTCATTCATTCAGTACTCTAATCCATCCATAGGTAATCTAAAATAAAATAATATCCATATTTTTAATTTTTTTTTTTCTATTGTATGAGAAATAAATAGCAACTACAAATTTATGTAAAGTTATACAGTTATATACATATTAATTTGATACCTTTAGACATTTTTAAGGAAAATGATTATGTTCATTCTTCATGCATAAAAAATCACCATCTATTGTGTATACAGCTGCCTTGCATTTGGTAAACTTATTTGCTTGACAGAACCACCTGACTTTAGTTTTACTTGATGACTGTTTAAAAAATTTGTAGCCATTAAGCATAACAACACAGGCTCCTCTAGAAGTCATCGTCATTGCGAAACCTGATGGGATAAGAAAAAAACAAAAGTAAATATTATTAGATATTGTAAGGATGCTAATATTTGTATGTCAACTTTATGTTTGTAGGATTGCGTGGAGTCGACTGCTGCGCCACGCTAACAAACCATGGCCTTGTACACACGGCAACGTAGATGGCTGTACAGGGCCGCTATATGTTTTTTTTAAGAAAACCATTGCCTATTTTTCTGTAGAACTTGGTACCAGTGTAGACTAAACTTACAGAGAAAAAATATATTTCACACAAATTCATGTATTGGTTTTCCTAAAAAATAATCTTCTTAAGCGGCCCAGTACAGCTATCTCCGTTGACCAACGTATATAAAATTAATGCGTCAGCAGTATGGCGACACTTACTTATATTACTGCAGATATCATATCTTTAAGATCGATTTAGGTTACAGCGGAATAACGAGAGAGAGAGAGAGATCTCTCATCCTCGATCCAAGGCTAATTGATCTTTGAGATCTCAAATATTTAACGCCAAATTCTCAAGATGTCCAATGTGCTACTGCAGCCTATCGATATAAAGTTGAATTTCAAAATGCAACATTACCGTCATTACTATTATAGAAAAAATATAACCACAATATATTATAAAAGAAACTTGTATTTTTATTACTAGAAATAAAAATTGACAAAATCTTAACAATAACATTACATTTCAGCCGCATTAAATACCTTAATTATTAAGAATTACGGTTTTTAGAAAACATTTTAACTCTCAACATTTGTTTCTTAATTAATATATTTCGATTGTGAACAAGTAGGTTTTAATTGAATTGTATTTAATTTTAAAAATGTGTAAGTACTTACAAAACAAAATATATTATGATTTTATGTATTTGCTGCCATACTATATCTATTTAAATTTTAACTACCTATATCATTATATTAAAAAGGTTGTTATTGGGAATTTTCAATCGAAGGACGAGCAATAGCTCAGGTAAGCTAGAACTTATTTGGATTTTTTTCGAACTATTAATTATAATAAAAAGTATACTACTTTATTATAAGTTATATTAGGTACATATAACCAATGCATAACAATTATATATATGTTTAACACTTATATTTGGGTAAAATAAATATTATCTATTAATAATTCAGTAGGTCTTTATTTTAAATTCCCTTTCCATACACCTATACAATAATAATAAATATCAATTATAAATTATTTATTTTTTTATTAAGTATAAATAAATAGTAAGTAGGTTTATTATAACAAATTATAATTTTGCTTTAAGTACAACGTTGTCTAATGTTTTCCTAAATTATTTTTATATTATACTAATATTTAACCAATTACCAACAATAGGGTATTTAAAACCTTCTAGCACCACAAATTACATTATTTCCAAGACACTATAATATTTATACAATCTTAAAGAATACATTCGAGGATCGTCTGGCCTACTGGTCTGGATAGTAACCCTGACTGCTAAATCGGAGGTTGTGGGTTCGATTCCCACCGAAGCAAAATGTTTAGATAGTTTTTAATTACCACAAAAATGACATACAAATATATTATGTGGCCCAACTGATAGTAATCAATTACCATAGCCTATGGACGCTTTCAATACCAGCAGCACCACTCGTGCTTTGCCAACCCTAAAGTTTGCCAAACTAGGATTTAGAGCTAGAAATAGATCTGACCCTCTGTTTGACCACCTTATCATTAATGATTTTTTTTATTTGCTATTATTATATAAACAATAAGCTATTGATTAGTGTAGATATGTACTAATCAAGTGATTCATCATCTGCTAACGGTGAAGTATAACATCGTGAGAGGTTTCCTCACAATGTTTTCCTTAATGTCTTTGAAAAAATTATAAAGACATGTCTGATTCACTAACCCGCTTTAGGCTAGCGTGTGTCAATTGAGGCCTACACCTTCTCTCTCTCTTTTGATAGAGGGGAGGAGACCCGTGCCCAGCAGTGGGACATATATGGGTTGTTATTATATATATTATTATAATCTTTTTATTTATTCAGTATAATACAAACAAGGGTGATTATGGTCATTCTTTGATTTAATAATTGTATTGTCTATAGTAGTTAATGTAGCTCGGCATCGAAAGGAGCAGTGTCGAGAACATCGCCAAGTTTTCCTCTCACCCCTCGTATATTTCAAGTGATACGTGTATCCACGGTAACTTAACATTAAATTGCCGCGTCTTGATTCTGTATATAAAAGATTTGAAAAATCTGAAAAATAAAGAATATGTATTAGATATGACTGTGAACAACCATTTTGAGATGACTAATACACGGCCAACTGAACCCAAACTAGGTAGATCTTAGACTATACCAACTAGATAGACATACACTTACTTATATACATTTTTTATATATAGATTATACCCAGATACCAAACAAATCATTCTGATCACCAGATTTGTCTTGGATGAAAATCGGCTTAGCACTTAGGAGCACTGGTTTGTAATACTGGTCTGTTCTCAGTGGACCAACAGACCAGAGTCAGATGATTACGATTTTGTTTATTTTACACAAAAATGAATCAGAGGTCTGACTGATTCATTTTTGTATAAAAGCATATATCCTTTTCGCGCTCAGATCGGGGACATTTGCCGAAGCGCGATAGCGCCTAACCTTCGAGGATCAGGTTCTTCTTTAATGAGTCTATTACTCATTAAAGAAGAACCTGATCCTCGAAGGTTTATCCGCAAAAAAACTGCCGCAACAGAAACGTCGGTGATAAAAAAAAAGTGAAAATAAATGTGTGAATATCGGATACTAATGTGCTTCAAACAAAAGTTAATTTATCAAAATTTAATAATTAACACAAAATTATCGCATAATGTTTTATTACCTACTGCATTGTCAATAGCATATCGTAACAATTTATTTTTCAGATCGTTTAGGCAGAGTGTAAGGAAGAATCTCATCTCTCTCTATAGTCTTCCCTATGCTATGGTTGGTATAGGTGTAAAAATAAAATATTAGATTTTAAGCAAAAATTTATTCATTTTTTAATTAAAATGTTAGCACAAAATTTTGTTCGCAAGTGATAACAATTCGAAACAACGTGCAAACTTGTCGTACATTTTGAAAATTAATTAAAGATCATAAAACCTAACAATACTACTTAACAACTATACAAAGATAATAATAGCAAAGCATATCTGTCCCACGGCTAGGAACAGCACTCCTCTGTATCTGTATTAAGGTAGCTGAGAGGGTACAGACATTATCCTTATGTGGGTTAGAAATGCCTTTAGAATTTTAACCTTGCGACATTTTCCGTCAACAAGTCAACGTTACAAGTCGTTTAGTATCAAACTCTAGCTACCGCTACTTATAATATTACGAGTATGTAAAAAATATTAAAATTATTTAAAGTAAAAAAAATACACAAATAACAATTACGACTAAGTAATATCTTATCTAAAATTGACCTTTGCATATTTTATGACAGATTTAAACTATACTTATATATTTTTATTATAAACAATTTAATAATCATTGAAACTTAATTGGATACTAAAGTAATAATGAATATCCGATATTTACGTACGAGTAGGTACCTAGTTTAAAAATAGTTTAAGTATCTAGTTATAAATTTAACGAATATAATAAAAGATTTTGACACAGAGACTCAGAAATTGAACAATGTATTAACAATAATAATAATATAGTAAGAGATCCAAGTATTTTTGTTCCATTTTAAAAACATCATCGGAAATCTCCGGACAAGAGAATTAGTCCTGTGTCGCAAGGGACTATTTGGAATTAACATTTTTAGATCACACTTAATTTTGTACCATGTGGGAATATACACCCGCGTGCAGATGGTCACTCTGCCTACCCACGTGCAGTCAACATTTTTTAACTGTATGTACTACAAAGTATTAGAAGATTGATCGATTCCTTGTAATTTCAGATCTCTTTTTTTGTACTGCTTATGTGGCAAACAAGCATACGGCTCAATTGTTGATTAGCATTACCGAAGCCTCCATAGGAGTGATGAACTCGGGACGCAAATAGAACAAGCTGTTTAAATGCTTGTAGCACCAGGGTTTTGGTTTATAGGTAACCCTGACATAGAAAGTAGCTTTTATCTTGAAATTAGCCATAGCATCTTAATAAAAATAATTCCAGTATTCTCCCTTCGTTGGTGGATGATTATGTTGGTAATTTCCATGAATAATTTCGTTTCCAATCATTTTTATTTTTGCATTACAACGTTTCTTTCCCTGGTGGGTGGAACATCTCCACCTGGTCCTCGTCTCCGGTCCTATTTCTCTCTGCCCACCATCTTCGTAGTAAGTATATCCAGCTTTAAGGAGAAGTCGGTTCCTTTTATTAGATAAAATGAATCTAAAATCTGAAAATAAAAAGAATTATGAAACTGTGGAATTGAACTACGAGTGTTAATCTAGCCTGAAGATGCGTTAGAAAGGGTCCTAATAGTGTGTACCTATTATGCAGCTAAAATACTTTTATCTATATTACATATAAATAAAAATGTCCTCCTAACCGAATTTCGGTCACGGCGGCTAATTTCAACGGAGACTAGGCATCTGCGCGAGAGATATTATATTGCACAAGTGTGTGCGCAAACATGAGTGCACTCTTTATTCCCTCACTCTCATAGTCCAATGGGACGGCAATCCGACACGACCGGCGAGGTATCAGGCGTAGGACTAACGGTTTACATGCTTTCCCAGGCACGAGAGTGTAAACACTTCCAATTTCCAAACTCCGGGCATCTATTGTAAATCCAGTATAAATTTTTGGTCCGACCCGGGAAACCTTACGATCAGTAGTCACACACATCGACCACTGAACCACCGAGGCAATTATATTACATATAGACACAGTTTAAGTACCTACTATAACCATCAATTTTGGTTTGTATATTATGAAGTTAGGTATGTATGTACTAGGTCGACTTTGTGCCAATTACCTACATAATTTTCTTTTTTTTTTCTTATTCTTCTTAGGGATTTATATTGTTACGGCCTAATACGGGCACATTGACTGCATTGTTGGAGGTAGCCAAGTCCTCTGGTGTTAGGGTTGACTTTCTTTCTCTACCATAGGCATGTGTAAGTATCACATAATGAGGAAATAGGGGTGACAATGATAGTAGAGAGAACAAAGAAGGATCATTTATATAATAAGTATATTTTATTACATTTAATTAATTTAGTGATACAAAAATAAAACAATGGTGAATCTATATTTATTTTTCTAATATCTAATGAGTTCGTAATTGTGATAAAGCCATGTGGACTGATAGACAGATATACTAGATACGGCTAACCTTATTATAAATTGAGATACTGACTGGCAAAATATGCAAACATGATTACGTCGGGATTCGCTTCCATAGGACTTCTTCTTATCGTTTAGTTAGTGGTCAACCTGGTGACAGAGTTATTCAGATCGCCTATATTTAGGCCTCTGTCATGATCTAACGACAGTAAACAGTCGGAACCGACTTTTAATGTGCCCTCCGAATCACGGAGACGCACTATGCAGTCACCATCTATAGGTTTACCACGTCCTTGGTAGCTTAACTTAATTTTTTACTAAACAGCGAGTGCACCTGGTTATGAGTGCCTCATAGAGTGCAGAAGCACTCTCTACTTACTCTTAACACGTGTACGCAAGCAGTTGGTCTTCCTTAACCGATGTAGGTCAGGACAATATTATATTTTAAGTCTAAATGTACTACATTGTTGTATTCTATGGATTGATTCTTTGCGAAAATAAACTTTATTATTTTTATTTTTACTATAAGACAAAATACAACATAAACACCAGACAACGGCCACGTGGTAGACTCAAAATGAGATGGCGAGATGAGCTTGACGCCTATAAAAGGGATTGGCTACAATTGGCAAAAGATAGACTATCATGGAAAAAGGGGGGGCCTTTGCCCTGCAGTGTGACAGTATAGGCTAATAATAATAAGACAAAATATTTTCTAGCAAAAAAATCACATATTTACTACTTACAACATAAATACAACTATTTACGTACTTTTATGTTTAATACAACAATCCGAGTATTAGCATTGTTATTACATACTCGTACCTATATTCTATTTTTTTATACGTCTTCGGTGGAAAACAAGCACACAGTTTCTGTAGCCTACATACGTTTGCAATAACAGGAGTATCATATATAATCTCCAGGGTTCTGCGATGAAGTAGGTTTCCCTGGGATAGTAAAGATCGGGATGCGTTTAAAAAAACGATTTTTGTTTGAATGAACGCTGGAGACCTGTACTGCTGCAAAACCAATTCACTGCTGTAAGTTGGTGGACCTTCTCCAGTCAGGCTACCTTTCTTAAGTTATGTATTATTCCGGCTTCTTATAATACCAAGTCCCCGATGGAGGATGTTCGTGATGATTCTTCAATCTTATAACTTTGTCTCCAACTGTCCAAATGTTAGCCTTACATCCTTTATACCGGTCACTGGCGCAGAGCCATCGTATTTTGTTGTGTGGATAATTACCCTGACGACTGAAACTGTATCCAGATAGAAGAAGCATCGGGTTCCCTCGCTTGGAATATACGTACTTTACTATATCTGAAAATATTTCAGTTTTATAAAAATCATGTATGTACCATGTTTTCGTAATTTTATGATATCTTAATCTGTATAAAAAATGAAACTGACCGACATATTTACCTACAGCCTTTTTATTACTGACAGTAATTCCGTTACCATATTTGTTCAAGTGAATCCGAGCATTTCCAGCCTCTTTTACTAACGGCAGATGTCATAGCCATATGCTATCGAAAAGCCATATGCTATCGAAATAACCTTATGGAATCTAGACATAATCGATAAAATCGATTAAGGTTATCGTTAACCGAAATTGATCAAATTTTCACAGAAAATCGAGAAAATGATTAAACATTTTCATGAAGACAAAGTCACAGAAAATGCTAGTTGCATAATTAAACCTAGTATGTCTACTGTTGAACGCTCCTCTAAATGTTTTCCAAGGTCGGTCTTGAACGAGCAACCATTACCTGCAGCTTTGATATAGTTTGTAGACAAAACGTTTACCTACAGAAAGAAATGTAATTATATTTGTAAGTACTTAAAAAGTAAAATTTAGTTTAGAATACCATTTTATTCAAATAAATAAAGCAATATTTTATTTACAGTACCACCACGAAGGAAGAAAACAAGTCCTAATTTTATACACATATATAATTATTATTTTTATCTTGTTCCTTTTATAAAAATGTGTATAAAATTAGGACCTTTTTTAAAATATTTATACATACTATCAGAAAAAAGTATTAATAATAACATACATTTCAATATTGTGGCTTTTCAATCGTCCAATTCACTTTAGGCGGGTGATTGTGTTGATTCTTAATACTTAATATACCATCTTCGTACGTATGAACCACAGCTCTACAGCCTTTCGTGTAATGTGTGGCACACAACCATCTAGATTTCTTACAGACATACGATGATTGGCGGTAAAATGAATATCCCGACAATAAAAGCAGTTTGTTGCCTCGTTTTGAATATACGTAGACTGCTTGCGATCCTGTAAAAAGACATGGTCATTATTTTATGTTTTGTCGTTCAATTTAGTAAAAAAATGGGTAGGTACATACTGGTAAAGTAAGGGTTGTTTAAAAAATAATAATAATTTATGTTAGTACCCTTTCCGATAATTGTTATACTGTTAGTTAGTTTGTTAGTTGTAGTTAGGTAAAACAAGAAGTTAATAATCATCAAAAATATCGTACAAATCTCAATATTAATTTTTGGCCGACCCAGGAATCGAACCCAGGACCTCGTGATTAAGACCTTTAAGGGACCTTCAATACCTAACACAATACTGTATAAAATGGCAACTTATACCTACCTATATGGCCCTATCATCCCAGGCCCATTGGGAGTTTTTAATTACTAGCTGTAGTGATATACGTACGTACTATCTAAAACTATTTGTGTGCTGATTATGATGAAGGGTAGAAATAGCCGTTTCGGAGTCCTAACTTTGTTCTATAAATGAGTTAAGGAGTCTTGGTATCAGACCAAGTAATAGGCTTGTTCAAACTTCACAAGTATAAAAATCTGAAGAAATATAACTTTGAAAGCTTAACTCACTGACCAATAAATCATTCATTAGCGCAAAAATATAATATTTTAACATAATAAAAAAATATATGTCATGTTAAAATATGAAAATATTACACAAGTCCTTGAAATGAAGATTGGAAGTGACAATGATTAGGAATAAAATTTATTTTCCATATTTTGAGCGTATACATGTAACACAAATACAATCACATTGAATGTATTATAAAAAATCACAACATCGACGATTTACTACATAACAAAAATCTACTAAAGCTTATAACATTGTATTTTTCTGGATTGAAATAATCCTATCAAATATTTTGGCTACTGACAGTCTATACATTCATTACCATATAAATGTAACACATATTTTAAATCACACCGATTGTATATACCTACGAATAGCATTAATATAACAATAAAGTTTTTTATAGAAAAAATTTACAACAGTTTTTTTAACTTTCACGACTGTAGTCACGTTTACCCGTGACCACGGTCGGTGCAATCCGACCGAAACGTCGGAGTATAAAAGTGTATGAAAACCTTAAAAATATTACGCGATTTAGACCCGTTGTCTATGATAGTAATAAAACTAGGTATTAGAAAATCCCTGAGACAGAAAAACAGTTCAGTTGCTCATTTATTTAGATGAGCTAAATAGATGAGTTTAAATGAGCTCTGGAAACTCACACACAAGAACACAACTACGACGCTGTGTGTAGGTATTTAGCTGTGACCTTCTGAAGGTTTTGTTTTTTGTTTTTTAAAAAGACAACTCTCGCACTAGAAAACAAGCTTTGTGTCGCGGGGGACTTTACAAACATACAATTAACGGACACAAATTTCACCCAGACTCAGAACAACTCTTTGTAGGTCACACAAAGTTTTGTCCTGTGTGGGAATCGAACCCACAACCCCATGCACAGCAAGCGCATACTGCCATCAGTGGACCACCAAGGCAGTCTTCCCCAGTCGGGTTATTTCGCTTGTATGGTGGTATGGTGCCCTATCTCGTTTAATTTTATATTTTTATTTATAAACCTAAGAACTACTACTATTTCTTATTGGAATAATTTAGTTATGGTAACTACATATTATAATGTATAAAAGTAAGAAAAATGAGATACTTGATGACTAGATAGTTATTTAAATATATATAAGAGTAAATCCTTTCGTATGTAAATATGTAAAGTACACATTAAAAACCACAGTAAAATACTCGTAAGCCTACATTACACGACGAAGCAAATAGAATGCATCGCCGCCGCCTCACCGGGCAAGTATGGGAATGCAGGGCAAGTTCTGATTGGTTCGTAACCATGAAAATCTTTGAAAGACTGATTTTGTTTGATTCGCGAACCACAAAACTTACTATCCATCACCTTCACGAACCAACTTGTGATAAAGGGTGTAGCGGGATAGTCTTTGAAAAAGTGCCCCCAAAGCCTGGACTTCGTATCTACGACCAAACGATGCCTTATATAGGGCGTGTAAAATGTATACAGTTTCAACCCCTTACTACCCCCCAATCGGCTACGACACCCAATTGTATCTAAAACTGTTTTAATTTTTTTCACTGTATCTATGAAACTGACTGATCTCAAACTTTGTACAAATATTGCTGTGACATAAAGTAATACTACAAAAAATCAACAGCTCTTGACGACACCTACCTTTGAAAAAATATATCAATAAAAAATTGAAACACCCTGTAATGTGACTTTCTTTGGTGGTACAAACACAGTTTTTTTTTCAAACATGCACTGACATTCAACCTACGAGATCCTCAAAATTCGCTAATCTATCAAAGATGGAACACTGGTAAATAAATCAAAGACTGAATACGAATTTATTTTATAACTAGCAACTAAACATTTTTACTTATGTAATCGTACTTTAATCATTCTAAATAGGTTCTTAACTATGAAAAAAATAATGACTAAATTTAAAAAATCTAATCTTATTACCCATACCTACTTAAAAACAAATAATCCATTTAATAATCCTCATCAATATCTTCGTTAATAACAATAGATATATCTTGGTTACAATCAAATATATTGGTCAGCAATTTTACTTTTTGTTATTTTAAAATAAGAACGTAGGCTATGCAACCTATTTAGAATAATTCAAGTACGATTACATACGTAAAAATGTTTAGTTGCTAGTTATAAAATAAATTCGTATTCAGTCTTTGATTTATTTACAAGTGTTCCATCTTTGATAGATTAGCGAATTTTGAGGATCTCGTAGGTTGAATGTCAGTGCATGTTTGAAAAAAAAACTGTGTTTGTACCACCAAAGAAAGTCACATTACAGGGTATTTCAATTTTTTATTCTTAATTTTTTTCAAAGGTAGGTGTCGTCAAGAGCTGTTGATTTTTTGTAGTATTACTTTATGTCACAGCAATATTTGTACAAAGTTTGAGATCAGTCAGTTTCATAGATACAGTGAAAAAAAAAATACAGTTTTAGATACAATTGGGTGTCGTAGCCGATTGGGGGGTAGTAGGGGGTTGAAACTGTATACATTTTACACGCCCTATATAAGGCATCGTTTGGTCGTAGATACGAAGTCCAGGCTTTGGGGGCACTTTTCCAAAGACTATCCCGCTACACCCTTTACGATATTATCTGAGCCAGACTTATAAGATTATATTAAACAGACATATAAAAAGTTTCCTGTGTGGTCGAGTACCTACTAAGTTATTACTTATTATAGATAAATTTGGCAACGGACCGTTAATAGAATACCTATATTGGTATAACTACGCAAGATTGTACGTGCTCTACGTGTGAATTGGGTGACACAATGCCTTCGTAAGGTTTTTATAATTGAGATATATCGGCCGTTAAGATTGTTATCTTGGTTAGTATGTTATGAGTTAAAATCTTAATTCTAAACCCACTTGTAGTCTAAACGGCTTACAGGTCGATTCCTTGACCAATTATCTGCAGGTGTATGGTCATGGGTCATAGTTTCCTCCACGACTACATCGTTTACGGTTCGCATAAAAGCCCTGCATCCTTTTGAGTAGTGGCTCGAACAGTTCCATAAAGTCTTGCCAGTGCTGTCTGTACCGCGATAACTGTGGGAATATCCATTTCTAAGAGCCATTTTGTTACCGTTTCTCGAAAACACAATCGAAACTATTTCTTCTTCTTTTTTTTCTTCTTCAGGTTCTGGTTCTAGTGATAATTCTTCGATAAGGTTATCTCCTGGTTGCAATCCACAAAATTCTAGCATTTCATTTTCTAGTCTTTCTCTTTCTTTTTTTTCCACATTCAGTCTTTCGGCTTCTAATTTTTCCTTTTCCAGTCTTAAATTGTTTTGCATTTCAATTTGCAATTTTTCGGTTACTGCCGTTACTCTTTGTTGTATTTCCCTTTCTTGTATTATTTCTATATCGGTTTGTTTTTCTCGCAATTCTTTTTCCAGATTTTCCCATATCTCTTTTTCCTTTTCTTGCATTAGCTTTTGTATTCTTTCTTTTTCTCGCATTTCGTTTAACAGTATTTCCATTTCTTGGATTTTCTTTTCAAGTATTGCCTTTTCTTGACACTCTTTTACCAATGTTACCCTCAACTGTATTTCTCTCTCTTGAACTTCCCTTTCTAGGTTTTCCCGGAATTGGATTTCCTTTTTCAGTTCTTCTACTGCACTTGTTTCTTGCATTTCTGTAAAAGAGAACCATATTTAGAACCATATTTAGTACCTTATTCTCTATTATATTAAATTATCTATATCTATATATACTATGCCTAGAACTATTTTAAAACTTAATGCTAATTGTCTTATTAATACAGTATATGTAAAAGGTACCAAAAAGTAGCATGAATAAGGTAATAAATTAATACCACCATTACTTAAAAGTTTTATTTTCCTTTAATGTTCATGGTTAACGGTTGAGCAGGGATTAATGGTTAAAATTCTTTTTTAGTTATGACAAGACATTATTAAAATACTTTGATGTGATGAAATATTTATTTTTTATTTAGGTTACAAGAAATGAACATATGTTGTATATATAAATATATATATATATAAAATGACTTGAATAAATATGAGAAGCGTATGAACGTGATTGACGCTTATTCTTTGGTACGTGAGCGAGTATCCACTTTAACTTAATATGCAGTCTTCATAAGTATAAATAGTGGCTCCATAACCGACATTTTGTCTCGAGCAATTTAAGCGAATTCTAGATCCTTTTAAGTGGGTTAAGATGTTTTACCTGTTACTAAAACCACAAAGAAAACAAAACGCCATTTTTTTACTTTATTTTATTTCATGTAAACTAATAAATACATATCTCTTCTGCACGCGTCCAGATGTCCCAACTTCAAGATGTCCCACTAAAACTGGGTTCAATTCCCACACGGGATAAAACTTTGTGTGATCCATAAATGATTGTCCCGGGTCTGTATTTTGTGTCCGTGAATTATATGTTGCAACTCAAGGCTTGATCTTAAAAGCAGGAGTTAAAAAGTAAAACAAAAAATAAATAAGCATAGGTATATTTTTAAATTAGTAATAAAATGATATTAATACATAGTACATGGCAAAAAAATAATGGACGGAATATAATTATGTTTTTCACCGACTTTATAATTTGTATGAGTGCTTATGCTCTCCCTTGATACCAAATATATTGTTGCCACAAGTATACACAACTGCCTTGCAGTTACTTTGTGTAGAACAACTCCAACATACTTTGTATGAACCTTTTGACACAGTATAGTAAGTATGCCCCTTGTATTTCATTACACGTTTCCCCCTCATAGATACTATATATTCTGGAGCTGTAACCATAAAAAAAATATAAATTTTAAAAAATTGTCTTTTCAAAACGAACACTGAGTAGAGGTAGGGCACCATACTAGCGAGTAAGCCTGACCGGGTGGGACCTCCACCTTACAGAGTGTGTAGTGTTCTTGAGCACCTGTGGGTATGTAGGTACAGGTCATCAGCGCTCATTTAGAGATGCGTTTTGAACAAAACGCATTCCTATCCAAAGGATATTCCATCTTAAAGGTCAGGTTTAAAAATTGTGTCTGTAACACGGAAGTGATACCTCTGCAAGCGTTCGAAGGCTACGATAACGGCTTAATATCAGGCGGGCTGTATGCTTGTTTGCCCCCCAGTATAAAAAAATAAGTACATGAAACAAAAATACCTAGTCGCTTTATTTGTTTAATTTACAAATAAAATGCAGTAAAAATCTATATTTATAAATATAGCTTATTTAACGCTCTTTGTTGTTATTTGTCTGTAGTCTTCTGTTAGGTGGAGTTCCTTCCTTAGTCGGGCTGGCTCTCAAGTGAGCACGCCCTTTCTTAATTTTATAATGTTAATTTATAAACCCAAGAACAACTACAATTATTATTGGAATAATTTAATACAAGAACGACTACTATTACTGTTTGATTAATTTACATATGGTAACTACATATTACTATATGGTATACAAGAGCATAATAAGAAAAATTGAGATACTAGATGACTAGATAGTTATTTAAATACAAGAGTAAATGCTTTCGTATGTAAATACGTAAAGTACACATTAAAAACTATAGTAAAATAAGCTTACATTACACGACGAAGCATATAAAATGCATCGCCGCCGCCTCACCGGGCAAGTATGGAAATGCAGGGCAAGTTCTGATTGGTTCGTTAACATGAATGTGTTTGAATGAACATTCGTTAAAAGACGTCTGATTATTTTATTTGGTTTGCGAACCACAAAACTTACTATCCATCACCTTCACGAACAAAGCTGTGACAAAGTATTTACGATATTTGAATAAGATTATTTGAATAGACATAATTATAACAAGTTGCTTATGTTTTCGTGTGCCTACTTAGGTTTTACTTATCGATAATTGGGCACCTGTCCGCTAATAAAATATCTATTGTGGTGTAACTACGCAAGATTACACATGCTCTACGGGTAAATTAGGTGACTTAGTATCGTATGGTTAATATGCTTATGATTAGTGCAAGCTTAATGCTTAACCCATTTTTTGTTAGTATATTCAAAAGTTATCTGTATACTTTACAGGTCGAACCCTTGTCCAATTAACTATAGGCGTATGGGTATGGGTTCCAATTTCCTCCAGGAGTACATCGTATCTGGTCCGTATACTAGCCCTGCATCCTCTTGAGTTGTGGGTCGAACAGTTCCATAGAGCCCTCCCATTCTTATCTGTACCGCGATAGCTGTGCGAATATCCATTTCTAAGGGCCATTTTGTTACCGTGTTTCGAATAGACAAGCGTTAGTTTCGTTTCTACTTCAGGTTCTGGTTCTGGTTCTGGTACAGGTGGTATTTCTTCGGCAGGTTTTTCAACTGGTTTCAATACACAAAATTCTAGGATTTCATTTTCCAGTCTTTCTCTTTCTTTTTTTTCCAGTTTCTTTCTTTCGGCTTCTAGTTTTTCCTTTTCTAGTCTTAATTTATTTTGCATTTCGATTTGCAATTTTTCGGTTATATCCGTTACTCTTTGTTGTATTTCCCTTTCTTGTTTTATCCTTATACCGCAATACTTATCTTGCAATTTTTTTTCCAGATTTTCCCTTACTCCTCTTTCCTTTTCTTGCTTTAGCTTAAAGATTCTTTCCTTTTCTTGCAATGTTCTTACCAGTATTTCCATTTCTTGTATCTTCTTTTCCAGTCCTTCCGTTACCAGTCTTTCCTTTTCTTGAAATTCTTTTTCTAGAGTTAGCCTCAACTGTATTTCTCTCTCTTGAACTTCCCTTTGCAGACTTTCCCTCAATTGCGTTTCCTTTTTCAGTTCTTCTACTGCACATGTTTTCTGTACTTCTGTAAAATAACACAGTATTTAGGACCTTTTTCTTAATATAATATTTTAAAACTTAATACTAGTGATCTAAAAAATACAACTTAAGGCAAAAGGTTTTAAATTAATAACACCACCATTTATTACTTAATAGTTTTAATTTCCTTTAATGTTCACGATAAAGTAAGCTAGAATTAACGTTTAAAAGTCTTTTTTAATTATGACAAGATATTATTAAAACATTTTTACGTGATGATATGTTTATTTTATTACATCTATACTAATATTACAAAGCTAAATAGTTTGTTTGTTTGTTTGGTTCGATTTAAAAAAATCTTTTTTTGTTGAATAGTGCATTATAGGCTACACACGCACCACGCTATGATCAATAGGAGCAGTAGTGAGATATGTTGCAAAATCTGGGAAAATATTCCAAATTACCACGCGGACGAAGTCGCGGGCGACCGGAGTATAATAGCAACCCAAATATATATAAACTAGGGTTTATATATATTTGGGTTGCTATTATACTCTAGTTACCTATATGTATAATTATCTTTATTTATTCACAGAAACAATATACATGTTTTACACTAATCACATATATACATTTTACTACCTATATACCTTATATTATAAATACAAAAAAAGGAATAAAAACATAATACAAATGAAGACTGTTGTTGAAGCGTCGAAATATTCCTCAACACCACTGTCCACTGGGAACGTGCCCAGAAGGCTGGCGGCATTGCCACGTTGAATGGCAATGCTTATTCTCTGTGCGAGAAACAAGCCAGCCCTCTGATCACGAGAAGCGTCGATCAGTCGTTTCGCTAGGTCTCTGTAAAGGTAACGAGCACTCGGACCCCATGAACCTACAGTCTCCACCCTAAACGGCTCAAAAATGTAGTTTCCAACTAAATTGCTGAATTTTCGCCGTTTGAGGGACTCTGCAGCTGCAGCAGCAGCGTCAGCACAACTTGCTGTACTTGGAAGATGTGACGCAAGGGTGTCGACGCACGTTGCATCCCACACCAAAGGCCTGCACATCTTCCAAGGCAATAACGACATACCATCAGGTCTCTTCCCATCGTCATGTATAATTATATATAAAAAGAAATTCCTATGGCCTCTGATCACGCTTTAACTTAAGAACGACTTTAACGATTTCAATCTTATTTTAAAAGTTATTTTATACTTTGTACAAGGTACTTACGGTAAAGAAATAGCAAAGAAACTAATTTAACCCGGGCAAAATCGGGGCTATGCCCATAGAAAACATCGCATTTCTATTATTAATAACAGAAATGCGATGTATTAATGGGTAATATAATTTTATGTAACTAGCTTCCGCCCGCGGCTTTGCCCGCTCATACAATCCCATAGGAACAGTGTTTTATCTGGGATAAAAAATCCTTTGTGCTTTTCTAGACTAAATATTCTGTCTCGGTGCTAAAATTCATCCACACGCGTTCCTTTATTTTGAAACAAATATCCATATAAGATTATTTAGACATAAGTATATTATTATTCTTGTGTTGTGTTTAACTAAGCGTATTTGCAGTCTCGGAAAATAATTGCTCTTTTTCTCGGGACATGATACCAAATCTCTATCTATCATCCTAAAAGGGGTACAAAGCCTTTCCTTACATAGAATTTATAGATTACTAATATCCTCTGCGATGCTTTATCGGCGATATAGTGGTTTTCACCGTTTTAATGACACGGCCATTGGATTTTAAGTCGTACAGCTCCTAAAATATGAACCTGAGATTGTTTTCTATATTTTTTTAACAAATTCAATATGTTAAAGAGATAGATAGAATATACTTTATTGTACACCACATAAGTAAAACTAATAACAAAAATAATTAAACACACAAACAAGTTGGTACAATGGGCGGCCTCTTCCACCTCTCTTCGTCTTTTCGATCTCTTCCAGACAACCTCAGAATGGACTTATTAATGGAGATATTTATCAAAATATCAGGTCCCTGCAACGTTTGGTTTTAAAGATATTCGATGCAGCGTGGTTCTTCGCGTTTCAATGACGCGGCCACATTTAAACCCTCCCTAACTTTTTGACCATAACTTTGACAAATTTATTTTTGGAAATTTTGGGAACCAACTTTAAAAAAATATTGGCATAGTTATTTTTCTTAAATAAAACCGTGGCTATGCTACTTCAATGCACATGCAAGCCTCACTAGGTCGTCATATTTATAATACGGAATTTTATTAATAATTTTATTTGTTTTACATTTTGTTACAAAATGACTTGAATAAATATGAGAAGCGTATAAACGTGATTGACACTTATTCTTTGGTACATGAGCGAGTATCCACTTTAACTTAATATGCAGTCTTCATAAGTATAAATAGTGGCTCCATAACCGACATTTTGTCTCGAGCAATTTAAGTGAATTCTAGATCCTTTGAAGTGGGTTAAGATGTTTTACCTATCATTAAAACCACAAAGAAAACAAACGTCTTTTTTACTTTATTTTATTTCATGTACCTACACGAAACTAATAATTATATCTACTGCACGTGTCCAGATGTCCCATCGTTAAGGTGTCCCCTCCACTAAAACTGGGTTCGATTCCCACACGGGATAAAACTTTGTGTGATCCATAAATGATTGTCCTGAGTCTGGTTCTATATTGTGTCCGTGGACATTACGTACGTTGTACGCAAAAGCGGGAGATGTCTCTTAAAATAACAAAAAAATATATAACCGTAGGTATATTTAAAAAAAAAGAATTTAAAAAATGATATAATATATCAAATTACATGGCACAAACAATAATAGACAGAATAGAATATTTTTCACCGACTTCATAATTTGTATAATATAAGTGCTTCTGCTCTCCCTCGATACCAAATATATTGTTGCCACAAGTATACACAACTGCCTTGCAGTTACTTTGTGTAGAACAACTCCAACATACTTTGTATGAACCTTTTGACACAGTATAGTAAGTATGCCCCTTGTATTTCATTACACGTTTCCCCCTCATAGATACTATATATTCTGGAGCTGTAACCATAAAAAAAATAAAGAAATTGTCTATTCAACACAAACACTGAGGAGAGGTAGGGCACCATACTAGCGAGTAAGCCTGACCGGGGAGGACCTCCACCTTACAGAAGCCTTACCTTAATCAAATAACTACACACGGAGGTGTGTGTACGTAACGTACGTATCTTTATATATAAAAAAATAATACCTATTTCCCTTGGTCACGGCATCACGCGTGAACGGCTGGACCGATTTCAGTTAAATTGTGTTTGTTATTGTCAGGAAAAGTTTCTTATGTAAAAAAAAAGAAAGTTGCGCTGAAAATAGTTTAACCCGGACGAAGTTGGGGCGGGCCGCTAGTTTACTAATAAATGCGGTAAAAATCTATATTGATAAATATAGCTTATTTAACGCTCTTTGTTGTTATTTACCTGTGGTCTGTTGTTGGGTAGAGTTCCTGCCCCAGTCGGGCTTCTTCGCTTATATGGTGCCCCCGCTCAAGTGAGCAAGCCCAGTACCTCTCTTAATTTTATAATGTTTTTTTTATAAACCCAAGAACAACTACAATTATTATTGGAATTATTTAATACGAGAACAACTACTTTTCCTAAATGATTAATTTAAATTATGGTAACTACATATTACTACATAGTGTAATAGAGTATAATTCAAAAAAAAATATACTAGATGACTAGATAGTTATTTAAATATAAGAGTAAATGCTTTCGTATGTAAATACGTAAAGTACACATTAAAACCTACAGTAAAATAAGCCTACATTTACACGACGAAGCAAATACAATGCATCGCCGCCGCCTCACCGGGCAAGTATGGGAATGCAGGGCAAGTTCTGATTGGTTCGTTAACATGAATGTCTTTGAATAAACATTCGTTAAAAGACGTCTGGTGATTTTGTTTGGTTCGCGAACCACAAAACTTACTATCCATCACATTCACGAACAAAGCTGTGACAAAGTATTTACGATATATGAATAAGATTATTTGAATAGACATAATTATAACAAGTTGCTTATGTTTTCGTGTGCCTACTTAGGTTTTAGTTATCGATAATTTGGCACCTGTCCGCTAATAAAATATCTATTTTGGTATAACTACGCAAGATTACACATGCTCTACGGGTAAATTAGGTGACTTAGTATCGTATGGTTAATATGCTTATGATTAGTGCAAGGTTAATGCTTAACCCATTTTTTGTTAGTATATTCAAAAGTAGTCTGTATACTTTACAGGTCGAACCCTTGTCCAATTAACTACAGGCGTATGGTTATGGGTCCCAATTTCCTCCAGGAGTACATCGCATCTGGTTCGTATATTAGCCCTGCATCCTCTTGAGTTGTGGGTCGAACAGTTCCATAGAGTCCTCCCATTCTTATCTGTAGCGCGATAGCTATGCGCATATCCATTTCTAAGGGCCATTTTGTTACCGTGTTTCGAATAGACAAGCGATAGTTTTGCTTCTTCTTCTTTTTCTGGTTCTGGTTCTGGTTCTGGTTCAGGTGGTATTTCTTCGGCAGGTCTTTCAACTGGTTTTAATCCACAAAATTCCAGCATTTCATTTTCCAGTCTTTCTCTTTCTTTTTTTTCCACATTCTTTCTCTCGGCTTCTAGTTTTTCCTTTTCCAGTCTTAATTTATTTTCCATTTCGATTTGCATTTTTTCGGTTATATCCGTTACTCTTCGTAGTATTTCCCTTTCTTGTGTTATCCTCATATCGCTATACTTTACTTGCAATTTTTTTTCCAGATTTTCCCTTACTCCTTTTTCCTTTTCTTGCTTTAGCTTAAAGATTCTTTCCCTTTCTTGCATTGTGCTTACCAGTATTTCCATTTCTTGTATCTTTTTTTCCAGTTCTTCCGTTACCAGCCTTTCCTTTTCTTGAAATTCCTTTTCTAGAGTCAGCCTCAATTGTATTTCTCTCTCTTGAACTTCCCTTTGTAGCCTTTCCCTTAATTGGATTTCCTTTTCCAGTTTTTCTACTGCACATGTTTTCTGCACTTCTGTAAAAGAGAATAGTATTTAAGACCTTTCTCTCAACATAATATGACTAGAAATATTTTAAAACTTATTTTGATCTAATAAATACAACTTAAGGTAAAATGTATCAAAAGATAGCATGAATAGAGTATTAAATTAATAGCACCACCATTTATCCTATCCTAATAATATTATAAACGTGCAAGTTTGTAAGTATGGATGGATGGATGAATGGATAGATGGATAGATGGATGGATGGATGGATGTTTGTTACTCTTTCACGTAAAAACTAAAAAAAATATAAGTAAAATATAAGTATAGTAAAAATTTGGCACATAGATAGATTATGGTCTGGAAAAACACAAAGGCTGCTTTTTACAGCGATAACCGACATCTACGCGGGACAGTTTTATTTTCCTTTAATATTCACTATTATATAAGCAGGAATTAACAGTTTAAACTCTTTTTTAGTTAAAACAAGATATTATTAAAACATTTTGACGTAATGAAATGTTTATTTAGGTAACAGAGAATGAATAAATATACAATAAATTGTTTTATCGCCAATTAAGTACAATTTGTATCAGAGTTAAAGTTTTACAATTACGTGTTCAATTTAAGAACTTTAACTATGATACAGTTATAAAATATTTTTTATTTTAAATGACGAAATGATGAATTATATTTTAAGGCACTGTAATAATGTTATACTTTGGTTCAAAGTATATTTAAAAGAATTAAAAGTGACATGTGCCTACTAATTATTGGAATGTAATGAATAACTATAGGTAATATAGTAATTCAATATATTATTATATAAACAGTAGTGTATTATTATTCTAGGACATGATATTAATAAAGCAGTGGTGGCCGAAGGGAGAAAGTAACTGCCTTGCACGCAGGAGGTATGAGTTCGATCCAATGTGAATTTCTCTTTGTGAAGTTCATATGTACTGATCAAATGATTCGCCATCTGCTGAAGGAAATGTGTGAGGAAATTCACATGTATGTAGAAGAAATTCTAAAGACATGTCTGATTCACCAACTCGCATTAGGCTAGCGAGTGTGAGTTAAGGCCTAAACCCCTCGCTCTTGATAGAGGAGAGGAGATCCGTGTCCGTGTCCAACAGTTGAACATATATGGGTTGCTATTATTATTATATATTATGACTAAGCGTATTTGACTAAGGTCGGCTCAGGATCGAGAGTTGTGGAAATCCTTGGGGGAGGCTTATGTCCAGCAGTGGGTGTCTTTCGGCTGAGATGATGATGATGATGAAGCGTATTTGCAGTCTTTGGCAATAATAAATCAGTTTCGGGACTTAAATTTAATATTTATTAATTTAGTCCGGATTTATAACTCACGGTCTTAAAAGCTATCATTGCGTAAATTTGTGAAAATAAGTAGGTTAAATATAATGTACATTTTTATAATTTTATTTATTTCTTAATGTTGTTTTATTATAAATTATAACTATTGCACTATAATGATAATATATATAATGAAACAATGCACTATAATCCTAATTTTGCTACATTTTTTTATACTTCTTGGGTAGCAAACAAGCATACGGCCCGCCTGATGTTAAACAGTAACCGTAGCTTATGGACGCTTGCAATAGAGGTATCGCTTGCCTGTTGCAAACCCATTATTTTACACCAGGGCTTTAAGATGGAAGTATTCCTGAGATAGCAATACGTTCCTTTCAAATTGCATCCCTAAATGAGCGCTGGACACCTGTACTCACACACAGGCACACAACTACACAGCGGTGTAGTTGTGTGCAGCGGTGTAGAAGAAGACTACCGCCAAATAACTACACACAGCGGTGTGTAGTTATTTGGCTGTAGTCTTCTGTAAGGTGGAGGTCCTTCCCCAGTCGGGCTTGCTCGCTAGTATGGTGCCCTACCTCTCTTTATATGTCATTAATGCCGGTGCAAAATGAGGTTTACAGGTAGGCACTTCATGATATTATTAGGATATTTTTGAAACCATCAACCCTTTAGTACAAACGAGTACTTGTAGAATAAATTTATTATTATTTACTTATAATGAAATACAGACGAGCGCTTCATATATGATTAGAAAAATATGTCCGATTTCAAAATGTTGTTTTCATTATTATTATCCTCTCAACCGAAAGACTTGCATTGCTAAAATAGACCTAGGACCCTTAAGGATTTCCACAGCATTTTAACTTAGTTCAGCAGCTAGCGGCAACCTTGACTTTCATATCTATAATATAAATGAATCGCTGAATGTGTTGCTAAGCACAAATCTCGAGAACAGCTGAACCGATTTCACAAATCCTTTTTCGTTGTGTTTGTTATTTTTTTTTTTTTTCTACCAAGGTGGCAAACAAGCATACGGCCCGCCTGATGGTAAGCAGTTACCGTAGCCTATGGACGTTTGCAACACTAGGGGTGTCACTCACGCGTTGCCGACCCTTTAAAAACCTTATAACTCCTTTCTTGAAGAACCCCATGCTATAGTCTCTTGGGAAAACCTCGGCAGGGAGCTCATTCCACAACCTTATTGTACGTGGTAAGAAATTCCTCTGGAATCTTACGGTACGGCATGTTTGAGGTGCAAGGATGTGAGGATGAACTCCTTGTCGGTGGCGAGAGGTGCGTTGATAAAATGTGGCCGTGGGCATCATCTCAAACAATTCCTCAGAACACAGCCCATTGTACAGGCGGTAGAACACACACAAGGAGGCGAAGTCTCTCCTGAGACTTAGTGGATCAATACCGCCTGTGAGCTTGGGATCGTCAACAATCCTCACAGCGCGTTTTTGGATGGATTCAAAGGGTCCAAGCTTGTATCCAGGTGCTCTCGCCCAAAGGTGACAGCAGTACTCCATGTGGGGCCGGACTTGCGCTTTGTAGAGTAGCAGTCTTTGGCCCGCGGTGAAGTACCACTTTGCCCTGTTGAGCACACCTAGCTTTCTAGATGCCAGCTTAGCCTTGTCTTCCAAGTAATGGCGGAACTGGACGTCGCTGGAGATGTCGACGCCGAGGATCCCAATGCTCTTGGATATTGTAAGGACTGTGCTTGCCAGGAAAAGGTTCTTACGTAAGAAAAAAGTAAGAAAATTGCGCTGAAAATAGTTTAGAAAATAGTAAGTCGGGGCGGGCCCCTAGTTTATAATATAATTAAGTGTAAGAAGGAACTTTATTTATAATTTTATTTATTTTACATTTTGTTACAAAATTAATTACATATTATTATTATGAGAAGCGTATAAACGGGATTGTCGCTTATTCTTTGGTTCGTGATCGTGTATTCCACTATAACTAATTATGCAGTCTTCGACAGTATAAACAACGGCTTTGCAATTATTTTGACTTGAGCACCTCCAGCGTATTTTGGGTCCTCTTGAAGTGGGGTAGTATGTATAGTGGTTAAACTTCAGCATTCGTTTACCTTTCATGGATACCACAAATTCGGACGTATATTCTGTCAACAAAAGCAGTTCTGTATAAAATAATAATAATATAATTTTACAGTGTAGATTGTAGCTTAAATATCCTCTCTCTTTCTCAATAGAGAAGATGAGACCCCAGCAGTGGGACATTATATGGGTTGCCATTTTTATTATAATATCTATAGGAAGTAACGGACGCCAACCTTTTTTTTACATTGTTTAATATTCATGTTATAAAATATAATAGCATCCTTATAACAGTGAAGAAACGCGTCATGACGAAATCCACAATTCCTAATAGATATTAAAAATAAATACTTTTCCGTTTAAAGGCTATTACTATCTATTAAATACTAAAAAGTATTAAAATGTATAAATAAAACGAAAAATTATAGAATAAGTAAGTATAATTACTTTTATGGCACTTTTAATTCACTAATAGATTTAGCAAAAATCTATATTGATATTACAAAGGACGAGCGACTTTTTTGTGTTTGTGTTTGTGAGTAATACTGAATCAAAATACTTTATACCGGCATAATACGCAACCAATGCCGAGGGTGTAAGTTAGCCTACAATACAAAATAATAGTTCCAAAAATAATACACTCGCATTTCAAATATTTTTTTCAGCCTTTTTCTACTTAAATTTATAGTAATCAGGTAACATAAAAAGTCAGCAGACAAGCAGTGACACATAAGACTTCGCCATCTTTGTTAGTAAGGCCTCGTGTAAAAAACGGCGCACCTACTGCGATGTAACAAAAACAACCCAAAATACCAACCCAAGAATCGAACCCAGGACCAAAAGCTGTTAAGCTTATGCCGCAGATGAGTAAGGCAATAAAACATTAATAAATATATTGTTCATGATCACTGTATAGTTTATAAATACTTAATAATGACCAATAAGTCCTCCGACGCACATTGACTTCATTGTCGAAGGCGGCTTAAAATTTAAAGATGTTTGCCGTCGAAACCTTTAGAATAATAAAAAAATTGCTAGCTTCGCGATTACCACGATTAAGTCGCCGTCATTTCATTGTAAGAACCTTTCTGCCTAACTTCCGTCTAAATGAAAGCTAGGCTGATGGTTATGCTTAACATTCAAAGAGATAATTTCTTCATCCACAGTGATGATATACGCTTTGCATCCTTGAGGAAGATGGGTGGAACATCGCCATCGTATCTTAGGTGTTTTCGAAGGATTAGCGTAATACGTAAATCCGCTTAGTCTTATCAAACGTTTTCCTTTCTTCGATTTTATGAATTGCGCTGAAAGAAAACAGATTAAATAGTTAATATATAAGGCATTCTAATTCTGAAGACCTTTCCAAGTGTACTCCATTAAGCACGAACCTTGGCAACTCGCAGCCACGTTAACAAAATTCTTGCCTAAGGGGTCTTTCACTCCGTTACTTGGAGAGACCTATATCCAGCAGTTAGCTACGATAGGCTGATGATGATGAAGATGATGAAAATATATTTCTATAGCTACAGAAATTTTTAAATCAAATTATTAGTTTTTAGAGATAAATAAGTTCAAACATAGAAAATCTGAAAAATTTCTTGAGAATAAAAAAAACGAAAGCAAATATTTATTTTCTTTAACTTTTTTATTAAGTGTATCAATGTTAGAAATTTCGTATTACATTCATTCAATGGTGCAGTTACTATGCCCAATATGCGTAATATATCGTCTAGCTATGCATCTGATTTCTAACGAGCAAAGGGAATTTTCAGATATTAAGACGTATCTAAAACCTTTGCTGGATGATTATGTTCAACTTGTGACATTATAATTTCGTCATCAAATGTGATGATATACGCTCGGCATCCTTGTGGATAATGTGTGGAACATCGCCATCTTCTTTTTTGAGTATTGAGTGTGATTGTGTGGTATGTATAACCATCAAGTCTAATTAATGGTTTTCCTCGTTTCGATTTTAGATATTTAACTAAAAATAAAAACAATAATTTATTCAAGGTATTATCCAGGTCGGTCCGATCTAAATGAATATGTGCAGACTTCACTTGGGAGTGAAGTCCGATGGGACGGTAATCCTATACAGCAGGATCAGGCCAGTACTTACATCCCCGCGTATACCAACACACTGACTTATATTTATTGTATGCAAATCTTAATATATATATTTCTTGTGTGCGTGTGTATGTGACTGAACTCCTCCTAGACGGGTGGACCGATTTTGATGAAATTTTGTGTGTGTGTTCGGGTAGGGCCCTGGATGGTTTAGATTCACAATTGGACCCGGTAGGTGGCGCTGCTGTCGGTATTTCAGCTTTTTCCGGCAGGACGACGTCTGCCAGGTCCACTAGTAATATATATATATTCTATCCAAATGCATTTGGTAGTGTAAGCGACATTTGCGGACAAATACTATTTAACTTTCCCTATCTATCCAACTATATCCAAAAACTATATTTATAATTAATACTAAATAAAAAAGGATCAAATTATTCGACACTGGTTTTAATTTAACATTTAATCGAAAATATAATTATATCATTTTTTCCGTTACAAATCTCAAAACATAAAATAACACTTAAGGCAAAGCTTAGTTTAATTAAAATCGTTCTTAATTATAATGTTTCCTCTTAAAATTAAAAGTAGACATTTCGAATGAGGTAAGATCTAAGGTTATGTAAAAAAATGGTCATAAGCATAGGTTTATGTTTAGTACTTATTCATAATCGTGCCCACAGATCAGTCGACGACGAAGTCATGAATAATATTACAATAAATATTAATTTGTAAAAATATAACAACATGGCGCACATGTGGTGCGAATTACTATATCCAACTGTGGACTGAAACAGGCTGTTTGATTGATTCCATAATATGGCGACGTAAACTTATTGTCTTTTTTTTCATAGCTGTCATTGGCCTACGTGTAGGCTCTCTATTGTAAGTGTTTTTGTGAATCGAATTTTGAAGTTTCCAATTTAGACAAAACCTACTAACAAAAAACTCAGTATACGTAATTTGACAAGAGAAAATCTTATCAAAGTAAATCTGAGCCCTTAAGATTGAGAAGATGTTAATGATTGTAGACGCTGTTATTATATGACGCTGCTATACTATTCTTTTCATTGAAGTGTTTTTCGGGGGAGGATGATTGTGGTCATCACTTATAGCTATGACTCGGTGATCCACTGTAATGATATAAGCCTTGCAACCTTGAGGGTTGTGGGTGGAACATCTCCAACGCGTTTTACATAACGTTGTTTTTTGGCGGCAGTTCGATGCGTGGTAAGTATATCCATGGCGCAGGATCAGAAGCTTTCCTCTTTGTGAGTATATGAATTCCACTATAATAAGAACGCAAAAGATAAAAATATTAGTTTTAATTACTGCATTCGAAACGGTTTCTGTATTCACACCATACAATCTATTTTAATAAAATGTATTTTTGCTTTTGCGGAAGAAAAAAAGAAAAATACAAATAATGTTGGTATTTTATTTTTTTTAAAACCCTGTTGTTATCAGCACATAGCCATTTCTGTATATTGTGCATTTGTGAAATCGTAGGCTATTTCGAAAACTACACACTTTAGAGTTGTTAATCAATACACGAAAGCACATATGAATTATCAGTGTCTTGTTTGTGACGACGCGACGTATGCTTTAAATTCATCAGTAGAGCATTGCCATACCCCAATCTTAGTGTCCAAAGAAGATTCATATGTACATATATCCGCCGAACCAAATTGTTTTAATCACTAAGACTGAATGCTTTTTGATGCAGCTCTCGCCTCAGCTACTTGACAGAAATAATTCAATGCATAATATCAAACTTTAGGCATCTAGGAGTTGTGTAGTCGTTGACAATAAATCATCAAAGCGAATCTGAACCCTTAAATTTAAGAAGATGTATTGTAGACGCTGCAATGTTATTAGGCTATACAATGCTTTTCAATGAAGTGTGTTTCGGGGGAGGATGATTGTGGTCATCATATATATCAATGGCTCGGTGATCCACTGTAATGATATACGCCCTACAGCCATAAGGGTGGTGGGTGGAACATCTCCAACGTGTCTTACGTATCGTTGATTTTTGGCGGCAGTTCGATACGTGGTAAGTATAACCATGACGCAGGATCAGAAGTTTTCCTCTTTGAGAGTATCTGAATTCCACTGAAATAAGAACACAAAAGATAAAAATATTAGTTTTATTTGTTATTCATTCGAAATGGTTTCTGTATTCACATCATATAATATATTAAAATAAAATTTATTGCTGCATTTGCAGAAGTAAAAGAAAAAAATCAAAAAAGTTCGTTTCATTTCAAAATCTTTTTTTTTGTACTAGTAGAAGACAAGACGAAGAAACAGTTACACTTAAAATAAAAAAATATCTATACCTAATTATATATATTTAACTTTACTTTAACATATTATACATATCATTACGGCTGTCTACGCCAATAGCTATAATCCAGACATACTTCTTTCGCTTCCAGATTTATTTATTAGTAAATAATATACATATACAGAATATTATACATACAATATATTCTTGTTCCTAATTCGATATTAATTAACCTTGGTAGGATGGTGGATGAGTGTGTTTATTATTCGAGTCTATAATATTATCTTCAAACGTAATAATAAATGCTCTGCATCCAACTGGATAATGTGTGGAACACCTCCATCGAGTGGAGTACGGGTGTTGTTGCTTAACAGTTGTTTTACGAGTATGGTAAGTGTATCCATTGTGGAGGATTAGACGTTTTCCTCTTTGTGAAATTATGTACTTTGCTAAAACAAAAAAAAGGTACAGCTATCAAGTTATGTCTCCTAAAACATTTCATTTTTTTCATTTCATTTATTTATTCATTAACATCTTATGTTGTGTTTGAATGTTTACATTAATTAATTAAAATACAATACTAAATATTTCTTACATCTAATTACAATTTTACATATTTAACATATTAATATAATTTCATGCATTAATTCATGTCTATGGGGTAGGTTATTTTCATATAGCTAATGTCAAGTGATGTTAATTTACTTTTTAGAATTCAATTTAAAAACTAAAAGTAAAAAACAATATTATTATAGTAAGAAAGAGGTAGATATCAGAATTTTTTGAATCAAATTACTAGTACTACTACTATTTAACAGATAATATTAATGAGTTCAAACATAGAAATCTGAAAATTTTCTTGATAATAGAAAAAAAACGAAAGCAATTTTTTTTTTAAACTTTTTTGTATTACATTAAGTGTATCAATGTTAGAAATTTTGTATTACATTCATTCAATGATGCAGTTACTATGCCCAACATGCGTAAGATATCGTCTAGCTATGTATGTATATCAAGAATCAAGATGTATCAAAAACCTTTGCTGGATGATTATGTTCAACGTGTGACACTATAATATGGTCATCAATTGTGATGATATACGCTCGACATCCTTGTGGATAATGGGTGGAACATCGCCATCTTTTTTTTTGAGTATTGAGTGAGATTGTGTGGTATGTATAACCATCAAGTCTGATCAATGGTTTTCCTCGTGCTGATTGTAGATATTGAACTAAAAATAAAAACAATAATTTATACTATCTACTAATAAATTTCTTACCCTTTCTAAAAATTTAGAAAGGGTAAGAAATTTATAAAATATTACATAAAAATAAAACACGTACCTTTTAAAGACTTTTTTATTTTACCTACACACTGACCTTTATAATTATGTTTTAGATGTATTGCACAGTCAACAATTTTAAACTATCACCTATAGTCAGAACATATTCACAGTTCTCAATAAAATCGACACAAATAGTTATTTATGTTAATTTAATTTTATCAAAGAGGCAGCCCCGTGATTGCTGTGGGATCGCGCGGTGCGAAGCAATCACAACTGTACGCTTAAGCATTTAGGCACATTTTAGCATGCAGTGGTTGCTGACGCGACAGGGTAGGCTATTATAGCAGTAGGTATTGGTAATTTTCTTCTGAGTAAAGTATCTGTTACGTAGTAACTCTTTAGTGATCTGTGCCTATACCTAGCAGTGGGTGGATAAGGGTTGAAGTCTGATGCTGGTATCAACAAACAAAAATGAACACAATGTGCTTAAAATAACAGAAGCACATTTTGTTCCTTTTCTCTGGTGGAACATAATTATGTAGTTCGTAAATATGTCATTCATCATAAAATAATGTCGAAGTCAAACTCAAAATTCATTTAGTTATTTATTTAATATAGATTTTAAGATAGGTATAGTAAATGCACTACAATTGACAAATACAAACAAATTATAACGAACAGATGGTATCTTGGTATAACTTTATATTACACGCAAGTGATGCCAAAGCCTATGGGCACAGGCCCATAGGCTTTGGTAACTGCTTACTGCTTATTATTCTGCTTATTTACTATCTAAGTAATAGGTTTAACAGATGACGAGTGATTATGTTCCAGGTTTGATACTACGATTGTTTCTTCAACAGTAATGAGAAATGCTCTGCACCCTCTTGGGTAGTGAGTAGAACATTGCCAACGAACTTTTTTTGTTTTGGAAGGGACAGAGTAGTAGGTGTAGCCATTAAGCCGGATCAGAGGCTTTCCCCTATTAGATTTTATTATTTGCACTGAAAGAAAAATATAAAATAATATGTCAAACCAAATATTCTTATATAGAGAAGATTGTTTAATATTTCTACCTAAAATTGATGCACTATAATTGTACATACAATACGAAAAATCTACAGCAAATCGATTCTGTTTTCCAGTTCTAACTAAAATATATGAAACTATACTTAAAATTAATATTTAAAAGTTTATTTTTTTATTTAACCTATCTCTAATATTAAAGTAATGGATAAATAATGGGAAAACACAACAATATTACAATAAAAATTATATTGTACCTACTATTAATACAACATTATTTATGTACCTTTAGAATTTCTTGCACATTTTGGAAGAAATTCAAAGGAATGTCTGAGATACCAACCCACAATATATAATAATAAATAAATAACAATCAATAGTCAACAGCTACAGTGAAGTTAACATATTATAATAATTTATGCTACAAGATTATAAGCATCTTGGATGTCGTACTTGGAACCTTGTGAGAGCTGGAGTCTGTAGTAGGTTCGAGACCTGTATGACGGATCTCCAGGCCCTCTTCTTTATAGAGCACACTCAGACACTATACTTCATACAGACATATACATACATTAGGACAGCGTGTGTAGATTTAGGGCTTAAAACCTCTCCTCTCTCTTGATAGAAGAGAGAAGATACATTCGCTACAGTGACATAATAGGACACTATTTTTTTAATTATAAAAAAAAATATATAATGTGCTAAAATTTATTTCTTATTTAAAAAAAAAACGTGTCCAAAAAATTGTTCTTTTATTTGTACTTTGTTCTCAGCAGCTGCAGCTTATACGACGAACTTTTTTTCCTTTTCTGGTTTTAAGGTTTGAGAAAATAGATTATTTATTGTGGTAGATGATTATGTTTATCGTTGATCTCAATAATCTGTTCCTCGTCAGTGACGATGTATGCTTTACATTCATCAGTAGAGCATTGCCATACCCGAATCTTAGTGTCCAATGAAGATTCATAGGTATACCCGTCGAACCACATTGCAGTTTTAATCACTTGCTCTGAAATAAAAAACATGACATGTGTAGTTATACATCATTTATATTTCTAATTATACTGGCCATAACCCAAAATCTAAAAGCCATTAATCGCACGTTTTAATGGCTTAAATTTACACGATACTTTCTAAGATGTGCGGATGAATTCTCTGTCGGTGGCGTGAGGTGCGATGATAAATATTACGGTAACTGTTGTAACTTGTCCATAGGCTACGGTATCTGCTTACTATCAGGCGGGCCGTATGCTTGATTGCCTCCTAGGTAGTATATAAAAAAAAACTGTTACTCGTATGCTTGCGGTAAGAGAAAAAGTGAATTGGAATATAATTTATTGTAGCATTAATCAGGCCATTCAGCGTATAATTTGGCAGCAAAGATACATGATTTATTTTATAAAGAGATAACAACAAATATACAGTATACTGGTATTATACAACCTAATGCAATATATTTAAATTTAACAAAAAGAGCTCTACACCTAGATGAACAAAATAATACTACTTTAATAGGCGTCATAAAATTCCTCCGTATCATCTAAATACATTTTTTTTAATTTATATAGGTATAAATATGTTTCAGTTAATCATCAATTTCTTTTTCATCTACAGTATGAAATTACATAGGTGAAATTATAAATAGCATAGATCAAATGAACAAATTCAGAATAATTTTACACTTTTTTCAAATAATCTGAAAAATCGCTTTTCATTAAAATCGTAGACTGGCTGTTATTCATAAGCTCCCAGTACGTTGAAACTGTTTGACACAAGTTTTCCACGCGATGTTGTAGTTTGTTAAAGTCGCAATTATCAGTAGTTATAGTCTCCAGTAACAAGTCGAATATCGTTTGAGGTTTACGATTGTTGGTGACATTAAAACGTAGGTATTTGAATGTATTTACTCTTGGCACTACACATGAAATATCTGAAAATTTTAAATATATTAATTGTCTTAGAATGAAAATTAGGTATTGGAATTCCTATTTTGGGAGTGGGAATGTTTATAATTAATTTCAATATTAACTGTGCATCGTGCGACGATAACAGAAATGCAATGGTTAAGGCTATGTGGTCTATTCCGTGCCTGTCCATGCATCCTAAGGTAACACACACAGTAGCGGACGCGAAAGACATGCAGCGGCTGACGTAGCAAAGGTATTATACGTAACTCTGGATAGCTGCCAACTGCGGTTGTTGGGTTCACCCAGAGAGCAGAATGTCAATATAATCAAAAATAATAAAAAACGATGAAATAATTTATTTATTGTATAGTATATACATAATACTGCAATTTCTAATTAATGACAATCATTTGAAGCATGAATAAAAACTATTTGTAGTAATTATTTTTGTCACAGATCAATGTGTATAAACTACTGACTTTACACTAAACGAATAAAAATGTTAAGACAGACAATGTTAACCACAACAGCTACGCATGTTTTATATTTTAATTAAACACAAATTAAAAGGAATTCCTTTTAATTTGTCTGTATCGGCACGTTGAACACATAGACAAATATAGGTTGACCATTTCTTTGGTAATGTTTGCAAAACTATGCGATGCTTCAGCCAACATTTTATCTCGACCAGCATGACCAATAGCTTTATGAATACCATTAATTACATCAAATAGTTCATCAGCGGGTAAGAAATACCTAATATTGCCCTCTCTCTCCTCCCTAGAAACCAGTTTTTTCTCATTGCCAAAATTTATCACACCAAATCTTTTAAGTCGTCTATATTGTAATGGTGTTTTCCTTTCAGCTGCTTCAGCCTCCTCGACTTGTTGAATTAGTTCAACATATGTTTTTCTGGTTAATACCTTGTAGTGAGATGATTTTTTATTTTCTCTTCTAAATATTTCAGTTAAAAATTTTGCTCTCATTGGCATATTCATTGGCAGCATAAATGCACCTGAAATGGTAACGCAAGATAATTAGAATCTTATAGAATAACTTTATATAGAAATTAAAAACATCAGAAATCTAAGCACCTCATGTCATACAAGAAAACATAATACTTCCTTATGTATCAGGTTTGACAGGCACATCCATATTGAAAACAGGTTCGGTGAATAAATCAGACACCAAAACCAACAGTTTCAACATAATTGCAAATTTATTGTAGCAAAAGAAATAAAAATCGACAAACATCTTAAAAATGACAACTTATGAAACAAATATTAAGCAGAGAACCTTTTCTCCAGAAGCAAGTCGGTCGCTTAAACGCTCTAGTTTCAGCCAGGCACTTTAAAACGAAATATCTATACTATACAGGTATGTACATCTTCGTTCGTTTCGAAAATGAAATACCTACAGTTTCTCACTTAAAAATACAATATTTACCTGACATACACCAATGATTAAATTAATTACGTATCTAGATAGATAGTGTTTTCATTTCTATATCTAGATGGAGAGTGAGTATGCTCTTCGTCCACCAAGACCACCTCGTCATCTACAGTATAAACATGAGCATGACACCCTACTGACGAATGGGTGGAACATCTCCACCTTACTTTGGGACCTTTTGAAGGTCTTTTCGAGTAATTGTATCTATTAAGCTGAAGCAGTTTCTTTCCTTTTCGAGAAACGAGAAATTGTACATCTGAAAATGAGAGAGAGAGAAAGAGGCATGACAAATTATTGCAATGGTAGCAGAGTGTGTAAGTAATCTCACTCATACATATTTCACCTATTCAGAGCTCAAAGAGGCTGGTTATCTGTAATACAGGACCTCCTAGTACAGAGACCAGTCTCCCACACAGACCTTGTTAACAATAATGCTACCTTGTATGGACTTCTTGCTTGTATTTATAACAACTTGTTATGTACTGTGTGAGAAAACAAATAAAATTTTATTATTATGTCTCTCTTTATCACGGGTATTTTCCCATCATTCAAGGAGAATACCCGGGCCTTCCCCGCGTAAGCCTTCTTACGCGGGGACATAAGTCCAACACGCAGAGGCCCTTAGAGAATTTTAATTTAAAATGGGATGAGACGCTTATCATAGTCATGACACAGCTGCACTATTGCAGGACAGCCATGACATGCCTATGGTAAGTGTAGAGCTATTGCAACATGAGAAATGGAATAATTTTGGGCTATCGGATTGGGTGTTCAATGGACTGGTTTACAATGATTATGGGATAAAACGTCGCCTGCCATCATTGAAAAGTTGGGATATACTCTAAATGAAAAATAGGCAGACGGTGACTCGCCTATACACTAAATGGGCCCCTTGAATCAACCGACGTGGGCAACAGTCCACAGGCATAAGGGCAACACCTAGTGCGCGGCTAGGGGTATCGAGCGGTGCGGCGCCGGTTTCACCATCGGGGGTCTGAGACCCGAGAGCGGGTTTCCCCGTAGTTATGCCCTTGAAAATGACACTTCTACCCCCGAGCATATAGCTCTGGCGACCCCTCTCTGATCAACCCATTAAGGCAAGCCAGAGCTGAGAGTACTGCGGGCGCTCTTGTCAGTCCACTCCGGGCAGACAATAAAGGCAAGCCGGAGACGAGGCCCTGACCGACTCTCTGGGGCATTCGAGACCGCAGTGTCGCCACTCACATTCAGCCCGCCACAAGCTGCTCTGCGGGTATTATTATTATTATAATCGATTCGTAATTCATGGGGTGTAAGTTTGATTTCGGCCGGTAGCACTTTGATTTTTTAAATAATACTATATTAAATTTGCGAGAAGCATGTGGGGGGAAGCCACCACACTAAAACGTTTCATACATGTATGCTGCAATTAAAAAAAAATATTATTCCATCAAAGATAGCCGCAGAAGTCTCAAAAGTCGATACGTGTAGCCGCTTATGTTTCAAACAGATGCGTTTCGTCACTACAATTGCCGAACGGGCAACTCTATCAAATTATATTTTTCACGTGTACACAAACAAATACCTTTTTATAAACTATGGTATATATATAGTATTTGTTTGTGTTCACGTAAACAATATTTTTTAATTAAATTTATTTTTTGGCTATTAAACACGAAGTATATAAAAAATAATCTGAAAATACTTTAGATTGTAAATATAAATTTATTGGCAGAACAAGTTCATTTGAAATAGTACTTAAAAATCCAAACCCAAGATACTTAAAAATATATCGAATAATAATATTAAAAACAGAAAATATATGCAAATTTATTGTATCCAAAGAAATACAAATCGATACCAATTAACCATCTTAAATTTACATAAATAAAACAATTACACCTTACAAAATAAAATAAAAAACCTTAAACTAAAATTATAGGTAAGGTTAGCTTGTATTCCATTCCAGTTTTTCTTCTCTCATTATAAATAACTATGCTATTTTACAGAAAAGCATAGTTATATTATTTCGTTTGCAGAACTCAGTCATATAATATTATGTAGAAACGTGTTAGGTCTTTACTACGAGTATTTGTTTTAATTCAATCGCTTTAACTAACTCATTTGACTGCTTGGCCGGCCTGGCTCTGAGTCTTTTATCGTGAAAACAAATAAAAGACTTCGTTTAGATTGCCGCAAGTGGCCATGGAAACAAGGATAATAAAACATAGCAAGGTTCCGTCCACGACGATAGTTTTAATAAAAAGTATGTACGTACATCTTCGATCTTTCAAAAATAAAATATAACAGTTTCTCACTTAATACAATATTTATCATACATTAACGATTACAATAAATAAATATTAGAATATAGTATAACCTATATTTCTCCCCATCTAGGTGGAGAGTGGGTATGCACTGCATTCACCAAGATCACCTGGTCATTTACAGTATAAACATGACCATGACACCCTACTGATGAATGTGTGGAACATCTCCACCTTACTTTGGGACCTTTTGAAGGTCTTTCTGAGTAAGTATATCCATTGAGCTCAATCAATTTCTTTCCTCTTCTAGAAACGATGAATTGCACATCTGAAAATATTTAAGACAATTAAGGTATGACAGGTTATAATAATAATAATAATTTATTTCAGATTATTCCATATTTTGATAGTAACACTTTTTTACATACTAGTGTTAGTAGACAATTAATTATAGCTTAATTAATTACAAGAAGTGTGGAGCCGCATCCACCGCCTCATAATAGGTGTCTACCACAGATCCATAAATACACCCAGGATGGTGTTGGTACTGCTTCGGACTCGAGCCATTAGAGGCGCTCCGTCTCGTGATGGCGGCAAAACCATCAATTTGGGTCTCCACGGCAGCCCCAACAAAACCCTGAGTGCATTATTATTTTGGATACGTAGGTCGCTGTATGTCCGCTGCGTGAAATGGTGACCTGTGAAACGTTATGGCGATGGTAGCGCAATAGGCAAGTAGTCATTTTAAAATTCATGAGATGCAAGTTTGATCCCGGCAGGTAGTACTAAAGTTAATTACATTCTTGAGGTTACTTAAATATTACTCACAACATTCTCTGTTAAATTTGAAGAAAATTTTATGTCTTATCAAATCTGCAAGAGTTCATCAGTATTTTTAAGGTGTGTTACATGTTTCTTGATTTGAAGTCGTTGTACTTACTTTCTGTATAAATTTATGTGTGTATATATTCCACTTTTTTTGTATTGAAATATTCTTTATTGTACACCAAGTAAATAATACAAACCGTCTAAGATTATACTTTGAATTTTAATTAAGTATATTGGTAAAATTACAATGATTTAATTTGTTTAGTTTTTCTAGATTGATATATACTAAAAGTTATTGAATCGCTCGGATATGGTTAAAAGGAAGGAAAAACATTGTCACAGTAAGAGGTATGTACCCCAATTGCGTCTTTTTTGTTTGCGAGTACACCCTGGTACAGGAAGTGATGATGTGGGATGTGCTAGGTGCAGATACTGGTTTTGAAGAAGTAGGTACTGCATCGAATCTTCCTACTTCTAGTTATTAGGTGTGGAAATGTGGGATGGTTATCTGACCCTATTAGTTATAGTTACAGTTCAACGTTTATCTATCGGGAGGGCTGATCTTAGTAATGATTCTACTTCTTTTTTAATTTTCTGTCGGGTATAATAGGCTTTAAAATTTTCTCTGTTTCTTTTTCTTTGGATTTTTTGATTGTGTGGGGTCATTTCACTAATTGGAGCCACTTTTTTCTGCTCTTTCTTTTTATAGTATCGCGCCCTATCCTTGGCTTTAAACTCCTCATATAATTGGGGATCATTTTTAATTTTTTCCAATCTTATACGTTCTGCTAATCTTTTTCTTTCTAATTTTTCTTCCCTCGTTTCCTTATCTTCTGATATGATTAAATACCATGCTGTAATAAAAATATTAACCATTACAATTTCTGTGATATTTCATTATTTCTTTATTTTTTCCAAAATCATTTTTAGTCCATGCCATGTGGCAAAGTGCGGTACGGAAAATACAGGAACAAAATTGTGTTTGCCTCCTCGACCGAAAACAGACTTGATCAATAAATTAGACACCATATGTAACAGTTTCTAAATAATTACAAATTTATTGTAGCAAAAGAAATTAAAATTGACAATAAACATCTTAAAATATATAAATATAAAATTGACATCTTAATATAACAAAATTTAAGTAGAAAACCTTAAGACTACAGTAAATAGTAAGTTAGACTAAACGCATGAAACAAGTAAAATCAGCTATATATTAGCAAGTTTTACTTGTTTTATGCGTTTAGTCTAACCTACTACTTTAGTCATACTGACACAGCATAGTTAAGTATATAATATTGTCCGCAGTGCTATGGTGGTACTACGAGTACATTATACTGATATTGGCGGTCATATACATTATGTAGCTATGTTGTTCAGGTCTTTATTATTTGTTATTCTGGATGGCTTTACTATGTTTATTTGGGCTCCGTCTATCCTCTTCAAATGTTCCGTGATCTAACCTATTTGAGCGCTTCACCGGTTCGCCGTTTTACGTCATCAAAACAAATATAAGATCGAGCCACGGGTGACCATGGTAACAAAGATATACCGACGGTACTCATAGCAAGCCGTAAACAACCCACTTGTTCTCATGACGCAAGATGGTTCGTAACGAAAATTATTATATTATACATAGTTTCTCATTTAACATTTATAATATTTACCTAACGTATAACAATTAAAAATAGAATATAAGAATATAAAACAACAACCTATATTTCATTTATACTTTAATATTTAGGTGGAGTCTTCATCTAGATGGAGGGTGAGTATGCTCTCCGTCGACCATAATCACCTCGTCATCAAGAGTATAAACATGAGCATGACACCCTACTGGCGAATGTGTGGAACATCTCCACCTTACTTTGCGACCTTTTGAAGGTCTTGCTGAGTAAGTATATCTATTGAGCTGAATCAATTGCCTTCCTCTCCGAGAAACGATGAAACGTACATCTGAAAATGAGAGAGAGAGAAAGAGGTATGACAAATTATTGTAATAGTAGCAGAGTGGGTAAGCAATCGATTTTTCATTCATGGTATACAATAAGAATCCCGGCTGGCAGTACTTTCTTAAAAATTGTTAAGAAATCTGTTATGGTGTAGGAAATTATAATTGTCATGTCGAATCTACAGACTAAAATGCACTAAAATGTTATCTATATGATCGCTCTTTTTTATTGTAGGTACCTACACCTACAATAAAAAAGAGCGATCATTCCATCATCAAGAATCGCAAAGTCCTTTAATTTATATAGAAATGTCTACTATCAATCAAAGAAGAAAGAACATCAATTAAAGAAGGAGACATTCTAAAATTAAGCGGCTCCCAAGTAGGATAGTGGTCCTGTTGGCGCGAATCACTGGATATCAAAGGAAAGTATAGGAAATAAAAAATATACAAAACGTATATATTTTATTACAAAACACATTCACAACGTAACATAACCAGTCTAAATAATTAATGTTTATCTTAAAAAACACTGGAATTCAAGGAATCACAGTAAACCCGAGGTTTGCTAAATTGAACTATTCTTATGTAAAAGAATCTATCTCGAAGACATTCTTGTTTTGCCTATCACTAAGGAAACAAAATAAAATCATTAGCATTGGTATCAGGTATACATTAATAGTTTTGCCTCGGTTTTGTTTGAGCTGCATGATTATGTTTACCAGCAACACATACCACGTGACTATCCACCGTGAACACGTACGCGTGACATCCTTTCCTACAATGAGTAGAACACCTCCACCTTATTTTCTCAGTTCTTGAAGGTAATGATGAATATGTGTAACCATTTATCTGAACTAACGGTTTTCCCCTTCGGGACTTGACGAAAATGGCTGAAAACATGCAAGTGTCAGAAAGCTTTGTCGTATTCGAGATACGAGCTTAAATATATACAGCTTCATGCTTTTATATAGTGACCTTTTTCTCAAAAACAATGATAGATTATATTACCTGATGCAATAGTAGAATTTATGCAAAGGGCAAGTTAGAAAGCTAAATCAAATGAAGCCAAACCGTGAAAACACAAGCGACACTGAAACACGAATTGTTAGTCATATTTGAGTAAGTAAAGTTTACTCAATATAGTTCTTTAAAATAAAAGAACTATATTGAGTAAACCTTACTGTGAGCGCACCAAACAAAACAGAGTTTAAGCATAGTTTTTAGAGTGTTGTACCTGTTGTGCGTCAAATAATTTGATTTCAGAATAACACGTACCTAGTTAATTTGAAAACTCTTACTTTTAATTCTTCAAAACAATCCGAGACCTTTTTGGATCTAATGAATTCTACTGAAATTATAAATAAGTAATTATATTTTACTTCAGTTTAATGCACTAATATGACTCGTCGGCTACGGGTCACAATTAAATGAAACAACGGTTTGAATAGAGAGAGAAACAAAAAGTTCACAGAAAGTAGTATGGTTTTAAACTCCTGCATGGTCCATGGTTGGAGATTATAACAGGAATCTTCGTCACCTAAAAAATAAAAGTAGCAAACAACAAAAATAAAACCAAATTGCATCTTCACATTACATTTTGCCCAAAAAATTACTTAAGAGTTCTTTTGGCCTTTCCTCCCTCTATAGTAGATCTTTACATCGCGGTGCAGAACGAAGGCACAACGACATCTAGTTCAGCATGCGACAGTATAATTATGATATACTAGTTTTCGCCCGCGGCTTCGCCCACGCGTACAATCCCGCGGGAAGAGTGTTCTTTTTTCTGGGATAAAAAGTAGTCTATGTGCTATTTCAGACTATTTTTTATCTCTGTGCAAAATTTCATCCAGATCCGTTTAGCTGCTTTGCGTGATTGAGTATCAAACATTCATCGATCTATCCATCCAAACTGTCACTTTTACAATAATAATATAGATGATCAATTCTTTTATGTTACTATAAGTGTGTTACAGCCAACATTGGTGCTTGCTGAGCTAACCTATAGAAGAAAGTAAAGGATTACCAGTGGCAACTCCACCAAACGTTGGAGTTTGCCGGGCCAATGTAGGCATTCCTATCGTTTGTTTCAAACATCTGCCTATAAACATTGGCGATATAGTGATAATAAATAAAACACGTAGATCATCTTACACTTTTTAATATTTAGGTTATACTCGTATGTATTATGTACTTGTATAAATGCGTAATAAATTAATTTAAATTAACTTAATAATTAAAATGAGCGGTGTTGGCCGAATAGGACATTAACCAACTTGCACGCAAGAGGTGCGAGTTCGATCCCGGGTGGCAGTACCAATATGAATTTCACTTTGTGGAGTTTATATGTACTAATCAAATAATTCGCCATCTGCTAACGGGGAAGAAAAACACCGTGAGGAAACCCACATATCTTAGAAGAAATTTTAAAATACATGTCTGATTCACCAACCCGCATTAGTACAGCGTATGTGAATTGAGGCCTGAACCCTCTCTCTCTATGTTGATAGAGGATAGGAGACCCGTGCCCAGCAGTGGGACATATATGGATTGCTATTATTATTAATTAAATAATATTATATGTGAACGCTTCTTATCAGCGATATGAATATTAAATATTAATTTATTTCATAATATACATGTGTACTAGTATAGACATAGCTTTCTTAAAATTAAATAGAAAAATAAAAATTAATAACTCAGCTCTCTTTATAGAGGAGAGGTTAATCGTGCCCAGCAGTGTGGCAAGTATTATAATAATATATGTATTCCTATTATTATTATTTAACTTATTTCAGTTTAACTAACTTACAAATTATTTCGCATTTTTTTTGCTTTAAAAAAAAACTATGACATACCCTTTTCCCTAAAGACATATATGTATATGACAAGTATCATATTGTCCGTGTGGTTAATGTCACCACCCCTTTCCATCCCGAGGGTGTCGTAAGAGTCTACTAAGGGCTAGAGTCAGGGCGACAATATCCACTGCAAAAAAACTCGAAACAAAACCCTATACCGACCCGTCTGGCCAGCGTAGTACGGTAGGCTAATATACTTTCAAGTGTATGGAGGAGAACCGTGCCCAGCAGTCGGACGTTTATAGGTTGAGATGATATGACAAGTAGAGATATATGTTACCGCCGCTTCGCATTTATGAAAGATTTCACGTAATAAATACACATAAATCCAGAGCTTGGGCTGAGTACTTCTCAATAGCTTAATACCACTACTTGACGTCAAACCGGTTGGGGTACTCCGTAAGAGCAAAAACCGAGCCACCGCGAAAACCGAGCAAAATCTGGCTGTCAGATTGAAAATTGGTATTCCGTAAGAGCAAAAACCGTGCCTTTTTGACGTTTAGTCAATAGATTGTGCCGTCATCGAGCAATCACAACTGTCAGTTTGCGATCACAACTGTCAGTTCACCATCGCTGTTTCTTAGAGAATCAGCCGGCCGGTTGTCAAACATTAATATTTCATTCGTGTCGCGGGGATTTCACAAACAATAAACGGACAAAAGTATCTATATAATAACCATTCGTGGATAACACAATTTTATGTCCCGTGTAGGATTTTTTTTATACTACTTCTGTGTCAAACAAGCATACGGCCGCCTTCCTAAATGAACGCGAATAATACGCGATGCACAGATTAATAAAATACATTTCTTAATCTAAACTAATATTACAAACTTCTTACAACCATTTTTTTAAATTCCTTCACCTTTAGAAAGCTACATTATCCGCAACTATTACGGGTTATATAGAAAGAAAGTAGAGATTCTTACATAAACTAAATAAATGTCGGGACGAACTGCTACTTAAAATTAAATAAAATAAAATATACATATAGTTAAAATTAATAAAATAAAAATATTTCTTTCTTTGCAGGCGATGGACAAAGTCAGCCTTGGGGATGGCCTATGTCCAGCAGTAGTCTTTCGACTGAAATGTTGATTAATTTATTTCTTTTGCTGTGATGGTGGGTGGTTATGTTCATCATAAACAGAGACCACCTCATCATTTACTGTATATATGTGTGCGTGGCATCCTTTCTTCAAATGAGTGGAACATCTCCATCGAATCGTTTGAGTTTTGGAATGTATTGCTGAGTATTTGTAGCTGTTTAATTGTACCAGTCTCTTCCCCTTTCGCGACATTACGAATCGAGCTGAAACAAATTGCGTAAATGGTTAAATTGTATAAATTAATTTTGGCGATTTAAACCATATATATCACTATATAATATTTACAAATGAATTCTAATTATTCCACATACGTACACTCTATATTATAAATGTGGAATCCTGTGTGTCAAATCCTACTAATATTATAATAATCTGAAAGTTTGCGAGTATGGATATTTGTTACTCTTTCCCGTTCATGTAAAAGCTACTAAACGGATCTGGATAAAATTTGGCACAGAGATAGATTATAGTCTTTAATATCACATATCATACTTTTAATCGCTGTAACTGACATCCACGCGAGCGTAGCCGCGGGCAACAGCTAGTACAACATAATTCACATCCATACTCCTCCTATACTCGCATATTATTTTGTTTGTAGTCTTTGTTCAGTCCTTGTTTTTTGGTACAATAACTTACTTTAGATATAACAATAAGAGTCAGGTCTCTGACATCTGAAACCGTAGCATGACGTATAGTATAGTAGTTTTTTAAATTTATTAGTTAGTTGCCTAGCTTAATGGTTGTCATTTTTCGAAATTCTAATATCGCTATAAGAACGCCATGCAAGCCGCAGAATTCAGTGATTCATAAATTGTATCTAAATTGTAAAAGTGAATGCACCAAGAAACTATTTACCCATATAGTTTCTTACAGGACTAGTTTGAGAAAAAGAAGTGAAGGACTTCATAGAGCGCCTGTAAATTGTTTTATGCCAATAAACTAATGTATTCTAATCATCATTTATTTATCTCACGGTTACATAGTTTCTACGTTTAACATGGAATGGTGTAGAGAAATACAGATACCTACTAAAAGTAATTAATACAATTATTAATGGTATCGGTGGGTAATAACAACATATCGCATAGCTACCTCTATATCAAAATTACACTCAAATTCTTGTGTATTCTAAACTCTAATTATAAACTGTATTCATTTTATAAGATTCAATTACATAGAGATACGAAGTGAATATATAAGTATTACTATTTAATATAAATTTTTAAGCTGTTGTATATACAATATAATATACTTTGGATATTAACGCAATAATGCATTATTTACCTTTATATTGCTTGACGTTTCGACCACGTGAAACGATGTCAGGGGCATACAATGACGTGTTTCAACGTGAGTCGTTAGAACGAGTAAGAGGGACGGAGCTATAAACGCTATATCGCTCCGTCTCTTTTCCTCGCTCGACCGACTCACATTTAAAACGTCATGAAACACTTCACCCGTCTGCTGGTGTAAATACAGCATGATCGTGTTAATACCGGAGTTATATAATATTGTATTACTATTTTATGAAATATTTATACTAGTAAAGTGGAAAACTACGCACACATAATATCTACGGGTAGATAACATTATTCCATACATACCTACTCACTCGTTGCTAAGACTAATGACTAACGACATTACAAATTAACTGATACTACATTATAAAGATACTTTAATAAGAAGGTATTTAACAACAAACGAAATATTCATTTATTACGCATGTTCGTAAAATAAATTAATGGAAAAACCAAAATAGCAAAAACTAAACAAAATGGTTAATAAATTATGACAAAGCTTTTACATTTTGCGAACAAATTTGCCGTACAACGGTACGCATGTGTGACGTCATATAGCAGCAGTGTTATCTCTAAGGGTCATATCACACTGGCGATTTGCAAGCGAATTCAAAGCGAGGCGAATGCGCAACGAGGTAGCTGCGAGTGCGCAACGAGCTTGTCGCGAGATCAAACTCAAACTCTAAAATCTCTAGTGTGATAGGGCCCTAATTTATCAATATTAACATTCTTGCAACTTCGTATAAATTTTAAAAAGTAATGATTTCACATAATTTTGCATCAATGCAGTTTTAAATCAATAAAAAATAATACCTTAATAACGAATCAACTTAATGCTAAAATATTTATAGGTAAATACTACAAAATGCTTCATTTGTGTTTAAAGTTTAGGTGTTAGCTGCGGATGTAACAGTGTAGTAAGAAGGTTTCTTGACGAAAGGCTGCGCTGGATGATTATGTTCACCGCCAATCTTCAACACGTCGTCGTTCAAGGTATAGATGTAAGCATGGCACCCTTGTGGCGAATGAGTAGAACACCTCCACCTTATTTTCTCAGTTTTCGAAGGCAATGATGAATATGTGTATCCATTTAACTGTATCATGCGTTTTCCTTTTTTTGACATGACGAACCGCACTGAAAAGTTAAGTTCAAGTTAAATTCCAATCTTGATACGTTTTTTGTTTTTTAAAATTATTAGTATAATATTTATTATGCTCAGAACGAAATACTGTAGACATCTCTGAAGGCATATGTCCAGCAGTTGATGTGTTCCACTCCATACAATAATATATAGTGATACGAGAGTAGATTATATATTTATTAGGTCTTTTGAGGTTACCAATTTCTAGTTAATATCAATAAAAAAACCGCAATAAGGATGTCACGGTACGGCCCCTATTCATCTGTGGCATTGTATTTTCAAACCAAATAAACTAATTAGTATGCGGTTTTTTTTAAAAATATTATAATCGGGATGCTTCTTTATTAAGGGTATATTAACGAAGGCACTTTTAAATATTTAAATAAATAACTTAATCATTACGATATCATATATTAATATTTTACACAGTTTTACCACATGCTTCGTTCAATGATCATGTTTTTCATGAACAGTAATTAAAATATCATCTATGGTCTGAATAAAAGCTGGACATCCGAAGCCATGACGTGTAGAACACCTCCACCTAATTCTCGGACCCGTTGGACGCGTTGCTGAGTATGTGTATCCATTTAATTTTATCAATCGTTTGCCTCTTTGGGATATTACGAAATCAACTGAAAAAAATATTCAATTAGAACAAGATAAATTACATCACTTCCAGTACTGGTTAATAACTCAACAATTTGTATAATGAGGACCTTTTTTATACTACTTAGGTGGCAAACAAGCATACCCGCCTGATGTTAAGCAGTTACCGTAGCCTATGGACGCTTGCAATGCCATAGGTATCACTAGCGTGTTTCCACCCTTTTTTTTACACCAGGGCTTTATTTAAGACTAGCTGTTGTCCGCGGCTCCGCCCGCGTAGATGTCGGTTATCGCTGTAAAAACCATAAGCTATCTCTGTGCCAAATTTCACCCAGATCCGTTCAGTAGTTTTTACGGTAAAGAGTAACAAACATCCATCCATCCATTCTTACAAACTTTCACATTTATAATATTAGTAAGGATGGAGCATCTCAGAGATAGGGAAACGTTTCTTTCAAAACGCATTCCTAAATGAGCGCTGGGGACTTGAACTCACACACAGGAACATAACTACAACGATGTGTGATTTTTTAACATATCCCAATCATATTTTATATATCCATGATTAATTGTTGTCTTAACTAGAAATATACAAAATATTATTTACGATCCTAAACAACTACAACAAATTTAAAAAGAATCTAAAAGTGCTCTACATCTAGACAAACAACGCTGTTTCAGTAGGCGTCATTAAATTCCTCAGCATCTTTGTAGACTAGAAACGTGTCCAAGAGTCTGGCAGCATTACCACATTGTATGGCAATCCATAAGTATTGCCATCCAACATGGCAATGCTGCTCTGATATGTTTGGCTCAAAGACTAAGCTAAATATAGTACATATTTATGCTTTTAATAATTTATCTCAAAAGCCCTAAGCTATACTTTTTTTTAATCTACCTGTGATCACAGTCGGAAACTCGACCAAAACGTCAGGAAATAAAAGGTTTTTTTTTCCTTCTATCTTTTTATTTAACAATACTATTTCTGTTTGAAAGAACCAATGTCTATGATTTCTTTTTTTATTTATATATTTTTAATATATTATATTTTTAATATTTATTTAATATTTTTAAAGTGGCTAAAAATATTTAATTTAATTCTACAGAGAACGAAATTATCAAATAATAAAATAAATAAATGTTTATAAAGAAAGTGTATTATGCTTTTTTTATTCTCTTTTTAAAATACACGCGCTATGTCGCGGGGACATACAAACACAAAAGCCCTGATTTGGAATAATTATATATGTGTGTATCACAAAAATATTTGTACCGTGTGAAAATCGAACCCATAACACACTGCGTAGCGGAAAATGGTGCGGAGACTATATTAGTTACAAATAAAATTATTTACCTTATAATCAAACACAGTTTAACTATTAAAATAAACGAATAAATTACATAATAACACATTTATGTTCTGATTGACTCAAAACTATAGCAATCTTATTCTTAACAATAATAACATTTTGGGACAATTCAGACCTAACCTCAAACTAGGCAGAGCCTGAACTATGGCTACCAGACAACTGGCAAATATATTATAATTAAAATACATTATAATAAATATAAAGTACATCCAGAGATACAGAATAAATAATTATTTTATCTTTGCACCCCTAAAGGTTGACTGGTAGTAAGTTTCCCCTGTACAATTTTAATTAGGTACCTACACATATGCAACAGTTTCAAAAAATAAAAATACAAACATGCCCATTACATTTGGTGAAGACACAAATATTTGAATAATTTCGATTATTTAAAAACCGCTAGACCGATTTCGATAAAATTAAAATGGGACCCTTTAAAAAAATCCACATCGGTACATGCGTCTTCGAATAATCGTTGAACATACATTAAACAAAAGGTTCTACCGAATTGAGAACCTTGTTTTTATTTAAGTCGGTTAAAAAGTGAACCCACGACCACCGACTTAGCAGTCAGTCACTAGCTTAACATACCAGTTTACAATTTCAATTTGTCCATCGAGTGTCACAAGCACTCCTCGTTATACAAAACGGACCTTTTATGATTATGTGCTTCATTATACCATACTATGACGTCATCTACAGTCTTCACAGCTGCTCTACAACCTTGCCGGTGATGAGTGGAACATGGCCATCTTACTCCAGAGGCTGAATTGCGGCTAAAATAGTACGTATACCCGTTCAGTTTAATCATTCGTTTGCCGCGGCGCGATAAGATGAATTCCCCTGTAATATAATGCACAATAGAAGTGAAATTAATCGGTAAACAATCAGTGGGTTAGGTTTCCAAAGAGCAGGGTTATCCTATGGACGGGTGAACGCATAGTGCTATCTTATCTGAGCATCTTCGTGCTTAGGGGAGGCCTATTTGAGCGATCTCAACAAGTTTCGACATCAGGTTAGCATGTGTGGCCAACCTGATGTCGAGAGTTTATGAGATCGCTTGTTATGTAGAATTGTAGAATTATTGTTATGGTGATGGCGATTCTGGACCGTCTCTTTATGTATAAAAGAATTGAAGGGGTTTGAGTGGTATCCTTATGTGGTCTTGTTTATTTTAAAATAGGTAGTGCACTATATAACCCAATGGAGAAGTACTTCCATCTTACAAAGAACCACAGCAAAATAACTACACAGAGGGTTAGATGCGATATTTTTTCTGAAAGAACATTGAAATCAGGGCCACAAAATAGACAGACTTAGGTAAATTAATTTTTACATTATTTGGATCAACCGTCACAATAAAAAATGTAACTTCACAAAACAAATATCGTTAACGATACAGTGTAGATGCGGTATTATGAAATAAATAATTATTAAATAAATATTATTAAATAAAACTAATTAAAACAATAATTAAAAACCCCCATTTTATTTGACTCTGTTAATATTTAACATTCAAATATGTAAACATAAATAATTAATTTCTTTTATAATTAACAATATTTTTTACAAAAATATCACCTTGCCTTTTGGAGCTTTTTATAAAAATATTTAAGTATACTTGGAATGTTAAGTAATCGCTTGCCTTAAACATTTACTGTGAATGTACTAAATCACGATTATTATAATATTATTATTGGCCTTTTAACAATGCCACTGCAGGGCAAAAGCCTCCCCTTTCTTTTTCCATGATAGCCTTTCTTTTGCTAATTGAAGGCAATCCCTTCTAAAGGCGTCAAGCTCAGCTCGCCATCTCATTTTAGTCTGACAAATCGCGATTATTACCTTTACTTAGATTTCGGCCTATGTCCATTTTATTGTCAATGCCATACTCCTCTTGGGTAGTAAAGTAATGATAAATAGTCTATATAACCTTCCTCAAGAAATAGGCTGTCGAATACAATTCTAACTGGTAGATCCTGAGATTAGCGCGTTTAAAACAAACAAACTCTTCAGCTTCATAAACTAAAATATGGATAACCGTATTTAGTTTTATCCCAGTTTACATTCAAGTATTTAACAAACTACAGTATATAACAATATTATCTATATACCTCTTATTTATATTTGGCTTTAGTAACTTTATAAGTTTTTATTTTAAAATAAAATCGAGTAAATCACACAATATGAAAAAAAAACTGGCACTTAAAATGGCAATTCTTGCCGTAAAATAGTTTATATCAATTAAAATTATTGCACATTTTTATAAGTCATTTAAAATTACGTAATTTGGAACCATGGAAACCATTTGTAAATTATATTTATTTTCATCATCATCATCATCATCAGCCTCATCACTGCTGGGCTTAGGACTCTCCAATTATTTTTATTCTACATTAATTGGATGCTTTTTCATGACGCATTTACAATAGCTGAAAACTCAGTTCACGCAAACTGTATTATTTCAAAGTATGTATTTTTATTTTCTGGCTAATATCAATGTAAGACAATTTCTAAAATAAATCTGAAGTTCGTTTCTTTTGTGCTGTGTGCAGGAAGTATACATACACATAGTAGGTAAGTGGGCTGCTTATATAAATGGCACTCTATAGCTTTTACAGATAATTTAAATGCGTCAATATTTAAGAAAAAATGCCTCAATTTATTTAATGGATAACGAGGTCTTAATCTCATAATAAGTACAGATAGAACCTAATACAGCTGTCGAAGCGTGGGTATTATATTGTTCTGGCTACAGTTTAGGTGAAAAAGACGTGTCTATAATAATTTATGAGTCAACTCAACCACAGACAGTGTGATCCGACCGTAATATCAGAAAACTAAAGGTATTTTTTTTAAAACAGTACTTATACGATTAAGACCCGTTGATCATTAAGTAAATTACGCATAAAAATCCCTAAAGTACAAAAATCAGCCTTAACTTTGATGCATGTATCTTTTGGCCCAATTTAATAACGCTGGCTCATGGTTATGTATTTCTGATAAACACACTATTTTATACTCTATAGTTCTTACGGAAGCCCTGCATCCTTTCGAATGATGTGAGGAACAATACCAACGAACATCTGATTTGCCTTCATAACGGTTCCTACAAGAGTATTTGAAACCATTGTAGAATAGTTGGTGTTTACCACGAGGCGTCATGAAGACTATTGGTCCTGGAAACAGAAAAGCAATTAAGCTAAAATGCTAAATTTATTTTTTTCTTTATGTTATAGCGAAAGAAGTATGTCAACATAGCAAGTGGCAATTTATAGTCTCTGCCTACCCGTCTGGGAAACAGGCGTGAGTCTATGTATGTATGTCATAGACTAGTTTTTGTCCGCGACTTTGTCCACGTAGAATTTTCTTCGATTCCTGTAGAATAAACGGGAAATCCTTTCATAGCGGATGATAACCTAAAAAGGGGAAACATAACTAAAAGAAAGTTAATAATTCAGTTTCGTCTTTAATTTATCTTTTTTTAACTTGAGGCATACTTAGAAATGCATAATACGATAATGATGATTGAGAGGATCGATGAATGATCTGTTTGGTAAATTGTAAACGGAGAATTCACAATTACCATACCAGTCACTGTCAGTTAGAATAATTTAAAACATTAGATATCATTGAATTCTGACTTCAATGCCAAGCAATAAAAAATTATAGAATTTTAGAATCCAAAATCCACTACTATAAGTTAATAATAAAAAGAAAGGTAATAATCTTAATAGACGCAAGATGTATGTTAAAAAAGTATACAGTTATTACAAAAATATATTCACGTCGTATCTGCGTCAGGGAGATTTCTACTCAGCATAATGCTATTTTGTAGTTCTTTACTATACATATAAAAGATTTACAGTTAAAATCAAATAAAACAATAATTCGTTGATGAAAAAATGACAAAAGTGTCTTACTTTCTAAAGGGAAGGGTTAAATAATGAACAAACAATATAACACAAATATTTTTTTATTTGGCTTTAAAGTACCTATGAAAAAAAAATCATTCAACTCACTTCTATTTGGCATTTTTTATATATATACATTATTTTGACATTGACATCATTTTAATATAGACGGTGCATTGACTCTTAGCTGTATTCGTATTTCTTCGATGCTCTAGTTTTAATAATATTATTTATTTGGTACAAATATATTGTACTTTTACTTATAAAGAAGAATTCTAAGTATGTCAACACGACAATTCATTAGTCATATTTATTTATTTATTGTACACTGTTATAAATTACGCAAAAATAAACTTATGATAAAGAATACAGTACCTAAAATGCTATAAAAATACATGCAGTAAAAAGCATTTACAATTCAGAAAATGAGATAAAGAAAAGTTTATTCAAAAATAATCTCATACAAGCGATTTTCTTTAAACAGCACAATCTAATTCTTTATATTTTACAAAGTTTGCCCGCGGCTCCACCTGCGTGGCGATCTATTATCGCGGTAAAAAGGGTACTTTTTACCGCGATAATATGACCTTCCCTAGGGTACCATCTATCTCCTAGCTAAACTTAATTGAGATCCTTTCAGCCGTTTAGTCGTGAAACTAACTAACTAAGAAACATACTTACTTTCGCACTTATAATATATCGATGTCATTGTAAAACTTATGATAAAGTTGAAGCCCATTTCGGTCTTTGAGATACATCATGAGAATGATTGTCATGCAATAGTATGATGACGTCACCAGCGGTTTTCAGCATAGCCTTGCACCCTTTGCTGTGATGCGATGAGCAGTACCATCGACTTGTAAAATCTGTAGCTTTTACTTCAGAATACTTGTAACCTTTGATGCGGATTTGGCGTTTCCCTCGCGCCGACTTCAGAAATATTGGCTCTGGAGGGTTAAAAACATTTTTTGCGAATTAATTAGCAAAATAATTTTATAAATTATTATATGTTTTTATAATACAGGTTTAAAAAAAACTTATATTATGTTGAAGTATTATTTAGATGGGATCTTAATAAAACAAGATGGTACAAGAGTTGTAACATTATATGTATATTATACTCTAAATACGTTTCAAAATCGGGGTAAAAATAATGTAGAAATAGAACATTTATTTTAAAGTTTAATATTCCAATATTATAGCTATTCAAACTGGTAGACGCAGAGTGGACCGACGGGCTAGTGATTCCGGCTGCTGATCGCCAAGGTCAGCTTAAGACCAATAAAATTGCTGTAGAAATCATTGTAAGCGTTGTACTCTGTACCTCTATCCAGCATCGGACGTCTTTAGTTTGATGATTATTATAGCTATTTTGAAATCAGTCAACCAATTCAGAAAAAGTCCTTAAAATAAAAGGACTTTTTTAACTTTCTACTTACATTTACCGTTTCAATAATTTACTTAATAAACTTCTACCGCTTTATTAATAAACGTGGTGTAGTGTGTGAATAGTTACGCCATGCTTTGTTCTCTTTTTTCGAATGTCAAATTACACCTATTGTATTCCACGTTTGTTAGTAACGCGGCTGTAGTTTAATTACATTAAGCAGATTTATTGTAAGGTTTCAGAAAAACGCAGACCGCTATAAGTACCTGAAAAAGAAACATACCAATCAAATTTCACCTTAATAAAGAATAACTATTAATTTAATAACCATTTGCCAATTTATTTAGAAACTCAAACATTTTATATAATGTAAGTAAATTTATAGAGATAAAAATTACTTACATCTCTTTTTTATTATTGTAATTTTGTTTTAAGTATTTTTTGCTAGCCCGTGTTAGTCCAGTGTGTGTGGATTAAGATCTAAACAATCTCAGATCTCTTAATAGAGAAGAGGAGATCTGTGCTTAGCATAAGGGTCATAAGGTTGCTCTTATTATTTATTTCTTATAGAGATTAAAACTAAACCTTGTTTCATTTAATTTTTTATTCAAAAAGTAATTTTCACAATTTTAATTCTAAATATTAGTTTTTAAACTATCGCGTTACATGAAATACACTATAAGGACTCCGTTTGTGTGTTTGTTACATACGTTTGCCTCACAGACGGAGTCCTGACATCGCTTCACCAGTCAGCTTGTGACCACGGCCGATATAGCGTGGTCGCAACGTCAAGCAATCTAAAGTAAATAGTACATGATTATACCTAAAGGAGTCGCCAGCCTCGCCAGCTAGCAAGTTGATTTTATGAGTCCAAAAAGTCCAAAAGGTCATGCAAGTAAGAGCGCTAAAGACTTTTTGTTTAAGTAGTAGGTAATGGTACCCCTTCTTGGCGACACCCTTTTTAATAACTAAAGTATATTTATTTATTTATTTAAGATATAATATTGTTAAGTAAAATAATAAGGTGCATGATTGTGGCGAGAGTTGTTTTTATAAATAACACCGTTCAAGGTGTAGACGGCACCCGGGCAGCCTTGCCTGTGTCTCATACAGCGCCATCTTGTTTTATTATGCTTGTCAACTTTATTCAAGTCATGGGCGTGAAAGATGTATCCGCCAGTGATGAGATTTTGTTTTCCTTTTCTGTTTATTTCATATTTTACAACATCTGAAAGGTAAAATGTAACTTATTAGTATACGAATTTGGCGACACCCAATCGTTATATTACTATCAAATTGTGCTGTGTATGTAGTAGTAGCACTAGTATAATAGTGACTTTTTGTACGTTTTCTATCGTGCTAAAGTAACCTGTTCTTTATTTGCTATTATTTAAAGAATAAGTTTGGATGTAGGTATAAGACAGGAATTTAAGTAAAATAAAATCTGAATAATAAATATTTATTGAAGACACATTTTTGACCAGTACTGTAACCAAAATACATAACTTAGTAAATATATTGTAGATAGAAGAATAAAGTTTACAAGATATCGTAATCATCGTAAACCATTAAAATATAAAAAGGCTTAAGCGCCGAAATGTTGCTTTTGGAAAGTGTTGTTGTAATTTCTTGCTTTAAAGTTTATTTCCAAAAGGTACAATTTTGGCGCGACTGACGTCATAATGCGATCAGTCACTTCAGACAAGTATCATGACGTACGGTAGTAGAATAGAATAGAATTTAAAAAAAAGATTGACATAAATTCACGACATGAATTCTATTCGAAAAACATATCAATAATTGTTTCCCATCATATTATTATCATCAACTTGTTTGTTTTAATACTTTCCTACTACTGTTTATACCACTTTTCTAGAAAGGCTGTACTACGCACGCGAGTAATATAGACTAATTTACCTAATAACAGATTAGATAAGAATAATTTTGAAGGACTGGCGTATTCCTTATTCTTTTTGGAAAACTGTTATGCTATAATAATTTCCTATTTCCAACAAGTCAACATTTTAATTTTAAAAATCACTCTCTTTATATGTGAGTGATGACTAGATTTACTTTGAACAAACATAGCTACTGAATAAAGTGATCGCTAGGTTGCAATAATTACCTACTTACTATATATATAAAATTATATCTACTATGATAAGTTAAATATATCAATTGTATATTTTAAGGCTTTATACCTTAATCACAAGTTAGTTAGTACTTTATATGGACACCAAGTCATCCAGTTGAAGACTCAAGTTATTATTGTTGGCAGCTCCAGGAGGGTATCGTTAATCAAGTGGTCGCAATTGCCTCAAATTGTCTTTGAGGGTACCATTATACCTTTCAGTAAAAAGGTAAGACTTGGGCTTACTTATAGATTCCGATTTATCCTGAGGACCACAGCTTCAACAAGTTAGCCGTAAGATCTTTGCTGCAGCAGGATCCTTAAGGAGATTGAGAACCTTTTTACCAACTGCTACCAAAACTACGCTTGCAAACTCCTTATTATTTTCCATTTTTGACTATGCAGATGCCAGCTATCCAGATCTCACCGAAAACCAATTAGACAAACTTGAGCGTCTTCAGAATATGTGCATAAGATTCAATCTTTGGTCTACGCATGTTTCTGAATATCGTAAAAAACTCAAGTGGTTACCCATATGATTTCGCCGGAATGCTCATATCCTTTCAATGTTGTACAATATATTGTTTAACCCTTTAACACCTTTCTATCTTAAAGGACGTTTTGAGTTCCTTCATAACACTCATACGAAACTCTTACGATCGTCAGTAAACCTAAAATTGAAAATACCACAGCATTCTACGATCTTTTATGATGAATCGTTCACAGTGCAGTCTGTACGATTGTGGAACGCACTTCCGTTGCAATCTTTAGCTTTCTTCAAATCGATGGTTAAAGATCACTTCTTATCATCATAATGTACCATAATTATCTATTTATATTATACGTCATAACTCATACTTCACTCTTATAACTATATTATATTATGATTAATGAGAATATATTCAAACAATATGTATTATATTGTAGAGCATATATTTGTTTTTAATTTATGTAAATTAGTATATATAATGTAGGCCATAAGCTACCATTTCCTCTGTTAATAAGTCCATCCTGAGGTTGTCTGGAAGAGATCGCTTTTACCGATAAGACCGCACAATGTGCCTACATATTGGTAATTCTGTTGTTTCTTGTTTAAGTTATAGTACTTAAGTGGTGTACAATAAAGAATATTCTATCTATCTATCTTAAGAAATAATCATAAGATTTCTATAATTATAAATAGACTCTAAAATATTTAAAATAGATATAGTTTCAATACAACTATGTCGCAGGAGATTGATAAAACCGAGAATTTGTTCAAATCTCTTAAAAGATTCTGTGTGCATTTGAAAATAACTACTCGATATTTATTTACCACGATATTGAAATTAAGATATTTGATCATATAACCTGATCCAGTGAAAAAACAGAAATAACATCTCTAAAATATAAAAAATGAAGTAAACCAGAAATATGTCACTTATGGCGATTTTTCTATTTCTACGTATATATATCTCTATAGCAAACTGATCCCATAGGAATTTGATGAAATTCTTGTTTTTTTCTGATTCTCGTGACATGTAAGTACATTGTTTCTATTAGTTCAACCTACGAATATTTTAAAAATGAAGCCAAATATGGTGAAGGATGCGTATGGCCTCGTAAAACATGCACTTTATTATTTACAACATGTACAATTGCGTTGCACGCTTGTGTACAATGCTTAGAGCAACGCCACGTGCTCCTTAAGTAGTTCGAAGTTCTAATACAGTAGGTATATCCCTGATAGTAAAGCAGCTTCGTACCTCGTATAGAAGCTACGAATTGGAGAGGGCCTGAAACAAACAGTCGTTGAGTGAAAGTATAATGACTCTTATTTCCTGTATTTTCTTATTCAGTGTACACTTCATTTGCTCTCTCACTTTTCTTATCCTCTACTGGTATAAAACTCATTATAACTATAATGAGTTTTAAAATTTTAAAATATCATGTGCAAGCTTAAAGCTTAAACTTAAACTTAAGCTTTAAGCTTGCACATGATATTTTTAAGTATCTCATAATCTAATGTTCATTTGTGTGTAAAATAAAGAATTAATAAAGTGTCTGAATGATTTTTATTTCTTTTGCCAAATAGGTATTTCAAACCACTAATAGCATAATAAGATGTGTAACGCGCTTATTGAAATATTTGGTTAATCAGTAGTAATCACATAGTGCTTGAGCGAATGAATAATATCTGTATTGCATGGGATAAAACAAACATTGAAATTATGGATAGAAAGAATAGTCCTCGGACTCGGAGGATAAAAAAAAAACAAGATAGATAGGTTTTCTTTTTATTACCACTTGTGATTATTTTTATCTAAATCACAAGTCACAACGTTAAGTAACAACTTAATTACAAAGGGAAGTAAAAAACTGCACAATTTAAATAAAGTTAAATTTGACAAATTTACCATAAAGTAATTAGTCTTTAAAATCAAACAAGAAATCAACAAAACTAGTCAATTATTAAGTAAAAAAGGCCGTTATTGATCATTGCAAAATTATTGCAGAATGACGCGACATAACGATACCTTAAATTAGTTGTATAAAACGTAATATTTTTTTTTATAAAAAATAATAACTTTATATTATTAAAGAAAAGTTCTTTTTTATAACACATTAACTTAAACAAAAATTACAATCAAATTGCTTCAAAGTAACAGAATATAAAATACATACATAATAGTTTATTTGTACTTATACATAAAATTAAAATGGATGGGTTGATGGCATGTGGGAATCCTCCAATAGAACAATCCCTAGAGGACAATCCAAACACTATTAAGATGGATAGTGTTTGGATGGCACACGCAATTGATAACACTAAAAGAAGAACAGGAAATTGTACCACATGATCAAGGATGTCTTTTGACTGCGATCATGATGATTAACAGCATGATCTCAGCCAACAGATATCCACTGTTGGACAAGGATTTCCACAACTATCAGTCTTGCCTTGACCCTGTCTCTCAGGTGCCCGCTACCTTGTATATGATTAGCGAGTCAAATTATAATTGAGCCTAATTAAAGAATGTTGCAGGCAGCCAATGGATTAGGGCAGCTTAAAACCGAATACTTTAGCAATCCTTATTTTTCACATAGTATATACTGTCACGTTTGACATTTGACGACAAAGGTGATTGATTTAAGCTCTAACCAATTGGCTAATTGATTGATCAAGAGCCTACAGTATTCAATCGATAAGTTTAAATTGAATCAAACGTCATAGTAGATACCCATCCTATGAGGAAAATACTATACGGGGTCGTCATTAGGCCGAATGGGTAGATGGAATAAATAGAATTTAAAATTCCGCTGTGTGTGAATGTGGTTTTCTAATATAAACAACTTGGTCGTCTACAGTATGTACCACACATTTACACTGTTGTGATGATCTCCTGGAACACCTCCAAACTTTAGTGTAACCATTCTTGTGTGCATGGCCGAAGTTGTAAGTATATCCTTCGTAACTTAATAATTTACTACCTCGGCGAATTATGAATTTCGGCTCCTGTAGCACTAGTGTCCTGGAACTCCTTGATATTATACCTAAAGAACATTAAATATTAGGCTGATTAGTCTCGATGAAAAAGCTTTGTAGGTACAGCACAGGACACAGAGATATTAGCGATGTATCTGTTTTCTAATAAATATTATGGTATTTTCCCAACAAAATAAATCGTCTACACAAATTTTACATTGTGGCTTTTTCGCCTTAACACATTATAAAAAAAAAATACACTTGTATGAAATAGCTGATAAATACTGTACAAAATACTTACTTATGAGTTATATACTCACAAAAATAAATATATCTAAAACAACATAACTATCGGTAGTGGGGTAAAAAAACACCTTTGTTAATAAACAAAGATCTATTTTTTTTAGATAATTATTTATTTATTATTTTATATTATAAGTTACATTAAGTAATTTACTATATTTACACCAATTAGTTTAACCAATTAATAAAAAATCACTCGAACGGTTTAAAATTTCAGTCGTAAAATACCTCCGCATCGATGTCTACTGAAAACGCGCCCAGGAGACTGAAAGCATTGCCACATTAAATGGCAAACTTATACTTTGAGCCAAATATATACCAGCCTTCTGGTCACGTGAAGCGTCGATTAAACGCTTCGACAAATCGCATTTTGATATACCTATTATATAATGTATTATGTGAGGAAAAAATTAAAATCAATGATGAGATAGAAACAATTTATTTTTTAAATATTATAAAATATAAGAACAAGCGTGCCCATTGTAGTCAAATCTTAAAAACATCTAATAAAATTTTCACAAATGATTGTGTTCACTATAAATGCGAACAATTTTATTCTCAACAACATGAATAGATACTTTACATCCTCGAGCTAATCTTTTCGAACATCTCCATACACTTTTTATTCCACAGGAATACTTTAAGCTGAAGGTAAATCCCTCGGAGTATAGCAGCGTACTACCACGTCTTTCTATAAATTTGTACTCTGGTATGTGAAGCGCTAGAATAAAAAGACTTATTAGACATAACATTGTTTTTTTTTAAATAAAAAGATGTCGAATAAGCTTATGATCTGCTTATATACAGTAATCAGCGCAGGGCACTTGTAAACTGAAAACCTTTTTTGTGCGGTTGTGGCACACATTCTTCAAATAAAGCATTAAGCATATTAAGTACCAGCGCCAGCGCCTCGTCAAGTTTTTCCTAGGGATCTCAATTTTCTTTTTAAATAAAAATAGCCTATGTTACTCCGTAAAAATATAGCATTCTACGTATGATAGAACTTTAAAAATTGGACCGAGATTTTTGAGTTCATTCATTACACACAAACATACAAATCTTTTTACTTTATAATATTAGTATATTAGATATATAGATATATTCGCCTATTGTCTTCTTGTTTCGTTTATATATTGTACGTGTAAATATTTTTCCTACTGTTAGTATTTTTCGTCTTTATAGTGTCTCATACTTGTTACCTTGATCAATGTTTATTTTCATTTCTTGATTTTTTTAGACACACTTGCTACTTACGCTGACCCTGGGTCATTATCAAGTTTCATATCCTAGAACTTAACTAGCCACAGTGGACCGCTAGTAAGGGTAATAAATTGGCAATGATGACGTAAAAACAAATAAATAATAAAATATTTTAATTTAAATATTCAAATTTTATTTTCATATGTCTATATGGCACTACCACTTTATTAATAAACGCGGATGCCATGCTTTGTCTTCTTTTTTCGAATGGCAAATTACTGATGACAGAAAGAGAGAAATCGAAATGCAACGATTCAGCCGGTACTCCACGTTTATACATAAAGCGGTTAGACTTTACTCTGAAGTACCAGATACATGAAAAAACGTACCTATGACATAAGTTCACATCACATAAGATATAAAAGGACACACAACATAAGTAATAAAATGTAACACAAAAGGTGATTCTAAATTAATGACAATGGCGCATGGTGACTTGGGCATTTTTTATCTTCTATGGATTGTCATACATTATTGGTATTGGTTTGAAAACCATTACCAATATTTTTCCCATTCTGACCTTTTTGTATTTTTAACAGGCATGGCTCGTCTTCCTCGAGAGATATCGTTCCTGGGTCCGTTACTTATGCGAGGTTTTTTTGATTAGCGATATCTATGTTAATCGGGGTCTGTTACGGCTTTATGGTATTTTTCTATCCAACTGTATTGCGCTTTAAAAATCTGGCAAAGACCGAATGTGTGGCAATGTGAGAGAGGCCAGTTGACATGATGCATCAAGCCTCTCACCCGCACCCTTCCACGGAGGAACAGCGTCTCCAGTGTACCCAGACGTATTCACTGGTGACGGAGCCTACGTAGCCGTTAGAAATACCATTAATGTCATGTCAAGTTCCGGTGGTCCACCCGCAGAAGCTGATGCACATGAAGGTTTACTTTTCAAAAAAGGCCAGTTGGGATGATAATGATATCTGGCAAATCTATGGCGGATGGCTATGAGTATTTCGAATATTGACAATCATGTCGTTGACAGTATGTAATGTTACTTTACAACCCTTTGAAAGTCTTTTAGAACACCTCCACATGGTCTTCAATGTTCCATGACACACCACGTTGTAAGTATAGCCTTGGAAATACAACAACTTTGTACCGCGCCGGAATACGTATGAGGGACTGCCATAATCTAAAAAAAAAAATTAGGACAAATGAAATCTTAAATGCAGATTGGTGACAAATGACGAATGAATGTAGCCTTTAACACAAAGGCTTTGCTTTTCTGTACGGTGTAGGTCCTTTCCCAGTCTGACTTGCTCGCTTGTATGGTACGTAATAGGTGACACAATAAAACAATAAGAAAATATTTAATTTATTTAAGCTTATGACTATACAAGTGACTAATAACATATTTTGCAAGATCAGATTGTGCGGTTATTTTACCGCGAAATTATTTAGCACATAGAGAAAAAAATGCGTGCGAACATGGAAAATTGTACCTATATTTGCAGTTTATTTATTAATGATAAACAATTTCATTTTAATACATTCTAATAGTATAGACGAAAGGCCAAGTTGTGGTTTCCGAAATGAGATATCTCTGTATTTTTGGGAAACGGTCACCCATGTATCCGTAGATTTGATTGCTCTCTTGGTCTATTGACACATGGGACAAAACTTCGTGATTTATAAATATTTATTCCGAGTCTGGGTGTAATTTATGTCTGTGAATTGTATGTTTGTAAAGTCCCACGCGACACAGGGCACTAGGGCTTGCGTCCTAGTGCGGGAGTTGTTAACAAATAAACATATATATATACTGATCGCGACAACCTCTCAGGTGTTATTATTAACAGCTAGTTATAATAATAATTAGAAAACTATAAAAAAATGACTTAAATCGGCAAATATATTCTCAGGTTATGGCGTGACCAGGGGAAGATAGAAGATTATTCTGGATCATGGCTATGCGAGTTTTTTATTAAAGAAACTTTTTCATCTACCGTAAATACGGTCACTTTACAGTTTCGGGATCCAGATTTAGAACATCGCCAAAGAGTTTTATTATCGCTGACATAAACGAAGCTGTATGTGTAACCTTTGTAGCTTAACAGCTTGCTACCACGGCGGTAAACATAAGTAAGTCCTTCTTTTTCAGACTCTGAAATTAAAATAATGAATAATAAAATAACAAACTCAAGAAAAATAAAAGTAAAATTAAAAATAAATTCTTAGTTTTTTGAGGTAAATAGTGTACACTCTGTTTCAGGGACCAGTGTCTTTACAAGTACGTGTCTACATATTTTTTTATACATCCAAGGTGGCAAACAAGCATACGGCCCAACTGATGGTTAGCAGTTATCGAAGCCTATGGACGCTTGCAACACTGGGGGTATCACTCGCGCGTTGCTGACCCTTTAAAAAAATAATAGTTCTATTTATTCAATTTAATTCATGAATTGCCAATTGACAAAACTTGGTGTCATCTTCCTTTTTTTATTTCATCTATCCTTTTAAATAGCTATCTATATACCGTAAGACCTACTTTTTCTTGAAAAAATATATTATACAATTTAATTATAAATTAAAAAAATATATATTATAAAAAGTTTATTGTTTCCCAGTTATAGTCCGGGCGATGGCAGTGTGAATTACAAATAAAAGCAATATTATCTTGTATAGTGTGTAGTGTCACTTTACAACCAAGTGAACTTCGTTTTGAACACTTCCACATAGTCTTCGATACTCCACGTCTCCACACACTGTAGGTGAAACCCTCGTAGCTTAGCAGTCTTTTACCGCGGCGAACTACGTACGTTGCAATTCCAAGAGCTTGAAAAAAGGCGTAACTCAAAATTAGTTTGGTGAGGAGCTTTTAAAAATATATTCTAATTAATAATTATGAATTACTAGTGTCTTCATAGTGCTCACTTGTGTTCCAAGATCCCAGGGCCGCCAAACTTCACCTATTTTCTCATGGTCAAAAAGTGTGTAATAAAGAAGTGTTTCTATGAAAGAAAGAAAGAAAAAAAGGCAGATTTTTCAAATGTTTTATAAATATAATATAATATTAGTTTAATATTTAACACTGCCTAACACTTTCACCAGGGGCTTAAAATACCCAAAAACATAGTTAAACTTAACTTATTTACTCATGCTTGATTTTTATAATTATATACATATCTTATACGGCATTACGTGTTATACAATGTAATAGTTTAACTGTCTAGTAACTTTGTTATTTGCCACTTGATCTGACCTATAATTTATTTACCAGTTAGCCTTAATTGCAGATTTTGAAACACAAACGATGACTTTACTTGGATATTGTGAAAAAGGCCCTTGATCTTGTTACGTTCATTTTTTTTCAAAGAAACACCAATTCAATGCAGAAACACTTTAATTGAATAAATACAAATACTCTTTTCTTATCACATATTACTTATTTTTATATAAAAATATATACATACACAATCTTTTTTATATTTCTTCAGGCAAATTCTGAATTGTTTAATAATTCTAACGTAAGTAAGTATGTACTAATTTATAAATATGTAGTAATATTTTGTATACGCTGTAGCCATTTGTGAAATAGACCACAATCATGGATAAGTCAAGTGGATCATTTCTTGAAATTCTATGAAATGTTATGCTGCGAGTATCTATTACTACACTACATTAACCGATGGCATTTCATGAAATGATCCACCGAGTCATGATGTGATCAATTTAATGTATTGACTACATCATTTTATATTGTGCAGTTATTGGGCATTGGATTTCATCTCCTATTAAAATGCTCGTCTCATAAGAATTAGTTTAAATAATAACATAACATATTATGTTTAGGCTCCCTTACGTTGCTTCAGCTATATTAGATCCCATGTCATAGAGGGCTAGCCTATTATCAGACTTCAGGCTGACTGAACATTTTTCATCTTAAAATCCCAATACAACCTAATTATTTATTAATATACAAATTATGTATTTATTTATTTTTATCTTATAATTGAAAATATCACACTTTATGTATAGTTTTAATCAAATATCCATCAGCGTTATTAAAACTAGGAAATTAAAATGAATAAATTAAGTTTATTTAACTGAATTTAATAAATTTTACACTTATGCTTGTTTGCCACCTAAGTTGTATAAAAAAAATTATACGACTTAATAAATTCATTATTCGTAGTTTTGGTATCGTTTTTTTAAATAAAAGGATTGAAAAAATTAAGTAATCTTAATATAAACTCGATATCACATAATTTCCGGACTTAAATTTACTATCATAGATACAGTCAGGCATACATTATAAAAACAATTCAATATAGAAATGCTGAGGTAACTTATAATAGAATCACAATTCACTGTGTAACCAGATGGTCTATCTTAGAAGATTACACAATCTATGTTTAGGCCTGGCATTCCTGTTAAATCTACCGCCAATATTTTGTGCTAATAATATATGAATATTAATTATGTTATCCACGATAAAATGTCAGCTAAATGCGCAACCACTTAGTAGAAATACCAGCCTAATAACTTTTAATAGAAAAATTAACCGACTTCAATGGAAACTTCACTAGCTTCCTATGTATCAATCTATATATAGCTTGGTATTTTATAATGTAAGACAATATTGTGTACACTTAAATTTCCCAGAAAAATATGCAGCCGAAAAGCCAAAAATTTCATACAAATTGGATTAGTAGTTTTTGTCAAAACCTTGAAATAAATACATACAGTAAAGCGTCGATAAGCTTTAAGAACTGCTTACTATCCGAAGTGGTAGTTTACCACCCCAGAAGTATAAAAAAGTAGCGGTAGGGTCAAACCGGAAACCACCTTTTTGAAGTCAGTTAAAAATCAAATTAATTTACTAATTAATGGTTATGGCAATTTTTAAAAGCAACAATAAAACCATCTAGCAGGTGAACTTTTACTTTACATCGACGGGAGAGAGTTTTCGAACATCTCCACACAGTTTTCGGTCCACAAGAATACACAAAGCTGTAGGTAAAGCCCTTGTGACTTAACAATTTTGTGCCGCGGCGATCTATAATCGTTGGGCGTTCTGAAATGTAAAAATAAAGTTAAAATCCCAAAATTTTGAAAGTTTTGGTATGGCAGAAATCAACTATCCAGTGACTTTTATATATTTTAATTGATTTACTTTTGTTTCCAAAAATGGTAGATTATAATACCAAAAACATACGAGTATTATGCGGTCGTAGCTTAAGATAAAAGACAGTCGTGTTAATCATAAAATGGCGAATCATGATTATGTATATTTCGTTTACGTACAACTCGATTGTCGACAGTATATATGTATAGTTACACGACACCTACGGATGAGGTACTCAGAACACCTCCATTGTGTCTTCAGGCCATTGGTTCTTTTAAAGCTGTACGTATAACGATTATAGCTCAAAACTCTTCTGCCTCGGTCAACTACGAATGATACCAGATCTAAAATTAAGGCAGTACAGGCAATAAGTACATTGATGCAAAAAACGGTAACAATTTTTTTATTTATCTTTCACCTTCCATTCATTACTTTACGTAGATTTCCTTAGCGTATATCCTATTTTTGCAATTCCAAAAAGCGTCCACCAATGTATAGTAAGTAAATAATTTTTGTTCGTAAATCTCTGATACTGTGCTCTACAGTAGGTACTCTTCAAACTGGGATGAAGAACACTCGTATAGATCTGCCTAAATCTATTTGATACCACAATAATAACATGTATGTAATATTATGTTGATCACTGTGGTAGCAACAATAATGCCATGGCTCTACAATACATCATGAGTTCATGAGGGATTCTTAAGTTGGATGTGAAAAACATTTCCACCTTCAAAACATCTTTGAATATCAAATACAATTCCGTATTGATAAATACGGAATTGTATTTGATATTCAAGGTTTTCTTTTTAAGATTATTATTAATTATAACATTGTGCTGTTGGAAATTTTAATAAAGACTACATGTAAATAATACATGTACTTACCTACTTAACGAATGATAAATATTTATAAAGTACAATTTATCACTAATTTCATGTCGGTACTATTCTAATATTTATTATACTCGTATATTACTATTCTTAGCTATTAATTCTTCGTGAAGTTGTGGACCACTATAACTTTTGTTGTTCTTATTTCTATCATCATATGTCTTGACAATGTAAGAACATATTTTTTTATAATGTCCTCTTAATTGAATTTCGGTTACGGCAGCTAATCTCGACGGAGTGTGTGCGACAACACAGGTACACTCTGTTTGCCCTCATTCTCGTAGTCCGATAGAACGGCAATCGGATGCGACTGGAGAGAGATCAGGTGTAGGACCAACGGCTATACTTGCTTTATTCCGGATTTTTTACCGGACACCGCCAACAGCCAAACTTTGGGAATTTATTGTAAATTTCATGTAAGAAAAATTCAAGATACAATTTTTTTTATATGGTCATTTTAAACCAAAATATTAGATTTAAGTTTAAAAAATATAAAACAGAAGAAACATTTCATTATATTTTTTAATATTCAATTAGCAAATAAAGAGATAGGTACAAAACAGAGTATAATAAAAATCACAATTAAATTCCTTTGAGACTCGGGTACACTTAGGCGAAAGTGCTCAATATAGCTAAATGTATATTAATAATGATACTTATATAAATTATCACAGATATAAACGGATCGTTATACGTCAACCATTTAACATTTAAAAATTTTATTACATAGAAAATATAAAATTTTACACATAAATAAAATAATATTACATAAATAAAAATCTAATGCACAAAAAGTCAAAAGAAATGTTTAATTCTTAATAAAAAAAAATCAACAATCATATTACCAACAACAACCATGGTTACATGTTTGCTGGCATTTATTTTTCTTGCCAATGATCTAGTATTTCTTTGCCTGAAAGTAAACTAGACATTCTGCTACCTAATATTGGTTTTATAGATTAGCATTTTTCTCGGACGGAGTACATGTTACCTTGAGTTACCAGCCTTTCTAGACAAGTGGCATAAAGAAAGAATAGAATAGAAAGCAAATGTATGTTGTAATGTGTCAGTTTACAACATAATGTAGTAAACTTTTTTGGGCCGTTTGGGGTGGAGACTGTATGTTCATGGGATCCGAGTACTCGTTTCCTTTACAGAGACCCAGCGAAACGACTGATCGACGCTTCGCGTGATGAAGTCAGCCCGGCTTGTACTCGTATCTCAAACAGAGAATAAGCATTGCCATTCAACGTGGCAATGCCGCCAGCTTTCTGGGCACGTTCCCAGTAGTCAGTGATGTTGAGGAATATTTCGACGTTTAAGCAACAGTCTTAGTTTGTATAGTTTTTCTTTTTTTTGTATTTAAGTTTAAATTAGTTTTATGTTTTTATATATATATAGGTAGTAATAAAATGTATATATGTAATTGATTTGCTTAAATAAATGTTTAGTTCTTATGTAGTAAACTGACGTCAAATCCCATACATTATTTGTTTTAAATTCTATTCTACTACCGTTTATACCACTTGTCTAGAGGTGCAGAACTCAGGTCTACAAAACCTATTATACCCTGTTGTATAACAAAAGTTAGTTTTCGGCGATTAAAACATAGACTTTGGGTGCGCATGCGACTTAATAACACGTATGTTGGTATTTTTTTACATTCCAGTTTTCATTAATTTCCTACAAGCTGGATTCTTGTATTTATGTAGATCTTGAATACGTCATACTTTTTTTTTAAAGTCTAGTCCCGCCCTAGAGAACAAGCTCTGTGTCGCGGGGGTCTTTACAAACATACAATTAACGGACACAAATTACACCCAGACTCAGAACAATTCTTTGTGGGTCACACAAAGTGTTATCCTGTGTGGGACTATACGATACTGCGGCCACTGGACCACCGAGGCAGTCATTACGAATGGTATAAATTTTTTTATACATCTCCCGTGTCCGAGGTCTGTGTTGCGGGGAACTTTATAAACATACTATTCACGAATACAATGTACACCTAGACTAGGAACAAACATTTATGGATCAAACTAAGCTTCACTTAATAATGCGAACACTGCGCAATAATCGTGGTCAGTTAATAGTAGTCGCTTTAAGGTTTCTTCTCTAGTAAGTATTTTTTTCTGATACTCCTTTGGACGCGGTTGTGTATGACAATGCACATTGTTAGCTACAGACACTTTATTGTTTATGGTGTACAAGTGAGCTCTGCACCCGTAAATAGTATGAGTGGAACATTGCCATCGCATTTTTGGAAGATTATTGTTATATTTGCTTATCTTCTTTGAAAACCGGTAGCCATCCATCACTATGATCTGAGATCCGGTCTTAGTAGTAATGACCTCGTATTTAGGAATAGCTGAAAAAGAAATAGAAATTAAACAGCATGGCTTAAATCATCACCTAGGCTGAAAGACGTTAACTGCTGGACATAGGCCTCTCTCAAAGATTTCCAAAACCAACCTTGACCATCGGCCGACTGCACCTGCACTACGAATCAGAATCAGAATAAAATTTATTTGCCTACTTTGTGTATTATATGCACTACGAATAGGTCTATTTTGTTGAAGGCCTGTCCACGCTGTTTAAATAGTAGTAACCAATAGAATATAAGCAACAATCTATTACTTTATTTTTTAATTTTTATACTACCAAGGTGGCTAACAAGCATACGGCCCGCCTGGTAGGCAGTTACCGTAGCCTATGGACGTTTGCAACACCAGAGTTGTCACTCACGCGTTGCCGACCCTTTAAAAACCTTATACCGCCTTTTTGGAAGAACCCCATGCTATAGTCTCTTGGGAAAACCTCGGCAGCTCAGTTCTCAGAGTGTGGTTCGGTTAGTACTGAGTGCTATGATTTATTTCCTGACTGCCAAAAAGAGGGTTATATATTTCATTTGTCGGGTAATTAAATAGCCTATGACACTCACAAATAACGTGGCTTTCTATTGGGAAAAGAAGGTTGAGTAGATCCAAAGATTACCTCCTACAACCTTACAAACTTTACCTCTTTATATTATTAGTATAAATAAGAATAAATTAACGTATACCGCTGTGGCACGGATATAAACCAGCATTCATATACAAAAACAAAACTTATATAAATAAACATATTCAATGAAAGCGAATCTATTTAAGCAATTTTAATCCTAAGAAGGGTTAAAATGTGAACGTTGTCGAGCATCTCTTTACTTTTAGGATAAGGGAAAGATCTAGAAACACCACCTCGTCGAAGAGGGAATCAAACGTATAAAAGATAGCCAGTATTGTTGAATATCAGTTAACAATAACATACATCATAAACTATTCGACCAAATGCGTAAAGGTCAAAAGAACAAGGGTAACACGTCAAAATAATACTGAAGCGAAGGATAAATACTTTACAATACAAATGTATTTATTTATTAGTCAAAAGTTTAACCGACTAACATTTTTTTAGAAGAAGCTATAATTTATTTACATACAAATTTAAAAAATTAATAAATTTTTGAAAAATTTCATTATCACAATATTTTCTATTAACAATTCAATATTATATACAATGAGTAATATGTATAAACTATACTACATATAATTTTAAAAGCCCCTGACACAAAAAAACCTATAAAAAGTAAACAACCGAACAGTTTTTGATATAAACATGTATAGAAAAACCTGCATCCAAATCGGTTCACCTGTTTAAACGCTTCATTGTCACAGACAGACACACATACATACATAGCGGTCAAACTTATTACACCCCCTTTTGCAAGGGTTTAAAATCAGTAGGTACGATCAGTTTTAGTAATTAAAGGTGTTGAGTGGTTATGGTGATTGTATACAAAAATGAGTTCATCCTGAAATGTATGCAACAACGCTTTGCAGCCTAAGTAACTATGTGTTGAACACCGCCATTGTATTTTAGACATTTCATGAGCGTTAGACCTCTTCCTCTGAGAAAATCTATAGCCATTTAGTGATATCAGCCGGGTACCTCTGATAGACTTCACGAATTTAAATTCATATATACCTGTAAATGTGAATATATGATTATTAGAAAGGTCAAAAACAAAAGGTCTTGGAATTAGTTGCATTATATAGTTGTTTGTTTAATTTAGAATAAATTACCTTAGTACATAAGTTCTAATTTGTGACGTGAGGCACATTGTGAATTCTAGTGATAATTCTGTACTTCCTTTTTTCTTTGTTTATTTATTTAGTAGCAAAACGTTAAATTTTACAATAAAAATTGTCACTATTCACATATTGCCTTATTCTTTAATAGCAATATGTAAATTAACGCAGACTTAAACACCATACTTTTTTTTTCTCTCGCACGACCAGTACTAAGTACGATTACCTTATTTTAACAATTAAGTAAGTAGGTATCGTGTTTTGACTGCATCAGCTTGCATGCTATCATACTTGTATTTTACAAAAGATTGTAACTATCTGGCGTTTAAAAAGAGTGGCCTGAGTTTCTTGCTAGTTCTTCTCAGGGCTTCACGTCAGCGAACTAGCCGTAGGTAAATTTTGCTGACATCATCTTTCTTGGCTTATTCATAATTTATGACCTTCATAAGTGTTACTTTGTAACCTAAATGAATAAATGAATTTTGAGTTTGAATAATCTTTATTTGCACAGAAAAACCTTATACAACACATGATATTTATATATTTATACAAAATTATATAAATACAATATTATTTATAAAAATTAAGAACCTTTCAATAAAAAATATCAAGAATGACACTTAAGAACAATTTATACAAATTAAGAACCTTTCAATGATTCTTTTTTTTTAAGATTTATTTACATTCGTATTTATGAAAAGGTTTCATTGCGACAATAATTAAAACAGCTACAATATATATTATGTACTTATAATAAAAACTATAAGACCTGAAAATATTGAAAATCTTACACTTAAAATAATAAATTGATTAACTTATTTAGTAATTATTAAGTTAATCAATCTTTGACTTCGTCTGTGCTTGATTTTCGTCAAGTAGTGTTGCCGTTGAGGTAAAACAAAATAATTTTAATTAAATTTATTATTTATAAAATTTATGTGATATAAATCTTAGCCATAAGACGTCCACTGCAGGACATAGGCCTCTCCCAAGGTTTTCCACATCACTCGGTCCTGAGCTGACCTTGTCCACCGGTTGGTTATGTGATATAATCGCAACATAAATGACTTATCAACAATATTTCAATAAATTTAACTCACACAGCATATTCTGCTTTCGGTATACATCCTATAATAATATATTTAATATACTCTCATTGTTCAACAATCTAGCATACCGCCTGATAATATGCAATAAGCCCAAGGACATTTGCAATACCTAAGTATATTTTACAGTATATATCACAGGTCTCAAATCTCTTGCCAATGCTTCTTGTGGCCCCTACCCTAGTCAGTGAATTGGCTGTAGGAAAAAAGTATGCTGGCATTTGTATCTATGACGTTCATAAGTATCATGTATTTGATCTAAATGAATTAATGAGTTTGACTTTGACTTAAGGGCACAGAAAAACCGCTGCCTGCCGTCAAGTTTAAGAGAGGTAGAGGTAGGTAAGAGAGGTAGTCTACACACAGCAGTGTAGTTGTGTTCCTGTGTGTGAGTACAGGTCTCCAGCGCTAATTTAGGGATGCGTTTTGAAATAAACGTATTCCTATCCCAGGGATACTCCCATCCTTGGTGTAAAAAAAATTGGTTGGCAACACGCAAGTGATACCTCTGGTATTGAAAGCGTCCATAGGCTACGGTAACTGCTTAACAGTATGCTTGTTTGCCACACAAGTAGTATAAAAAAAATTAAAAAAATGGTGTTCACTTTAAATAACCTTTGAAAAAGATAAAGTAGATGGTTGAAATTTAGTTTTTTCTACATTATTTCTTTTATCTTTTGAGCCTCTTTATTTATTACATTCTTCGACGTCTTTTTTCCTTTTTCTTTGATTGAACATAAGCTTTATATTCATCTACATAATTCTGGCCATGTTTTCTTTTGAGGTGAGTTAAAAAGTTTGATGTAACTTGATTATATCCCTTGACATTGTTAGAACATTTGGTACACATTGCCACTGTATAATTATTTGTCGATTTTTCCGGCAAATATTTAAAATATTTACCATCAAGTATTATGAGACTTGCACTCGCAGATGGATGTTTTGGTTGGTCAGCCGCGTCGTTGTTATCTGGAAAGTCGATAAATATATTATTAGGTACTTTTACCGTCACACAAACTTTCACTTTCTTGTCGCAATTAAGTGGCAATGGGTAAGGCTGATAGGTCGCAGAACCGTTTGGCTGTTGGGTCAGAAAGGCTCTAGAGTGAAGACAAGACGCAGCGTGGGCAAGCCTCCAACAAAGTGGACCAACGACTCGATTACAGGCAGCAAATGGATGAGATCAGCTTAGGACCGAGTGCTGTGGAAATCTTTAGAGTAACCTATTCCCAGTAGTGGATAGTTTTTTTGGCTGAATAGATAAATATAAGATTGGTCGTTATTGTAATGTTCATCTTCAGATTCATATTATTCAGATTTTCTTTCAGTAAATACTGAAAGAAAATCTGACAAAATAAAACTGTATTATATCTTGGTATGTAAACCAGTCGCGGTCATCGATTTAAAAATATTTCCAGAACGGTATCCAATCTAAAGCTTTCAAATTTTTATAATTTATTGAAAATTATTATTTACTACTACAAGCGGTGGTGGCCGAGTGGGAAAGTAACCGACTTGCACGCAAGAGGTGCGAGTTCGATCCTGGGCAGTACCAATGTGAATTTCACTTTGTGGAGTTTATATGTACGAATCAAATGATTCGCCATCTGTTAACGGTGAAGGAAAACATCGTGAGGAAACCCACATGTCTTAGAAGAAAATTCTAAAGACATGTCAGATTCACCAACCCGCATTAGGCCAGCGTGTGTGAATTAATGCCTAAAGGAACCCTCTCTCTCTCTTGATAGAGGAGAGGAGACCCGTGCCCAGCAGTGGGACATATTTATTTTTATTTATTTAGAATTTATGCACACAATGTACAATGGTGGGCTTAATGCCAAAGGCATTCTCTACCAGCCAACCTTAGGGTGATGCAGAGATAAACGAAGTAGGTGCAAGATTCGAAAGTAAAATAAGAAAATTATTTCAATATTAAACTAAAACAGAATATGTTCAAATAGACTTACTTATAATAATACAATTACATAAACTACATGATACACTAACTACACATATATAAATAAATATACAAGTATATAAATAATAGATACATAATATATACTATACTACTAGTGTGATGATCCTGCCAGTCCGTCGAAGAGGAGATCCCGAACTTTCAGTTTAAACATATATTTGCTAGTTGCCATCCTGACCTCAAGAGGGAGCGCATTCCAAAGCAAGACAGACTGTATAAAGAAGGAGGAGTGTACAAAATCAGAAGTGTGAGAGGGACAAGCAAGAAGTAGATTATTAGAAGAACGTAGTTTACGATCATGCACTGAGCATAGATATTGAAAATAGGAATTTAAGTAACTAGGAGGGGACGGTGAATGTAGAAAAGAAAATAAAGTCGTGAGGGCTCGCAAATTTCGGCGCTGCCGAATGGGTAGCCATCTCAGCTCAGAACGAAAGGAAGAGACATGATCGTATTTACGAAGATTAAAAATGAATCGAATGCAGTTATTGAGAAGACGGTCGTATTTATTGAGCAGATCTGCATTCAGGTCGAAATAACAAACATCAGCATAATCAATTATAGGGAAGATTAAAGTCTGCACAATCATCGTTTTGGTCTTAGATGGTAGAAAGTTCTTCAAGCGATATAAGGCACGAAGGGTACCAGTAACTCTTTTGCTAACACTGGTGACTTGGGCTTGCCAGTTTAGGTTTGAGTCGATAAATAAACCAAGATCTTTTACGGTTTGGCTAAAAGGAATAGTCGACCCATCAAAAACAACTGAAGGCAGGTCTTCAACATTTAATCTGCCTACCAGCCTAGTACTACCTACGATAATGGCCTGGCATTTGGTAGGGTTCACAGATAAACCAAATTTGCTAGACCAACATTTTATAGCTTCCAAGTCAGCATTAATGTCAGCAATCGCCACTGACACACTGTCAGTGCTAGCTTTAGAATACAGTTGCAAGTCGTCGGCATAAAGATGATACGCGCACTGAAGATTAGGAGTCAAGAAGTTAATAAATATAGAAAACAGTAGAGGAGAAAGAATGCCACCTTGAGGGACACCAGAGTTTAGGTCACACCAGTCAGATGTAGAATCCTCGGAGCGGACCAACTGCCGACGTCCCTGAAGATAAGATGAAAACCATTCCAGTGCCACTGGGGAAACCATAAGATGGGAGAGGATAGATAGCAGGATCTCGTGGCTGACGGTATTAAAGGCATTAGAGAAATCGACCAAAGCCACAACGGTGACTTTAGTTTCCTCCATGCCTGCTCTAATATCGCCAGTCACTTTAAGAAGAGCGGACGTGGTGCTGTGACCGGGCCTGAATCCGGATTGCACGGGACTCAATAATTTATTACGGAGCACAAACTGCGACAGCTGTTTCTGAACACAGGCCTCGGCCACTTTCGATAGAAACGGGAGAATAGAAATAGGTCTGAAGTGATTAGGAGCAGAAGGATTGGGAATCTTAGGGAGAGGAATAATAAAAGCATTACGCCACAATGCCGGAAACTGCCCAGATTCCAAGGAGAAATTCACAATGTGTGAAATTACGGGGACGAGAAATTCTAAAATCTGGGCAATCATACGGCGGCTAATGCCATCACAACCTACAGCATTGGACGTGATAGAGAGGATTATCTTTCTGATTTCACCCGGTGACACTGGAGAAAAATTAAAAGGATTGTCAATATTGGGACTAGGTATGGCAGCTATAAAATCCAGAGTACGACACCTGGTTTGATGATCAAGTAAAATTGATGAGGTGAAATGTTGATTGATCTCATCCAAATCAACTATCGTCTGAGGATCAGAGCTTCTCTGTTTGCCGATACCTAGGGTTCCAAGAAACCTCCAGATATCAGCAGGAGATGAGGAATTGATATTACTGATAATGTGGCGGCGTTTTGCATTACGTATTATCTGATTACACCGATTTCTTGCAACTTTAAAACGACCCCAGTTGTCGTCAGAGCGGTCCCTTCTGTACCTGCGAAAAGCCTTATCCCTGACCCGCATCGCCATTCGAACGCCAGTGGACATCCATGGAGCTGGTGGTCGCTTAACCTTGATTTTCTTGATAGGTGCATGAACGTTATAGAGATTAAGGACGACGTCATTGAAAATTTTTACCTTTTCGTCTACTGTAGGTGCCGCTATTAGATGTGACCAATCAAGTTTTGCAGCATCCCTGCATAAGCTGTCCACGTCCATACGTCCAAAACAACGAGTGTGCAGAACCTTAGGTCGTGATTTGGGAGGTTTTAGATTGTAGGAGAGAAAAAGGAGATCATGACGGGAGAAACCGGGAGCTGGGATTTGACCGTGGGATCGAACTAAGGAGGGAGCAGAAGCAAGGATAATATCTAACCATGTATCAGCTCCTTCAGCGTTGCGATGAGTCGCTTGCAGGGGCAATACATGTAGACAGGAGGAATCTATAATTTTGAGGAGTTTACGGGATCGGAAGGAAGATTGAACCAAGAGATCGGTGTTAAAGTCACCCATGATGATGTGATGTTGATATTCCGACCCTAAAGATTCCAGAATCAATTCGAGACTGGAGAAGTAATCAATGGTGGGTGGACAATAGACAACCCCTAGAACGACTTTGGCCCCATTGACACAAACCTCGAGAAACAGGAATTCCGCAGTTGAGTTAGAAGGAGATGATGCAAGAATTTTAAAGTGAAAGTTACTACGTAGATAGATTGCCACTCCACCCCCTCTCCGACCGACCCGATCATTTCTGATCAGAATAAAGCCAGGTAGGGGGTAAGTGGTGGAAGGAAGATGAGGCCTTAAGCCAGCTCTCTGAAATCAGGATGGCATGAGCATTAGTATTTGAGAAGGCTTCGTAACAATCGCTAAAGTGACTGGGTATACTTTGAGCGTTGATGTGACAGACGTTAAATAATCTACCAGGTAGTTGATTAAACGTCCGCCGCACAAAGTCACCCAGCGTCTCAGTAACCGAACAAAAACTATCGTCACTCGACAGACTAACGGACTCATTGGCAGAGTGATACAAATCATCATCGGAATACAACATATAAATATATTTAAAATATATATATATATATATATATATATATATGAATATACTTTTTGGATATAAATAAATACTAATTCGGGAAGAGGCAATGCAACTGTCTCTGCACCACCCGCCAGCCTACTGTATCATATATTACAAAACATATAAAAAACCGAACTGAACTAAATATTTACATTGTATAAGAAAAAAAACAAATATACAACACGTTATACAAAAGAAACATAATTTAAAAAAAAAATTATATATAAAAAAAACAAACTTAAAACGTGCTTGAGAATTGACCTCTTATTAATTATTGAAGCACAACTTAAACACACCAAAAGAATCGGAACGCGACTTTTCAACGTTGTGTCAACTTGACAATACTTGACGTTTGACATTTAGTAACAAAATAACATGAACATTAAAAACATTTGTGGGTATAAAATAATTGCTAGTAAAGAAGAGAAGAAATACCTGTTACTATAAATACTTGTGAAGATTACGCATAGTAGAGAAATATAGATAGATAATTGACATGGCGATTCCGTAATTTATAATCAAAACAAAAACAAGACAGACACTTAGAGGTAGAAAGAGAGTAAACTATTGCCGAAAGATTAATTAGGACGGACCGCGGGTTTATTTACACCTGACGACGAACCTGCAACTCCGGCGCCACTCCTGGTTGCAACTGCAGAGGCGTTACTAGAGGCCTTCGGATGTTTTTCCATTATGGGGTCGAGCTCCTCCAAAGATGTTATTTTGTAACGGGTTCCATCGGGTGCTCTCACCATTATGCTGCCGTCCTGTGTCCAAACCGCCCTCATACCGAAGTGCTGGCGAGCCTTGATGAAGACAACTTGACGGGGTTTCGTCAGGAATTCTCTTAGTGAGATAGCTGAACCCTTTAACTTAGATCTAGCTCTCCAGATGTCCGATCTAAGCTTGATGTCCGAGAATCGCACCAGTATAGGACGAGAGTGCTCCTTCCTTTGGGCACCAATCCGGTGACACAGCAAGATGTTAGCAGCAGATATAGCACTCAGACCCAGCTTCTGTCGAGCAATGTCTAAGACGATACTGGGACAATCCTCCCTATCAGCCTCAGTGACTCCCAAGAAGATGATCGCCTTCCGCCTATGTCTTGTCTCTATACCGTCAATTGCTCTGTGACATTCATTGATCTGGCTGCGTAGCAAGCTGAGCATTTTGAACATCAGCTCTCTGAATGTTCGAAATTCGTCTGCAACCCTAGCAACAGTGTCTTTGGCAGATCCTCCGCTGTTCAGCTGTGCTTCAAGCTCTGCCATTCTTTTAGTGAAGCAATCCTCCAAGCTCTTTTGGGCAGATTCAATCTCACTTAGTTGTGACATTTTTAGGTTAAGTTTTGTGATATATGTAAAGTTGCTGGCAGGTGGTGATGTTAAGACTTTAGGTCACATATAAAGTGATGATAATGTTAGTGCCTAATTATTGGACTTTAATATATACTTTTATTCACTTTTGTTATTAAAATACTGGTAAGTTTTAATTTAAATATACTTTATAAAAATATGTATGTGTCAACTTATTTGCACCTACCACCAAAAAAAAAACAAAAAAAAACATATATGGGTTGCTATTATTATTATATATATTATATACTTAAAGTCTCATCTATGTTGGTATAACTTAAAAATATGTTAGTTCTATAAATAGATCCTTAATACTAGTGACTTGATTCCCGTGATTCCCTACCGTACTCACGTCTAACACTGTAGCGATTAACATAATTATTTTAATGTAAACAACTGGCATGTTGTTTTAGACGTTTTAATTGTTTGTGATTGTTGGTTGTACAATATTATAAACTAATATTTACTATTTAGAAAACGCTGGCGTGACGACCTAGATACATATGAGAAAGATTGGTGAAATAAGTCATGGATTGACGGGAATAAAGGTCAATGGTCATTGCTCATCAGTGGGACAGTACAGGCTAACAAAAATAAAAAAATACTATGATATACTTTGGGTATTAACACGATTATGCTTTGCTTTAGGTTGATTAAAGTTAGCTTAGTCAGATATAACTTCGATCGAAACGTAATAATAGATATAAAGAATAATATTATATTTTCTTGTTAATCACTCCCCTCAATTAATTTTATTTATTTGTAAACACCCATGCATAGTCAGGGCAGATATCTCTAGTTTTGTATAAATCGCACACCAAAGAATCAGATCACCAGATCAACAAAGGCCTAAGTACGAATACGTAAATATTTTTCCTTTTTCTGTTTGTGAATTCAACTTACGCCTTTGTTTCCTTGGGTGTGCGAAATTAACCAGTGCGAAGCCAGAGTGGATCGTTAGTTTTATGAAAAGGTGCCGGTTGAGGATGATTATGATTATTATTAACTATTATAACATTATCAAAAATAGTGAACAACTGCGCTTTACACCCCTTACGGTTGTGAGTAGAACATCTCCATTGCATCTTTTGACTGGGATTCCGACTGATCTTCTCCCTCATAGAGAATCTATAACCACCAATCAGTAGTAAACGACGTTGTGTTCTTGTAGATTTTACAAATTCGTATTGTTGTGATCCTGAAATAAACGTTTCTTAAAATTATTCCAGCTATGTGTACAAATATCTTAAGTTGAGATACCTTAAAGCTATATATTGTTAACTGAGCAATTTCAATGGTGATCGAGATGCACGCATTAGTTTATTTCTAAGCCAAATAAAGCTCAGTGTTGTACAACATACTCACATAGGTGTACTTTGTGACCGTGAATTGTATGTTTGTAAAAGTAGTTGTTAAATTAAAAAAATTGAACATGTATTTTATGTTTTTATTGAAATAACTTAATTTACTCTTAATATGTAAATATTTTTATGAGATCTTTAACAAAACATTATTTTAACACAAAAGTGTATTTGTTTCTTGAACCTGAATATAATAATAATTTGAATCCCTATTTCCCTTGGTCACGAGATCCTTATTTAACTAGCGCCATCTTGTTCTTTGGCTTCGACCCTTGTTCCGCTTATCTTTTGTCATGGTGAACTTATTTATACCCATCAAACATTAACATCTGGTTTCATCTCGCTGAACGAAAATATGTATACTCTGGGATATCTAAAGAAGTAAAATCTTTTAATACCTAGAGTTTCCTCTTTTCCTAGGGTTTTGTACCGAATAATAAAAATGATTATAATTTTAGGGCAGGTTTAAAGTCGGCCTCGATTGGTAACCGTCGTTAGGTTATGACAAAAGCCTAAATACGGACGATCCATCTATATAAACCATTAAAACTATTTGTTTTACTTTGCCACTAGGTTGGGCCAAACGACAAAAAAAAAGTTTTTTTTTTTGTAAAAATTATACAAAATAAATAATAATTTAAATAAACATTTTTATTTTAATTGAACTATTAAAAAAACAGCAAATTTAAACTATAATCGTTTAATTTTAACATAATATTTTTGACCAAAAATTTGATCACATGGAGGAACGTGCACTACGTTCCTCCATAGGTGATCAAATTTTAATGTATAAAATGATGTGATAATAATTTGAATCCCTACTTCCCTTGATCTCGAGATCCTAATTTAACTATGGAAGATTCTTCTCTGTCGTGATTGTGTTTATTCTTATAAAATAGGACATTTTCATCGTCTATGAACAGTACTGCTCTGCACCCTTGATTGTGATGGGATGAACAGCGCCATCTTGTTCTTTGGCTTCGACCCTTGTTCCGCTTATCTTTTGTCATCGTGAACTTATACCCATCATACATTAACATCTGGTTTCCTCTCGTTGAACGAAAATATGTATACTCTGGGATATCTAAAAAAGTTAAATCTTTTAATAACTAGAGTTTCCTCTTTTCCTAGGATATTGTACTGAATAATAAAAATGATTATTAATTTTAGGGCACATTAAAAGTCGGCCTCGACTGGTGACCATCGTTAGATTATGACAAAAGCCTTATTATGGACGATCCATCTATATAAACCATTGAAACCATTTGTTTAACTCTGCCACTTGGTTGGGCACTAGCCAAACGACAAAAAGAAGAAAAAAAACATTTTTGAAAAAAAAAATACAAAAAAAAATAATAATATAAATACATTTTTTTATTAAAATTATGCTATTAAAAAACAGCAAATTTAAACTATAATTATAATTTTAACATAGGTAATATTTTTGACCAAAAATTTGATCACCTATGAAGGAGCACTACCTTTCTTGTACATTTCCATATAAAATATACCATTAAAGATCATCTCAACTCATAAAAGTCCCACTGCTGGGCACGGGTCTCCTCCATAAATTTGGAGGGATATTAGCCTACTATACCACGCCGGCCAGACGGGTTGGTATAGGGTTTTGTTTCGAGTTTTCCCTCTCTTGCAGTGGATATTGTCTGCCTGACTTACTCCCTTAGTCGACTCTTACGACACCCACAGGATGGAATGGCGTGGTGACATTTGTATTCTAAATTCGTCACCACACGGACATTAAAGCAATAACATATGTTAACCCATCACATGTTTTTTGCAGCATTCTAGTTGCAAAATGTTGGACAATTTGATTTTACAATAACATTGTTACATCCTTCTTGATGTTTGGTTTTATTACAAAAAGAAAAACAATATTTTAAACATTTATTTACTACATAACTAATTTTAAACGTTTTATAATATTTCAACATATAGTTTTATTAACCTAGTATAATCAGTAAGATTTGACGCAAAAGAGAGGGGACCTCGTGTAATAATGCTAGTTTCATTTCATTCATCTATTCTGTATTTGGCTTCTTATTGGTCAGTCTTCCACAGGTGTTCTCTTTCGAACCTGGTATGTTACGGACATTTTGAGGTGATAGAATGTTTCCGCCAAAGTTAATCAAGCTTGAGTGATCCTTTTTTACTATTTAAAAGTATTGTAGAATATGTTTCATTCAGCTACTCAAATCGATATGTTCAATGTTACGAAATCTATTTATCATTGGGTGATTGTGTATACTATCGACGGCTATAATTTTGTCACCTAAAGTTCTTAGCTTGGCTTTACAACGAGATTTTGAGCGGTTCGAACAAGTCCATCTTATTCTCCCACAAATTGTTTTTTCTTTCATTTCTGTGAATGTGTAGCCGCCATATAGCACCATTCTATTGCCTTTTACAGAAGTCACGAAATTTGCTAAAAAAGTTACATATAGATTTTTATCCATGAATTAAGATTCTCATAATAATTCTCTATCCATCACCAATTTTGTAAAGTTCCCATAAGTATATCTTATATCTATGAGAACTTAAGGGCCGATGCCGAAAATCCCTAATAATTGATATAATATTTCCTCAACTTACATGTTAAACTATCGGGAGGTAAACAGCTACGATTGATTTAAAAACAAATGGTATTTTTCAACATTTAATATAAAAAAATATATTATGAGCATTGGTTCAGAACATACATATTTATTTGTATTCAAATATAACAACATCATTAATGAAAATAATTATTTCAAATCAAATTCTTTCAACTTTCAAGCTCCGAAAATCATTTCTAGGGTGATTATGAGACTCTTTAACTGCTATGATGACACCATTGTATGTCCTCAATTTTGCTGTGCAACGAAATTTCATACGGTTCGAACATGCCCACCTGACAGTGCAACTAGCCATACAGCGCTTGTCTTTCATCTGAGAAAATGTATATCCATCGAGCAATATCATTTTGTTTCCCTTATTCGACATAACAAATACAGCTGAAATTAAATCCATTAAATTATTTTTATTTGGTATTTTGCTTCTAATAACATAAGTGAGAAAAGAAACCGTATGAACACAGGAATAAAATATATACCTACAAGAAGTGATGTTAAGCTCCAATGTAAATCAAAAGATGATTTCATAATCCTACTAATATTATAAACGCGAAAGTTTGTAAGTATGGATGGATGGATGGATGGATGTTTGTTACTCTTTCACGTAAAAACTACTAAACGGATCTAGATGACATTTGGCACAGAGATAGATTATGGTCTGGAATAACACATAGGCTACTTTTTACAGCGATAACCCACATCCACGCAGGCGGAGCCGTGGGCAACAGCTAGTATTAAATATTTAAGCTACGGTGTCATGTTCAATATGTATATAAAATATAACACTAATTTCTGGGGCATTCCTGTGTAAAATAAAAAACAAGGCTTATACCATTTTATATATATTGCTAAAGATGGTATAAATATCACTAGAAATGTAAGTATACAAACGTTTACATTTTTTATGTACTACTAATATTATAAATGTGAAAGTTTGTGAGGATGGGTGGATAAATATTACTCATTAACATCAAAACAGCTTAATAAATCTGGATGCAATTTTGCATCCAGATTTATTAAGATTTAGATTGATAAGTTTTTAATCCCGAAAAATAAACTAAACAACACGCGCAAATAATAAAAAAATACATTACATAAAGTTATTTCATAAGTTTATAAAATCGAAAGTAAATCTTGCTTTATTCTGTATTGTACACACAAGATATATAGAGAATACAAAAAAAATATAATGTAAAAAGGCGAGCTTAACTCATAATGAGTTTTCTACCAGCAAACCTCAGAGTAGTAGAGGCAAATATACAGATGAGAAAATAAGTTTCATCGCAGAAGATTAGAGTAGATAGAGAAACATTAAGAGATAATACGAAAGTCAAGAAAATTTCAACCTTTTGATATTTTAATAACAATATCAGTATTATGGGTATTCGATAAACTATTATTTGTATAATATGTGAGAGTGAACTATGTGTGTAATGTGTGTAGATTATTGTGAGTGAAGATAATACAATGTAGCATCTAACATGCAAATATATTCTTAAGTGATACGCACTATAAATTAACAATATTCTTAGTCTACGAGATCAGTGATTACAAAATAGTAAAAAAACAGGTACAATTGGCAGTTACAGATTTAGTCATGCTTTAAAATGTACGACAAATTCTGTAACTGTTTTTTTAAACTACGGTAATTGACGCCAGAATACGGCCATTTGAAAGCCAGCAGAAGGTGTAGGTCTGAGCTTTAGCCGAGTTTCTGGACAACTAATAAATATATTTAAGCCGCGTAAAGCGTAAAATTTTAAAATTCATACTTTGAAGAAAAAACGCGTCTGTACTCTAGTTATTGTGTGTAATAACGACGATCGTTGACACAATGACTGTGATTATGGGAATCATCACATGTTAAGACGACGTTATTAAAGGTCTTCAATTTTGCTTTACAATTAGTCAGCTTGCGGGTCGAACATATCCACCTAATAGTACCACTCTTCTGGCGCTTGTCTTTTATTTCAGAAAATGTATAACCGTTGCGCAATATCATCCTGAACCCTCTTTTCGATTTTACATACACAACTGAAATCAAAACAATCAAATTATTTTTATTTGGCTTATTGCTTATAAGTTCATAAATAAGAAAAAAGCTACTACTATTAGATAAACTGTTTTATACCACAGTCCGATTTTTTATATAAATATTGTAATTATAGGCATGCAATTCGGTGCTAGCATTAGAAAGTTATACTCGTAAGGAAAAAAGAAACACAATACACAGACAGTAAAAACATAATACAAGGAGTACTATGTTTTAGCGTTCGTGTATGTATTGGACATTTCTGTGTCAAATAAAACACAACATGGCTTTAAATACATTTCTTTTTTATAAATTGATAAGTAAGTATAAATTGAATATAAAAAGTATGCATAATGTTATGAACGTTAATATTATTTTTATTCTTTACATAAATATCGTTACTAATAATAAATAAACATTTCACATTTCATGAGCCAAAATAATATTCTTACATTTTATTTCTGTAAATAAAAATAAAAGTGCAGTTGTTACGCAAGCATAGCCGCGGCACGTCGCTAAAGTTACTTTTCTGCTGACGCGGTGCCCTGCGTCGAGCGAAGTTGAGACCGCTAACATGATCCCTGTGATTCCCACATACGTTCGATTCTCATGCATTCTTTGGTCAATCGTGGACTAATTAATACACCTTTAGAAATAGTTATTCTTTGTAACTTTTATCTTTTAATTATAGTGATTTAAGAAAACCTTGATTTTATTTAGCATCCTCTGCTGCCCCCGAATCTAATTGGCGCAGTCGGTAGGATACTCGTTAGGTACGTGTCGCGTCAAGATTTCCCCAAAAATCGGACCGAAGTCCCGCGCGACTGACCGATTACAGAGTATACCAGAACCATCATCGGGAGCCGTCAGCGGAGGTGAATCCAGATATTGATTCGGCTACAAAATCATTATGTAAGTACCTTGAATCTTTCTTACTTATCCTATTTTACCATAGTCCTTTCCCATATTCTATTTTATTGACTGTTCGTATACCTATCGTAGGTAGGAGCCGTAATTGTAGTATTATATTTCCTTGCGTGCTAGTGATTTTTTGTGACTTTTAGTGTTCTTTTAAATAATTTTCAAAATTTTTCATCCAAGGTCATCGCAAACCCGCGTCTCGGGTAGTAGTAGTAGGACAAGTAGGTTTAATACTATAGACGAATTAAGACAGTTGGACAAATTTCACCAGTCAGACGTAAAAATGTCGCACGACAGAATACATGAAATTTATAAATCGCTCAGGGTTTTGCCAGATTTCGATGGTAACCCTCACGTATTAACGCGCTTTGTGAATTTATGCGACCAACTAGTATTAGCTTATTTTAATACAGAACCGGGTAATGAGTTAACCAATTTAGCCCTTATAAATGGAATTTTGAACAAGGTCACAGGCTCAGCGGCTCGATTGATAAATTCTAACGGTATTCCTGAAAATTGGATTGGTATTCGAAATGCACTTATTAATAATTTTGCTGACCATCGCGACGAAACCGCTTTGTATAATGATTTGTCCTTACAGACTCAAGGGTCTTCTACCCCACAAGAATTCTATGAACGTTGCCAAAATTTATTTAGCACTATTATGACATACGTCACGTTACATGAGTCGCTAGATACCACCATTGAGGCGAAACGTAACCTTTATAAGAAATTAACTTTACAGTGTTATTTGCGCGGTTTGAAAGATCCTTTAGGTTCTAGAATACGTTGCATGCGTCCTGAAACAATGGAAAAGGCTCTAGAATTCGTTCAGGAAGAGCTTAACACCCTGTATATGCAACAACGCAATGATAATGGTCCTAATAAAAGAGATAATTATCTACAGTCATTTAAACCTAACTTTAACTTACCGTTAAACAATTTCACACAGCAATTTCCCGCACCTAATCCTTCTAAGTCACAGCCATATAATATGCCTGGTCCGTCAAGGTCACAGCAATATAATTTTTCGGGTCCATTACGTTCTCAAGGATTTGGTTCTCAATTTAATCAGGTTGGCGGCATAACATTCCTCAGTTACAGCAACCTCGTGGCCCAACACGAACTCAACAGATGTTCCGTGCGCCACCGCCGAATTATAATGCGCAAAGCAATGTCTTTAGAATACCACACAAACCACCCATGCAACAAACTAATAACTTTAATAATTTACCGCGACCTATGAGTGGCGTTAGTCACTTTGTGCCTAAACCTTTACCTTCGACTGGGCGCGATTGGCGTGTGCATGGTAACCCATCTCCAAATAACTATTTTAAAACGCGTGAATTTAATAACTATGAATGTGACTATGAACCATACTATGATTTTGACTATTATGACACTAACCAGGACTATGACACTTACCAAGAGTATTCAGATTTTACTGATTGTGAACAAAATCAAGCCCCTGTAATAGAAGAGATCTACACAAATGTAAATGAAAACCTTGAAAATTTTCCCAAGGATTCGAAATTAGAAAAACCAAAATAGATGTAAATTTTAATATTCAAAGACAACTCGGGTACGTAGTAATCCATAATCCGCCGTTAAAATTTCTCATAGATACTGGAGCTAATCATTCATTCATATCACCCCAAGCAGTTCAAAAATACTTCCCTACTGTACCTCTTAACTATACGCCGTTTGAAGTTACCAATGCGCATAACGTTTATAAAAATAACTATTCCATAACGTTACCTAGTTTTACTGAATTTAAGGAACAAGGTGACATTACTTTATATATTTTAGACTTTCACAATTATTTCGACGGCCTTATTGGTTTTGATCTATTAGATGAGTGGCAGACTAACATCGACCTTAGGAATAAGAAATTAATCACTAGAAATACTGAAATACCTATAACTATGTATGATTCTCGTAACGCTAACCTCTATGAAGAAATTATACCAGCTCAGTCATCTAAATTGGTGAAATTACCTGTAAATTCCAAAGATGGAGATGTATTTGTTCCCGATCAAATAATAAGTAACTGTTTAATTTCTGATTGCTTTACTACAGTTAAGAATAGTCGAGGTTGGGTAGAAATCTCAAATAACTCACCTAATGACGTAATTTTTTCAATGGATCGTCCCATTGTTGCTGAACTACTTAATGTAGAGAGGAAATGCGCAGAACCACTACCAAATCGTACGCGAGAAGTTTTATCACGACTCCGGACCGATCATTTAAATGCTGAAGAGATAGCAAATTTAAGAGCTCTATGTATGCGTTATTCAGATGTATTTTATTTAGAAAACGAACCCCTAACCTTCACTAATAGAATTAAGCATAGGATTAGAACGACCGATGAAATTCCCGTACATGTTAAAAATTACAGATACCCATATATCCATAAACAGGAAGTCAGAGACCAAATTAACAAAATGCTCGAGCAGAATATAATTAGGCCTTCAGATTCTGCGTGGAGCTCTCCTATTTGGGTGGTACCCAAAAAGGTAGACGCTTCTGGTAAAACTAAATGGCGTCTCGTGATAGATTTTCGTAAGGTTAACGAAAAAACTATCGACGATAAGTACCCCATACCCAATATTACGGACATATTAGACAAATTAGGCAAATGTCAATACTTTACCACTCTTGACCTTGTCAGCGGGTTTTACCAAGTGGAACTTGACCCCTCTGATATACACAAAACTGCTTTTAGTGTAGAAAATGGCCATTACGAATTCCTTAGAATGCCGATGGGTTTGAAAAACTCACCGGCAACTTTCCAACGAGTAATGGACAATGTCCTAAGGGACCTTCAGGACGTTTGTCTAGTGTATTTAGATGACGTCATAATTTTTAGCACATCCTTGCAAGAGCATATTGATAATTTAGAAAAGGTTTTCAAAAAATTGAGGGAATCTAACTTTAAGATACAGATGGATAAGTCTGAATTCTTAAAGTTAGAAACAGAGTTTTTAGGCCATGTTATCTCTAAAGACGGAGTTAAACCAAACCCAAATAAAATAAGCGCAATAGAAAACTATCCCTTACCGAAAACCACCACAGAAATAAAACGTTTTCTTGGTCTACTTGGCTATTACAGGAAATTCATACCAGATTTTGCCCGTATTACAAAACCCTTAACTCAATGCTTAAAGAAAGGCTCTAAAATTGTCTTCGATCAAAATTACATCTCCTGTTTCGAACATTGCAAGACTCTACTTACGAATGATCCCATTTTGCAATACCCAGACTTCACTAAGGATTTCATACTTACCACGGATGCTTCCAACGTTGCAATAGGTGCCGTATTGTCCCAAGGTCAGATTGGTTCGGACAAACCAATCGCATATGCTTCTAGAACTTTAAACTCAAGTGAACTCAATTACAGTACGATAGAGAAAGAGTTACTAGCTATTGTTTGGGCCTGCAAGTACTTTAGACCATATCTCTTTGGCAGAAAATTCAAAATTATTACAGACCATAAACCCTTACAATGGGTTATGAATCTTAAAGAATCCAATTCGAGACTTACAAGATGGCGTTTAAAATTATCTGAATATGACTTCGATGTCGTTTATAAGCAAGGCAAGTTTAATACCAACGCCGATGCCCTATCTCGTCTAGAAATCCATAATGAAGAGATAAGTTCTATAGTTGTAAATCCATCTGAAAATCAAGTATCAGACACAGATTCTAGAACGCTCACAGCATCAAACAATACAGATAACTCTAATACTGCAACCGTTCATACGGACAACGAAAGCCCTATTTTAGAAATTCCTATCACAGACGAACCCCTGAATAAATTTAACAAACAGTTAGTTCTTACTATTGTAGGTGAAATTAAAGGAAAGCCCATCGTCACAAAACCTTTCGAGACTCATACTCGTACCACTGTTCAGTTATCAGAGTGTAACCTTGAGGAAGATGTCATTAATGCTTTTAAAGAATATGTCCATCCCAAAACTAAGACAGCTTTACTTATTAATCCACCATTAGCTATGTACACGATTATCCCTATAATCCAGAAAACTTTTAAAAGTTCTGCAATGAACCTTGTATTAGCAAAAGAAGAACTAGAAAATGTAAGGGAATATTTGAGACAGCAAGATATAATTAATAAATACCATGACGGCAAAACGAATCACAGAGGTATCAACGAGTGTTACTTAGCCTTGTCTCATAAGTACTACTGGCCGAAAATGCGAGAACATATCACTAAATTTATTAATGATTGTACAGTCTGTGGTCAAGCTAAATACGAGCGTAACCCTACCAAACAACAGTTTTATTTAGTTCCACCACCTTCTAAACCTTTCGAAATAGTTCATTTAGACTTACTTACCATCCAAAGTGAAAAATTTCTGACTATCGTTGATGCATTTTCAAAGTATGCCCAGGCCTATTACTTAAGAGATGGAACTGCAATAAGTGTAGTGCAGGCATTACTGAAATATTGTACTCACCATGGGCTACCATATACTATAGTGACGGACAATGGACCTGAGTTCACCAATCAGTTGTTTGGTGAATTCGTTAAACTACATAAAATTCATCACCATAGAATAGCATCTCATACCCCTAACGAAAATGGTATCGTAGAGAGGTTCCACTCCACACTTTTAGAACATTTACGCATTTTGAAGGTCAGACAAAAGAATGAATCCGTTTTGAATTTAATGAATTACGCCCTTTTAGCTTACAACAGTTCCATACATAGTTTCACTAGGTGTAGGCCAATTGACGTTATTACAGGACACTTCGACCCACGAGACCCATTGGACATGGACTTAACAACCCATTTACTACAGCAATATACAGTAGAACATAAAAATAAAATGAGTAAAGCCTATAATTTGATTCATGAAATTAGTTTAACTCATCGTAAAGATATAATAGATAGTCGCAACAAATCTCGTGAGAAAGAAGTCCAGTACTCTCCAGAACAGCAAATATTTGTACAAAACCCTTTTGCCTCTCGTCAGAAAATAGCATCACGATATACACACGACACTGTCGTGGCAAACCTCCCGATACACATATATACACGTAAAAGTCGTAGTAGACCTGTTGCTAAGTCCAGATTAAAGAAAGTCCCTAAAAGTGCCCAATTGTTGCAGGATTCCCCTGGTACTCCTTCCATTTCTACATTTGGCTCTAACACTGGAGATGAAACTTGAGAATCTTGATGATGGTCCCGGTGTATTACCCTTTAAATTAGATCCCTGTAGCATAGTGTCTCATTATCATTCATTTCTACAACATGTTAATCTTCAGGAGTTGCAAGATAAAGTAGATGCTGTACACAACCAATTAGATGAATTAAGCCCTGAATTTTATAATAAAACTCTTTCCCTATATCGGCCCCATATTGAGTATTTAAAACACAAACTTCAAGCCGTCCTCGAACAGTTACAGTCATTTGAAATTAGCCGTACTAAAAGAGGTCTCATAGATGGTCTCGGTTCCGTTATAAAAAGTATAACTGGTAATCTTGACTACACAGATGCCGAACATTTTGATAACGCTATTAAAATGCTTCAAAATAATGAAAATAAAATCGTAACGGAATTTAACAATCACGTAAGCCTGACCAAAAATTGGGTAGCTCAGCACTCTACAGTAATAAATGATATAGTAGACAACCAGAATAAGTTAGCAGCCTTAGTTCGAAATATTAGTCAAAGTTTAGGAGTCGGAAATCACGACTTCGTTCAATACTCTCATTTAGGACAAGCTATCTTAATAATCAGCGACAACGTAGATATGTTGTCCCAAGAGATATCAAAGTTACAGAATGTGCTAGCGTTTGTAAGAACATCTACGGCACACCACGATGTCATAAGCCTAAAATCTATTAGGTCTATAGTTGATAAGTTACATAGTCTTTATGGTAGTGATAAAGTATTAGATATAGGAGTACGCGAATATTATGATGTCATACAATTAGGTTCATATTACGTGGGCAACGAAATAGTCATAGTCTTTAAATTTCCCGTTATTTTACCCCAAATCTATGATTTCTATAAAATATCCATTGTTCCCAATAGAAACCATGAAACCCTTGCATTTAATTTCCAATTCCTTGCAATCCATCTGAAAGATTTCAAGTACATAGAGGCTGAATGCCCGAAGACCACTAAAGGGTATCTATGTGAAGAGATACACAACGTACATAGCCAATCATCACCGGACTGTATTGCAACACTCATCAGGACACAGCAAAAGATTCCCGAATGCAAGCCAATCACCATATTTCTTCAGAAACCCGCTTATGAAAAACTTGACGACCGCCATTACATTGTCAGCTTCCCAGTTCCAACGAAAATACGTCTATCCTGCGAACAAGATCTCTACAAGATAGTACAAGGAAGTTATCTTGCCATAGTCCCTCACAAATGTTTCATCGAGACAGCCGAGTTCACAATCTCTAATGCCAATGATCGATTGAAGGGTCAAGCCTTAAAGATAATAGATGTCCCTGAAGAAAACACACCTAGCCCAGCAACGTACCCGTCGTTCAACCTTAATTCTATTAACCTCGCTAATCTTCACGCTGCCAATAAGGAGATTTCACTGCAGTCGCCAGTCATCAATACCAGTTCGGATATCACTCTGTACCATACAACCATACCACTGTATGTACTACTATTCGGTGCATTCGCACTCATTAGTGGTCTGACGTACCGAAGATACTATTTCAAACAAATGAAACTTAAGAAAGAGCAATCCGGAAGTAATGAAGTTCAGCTGCAGAGCGCTTATACTATCCCTGAGACACAAGGAACTGGAGATAGTCATCTCCCAGCGCAATTTACGACCAAGATCTTCAATAGTCGCTGTTCTACGGGGGGAGGTGTTACGCAAGCATAGCCGCGGCACGTCGCTAAAGTTACTTTTCTGCTGACGCGGTGCCCTGCGTCGAGCGAAGTTGAGACCGCTAACATGATCCCTGTGATTCCCACATACGTTCGATTCTCATGCATTCTTTGGTCAATCGTGGACTAATTAATACACCTTTAGAAATAGTTATTCTTTGTAACTTTTATCTTTTAATTATAGTGATTTAAGAAAACCTTGATTTTATTTAGCATCCTCTGCTGCCCCCGAATCTAATTCAGTCAGTTTCCTAATATTAAATAAACAAAACAACGCATGTAGTAATTTAAAAAAATGTGCAGAAAATTATTTAATACCTAATTATAATTAAAATATAGTATCTAAGTACGAATAAAAGTAGATACCTAATTACCGAAAAACTTATTAATAAATAATTCAAATATAAAACCGCGTTTTAAGGTCTATCTGCTTCATTTTCAAATTCGTAATTTTGATAATCACGTTTAGGGTGATTGTGCGTGCTATCCTTCGATATAATATAGCCATCCACAGTTCTCAACTTTGCAGTGCAGCGAGTTTTTTTTCTGTTCGAACAAGTCCAACGTATTGTACGATAAGTTAGAGGTTCCTTCATTTCTGTGAATGTATACCCTTCGTATAAGACCATCCTGTTACCTCTTCTTGACACAACAAATGTTGCTGAAATAAAACATACTGATAAAAGTAATTAAATAATTCTATTATTCTCTCGTACTTATTATTCGATTGAAAAAGCAGACAAATATGGTGGTGATACGTTTACGTGATGTGAGCAAGCAAGCAAAGCAAATTGCAAATCTCCCGCGCAGATGGTAAGTCTGCGTAGAGATTCGGTTAGGAGCACGTTATTTAATTTTATATCTAGTATTTATTTATTTGCTAAAAATACGTATACAATGCCTTTTGCATTATAATACCAAATCTGGACTTCTTATTCTATCGACTTTACTAGACAACCATGATGATTTCATGCAAAAGAAAGGCAGTTAAATTATTTTTTATAGAAACGTAGAAAAGTGCACACTTGTAAAATAACTAAAACCAAGCAGCGCAATAGCCTGTAATATAATGAAGAAAACCTTCAACATCGGCTATGATAACACAGTCTGCATTAACACCCGTACCTGCAATCCCAGATTCTGTAAACAAAAAACAATAAGTGTTATTAGTATCGCGGCGGAATTTGAAGACAACGATACTAACTACGATGTTCGTGTATTTAATATGAAAATAAACATTATATCGTTATAACTAGTAGGCAGGTGGGCTTAGGAAATACATAAACAAAGGAATCAAAAGACTATTTCAGTTTGTGAAAGAGTAAAAACTATGTTTTTCGTAATTTTTATTGACATGCAGTAAATCATTTCATTTACTGCGTGAATTACGAATTACATGAATTGCATTGAATTACATAAAGTGTCAAAAACAGTAAGTTTGCATACTATGTTTGACACTTTAGTTCACTGACTGCATTGATATGTTTTATTATTATGTTTTGATTAAAAAAAAGACGAAAAACTACACAATGACATAGAAAACCACTTTTATTTGTTTTGTTATCAATTTTATTACTAATTAAAAATCAATGCTTCAATATTATACATGTAAATAAAATTACTATTCTATAATACTAAATTAAATATGACAAGAAATCATCACGTGAAATATCAAAATACATTTAGATGATAATTCAACTTAGTAGGTACTAGATAAATACTAAATAATAATTATATTATTGAAAATCATGCTTAACAGAATTAATGTTTAACAGTAAAAATAATAGTTAAACAAATAGACATTATGTGGATAAAATCGTAAAATATTGTTCAATACTGAAAGTCCCACACACAATAACAAAATTTATTTATAAAAATCTCGTGTCACCATTTTCATTCATGCCTATCTCTGAAACCACTTAACCGATTTTAATGAAATTTATGAAATCTCGCATCGATAATATACCACGCGAATAAAGCCTCAAGCGGAAGCTAGTATTATTTTGAATTTCTAAAAATTAACATCAAAAAAAAAGTTGACAACGTTTGGTAGCAACACGAAAAAGACAAGTTTTCCTTTAGTGGAGACAACTTTATAAAAACACTAGCAGTTGCCCGCGGCTCCGCCCGCGTGGATGTCGGTTATCGCTGTAGAAAGTAGCCTATGTATTATTCCAGACCATCTCTGTGCCAAATTTCATCTAGATCGGTTCAATAGTTTTTACGTGATAGAGTAACAAACATCCATCCATCCATCCATACTCACAAACTTTCACATTTATAATATTAGTAAGGATTTATCACTAACATGTGCTGTACCATCAATATAAAAGTTGACATCTTTTATTGAGAATAAAAAATTGACAACTTGTCGTTGGTGGACACAGACATACAGCCTTATTATAACTTTAAAATTACTATGCGTCGTGCCACTTTTCTTTGGTATAAAAGCCAAAGCCAAGCTGTGGTAGTAGCTCCTTTAATATACATAGTTAAACCAAGCTACGCAGTGCAAAACCTAATTTAATTTTGCTGCAAACATTTTACTTATCTACTATCCTTACTTATTAACAATAATAACTTGGAATGAAGTATTGCAATATTATATAACTTTGCACAGTGAAAAAGTAAAGCAATAAATAAATAAAAAAACACTTGTTTGGAAGCTCTATAAATTGACAAGGGTATTTAATACTACGAGATCATAAAATAAGTACATTTGCACTAATATATTTTTAAATACCAGACACTTTATTATGGCTATGGACGTTATCAACATATACTATGACGTCACCGACTGTGTGCAATTTTGCATTGCACCTGTTCAGATTAGTTCGGCTTGAGCATGTCCACCTAGTCTTCTGATAATCTGGTTGCTGCCGTCGTTTGTCCTTTCTTTCCGTGAAAGTATAGCCACCGTATTCAAGCATACGATTGCCTCTTTGAGAAATGACAAATTTTGCTGAAATTACAGACAAATTATTTAGTTTAATTTATAACTAGCGATCCGCCCTCACTTCGCTTCGGTTTGCTGCCCTGCTTCAGCTATAATGTGCATTTAAACCTTGCTTTGTTTGGTTCGCGAACGTTCTATGTAGTCTACCTTTTCTAAGTGTCCCTTTGACAACAGTTTCATATACATTTAAATAATTATTAGACATTTAGCAATGATACTATAACCAACATTTTAAATTTAGGTGCTAAATATGGTTCGCACTAAAATGAAAGATGTTAGTTTTCAACATTCTAAATTAGGACATAATAATATAAATTATGTTATGTTATGTGTCGCATTGCTGGCGAGGGCTGCAAACTAAGACAAGTTACATAAAACTTATAATTATATTAAATAAAATTACTAGAGTATACTTATTTCATTTATTTAAAATATGTATTTACATAATCACACATAAAATTTAATTGAAAAAATGACTTCAGTATTAACCCCGGTTTACTCAAACCTGTTTAGTGGTTTGAGCGTAATTAAATAACAAACATATAAACATTCATATAATATTATAAGAATTATAGTAATATGTACTTAGTACCCGTTTTTACACTGCGCATACAGAGCGGTGCTTAATACAAAATCTTGCATATTATTATTATCGTAGCGCAATAGTGATTTGTGAAGTTTATAAGAGGTACGATATTACGTATAGCACTAAGGCTGTCGAGTTTCTTTTTTATTGCGAAAAGTGCAAATAAATAAAATAAGCTAAGCGCCTACCTAATGATACGTAGTAAGCACCGCTTATGGACTTCAGCAATGTTAGGGACAAACCGCTGCCTACCGTGAAGTACCGTGAATCCCCTCTTATTGTTCTTCTGTGTCCATATCGCGATTCAGTATGCAGCAGCAGTCTTCAGCAGTCACGTGTCATAGTAATTGTAGTTTGGCCTAATACCTAATCAATAAATTAATACTTCAATTACTGAATGTTTTAATTGACAAAATAAATCTATATCAAACAACTTAATTAAACAAGCTTTCAAACAATAAAATTGCAACGAAATCGGTTCATCTGTTTTGGCGCTACGTTGCTATAAAACATGGCGTAAACATGCATAGTATCTACCTACATACCTGCTTCATGGTTATGAATATTCTTTACAGAGACTATGACGTCATCGATGGTATAAATAACAGCTTTACAGCCTCTACAGAAATGGGTAGAACAAACCCATCTCTTTTTTATCGTTCCTGTGAGTTTGGTCTTCTTGTGATAAAAAGTATAGCCATTAAGATTTATCAACGTGTTGCCTCGTTGTGATGTAGTGAATATAGCTGGAAGAAATTTCACCAGTCAATATTTTTTTTAGAAAGCGAGAGAGTAACCGACATGAACAAAAGAGGTGTAAGGACTAATGTAATGTGAATTTCACTCAGTGGAATTTAATTTGTAATCTATTTAAAAATAAATAATTCATGGGGGCCTTTTGGTTCAGGTTGAGATAGTGTGATAATCCATGTGTGCAATCATCCATATGTAACGGTAAATGCTTACCATCAAGCAGGTCATATGCTTGCTGGCTTTGTTAGTAGTACAAAAAAAGGTAAGTTGTTAGATTTTCTATTACGATATTGATGATTCATTAAAATTAATTTAATTTAAAGCCTAAAAGGTATTACCATTGAGTGATTCAGAAATGGTTGTTCCGAATCTGTGTGTACTTTTTGTCCAAAAATTGTATATTTGTAAAGTTTCCTGTGAAACAGGGCTTGTTAAGAAAAATGTCCTACTGCGGATGGTGGATGGTGTTGTATTAAGTGACGAAAAAAAAAATTAACAAAATTACTTTATTCATTGGAATAAATATATATTTTTTTATCTAATAAATAATTCCTGGCACATAGAATCAGCATGGACGTTCTGTAACACATTTTTTTTATTAATTAACAGTAATTGTACACGATGCTACTTTTGCAAAGCCATTTTCATGCTGTGGAATATATAAAAACAAAAACATATTGTAAAAATCTCGTCATATTCTGAAACTTGCTTAGCAAGATTTAAAAGAAAAGGATTAAGCGCCATCAACAAGGGTAAATGGCGCTTACTGTTTTTTAAGTTTAAGTAACTTTCAGTCTTAATTATCCCTAAATATCATAAAACTTGCGTGGCAAAACGTTACGTTAACGTCTAATGGCTCCTAGTCCTTTTTCTTTTTTGTCTGTTTTGAAATTCGCGGTGGGTGGTTATGCTTTTCTATGGAGTCGACTATCGTGTCTTCAATAGTGAACAGCTTCGCTTTGCACCCTAAATAGGAGCAGACCCATCTCTCTTTTTTAGTCTCGGTACGTCTTCTAGCATCTTTTTTCTTATAATATTTGTATCCGTTCAGCACTATGTTCTCGTTGCCTTTCTTTGATTTTACAATTACAAATGGGCAATCCTTATAACCTGTAATAATTATCATAAAACCTTTAGAAAATGGCTAGCTTAATAACCAAAAGTATTTTTACGCTCCTCAATAAAAATTTAATTAAAAAGATAGACAAAAATATATATTAATTTATTTATTTAAAAATACATAAGTAATTCCTATTTAATTTATTAATTGTTTCATGTGCAATTCCAATGTGCATTCAAATAAAAAATATTTTCTAATACATAAATACAAAAATTTTCAACAATTTTAAAACACAAAAAAGGATAGGGGGAAGCGCCAGACAGTAGGTACTGAGTACCAGACAACACACGTCCGTAAAATAATGGCATCATTTACTTTCGAGTAACATATACGGCAACGTATACTCCTATATCCTCTTACGCGATAAGATGAATAAAACTTAAATGCATTTATATATCTTTCTTTATCTTTAAATGTATTATGGGGACTTAACCTAATTATTTCTTATTTAATGATTATGTTCGTTCATAACTTTAACAATGTTATTTTCCAAAGTATGTAATCTTGCTTTGCACCGATGAGAACAGCGTTTAGAACAGCCCCACATTTGTTTTATAGAATTTGAACCATTATTAACATTTATATACATTTGCTTTTTATACAATAGTTGGCGTCTGCCTCGGCTTGAGGTTATAAATCGTACAGTACCTGGAACAAAATGAAGAAAAGTATAATAAATTGTAGTTATGCTTAGTTAAATACAAGGTGGACCGAAGATCTAGTAAAGGTTGCGGGCAACCAATGGACGAGGTCAGCTTAGTACCAAGTGCTGTGGAAAACTTTTTTCACCCTACCGCGGAGGGACAGTGTCGCAAGTGCACTGGGACGCTGTCCCTGGTGATGTCATATCAGGTTCAGGTGCTCCATGAAGGTGTTGGTACACAGGTTTTAGTCGATATTCGGACTACCTCTAGACCGAAGAACCCAAATTACCGTCCCACATCGTTGGGCATACCGATGCACAAGGAGCATTTTCCCTTCAAAGAAAAAGCATAATATTTATAATAGATTTATTTATACGCAAAAAAAATATATTATCGGGGCTGAATCAGTTGAAAAGAGATAACAAGTACCTAAAATCACAAACCGTAATATTTTTAAGACAAGACCTATAAATTAGATCCGCTTAATACAAAATAAATATTATAAATGAGTATGGTTATTATTTAATACTTTATAAATATAATTTTCGAAAGTGTGTACTTTTGCTCTGCACCGATGGGAGTTACGTTTGGCACAATCCCATATTTGTTTCAAAGAGTCTTTACGTTTTGTGACATTTATATACCGCTGGTTGCCGTACAGTAGTTGTTGGAAGCCACGGGATGAGGTTATAAATCTAAGATCTGAAATAAAACTTAAATTAGCTAAACATTTCAGTTAGAAAAAAAGATGAAATCGCTACTAATATATTTATGTCCTACTGCTGGACATGGGTCTCCTCTCCTAAGAGAGCTGATGATTTGGGCATTACTCACTACACACTGGGCTAATGCCGCTTAGTGGTAAAAGATAATATATAATATCAAAGCTCCATTTGTCAACCAACCACATGGACAATAATTGCCGGTGAAAGCAACTAATTCCACAGGTCAACCTATAGATCTTCCTAAAGTATATAATACTCGTAATATCTTCGGACTACACACCGCCATCTGATCCCGAACTAGGCAGAACCTGTTCTTTCGCAACCAGACAACTGGTAAACATAATTATTATTGTTCTAAATACACGCATATTTCAGATACATTGCAACCAGACAGTACAAATAAATCGTGTCCATCACACAAAGATTCGTCTTGGGTAGGAATCGATCCGGCTTTTTCAGAGCCACTAACTACTAGATCAGGCAAGAAACATAAAATTGCCTTTTTATTTTGGGGTTTTAAAAAAAAAGTATATTTTGATAAATAAATATTAAATGTAATTTATTTCTTTTCATGATTATGTTTGTTATAAATAGCAATTATTTTATTATTAACTGTATGAAGGCAAGCTTTACAATATTTGTTCTGAGTACAACTCCATCTTTTTTTATTGGCCCTTTGGTTACCAGGCTTCTGATAAAACGTATCGTCTCCAATTTTGATGTTAATCTTTCCTTTCTTTGTTTTGAATAATGTTACTGTAAAAAGGTATAAGTAATATTTTGTTAATAATAGTTTTAACAATGCAAATTAGATTAAATAGAGTTTTTAGCAAATAAAACCACAAATAGGGCACTTAGGCGCTGCACTAACGTAGACAATTTGATACCGACACGACACAAAATTACAGGAAACCGAGTTATAAAAAGTGTCTACGTCTGCGCAGAGAGGGCTGGCTTCATATTCACACTTGTGTCCCACACAAGACACAAAAGTGTCTAAGTTTGCGCAGCGCCTTAAAGAACTCAAACTCTTCTTGCATGTGAAGAGTATGTTTTGGAATTTAGGGGGATTTGAAATATAGGATTAATGATAATTCACAAACAATACATAATATAATGATACTTACCTATTAAGGTTTAAGGGCTCATTTACACAAGGCAAGGCAATTTTTATGTTGTCTCTATCTTAATCGTCAAGAATATAATTATGGATATATATACGCATAGCATTTGGCCTACAAAACTTGTATAGTGCCATTAGAATTTGGGAAAATTTATAGGGATTCCTCTTCATCTCCTCGTAATTAGTAAGTAATATAATAATTATGTATTACAACTGATTTAAAACTTTATTCAGTATATAAATCGAACACAACATTAATTCGAGAAAAAATACCTTAAAAATAATATATTAAAGATAGTTTACAACAGGTACTTAATTACAATTAATTGTACTTAATGGTCCGAATGTTTAAATTGCTCTTACACACATGCTGGTATAGGCAGAGTCATCGGTAAGCTTGTGGCTCGTACCACCAGCATAGTAGAAGTTTAAGAGACAGAGTAGGGCACCATACCAGCGAGCAAGCCCGTCTGGGGTAGGACCTTCAACTTAAAGAAGACCACAGCCAAATTAAAAAAAAACCTACACACAGCGGTGTAGTTCCTGTGTGGGAGTATAAGTCTCCAGAGCTCATTTAGGGATATGGTTTCCTCTCTAAGGATATTCCATCTTAAACCCTTAGTGAAAAAAAATGGGTCGGCAAAAACAAAAAATATACTTCTCAAAAATTATAATTCTTCTTCTATTGCAAGCGTCAATAGGCTACGGTAACTGCTTCACATCAGGCGGGTCCTATGCTTGTTTGCCACACAAGTAGTACAAAAATGTGTGCATGCAATATACTATCAGCATCAAAATAGAGATGGACTCTAAAACTATCAGCCTTTGCATCAATTAATCGGACTTTGTCAGTCCATACATACCCGGCAAAGACCTTGATAGCGTAGTTCGCGCATGGCTTATACTTGATCCAATTGCAAGGTGCATAGTTCGACAGTATTAACCAATGACACGAATCCTTCAATCCTGTGATTGGTTCATTGTACCGCCCCGCCCTCCCGCGGCCCGCACATACCACCAAATAGACCTAAAAACTGCATTATACCTGCCAGAGTTTTTCTGATGGGAATGTTAATATTAATTGAAAGTCATTTTGTACTTTGAGGCAGTTTTTGTATCGTTCAGTGTAGATAGATTGTAAACTTATAACTTTTTAGATGGACTTAAGTCTCTTTAAAGATTAAATCTACTGTTACAATTTCTTTTTTCTTCAATCACAAGGGAACTCCCTAGTCCTCTGTATCGTGCGGGACTTTACAAACATTCGATTCATAGACATCATTTACACTAGAATCGGAATTAACTAACTAATTTTGTACCTTGCAAAAATCGAACCCTTAGCGAACTCCGGCTTTGCACTCAGGATTACTAATTACTAGACCAACATCAGTCAATTATAGTCCAGAAACTTAAAAACTACGGTGCTGAATAAGAAAAATAGGCACCAAGCCCTACTGGAGAAAGACCTCCACCTTAAGTAAGACCACAGCCAAATAATTACACACGTGTGTAGTTAATTTCCTGCGACGCATAAGTACAGCTCTTGTTAGGGATGTGTTTCTAAAGATATATTCGCTCATCTCAAGGATCCATCCACAAAACCCTGTTGTTAAGTTTTTTGGATTGGCAACATGCAAGTGATGCCCTAGATATTGCAAGCGTCCATAGGCTACAGTAACTGCTTACCATCAGTCGGGCCTTGCTTGTTTGCCATCTTGAAAAAACTAATAATAATAAGGTTTTTTCGTTGGATGATTATGAAAGTTATTAATTCTAATGATTTGATTTTCTACTGTATATATTTGCGCTTTGCAGCCTCTGAAGCAGTGGCTCGAACAAACCCATCTTGTCTTGAGTCCTTTCGTCGATTTGTGCGTGAACAGGTAATCTCCTACTTTGATCATTGTACGTCCCGTTGTACTCGATTCCGTGTATTCGAATTGCACTGTCAAAGAAAAAAATAAGTTAAGTATGGTAGGGGTGATTTCTTAGCTGGATAGTAGAAAACACTTCTTATATATAAGCCTCGTGTAGCATTTGTACTTTGGCAGTTCTTGTGCTAGAAAGCATGATGAAATCTTAAGCACTTTTACTACTCTTAGGCTGTATTTCCATCAGATATGTGCAACGTTGCATAGCGAGGGATGTGTGTCGCTCAGCGTAGTGATTCTATAGGATCCTTACAAACACGGGATGTGTTTAGGCCGCTACATATTTTCGTACATCTCCAGTGGAAACGCAGCTTTACTTAGTAATTAATTTTTGTTTGTAGATTATTTAGACGCTAATAATAAGAATGGCCATACCCATTAACTATGGATATTATTGGTAGGTCACTATGATTTTGGTGATGCAATCACACAGTGCTGTCGGCGGACTTGTGAGTAGAAAGGTAATGTTCTACGTGATTTGAAGCCTCCAGCTTTCAAGTATACATATAAAAAACATGACACAATGACAGGTAGAAAATTATACAGTCAATAAACATAAATAGGAAAAAATTTGTTTAAACTCCTTTCAACAGTAGAATTAGTACAATATATTTTTATTTTTAAAAATGACGGATCTCATAAATAAAAGAACGTTTAATTAAATACATTTTTTATATTTTTTATACACAACGAAAAAACACACATATAAATTAATGATGATATTCATTGTAACACTCCAAACAAAACGCTTTATTGCACCCTGTGCAATGCAACGGTACCTTCTTAGCTTTACTCCCGTGTAATCCCAGTTGTTTCAGTTTGTTGTAACATCCAGTACAGCGTTTCCTCACATCATAAGTCTTGCCTTTACGTGGTATAGTTTCCAAACGATGGTAAATTGCAGCTACAAAGCAACTTGGCGAACCATCAGCGTCGAAGTCGGAAGAGATGTCGTTGACACATGGTTGGTCTCCTTGGCTTTCTATTAAAAAAAAAAAATATTTACAATACAATATACTTTATTGTACACCATAAAATTTCATTTTTTAACTTAAATTTACAATCGTATTGTACAATCGGCGGTCTTATCGCTAGCGGCGATTTCTTCAGCTTATTTATTTATATTTCAGCACAATATAAATAAATAAGCTGAGTAACAAATTTGTTTTTATTGAAAACAGCTCCTAAAGCCCATTAGGTTGGATAGAGTAGTTGGACACCAACCCCATAATAGAATTTGAAATAAGTAAATGCATGTTGATTTTCATATAATACAACGCTTACAATTTCGAAATAAATAACATTAATAGATAAGAATAAACTTAAACTTAAAAAATTAAAACAATGTAAATTTATTTATTATTTATTTTATGATTTATTTATAATATAAGTTGTTCTTTATCTAAGTTTTACTATACTGTATAAGTATGAAAACGTACACGATCGTATTTTCTGTGAAAAACCATGTAAGATTAAAAAATAGAATAATAATACATAGTATCTTTGGGACAACTCATGACTGGCCTATTGTTCTAGAAAATTGCCAGATTAAAATCAATGTTTTGAACAGGCACTTTATATATAGTTACATGTTCTTTAAAAGTGTTACCTACTCTACATAAGACTTAAAAATCCTGACAAAACGGTTCCTATAACAAAATATTATATTATGTACTCTTACTGCGAATGAGTTTATGTATATACGTCAATCTATAATAACAAAATAGTAGTTATTTAATTTTTGTACCTTTAAAATTGTTAAATTCACAAAGTCTGGCTAAAATCCTGACTAGTATTCAAAAGTCTTGACATGTCAATTCAAATACTGAGGTTTGGTAACTCTTAGCTTTTAAGAATGCCATTTCATTATACCCCGGTTTATATCAGAAGGATAATGACAAGTCAGAACTGCCTTATAACTTAATGATTATGTGAATTGTTGACTAATACAATTTCATCATCGACAGTGTGCAAAGACGCTTTACATCCTTTTCTTTGGTTAGTAGAACAAGCCCATCTCGTTTTCATCTTCTGTTTGACTTGAGCAAAGAAAGTGTATTCGCCGACACGAATCAACCGATTGCCTTTCTTTGATGTAGTGAAACTAATATCTGAAATGGAGAAATAACTTTACAAATATACAATATAAAGCTTTAAGTTGAAATAGGGATAGGCGGGATGCACCTATTGAATGCATTCGGACAGATGGAAGAAGGTCGTATGCAGTGGGTGCCTGTGTACGACCGCGGTCGACCGGTGCCAAAAAGGCTGTTGTGATAAGCTGAATGTCTTTGCCATTTAATAGAGAGGTATACAAGACCATGGAGGAACTCTTTGCCCAGCAATAGGTAAATAATAAAAATATTTTTATAGTTTCGCAACGCGTATTTGATACTGGTGGCATTGCATTGTAATTCTCTACAATAAAGTAAAAAATAAATGAACTATTTTTAGAATACAGGTATTTACGATCTTTTTAACTTTTTACACCTTCTAATTAACTATTAGGAATTTGTCTTTAACGCTTTCACGACTAAACTGCTTAACAGATTTATATGAAATTTGGCAAGGAGACAGTTTAAAGTTTAAGGAATGAGGAAAATAGTGGGTGAAAGTTATAATAAATTAAAACTATGTACTATGTCACGGTTTAGGTATATTTAAATCATGATTACATTTATCTTATTTTATGTTCGTCTTAATACGTTATCCACAGAATCAATTCGATTACTGTGTATCCTTATACACAGACTCAGAGAACCCAAAGTCTGTAAATACACTTAAAACTAAATTATCCAAGCTAATGTCTCTATACAAAACAATAGCATTACGTAATTTTTATATATGGCATATATATATACATCATAAGATCATTATCCGCACCACAATATAAGTGCATCTGGCAGACTAAGGTCTAACCAACTTAAATACCAAATCAGACTAAAAGCTCACTAACTAGTCAAAAAAACATCAAAGAAGCGTGAATACAGTAAAACCCTTAAATAAATTGGTAGTAAATTATTTAAAAAAAACCGGCATTATGTAAATAGGGCTCTATTTATACGATGCCAGATTTTCAGAGATGTTCTTTATTCACATGATCTCCTTTTTCCTACGTTCAAAACTGGCATCGTATAAATGGGCTCAATTATTTACATAACGCCAATTTTTAAGGGATGTTTTTTAACAATCTTCTCTTAAAATATGGCATCGTGTAAATAGAGCTTCACTTTTTACACGATGCCAGTTGTCATAGATAATGGGGTGAAAATGAAACTCACCCTTACGTTTTCAAAAGGCAATTTTCATTCACCTATTTTTATATGGGTAAACAAACAATTACATATATTATTCTTATTTCTAGGATACAAAAGCAATATAGATAACACCGGTATTAGAGTTTTGGGGTTAAAAACGTATAAAGTAGTATTAGTGTAATTTGTGTACAATAAAGAGTTTTCTATTCTATTAATGAGCCATATGGCACAACAATTGTAAATAAAACCTAGTCTTCTCTTATAAAAGTGAGAGTTGCTTACGTCACTACGAAGATTTTATTCTAGTTGAATGGTTCTAGTAGTCAAAGATCCCAGGGACGTTCCTTATTCTCTTACATATAATAATTATGTATGGGATAAAGTAGTGTTAGTTAGATAAAGTAGTTACCTACGTACTTTGAGTGTGTGCTGCTAGCTCGAGTCGACGGCCAATTCATAGGTAGCAGGTGTAAAAAGTAGGTATAACTAGTACTCACTAATCTTAGTCTCAGTTCTGATTTTTACATATATTTTAGCGAATATTGTTAAAAATTAATAGTTATACCAGACACTTTTTGCCGACGCTTACTCTTTTCGACCTAGCGATACTTATGTGTATCTAGGGGGATGTTTCACACTTCCAAATTAGTCTGGCTACTGACCAAAATAATTACAATAGTTACCTGAGTATCATAAATAAAAATCAAGACTAAGATTATTAGTAAAGTTACTCTATTTTAATTGGATCTATTTCTCATTTCTAAATATAATTTTCGAATAAGCTAATTGTACTGTAAGTTATGGTTAATTGACGATTTTTACTCTATTACTACTCTGTATTTTATTATTTGAGAATATAGATGAATAATTATTCAGACATCGAATAATTTAATTCATCATTATCATGTCAAACGAAAGACATCTACTGCTAGACATAGGCTTCAAGAATTTCCACAGCATTAACTCCTGGGCTAGTCTTGTTTATCAGCAGTCAGCAACCTTCAGTTATCGGTCAGCTGGAGGAAAGCACTTCGCACCCTACGCTGCGTGGGGTGCGAAGAATTCCTTAATTACCTAAAATAATTCCACACCGTTCAGTAGTATGGTTGTGGAAATTATTAATCTTTACAATTTCATCGTTAACTGTATGTATATTAGCGCGACATCCTTTTGTTGCGTGCGTTGAACATGCCCATCTGGTTTTCAGTCTTTGTTTAATTTGTGCGAAGAAGGTGTATTGACCAAGGCGGATTAGCCGCTTGCCTTTTTGTGACATCGTAAACATAAAACCTGAAAATAAAGGAATTATATACCATAATTCTTGGATTTGATTTTTTTATTAAATTAGATTATATATATATCTGAGGATATTAGTACATGCACAAGAAACACGTGAATATCGCTGTATTGGCCGCACTGAAGATTTTGTTTATCTATTCTGTCCATTCTAAGGTTCCCTGTAAGAAATTCCTTTAGTGATAAGGTCGGTTCTGGTACATAACAATAAATTTATCATCAAGACAAATTGTAACTTGGTATACAATAAAATATATATGTATCTGCCTATCTATTTATAGTAGTTTTCTCGTTTTATAGTGTCAATTTAAACCAAGTGTCAGCCGCCAAATTACAACAAAATTTTAAACTTGATCTACACTACTAAAATATATACAATCGCTTCGGTACTCGTAGCAACCTGCAGCCTCTTTCCTCTGCATCACAGTACCAAGGTTTGCTTTTTCGCATAGCCATACAGCGCCATTTTCAGTCGCTGCTACTTTTGATATACTTAAATTGCGCGTGACAGTGTTGATTCTGACATTGCAAGCATCCATAAGCTACGGTAGCTGCTTGCCTTTAGCCGGTCGGTGTGCTTCTTTGCCAACTAAGTGTTAAAATATTGCAGATCACATTGTTCGATAGAAAATTTACATATCGTTCTGTTGAAAGGTAGAGGAAAGATGTAACGTTGGCGAAATGATGTGGATTTACTACGCCTACGTTTGTCATTGTAAACGTAGGCATAGTTAAATAAATTGTAATTAATATTATTTAGTCTAGGACCATCTTTATATTTATACCACTATTTTACTAATTTATAATTTAAGAGTAAGACTGATACGTAAGACCTACGCCGTAGGCATCTACGGCGTAGACTATAGCTATTGCACGATTACTTTTGTAAGGTTACAAGCACAGTTTTTAATATTATTGAGCTCAAGGCAATTAAGGTATACTCATAAATGAAAAATCTTGCTTAGTGTTTGGTGTTCTGGTATAAAAATTGTATCCGTGCATGCTATTAAAAAACAGCAGTTACAAATATTAATTTATTATTTAAAACAGAGTTCATAATATATTAATCATTATAATATGCAATGTTTACATAAATACACAGTACGTTTGTAGGTTTAAGCCTACGTTTGTTCGTCTTGCTTGTTTTATTATATTTATATACAACATTTATCATTCAATTTTTTTTTATTCTTGCCTTTTGTTACCCAAAATCCATTATAATAAATATAAATGTGAAAAATTCGTAAATGTTTTAAAACTATTATTATTATAAATAGGGAAGTTCTACAGAGGAATGTGCTTCAAAAAGCTTGACATTTTAGTCTTTCTTCGTTGCTCCTTTTAGATGCCCGAGTGACAAAGTTAGCCGTTATTCCTGACTTTCAAAAGTTACTGTGGTTGGTTTGTGTCCTATTAACCTAAACTATTATGAAACTGTGACTTTCAGCTTCAAACATCTTTATTAAGAGTATGATTATGCGTATTATTAATTTTGACAATTTCATTGTCGATGGTATAAATGTTCGCTTTACATCCTCTCTGTCTATGAGTAGAACATGCCCATCGTACTTTGTGATGCAGTCTGGAATGCACATTAAATGAATAATCCCCAAGACGAATTAGTGGTCTCCCTTTTTGTGATCTTGCATAGATTATACCTGTAACAGCAAATATATAAATTAAAATCTATAATTTATATTCATTAAGGCACGTCCCGGCTTCGCACGGATAGATCACACGTTTTCGTAGGGAAAAAAAATAGCCTACCTATATTACCCGCTGATAATGTAGCTTTCTAATGGTAAAAGAATTTTGAAAATCAGCCAAGTAGTTTTTGAGTTAAATCGTAACAAAAAAACAATTCGTTCCTGTTTATAATATTATTATTATAGATGAAAATTATACAACATTTTATAGATGTTTGATAAGTCTCTCAAAGATTATTTTCTGAACATTTGTACTCATTTGCAGTTACCGTAGCCTATGGATGCTTGCAATACCAGAGGTATCACTTGCGTGTTGCCAACCCTGTTTTTTTTACACCAGGACTTTAAGATGAGATTATTCCTGGGATAGGAATACGTTTCTTTTAAAACGCATCTCCGAATAATAAGCGATAAGGCCGCTTATTCTGCATTACCATTTAAACAAAACTATTTAAGCAATTTGTATTTTGGTGTACAATAAAGAGTTATCTATGATTAAATAATAATAAAACAATGAGGGCAACTCATATACGTATAATATCTAAATGCTGGACCTCCTGTCCTCTATTAAAAAAGCTAAGAGAGTGAAGGCCTTAACCCACACAAGCCAAGCCAATGCGGTTTGTTCATCAGACTAAAGATATTCTTCTACGACGGACTCCTCACGATGTCATCCTTCACTGTAAGCGGTACTGGTGAATCATTTCATTAGCGCGTTTAAATTCCACAAAGTGTGATTCATATTTGTATCACCTTCTACATAAAATGACGTTATAATAAATAAATAGGAACGTAACTTTAATATCGCGTTTACAATATCATACAGAGGGTGAAATTTTTATTTAATATTCTCGTGTAGTACGTGCAATCGAAGTTGGCTGGCCTAAAATTAGATTTTCCAGGAACTCGCGCATGCGCATTAATAAAAATATGTATTACCCCATCCCCTGTTACAAGTTTGTCACGCTCACTGCGACACAACTCACCCTATCTACAGCCGACAGTCTGGCTAACTTAAATTGCGTGTACTATATCCACTTCAATGTGTAGTGTTATTATCTAATAACTGCACGAATTGTATGGTTAGGGTAGTCACTACGCCACGTACATCGTGCTAAATATTGTGGGTTCGATTCCCACACGGATAAAAACAACATTTTAATCCGTGTAATTATTTAGATGGTTCGTAAATGTTTGTTCCGAATGTAGGTATACAATGTGTCTATGAATTGTATGGTAAAAGGTAAAGAAAGGATGTTTGTTCCTGGGTGTACTTTGCACTTTTAGTACATGAACTGTTTGTTTGTATTATTTTCCCTAGTACGAGTATTATCTTTAAAAAAAGGAAAAGCAGTAGGTACTATCTAGGTTAAAATAATAATAATTGTAAGTTTATATAATAAAAACCTTTTTCAAAACAGAAAATAATTATTTAAAGACATGGAATGATTCGGATAGCCAAGGACGAGGTTACCTCAAGATCTATGTCCAGCAGTGGATATCTTTCGGCAGAGGTAATGATAAAAAGACCATTTTAAACACAAGTTAAAATAATTCTATTAAAAGTTCCTTAAACAATAGTGTATAAAACTAAACCTAATTAAATCCAATTTAAACAAAGGAACGGTATCGATTTTATAAATAAGTAACAATTCACAATCTAATATGACCTATTCTAGAAATAATATTGCAAGCGTCTATAGGCTACGGTAACTGCTTAATATCAAGCGGGCTGTATGCTTGTTTGCCATTGCCAATCAAGTAGTATAAAAAAAAAGTTTAATGGGTCCCCGATTGTCTACTAATATTTTTTTATACTACTTAAGTGGCAAACAAACATACTGGCCGCTGGATGGTGAGCCGGCTATAGCCAATGGACGCTTGCAATACCTGGGGTATTGTGTAAAATATAATAAAATTTGAACTATCGCGTTGCATGATATACAATATTATATACTTCGAATAGTAACGTCATCTTGCATTATTTACTTTTAATAACCTGCTCTAGACATGAGGCAAACGGTAGTCGAATCGAAAAGTCAAAAAAGAAAATGTATGGGATTTGACGTACGTGACGTTTACGATATAATGTCGCAAACTTACTTCAAATCCCATACATTTGCTTTTTTGAATGGTTACTCAGACCATTGACCATGGTCTGAGTACGCTGACTTAAGTCCTATGCCTTTATTTAGCGTCTATAAAAGACTATGTAGTGATGACACTGCCTTTGACATAATCAAAATAAATACCTATTGTTTAGGACCGATTAAGTTAGTAAACAAGTACGGGCTGGCAACAAAGCTGGCGCCGCCGGCACCTTGTTCCAGAGCGGTAGGTAACTGCTTAAAATTCGGGCCGTATTCCAGCTTATATCAGAATTCGCTCTGGAACAAGGCGCCGGCGCCCGCTAGGTTGGCAGCCCGTACTTGTTTGCTAATTGAATCGGTGCTAAGCAATAGGTATTTATTTTGATTATATCAAAGACAGTGTCATCACTACACAGTGTTATTTAGACGCTGAATAAAGGCATATGGCAAAGACTATGGATATTTGCAATACCAGAGGTATCAATTGCGTGTTTATTTATCTATCTTCCCTCGAAGTGTATAATATTGTATAAATACATTAATGATTATGATTGTTATTTAGCGCTATAATTTCGTCATGGAACGTAACTAGTTGGGCCTTGCATCCCTTTCTTTGATGAGTGGAACATGACCATCTTGTTTTTTGGGTGTTCTTCGTTGTAGCATAGAATGTGTATTCATCGATACGTATTAAAGTATTTCCTTTCCTTGACGTTATGTAAGTAATGCCTGAAATGGAGAAACATGTTTTATATTATTCTTAATTTTTTATTGTACAGTGGACAACGGAGATAGCTGTATAGGGCCACTATATGAAGATTAGATTGTCAGAAAAATCTATGTATGAATTTGTGTGAAATATATTTTATTTGTAATTTCCGTCTAATTGTACACTGTTATTAAATTCCACCGAATTATATACAATGGTTTTCTTAAAAAACTGTTATGGTATGACGAAGAACGTGAGCAGCGCCATCTAGTTAGTAAATGGTTATAGTTCTTGGTCACGTTCAATATGTCGCCGTCGCACGCATGTTATTGTATCGTAACATAAATTAATTAAATAAATCAAGTTTGTGCTGCAAATACATGTTTAATATACCATGCCCTAACAGGTTATGGGCCCAGGGACTGTCAGTGAGTGAAATAAAGACTAAAAAGTGAACAATTGCAGTGATTTGAACTTAAACAGTTCGTCGTAATTAAAGTAATAAACGCGTCTACGCAGGTTAAGGTTTCGCGCGGTCAATTAGTGTAACGCGACTCGCTAAGTTACGTTCGTCGTTTGTTTACTACATTTGTGTTACGAATATTTTTATTCATTGCCGTTGTTTTGGAGTTGAAGAAACTTCGATATGGCTACATCATCTATTAAGATTGATAGACTCACAGGCGATAATTACGATACATGGAAAATACACATGCGGGCAATTTTGATCAAAAACGATCTTTGGGAGTATGTATCGGGCACATTACAGAAACCGCAATTAAGTGATTCGAAATATGCCGATTGGATAAAAATGGACAGAAAAGCCGAGTCTGACATATTGTTGGCAGTGAGTCCAAGTGAGTTAGCTGCATTGGATGGTTTGGAAAGTTCCAAGGCTATTTGGGATAAATTGAAATCTATGTATCAATCAAGCGGCCCTGCTAGAAAAGCATCGTTATTAAAAAAGCTTGTACTGACACGTATGCAAGAAGATGATGACTTAAAGAAACACATCGCGGATTTCTTTGATGCAGTTAAGAAACTGAAAGAAATTGGTTTGATAGTTATAGACGAACTACTAGCTATTTTATTGTTATATAGTTTGCCAGATTCATTCGCCATGTTTAGAACGGCAATGGAATCACGTGATGATTTGCCATCAACGGAAACACTAAAGGTCAAGATCATCGAGGATTACGAAGCTCGTAAGTCGAAGACGACTGATCAGGGAGCTTTGTTCGTCAAACGTATCAATAAAAATAAAAATGCCAATCTGAAGAAGAATAATGACAACCACGGTTATAAAAATAATGTTGAATGTTATCGTTGTGGTCGTCGTGGGCATCTTGCAAGAGACTGCAAGACTAAGAATATTTACAAGCATAAGCACAGCGCACAAAAATTGGATTGTAATGACAACGAACAAAAAACAACAATGTTATTGAGTACTGCTGAAGAGGCTATGTTGGGTGAGAAAGTTAATACTATTTGGTGCATTGACAGTGGATGCACGGGTCATATGTGCAATGAAAAGAAAATGATCGAGAACTTTAAGCGGCTAAACTCTGAACTTAATTTAGCTAATAGCGATCGAACACAAATTACTGGTGCTGGTAAGATAAGAATTTCGGTAGACACAGGCAGTGAAGAACGCCAGATTGACATAGAAAATGTGTTTTACGTATCTGATTTACGAACAAATTTACTATCAGTGGCAAAGATGACAGATCGCGGGTTCGAGGTTCGCTTCCGGAAGAATGATGCTATTGTGATTGATGACAATGACAAAATTCACATGCGTGCAGATAGAGTTGGTAACCTTTATCATGTTCGAATGAGTCCGAACTCTGTCAATAATGTTCAAATTGCGAAGAATCCACTAGACATGTGGCATCAACGCCTCGGACATGTCAATGAACGTGATCTGAAAGCTATGGCGAAGAGTGGTTTAGTATACGGGCTTTCATTCAAAGATAATGAAAAATTGTCTGAATGTGAAGTCTGCATTAGTGAGAAGCAGACTTGCGCGCCTTTTCCTAAGAAGAGAGAGAATCGCACGAGCGAATTACTAGAAATAATACATAGCGACGTTTGTGGCCCTATGAATCATCAGTCTTATGGTGGAAAGAAATATTTTGTTACATTTATAGATGATAAATCCAGATGGTGCGAAGTCTACTTCATAGCAAGTAAAAGTGATGTCTTTAGTGTATTTAAAAATTACAAAGCCTATGCAGAGAATTTAACTGGGAAGAAAATAAAGAATCTTCAGTCTGATAACGGACGAGAATATGTAAACAATGAATTTAATGATTTCTTAAATGAAGCAGGAATCAGAAGAAGATTGACAGCGCCGTATACACCTCAACAAAACGGTATTGCAGAACGAAAGAACAGAACACTGGTTGAGATGGCACGGTGTATGATGCGTCAAGCAGAATGCCCACCTGCATTTTGGGCAGAAACAATTAATACTGCTAACTACATAAGGAACCGGTGCCCAACTACTGCTTTAAATGGTCAAATACCCTTTACACTATGGAAAGGGAAGAAACCTACATTGACATATATGAATGTCTTTGGCTCCAAAGTTTATTACAAAGACAAGGGAAAACCAAAAGGAAAATTTGAGTCACGATCACAGTTAGGAATATTTGTTGGTTATGATACTCAATCGAAAGCATATAGAATACATGATTCTAGGACAAGAAAGATTATTGTGACTCGAGACGTCAAATTTATGAATGAGACAGCGTTTAAACATGAATATAAGGAGATACTTAATGAAGAAGAAGACACAGATGAAGAACAAGTGAAAGTAGAATTAACCAATGTGAATAATGAAAGAAAGGAAAGTAACCGGAAGATTTTAAGAGCAAGAAAAGATGGTAGTAGGTCAAGGAGATCACTTGAAAGAGTTAATGAACCAGAAGAAGATAAAGATAGAGGTCAGTTATATCGAAAAAGGAACTCAACAGTTTCATGGGAAACTTTAATAGAACCTTCTAAGAGAGGAAGAGGAAGGCCTCGCCTTATTCGTACTGGTCAGACGGGTAGACCCCGGAAAGAATATAATATAGTGAAACAGGATACTACAGATAGTGAAAATGAACCAGATGATGAACCGAGTGAACAAAGTGCAGGCATAGCAACAATAGAACCAATGACGTGGAAAGATATAGAGAAAACAAGTGACATGAGTTTATGGAAACAGGCCTTAGAAAATGAGTATTTGTCACAGATAAAAAATGAAACCTGGGAAATTGTCCCAAGGCCAAAACAACGAAAGGTTATTGGTAACAGATTTGTATTTAGTACCAAAAGTACTGGTAAGAAAGTACGTCTCGTGGCAAAGGGTTGTTCACAACGGCCAGGTGAAGATTTTCATGAGACATCATCCCCTGTTGTGAGATCATCTTCTATAAGATTTATAGCTGCCTTAGCGGCTGAGCTAGATTTGCAAATCCATCAAATGGACGTAGTAACAGCTTACCTAAATGGTTCACTCGATGAAGAGGTATATATGGAAATTCCAGATCAGTTAAGCGATGTTTTAGAGAGATTACTCGCAAAAGAAAATATTGGTTCGCAGAAGAAAGTAATAACAGATGAGAACATACTACAGACAGCTAAACGCTGGAAGAAAGAACTTGATGAATGTGTGGATAGTGTATGTTTATTAAAAAAATCTTTATATGGCTTACGCCAATCAGGATTGCAGTGGTATAAAAGGTTAGTGAAAATGTTGAATGATATTGGTTTTGAAGCATTGCCACAAGACCCTTGTGTGTTTGTTGCCCATAAAAATGAGCGAATGATGTTGATAGGTATATATGTAGATGATATGATTCTAGCGACAAATGATAATGTGTGGATGAAAAGTATTAAGAAACAGTTAGGGAGTGCATTTGAAATGAAAGATATGGGCAAAATCTCTACTTGTTTAGGAATTGAATTTAGTCGTGATGGTGAAAATAGAGTATACTTAAGCCAAAAATCATATATAGATAAAGTGTTAGAACGTTTTGGTATGAGCGACTGTAAGTCTGCTGTGACACCTATGGATGTAAATGTAAAATTAGAGAAACCTGAATGTATTAGATATGATATAATGGAACAGTATCCATATCAGAGTTTGATTGGTACTTTGATGCATTTGGCTGTATCAACAAGACCAGATATCACGTATTCCGTGAATTATTTAAGCCAATTCAACACCAATTACGGTATTGAACATTGGAAGGCTGCTAAGCGTGTGTTGAGATATTTGAAAGGCACATCAGATTATGGACTAGTATATGAAAGGACAGGTTTACCTCTTTTTGGTGTAGTTGATGCAGATTGGGGTGGGAACGTGGTAGATCGCAAATCTTATTCCGGTTTTGCGTTTATCTTAGCAGGTGCCCCAATCAGCTGGGAAGCAAGAAAGCAACGAACCATTGCTTTATCGAGCACCGAAGCAGAGTACTTAGCTATTTCCGAAGCTACTAAAGAAGCAATGTATCTACGCGATATTTTATGTAGTATCAGGCATAAGTGTGAGTGTGTGATATTATTCAACGACAACCAGGGTGCAATTAAACTTGCTCAAAGCAGGAACTATCATCCTCGAACGAAACATATTGATGTACGGCATCACTTTATACGCGATAAGTGCGAACAAGGTATAATCAACCTCAAATACTTATGTACTGATCGGATGCCTGCTGATGTTTTGACTAAAGGTTTGAGTGGGACTAAACATCATGAGTGTTTGCGTAATTTAGGTATGATGGATGAGTAATTGTGAGTTGTGAGTGAGATAATGATGATACATTTAAAAGATATGCTTACTTCTTCGAGAGGGGGTGTTATGGTATGACGAAGAACGTGAGCAGCGCCATCTAGTTAGTAAATGGTTATAGTTCTTGGTCACGTTCAATATGTCGCCGTCGCACGCATGTTATTGTATCGTAACATAAATTAATTAAATAAATCAAGTTTGTGCTGCAAATACATGTTTAATTTACCATGCCCTAACATCTTCATGTAGCAGCTCTGAGCAGCCAACGGAGATATCCGTTGGCGTAAAATAAAAATTATTATTTTTTTATACTACTTAACTGACTATCAAGCATACAGCCTGATGGTAAACAGTTACCGTAGCCTATGGACGCTTGCAATACTCGCGGTATCACTTGCGTGTTGCCGACCATTTGTTTTACACTAGGGCTTTAAGATGGGATATCCCTGGGATAGAAATACGTTTCTTCCAAAACGCAGCCCAAAATGAGCGCTGGAGACTTACTCACACTCAGGAACACAAGTACACCGCTGTGTGTAGTTATTTGGCTGTTGCTCTTCTGTAAGGATCTCTAAGGACCTCTAAGAAGGACCTCTAGTCCTTCCCCAGTCAGGCGCGCTCGCTAGTATGGTTCCCTACTCGTAGGGCACCATACGTAGTAACTATTTAGTAATCTGTGACCATACTAGCGAGCGAGTTTCTTCGACCTTTCTTATTTAATTATTTTTTTGATGAAAACAATTATTTTACTCAATAATCTAATGTAAACAATACAAATCCAACAAAGACAAAGTATATTAATAATTTATAATAAATACATTCAAATCTATATCTACTTAATATTATAAAGCTGAAGAGTTTGTTTGTTTGTTTGGTTGAACGCGCTAATCTGAAAGTACTGGTTTGATTTGAAAAAATATTTTTTTGTTGAATAGTACATTTATCCAGGAAGGCTATAGGCTATATAACATCACGCTATGATCAATAGGAGCGGAGCAGTAGTGAGATATGTTGCAAAATCGGGGTAAATATTCCAAATTTCCACGCGGACGAAGTCGAGGTCGAGCCCTAGTAAATATATATAGTATATAGTTTTATTTATTAGTTTGAAAATATGTAGAAAGTCCCGCATACATCGTTTGCCGTAGTGGTTTTGCCGATAAGGTTCAGGAAAAATTAAAAATACCTCATTGTTTGGTTAATTCTTTATTATTCATATTTATCTATACAACCGACATCTAGTGTAAACTAAAATGTAACTCTGTACACGAATACAGCGCCCCCGCAGACTGCAGACTTTCTAACTGCCGATTAAGAACCAGACAATTTCTTTTTTTACTACTTAGGTGACAAACAAGCATACGGCCAGCCTGATGTTGAGCAGTTACTGTAGCCTATAGACGCTTGCATTACCAGAGTATCACTTAAGTGTTGCCGACCAATTGGTTTTAGACCAGGGCTTTAAATAGAGTGTCTCTAGAATAGGAAAACGTTTCTTTAGAACCGCTTACCTAAATGAGCGCTGGTAACCTGTACTCACACACGGGAATACTACTACACCACTGTGACTAGTCAATAGGGTGTGGTTTTCTGTAAGGTCTTTGTCCAGTCAGGCTTGCTCCTTTCTATAATGTCCTTTAGGTTAGTTTGGTTGAGGTATTCCTCGAAGCGCTAACATTTTGAAGCGCACCTAATGAAGCTCTCCTTTTTTATTCCTCGGAGCGCACCTTTTAGGAGCGCTCCCGATAGCAATTAAAAATATTAAAAATTTATTTCTCCTAAAAAAAATATATAAAAATAGCATAAAAAAGGAGCGCTTCATTAGGTGCGCTTCAAAATGGCAGCGCTTTGAGGAATACCTCGTTTGGGAGGGTTCTCAATCAAAATAAACCCGTTTGCAAGTGTGCACATATCAAAGATTACATTTTTACTTATAAATTAAGCATTATCGGTCGATTAAAGTCTATAGTTTGCCGAGGGTGTAATACTTAAGTAATTGCTTCAAGTAGGTACCTAGTACCTACTATTTTATTATATTATGTATAAGCTAATAAGGCAACTCATGGTCAATCTGTATCTGTAGTTATCACAGACAAACAGTCTTTTTAAATGACATTAAAATATGTCATTTAAAAATACATATTTTAATGTCTTTTTAAGTGACAAACGGGTGCTGTGGCTGGTCAATCTTGGCATGATTTATTTTTAAATAATAAAGATATAGTTTTTACTAAGATCGCAATGTGTGATCTCGACATGTTTCTATCTTATACATACAAAAGGAAAGGATCCCTCATTGCCATACAGTTAAAAGCTAAATTCATTTTTTTTCTCTTCATTGTTTCCTTATTAAAAATATTTTTACCTAAATTTAATTTCGTATGGTATATTGGTTTACGTCCCTTTTTGTTAACACTAATATTGTAACTCATACCAAATTGTATATGTTATAACTCTGGCGATTAAAAAGAGTCGCCCGAGTTTCTTGCTAATTCTTCCCGAGGCCCTACCCTAGTCAGCGAATTGGCCGTAGGAAAAAAGCTGGCATTTGTTTTTATGACGTTCATAAGTATCATGTATTTGATCTAAATGAATCTTCTTCTTCTTAGCGTTTCGTTGGCAAACATCGTTAAATTTATCTATTTATCTAAATTGATAAATGAGTTTGACTTTGAATGCACTCGGGAGTGTTTTTGAATGAAGACAACAGTCTTTGTTCTTAATAAAAAAAGTGGAAATATTTGTGGCGTTCGTTTACTGCAAAATATGTTTTACAGGTACCTAAGTTTTATATATTTATATTCTGGCAAGGTTTTTATTCTAATTTAATAACTTGGCGAAGCAGCTGTAACGCATACAAATATTTTATGTAGAGATATTGTTCAATGATTATGGCTACATTTCAATTCCATTATCTTATCTTCAACAACAATGATAGTTGCTTTACATCCTCTGCTATGATGGGTGGAACAGCGCCACGACTGTTTGGTGCCTCGAGATTTTTTCTTCCGGAAGAACGAGTATCCATTAAAAATCAACATTTTGTTACCCCTTTGAGACATTCTATAAGAAGCTGAAAAGAAACCATGTTGTTAGTTTTGTACTGACAGACAGGTATGAAAATAAAAGGTTTTTATTGTGTTAGCATACTTTTAAAAAATGTGTTGCGTCCTTTTTTGTCCATTGTGTTGAAGTAGATAGTAAAATGTGCGTCCAACAAATGTGAGCATAAATTTAACAAAAACATATAGTAAGTTATTAATTCAAATTAAGGTTAAGGCCGACTTTTAAAGCGTCCTTCGAAACGCGGATGACAAATGAAAATAAATGAAATACCAATAAGCTGTCCACCATCTTTAGGGTAACCGAACACTTTGCAGTATAACTTGCTAATCGATTATATCGGCGTGACAAGCTAGATGCATATGAGAAAGAGTGGTGGACCAAGGCAATTGACAGACGGGAATGGAACATGGGACAATATAGGCTAAATATTTTAAAAAAACTCAGAATCACTTAATGATTATGTTCAGCTTTAATCTGTACCACCATATCTTCTACACAAATGAGAGTTGCTTTACATCCTCGGCTATGATGCGAAGAACAGTTCCACGACTGCTTGGCGCCCATATTCTTTTTCTTCCTGAAGAAGGAATAGCCATTGAAGATCAACATTTGGTTGCCCCTTTTAGATGTTACATAAGAAACTGAAAAGGAAAACTATGCCATTAGTTTTGTACCTACTAGTCTCATTATTTGTCTCCGCTTATAATTTAGTAAATTGTTTTATAAGAGAGAGAGAGAATAAAAACCTACACGAACTAACATTGAGGTGGGTTAAGTAAAATCGCGAAAATTACCTTTAGCATAAAAGCAATATCACGGCATCTGACCTTAAATGAGTTCGTTCAAATAAACTTTATTTATCTTCTTCAGAAAAAATATACAATTTACTTTAGAAATTATTTGACGACATATCAATATGTTTTAGATAGTAAAACAAACAAACATAAAAAATCTATTCTTTTATTATAAATATTATTTGAAGGCAATGAACATTTTAATTTTACAGACAATTATCTTTAAGGCTAATAAGGAAAAAAACGTAAGTCGATCAAGCGAGAAAAAGGGACGAAGCTATATATCCCTCTTTCTCGCTATAACGACTCACGGTTTTAGCCCCCTGGACGTTAACCGCGCATACGTCTCGATAGCTCAGTGATTATGTTTAGCCCGGATTTCAATCACCTCGTTTACAAAAAAAGGCGAAAGTGTAACTGGACAATCTAATAATCATGAGAATTACTTTTATTTGGCAGTAAAGAGCTTTATATAAAGCCCATATTTCACTATTGACGATTTTGTTAAAACCAAAAGACAGGACATCTAAATTATAATTACAGTTTCTTCAAAACCATAGTTTTTATAATAATAATAATATATTAAATTTGTGTGCAGCTATACACAAATTTTATGATAAAAAATTGGACCAGGAGTAAATAAAAAATCACGCGTGATACAGAAAAATAACATTATATTTTATATAACAAATACACCTACATATACTTGCATATGTGGTATGCATTGTACATATAATTATTTTCAGTTTACTTAACTTAAAATGCTTGTAATATTTTAGTGCACAATTAAGCATATTATCTACATAAATTATATCTAATTAAATTATATTAACGCTGATCTATGGCATGAGGTAAGAAATAAATAAAAAAATATTCCATATTCTAAGCGTATATAAAAACCAGTTATATACCTACTATAGGATTGGGAAAAGAAATCCCGAACATGAAAACTAGTTCAAGTAGCTTTGTTTGAAAGGTTTGCTCAATGATTATGAAAGGCTCTAATTTCTAGTATCTGGTCTTCAAATGTAATGATAGTAGCTCGACATCCTCTAGGGTGATGTGTAGAACACTTCCAAATATCCTTTTTGCCTATTCTTTCTTTACAATGCTTTTTGTAGAATGAGTATCCTTGGTAGCTTAACATACGGTTGCCTTTTTGAGATCTTACGTAAAACACTGAAAATTTGAGACAAGTGTTATTTATTAGCAATACAATATACCTATGACCTTACTTTTCCTTTTTATACTACCTGGGTGGCAAACAAGCTTACGGCCCGCCTGATGTTAAGCAGTTACCGTAGCCTATAGACGCTTGCAATACCAGATGTATTACTTACGTGTTCAAAATTTTAATGATGTCATTTACTTACCTAAATTGTTCTTCGTCCTAACTTTAAACAGGTGACATGGTCACGTCCAACTCTGCTTACCCGCTCGCTTGAGAGCACTACGCCGCCGGACCCTGCCTTTTTGTGATTTACTGTGCCCGTTAAGTGTACTAATCAGTTAGCAGGTCCTAAACGAACCTTGTGCCGAACGAACCTACACCTAAGAGTTTTAAGTATATGTTTTTTTTTATACTACCAAGGAGGCAAACAAGCATACGGCCCGCCTGATGGTAAGCAGTTACCTTAGCCTATGGACGCTTGCAACACCAGGGGTATCACTCGCGCGTTGCCGATCCTTTAGAAACCTTATAACTCCTTTCTTGAAGAACCCCATGCTATAGTCTCTCGGGAAAACTTATGCGTATGTTTCTGACTAATAAAACTAATAAAATATATAATAAATATTGTACTTACACGTGATACATATACAACGTACACATCATGTACTTAACAAGATGTATATGTTGTATATCGGGTTATGATATTATGGGTGCGGATATTTTATAATGGAATAAATTTTGTATAAGTTTTGGTATATCGTTTAATTAGAAAATAACTAGATTAAGAAAAATATATTTTAATTCAATAACACAAACACATTATTAATACTTTCTAAACATATTATGCCATTATCGGCAGCTGCCGTTCCGAGCAGAGACAAATCTATGATATGAGCCCGGTGTCAAATCTGTCCCACTAATGAGCACTAGTGTTGACCTAGTGCGGGAGAGCAGACCTCACATAACTTAAAAAGCATATTACATAGGCACTTTAAGGTATATTGCTTTTCACACAATGTTTTCTATCACCGTAAAAGCAACTCATTAACAATTAATACACACAATATAAATTCAAAAAGTCATACGCCCGTACCAAGAATTTAAATCCGGGGCTTCTACCTTAAATTATTTTATACCTTCACGATTTGTACACATAACATATTATTACTATAATGGAAAACAAAAAGGTATGCAAACCTTCAAAATATAACGCAATTACGACTCTTTCTCCATTAAAGTAATAATATTCTACGTGAACAGATAAAAGGTATGCAATTTTGGTCTGTCAAACATTTGTACGATTTTTTTAAACTTTTCGATTCAGTTAAGTACTATTAGTGATTTCAAAAACTTAATGGTTATAATGTTCGCCGCAAACCTCCATAACTTCATCATTTATCGTTAGTATAGATGCTTTACATCCTTTCTTGTGGTGAGTAGAACATATCCACCGGATCCTCACAGTATCACCTGTAATACTTTTGTTCTTAGCAAAAAAAGTATATCCATGCAGCTGAATAAGTGTATGCCCTCTTCTGGATATTGTGTATTTAATATCTGAAATTGAAATAAATAGAATAGAATATTAAATTATTTTTTGTACACTAATTTATTACATTTGAATACAAAAATCTATTTATTTGATTATGTACAATGGCTTTATCACTAAAAGCTATGTCTTCCAGACAACTTTTGAATGGATAGAGTAAATTATAATTAAAATATTGCAATGTTTTACGATGTTATGCGTATATTTAATCCTACAGTGTGGTGCGCAATAGGCAAAATAGACCAGATTTTGCCTTTACGAGTTGTCACCCGTAAAACGAGTAAAAACAGTCTTTCCTGGTGTAATACAAGGAATGTAATAGAATCCAAGCATGCTCCTAGATATTTACTGCATCTTACATCTTAATAATATTTTAGTATGATGGCAAAAAAAATAAGTATTTTCCTGTCTTTGTCTTACTCACCGAGAAAAACAGAGATGGTATGCAAATCGCTATGCTAAACTTATATCGTGTAAATGAAGCAAGTTAATAGGTTTTTTAGTCACATTTCTTCAGTAAGGAAGTAAGAGTGCTACCAAATTAGGATCTTGAAGTTAACATAATTAAAAGATATATATTTTTATAGATGTTTAATTTTTAGTAATAGTTAACAGACAATTTAATCAACATTGTAATATGGAAATATTTGTAAAAATATGGGCTCTTTAGTAAACTGATCCCGCTCGAACTGATCCCGCGGGATCAGTTGACCTAATGTTTATTTTGAATTGGTCAACTGATCCCGTTCCATAAATTTTAAAGTGTTAGCCTACTTAATATTGCCCAAATAATATTTTAGTTCACTTGTATTACTCTCAAGTTAGATGGGTATAGATTAATTTTGTATTTTCATCCGGCAGAACTAAATATAGTTACGATCTTACGACTCGAGAGGCGGGCCGTGGGCACGACAACAAATATATTTTTCTACTGGACACTAAATACGTTAAACGTTTTCTGCACGCCTGTACACATATTTCAAAATATACAATAAAGTTTTGCCTGATTTAAAAGCGGGACCAGTTGACAAAAGAAAAGTAATAAAATTATTAATTTAGTCAACTCATCCCGCGGGATCAGTTTAGAGCGGGATCAGTTTACTAAAGAGCCAAATATGTATATATTTTCATACTGTATGCTTGTTTGCATCCTTGGTCGTATAAAAAAAAACATTTACGACCCACCAAAATAATGGACAAGGTGACCTAAAAAGGAATGCTGTGGAAATCCTCGGTCTACGTCCAGCAGTGGACGTCTTTCGGCTGAGACGCTGTTGAGGATGAATAGGCACATGTTGAAGATACTTAATGATTATGTACACCCTTAGTTTCCACGACAGCATCATTGACGGAATAGAGAGAAGCTTTGCATCCTTTGGCATGGTGCGTGGAACACCTCCAGTACTCTCGGCCACTCTCCTTTCTGTACTTCCGAGAGAACTTGAAGAACGTATATCCCTTATAGCTCATTAATATGTTGCCCTTTCGAGAAGTTAAGAAGTAACCTGGAAAGAAAAGTGGTTAATAGTATTTATAAAAAATATTACGATTGCTTCACAGCTGACATACCTGCAGGTAAAATTACGTGGCGCTCCACCACGCCTCTTTCCTTAGTATAAACCTTTGACATGAAATCATGTCATATGAAAGGAATCCTTGGAAAGCTCGGAAAGAATTCGATACCCGCTGTAGTGCTACTTTGACCGCTAGGCCGGTTGTGTCGATTTCAAGAAGTGCTCTTAGTTTCTGATCAGCTCCTTTTGCATGGATAGCGTATATTTGCTGTCGTTAGCATGACGTTTCATATTTTTCGTCATTTATAATATTTTAAAAACTATTAAATTTTAATAATAGACTCAATATTAAGATGTCATAAATCTTAATATTGAGATTTAATTAAAATTAATCAATATTAAAGATCAAATAATACTAATAAGTGTTTATTATTACTATTTTTATTATTATATTTTGTTTTGCAAAATAGTTTTAAGTACATTTTTTATGCACGAAATAATAATTTATTAATAACATTACTAAACCGCTTGTAGTGGTATTATATACTTATTTTTACTAACTACAAGTAACTTTATAATAAAATAAATAACTAAAATACTAATTTATTACTAATTAATAAAATAAGCTTCAATATGGTTCCTAGATTAAACATTGGTGCATGATAATTACCCTCTATTATCATCGGGGCCCTAATAAGAGACTAGGCGCAGATCACTATTCAGTAGGAAATTTTGAGGTTTAGGCCTTACTTCACACGAATGCAAGTTGACATGTGGGTTCCCTCACTATGTTTTCCTTCAGTACGTATTTACTCGAGATCGGTCGGGATTGAATACATGCCTTATGTTACTTTGAGGCTCTCGGCTACTCTGGTGATGAAGTGCTACAAAGGCAGTCCCTAACAAAATAAGCTCGTTTCTCTAAACATGTATAAATAGCACTAAAATACTACTAGTAGCTATGCTATTTAAAGAAATATATGCTACTCGTACCTACTACTGTCCGATGTTCTGTTCGGTTATGAAGCAAGTACGCCCAAAATTATGGTAACATTTTTTTACAAGTTTCAAGTGAAAGCGATAGATAATACGGCACGTAATGATACAAAAAGAGATAGTGATACATGAAATGTAGCTTTTAAGCTTCTGTGTTGACTGACTATGTCTTTCTTACTATAATATCAGGTTAGTAATAAACCTGAGACTAGTCTATACAAAAACAAGAAATAAATATTATTTATTATTATTGATTTGACTTGTAAAGTTAATTTCTTTCGTCATCTGATGGTAGAAGATGCCGACGAAGTGTAGACCTTGGTACGTTATAATTTCTTGCCGCTGTTCTAGTACTCATGCCATAGCCTACAGCTTTTAGAGCCGCTTGTAATTGTTGGAAGGTATATCTCCTTTTGAGTTTTTTTCTTTGCTTGAATGTGCACTCTGAAAGAAAATTAAAAAAAATAAATTTGTTATTCTTATAAAACATGTATGTTTAGCCTTATGTTTTAAAACCATCTAAGAGTTTAATATGGATTTTAGTCTTTATTCACAACTTTTAAAACAAATAGCAGACATTTACTTATGTACCTACGGCCATGCATTTTTCTTGCTTATGTTGATATTTTTTCATCATAGTATTTAAAATTTGATTTATTTGTTTGCGTATGATTCACCATCTTATTAATCGACAGTTGGACACACGCAACAACAATCCGGATGTTTAATTCTATTTTTGACAATAAAATTAATAGCAGAAATACGTCATGAAAAAAATCTTACCTCATTCATATACAAGCATCGAAGTAGAAGTAGAACAAGTTCTAAATAGGTATTGGACACCTGACTGCTACAACTGTCAGAAATATCCACTTACCTACTTTGTTTTATTTCTTGTTTAGGATATTTTTTAAATATTAGTTCATATACCTATATTACATTTTACCTTTATAGTTACATATGTTACACTTAAGTCTCTTTATGTAGCAATAAACGTTTCATTCTTTCTTTCTTATGCATATGGTTTCGATATTCGATCTGACAATTTCAATCAAATCTATTACTATGTAAAATCTGTTTAATATTTTTAGAGTTCCCTATAACCAAGGCATTAGGCTCGTAAACGTTTAAGAAATTCGGGGTCTATCATTGCTGTCAAGTTTTAGCTTATTTTGGACCCGCACTGGCTGTTTTTTTGGCATTTGAATTCATTAGCCGTTGTTTTATTACTTTCAAAATGTATAATATAATAAGGAAAGGTTTGGAAAGTCAAACATGGTGACAATAATTAATACTTTTTATTTCTTACAATCAAATTTATTACATACCTACTGAGGTACATAGGTAGGTACTTATTAAAAAAATAACTATAACATTCTTTAATAAAGTATTACGTACTATGACAAACAAATTCTCGTCTTTAAAGGAAAGTCACAAACGCACATATACCTAAAGCTAAAAGCACACTATGATGCCCAAGCACGGCAAATAAACAGCCTACTTGTTGGTAAGCAGTTACCGTAGCCTAATATACGTTTGTTAAAAGTATTTACAGGGTCGGCAACTCATAAGTGATATTACTGGTGTAGCAACGGTCCATAATAGGCATAAGCAGGTGCGGGACGTATGCTTATTTGCCTCCTTAGTAACTAAAAATATACAGTGTCATCCAATAATATTATAAACAAAGATAAAGCGACCTTCATATTGAGCGCCGCGGCGGCATCAGGCGCGGTCCGAAGGGGAAGGGGGGTCACAGGGGACATGACCCCCCACAAAATAGTACCTACACGTCAAAATGAAAAATATTCTAAAAAAATACAAAATAAAACAAAAATTGACTCCAGCCGCGATGCATTTTACTCGTTTGTTTGCCGATGATGCTATGTTAGAACAACATTTAAAATGTCCTTCAAATGAATTTACTCGACATATTGTATTATTATGTCTCTCTTTATCACGGGTATTTTCCCATCATTCAAGGAGAATACCCGGGCCTTTGGTAGGCTTACGCGGGGACATAGATCCAACGCGCAGAGGCCCTTAGAGAATTTTAATTTAAAATGGAATGAGACGCTTACCATAGTCATGACACAGCTGCACTATTGCAGTACAGCCATGACATGCCTATGGTAAGTGTAGAGCTATTGCAACATGTGAAATCGAATCATTTTGGGCTATGGGATTGGGTGTTCGATGGACTGATTTATAATGATTATGGGATAAAACGTCGCCTGCCATCATTTAAAAGTTGGGATATACTCTAAATGTAAAATAGGCAGACGGTGACTCGCCTATACACTAGATGGGCCCCTTGAAACAACCGACATGGGCAACAGCCCACAGGCATAAGGGCAACACCATAGTGCGCGGCTAGGGGTATCGAGCGGTGCGGCGCCGGTTTCACCATCGGGGGTCTGAGACCCGAGAGCGGGTTTCCCCGTAGTTATGCCCTTGAAAATGACACTTCTACCCCCGAGCATATAGTTCTGGCGACCCCTCTCTGATCAACCAATTAAGGCAAGCCAGAGCTGAGAGTCCTGCGGGCGCTCTTGTCAGTCCACTCCGGACAGCCAATAAAGGTATGCCGGAGACGAGGCCCTGACCGACTCTCTGGGGCATTCGAGACCGCAGTGTCGCCACTCACATTCAGCCCGCCACAAGCTGCTCTGCGGATTATTATTATTATTATTAGTGACCCCCAGCAAAATTTCAGGCTGCGACCGCGCCTGGGCGGGGCGTTTAGTTTTGTTTCCATGTTTTGATGCGTAGCTTATAGATTTTAAGTATGAATGTGATAGATAATACAGAACGAAATGACGACGAATGATACAGAAAGAGATAACGATAGATAAAATACACCTACTTAGCAACACGATTAGATAGATATCTACGATTTTCTTACTATAATATCATTGGTGTCATAAATGTCGCGCATTCGCGTCGGTACCATAAGATAATAAAAACCATTTAATAATAATAATATATTTATTTATCAGATTTACATCCATTATTTTTAATATCCATTTTGAAATAATAATAAAAGCAACCCATATATGTCCCACTGCTGGGCATGGGTCTCCTCTCCTCTATCAAAAGAGAGAGGGTTTAAGGCCTATCTTGAAGTAAAAAGCATATTATATTTTAAACAAACTTCTGCTGCCCCGGTGGTTTTGGGCCAGGACATATTTTAAAAGTAATCATTATATTCGTCACTGGAAAGGCAAAATTACTTCTGTCATACAAAGTGGGCATAATTGAGTTATATACATATTCGGAATCAGCGATTTTTTCTACGTCGATCTGCCTAGGAACCATTGCAATCAGAGCATTTTTGTGGCGTTTAAGTAACCTAAAAAAAGGTGCTGCTTTTTTTTCCTAATTACTGAAGCGACGCGTTTTTTGGCCAATTTTTCACTTATGTCGCTCAAGAAATATTTCTTGAATATTAAATATTAAGTTTGGCGCTTGAGTAAAATTGCCTTTGTGTAGCCTAAAAAAGAATGGCCTTTAAGTAATTTGTGCTTACCTTGAATGTAATAAAAATTCAGCTAAAGAAATTTTAACTGATTACGAAAAAAAACATTTTAAGTAATTTTAGTTGAAGTTACTTAGTTATCCTATCGCCTCATGAGTCAAAATCCTAGACATGAGGAGTATAAAATATTTCCCTTGAAGTTATTTTGATACACCAACACGACACTAAAATTTATGCTAAAGAAATTTCATCCTACTCAAATTTACTAATAGTATTGTGTTCAGTACTTTTAAAATACAATCGTTGTTTACATTGGTGGCGTTTAAGAAAATTTGGCTTACTAAGTTATTGGGTCAAAATTACTGAAGCGCCACTTATCTTGGAAAGTAGTAAAAAAAACGAATTTCAACCACTTCCAGTAAACGCATGCTACAAATAGAATTATTTATAAAGTTATTTCATTGAAATCGGATGATTGTGTAAAAAGATATGATTTTTTTTCTAAAAATAAAAACTTTGATCGGCTTTATCTCGAAACAACCTATTTTCACTTCAGTAGTTTTGCCTTTCCAGTGACGATATATATTCTATTTCATATTTTTAAAAAAATGGCGTTATACCTTAGAATAGTGTAGCAAACAGACATGCATTAATATTTGAAACATTGAATTGCTCAATGGACATGAAAGTTATTAATTTTAACAATTTCATTTTCATAAGTATGTATGGTAGCTCGACATTTTTTGTGATTGTGGGTTGAACAAATCCATCTCGTTTTTAACCCCACCGTGCTTTGCACGCAGAATGTATACCCTCCGATTCTCAAAAGGTTTCTGCCTCGCTGAGATTTTACTAAAGTCACTGAAAAGACAAGTTTGAAATTATAATCATTATTAAAATAATATAGTTACTTTTTACATAATATTATTATAATGGACAAGTAATAAAACAAAAGCTAATGTACTGGTTTTCCAATAAAATGCTAATAAAAATTGACCAAGTGCATGTCCCACATGGGACTCGTACAGGTTATTTATTTTACTTATTGGCATTTGAGTACATAAGCCTTTTATTTTATGACTTTTAAAATTTTTAATTTAAAATATTTAAAAGTTAAACATGGTAGTATATAACAGTTTTTATTTTTTTACAAATGTATTACATACCTAAGTACATAGGTAAGAGTTAATTAAAAAAAATAACAGTCATTATTAAAGTATTACGTACGTATGTTCGATAAATTCTGAAGGTAAGGAGTAGAGCGTAGACAAAACAACTAGTGCGCTTTTATATGTACTAAAAGCACGCCATGGTGCCTAAGCACAAGCATACATACGGCTCGCTTATTGGTATGCAGGTACCGTAGCCTATGCCATCACTCTCGTATTGCAGACACCATATTATAAAAACAATATTACTTCTTTCTTGATCCTTCTTGATTGATTGAAAAAATAATATTACTTCTTTCTTGATCCCATGCTATAGTCATAATATAGTATATGGCATATTAAAAGCATTTGATATTGCAATCAAGCTTCTGTCCCCGGTGGCTTTAGGCCAGGCGATATTTCAGAAGCGTGCTGTTTCTCAAGCTTCAAAGAATTTTTATTCCAAATTTTATTAAAATCATTTTGGCGGTTTAGCCGCAAAATACGAGTAGCAAACAGACATTTCATTTATAATATAAATTTGAATAGTTCAATGAACATGCAAGTTTTTAATTTTAATAATTTCGTTTTTATAAGTATGTATGGTAGCTCGACATTTTTTATTATTGTGGGTGGAACAAATCCATCTTGTTTTTAGCCCTGCCGTGCTTTGCACGCAAAAAGTAAACCCTCCGATTCTCAAAAGTTGTTTCCCTCGCTGAGATGTAACGAAAGTCACTGGAAAAAAATTAATTAAAAATATTATCTTTTTGTCTTTTTAATCTTAAAACATTTTTATTCTGAAAACAATAAAACTAAAATTTCACTCAATTTTATTTACAAATTTGATGCTCATCTAATAGCACATTGTAATAGGCTTAGCCAATTGGTATTTCCAGCATAAAAAAATGTGTTAGCTTTCACAAATTGAAAGCTATTACTTTTATATTAATAATTTATCTACTAGTACTTAATGTGAATAATATTATATATACTAGTAGACACGCACTGTACAAACAATGCGGTCTGAAATTTGGATCGGTAGTAGAAAATATTAAACCAAATATTGTTTCTATTTTTCAGTATGAGGGGCGGCTTGGTACTCTAAAGTAAACAAGTTATTTCCTGGAAAAAAATGAAGGGAGACCATTTGGGCCTAGCCCTTGGCCAATTTTTACTGATATTTAAGTCCAAACCTTTGTTTTATTAGTTTTGGAATGTACATTAACGGAAGTTTTTGGAATTCAAACATGGTAGTAGATAGCAGTTTTTATTTCTTACAAATTTATTACATACTCGTACATACTCGTAGGTAGGTATTTATTATAAAAAATAAAATTTTCATTTTTTATTCAAGTAATGCGTACGTATGTTAAACAAACTCGGCACCGTAAGTGTAAGACATAGACGCAAAGATACAATTGAAAGAAAGCCATGGTGCCCAAGCAAACAAATATACGGATCGCTTGTTGGTAAGCATATACCGCCTATGTCATCACTCACGCATTGTAAGCACCATATTATTAAAAAAATAACATAACTTTTTTCTTGATCCCATGCTATAGTCATAATATAATATGTATTATATACTGATGATGGCCTATTTCAAGCATATATTTTAAACAAGCTTCTGTCCCCGGTGGCTTTAAACCAGGCGATATTTTGAAAGCTAGTTTTTTCAATTTATATTAAAATCAGTGTAGTGGTTTAATAAACAATCTGATAAAATATTTATTACCTTAATGGTCATGAAAGTTATAAATTTTAATTACTTCATTATCAAAAGTGTGTACTTTAGCTCGGCATTTTTTGTGATTGTGGGTGGAACAAATCCATCTTGTTCTTAACCCCACCGTGCTTTGCACGCAGAATGTATACCCTCCGATGCTCAAAAGGTTTCTACCCCGACGAGATTTCACTAAGGTCACTGCAAAAAAGAATTTATGAATCAAATATTATGGAGTATTTTTTGTTAATAATTATTGACACATCTATTTATTTCTACAATAAATTATTTTTCAAAACAATAAAACAAAATAAATATTAATTCTTAAAATTTATTAACAAAATATGAGCTCCTGTCATAATTGACACATAATAAACCAAAAAAAATGTATTTCTAGCATTATAAAATAAAAATTGTTAGCTTTCACTATATAAATAATTTTACGCACTGTAAAACTAATAAATTATCCTGTAAATCAGGAAACACAGTAATAAACTAAATTTCGTATCTCATTTAAAAAAAACAAAATGCTGTTTTATTATCAAAAGCTGCATTGTTTAAGCGATCCTAGCGTGGTACCATAAGGCTTGGTTTATTTATTGACAGCCTATATCGTCCCTCTGCAGGGCAAAGGCCTCCCTTTCTTTTTGCCATTCGATCTTGTGTTAAAATAGCTCAAGCTCATCTCGCGATCTGAGTCTGGGCCTAGTGGTAAATTTAGCCCACAACTCGACTGACATGCGGTAAAAATCTCACTGTGAGCTTTGGGTAACGTCGTTTATTGCATACAAAAATAATATAATAAGAAATACTTATAAATGTAATATATTAACTCTGATAACAAATTCATAAATTATAATAAGGTCCCTCTTGTATTTTCATGCAATAAAAAATATAGGTAGCTATTCATTTATAAAAAAAAGTCCCATAAAGCCGCCTACAAAATTATTCTCTACAGCAGGAATTGAGCCGTCTCATTTTTTTAAAGTTTTGTTTTATACTACTTAGGTGGTAAACCAGCATATGGCCCTCCTGATGTCGCCCGTTCAATACAAAAAATATACATCATAAACATTTTTTTAAGTAATTTTTTATTAAAAAAAATGTTGAATATTTTGGTTTTTATTAAGCCATGTTTTTTATCTTTCACAATCCACCCTTTCATGCATATTTTCTGTACAAAACACTTTCGATATTTCACATTTTTCAGGCTTCCCGCGACTATTTATTTTTATCAATCCAATACTTATCATAATAACAATTCATATCTGTATCTGTATGTATATCTGTATCTGTATGTATATCGCGATAATGAACTACAATATCATTCACGGTGTGCACCACAGCTTTGCACTTATATTTCTCATGTGTCGCACATCGCCATCTCATTTTCTCACCAGCGCCACCATTGGTACGGAACTTTACGTTGTTTACCACCAACATCTTGTTGCCTCGTGCCGTGTAGTAAAAAGATACACCATTTTCTGTAAAAACAAATATTATGCTAGTTAGATTTATTGAGTTAGTAAAGTCTAGTTTATAAAACCATTGGTAAATGTTTGCTTTGTTTAAATAGAATTTGGTTATGATTAAAAAAAGCTTCTTTTTGGGTGAGAAAAATACAAAATAAAAAACGTTTTTTTAATTAAATAAAATTCAAAAGTACCTTTTGGTATTTTACTATACGTACTTTATATTATTCGTTAACCTTTGGATTAAAAATAAATTTACTTAATAATAAATATGATACACCGATGTACATTGAAAGTTGAACATAAAAATAGGTACATATATGTATATATCTTAAAATTCAACAATCATCTCAGCTAAGAACAACATTGTTTAAACCTTACTAAAGTAGCTATTTACAGAACATGAAATTTAAAAATCAATATTTCACTACCAATAATGTTTACCTTTATTTACATCTCACTTACATATTCGTTTATACACGGTAAAAAGGGTAAGCGTTTAATATCAGGTGGGCTGTATGCTTGTTTGCCACCCAAGTAGAGTGGCAAACAAGCATACGGCCTACCTGTATTACCGTTGCCTTGACATTGGACATAATAATTAGAAGACGCACAGTAAGACACCTCCAAGGTGGCCCAAGGATCTAGTATACGTGGCACGCAGCCGATGGACTAGGTCAACTCAAGCCCGAACGCTGAGGAAATCCGTGGGATAGGCATATGTGCAGCAGGAGACATCTTTTGGTTCAGATGATGATGGTTCATTTAATGATTATGGTAGTTTTTAACTTTAACAACCTCATGGTTGATAGTGATAAGGTAAGCGTTGCATCCTTTATTGTTGTGTGTCGAGCATGCCCATCTTGTAGCGCCGCCAGAAGCATTATTTTTCTTGTAAAACTTATAAACACCCACTTGAAGCATCGGACGCCCTCTTTGTGATTTTATATATATAACTGAAAATATAATTACCTGATTAATGTGAGCATATTCAATACACAGATTTATTTTTTAAAAACCACTTGTGTAGGCTAATATTGTCTATGTCGTGACTCGTGAAATCACGATCGCAAAACACCTTTGTACTTCCAAAGATGAAACAATGGTTGCGAAAGCGGCTGAAGGGTTTTTTTTCATATATTACTTAGATGGCAACGACCCACCTAATGGTAAGTAGTTATTGTAGCCTATGGACGCTTATAATACCATTATTATTTATTTTGTAGACTGTAGATTTGTGTTTTATTTTAAAATTGAACTCACTACAAGCCGTGTGTTTCTAAACGGTGGCGTAATCAATTTAACCACTATATAATACAACTACATACGTCACGTTTTTCTCTCCTAACGGGTAGACCAAGTTGTATTACACTTAAATTACGCTAGCTATATACAGATCTAGATTGTAATTTAAAAATCTCAATCATACCAGGGCATAATCCCAGAGCCAGGGTTGAGTTTGAGCATTAGGCTGCAGAATACCGCTTTACTTTTACCGGGCTCGCTCCCCGGACCTCAGCAGCCATTGCACCAAGGCAGTCATCTTTTCACATACATGGATAAAACCTTTTTGAAAGCAGACTTCTGTAAGCATCGTACATAACCAGTATCATAGTATACTTTGCATATATATACGGACATGAAGAACCCTATTTTGGTGGCAAATAAGCATGTAGTCATCTAAGTCTTTGGACGCTTGTGTCTTGCAACACCAGGGTTTCATGATGGGGTATCCCTGGGGTAGGAAAACGTTTATTTGATAACGCGACCTTAAATGAGTGTTGGAGACCTTTTGCTATGTTATGTTGGCCTAACTTGGGAATCGAACCCGATACCTCGTGATCAGCTGTCGCACTTAATGACAAGTAACCAACGACCAGGCCAGTCGATCTTTGTATATTAAAGTATGAAAACAGATTAATTAGCTTTATATTACACGACTCTGAATCACTTTTCTTAGAAACTCCTATATCATTAATTTATTTACGGTTTTTCCCCCTCCCCATACCTACCGTTTCGCTGAATCTGAATGGTACGAATGTATGGAAAAAAAGTATTGAATTATTTTTGCCGCACGGAATCATTCGTTTGTATGGTATTTGTCAGATTTATATAAAGAAACCGAATGTGTGTAACAAGTCTTAGACTGTCTGTCCAAAGAGGAAGTGTTATGTTATTATTCAGGTGTAATAAACGACATCCATTTGATTTGTATTTATTTATTGGTTAATCAATTAATACATCAACATATTTCAAACGCTTAATACTAAAGTGTGAAATCATAATTTGAGATCGTCTGTCACTTCTATCTCTTTTGTTCATTATACAGGGAATTCATAATACATTCTTTATCATCATCATTCTTAGCCTTTTCTTTATCGCAAACCTGTTTTCCTTCAGTCTTTACGCCTTTTTGGGCAACTCCGATTTTACTTTTTACTTCGTGGTCGTATACTCGTACTTTTCTTCTTTCTTTATTATAAATGTTACAAAGATTCGGAATCTAAACACAATGATAATCTAAACTTATACTACACGAACACGATCTTATCTTATATAACACGCTATCTTCGGAAATACTAAGGTATGATCAATTTTGTAATTTAAATCGCGGATCTGTATGTACCTACTTTTATAAAAGATGTCCGATTGACGGCCCGATGAACAACGATGAACGAACAGTCAAAACTGACAACAGTTTTGACTGTTCATCGGGCCGTCGAAATAGACGAATTTTAGTTTTTTTTTTACACGAAATGATCATGAAGTAGTAGCCCGCGTGTTCGTCCGCGTTGTTATTTTTTTACTGCCTTTGTGCTATTCTAATATATATAAGCTATAAAATTGTAAAGTTCGGTCAAATTGTGTAAAGTATTGTTTGCATGAAGGATTAACAAACATCCATATATCCCTACAAACTTTGGCGTTTTTCCAATATTGTCCACTGCCCGATAATTATTACTATTAATTTATTTTGCCCGATCATTGCACAATCTATACCTACTAATATTATAAATGCGAAGGTTTGTTATGTCCAACAGAGGACTGCGATAGGCTGATGATACTGAATGAAAGCAAGCACGCCAAAACGGCTGAACGCACTTGGGTGAAATTTGGCACAGAGAAAAATTATAGTCTAGGGATAGCATATAGGCCACTTTTTGTCCCGAAAAAAAAAACTGTTCCCGTGGGATTGCGTAGAGCGGGAAAGCACGCTTGATTCATTATTCTAAATGTCAAATAACTGTGTTCATTAAAAAAAAAAAAACCTTTGATATCAAGATGAGAGATCAAAAAATTGGGCATTAAAGCGTGCTCCAAAGGCATCTTCTTGGGCCATACTGTCGGTTATGCTCCATATGTCGTTTTCGGATCTGGCGCGTTGGCTCCCTGTTTAATTTCAGTGCCAACGCTGGTCGTGCTCGCTTCTTAATCTTACGCCGCAGCTCATCCATTAGGTGTATTTTGTGGAGTTGCTCTTGTCGCCATAATTCTATTGCTCGCTATGCATCTTGTTGTAGTACCTGATTTTGTTCTCCCTCCTAAAACAAAATTCGAATATCAATACTACATGCCTATACTAAATTAAAATAGTTTAACCTAAAATAATTTATTGTTTTTTCATATTTTTATAATGAACTACTTTTGTTCAATTTTACGAAAAATGGACAATGTTAAGGACCTAAAAATAAACAAAACGGACGTTTTCAGGACCTTATAATATCAATAGATAACAACAATAAAATACATAATTATAATGCAAACCAGTTTCTTTTCCTGTAATATAAAGTTACAATGTTCCTACTGCAAAAGAGCGTCTTAGAGTTGAAGTTGTTTTTTTATATTCCCTTACAAAGCAATAGGAGAAAATATCAACTGACAATTATAACAAATTAACGATACTATAACTGTATGCTAAAATAACTTGATATTTATTTTGAAGTGTAATTTTAGAAGAAGAGTCCTAACTGAATCTATCAGTCTTTTCACATCACAATCACCGTTACATGGTTTGACTAGAACGTTTATTAACAATGAATTAGCTGCTCTATATCGATAGTTAGTTTACACATTGTCGCACACAGAGACACATAGCCTATTTCTACGAATCCGTTTCAATTTGTAAGTCGTTTTTATTTATGTACCATTTCTGCGTCATAAGTTTTATTTATTACTTACAGATAATTGTGTAACAATTTTTTTTTTATTACAGCTTCCAAACTGCAGTGCAGTTCGTCGGCAGTATAAAAGACATACAAAATGAAATTTGGTTTATACACTTTATATCTACTTAATAGGTAGGTAGTGATGGCTAATTTAACGTTTGAAATGAAAGTTTAAAATAAAGTTTATCTCAATTTATTTTTCATTATCCACAAACTCAAAATAAATTAACTGACTTGTCTGAGACAAAAAGGAAATTGCTTCTATTTTAAACTGCATGTTGTCTTTTACTTATTGAATGATTATGTTCATTTTTTATATATATTATATCATTTCCTACTGTACTAAGACTAGCACCGCATCCTTTGTTATTATGGGTGGAACAAACCCAACGTATTCTGCCGCACTGGCCCTCTCGTTTCTTACAGAATGTGTAAAGACCTATTTGAATCAATCGCCGTCCAGCTTGGGATAATGTAAATGTAACTGAAAGTATAATGTCATTTATTATTTATCCATTTATTGCTAAATACTAAATAGCCGTTGTTTAGAATTTTAATACCTACAGATATTCTTACAAACACGTTTTAGTGTAGTTACAATTATAAATGATTTTTTTTTATTTATTATATAATAATAAGATAATTTAAACAACTGCTAACAAAGTTATATAGGCAATATGTCCTAGCATTCAATAAAAGCCAAAATTGATCTTTCTAGTATACCTACTACCACAAAATACTTAATAATATGTAGAACATTTCGTGCGGACTATGATCAGATAATAGTCTGGTCATAGAACGGCGCGGAGTGGCTCACCCACGGCTCACATTAAAATGTGATTTTGTTTTTGTGATTTAATTAATTAAAATATAATACAACTAACATAGCTCATAAGAATTGTAACAAACACCAAGGATCTCTGTTGTCTAAATAAATTATTATTATAATTATTAATACTACTAAGCCCGTCTGGTTTGTAAAAACGGATTCAGCGCAACGTGCCACATTCGCAATATAAATATTGAAATTTCGCAAAATGTCATTATTATCATATTGACATATTCTGAAAACGCCACATCGCAGAACGTCACGTAAAACAAACCATTCTAACTAAACTAAGATAAAGATTCACACATTATAGAGGTATATAATATATTAATATTCACAATTTTAAATGTGATGACAATAAGTTAGGTTCAATACAAGCTTTAGTTAATTTTGTAGTTTATGGTTTTTTACGCATCGAATATTATTTATTTATTTATTTATTCATCTTAGGGAAACTAACAGAAAAAAAAATAACAATATACATTTTCATTTTTAATACCTATGCAATATTTAACGAGCCCAAACACGACGTGCCACGTAGCTATCTAGTTTCGTTAAAAAGTTCTCTGTCTAGCTTCCAAAGTAATCCACATTAAAAACATATTTAAACCTTAAAATTTGAAAAAAAAATTGCTTTTATGCGTAGTGTTTTCTTCGTGTATGCAAGTTGTTTTAGTCAGTAATTTATCTGTAACAAAAATATACTACATTTATAAGGACGCTCAAACATAAAGTTATATTTATTGAAATATACTAACCGTTTCCATTTAATTTTGTATAATGTGACTGAAAAAGTTAAATGTGTTAGATGGAGAAAATACCGTACAGTTTTTTTTTTTTTATTAAAAGTTAATAAGGTTTTTAACAATCTCATTTATTAAATACAACATTGAGTATGGTTAAACAACAGACTTTTAAAGAAAAATAACCGATTTGAGACTACATCAAACCTTAAAAATACTATTAAAAATAAAAACCATTAAATCCAAATATATTTATAAATTATAGTATGTCTGATCAACAGTGTGTCTGCATGTTGCTCGTGCAAAAGAAAATGGCTCAAGATGACATACGTCTGTATCGCAATTTTCACCTTGTAATTAACCAGTTAAGGCTAAAAATTAGTAATTTCTTCCACTAAGAGCGCATTAGTAATGTATATGTGACTTCACACTTCTTACTATTATCCCGTCAATAGTATGTATTGCTGCACTACAACCTCTATGATGATGCGTAGAACAAACCCAGCGTATTTTATTTTTGTACACTTTTTTTTGATAATATGTGTAATTACCAATCTTGATCAATGGTTTGCCTCTTTGCGAACGCAAGACAATTATATCTGAAAAAAAAAGGTAAAATGAAAATAAATATAAAAACACTTACATAGTAAAGAAAATAATGGACAGAAAAATCTTAGATTAATTTATTTATTATTATTATTTTTTATATATGTAGGTATATAATAATATTATAATAAGGATGAAAAGAAGTACTAAGTTTATGGTTAAGGTTTAGTTTAATGTAGCAAATAAAAAAGTTTTTTTTTATAGAAAAAAAAAACTTTATTTGAATGTTTCAAAACTAAAAATTCTGAAATCAAATAATTATGTTACAAAATATTGTAAATGTACCTATATCTATTAATTATTATTGTTAAATCATTTCAAGTTTAGAAAGATTAGACTACAAAATCTCAAATCGATGATTTTTATTTCTCTTCAGGTACTAAACGCGACTACCGAAGTCTTTTATACTTATTTCTCATTTCCATGCCTATGAGTGGCACTTACCACTGTCCCCGCCATTAGCAACAGATTTACGGACTTACCGGCTCTTATTATTTAACCGACTTCAAAAACGACAATTGAAATTAACAGGTGATACAGCCAGTAGGCAACGGAACTCCATAATTAAACAATGTAATGTAGCCGTGTTTGGGCTTCTCTGAATGGTCATGAGATGCATTTTCAGTGAAATTAGAGTTTGTATGAAAATTCATCCAGTTATTTGAAAATTCTTCAACTTGCCGCATTGAAGTCGGTTTATTTTGTTAAAATTATAAAATAATATAAGACATAATTGCCTTAACTAAAATCATTGACATAATAGGTATTATGACAATTCATATAGTACACGATTTCATCATTAATAGTATGGACAGCTGCTTTACAGCAATATTTCGCATGTGTGGTGCATCGCCAACGTATCTTCGGGCCATCTCCTGTACCGTTTCGTCGGAATCTATACCCGTCGAAAATGAGCATCCTGGATCCCTTTGTATTGGTCATGAAGTATGGTCGTATACCTGATTAGAAAAAAACCAATGTTAAAAAATACGTTCTAAAATCGAATGAGTATTGCAGAGGGTCTCTTCTTCTTTTAACTCGAATTCAAAAAAAATATTCTAAGAAACACTTATGAAGGTCATAAATTCTGAATTTTCCAAGTAAACCAGAAAGATTAAGACTATAACAATCAATTTACCAACAGCTAGTTGGAGAGCTGTAAAGCTATGACTAAAATAGCAAAAAAACATAAGATAGTAACAATCTATTGTAATTTATTTTCTATAATTTAATAATCAATTGATCGTTCTTAGTACTTAGTACTTAAGTACATTGTAGTAGATAGAGGAAGCGTAAGTACTTGTTCTCTCAACTTATTAATGTATGCATTTATTTGTGCGGTGTATATTTGGAAGGTTATACAAATAGAAGTATTTTTTTACTACTCGTAGTCAAAAATTTATTATTTAAAAAAACCGTAAATATTGGTATGTATAAGTATGATAGTAAGTATGACGATTACAGTATTGATTATTACATTAATTACTTATATTAATGATACATTTACAATAGTGGCATAATACCTTATATACCTAATTACTCTATATTATAGTACCTTCCTAATTGACGTTTAGCAAATAATATTTTGTTAAACCTATACCATAATGTAACTGCCCCGTTACTAAGCCTTGTTGGGTTCACAACTAATCTGTGAGTAAGAAAATAAGGCACGTGTGAAAAAATCTTTTATTGAGAGTGTGATTTTTATAAAACCTTTTAGAAACATTTTATTTTATTTTTTCATTAAGCATAGCATAGCTAATTTCAAAAGGTATAAGCACTCTTTATCTTCATCATCATCATCTCAGTCTGATAACGACCACTATTGTAGTTTCCACAATTGCAATTCGTAAAGAGCGCTCTTTACAAATTGATTTTATAAAAAAATTGTTTATATTTGGCGTGACTTGGCGGTGATTTATTAAGGCGAAGATCGACATCATAAGATTCATTCATTTTTCATTTCATTTATTCATAACAAAATTACATTTGTGTCGAATACATACCTATCAACTAATTAAATTAAAAGAATAAAGATCACAATATCAAACATTATTACAGCACCACCCGGCGTTAACCTGTACCTGTATCTGGTTTGCCGGTGGCTGACCAACCACAGTTAAAACGAAAGAGAAGGAAGAACTTAAAACAGATTTTTAAATGAATTATGGTCGCTTTTCGACCGCTGGACGATATTTATCATTAGAAAATATTTGATTTATCTTAGCTAACTTACCACACAAAATTAAATAGCATAACTTAGCAAATGTGCAATTATGTTTAACATTCAGTAATCTTACTAAAACTAATATCTATATGATTTTCTGATATTTATTGATATTTTCTGAAATGAAGAGGTTTTTCCTACACCGATGAACACAATTTTAATGTATTTAGTTCCATTTATTTATTATGTATGCGTTTGTTATAACCTGATTCTGTTAGGCTTAAAAAATTAAGAGAACAATCAATATTCTACATTTTTTTTCTAGAATTACGTTATTATACGTGCGATAGGCATACATGCCTATCGCACACGCAGTGTTATGTCGAATAACATATTTAAAATAAAATTATATTCAAATTCATGGATTTCCAGTAATGACTGCAAAAGGTGCTATATCATCTAGCTTTGTAGCCTCAGAGTTTGTAATGTGTTCATCAATAAAATACACAATATTGTTCCCAGAAGTGTGGACTCTCGATTTACATCCGTAACGCTCATGCGAAGAACAGCGCCAACGTACTTTATCCGGACCAGTACTATTAATGCGATATTTTATATCACCAACCATTAGCATTCTTCTGCCGCGGTTGCTTCTGAAGAAATGGCACTTCAATCCTGAAATAAAATATATTAATAAATAACTGAAAATTTTAAATAAGATTTTTGATGTTGGTATTTCTATTGCTTTTATTAAATTATTGAATATTTAAACAATAATTAAATTACAGATAAATAGTGTTAAGATGGATTGTTCGTAGTATGTCGAGATGTCCCTGGTTGAGCAGTACCACTATCTCGTTGAGACGCTTTGCTATCTACAGACATAGCAGCTTGTCAAAATGGTACGAGTTGAGGACAATCAGCATTTTGCAGAGAAATCTCTGGTTGAGGAAAGTGAACATCTCGCCGAGATATCTAACGTTTTGGAGAGAAATGGCGATAGTTACCGCATGTATACGGCCTTACCCCTCGTTTCCACCAAGGTATAATACATGAATTTTACTAATTTTATGCAATGATTTCGTTTCGCATATACATGTATCAAACATGTTGTATACAAATCTTGTATGAAACTATATACATGTATAAAACTTGTTGTAAGTATACAAAACTTGTATCAAACATGTTGGTTGTTAATCTTCTAGCTATCTACATGTTTTTGTTGTAGTTGTAGCTAAACTTGTAGAAATGTTTGTTATCATTTAACTAAATCAAATACATATATGGTTGTCTATTGCAAATAGTACAATTTATTGTTACTAGTAGATCCATAGCAGATTAATAAAATAAGCAACGTATTTCAAAAATATTTTTCATTGTTCAGTTCAAGAATGTGTGCCACCAATATTTGGATACTATTTTTTTACAAGCATTTTTGTACATAAAAAAACTCAATAAGTTCTAAAGTCTGCTTCATTGACTACTCCATTCTTCTTCTTCTTCTTTCGTTTAAACGTGGTCCGTCTGGTATATCGAAAACTTTATCCAACAAGCATGGGTAAAGTTTAAAACTTGTTTTTAATTTGTATTATACAGAAAATAAACAATACTTCTCTAAACCACGAATGTATTTTGTAGGTGAGAACGCTATCAATGTGTCAGACAAGTTTTGACATTTCACAAACTTCAGTGTAAACGCAAATGTGTTTTATACTTGTATGAATACTTGTTGGCTACACAGTATAAAACAAAAAATTGTATATTGACAAGTATTCTACAAGTTATGTATTAAAGTAGTATTTAACTTGTTTTCTGGTCAAAACGCGGTGTTTAAGGGGTTTATTAAAATATAAATCATTTAGTACTACTCGTAGTCAGACATTTATTATTTCAAAAAATTCGTACGTGAGTATATGATGATTACAGTATTGATTATTACAGGAATTACTTATATTACTGATACATTTATTATAGTTGCATAATATCTAATGAATATAAAACACAAGTCTATTAAATTACATGGGAAGGTAGACTAAAAGCCCAGATTAATTTGCCCAATTGATGTTACACAATGTTTTTTTTTTTTTAAATTAAAATGTCTTGAACTAAGCCCCTTAATAAGGAGCAATGTTGGGTTTGAAAACTAATCGGGTATCGTGACTAACTAAATGATTGAACAGGTGAAAAAGGCGTAAGCGAAACTTTAACTTATTCGGATTATCACAAAATTTAAAAATTGTTTTTGAGCAATTTCATTGTAAATATTAATAATAGCAACCCATATACGTCCCACTGCTGAGCACGAGTCTTTTCTTCTCTATCAAGAAAGAGATAAGGTTTAGGCCTTAATTCACACACGCTGGCCTAATGCGGGTTGGTGAATCAGACATGTCTTTAAAATTTATTCTAAAACATGTGGGTTTCCTAACGATGTTTTCCTTCACCGTTAGCAAGTGGTAAATAATTTTATTAGTACATATAAACTCAACTAAGTGTAATTTACATTGATACTGACACCCAGCATTACTTTCCGTAACCGAATTGCACTTGTGATTTAGATCCTAGGTTGCAGTACCAATGTGAATTTCACTCGGCTACCACCGCTCTTAAAAATACATATCACGTTTTATTTTTATAAAAAATAATATAAAAAAAATAATGTAAACTCTTTACATCATCATCAGCTTGGCCTGTCAGTCCACTGTTGAACGTAGGTGAATGCCGAAATGGCCGATTTTGATCGCTCTTTACAAATTGCAATCGATTTTATCAAAGAGTTTATATTTGGCGTGACTTGGCAATGATTTATTATAAATCAACACAAACTCACACATACATTTACACCACCTTTTAGGTTTATCACATTTGAAATTACATTTTACTGTATCATACTTTTAAAGACTAAGGATGAGCAGTTATACTTATAAATAAAGAATATTAGAATTATCTTAGCTAACTTTATTTGCTATATCTACTGGTAAAGGATATACTTGTAAATCATTATTTATTGTAATTGTTATGAAAAAAGAAATATAGTGGCCTTTTTGTAGGTAATTAATATAGTTAGGTATATTTCACTGTTTCAGTAAGTTAATGCACAAATGATTAAAAATATGTGTATGTATATATATCAAAATGTTGATTACCTAGCCTAATTTTTAGTGCCATTGTTTATGAACGACCAGTACACAGTGTCCGTTTTCGATAATATTCCCTTACAGTATAACTGCTCGTAACCCTCTTTATAAATAACGTAAACCTTGATTCCCTTTCTTTCTAAAAGTATAAAGTATAAATTTAATTTTTGGGATTTCCGCTCTCTTGATTTTATGTTTCTTTGGCATGATATACATTAACTACAGGGATATAAAACTACTACTACTGTATAATATAAAATATAATACAAAATTATAGCGCTATTTTACGGATGTTTCGTTAAAAAAACAGGTAAGAATTAGAAGCTTATATATATATATATATATATACAAAATATATATGCCTAAATATTGATTACATGACTAGAAACGAAAGACATAATTCGTATACAAATTAAATTAGACGACATCAGTACACACATATTAAATACATGTTTTAAATATGATTTATAAAATATTAGACATAGATTACAGGCTGAGTCAAAACAATGGGCTCCGTAGAAAAAGTACTTTTAAGCATTTATTTTAAATAAATCTACTTTAATTGATATTTGTAGGTTATTTATTTTGCATTTACATTCAGTTTTTTATGATCCCAATTTGTCGCGCTATTGATAAGGATCAAATTCCCCCAATAAATATTATGAGGATCCCATTTTCACTTCAGAGCCAATTAATTTGACTCTGCATACTTTAGCCCTTCCCATTCACATAGTAGGTAATAATAGAGCCGAGCTGTATACCTATTCCGTGTATACCTACACAGTAGTTGTAGGTATACAGGGAATAGGTATATAATTCTGTACATGAATTAGAAGAACTAAGATATACAAATATGTTGCACATTCAATATATAATCTTACTAAAACTAATATTATCATGATTTATTGACATTCGGAGAAAAAGGTGAGATTTTTTTTTCTATACAGTCAAAAATCGATTTCAATGATATTACCTATGTATTATAGCCAGACCTGATTAAGATTTAACATGAAGAGTAAGTACTTTTATCGTGTTACATTATTTTACGCTACAATTAAGTTACTTAATATCGCACACATATTGTCAAATACCTAACATATTAAAAACTTATATATTATTTTTTTGAACGTGGAGGAACTCCAGAAACGATTGCAATAGGTTGTATATCATCTACGCTTGCTTCGCCAGGGCCTGTAATGTGCTCATCAATGAAATACACTATTTTGTTGCCACATGTGTGAATTCTCGCTTTGCATCCGTAACGCTCGTGTGAAGTACAGCGCCAACGTACTTTACGAGTATCCGAACAAATACTGTTAATGCGATATTTTATACCATCGACAATTAGTGCCTTTGTGCCTCGGCCGCTTCTGTAGAAACGGCAATTCACAGCTGAAATAAAAATACTCATAAATAACTGCATATTTTAAAATTGGCAAAAAACATGTTTGTATTTCTAATTGTTAAGTTAAATAATTTAAGAAACAATAATTAAATATAAAAAATATAGAAAATAAAATAATGTTAAAAAAAAGTAATGATAATAAATGAGAATAATAAATGATAAGCAAACCTAAAACACTTTTCTTCCCATGAACGATATTAATCTCGATATTATCAAGTTGATTTTGGCTTATTGTCACGTCGTTACTTATGAGGTGCCCAACTTTCTTTGATCGTTAACTGAAGAGCTTTTGCGTTTTTTCTATGTTCATTTGGCAGGACCCCGCCCTTTTCCTTTAGAGAACGTACTCAGCTTGTTTTAATAAGTACCCAGTCATACGCCAATCCATTTGAGCGACGCCAAAGATGCTTCTGATGTAAATATTACGTCAAATATTAAAAAAACCATAAGCAAAAAAAATAATAAATAAACTACATAAAATTCATAAAACTTACCACGTCCGTTACTAATATGTGATATTTCAGTAATGCAGCCTGGAGTTACAGAAGACATATTTTCAGATGCAGAATCTTCATTAGATGAGTTGGGTTGAGGAGAGGCAGCATCATGTTGAGATCTGCTGGATTGAGGAGAGGCAGCAGTTTGTTGTGATGTGCTAGGATGAGAAGAGCCAGCAGTCGGTTGAGATGTGCTGGGTTGGGTAGAGGCAGCGGTTTGTTGATATGTGCTAGGTTGAAAAGAGGCAGCAGCCTGTTTAGATGTACTGGGTTGGGGAGAAGCAGCACTATGTTGAGATGCGCTAAGTTGAAGAGTGGTAGTACTTAGTTTAGATGTGCTAGGTTGGGAAGAGGTAGCAGTTAATTTAGAAGTGCCGGGTTTCGAAAAGGAAGCAGTTAATTTAGAAGTGTTGGGTTTAGAAAAGGAAGCAGTCAATTTAGGAGTGCTGGGTTTAGCAGAGGAAGCAGTCAATTTAGGAATGCTGGGTTTAGAAGAGGAAGCAGTCAATTTAGGAGTGCTGTGTTTAGAAGAGGAAGCAGTCAATTTAGAAGTACTGGGTTGAGAAGGAGCAACAGTCAGTTTAGAAGTGCTAGAATTAGAGGAGGTATCAATTAGTTTTAAAGTACTGGGTATGGAAGAGGCAGCAGTTAGCTTTGAAGTACTGGGTTGAGAAGAGGCAGTAGATTTTTTAGATGCTTTGAGAAAAACAGTAGCTAATTTAAGTGAGCTGGGTTGCGATGAGGCAGCAGCTTGTTGCGATGTGTTGGGTTCAAGAGTGGCAGCAGCTTGTTGAAATGCTATGGAATGAGGGGAGGGTGCAGCCTGTTGATAAATACTGGACTGAGGAGAGGCCGCAGCTTGTTTATATATACTAGGCTCAGGAGAGGCCACAGCTTGTTGATATATACTGGACTCAGGAGAGGCTGCAGCTTGTTGTTGTATGTTGGGTTGGGCAGCAGCTTCCAGAGATTTCTTTTCTATTATTAAGTATGTTCGTTTATGTTGTCTAGGCGAGTCAGCAGCTTGTATGTGCTGTTGAGGAGAGGTAGCTGCTTGTTCAGATGTATTGGTTTGAAAACTCACTTGTTCAGATATACTGGGTTGAGGAGAGGAAACAGTTTGTAGAAATATAGTAGGTTGGGTAGAAACAGCTGTCTTTTGAGATGTGCTGGGTTGAGGAGAGGAAACAGTTTGTAGCAATATAGTAGGTTGGGTAGAAACAGCTGTCTTTTGAGATGTGCTGGGTTGAGGAGAGGTAATAACTCTTTGAGATATGCCTGGTTGAGGGAAAGCAGCAATTTGTTGAGATATGTTGGATTGGGGAGAACCAGCAATTTGTTGAGATATGTTAGATTGGGGGGAGGCAACAGCTTCTAGAGATTTATTTCCTAGTATAAGGTATGTTAGTTTATTTTGATTAGGCGAGTCAGCAGCTTCTAGAGACCTTTTGCGTGGAGGGCTGGTCATAGCATATCGAGATGTCCCCAGTTGAGCAGTATCAGCATCTAGTTGAGACGTTTTGCTATCTACAGACGTAGCAGCTTGTTGAAATGACACGAGTGGAGGGCAATCAACAATTTGGAAAAAATTATCTGGTTGAGGAGAGTCAACATCTCGCTGTGATATCTTGTGTTGTGAAGAGTCAGTGTCTAGGTGAGATGTTTTGTCAGCTATAGATTTAGCAGCTTGTTGCATTGGCATGAGTGCAGGACAACTTCGCAAAGATTTTCCTGTCTGATAAGTAGCAGCAGCTTGTTGAGGTGTTCTGGGTTGAGAAGAGGCAGCGACTTGTAGAGATTTGTGTTGTGAAGGGCCAGTGTCTCGATGAGACGTCTTACGTAGAGTTGAGATACCAGCCTCCTTAAACTTGCTGGGTTGAGGCGACCCAGTAGTTAGTCGGGTCTTGATGGTTTTGAAAGATTCTTCATAGTCTTGAATAAAAATTACAATCATTATTTATATGCATAAAAATAATAATAACGTATTTTGTAAAAAAAAATATTATACTACAAAACAGGATAACACTGAGTTGATACAAATACCTAACTTTTACTTATTAAAAGTATTATATTATTATTTCTATATAGACCATAAAGCTCATTAAACGCGTCATTTATCTAAGGACCTTGCGAAGAATGTAATTATTAACATAATCAGGAACATGTAAACTAAATTCATAAGTATCGATATTGCGATATGAAAGTTTTACCTATCACAATAAAGGGTCTAGAGATTGGAATTGAATCTATTTTGTTTAAGTACCTCCTTCAATCAAGATTAGTTTTTGAAAGAGCAAAGATATCTGGAGCGTATAATTACTACCTGTAAATGATTAGGTACCACTCGATGGTTACCTAACCATTTACCACTGCGTGGAAAGTTGTGGATTCGATTCCCATGCGGTAAAACAATTGTATGATCAAAAAATGATTGCTCCGATTAAAAATGTTGTTTTGTCTGTGATTTCAACTTTTGTAAAATGCCATGCGATACAGGAATATAATGTGGGCGTCGTTAGCTTTTAAATATATTTTATATAATGACATTTGTAAATATATATTACTTTGTCAATAGATTTTCGATATTAACACCCTGTTAACAGTAATGTAGACATTACTACATATATATTTACACACAATGCAAGTGTGCGTATTAATATGCTTACTATTAAACATACATGTTCTTATTTTGTTACTATATGTAAATGAAAACCTGTTAATGGTTATGTGTTGCTTTAGTCATATTTTGTTATAATGTAATTATAACTGTTGGTTTTCCGAATAAAGATGAATAAAGTAAATAAATAGTAATAATATGACCTATAAATATGAGAATCCTAATTATGTACTTTCTAAGAAATAATTACAGGAAAAAAAATCTTCTGCTCTAGCGACACAATGCTTACCTAGGTAAGCTTTAAGTCGCGGGACTTTTCAAACACACAATTCACGGATACCAAAACTACTACACATTGACTTGGAGCAACCATTTGTAGACCTCAGAAAATTTTGGATCCCGAGCAGGGATTATACCCACAGCATGTCGAACAGTGGTAAATGGCTAGATTATCACTTAAGCCACTGATCTAACAGTACAGTCTGTATTGTAGTTTAGCGAATAAAACAGAAGATCAGTCAGATACAATAAGATTATTTGAAAGATGAACCTTAATGCAGGCCAGGATAATTGGATGTTTTTTCTTTTTCTCTATCATTAAATAAATTACGTATGTCAATGGCAGTTAATATAATGACCTTGTCTTGTCTCTACATCACCGTATGGTAGTCTGGTAATATATTTTTCGTGTATAAATATAATATATATAATGTATATTACGTAAAAAAAATACAGAGATACAACATAAGATAACTTACCTGTAAACCAATCTTCCGAACCGTCTGAGCTCACAGAGACAACTTCGCAAACAGAATTCTCACTGTCACTGGTTGCAGTTACACAGAGATCAATGACTGCATTCTGAAGCAGCGTGTCATTTTTAGAATTTTCTTCATCGATAACCTGGGTATTGCCATCTATTTTTTTTGTATTCTGTGATTGCGTGTAAAGCTTTGAAGCTTCGGTAGTTATAACCTGTGGTTCACTCTTTGCTTTCATACCTATTGCATTAATGGGCAATGGTGTATCAAGCCCTTGCATTTCAGGTTTGATTGTGAAATCTTCTGAAGATTGCGCGTTAAGAAGTTCCGTAGCTTTTTCTGAGACAAGTGCATCTAACATCTGTGCATCATGCTCTAAATTTTCTAAATCCATTTGTTGCGAACTCTGATCTAATTTGCCAGTATTAAATAGCTGCGTACCATGTTCAGAATCTTCGGTATTGTAGAGTTGCATAACATCTTCAGATACATTTGAGATTATAAGTTGCCTGTTATGTTTTATACCTTCTGGACTACTACGGTGAGAATCACGGTCTGAATCCTTTGCATTCAGGAGTAGCGTGCCATGGTTTAAGTTTTCTTTATTCAGAAGCCGCGAATCCTGTTCACATAATTTTTCATTTAAAATTTGTTTGTTGACGAACTGAGTGTCATTTGCTACTATTACTGCGTGAAGTTGCTGCGTTTGGTTGTCTGAACAATGAATACTTAAGGTTTGCGCATTCTGGTCTAAATTTGCGAGATCTAGAAGGTGCGTGTCAACATCTGACGTTTCTATGTCTAGCAGTTGCGAATCAAATGTGTCAAAAACATCTGCATCTGGGAGGTGCATATCACCGTCCGAGTCTTCTACATCTGGAAAACGTTTTTCAGGTTCAGAATCTTCTAAATTTGGAGACAGCGGGTCATGTTGTGTTTTTTCTGCATTCATGTGTTGCATTTCACATTGCAAAACGTCTTTAATTTCCTTTTGAGATTCATGATGTGTTGCTTCTGTTTTTAGGGGTTCTAAGTCGTGAAGTGATGACTCTTTTGTGTCACGAGTACGCTGATTACGTTTTGAATTTTCCCCATTTTGCGATTGCGGGCAGCGTTGTAAGGTTTCTGATGACAAGAATCGTGAACTACGTTGAAGATTATCTGCATTAGAAGGCAGTGACTCATGTATTGAAATAACTGCATTGAGAAATGCTGATCGGCGTTCTCTGTTTAAAAACTCTGAATCAGGTTGAATCTGCGAGCCACGTTTTGAAGTTTTTGATTTAGAAGGCGGTGTATCATTTATTAAAGTATCTGAATTTTTATGCATACGGCACTGTTTAGGTTTTACTGGCTGAAGATCTTTATCACTTTCTGAATCATTTGTATTTGGCGACGGCAAATCACGTATTAAAATATCTGCATTTAGGAATGCCGAGCGGCGTTGTTTTACATTGTGAGAATGAATGTCACTTTGTTTAGCAATTGCAATAGAGGCTTCCGGATCACATTGCATATCTCCTTCGTTTATCTGCCGTAGACTACGTTCTGAACGTTCTGACAGCAGACGTGCGCCTTGTGACTTTTTTGCATTTAACGGCTGTAAATCAGATTTGGAGCCATAGTCTGAAGCTTCAGAGTCAAAATGTAACTCTGAAGCATTCAGAGGCTGTGAAGGGCGTGGTTTGCCTCTTGCCTTCAAGGATCGCAGATTAGATTGTGAATCTTCAATATTAGGTAGCGGCAGATCACGTTGCAGCTGCGAGCCGCTTTGTATAATTTCTGTATTCAGTGACTGCGACCTGGGTTGCAAACGTGCATTCTGGGCCCTCGGGCTACATTTTGAGTCTTCGGTACTAAATGATCGCGAGCCGTGTTGCGAGCTCACTGTATTTTGTGGCTGCAAGATACTTTGATATTCTTCTGTTTCTAGAGGCCGCGTACCACGTTTCAACTCTTTTGTCTTCAGAGACCGTGAGCCACGTGGGGAGATTTTTGATTTCTTACTTCGTGGGTCACGTTGTGAATCTTTAGTTTTCAAGGACCGTGAACCACTTTTTAAGATTTCTGCATTCTTGGTTCGTGGAGCACGTTGTGAATCTTCAGCTTTCAGTGACCTTGAGGAATGTTTTGAGCTTTTTGCATTCTTAGGCCTCGAAACACGTCCTGAGCTTTTTGTAATCTGGGGGCGTGGAACACTTTGTGACTCCTCAATATTAAGTTGTGGCAGGCTATGTTGTAAATTTTTAGCTTTTACAGGCCACGGGTCGCCTTGTGATCCTTCTGCGTTAAGATTTCGCGGACTACATTGAGACTTTTCTTCATTTATGTGCCGAGTGTCGTTTTGTACAACTTCAACATTCTGAGGCTGAGAGCCACGTTGTGCACCTTCTTCATTGAGAGGCCGAGGGTCGCTTTGTAACAACTCTGCTTGCAAGGGCTGATGAATTAGTTGTGAACCTTCGGCGTTCAGGCATTGTGGTAGCCTTTGTAAACTATCTGGACTGAGAACTTGCAAATCGCGTTGCGGTGTTTCTGTATTTAGAAGGTTCAATCCACTTTGGGAGCTTTCTGTGATAAACGGCTGCGGCGCATATTTTAACCTTTCTGTATTTAAAATCTGTGAACTATGTTGTAACCCTTCAGCCATTAGAAGCTGTGCGTCACTTTGTGTATTTGGAGTACTAAGAATCTGCGACTCCTGTTGTGAACCTTCAACATTCCTATATTTTGGGACACAATGTGAACTATCTTCTTGGAGAAACTGCGTGTCACGTTGTAAAACTTCAACATTCTGGGACTGTAGGCCATGTTGTGCATCTTCTGTATTTAATCGCCGCTTTAAGCTATCTACATGGAGAATTTGCGAGTCGCGTTGCGATATTTCCACGTTCAGGAGGTTCAAACCACTCTCAGAGCTTTCTGTGGTAACTGGCTGCGGAGCAGGTTGTAATCTTTCTGTATTTAACTGTGAGCTGTGATGTAAGCCTTCAGACATCATAAGCTGTGCGTCACTTTGTATATTATCTGTGATTAAAATCTGCGACCCCTGTCGTGATCCTTCAACATTGTTAAATTGTGCAACACAATCTAAATTGCCACCTTGGAGAAACTGCGTGTCACGTTGTAATACATTCTGTGGCTGTGGACTGTATCGTGCACCTTCTGCATTTGACTGCCCTGGCATTAATTGTGAACCTTCAGTATCTAGAAATTGTGGAAGCACTTGTAAAATATCTGCATTCAGTAGATGTAAATCACTTTCAGATCTTTCTGCACTCAACAGGTGCGGGACGTGTTGTAATCTTTCTGCGTGTAAGAACTGTGCGCTGTGAAGCTGCGAATCACTTTGTGTGTTTTCTTTATTAAGGAGGAGCGGTCTGAGCTGTGAACCTTCGTCATTCCCAAATTGTGCAACGTCATATAACCTGTTCATTTCAAGAAATTGCGAGTCACGTTGTGAATCTTGAGCATTCGAGGGACACAAGTCATTCTGATGACTTAGCGCGTTTACCTGCTGCGAGCCGTATGGCAGTCCTTCTGTATTCATAAACTGTAAGCCACTCTGTTGGCTTCCAGTATTCAGTAATTGTGGGATGCCGTCCACTTGAAGAAATTGCGGATCGCGTTGTAATACTCCAGCATTAAAGGGATTCTGATCACTTTCGAAGTTTTTTACATTAAGAAGCCGCGGATCCTGTTGTGGAATTTCTGTTATCTCAAATTGCGGGTCGCGTTGTAAACCTGCTGTATTCAAAGGTTGTGGGCCATAATGTAGATCTTCTGTATTTAATATCTGTGAGTTGTGTTGTAAACCTTCAGTATTCAGAAGTTGTGAACCATGTTGTACATTTTCTTTATTTAGAACCTGGGAGCCACGGTGTATATCTTCAGCGTTTATAAACAGCGGACCTCCCTCTACATTTAAAATTAGTGGACTCCGTTGTGAATTTTCTTTATTAGGGAGCAGTGGACTACGCTGCCATCCTTCAGCGTTCAAGAGAAGCACACGGCATTGTAAATTTTCTGTATTGAGGATTTTTGGGCTATGTTGATTACCTTTAGAATTTAAAAAGAGCATGCTTGTCGTTGAGCCATCTACATTTAAAATCGGTGGGCCCCGCGGTGAGCCTTCAGCTTTCTTCGAAAATAAGAAGCTACGTTGAGGACCTTGTGTATTCAGAAGCCGCGGTGAGCCGTGTCGTACGATATTTCTATTTGTCAACATTTGTGGACTACGTAGTACATCTCCTTTATTCAAAAGTTGAGAACTATATGCATTGCGATTTGGAACATTTAGAATCTGCGGACCGAGTTGTGAACGTCCTGTCATCCGGAACTGCAAAGCGGGTTGTGAACTTTCTAAATTCGGGCTCTTTAAATTTTTTGTAACTTCTGCTTTCAAAACTTCTCGCTTCAGGAATTCCAAGCCCTCTGCATCAACCACAAGAAAATAAATAAATTTGTTTAGTATTCTTAATTAAACTTATTATTATTATTTTTATATATATATATATATAATGTACATATTATTTTTTGTTATTTATTACAATCCAGAAATGCGCTTAAGATTTGTATGGTATAAAATTGGATAATGAAAATATTATTTATATTGCCAGCTTTTTTCAATATGCAAACTTACACAAATATTTTATAAGAAAACTAGAAGACTATGCGCAAATGTCAACAGTCAAATTAGTAATAAAAAGCTTATTATCTCAAATTCCGAGATTCAACGCAAATTTGACTGCTCAACAAAACAATTTTGTGAATGACTACTTTTTTAAAATATCTAGTTTTTTATTTACTTCAACTAAACTATATATATATATATATAAAAATATATATATATATATTTATATAATATGTATATATCTAAACATATATATATATATAAAATCAAATACCCTTATGAAGGAACTACAATACAACAAAAATAAGCTGCTGACTAAATATTTATATAATGGTACCCACCAGCAATGTGATCAATGTCAACGTTACTGGTCGTTAAATCATGTGATAAGTTATATGTGGTTAATACTGGATCCAGACTACCGGGTGTTAGTGCTGCAGAGACAGTTTCTTGCCCACACAGTGAGACGTGTTGAGATGTTCTCCGGCCTGAATCAAGGATTACAAATAAAATGTAGTACCTACTTACTATGTACTAAGGTTCAAAATAAACATTTTTTCTTTTTTTCTACTTTTCGTTAGTATGTTAAACGAACAAACTTCTCGGACGCAACGTAAGACCACTTTAACAAATGTCACTTATCAAAATCGAAAAAACTTTTTATTATTACTCAGTTTTTTTCAATTTTTATGTATGCCCAAAAAAATATGATACGTATCCTACGTCTTACTACATATTTATTATGTAACACTATTTATGACATGTGCCTGGAGAAGTGCGCAGGCACAGGTACATTTTTTTTCTTCTCATAAAGATATTTAGAAAAAGATATCAATCTGAAACGGGACCGAGGTTTTACGTGCTTTCCGAAGCACGGAGGTCTCAATTTTTTTATAATGTCTCCTTTCTAATAATTGACCGGAACAACATTTCTTTACTTCGCAGATCTATCTTACTGCGCGGCTATTACTGAACTACGAACACCTCGTACAGTACTTCTATTATAATAGTCTAATTTACTGAAGGTAAGTGACCAAGACGTATGACAAGGAATGTAATGGGCTTTAGCCCGACATACATTCCTTGGTCACTTATACCCAGCTGTGTTCGAGCGGTTTTGCATTTCGGTGCAAAACCACAATCATATTTGTCGAAGACTGTGTTTAGAGGGTTGTCGCCTTGTTCTTCTTATTCCTTCATACAGATGATAAAACGCTTTCGATTACGTTAAAGCGAAGCAATTGACATTACGATGCCTTGATTTGTCTTACTTTAAATTTTATTGACTTTTTTCTTATGTCCCTATGACTCTGTCTGTCCACGCGAATATTTACTGACCCAGGGATCGAAATCAAGTCCTCACGATCTGTCTCAAATATAATCGCAAGTTTGTACGACGGAACTAAAGCACTTCATAAATAATACATAATATCGATACATCCCACGTCGTAAGTTGTTGTATCTTCAAAATGTATTCTTTTCAGGAAGAGCGTTTCAAAGGTATAAATGCGAATAAAAGTTGCATTTTTCGATGTATCCTTATGAAAATTGGTATAACAATACTTCGAACGTAAAAAATTAATTTTGTGGCTAACAACAAGTAAAGTGGGAGGTAATGATATCATTATTAATTTGTTTAGCAAAAGTTTGACATGGTTTTCCCCTTCCAATTGTTATAAATAATACCCAGCAACGTCAGCGTAGGATGCAATTTTAAGTTGTGTCCGAATAGTTTGTTCGGAGCATAACTATTACTCAAATAGTATATGTATATAAGCAAATTATGATATAAAATAAATTTATTAAACATACCTGAATCCTCTTCAGTCTTGACACGGGATACAGTTATTTCATGTTCAAACTGAGGAAGGGAGGTGGAGCGGGACCCTGAAGCAAACGTATTATAACTATAATTTAGAATATACAAACAGAAAAACTACTCACTAATTACCAACTTAGAATAATATTACATTTAATGGAATATGTTTGAAATAAATAAATCAGAGCAATATTTAGAATTTATTTAATCACGTTAATCATTGCATGAATTATGAAGAAGGTTAATAAAAAACGAAATTTACGAAATGAATTTATTTGTCTTTATTGAAACAACATTAGAAAGAAAATAATCAATTATTATTATGAAATGTAACACCAGCCCTATATGACCTTGTATGCATTCCAAGAAAAAACATGTGAGGATATTAGGCTTTGTATAGGTAAATAACTATTACATTTTGTGAAATTCTGTAAAACAGTTTCGTTTGCAATTATAGCATAGGCAGACCTCGCATTTTTCACATTTTGTGTAGCTACGTAGCTTGAAGCAGTTTTGACATAATTGGCGATTTTTTACCCAAATAGGAAAGTGGTCGATGCTATCAGTACGCACAGAAGTCAGCGGCATGTGTTGATGCCTGGCCGGTGCTTTTCGAGTATTTCTTGTGGGTATTGGAGAATCAGGCACACTGGTCGGGGTGCCAACTCGGCTCATTGAAGTACCTGTTGATGTCATCGGTGTTCCTAATAAAAAACAACACAATCGAGAAGCCTTCAATGGCTTCGTATAGGGAAGAGAGTAAATGTTAAGACCATTGGTGTAGTAAAAGTTAAAGAGGTAGTTAAGAATATTCATTTTATTTTTGTTGTAAAATATTGACATTATACCTACTGGTACTTATCTAAGAAAATAAGACAATTGTAAACTTATCAAAATTTGAACTTGAGACTAGAATCACAACAACAACAAGCTTCTTCAATGCTTGTTTTATTTCACACACATAGACAAAATTATGCTAGCGAGATAAAAAGTGCTACGTACTATAAATCAGGTATTATTTACCCTAACTTAATTATAGGACACAGAATATCAGGTAACCGTTGTATACTTTTAACCTAACTTAATTATAGGACACAAAATATCAGGTAACTGTTGTAAATCTTAAATTATTATCATAAAGACTATCGCCACACTAGAATATTAGCCTCTATTCTCTATAACATAAGGAGACTAGAATCACAACAACAACAAGCCTCTTCAATGGTTGTTTTGTTTCACACACATAGACAAAATTATGCTAGCGAGATAAAAGTGTTATGTACTATAAATCAGGTATTATTTACCCTAACTTAATTATAGGACACAAAATATCAGGTAACTGTTGTAAATCTTCAATTATTATCATGAAGACTATCGCCACACTAGAATATTAACTTCTACTCTCTATAACATAAGAAGACTAGAATCACAACAACAACAAGCCTCTTCAATGGTTGTTTTGTTTCACACACATAGACAAAATTATGCTAGCGAGATAAAAGTGTTGAGTACTATAAATCAGGTATTATTTACCCTAACTTAATTATAGGACACAAAATATCAGGTAACTGTTGTAAATCTTCAATTATTATCATGAAGACTATCGCCACACTAGAATATTTACTTGTATTCTCTATAACATAAGAAGACTAGAATCACAACAACAACAACAAGCCTCTTCAATGCTTGTTTTGTTTCACACACATAGACAAAATTATGCTAGCGAAATAAAAGTGTTGAGTACTATAAATCAGGTATTATTTACCCTAACTTAATTATAGGATACAAAATATCAGGTAACTGTTGTAAATCTTCAATTATTATCATGAAGACTATCGCCACACTAGAATATTAACTTGTATTCTCTATAACATAAGAAGACTAGAATCACAACAACAACAAGCCTCTTAAATGGTTGTTTTGTTTCACACACATAGACAAAATTATGCTAGCGAGATAAAAGTGTTGAGTACTATAAATCAGGCACAATAATTTACCCTAAATTAATTATAGGACACAAAATATCAGGTAACTGTTGTAAATCTTTAATCATTATCATGAAGACTATCGCCACACTAGAATATTAACGTGTATTCTCTATAACATAAGAAGACTAGAATCACAACAACAACAACAAGCCTCTTCAATGCTTGTTTTGTTTCACACACATAGACAAAATTATGCTAGCGAAATAAAAGTGTTGAGTACTATAAATCAGGTATTATTTACCCTAACTTAATTATAGGATACAAAATATCAGGTAACTGTTGTAAATCTTCAATTATTATCATGAAGACTATCGCCACACTAGAATATTAACTTGTATTCTCTATAACATAAGAAGACTAGAATCACAACAACAACAAGCCTCTTAAATGGTTGTTTTGTTTCACACACATAGACAAAATTATGCTAGCGAGATAAAAGTGTTGAGTACTATAAATCAGGCACAATAATTTACCCTAAATTAATTATAGGACACAAAATATCAGGTAACTGTTGTAAATCTTTAATCATTATCATGAAGACAATCGCCACACTAGAATATAACCTTCTATTCTCTATTTATTCTAAATAGTATAATATATTGCTTGAGGTCCGTTTTTATTTTAAACAAGTAAATCACATTATGCAGAAAGCAAGCATTTGTGACAGTTCATGAAATTAAAAACGAAGTATTATTTCTTTCATGAAAATGTATTTTATCATTCATGTCTGCTTTCTACATAACTTGATATATGTACGTATGACGCTTCACAGTGCGTCATGCCGTAACTATATTTAATAATAATACTAGTACAAAATTCTTAAATTTTCCAGTTATTTATCAAACCTTACCTATCAAATCGTTCATGAAAAGAACTTATGTGTACTTTATCAACGTACACGATACGATCATCAATGGTTTGTATTTTTGCTCTACAACCATATCTTTCGTGTGAAGAACATCGCCATCTTATCGTGTTGCTACCCGGACTTATACGGGCTATACGGTATTTTATATCACCGACCATAAGCATTCTTTTTCCTTTAGTGCTTTCGAAGTAATATGGTTTCGGACCTGGAAAAGGCATAATGTTAATATCTGATTCTGTGCTAAATGGACATATAAATAAATATTAAACATTTAATACTAATGTTTAATATTTATTTATAAATTTTAAGACGTCACCGGTTAGCTACCGGCAAAGCCAGCGGTTTAGGAGACACTTTTTTGCTTAAATTGTAAATATAAGTGCAATTCAAAGTTCCCGTTATTTAAATATAATTTGCGCAGAATGTAGAAGAATCGATACACGCTAGACGAAAATATGTGCGATCTTCAATAATTGTGTCAAGACTAATTTGTGTCCGTAATGTCTATGTATGGAAAAACCTCGCAACCTGAAAATTATTAATAGGGGAAAAAGTAGTATTTTAAAAACACAACCAAGTATAAAAATATTTATTCGCAACATTAACAAGAATACAAATATAAAAACAATTATATATTTTTGTTTTAAAATCTTAGCACCAATTTGCTCGAGGTAGAGGATGATTATGGTCTTCTACAGCCATCATAATGACGTTATTTAGAGTATGAACTTTTGACACACAGCCTCGCCGACAACACCTCCATCTTGTTTTACAGTTAGACACGGAGTTTATACAATAAGCATATCCGTTGAGAAGCAATCGCTTAAAACCTCTATGTGTGCAAACAATACTGGCTGTAATAAAAATATATGTTGAAAAATAGAATAAACAGATATTCTATTCATTCAATTTATCTTTTAACCCATGAAGCGCAGGGCTATAGCACAATCGACAAACTTAGCGCTTAAACACTCATAACATTTTAACGAAGCATTTTTGCCCTTTACGGCCAAAATTACTAAACTAGAAGCACATAAGTTCATTGCTTGACTTCATTTTCTTGTAGACCATTTGCTATCTTGTGTTTTTAATTACTAGATTAAACTAGTCGATAGTACATGAAGCAACAGTTAGACAGCTGTCAGTTGCTGCATACCGACATACCACAGTAGCACAAGGGTAAAAACAAAAACAAGACATTCAATACACGAACATTTATTTAGAAATGAAACTTACAATTTATTAGAGTTAGTAAAATTTACATAATTTAAAAATTAATAATAAAATCTTAATTGGAGACAGAGATAATATTTTTGTACTTATTACGACTAAGTTCTTATCGTTCAAGTAGTTTTACTACGACTTGTACATAATTATATAAGAAAAGACAATCCGTTAGCTAGGTTCACACTGGACTACATATCGAATATGTTATTGTGTTCGATTTTGCAGACGTTGTTTTAAGAGGGTACCTATCTGTCAATTTTTCTAATCTGAATGCACGACGTGTTGTGGTTTCGATCCCTATACACATAAATATTAATTTGAATAATACACAAATTAATATTTGTCTCGTCATCATCATCAAATGATTGTCCTGGATAAGTGTAATTTTAAATTTTTTTAGAGATATTTCCTATACACATCATATGGATGCCATAATCAATAAATACTGTCGCTCTACGTTTCTCATATTTTTTTAAGTTTTGTTTCGTGGCGCTTAAGTTCCAATATTGCACATCAAAGGAATTTCTCGAGACTAAACTAACACTAAAGTCCCATGGCCTGTCCTAACAAGCCTGGCAAGTCCGAAAACCGAACGATAATTTAGCTAAATAGATTTAACACTACCCTACTTTTTTGCGCTGATGTGTCAATGCACCACTTTAGTTGGCATCGGAATAAAAGTGTTATCTTAATATAAACATTCATATCATTGTAGGACAGCCTACAAGACAGTCAGTCTAATTTAATAATACCTGTCGAAAATCGGAACGTCAATTTTCCAATAGAGTAATTAATTCATGTCAATAAATCAAATAGTATTTAGGCTTTTTAACCAATTTATGTATGTAAAGGTAAATTTGCTTTAGGTAAACTAGCTCTACCTATTTCAATCATTGGTTGCACATAACTTATCACCCTACCACTCTATTTCACGAGTAAATAAAGCAGCATATTAAACGTTTCACTAAATAGGTTTCTACATACCAATTTACCTATTGTATAAGTTATTCATGTTCATGTACCTCGTGTTTCTTTTTCACATACCCGTCCTGCATATAGTAGTAAGCTTTGCAACCCCTTTTTGTGCATCTCCATCGCAAACCACCAACCTCCACCTGTTGATAATACTTATGGTTCTTGTACATCATCCCCGTCTTACCGCGAGATGAGAGGAAGTACACTGAAAAAGAAAATAAACAATTCAATAACTGAATGTCGAATAAATATGTTTGCAATTCATTTTTGTTGGTGTATTTATGAAGCGATGGCAGCTGATTGGCTGGGGCATCGCTCTTATATTGATCGGTTGCAGGGCTGAGGCTGCCGCGTACTGCAATATTGACGTGAAATCATAGTGGACTGTAAGCTCTAATTAAACTAAAATAAACGAGTATGAACACTACTACGATAACACACTATCCACAAAAAGATTTCGAATTGTTTAAGAACGTTATCAACCCTCTTGATTGATTCAATTAGTAAAACACTATTTTAGTTTAGTGAAACTGATTCGTTTTCTTTATTTAAACAAAGCAAGCTGCCCCAAATTCGTACGGCTATTATTGAGTTTTTCATACAAATTACCGACGTATGTTTGTATATTTTTTTCCATATCTTTCGTAAAAAAATCTAACAAAAGGTTCGTAAGAACTTTTTATATCTTTATTATCTGACAAGGTAAGTATGAGTTTTTTAGCTTTTTCACAAAAAAGTTCATACGAGCCTTGTAACACTTGTTGACAATAACAAATACAATTAGCCTAATTAGCTGAGCCTTTCTCAGGTGATGCTCTGTCATACATGTGGCGGCAACTGATCATTTTATAGATCACAAGGATGTCAGAAATCGTATTTAGCTAATGGGCAGCAGTAGATAGTAGAAAGAAAGATAAGAAGGAAATATGATTACCATAAGAACTCGACTGCAACTCGATGCTAAAATCAGAACCTAGCCAGTGTTATGTAACTAAATCGGCAGTGTCATCACTAGTACTGAATAATAAAGCTGCTTCACAGAGCTTGCGGCTTGAAATAGTTTTTTGAAAATTTTGCACTATCATTATTGGTGCCGGAAACTAAGCGATGTAGAGATAAATTAAAGTCCCTAGTACTTTAAAGTTTTAATGTAATAAATAAAACGGGGACAGCGCGCGGTGCGCCGAGCACACGAGGTGAGCTACAGGCGGCCGGGAGGCGCGCAGGCGCGCGACTGGCCCAGGCACCATCGTGGTGCTTCGTCTGTGCCCTCGCGCTCTATGCTTGCTATCTCTGCGCGAGCGGGCGCAAGGCCTGTGGGCGGGCGTTGTGTTGTAGGCGACAGCACTATCTCTCGCTACGTCGGTCGTCGGTCGTCGCATCACTGCGTAGCCACCACAATGATATTTGATCCTTACCCTTCAGCATATAATGCTTTAGACATGGCCTATATAAACATTCTATGTAATCTATTTTTGTCTAGTTACGATAAATGAGAAAAACAATCTACGATTCGTGATAATAATAGGTATTTATTTTTATTATTTACAATCATAACTTTCACATTAATGATTTAACGTAACAATAAACTAGCGGGCTATGAAGCCGAACTCACACACTTTAAAAAAATAATTTAATTTAATGGGTATTATATACAGTGATATTCACAATTTTGACTAGGTGTACATTTGCCTTAATACACATATATATAAGTACAAAATCTGCCTAGCTCAGTGGATTTTGGTTTTACAAGTGTATAGATACTAAAGGGAAAAGTCTATAGAATAACATTATTACACGTGGGCGGAGCCGCGGCAGACAGCTAGTAAGCTGTCTGCCGCGGCTCCGCCCACGTGGATCACGGTAAAACCCTATGTCCTTGCCAAATTTCATTAAGATTTGTTCAGTCGTTTAATCGTGAAAACGCAACAAACAAACAGAGTTACTTTCGCATTTATAATAATAGATATTATTAAACCATTTTCCTCTAAGAACCTTTTGAAATGTATGGAAAAGAGTGGTAATTGTTTTTACCTCCTGGGTAGTTAAAATCCCACGTGCCTCTGCGAATAAATTAAAACGCCAATGTCCGGTGGCGTAGTTGCTTATTTCTTGCAGGTTAATTTTCTGCTTGACTTGCTTTCACGCGAGGGTCGTTGTTTTCGGAACCGAGCGGGTGTGGATCTATAGGTAACTAAGCTCCCTCGAAAATATCGTAAAGTAGCCAATAGCCTGGGAATACTAAAGTTTAAGCTAGAGTTACTAATATTAAATCGGTGGTAATTTTTAAACGCGATCCAGAAGTGAAATTATACATACAATTGTACAATAATGTTCTATTAGTTGTGCAGCACCAACTTTGTCAATAGTACCTCTACCTGGTGAGTGAGCGACGAATGCGAGACATGACGCTGCTAATAAACGCACCACGAATGCGATGGCTGGCTAAAACAATGGCTGCCCTGCTCGCGTTCTATGTGGTCGCTAACGTAATACACCGCCATACCATAATGTAAGAGAGGCAGGGCACCATACTAGCGAGCAAGCCCGACTGGGGAAGGAACTCCGCCTTACAGAAGACCACAGCCAAATAACTACAAACAGCGGTGTAGTTGTGTTTCTGTGTGTGCGTACAGGTCTCCAGCGCTCATTTAGGGATGCGTTTAAAAAAACGTATTCCTATATCATATCAGGGATACTCCCAACTTAAAGCCCTGGTATAAACAAATGGGTTGGCAACATGCAAGTGATACCTCTGGTATTGCAAGCGTATAGGCGGTTACCGTAGCCTATACGCTTGCTTAACATCAGGCGGGCCATATGCTTGTTTGCCAGCCAAGTAGAATAAAAATAAACCTATTTTGTAAGACATTACATAAAGATTGTATTGACCATTATATAAAGCGATCAGTGTGTATGCTCTCCAAAAATAGCTATCACATCGAAGTCATGAGTTCTTACAGTGCAAAGGCACTGTTTGCTTTTCCTCTTAGAACAATACCAACGTCGATTCGGAGCCGTCGTGTTATATGGTTTGTCGGTCCAAAATGTATTTGCGCCATAACGTAGCCTGTAATTTCCTTTTTTAGTGGGTATAAATTCACAATCTGAAAACAAATTAAAATAATATAGGTAATTTCTTTTAAGTTTTAAAGTCCGCTTTTGTGTAGGATAAACTCAAAAAAAATTGGTTCATAAAAAAATATTTATTACATAATAGAAACGAGACTCAATCATTTTTGAGTGATTAAATACTTAAAATAGCATAAATGTTGCGACAAAATTAAACAATCTGCCAAAATAAATAACGTCCAATTAGTAAGGGAAATAGCAACTTAACCATTCCATGACTGTTTAAAATTTAACAAATTATGTTTACACATATCTATGGTGGTGGTGGTCGAGTGGGAAAGTCCCAGAAAAGACACAAGAAACAGACTTGCACACTAGTGGCATTCTAATCAAATGATTCACCATCTGCTAACGGTAAAGGAAAACATCGTGAGAAAACCCACACGTGTTAGAATAAATTCTAAAGACATAGATAGTTAGAATATTCTTTATTGTACACCAAGCAAAAATACAACAGTATAAAATATAAAAAACCTGGTTGAAATCGCTTTTAGCGATAAGGCCGCCCATTGTACTGTACTCTGTAGCATAAGTTAAATTTAATGTAATATATAGTGATGTACAATAAACTGTAAAGTAAATAAATAAATAACAGTTTGATGTAATAGTTAGCTGTACAATGGCCAGTCTTATTACTAAAAGCGATCTTCTGACATGTCTGAGGATATGTCTAATTCACCAATCCCCATTTGGCCAGCGTGTGTGTACTAAGGACCCGCACACGCTCTTACTCTGTACATTGAGGTGAGTAGTCCCGTGCCCAGCAGTGGGACATATTATATGGGTTGCTATTAATATATCCTTGGAGGCCTGCCCACGCTGCATCTGCCAGTTCGTGGTCGCCACTCTAGAACCTTTCTTCCCCAGCGGCCATCGGTTCTGCGAGCTATATCCCTGAACGATGTGGAAAACCTTGGGGGAGGCCTATGTCCAGCAGTGGACGTCTTATGGCTGAGATGGATATATATTTTAAAAAACAACTCCCGCACTTGAGAACAAGCCCGGTGTTGCGGGGGACATTACAAACATACAATTCACGGACACTAATTACACTTATTGTTTTATTGTACGTATCATATAATATCATACGTACTCACGTTTATATGTATAAGTTTATTACTTGTACTAGTAGTTCTTTTACGGCTGTCCTGGTAAGCATCTACCGCAATATATGGACACTCATAATACTAGAAGAATCTAATACAAATTACTAACTCTAAGTGTCTATTTTTATCAATGCACATGGTCTCCAAATGATGCAAGAACTTGATCGAAATCATACGTCCTTATAGTTACAGGACAATTCCTGCTTTTTCGTTTTGAGCAGTACCATCGTCGCCATCGAAAGTGAGTATCAGCAGGCTGGGCAGTCCAATAAGTATTGTTACCGATACGTAAAATGTATTTTCCTCTTGCCGTAGGTGTAAATTCAAAATCTAAAACAAAACCACATTAAAGAAGGTTAAGTGAACGGGTGCATACATTTATTATCCAAGAAAAAAATTGTAAACATTAATATAGAATAACGTGAATAGAGTAAATAGGAACTGGAGGCATTTTTGACCTTGAACCTCAAAGTTAAAAGGCTATGACAGAAATGATGATGAAGATTACTTCATGCTAATGTGAAAGTGATAAAGAGAAACCACCTAGACTTTCCAACAGCCAGTACAGCAAGTAAATTATACTTATTTTTCTATTTATCACGAGCATCTATTCCTTGATCCTTGAGGTCTTTTTTATTGTCGTCAGCCAATTGACAGGTGGTCTTCCACGATGTAAATCGTACGATAGTCTTAGGGAATAGTGGTAATACTCACGTCCGCAAAATCAGAACTCAATCTGCCACTATGATGTACCAACAAAAAAATCGTTGGGTTTCAATTTTTTAAAGAAACTGTATAATATTTATGCCAACAAAATTTAAATAAGTTTAATAAATCAATAAATAAATTACAAACAATCAATTTAAAACAAATTTATATTATGACTTAAGTTATGCTATATAATATTATAATAATGTCCTTCTGACCGATTTAGTGCAACTCAACAGCTGCACGGGAGATATTGTGCAAGTGCGTGCACAAACACATTCTCTTTTCCCTCGCTCTAGTAGTCTGATGGCACAACAATCCGACAGAGCAGTAAAAAAAGAATAGCGCAGGATAAGCGGCAATATCTGCGTGCTCTCCAACGCTCCGACAAGTCTCGGTATGTTATGGCCTCGAAGATCGTTTGACGGTTAATGTTTAACTAGAACTTATACCATGGTTCGTAGTAATTTAACTGCAGTCTTCTGTACGGTGGAGGTCCTTTCCCAGTCGGGCTTGTCCGCTTGTACGGTGAGATCCTATTACCTATACCTGGTAAGTACCTAGTAACAATTTTTTAAAGAGCCAATTACCTTGTGTCAAGAGTAAGTAAACTGTGATAATATTTACTCGGCTCGGCTGGTAGAGAACGCCTTTGTACAATATTGTGCGTAGAGAATTAAATAAATAAATAAGATTACGCTTGTCTACTTCTGAACAAACGACGCACGTCGCTATCGAAACTATTAAAGTGTAATAAATAGGTATCAAATGGGTTTATATAAATATATAAACCCTTATACTATATACATATTATTATTATCACACCCGTCTACCATAGGGGTAGGCAGAGACTATGCTACGCCAATTGCCCTTATACTAATTAAGTATTATTAGACATAGTTATAGTTTCCCGCTTGAAATAATGTTATACAATTTCTGCAAAGGGGTTTAGAGCATTGCAAACATATCGGTATTTTGCAATAAACGCAAATATATCGTGTTTTTCTATACACTTTATGATCACATAAAATACAAAGCTTGCGCACGAGTAATCTGTCAGAACTCGAAAAAAATGGTAAATTTGTGTTTGATACTTTCACTATTTTCTTCTCCATGTTCTTCCACCGCACATCTAAAAATACAACACAATTAGTTACGAATTACATTTCATGTAAGACTTTATATCTATAAAAATAACAAATTAAAACTAAAAAAAATTGGTAACTAATTAAAGTCGAATATAATTAAACAACATAGGTAGGTAACCATAATACTGATTTTGAATGTGAACTGCGACTTTACTCACGTATATAATATATGTCCCTCTGCTGGACACGAGTGTACTCTACTCTATCAAGAGAGACAGGGTTAAAGTATGATGTTGAATTAATTTGGAAACTTGAAAAAACACTACTTGGTTCAAAAATTTATTTTGGATTTAGCTTACTTATCTATACAAAATAACAAAGCATCACGATTTTTTCACCGAAGGAGTAAATAGAGGTGACACCTGCTCTACGCCAGAGAGATTGTGCTTAATTATTCTTCATTTAGGGAGAGATCCTATTGCCGGTCACAATTTTAAACTCCAGGCTGATACTCAGCTACTGTTACCTCCTGACCCGGGGTTCGAACTCAAGACCTCAGCACGGCTGGCATACATACAACCGAGCCACCGAGTAACCGAGAGATACATATATACTTAGCGGCGTATCGACATTGCGAGGCTCATCTGGTGCTCGGACTTAGCAGGCAGTAGAAGACAGCAAGGTAAATTGAATATTTTACAAACGTAAACCTGGTGTTGTTTACAAATTGGGTATATGGCGAGGCAAACGCGTCTCCATATATTATCATGAGGCTGTGCTCCGCGCGGCATTCCTTGCGACGCAGCCTGCTTTATAAAACATTATTTTATAATTATTTAACAAACATAATTTAGAAGCATAACAAAAAATAAAAATAAATAACAAAATGGAAGTCCGATTTGGGAAGATATAAGACTAGCATGGGGTTCTTCAAGAAAGGAGTTATAAGGTTTTTAAAGGGTCGGCAATGCGTGAGTGACACCCCTGGTGTTGCAAACGTCCATAGGCTACGGTAACTGCTTACCATCAGGCGGGCCGTATGCTTGTTTGCCACCTTGGTAGTATAAAAAAAAAAAAAAGATCAGTGGTAACTTATAATTAAAATTTGGCACTTCACGTTTAATACTTTGGCTCAATGATTATGTACTATATATAATTCACAAACAGTAGGAACTTAAGATTACATATAATTTTAAATAACTGAACGAGTCTTATAAACAAAACATAAAATCTATTCAACACTTTAGTTTTCCCTGACTAAAGCGCCTTTTAGACAATACAAGTTTTGCATAACAATTATTATGGCATCTCTATTTTTGTTGGAGAGTTTCACATGACATCCTTCTAGGATTCGTATCGTGTGGCTTTAAGATGAATTTATTTTATTTTATAAAAAAACAGTGTAGCATTTATTTTCGATACAGTTTTAGGGAAAATTCAGGCATAATTAGGGTAACAGCAATTCCAAATGTATGAAATATATTATTTTATACATTTTCGCTTGCTCGACTAGTTATGAACCATGTCCGAATTAATTAGATTAAACGCCATCGGTGACCCGCAAACAACAGATTTTCTATTGCGTCTGCTTGCGTGGCAATTAACGTGTTAAAATATTCTAAAAGGAAATTAACTATTTAGCTATTATGTTGTAACAGCTAAACTATTACGCCGATTTTGATAATATTTAGAATGAAGAAGGCTTCCACCTTGAATGCTATGAGGACATATGATTTTTATTTCGATAATTTAAAATAAAACGCGAGCAATGTAGCGAGTAAATGTACTATCTAAATAAAGCTAGTTTTAACTACTAGTTCACTTTGAAAATACTTTGGATTAGTGATTATGTACTCCGTATAAAGCGGTAATTTTTCCATGGATCGTTTTTAAACTGGTTCTGCATTTTTCGACTTTTGTTTTAGAACAATACCATCTACTTATTGGTCTATTTTCTCCCAGTGTACAGTGTAATATTTTGTATGTATTGCACCAGTAACTGTACGAACCACAATGAAGAGTAAAGTTACCCGCTCTGGTTGGCAGAAGTACTGCATCTGCAATTCGAGTAAGTTTTGCTTTTGTACACTACTACTGAGCTGTGTACGCGTCACACCTAGATACGACACAATACTAAATGTATGCAATCACTCAGTTTTATACATTATTATAGCTGGAAACTTACTATTATGCCAGTTTATGTCGCAATTGCGTTAAATCAAACTAATTGATTTTATCACGAAAATATTCCTTCGTTCCTGTATTCTGTGGGTTTCATACACTGTGTACCTATACAATACCTTTTATTATGTTAGGTTGTATCGGTTGATACAATTGTTTGTCAGGACTTATATTATTAAATAGATCAACGGAAATTCAAGTTGACACTTTCTTGCTCTGCTACACTTTAAAAAAGAAAAGGTTTTGAAAAGGTTTTGTTTGCTAAAAAGGGGTAGCTGTAATAGAAGACTAGGCTCTATGCTGCTACTGAAATTATTGCAACAGTAAAAACCAATTACATTTTGCCTGGGAATCGAACCCATGACCTTTCGATCGGCGATAGACATTAAGACAGCGGCCGGCTAATTCTCTAAGAAACAGCGATGGAAAACTGACAGTTGTGATCGCAAAATTGACAGTTGTGATTGCTCGGGGACGGCACAATCTATTGACTAAACGTCAAAAAGGGCTCTTACGGAATACCGATTTTCAATCTGACAGATGGTTTTTGCTCGGTTTTTGCGGTGGCTCGGTTTTTGCTCTTACGGAATACCCCTGCAGGACTAACGAGCTTTACTCTTATAATATCCTGAGAAACAAAACACGTCGTGAACTGCAGCTATTAAGTAAACCAATCAAATCTCATATTATTGCATAATGCATTTCAATAGGATTCATCTGAAAAAGTTGGTCGAATAAGGCAATTAACAAATCAACAAACTATCTAATCTATAATAAAAAAATATTACTTTTGGTATTTTTTTTACTTTTGGTATCTTTATTTTTACACCTACCTAATTCTGAGAATTATAAAAATTTTTACTTATAAAAGTTTAAATATATCCTAAGTACCTAATAATAATAAAACCCATATATGTTCCACTGATGGGCATGAGTCTCCTCTCCTTCATCAACAGAGGGTTCAGGCCTTAATCCATATACGCTGGCTTAATGTGGGTTGGTGAATCAGACATGTCTTTAGAATTTATTCTAAGACATGTGGGTTTCCTCACGATGTTTTCCTTCACCGTTAGCACATGGCCAATCATTTAATTAGTACATATAAACGTCCCAAAGTGAAACTCGCATTGGTACTGCCAAACGGGATCAAATTTGGCCACCACCGCTATTAAATTAAGTTAAGTTAAAAATTAAGAGAGGTAGGGCACCATACTGGCGAGCAAGCCCGACTGGGGAAGGACCTTCACCTTACAGAAGACCACAGCCAAATGACTACACACAGCGGTGTAGTTGTGTTCCTGTGTGTGAGTACAGGTCTTCAGCGCTCATTTAGGAATGCGTTTTGAAGCAAACGTATTCCTATCCCAGGGTTACTTCCATCTTAAAGCCCTGGTGTAAAAAAATGGGTTGGCAACACGCAAGTGATACCTCTGGTAATGCAAGCGTCTATGGGCTACGGATACTGCTTAACATCAGGCGGGCCGTATGCTTGTTTGCCACCCAAGTAGTATAAAAAAAAAAAAAAAAATAATACCTTCCTTTCAATAAAATCAATGAGTAGCCTGACAATCAAAATTAAACTTAAGTGCCGATACGAAAATATGTGCCGTTTACAAAAGCGAACTTAGGTTTGGCATGACTATGGTGCCCTTTAATTTCTATAACATATTTTGCTTCATTGTCAAGAATCAGTTCAGCTCGACACTTTTTACTGCTGTGGGATGGACACCTCCAGGCCATACCACCCTTTGACGGACTCGGTCTATAGTAACAATACGGATACTCCTTATACAATATTTGATCTGTTCCCATTCTTGATTTGATGTGTACAATACCGATATCTGAAACAATAAATTGATTGAATACGAGTGTTGAAACGATTTATATGTGCATATATATTTTTTTATAAAAGACAACTTCTGCATTAGGTAACAAGCAGACCCTGTGTCGCAGGGGACTTTACAAAAATACGATTCACGGAAATAAATTCAGAACCTAGACTCAGAACAAACATTTATGGATCAGAAAAAGTTTTACCCTTTGTGGGGTAAAACTTTTTCTATATACTACTGAGCCGTATTGCGTCACACTTCGATAGGACACAATACTTAATGTATGAACTCCTCGGTTTCATACATTTTTATGGCTGAAAACATATGTACTATTTATTTACCTGTTTATGTCGCAATTGCCTCAAATCCTGACACGACTCAATACAAAATGTACCAATCGATTTTATCACGAAAACAAGGACCCTGTGCCTGACTTCTGAGGGTTTCATACACTGTGTACCTATACCACACCTTTTAATATAGATTGTAAAGTTGCTATAAATGTTTGTTTTTAGAAAATTATCAGAAACCTATATTTATCGGTTTATACTTGTAACATTGTCATAAGAGTAGGTTAATGTTAATTGTAATAGAGTCATAATCTTTATTCCAGCCGAATGACGCCCACCGATGGGCATTTGGACAAAGCCCAAAGATTTCCACAGCATTCAGTTCTGAGCTGACCTTGCCCATCGGCTGCTGGTCCATCTTGTTGGAGGCCTGCGTATGCCACCTTCGCACGGCTGGTATTTCCCGGGGTTGCGTAATGTTTATATCAATAAAAAAAAAAATCTACTTAGGTGGCAAACAAGCATACGGCCCGCCTGATGTTAAGCAGTTACCGTAGCCTATGGTCTAAAATAAATGACACTCACAAATAACGTGGCTTCTATTGGTAAAATATTTTTTAAATCGGTTCAGTAGATCCAGATATTATCCAACAACGTTACAAACTCACAAACTTTTCCTTTTTATAATTTAGTATAGATTACCTTGACCAACTATTTTTTTTGACTTGACGAATTACAATCCTGTTTTCTTCAAATCCTACATATTTATTAATAGATATATATGTATACTCGCTCTCCCCGCTTACATCTTGCAATTTTCGAATCCCTATTTGACTCTGTTTTTGGAAAAACTGTGCTACAGTTGTCTCATAATTTTAATTGAAGAGTATGTGTAGCAATTTTCGAGTCAATCAAACTAGAAAATGCAAAGTTTCACAGAAAATTCAATCCTTCACATTTAGACAGCGGGACCATCGAGCTTCTTGAAGTATCCTGAGAAACAAAGTATGTCGTGAGAGGGTACAGCTATTAAGTAGACCAATCAAATCACTCCGCGTGTTGGTGTCTCATATTATTGCATAATGCATTACAATAGGTGCATCTGCAAAGATTGAAAGTTAATTGGGCATTTGCCCACAATAGGACGAGGCTAACAAAAGTTAAAAAAAAACAAATTAAGAATTTGGTACCTTTATTTTCACACGTACTTAATTATTGTAAGACTTATAAAAAAATATATCAAGTTTAAATATATCGTACACGTTTAAATAAGTACCTAATAATAATAATAGCAACCCATCTAAGTTTCACTGATGAGCACGGGTCTCCTCTCCTCTATCTAGAGAGAGAGAGAGGGTTCAGGCCTTAATCAACACACGGTGGCCTAATGTGGGTTGGTGAATCAGACATGTCTTTAGAATTTATTCTTAGACATGTGGGTTTCCTCACGATGTTTTCCTTCAACGTAAGCACATGGCAAAACATTCGATAAGAACATTAAACTCCACAAAGTGATATTCACATTGGTACTGCCACCCGGGATCGAACTTGCATCTCTTGCGTGCAAGTTACTTTGTCACTCGGCCACCACCGCTATTAAATACCTACCTTTCAAAAAAATCATCAAACATACACAGGATAACAGATGGTAGACAAAAGATAAACACATAATAACCACACAAAAAAATATCGTGTGTGATGTCAGAAAGGTTCCTAATCTTAGCTCTGTGCTGCGGTATTTTATACTGCAGCGCTGATTAATGAGTAGCCCGACAATTAAAACCAAACTTAAAAAGTGCCGAGTCGAATATATGTGCCTTTTAAAAAAGCGAACTTAGGTTTGGCATGATTATGGTGCCCTTTAATTTCTATAACATATTTTCCTTCTTTGTCAAGAATCAGTTCAGCTCGACACTTTTTACTGTTGTGGGATGGACACCTCCAGGTCATACCACCCTTCGACGGACTATTTCTATGGAAACAATACGTATACTCCTTATAAAATATTTGTTTTGTTCCCAATCTTGATTTGATGTGTACAATACCGCTATCTGAAAAAAAAAATGATTGAATACCGAGTGAAGAAACGACTTATCGTCTTAAAAACTCTGATGTAAAATTTAAATGCACGGTGGGCAACGGAGATGGCTGTACAGGACCGCTATATGAAGGTTAGTTTCTTTTTAGAAAAACCAATGTTATGAATTTGTGAGAAATATATTTTTATTTTTAGATTTAGCCTTAATGTACACTGTTACCAAATTCCACAGAAATATATACAATTGGTTTCTTAAAAAAACTAATCTCCATATAGCGGTCCTGTACAGCCAACTCCGTTGCCGTGTGTACATATATCTATTTTTTATAAAAGACACAAGGAAACAAGCCCTGTGTCGCGGGGTACTTTACAAACATACAATTTACGGCCACAAATTCAGAACCCAGAACAAACATTTATGGATCACACAAAGTTCTACCTTGTGTGGACCTTGTGTAGACATACGACGTCTGGGTTAGTAGTCAGAGTCACTTACCACTAGGCCTACAGGCCAGTCATATATATATATTAGGTATATAAATAACATATATCCTATGGAGCCTTGCCACTGAAAAAAAACTGCCTACTGCTGGGTCTTCGAGTTCGTGGACCATATAATTGCTTTACCACCTTTAGAGTATAGTCGACCATATAATTGCTTTACCACCTTTAAAGTAAATGTCAGTTGCATATCATAAAACTATAAGGTTCAACATCGTACAACAAAAAAGTAGGTAAAGCATGACGTTGCTATGACATATCAGTTTTATTATATTATCAAATAGTGGTTTAGATATTTATAAAAGCAAATAGTAAAGTCAACGTTATGTGACTGACTGTGATCTGATATCACTGTTACTAGAGCATATTTTCGGTAAAACGATTTGATCTAATTAATTTCTCTTTTTTTCCTTCTATGTCATCTCTTTCATTTCTTGCATGACGTCATTGGTGTGTCTTTTGTTTTAAATTTTTTGTAGTTTTTTTAATATAAAACAATTATTCGTCGAATTATTAGGCCGTGGTTTCGAAGTCAGCAGGGCTTACCTAATAAGCTTTACTATCTTTTTAAAATAGTCCATGTATCAAGGGAGACTGTATATGACAGGACAGGATTTAACACGACGCTATTATCGGATCAGAGTAGGGCTGTCAGCTGATCATAAATACGTGGGGCGTAAAAAAAGACGAAGAATAAGATGAAAACCATTTATTAACAAACTATAGGTATTTATTAAAATAAAATAAACAATTAAAAAATCGCCAATACAAAATACGCCAATTAATAAATTGTATTGCCGCCATTTGCTTCAATTACTGCCAACAATCGGCTTCTCATTGATCCCACAAGTCGCTCACAAAGATCTGTGCCCCGCATAGCCTCCCAAATCTCTCTGCAATGTCTCTCAATTGCCTCTTTCGTTCTCTCGTTGCGGTGTGTCCATTTTTGCACCATAAGTCCCCAAACATTTTCAATTGGGTTTAAATCAGGTGATTTTGGTGGCCATGGTATAAGTTTAAAGTATTGGTGTTGACGAAACCACTCGCGGGTAACTGCGGCAGTATGTAACCGACAGTTGTCATGTAAGAAGTGAAGTTCGGCGATATCATCCTCTGGGTAAACGTTGCGTACAGTTTGTAACATGACGTTTTCTAGAGTGTCAACATAATTACGCGCAGTTGCTTTTGAAGGTAATGAGCATAATTCACCGACACCATCAGCCGACATCCAGCCCCAAATATTTGCACTGTTTCTACCAGACTCCGTCTGCGGCACTATATGATTTTCATCATATCTTGTATTGTATCGCCAGAGATTAATTCGACCGTGCTGATTGGATTTGAATGTTTTTTCATCAGTGAAAATCGTGGTTGACCACTCAAAATCTAAAAAATCCCTGGCAAAACGTAACCGGGCTGCTTTATGGGCATTAGTTAGATGCACCTTTTTAGCATATCGCCTATAGTGCAACCCCATGCTATGCAGATGGCGTCTGATGGTCTCAGTGCTCACGTCGAATTCTTCGGCGAAATGAGAAGTTGACGTAAAACTATTATCTTCATAAGCATGTCTCATGTCTTCTCTGTGCGCTGGTGTTAATGTAGGTCGTCGACCACTTCGCCTGTGACTTTGGAGACTGACCTCTTCACCTTCCCGGGTTATCCAGAACCGCACAGTATTGCGTGAGATATTTAAATCTCTGGCAATTTGACTTATATTGTATCCGTCTCTGTGTAACGCAATAATTTTTGCCCTTTCGCCAATATTTAAATTTCTAAACATCTTCTGTTTTTCTGAAATGACAAGTTAATAATGTCACAAGAACAAGTTGACTTTAGTTTTTTATTTTATGCTTTTTCACATATAAACTCAACAGTTTAATATAGTAACATTTGAATAGTGTTAGAAGATATAATTATTTATTGTGTTGATATGAAAGGTTAAAATACATTGCACTTTTAATCTAAGCATAGATTGGATTACGGTCAACCAATGACGTCAATCTCATGCATGAACATTAATAATGAATATTATTGAATTTGAATTTTGATGGTTATTTTGTCAAAAGTGGTAAAGCAATTATATGGTCGACCTTAAAAGTAATCACAATATTTATTAAGTTGTCAATAAAATAAAACAATTTAGGAGGTGACTGTATCTGATTTAATACATATTATGGAAGTATTTTAAACAACTTTGCAAATGTTCACTACATTAACGGTTTTTGAAAAGCGATTACAGAATTTTGTCTACAAAGTTTTTACAATAATAATATAATGTTTATAGAAAAAAAATATTGAGAAAATAAAACAAAATAAAAATTCTATATTTTTTACTATAATAACATACGCTTCGACGTTCATGACTAGTTACACGTTATATCTACTAGTAGCACATTAAGCGTTGTGTGGTAAAGTAAATAAGTAGCCAATATTCTTCCACAGGTTCAAACCATCTTAATTCAACAAAATCTTTTGGGCGGTTTAGCCGGCAAAAATTCAAACGTAAGCCTAAGTGGAATAGATAGATTTTGTAGAGCCTTATACATCAATATATTAGGAATATTTATGAGTCTAAAATAAGTTCTAATCGCGGCAGTTTTATATTACACAATCGGCCAATTTGACGGTCGCCCACACTTAACTGTTTTTTTATAACGACAACTGCCGCATGCGGTAGATGCCTTCTGTAGTGAGGGACTTTACAAACATACTATTCACGGACACAAAACACCCAGACTCGAAACAAACGTTAAGGATCACACGACGTTTTGTCCCGTATGGGGATCAGCGTCAAAAGAGGCGACGTAACCCACAATCTCCGGCTTAGCAGTGAGGGTCACTAACCACTAGATTAACCGGCCAGTTAATTTTTAATCTAGCGATTTTTATCTTAACGGGCAAAATTTGCTTAACGACAATATTTTGTGATTTTATTGTATCACTAGATTTATCCGTAGACCATGTTCAATTTTGTGTAGGATTACCACATTGTGTAAAATAAATAAAAGACATTTCAGTGGTTGAGTGCCTAGTTGGCCGAACGTACCTTCGACCTTATGTACGACTAGGTGCTATGACTAGGTAGGTACTAATGCCCAATATAGGTATAAAACTAAAATTTGGAAGATGCTACGTTATTTTATGATATAATTAACCGACTTCTTTATAATACCTAATTACAATATAGGTAGGTAAGTACATCAAATACATTATTACGTTTTTGGGGTCTACCGCAATCTTTGTTGAAATACTTTTTAAATAAAATTTTTACTAATTATAAACATAATAAAAATATTTTGTACCTAAAAAAATGATTTTTCGTAGCTCGTAGTTCGAGCATTCTCATACATTTAACACGTGCATTGTTCTAAGATACAGAAAGCTATTTATTCAAATATATTTTCAATGGAAAATGGCAAAAACAAAAAAGTTACACATTTAATATACGAATCTTTCGCATTTTAAATGTGTAACTTTTTTATTTGGTTCCAAAGGGTGGTGTGTATGTTCGCCGTAAAATCCGACGACCTGTTTATTTATCATCTTGACTCGAACCTGACACTTCTTGCTGACCCGTTTAGAACAATACCATGTACAATGACCTCTGAAGTTGACCCTATTAGTGGAATACGTATGATCACCAACACGCAACAAATAGCTGCCCGTTGGTAATGGAATCAATCTGTATCCTGAAAAAGAAAAAAATAATTAATTAGTATATACATATTATATAATGTTAATGTTATATAAGCCTAAGTATAATATTATGTAATTATTTATTCTATTTTATTTATTTTTATTTTGTGTATAATTTATGTGAGTTCGTATAATTTTATCTAATTTTATTTATTTATTTTTGTTTGTGTTGTCTCTGGGCCTACCTGAAAACCAGCGCTGCGGCTTTTATAATTAGTCGTAGCATTATGCTGAGGTAGGCACCATTTTTTTGGCCTGCAGACCAACGAAATAAATTGTAATGTTACTATGTAAATATCCTGTCATTGCAGTCCATAAATAAATGTTTTTTCTTTCTTTCTTTTCTTTCTTATTATCTATCACGCCTTCTTTCCTTTGAATGGATAAACAGAGGCGTATTACAGCTACATTTGGTAAACTACTTACTGACGTTTCTTTAGTATTTCAGGGAGCCAGACCCTTTTTATTCATATTTATAATTACGAAATGATACAATTTTTGTGATAAAATTTAAGCACTCATAGTAAGGTGCACTCGCTGTTCGGTAAACGATACCGGTAATTCTATCACCAGGTTGGCAACTATCCAAACGAGAAGAAGAAGATTACGGAACGATACTGAGCATATTGGGCATTAACCCAGGACCTTAGTAACCACTACTTTTTGAAAGGCTATCGTCAAGATTGATTTGCCTTACATAGATTTAGAATAACGAAATCGGTAGCAGGAGTTAATGGCAAAGTAGAAATTAATGACATACTTACAAGAAAAACGCAATTATGAATGACCAAAGTGCTGACAAAACATATGTTGAATCTATATAAATAAAAATCTATATAAATAAAAATGAAACCCCCCAAATGTATGTGCACGCGCATAACTTCCGATCGACTGCACCTTTTTTATGTGTTTGTTATTGTCAGGACTAGGTTTGTATGTATAGAAGAAAATTAAAAGACATAAATATATTTTTTTATATGGCGGTACGAGGTTCGCCGAGTAAGATAGTTATAAATAATTATGTTGTAGAAAAACTAAAAGCTTACTATATTTGACATACGAGTAGGTAGGTACAAAATTGAATTAAGAAATATTTCTATTACGATGATTATCGAGATTTTTATATTCTTTCTCGATGAATTAAGCTATCATTTCCAAAACAGGCAAGGTCATACTTTACCGGTAGATGTTAGTATTGGAGTAAAGAGGACATTAAAACAATAACAATAATTTAAACGAATTTATTACTAAATACATAATATTACGTACGGACATGGTGTTCATTCTTGAAATGTGCGGGTACTTTTAGGAACGTAACCCATACATGAATCGAATAAGGACAGGGGTTGTACCATGACGATCTTGTCATAGCGATTTATTTTTGACCTTAAATTACAGCTGCTGCTGAAGTATCTATATATAAAGAATTTGAAATAATGATTTAAAATAAATCTCTAGGCTCTAGGACATACCGAACAAGAGGAATGGATTAGAAGAAAAAAGCAAGACTTGTTTTTGTTTTTTATCATGAATATTTTTTATTAGGACTTACTCGCTAAGCGATAAACACTACCCTATGTGGACAACAATAACAGCAATACAAAAAGAACATCTTACAAATTAATTAAGCCTAGATCTGCCACTTTGACGAGGATTTGTACATTTAGAGACGCGATTTGAATGAAATTTGAATATGTCATGGACACTAAAATTAATAAATGCTTTATAAATATTTATACAATGCTAATATATTTATAATGCCTAGAGTTTATAAAATCTAGAACATGTATAATTATTATCAAAATTAAAACCTAAGTAAACACAATTATTAAATGCTGTTGATTATATTCTTACAGCTAATTACATAAGTAAATACGTTACCGTAACATTATAAATGTTACTTACTATACCTAGTTATATTGTAGGCTACCTACTATATTATTATGTTATATTATACAATTATATACTAAGAACATATTCGTAATTAAAATTTCAATATTATATATTTACATTACTACACACAATTTATATATTATCTATTATCTACCTTATATACTAATATTTACATATATACAACATTCCCTATGTACACAAACCTAATTACATAATCTATTTTATATATTTAATATATCAATATAAACATCAAATCAACTAGCCGGCCGCCGTTCAATCGTATCCTATGGTGAAGCGCACGCGCATCCGGATTTATCTAGTTTTGCGTAAGCGCGGCGCCCAGGTACGACCATATGACCTCTAGCATTTTGAAGGACGGCACCCGCATTCATTCGTTCGCCAGTTCGGACCTTTACCTGTGATCGATCGCATCAACACTATTTATTGTAATAATTTACCACGCGGCGCGCTTAATATTGCTAATTGTTTATGGGTTAAGACATTCTGTGGACTATCTAAACTTTTCTAGCTGTCTAGACTTTCTTCTGTGCCTAATTTATAACTCTCTTGTGCTTGTGTTCGTGCTTATTTCTACTCATATTATATTTCTACTCCTTCAAACTTTGTGTATGTGTATGTGTGTGGTAATACGATATTAAACAATAATTACCAATCGTAAGTACATTTTATTTAACTTGCCGTCACCACCCCTACATATACCACACTGGTGACCCCGTGAATAGTGAACAATGAGTGACAGTGAATTCGAGCATGCCGCGTCCGCGTCCGAACACCCTGGAGAGCATGCCAAAGCACATCGTGCTAAGCGCGTGTCCACTGACCCACGTGGAATTTTCCGTGTGTCGATAAAATTACCTCCGTTCTGGCCTGATGAACCGGAGTTATGGTTTGCACAAATAGAAGCGCAGTTTGCGAACGCAGGCGTTAGTGGTGACGTCACAAAATTTAATTATGTGGTCGGTCACTTAGAGCCACACATTTCGAAAGAAGTCAAAGACGTCATCATGTGTCCGCCAATGCAAAACCGTTATGATAAATTGAAGGCCGAACTCGTCAAGCGTTTATCAGCATCGCAGGAGCGTAAGGTGAAGCAGCTGTTGATGCACGAGGAGCTGGGTGACAGGAAGCCATCCCAGTTCATGCGCCATCTGCAGGGCCTGGCAGGTCCTAAGGTTCCTGAGGACTTTCTGCGTACGATCTGGAGCAGCCGACTTCCATCAAATATACAGCCGCTTCTAGCATCCCAGCCAGAGGCGTCACTTGAGGCGCTAGCTGAACTCGCAGACCGCGTCCAAGACATCGCATCACCGCCTATCCACGTCGCAGCCGCTTCAACGTCTGGCCCATCAGTCAGTGAGATGGCATGCGAGATTGCTGAGCTAAAGCGTGCCATGCAAGACCTTACAACACAGCTCAGGGATAGTAGATCGTCTCAACGTGATGGTCGACTAAAGCAGCGTCAGCATAGCGGTAGCCGAGGACGCAGCCGCTCCCGTTCGAGTTCCAGCTACAGAAAGTTTCCCGTGTGCTGGTACCACAGCAAATTTGGTACTAAGGCACATTGCTGTGTGAAACCCTGCGACTTCAAGGCGGGAAACGCAGCGGGCAGTCGGTAATGGCGACAAACGATTGCCCAACTTCTACTGGTCGCCTGTTCGTCGTGGACAGATCAACGAAGGCACAGTTTCTGGTCGATACAGGAAGCGACCTCTGTGTCTACCCTCGCTGTCTTCTTCGTGACCGTCGTGCACCTACCAACTACCAACTCAGTGCAGCGAACGGTACGGCTATCAATACGTACGGTTATGTGGACTTAAACCTTGATCTAGGACTACGTAGAGACTTTAAGTGGCGTTTTGTAGTGGCTGACGTGAGTAAACCTATTATAGGAATAGACTTTTTATCATTTTACTCTTTAATCGTTGACTGTCGTAACCAACGATTAATAGATAGTAACACAAATATTTCTGTATCTGCTGTGTATCGTTCAGACTCCTTTATATCATCTGTAAAGGTCATAACTGGTGATTCTAGGTATCACAGAATTTTAAATGAATTTCCTGAAATAACCCGGCCAGCTGGTACACAACGCACTACACCACACAACACTGTACACCATATCCGCACGACACCAGGCCCTCCAGTTTCTAGCCCACCTCGTCGTTTAGCGCCAGATAAACTGAAAATTGCCCAGCAGGAATTTCAGTTGATGCTGGCCAATGGTACGGCGAGGCCTTCTGAAAGCCCCTGGTCATCGCCACTGCATTTAGCTCCGAAGAAAGACAGCGGATGGAGACCATGCGGTGACTACAGGATGCTCAACGCGAGAACTGTGCCTGACCGTTATCCGATTAAACATATACACGATTTCGCTCACAGCATTTCAGGCTGCAGTGTTTTCAGCACAATCGATCTTGTGAAGGCATTTAATCAGATAAGGGTCAGCGCAGATGATATTCCGAAGACCGCCATTACTACACCCTTCGGTTTGTATGAGTTTCCCTATATGACTTTCGGACTGCGAAATGCTGGTCAAACTTTCCAGCGTTTCGTCGATGAAATGACCAGGGGACTCGATTTCTGTTATTGTTACATCGACGATTTCCTTTTATTTTCCAAAAGCCATGCAGATCATGAAAAGCATCTCCGTATCATTTTCAGCAGGATGAGAGACTTCGGCATGATTGTGAACACATCTAAATGTGTCTTCGGTGCCCCAGAAGTAACTTTCTTGGGTTATAGCATTTCTGAGAAAGGCACTAAACCACTGCATTCGAAAGTCGAAGCCATTAGGGATTTTCCACCTCCTAAAGACGTTCGACAACTTAGGCGTTTTCTCGGCATGATAAATTTCTACCGCCGATTCTTACCTCATGCAGCTAGAACTCAGGCACCACTTCACAAACTTTTATGTGGTAATGTAAAAGGTTCACATCCCGTCGATATTAGTGGCGATACATTAAAGGCATTTAACGAGTGCAAGGAAGCCCTTGCTGATGCTGCCTTATTAGCTCATCCCAATTGCAGTTCCAAACTCGCATTAGTTACTGATGCATCGGACACTGCAATCGGTGCGGTTTTACAACAGCTTGAGGATGATGCCTGGAAGCCATTAGCTTTCTTTTCCCATAAACTGAGTCCAACACAGTCGAAATATTCGCCTTATGACAGGGAATTATTAGCCATATACGAGGCCATTAAATATTTCCGTCATATGCTAGAGGCTAGGCATTTTATTATTTATACTGACCATAAGCCACTCACTTTCGCATTCCATGACAGGAAAAGAAATTGTTCGCCAAGACAATTCCGCCACTTGGACTTCATAGCCCAGTTCACCACCGACATAAGGCATATATCTGGCAAAGACAATGTCGTGGCCGACACCTTATCTCGTGTGGATGAAATACAAATGCCAGTCAGTCCCGATTTGTTAGCCGAATCACAATCTTCAGATCCTGAATTACAAAAATATTTGTCTGAAGGATCATCTTTGCAATTAGAAAAGGTACAAGTACCTGGGAGTCGTTCTTATTTGTACTGCGATGTCAGCACATCGTCCCCCAGGCCTTTTGTCTCTAAGATGCTGCGGAAACAAGTCTTCGACAGCTTACATTCCCTCAGTCACCCTGGTGTATCTGCCACTGCCAAATTAATAGCAGAGCGTTTTGTTTGGCCAGGTATAAGAAAAGACTGTCGGGAATGGGCACGAGCTTGTCTCGCATGTCAACGTGCCAAAGTCAGTCGACATGTCTCCGCTCCATTAGGATCATTTCATTTGCCCCGTGCACGATTTACCCAGATCCATATAGACCTGGTAGGTCCATTGCCATTATCCCAAGGCTATAAATACTGTTTAACAGCAGTCGACCGATTTACTAGATGGCCAGAGGTCATACCTATTGTCGACATTACTGCTGAAACAGTAGCCAAAGCATTAGTATCTGGCTGGATAGCCAGATTTGGTTGCCCTGACAGCATTGTGACGGACAGAGGTCGTCAGTTCGAGTCGACTCTGTTCGCACAATTGTCCAAAATTGCTGGTTTCCAGCACAAACGGACAACGGCATACCACCCTGCCTGTAACGGCTTAGTGGAACGCTTTCACAGGCAACTTAAGGCGTCTATCATGTGCCACGCCAATGACAAGTGGACTGAGTCCTTACCGTGGGTACTACTCGGCGTGAGGAGTGCATTCAAGCAAGACCTCCAGGCGTCTTCAGCTGAACTACTTTATGGTGAGCCACTAAGACTTCCTGGAGAATTCTTCACTCCGAGCAATTCTGGTACGATGGACCCCACTGAATTTACTGCCCGTATCCGTGCATTCGCACAAAAATTACAGCCTGTTCCAGCTTCACGCCATAGCCATGGTAAAATATTTATATTTAAAGATTTAGCGACCACTGATCACGTGTTCCTTCGGGAAGACTTATCACGTGGTTCCCTACAACCCGCTTATACAGGCCCACACAAAGTGTTGGATAAGGGAGACAAGTTTTTTAAAATATTGTTTAAAGGTAAAGAGGTCACGGTCTCCATAGACCGCCTGAAACCTGCCTACATATTGACCGACAAAGCCATCCCGGACGACACCATACCCTCTGATAACAAAAAGGACTATCAGACTCGTTCTGGTCGTCGCGTTAGATTTCCAGATTTTTATCGCCCTTGACGGTCTCTGGAGGGGAGTAATGTAGGCTACCTACTATATTATTATGTTATATTATACAATTATATACTAAGAACATATTCGTAATTAAAATTTCAATATTATATATTTACATTACTACACACAATTTATATATTATCTATTATCTACCTTGTATACTAATATTTACATATATACAACATTCCCTATGTACACAAACCTAATTACATAATCTATTTTATATATTTAATATATCAATATAAACATCAAATCAACTAGCCGGCCGCCGTTCAATCGTATCCTATGGTGAAGCGCACGCGCATCCGGATTTATCTAGTTTTGCGTAAGCGCGGCGCCCAGGTACGACCATATGACCTCTAGCATTTTGAAGGACGGCACCCGCATTCATTCGTTCGCCAGTTCGGACCTTTACCTGTGATCGATCGCATCAACACTATTTATTGTAATAATTTACCACGCGGCGCGCTTAATATTGCTAATTGTTTATGGGTTAAGACATTCTGTGGACTATCTAAACTTTTCTAGCTGTCTAGACTTTCTTCTGTGCCTAATTTATAACTCTCTTGTGCTTGTGTTCGTGCTTATTTCTACTCATATTATATTTCTACTCCTTCAAACTTTGTGTATGTGTATGTGTGTGGTAATACGATATTAAACAATAATTACCAATCGTAAGTACATTTTATTTAACTTGCCGTCACCACCCCTACATATACCACAATATTATAAATGCAACTGTATTGTAGCTCTGTTGCCGTATCACAAATGGTAGAACCGATCATAATGCAATTTGAGGAAAATGGGATACTAGGGTATTTTTCATCCAAGCAATCACGGGCAACATCTTATTTCCAAAATGCGCCTCTTTTGTTCATAAAGTTAAGCAAATTTTGTATAAGATTTTATTTCGCCAAAGATATAACCAATATCATATGGTGCAATAACGTCGCAAATGCAAGAAAAAGATATCTCTCGAAATTAAATGATGTCTATTAAGTAAGCGGCTTTATTCACTCTATCATTATTAAAATGTGTCAAATTGAATATTACTATTTTAACATAATAAAACAACTGCTTGCGTCCATGTGTACCATATCTTTACAAATATTAAAGAGAATATATTTGTATTTTTGTAATGAATAAACTCAAATACTACTGAATAGATTTTTTGATCCCTTTTCCATATAGAAAGCCACATTATCACAGTAACAAGGGCTATATTTTATTTAAAAAATATTCACTAGACTCCTTCAAAAACTCAATAAACTTAATGCGATGCGATGCACGGGTGGACCGTGCGAAGCCGGTACCACAGGATTAACAATACGGTACCTAGTTTTACACATACGACGTTATTATACCGGCTGCACGATACTTTAGCCAACTTTCGGCATACAAGGCTCAATTTTTAAAAATGACTTATACTAAATTAATGTAATATTTTCCATCTAACACACAATACTTTTTAGGTGCGTGACTATGGTCGTGATAGTTATATTTATAGTCGATTTGATTCTTCCTGTTGACCACCAGTCTTGCACGACATCCTTTATTTTTGAATGAGCAGCGCCAATGGGTAGTGCCCTTATGTTGGAATTGACGACCGAAAGTATATGTATAGTCATTTAGTAGCAATATCTGTGTGCCAGCAATAGTCTGTAGAATTTGAAAAGCTGAAATAAAAATACGATCAAATGAATCTTCAAGTTGATGCTATGTTCTGCTAAGTCCACTGTTAAAACTATCGTACTCATATGCCTACAATATTATATACTTCGGGTACATTGGTATACAAAAATCTCCCTCCGGCTACATAGACAACTGAGATTCAGACCCAGTTGCCAAGGAAAAAAAAAAGTCCTTCTACTCTAACTGGTTGCCAAAGACAACAGATTTAAAAGATACACAATCAGCGTCTTAAAACCGTCCGCATAAAATACAGGCATTTATTTAATACTTAATTATATATTCTTTATTATATACTTCATTATTTTATATTTATTATATACTTTAAGGGTCTAGACTCTTTAACACCCGAAAAATATAATATTGTATTATCAATGCAACGCGATAGTCAAAAGATAGTGCTACCCATACAAGTTTGTATGTAAATTATTATGCTGTCGCTGTCTAATGCATCAAGAAAAATAAAAATAATATGAGAATTAAGTTTCATAACCTGGTGTAGCTAGCACCAATGTATATACATAAGGTAAACTACAATACCTCTGATCACACTTATAACAACAATGATAGTAAATTTATATTGTTGTAAGGATATTGGTCCAATAGCAGCTACCTCCACATTCTTTCAACAAGGAGAAGATATTAAAAATCATTTTTTTCTTAATATTCTAGTTGTAAGCAAGACTTACACTCTTAAAAAAACTAAATAAAGTCACAACTCAACAAAACAAAATTGATTGATCATGATACTAGAAATGTAGTACCTATAAGTACTTAACTTTTCTTCAATACAGTAGGTAGTAGAACAAATACTATTAATTAATACTAATTAGAAGGTAGCGAAGTCTCAGCGCACAGGAGTACCGCGGTAGTTCTTCGTAGCTAATTTTACTTAAGAAGCATCCATTTTTAATATTTTGAAAAATCTCTAATATATTGCCCACCCTGAACAGTGTACCTGGGCGGCGGATGATTATGTTCAGTATACTTTATAATAATTTTATTGTTTTGATTGAGTACAACTCTTCCCTTACAATGATTATTTACTTGACATCGCCAATGTTCAGTCCCTTTCCTTTCAAATCGTTTGTATCGGCTATAAGCATGGCCTTCAAGATATATTGCATGATTGCCATATTTTGTCTTTACGAATGTAAAGCCTGAAACAAAGTACTTACGTTTGAGATCACTCTTGTAAATTCAATAATAGACATAAAAGAAGGAAATGTTTACTATAGGTTGCGTTCAGTATCCATCTGCTGCCCTTGCAGCTGGTCTGCTTAAGAAATGCTGTAAAAATTCATAGGATTATGACTAGCAATACGTCTACGTACGTTCTTTGGCTGAAATAAAACAGAGTGACTAGTGTAAGTTTCACAAAACTATTCTAATGACTTCACCATCGCGTTAATCGAGCTAACGTTTTGAATTCTCGTTGCATTTGTGCAACGAGAATTGTAAGCAAGCGAGTGCAAGTTGATATGGTGGCTAACCGTTCGATACTCGTTTACTCACGGCAAATTACGTTCATTATTTATCGTTGGTATCTCGTTGGTGTCGTGAGATAAAACACCAAAATTTAGAACGATATTTCTGTTTCGTTGTACTATGAAAACAACTGTCTATCAAAATAGTTGTAATTATAATGGCGGTTTTGTTTATATTACCTTTGCACGCACGGAGGAGTGTGGAATTTGGCACAGTAAAAGTTTATATGGAGATGGAGTGCATGAATTTTGATAAACGGTAAATACTAATAAATAAGGTTTACGTAATAACTATTTACTATCTACTACTATCGTACCATCATAAACATTAAGTATACAGGATCATCAAAAATAAAAACTTAAATAAGTAAAAAAAAGTAGTATAGAGCTATTTCACAAATATTTTAGTTTTATTACATAAATACACATACACAGTATTACCATCCATGGTGTAGGGAAAAAATCTCTCTATGTAGTGAGGACATTGTCGCATTATGTCGAAATAAACACCAACCACTCATGACCAGAGCGCTCGAGCACAGGCGCGCGCGGGCGCTTGCCCCAACTTGTATGCCGACTGAACCGGTCCTATTTATTTTGACTTTTTCATTTTTTTTATACTACTTGGGTGGCAAACAAGCATACGGCCCACCTGATGTTAAGCAGTTACCGTAGCCTATGGACGCTTGCAATACCAGAGGTATCACTTGCGTGTTGCCAACCCATTATTTTACATCAGGGCTTTAAATTGGGAGTATCCCTGGGATAGGAATACGCGCTAGAGACCTGTCACCTGACAACTACACCGCTTTGTGTAGTTTTTTGACTGTGGTCTTCTGTAAGATGGAGGTCCTCCCCAGTCGGGCTTGCTCGCTTGTATGGCGATTGCGGCAGTATCCTAACTACATATATAAAGAGAGATTTTTCCTTACACTATGGTATAACATAATAGTTTTTTTTATATATTTTTATACCTGAGAAATTGTAGAAAGAAAGAACAAACTTGGAGTACGACCTAATATTAGTCTACTAAAGTTTAATTAATATTCCATCATCCCGAAGCATAAATCTGCTTGATGGGTGGTTATGTTCGCGATTGGCGCGTATAAGGTTGTGGTCGCAGTCTAACACAAGTGTTGCTTTACATCGCTTCGTTTTGACTGATGAGCAGCGCCAGTGTTGGGTGCCTTTTTTCGGGAACTGACGAAAGTGTGAAAATGTATAGTTCTTGTATAAAATTAATTGTCGCCCCGATGATGATTTTACAAATGCAATAATATCTGGAATAAATAGAAAAACGTTTAATTGTTTTATTTCTTTAGAAAAATAGGAAATATGTATTTATTTAAGTACATGTAAATTTCTAGTAGAGAGCAATGCGTAGGAATTGTATGACGCCTATTCTTTGTCTTAGCAGCAGACAGTAAACATCGTTGGAAATTATATTGTCATGGTCCAAAACACAATTATATTAAATTTCATCGCTGGAAAATGTGTTTAGAATTCACAAATGGGTAGTAGTAGACACGGAATGCACGTAAACGCATTGCAGGAAGAACCATATTTCTGTAATTTTTTAGACCAGTAAAATAATTGACCAAAATACAATGTTAAAATATAGTTATTTCACAATTTTCAGGATCATATTAAATATAACAGTATAAGATTTTTAATTGTTTAAAAACCATCTAAAAAAATGGCGTATGAATATCGTATTTTATAATTTGCATGAATATTTTGAAAATAGAAATTAACTTGGCTCTTTTTATTGTTATGCCCAATCAGGTAAACTGTTGATACTCCATTTTTAGAGTAAAGTATTCCACTTATGTACACAGTTAAATATCTTTGTATTTGTCATAATTTAAAATGAAATCCAATAAAACTCAACTCTTTATTTAACTTACTTGTTTAATATTATAATATTGAAGCCAAAACAGCATTTAACACTATAGGTACTTACTATATTAATACTTGATAGAAAAATTACACGTAAAATATACATCTATTAATACATATAATAATAATAGCAACCCATATACCTATGTCCCACCGCTGGACACGGGTCTCCTCTTCTCTATCAAGAGAGAGAGGGTTTAGGCCTTCATTCACATACGCTGGCCTAATGCGGGTTGGTGATATAATATACATATAAATAAAACAGAAAAAAAATACAAAACAATCTATGAAAGCGTAGGTACATAAAACCTAATTTCGACCCAAAACAGCGTTATAGTTGTTTTTTTTTTCAAGTATCGATTTATTAAAGTATTTGCTACATAAATACTGTGAAAAATCTTGGATCATTTTGTGCGTAGTTGCTCATAGATTTCAAGTATGAATGCGATACATAATACGGAACGTAATGATACAGAAAGAGATAGTGATAGATGAAATTTAACTACTTAGCTACAGTTGACGGTAACAGTTTCCGCGCGCTAGTGCGATGCGTCTTTTGAGCGTTTACGATGTAAAAAGAAATATTAGAACAAACATAGCTATATTATAATCTAATAATAGTTTACTAAATTTTCATTAATACACCATCATTCCTAAGAAAATATTTGCATTGCGGGTGACTGTGTTCGTGATTGGCACGTATAAGTTTGTAGTCAGAATCGAATATTAGTTTAGCTCTACAATCCCTAGATTGGAATGATGTGCAGCGCCAATGATGGGTGCCTTTCTTGATGAACTGGCGAAACTGATGAAATGTATAATTCTTGTATAACATTAATTGCCGCCCTCGTTCTGATTTCACAAATACGAAATCTGGAATTGATACAAAAAAATACACAAATACCCATTCAATTTCTGTATCTCTAATCTGTTCGCTTGTATTTCTCGAAATCTCCTCTCCAAAAATGCAACGACCAGAAACGCGATAATTATATTGTTTGAAAAGAGCAAAAATATATAAATATGTATATATTTTTATACTACTTAGTTGGTAAACAAGCATACAGCCCGCCTGATGGTAAGCATATTACCGTAGCCTATGGACGCTTGCAATACCCCCCGATGATATCCTTGTATGCCTGGTATAGGAAAACGTTTCGATAAAAACGCATCCCCAAATAAGCGCTGGAAACCTGTAATCACACATAGAAACACGACTTCACCGCTTGGTGTAATGATTTGGCCATGGTCTTCTGTAAGGTAGAGTCCTTTCCCAGTCCGGCTTGCTCAAGTGTATGGTGCCCTACCTCTCCTGATGTGTATACCCTACCTGCTTATATGATAAACCCGCTTACCTAGTAAACGCCTTTTGCATTACAAATTTTATCTTTGAAATATATTAATAAACTATTTAAAGTTTAAAAAACATTTATTTTAAATTACAGAGAATAAATGCATATACAATACGATATTTGATGATAATTTTACAATACATTATACAGTATTTAAATATTGTAAAAGTACAAATCGATAGCATTTTACTTCACTACAAATACAGGCTAAATAATATGTACCTGTAACACATATTATTCCCATTGGGGTATTCCAGAGACTATCGTACGCCAATAATGATTACAACCGATGATACCTACTGTAAAACAATCAAGAATGGTACCTACTTAATAAGTACATATAAGTATATTGTTATTTTTAAATATAAAAATATCGCAATATTTCGTCCAAACCACATTCAGCTATTATTGAATTATGTAGTAGTAATCGATACAGTGTATTTCACATAGCATGGGTACTGTGACGTTTGACATAAGACTATGAAGATGAATCAAAATTATTGAATCAATCTCTAACCAATTGGCTAATTGAATGATCAAGGGCCTTGAGTATTCAATCGATAGGTTTTAATTTAGTCTTCTACCATTTCTATTGATCTTTATTTCCAAATGTTAAATGCCACAGTATCTGCAATGTGAAAAATACTATAGTAAGTAACTAATAATGTATTAGCTTATAGACATATACATATTACAAATGGGAGTTTATTACAATATTATTAAATTTATTTTCAGTCTGTATTGTCCCACTGCAGGGCAATGATCTAATAATAATATGTGTTTCGTAAAATATACAATAAGAGTGATATCGTTATATAATGCACGAACATCGTCAAAAAATTTACAAGTATCTTTACAAAAGACCGCGCTATGTTTACAAATACTGTAATGTGAAATAACTATAGGTGTACAATGTCTATCAGTATAAGGATTGATTTACATTAAGGGAGAGTCGATAAACATCGAAACTAAAGTCTAAAATTATACATAAATAATGCCTGTCGTTTGCGCGTGGCCTTATCGAAAAACAAACAAAATAAGTTAAGAGACCGGCCGGCTAATTCTCTAAGAAACAGCAAAATTGACAGTTGTGATTGCTCGGGGATGGCACAATCTATTGACTAAACGTCAAAAAGGGCTCTTACGGAATACCGATTTTCAATCTGACAGATGGATTTTGCTCGGTTTTTGCGGTGGCTCGGTTTTTGCTCTTACGGAATATCCCTGCCGACGGCCCCCAAATAATTACTTTGTCTTTATGTGATTTGACGAATATTTATTTCTTTACGCTTATTCTATCATATATCCCGTCCCTACGCTTCGGTGGCGGATGATTATGATCAAAATTTCTGAGATAAGATATTTGATTTACAGGATCCATCTCAAGTTCTGCTTTACACGATTTGTCGGTGCATGACGTGCATTTCCACACGTCTGTGCCATGCTTCACGTCCTTACGTAAATATGTATACATGTAATTATTTAAAATCAGTAACCGACTGCCTTGCCGCAAGTGGGTGAATATAGCTTCGCCTTCTGAAACTAAACAAGCTTTTAGTTGTTATGTAGAACAGATACAAACATGTTTTTTTAAACTTATTTATCATAATTAGCAGTTTCAAGGAAAAAGGGGATGAATGATGCATCCTATTTTTCCTTGATACCATAGTTAATTCTAGAGTAAGTATTTGTTACTAAAGGAGAATACTTAAAATCACAAAAGATTGTAATTATTTGACGATTAAATACTGTAAGTTAGAAATTCTGGCCAATTTTTCTTATAAATCAATGTACCTTTGTCAGCCAAATGGCTGTAGTTAAATTGGATGACATTGTTTTTGTATGTTACATTGACTCATTACGGACATAAGGTCCGTAATGAGTCTATGTAAAATGTGTTAATAAATCAATTTTAGAGTTATATTTATAATACTTATGTATGCATAATGTCTTAGGCCTATGTCGAGCAGTGGACGTCTTTCAGCTGGGATAATGATGATATAAAATAAAAGTAATTTTTAATTTTTAATGTTGTTACAATTTATTTTTTACTTTTGACAGAATAATGTAGACCTAAACACGCTTAATATACTTAATGAATATTTATGTCTAACATATTAAAGCAAAAATTATAATAAGTAGAAGAAGAACAGTAGATACAATAAACAACAACCTATACACTAAAAAATCAAAAAGAATGCCACTTTACTTATGTTATCGCATATCGCCTTCAACGTTCAGTTGACATTATATTAGAGGGTAATGGGGCAATGTTTAACATCTGTCATTATGTCCCATATTTATACCTCGGTGGTGGATGGTTGTGTACATAATGTCAATGAGGAGCAATGTATAACATCTGTCCTTATGTCCCATATTTATACCTCGGTGGTGGTTGGTTGTGTACATAATGTCATTGAGGAGCAATGTATAACATCTGTCCTTATGTCCCATATTTATACCTCGGTGGTGGTTGGTTGTGTAGATAATGTCATTGAGGAGCAATGTTTAACATCTGTCATACGTCCCGTCTTTATTCTTTGGTGGTGGATGGTTGTGTTCACATTTTAGATACATAGAATTTTTGTCGGAGTCTATAACTAGAATCGCCTTGCAACTTTTGAGGCAGTAGTAAGTGCAGCGATAATGGTCAATTTGTGTGTAGCGAATCTTTCGTAGGTGGGTGTAAGTGTAATCATTGACTAGCAGTAATTCCATACCCTGCTGCGTAGTTATAGTTTTACACTCAAAGTCTGAAAATGAATATTTTAAAGATTTTTTAAATACCTACATTTTAAGATCTGCAAACCTTAAAATAATGTTTCCAGGTATTAGAATGGTTTTAGGAGCCTACGTTTTCATGGAGGATCAACTAGTTGACGTAAAAAGAGAAAAGTATTTTTAAGTATTATTGTAATGCTCATTTGTGTGTACAATAAAGAATTAAAAATATTATTACTATTTTTAAGCTTACATTTACATTTTTCTGCGTGCGCAGCATGTGCTGCGAAGGACTTTACAAACATACAATTCGAAACAAATATTTATGAATCACTCAATTTTTTATCCCGGAAATCAAATCCGGCGTAGCAGACATGGTCACTAACCACTAGACCAATAGGTTCGTCGTATTATTTAAACCGAATGATACAAAGCCTAACCTAATATTAAAAAGAAATAATAAAGTAAAACTAACTTGGCTTATACAGTAAAAAAATGCAGTTTATGTCAATGTTCGGTAAAACATTAAAGACAAATTAATTTATCTGTCACATAAATAAATTATTCTTTCAAGCTAGTTCTAACGACTAAATTGTCCGAACATTATTCCACGCTGCGCTAATAACACTACTCACAATGTAACAAGACATCAAAATTAAATATCTTATCATTTACCTGTAGGGACCGCTACCTAACAAAACTAGCGTAGATTACATTAGGTATGTCAACTTCTGACACTACGGGTAGGTATCTATCGTACAGCGCGATAAGCTACCAAGGTCGCTGTTACCCTATCTGAGAGTCTACATGCTTCGTAGTGTAAATTTTAACCCTAGAGCAGACTAGGAATGCAGTCCCTTCAAATTAAGTACAGTACGGACGGCCAACTCAGCTATTTTCCATGAATAATTTTGGATCGAAATCTTACAGTTCTGGACATCTATTTTAGATATTTATTTTAAAATAATTTTTAACCAATTTTAAAATATTTACCTTGAGAAACCAAATATTGAAAAGCATGATGATTATGTTCGTAATTAGCAGACAAAATGTTTTTGTTGCTCGTATCTAGTACAAGTCTTGCCTTGCATCCTTTGCCGTTATGAGACGAGCAGCGCCAGTGGTTCGTGGTAGAAAACTGCCTGGAGTGACAATATGTGAAATCTTTCAAAAGTATAAGTTGCTTCCCTTGCCGGGATTCTACGAAGTGCATTTCTAAAAGAATACAACAAACGTGTTAAACAACAGTCGTCAATTGATTTATATCTACATTTTACTTGCTTATCTTTGAATCACACATATTTTAAATCGTGCGGTATCAAACTTACTACTTAACTACATAACAATAAATTCACAGGTATGTATGTAAACAGTGAAAATTATAAATCTTAACATAGGAATAGGTTTTCAAAGATATACTTAATGAAAAATACATCATTAAAACTCATCTTTAAAGTTTTAACTATTTAATGTTCTTTTTTATTTAACAGCCAAATTGAAACAAAAAACGATACAATCTTCTACAGTATAAATATGTTTAAAATATTAGAATATGGGTTTAAAATTTACATTTATTTTAAATAATAATACATCTAATCTCATAAGTAACGTAAAATATGATGATAACTAAAACTTTATAACGATATAAATAATATCACGTTAAAATTTGTAATAAAAAATGTTTAAAAACTAAAACCTGAAATTGATTGAGATTTTAAGAACATTATTCAACTTTTTAAGCCACGTACATAACATAGACTATCAAATTGAATACTTTTTCATTACATCCTTTGCTTTGCCGTAGTTGGATAAATAGTAACAATATTGTTAACCAAATTATTATTATTTAAAAATTAAAATAATAACAAAATATGCAGTATTTTTTTTATTATAAAGTTGACAAACAAGTATATTCATAAACATAGATAACTATGTTTTGTGGTATCTCCGACTGCAGCTTTATGTGTGGTATGTGCCGTGCGACTGAAAATAGCGTTACACAGAATTTTTTATATTATAATAATCTACATATTGTTATAGAGCTACAATCTCATTTAGAATAATAACGACGGCTGATGATTATGCGGTGTTACTTTACATATTGTTTTGTTTTCAAACACGATTAATCGTCCTCTACACCCCTTTTCACTGTGCGTGGAGCACCTCCAATAAGAGGTTTCTCTTCGCGCTACCTTGTAGTGAATACCGTACGTATAATGATTGTGGAGTATTAAGGCTGTGCCAGTCCTCGATCTGATAAACTTTATCTCTGAAATAAAATGTATAAATATTATTTTGTGCAAATAAAACAAATAAAAAAAAGTGATTAATTATGTATATTGTTTAATACATGTCAAGTACGTTGTTAATTATTAAATTATATACATATGTATATAAGCTTGTCCATCAACTGCCCACAGCCTTCACCCGGCCGTCGGTCCACCTTGTTGGAGGACCAAATGTTGTGCAAATGCATAGGAGAGCTATATGGCCCGCAGTGAATGTCTTTTACAAGCAATTTATAAATAATAATGTTTGGTAAAGTAAACATACTTTTTATTTATTTTTGTATTTCCTTTGGCCTATCTATATTTTTTACTAAACACTTTTTCTTATATTATAATCATTTAATTGAATTAATAATTAACTATTTGTGAAACATTCAAAATTAAATAATTTAGTAGTACAGGTACCTATTATTACAAATACTTACATGTTATTTATTATTTTTCTGTGCAAAATATTCTTGTTTTAATGTTGTATTTGGTATGAAAATAATTAAAAATTACCTTTTATAATATGAATCCATAGCATTGTTATAATTATTTCCACATTTCGGCTATAAGTATATAGGTGTTTTCGTATTTCTTTCTAATCGAATACCACTAAACGTGCGGTAGATACGACCATTGTATTTTATAGATAAGTACCTATCTCCAATAAGTATTTTTTCTCTTTTTCTGCCTCACGATGTAGAGAGTATGTTGTGTGTTAATTGTAAAGGATTAAGCTGTTACGTCAGTAGTGACGTCAGTATCTGGTACATAGACTGGTATGTAAATGGTTGTTTTTTAGCTTACCAGGTATACGTAATTGATATAATAATTGTCGTTGCCTCAGGTTAAAAAATGCTAAAAGGTTAAAAACATATTTATTGAGAAATTAATTAATTTTACAAAAATGGTCATCTCAATAAAAAACGGCGAAAATGTAATTTATTTATGTTCATTTACTTTAATAGTCAGAATAAATTAAAACTATAATACGTGCCAGAATAAATTAATAACATCTTAATTAAAACGGTAAAGAAAACCTATATAATTATAACATCTAACTAAATACTTTAGATACTAGAGTGCTTTTGGTATCTATATAAATAAGTGTACCTATAATCCATGTTACCCAATTCATTTTGAAGTCGAGAAAGAAAAGACCATTTAGTCACGATATTTGAATTTTTTGAAGTTTGGTACACTTTCCTATAGCACTTTTTCATTTAAAATAAATAATCAATAGTCAAGTGCCATCTAGCCTCCTTCTTGATTGACCAGGTTTAAACATCCGCCAGGTGCGAAGTGACGTAATTAACTTCTGAAATAAAACATAATTTGTATTACATGACGTAACTTAACACAATAGTTACAAATAAATATTTGAAGAATGGGATAAAAAATAGAAGAGTTTTTTTATACTATCTATGTACTTTTTTTTCTTTTATCCAACTTACGTGGCAAATACGCATACGGCCCGCCTGATGTTAAGCAGTTACCGTAGCTTACGGACGTACATAGCTTGCAATACCAGAGGTATCACTTGCGTGTTGCCAACCCATTTTTTTACACCAGGGCTTTAAGATGGGAGTATCCCTGGGATAGTAATACGTTTCTTTCAAAACGCATCCAAGCACGCAACAGGTCTCCAGCGCTCATTTAGGAGCGCTGGGGACCTGATGACAAGACTACTTTAGTGACAAACAAGCATACGGTCTGCCTGATGGTAAGCAGTTCCCGGAGCCTATACACGCTTGCGATAACAGAGGTATCACTTGCGTTTCGCTAACCCAAACACTAAAATACTAGGGTTTGATAGATGAAGTAGTGGCTGCAATAATAACGTTAAATTAAAATCGCATCCCTAAATGAACGCTGAAAACCTGTACTCACACATAGGTACACAACACCGCTGTGTATATATAGTTATTTAGCTGTGGTCTGCTGAACTAATTTAGTGGTATAGGCATTCTGTGGTCAATATTCAACCAACATGTAGGAGCTTTAGCATACATGGGATAAGTTTAAAGTAAACTGTACCTGGCAAAATGACATCCAGTAACGTCGGTTCATGGTTATGCGGTTTGCATTTAAGCACATCTTTGTTCCTCAGCACGACTAGACGACCGCCACAGCCTTTATGAGTAGAACATCTCCAATAAGACACCCCCGTCAATTCCTTTGAGTAGTGTATTCTATAGGCATACTGATTGTGTAATAATAGATTGGTGCCTGCTCGCGATTGTACAAATTGTATTCCTGAAATAGAAATATACTTCAGTTAATACCAAATATTTATTATAGCAGGCAAAAAACATTAATAGTAATCGATTTCGGCAATCAAAACAGTAACTGGCAGATATTGTCCAAACGCCAAGTATTAATGTGTAATAAAATAGGTTATAGTGCGCTAATTTGTACCAGTTTGAAGTCTGTATTAAACTTATTAGCAAATATAGTTCTGAATTTAATAATACCTACAGACTGAACGACGCTCGTGTAGTTAGGTTTAAGAATACTTGGCCAATGAAACCAAAATTGTGGTTGAGGTCTCGGTATACTTGTGGCTCTATAAGCCACACATATACTGCTCACAGATACATAGGTCATTGTTTCCCCGTCCATTGTAAAGTCTGCCGCATGTTCTCTAAACTGGAATTCGTATTTTAGATACAAAAAAAAAGAAACAATCGAATTGAAAAGCTGCTGATGAACCTGCTTTTTTGAACTCCGTTAAAAAAAGGATGATTTGAAGAAAATTTTAAAATATCGTAGTAAATCATAAAGCATCATAATCAACTTCGCCAAAAGGCGTCCTCTGCTAGATATAGACCACTAAATTGCTCTAGAATACTTTTCCAGCCATTGCAGCTGTAAAATAATGCTTTTCTCAATTTATTTAATTAATTTTTACTTTCTACTTAGTGAATCACACCCGCAAAATAAGATTTCATAGTTGTTTGTTAGCAAATATTTAAAAACGCGTTTAAGATTTATATGTAATCAAGGACAAGGGGCTAAATGTCTAAAACAATTTATGGGAAAGTAACTGTCTGTCTGTTGCCTTTCCACGGCTAAACGGCTAAACGGATTTTAATGAAATTAGGCAAGGAAATACATATATATATAGTATTATGGGGAAGGATATAGGGTTATTATCGCGATAACCGAAGTGAACGAAGCCGTTAAAAATATCTAGTAATAAAAATAAACCATAGCAAACACGTTTATAATTTTTAAAATATCCCATTTAATGATCTTGGTGCAGTGACTAACGATAAAACATTCATTTATTTATTTACTTCATTGTAAATAAAATTACAAATAATAATGATCTACATATTTGTGAAGTTAGGCAATAAGCCCTTAGTAAATATTGTGTAACAGAATACATAGTTAACATTATACACGTAATATAAATCTCCTAAAGGCACCCCATGGTATAATTAGGAATGAAAGTTAGAAAAGTTAAATAAATCTAATTTAAATAAAGATATAGACTGCTAAATAAAAGGACAGTAATAAAATTCAAAGGAATAAAATAAAAACGATCTGATAATGTTCGATCTATTTATATGGTTTTTTATACTACTAAGGCAAACAAGCATACGGCCCGCATGTTGGTAAGCAGTTGCCGTAGCCTGTGGACGCTTGCAACACCAGGGGTATTACTCGCGCGTTGGTGAAAAAAACCATCCAAGTAGGTACACTTAATTATTTCTATTACATGGGGCAACTATATATTTATTTCGACAAAAGTATATCGGAAAATTATCTTTTTCGATACACATTTATTTGGTGCACTATAATTATAAGAAACGTTACTAATAGTACTAATATGGAAAAAAGAAATGGTCATTATCTAAATAGTTTCTTACATTGTGCATTTAAATAAATATTAGTGGACATATGTACATATATATAAGAATAGTAAAGTATAACTGATAAAAACTATTACTTGATTAAATATAATAAAACAAAGCAAAAACATAATACTATTTTACTTTCCTTATCGTTATTTTTAAACCCTCTCTGCTCTCTTGATAGAGGAGAGGAGACCCATGCCCAGCAGTGGGATATATATAGATTGCTATTCTTCTAATCTATCGTCTTTTTACTATATTCTTCTACGGATTTTTTCTCAAATTGATGTACTTCGACCAAATGTAACTCAGTAAATTTACTTTAATTACTCGTTTATTTATTTTACTTAGTCCATGAACGTTACTGAACGTTTCTTGAACGTTACTGCTCGTCTAAACAAGTGGAATAAACTGTAGTCGAATCGAAAAGTCAAAAAAGCTAATGTATACGTTTTTCTAATGTTACGTCAAATCCTTTTTTCACTTTTTGATTCGACTACCGCTTATAATATACATATTTCTGTTAAAGCATTACTCTGTTTTTTTCTCACAGTTCTTTTTAAAAATATATGGTCAAATGATTACTGATTTATTTTCTCTATTTTGATGGTTTATTACGCTTTTATATATTATTTGGCTGTATCTTTTTGCTAAACATAGTAAATGTTTCAAAATTAAGGCTATATACTAAATTTTGATATACTGTCCTTCATGGATACAGTACTTCGCAGGGGGGTGTGTATGTTCATTTTCAAGACCGACGATAGCGAATTTTTCGTCCAGCTTAAGTTTAGCGTTACACCCTCTACAGTTGTGTGTAGAACAATACCAGTGGAAGTATTTAGTTTTCTTGCATTGTTTCTTGCAGTAGTAAGTGTAATCGTTGTACATAACTAAATGCTTGCCTGAATACCGGGACTTCGCTAGTAGTATCACTGAAATATCGTAACATTGTTAGAGACTGTTTTTATTCCATGATATTATTATACATACATATCATCACGCCCGTCTCCGAAAGAAGGCAGAGACTATGCGTACGTACGCCAATGTCTGATTTTAGTATTATACATACCATTAAGGACTTTGAAAGTAGCTATAGTTATTGATTATAAAGATTTCAAAACACCCTATTTAGTATAACTACAACTGTTATAGATAGCAACAATGTCATTAATAAACATAGTACCTAGTAAAACATAGAAACATAAACAACTAATAAAATAGAAAAAAATAAAGCTATTTTTATATTCACCACAAAAAATAATCAGCTTCTTGTGCTTCCGTTTCCGAGACACTATATCCGTCATAAAAACACAAACTTACTGTTTTTACCAATACATCAATATCTGTTATATTATGTTTGTAAGATAAAAGAGTGCTCACTCAAACACAATAATTAAATAACATAAAACTATAAATAACACAATGTTATAAAGTATTAATATGCATGTAATGAATCAGCCTGTCAGTCCACTGTTGGAGATAGGCTTCTCCTAATTTGTATTTGAGATACAAATCCAGGTCTTCCGCCTTCCGCATCGAGTCATCCCAGCAACCTTTTAAGGTCGTCGGCCCCTCTTTCTCTTACCAAGTCGGTCTCGAGTAAAGGACTTGTTTGCGCCAGCGATTATCAATCTTCCGAAAATATGACCAGCCTATCACCACTCTAATTTATTTTATTTAAGCTATGTTAAACAAAGTTCTTTGACGGAAAACCTCACTGCAGACTAGCTCCATAGCTTGCAGCGTGTTTCAATTTGAAGACTATATCTGATGTATACCGACACCGTAATAAGGAAAACCCTGCAGTCTAAAAGATGCAATATCGCCTGTTCCCAGTACAGGGCTTCCCCAAGAAAAAATATTAAACATACTCACCAGCACACTGTGTTATGACTAGTGTTAGTATTTTTCCCCGCCAAGCTGTTTCAATTAGAGCTATAAATATCGCTGTGCTTTGTCACTATATTACTGAAAACTCGCCAAATCCGCGTCATATTGTACTAAACATGTCGGACTTTGAAACAAGCTAACTTTGGACGCAAAATTTTGTAAACATCCCGATGTATTTTTCAAACATTTTATTGAAAGTAGTTAAAATGTTGTTTTCACAATAATTAACAATACGGTTAAACTATACATTACAAAAATAGTTTATTTTAGGTAAGCAGTGTATTTTATGTTAAACATCACACTTTTTTTTTATTAATTATTTTACTTTATAATTTGTTAGATATATTATTTTCTTCGTTAAATTAAATTTAACATATAATAAATGCATTATAAATATAAAAATAGCCACAATATCATATTCTTACATAGAAACCATTGGCAATAACATACGCAGGCGGTGGATGGTTGTGGTTTAATTTTGCCGAAATCAATAATCGATCTGCAGGTACTGAGTCACTTGTAGTAATGATCCTTGCCTTACAGAGCCATCCGCTAGTGCACGTCCAAATCTTAGTCCTGGCGTTATTCTTGTGACAATAGAAAGTGTAACCATTCACCATAGCTAGTTCTTTCCCATTTTTTTTCATCATCCAATTGACTGAAAATTTGATAAAATTGCAAAAAATATTTTAACAACAACAAAGCGTGTATTTCACAAATGGCGGAACATATACGTACACTATTAATCCAATACAATAAGTCATAAATATGAATCATAATGCTGGCAATACATATCAAAATTTATGAAATTTCCTAAACGACAATTAATTCTAATATGTACTTAGAATATTATACTTATTACAAACTAAACACATTGTCTATAAGTGAACCCAGTACAAATTACTTAGTGCACAATATTATTGATTTTATAGGTACTAATTCAAATAATACTTTCAAATAATTAAGTATATAGGTATCCATTTCAGCCATAAAAGGTTCGCTGCTGGACATAGGCCTCCCCCAAGGTTTTCCACATCGTTCGGTCCTGAGCTGACCTTGGACCATCGGTTGTGTAGATAGGTATATTATTATAAAAATATTGTAGAGACGTGACATCAAAATATCTAGGTGATTTAAAAAAATAATAGTATCCCCAACCGAATTTCGGTCATGGCAGCCTAATCTCAACGAAGACTAACAAAATACGCGGGATATTGCACTAGGACAGTAGTGTCATAGTACTATTATTTATTCTGTAGTAGTGTGTGCGCAAACACAGGTGCACTCTTTATCCTCTCACTGTCATACTCTGATTGAACAACAATCCGACACAACTTGAGAAAGATCAGGCGTAAGACCAAAGGTTTTACGCGCTTTTCGAGATACAGGTTGTTCAATATTCCAATGAAGTATTAGGCATAGGAGTGCACCAGCCAACACAAATTATTATTTTCACAATCTCACATAAATACCATGTTTTATATAAAATTGAGGTAGTTCATGGTTATGGTTCCGGTGGTGGTGTACATTTTTCCGATTTCGTTATTATATGTATTCCCTGCATCCGTTGAACCTGCAACGCCAATGGCTGGAACCTTTCGATTTTGCAGTATAAGCGATAGTAGTAAGTATGTATATAAATACAGCTAATACAATCGATATAAGAAATTTCACAAGCTGCACTGTGGAAAGAAATAATCAAATATTATACAAAACCACTTTACACCAAGTTTTCATTATTGGTTTCAATAAGCGAAGATATAGTAGTAGCTTCTTCAAAACCTTTGGAATGTGGTTGTATACTCGTATTTATCTGGGACGGACATTAGATAGGTAATTATATCTAATATCCATTAGGATATTTATGAAAAGAGTTAAACGATGGTTGTTCAGCGGTGAAGAATTAATTGAAAAACTATATATAAAAATAATCCATATTCTTCAAGCGTCATTGGCAAAAAGAGGAAAAGAGTGGCGAGAATGTTCAAAGCAAGAATTTAAAATAAATCTTAGAATAATGATAAAATAAAATAAATCCTTGAAATATTTTGTCACAAGCAACACAAAAAAATGTTAAAAGCGGTAAATGATGCATGAAAAATGAAATAATTTTAATATTGTTATTTATTAAATACATAGATAGTAGTTAGTTTATAGAAATTGGAATATAGTTTAATAGTTTGTTCACAGAAGTTAGTACAAAGTTTAGTAATTAGTTTACAATATAATGAAATCAAGCACATAAATAAACAAAAAATAAATTGTATTCGAATGTGGAACATGTAAGTAAGTCTGGAGTTGGTGTTCTACATATAGTGCAAAATGTACTGAGATCATCATAATTTTGGACGTTTAATACATTATGTTTCTTGCTTTTACTGTTTTAGTTTTTCTATTGCCAATTATTTTTCTAATATTGTTATCTTAATTTATTTGTGTTTATTAGGGGGAACACACAACTACAAATAGTTAATTTCGCATTTGTAATATCAGTATGGATAATAATATTTTAATGCTCATACAGAGTTTATCAAGTTTTGTAGAAATGTGCTAGCATTTGTTTCATTAATAGTAATAGTGTTTACCTTCGACAGAGAAGTACGCTCAATCTCTCCGACTAACTTCTTGTGCCTAGAAATAAAACTATTAACCCACTTTCTAGAGGCAAAATTTTTAACTTTCCATGATTTTGGGCAAACAGACTTCGACTCAGCAAACCGAAAAGCAAATACTCCTATTTGTTTTTTTGTAAGATCATATTTCTCAATGCAGTTAGCAAATACGATTCTAGTAATTCTTCTTGTTTTTTGGTAAAAATCAGTCTGTGACTTATGTTTGGTCGATGTTTATATTCTACGTTAGATTTTTTGGCTATATTAACAATTTTGGCTAAATATACCGGTGCGATATTAGCGTCCAATGCAGATTTATTAACTGATTTTTCTCCTCTTAAAACTTGTTGCACAGCCATTTCCACAGTAGCAGGAGCGTGGTGTATATATTTTCTTTCTTTAGATTAAGTCGCCACAGATGCGTTCGTTAAATCTAAAAAATAATGATAATGTTATTATGTAAATAGGTAATGTGTTGAATTATTCTTAAATAAATTGTATACGCCCACTTATCCCCGCCATTTAATATTAAACTAAGCAAATAGCGGGACTTTTGTCGAATGTTTCACTACAAGCACATAGACTACTCTCTTAGGACCTGTAACCTAGTGATAGGTGTAATAAAATAGCGAGAGAGTATCCACAAGGACATTTTCAGCTAGAATATGCTTAAACGACTATATACATATATGGATATCTTATACATACAGTTTTTTAGTGATATTTTCCCAAATATTGTCTTATTGCATCTTTATATTCTTTCACATGTTGCATACATTAATGTAAAAATATATATACATTTAAAACGTTTCTAGAAAAATCTAAAAAAAACTGATTTTCAGAATTTAAAAGTATTTTATTAACCATAAACTAAAACTACAATTACCCTTGGTGAAATCCAAAATAGTTGCCATTACAGTATAATACATTAAGTATTATTTGTTTTGGGTTTCTGTTCCTCATACGACAGGACACTTATTTAATATACATGCTACTGAAGATGCTAAAGTTGTATCTAACTTAGTCATCAGCATGCTAAGAAAAATAAAACAGATGATTAATAATAATTTAATTAAATCTTTTGATAGATTCCGTTACAAATCACAAACCGCGATGGTACATGAGTGTGGACCAAATTGGCCCTCAACATATTGTCTCCGCACATAGTGAATCTTGCCTTACAATGTGATCCTTTTGTACATCTCCAAGTAAATACACCATCTCTGTCCCTGACCTTGTCGCAGTAAAACGAGTGTCGATTAACAAGGCCCATTGTTTTCCCACGAACATTCTGCACCCATAACACTGAAAATGACACCATTATTAAAATAACATAATTCAATTGTTAGAAACTTGTTTGGTGACATTGCTAACATTATTGTGTATTTCCTATTGTTATTATGGTACCTACTGAATGTTTCTTATACCGCAATAAATAAATAAATATATTTTAACAAATTGACCGTAGATAACTTCCATGTTTATTTCTAAGAATAAAAGGTGTGAATGAATTTTTATAAGAAAGTTGTTAAGAAAAACACAAAATAATAACTGTAATAACATGATCTTTATTAATCTTTAAGACAAGTAGTAGGTATTATACGCATATTTTTGCAACCCACTCCTGCGCTAGGTGGAGAACATATTATCTATGTTTTAGGATTAGATAGATTATTTCGCGATGAAAATAATAAACACTAAAATATTATATTTAAAAATATAAAATTAAGTTAAAAGCCTATTACATTACACAATTTTCAGACCCTGCGGAGAAGCAAGAAGATCGTAACCACTCTCACTCTCTATTTCTTATCACATTACCCTATCCCTGAAAGCAGGTCCCAAGAAATTGAGTAATGTAGTTCCTTATTTGCTAATAATATTGTAGTATAAAGTTGTTAAATTAACCCATAAACCTTACTATTATTACTATTGAAAAGTATTAATTTTCTAAATAGACAAATATTTATGTATTGAAAAAGGCAATACTGAATAATCTTTTTAAATACAATAAGAAACAGTTACCGTACACTTAATAAAACACGTAAAATAAACTCTGGCGCATTGTAACAAAGGTAACAACATAAAACTTTAACAGTTATTCAGTCAAGGTAAAAAATGCCATTATTAAAAAAACATTAGGGAAAAGTTTTGGGGGACTGCCGATAGAAGTGATAACTAAGTAACTTGTGAATTGTATCGTCGAGCTATTAGATTATTATTTTTTAGTATGGAAAGCGTTCGGTGACGATTACGCGAGTTTCACGATTTTTGTTTGCCCAAAAAGTATTTTACGCGCCTCAAGAAGTTTTCGCTTCAAAAAATTAACGTATTCTTGTTTTACTATTTTAATATCGAAGCCTACAAATGGCTACACAAAAACATATTTTCAATATCTAACCTTTTTTTATAAATCTTACTAAACTAATCTATTAGTTTCAAAATGGAATAAGATTGTCATAGGTACACAACCTCATTCCATTTTGAAACTAATAGATTAGGTTAGTTAGATTAGGTTAGATATTATACCTAAATCTTTTTTTATCGTTTAGTTGTAGCCAGCTAAGTACCTTTATATTTATTAGATTATTTAATAACAGAATATGGAATGTCCATAATTTTTTTTTATCCCTAACATCTATAAAAAGAAAAATATCCTTTGACTTGTAAAGTATGAAGTGTAAGTAACAATGATTAATTAGTATCTAATAAACTTACTACATTAAACAATTATACGCAAATTAAACGTACTATATGAAGGTACGGAAAAATTAAATTAAGTAATAAAATAATTTTAACAAAAAAAAACCGACTTAAGTACGGCGGCACGTTGTAGATTTTTCAAAAACTTTAAAATCCCAAGTCAAACGTTTTTAACAAAGCCCAAACACGGCTAGATGACACTGTTTAATTATGGAGTTCCGTTGCCTACCTTCCGGCTTCATCATCAGTTCAGCTCAATTGTATTTTCATTTGTTACATTATATTTCCTTAGTAATAGTTGCTTAACAACCTTAATCGAAACTTATCTAATCGCCATCCGTGCAATACTTATAATTGAGAAGTTCAGATTGCCATCTGTGGTCTTCTTCATCATTTTTACTTTACCAAATTACACTTCCTGAATGCAAATGTTTGATTTGTTGGTAAAAATATTGAAATTGCTATGTATGCCTATAATTTTGAGGAATTCCCTCAATTTCTCATGGATCCCACCATCACAACTTTCTTCCTATACAATGGGACCAAACTGAAAGTATCTCCTCTCAGACAAAAAATAGTTTTTCAAATCTGCCATTCTGCCATTTATGATAATACATATCTACATATATGTACATCTGTATTCATCAAGTTTTTTTTAACCCATCATGTCCCAATGCTGGGCAAAGGTCTCTTTCCACACCTCTATATTCGGTTATTTATCAAGTATTTCAAGTATAGGTATGTATAAACAATACAATTACCAGTATAACAATATTGAGTAAAGGGCATAATGAAGTTCCCATACCTAATAAATTTTGATTTAACGCTCATTTTCATAAAAAGCTCATTAATTCTTTTCATTATAAATCACAAATTGTGGTGGTATATGATTGTGTATTAAATTTATCACTTTTAATATTTCGTCATTTACATTAGTTGTAAATCTTGCCGGGCATGTTTTTGTAGATGTACACCGATAATAGAATCGATGTTTGGTTGGTTCGTCCGTGGAAATAGAAAGAGTAACCTTTAATGATACCAAACCTTTTGCCCGTTGTGTTCTTTACCCAGGTAACTGTTGAAAAATATTTTTTAATGTAATATCTAAGATATTACATATTTTTAATTTTAGTAATATCTTTGAGTGCACAGCATGAACAACGAATAAAACAATTTATTCGTTTATAAATTTTAAAAAATCTACATGTTCTTAATTATGCATCTAGTATCCAAGTATATATAAACAATACAATTATAACAACATTGTGTAAAGGACATAATGTAGTTCCCGTACCTACAGTAAATACATATTTTTAACAATCAAAGAAAAACAATTTGTGACTTATCAACTAATAAATTTAGATTTATTTTTACTTAAACATTAGACTTTCATAAAAAGGCCATTATAAATCACAAATTGAGGTGGTTTGTGATTGTGTATTAAATTTATCACTTTTAATATTTCGTCATTTTCATTAGTTGTAAATCTTGCCGGGCATGTTTTTGTAGATGTACACCGATAATAGAATCGATGTTTGGTTGGTTCGTCCGTGGAAATAGAAAGAGTAACCTTTGATGATACCAAACCTTTTGCCCGTTGTGTTCTTTACCCAGGTAACTGTTGAAAAATATTTTTTAATGTAATATCTAAGATATTACATATTTTTAATTTTAGTAATATCTTTGAGTGCACAGCATGAACAACGAATAAAACAATTTATTCGTTTATAAATTTTAAAAAATCTACATGTTCTTAATTATGCATCTAGTATCCAAGTATATATAAACAATACAATTATAACAACATTGTGTAAAGGACATAATGTAGTTCCCGTACCTACAGTAAATACATATTTTTAACAATCAAAGAAAAACAATTTGTGACTTATCAACTAATAAATTTAGATTTATTTTTACTTAAACATTAGACTTTCATAAAAAGGCCATTATAAATCACAAATTGAGGTGGTTTGTGATTGTGTATTAAATTTATCACTTTTAATATTTCGTCATTTTCATTAGTTGTAAATCTTGCCGGGCATGTTTTTGTAGATGTACACCGATAATAGAATCGATGTTTGGTTCGTCCGTGGAAGTAGAAAGAGTAACCTTTGATGATACCCAACCTTTTGCCCGTTGTGTTCTTTACCCAGGTAACTGTTGAAAAATATTTTTTTATGTAAGTAGTCGAACCATCTAAAATGATTTAAGTTAATAGGTATTATGCAAATTTTACAACGAGAAAGAAAAAAGCGTAAAAGGGTTATTTCAGGATTGGCAGAAACACCGTAAACTTAGGCAACATTGTGCTTGCTGCTGCAGTCGACACTGCAGTCGACTGCAGCAGCAAGCACAGTAACGATTGCGGTATTCCAAGAGCCACGGTAGTTAGTTCGCTAGCCTCGCCGCGCTAAAGGGCAGTGTATCTGCGTTTAGATATGGTTTCTACCCCTTTATTTAGTTTTTTTTTTATACAACTTGGATGGTAAACAAGCATACGTCCTGCATGATATTAAGCAGATACCGTAGCCTATGGACGCTTGCTATACCAGAGGTAACACTTGCGTGTTACTTAAAAAAATGGGTTGGCACCCATTTTTTTAACACCAGGGCTTTAAGATGCAGTATCCCTGGGATAGAAATACGTTTCTTTCAAAACGCATCCCTAATAAGCGGTGAAGACCTGTACTACACAGGAACACAACTACACCGCTGTGTGTAGTTATTTGGCTTTAGTCTTCTGTAAGTCCTTCCCCAATCGGGCTTTCTCGCAAGTATGGTGCTCTACCTCTCTTAAATTAAAATAAAATGTCGTATTTTTCTGTTACCAGTTTATTGACGAACAAAAAACGCCATTGACGTGCAAAACACGCTTACGCTTGACAAGTAATAGATGTCACTGGCGTTAACAACACATATTTACAGTTATTCGGTAATAGGTACTGCCCTGTATACAAAGACAAGACAAGTGCGTGATACTAGTTTTGTTTACTCTTTCACGCAAAAACTACTGAACGGATCTGGATGAAATTTGTCACAAGATCGATTATAGTCTGGAATAGCATATAGGCTTATTATCGCGATAACCGACATCTACGCGGGCGGAGCCGCGGACAGCAACTATATATTATATAAATGCAAAAGGTACGCTATTTGTTTGTTACCGTTTAACGACTAAACAGCTAAACGGACCCTAATTTGATTTATCAAGGAGTTAGGTGGTGTCCTGAGGAAGGAAATTGAGTACTTTTTTTTTTAAACTTCTTTTCTTTTTTTGATAACCGACATTTCATATGAACCGCGGGAAAAATCTAGTCTTATTATCAGTGTTTATATTCTTATATAGACACCGTCCCTAATGACATATCGAGGAGCTGGATGACTATGTTCTAAATAATATGACTTAATGCGTTTCTCTCCCTTGTACATCACGAATCGAGCACGACAAATACTTTTCGAACACATCCAAAGGTCAGTACTCTTGCATCTGCCGTCACAGTAAAATGAATATCCTTGAATAAGAGCAATTAATTTGCCACTACGTCTTCTTGCCCATTGAACTGAAAAAGAATAAAATATGTATTTGTTGTCAATTTAAAGGTTGCCTGAAATAAATTGTTTTTAGCGATAAGGCTGCTTATTGTATCGCGATCGATATGCGATCGGCCACCAATGTTTATTTATTAAACACTTGGTATACCTAGGCAACATTTAACATGATATGCGAAAGACAGTAAAATTATAAAACATTCTCGCTAAGCAATCGAATTTCGATGAATGACAAATCTTACGAATTTTAAATTAAGATCGAAAATCAATCGCTATAATGACGGCGAGTTATGGTAAAGTCAAACTCAAAATTCATTATTCATTTACATTAGGTTACAAAGTAACACTTATGATGTTCATAAATAATGAATAAGCCAGAATGATGATGACAGCGAATTTACGGCTAGTTCGCTGTCGTGAACGAGTGTATAAGAAATTCTAATACTAAATCACATGATTATTTTGTTGTATTTATCTACAGTATGTATGTATCCAGGTATATTTAAGTATATTTATCAGTTGTCTGGTTGCCACTGTGTAGGGAGGACCTATAACTACGACAACCATCTGATGCGAAAAACAGGCAGAGTTCCTACACAGCCTAGTTTTTAGCATCAGATGGTTGTGTGGGAGTTGTCCACGTTTTTTACGATTTTTTTCCGTAAGAATCTTCTACAAAGTATTAGAAAACTTAAAACAAAAGAAGAATGAAATCGGTACAGTCGATCTCGAGTTATGGCGTCACCAAGGGAAATAGGGATTCAGTTTTATATGTTACTAGCGGCCAGCCCAAACTTCGACTGGGTTAAACTATTTTCAGCGCAACTTTCTTTTTTCTTACATAAGAACCTTCTCCTAACAATAACAAACACCAAAAAAAGAATTACTGAAATCGGTCCAGCCGTTCACGCGTGATGCCGTGACCAAGGAAAATAGGTATTCATTTTTATATATTAAGATTATAATATTTATTTATAATAAATAGATTATTTATTTATTAAAAAAAGTTACATAGTATACTTATGAACTAAAAGTCGATGTCTCACAATACCGTAGACAATTTGACAGTGGAATGTGTTGTATACATTTTAATACTTAATCTAAATAGTTAAATAATTATTTTTGAAGACTAGATTTACTCATTAGAAAATTAACATACGTATATAGGAAATAACTTATAGTATTATGGCAACATATATTTATATAAGATGTATTTTTATGTCATCTTATATCGTTTACACTAGACTACACTAGACAAGTGGCATAAATGGTAATCGAATAGAATAAAAAGCAAATGTATGGGATTTCACATAAGATTACGATATAATGTCGTAAACTTACGTCAAATCCCATACATATACTTTCTATTATATTCGATTCGATTACCGTTTATGACACTTGTCTGGAGGGGCAGATACTTTACAATGTCATAGCAAGTAACCTGCCAGATTGTCATGATTATTATAAGTCCGTATTGTCCCGCTGCAGAGCAAAGGCTTCCCTACTTTCCTCCCACTTCTCTCTGTCTAGAGCTACTATGGACCAGTCTACGTTAAATGAGTCCAACTAATCCTGGGTCTACCGCGATGTCGCTTGACATTCAGAGGCACCCACAGGGTCGTGAGTTTTGCCCATTGATCGCCTCACATGCGACGGACATGTCCAGCCGATTTATATTTTAGCATAGCAGCTTTCTAAGTGACTTGATGGCAGTAATCAGTATACATATACACATTTACACAAAAATACTTATTTAAGTACAACCGAAGGACAAAGTCAGTTAAAGACTGAATTTTGTGAAAATCCTTGGTGGAGGCCTATGAACAGCAGGGCACTTTTGCTGGGATATAAAATTACAAAATCTATATATTAATACGTGAAAAAAAATACTTTGTACTCCTTTTTAAGCACATTTGTCGCACAGAAGTTTACGTTTTAAATGTTTATCTAATAATAAGTAGATATTAGAGAAGACATTCAATAACTTATTTAAAACTTAATATATACACCTCCAATAACAATGTATCCGGCTGATTCGTGATTATGTTTCAAGTGTGTAGATTTGACACGTTTATCTTTGGTTACCATGAATTTAGCTCGGCATTGAATCGTTGAACACCTCCAAGTCTCAGTACTTAAGTACTTGCCTTGACAGTAGAATGTATAACCATTAATCAAAGCTACCGGCTGGCCATTTGTCTCTTTTAGCCAACGAACTGTAACTGTAAAAATATATACATTAATTAAAGCCCTGTGTCGCGGGGAACTTTGCACACAGACGCAGAACAACATATTATGTCACATACATTTTAGTCCCGTGTGGAAATCAAATCAACAACACTAGGCATTATTTATATATTATACGAATTATATTACGCAAATAAAAGTACAAATAATTGTGTGATCTATATATTTTGTGTAAGTCTACTTTGTGGTATTCATGCAAACATTTTTTGTAGAAATATCTCGATTAAGGTACCTAGCTCGTGATGTAACTTTACTGAAATGACATCCAGTATTTAAGACAAAAGATCAACATTCAGAGATTTAAAACATCATTTATTATTACATGACACATACATATATATATATAGATAATTAAATTATGATATACCTGCTCAATAGTAGAAAATATTAGTAATTCTAATTAAAATTAAACTAATAAATAATGCGATACATGAAGTGTGCATTCAACAAAAAATCTTATAATTTTAAAAAGGTCTGCACTGGTTTCCGTCAAACATAACTGAGAATCATATTGGTTTAAACTAGCTTCCAATTAAAAAAACATTGAAATCAGTACGTAAGTTTGGAAGCTACGACGCTACATACAGGCAGACATAGTATCCAAATGACAATACATTTTGGTTTTTGGGGACTGCCGATAGAAGTGAAAACTAAGTAACTTGCGAATTATATCGTCAATATATTAGATTATTATTTTTGAATATGGTAAACGTTCGGTAACGATGACGCGAATTCCATGATTCTAAGAGAGGTAGGGCACCATACTATATAGCACCATACTATATGGCACCATACTAGCGAGCAAGCCCGACTGGGGAAGGACCTCCACCTTACAGAAGACCACAGCCAAATGACTACACACAGCGGTGTAGTTGTGTTCCTGTGTGTGAGTACAGGTCTCCAGCGCTCATTTAGGAATGCGTTTTGAAAGAAACGTATTCCTATCCCAGGGTTACTTCCATCTTAAAGCCCTGGTGTAAAAAAATGGGTTGGCAACACGCAAGTGATACCTCTGGTAATGCAAGCGTCTTTAGGCTACGGATACTGCTTAACATCAGGCGGGCCGTATGCTTGTTTGCCACCCAAGTAGTATAAAAAAAAAAAAAAAAAAAAATTTGTTTACCCAAGTGCTCAACGCGCCTAAATAAATTTTCTCTTTAAAAATATGTATATAGGTATTAGATTACATTAGACGTATTTTTATTTATAGCCTAAAGTAAACACCATTACGAATCATGTACTTAGATGGTAAGTGATTATGTTGTAAATGATATGACTTGAGTTGTTTTGTATCTTTTGTTACAACAAATCTTGCCCGACATGAACTCTTCGTACACAGCCAAATGTCAGTACTGATGTTCCTGCCATCACAGTAAAATGTAAAACCGTTAACCATAGCCATTTGTTTTCCATTTTCCTTTCTTACCCATTGAACTGCAAAAAAAATGCGATTATACATACAATTTTAAATCAATTTTAGGAAATAAGTGACTTCCGTATAGATATTTAATGCATAAGATATTTACAAGAATAAATTATTAAAATAAAAGCAACTTAACCTAAACTACTTACAAACGATCAGATATTGTATTCAAAGGAATTTACCTCTAAATAAAATATCTGATTGAGGTCGTAGTACTGAGGGAAGGTGTCTAAAAGACTGGAATTGTCACGCTGGCTCGAAAGGCTAAAGGGTGAGCCTAAGTAATACCCAGTATAAATTAATATTTTAAAATCAGATTGCAAAACAAAACTAGAAAAAATACGTCTTGTTTTAAATGAGACGACATTCATTGTCATGCAGGTGATAGCACAGAGACAGGCTAAACTGGCATCTAGGAAGATCGATGTGCTCAAAAGGGTAAAGCGATAATTCACTGCGGCCAGAGATTTGGGCATAGGCGCATGGCGCATGCATGTAACTTATATTATAGTTTATTCTTTGCCTTAGCGACGACAACGCGGCGACGGGTTCTCTTAAGAGCAGGATCACTTATCATAAGCATACCTATCTTTGTTTAAAAGGGTACCAAAGACCTTAAACGATTGTAAGTTAATAAAAACATGAATTTATTTTTACTAGTTGATGCTATAGATGTGGGTTATCGCGATAAAAAGTAGTCATAAGGATCCTTTTATTAACAGAATGGACGTGGCTACAATATTCCAAAAGCTAGAGAACATTTCAATATATTTAGGACTTTTTTGTATATTTAACAATTAAAAACCCAAAGCCAAAATAAGAATCAAGTAAAGATTTTGTAATAAACGCCATTTCTTATTATATGCTTAGGACCAGAGTGGCAATGTGTTTGATAAGTATTCGTCAGAAGTATTTTTTGATTAATTAATGTAAGATAACGCGCCCTACACCTACTCCCGTAAGTGCATCGCCAAGTCTCCGTGTTAGTACGAGTATTATACTCTCAAAATGCAGCACAATAATTGTACAATATTTGTTTTGTTGATTGAATTTAAAAAGCACACAACATTAACAAATAATAATAATAACAAGTATCTAAAGTTCCATTGTAGATATGCTAAATCAACTGCTTGTCAGATAATTCATGCTAGAATAGAGGTTGATTGAAAATACAAGTTATTTTTTCATGAATTTATTTGGACTTCATCACTAAAACAACAGCACTTCATCAGGCAACGCAAACAAGCAATAAAAATGATATTTTTTTTGGTTACCAATATAATTTATCAAAAATGTAGCTGGTTTGCAACACTTGCCTGGATAGATAATATATATCATAATGCCTGGATAGTGGATATCATACAAAAATAAATAGAAACAACATTTATTTATCACGTTTACAAAAACTAATTAGCTCAATGCCAGCACGTTAATAAATTTAACTGTATGGAATTCATAACTTTTAAAAAAAGATTTACCATGAGCTTAACCCAGATGCCCTGGAAAAAGTTCTAAGGACATAGATACCTAAGGACCTATGATCCATTATGCCGCATTGGAGCTGTTGGTATAAACCAAGGCTAAAAACTCATATAGATTGCTTTTATTAATATACACGCGTTAATATGCCCTAAAGATAAACAGCAACTGATAGAATATTACGTAACCCAGGTACAGAAAGCACAAAATAGTTATTTTAATAAACGTAGCTATGAATTACGCACGTGACATTCTAGATGGCGTTACTCGTCTAAGTCCAATTTGTATACATTAGGAGTAATAAAAGAAATGAGAATGGTGACATGAGGCTATAACTAATTTATGGTGTATGAATTGAGATACCTGTATGATGTTATTACGTTAAATCAAAATAAATTTACATAAATTTTCTTTGACGCTTTCTTTGTACCCGTTAGGGACCGCAGTTTAAGGCTTGTAACTACCTACCTACTAACAATAAAGGTAAGTACTTATTTATTTTATTGTTTATTTTTATACCAGGTAGGTACTAAGGAGGCAAATAAATCTCAATCAGACTTATGGTAAGCAGTGACCGTAATCTATGGACGCTTGCAACACCTAGGGTATCACTACATAGCCAACTCTATACTCTACTCTTTTCTTAAAGAACTCGATGATTTTAATTATCAGACGCCATCTCTGCACTTACTACCATTAGTACTATTAAGTATTCTGTGCCATTGGTTATCATTATATTTTCTTTCACACAATCTATCAATCTCTATCAAGCGACAAGTATAATTACCTAGTAGAAATATCGTTTTACTCAAATAATATGTGACTCTCTCTCTCTCTTGTACCACCTACCTACTCTAATATCAGTTGTACCTACTAAGGTAACCTACCAATAAGTAATGACAATAATATTAATTTTGACAAAATAATATCTTACCCGTCATCATCTTAATTAAATAGGTATTTAAACAGTAAGTAAATAAAATAACATTTTGTATTAACGGTCATACCGGCAACAGCTACATGTAGGTAATTCTTTTTTATGTACAAATAAACCAAAAATCTATTAATTAACTATTTTACATAAAGCATAATTATGTAAAATTGTCTGAATCTGAAAAGAATATCACACAACATTATATTTTACGGCTATTTAAAAATACCTGATAAACAAGCCATTAAAACATTGGGTTAAAATAAACAACAGACGTCACCTTCTTTTGTTTAAATAGAAGCCTGTCAAATTTATTGTTGTTTGGCCGTAGTCAAGTAAAAAGTACCTCGGGTAAGACAACGTGCGCTCGTATAAGAGACACGAAACACGTGCGTTGGTAGATACGACAATTCACGTTGTCATCCAAATGTAAATATTATACAGAATACTTTATTAAATACTTTTTGAAATTAAAATTGACAAATTGCTGTCGTTAACTTAAAGGTTTTTTACATGTTAAAAATAAATTGTGGCCCGCTCCTGCTTCACGCGGGTGAACGTTTATTTTCTCTTCTGGGATGGGATTATTACTTTTATGTTTGATAGCTGATAATGTAGCGTTCAGTACTAATTCGACGGTCCCTACGTACAAAGCGACATGTCAAAATTGCCATATTTTTTTTATTGCATAAATAGATTCAACTTATTGACCCGCACATACTCATATAAAGCTTTTTTTTAATTATGAAATAGTTAACTAGATACTATAAACGTATATGATGACATGTGTAGTAATGCGAAGTAGAAAATGAAAGAATTAGTGTCGTATATGAGGACATAATGGACATATCTGTTTCTACCATGTTTTAAAAAGCGCGCCACTCTGCGTAAATGCGGGCAAGTCACATATGACATCATTTATTTCCTTGTAATTCATCGACATACACGTTTATACGTTAAATAAAATGTTTTTAAGTTACCTAATCTAAGTTATTTTCCAAAATTTTATAGCAATAATATGATTTTGATACAAATATTGATACCCATCTCTCGCGTATAAACAGACATGTCAGACATGACTGAGTTACATGTATGTATATTGAATTTCAGCGTACATACGGTCATCTTTGATTTTTTTAATAAAAACGATATCATTTTTGAAATTACTATATATAATTACAGACAGTATCATCCTAGCATAACATTACAATGAAAATAATATTACAAAAGAACTCAGGTTTTTTTCTATATTGATATGAATCTTTATTTTGCTCTCCTGTACTATAACCATCATGTTTGACATGTCGCTTTGTTTGTAGGGATCGTTGAATTATTGAAATCGTTCAAGTTTTGAGTTTATCCATTACAAACATAATGAAAAAAAAAAAATTCTCTTATATTATACTATACAAATCTTACTTTTATTACTTCGTTATTAAGGTATTGTACTTCGTTCCGTAAATGTGTATGTATCAAATGTTGGGCCTATCTTTATCAAAACAGATTACCAGTCTCCCATAATTGGAGATCTTTTCATTTATATTTTAATGTCTATCTAGCTACTGTTTTCAGCTTTATTTTGCCTATATTTTTTTGCACTGTCCCTCCACAATCTTCGTTGATGTTCCCTCTCTTCTTCAGACATGTCTTTTATAGTCTTCCTTTTCCTAAGAAATTTATGCTTTTGATAATATTCCCGATCCTTTGCTTTCTTCAATTCCTTTTGCTCCGGAGTCAAGTTTTTTAAAAATTTTAGTTTCCTTGCATTGGCCTTTTCTCTCAATCTTACGTACGTCATATTACGGGGTACCAGCAGGTCACTTACGTTTATTGCATAGTCCTCCTCGGAATCCATGCTCTCGTGATAATCTATAAAAAAATATTTATTTAATCTGGTCTCTTTTTTATATATATTATACCAAAAAATCATAGCAATTAAAATTGGTTCTTTAATTACTAAGGTTTAAATTGCAATGAGAATAAAAACAATATATGAGATTTAAACCTTTAGTAGTAATAGATACAGTTCTTTTCAATTCATTCAAGTTTAAAGTCCTTAATTATTGCCCTTAACAAGCATTGCTGAGATTCGTTTATTAGAATGTTATACTCGTATTATATGTACTGTAAGAAGGTCATGAGTTTTTTAAACATACAAAGACAATGTCAATTGTATTGAAAATATAAACCAAATAATTTAATTATTTATAATTGTAACTTTTATAAAATATAATTCACAAACTAAAAATTTGGACGGTAAGATCCATCATCATTAAACAAAATCTCTTACGAAGGAATAGGTATAACTAATCTTGCAAATCTTTTTCTTTTTTATAGGATATTTCTTTATATTTTCCACTTATTCCTTTTCTTGCAGCTGCGCCCAATCTAGCGCGACGTCGTCTTTGATTGATTCTGTTCTGTTCTCGGCGTCTTCTTCGTCTCTCTTCCACACTTAGTCCACTAACGTAGGTTGAAGGTCTAACAACTGTAACCACAGGTTATCTTTTATTACATTATACAAACAATATTTTACAAATCGATGCTAAAATATCAAACAATGATCAGAAAATCATAATTTATGAAATTACGGCGATAACTAAGGTATCGCTGATCGGATCGTGGTAAAATTTGGTAGGCGAATTATTAAAAATATTTTTTAGGTTCGAACGTGAGCCAGATCGATCTAGAAGAAGGAGTCGCTATTTACAGTTCGGTGCGAGCCACTAGTTTATATAGATTTTAACAGATACAGTATAAATACAAACATCTTACCATTGCCAAAATTGTCGTCACTCTCTGACACATCTAGACTACTTGACTGTTCAGACATATAAACCTCTGCTAGTAAGTCCAACGGATCACCCCATCTATCCAAATTATTACCGCTTACGCCTGCAATTTAAACCAAATGTTAATTAAAAATACCAATTAAATTATATAAAACGCAAGCTTCTGGAATCAGACCCTACGTAACTTAGAAGGTTGTAGAAAACATTCTATAATATAGGTAATTTACCTTTTTTTGACGACCAAAACATTGTATCTAAACAACTAATAGTAGTACTTATAGTAAATAATATTGAAAAATATTAATTAAGACTACTGAATAAAAAATTAAAGCTCTTACAGAACTTCCAAAATCAAAAATCTACTTGTTTTTCTTGAAATCGATGAACCAAAAAATTAGGTTTAACGCTTTAGATAATTAATAAAGAGTAAATTATTGTGTAGCAATATATTTGATTATCTACCTAAGGCTGTACTTAATTAGATCTTCTTTATTAGAAATAAGACCTGAATACCTATTAGTCGGCAACACATAATTCAGATAAAAATGAAACATTTTCTTTTTGGTAAAATGAAAGCATTTTTTAGTTGAGTTGTCAATCTATATTTAACAGAATTAAACTAGTCCACCCCTTCTGAGAATTACCTAAAGTACAAATCAAGTCTGCTGACATACTTTTTGAACCTGCGAACTATTATTCAGGAACTCGTGTGGGTTCTGCGACTAACTAGTTTCTTAATTTTTTCATTGACTCTATTCGGCGAGAATGCAAACCTATACAATGCCCCCACTATCATAAAGTATCACAATTAGTTTTAGACTATTTACTTGTTTTATTTTTTGCTTTTCAATGTATAACATAACTTTAGCCTCATTTCGTACTGCAGTCGTTTTTTTTAAATATTGAATTTTGCAATTTCTCAAAGTAGTTATTTTGGATACATATTTTTGTTCAATGCATAACTTAAACATTTGTGGCTGATACCTAATGTTTCTATTAAAAACCTTTTACACACTGCGCGACAATCTTGACCATCAAATAACCAGTAATCGTATGTAATACTTCTGCGGCTCAATAGCTTTTTCGTCCGTTTTCTTTTTATTGGCATTATCTTCGTACGTTGCATTAACCACAAACGTTTTTGTACGGGATTAAGACTCCAAAACTGTGTAAACAAAGCCAAACGTCCTTCTTCACTGAATTCATAACATTTTTTATAACACCTCCCTGGAACGCAAGGGTTACAATTCATTGCTGTTGGCTTCCTTAATAAAGATGATCTTGTTTTTTTTATCTTCACTTTGATACCTGTAATAGTAATTATTGAAATTAATATTATAACACGAAAGTTAGAACACTTTTATATCTTTTCACTATTAGCGAAAACCTATTAATGGCTCTGTATTACACTGTCAAAATCAAACTCATTTATTCATTAAGATCAAATGCATGATACTTATGAAGTCATAAAAACAAATGCCAGCATTATTAAAAAATATATGTCATATTAATTCGTTTAAAAACATATAAATAAAGAAATTTATCTTAGAAAAGACCTAATAAACCTAGACCTATACCGAGCACTAGGTAAAAAAGGGTTGACGAAGAAGAAGAAGATACTAGACCTATTTATTTAGCATCTTATCTAACACTTTTTTTTGTTTAACATGTACTTCTTATTCCAAACTTAACGAAAGTATAATTATAATACATAAAAAGTGTTAATTTCAAAATCTCTTTCGGCTTTATTTTCTGAGGTTGATTTATCAAATATATACAAGTAACGAAAACACTGTGGTATTGAAATTGTACTTGGATTGTGCCTCGCTCAGTGTATATCCTACTAATATTATAAACGTTAAAGTTTGTAAGTATGGATGGATGTTTGTTACTTTTTCACGTAAAAACTACTGAACGGATCTGAATGAAATTTGGCACAGAGATAGATTATGGTCTGGAATAACACATAGGCTACTTTTCACAGCGAAAACCACGCGGGCTGAGCCGCAGGCAACACTAACAGTATTCTATAAAAATAAGTATTTTTTATGTAACCAGACCAATATTCAATACTTTGGAAAAAAAAAATAAGAAAAAGTACTATTATAGGCAGACGGCAAAATACTGAATATTATATACCTACGGACGTTATGTTTCACATTATCTTACTACTACTACTACTTTGGAAAAGAAAATATTTTTTTTATAAAATGGTGACAGAATTCGCCAATTAAAAAATATATCCTAGTTATATTATAATTACATTTTATTTTCTATTAATACCTTTATTTAACATGATACACAAACAATACATTTTCTATGATTAAAGTTATTACTACGATAATTCATTAAGATAGGTAAATATAGTTCACAAGCATATTTTAATTACAGTTTAAAATTTTTTGGGTGTTCTGCCCAACTTAAACAGCTTCCCATTTTTCACAAGTATATTTGGTGGATCATGAGTATGTTCTAAAGTAGTGACCCTTAGTAACACTCCTCGGTTAGTAGCCTTGAACCTAGCCTTGCAAGGATGACCGAAGGTACACCTCCAAAAGGTGTCAGGTAACTTAATACTGCCAGTGCAATAATATGTGTATCCGCCAAGCATCGCCACTTGTTTACCGTTCGTATTTTCAACAAATTTCACTGAAAAATAAATATAAACGTTACTAGCGGTTCCCGTGACATTAAATATTTTATTCCAATAAAAAATCTTGATAATGAAAGCTAAGCTTCACCTATTTGACAAGGGTTGCCCTTCGATAAATTGTTTTACAGTGATATAGTTATTTGTGTCATCTATCAACATTACACTTTAATTGAATAAGTGTATGATGTGTGGGTAGAGTCTAAACCAATTATAAAAGAATTACACTAGAATATTTCTTAAGCAAGCCTTTCTTTTTTGGCTCGCATGGTGAAGATTTTTCTTGATTGAGCCCATCAACACCTCGACTAACGATAAAACAGGATGTTTTTAATAGACAGAATACGCAAATTAAAAGAAATATGTGAGTATTATATCTAATTATATTTTATTTTCTATTATTACTTATCTTTAACACGATTCACAAACATTACAATTCCTATGATAAAAAAATATTTTTATGATAATTAATTATTAAGATATTTAAACATAGTTTACAAACATTTTTATTTCTATTTAAAATTTGGTTCGGTATAATAATGTTTGGGTGTTCTGCCCAACTTAAACAGCTTCCCATTTTTCACAAGAAAATTCGGTGGATCATGAGTATGTTCTAAAGTAGTGACCTTTAGTAACACTCCTTGGTTAGTAGCCTTAAACCTAGCCCGGCAAGGGGAACCGAAGGTACACCTCCAAAAGCTGGTAGGTAATTTAATACTGCCACTGCAATAATATGTGTATCCGCCAAGCATCGCCACTTGTTTCCCGTTCGTATTTTCCACAAATTGCACTAAAAAATAAATATAAATTTACCGTTCCCGTCATATATTAAGATTTATTACTATAGAAATTCTTGCCAATAAAAGCTTAGCTTAACCTATTTGACACGGATTGCAATATTACACTATAATTGAATAAGTGTATACCGTGCAATTGCAATAACATACACTAATAATAAAGGAACTACACTAGAATATTTTTTAGACAAACCTTTCTTTTTCGACCCGCATGTTTGTTTTATTTCTTAATTGAGGTCTTTAACGCCTCACCGATTTTTTTTAATCGATTAAATTATCAGTCAACATTTTTATTTAAGAGTTAAAATTAAAAATTAATAAATGTAAAAAAATATGATTCATATTTTATTATATAGCTATTGTTTTACAACTATCTTATGGTACACTCCATCAGACGTTTTGAATAATTTCGGAGGATTGTGCGTATGTTCTGCAATGGACTGGGCGACAGTTAAATTGGCGGTGGTAATGACAGCTGCCTTACATCCACTGTGGTACTGAGTGCAGTACCATCGTGATGTTGAGTTCTTCGAATCTGTTCTGCGATTGTACGTGTGTCCAAAAACAAGGAGCGCCTTCACACCTCTTGACATTAGTATTATATGGCCTGGAACGTAAAGAAATGTAACTGTCGATTATTTGTCTGTATCTCAACGATGCTACGAATAGACGTTCGTAGCATATTATTTTTTCCCTTTATCCTTTCCTTTTAAATGCATAAGATAGAAATGTGTCGAGATTATATATCTTTATTATTTAAAAATAAATCATGCCAACTTTGACCAGCCACCCCAAGTAGCACCCGTTCACGAGCATGACGCACGGACCAGCCATCATTTCCTTCGCCATATTAGAGGGAAGGAAATGGAAAAAAAAGGAATAAAAATTAAAAGTTACCCATCTTTTTTGTTTCAGCAAAGACAGAACCAATTAATTTAATATGTATATTACAGTATTTCTAAACAATTATTTTATCACCATAAATATTATCATCGTCATCATCATCTCAGCCAAAAGACGCCCACTGCTAAATATAAGCTTTGCCCCAGCATTCGGCCCTGAGCTGACCCTAAAGCTATATATATAAAAGTGAATCCCTATTATCCTTGGTCTTTACCAATTTCGTCATCTTAAAAATCAAGTTGTTTATTACTTTGTAAACTATTTTTTACTGTGAAAACAAGAAAAAAAAGGATTGCGTAGAAAGTATAACCCGGGCGAAGACGGGGCCGCTCTAGTTTAATAAAATATTATATCAAAAAATTAAAAGAATATTTATTTGGAACCTCACAAGTACTATATTAAACCTTATGGTATCAAAACGTCTGCGTCGATTTCAATTAAATTATTTATTTTACTTATGTAGCACAGAACCATACCGTTTTAGTATGTTATACAATAATTAAAATAATTGCATCCGTTTTGAGTAACAATTCTACATATAGACACACATTGAATAATAAGTTAAGCGTTTAAATACTAATACATAAACATGAATTACATAAACATGAATTTTGAGATATGAAATATGATGACACAAGCAAGTGGCAAATTTGTTAGACATTCCACATTTGTAATTTTAATGATAATCATTTTGATTGTTTTAAATTAAAGTGGTCACAGACAATGTCATCAATTTATTGAACTAAGTGCAGCTAATATTTGGGGTTTCCCTGCGAGATAGAATCGGTTGCCTTCATTTAGTTGCAACAACTAAAGTTTAAGCTTGTGCATATTTATTTTATATTCTCGAACCGAACAGCGAACCTGTATTACAAGGTCCCAGTCCTAAATACCTTTCGTATGGCTCTGGAGTGTCATGTGTATGTTTACCGCTGATTTCCATGACAACAAGGGTAGAGTCGGTGACGACAGTTGTATCACATCCGGAGCGGTACTTTATGCATTTCCATAATGATAGTATTGAATTTTTTATCTGTTCTCTATTACTGTAAAGGTATCCTCGGACCAAGAGAGTTTCCTTGCCGCCCAACCTTCGTATTAGCTTTCCTGTAAAAGAAAATTATAGTTTTTTAGTTAAGTGTTATTTTTAATAAAGTCATGTCATTTGATTTGATTGATTTTTTCTGCGTGCAAGAAAGACAAAGATAGCATGAACGTTGCTTTACAAAGCTTAAACTTTATAGTAAGCAAATTGTTCATTTACTGTTTTATTCCATTAATTATAAATACATTTAAACAATTTTTTAACAATCTTATATTTATGTACTGTTTATGTGATTGTTACCTTGTTATAAGTTTATTAAAAAAGGGACCATTTAACTCGATCCAAAGACGCGTTGTGAGGATTGTTGACGATTCCAAGCTCACCGGCGGTATTGATCCACTACGAGAGACTTTGCCCACTTGTGTGTGTTCTACGGCCTGGATGTGTTCCGAGGAATTATATGATATGATACCCAAGGCTACATTTTATCAACGCACTTCTCGCCACCGACGCCACCGAGATGTGAGGATGAGTCCATACTCATCCTCACATCTTAGAACCTTTATCGTGGCATTCTGTATGGTAATCCCACGTACGATTATTTGGAACGTAGGTTGTGGAATTCTCGAGAGACTATTGCATGGTGTTCTACAAGAAAAGAGTTATAAGGTTTTGAAAGGGTCGGCAACGTGCGAGTCATACCCCCCAAGCGTTCATAGGCTACGGTATCTGCTTACCATCAGGCGGGCTGTACATTTGTTTGCCTCTTAGCATAAAAACACGATAATTTTATAAATAAAAATAGTAACTGGTTTAGTTTAAAATATTTTTTTATTATGACATTTTTAAGTCATACTAAAAACCAATATCTAACGTAACTATCAGTCTTTCCTATAAGATATGAAAATTATGTATTTAGGAATATAATTACTCGAATAACAGCCGACAAACATCATGACAAATGCGCAGAAATGGGTTTTATGTCTCTTTGGGGGTGTGTGCGTGGCCCGACAATAAACCAATCACAGGATTGAAGGATTCGTAATACCTATGCACCTAGCACTACGACTACATCACTGTACATGCACTAATTACGGCCACTTTTGTTCAAGATGTTTGCCGGCTACTCTATCAAAACAATCCAGTTTCGTAGTGACAAAAATATAAAAAATACATTTTCGATCAATATAAATCTACTCTTATTTCGTTCTATGGTAATATACCCCATCTTCAGATCGAAATAGATTTGGAACTGGGTGGGTATGTTGACCAATAAATTCAATGATTGTTAGATCAGGACTTGTTATAGCTGCCGCTTTACATCCATTGTGGTACCGAGTGCAGTACCACCGTGACATTGCGTTCCTTGCATTCTGTCTGCGATTATAAATATACCCGCCTGCCAACAGCGCTTTTATACCTCTTGACGTCTTTATTATCTCCGCTGTAATTCATAAATATCACATTTTACTAGTACCGTTTAAGTCTATTAAAAATAAATAAAGAGATACAACTAAATGAATCCAATTAAGATACCTACTGATAATTTCAAATTATTTATTAAAAATCTTACAATATAAAGAACAAATTACAAATAAGTGTATTATATAAATTTCTATCACAATTTATTTAAAAAAATTCGCAACGAAAATATAAATAATAACAAAAATAAAAGTAAATACGATAACATTATGAAAAACAAGATCAAATAAAATTATTTTAAAATAAATTATACAATACTTGAGTAATACTCCAGTAACCAAAGAATATTTTAAAAATTAAAGGCAATACTTTCCGTATATATAATAAACAATACTCATATTATTCACTTTAGATACGTTTTAAAGATTTAATATAAATTTAAAATGATATCTTCGACAAGTCATTAAATTGCAAAGCTCCTTTGGTAACATTATTTTAAAACTACAACAATGAATATTTGATATCAAAATATTTAACGAAACTTACGTACATAGTTAATTGGAATGTGCATATTATTTTACACATAACATTAATTATAAAAATATACTTACTACATTAAATTTACAAGAAACCATCTTAGTTCTATACAAAACACCAAAAGTGATTTTTAGATCTGCACATATTATAAATACCGCTTTTACGATAAAAGAGAATGATACATTTCAGGAATATTGTAATAGTACCTATCCTTTTCTAAAAACGACATAATCTTAACAGGTAATTAAAATGCAACTTTTTGCATTGATAATGGACAAATATTTGATTTAGATTGCTAAATAGCGATTGAATAATATGCCATAAGTAGCAAAATCGTCGATCGCCGATACTAAAAGTATGCATATAATGCTGCTTATACAGATAAGGCAAATTTATGATTCCAAACTTTGAGAGTTACCTCCACATATCAATATTCTATATCGAGTTATTTAATTTAGAATCTTATTAAATATATTTAGAAAGTTTCAAGGCACATCAAAATTTCGGGTTCACCCACAAAGACACATTTTTTTACTCTATCATTTCCAAATCCTTCAAAATACTGTCTAAAGCACGTGATATTACCATAGCTGGCGAAACGTAGATGTCATGTCAATGTTATTAATATACTTCAATTTGATGTGAACACAATTTATCACTGGAAATTGCAAGAATTCTACCAACAAGTGATACTGTAAATGCTGTAGCTACTTAGAAGTGAAAAGCACCTTTTTCAGTGGAAAAATCCTCCCATTATTGAAAGGCAACATTTCAACAGCATGAAAACAATATGAGATGTAATATTATAATAAGCGTATAACTACTTATATAATGAACTAATTCACAAGCACAAGTCCCTGTTAGTTTCACGGGCAGAAATATACAATTTAAATGTGTGAGTGCAGACCTGTCGTCGAGACTACAACACCATCTATAGTGACAGCAGATGCTTTGCATTTATTTTTGTGTTTTTTTGCACAAGTCCATCTTATTCTGTTCCCGACGAGAGATCGAGAATGTCTGAAAAACTTGTGCCCTCCAATAAATATATTGGTTGTCTCCGTAGTACAGAACCGAGCGCGCAGAAGAGATGCTAAATATGCTGCAAACAAATAAAAACACGTTAATTAACAACAAAATAATAAATCTGACTTATATTTTATAACTTTCAAATAATAATTATTTATTGTTTCTTCTTATGATCTACAATTTAAAGAAACACAGGGACATAAATTGTAAAATTAGCCGATAAATAAAAAACGTTATCGTAGATACCTATTGTATTTATTTGTGCTGAAAATGTGCACATAAATGAAAACTTAGTATTTAAAAACTTACGACTACGTAACTATAAATAATACTTTAAAAGTACCTAAATAACCTGTAATTTAGAGATTCTGCGATGTTATTTTGTACATCCAATGGTGCAAATCACCATATTATGTTATACAATTATGGCCACTACTATAGGCAAGTCTAACTGATATAATTATAATATCACCTATATACTACTTATATCATATCATAGATAAAAGGAATGGAAAATCTAAATCGTTAAAAAATTATGTAACTTTCTTCATTCCTCTCCTTTTGGGTTTAACCTTAACATATTCACCATTTAGTACGTGATATTTTGGTGGTTCATGGTTGTGTTCTTCAAACAAAAAGTTGACAACGCTCCCGTTTTTATCAGTACGGGCCTTAGCAGGACAAAATGTAGTTTTCTTCCTCGTACAATACCAGAACATAGGCGTGTATTGCGAAAACGTAAAGCCGTTAATCATCAGCAAATGCCTCTTGCCATATTTGCTGGGTAGAATTTTAACTGTAAAAAATAACAATCATATGATTGATTTTAAATTTTATATATCTAGAGGTGTACCGTGAATGCAATGCTGTAATTAAAACTTTAACTAAGTACTCAGAAAACAAACTAAAATTGCTAAAACTAGGGAGTACCATAAATCAATCAACTTGTTGATAGTTGCTGGTATAGACTGGATGTGGAAGGCGGAGGAGGTCCGGGTGTTGCAGGTCGAATTATATTTTTTTCGCAAACATTTGCCTTGCAACTTGCAACCCACATTGCAAGACTAATGAGTGTATGTTCTTACAAAATTTTGAATTATTTGCTCTTATAAAAAGCTGCGTGTAGATTATTTTTCTCAAAGGGATATTTAGATAAAAACAAAGAAAAATTAAAAATGAATAAATCTTGTTTAATCATTGAATAATAGTATTAGTGTATTAAGTACAATAATTATACCTAATGTACAATGACGAAGTAGTTTCAGTCACCTAAATCTAAAAGCTCTCTAAATCTTTTGTACTTTCAGTGGGAACATTACTGATAGCAGCGTTGACTTAAAATCGCCGATGTCCCAGGACCTTATGACCTACTCAAAGTACGGTCAAATAGAAAGAAGAAAGAAGAGAAACGTTTATTGCTACAATTAGAGACATGTAACATGTGAACATAGAGGTAATATTATACATATATAAACTAACAAAATAAGAAACTATCCTAAACTAGACATAAAACAAAGTGCATGTGTCTCATAGTTGTAGCAATCAGGTGTCCAGTTCAGCATTAGTCAGATCTTCGGGACCTGACGCTGGTTTTCGACTGAAACCTGTTTTATACATAGGTATAGTTAATTATTTACCATTAGCTTATTAAAATAATAATTGTGTATTAAAAATATATAAATATGTATGTATGTGTATTCATAATAATATAAATGATCAATATTGTATAAAATTTATATTTTCTTAGCCTATAATGCATACATTCGTAATATCATAACAACAATTATTGCCACAGACTGGCCATGTGGTTAGTCACCCTGACTGCTAAGCCGGAGGTCATGGGTAAAATTCCCGCACGGGACAAAATTTGTGGGATTCATGAATGTTTGTTGCGAGTCTGAGTGTAATTTGTGTGAGACGCGACATAGGGCCTGGAGCAGTAGATTTCTTCCAACTAGCACAACTGAGCTGGTAGACAATTACACTTCTTCTGGAGGTACCTACGTCTAATCTAGCTTTATATATTCGCCATCACCAGTCACATGGTATTTAGGTGCATCATGAGTATGAATATCATATAAATACTTCAAGGCACCAGTTCCATCCGTACGAGCTTTAGCTGGACAACCTCTTTTTTTCTTAGTACAGTACCAGAACATTGGACTGTATTGTGAAAATGTAAAACCATTCACCATTAGTAAGTTCTTGTTTTTGCTTCTCGTGCTTGGTATCATCGCAACTGAAAATATATTAAATTATTACTAGAAACTTAACACTGGACATATGCCAATTTTGAATTATTGTTTGTACAAATTATAATTCCAAATATTTATTTATATGTATATTGTATAAATAAAAATACAAAATAAAATAAAATAACACAACAATATCATATACAAAGGCAAGTTTAACTCATAATGAGTTTAGGATTGAATTTGCAGCTTCGTTTGCGTTGTATGTCCTAGGTTAAATTCCTATTTATACGATGCCCATAAAGCTAGTTCAGTGCTGTCTTGTTTATTCGCTAAAATTTTATTTTTAATTGCGGACATTCCAGATTAATCTGGACTGTCTAAATGGTGCTTTACATCTTAATTAATCCCGTAATTACATAGATCAATTTAGTAGTAGGTAGGTACATTTCCAGGTGTCTACTAAATTAAATTGATTACATTTATTTTCTCTTATAATATTATCTGCGTAAAAAAGAAATAAAAAAATCACTTTAAAATAAAAAATAAATTAATAAAACTACGATCATGGTAACGAAAATAAAATATATTTAATATTACAATCATAAATATAAATTATATAACGATAATGACTATATTATTAAAGTCAATTTCAGTCATTATATCACAAGCATGGAATATATTTTAAAATACGTGGGAAGACTTCAGAAATCTAAAAATTTTGAAAAGAAATACCTTTGGTACTAAAGAAAAGAAAAAAACTAAAAGACAAACTCTTTACAATATGTCTCTGAGATTGAGAATATCATATCTCAGAATTTATACTGCATTTAAACATTTTTTTCCTCTTAACAACATCACAATTATCAACTTAAAATAACACTAATATTAATCAGTGGTTATGCCTAATATTTAATTTGACAATTATATCATTCTCCGTGGCCAAGGTAGCTCGACAACCAATAGCTCTCTTAATACACCGCCAAGAAGTTAACGAAGATTGATTTGTACGATCCTTACCGAATCTGTACCCACCAAACAGAAGTACATCATTCCCACGTGAATTTTTCACGAATACGGCAACTGCAAATGAAATTATTCAAAATGTATATATTAATTAATGTGACATTTTTATTCACTCAATAGTTCATTTCATTAAATTAAGTAGTAATAGATATCAAAGCGAAATTTATTGAGTAAATAAAAATGTCACAGAATTGGTTTTATTTAAGTTGGTGCTGTAAATTTTATTATTGAGTGAATAAAAATTTAAAATACTGGATTTTATTAATAGGTCTGAATCATGTAATATTTTAAAGGTTTTCATACGTCTTGTTACTCGACGTTTCGGTCGAATTGCACAGACTAGGGTCACGGATGGAATCTATCAGTCCATCACTGTCCATTAAAGTAAAAATATTATGTATAAGTCGTAAAGTTCAAAATAAATATTAGCAACAGTGGGACATATATGGATATGTCTCACTGCTGGGCACGGGTCCCCCTCTCCTCTATCAAGAGAGAAAGAGAGGATCTAGGCCTTAATTCACTCATGCTGGCCTAATGCGGCTTGGTGAATCTGACATATCATTAGAATTACTTCTAAGACATGTGGGTTTCCTCACGATGTTTTCCTTCACCGTTAGCAGATGGCGAATCATTTGATTAGTACATATAAACTCCACAAAGTGAAATTCACATTGGTACTGCCCAGGATCGAACGAGCACCTTATGCGTGCAAGTCGGTTACTTTCCCACTCGACCACCACCGCTTTTTAAGTTGAAAAGGTTCACGAATATTTAAGCAACAACCAGGTCTGTTTGTATTTTGTTAGAGGTTAGTACAAGCACGTGCGCCACGCTGACGTCACCGCGCCGCACGTGTCGTTTGTTTGCGTTATGCTTAGCAGGAAAACTGTGAACCTACACCACCATCAATGCCTATCCTTTATAGAAATATTTTAGAAACACCTAAATAATACTACATCTTATATAAAAATAATATAGAATTTAATTAAAACAATATCACAAGTAACTATTTTTTATTATTTCTCAAAACTACTAGGCATTCTTTTTTAGTTCATATCTTACGAGTATTGCATAAAGTTCATTTATTTACAATACATATATCATTATAATAAGATTAATTATTTTAAACGGAATTTATACGTTTAATTATTTATTAAACATATTATTAAAATATAAAAAATAATAATTAAAACGCACAATAACGTGCTTAGTAGCTTTTATCACATTTAATATCCTATTATATGACAAAATAAATCTAACTATAAACACGATAAATATGTATTATTATAAAAATCACAAAATTAATTAAGGTATATACCTATATATACTTTCGTAGGTAATATTATACCTATATATACTTTCGTAGGTAATATTTGGATAAGTGGTATTTTAAAAGTATAATTTTTACTTTAAATATCGCAATATTCCGACCAATAAAATTTAAAACAATCGGTTGTTACATTTTAAATAAAGTTATATCATATGCAATAAGTTGTTTTGTTTTCTAGTTGTTTTGCTTCTATAGATAGTTGTAATTTCACTGTTTAAAATAAGGACGTTTTCTCACAATGAATATGGCTAGAACAAATGTGTACGGCCAATACTTTTTAACAATTTTAACTATTGTTGTTGTTTTAAAGTAAACCTACCTATATCTATGTATATTTTTATTATTGAGTCTGGTTTTAGTGTCACAAAACAGAGCGCAGGGCGGGGCGTACGAAATACAATATATAACAGTAAATAATTATATTATAATTCATATGTAAAATTCTATATTTACATTTAAAACATAACATTACGCCATTCTCCTAAAGGTAAGCAGAGCCATATCAGATCTACGTTTCAGTTGTATTAGACGTTGCCGTGTGCCCGACACATGTCCAAACGCCCGAGCTGATACTAAAAAACCCTGACTGATAATAAAAATATTGAAAATCGAACTTATACTACTTATACATTCATAACGAAATATTTGTCTAGAAAAGTTATCAAACTAAGTTAAAGATGGTATGTCCAAAGTTGATTATATTGCACAGCAATATTTTATACAGAGTAGTAAGTTGCGATGAGGTAGTGAGTGCAGTGCAGTACTTTCCTAAGAACTCCTTAAGAACGAAGCTACCAAGGGCGCGGTAACCCTATAGATGGGTAACCGCATAGTGGTACTTTATCTTAGCGTCTCCGTGCTTTGGAGAGCATGTTAAGATCGGTCCCGGCTGTTAACAGGAGTTATAGGTCGTTTCGCCCGCCATTTGCTCGCCCGAACGGGCCAAACGACCAAATTACAAAATTTATAATATTTGATTGGGCGTTTCGCCCGACAGCATCAAAATCTGTCTGTACATAAAAAGTAATAAAACCTCCATCGGGCGAAACAAATATTATAAATTTTGTAATTTGGTCGTTTGGCCCGCTCGGGCGAACAAATGGCGGGCGAAACGACCTATACTCAAACTCAAACTCAATCACTCATGTTAATATCTAATAGCACATATCTCTCTAAAAATAACTTCACAGGTGGCAAACTAACATACGGCCCACCTGAAGGTAAGCAGTTAGGTACTGTGCCTATAGAAGCTAGCAATGCTCGCGTGTTTTGTTATTCTGTTAGTACTTTTAATTTATATCTATAACTAGCGGTTAAACTATTATCAGCGCAACTTTCTTTTTTTTTACATAAGAACCTTCTCCTGACACTAACAAACACAACAACAAAAAGAATTACTGAAATCGGTCCCGCCGTTCATGCGTGATGCCGTGACAAAGGGAAATAGGGATTCATTTTTATATATAAGATATAAAATGTATAGTATTCTTTAATTACTTCATTGTAACTGTATTTTTGCATAATACCTTATTGGTAACTAACTATGTTATCAGCATCATGGTTATGGTCAGTATACCGTATAATATTGTCTAGGTAAGTAACAACTATTGCTTTACAACCATTATTTCTCTTGACACATCGCCAGGAAACCCGCCCTCTTCTCTCGTGAGCCTTATTGAAACGCTGGTCCAAAAACAAAAGCGTTCTGTTCCCGTATCGGTTGCTTACGAATGTGCCTAGAAAATAAATATATGAATTTGTTAAAATGTTGACCTATTTGTGTTTAAGTAGATCATTAATTGCATCAAAGTAAATACCTAACTGGTGCACGTGGCTTTGCTCGCGAAAGCAAAAACAAATATATTATATTTGGGCTAATTGATCCATCCATCATGAAAAATCCATCCATCCAAACTTTCTCATTCATAATATTATTAACATAGCAGAAAAGTTTTACTAAATAAACTAAATGTTTGAATACTTACTATAAATCATAAATAATTATATATTATTTATCTCTACGAATAAACACAAATAAAAAAATGGTTACAACGTACTATTTTTTAAAGTGACAACAACAATGCACAAATATTTAAGATTCGTTAAAATTTATTGAAGATTTGGTATTCATCGTTAATATACACATATAAATGCACATAATATGTATAACAATAAATTAATTTGAACAGGAATAAGTTGCTAATTGACTCATCGACCCGCATTGGGCCAGCCCAAGGCCTAAACCCTCTCAGTTCGCTTGATAGAGGAAAAGGGACATGCCCAGCAGTAGGACATAACATATAATACTTTGCTATTAATATCATTTATATTATGACTTATGAAAAGAGTATTTTATGCCTAACTCTGATCATCGTATCGAAATATTGTATGATCATATAAATAAATAATTACAATAACTCTACGAGATTACATTTTTAATTCGGAATGTTTTAAATATAAATAGTAAAATTATCACATAAACATGGACTAGTTTAAACATATTATTATGGTATGTATATGTACCTACATGTCCTAAACATAATATTGTAAAAATAAAAACATTTACTTTTAAAGTAAAACTTATAAATTAGACCAGAAATTGTAAAAAAATAGATGACAATATAATATTTACGTCTTAAATGTCTTGAAATGTATAAAGTTAATGCTACAATAGTAAAAATGGAGCTTATATAGCATCACGAAGCCCAATAAGTATAATTTACAGTACATATCTTAATTTAATAAATAATGTACTGTCGATTCCTATTATGTAAATATTCATTTTATAAGAGGCAAGTCAAGACAAGCGAGCAGCCCACCTGGAAAAGGACCTCCACCTCACAGAAGACCACAGCCAAATAACTATACACAATAATGCAGTTGTGATCCTATAGGTAAGTTCCGGGGGGCTACTATGGCGTGTTAAAACGTGTGTCGTTCGAGTGAGAAAGAGGGACGGAGCTATATAGCATGTATAGTTACGTCCCTCTTTTTTACTCGAACGACTCACGTTTAACTCGTCTTGGCACGCCCCCAGATTCCCGAAATATTTTTCGATTGCGTTTTTCTTATTCAAGAGTAACCCATTATCAAAAACTCTGTTGTTAAATTCGAGAGATGTTTATAATTTTATATGTGTCCTTAAGTAACTGCTTACCATCAAGTGGGCCGTAAGACTGTTTGTTATATTAGTATTCCCTGGAGACTTGCTTGCATATAATAGAGTATTACGGATAGCAATCAAATGATTTTTGTGTTTCAAAAACCGCCTGCGGTACAGAGATTATTTCCATTAAAAATACAACAAATGCATTTAATACGTATGAAAATAAATAAAATTACAACATTTTTAGGTGTATCTAATGTACCAGTTATGTCTAGTGAGATTCATTCCATCTTGTGCATACTCGTAGGTTGCTCACAGCGTAGCTTAAATTTCATACCACTAATGATTATGAAAATTCTTAAACTCTAATATCTCATCTTTGGCTGTGATAACAGATGCTTTACACCCTTGCTTCTTCTTGCTGCAACGCCAGAAAGTCTTGGTATGTAACTCTTTAAACTTAGTATATCGCACGTCGCCGAAAACTAAGACCCGTTGTTTTCCAGACTTGATGAAGAAATGATGTCGCCCTGCAAAAAATTGAAATACTTTATTTTTGTGTTACATATGAACAACAGTATTTCTTATCCTGTCGATGGCTCTGGGTTTAGCAGTTTTATTTTTAATGTTGCGTAGAGTTCGGCCATTTTGGCATTTTGTAGTTGCTGCTTAACTAGGTATTATAATAAATATATACCTGTTTTAATAAGCACTTCATTAAGGTAACAAGCCATGTCACAGGTTACTTTAAAAACACGGTCACAAATCCAGACTCATAACTACAATCTTCACAATTTTTGTCGCATATGGGGAGGAAATCCACAACACGCTACGCAGTAATAAATGGAGCATTTGTAATGTTTAAATACCTTATTTTATTATTGCTTAGTAAAAGATGTTTTTTATAAAAAACATACTTTATTTACCCAATTTGAATCTAATGAATAGTTATTAAAATTGTATAAAAGTAGGCAACTGCACATATTTGCTATTTTCCTAACAAATAAATACACGATTTAGTAAAACCTGTTACAAATAGGTTTACCATGTGTCATTTAAAATATCTATTATTATATTCTGCACGAAAAAACAAGTACAATTTTCACGTAATAATATCATAATGATCTTAGGCGAAAGTCGTCCACTGCTAGGCATAGGCCTCCCCCGGGGATTTTTACAGCATTCGGTCTTGAGTTGACCTTGTTGATAAATTACTATTTATTAACGATATTAGACATTTTAACAAAGATCTTTTTTCATTAAAGTATGTATATTTAACTATATTTATACGTTATTATTATTAATAGCAACCCATATATATTCTACTGCTGGGTGTCCACACGGATGTCCTCCTCTATCAAGAGAGAGAGAAGGTTTAGGCCCTTATTTCACACAGGCTCGCGCTCTCGATGTTTTCCTTCACCGTAAAATCATTAGATTATTAGCCTACATACATATAAATGTATCTCATAAATTTCATAGCAATGGTGCGATTGCTTTTAAATTTATAAGATGTTGGTGATGTTGAGTAGATGTAAAAATGTTTTATAATTATATGCACTAAGTTAAATTATTATAATAACATTTCGAGAATACACAATATCGCCTATCTATTAATATTATGTATTATTGTGTAAATATCTATAATAATCATTTTATTTACATTTTTTTGTGGACACAGAGATTAAAAACTGTTATTGTTGATTTTGTACTGATAATTACGTAACATTATTGTGATAATTTCTAATTCATTCTCAATCTGCACTTATTGTAGATACGTCAAGTGTGACAACATTAATAAATAATAAATCTCTTAAAATATATTTAATATCGATTTTAACCTACAACCTTTTATATATATACATCTAAAACCAAAACCATTATGTGTGGTTGTGATTTTCAGCTCTCTTAATGATATCCCGACATAAAGTTGTGACAGCAGCCCTGCACCCAGACTTCCTCTTGGAACAACGCCACTCAATTCTGGGTCCTCTTTCCCTCTTCTTATGATATTTGTGGTTGTTTACCATCAGAAAATATCCCCTCGGTGTCTGCACCATAAAATCTAGAAATATATTTTGCAAAATTATTGGAGGTCGAAAGGAAAATCGATGAAACACACTGCAAGTATTCCAGTAAAATACTTGCAAAATCAAAACAAAACATTACAGTTATTCATAAAGACATTAAATTTGATCTTTAATTATTTATATTAATTTAACAATAATTAATAGGTAGCAATTAGCGCACCATATCTCTATCTATCCCAATAGGATAGAGGCGTGATTATATATATGTATGTACATAGGTGTATGTTCTTCTTCTTCGTCAACCACCCGCTGTTGGGTATAGGTCTCATAGGTGTATAGAAAGAAGAAAAATAAAATCAAGATATTATTTAATCTTATATAATTTACAAAAGGTTGGTCAGGCGTGAAATTGTAAACAACATAGTCTTTCAGTGTAAAAAGTTTTAAGGCATCTGGCACAACGCCAACGAATCCAATTGTGACATTTGATATATCGGAAAAGTTAATCAATACACTCTGGATTGTGCCTATTATTAATTATACAAAACAATTTGTTGACAATGGCCGTGCCTGGGGATTGGACGACATATAACTAGATATTTTAAAACCTTTGCTTTATCTGTCTACTTTTTAATGTAGGTACCCGCTTCTGGTTGTAACTATAATCTGTTTCTGACCTATTCTGTATTTGTCGACTTTTGGATTGGTAAACCCCGGTACAGCCAGCGTTATTCATTTCATATTTATATTATTTCTACTTTTTTACATTAAAATAGCAACAATATTTAAAAGGTTTTCTTTTTACCTTATTTAATAAGTTTTAACTCGAACTCAAACAGAAACCATCAGGCTTGAGGCTTGAGAAGTTTAAGCTGTTTAATAATAATTTATTAAGTATCGTAATGGCAGGATATATTACGAATAAAATTCTAATACTACAATAACAATAAGAAAAATAGATAATATTTAAATTAAAGATATTACCACATTGTTTTATCTACCTTACTACTACTACGCGTTGCACTATAGCCACAGCCAACTTATACCAGTAATATAAGTAAGTAAAATTAATATAAAAAACGGTTATATAATTAATATATTTATTTTATGAACCTCTGGTATTGCAAGTGACCATAGGCTTCGTTAACTGCTTAACATCAGGCGGGACGTATGCTTGTTTGTCGCCTAAGTATGTAGTATAAAAAACAGTGTTATAAACAGAAAATTTACACAACAATATAATTACTCATAACTTAAAAATACAAAACACCTCTATAATATATACCCTATAATAAAAAAAGTTTAAGAAAAGTTCGAAAGCTTGTCGGGAAAACAAGCCTTTGAATATTTTTTTTTAACTTTAATAATTTGGCCTATTGTATGGAAGTACCCTTCTGCCTTGAATTAATTCTTTATTACATTAGCTTATTGTTTATACATAGATATACTATACGGATATTTAGCTCGTATTGTGAACATATTAGCATATTCCCAGCTACGTTATTTTGCTTGATAGTAATATATTAATGATTATGCTCATCTCTACGTCTAATGATAGTACCATCAAAAGTGACAATATTGGCCTTACATCCCAATATTTTTCGTTTAGAACACCTCCATTCTAATTTTAAACCATTTTGTCTCTCTTTTAAAAACTTATATCCATTCGATACCAATATTTGATATCCTTTCGTTGATGTTGAATAATATTCTGAAAATACATATCAATTTAGATAAACAACTCATAATATATCAATTAATACGCGCTCATAACCAGATGCACTCACTGTTAGGTAAATGATAGGCGGGTTCAGCAACCAAGGGCGCGGTAACTCTAGATAAATTACAACATAGTAGAATTTCATTTGAGCATCTCCGTGCTTTGTAGGGTTTGTGCGTTAAAATCTGGTTACGACTGTTAACAGTCATTGCATCACGACAGAGACCTAAATATGTGCGATCCTAATAACTCTGTCATTAGGTTGGCCAGTAACCATATTACCTATAGCTTAAGTCACTTGCCACGAATGAGAGTGACAATCAGCAACATTATTTTGGCATCACTGATACTATTCTGATAATTAATGATATTGATTGGCACAATTACAGATAAAACGTTAAGATTACCATCTGTAAGTATATATTTTTAATTTATCAATGTTAGTCCAAACATTGTCAGTTGCGTACGTTTTCGATAAACTACAGGCACTTTATGTACGTAGAAATTGATAAATAAATAAGTTGAAAAACATAATTAGTTGGTTCCATACGTGGCGGACATAAAAAATATATTGTGTAATACAGCTGTAATTATTAAAACTCACAAGTAAACTTAACATTTTTATTTAGTCATCTAGTTCTTATTCACAATTAATAAATATAAATTTTGGCATCGTTGAAGAACATGATATTGTGTTTGCAGCTACAATGTTTCAGACCACACTGCATTATAATAATGCAAAAACATGTTTAGAATAAATGACGCAAGGCAAAGTAGCTATTTTAATGATCTCAGGCGTTTATTTATGATCTATTTGGCTTTCACATGAAAGTATAGTTAATTTATGTCACATTATATAAGTTCATAAGAAGGGTAGGTGGAGCAATAGACGGGTCAACCGATAGTAAGCAACAAATGCATGCTGCAAAAAGTAAACTTCCTTATTTTAATGATTATGTTCTACTTTACGCCTTATGACAATACCATCAAAAGTAATTATACTGGCCTTGCATCCAAGTATTTTTCGTTTACAGCATCTCCATTCTGATTTCAAGCCAGTTTGTCTCTGTCTCAAGAATTTATATCCATTTGATATAATTATTTGGTATCCTCGTCGAGACATTGAATAGTATTCTAAAAAAACAAGACAATTGAGTGAAACTACACATTGATATATTTAAAAACAAAAGCGTTTTGCCTTTTATCCTTCTAACCAAATGTGGCGGGTAATCTCAACGGAGACTCATCATCTACGCGGGTGATATTATTATTCCCAAGTGTGCGCAAACACAGATGCATTGCCTATTCCCTTACTGTTTCAGCCCGGTGTGATAGCTATCCAACACCACCGGAGAGGGATCAAGCGTAGTACCTATGGATTTATGTCCTTTTCGAGGCATGAGGATCGTAACGTGTAAGCATCGCCATTTTGTATACAGTAAAGTAATTGACTACTTGTCAGAGTATTGATGTAGGTAATACGAGGATGGGTCTTTAAGTGATAATTAAACAGTCATTAACAAGCAAACAAGCTTCACCGTAGAGTTAGACTAAGTTCATAATCGTTTAAAATGCGAAGAGATCGTACTTAAATGCGTACCTGCCTACAATGAAAAAAAAAACAAAAGATTTTTTATTAATAAAATTCATCCGCATCAAGATGGCGGGATCAAGCTTCCGATTCAAAATTATCCATTAAAGCGAATTCAAACTCGCCATCTTGATGCTCACGAGTAAATCTTTAACAAAATATATTTCATTAATTTGATATTTTCGATTCTATGGTGTTATAGTTTTGGTTACATGTTACTATACCATAATACAAATATGAAGAAACGGTTTTTTTTCCCCTTAAAAATGACTCAAGCACTAAGGAATCGGAGCATACTACCTGTTAGCAAGGGGTTGTGTCAGCTTGTGACCACGGTCGAAACGTAAAGCCATCTTAAGTTGCAAAATGTTCAATGGCGTAAACATATAATATTGTTTATCATACAATGCGAAAGTTTAAAAGACCCTGACACGGAGTCACTTTTGTAAAAGATAAATAATGAGTGTTAGAAGAGATAAAATAAAAAGCTCAACAGTGTAGATTCATATTTTATATACGAATAGTCCAATACTTCAGAATCACAAACAAACCACACACATTATAATAATTAAAGGTGTCAAAACGCCTGATTATACTTATTAAATTTTGACATTATTAAGATAATAAATGTTTTGACATTTTTATTTAGTTGAGGCAGTAAATTTAATAAAGTAAAATAAATAACACCTACTGACGCAGTTATAGGATACTCATTTGATGAAATTTTTAGGTAACGATTTTTAAATATTTCTAAATTTTTTTTGAAAATGCTTTTAATATATTTTTATAAATAAAATAAAACCGGTTCTAACTTATTTTTTACACTAATAATAAATATAAATATATTTACTTAAATTATTTAAATACAATATTATTTACATTTGTCACTCAATCATCTTACACTTTAAAATAAATAAATGTAATTATTTACATTAAATGTATATGACATAATTATTATCGTTGTATTGGGTATTGTTACGGTTAGCCAAACGTTACACGAAATGTTCTTATCAATGGTGACAGCGACACGACTTGGTCGACATCATAATTTCAATTATTATGTTAAGAGCGTATTCACACTTTTCAGTAAAATAAGCAAAAATACGCAGTTTTCTAAGTGATAATTCTCAGCTATGAACTGATGCAGGTTTCAATTTCCAAGGTTTAGTTATAGATATGTCGTTGACAAAGGGGCTAACTATAGTCAAAGTCTACTAACGTGGTTGGTTATTTTTTAAATAATTATTTTCCAACACACGAATTCGTAATGGCGCAATTCGGGGCATCGCAGACAGCATATTTTGAAGAATTGGTTATACCTATTACTTTGAAACATATATGTAAGTACTAAGCATATAGTCTACAAGTGATTTTTTAATGAATAATTTGCGATTTTATAAGGTTTAGAGAACAACAAACATATTTATCCAACAATAATTCGTCAAAAATCGCGTGTTATAAAACATGCAGCCAACTTTAAATTAATAAAATAAAGTATAAAAATACTTCACCTTATCAAAATATAGTGCTTTATCTTGAAAATAAAATATATTTCTGATTAATTCATAGTATATTTTTTTTGTTATATGTGATCAAACATAACGGATAAAACTCGCAAGTTCGCAACACTGACATGATGCATGATTCAGTGCCGCGCGTGCGCCTTTAGAGGAAGGACCTATGTCGCTCGCGCTCCTGGGCGCCGAACCTCAGTTTACGTAATTTATTAGATATCGTCAACAGTGGGTACAGTACTCGTATCATACTAATGTTATTATTTTACTACTGATAATCTTATACGGTCATACTTTTGTCAAATAATTGAATGATTTATGTTTAGAATGTGATTTTAACGTTAGGCTCAGTGGTGGATGTGTGTGACTGCTGATCACGAGGTCACGAGGTCCCGGGTTCGATTCCCGGGTCGGGCAAATAAAATGAAATGAAATAAAATAAAATAGAATAAAATGGAAAAAAAATGGAATAAATTGGAATAAAATAGAAAAAATGGAATAAAATGAAAAAAAATGGAATAAAATAGAAAAAATGGAATAAAATAGAATAAATAGAAAAAATGGAATAAAATGGAAAAAAAATGGAATAAAATAGAATAAATAGAAAAAATGGAATAAAATGGAAAAAAAATGGAATAAATTGGAATAAAATGGAAAAAAATGGAATAAATTGGAATAAAATAGAAAAAATGGAATAAAATGAAAAAAAATGGAATAAAATAGAAAAAATGGAATAAAATGAAAAAAAATGGAATAAAATAGAAAAAATGGAATAAAATAGAATAAATAGAAAAAATGGAATAAAATGGAAAAAAAATGGAATAAATTGGAATAAATTGGAATAAAATGGAAAAAAATGGAATAAATTGGAATAAAATAGAAAAAATGGAATAAAATAGAATAAATAGAAAAAATGGAATAAAATGGAAAAAAAATGGTATAAAATAGAATAAATAGAAAAAATGGAATAAAATGGAAAAAAATGGAAAAAAAATGGAATAAATTGGAATAAAATAGAAAAAATGGAATAAAATGGAATAAAATAGAAAAAATAGAAAAAATGGAATAAAATGGAATAAAATGGAAAAAAATGGCATAAATTGGAATAAAATAGAAAAAATTGAATATAATGGAATAAAATAGAATAAATAGAAAAAATGGAATAAAATGAAAAAAAATGGAATAAATTGGAATAAAATAGAAAAAATGGAATAAAATACGAGGTCCCGGGTTCGATTCCCGGCCCGGGAATCGAACCCGGGACCTCGTGACCTCGTGATCAGCAGTCACACACATCCAACACTGAGCCTTACGTTAAAATCACATTCTAATTCTGTTAAATATACATATGTAGTCGCGTGTGTAGCAAATAAAATAAAATCTTTATGTATCAAAAAAGGTATCTAACCTATGAATTTGATCGTATTTTGAGTTAAATATATGTGTGTAGCGTCGCGTGTGTAGCATAATGCAATATCATATTGGGTTTTTCTAAAATAAAATAAAATAAGTAAAATAAAATAAAAAATAAAATTAAAATAATAAAATAAAATAATAATGATGATAAGCAGTTACCGTAGCCTATGGACGCTTGCAATACCAAAGGTATCACTTGCGTGTTGCTGACCCATTTTTTTAACACCAGGGCTTTATGATGGAGTATCCCTGGGATAGGAAACGTTTCTTCCAAAACGCAGGAGTACTCACACATAAGATCACAACTACACCGCTGTGTGTAGTAATTTAGGTGAAGGTTTGGGCTCTCCTCGCTGATGAATCGCCGGAATTAGTACGTCTAACACTTTTATAACAATTTTGTTTATATTTATATATTTTATGTAAGTAGTATATTTATTTTATATATTATATATACCGCAGCATATATATTCATTATATTTTTTTTAGATGTTGTTGAATCTATATCCTTATCTTAAATTTGTTTCTTTGTTTTATCCATTTTTTTTTGTTTTTGAGTGCACCTACTATGTTCATCTCTGTATCACCCAAGGTCAACTGGTAGAGAATGCCTATGGCATTAAGTCTGCCTGTCTGTGTGCGATTGTGCATAAAGTTTTAAATAAATAAATAATTTGGCTGTGGTGTATTAATATTATGATCTTTTTTTGTTTTTTGTACCTACCTACCTAGCCTACAAAACACCACCACTACCTACTACTTTTTTGTAGGCTAGGTATCATGTTATGGCATTAGTTTCCACCCACGGCTTCACCTGCACTAACAACCCCAGGCAGAAACAAGCAAGAAAAAGGTCCATAGGTACTTAGGTACATCAATTCATCCAAACATTCGCATTTATAATAATAATAATATGTATTAGAATAGATATGGTATGCCAAAGTGTTCCTTTACTACTCTAATAATAACATATTCTACAAATTTACAATACAAATACCTATTATAACACCAAAAATCTTACCGTAATATAACAATAAAGTTTACGCGGCCCTGCACTGTGCCGAACATACTTCACGAACAATGTATGTGTGCGAGGATCACGCACACACGCGCACTCGCCACGCGCACGCGGCCGGTCGACCGATAATTACCTAATCTGTAGCTGCGCTATTTTGTGAATACGCTCTTAAATAAATCTTTGTTACAAAACTGATAAGTAAAAAGCTTGTAGCAATAGGTTCGGCAACTTAAACTATCTAGTCCACATGTGCAGTCAAATGTTTATTGATTGATTTTGACACATCACGACACATTGAGGTAAAGCAGTGTGGTAACGGCTTTATATTTCCTCATTAATGACATAATTAGCGTGTCATTAGACGGACGTTCTAATAAGTACATTGGTACCCACAAACTATGTTGATCATCGCATTGATTATAATTTATTGTTATTTTTTAATTATTATCTATAGCAAGATGGAAATTAATAAATTAATCTTATGGTGAAAGCATAAATAAACCCTGCACAGACCGTGACATTTACATATGTATAGGTATCCGTTGTTTGAAAAAAAACAAGATTTCTTACTATTTACATCACTTGTAGGTATTATTGCTGAATGCTCGTGTCGGAAGTGAATTTATGTAAATTTTAATAAGTGAGTTTATGTAAATAAATGCTAATATGAGATTCTAAACCACAACTTTAGTGTGAATTTGCCTTTGGGCTATCGCCAGCATTATGCATCAGATAAACCGTATTAGGTATTACACAACACTGCTATGCGGTAACGCATCGCGACGATGTACCATTTGAATTTGTAGTAATAGTAGATTGTGGCGATGCGATATTGCAACGAGCCCTAAGAAGATGCTACAATGAGCGAATAGCCCACGTCTTGATACTTCCAGCTATTTCTATTAATTATTCTTATAACCGTTAGAACCTTTCTTAATGATTATGATCAGCTCGCACTCGCAGGATAATGTTATCGATGGTCATGACGAAAGCTTGGCAGCCCCTCGTCTTGTTCTGACACCGCCACCTGGTTTTCGGACCCTCGTTCTGATGAACAGTATAACGATATCCAGCAATATCCAAACAACGTTTCCCGTTTCCTGTGAAGCCAAAGTATGCTGAAAATTTCAGAAATATGTTTTTAATTCATCAAGTAATTTAGGCAAGTAATTTGGAATCCTATTTTTTGCGATGTTAGGTCTATATTAATACCAACTGGAATTTAACATGAATTTTGATTATGTTAAATATTACAGATTTCTGAGAGATCGATCATTTAAAAATTTATTATTAATTACAATGCAGACATGCAGAAAGCCATCCTATAACGGGTTAATTCACGATAATTGCATGCATCAAATCACACACGATTTACAAAATACTTAAAATAATTTCCTAGGTATGTAATAGCTTCAAGCCTGGCTTACTTGTTGGATGGTTTTAGGGTTAGATAGTACAGAGTTTAAACAGAGTTAAAATTACCTACAGGTATAATTTTGTCTATGTTTTTATTATTAGCATGAAGACTTTGATATATTAGTAAAATGATGGTGAGGTTTTAGCTGGGATTGGGCTTATTGGACGTCGATACGCAGATTCACAAATAATTATTCCAAATTTGGTTATAATCTGTGCTTGCGATTTAAATACAAACCCCAAACTCAAACCCTCTCAATAAATTAAAAAAAAACACTCCCTGCGTTACAGGGATTAACCCTAAGACCAAGTATTATAACAAAATCAATATCATAAGTTTTATACAATCAGTTTCAAATAAAAGGCGCACGTTCAAGTAAAGCGGTGGGTGATAGACTAATGATGAGATTGGAAATTGGGATCATGATTAAAGGGTGGCGGCCGGCTGCCTGGCGGGCTTATCCGACTAATTGCCGTGCAACCATTTCAGCTTAGTTGGAGGGTCGAATACTAGTATAGTGCAACAGACAAAAAACTAAACACCCTCTTTCTAATATGATATTTACGCAAGACTGAAGTACTGCGCGGATATATTTGTAAATGGTTCTAGTTATACAAAAATGAGTCAAGCCACTCTTTATTTTTAACAAATTAATTTACTCTTGTTATTATTTGATTTCAAAAGATACACAGTAGTAGTAGACACTAATGAATTTGATAAAATCCTTACTAATATTATAAATGTGAAAGTTTGTAAGTATGGATGGATGGATACTACTAAACGGATCTGGATGAAATTTGGCACAGAGATAGATTATGGCCTGAAATAACACATAGGCTACTTTTTACAGCGATAACCGACATCCACGCGGGCGGAGCCGCAGGCAACAGCTAGTATTCTATATAATATTGTTAGATATTCAGTTTGTATCTGCGAATGACTCGATTTAACTTGGCCAATTGATTCTAATCTATCAAAATATGATGTTTTAGTTGCACTATATTACATAAAACTATTAATTGAAACTGACACAAAATTGTATCTATCCAGTAAAAGGCTGAATTGTAATCAGCTCTTTGCTCTATCATCGTCGGCAACAAATTGCTAAAACAACGTTGTCTCGATTTCTTGTTTCTTTTTATACTACTTGTGTGGCAAACAATCATATGGCCCGCCTGATATATACTTGGGATAGGCACATGTTTTTGTCAAAACGTATTTGATCTTTTTGACTGATTTCGATTTCCTAATATTAACTTTTTGACGTAAATTAATAATAAATCGTTGTGTATTAGTGTGTTGGATCATTTTGGCATAATTAGGTCCAAGTGAATCGTATAACAAAAACCTGATCAGCGCTTACATTATAATTACCTATTCAAAATAGTATAATTGTGTCGAGCCCCTCAAACGTGCAAAAAGGTACGAACCCTAACGTCACAATAGAGACATTCAGCCAAATAATAATAAGCAGCTTGATAAAATCTGTGCAAACTGGTCTTGATTGTAGGTAGGTAGCAGATGTGCATTTTTTATTCCCGTTTGTACCTATATTAAAATGCACATCTGCTACTTAGTAGGTACCTGGAGTATTTAGATTTAGTCGTGCTCCCTATTACAAAGTCAAAAGTTTTATTTATTTGATCGGGTATCATTTGCTTAGATATTATTAACATCTCTCAATTTATTGGAGTATATATAGGTATGTATATTGGGATGTAAATAGTTTTACCAGGTTTTCATAAATAACCTAAAAAATATTATTGTTGCAAATTAAAAGAGACTGCTAAAGATATCTGTTCTTCTTCTTATCTAGTGGTTAGTGGTAACCTGGTTACAGGGTTGTTCAGATCTCTGTCGGGATGAAATATCAATAAGCGGTTTTTGTAGCTTATGCTGCTAGTCATTTACCTATTAGCGAGTGCACTTGTCTATGAAAACTATTAAATGTAATGCAAACATTTTAAAGTAAAAAGTTCTTACCTACTACCGGTAGTAGGTAGAGAAATGTTTGTTTATCTAACCAAAAATGTCTAATTAATCATTAGTGATTATAATAATAATAGGCACCCATATATGATACCACTGCCGGGCTCGGGTATAATCTCCTCTATTAAGAGAGTAGGAGGTTGGTGGATCAGATATCCATAGAATTTCTTCTAAGACATGGTGGTTTCTACACAAGGTATTCCTTCACCGATAGCAGGCATTAAATTATATAAAGAAAGATAAGCTACCTTCATACGGAGCGGCGCTGGCGCGTGGCGCGGCGTTCTGTTTTGTTACCATGTTTTGATGCGTACGTGCTCATAGGTGTCAAGTATAAAATCGATAGATGATACGAAGAGGAATAATACAGAAAGAGATAGTGATAGATTAAATGTAGCGACTTAGCTTTTTTTCACGACAACAATATTTGCGCGCTAATGCGATATCTACATATTTCTTACCATGTTATCAGTGATTAGTACGAATAAGCTCCACAAAGCGAAATACACATTAGTACTACCCGTCGGCATTGAACTCACATTATGTGTGTTATAGTAATTTATTATACAATATCACAATAATGTATAACACAGTAACGTTATTTTTTGACTCAAGTGGCCTTTTTTGATCACATTTTGTACAAGTTTTACCGTTTGCTTCTTTAAAAAATATAATATAATAGGGGTCGCCCGCGACTTCGTCCGCGTGTTAATTTGGAACGTATAATTTTTCCCGATTTTGCAACATATCTCACTACTGCTCTGCTCCTATAGATCATAGCGCGATGTTATATAGGCTATAGACTTCCTGGATGAATGCACTATTTAACAAAAAAATATTTTTTCTTATCGACCCAGTACTTTTTGAGATTAGCGCGTTCAACCAAACAAACAAACTCTTCAGCTTTATAACATTAGTAATATATACAGATGAATTGAAAACCTCCTCTATTTTCAAAGTCGGTTTAAAACGTTACATTCAAGGATAAAATGCACGATGAATATAATTCAAATTCTAAGTAATCCGAGGCGTAAAAGGGTTAGCTTATATATAGTAACACTAAACTCAGATACATTCGTTACTTGCATCTGCCAAATACCGGCGACCCCTCGCGAGTTAAGAGACCGACTGAGTTTTAAATCCCCTGTTATTATTTTCTAAATGAATAATAATTGCATGAACACCTGCAGAGTTGCCCTACTCACCAGGTACGATCGGCCAAATTGGCGCTCGACCATTTTTACAATATTTATTAAATAGAATGTGATCTCCAAAAAATAGAGTGGAGCAGTAAAATATTTTTTTTTTTTAGTTACGCAATTTTATCCGTTACTCGTTAAAATCACTATGTTAAAAGTGATCGATATCCAACTTGGCCGATCGTACCTACTCGTATTATAAACTGCACATTTTTTAGTTTTATTAGTTTTCTTTACCTATATTATAAATAATGGTAATAAAAGGACAGTAGGTAAAAAATATGCCTCGGTAGTCCAGTGGCCGCAGTATGCGCCTGCTGTGCACGAGGTTGTGGGTTCGATTCCCACACAGGACATAACTTTGTGTGACCTATAAAGAATAGTTCTGAGTCTGGGTGTAATTTGTGTCCGTTAATTGTATGTTTGTAAAGTCCCCCGCGACACAGAGCTTGTTCTCTAGTGCGGGAGTTTATTTTTTTTTTTTTTAAAAGGGTAGAATCGTGCCCAAATATATATAAATATAGTCCACCATTTTATCATTGCAAACAAAATTGTACGCTTAATTTTCAAGTAGTCAATAATAAATCAAACTTGTTTTTTTTATACCACTTGGAAGGCCAAAAAGGATAAAGCCCGCCTGATGGACCCGTACAACACCAGGGGTTATCAGTCACGGGTTGTCGACCCTATAAAAACCTTGAACTGTTCTCTTGAAGAACCCCATACTAAACAAATATCGTATGTAGATCAATTAGAAATACAACTTTTAATTTTTCACTTTTTATTATTTTATAAAATTTGCAAATTATTTTATAAAACTAATGTTTTATATTACATATAAACAATTCTAGGTTCGTATCACAGAATTAGGAGCTAATAAAATACTGTGACGTAGACCCGTACACATCTTAAAAGACTTTAGGTTTTATAAAGATATTTTTTCCAGTTTACAATCGTCACAAAATAAGAAGCCCGTTCTGACATTTCATGGGCTCTGTTAAGCTTATCTTTAATTAATGAACGTAGGTACTACCACGAAATCGAAACCTCGAATACTTTTAAACACTTACCGCTTTATTAATAAATGTGGTGTAGGTGTAGCGACTAAATAGTTACACCATGCTTTGTCCTCTTTTTTCGTATGTCAAATTACTGATAACAGAATGAGAGATTATCTAATAAAAATAAACCTATTCAATTACACGTTTAATAACGTGATTAGATATTTCGTTATTTGTGAACCAGGAGAATAAATATATCGTAAAAAGCATAACATTTTAGTTTAATAACATCTCTAGTAATATCGTGATGAGAAATGGGGAAACGGGTTTAATATTTTGTGAGGACTATCATGACTGTAGTCAATATTACGAAAATTCAACACAGTTCTACTTACCATTGACTGTCATCTTTACCAACAGAAAACAGAAATACGGCATGGCAATCCCAATACTGGTTTTGTATTGGGATCTCAATGGTAAAAGTAAAAATCAGTCAAAATATATACTTAGATAATAAAATTATGAACAATCATTTGTATGGGTACCTCTGACCCTTACAATTTTGTTGCCAATAGTAAGTACAGTGGCTGCGCATCCATTAAGTCTTCTACGACACATCCAATATATACGCTCACCGCAAACTTTGTTTCTGACGAATGAATAATTATCTAATAATAGCTTCATGGATCCGCGTGGCGTGGGTATTATCACAGCTTCTAAAATAACAGTTCATTTAATTTTTATTCTAGTCCTTATGATGCAAGGGTAAATAAACTTAGGGTCAGTGTAGGTAGACGAAAGGCACCGCGGTAGTAGGTTGCAGAGTACACGGATTAGCGGAGAGGTCTGCAGCAATCTCGCAACAGCCGCTACCAATCTAGCGCTTGTGGAAATGATACGAAAAGCGTTTTTTTAAAGCATTTCAGTCATCGCCAGTTGCAGCTATATAGTATACAAAAGTGAATAATGTTGGTCATTCACGATCGGAGTAATTTTGTAGAAACATCAACAGATGAAAGTGATAAAAACTAAATAATCGAATCAATTGTAACCCTTTAAAGCATGTTTTTTTTTCTTCTCAAGATTATTAATGCAGTGTTGCATGTTATTTCAAATCAGGAACAACATGTAAACTACATAAGTCATAACATCATTGAGTTGTGACCAATGAACAATGATCCAAAGAACATAGCAATGTCAAAAGTTTATATAAATACTTTTTGAAGAAAATGCATTTAAATTGACGTAGTCCGTTCGACGAAAGTTTAGTAACCATGTTACAACAAAAACAGTACAGTTATTAGGGTGTATGAAATTGAGTAAAACAATTACGGTCTTTATTCAGGCACAAATAACATTTACACTTTTGGCAACATATTTGGGATTTTTGTTTACATTCCACCATCTTACACCTTTGCCGATCAGACTTCCATTCGGGCCAGTGGTTAAACCCATCCCCGGCTACTTCGATTGGAGGCATAACTAGGCGTTGTCGTTTTTTTACTTGAATGGTATTCTCAATATCTTGGTTTCGTCGTGGACGTCCTCTTTTACGTGTAGTAGGTGTAGAAACCATTACATCTTGAAAAAAATAATAACACATTAATGCATGTTGTTTCATATTTAGCACGAACTTAAACTAGGTACAATACATATATTCATGTAGTTACCTATTTTTCTTGCCATAAATGTGTTGAGGATCCATTTTTTCTATGTCAAAATTCAGTTACTTTTTTATGCTTATTTTGCAAACTAACAATAGTGTATAGTGGTGGTATCGCCTATTTTACCGACCAAATATGTTGACAAAACAGTACAATAAAACTGTTATCTGTTGGTGTTTCGATTAAATAGACCATGAACTAATATATTAGTGACGAATAAAATACAAAGATAGCATCACTATTCCTCTGCAACGAAGTGTGTGTTAAATGCCCTATATGCACTGTATGCGGTAAAGGGTTTAACAATCGCGTGAATGCCTGATTCGTAGGTTCAAGTTTATTCGTCTGAAAGCAAAACATCGAGCTTGACACTTAACCTTCACTTTACCAGTCTTTATTGACCCTAAATTATATTTACAAGTATTTTAAAATGTTCGACTATTCATACACTATTTACGCTAAATATTCGAATTTACCTAAAAGCTATATAACATACTTACAATAACCAAATAAATATACCTTATTTCAATAAATTTAAATAAGAGCGCATCATAATAACTTTATATTTTATTAAATAACAATCATAACTATAATATATCTATATTATGACTACAGCATATGAAGGCTAAAACTAAAAGCTATTTGAAATTCAATGTTCCTAAGTATTTGTTATGTTGAACCATTGAAGTTGACTCCTGCGGCGTTGTAGCACTTAAAATATTTTCCAATCGATATCGATAAATTTTGGTATGGCTATCATAAAGACCTTTGATATAGCCTTTTTATTTAAGCAACGAGTTCGAGGAACATCCAGAGGATATGGTAGTTGCCCTATTCTCTGACCTACTGGGTATTTATAATTAAAAAGTCCTTTTCCCCCCTCTTTCTAGGCTTCTCAGTTTGTTTTCCGTCTAGAACAATGTCAACACTTCATTCAATGATTGGTATGGTCACCTTTGATCTTCAGTATGTATGAGCCAACCGTGTGTACTTTCACTTTGCAACCGTAAATTTTCCTACGACATGTCCAGTAAGCATTTTTATTCCGCACCTTATTTCTTATATATATTTCGTCATTGAACAAAAGTTTCTTGCCGCCCCTCGATGAAGAGACAAAAACAGCAGCTGAAAGCAGCAAATGTAATTGTGAATGTACAATAATTAATTTGTCTTTTAATTAAGTGAATGGAAGAAGGAAAGGGAGGCCTTTGCACTGCAGTGGGGCAATACAGGCTGAAAATAATAAAAATAATTTGCCCCAATTATTGGAAGACAGACGCAGCGTGGCCAGAACTAGAACAACATGGATCGACGACCTGACGAAGCCTGTGTCTGGTAGTAGACGTCTTGCGGTTAAGGTGATGTAGATAAAGATGTCATTCAATTCAAAACAAATAAGGTTTTATTAAATTTAATATGTAACACTCATAAATTAATTTGGTCATCAGATTAGGCACGGATCTTTAAAAAAAAACATTGATAAATTAATTTAAATATATCATAAATGTAATTGGTGTACTATTAAGAGATTTCTACTTATATATAATTTATATGTAATAAACATAATATGTAGATAGTAGAAACATTTTAAATCAACATTCATTTAAATTTAAAAAAAATCAAGTTTAGCAATAACATTCATAATGCAGTTAGCCCATACAAGCTTTAATCGGAGACAATCAAAGATGGCAACCTCAATCGTTTATTTAACACAAAATATTAAATTACTTACAAGACAATAAATAAATTTACATATAAAACAGCGTCCTCATGTTGCGACATTGGGTATAATACAGTATATTAAAAAAATACGGGGATCTGATCCAAATTTATTATTAATATAACAACTTATTATTGTATTTTCTAATTACTAGCTTTCACTCTCGGCTTGACCTGTGTAATACCTATATCAAAATGATTATAGCGATCCTCTCTTACGATTGGTATTGTAAACACTTTTGCCCTGGTGTATAAATTATACACTAACGGATCCACAAACTGAAAAGACTCTCAAATTCAAATATTCAGCTAATATTCAAATATATTCATATAACAAGTGTTAAAGTCGCTGCCTACCCCTCTACGAAACTGACACAGGCTAGTGAATTGTCCATTTTTATTTTGCTTCAGTTTGTTTCTGTCAGTTTATGTATATTCGTGATATGTTATGGGTTGTCACCCGAAATGATGAGTTGTAACATCTGAATAAAGCTTTTAATATCAACAATTCAAATATATTTCTATTTAAATTATCTACATCATTATTTGTTAACTTTATTTCTATGAAATACATAATTAGTTGGTATACGTAGATAAGTTCATTTAATTTTATAGTAGTGTGTGTTAAACGTAATTTAATAAAATTAATTAATTTGAATACAAAAATATATTCCAATATACATAGAATTGTACCTACTTACCTGTGTGAAATAATATCTGTATCATAAATGTAATTGGTGTACAATAAAGAGTTTTTCATCTACATATGTATATAATATCTATCCCTTAAAATACTGTCCAGTATCTCATTTATCTAATGACAAACGACGAGAAATAAACATTATATATTTATTAACATTTGTACGTATACATAGTTGGAGTTAGAGTTTGATATGCTAGCATTTCAAATGACATCATAACATGTTAATTCCTTAAAAAGACAACTGCCTCAAATGATCAAACTCTAAGCAAACAAAAAACGGTTTTGTTCCGTGTGGAGATCGAACCTACAACACTCGGCGTGGTGTTGGTGGCGAAGTGACCACCGCAAGACTACATTTGCACTAAGTATAGGTATGGAGTTTTATACACAGCCATAAAAATAACTTTATAGACGGACGTCTGTAGACTTATTTGTATGGCCGAAAAATACCGGACGGTATTAGGGGCAATTTTTCGTGTGTACTCCCTTCACGCTGACGATTTCCTTGCCGACGGTGACAACAGTACCTGTGCATCCATGAGCCCGACGACGACATACCCAGTAGGAGTTATCACCCCGTGCTTTGTTCCTTACGAATGAATATCCATTTAGCACTAACTTCATCGATCCTCGAGGCGTTGGTACCAAAATAGCTTCTAAAAACATAAAAAATAATAACATTAATCTAGCAATCACATTCAGCGACACAAGTAAATATATATAAGGTATTTTATACCTACCTAACTAAACTGCTATTCTTTGTGTAATTTTATTTTGCTTTTTATCGAGACTTACCGAACACACTATAGCCGGAATCGGACCTAGCCTACTGAAAGAACCTCATGGTATAAGGCGAATAAAAATGATTAAATTTGTTGTTATTAGTGTTAAAGATTTCTTTTTTAATTAAACCGACTTCAAAAAGCTAAAAGTAACTGAATACAGATTGAAGTCAGTTTTTTTAAAATCTATTTATAGTGATAAAATAAAAGTAAAAAAATATATGAAATAAAAGCTTTGTCAATACCGATAACATTTGTGGGTTGCCCTCAATTTCCCTGAAATTCCATCATTAGACCCGGATTTGGCGCCAATAAGACCACCTACTCTTTCAAATAAAAAAAAGAATTTTGAGAATCGGTCCACAAATGGCGGACAAATCGGTACATACATAAAAAATAAATATATACAGTCGAACATAGAACCTCCTCCTTTTTTGAAGTCGGTTAATAAAAAGGTTCTTATTATTTTGTTTGGGCTTTATTTATGTATTTTTGTCGGACAAATGTACATATTCAAGGGTAATCCATTTGTTTTTTAAGCTCCTTGGCATATGCCATGGGTCACTTTTGATCCTCTGTAACCTTCGACTTCGGCTATTCGAATCTCCATTATTTTTTAGTTTCTCAATTTGTCACTCGAACCTGCATAAAATTGTTTTATATTTTTTCTGTTTAACAAAGTAATAAAACAATACTTTAAACTTATATAGCCAGCATTCGCTGTTTGTAAACGATCCGCGGGAAGGGCGCCGTAACCCTAGAATATAGATGACATAGTGGTATTTTATCTGAGCATATCCGTGCTGAGGAAGCTAAAAGTCGGTCCCGACAATTAACAGTCGTCAGGTCACGACTGAGGCCTAATATGGGTGATAAGAAGAAGTTTTTCATTATCTTCAACTAAAAAAATCTTTTATACATTTCCGCTGAGCCATTAGTTTATATCTGAATTGGCGGTTTCTTTGCTTCGTAAGCCACTCGGCATATTTCACAGGATCATTTCTGATCCTTTCCATCCTGCATCGCTCGGCCATTCTTTTTTTCTCCAGTCTTTGTTCCTTAGTTTGCTTGGTTCGTTGTTTTTGGACTAAAAAGTAAAAATAACACTTGAAAGGAAAAAAACAATGTCAACTATCACGATTTGCCTAGGTGGTGCAGTGTTAAAATCTCAGTGTTGAGTAAAATGGTATCAGGATTTTTGGTCGAGAAATGTTCAATATCTGCGCAACAAGCGTACAGTTCACCTGGTAGTAAGCGGTTAACATAGCCTATGAACGCTTGCAATACCAGGAGTTTCATTTTAGCACTCGCACTGTGCGGACCCCAATGATATACTGTGACGATTTGAAGATAAATATCAATGAAAACAATAGACTTTTAAATTAAAACCTATCCCTTGAATACTCTTACTCTTGGCTCTTGATCATACAATTAGCCAATTGGTTAGAGATTGATTCAATCATTTTCTTTTATCTTCATCTTAAAATATTATACGTCACAGTACCCATATAAGTTAGTACACTAAAGTTAGTATCTAATTAATATATTACCAGAAATATTAGTTTAGCAGAAATAGCTTACTAGTATTGATTAGCAGTTATTAGAAGAAGTTTAGTAGGTAACCAATGTTATTCCAACATTCTAAATAAAACGCCAATGTTAGAGTACAAGATTATTATAGCATTAGTAAATTTATTATTCATAGCATTAGAGCATAGAGTTTAATCAGATGAAGCAAACACCTATCCTCACAAACTTTTACGATTAAAATATTAGTAGGATTATTATAATATATTAGATATATGCATAACACACTATTACAAAAGTGTATATAGTATGTATTATGAAACCTTTTTGTATACAAATTAGAAGATTTTAATATTACGGGTGCTACACATACTGTGCTATTGATCTAAAGTACAAAAAATGTTTCAAATATAATATGATTAAAAACTCGCCTATAAAACCATTTTTTACAGTAACCTTTATAAATGGCACGGCACATTCAGTATATCAATATATTTTAAAAGATAATTTCATATCTTTTTATAGGCGAATTTTGTTTATAATAGAAAATGACTACTATACATAATTATACAAACTACACAAGAATAATATTAAAAACGAATTTAAATTAATTCCACATTTTAGTTTACTACTACAGCATTTATTAATTACTCGGATTATGGTTTTATTTCAATGCCATGTAGAGTTTAAATGATTTAGTTGTTATATACGTTTTTCAATAAATTATCTTTGGCTTAATATTTGTGATAATTTTAAATCACAATTTGGTTATAAGCACTTCGTCTTTAATATTTATATTGATTAGAAATTATTAGAAGAATTTTAGTAGGTAACCAACGTTATTCCAACATTTTAAATAAAACGCCAATGTTAGGGTACAATTCGTCAAATTAATACTAAAGAATGCAACAAAATTTTAGTGACGATCGTTACGATGCCGTTTAGCTGAGCTTCTTCCTAAATTTGTTTGCTTTACAAGGTCTCGCCACTGAGACATTTTTATATTGTAATTTACTTACAGAATCATTTTTTGTGATATTCTTACTCGATGAGGAAGGGTTTGACTAAATTTCCACAAATGCGTTTTCGTTTTAATCTTTATCTCACCGTTTAACTGAACTTCTTGTCATTTTAAATATTTCTGCGTTTAGAAAACGACTGGACCTGGGCCTGGTGTTTGCCTTAGTTTCTAAAACGGTTATTACACAGCGAAGAATCATGTTTATAAGAAGTGGAAGGCTTTGGGTGAGAGTCCGTATTCTGGTCTTGAACAGAATGTCTTGGCCGAGTTGGTGGCCTCCTCATTTCATGAAGAAGGTAGTGTACAAGTTCTCTCCTATCTTCATGACATACTGAGGGATTTGGTACAATGCTTGAGTTGTTATCATTTTGAAATTGGGTTACTACATCTTCTGCTTCACTGTCCTGGTCAGACGATGAAGAGATCACCTGTATATATGAGACTGATTTATTCAGTGATAACTGATTTAGAAATATTTCTTTTTCACTTCGCAGATTTCTTTCCCTGACTTCTTTATTTATTAAAGAATGGGTTGGCAGAATAACTGAGACGGAATTATTCAGCGATCGGGTAGATATATTATTCTTTGTATTTTCTTTATTGGTTGTTAAACGATTAGATTGAATATATGATTGAGAATTTATCCTTTTGTCGGGTGAAATGTGAGTTTTAGACATGGAGACTGCTTCTGAAAATAAAAAAATAAAGTCAGAATATTATTTAATTAAGAGTGGCTTACAATTAACCGGCTGTAACTTATACATAATTATTATGTTTGTATAAAAAACTACCATGGTAAATTGTTTTATTAAATATTGTTTACAGTACTTTTCTGTTTATTTCTTAAAGAGGGAAGTGCTGTAAACAAGATTTTATAAACCTTATTTATATTTGCTCTTAGAAAAAATACATGAAGATTTATACTGTCGATGGTCTTTTGCTCAAACAATTTCCTAAAAACCATAACTTTTCAAAACAATACAAAAGAAAGGATCTGATAATATTCTATGTTTTTATACTTTTCCTGAACCTAAATATAATTAGCAGAATCTTTAGACGAATATGTAATATTTGGAGTTATTATACAAAAAAAATAGAAATGCCATTAGAATGTCACATTATTAATATATTGATAAAAACACTAGGTCTATATCTAACAAAAGTACTAAAATAAACTCTTTTGCTGTTTGTATCTCTCCAGTTAAGATTGCTCAATTAGAACGCTAGTTATTAATTTTTAAATGCAGTATACTCTTTAAAGATTAGGAAATATGAAGCTTATACAAAGATGAAGCAACTCTACATTGACTGCCTTGGTGGTCCAGTGGCCACGGTATGCGCCTGCTGTGCACGAGGTTGTGGGTTCGATTCCCACACAGGACAAAACTTTGTGTGACCTATAAAGAATTGTTCTGAGTCTGGGTGTAATTTGTGTCCGTTAATTGTATGTTTGTAAAGTCCCCCGCGACACAGAGCTTGTTCTCTAATGCGGGAGTTGTCTTTAAAAAAAATAAAAATTGAAGATTTGTTACTATCTTTCTTTTTATGGTAAGAAAAAAGCTGAACTATTTAGAGTTTTAAAATAAATAAAGTTGAACTTTAACGAGACTTTTATTACAATAGATAGACGGCACACAAATTAACAAAAAAGGAAGAGTAGTGACAGAAGTTCTTAAACTAAAACTAGTTATAACGATATATAAACACAAGTATAGGTACTAGAAAACTGTCTTATAATTTGCGTTTCTATTTCCATCAATGATTATGACAATTTTTAATTTCAACTACGTCATTGTCCACGGTGATTAGTACGGCTGGGCAGAAGAGGCTTCGCCGTTTGACACATCGCCATACCGCTCGCCGACCTTTCCTGTCTGACCTCTTATTATATCTATGTCCTCCGATCTCAATCACTGGCTTTCCACATTTTGACTTTAAAAACACTGGATCCATTTCTAAAATATGCAAATGATGAGTATTTTTATCAAACATTATGTTCTTGATTCTCGTATGAGTTGCTGAAAATAATAAAATAATTGTGATTTAAGAAACATCTGACTCTTTTTCCGTATTTTTTAATTGTTTTTTGAAAAACAGTCACATATATATGAATACATGAGCGACGAGCATAGACAAAAAAAACATTAAATTTATTAGTTTTAACAGAAGTGGGCGTTTTTGGCGATTTGGTGATGATGCTTTGTGTGACTATTAAAATAGAAAAAACGGTAAAAATGTAGTCAACACACACTTGAACTTAAAAAAAAATATTGAGATATTTTCTCCCACCATATCTAACACACTACTTTCATTACTTAAGTATGCAGTAATGAAGACAAACCTACGACCTTTTAATAATCTACTTCTCTTTGCCCATCCGAATTTATTTTACCGTTTTACATTTCAGGTGAAAGTGCGGGAACTTCTTTTAAATAAAAAAGACAGATTTATAACAATAATATATATATTTAGTATAAGTACATTTTTATTTATTATACATTCCATCAATATATATTTTTTAATAAATTGTTAAACTAATAATTACGTTAATTACTGGTTCATAATTTTTTATTTACATGAGTATATCCCTCATATATTTATTGCCTTCAATGATTATGAGCTCTTATCTTGACAATTCTATAATCTAATGTGGTTGCTGTAGCTGGACAACCCATTACCTTTCTTGAACACACCCAGCTGATTTTCCGAGGATTTTTATTACCGCTTCTCTTGTTAAACCGATAATAACCCATTATTAAGACAGGATTCCCATGGCGAGTGGTAGCGAAAATTAACTCTGGCAAATCTGAGAACATTATAATGTTTTTAAATAAAACAGACATATATTTAATCTATATATAAAATTAAATGTACCGACTGTCAGTAAGTCAATCATGACTGACATATACATATTAACCCACAACCTAAACTGAAGGTTCTAAAGACATGAAATTTAGAGGGTGCGTTCTTTGTGAAGTGCAGGTATCCACTAAAAACGGTTTTTAAAAATTGCACCCTTAAGAGAGTGAAGAAATAAGAGGTTGCATTTGCTATGAAACTTTTCATACTCTAGGTTAATTGACTCCAAAATTAGTACACATACTCTTTAAAATTATGAGACACCTGTATCACAGTTTTCTTAAATCATCCTCTAACGCAAATTCGAGCTATATTTCAAACTACTCTGACGAACCCTAAGCCTGGCTTGACGACTCGTAAAGTCGCAATTTTGCGGTGATCCACCATATAGGTACACAATGCCGCGATAAATCTCGTTCGCCGATCACAGAAACAAGGTTTTAAAATATGTGAATCACACAGATCAGATACAATAACATTACTTTTAATTAAATGTATCTAAGATGTAGTCGTTAATAACATTAACATTTATATGTTATTTAAATATAATAGGCAGATACCATCACATACTAGCCTTTTTAGGCAAATCACATTTGCATTTAACAATGCACTAACCAGTGCACTGTTAAAATAAAATTATATAACAATTGATATTTTCTAACTTATGATAATTATCGCATTTTAAATAACAAAATCATTGATGATTATGTTTCCCTCCCGTTTTAATTATAACACCTTCAAAAGTCATAAGGGATGCTGTACATCGAGTAGTACGTTTCTTCACACAACACCAACGAATTTTCAAACCGATTGTTCTTTCTTTATTAAAGCGAAAGTTTCCAACAATAATTACAGGGTTCCCTCGTTGAGATGTTCCGAAGCAAGGCTCTGTTGATAAAATAAAAATAATAGCCGCGTTTATATGACAGTTCTTTATAACTATTTTAAGTCTAATTTCTCTTACAACTTTACTTACCAAATGGCAATCATTTTAGGAGGTTATAGGCATAGAACATAAGATAAAAAGAGCCTTAAATGCATTCTTTACTATTAATGTGCCACTAATGCAAAAATATGGGATTTCCGATGATAAAACATACGAAGTTGCAACAGCCATGGACGCGGGAGAACGCACATATTTCTTTGCTGCTGTTTTATATCATCCTATTGTTAGGGATCCTAATAAGGATTTAGGAAGGGTAATAGCAGTTGCACAACACTCGCAGATATCCTTAGGGGAGCATCTGCAGTAGACTTATTTTACTGAGAAGATGATAATAAATCGCTGTTAGAGCCGTAGTAAAAAATGCAGTGCAGTAGGTTAGGTCCAGTTACCATTTCGTCAAGTCGATCCTTACTTCGCGTACTGAAGTTAATTTTTACTTAACCTAGCGGTTTAGGCTCTGCGTTGATAAATCCGTCAGAAAAAGTTATTTGTATATGTATAGAGTTATCAAATAAAGTACTTAATAAATATAGGTAAAATTTATTATTGCTTAACATCAAACAACTTACGTACTTATAACAAGAGATTTAGAATATTAATGAGTTAATGTAACAACAAATGAGTTTGTAAATTAAGTGACGTAACTGTCATAACGATGACCATAATATTATTATTATTTTGACTAGTACTTCGATTTAAACTAAGTTTTAATGCGGTAACGTTGGTACCTCTGCACAAGTGGCGTATTGGTAAAGGTGGTTATTAGCTCGCCACTGAGACCAACCAATGTTGTAGGTTCATTCAATCAGGACTATTTGTGTGGCTTACCTACGGTACTTTGTGTCTGTTAATTTACATGAATTATCTTAGTACAAAGAGATACTTAAATTAATTAATGTTAAAGAGATTGACTTAAAATCGTTAGGAGAAGTCTGTATTTACATATACACACACACTAAAGGCACATATTTTAGCACGGCACTAAATTGTGTAATGTGATTCTAAATTATTTTTAATAATTTCACAAATTGATTTCATAATTAATAAATGACTTATAACTGCAACTTCAACTAAGTAATGACTATAGATAGACACTTACTTACAATTTTTGAAGAAAAAAAATGGAGCTTATAGTTTCTAGAAGTTAAGACCAAAATATATCCTATATTAGTTAATCAGAAGTTAAAATAAGAATAATTATTCTTTTTTAAAAATATTTTCGAATTGTAAAACCGATATACCCTACTGCATAACGACAAAGTGAGTTACTACTTTGTCTGTCTATAGTCATGATTTGGTCAAATACTGCAACTAAGATCCTTACTTATAGTAGTCTTTTTTCGATCTAGAGGTCGACTGCTGTGATAATAACTATCCGCCTCAAAACATTATACTATAGTGATGTTGGTATCCTAAGACTAAGCAATTAAAAATGCAACGATTTAATTTTTTTTTTCATGAGGTATCATGGCTGGTGTTTCACGAACGAGATAAGAAGAAATAATATAATACTTAAGTAGGAACTCTAAAAATCTATAGGAACAACAAATAACAATACTATTTAACATAAAGCGATTACACTTAATATAAAACACGAGTGAGTATTTTTTTTAATTCCACACATTTGCACAAAATCAAAAATAAAGCGCCATTTACAAGAAACAAAGCAATTTTTATTTTTTCTCATTAAGTCAATGACTCCTAGAGAATTGAACCAAAGTCATAAAAATTCTCCATTCTCATACTGAAATCCGTGATGTCAATGCAGCAAGACAATACAATACTAGCAATACATTTTAGGTAAGTGCGAGTAATTAAATGCAATTCTTTTATCATGTAAGCTAATATATCCATCATTAATATAACTTTAATTATAAATATTTATGAGCATTGTACTTTCTACACCTTTATTAAAGAAAAATGTTTCTATTAAAATTAAGAAGGATTTTGCTATTGTTGTTTTTAATAATTAAGAATTATTATATTATATCATTAATTATCATTTAAATAATTCTTAATAATTTTTATGTGTATGTTTCTTAACACTAATTTGAATCGGTTGTCCTTCGTAAGTAACGATGGTGGCTGGGCATCTCATGGTCTTACGCCTGCTGCAGGCCCACCATATCCGGCTGCCAGAAACTGTGGTCTTCGTATATCGGTAGCCATGATACCAGAGGTATGCACGTGCACCACGGTCTTCTATTACTGCTTTCTCTGTAAATAGGGCCATGTTTTCTATCATATAACATATTCAAAGCAGTTAATTTAATAATTATTAAATATTATATTTATACATATTATTAAATATTATATGTATACATTTTTTTTAACACTTATTTGTTTAAATAAGTTTGACTCATTGAAAGAAGACTGGTCCTAAGCGGCTCTAGACCAATAGAAGTGAAAAGAAAGTAGGGTGGCTTTTGTTCTGCAGTGGTAAAATACAGGCTCATAATAAAAATAATTTATTTAACTACAGTTATAAGTATATTTAATACTAGTAGGTACATGAGTTTTATACTTATTTATGTATAATAAATACCTATATATACCATTTCAATAGCTTTAATTCATATCCGTACTTGCACAGTGCAATTTTTTTAACGCAGCTAGTTAACTGCGTTAAAAAAAACACTTGGTTATCAGTTTAGTATTAGTTTAACTGATAACAGAAAGGAGTACCCCACTGTTATTTATTAATATATTATAAGGAAATACAATGAGTGTGAAGTTGGCACAACTGTCAAAATCAATTGACAGAATGTCTATAACTAACTTCACATCCTTTAACCGAACGAACGAGGTGTAGAACTGAGGACCTTTTGCTCGAGACATCGTCGTGTGCGAACGCATCGTTGTTTGTGAGAGAAACCGTTACCATATTTAATTTGTGTAATTAAACAGAAATCAATAATTGTAATAATCATTTAGTTTGGCATTAAAATTATTATTTTTTTAAACAAAGTTTTCTTGTTTGCTTTTAATATAATTAACTAACTGTAAACAAAAACAAAATTTACATGAAAACTACTTAAAATTAATTTATTTTATAATTAATGTTACATAGAAAAGCTGCCATTTTTATTTAGAAATTGGCTAAGGTGATGATGATGATGAAATACTAACGAGTTAAACCTTTTTACAAGTAGGTAAGATTTTATCGATCTTCACCGGCACATTTATTATGGTGGGTGTGAATGTATACGAAGTGTCTTGACATATACATCCGAAATTGTAACTAATGAAGCTGAACAATTTTCAGAATATCTCTTCACGCACACCCACCACTTCTTGTCACCTGATTGGTTGTTCTTTCTGTATCGGTAACCTTCATAGTATAGATAAAGTTTACCTCCATGGTATCGAAATGTCACTGAAATTGAGAAAGAACAACAATTTATTCTTCTAAATCATAATAATTTTATATACTTGGTCAGTTTACATACACTAAATAAAGTACCTACCTATTATTTTTAACCATTAACAGGTTTTTGACAAAGACAAGAAGAAAATCCTATCGTAGTATTAGGGCTTCCTATGTTTGCTTAGAAGATACTCGTGACTTAGGTACAGACTACTACCTATATCTACAAAATATAGATCTAAAATTCATAACAATAAAATAATTTCTTGAAGTTATCTTAACTTTTTACTCGGTAGGTCTTCTTTTTTATTTTTAGAAATGCATATTTTATATTTTTGTACAAATTCAAGAATGTCAATAGTGAAATAAACAGCACTTAAAATAATAATTATTTATTTCAAGGAAGTTACTAATAGGTAAAATTTAAACAAGTATGCGAAAATCAACTTAGAAATAAATATAAGTTCGCTAATTATAAAGACGTTTCTTATTAATTTATGTTATTGTATAAGATTCTTAAATTTTATTATTTTTTATAAATCATAATACTATATTATGTTTCTATATTTAAAATTGCTTTTTAGTAAAGAGCAGCAGTCAATAGTGTATATGTATTGTGTCTTCCTGCATATATTCTTGTGCTGGCTTGTGTGTATGAGGCGTTTTCTTTAGAAATTGTCCACCAAATGTCACCAGAGACCCTGAACACCCCTTGGAGGCTCTTTGACTGCACACCCACCAGACTTTTTGCCCGAATTGATTATTTCTTCTATATCGGTAACCGTCGCAAAACGCATAGGGTGTACCTCTCTGCGTCACAAAAATCACTGGGGAAAAAAAACTATTGTTAATTATTTACCTACTTCATCATAATTTAAGAATAACTAGAGCATTGAAAATTCCTAGATCAAAATAAAGAAATGAAAAAAAAGTAGCGAAACAGATTCCTGTGGGTGAAAAGGGTATATATAACCAGACTAACCGGTGCATAATAATTGCTGTGCTGGCAAGAAAAACGATTTTGAATTTGCTACGTCGATAGAATAAAACTTGTATATTTCATTATATATTTAACATCGTTTTTTCATCTAATAAAAAAAACATTTATTGTAGATAGAAAAGGGCCTAATTGCGCTTTTCTATCTATTTAAATTATACTAGTCTACATTTCAGTCATACATTTTACGGAAGTATTAAAGTAATAACATTCTTTTCAGGATCATGATAGCACTTTGGTGGTGGAGGATGTGAATGGTTCGTTTTCTTTAGAAACTTGCCAGCGTACGTCACCAATGACCCTGAACAACTCTTGGAGCCCCTCTGGGTGCACACCCACCACTGTCTATCGCCCGACTGTTTATTCCTTCTAAATCGGTAACCATCACAGCAGGCGTAGGGTTTACCTTTATGCTCTTCAAAGGTCACTGAAGAAAAAGGTGTCATTTAATTATGTGTACCATGTACCTATGTATTAAAAAAACAGAACGGTGGAAAATGCATCAAGCTTACATTTAAACTAATGATTTGTATGATATACAGTATTATTTTCATGACGTTCAAAAGTATCATGTATTTAATCGAAATGACTTTGACTTTGAATACTACTGTATATCATACTTTGGGTATTAATACGACCATGCACTAATTACCTTTAGATTGTTTGGCGTAGAAGGAATTTGTTATTAACAATCGGTGGTACCTTCTGTAATGACCACAGAATCCAAGTTAAGTTGACTTTGCACGGAGATCATACGCACAAATAGCTAGGTACTGCAGCACTAACAGATCTGTAAGCTCCTCAGCGCTCAGTTTGATATAGTGCTCAGTTGTAGTGCTTTAGTAAATATACTCCAGAATACCATCTAGCTTTTTTAAAGGTGGCAAATAAGCAAACGGCCCGTCATATTTTTATTATTATATTTATTTCTATGGACGCTTGCAATGGCCGAAGTATCACTTGCGTGTTGACCACCCAATATTTTTTTTTATACACAAGGAAATCTTTTTTTTTCAAAACGTCCCTAAATAAGCGCTGTAGACCTGTACTCACACACAGGCACACATAGTTGTGTTCCTGTGTGTGAGTACAGGTCTACAGCTATAGGTAAATAACTACACACGGCTGTGTAGTCACAGCCGTGTGTAGTTATTTGGCTGTGGTCTTCCTAAGTAAGAGGTCCTTCCTCAGTCGGGCTATCGTAATAATCTCTAAAAATAATGAAAATCTCCAATTATTGGTGATGACATTACAGTTTGCTAGGAAAGCTTAAGGAGGTTAAATAAAACGAATATCTAATACTAGTAAATTTAATTTATTAGCAATAATTTAAGATATACACATGCAAATCCATATGTCGATATCAAACTATACCTAGGAACAAAACACACAATAATCACAAAACATTCATTGGTATAAAGCCAATTATTGCAAAAAATAAATTGCACAGTGTAAAATAGAGCAACAGACTAGAAAAATGCGCGTGTGATATTATGACTAATACTAGATGCCGTACTTCAAGACATGAAATCATTTAAGCTTTCTCGATTTTTACATATATTACTACAATAGGCAACGGGCCTAAATAAAGTAATATTTAAAGGTTTTAATACCATTTAGTCAATCAGTGATCATGGTCGGTGCATTTCAACCGAGACGGCGGGAAACAAAATGTATGAAAACTTTTAAAATATTACACGATTTAGACCCGTTGTTTATTATAGTAATAATTCAAGTCATCATTCCTTGTTGACAGTTTATATAAATAAATATATCTATCAAGAACAATCCATTATACGTAGAATTTCTAGTTAAAATGACAAAAAATTATAATTAAATCTTTAATTTATTCACAGGGATGAATTATTTAATTGCACCCGGATGTTGACCAAGCTTGTACTGTGACAGTATAAACAGTCGTACCCATATAAAATCCCCCGCATGGGTTAGGTATACCTACAGTAGACCTGTGAGCTAGAGCCGAAGTGTAACACTATATCACATTTATCTTTAAGAAAACATCAAAACCTTGACTTGAATGTTCTTACAATTGGCACAGCCACAATTACGGCACAGCCCAGTAATAAAAGAGTTTCAGAACAAACATTATCATAATTAATTAGAGAACCTGCTAAACCTATTACCGAGTTCGACCGTCAATGCCAACTTTCCTTCGATGCCTACTTTTTGTTCTTTGCACAACAGTTTATTATTCTAGATATACTTTTTTTAAAGACTGCTACCAAATAAGGGAACAATTCTGTGTCGCAGTGTACTTCGAAAATCAATTCACATCGTTATCATTCCGAATATCGGACAATATTTACTTGGCCATTTTCATATGTGCAGATATCTGAAATGTCTAGTTTAAGTTACACATTCTAGACCTCTATCAAATTAAGGGTTAGCCAACCCGCCACACTGCTTGGCGCTTTGTAGTAGCAGGGACGAAGTGCTGCTACAACGCCCGCCCTTTGAAAAATAGACATAATATACGTTAAGACCTTTTTATTTTGCCAAATTACTAAACGAACCTCCGGATAACCGACTGTGCATAACTTTATTAAATATTGACTTAATTAATTCCTAGTTTCATTATTATAAACACTTACTGTACTTAATTCGTTACTTAAAAACTATTTCGTTTAACTTAAAAGTCCATTAAACGCTTTCTGCCATATATTTTTCTCGTGCGAGTGTTTTTCACTAGTCTTCACAAGCTCGCCTGCATGAGTGATGACAGAGGCGGTACATCTGATTGAAGATCTCTTGTAACACACCCACCATATTGTCTTCCCGAATACTTTATACTTTTTATACCAGAAGCCTTTATACCAAAGGTAAGTCCTTCCACAACAGTTCTCGTAGAATACTGAAATGGAAAAACATATAAGATATGGATTGGAAATATCAGCTTCATAAAATTAATACGAGAATCTTCATCTGTTTACTTAAGAATAAGTTCCAACAAAAATACTGTATTTTAATGACTATTTACTGTGTAAGGTAGAAATAGAGATTGGTTTCTCTATATAAAAAAAAACAGCGGTCTTATTTATTAATTTACTTTAATTAAAACGTGTTACAACATCTTACATTAATTAAAGATACAAAATATACCATCGTCCCGCAAAACCTTAACATACTGCATGCATGCTTAAAATATTTCCATTATTTTTAAATTACGTGTGAAAAGACATTAATAACTAGTTTCTATATATTAATAATATAAATTTTGTGCTACTAACTAGTAAGTACCTACATACTAAATTATATTTAGTTGGCATTTAGGCAAAGTAAAAATGCAGGAAAATTTAATTATTTTATTTTAGTTCCACTAGGGAAAAAAAATATGAAAATATCAATGTTTGTTAAAAACATTGTAACATTCTAATGTGTGTGTTGTCCACATATCTTGATTAACATATTGCCCACAGTGACGGCAGAAGCCTTGCATTTCTTCCCTCTTCTTTTTGTGCACACCCACCAGGCACGCTGTTCACTTTCGATATTCTTTGTGTAAACGTAGCCATCGTGTTCAATGTGTTTATTGTCGGGTGTATAAAATGTACCTGAAACAATAAATGTTTTGTTAAATATCAAAAGCTTTGTTTTGTTAGATATCAAAAGCTTTTATTTCATTTCAAAACAATACTGTAAAATCAAATAACAGAAGAAGAATCCGTTTGACAACCAATTGCCGTGTGTATGAGTTCCTAGAATATTTACTAAATACCAATTTTTTAAAAGCGGTGGTAGCCGATTATAATCAAATGATATCATTATACCTCATACCATTATACCATCTGCTGAAAATAAATAACATCATGAGGCAACCCAAACGTCTTAGACATGCATTGGGCCAAGTGGATTAAGATTTACACCCTCTCTGCTTTTTTAATAGAAGAGAGAAGACCTATACCAGATTTTAACCTGATTCAGTGTCTTTTTCAGCACCGTATCAACAATAGCGAAACAAAAGAGAAACAATTTTCAGATGAGATTAAATTTAATTGTAACTTTAATGACATTAAATATATTCACATACTCGTAGTTTGTACTAAAACGCTTCTTATTATTTATTTATTCAATGATTTTAACGATATACGAGACAAAAAAAAACTTTATTTTGGTATTTTTAAGGATGGTTATGCAAATTCTTAACATTAACAACTGTTTTTCCGTAGGTTGTGATGGCGACACGACAGCCCTTCCACGCCTTATTGCACTGCCAGTACGCACGATTACCGCCCATGTCGTTGTGCTTGAAGTTGAACTTGTATTGGTTTATACTCAGCGATGGTTTCCCGTGCATCGTCTTTGAGAAAACTACCTTTTCTTCTGTTGAACAAATATAATGTAACACTTAGATAGGTAAATTATTTAGTATATTGCGAGCGCATAATAAAAGTTTGCACTGAAATATATTATATTAAATTCATTCAAATAAACGTTAATGTAGGTATACTAACTACTACTAAATTAAGTAGCAAAGAAACCATTAACTGAAAAAATATCTTTTCGAAACAGTATTTTTTATATTTAAAAAAATGATAAACGCTATCTTCTTTTACTGACTAGAAATTGAGATTTACAATTTGACACCTAGTGAATATGTAAATTGTTAGTTTTGATGACGACCCGTCCCATTGTGACGACGGAAGCTTTACAACCCCGCCAGGCCTTATTGCAGATCCAATACCTTCTTTCACCGGACACTCTTTTGATGTTATACCTATAGTTGTTCATATTTAGTAACAATGATCCATATCTGGTATTCGAAAATGTAGGTTCTGTTGAACAAAAATCGGTTAGGTAAGTTCGATTCTACGTATTTAATACAAAATACTGTGACAAACAAAATGTAACGTAATTAACGGTGTCAATGGTGTAAAAGCATAAGCCAAAGAAATCTATCTTTCCCAGTTTCTCCGCAATTATGATCAATAAAATATTTTCAAAATCATTTTTTTATCTTCTTTGCTTTGGTAAATGACGGTTTTATATTTATTGGAGATAAGAGAGATACATACGGAGCTGACTGCCAATGGCAGAATTGAATTTAAAGAAAATAAGCTAAAGTAAATAAAACATGTTCTTTAATAGTATAATTCAATAAAGCAATATACGGAGTACAATATCAATGGTTGTGTTCATTGTTAATCCTAATAATTTCATTCTCCAGCATGATAATGGACACTTTACAGCCTCTATAGGCTTGGTTGCAGTACCAATAGGTCCTGAATCTGGCGCTGTTTACTAGGTTGTACTTGTTACCATCCATCTGAAGCACCCGCTTCCCTTTCTTTGTTAACAAAAACACTGCATCTGCAATATCAAAACCGTTTTTAGGAATGAACACCGATACTTGTAGGTATACCTAACAGTATTAGACATCAATTTCATTTTGTTCTCAGGATACGATCTATCTCTTTTCTACATCTCATTAAGATCTGTTTAGTCGTTAAGTCGTGAGAAGACAAAAAGAGTTACTTTCGCATTAATAATATTAGCACTTCTTGTCTTTTTCATTACCTATGAAATATCAAAAAGTTTTCAGCAAGCGTAGTAAGTCAAAAATCATATATTTTTGTCAAGGTCTTACCCTTGAAAAATGAAACATTATAACAATTTTACGCGGTTTAATGATATCAAAAACACTTCAGTCTTCAATGATATTTTACAGTAAAATATGAAAAATGTAGTTCAAAACGAATTGGAAACTTATCTTTAAGATTGTAAGAATTATTACAATTGAGCATCATATTATATGTACAAGAGATTTTTTTATTTGTTGCAAGAAAGAGAAAATCCTAAAAATGAAACTATTGAGTTCCAAGATATTACTAGAATATCAATATTAGAAAATAGGCACATAACTTATGATGTAATTTACTTGATAGCAAACAACAAGCTTGTTTAAAAAAAAAATTGTTCATTCTATCCTGGTAACACAAAAGGATTATCTTGGCCAATTAATGATAAGTCGATATAAGATGATATGTAACCAAAAATTACCGATACATTCTACTTTGTTCGCGAAAGTCATATCAGCCAGGTGAACAAAGTAGATTCTCATATCACCTCGAAATCACCATCGGCTTCCTATCCTCTCCAGGTGAAGCAATTTCACCTTGGAATTTAATCACCCAGGTGATCAGTGTGTGGCAGCATTTTTTTGAGTCAACTATTTTTGTTAGTCTTAACAAAAAAAGCTGGCAACCACATGCTACAAACTTAAAAATCAAAATTAACGGTTTTCAGTCCGTAGTAATTAACTCGTATCTCGTATTTTTCAAATGGGTCACCACTATCTCTACACTGATACACTCTGCTCTGCTTTATATTTCGTATAAAAAGACTAAGACGGCGTCACGCTAGGGCCAGCCTCTAGCATCAAGGTGAATTAATCATTTTATTTACTAAATTTCAGCACACATTTCAGCATGTTTTGCGTCTTTCAGTTTTTCATTTATGATTATGTCCATTTCTTATTTCGATGATCATCTTGCCGGTCGAGACGACTGCCGCCCGACAGCCGTATGGCGCTTGGTTACATCGCCAAAAGAATTGATACTTGTTGTTCCTTATAAAATTAAACTTGCTGTTGCCAATTTGAAGACCTGGCTTCCCTCTAGGCGTAGTTGAGAAAAATGCTGTAATTAGCATAGTATGGTGGTAAGTAAAGGAATAAAGAATCGACACTTTAGAAATTACAACTCATATACTCTACAATTAAACAACAATGATAAAAAACGTTGAGTAAGTACTAATCTATATTATTTATACATACATTGCGGAAACCACCCCGACATACCATACCATACGTTACATACATACTTGGAAAATAAAAGCAAAATACCATATTAGGTACTAATTTCGAAATAACTGTAAAAACGATAAACATAATAACTGTAAAGACTTCTACTTATCGAGCCTTGTCATTTGATAAAAAAAAGAAGAAAAGCACACATAAATAAACAGAAAACACAACAAATAAGCATGAACACAACAAACTTTACTGCACACCATACTTCTTCCAACACAAAAGAAAAATTAAATATATATTATTTAAAACAATGTAGAATGTGATATTGAACGTGCACCTGTACAAAAACTTTACTTATCATTCATTTACTATTGTGTCGCGATACCGCCAAGTCTATAGAAATTCTAGTGATATTTTAATGAAAATCAAAGTTGACATATAACCAAAGGTAGATAATTCATTATTTAGGATTAGGTTAATATTTGTGCTTACTTTCGTTGTGTCTGTTAACTAGAACAAATACAAACACTAATGCAAGGCAATTGGTTTTTATTATAAGATACATAAAATATTCACATATTTTTTAATAATAGTACTTTTTTATATACTACCAAGGCAAACAAGCATACGGCACGCTTGATGGTAAGCCGTTACCGCAGCCTATGGATGCTTGCAAATCCAGAGGTATCACTCGCGCGTTTCTTTCTTGTATAGTCTCTCGGGCAAAACCTCGGCAGGGAGCTCATTTTATTATATATTTACTTGTAAACTAATAACTCACATAATATAAAAGGAATCAATTAAAGTAAAAATATAAAACAAAAAATCTACATTCCAGTAGATCGTAAAATTGATTTAAATTGGTAAAAATTATGAATATTTACTAGTATGACATATATACAATAACCAAGATTAAAGGTAAGTAAAAAACTATTTTGAGAGATATTTGAAACCATTTAGGTTCAAACAAAAAACCCAAATCAAACCAATATTTGTGTAAAAGTATTGGTCCATTTTTATATTATTTATTAGGTATATATGGCCTGTCCCAGGATATATCATTTTATTTTTTATTCATTACTTAGATACTAAATTAAATTTAAATTAATAATATCTAGATTGTGATAACTTTTCTACAAAACATTCTAATAAATAGTTTTTTATAAATTGTTTTATTTCGTAAAAGAATATTTATATAAGTACCTCATATTTTTCATTTTTGGAAAAAACACCCAAAATACGAAAAAATATCGCGAGGTAATTTTACAAACATTGAAAACAGAAAACAGAACAGACACCGATTATATTTTTATTATTACACATAGACTTAGAACAAATTATGTATCTGTGAACACAATTATTTGTATTTGTAATATTTACTTAAAGTATTTTTGAACCGATTTCATACAACCTAAATAATAAAACATTATTTTAAAAAAATGCAAGATTTCGTTTAACATTAACATTATCTCATCGTATTTTCCTAATAAAATATTGTTTACGACGTAAAACATAAGATGTTGCACGTGTCGCGTAACAATTCGTTTTCCAAATAATTTCATTAAAAAGAAAATGCTCACCTACCCATAATACCAAGGTGAATTTAATTCACGTGACAATAATTCTTGTTAGAACACGTTTCACTAAGGAAAAAGGATGACGGAAATATTTTAAAAAATGATAGCCTGTATAGGGGGCGGCCTAGCACATTGTGTTTTTAATACATCAATTTATTAATACAAAAAGAATAGGGGAAAGTAAACGTAGAGCGGGCTCTTAGCCTACTATTCCTGTAAGGAATTGTTAGGCATTTTTTATGTTTTTAGGGTCCTAAAAAGATGCCTAACTGGCTTAAACTAGTGGGTACCAGTTTAAGCCGTGCGTTGTCTTTCAGTGAATTAAGAATTTTATTGAGTAGATGTACATAATGATTGCAGTCGAGTTTTAGGCTTTTGTACTTTTTGTCAGTAATGTAGCAAGCCAGTCTTATCTCCAATAGTTATGTCGATTTTTCTCTAAACTTTCAGCTTCCCTCGAATTTGTCACAGACCAGATTTGGGACTCACTACACTGCTGCCGGCTCATGGATGGCTATGTTCATTCTTGACTTTAATTATGACATCATCGTAGGTTACTATGGAAACCCGACAGCCTTGAGGAGCCTTATTGCATACCCAGTAGGTCCTCGATCCTAGGGTCCTCTTGCAATTGTACCTGTACCCATTAGCCTCAAGTAGTGGAGTGCCTCTCTTCGTATGGGTAATGATTGGACCTGCAAAAGGTGTTAGATGTAAAAGATGAAAATATTACCTACTATAAATTAATTCTAAAAAAATATATATCATACCAATTAACCTAGTAAAAAACTTAGTTCTTAGACATTATTACCTACTGGAAACTTATGTGTCGAACTATTAAATAGATTCATCTTGTTTATGTCAAAAGACGCTAGTAAAAAAAACAACGGTTGTGGGAGAAAGGTTACTTTAAAGATAAAAATTTCAACCCCTCTTCCACATTTAAGCAATGTAACAATGTATACGCAGCACACTATTTTATAGGTCTGTGATCCTGTCAACCTGTCGTTCAATACTATAATAGTGTAGTAATATTATAATGTTGGTATATTTCATTTTCTCTTTTGCAGTTGTACATTTTATTTGTCCTCACACTTATATCCTCTACCACACTAAGGTTTTATGGTTAAAAACTGATGAGTTAAGCCCGCTCTTTTTGTCAATGTATTTGTAATTAATCTACCCCCGGGTCAAAATCACTTGTTGCACCTTTTTTTTTACCTACGTTAGCGTTTACGACAAGTAAATATTTCAATCGTAAAGCGTATATTTAAATGTGTTTATAATGCAAACTGCAAAGACTAGATAATTAGTAATAGATATATTTTATTATAATACTTAAATAAAATAAAAAGGTCCATATCACTAGTATGAAAACTTACAACTAAACAAACCAAAATTTATATAAAATTTAGCAAATGTTTACACTTTATTATGACGATTTATAATTTTGACAAAAATTACGTTTTATAATTTCACATATAGGTTTTATAAAGCAGTTTTTACTAATCTGACAATGTACTATACCCATAAACATAATATTGTATTTATAATTTTGACAAAAATTACGTTTTATAAAACGTTTTATAATTTCACATATAGGTTTTATAAAGCAGTTTTTACTAATCTGACAATGTACTATACCCATAAACATAATATTGTATGTACTACTCAATATCTCATTGAAGTTAAACTACTCTCACTAACTAGTAAAGTACTATCCAAATGTAAAAATAATTTGATTTCAATTTATTTATAGCATTCACGTATAGGTGTGTATCTAAAAAATAAAGTAATGTTTATAAAACTATATAGATCGGTGTGGATCCAGCACAAACACCTATAAATTAATTTGTAAAGATAAAAGTCGTATTTTCATAGTTGACTGTATACGTGCCCCAGTATTGCAAGCAATTAATTCAAATTAAAACCTATAGAGAAAGTGATTGTACACAGGCAAACACTCGACTGTAAGGGTTAAGTGGTGAACACTACACATAATGTCATTCATCAAATTTGATACAAATAGTAATGATAAGAAACAAGTGAATTAAGAAATTAATGGTTATGAACTATTTTCTCCCTGATGATGACATCATTAAAGGTAGTAATGGTGGCTCGGCAGCCAGTGCTCACTCTGCTGCAAACCCACAACGACCTGAGTCCATTACTCCTATTATTGCGGTTGAAGCGATATTTCCCCATTTGTATCGCTGGTTTACCAAAACGAGTTATTGTAAACATCGGTCCTAAAAAAAAAACGATTTAGTACAGATAAAAAATGTGAGAACCGCCAGCGTACATAACTAAAATAAGTAAAGGTATTGAAATTGTATCCTGGGAGATACCAACGTTGATGTTTGATACTTTACAATTATACCTACACTCAAAGTAAAAAACTAGAAAGCTGTAATTTAAAATGGTGATTTTTTCTATCACATCCACCTAAAGCTTCTAGATCCGAGGATAGCCTCAGATCTCAAAGAATTCAAAAATGTAAAACCAAAACAACATTGCGAATGAAATATAATATTATGTATACAGTATTTAAACGCTTCTACCAGTGCTAATATATTTTCATTAACTTTGTTAAAAATCTAAAAGTTCATTCTTATCATAAGTTTTAATTTAATAAGATGTAATATTATATTTTAGTACTCCAGATTTTTGTAATAAAACTGTCATATCTTTATTTTAATAAAAATACACACTCGTAATAATATATTTAATTTATAGAAGCATTCATGTTTAAGTGAATGGTATAAAAACTAAAACAGATTACAGCGACGCGGAATTGCCTTTTTAGGGAATTAAAACTTAATATAACAGCTATTTTATCATCAGCATACGAGTACAATTTGTGCCAAGTGCCACTTGGAGAAGCCTATGTCTTGCAGTGGACTGCGATAGGATGATAGTAATGAAACAATTTGCATTTAAAGTAAATGATTATAAATCAAAAATAAAGTGAGATCTGATGTGAAAACCATCAACCTATTGAATTAAGCATACCGTTGCCTTAAATCCAGAAATGTATAACAATTGAGACACTATGTGAAAGACCCATGTTAGAGATTGCAAGCTTATTTAATAGATAGCAATAATTAACTACACGGCATGTACTTCACCACCTCTGTCTACAGTGTCGTCAATATTACAAATATTACCTGTTTACTCTGAGACCTAGGTAGGTCCTGGTAAATTTCGAGTTACACAGGTATAATTCCGTGTCGATTCACGATTTCGTAAATAAATACCAAATATGAGCTACTTTAATTTAGGTCAGTTATACCTTAGCTGGTCCAAATTAAACAAAAAATTGACAATATTGGATAATGTCGTCTTACCTGCCTTCATAAAGGAGTAGAAAAAATATTGCACAAGTTAAGAGTTTTCTATTTCGTCACAAGTTACAACAAACCTATTTGTAACTTGTGTTGTTAATTATTCTTTAATTCTTTAAAATAAACACAATACAATAAATCAAATATCATGGGTATGGGTATGACGGACTGCTATAATAGTGCTGTCGACGACAACAACCGATGCTCGACATCCAAACCGTCTCTTGCTGCAAAACCAAGCTGCTTTGTAACCAGAGCTTCTATTATTTTTGTAGTAACGGCAATTGCCTATTTCCAGCACTTGTCCTCCACACCTGGATAATCTAAACTTGGGTTCCAGGGATCCTAAATCTGGAAAATCATTATAGTTTTAAAATAGTGTATTCTAATTGTAGTTCACACAGCGCACTTTAATTAAACAAATAAAACTATGTATAATGTGTTCTCTTCAATTTATATTTACAATATGTACATTTATACAAAACAAATAAATTGTGTAAATAAAAAAAAAAATATTGTAATCGAATTTGCACTTGAATAAATAATTTATTTATAAATAAGGCCCCGATAATACTGCTCCGTAATAAGAGATTTGATTGTATATCTCCAACGTGGTATATTCTGACATTCGCACTCAAGTTTGAATTATACGACACAGGACGATCAGCCTTCATTAGCGCTTTTATGGTTAAGTAGCTTTATAATATTTTTAGAGATCAATGATTATGAACTCCCTTGATCTTGATAATGATGTTATCATAGGTGGTAAGAGTAGCTTGGCAGCCGCTACTTCTTGCCCTGCTGCAGGTCCAAAAACCATTGAGCCCTCTGCACCTATTGTTCTTATTGTATCTATAATCTCCCATTAATATCACTGGCTTTCCAAATCGCGATAACGTAAAGATGGCTGGAACAAAGCAATCATTTCAAAAATTATCAAATAAAAATAACTACTGAATTGTAAATTGACCACAAATCAATTATGCTTTCAAGCAGTAAGAAGCGTTAGGTCACAATGTAACAACTACTGTATATTAATATTTAGTATAATGTATATGATGTAGAACTGTCTGACTATATAGATCTAATGACGAGGTTGTCTTTTGTTACTTTATCGCATATTCAGCATATTTTTATGGTTTTCAAAGTAATTAGGGACTTACATTTAAACCTGATATTCCTGACATGACACTCCAACAATCTCTCACACAGCTATTTTTTATGACACACCAGCTATCCATCTGCGTCGTTTTGTGAAATATTGTATATTGTTCAATCTAAGAAGTTCAAACATGCTTAGCGAAGAAAGATTTAAACACTTTGTCACCTTTACGAATCTGCTTTACATAACTTTAACGGATGCACTAGTTCGGACGTAAAAGCAACACGTATTGTCATTTGTATCGTACCTACTTACACATTATCAAAAAATATTAAGAAAACAAGTGATTTGGTTAAAAATATTTAATACTGATCCATAACAACGGCATAGTTCACAGTTGGACAAGATAACAGAATACTATTTAGTTATAACTGTAACAGTAATATTTAAATATTTTTCTTAATAATTAAGAGATCATATAACTACCTACCGACTTCGCACCTGTCTCAATAAATTACATACATATGCACTTTTTGGTTTGGCACCGACTTAAATGTGTAATTCAGTTAATTTTCGTTTATTTTCGTTATAAATATGTAATCAGTAAAAAACGCAGCTAGAGATCTTTATAATCAGGAAAAGGAAGAATACCTACATATATTGCATCAATTTTATCTGTTTGGTGTCATTGACATTCCTATCCGATCAGGCAGAACTGAAGAGAAATAAAGATGTACCTAGTTAATATTTTGGAATACTACTAGGCAAATATGTTAACGGACCGCTTGATTATAATTAATTAGTTACCGCGCGTTGGCGACACTTTATGGCGGGCTGTTTTTTCGCAACTTCACGTCTAAGTGCGTCTCGACCCCGTAAAGACCTTTAAAATTATTTTTTTATTTTAGACGCGTAACCAATGGTTGTGTTCATAGGACATCTTTACAATAATATTGTTAATAGTAATAATACTGGCTCGACAGTTAGAAGACCTCCATTTGACGCATCGCCACTGCTTCCTGATATTGTCTACTGTCCGCGCGGGATATGGCACGTATAAATTATATCGACAATTATTAAACAGCAGAACCGGTCTGCCGTACCTCGAAATTGTGAATATAGCGCCTGAAATTAAAATTTTGGTAACAATAAAATAAAGTAAAGGAGAAATTGCGACATGTATACAAATAAATAAAATTGAAGTGACTGTTCGTAAAATAACTGCTTTTCACCAACATACAACTTTAAAATGTTTTAATTGTCTGTTTATTCCGGATAATGGCCGTTACGGCTGGACCAAGACTTTCACTAGCAGATAGCTAGTTTCATGGGGAGGAATAAAAGCAACTTTTATTACAGACGAAGAATTAGGGTTTCTCTCAATAGATTAAAAACACATGAAATTGCGAATAAACGGGACCGGGCAATTCTAAGAATATGAGACGAAGCCACAGTGAAGCTAAGCGTCGCCGGGTTTAGGTATGGCAACCAGATGGTAAACAGCAAATCTTTTGTTAGCAATAGAAGCAACCCTATGTAACGAAGTAATCATACTTATATATTACAAAAATATATTTAACAGCAACTTAATCTAAACCATTAAAAATATACTTCAATAATAATTTTCATATTTATATGTATCTACCATTTACATAATTATATATATGTATATATATATATATATATATATATATATATATATATATATATATATATATATTGAATGACAGTATATTTGCGGGCTCGTGGAAATGTAATGTAGCAAAAGAAAAACAACACAATAACAATTTTATAAAAATTTAATCCAATATTAAACAAAAAACTAACAAAATAATTTACGTGTGCAGTAAAAAATAAAAATAAATCAACGTTAATAACGGCAACACCGCTGAATAACTATCGTGATATTATATGTAGGTAGCGGTAAATGGAACAATTGCTATTGCACGATTGATAAATAAATATGGTATATTTATTTATAAGGCAACATTTAACATGGTTCACGGAAAATCATAAATTTTATATTTTAGTTAAGCAATTTTGTTCGTTAGCGTTTGTCGAGCGCTAAATAGGCAAATCATACAATGCACTCTAGGAAGTCCTACCATATGGTTTACAGACACATTACCGTTATCATAAGTCATCTCTAAATTATTTAGACCAGACAGCCAGATGGCCAGATCAACGTCAACTAGCCCCCAAACACTAGCTTCCCCAAACAAGGCGAAGCCGTTACGTGGTGTTCATTTTACCGCCCCTCAACTACAACACCATTAACATTTTGAACAAATACATATTAAACACGACAAAATTACTATTGATAACAAACTCGCTATTTAAAGCTTTATACAACCAAAGCTAAAATTGTAATGTTAAACATTCACGCTAATAATAAATACATTTAAGCGAACACTTAGACTTGACAATATCTCAAATATGAGTTTTAAGTTAACATTGCTAAGTCGTGTTACAATGATTATGATCATTTATCATCCTGACGACACTTTTACCAACAGTAGTGATCACCACGCGACAGTTGCCTCTCTGCCACTTGACACATCGCCATAGTTTCTTGGAACAGGACAAGTTATCCCTGTCCCGTCTGTGATGTGGTATGTAAGAGTTGTAGCGATGTCCTCTGAACAATACAGCTGGCCTTCCTTTTTGTGAATAAGTGAAAACGACTGAAAATTTTACAAATTATTTTGTTATAGCAAACAACCGCACTTTTGTACTGGTGGTATTAATGTAAGGAATAAAATAATAGTCCAGCTCGATAAGTCCGCTACTTACAAACGATTGTTCACGTAGGTATGGTAATAGGTTCACTCCCTGGGACGCTCAGGGGACGAATCCGTGCTGCTACTGAGAATTTTCTTACAGGAACATCCTACTTAAATCTATTTGCCAAACGAGGGTATCGAACAGGATCACATGATTAGCCGCAAACATAAGCACAAGCTTATCCTCCCTACATAAATAAACATAAGTCATTCATATAACACTTAGATCAAATTAAAATATTTATTCTTTTAATAACTTTAGAACCAAGATCCAATTAAAAGTTTTATTACAACTCTAAGTCGAATTTGAGGCAAAAGGTAAAGCTAACCCAAAAGGTCAACCTTCTCTTTTGCAGTTTGGGCTTATGCTTTAGTTGGACTGGCAGAAATTACCTTACGTAGCCTCAGCGAGCGACTAGAAAGCAAAAGTCACTTAAGAATAAATGTTTTTTTTTGAAAAGAGTACCTTTTTAGCCACAAGCCACGCAGAAGTCAGATGACCCAAGTGAAGGTTGTTGGTTGTTGGTACCTACTGACCTGGACTGAATCGTATTCACAAGTTTTTATTTAGCTTATAATGAGTGTTAGTAGGTATAGGTAAAATCTAGCAAGCAAGATTTGATACACATCTCGTTATCCAATTTAACTAAAATTAGGTATATCTGCACAAAAATATGGTCATAGGAATTTTTCAAAAAAATAAGATAGTCGCGTCGTGTAAGATATAATTTGCGTAAGACAAAACACCCATATCAAAATTTTTAATGTTAAAGTTCTACAAAATAATAAAAAAGGTAATAAAAACAAAATACATAGCATCAAATTAAATTTATTAATAAATAAACACTCAATAAATAAACACTCAATTAATAAACACTCAATAAATAAACACCCAATAAATTAATAAAGCTAACTTAATGGTGGCTTTTCACATGACGGCGACGTATTTGTTGACATATTTATATCGTGAGAAAATGGCTAGTTCCGCGAAATATAATATTGTCATAATTATTATGTCCATTAGATATTTTGAACTGCCTGATTCTTAATTATTTATCGTAGTTTTTCATTATTGTGGATTATAGTAAGTCAGACTTTTGAAAACGTATAGAGCCGAAGACTTTTGGAAAATTTAATCTAAAATTAATATGACACCAAATCAAACGATAAACGTATATAATTATATAAGTATAATACAATTCAAATAGATGAAACTAAATTTAAAGTACAAATTTAAATATTTTTAACAACATTCCAAATTCTGACATCGTCAAAATCAACATTTATTTTTATAAGAATTTTATGACCAATCTAACTACCTGCTCCATAAAAATAATATATCCAAACAACACAAAAACCATAACTAATAATCTTAAGTTGTTAAAGGAAATAGGTATACATAATAGGTTTGTGATTTATTAGCTACCAAAAATATGTACTTATAATTATTAATATCTTTGCCGAGTAGCTGTAAGCAGCTGTATGCGAGAGTGTTTCGTGCACTTGGACCAGCCGTGGACTACGGTATGCTACTCATGGTGATGATATTTTATTTAGAACAAAAAAATGTTGTTTCTAGTGATTGTGTTCATTAGTCGTCCTAACAATAACTTGGTCCATAGTGACGATCCCAGCTCGACATTTGCTCGTCCCCCACTTCACACACCGCCACTGCTGCTTGATAGTGTTAATATTTCCTCGGACTTTTGAATAATAAGGCACATACAAGTTGTATCGATGGTTGCCGAACTCTATTGCTGGCCTTCCGAACCTTGATTTGGTGTATACAGCTTGCAAGTAGCCTGCCAAATACGATAACATTTTAATGTATTTACTGAAAGTAATATGTAAAAGTACTTAAATCAAAACACTTTTAACTCAATATACAATTGACATTATCTATACTAATATTATAAAGCTGAAGAGTCTGTTTGGTTGAACGCGCTAATCTCAGAAAGTACTGGTTCGATTAGAAATAATCTTTTTTTTGTTGAATAGTGCATTTATCCAGGAAGGCTATAGGCTATATAACATTACGCTATGATCAATAGGAGCGGAGCAGTAGTGAAATATGTTGCAAAATCGGGGAAAATATTCCAAATTACCACGCGGAAGAAACTGCGTGCGTAATTCAATTAGAATCGCCGCCAAGATAAAAATAATGTAATCCAATTCACATGAATAGGATTACAATAACATAATTTGCATAAGTAAACTGTTACAGCCTTACAAATAAAAATTTGTTATATCACATTTATCTCATTCTTATACGAGGTATAGTTATACGAGTTATAAATTAAGAATAAATCAAAAATATTTTTTAACAAATAAAGCAGGTATTACGTATAACTATACATCCGTTAGGTATGTTAAATTGCACGATTTGGCAACAGCACCACCAAAGAGAAACTTTATAAAAAAACGTATTTTGTCTATGACAACTGAATCTATTTGTCAACAAAACTTTTTTCTACAGTTTTTAATTTTTAAATCTCAATGAAATTTTCCATAACATGAAGATGTTCGTTTATAGTATGTGGCATGTAAATGTCATCGATTTTTTTCTTTAATATAGACTGCTGAGTCAAACCGTGAATGTCCACAGCATCTTCTTGCACTTGAAGGAACAAAAAACGAATAGGTAGTTAAATTTGTGAAACTGATAGAACAGATATAGTTACATGTGTGAATATCCAAATGTTCTTACCTGATTACGTCCGCAGTATCTCAAAGCAATAATCAATTGTAGAATAAAAGGTAATCCGGGTGGATTACCTACTATTCTCCATATTGAGATATCTACCAAATAATTTATCCAAACACATCATACCACTTTTAGAAAACCGACATTTTATTTGACTTTTCTTGCAGCCTGTATTAAAACAATTACGTTATTTACTTGTTCTATTTCTTCTATTGCTTTTAAATACATTTTTTGAAAATATAAACACGTAAACAAGCCTGAATCGTAGTATTTTTATGATTATACTAGGTTTTTACTAGGGTATGGGCGCGTATAACTTCAGAATAACGATTGTATGAACAGAAATGTCAGCGCTATACTTGGTATAAGTTATCCTTTGTTTATTTGTAGACATTTTGCTAATTCTCTGTTTATACTCGAGTATACTGTTATACCACGTTTATTTGTAAGGCTGTTAGGCTTTACATGTATTTACTTCTTTTGAATTCTGAGTGGAGAGTAAGTAAATATCTATAACGTCAATTAACTACCATATATGTATTAACAATATTATTACATATCGCACCCCCCGCAGAATAAAGTCGTAAGCGCGGTTACCACCTTTTTAATGTTTTTGCATTTTCGTGATCTATAAGGTCAAATACATCTCTCAGATTTTTTTCAGATTTTTTTAAATAATGTTAATAATAATATTAACATAAATTCTTTATTCCTCGGATGAAAAAAATACGTTCCTCCGTCGAACAAAATCGTAATAAACATTTACACTTTGGAAAAGTATGTTAAGAGCATGTAATACGACATGGCGGCTGTATACATCGAAATAAAATGAACCGTGTTAACATGTAAGATGCGTTTACCACTTTATTCGCGGGAAGAAATTAACGTAGGTTTTCGTTATAATCTAGTCTTTTAATTCACACCATAACTACAAATTGAAAAGAATTTTGCACAAAGTAGGCGCGTAAGGAAATTCACAATATTATCATAGTAGTAGGGGAGGCCACGATGCTAAATGGTGATTTACTTGAGCGTCGTAGAGACCTATTGAGTTGCGAAACTTAGATGATAAAAAGAAAAAAATGTTATTTAATGTATCCTTTTCATCGGTGGGGAAAGCAGCTATAGATTTTCAAATATGTAAAAAAAAACGGTTGCATGGACATACTCGAGCGCGTCAGATATTGATAGCATCCATGTCCTACGTATTTTTAATAATGCATGTATGTTAATCTGATCGTTTGCATGATGGGGATGTTTGCGCCCAAAGGTGGCAGCAGTACTCCACGTGGGGCCGGACTTGCGCTTTGTAGAGCAGGCTTTGGCCCGCGGTGAAGTACCACTTTGCCCTGTTGAGCACACGTAGCTTTCTAGATGCTAGCTTAGCCTTGTCTTCCAAGTGATGTCGGTACTGTACGTCGCTGGAGATGTCGACGCCGAGGACGACGGCTGTGTCTTAGAATCGTGGAGCCATAGTGAATGGGGCTTTCTTAGCGGTGAACGCGCAAACTTGTGGCTTACTAGGGTTAAATTGGACTAAATTTAGTCGTCCCCAATCAGAGACTCTGGAAAGAGTGCTACTAATTTCAGACACAAATGCTGTCATCAAGTTCCTTACCAAGCCTAAACCATTTTAGAAGAGATGTCTTCTATTTACGGGGACTCATGCCCTGGTAAAACCATGATTTAAAAGTGGCACAACCCCTTCAAACTCGGCAGAGATTCACTAGAAGACGACCTCAGTGCAGGGAGGCCTATTGAAGCGATCACAGTCGTGTACACGACAATCTTGGCATGTCAAAAGTGTGCGCAAGGTGGGTACCGTGAATGCTCACGCCACATCAGAAGCAGCGACGAGTGGCGTGTTGTCAAGAGTTTTTGGACCTCTGTGCTGAGAACAAAGAAACCATTTTGGCCCGGATTGTAACTGGGGACAAATCTTGGGTTTACCATTATGAGCCTGAGTCGAAACAGGAGTTCATGCAGTGGCACAAAAAGGGTACACCACCTCCTAAGAAATTGCCGATTGTGACACCTTGTCCCAATCGGCTGTAAAGCTCATGGCGACGATTTTCTGGGATACAGAATGAATTTTGTTGATAGATTATAAGGGAAAGGGTGTCAATATAACTGGAGAGTACTACGCTGCACTGCTAGAACAATTGCGAGATGCTGTGAAAGAGACGAGGCGGAGCAAATTGACCAAAAGGGTGCTGCTTTTACACGACAACGCACCCGTTCACAAGGCGCAAGTTGTGATGGCTGCCATACAAAAAGTGGGCTCTAAAATGTTGGAATATCCTCCATATAGTCATGTAATGGCAACAGAAACCAGAGTGGGGACGGAGTTAGAGAGTAATAGATAGAGAAAAAGTGAGAGAGGAATAGAAGGGAATATGGGCATGAGGCATCACAAAGCTTCATCGACTAATTTTTGTTACTTCGGCTTGTGGAAATCGTCATATTTTTTGACTTTCTTGAATTATTTCCTTCAAAATAAAAAAAAGAATGACGAGATGACGTTTTTTTTTACAACTTTGCAGTCCTCCCCTTTCTTTACGTCACTCGCAAATTGTCAGATTAGTGGAATATACACTTTTTAGCATGTAATTAACTCACCCTACCTTAATCTGATGCACTCGAGAATAAATGACGATTTTTTTTACTAATCTGATCAAATATGAGCACCATATGGCGTCAAGGCTAAAGAGCCTTGACGCCATATGGTGCTCATATTTGATGGAGGTACGTAACCAGGTACAAGCTATCCCCCTGTATATTAATCTGCCGTATTTTAGTAAATCCCGAAATCCCTTCATGGGCTTCCCTGCTATAGCTACATTGTTACTCTTGTAGAAAATGAGGCGCCATAAACCATAACGCACAAAGTCTGCTTTATTTTTAATCGAAAGAAAGCCGTCATAATACATTACTGAATGTTATTAACGAGCATCTTTTGCCGAATAAAGTGACTGTTGATTATTACGCTAATTGCGAGGACAACTTTTTGCCACGAATACAGTGGTAATAGATGATTACCAACAAGGTAATCATTTCAAGTTATGGTATTATACGTTTTCCTTAATATTTAAGAGAATCTTATTAATATTTATTTTGTTTTAAAGTAATTTCAACAGAAAAAAAATTAGCTTTCATTTGACATCTCAACCATTTTGATAGAACGTATAGTTGCTAAATTATTCACTAAAAACGGTTTTTTAATTTTCCTGAAAAGTTGATATTTTCATCTTACGCCTTTATTCGGTGGGGGGTGCGATATATTTTTACACTAAGTAGTAAATCATTAATTGTACCTGCCTGTTATATGTTACTACTAAATACTTTTTATCAATTACTGACAAACAAAAATTATTTATATAAGTAGTTTTATGTCAAAATAAAACTTACAACAGATAATGTAGTCATTTGAATTTATTTTTTTATAAAACTAAACATATCTTACATAATATCTCTATGGACGACATTTTTGGTAAGCTGACGTCAGCACGTTAGCGTCACAGTGAGCAATCGACGTCATCTTAGCTTTTAGCTAAGGCTTGTTATCATTCGAGATGTGCGATTTAGCTAAGAGGTAACCGAAAGGGAAAAGATAGGTATGCTACGAGCCACGGATGAGTTGTAAGCAACTCATCCGTGGCCCGTAGCACACTTATCCTATTGGTCGAGCGACACATCCCTAACTGGGCTACCTCGCACAATTTAAAAATCATTTAATATTGTATTGTAAGGTTGACAATCCATAATGGCGGAGCAGAGAAAGCGTATATCACCCCGTTTCTATAGTTTGTAAACCTATTAATGCAATATCAATGATTTTGGTAATTTACAATTAATTTTAAACACTTAATTTTTTTTAAACAATATTCGCATTTTGGTTTTGTCGAAGAGGATATTTTTTTTTTCATTTCAGTTTACTATTTCAATTTGTTTATTACCATTTTGCATTAAATTCATGATTAACTAGAAGAATATTCAATGCTTGTTATTGGCAGAAAAGCAGAACTTTAGCTGATTATTATTATTTGTAATTAAAATACGGAAAAAACAAGAACACAATAAAATCACGGCTATAATATTAGTATAGATTATAGGAAAACTAACAAAAATTTAATGGTTATGTCTATTTTTAGTAGAAACGATCTTGCCACCCTTGGTATGAATTAGAACGCGGCAACCTTTATGCCGATTGCTACAAATCCACGGTACTTTATCTCCTTGATAGTAAGTTCGTTGGTGAAACTTGTAGCTTCCAATCTGCAGCAGCGTCTTGCCATATTTCGACCTTGTGAACACCAATACTAACTTGTTATTATCTGTAATAAATAAATTACTGTCATCTCTCTTAGGTGTACTTGGGTCAAATATTGCAAATTACCTTTATTAGTATTTTATCAGATTAGGATAATATTTGGTAAACATAAGTTTACCCGTTGACGATGCGATGTAATGTAAACACATATTACATATTGTTTGTACAACTTCTGCACTAGAGAACAAGTTCTGTGTTGCGGGGGATTTTACAAACGTACAATTAACGGTCACAAATTACACCCAGACTCAGAACAATTCTTTGTGGGTCACACAAAGTTTTGTTCTGTGTGGGAATTGAACCTACAACCTCGTGCACAACAGAAACATACTGCGGCCACTGGACCATCAAGGCAGCCGATTATATTATAAATAACATAGTTTTAAATCTCGTACATAATATTAATATTGAATGCCTCAAAGATGATCTTCATCTTCACGGTTTCCTTAACATAGGTACCTATTAGATGAGAGAAAACGATTACCTAAAAATCATTTTTTTTAGATTTAGGTAGCATTTTTTTTTCCTTTTTGAAAAGACAACTCTCGCACTAGAGAACTAGCTCTGTGTCGCGGGGGACTTTACAAACATACAATTAACGGACACAACTTACACCCACACTCAAAACTCTTTGTGGGTTACACAAAGTTTTGTTCTGTGTGGGAATCGAACAACCTCGTGCACTGCAGGCGCATACTGCGACAACTGGACCACCAAGGCAATCAAAAAGTAAGTACATAAACGACAATGAATGCTCAATTTTTAAACCAATACTTACGTAAATTACGTAAATTTAACTTTGGTCAAATGAGAGATGCATACGTAACATAAAAGCGTTACCAATGAAATGTATTATTATTTTATTTATTGATATAATTTAATAAAACTACAAACTACTTAAAAAGTTTTAAGTTACAAGTTTAATACAAAAGGATTAGGTATAAAAATGTCGTTAATACATACAAGACTAGATAGGTAGTAGGTACTAATTATAATATTATATTATTAAACACGCAATCAATAATGCACACACATACTATTAAATGTAACCGAAATATAAAAAATAAATACATAATATTATTTATTATATACACATACATATTATATTTCGGTTCAAAACTTGTTAGAATCTAAAGTCAAAATAGATTGAAATTGAAGCACATATTATTATATATTCTGCACATTTATACTATGATACTTGACCATGCAAAAACACATGGCTGTAAAGTCTTTTAAACTTTTACGATTTGTACACATAATTATTACTATAAACGGGTCTAAATTGTGTAACATTTTGACTAGTAACAAAAGGTATGAAATTAAAACCTTTTAAATATTACACGATTTACCCCGTCTCTATATTATATAATAATAAACACAGGGCTGGTTAAAAATACAGACAAAAAATTAATGCGTATGAGTGTTATCACTTAAGTGGACAATTTTTCCATCAATCATGAGTAAGGATGCACGGCAATTGTTGCTAGTCCATTTGGTACATCGCCATCTCTCCGTCTTACCTTTGATTCCCGAATTGCGAAAGTAACGGTAAACACCTATCTGGATTATAGGATTTCCACGAATAGAACGGGAGTATACAACTGAAAATATTAAAGGTTGTTTAGAAATTAGAAGGTTAGAACACGTATATAGCGCTGAAGCTAGAACATTAAGTAGCCACATGCATTCATGCCAAAATAATAAATGATCTACTATATACACATACACACACACATCTCAACCCATAAATGTCCCACTGCTGGGCACGGGTCTCCTCCATAAATTTGGAGGGATATTAGCCTACTATACCACGCTGGCCAGACGGGTTGGTATAGGGTTTTGTTTCGAGATTTCCCTCTCTTGCAGTGGATATTGTCTGCCTGACTTACTCCCTTAGTCGACTCTTACGACACCCACGGGATGGAATGGGGTGGTGACATTTGTATTCTAAATCCGTCACCACACGGACAACTACTATATACCATACCATAAATTAATGTCTACATGACGCGACGTTTGGATAAAAATATTGCTTGAGGTCTGTTTTTTTTATACTACTTAAGTGTGTTTTTTTATACGCTTGCAATACCAGTGGTGTCACTTACGTGTTGCCGACCCAATTTTTTACACCAGGGTTTTAAGAGAGAGTATCCCTGAGAAAGGAAAACGTTTCTTTCAAAACGCAGCCCTAAATGAGTGCTGGAGACCTGTACTCACATACAGGAACACAACTACACCGCTGTGTGTAGGTATTTGGCTGTGGTGTTATGTAAGGTGGAGGTCCTTCTCCAGTCGGGCTTGCTCGCTCGCTAGCTCACCTATTGAAATAAAATGTACATCATCTATTTTAATCAAATATTTTAATGAATTTAGTAATTAAATTAGTTGTAATACAACATAAACATAACATAAATACTGCAAACGGAATAGAGTAAACATCAATAATTTTTACTACAATAACGTATTAATATACCACTCCTAATTTTCCCGTAAATAAGTGAGACATACGACTCGACTGCAATTCGCTTGAAGACATAAATCTAGAGCGGCGCACGTTGTATCATAACAATTTTATTTTGCGTAGGTACATACTCGACGACGTTACAAGTGCAATTAGCATTTCATCTACAAATACGTCTGCTTAAACTTTAGTATTATATGATTTTTCATAATAATCATAACAATAATCGTACACATATTTTGTTTTTGATGTTACGACCTTAGAGTCAGAACGTTATAATATATTTCCGCTGAAAGTAATGAAGTCTTGCCTTGTTTTTTCTACTGATAGTAAGTTATTGTTTAAACTTTATCATTGTGTTAACGCTTCGGTGGCTCAGTCGTCGATGTGTGACTGCTGATCACGAGGTCCCGGGTTCGATTCCCGGGTCGAGTCAAAAATTTGTATTGGGTTTTTCGTCAAGAAATTCACAATAGATTCCCGGAATTTAGAAATTGGCGGTGTTTACACCCCGTGCCTCGAAAAGCACTTAAAGCCGTTGGTCCTACGCTTGATCTCTCCGATCGTGTCGGATTGCCGTCCCATCGGACTATGACAGTGACGGAATAAAGAGTGCACTTGTGTTCGCGCACACACTTGTGGACTATAACATCTTCCGCGCAGATGGCTAGTCTCCGTTGAGATTAGCCGCCGTGACCGAAATTCGGTTAGGAAGACATTATTGTTGAATTAATTGTGATATAAATAAAATTAAGATTCATATTCCGCAGTGGCTACATAGCTTGACGGGATTTTCTTATAACTTTGTTTAATTTATGTATTTCGCAGTTCGTAGTTTTCTACAGCATTATTATTTCTTCTTTTTCTTGTGATCATATTTTCCACGGTTATCTACTAATGTTTTCTCTTCATCATGCTTTTGCCACGAAGTACGGACAATTCGTTCACTCGTAGATAAAGTATTTAAGAAAATTGTTTTGCATACCCTAGTTTTTTTATTATTCTCGTCAGGAAGAAAATAGGTAAATGTATTTTGACGTTCAAATATAGGAACTTCCCTTGTGTGACGTCGTTTGGGAATTTTTTCCGTGAACTGAAGAACAAATTCCCACTGACGTTGCCGGCTGCCTAGATTCCAAAATTTAGTAAAAATATCATTACGGTGTCTGTCACAGAATTTGTTAAAGCATTTCCATCGACACTTCTCATTGCATGGATCTTTTAACTGTTTCTCCTGTATGTATTTCCCTGTTTTATTAATGAAACCCTTCCCTTGGTTTTTTAGAGTCTTCCGTATATTGGTTATCCATTTATCTTTTCGTGCAACTCTTCCCTTACGATTATTTTTTTTTAAACTGGGCTTTTTAGTTTCTTTTTCAGAACACGTTATGAAGAGAAGGTCACTATAGATTTTATCTGGTTTTAGTAGTATCGGAGCTTTATCTGAAACGTCATTGGAAAATATTAACAAAATTACTTTGTAATGCATTTCAGAACTACTTTGAAATATTATAGTTATAATATTCAAAATTATAAATTATTCACACTGTCAAAGGCCTCTTATTTAGAATATCAATAATATGCAATGTTTAATATTACGAATAAAATATACTCTAGGTTAGTTATCACTGTCTGGCCGTTTCATTCTTATTTATAAAGACGCCCTCAACTGTAGGCGTGCAATAATAATAATCATAACTTTTTTGTAACAAGATAGCATATGCACGGCCAGTAATTTTATGAAAAACAAGTAAGTAGGCAACTATGTTAATTATTTAAATTTCCTGCACAAAATTATACAGAGGCGGACTAAATGCATTTACTACCAGTCAACTTAGGGTGATGCAGAGATATTAATAGCAGGTGTTAATATTTTATTATTAATACATAGATACTCAAAGCTAGTAAATGTAATTATTGAGATGGTTCTACCAATGATCCACATACAATGAGTCCTCGTACTGTTTTTTTAAACATCCACTTACTTGTAGCCATCCTGATGTCAAGAGGAACTGCATTTCACAGAAGAATATATTGGATCAGGAAAGAAAAATGAACGAGAGTAGAACTGTGTGAGGGACATGCAAGATGAAGATTGTTAGATGAGCGTAGGTTTCTGTTGTGAATGGAACGGTATTAAAAGCATGAAATTAAGTAAGCGGGGGGCGTAGGAGAGTGAAGAAGTGAGAATAGCGTAGTGAGAGCATGCATACTTCGGCGCTGGCGAATAGTCAACCATCCTAGCTGGGAGCGATAAATAGACACATGGTCATATTTCAATCAATCAGCCTATCGCAGTCCACTGCTGGACATAGGCCTCTACCAACACGCGCCATAGCACACGGTTCTCCGCCTTCCGCATCCAGTGCGTCCTAGCGACCTTTTTTTAGGTCGTCGGTCCACCTAGCTGGGGGCCGCCCTGCCTTACGCTTACCGAGATTTACGAAGTCATATTTACGAACATTAAATACGAATCAAATGCAGTTATTCAAAAGATGGTCAAGTTTATTATGGAGGTCTGCATTCAGGTCAAAATAGCCCACATCAGCATAATCGATGATAGGAAAGAGTAAAGTTTGCACTAGTGTAGCCTTAGTTTTGGTAGGCTGAAAATTCTTCAGGCGATAAAGGGACCGCATGGTACCAGTAACGCCCTGACAGACACTCGTTACTTGAGCCATTCAATTGAGGGTTCCATCTATATGTAGACCAAGATTTTTAACGCTAACAGCATATTCTACAGTGCATCCGACGGTCAAGACAACTGGTGGAAGAGATAACAAATCCACTTTGCTCATCATACGATTGCCTCCAACAACAATAGCCTGACACTTATCCGGTTTTTTTATGTAAGCCAAACCGATTGGACCAGTGTTTGATCGCGTCCAAATCCCGGTTCACATTGGCAATCGCAGCGGATAAGTTATTAACCCCAGCATGTGAATATAACTGCAAGTCGTCGGCATACCGATGATACGCACGCTATAGGTCGTGGGTAACGAGGTTAATAAAACGAGAAAAAAGAAGAGGAGAAAACTATACTACTTCACATAAAACTTTATTTAAAGAAAGCCATCAATATAACTTATAATAACTTTTCTATTTTGTCAACTGTCATGTATATCTCTGCATCACTCAAAGGTTGACTGGCAGAAAAAGTTCACCTTGTGAAATTTGTTCGCAGGAAGTTTTTAAAAAAAGAATATAATTTCCAACAAATAATTTTAATAATAGTGACTGTGTCTCAAGTGCTGTTTGTGATCTTAAATGTAAATAGGACTATTTACACCTAAGATCACAAACAGCACTTGAGTCCATAATCAAAATTCAAGTTTGGTTTTATGTAAAAATAAAAGTGGTCAAATTATATGCAAAAACAATTTTAATCATAAAATATCAACAATAAATATAATCATGGTATCAAAATGGCTTATTTCACTTAACCCCAAAAATTATTACACTGCAACCCCAAGACGTTTTTTTTTGGAGGGGGATTTTTGTAATTGTTTTATTATATTGCCACTAAATCGCTTTTTCAAGGGCACGGAAGGTACTGATGTATCCACAAAAAATACTATAATCAACTTACGAGTATTGTTATTTTCCGGTGATACACAAGAATAATATTAAAAACTAATTTAAACTAACCAAACCTAAATACGGCAACCGAATTAAATAAATAAAACGTTTAGGCATCATAATATTCCTCCGCAAATGAAAAACTGCCCAAAAGACTGATGGCATTGCCATGTTCAATGGCAATGCTAATTTTCTGTGCGGGAAACAGGCCGCGCAGCATCTGATCACGCAAAGCGTCGATCAGTTGTTTCGCTATTTCCCTAAAAAGGAAGCGAGCGCTCGGACCCCATGAACCAATTTTCTCGACCCCAAACGACTCAAAAACGTAATTACCAATTAAATTACAGTATTTACCCCGCTTAAGGGTCTCAGCAGCTGCAGCAGCAGCGCCAGCAGAACCCGCTGTACTCGGAAGATGTGATGGCACAAGAGTATCGATGCCCGTTGTGTCCCATACCAAAGGCCTGCCCAACTTCCAAGACAACAATGTCATACCGTCAGGTCTCTTCCCATAGTCACGTGCCAAACCATTCGGTTCAAGTACGGATGGAACGCCGGCGGTGACAAGAGCATACGACGGATAATGTCATTCAGTTGGGCGTGCCTCGAGATACGGCCTGCACTTCTGCTGCAGGACAGGCCACAGTGTCCAAGACTGACGACGGCTTCTCCACAATGACATTGATGCCGAGAAACACACGGAGCACCTAAACGAAGGCAAGTGGCGAGGCGGAACGTCGTGTCGTCCATAGGTACTATGTTGGGCGACGGAAGTGCCTGTAGCCATTGACCTGACTCCCATTCACCCACAACGGGCGCGCTCAGCAGCATTGGAAGCTGTAGAAATAAGATTTTTTTCTAGGAGAAAACTTAGAACATTATTGCAGCATAAACTTTTAACAACTTTAGTAGCAACATTTTAAACAATTATTTTAGAATTCCGCAACGCCTGAACAATTAAATTATTGTTGGGTTTTACTGAACATAAACAAGTAACTTTTCTCAAAGCTTTTGGAAGTCAAACCCAAAAAGGCCAATGTCTTCTAAATGTTGGTAAGATACCTTTAATTCTTAAACATCATTAAGAAGACATATTGCATTTTCCACTAGTTACGTACTCGTATGATAGTATTCCTTTTTTCATTCAGTATCCCATTTCTCCCGATATGAGTTTAGAGTAGGTCTTCTTGTAAAAGATTTTTTTGGGTTTATTTTACATAAAACTTTAGGTACTATTAGGTATTATTATTTTACTATTAATCCTGCTAAGACGCATTTTATATTTAGCTAACTTCGAATCAAGTAGTTTTGATTGCTTCCTACGATTCAGATTCTCCGTAACCCTTCTGCTTTTTTTGCTCACGATATTTTTTTGAATTTTCCCTCCATATTTTTCTCATTTTACGTTGCTCACTTGGTGTATACTTATCAATAGTTTTCACTAATCCTTTCTCTTTTTTTTTAATATATCGTTCTCGGTCTTTTCGCCTTTTCTCTTCAATCGATGCTTCATCTAATTGTGCCCGATAACGTCGCATACTTAATCTTTTTTGTTCGAGACGTCTTTCCCTCATTTCTGCCTTAGTCATTTTTTTCTTTGGGGGCATGGTGGCTAAAACAAAAGAAACAAGCAACATGCAATCATTTCAAATTACGAAGTGGGAAGATAGAGGATATATTGAAGGCAATCAGCGCTGTGCTGTTATCACAACATAGCATTATGCTGAGTGGTAACCTCATACGCACAAACACGACGTGTCTAATTAGTACCTACATAATAATAATAAGGTACAGTTTGTAAACCAAAATGTCACTCTGTGTTAACACATATAATTTTCTATCTTTCTTCTTTTCTTATATAAATGGTTTGAAATGGTGGTGTACATGCCAAAAACCAAAGTATGAATTTGTGTGAAATATATTTTTATCTGTATCTGCACTCTGTTACCAAATTCGACAGAAATAAATACAATGGTTTTCGTAAAAAACTAAGCTTCATATAGCGGTCTTACCCTTCTATACAAGTGGCATAAGCGGTATTCGAATCAAATAGAACAGAAAGCAATGTATGGGATTTGACATAAGTTTACGATGTAATGGCGTAAACTTACGTCAAATCCCAAAACTATACTGTACTGTACAAACCGCTTTAAATAACTGACATTGGTATTTCAAAACTCATATTGGAAACTAAAAAATAAGATTATGATTGTGAATTAGCATTTTAATGTAAGTTACCATAATAAATGCATAGTAAAAACGTTGGTGCGCTACGTAGCAAGCCGTAAACTTTATGTAGTCATACTTCATCATCCTATGGGTAATAAAATAATCCTGCTAAGACGCATTTTATATTTAGCTAACTTCGAATCAAGTAGTTTTAATTGCTTCCTACGATTAATTTTCCTACACACTATTTATTGTGATAGTTAATGTATTGTATTAGCTCTACTTCTGTCCGTGTCTTCACCTCTAAGGTTGCCAACTGAAAACCAGCGTTGGGTATTTATTGCCCAGCTCATGCTGACTGTCGTCTAAGTGCAAATTTTATGTTTTTCTTTTTCTCTACTCTCTTCTTGTTTTGTACTTTATATATATTTTTTCTTGTTGTGATGTTTTTATCGCTGTTGTTGTGGGCCTTAAACTGAATTAAATGTATTTTCTTTCTTCTTTCTTTCTTTCTTTCTACGATATAGATTCTCCGTAAATCTTCTGCTCACGATATTTTTTTGACCTTTCTCGCCATATTTTTCTTATTTTACGTTGCTCACGTGGTGTATACTTATCAATAGTTTTCACTAATCCTTTCTCTTTTTTCTTAATATATCGTTCTCGGTCTTTTCGCTTCATCTCTTCAATCGATGCTTCATCTAATCGTGCCCGATAACGTCGCATACTTAATCTTTTTTGTTCGCGACGTCTTTCCCTCATTTCTGCCTTAGTCATTTTTTTCTTTGAGGGCATGGTGGCTAAAACAAAAGAAACAAGCAACATGCAATCATTTCAAATTACGAAGTGGGAAGACAGAGGATATATTAAAGGCAATCAGCGCTGTGCTGTTATTATAATAAATGTATACAAAAAAGTGAAATAGCATTTTAATAAGTAAGTTACCATAATAAATGCATAGTAAAAACGTTGGTGCGCTACGTGGCAAGCCGTAAACTTTATGTAGTCATACTTCATCATCCTGTGGGTAATAAAATCACTTAAGTCAAAAGTAAAAACCTATAACTTTAAAACTATATATATTTATTTATTGTGTTTACAATTTTATAAAAAATTAATAGACATAGAAGTATTGACAAAAATGTGGATTAAGTAGATAAGTAAATTATTAAAATACACATATAAAACACTAGCACTATTAAGATTGTAGTTTATTGATTATAATCACTATGAATTACTATAATAAAACATCAGAAGTTTTAAAAAATCTTTAAAAATATTAAGACAGAAAAAAAAGTAAAATGTAACTTCTAAATTCTTATAAATAAGGTAATATTTTGATCCAAGCATTGTCGTCATATCGGAGGACAGCTAAAGAAAATATAAATTGTTCACAATAGCATAGTTTATATAGAAGCGATCCCCATATACGACGAGAGCAACGCTTGGATAAAAAAAATACCTAATTTATGTTAAACTTAGAGGAAAATTTTTTTAAAACATTTTAGTGTTACTAAAACTTTTAATTTATTTTAATACCTACATTTATTGCCTTCGTTTAAAACTTTATATTTCTGTATGCATAATAATATATAAAGTTTAAAAGGTTTGTTCCCTACAGTTCCGCCCGCAAATACAAAACCATACCGATAATATATCCAACGGGAATCGTCCATGATAAAAATCATAGCCTATGTTCTATTCCAGACTATAATCTATATCTGTGCCAAATTTCATTCAAATCTATTCTGGCGTGATCATCGCCAGATATGCATTGCATAATAGATTACTAGCTGGAAATGTGACAAGTGTATCTTATTATATAACCAAATATACTTCATAGTATGAGCCTCAGGATGTAGGTAGGACAAGCAGTGAATGATGCCGTACCACGGCATACGTCATCGTGTTTATTCGTGCACTCAACTAAGATTTTAAACATTCGTAGACTAATTCGCCATAAACAGTACTTCATCGTAAAAGTACCAAAGATTTATATAAATTGTTGTACACGTGAAATTTGCTAAAAAGCGTTCACAAAATTTTCCTCGTATCTCTTTTCTACTCCATATGCTCAGACCCTGATTACCAGCTACCTTAACCTTTCCATGGAGACCATTCTAATGAGCCCAAACACAATGTCCCCCCAACTAAAGTTGCTTACATCACTCCTAGAACTAGAAAACAGCTAATCAAACGCCTGATCACATTTTTTTGAATCATAGCTAAAAACACTCTCAAACCTAAAAAACTGAAATTAGTTCCTCCGTTTAAAAGCTACAATGCCACAGATACACAAGCAGATAAACATATTAAATTTACAACTTACCTTTTTTATCAGGGGTTAAAAATAAAGAGGAAGAGCATGTTTTCTCTCTGTATGATCCAAAGGTTGAATGGTAGAGAATACCTTTGGCATTAAGTTTGTCTTGTGCACAATATTTTGTGCAAAAGTTTTTAAGTAACTACCAACATCCTCTTAATTCTTGGTTTTTTTTTATTTTTTTTATACTACTTGGGTGGCAAACAAGCATACGGCCCACCTGATGTTAAGCAGTATCCGTAGCGTATAGACGCTTGCATTACCAGAGGTATCACTTGCGTGTTGCCAACCCATTTTTTTTACACCAGGGCTTTAAGATGGAAGTAACCCTGGGATAGGAATACGTTTCTTTCAAAAAGCATTCCTAAATGAGCGCTGGAGACCTGTACTCACACACAGGAACACAACTACACCGCTGTGTGTAGTCATTTGGCTGTGGTCTTCTGTAAGGTGGAGGTCCTTCCCCAGTCGGGCTCGCTCGTAGTATGGTGCCCTACCTCTCTTCTCCTTGTTTGATATAATAATATAAAAACACAGTGCATTACAGTTAAAATGCATAAACTATTAAACACTAGCTTCCCGCGACCTTGTCCGCTCGTACAATCCCACGGGAACAGTGATTTTTTTGGAATAAAAAGTACAGTCTGTGCTCTGTGCAGTATGATTAAGTAACAAACATCCATCTATCAGATGATTCATATCATTGCGCTTCGCGGCCATGTTATATTTTGTTTTAATTATAATTCTGGTCTTTTGAGTCTTTTAGTCAATCGGATGATAAATAACTTTATGTATTTGTGATGATGCTTGGTGGATGATTATGAATTCTGTACATTGTAATCATTTTATTGTTAAATGTTGTTATTGAAGCCCGGCATCCATTGTTCCACTCAATACACATCCATATCAATCTCGGGTCATTATTAGTACGTCGGCCATGTTGGTTAAAAAGATATTCGCCTAGTTGTAACTGTTGTTTGCCCCTGTTTGACCTAACTATTCGTATTCCTGCAACACAAATAATTTAAATATTATTAGATAATTTTTTTACATACATTTTTGTGAACAGCTAATTAAGACCATGTACCCAATACTGAAATAGATTATTACTAATAACTGTTTCAATATTAGATGGGCTCGTAGCTAAGTGTTAGCGGCGCGGATCGATAGATCTGCAAGGTTAAGCAAGCTTGCCGCGGTCGGTCCGTAGATGGGTGACCATTTTCTAAAAAGCACAGCATGACCTCACCGAAAAGCACGTAAAAAGCCTTTGGCCCTGCGCCTGATCTCTCTGCGGTCGTTTCTAATTTGCCGTCCCATCGGACTATGAGAGTGAAGTAATAATAAGTGCACCTGTTTTTGCGCACACGCTTGTGCATCATAATATGTTCTGCGAAGTTGGTTGATCTGTTGGATTGGCCGTCGTGGCCGAAATCGATCTGGACAACTATTATTATTGATTGAATTGTTAGACCAGTTGATTTTTTGGATAAATGAGCAATACATAAAAGGAAGCAAATTTAAGTTAAACTGATAGAATAAAATATTAGTAAAAATCAGAGCTAAGTTATATAAAATATATATTAGAATGTATTCATAATGTAGGCAAAAGAAAAACAAAGAAAGAAAAAACACCATGTATATGATAGCTGTTACTAGCGGTTTATTCCCGTCACCGTGTTAAATTTGCATTTTATCAAGTGTCATTTCTATGGTTACTGCTCTGCTTATAGGGATCATAGCGTGATGTCAGTAATATAGGGACTGGTAGGTCCTGAGATCAGTATGTTTAAACAAACAAACTTTTCTTGCTTTATATATTAATAGACACATATTATTATATAAATAATGCCATCGATCTCAATCGAGAAGCAAAGAAAACCGGGTATAGGTAAAAACGCCAGCTGATTATGCACTCTATAATAAATACATTAATATACATTTTCAGTTTGAACACATTGGCTATATGTTAATGAGTATGAGTACTGTTCATTTTTATCACTTCATTGTTGAATGTGGTTATCGAAGCTCGGCATCCACCGCTCCACTTAATGCAGAGCCATAACACCCTCGGCCGTCCGTCACGATAACTCCCATGTTGGTTAAACCGGTATTCACCCAACTGCAACATGGGCCTGCCTTGCCTTGATTCAATCATCCTTATTTCTAAAATAAATGTCAATACAATAATTTTAAGAGAATAGAAAAATGTAATGAAAAGGAGAAATACACATTCAAAAAGCAATAATAACATCTTACAATATCATTTTTGGGCACACATAGAGTAAACTGAATAAAATAGGATACTTGAAATAGGTATAATTACACGTACAGTTACAGTCACAATTTCTTAAAACTATAGTAATTGTAATTAAACGAAATCGTCATCATTATCTCAGCCAAAAGACGATCACTGTTGGACATAGGCCTTATTAAACAATAGCCTCCTTATAATTTAATTTTGTGTTATACTACTTAAGTGGTAAACAAGTATACGACCCGCCCGATGTTAAGCAGTTATCGTATATGGAAGCTTGTTGACGACCCATTGTTTATTGAAGTAATCGACGCTTTATAATAAATCGCGTTTGCAATTTTCATGATTATGAACACTGTTAACTTTAATAACTTCATTATTAAATGTAGTGATCGACGCTCGACATCCGTTGCACCATTTGATACACATCCAATAGACCCTGGGCCCGCCTGTTACATAACGGCCATGACGGTGAAAGCGGTATTCACCCATCGTTAACATTGGCTTGCCCCTGCTTGACTCTATCATTCGTATTTCTGTAAAGGAAAGTATTTAGATATGCTGAAACATTGTGATACCAGGTCAATTAAGTCAAGACTCGTCTTACGCTGTTCATCTAAACACATCGAGTAAAATGAAATACACATTTATTGCTACACAAATTACGCATTTAGAACCATAATTTATATACATATTAAATATTATAAATGCGAAAGTTTGGATGGATGGATGGTTGTTTGTTACTCAATCACAGCAAAGGCGAAAAAATAAAATTAAAGATTTTTGGTGCATTTAATATTTATTTAATTACAAAAAGTATGAATCAAAAGTATACATTATGACAATGACAAACACATAAAAATTGTAAAAAGCAACTATTAAATTACAAAGAGCCAAATTAAAACTACCCAGAATCGACGTTCATGCATGAAGAGGTTGACGAACGTACAGTAAGCAAAAGCAGTATGTTTGGATCGAGGCAATTAGCGTACCATAGTCTCTGCCTACCCCAATGGGAGACGGGCGTGATGATAGTATGTATGTGTGTATTAAATTACCAAAATTTTATGAGTGATTATGAGTGCTATGTCGTCTGACAATGTTGCCGTCGATGGTAGTCAGGGTTGCACGGCATCCGAAAGTATTATATTTGGCGCAGCCCCACACCACTTTGGGACCCACCCGGTACCGCTTGTTACTGTGACGCTTGTATGTATATTGCCCCTCCACTAACATTGGATTGCCGTGCCGTGTGGTTATCATCTGTATATCTGAAAAACATACATACGATTAATATATAAATGCGTTTAATTAAATTATTAATTCATTCAACTCAACCCATAAACGTCCCACTGCTGGGCATCCTCCATACACTTGGAGGGATATAAGCCTGTACTACGCTGACCAGACTGGTTGGTATATGGTTTTGTCTCGAGTTTCCCCGCTCTTGCAGTGAATATTGTCCGCCTGACTTGCCTTAGTCGACTCTTACGACACCCTCGGGATGAAACGGGGTGGTAACATTTGTATTCTTAATCCTTTACCAGACGGATTGGCTAGTGAAGTTACAGAATCAGATATAAAATAATAATGACGTTTAAAATATTTTCAGTCATTTAATAAATTACAATAATATAATAATTCAATACTATTGACAATTTTTGCCATGATTATGTGCACAATTGATTTTATAAATTTTGTTGTCAGTCGTTGTTATAAAAGCGCGGCACCCAGCGTAACTGTTGATGCAGACCCATCGGACTTTGGACATCGAGTTACGATAGTTGCTATGTTGGCAAAACCGATATTCACCCATTTGTAACATAGGCTTGCCCCTTTTAGATGTAGTGACTTGTATGGCTGAAACAAATAAAACCCGTATAAGTCCCTATTTGGCTTTCGTTGTATGTTATTAAGTATATACAAAAATAAAGTAAAAACACAATGTATACTCACATGTAACACATGCAATAATTGGAATATGGTCTGAGTAACAAGCACCTCAAGTTTGGGGTTTCTCATTTACCAAAAGTGATTGCAATGTTGTCTAACATTGCGATTTTATTATTCATATTTTCCTAGTCAGATAACTTGAGCTATTGTCATGTCGATATTTTTAAATAAATCAGGTGATAAAGCGTATATAAACACTTATAGACGTGTTTCCCTAGCTACCTTGGTAGTGAAATTACTTGACAGCCTGCTTGAATATAAAAAACTTAACTTCAACATTCAGCTCGAATTTGTCAATTAAAGTGTATAACAGGTAAAGTAATAAAATACATAGTAACAGAACACATGGGTATATATTTATATTAATTAAATTAATGGTAGTATCAATATGGGAAAAACAACACATAAATATCAATAAAGAACCGACTTACAGCAATACGCACTTTATAGTGGACGCGGCATGCCACTGTTTATAGTACGATCAACAGATAACTGCAATAACCCTAGTTTTACGGACTTTATTCTATCGTATAAAAAATATAGATGCTAATAGATAGGTCAGTGTCTCTATTATCATTGCAGTACAGAATATATCCAGAACGTATCCAGTCATAATGTCCTCCAACAATCCTTATAATGATTATCGCGCTGCAAATAGCTAGTACGTATGTTACTTAAGCGAGTTGGGAGGTTCACATCGCACTTCCACACGTTATAATGTTAGTAATTGAACAGAACAAATCTAAAGGTAGTTACTATAGTCCTTACTGACTGATTCATCAAAGCCAAGGTAAACCAATGAGGTCAAAAACTTGAAATTATGCATAAAGGTTCCTTAAATGCCGTAATTATCTAAACGGGTATAAATTGTATCATCATCATCTTAGCCCTTAGCCTGATAACATCCACTGTTGAACTTACGAAAATTATATAATTCGGGCAAATTCAATGCCGCCAATGCCAATGGCCGCTAGTGACTTATAATATTGCCGTGTATAGTCTATTACAAGACTAAACGTCTAATAACCTGTAAAATGCATAAAAGAGCGACATGTTTAAGGAGGATTTTATCAATGGTTGTGCGAACTACTCATTTTAACAACTTCATTATCTATAGTAGTTATTGAAGCGCGGCAGCCAGCGCTCCACCGGACACATATCCATAGAACTTTTGGTCCTCCCTTGCGGTACAGACTGTGTTGATTGTACCGGTACACACCCATCTGTAACATTGGCTTACCCATTCTTGATACTATCATCCTTATTTCTAGAACAAGAAATAAGATATACGATAGTTATATTATTTCAATCTCATCAATAAATAAATAATTGCCTTATTTTAAACACAAAATGACAGTACTCGTAGTTTCTAAACCATTGTATATAAAACTCGAACTCAAATGAGGTTACAAAGTAACACAATAACTTTCTGGCTTTCATAATTACGTATTTACAACTTAAATAACTAGCAATTTATGCCGTAGTCATTGCTGAGCTGAGGCATAAGATTTCGACGGCAAAATAAAGCAATGTACACAGTAAAAGAAATATTCCCATATATTTAATAATAACATACGTATTACATGTTCCATTACATTATTAAACTAAGTCTTGTTGTTTCCATGATTGTGAAAACGGTTAACTTTAACAATTTCATTGTTGATTGTCGTGATGGACGCTCGACACCCGGCACAACACTTGACGCATACCCAAAGTACTTTGGGACCACCTTTACGATAAAGGCTATGTTGGCAAAAACGGTATTCACCCACTAGTAACATCGGTTTGCCCATTCTCGATGTAGTCATTTGTATTTCTGTAAAAATATTTAAACGTAATTATATAATGATTTAAAGATCCATGTGTCACTTTCTGTACTTATATTAAGCGATATTATTTGAAAATATTTTACAAACAAACTTTTTTCAAGCGTGCGTATCGCTTACAGTTCGCATTACGCCTTACACGACGATATAGTGGACGTTAGAGTACGCTTGCCTTGATGTTTCACTTTCAACTTCACACTTAATTATACTCACAACAGGAAACAGAAAAGTTATAACACAGGAATTCTGATAAAATCAGTTAGGTGTTATTAAGCTGCAGTACCATGTAGGTCAGCTCAGTATGGAAGGCTATGGAAATCCTTGGAGTAATACTAAAGCGTATGTCTACCAGTGTATGATGATTATTATTATTTACGTTGGAGGAACTTACCAGTCAGCTCCAAATTTAGGGCTGAGCAAAATAAACACTAGAAATGTTACCAAAATTATTTATATTTCGTTAGTGATTATGAATATTATCTATTTTCACAATATCATTTTCTATTGTAATTATTTTTGCTCGGCATCCAGTGCGAAATTTAACACAAACCCACATAATTTTAGGTCCCCCACCACGATAACTGCTGTGTTGGGAAAATCTGAATTCACCCATTTGTAACATCGGCTTGCCCTTTTTCGACTTAATAATAGTAATATCTACAACAAATAGAAATAAAATAATTAATTGACAACACTGACGTTAAAAGCCATCAGTTATTTAACCTTTTATTATTCGACATTCGCCACGGGGTTTAAAGATTCATTTCAATACGTTCTAAGTCAGCAGAAGACTAAAACCGGGTAGCGAGCAGAAGACTAAAACGTAGCGTTTTAGTCTTCTGCTCGCTACCCGGAACCTCTACTTTACACAGACCACATGGAAACCAGGAAATGGATACCCTAGGGAAAGACGTAGTGTCTTTCCCTAGGGTATCCATTTCCTTACATTGTTTTTATGTTAACATTTGAAAGAAAATGCAATAGTAGATAAGGCTGGTGATTTAACAAACCTTATTGATACACCATGTGCAAAAAGCATCGCGTAGCTGAAGCTATAAGGCTAACCAACATACATATGTAGTTACTCGTAGTTGAGCAAATTTATATAAAATTAGATTAAAATGTATTAAAGTAAATTATTGCTTTTTATTTTCATAAAAAAAATATAATGGTAAAGATTTTCAAATTACAGTTATTAAATAAATTTTACAAATAAGTCAATAAACTAACAAGAAACAAATTTTAAATGTAGAATAATATTAAATTAAATTAAAATCAAATAAATATACTTGATTTTTCAGACAAATTGTACCTATTACTCAAATTTGTTACAGTTGAGTAAGAGTGTACAGCAGTTCCTTCTAAGGATCTCATTTTTTCTGATGCGAACTCGCAGGGAAACCCTAAGTATAAATAGTCACTTCTTTTTGAGTGATCTTCGTATAAGGTCCATAGTGAATGACCACGTCTATATATATACATATATATTATCACTAGCAACGCACACTGCTCAACGACTTGCGCCTTAAGAACCAATGTAACCCATATAACTCGTAGGATTGCGTCAATTAAGTGACAATGGGCAGGTTACATTGTTCTTGAACCGATGGCCACTGGGGAAGAAAAGTTCTAGAGTGGCGACAACGGACCGAAGGACGCAGCGTCGTCGAGCTTCCAACATGGTGGACCAATGAGCTGGTAATGGTTGAGGGAAGTCGACGGACAAGGCTGAGATGACAAGACTGATACTCCTGCTTCTGCTTTTAGTGGCGGTATCAAAAGATAAAGCTTATTTTTTTTATTTTATGCATGAACATATAAATCTTTCTCATGAGTGTGTTCTTTCCTATGTTTAATAATATTGCCATCTATTGTTTCAAGGTAAGATCTACACTTTAAATGGGAAGACCACTTGACACACCGCCACAACTGTTTTACTTCATAAGGATTCTGCAAGTTGTATGAATATCCTTCATACAACATCTTGGGTTTGCCATATCTCGAAGCTGTTATGATAACCTCATTGTCATTCTTGATGTTATCTGAAACTAAATGATAAATCAGGTATAGTGTATTATTTTAGGCGATTTAACGCCGCTTATGTATGTACATAATGTATGTAACTGTACCGGCTATGACTTGTTAAGACCAAATGTTAAAACATTTGGGAACACGCGACGGTGGTAAGTAGTCACGGATAAGCGTTAATAACAGGCAAACCAAAAAGTTTGAACTTGGTTGACTATACAATAATAATAAAATATCTTGGGACAACTCAAACACGGCCATCTGTTATTAAACTGTACAGACCTTGTAATATGGCTGGTGAACATACTTACATCTCAACCCATAAACGTCCCACTGCTGGGCACGGGTCAACTCCAAACATTAAGAGGGATATAAGGTTACTATACCTTACCTTGTGTTTCGAGTTTTCCCTCTCTTGCGGTGGACAGCCCTTAGTCGACTCTTACGACACCCTCGGGATGGAAGAGGTCGTGACATTTGGAACATACTTAATCTTATATATTTCTATATACATACTATATATGTAGGTACTAACCGCTAGACCTACACGCCAGTCAAATAATATTGATCTTCGTGCCTCTTGAATATATGTAATGTGAATCATCTTTTGTAGAAGGAAAAAAGGCCAAAAAGAAATGCCGTGTCTCGTCTGTACAACAAGTGATTGCGTCAGACTATATTAAGCTTTATTTTAATCGTGGACTGCCCTCCAGGCGCCTGGCGATCAAAGAATGAAAGAAAAAAAATGCTCTTACATTGACACTTAAAATTATTACATTAAATAAAACTTCAAATAGGAAAGCAAATAAGGTCCCTGCGTTAGCTCTAATATTGTACATTTGTACAACGTGTCAGGTCCGAGCCGAGCCGGAGCCGGGAAACAAGACCCAACGACATTACGAAGCCGTACCTCTGTGCCGGCGCGGTGTAAATACGAGTACCTCCTTTTGTACGTCTGTTTAGTAAATCATCCTCTTCTATCGTAACGACTCAAAAACATTGTCATAATGCCAAGGATATATGTATAAGGAGCGGAGAGAGGAGAGAGAAGTAGAAAATAAAATCATATTTTTCTCCTTAATTATATTTAATAGTATAATACAAATGATAGGCAGTGTAAATCAGAAATATAAATGAACTTAGTTATCTATCACTAATACAACGTCAAGGTATTTTCCTATACCTTGACGTGTTTGGGTGTGTGTGAGTGTAATTAATTTTGAACACTTCATCATCGATTGTTGTTATCGAAGCTCGGCAGCCCTTACTCCACTTGTTACAGACCCACAGGACCCGAGATGACGCCGAACGATAGTTACAATGTTGAGCGAAGCGATACTCACCCATCTGTAACATCCGGTTTCCCTTTTTTGATGTTATTTCCGTTATTTCTGTACCAGGAAAAAACTATTTTCATTATTTAAAATTAAATTAAATAAAAAACGAAGAGAGATACCATACTAGTGAGCAAGTCCGACTGGGGAAGGACCTTACCTTAGAAGACCACAGCCAAATAACTACAGACAGTGCCGCTGCAGTTGTTTGTGTGTGAGTTGCCTGAGCCATTTGGAAATGCGCTTTAATTGAACTTTTTCCTGTCCCAGGGACTTTCCATCATAAAACCCTGGTGTAACATTTTTTACCTCTGGTATTGCAAGCGGTCATAGGCTTACAGTAACTAATTACCAACAGGCGGGCGAAAAAAAAAATTGCGAAATATTTTTCCATCAAATTGTTTAATGAACAAAAGGACACAGTTTCAGTACTTTATAATTTGTACAAATATCTACAAAAATATTAAGTCAGCTACTCTATTTAATAATGGTATCTAACAAAAATTCTACTTAACAATTATGTCGTTACAAAGCACGACTGATTGGCCTTACATTAATGCCATACCTACAATATATTTTGCATTAGACACGTCCTTTAGTCAAACACTACATTCCATCTCAGCCACAAGACGTCCACTGCTGGACATAGGCCTCCCCCAAGGTTTTCCACATCATTCGGTCCTGAGCTGACCTTGTCCATCGGTTGCCCGCAACCTTCACCAGGTCGTCGGTCCACCTTGTTGAAGGCCTGCCCACACTGCGTCTTCCAGTTCGTGGTCGTCACTCTAGAACCTTTCTGCCCCAACGGCCATCGGTTCTGCGAGCTATGTGCCCTGCCCATTGCCACTTAATTGACGCAATTCTTCGAGCTATGTCGGTCACTTTGGTTCTCCTACGGATCTCCTCGTTTCTGATTCGATCTCGCAGGGAAACTCCAAGCATAGCTCTCTCCATTGCTCTTTGGGTGACTTTGAGCCTTCGCATGAGGCCCATAGTGAACGACCACGTCTCGGATCCATAGGTCATCACTGGCAACACACACTGGTCAAAGACTTTTGTCTTGAGACACTGCGGTATTTGCGACGAGAAAATATGGTGTAGCTTCCCAAACGCTGCCCAGCCGAGTCGGATTCGACGAGTGACCTCTTTCTCGCAGTTGGACCTACCTAACTGGACTGTATGTCCCAGGTACACATACTCGTCAACAACTTCGAGTGTAGGGCCTCCAATTGTGACAGAGGTAGGTGCGACATGGACATTTGCCATAATCTTGGTCTTGTCCATGTTCATTTTAAGACCCACTTGTAGGGAGACTCTACTAAGGCCATCAAGTATAGCGCCAAGGTCTTCCAAGGTCTCAGCCATGACCACAATATCGTCGGCAAATCGAAGGTGGGTGATGTACTCGCCGTTGATGTTGATGCCGAGTCCATTCCAATCCAGAAGCTTGAAAGCATCTTCCAATGCAGCGGTAAACAGTTTCGGAGATATAACGTCTCCCTGTCTCACACCCCGCTGCAATCGGATAGGCTTCGAGCACTGATCTTGGAAACGGACTGACATGGTGGCGTTTTCATACAAACACTTCAACACTTCGACGTACCGAGTGTCAATTTGGCACCGTTGGAGAGACCGTAGCACAGCCCAAGTCTCGATCGAATCGAAGGCTTTCTCATAGTCCACAAACGCTAAACATAGGGGCTGGTTATACTCTTCGGTCTTCTGTATAACCTGCCGCAGCGTATGTATGTGGTCTATGGTACTAAAGCCTTTTCGGAAACCGGCTTGTTCGGGAGGCTGGAAGTCGTCAAACCTACACGCGAGACGATTCGTAATGACTCTTGAAAACAGCTTGTAGACATGTCTACCCATCTCACTCCTGAGCCATGGCTCAGGAGTGAGATGGGTCTGTAATTCTTCAATAGGGTTTTGTCGCCCTTTTTGAAGAACAGCACCACCACACTCCTGTGCCACGCCTGCGGCGTCTTTCCCGCGAGTATGACGGAATCAAATAGCTTTTGTAGTGCTTTCAGCACCGGTATTCCACCTGCTTTCAGCAATTCGCTTGTGATTCCGTCTTCACCCGGTGCCTTGTTGTTTTTGAGCTGTTTCAGAGCCTTACTAATCTCGTCTAGGCTGACGACCGGGATATCGTCGGTATAGTGTCGGGACAACTTAGCTCTTGGATCGTCTGTCGAAGAGCTAACAGGTGACCGAGTTGTCGTGTATAGCTGCCCATAAAACGATTCGATCTCTTCCATCAGCTCAGGCCTGGACGATATGATTCTGCCGTCCCCAGTCTTCAGCTTCGTCAGTTGGCTCTGCCAATAGACAGATCTCTAGTGAACACTTTGGAGCCCTTGTTTTGCTCTATGGCCTGTTTAATACTATTTGTATTAAACAGGCGAAGGTCGCAAGTCAATGACTTAGAGATCTGCCTATTGAGCCGCCGGTACCGGCCAGCATCATCTGAGGACTGCAGAACCATCGCTCGCCTTTCCTCCATGAGCTTGATGGTTGAGTCGGAGATCTTCTTCGTTTCCTTTGTTCGGCGGATTTTAAAGCTGGTAGATCCAGCCGAACGGACAGTTTCCACGAACCTGTTGTTGTAATCGTCCACATCTACGCAATCGCCTAGGCTCTCGAAGCGGTTCAGCAGTTCGAGCTGAAAACACTACATTGCATTTTAATTATTGCTACCTAAGTAGTTAGTGTTGTGCATACCTATACACAGAGAGAACCTTCAATCACAGGTAATATTTGTCTAATATAAAAAAATCCTTTTTTATATTTATAAGCTTAAGAAAAATGTAAATAATTATAATCTAACTCAATATGTAATTATACAAACATACAAAAATGAAACTAATTATACTTATGTAAGTACGTACAAAATATGACGTTGTACAAGTAATATTATTTAAATAATAATTTATTTGGTCTAATCAGTCTAATCGTCTGAGATACTGTTCAAATACTTCTATTTGCAACACTTAATTTTGTGTAAGCGTTTTTTTTTCGGTAGAAATATTTAGTAAAAGATGACTTTCTTTATTTAAAATAATTGATAATTAACTATTTTTTCCGTATGTTAATAACGAATGATGGTAAGTATATAGATTATTATTGCAACAATTAATAACAAACCATAATTAATAAAATAATAATTAATTAATTTCATTACAATAACTTTGTAAAGCATTAAATACTCGTATATTATATCCATAAATATAAGTATAGCAATCTTTTTAACGGTAATATTTTTTATTTATAAATATTTTTTTATAAATAATTCCTTTTTAGACAAAAAAGATCAGCGTTTAAACGTTTTAACGTTAGTATTTGACTAAAGCACTTTCCTTAACCAGTCATATTGTGCAGCCATAATGTGAATAATAATGTTTATGTTACGTTTTGTAGTTATAGGTATAATATTAAGATATTTTATCTTAGCTTAGCGGTGGTTTTGACTAGAATAATGACTATATTCGATAAAAATGAGCTGCTTAATCGCGCTTCTAAATCGCATTAACACCATTTATCAACTTATAGGTACTAAGGGAAGAAAGAGACAAATGTCAACGAATTAAAAGTAATGCGAAGAATGGTTGTGTTTGTTCCTTATTTCGATGACAATGTTGTTATGGGTCCTTATGGTTGCTCGGCAGCCGATTCCCTTTTTGACGCAGACGAAGTACCCATTAACTCCTCTGCTGTTACTGTGGTAATTATAACGAAAACCGTTAAACAGTATTACTGGCTTGCCGGCGCTAGTTCTTGAAAGTATTACCCCTAAAATATTAATATTTATTTGAATTATTACACGAATATGCGAAGAGTTTTCACTTGAATTAATTAAATGCATATTATCTTATAGGTTGTAATGTTACTTTTCCCGTGTGAAGCCATGCTAAGGTATATATGCACACAGAGATTGCAAGATTTTTCAGAAAGTCAAAAGTCAGTTTTCGGCATTTCAAGGCTATTATTACACTTAACATATAAAGCTGCTAGTAGAGGCAATGTTTGCTAGTCTTGTTTTAGATCACGGCTTTACAACAAAGCTTCATGTAATCAATAAGTAAACAAGAAAGAAAAATAAATGATTTATTTTGACATGCACAAACGGCACTATCAAGTGCATTAAATTTCAAAATACAATATTAACTAAACACCGAAGTATTTACAAACACAATGACACCCATTAAATACACAATAAACAATACCCTAACCCTAACAATACCTACTGCACAGTGTCGCTCTGATTTTAGCGATACCTCGATTACAATAAATCGTGGTTACCTCCGACAATAAATTAAAAGGTTTCCAAATTATAAGTATCAGCATAATAATGTATAATCGCGTATATTTAATTTGTATTAGGTATAAATTTTTATAAAGTTTATTGTTGCAACAGGACGACATAAAGTATCTGCAGTGTTTACTATATTTTTTGACATCAGGATGACCAGCGATGAGATGAGGACATTTTAGAATTATTTATTATTACCACAACCTGTGCTCGATCTACCAGATAACTCTGATCTTGACTATTACTATTATTAATACAATTTGGGACGAGAAGATATGGTTTAGCTTCCCGAACGCTTCCCAGCCGAGTCGGATTTGGCAGTGTTAATCACCATTAAAATAAAATAATAAAATCAATTCTCAAGACAACAACAAATTCTCTTCAACCCAAGTTTTAATAACACTTTTCTGGTATGTTCCGCCATTCGTCAAAACATCCTACGAGACAACACTGTCTCATGTCCGCAAACATTAGCTCCGTGTCTCTACCCGTAACTCATAAGAACTGGAGACGTAGGGTATCCGGGTGTACCTACAGATTTATTCAAGAATCTCAAGATGTGGTAACAACTTGATGCTGTTACCTTTCGAACAAAAAGGCTTATTAGTTTATTTAATTCCTAAACTATGAGATCCTGATTGCATAATAATTATAAATTAGTATAATAATATACGCAATGACCGAATAGATGCTATTCGGTCATTGCGCATTTCATTTCTGTCTAAGGAGAATTATAGCTCCAAATCCCCGCCAATATATTAAAAAAATCCGACGGCTTTATAAGCTGAATTTTTTTTTTTTTTTTTTTTTTAAAAGACAACTCCCGCACTAGAGAACAAGCTCTGTGTCGCGGGGGACTTTACAAACATACAATTAACGGACACAAATTACACCCAGACTCAGAACAATTCTTTGTGGGTCACACAAAGTTTTATCCTGTGTGGGAATCGAACCCACAACCTCGTGCACAGCAGGCGCATACTGCGGCCACTGGACCACCGAGGCAGTCATTCATTTTGGAGGCAAGCTAGCGTTCCCTGTTTTGTTTCTAATTAATGTACCAATATTGCCTTAGGTACGTATCACAAATATATTCGCTAAATACCTACTTAACATAATGGACTTACATTATTTAAGGTGGATACAAAACTATTTATAAACAAAATCTCTGCCCACATTTAAACCGGGTCTGAAACATGCAAATGGTACCTCTGATATTACAAACGTTCATAGGCTACGGTAGCTGCTTAACATCAAGCGGGTGCTTGTTTGTCACCGAAATAGTAGAAAAAAACTTACATTGCAAAACAATACACACACAGACACTTACCCACATCAATACATAGAGTCACAAGCAGCTCTGCTATATACATTGTAAATGTAAGTGAACGACCAGTTCGCAAGTTGTAAAAATTTAAATAAAGATCATTTCATAACACGAACACTGCTTCTTTAGATACAGGTTAGTTTAGTTCATGAAGCAGGGTTCTCCAATTTTAATGAGTATGATCGTCTCTATGTTTAATAATATTTCCATCTATGGTTTCAAGGTAAGATCTACACTTAAGTGGTGAGGACCACTTCACGCACCGCCATGATTTTTTTATTTCAAGAGGATTCTGCAAGTTGTACGAGTGTCCTTTGTAAAACATCTTCGGCTTGCCGCATCTTGATTTCGCTATGTATATTTCATTAGTTTCAATTTCGAGATAGCCTGAAACTGAAAAATATTGGGTATTATAATATTTTAAGTACAGTATATATCCATGCTTCTTTTAGTATTTCATTGCCTAAGGCACTGATCGCTCTTTGGAACATCAATTCTTTACGATGTTATAATACACATGTACGGGATTAACATCTGCAGCTGTTTTTATTGTCGTAAAATAATACTAAATGCATCGTACAAGTTTTGTTTACACTTGCAGGTATGACACGGTCCAATCGGCGCCAGCGCTTCAAGTAAGGAGCGTTCTTGGAACAGAACCAATGACGAAGCAGGGCAACACCTAAGTTCATAAAATGACAACAGACTTATATTATTTTAGAAATTTATTATAATAATAAGACAATGAACGACATATAAAATTCATAAAAATATGTTTACATCTTTCATTTTATTAATACATATGTAAGGTATAAGAAAATCATTAAGAAATAAACTATGGTTACCGCTTACCATAAGGCGAGCCGTATGCTTCCTTGCTCACTAAATAGTATAAAAAACACAAACCAAAATAAAGATTATTTTGATTACTATAAAAGTTTAAATGATTCGCAAATTAAGTACACAAAATATAAAATACTTTTTCTATTTAGTTAGGTAGATTTATTTATAAGTTAGTAACGTTTATAATATTAATTTGTTATTAATTTGACACTTGAATAATTATATTGACTAATAAAATCTACAATACACAACAATATAGTTACTAAAAATTACTTAGTTATTGCAGTTAAGGACAGCACAGTCTTAGTTAGAGAAGAATATAGGAATTAATAACCGTGAAGTCCGTCCTCATATTTATATTCGTTGCATACCATATATGAAAAACAAAAAACGGATATATGGCGGGAACCTGATATTGTTTTGGTATTACGTTTTCGCTGTTTGCTCATCTAGTGGAACACATATGATAAATCAATAGTGGTTATGGTTAATATTAGACTTAATGATTTGGTTGTCTATTGTAGTCATTGTGGCTCTGCAGCCATGGGTCCAACGACAGCATCTGAATACTTTCTTTATAGAGTTTCTGGAGTCGTGCTTCAGCAAGAATCTGCCACCACCGTACTCTATCATGGGAAAACCTTGACGAGTGAACTGGAATGTTGCGACTAAAAATAAAGTAAAAGTTAAGTATTCCAAAAATATATTTATAACTGTCAATAAACGAGCAAACGGCAAGAACGTGCCAATTAGTGGCACCTTAATAAATAATAGCATACATTTTCTTAAACCTAGTTAATCCATGTATTATTGTTTTACCACCTGTAAACGTAAAAGCTTAGAGTGAAAAATTAAAATCTAAAATAATAAAACCATACAGATATCATAAAAAAAATACTTTATACATATTATAATTACATTAAAACAAGATTAAATAAATCCTCATTAAATATACAAATATATTACTATATCAAATAATTAAATCAGATTACAAAATTATTTATCAGAAAAGAGAAACACGAAACGAAATTCTATTTAAAAGTTTTAAATAGAATTTCGTTTCAATTTAAAATGAACTATGCAATGTTTACATGTTGGATATCTGCTTGTGCAATAAATTGAATACTATACTTTTATTTAAATAACTTAAATGTTATTGCAGGCGGAAACAAACCAGTATTACAAAACATAAAAAAGATCTGTTGATTGTTTGGGGATTTGCGATAAACCGGGGTGGTTATGAATAAGCTTGCTTGAGACGATTTCATTATTTATAGTGACTATGGTGGCTCTGCAACCCCGGTCCCTGAAGCTACATCGAAATCTTTTCTTCACGGTATTGTTGGGTTCGGTCTTCAAGAAAAATTTAAAGCCTCCACATATGATAAGTGGGTTGCCGTTGCGAGTTGTTGTAAAAATTACTTCTATAACAAATTTATATTTATTTTTTTATTTTATTTATAATACACTTAAAGATAACAAAATTAAAATATCTAGGAGCAAAAATTATTAAATTTAGTAATGAAGTCATAACAATACGTCTGTCATTCAAAAGTATCCATCAAAACTGATTGTGAGAGTTTTGCTTATAAGGTCGTAGTTTTAGAAAAGTGCTGATGCGATTTAAAAACATAATTCACTGGCTATATAAAAAATATACTATTCCCGAGGCATTGGCATTGGCATAGTGCTTATACCATAAAGGCGTTCCAATCCAATATATTACTTTTTTTATACTACTTAGGTGGCAAACAAGCATACGGCTCGCCTGATGTTAAGCAGTTACCATAGTCTAGGGACGCTTGCAATACCAGAGGTATCACTTGTTGCCTATCTATTTTTTTTACACCAAGGCTTTGAGATGGTGTGTGTGTGAAAGTATCGAGAAAGCTGCCCGGGGCTGAAGCGCTCGGTTTAGGCTCTAAAGAGTTAAGCAGGGTACCTAATACGGATATAAAATAAAATGGAGTAATTATTAAATATTATAATATTCGTTAAAATACATTATATATTGATCCTTAAAATTAAAGAATTGTTAGTGTGAATGAGTATTGTTACATTTCAAGATGATGTCATCAAAAGTGACGATAGAAGCACGACACCCATTAGCCCATTTTGTGCAAAGCCATCTTTTTCTGGGCGTCTTGCAATCAGATCTGTTGTAACTAAATTTATTATTTCTATAAAGAATCATCTGGTTCCCTCTATTTGATTGTATGAAGATTGGTTTGTCTAGAAAGTGAGATGAGGTTGTTAATATTTTGTAAATATTTACTTTACGTTACTTACGTTGAACATTATTGTATCAAAAGTAATACATAATATTTTTTCATTAATTAACACGAACATGCACAATTGTGTGATGGTATTTAATACGTAGGTACTATATTATACTTTTTTATAGAAAACGTTAGAATATATTATCGCAACAAAGATTCATACATAACAAAATAAAAAAGAACGTCTTAAAAAACACATTAAATGGCACTAAAAACAGGCACAACCAAGAGAAAAACAACTCAATTAAATAGTCCAGTCAAATTAGAGTTTCACATCGTAATTTGAAATAATCACACGAAAACACTTACTTATATACCTTCTTTATGGCGTTGTAATGTTATTTCAAAAGTCTCATAGAATTTCGGGTCTACGCACAAAAATATTTGTGGGTCTACGTCATCAGATATTCAATGACAAAGAGCTCAAAAATCGGATTTCCTCAGTTATCTAGGTTTCTGTAGCTCAAACTCAAACTCAAAATTCATTTATTCATTTAGGTTACAAAGTAACACTTATGAAGGTCATAAATTATGAATAAGCCAGAAAGATGATGTCAGCAAAATTTTCCTACGGCTAGCTACAATGCTGTTATTATCTGTTATACAATTGTGAAGCTATACAGTTTAAGACAAATTATTTTTATGCGCTAATCCTTTTTTGAGATAGAGAGAGCGAGCTGCGCTTAGTCAAGTAGTATGTACTGTAATGCAAGGTCAGTTAGTGAATCTTGCTGAATAATACCTAGAATAAACTTGTCGATGACTGATTGTACCAAAAAATTTATGAAAATGTATGGCTTTTTATTACTTACAAAAATAAAAGGCTTTTATGAAATAAAACTAAATGGTTTTAAATTATTTATATTTCATTTTCTTCCACGGTCAGACCCAGACAATAAAAAATATTGTACCCCGAGGCAAATTATATCCTAATAATAAAATTAATGTGAATGGTCATTGTTAGCCTTTATAATGACGTCATCCACAGTGACTAGAAACGCAGGACAGCCAGTGCTAGTTTTTACACATACCCACCTGGCCTTAGGACCCTTACTTCGACAGTACTTGTTGAACCTATAATCTCCAATTTCAATCACCGGCTTGCCGAACCTTGAAGTAGTAAATATTGGCACTGAAAACGAAATTCATTATAATTATAATATCCTATGCAAATTAACTCAATTTTTGGGTAAGGAATAAGAAAATTATGTACATAAAATTGTGTATTTATACTTTATTTCAATTCGAATATAAATTACATCCACTAATTGAATTTTTAACACAAAAACAAGTTGATTCAATATAATGTCTTACTTTATAATAACATATGTATATACATAGACATATATCTATTTCAACATAACATAACACACAAGCGCAGTTTTTTTTTAATATTTAAAAAAACGTTTAGATTAAAAGTCATAAACAATCTCCCCGACTTGTGCCGCTAAAAAAATGTCTTTCGTGACCGACTAAAAAGGCTTTGAAATCACTGAACAGATTTCGGTGAACCACAGCTAATATGCATCCGATTCACACCAATGTCGTGCCATACGTTTAGTTGCAACGAACACACAGGCTGATACAGACGTTAATCTTATAACCGCTCTATATTTCCATTGAGCGTTTATAATACAAATATTGTTTATAGGAATAGATAAACAAAATATCTTGCTACTACACTCTCCATTTAACGTTCTTCTTTTTTGCCAGATAGTGTAAAAACGCTTAAAGAACAATCAATGTGTATGGATACCAGTAATGTGAACGATGACATCCTCAATAGTGACTAATCCGGCGGGGCAACGACCCGACCGTGCCTTCACACATGTCCATCGAGCTTTAGGCCCTGAACAATTACTACGTAAATTGTATCGATGTTCTCCAACTTCTATTACCGGCTTTCCAAACCTCGAGCTCGTGAATACAGGTTGCAGTTCTGAAATTAAAATAATATCTGTACCATTTGACAGCTAGGCAAAGAATACTCCCATGGTCTTCTACTGTTGACAATTTAAAAAAACAATATTTCTTGACAAAATAAACTGCAAAACAAATAAATAATTAATTCATTGATGAAAAAAGGGAATAATATTATGTTATGTAAATTTTGAATTGCGACGTATTATTTGTGACTATTATTACGTTCATCTGAAGAACACAATGAACAAAGTGACTACGCCTTGATAGAGCCATTAGGAAAAGTGGACACATTCTACTATATTCTGTAATTAGCAATTTACTCATTACTTTTGGCTAGGTTTTAATTCCAATGATGCAGTTTAAGTACATAATAATACATATATAATACAGATCATGGTTGCCTCCTAATCGTATTTCGTCCTATAGTAAAATACAAAAGACAAAAAACTCATTAACTATTTCTATTAATATTTATTATTCATATAGTATATGCATTATTTCTTTTCTATTCTTATAATGGTTCGTATGTTCGTTATTAACTCTGACAACAATATCTTCTAATAAAAATATAACTTATAATAAAAATAATTAAATTTGTGCTTTTATACAGCAATTATACGAAAAACAAATACGAGACAGTAAAATATTCAATGGAAAACATAACAAATTAAGATTTTTACCATTGCTCTCTTTAGTTAGTATAGCAATTTTATGCTAGCAAATAGTGTCATGGATCTTGAGCTTGTGGTGTGTGGAGAGAGTTTGTATGTGTAATTATTAAACTTTTGTCATTACATTACTCTTAATACACTGAGATTGATAGTGATGCCTGGTATATGGCAACAGGCTGGAGTAACGTAGGTGCTATACACTTCTGCCTGCCACTTCAGTAAGAAATACATGGTGCTATGTATATGCAACAATAATAGTATACAAGAAAACCTTTTTTTTTAATAATAAGTTATTATTTATTTGTCATTTGGTTTTAGCCGTTTCCGTGTTTTAGTGTGATTGTGTTCGCGATTCATTTGCAGAATCTCATCATTAAATGTGATGAGCTTCGCTGGGCAACCATTACTACATTTTACACACTTCCACATTGCTCTCAGACCTTTGTAATTTATGTATTTATTATATCTATATTCTCCTATTTCAATCACTGGATTACCGCTCTTAGAAGTCGTAAACTTGGGCTCTAAAATATTAGTGAATAATCCTGAAACAATTTTCAATGCACATGAAGCACATGAAGGTACTTGTGATCTTAATAGGCGATGCTTCTTGATATAATAATATAAAAACTCGTTTACGTTTCTTAAATAGTGGGTAAAATAAAATAAAACATATGCTTATTGAAACTAAAATATATTATTATCACGGTTATAAATATTAATATATTTTACTTAAACTTAGTTAATACAATCTACATATAGTAATAATTAAGTCGTTCATTTGTTACACTACATTTACAATTAGTCTATATAATGTCTATATAATAGAGGCTGTCGACAAACCAAACTCAAACATACTATTGAAATGTCCTAATGAAACACGTCGTGTGTTGAGTCGGCACAAACCGTACTATCGCATTATCTATCAATCACACTATCAACACCCAACGCAATGCAATTCACAATGAAAATTACGAATGTCGTCGCATCGAGCCGCATCGCGTTTCAATAGTACGAATATGTCACCGCCTGAATTCTATTCTGTTTTATTTTTTAACAGTGATACAGACCAAATTGATCGTAAAATTATTGTTTACCTGCCTCGACTTCGCCCGAGCCTTTTAACTATTTTCTGGGCGATTGACTTTTTTTTCGTAAAAACTTTCTATATAATACTAATAGAAACTTTAAATAATTTTAACAAAAAAAAAACCGACTTCAGTAGGGCAAGTTGTAAAATTTTCAAATACCTACCTTTAAACCCCTAGTCTAACACCTATGTTATTAAAACAGGATGAACTTTTATGCAAACTCTAACACCTATGGTATTAAAACAGGATGAACTTTCATGCAAACTCTTATCTCACTTTTCCTCCCTTAAAGAAGGTTCATTTTAATCTGATAATTTACAGCTAAAGTGCATCTCATGAACATTCAAATAAGCCCAAACATGGCTAGATTACATTGTTTAATTATGAAGTTGCGTTGCCTTGCTTCTAGCTTCATCATCAGTTCAGCTCAAATGTACCAGTTTTCATTTGCTACATTACACTTGCAAGAAAGAAAGAAAGCATTTATTCGAACATACACAAGATAACAGGTACAAACAAAAACAATAGACATACAATAACAAAACAAAATATTATTCTGTGTGATGTCAGCAAGGGTCCTAATCTCAGCTCTGTGCTGTGGCATTTTAAACTGCATCGCTGATATTCTGATCAGGCCTTAGTGAAGTCACGGTCAGTTATATAGGTAAACAAACTTTTTATTGTACACCACAAATTTATGATACAGAATATACCTAATATACCTTTAAATATGTGTTTGAGAATATTAGAAAAAAATGAAGAGAATAAATATGTTTAAATAAATATTTTTTTTGTTTGTTAGATACGAATAAAATCGACTAAGCGTCGGGCTGAACACAAGTCAAGTAGGTATTAAAAATATATATTTAATCTGTGCAATCCGCGCTCAATTTATTTACGTCATTATTGCTTTACTTTAGTTTTTAATGTTTCAATGATAGTTGCTAAGCAACTATCATTGAAACTTATCTAATCGCCATCAGTGAAATACTTATTATTGAGAAGTTCAGATGGCCATCTGTGGTCTTCTTCATCAGTTTTACTTCACCAAATTACACTTTCTGAATGCAAATGATTGATTAGTTGTTAAAAATATTGAAATTGCTATATGTGTGCCTATAACTTTTGAGGAGTTCCCTCAATTCCTCATGGATCCCATCATCAGAACTTTCTTTTGATGAAAATGGGACCAAACTGCAAGTATGTCCTCTCAGACAAAAAAAAATCAAATCGGTCCATAAATGACGGAGTTCTGCGGTAACATAAAAAAAATACACACGAATTGATAACCTCCTCTTTTTGAATTCGGTTAAAAAAGAAGAATGGCATAGGTATAGTCGTTTACAAATTATGGCGTGACCAGGAGAAATATGGATTCATTTTTATTCATTATCATCATCGTCTCAGCCAAAAGACGTCCACTGCATACGTCCACTGCTATGGACATAGGCCTCCCCCAAAGATTTCCACAGCATTCGGTCCTAAGCTGACCTCATCCATTGGCTACCCGCGACCTGATTATATAGATATTTTTATTGTTATTATATAGATGAAATTCTTTTGGAGACATATCTTTTATATATATAATTATTCTGTGCGTATGTACGTCACCGAACACTTCCTAAACACCGATTTTAATGGCCTGGATGGTTAAGATTCACTATTTACCCCGTAGGCGGCACTGCTGTCGGTACGTCAGCTTTGCCGTGCAGGACGACGTCTGCTAGGTCCTAGTTAACTATAGTTTAGTCGATTGGCCCGGGCCAATCGTTGGGTTCACTCCATTATTTTTTTTCTTTTTAAATGTTTAGTGTCATGGTGCGAGTGTTTGTTGTTTGTATAGACGATGGCGTCATTGACAGTGGTGAGAGAGGCTCGGCAGCCGTTCGTAGATCTAACGCATTTATATCTTACCGCACCACTCTTGTATGCTCGAGACAATTTGTTAAATCTATGCTCCCCCAGTTGAATAACCGGCTTGCCACACCTGGATGTTGTGAAAATAGCTCCTAAAAAAAAAAAATTGTAAACTAATATTATAAATGCGAAAGTAACTCTGTTTGTCCGTTATCTTTACACGATTAAACGGCTAACATTTTTAATTAAATTTGGCAAGGAGATATCCTGGGGAAGGACATAGGGTGCTTTTGCCATAATAACCCACAGTCATGCAATTGGAGCCGCGGGCAACAGCTAGTGTTACATAGGTAAGTATTGTGATAGTTTTTTTAAAAGGGATAAAAATGTGAAATTGAAACATTCATATTCATGATAAAATGGAAATTGCCATTTAATCATATAATTCTCACAAAAAATGATCTTTTTCCTAACTTCGTTTATATTATTACATATACATATAACATACACATATGGTACATTATATTATTTAAAAAAATAAAAAGATGGTACAGTGTCTGGAAATAGGTTTTTATATAATAAGCTATTAATAGCGTTTTTTAAAGCCATAGCAATCAGAAGTTAGAATATTTTTAAATGTTAACATAGTGTCATAAAATTAAGGAAGGTATAAACATAAATGTTTAATAATTTTTTACTGTTGGTTTCGTAATACACGTTTGTTACTGTTTGTTTCGTATTACACATTATGTTTGTATGCACAATTGTACAACGTAACTAAATAGTATTAATAAAATTAAGGTTTCATACTTTCTGGTCTAGCAATTGGGTCAAATTGCACCGACTTGCGACAAGATATAGAACCGTTGTCCACTATAGTTATAATAAAGGCACACCTTTCTTTAGTTCTTGTGATAAAACAATATTAATATAATAAAAAACACTTCATACTTAATAATACATTATAAAGCCGGGTATAGATATTGAGAGGTTGCCTCGCGAGGCTGCTCGTCTGGTGCTCGCATAGAGTCAGTCAGGCACTCAGGCTACGTTCTAATTGGCTCGTGAGGCAAACACCTCTCCACATCACAAGGCGACATTCCTAGCGAGACAGCCTCGAGATGTCGATACCCGCCTTAATGAGTAATGTGAAGTAAGGTTAGTTAATGGTAGTTTATTCATAAAGTCATGCAAATAACAAAATTTGAAACGCATCGCGCATGCCGATCATCTTCTCCACTTCCGAAAATTCCTGCATGCGGACTAAACCCACATGCGCGACTATATTTCAATGATGATGAAAACTGGTGGCTTTAATAATGACATCATTGTACGTGGTCAGTCTTGCACGACAACCGGTGCAAGCTTTTACGCATGCCCAGTAAGCTTTAGGACCATTACTCCTGTAGTATTTGTTGAAACGATATTGTCCCAACTGCAACACTGGTTTGCCACATCGTGAGACGGTATAAAATGGCACTGAAAATAAATAATTACAATAAAAAACCCTGGCGCAGACTATACCTTGCAAGAAACTAATATTTCTAAACTAGTTTTATGTCAAAAATAATGCTATTTGACTTAAACATTTGTGAGCATAGTTTGACCGACATAGTCAATCATGAAAGAACCATATAACATGTTCAATGTTTCCGGGGGAAGTACATCAACCTTAATTTTATATTACTGTACTTATTAGGTATTTTAATAATCTTTCTGTAGCTTCAATAAAAAGCAACTTTATTTACTTTTGCATGAATAAAAATGTACCTATTTTAAGGTCTTATGACCCGCTTCTTAAAGGCTCTCAGCTCTCTTGATAGAGGAGAGGAAACTCGTACCCAGCAGTGGCATATACATATATGGATACTATTATAATTATTTCTTATGATTATTCATGGCTAATGATTGTGTGCGGTATATTTAACAATAACGTCATCAATGGTTACTATAGTAGCTGAACATTTTGAACTTTTAACTCTGCTACAGATCCACCTAGCCCGAGCTCCTCGGCTTCCAACCCACTTGTTGTAACGGTACTCGCCCATTATTATAACCCTGTTGCCGAAACGTGAAATCCCAAATACTGGATCTGAAAACAATAAAACAACAAAGATTTAAAAGTTTTCTGGGTCTTTTTTATAACCTAAGAACACCCGAGACAAATTAAATAAAAGTCTAAATAGAATAAAAAACTTTATTTTACAACAATTACATTTCTTAAATTTTACAATACAAGTTTTAAATAAGCTTTATTTAATTTTTTATTGTAAATTAGTTCGCCATTAATGGCAGAATATGCTGTACTTTATTATTATTGTATTTAACACGTTGTATAACCATATTCTGACAAATAAAGACATTGATTGATAAGCTAAAAATAACAATACTACCTAATGGAAAGTTTTCATACCCACTCGCCTAATCACTAGTAGTATCTATCACTAATGATGTCCCCTTATTACCTAATTTAGACTAATAATACAATTGTAAATGAAAAATATTACGTGAAATAGAGCATCTAGACAAGTGTACTTGATTTCATTGAAAATGAAGAACTTAATTTACTTTAAGGGTGATAAGAGTTTGTCTTTTTTTAAGGTACAGTTCTTTTAATAAATTAAGTTTAATTTGTAAGCTAGCCTGTTGTTCGACAACTGGCTAGCTTACAAATTAAACTAAATGAAGGCGGATTGTCTGGTATACTGCTGGCGTGCAAATGTGCTTTTAATAGGGTGGTAAGGAGCCACGGAATAGCATCTTCTTTTATTAAGTAAATCATGATCAAATTTAAGAGTAGTGTGTAGTTTTAATAAGGCAAATAAAATACATAATTTTCGAACAGAAAGCAAGTTACAGAATATATATAGGTTGGTCGTAGGAAAACGGAATGGTTTAAAATGCATTACTTTCAGAAGTGACCTTTGCGCCCTTTCGAGTTCCAAAAAATTTGTTTTTGATGCTCCACCCCACACCGAAATGCAGTAAACTAACACAGACTGAGCTAGGGCAACATATATTTTATTAATAATATCTTTAGTGGTAACGTGACGTAAGATTTTAAAAACCCAAGTAAGCTTTCTAATTCTAGTGTTTAATAAGTCTAGGTGTGAGTGCCAGGACAATCTGTGGTCTACATTTATGCCTAAGTATTTAACTGTTTTTACTCTATTAATAAGAGGACAATACAGCCTGTGTTATTAGAGTAACTACAGTGATGAATCCTGACCTCGAATTCAGCACTGGGTTGGGAAGAGTTGTTTAGAGAGAAACATATATAATTCGTTTTTATAGTGTTAAGCGTAAGAAGGTTCGATGATAGCCACTTAAAGATCTTAATTAAGCCACGCTCAGCGCTAACACGCACATCTTCCCATGTTTCACCAGAGAAGACTACGGCAGTATCGTCCGCGTAAGAGAAGATGTTCCCAGCTTCAACCTTCATATCACACAGGTCATATGATACAAACATGAAATTTACAGGTTTATTTTATTTTATTTATTTTATTAATGCACTAAACAAATTACAATCTTAAGGAAAACTAGATATCATATATAGTTGATCCAATTCAAGATTGAAACTCAAATACATGCGCATATAGTAATACAAGTAATTAAGTAGGTATTTAACAAATGATCAGAACGGTAGGCTTAAATCTAAGTTTGACAATTTGTTACTTACAATAATTTAAAGATAATTTTGAAGTTTGAATGCAATGCAATGAACGCACACATAACAGTACCTACCTACATGTATTTTTAATGATTATGGGCTGTCTGCCGAACTATGACGTCTTCAATAGTGGTCAAAGAGGCATAACACCTTTTCGGATTAACCTTACTGCAAACCCAGCGAGTTTTCGGCCCACGGCTACCAGGGCACTTATTGAACCGATATCTGCCTAGAGTTATAACTGGCCTTCCCCGTTGTGATACAGTAAATACTGGTACTGAAATCAAATAAGATTTGCATTAACTAAAACTCCAAGTTGAAAAGCTATACCTACTATAATTAAAAGTGTTAGTAACAAATCTCATAAATAAAAAACAATTTCCATGATCATTGATTTGTTCGATTCGTCCCGTCCTTAAGTCCGTACTCAGGACGGATCAAGATCTCATCAAATAATTCATATAATTATGGTTGTCTAGCTCATAGTTCTTCTGGACTACTGGAAAAAAATCGTTAGATAATGGTTACCTACCGGTACATAATGATTTTTTCCAGTAGTAGTAAAAAATCATTATGTACTGGTAGGTAACCTAATGATTTTTTCTGATTGATGTAGGTAATTTTCAATTTCTATCAACTTAAACTTCAAATTAGCACCTCTGTAATACTGTAGTCTATGAATACTTAATAATTTTAATATGGATTACTCCATGTCTAAATAACTTTTATCCCAAATAAAGGGGGCCTCGCGGGATTGTACATGCAGATCAAGCTGCGAGAAAAAGCTAGCTAGCTTTTCAAAAACGAAATTTAATTCGGATAATAAGTTATCACAAAATACATGTTACCAAATATTTAATTTATGGCGGTACGACGTTCGCCGTTGCAGCTAGTGTAGGTAATTAAACAAAAGTGTATTGTCCATCACACAACTTTATTTACAATCCATCGAACAATCAAATTCAATCAATTCTATCAATCTAATTGTAATATTTACCTTTACCTACAGATAAAACATTAAAACGCATACAAAAAAGCACGTTTTCAATGAGATCATTTTTTTAAAAATTACCATAGATTTCATAACTGAATGATTATAAGACGTATAATAATCGTCTTATAAACATTTAGTGATTACGTGACTCTATATCCTTAACTATGGCATTCTCCTTCTTATCGTTTGGTTAGTGGCCGACCTGGTGACAGAGTGATTTCGATTGCCCAAATTTATTGTTTAACGTGTCCTTCGAACCACGGAGATGTTTTGGTTTAAAATATCACTATGTGGTCATCCATTTATAGCGCGCCCTTGGTTATTATTATTTTATAACCCACTGATCGTTTACCGAACAGCGAGTGTATCTGGCTATGAGTGCATCACTATGGCATTACCAATAGTATAATACTAGCTGTTGCACACGGCTCCGCCCGCGTGGATGTTATAAATTAATTTAAAAAAGCCTTAGTTACTCCTTATTACATGAGCTATCTGCCAGTAAAAGTCCCGTCAAAATCAGTCTAGCCGTTTCAGAGATTAGCCGGCACAAACAGACAGACAGACAGACAAACAAATATTGTAAAAAATATTATTTTGGCATATGTACCATGTATAAATTTATATGCATTTAGTAAAAAGAGGTTATTTTAATATTACAAATAGACACTCCAATTTTATTAATTTGTATAGATGGAAGCTGTACACCTGTATATTTTTTAAATGAACAACACCAGCAAATTTTAGGTTCGTTTCTCCCCTCCCTGTGATAACGGTACTTGACATATAATATAAGTGGATAAGTACCTTAGGATGTCGGAAAACATTGGGTCTGCAACTAATCATATTTTGACTATTCTTAATATGGCACCCGAAATAAGTTACATATACCCAGCGGTGTGTAGATAAGGTTAATGAGGCAGATAAATTATTTTATGTAAGGTTATATCCAATTATTTATTATTGTGATTAAAATTCTGATTTACTTTTGAAATTACTTTTAATTTCATAGATAATACCTGCGAGTATTCTCTAAACTGCCAAAACATACAATATACACAGTATATTAGGGATCTACCTATAGAAACTATTAATGTATTAGGTACTATATTTTTTTAAAGTATGTTAATTACATACAAATGCTGCATGATTCGATATTACAACATCAATATAACATTGTCAATATAAGGTGCTGATTGATGACACTAAAATACAAAGAAGCGCATTTAATACATGTAGCATGCTCGTGGTACAATAGGCGCAAATCCAGGGCAAAATTTTGTTTAATATCTTGACTCCCTGGATACATCATTCAAACACGATTTTGTTTGACGCGACACAGAACATTGACGCGTTTAATGCATTGCATTAAAACCGCTGACGCAGCGGTGCATTGTACTTTTAATGATTATGAGGTGTCTGTCTAATTATAACGTCATCAAAAGTGACCAAAGTGGCGGTGCATCTTAACGAATTAACTTTCCCGCAGACCCAGCGAGCTCTCGGCCCTCGGCTACCAGCCCATTTATTGAACCGATATTTGCCAAGAATTATAACTGGCTTCCCACGCTGTGATACAGAAAATACTGGTGCTGCAATCGAATAAGATTTGTGTTAACCAAAACTCAAAGTTCTATAGCTATAAGAAACTTTTATCATCAATCAATAAACAGAATACAAACCAATATTAAAATAAAAACTCTCTGTTTACTAAAACTTTATTTAAAATCACCAATCAATCTAATTCAATCAATTGTATCAATCATCAATCCAATTTACAAAAACCTTAATATACATAAGTGAAGCCAGCAACATATTGCTACAGATATACACGTAAGTACACGTAGTTCTTCATTTCTTTAAAATGCCTTAACTTAACCAAACATTACAGGACTAAAATAAATTATTCAAAGCGAATTCATGTAATAATGTACAAAAAAAAAACACTAAAATGCGTGCAAAAACACGCTTACATTGAGATCAGGTACATTTGAACCGCAGATACATTGATGGCAGATCATGTCATATAACAACTATATAAAAAGAGCAGTTATATAACATGATTTATCAGAAACACAAACATAATTATTAATTTTTTTAATCAGTTAGTTCAATGATTATGTTCGTGCTTCCTCATCATAACGACATTGTTAATGGTGACGACATTCGCGCGGCAGCTAAGCTGTTGTTTGACGCAAACCCAACGTGCGTGTGTATGCGTCTTATCCATGAACTTCAGATTGTATCTGTGCCCTCCCAGTACGATAACAGGTTTACCATACCGTGATCTTAAAAATATTGGTTCTGAAAACATCGATACTCATTACATAAATGTATTAATACTGAAAACATGTCAACGTATTAGACCAAATGTATGCTGGCATAGAGACGATGCAGGTTGTGTAGTAGGTACCTACAGATTTTGTAGTATACTCTTATATACTGAGTGTGAGTATATACGAGTAGTCTACGTTGCACTAGCTGAACAGGGCGTCTCCATCATTCCATATAATTATTATAAAAACTGTGTTGTGCTGTCTATTAGCGTACGTTTGCAACCTTGTGATATTACGATAATTGAACAAAATTAAAATATTTCAAATACTTAATTAACATTTATTATTTTAAATTTATATATATCTGACTTTTTACTATAATTTAATTAATAATAGCAACTCATTATGTTCTTTTTAAAAAAGACAACTCCCGCACTAGAGAACAAGCTCTGTGTCCCGGGGGACTTTACAAACATACAATTAACGGACATAAATTACACCCAGACTCAGAACAATTCTTTGTGGGTCACACAAAGTTTTGTCCTGTGTGGGAATCGAACCCACAACCTCGTGCACAGCAGGCGCATACTGCGGCCACTGGATCACCGAGGCAGTCAGGTATTATGTGCATATACATTATACCATGAAACAAAATCAAAAACAGTAACCAAAAAAGACAACCAACCTGCATTGCATAAAGACATTTCAAAACTAAATGGCTACGGGTTGCAGGATTAGCTGGATTAGTATAATATTTTATTTATTACAATAACATCAACTTTACTTAGCCGAAGTTAGTAAATATGTAGTCATGCATCTCTATCGATTTATAACAGAAACAAATATACAAACTAAACGTCATAAAATGTTGACTACTATTAGTTTCAAGACGACCGAGTGCTTAATGATTATGTGTGTTATCATACAAGACGATAGTTTCCTCCACTGTGATGATCTTGGCGCGGCAACCGCTGTGGTCTTTGCTGCATACCCATCGAAACCTAGGACCTTTGCAGCCACTCCATTTGTTGAACCTATATTTTCCTATTTGGATGGCAGGGTTACCACGACGATTATACGTGAAGATGGCACCTGAAACGTTTTAATGTATTTTTCTTTTTGCTATTTTGAATGACATTGAAGTCACCACCATAATAACATTAAATATACAGGTTCAAGCGCTCATTAAGGAACACGTTTTTAACGAAACGTTTTCCTATCCCTGTAATAGTCCATCATAGAATCCTAGCGATACCTCTAGTATAGCAAGGGTCCATAGGCACGGTAACTGCTTACCACCAGGCGGACTGTATGCTTATTTGCCCCTCGAAGTACTATAAAAGAAGAGTAATACTTCCCTTCTAGGAATGCGTAATCGCAATACAGGTAAAAAAGTATGTACACCAAATAATAGTTATAAGTACCTATATTTATTTTCTTACCTATACATTAAACAATATAGTTAGTTTTGTTACAATATATATATAATAAAAATAACAATATTATACTTAACTAGAACACTCAAACATACATCATTTAACTTCAATAACTTTATCTGAACAGCCACAAGTAACAGGCACTAAAATTTCAAACAATCGTTGTCATATAATATACCTATTTTATTATGATACTAAAATGAGGTTTACTATTTTGGCACAGATACACAATACCACGCCTAAAGCTATGATGTAGCTGTACCTCCAAACCATGAATTGATTCTATTTATAATTACACAATCGACACAAAACATTTTTTTCTTTTAAATGACCTGCGTCACTACAACAAAATATAGCCATTTTTTATTATTCATTATACTTAATGCACATACCTATAATATGTATATATATATATATAAACAATGTAGGGATAAACGCAGTAGGCGCAGTAAATAATGCTAAAATAAAATATCAAAACAGGATTAATTACTAAATCAAACATTATTAAGAAACACGATAAAAAATTAGTCATACAGAGCAATATATAATATGAATACATAATATTATACTAAATAAAATAGTTGCCAATAAATCAAAATTATAATGCTGTAAATAATTACAGCATTGTAATTTTGTTTGTCACACAATTAGTCAAACATCAAAAGCAAAATAGTCTGTTTCGGACTTTGCCTATCCTAAGAAAGCTGCCAAGGTAAATTCATCAAACGTCGATTTGCACTGCGCTAGTTGCGGGTCAACACACCCCGAGCCGGAGCATTCCGACTCGACTAGGTTACGTTAGGATAGGATTTTCATAACATGCAGTCTGCCTGTCTCGTCTGATCAAAACCCAATATGTTCGAATTAAGTTTTGGCGTTTGATCAAATTGGTCTCTCCTAGAATAAGACACAAACCTCTTTAGTCAAAGGCCGAAACAAGCTATTGATTTTGACTTAGACTAAGGGGATTTGCAAGACATTAGGTTTTACTAGCCAAACCTAGAAGCGCCGGAGATTCGATGTTTGACTATAACATAATATTACCATCTTCAGTCTATAGCTAAGAGCTATATAACATTTGTTTAATGGTTATGATCTGACGAGTAAAGGATTTTATCATATTCCGTGACGACGACGCCTCTACACTGGTTTTTCTTGACACAAAGCCATCGGACCCGTGGACCTTTGGAGCTACTGAATCTGTTATACCGGTACCTTCCAAGCAAAAGCACCGGCTTCCCAAACCGAGAAGTTGTGATCACTGGTAAAACACCTGTGGAATACAATATAAGATTTAAAAAGTACTTAAGGAATAATAACTATAAATAGAAAATCATACAAAATGCTCAATTATCCGTATAATTGAGCATGCTGTGCCTGAAAAAGTCCTCAACAATGCCAGTGAAAATTATATTGCCGTAGCCACTAACAAAGATGTGGAATTATTTAAATCAATGAACATAATTTAAATAATCCCAGTTCAATCAATGTTATAGACAAAATATAAATACACAAATTGTTATTGTTTCCGTTACGTTGTCTAAGTATATTCAAAACACCATCTTCCCACAACATAATTATCTTGGTAATTAATAACTCAAAAAATATTCTCTACATAAGTATAATTCCCTCACCCTATTGCAGTAGAAAAAAATTCAAAGACATCTCGTTACAGAGATTATACCCGATTATACTCTATTATATTATATTATTTGTTGTACTTTAGGGGTGCTCACAATCGTAGATATCACGAATACAAATTACATTCATCCATATTGTGCAATTCGATCTCGATCTCTTGATATAAACATCAACAGTTTTATGTATATTCAGAGCCAACCATTATTATGACAAATGACGAGGGTTCTGTTGGCATATTTAGCAAACTCCTTTACAATTTTCAATTTCAAAGCTTGTATTTATTGTGGAACAGGCGAGTTTGACGTCTCCGCGTCAGTTTTTACGCAAACGAGGAAGTGAGCGCTGCTGGAGCAAACTGTTCCGCGCATCTCCTCATTTATTCAAACAAAAAGTGGACGAGCAGCTCTTTTTATCAATCAAGTTGTAATATTTACGTAATGCTTGCACTTGAGCAGAACGCAAATTGTTGAGATATATAATAATAGGTTTGAGGATATAGACATATTTGCGTTGACAGCATCCAAATTCAAAATATCAATATTAAATGCAATAACATTGTAATTCTACTCAATTAGTTAGGTATTTTTGGTTTGCATGGTTTGCTTATTTAGGTTAGCGTCATCTTTTTATTAAGAAATATTTATTGTTAACACGTGGACAATGTTGTTGGTTGTACATTAGTTTTTTTTTTTTCTGCAACTTGTATTTGTAAACACTTTAATGTACATCTGTTATTTGTTCCAATAAATAAATAAATAAATAAACGCAGAACACATTGTCATCATTTGAACAGTCAAAGGAGAGCGGTGCCTGACTGCTTTGCGACAATATTGTGATTATAAACCTTCACGATATGTATTGACACAGGAAAATGTAAACTGGATCTGAGGACCTGGCCAAGGTTGTGTGCAGCCGATGCAGGCACCACAAAAAATGTGGAAATCTGTAGGCGATTTATTAAAACGACTTCTACACTAGAGGATATACTGTACAGTAGATAATAGCGAGTTATTACCACATAAACCACTAAACCACACTTGCAGTCAACAGATATTAAATTACAGTTACCTTTCACCAAGCTGTAAATTGATGTCCAAGTCCAGTCTTTAAGATGAATGTCAAAATAAAATATCTAGACAAAATTTCAGTAGTATATAATATTCACACAATAATAAATACAATATGCGGTATGTATTTCTCAATCATTCTTTAATACTATAATTTACTGTTAATTGAAATCACAGTTGTAATACTGACTAATTGAAACCTAAAAAGGCCACAGGGTAATAATGCGAAAATCACATAAAAAGGCTAAGTTTTAGTTTCTGCCATAAATAAATATTGTTTAAATCACCTGACAGAAATGACATTGTCGTTATCCAAATTTAAAAAAAAACTTAGCTCATTCCATAAGTAGTAGACATTCCATAGGTAGTGCAACCAAAGGCAAATTTTGATAATATTGCACATTTCTTTAGTTAGGTGTATCGGAATCTGCGTTACATGAAGCGATTTAAGGATATCCATTAAGATGGAACTTATTGAACAGTATATGCAGAAGGCTAATAACTTCTGTACTACGGACTAACTACTTCTAAAAATAGAAAGATACATAATTTTATAATTGCATACGTCATCAAATATAAAACTATAATTTTGTTAAAGGGTCAGGACCCGTTGATCATTCGAGTTTCATCCCTTGGAATAAAAGTTGTAGATTCATCTACTTTAAAGGTGCCCATTGATCTCTCGGTAGTTGATCAAACAATATTAATTTATTTTTAAGGTGCCCGTTGGTCCCCTGGTTACATTTTAAGTTTATAGTAACTAATTAGCCAATATGTAGATAAAAAAGTACACTTGCGTAGATAAATTTAAAATAAAAAGGCATAGAACGATGAAATGCATCATAAGATAATATATTATGATAATGATTATTATTAGATTAGCCATTTTATCTTTCTATAATGTAACATATATATTATCTAAAGAAATACAATAAGTGAATTAATCATGCCTTTTATATAATTAATTAGTTTTTCATATTTAGGTTTAGTTAGTTTAAATAAGTTTTTAATATTATTCTTGTATATACAGGGTGTTTGGCGCATGGACCGACACAATTTTTCCCTGGATTTGGGGGGTTACCAGCTAGGTTCTACGCATACACCCTATGCCCTAAGTGATGCGGTTGGTTAAATATGTTTTTGTTACGTTTTTAAAAATAATACCCAAATTCTTACCTTTAATACGAAATAACTTTTTTTTTGTGGGTGTAATGGTACAAAATAAATTTTGTTGTATTCAATAAGCAATATTTCATTCATTTAAACATTTTTCAAAACTTTGGAAGCACGTAACATTTCTTTTTGAAAGCAGTTGTATAAAATAATGAGTTATTTAGATTACGAAGACATTGGCGAATACAACAAAATTTATTTTGTACCATTACACCCACTAAAATAAAAGTTATTTCGTATTAAAGGTAAGAATTTGGGTATTATTTTTAAAAACGTAAAAAAAACATATTTAGCCAACCGCATCACTTAGGGCATAGGGTGTATGCGTAGAACCTAGCTGGTAACCCCCCAAATCCAGGAAAAAATTGTGTCGGTCCATGCGCCAAACATCCTGTATATATAGCATAAAAAGTTCTAAATGAAAAAAAAAAATATAAATGTATTTTTTTAGAAATATATTAAAACTATTTACGTAAATTAATATTAATAATTTTATTCCATATGGCAATGGACTACAGTAGGTTGATTAATTTTATAAACTAACAACACTTGGTTTTATTAGCAACACTGCACCCAAGCCACGCCATTGTAGCGTCTCTCGTTACTGTTATTGTGTGTACTAAAATATTGTCGTGTTGTGAATTTATGTTTTTCATCAGTACATATAATGTAATGTAATGTAATAATAGATGTTCAATAAAAAAATAAAAAGTTCTAAATGAAAAAAAAAAAAAAAATGTATTTTTTTAGAAATATATTAAAACTATTTACGTAAATTAATATTAATAATTTTATTCCCTATGGCAATGGACTACAGTAGGTTGATTAATTTTATAAACTAGCAACACTTTGTTTTATTAGCAACACTGCACCCAAGCCACGCCATTGTAGCGTCTCTCGTTACTGTTATTGTGTGTATTAAAATATTGTCGTGTTGTGAATTTATGTTTTTCATCAGTAAAAATGTAAGTACATATATTTTATATAATTATATACATTTACAATTAGTGTACCTACTTAGGAAGTTATACTATTCCGTTTTTTAAGTATTAAAAGCTACGTTTTATGGATTGGAGTAAAAAAGTTTTCCTAGCGATGCTAAACTTATTGGCATAAGATATTTATCTATTCATATATAAATATGGACCACTCTGATATCTACGTATTAATTAAATTTAGATATGAAATACCTTCCATAAAATAACTAGGCACTAACTATTGCCTTGTTAAACAAAAAATGCTGAAATTATGGGAGTCTCATGTCAAAATGGCCGACCATAATTTTATTATTTTACTTACAGCTAGATAGACTACATATATTATCTAACGTAGTCTGGTTTTAGAACAATTATGTATGGTCTACTATTTTATTTATTATCAAACTGCTTGGAAATATAATATAAAGTAGCTAAATTACAGCATTAATGGTCGGCTTATCTATTCAGAAGTAAATTTATTTCTTATTGGTTAATAATTGCTGTTCGTAAAGTGACGCTTTTGTATTTTCTGTAGGAGAAGGAAAAAAAAAATTAATATACTAAAAGCTCTTCTATTAATCCGTTGCTTGCTATAATAGAATTAAATGATTACTATTATTGATATACAAGTTAGTTTAACTTATTAATACGATATTTAACTATATTAAACATACAAAAATACATATTTAGTTTAAAGTTTACAAATATATTTTTTCTTAGATCTTTTTTTTGTCTTTATGAAATAGCTGATATTTTATTTAGGAACGTTTCTCTTACAGTCTTTGTAAATGGGACCTTTAAATTTGTAATAAATCCATTTATTCAACTGTTCACCATCCATGCTGATATTGGAAGTTCCCTTACCAGCACGAATATTGTACCATTAATATTTGCGCTGCTTTTAAATAAAAAGCAAAAGACATATGAAACTGTATTTTATTTGCTGAAAGCTCGTTTTCCCAATTGGCGTCCACGTCAGTTCAAAATGGATTTTGAAATGGCAATTCAGAACGCAGCACAAAAGGTCTACCCAGATACATTAATTTCTGGGTGCTATTTTCATTTTTTAAAGTGTCTCTGGAAGAAAGCTAAAGATCTGGAACTTAAATCTCGTCAATATAAGAAACATGTTGCCCTTTGCGCCTCGCTGGCTTTGATACCAGAAGAACACGTAGAAGACGGCTGGCTGTATATCATGGAGGACTGCCCGGAAGATAATAAAATTTCAAGTTTTAACGATTATTTTGTCAGTAATTGGCTCGAGGATAAAAATACAATAAGAAAATGGAACGTTTACCAACAACGTCATAGAACCACTAATTTGATAGAAAGTTGGCATGCCAAAATAAACACAAAATTAAATGGCAAAACTAAGCCAAATATTTTAAAATTACTAGAAACTTTAGAAAAGGAAGCAATTTTATCAAAGACTAAAATAGTTGAAATACAAAGGGGTTTCCAAACAAATAATAGAACGCCTAAATCTGTACAAAATGAAGCAAGAATAAATAGCATTGTAACTCAATTTCTCGAAAAGCAGATTTCCCTAGGTCACTGCTTGGAAAAACTATGCTTATAAATGTTTAATTTAAATATATACAATCATATATCGCTATTCCTATTTTTAAATCTATAACCAATTACTAACAATACGCTATCTAAAAGAACTGATGGTCTCAATTTTTTTATTCAAAATAATGACTGATTTGAGATCTGAAGATCAAGATTAGGTAAGTTAGGCATATTCAGAGGTACTGTTATCTATATTTTGATTTGATTTTATTGTTGTTAAAATGGTTGCAATTTTATTATTGAAAATAATGACTGTGATTTAATAAGATATACATATTTAGGTAAGTTAGGTTTATTTAGAGGTACTGTTATCTATATTTTGATTTGATTTTATTGTTGTTAAAGATGGTACCACTAATATTTTTTTTTGTTTGTTGTAATTGTTACTGTGTATAGATATAGACATCTCGCGCTGTCTCTATAGGTTTAAAATGACAAAAAAAACGAACTTGCAATTCTAGAAGAAAATACAAATGATGACTGTGATTTTACAAAAAATATTTTGTACCTACTGTTATATTTTGTTAGTTGAAAGTTGTAGTGATCTTGCTTGAACGTTGAAGGTGTTAATATTTTGTACCTAAATGTAACTGCGTAACTATAGATAAACAATAAATGCAACACAAAGTACAAAGTTTGTTATCTAAAAGACTGATTTTTACTTTACCGTTATTATTTAAAATAAATGTGATCTATACAAAAGATTTTTTATTTTTACCCTTTAGTACGCGATTGTACCGGAGCTTCAGACGTATAAAAACATTTAAACAAGTAGAATAGGAATAGGAAGTATATGTGATTATAATATAAATATTAGATAAGAGGATCAACGGGCACCTCAAATATTTGAAGAGATCAACGGGCACAAGAGATGAAACTCGAATGATCAACGGGTCCATAGCCTTGTTAAAGTAATAAAATAAATATATTGCTTTCAAATCTATCTTATTATTATACAATATATTTTTAAACAGTTATGGCTCATCAAATATATGTAAAATAAATAAACGGATTTAAGTACTCAATTAAACCAAAGTCTCTCTTATCCCACACGAGATTCTCATTTTTCAAAAAAAAACATAGTCGCAATAATAACAATTTACATAATAGGTACCTACTTTAAACAACTGTCTGAGGCAAGATTTTTATATTCTAAGTATTTTAGAGCTAAAATTTAGATAAGTGTACATTTCCTGAAAATGTACCTATATTAAACTACAAAGCCATAATCACAAAATTACAATTCTAATAATACGTTTTTGCCGATAGTTTCATTGATCAAACATCCAGAATAAGAGCTCTTACAACCTTGGTTACCACTTCACTCAAACTAAAAATAAACTTGTTCTAACTTTACATAATTCTATGATTAAAATATGTATATGATGTAGGTACGTTAAACAGTAGGTACACGTCACCTTACCTCATGTCATAATAACTAGGTACATACAATAAAAGAACATAATCGAACATTATATTACGCCAGCAGTACTGACGAATTAAATATTGCATTGTTACGCAATTATTTAAGTAGGTTGAACTTTGTTTAATATTAAAATCTATACATTAATGACAAAATATATCAAACAGAAGACAAGAAAATTAAAGGACTTAGAAAGCATTGAGGAAAGCTCTATTGACAGCGCGTTTTAGCAACTCCCTAACCATAACGCTACCTAGCTAGAATCGAGGATCTCCATTGCATAGAGTGGCACAATGGCAAAGGACTTTAAAATCACTATAAACGTCATGATATTCATAAATTTATATATAACACTAAGAAGAACTGGTACAATGATAGAAGAACGATTCTAATCACACAAATAATAATAGAGAATAAAGTAAGAACATACGAAGACGTATAGAAACCAATCATAAATAAATAAAAATCAATTAACGCTGCCACGGACACAATGACTAGAGCGTTACGTAAATATAGAAACAACAGAAATATGTGTAAATTAAAGCCTAGCATACACATAAAAATATGTAAGAAAGTAAGTAATCTATGAGTATAATACTTTTTGTAATCTTCAACGTCGTCACTTTGAAACTGTTCACCGTTGAATTATTAACAATAATACGTATCTAATAAAATAGTCATCTGCTCGACAAGTTTTAATCAGATCTCTTCAAGACAGGTAAATATTATACATTATTGCAAATTTTCTTATAATAATAAATAGGCAGCCCAATATCATAGTAATCTCAAGTAGGTATGGTAGACTGCCGTGATACGAGTAAAGGGAGTACCACATATACATATACATATTTATCTCACATATGCGTATGAAAGTTTTTAGTTTTGACTATAATATTGTCGATAGTCGTAATCGTAGCTCTACAGCCCTGTTGGTTCTTCACGCAGGTCCACCGAACTTGGGCACCTTTGCTACCACTCCATTTGTTGTAACGGTACTTTCCTACGACGATAACTGGATTTCCAAAGCGTGTTTTCTCAAATTTACATCCCACGTACCCTGTAAGAATAATAGTGACTATTTTAGAATTTAGTCTTGGCAGTAACTAAAATATTACTTACACTAGTTTTAATAAGTGTACAAATTGTAGAAAAAACAATATTTTAAATATTCTTTGGTTCCATGTTAAATGTTCAATAGGTGCAATATCTTGTCAGACGTGACAACTGTTAAACTATAGTAATGTGTTTGTGCTGGTGAATAGGGTTAGCAAAGCTCTTTGGGAAATGCTGCCAACAACTGATGAATTTGATCTTGTAGGCAGTTTAGGTTGGCATCGCGGGCATAGAGTACGGTAGCTGCTTACCATCAATCCACACTTTTGTAGTACAAAAATCTGGACCTCATAGGTGATTTCGTCGCGAGGCTTGCGTGTTCAATTCTACGTAATAAAATAATGACACCAACAAAATAAACTGTATCAAAATGTCGTTTATTGTATCAACATAAATAACATATTAACTCAGTAGGTTCCTACACGAATACTTCGTACAAAATGCTACTTATGTACAATATGTCATCGGGAGTCATTATAATCTTCGCGCATTTTATAGTCATCATTATTAACTGACCAGACAGCCCACTTTCTTCTCTCTTTGGCTATCGCTGTCGTGTTCAAAGCTTTGAATAGAACTACTCGACATATAAATGACCAGCAGCATAGCATTCTCTTTCTGAAAAGCAAAATCTTTCGTGCTGCTATGTTTTTTTATACTACCAAGGTGGCAAACAAGCATACGGCCCGCCTGATGGTAAGCAGTTACCGTAGGCTGTGGACGTTTGCAACACCAGGGGTGTCACTCACGCGTTGCCGACCCTTCAAAAACCAATATGATAGGACAATGTTAACAATGTCACTTTCATGGCTAATATTTACAAAATCCCGTATTTTCACAAAATTATTTATTAATATAATCGTGTAAAACATAATTCAACAATATTGAAAATTAATTATAGCGCAATATAATTATTTGAACAATATACCTAAGTATGTATATAATTAAATCAATGATTGTGGTTATGTAAAACTCTGTGTATTTTATTGTCAAGTAATACGATAGTGCTCCTACAACGGATCTTGCTGCGAGCCTTGATACAGATCCACCTAGACATAGGCGGCTTACTGCCCGTGTGCTTCGTGAAACGATGACCTTGGTAACATAATACCGTGTTCCCCCAACGAGACTGTGCGTAAGAAACATCTGTAAGAAGCAATTGTAAGCAAAACATATAAAAGTTTAGAGTATATATTTTAGAAATGTATATAACATAGCATTGCGCCTTTTACTCCAAAGGGAAGTCTAAAAGCGCGAGGTGTATGAAACGCTAGCTTTGTATGTAGTAGACGGCAATAATTATTCCATAATAATATATACCGGACCCATTTTTAAAAAATATATCGAAATAATAATGGTACGAAAGTAAGAATTATATGGCCCGCTATCCATGTTTTAGTTATGAACAAAAACAATACAACACAAAAAATAAATATTTAATTAACAACTTTCGTATTTTTTTTCCAAACCAAAACCCTTATCACGGCTTTGAGGCACAGACAAAGTTAATTTTAATAATATTATATATCTTACTAGGTTCAAATACAATGTAATTACCCTTTCACCGTACCTACGCATTAAGGTGGTTAAAAATTAAAACAAACTGTATACCATCCTGTTATAGATCGTAAAGAAAGAAGGAACGTCACATACGTAGAATAAACTGCTTTGTACACAAACAATGTCTAACATTGCAGTAGTGCTAAAATTAATGTTGATGATGGTTGAGCATCCTGATGATCTCGTCATACAGGGTGATGACAGTGGCACGACAACCCATATTTTTTTTGGTACATATCCATCGAATCTTGGGCTCACGAGACGAGCTGTGGATGCTATAACGATACTTGCCCATCAACAAAATTTTTGATTTACTTGATGTCTTCACTATATGAAATTCTGTAAATAAATTATAAGAAAAATAACATGTTGTAGTTTTTTTTCAGGAGTGGGAGCAGGTCGCATTCGTTGGACGACTCTGCTGCAGTTAGTTTTTCAGGAAATATAATGAACCAGCCTCTGACGCACGGGTATTTTTTTGCGAGAATGGAAGTCGACCTTTTACAACATTATTGCGATATGTCGTAAATTACTGGATGTTGTTCAATCTAGTCAATTCTCTTCATCTTCTACAAAAATGCGCATGTGGATTAAGGTTGTAGTTTAAGAGTCTGCTGCTATTAAGCAGCAGACTATAAGTACACCATTTACTACTCACCTTTATTTGTAAAATAAATTTATTTAAGTAGATAAGTAAGGTAAATAATTTAAACAAAAACAAAAATAATATAAAAAAATATTCTATTTTAAATGGCCCCATACGTATATCAAGCAAATAACGCGTGCATATTGCACGTGGTTTAAAAAAAAGAAAATATTTAAACTTAACTAAAAAAACAAGAATTAAACTTTGTGAATGCTAACTGACATACGATGTATTTAATACGTAACTGGTAAATAACTACTATGTATCTAATAATTCTAAGTATACCAAAGTATTTAAGGCACGCACGTTTTGGTTTTAAAAACACTCGTTTCATTGACTATAAAAATAGCTTAAAATCTAATCTGGAATGGCTGTAGTAACAAATAATGAATGTAAATAGCATGCACCACTGGACAAGACACCGTTTACATTATAAATCGAATTATGAATATGAATAATTAATTATATAGTATTATAATACCCAAGCAACTAATATTTAAAAAAAACTAAAAGATTTTACCCTATTTTTAACAAAATAAAAAATGTTAGATGTACTAAACTTAACCTACCATAAAACTAGAACCACGTATAATAGTAATACATAGTACAGTACTACTATCAAAACCTACACGGAACGATTGCCAATGTGTACAGTTTTTATCGTAAGTAATTACAATAATAATAAACTTGCTATCTCTTACATTCTCAGCAAGAAAAACAAAGATGGTCTGGTATAATAAAAATGAAGCTCTTCTCTCTTCTAATAACCTAACCAAAGTCATTGCCAGCAAGCTATAGAGTAAGTAGTCTTGGAGTTTGTTTTACAGACTGGATTCGGCGATCCGTATCCAGTCTACTACGCTACTGAGCTCTGAGACTCAAATCGCCGACGTTATACAAAAAGCAGTCAAGCACAAGTAGGACTGGACTGGGCATGTCGGATGATTAGTGGTCAAAAACAACCACTACGTGGGTTCTAGAAAACATTTAACATCGCGGTAGGCCCAGGCTAAGATGGCCGGCCGAGCTTCATGAATACAAGAGAGACTGGTCTTATGACTTTTGTTATATATTTGAAAATCTTAAAATATAAAAAGTATCTTATTTTTGCATATTCAGTCATGACACTATAGTTAAACATAATAATATAGTAGTGATTAGGTAAGGATATTTGCTTAGCTTATTAGTAAAATGCATCACAACTTTTTGTCACAAACACGCCTACTACTGCTACTTACTTATTAGTTATCATGGTTGCCCTACAACTGGATAAAATTAAAATTTTGCTAGCAGTTAGCAGATGGTAGGCCTTTGTCTAAATTCCACAGTGAAATACCAAAGTGGAATCCCCATTGATATCCCCAGTCGCCATCAAACTTGCAGCTCATAAAGTCGATTACTTTTCGATTCGGACACTATTCTTTTTAACCAAGTATGTAACTTGTCGATTTGTACATTATTTCTTCTTAACCATCAACAGGAACACGTAACCATTTATAATGTTGTCTAACTACGCTAAGTTTGGTTGAATAATGGCTTACTAATAATGAAACCTCTTTACACAACACATGGTGAACAGAAGACTAAACAAGATAAAGAACATACAATACCTACGTAATGTAAATATATATTGTAGTGTCATGTAATATGTATATCGTTACTCACTCTATATATAGAATACAACCATATTTTTTTCATTTTATCACTATATGTCACTATGAATATATTTTTTCTTGCTTAGGAAATGTTATCAAAGCCCAATTTTATTATTATTTAAGCTTAGATTTGGCAATGATATATCACGGAATATCCTGACAATTAGCAAATACCTAATTTTTAAACAGATACAACTTCTTTCAAAGCCGTCAACATTATACTCCAACTCTGAGGTGGTCCTTTTCACTTGATTTGTACTATCACGATTCGCAAATTAGGTCAAAAGTATAAATGACATTAATTATTTTTGGTGACGACACAATAAGCTCTATTTATACCTTAGTAAATTTTAAAGACAATACTCATGCCATCTTTATTTTACTGAAGAGTAGAAAGTAACAGCATGAGAATCACCTGTTAAAACATATATGTATGTCATCAATGATGTATAATCACAATAGCTTTATAAAACTTTCATTATATGATAATTTGAGCAGATTATTTTAAAATCCATTTCATTTAAAAATCAAACTTACAATTATGTTTGATTTACTATTACAGCAACTGGAAACTATAAGCTATTTATGATTATGTTCCCCACAAGTTCTGATTATGACGTCATCTTTGGTGATTAGTGCAGCGTTGCATTTATTCCGATTACATATCCAACGTTGGTTCTTCCCTTTTCCCTGCATGTAAAACTTGTGCTCTCCGACCAAAATCACGGGCTTCCCAGTACGTGTCCTTCCAAACACTGGCACTAAAAGAAATGCAACCAAAAACGTGTTTTAGGGAATGGGACAAAAAAAGAAAAAAAGGAGGGTGTTTATTAAATAAAGGTGTTATTATAATTAAAAAAAGCTTGTGAAAAAATGATTGGGTTAAATCATTACACGATTCAAGATATGCGAGACTATTTTTATATTGACTTATTTTAGTCTACGTTTTAAATATTGGCTTGCGAATCTTGGACCGTGAAAATGAAGGCTTACTATGGTATGGTATGGCTACGAAACATTTATAGAAGCAACCATTGGTTAAGGTTGGCCGCAGAGGGTTGCCAGAAGAGCCTTTTATTATTCTGCAAGTATATAAAAGTTAGTTTGTGAATTTTCATGAGCGTTAAATGACAAATATAAATACGTCGCCGGCTCTTGTTCCACTAATACAATGTATTATTTGTTAAATTACGCCAGCACGATGTAATGTAGTTTGATTCCTATTTGTATACACACCGTACAGATTTTCAAACAAATTTTCGCGAGGTGTAATGTGCCTTCAGACAAATAATCAAAGTATCAAAGTGTCTCACATTGATACTTTTTTGAAAAACATACCTATCTAAATGTTTATGTCAAACTGTCAACTTAAATAAAACGAAATTTCGATACAAAAATATACTTAAGTAAATTATGTTTAACGTAACAGAACATTAAAATAAGCCATTTTCATTGAATTTGTCTCACTTTTATAGTTGTTACATTAAAATAAAATTATAACTAAACACATAAGGTAAAATATGAAACTGAAAAAAATTAAAACATTAACATTCTAGCTTAATAAAAATTAGATGCATTAGATTTAAATTTAAGGCCACTGCTGCACTGACTTTAACTTAAATAATATAATATGTACTAAAAGCATTATCTGCCATTTCACAAAACAAAATAACACTTAATAAAATGATAAAGACAACAAATTTAATGTTGATGTTCATTGGATGTCTTGACGATGACATCATCTAAGGTTATAATGGCAGCACGGCAGCCAGAGGTAACTTTGGAACACTTCCATCTCCTACGACGTCCGCAACTGGACACACGTGACCGTATAAATCGATATGGACCCACTTCTATGACAGTATTACCGTAACGAGTCTCTCCGAACACAGCCACTGTATAGAGAAAAAAAATAATGTATTCAGTCAATAAAAAAGTTAACAAACACGAATTTGTTTATGGTTTTGTCACGGATTTTATGGGTAACGTGAGATATGACAAGCTGTGCGTTACCTTTGTATCGCTTAATGGTTGGAAGTGACGACACGTTTCTTATTCAGGCGACATATTCCTCGGATAATTACATTTGTCTATATGTAGATTTGTTTCGTTTCTTGCATTGATAAATTAAACTGTTAAGTAATATTGAATTCTTCTACAAGTCAAAGGAACTTTAAAAAAGTAATAGGAAGCTCGTTTACGCAAGGTTCAAATATTAAAAGCCAATTTAATTTCATATAAAATCTTATCGTTTCGTCTCATAGGTTGAAAAGTATCTACAACATTCAATACAATACAAAATATATTTTACATGTAAGAGTATCACTAATTATACTTACATTAAAAATACATGGCACACATATTGAAGAATCTGGACAGATGGACAAAGGTCGTCACACAGTGGGTGCCTGAGGACGGACATCGTCGTCGCGGTAGGCATCGACAATGTTGGCGTGATAAGATGAGGCTGCTCGAATAGGTGTGAAAGACCATGTAGCAGACCTTTGCCCAACAGAACGACATGACCAGCGTGGTATAGATACCCGTGCCCAACAGTGGTACGTTTGTGGGTTGATATGATGACTCATACTAAATGAGTCATCATCTCATCAACTCATCAACAAATCGAGTCATAAGTGATTTTTTATTAACATCAAGATTACTCAGAAAAGAATGATACGAACAAATTATATATTTTGAATTAGCCAAATTACAATCAGTATCATCACATTTTTGTTTCTACAAAAATGTACACTACAGCTGGTATGAATTTTTAATGAGAAGGGTATAATAATATAACGTTACATTATAACACAATATTATATTCTAAGACAGCCTCAAGAACCAGACGCTTGAGCTACAAGTCAATAATACACTTGTTCATACAATATAGTACAGAATAGGAATTAATTTATACTGGTCTGTCCGGTATCCAGGACACGATAAATACTTAAAACACAAACAATGTGCTTGCACATATTATTTTACTGGACTGAATAAATTATTATCTTACTGCATTTAAGGTTAATAAAAAGTTACATTATAATAATATCTTACTTTTATCATTCAACCCCAAGAATTATACACCGGAGAGACAGCCAATAACCGATTTTTTTTTATATATCCGTTCAAACTTTCGTATGTATAATATAAGTACGATGGATGGATTTGTTACATAATCACGCCATAACGGATAAATGAAATATAGCACAGAAATAGATTATAATCTAAAATAGTACAGGGTCTACATTTTATTCCGAAAAAATAGCACTGTTGACGCAGGATTGTATGCGGGCAAAGCCGCGGGCGAAACTATTTAGTTATAAATACGCATCGGTCAACGCATAAACCTTGCGCTCCAGCGCAGCGTGGCTACGTGGCCAGTCTTTTGGGCACTTTTCTATGAACTGCGACCTCAATCGGATATTTTATTTATAGTTAAATACCTTTAAATACAATATCTGATTGTTTGTAAGTAGTTTAAGTTAATGTTACATTAATTTTAATAACTAGGATTCATCATCATCATCATCTCAGCCAAAAGACGTCCACTGCTGGACATAGGCCTTCCCCAAGGATTTCAACAACTCTCGATCCTGAGCCGACCTTGTCCATCGGTTGCCCACAACCTTTACCAGGTCGTCGGTCCACCTTGTTGGAGGCCTGCCCACGCTTCGTCTTCCAGTTCGTGGTCGCCACTCTGGAACCTTTCTGCCCCAACGGCCATCAGTTCTGCGAGCTATGTGCCCGGCCCATTGCCACTTAACTATGATTAATCTATAGTTATCAAATTTTACATCTACTACTGTGCTATTCCATCTATCTATCTATGACGGTACGATCTCAGCCAAAAAACGTCCACTGCTGTATTTTTATTCAACCTCCATATCTCCTATACTTAATTCACTCAATACGATCACGTTTCACTCACTAGCACCGCTCATAAGCTCTAGGTATACAGTTAAACATTAAATCTGCTGTGAGTTGATTGTGTTACTGACACCATCTGCTGCCAACAAAGCTATAGTGAATAAAGGACTCTTCTTTTTGTAATTTTTATACTACTTAGATAGCAAACAAGCATTCGGCCCGTCTGATGGTAAGCAGTTACCGTAGCCTGTAGACGCTTGCAATACCGGAGGTATCACTAGCGCGTTGCCTAACACCTGGGTTTTGTGATGAAGTATCCCTGGGACAGGAAAACGGTTCGTTAAAAACGCATCCCGAAATGAGCGCTGGAATTCTGTAAGGTGATTCCTTCTTATAATAATATGAAATTTTCTTAATATGTATGTCTGATTACAATCTATGCTTAAATTACGCGACTACATATATAACGACTGGTAAGCGACATTCAAATGCTAGACTAGATTAAAATTCAGTAAAATATAATTTGATAAAACATTTCAATGTCATAATACTGAATGTGTTTGAAAACAGTTGTGAGTGAAAACACACGGCACAAATATAAATATTAAAAGTAAAAATACGATATATTACATTAAGTGCTGTGTCTTTAGTTCCATAGTCAGTAGGTACTATCGACAAAGTTGACACTCGACCAGTCATGTCATGTTTGTAAAGTCTAAGTCTAGTAACATAATGCAGGAAATGTCATTTTCACAGAAAAAAAACTATGTATGGTCGAGTGTCAATTTCGTGTATATTTATGAATGAAAATGATCATTTTTATGTTGCACGATGATATTATCTATGGTATACAAGGTAGCTCGACAACCACCGGGTGACTTCACGCAAGTCCATCGTGTTTTAGGTCCTTTGCTGTTAGTGGCACGGTTGAAACGATATCGACCATAGTTAATAACTAGGTTACCACCCTTCGTTCTACCAAAAACTGGAGCTGAACAGGACGCTGAAACCAACATTTTACATTTTAAACGATTTAACCACAATAAAGCATAATTACTTTATCAATTTTATTCATTTTAAAAAAAGACATGTATGAAAATGAAACTAATCACAATATGTATTGTTGCTATATTTACAAATATCTACATTTTCAACTCATTAAGCAAAACACCCACACATAGACTGCGATATAAAAAAATATTATTATTATAACCACTGCACGCATAGATACTAGAAGCTTATTATATGATATTTAACTAATAAATATCCATACTAATATTTTCAATGCGAAAGTAAAAGTATTTGTTTGTATGTATATTTGTGTTACCATATCACGACTGAATTGCTGATCGGATCATAATGAAATTTGGCAAGGAGATAGATAGTATCCTGTGGAAGGATAGTTACTCGTTAGTAACTCGTAGGGTACTTTTTACTGCTATAACCGACAACTCTTAGTATTTTACAAATGTTAGAGGCACAAAGGATGAATTAAAAAAGCTTTGTTCCATATTAATTATATTACACGACACAATATAGCAACGTCACCGACCCTTATAAATAGAATTTTAGTCTTAGTTCGTTTTTAAAGCATTCTTATTTTAAAATTTACATACAAATATAAAGTAACAATTGGCTTTCTCCAGATACAAGATCGTTCACAGAATTGTGTAGCCAGGTTGATTCCTGTTCCCGTGGGATTGCACGCGCGGGTGAAGCTAGTATTACCGTAAACTGGAACATTGTGCACCGTAAACTTAATGCCAATTTCATTTAAATTCCACAATATCTTTCACTGCGGTGTTTTCAAATTAAGAAAAAAAGTATAAATATTTCAATACTTCTATTACGTTACGTTACGTTTTAGCTAACTCAGTATTTCAATACTGAGTTAGCTAAAACTATCTAACCCACTCAGACGTAATATTACATTTAGAAGTTTGAAATGTAAATAAAAAGCAACTTATTCTAGAATTGATATACAGATAAAAATATTGCTAGGCTAATTAATAGGTACTGTACCTATAATAATAAGTACAAACCTTGAGTACCAACTTAAATGTATAGAATATTTTTAGCGGACAGTAACGTAATATATTATATTAGAATAGGAATAGATTCCTCCTTATGAAAATACCCGCATAGTCGCGGAATTGCAGAAAAAGTCCCGCTTCACTTCACAATACGTACTTTTTACTATTCTGCATCTAATTAAACCTACGACTATTACAATTGCATGCACGCAAAATACGCGCTACGACGTGGAGTTGTGGAAAACACCCCGCCATACCGTACCATACAACTCATATACAATAAAATAAATAAATACTAGTATTATGTTGTCAATAGTCAAAAATAATAAATTACTAGCCATAGGGATTCACTGGTTTCCTTCACACTATAAAACCCATTCCTACTAAGAATTTCTTCAACATTTGCATTTAAACAGTTATGTAACAAGGCCTATACTGTGGAAATTCTTGGGGCAGGTCTCCAGCAGTGAACGTCTTTTGGCTGAGATGATGATGATAATTCTTCAATGATTATGTTCAGCTCTATGATGCAAAATTACACTTTCCACGGTTATGATAGTTGATCGACATCCAGCAGCAGCCCTTGTACAGACCCATCGTACCTTCGGACCTTTACCGCTACCTGCACGATTGTAACGATAACAACCTACTACAATAACAGGGTTGCCAGCTTTCGTAGTACCAAACATAGGTGCTGAAAATAAAATTGTGATCAAAATAATATGTTTGATATAAAAATTACGCAACACATACACAATCACAAAGTGTAGAAAAAAAAACGTAATTGTAAAAAATATAATTCTGCAACAACATGAAATATCAACAATATATATAGTATATAGTAACATACAGTACTAAAGTAACAGTATAGTAGAAGAATCAACGAAATATATAAAAAATAAATGCACTCTTATTCGAATAAATTTTAGTATTCCGTAGTTTTCATAAAAAAGGCAATATCAAATCTAACAACAACTAGACCTGTGTCTATTTTAACTTTTTTTATTTTTTACTTTTTCTAATGATTGTGTTCAATTCTACAATAAACGATGTCATCATTGACAGTGAAAATAGCAGATCGACATCCCATAGACTTCCTGGAACAGACCCATCGCGCCTTTGGTCCTGTGCAACGAGCACGATTATAGCGATAGGTGTCTTTTATCAAAACAGGATTACCAGCTTTAGTTGTAGTAAAAAAATAATCTGAAATAAAACACTTATTTCAGACGATGTTCGACGAAATACTTTTCCTTGTATTTAGGTGGATATTAATGAAATAATAAACATAGGTGATCTAAATAACTCTGTCATCAGGTTTGCCACTAACCAAACGATGACAAGAAGAATAATAAAAAAAACAATAAATCAAATCACCAATCTGTATATTTATTAAAGAAAAAAAAATACCCACAATTTCCAAAATTCTTTTTAGTTTTTTTGAAAACCGCAGCAATAATACACAACTCTCGAATGCTCTCATCACAAAATCGATTGACTAAAATATTATGAAAACCTTAATGATTATGTTCAGTTTTATGGCTGTGTACCTTATTGTTGATTGTGATAATAGTTGAGCGACATCCGCACGCTGCTTTGGTACACACCCAGCGCGCCTTTAAACTATTAATATTGATGCGAGCCCGATTGTAACGATATGGACCTGTGAGTATCACAGGGTTACCGAGCCTCGTTGTACTAAACGTATAATGTGAATCTGAAAATATAATATGAGACATACATAACCAAAGAACATGTCAATTAACGTGTAGCGCTGGAACATATTGCTTAACTTATTATTTTGCTCGGTGTACTAAGTAAATGCTAAAAATAAAACTAAAACATGACGAAAAAACATAATATATCGGTCATTCAGTTGCGTTGCCCTTGACAATACGTTGCGGACTCTGAAACATTTGTAACTAAGTGTGACATGAATCTCACTAGCTAAGTACAATATCGTTCAAACTGAAACATAGTAAACAGCATGGCTAGACAATTTGGTGAAGTTCTACTACAGACCTACCGCTTCCTTACACTTTTTTGAATATACTAAACACGCCCGGCATATTTATATATATCACAAAAAAAACCGAATATTCTTTTTGCGCCACATTGCTGGCTGGTTTTATTTAATTTAAATTTAGAACAACCTTTTTTTTTTTCAAATTAAAAAATAATTGAATGTCTACATCCAAGCAATTGTTTTTGTTTTATTTAAACTTGCACTAAATTGAGCTAATTTTCTAATTTTGATATTTTATGTTTTGGCTAGGAAATTTTTAAAATTTGCATTAAAATACAGTTTTTTTCGTTTTATTTTTAGTCGTATTTCTTTGCGAACATAAAGGACATCATTATGCCCGAATTGACCCTAACTAAGATTTTGAATGGCAGGGCACTTGAAATGAGAAGAAATGGTCAAAGCTACAGAGTGATCGCCGGAATTCTTCGTCGACCTGTTTCCACTTTTCATCGCAGTATTAAAAGATTCCAGAAGTTTAATACTTATATGAGAAGACAAGGCCGAAAAAGGCGTACTTTGGACAGACACCCCCGCCTGACTGCTGTCCAAGCCAGAAATGAGCTTTAGAAAGTTCGAGGTGTAGCAGTAAGTAAATAAAGCATTATTATTATTATTATTATAAGTGAGTGTCCAGTACAAAGAAGGATCAAAGATTCGTTCGTTCACGCCCGCCTAAGCTCCAAAACTTCAGGTGGGAAGAGACTCATTTTCGCCCGGGAACATCAATTTTGGAATGTTGACCAATGTGGTAAGGTTTCTGATGAGTGCAGAATTCTTTATAACCAAGTTGATGGAAGGCAAAAAATAAACAGACGCCAAGGGGAAAGATATAATCAAGCAAATTTTGAAACAACTGTGGCATATGGAGGCGGATCAATAATGGTGAGGAAAGGGAGGAGCTCGTACGGACTTGATCGCTATATAAGTGACATTTTAGAAGAGAATGTTAAGCCATTTGCCCCCTATATTGGTGACAACTTCACTTTGATGCAAGATAATGCTCGACCACATACTAACCAATCAACTCGTGCATACCTAAATGATGTGAATATCAGAGTCATGGACTGGCCGGCGAGATCACCGGATATGAATCCGATCGAGCATGTATGGGGCTTGCTCAAAAGAAGAGTTAAATCCAGAATTCCAGCTCCAGACAACATCAATGATCTGCAAACCGCCGTAATCGAAGAATAGCAAAGACTACCTCAGGAGACTCTAGATAACATTATTCTCAGCATGCCTAGGCGAGTCGAAACTTTAATTAGGGCACGTGGAGGAAACACACGTTATTAAAATTTAGTTATTTTACCTTAAAAACAGTTTTAACTTACTTTTTCCATTGTCATTAATTTCCTTCAGTAACCTTGAAATGTACATTTTTACTAAAGATGATTTTAATTACAAAATGTGGACCACATGTGATTTTATTCTGATTTTAAAAGGTATAATTTTTAAACAATAAAATATTTATATACCTATATTTATTTTTGTAATAAAGCTATAATTTTATTGTAAACAATCTGAACCTTTTTTTGTGTTCCGCTAAATATGCCGACAAATTGTATTTATATAACTCAATTAGTTTTCAATTTCTCTACTAATGTGACAAACAAGCTTACATCCCTTATGCCGCTAAAGATAGTAGGTACCCAAGACGTTACCAATAGACACTTGCAATGCCAGGGGCTGACACTTAATTGTGATGTGGCCAACCCTGGTATATCAACACTTAAGACTAATATATACTACATATACTATAATTACATATTTCCCACATATCGTGAATTGTGACACATTTTAGTACACATAGTAGGTATAAGCAGCTTAAAATTATATTTTAAATCTCAAGAGCGAATGTTGTTGAAATTTATGGTTATATATATAGTTATATAGATAACCTATATATAGTTATATATATAACCTAGGTATGATTTAAAATCTTAACTCAACAAATAACAAAATATAATTTGTAAGAATGCAGTATAAGCATGTCAACGTAACGAAGGTATCTGGAAATTACGTACAACTACATTGATAACTGCATTAGTATAGATATAAATTTAAACCTTGTTAATGATTGTGTTCACTGTTATGACTTAAAATGATATCATCGAAAGTGAATATAGTTGATCTACATCCCCTGGAGTACCGAATGCATGTCCACCTAGATTTCCTGCCCTTATTAGCACCAACACGTGTCGTACGGTTGTAACGATGGTAACCCATTAGAAGCACTGGGTTTCCGTTCCTCGTAGTACTAAAAAAAGGCTTCACTAGAAAGTTAAAATAAAACATATTATATTAAAAATAATCTTAGACACAGAAATAAAAAGATAATTATGCAATAATAATAATCTAATTTGGCACAGAGAATATAGACTGGAATAGCACACCGGGTACTTTTTATCCCGGAAAAAACGCTGATCTCCTGGGATTGTATGCGCGCGCAAAGCGGCATAATGCAGCAAACATGTACATTATATTCGTAGTTATACAACGTCTTTCTTGGTATTACATTATATTTTATGAATACTTATCACGTTAATAATTCCAAAGGGATGCCGATCAGCCGACGTTGTCAATCGTACAGACGCTCATTACGATTGACAACGTGATAATTATTTATAGAAATACTCAACCATTGTTACAAAGTCGGCGCCAAGTTATTTATTAATTTAGTTCAAACTTTTAAGAAGGCTGGCAAGTTTGGTACCTTTTTGTCACAAACCTACCAATATCTCAATAATTACTTTATTTCCTACTAGCTGACCCGGCAAACTTCGTACCGCCTCAGAATCAATAAATAAAAAACCTGAATGATATTTGCAGAATGTTTGACACGTACGAATTGTTTCTAAAAGGGGAGGGGAAAGTTTTATTTTTACTATATTCCAAGCATTTTTTCATATTTACTTTTAAACCTTCCCTGGACTTCCCCAAGTAATTTAAAACCAAAATTAGCCAAATCAGTCCAGCCGTTCTCTAGTTTTAGCGAGACTAACAAACTAACGAATGATATAGAAGATAGATTATAAAATATTTTAAAACCAGTTCATAAACAAAGGAGTTCGTCCGAACAAAAAAAAAATATTTCTACGATTTCTAAGGCTCCGTTAAACCAGATCCTGACTTAGTGACAATGGGACCACCTCACAATACTGTGCCTATGTACATACAAAAAAGGGAAAAAACATACAAACGAGCATAAGAGAGAGAACCTCCTCCTTTTTGTAATAATATATATGTTAGTTTGTAAGGTATGGGAATATGTAATCTACTTGTATTTTAAGTACTATGTAAAATATGTAATTCCTGAAATAAATGATTATTATTATTATTATTTTGGAATAAAATACGTTTACAAATCAATACAAAATTTATTGAATTATAGTTAAGAAACAAATAGCTAATTTATATACCAAGTGCCCAATCATCATGCCTTGTTTGTTCTTACAACATTATTGTTCGATTATTTTACACAAGATATGGCAACAGAGCTATTTCCTAAAAGTAATTTAATGAAAAAAAATATAATACCAATATGTGTAATATTGGTATTATTTTTAATCTAATTTTTTGGAGCTTAATCTTTAACAATACTATGTCGCTTTTCGTAATTCGATTGAGCTGAATGCTCAGAGAGTTAACAAGCCACTAAAAGACTTATTCCATTGCTTAACGATTGAATATGATTTGGAATTAGGCTCGCCTATACATAATTACAGGCCTATAGCTATAACCTCCCTTCTCTCGAAGGTGATGGAGCGAATTGTAAACCGGCGGCTCTTGGGATACCTAGAGGATCATGAGTTAATTAGCGACCGACAATACGGCTTTCGCCACAGTCGCTCGACGGGTGATCTTCTAGTGTATCTCACGCACCGCTGGGCTCTAGCCATCGAGAGTCAAGGTGAGGCGTTGGCGGTTAGCCTAGATAAAGCTAAGGCGTTCGATCGGGTCTGGCAACGGAGTCTTCTGTCGAAGCTGCCATCATACGGACTCCCCGAGGGATTATGCGAATGGATTACCAGCTTTTTGTCCAGCAGAAGCATACAAACTGTCGTTGACGGTTGTTGCTCGGATCGCCTGGACATCAATGCTGGCGTACCGCAAGGCTCTGTGCTGTCCCCGACGTTGTTTCTGCTGCATATAAATGATATGTTGTCTATCGACGACATTCATTGCTATGCGGAGGACAGCACCGGGGACACTTTTTACACAGGCCGCGCAAATATCCCTCGTTCCATTGTTGATGAAAGTCGCGAAAAACTTGTGTCTGAAATCAGTAGCACTCTTTCCAGAGTCTCTGATTGGGGACGACTTAATTTAGTCCAATTTAACCCCAGTAAAACACAAGTTTGCGCGTTCACCGCTAAGAAAGCCCCATTTGCTATGGCTCCACGATTCCAAGACACAGCCCTTACAATATCCAAGAGCATTGGGATTCTCGGCGTCGACATCTCCAGCGACGTACAGTTCCGACATCACTTGGAAGACAAGGCTAAGCTGGCATCTTGAAAGCTAGGTGTGCTCAACAGGGCAAAGTGGTACTTCACAAAATTCACCGCGGGCCAAAGACTGCTGCTCTACAAAGCGCAAGTCCGGCCCCACATGGAGTATTGCTGCCACCTTTGGGTGGGAGCACCTGGATACCAGCTTGGACCCTTCGATTCAATCCAAAGACGCGCTTTGAGGATTGTTGACGATCCCAAACTCACAGGTGGTATTGATCCACTAAGTCTAAGGAGAGACTTCGCCTCCTTGTGTGTGTTCTACCGCCTGTACAATGGGCTGTGTTCTGAGGAATTGTTCGAGATGATGTCCACGGCTTCATTTTATCAACGCACCTCTCGCCACCGACAGGGAGTTTTTAAAGCGTCGACAATTCGCGCGTTCTACAGAGCATTTGAGCTGAAGACACACGCGCTCACTATTATGCCAATTACAATGCTTTAATGCTTGAACTTAGAACTGTATTTAAGTTCGTACGTAACACGTCAATGGTTGTGATCGTCCCTATACATAATAATCACGTTTTCGACCGTGACAATCGTCGATTTACATCCCAAAGATTGTCTCGCACAGACCCAGCGCGCTTGCGGCCCTTTGTTAGTCCTCCCACGATTGAACCGATGTCGCCCCATTAAAATAACAGGGTTACCAATCTTATTTTTACTAAAAATGGGTTCTGAAAACATGAGATATTATTAATTATCTAATAATTTCAACAAAAAAAAAACCGACTTCAGTTCGGCAAGTTACGAAGCGGAAATGTCGGACTCTCCGACCTAAAGTCGGTGGGCGGCCGCCTAGTTTAACGTAAGTATTTAAGCAGGATGAAATTTTATAAAAACTTCTATCTTAATTTTCCTCCCATAAAGATGGTTTTTTTTTAATATTTGATAATTTACAGCTTAAGTGCATGTCATGACCATTCCAACAAGCCCAAATACGGATAGATTACGTTGTTTAATTATGGAGTTCGGTTGCCTAGCTACCGGCTTCATCATCAGTTCAGTTCAATAGTACCATTTTAATTTGCTACATAACATTTGCTTAGTAATAGTTGCTTATCAACCATAATCGAAACTTATCTAATCGCCATCCGTGAAATACTTATTATAGAAAAGTTCAGATGGCCATCTGAGGTCTTCTTTATCAGTTTTACTTCACCAAATTATACTTTCTGAATGCAAATGTTAGATTTTTTGTTATAATGATGAAATAATGAAATTGCTATATGTGTGCCTATAATTTTTTAGGAGTTTCCTCAATTCCTCATGGATCAAAACTTTCTTTTGATGAAAATGGGACCAATCAAAATATTTTTTCAAATCGGTCCATAAATGAACTCTAAATTATGCCATAAAATGCACTGGGGTTAGACAAATAAATAAAATAAATATAAACATAATGTCATATACGAGTATCTTTCTCTTTTACTCTACTTCGCTAACAGGATGAAGTACAGCTCAGTAATCAGGCATGTGGCGGGAACCTGATATTGAGTTGGTAGCACGATTGCGCGGTAACTGCTAATCTAGTGTAACGCATACATAGGTATACCACTGGTAAAAAGTATTTTAAAAGAAAGTGAAAGTATATCAAAGCTACCTAAAATTTATTGAATGAGTAATACATTGTCTAATAACTCACTAGGAATAAAAATTGTATTAATCTAATCATTACATTCCTCAATTGTGATCTACTTAATCTCTTAATCTAAACTTTAAAGTAGAAAATATCGTAATCTAAGAATTATAATAAACCACAGCAATATTATATTATTGATCTGATGAAGTCACTACATTACAAATGTATTTATATCCGATTATGTATATTCTAATAAGTATAAATTTAATGCATAAACAGCAAGATCTCGACTTCACCTACCTCACCTCCTTCACCTTGTCTTATACTTTATGTATTTTACACAACTTTTTTTTATTCATTCTATGTTCTATGGCATGAATTTGTGCCGTATGGGGATCGAATCGTCAAAACGCCACAAAGCGGTAAACGAGGTGAACACTTAAACGACTAATCCACAAAAACTCGGAGACTCAAGTCTTGGGATCAAACCCGAAACCTCCGACTTAGTTCAGATCTAACGTTCTCCCCACTACGACATGGCTGTTCTTAAATTTACAATTGCAAACAAATAATAAATTGGTTCTGATTCTGAAGTATCCAAATAAGCAGCGTGACCTTGTAAAGGTTGCGTGCAGCCTTATGCATATAAGGTTAGCTCAGAATCGAATGCCGTTAAGAGAGTCCTATATCCAGAAGTATTGATAATGATGATTAATTGTCATATCTCTTCCGATCTCCTCTTCCGTTTATAGCTACATTTCAATGATTATGTTCACTTTTGTGTTGGATGATCTCATTTTCAATAGTCATAATAGTAGATTTACATCCTTTAGGGGTCCCAGTACAGGTCCATCGCACTTGAGGTCCTTTATTCATCCGAGCACGATAGTAACGATATGGACCTATTATGATTATGGGATTACCTGCCCTTGTAGTACTAAACACGGGATCTGTAAGTAAAACATTGAATGGTCATATGTATATTCAAAAATATAATTTAATTATATAGCGATTGTCTATATCTATATTACTAGCATCTATACTAATGTAATATATGCGAAAGTTTGGATACATGTATGGATGTTTGATACTCAATCAAGCCAAAACGGTTATAGGATTTTGCATGAATTTTAGCACAGAGATAGCATATAGGCTAGTTTTTATCCCAGAAAAAACACTATTCCCGTGGGATGGTATGAAAGGTAGGATGGTGACGGTGGAACAAGGTCTATCGGACGCCCGTAGGTCGTCGGTCCGCGACCTAGTGAAGGTTACGAACGGCCGATGGACAAGGTCCGCCAAGGACTAAATGCTGTGGAAATTCTCGGATTAGGTCTAGCAGTGGATGTCCTTCGAATGAGTTGATGATAATAAATAAATGACATCATATATTATTTTCCTGGATGTCTGTAACTATTAACCTTTAGATTGCCTTTCTTTTCATTCCGACGATGACTTCACTAAGCTGCACAGATTTTAAGCAAAAAGTATTCTTCAATTTTCTTTACAATATTTATAAATATGATAGTAAATATTTTTACTTTAATCTTAAAGAGAGGTAAGGCATCATACAAAGTGTAATCCCGACTGGGAAAAGACCTCTACCGTACAGAAGATCACAATCAAATAACTGCACACAGTGTTATTCCTGTGCGTGAGTACAGATTTACAGCGTTCTTACGACACCCTGGTGTTAATATTTTTGGGTCGGCAACACGCAAGTGAAACGGCTAGTAATGTAAGCCTCTGCGATTAATGCTTACCATCAGGCGATATATTTATTTGCCATCTTAGTAGTATAAAAAAACAGTAAAACAAGAAAAAAAGAAATATTTTATTTAATAAAACACACTTTTTGACACAACCACCGTAGGCCTTCACCGTGGCCGACTGTAAGCTACGAACATCCGTAGCACAGACTATAGACTCGTAGCAGGAGAAGTAAACAAAGCAAAAGTTTCTTCTGTTTTCTGTAAATCTAAGGTATGTTCTATTTGTAAGTACAACTAGTAAACAGCTTTAAGGTGCAATTACACTTGGTCGGTATTCGGTTTCGGTCGGTTAAAGACGATTTTCGAATTCGTGCCCCCGATGCATTAATTATATTGCTTATGAATTTGAGCACTGGAATCCGGACAAAAGTCCCTGCGCCCGCGTTCGGGGAGAATTTAACGACAAGAGTAATAAGTAAAAGGAGTATTCGCGGGTATTCTGATTTGGGTAACCAAAACGAAAGCTAAACTAGATTGTTCGTAGACGGCAGTACTCGACTTCGTTCATTTACACTAAGGCATTTGTCCGAATTCCATAGGCAATCGAATACGAGCTAACGATCAAGTGTACTTGCGCCGTAAATGAAAGCGACTACACCTCATAACTTCGTAGTTTATATGATCAACGAATCAACTACTAGTATTGTATTTAAAGTTAAAAGCTCTCCGTGTGGTGACGAAATTAGAATACAAATTTCACCATTCTGTTTCATCCCTAGGGTTTCGTGAGAGTCTACTAAGGGAGTAAGTCAGGCAAACAATATTCACTGCAAGAGAGTGTAAACTTGAACCAAAACCGTATTAAGAACTTTTAAGCCTAACACTAGACTAAGAAGTTACCTACATACCTACATATTCTGAATAATCTAAAATAAAAGAATAATAATCTAATGGTTGTGGACGTCTCTATGCTGTATAATTTCATTTTCAATAGTAATAATGGTGGATCGACAACCCATCGACGTTCTACAACAGACCCAACGCGCTTGCGGTCCTTTGTTAGTTCTTGTACGATTGTATCGATATCGACCTATTAAAATAATAGGGTTACCCGCTTTATTGGTACTAAAAGTAGGTTCTGAAAATAAAAATATTATAATTATTCTTCTGGATTATAAAAGGTACATAGCATGACTTAATAATAATAAAGATATATAACGCTTAGGCATAAACAATTGTTTTTTATATATATATCAAAACTATTTAAAATGCTTTCATTTTTTCAATTTTCATACCCATAGCATAATTACATTTATAAAATTAGCTATTCACCCACGACTCACGTGAGCGTGGTAGTCCGAAGTTAACACAAGCTGGTCAGTGGGTCACGACACTTGACCGACACGACACGCTTTCTCTGTGCAGTTTGGGACTCTATACATACCTTCATACTTTTAGGAGTACAGGTTTTCTACACCGAAGAAAGATAATTAACACTATTAAAGACAGTATACCTTATGCTGTCATACCTGATCCTAAAATAACGATTACCACACAAAATCTTTTTATTTATGCTAAATATTATTACGTGAACAAAAAACTCTGTACAAGCACATTTCGCGTACGGAGGAGTGCGAGATTTGAGAGTTAAGGGTGCAAAAAGCAATTACGGTCTAATTTCAACCACTTGCTAAATAAAAGTACATTAATAGGGCACATAATTAAAACACACCACGGCAATATCAGCACTCTTTAGTGATTTATTTGACATACTCGTAGATGTCATGAGCGCAGCCACGCATACATCTATACAATACCTACAAATACAAATTTAAATTATATTACATGCGAACACTTTAATTTTTAGTTAAGAATATTGCGCCCACGAGGAAGTGTGAAATTTTCAGCTAGTAAAGCTTGTACTATGGCTACCTGACAACTAGTAAACACACTTATAAATAATACCCCAACACACAATAAACAATGGTGCTCATTACACAAAGAGTTACATGGATTACAAATACAATAAATTAATAAAATAAAATTAATCGTTTACGTTTATATTGCTAATATAAAATATAGACTAGTTTTGTACACGCTGCTGACATGAATTCTGGCTATTACACATACACCCTTCAACAAAAAAACCTCAATATATATACATATGTATAAAATTCAAAGTCCTGACTGATTGATGGACTGACTGACTGATATATCAACCCACAGCCTAAACTGCTGGAAACTACTACATGAAATGTAAACAAACGGGTTTTTCTAAATACTATCCCTAAGAAGGTAAAATTAGGGTTTGCATTTTCTATGAAACTTTTTATTCTCTGGGTTGATAGACACTAAAGTTGGTACACATACTCTTCAAGTAAAATCATAAGACACCTGTATTACAACTTTATAAAAACATCCCCCAACCGTGTCAAGTACGGGGGGGCCGGGGAGTATTTACCTATTAGTGAGTTGGTCGGAATTTTCTGAGGTAGAGGTGCATCTGTGGTGTATAACTGATTTTAAACTTAAACTTTTATTTTTTATGAATAAAGGTCTTATAATTTTTATCAATATTTTTTTTTTAATATTTAAGGACTTTAAGGGATATTTGGAATAAATTTAGACTACGCGGACACTCTAACGTGTGTCACGTGTGTGAAAATAGGTAGTTTTGCTCTTCTGCCTTTTGAATATTGCGGTATTCATCAATATATTGTGCATTTTTTGTTAGTGTGAAGTAAAAATAAATCACTGCAATGTCACAATTTAGTATTTGTGTAAATAAATGAAAAGGGAAAAATAAGGGAAAAAAAATCATACCTACTACCAAGGCGGCAAACAAGCGTACGGCCCGCTTGACGGCAAGCAGTTACCGTAGCCTATGGACGCTTGCAAAACCGGGGGTATCACTCGCGCGTTGTCGACCCTTAATAAAGAACCTTATAACTCCTTTTTTGAAAAATCACATGCTATAGTCTTATACTTTTCTTTTAATGATGACATATTACATTTGTTATTATTAACGTTTCTAAATTTAAAAGCTAGTATTTAAAAAGATATTACGAACTTTATGGTGAAGAACAATGCTGGTACCAAAGGTCCGTAACAGCATTTATTAATTTTATTTAAAAATATAGGACCGTTTTTTACATTCTGGTAGATATGTGTATTCAACACATTTCGCACATTAATAAATAGTTTTTATTAATATTCTTAATACCAGTTTAAGAATTAAGTAACTATATTAATATATGGCTCGTTGTGAGAATTGAATGATGTTATTAATGGTTGTGAACGTCTCTATGCTGAATGACCGCGTTGTTGTAAGTAATAATGGTCGATTGACATCCTAACGATGTTCTACTACAGACCCAACGTAATCGCGATGGGTCTTTGTTGGTCCTGGCACGATTGTATCTATGACGACCCAGTAATATAACAGGGTTACCAGCCTTAGTTGTACTATATACAATCTCTGAAAATAAAATAACATGAATATAAAATATTGTTAGCATTATAACATAAATATATGTTATCACACAGAGAAAAAATGAATAATTATAAAGAAAAACAATTCCTAGCTCAATATATTGTAACATATATAACTTATTTATTTTGTCTTATGTCCAGCTGTGGACTGAAACAGGTTGGTTAAATGACTGATATATGATTTACATACTTTACGTATAATATAGGTTACTAGCTCCCAGCTACATAGGTCCGACGACCTTAAAAAGGTCGCTAGGGCGGACAGTATGCGGAAGGCTGATTGATTGATTGATAGATTACTATTATTTAATAAATCACACGTAGGTATTACCTGACCTTGTATTGTAGTATGCCGGTGACACTTGTGCACATTAAACATTTACTTTCAGCTGTTTTCATATTATACAAGAATGACAGATCAAGCGTTATTAACTCAGATATAACTGCTTACCACCAGGTGAGTCGTATGCTTGTTTCCCACCTAAGTAGTATGAAGAAGTATCAAGGCAAACGCCACAACAAGCACTAAGTCAGGTTTTACTTGTGTGTTTATGGTACTAGCAGTTTTTGAAGGTGTTATTATTACCATATTAATGTTAGTATATTATTTCTTAATGTAAGTATATGAAAGGGAATCTTGGCGACAAATATAATTATTCTTACCATTTTTCAAAACTTTAACGTTAGATAGCAGTGACAGTTCTAGTGAAAAATTTGTTAGTCATAGGACTGCACGTCAGAAGTGAAAACATTTATAAATATATATGTTTTCGTTATCATATATAGGTATATCAATACTCAAGCATAACGGTCACGCAAATTCAGTCCTTTTTTTTTTTAAATCTCTGTGTCACGGGAGACTTTACAAACATACAATTAACGGACACAAAATGCACCCAGACTCAGAACAACACTTTGTGGGTCACACAAAGTTTGGGAAGGGAGGGAATCGAACCCACAACCTCGTGCACAGCAGGCGCATACTGCGGCCACTTGACCACCAAGGCAGTCAAATTTTTTTCTCCTTCCCAAAAGTGCCCAACGTGCCTAAATAGTTTTCAGCTCAAAAAATAACACATGTTTCTAAACTCAAACAAATTGTAATCCAAAAACATATATATTTACAATAAGTCATAATGATTTCGTATATTAAGTAGATAGATAGAACGCAGAATAATGATGATTACATTTAAGCATTGCCTGTGACCAAACTCTGAGCTACGAATACACTCGTAGCACTGAGTTGGTACATACACGTAGCAGGTGACGATAGCGAGACAAAGAGCTCTGTTTTAACTAATCCACCATATTTTTAATTTCTCACCTTCTCACCACCTTTGTAAGGTCACATTTAATTATGGTTATGTACATTTCCGTACTGACAAATGACATTGTCGACCATTATGACAGTCGATCGACATCCAGCGGTCTGTCGCACACAGATCCATCGAGCTTTAGGACCTTTGTTGACTTTTGCACGGTAATAGCGAAAAGGACCTACTATTAGTACAGGATTACCTGACTTCGTCGTACCAAAAACCGTCCCTGAAAATAAAATACACCAAGAATGTAATAATAGTTTTCAACACTTGTTCGTAAGTAGTGATGAAAGTTTTGCATCTTGTTCTACTTCGAGAGGTACCTACAGTGTCACCTGACATTAGACATCTAACGGCCGACTTACTAAAACACTTCGATGTTAGTCTTTGTTCTCATTTGGAGCACTGAACTAAATAAAAAAATTGAAGCTAATAACGGGGTAAGGAAATACCACATAAAGTTGACTTTACCTTTTTCGTCTCTTGGTCTACAACCTTTCAAAACCACATAGCAACAATTACTAGAGTGTTATAATTATTAGAACAGTCCATAACGATAATTCATTATAATAAACTGTGTCCACCAAATACAGTATGAAAAAAGGTAAGGAGGGATTTTTATTATAAATATGTAACACAACCATGTTGATAGTAAAAAAAAATAGCAATAAAACTACGAAATTGAACTTACAAATAAAATTTAATATAAAATAAAGAGCAATAGCTAAACCCTGCCCATGCCCACGCCCCGTTGTAGTTATGAAATGCTTGGGATTTTCCATTCCCGTGGTAATATCGGCACAAAAAATATACAAAAACACTATTATTTAGAAATGCAACGTTGTATAAATATTTTATGCTTGGGATTTTCCATTCCCGGGGCAATATCGTAACAAAAAATATACATAAACACTATTATTTAGAAATGCAATATTTTAAGTCAACTACTTTTCGGGTTTTACGGACACAAACCCTACGTAAGCGATTTTTTTAATATATTATAAAGAAAATAACATCTTCAAGTCAGTCTGTATGATTATGAGCAAGACTGCTTCGTAATATAATGCCATTGTAGGTGATTAAAAATGCTGAACATTTAGTTCGTGTTCTAGTAGAACATTGCCATCTTGTCTTTCTGCCATTTACATAAGATCTCGAAAACCGAAATCCATCTGCCGTTAACATTTGTGTGCCTCGGTTTGTTACCACTTCTAATACTGAAAATACAATGTATTTTGAAAAATAGTAAGCACTTTAATATACCTGCTGAATTGATAAATAGTTCTCCTTAGTAGTACACTAGTGATCAGCTAAAATATCAATGTACTTAATTATTTTATGAAAATATAAGTACTTGTCAGCTGGTCTCAATACAGAGATACGAATGATGCCTTTCTAGTACTGACCTGGATATCTTGAAAAATATCCGACTTGCTAGCAAAACCTTGGATTATAAAAAAGAAAGATCATAAGTAAAGAAGAAGCTTAATAAAAACCTTGTACTTTTATTCACTTCCTGATAAGTAGGTAAACAACTCAGTGATTATGACTAAAATTACACTTTATAATTTGTTTGCCGTACGTGGTGATGAACGCGGTACATTTCGTTCGATATCTGACGGAACATTGCCACCGAACTGTACCTTGACTGTTGACATTATTTTGTTTAGAAAATCGATAGCCGCCGACCTGAAGCATAACAGAACCTCTATTTGTAATTATCTCTGAAACTAAAACAAAAAGATTTGCGATAATTTTAAGCAAAAATATGAAACATGGTTTGCAACATGAGCTGCAACTAATCGACTACTAATGTGGAAACGATGGTCGCGTTTACCATAGGTAAATTCCTGCTATTAGAAAGATGTCTTGGAAAAGTAATGTAAGAAACTTAATAATTATTATTATCGCAACCCATACATTACGTCTCCTGTCCTCTATCAAGAGAGCTGAGCGGGTTTTAGGTTCAAATAGGTAAATCCACACACGCTAGCCTAATGCGGTTTGGAGAAAATTTCTTCTAAGACATGTGGGCTTACTCACGATGTGTATTGTATTCTCTTAGAGTCAGTGATTGTAATTCTTCATTTAATGACCTGCATGCATACTACGCCGCCGCGCCGTACACTTAATCGAACATATAACTCATCGCATCGAAAAAATTAAAAAAGACAGCGTGTTACATATTTTGTTATTTTTTTAATAAAATAAATAAATGCTAAATACATTTACTGCCATAAAAATATTATCAAAATATACAATTATCTATAACCATCGTAAATACAATGAATTGCAAAAAGTTCATCTTATTTCGTAACATAAAAAATAACCACTTTCTGAATAAAAATTGCTAGTTTTCTTGGTCCCTTTTGCATTGATGAATATACGTATTTACGTATGGTGGTTATGATCTAGGCTACTTTTTACAACATTGTCTTCCATTGTGGTGAGAAATGCTCTGCACTTCGTCCTTGACCTGACAGAACACTGCCATCTTGTTTTAACACCCGTAGTCTTTTCTTTGGAGAACCGGTACCCGCCTACAAGTAACATGAGCGTACCTCTGCTTGTTGTAATCTGTGACACTGAACAAGTATTACGCCATTAATTCATTATAACTTACTTTAATAATTAAGTAACAATACCTACTTTTGTTTGTTTCTTTCTTTTAGTCAACCGGAACAGACAAGATAACCTATTCTTTATTATAAAAGGCAGCATCGGACGCAAAATACATGTTTAGAAAACAGCGCACTATACCACACCGGGCAACCATATAAAACTGCAAAACTAAAAAATCTCGAAGCTTAGGGTCCAATTGCCCAATTTTTCTGGATCCACGACTGCCTTTAACAATTTTAAAAAATGATATTTTATGGACATGGACACAATGAATCCATTTCCATAAAATGATATTTTATGGAAATGGATGACAATATTATAACAATTATGTGCTATTACAAAATATACTATGTCCATAAAATATCATTTTGAAATTTATTTTATTTATTTATTTGCCTAGTGATTAATAATGAAATTTATAAATGAGTACGTATAACGAAAAATGAAAATACTATGTGTGTAATCAAGATCCTTTCTTGCATCAGATAAATGAATAGACTATATACTCTACGTACATTATTAAACTTTCAGCTATTAAGTTGAGTTACATTTAATGTACGTTTTAAACGACATGTGTTCGCTCGAGGCTAATGACAACACCAACCTGTCGTGTAACATTATCTACCTACGTACACATAACATATCCATCTCAGCAACAAGACGTCCACAGCTGGACATAGACCCTAAGGTTCCCTAAGGTTACATATTACGCAGGCTTATATTACGCAGATTTCTTAAAATTGATTTTTGACAAATATAGGTTAATATCAATATTACACGGGTTCTATTGATTTGTAAACGTAAATTAAAAGATAAGCAGTGAGCTGACGTCGTATTTCTTTAACAGATAGACGTTGTGAAAATTAATTGGTTTATTTAAAACAATAGAAACAAACAAAAATGAATGATAACAAATGTTCTACACTATAATAAATGTTCCTAATTTTAACAAATTTATATCTGTCCGATCCTTATATTGAATCAGATCGTGATATTTATTTATAAAAAAAAGTACATATAATGGCATTAAAAATGTACAATATTTCAACTTAGACCAAATCAGACACAATTATAAGCATTGTGTTTTGGAGAAACAATAAACGAGACGAGAGATTAAGTATCTATGTGTCACTAATAAAAACAAATGCAGGAGGAAGACATACGACTTTGCTGCTAAAGTTTTAAAAATATATATTATAGTATATCAACAATATAATATCACTTATGTGTGGTTATGATGAAAATTACTCTTAATGACAGCATCTTCGACGGTTGTGAGGAAAGCCTTGCATTTGTACTGACGCCTTGCTGCACACTGCCACCTCGTTGTGAAACCATTAGACCTTTCCTTGTAGAATCGGAACCCACCATACGATAACATTATATTACCTCTGTTTGTGGTGATCATCTTCACGTTTACTAGAAGGGAAACAGGTATTTTGTTTAGTTAGTACCAACGGGTAAACTGTGATGAATGTCTTGTTGGAACGAGATATTGTAGAAATCTTTACCTGATTTATGAGGCCGCAGAAACCTTGTCGTGTCATGTAACACCAAAAGAAAATGCTATTGCTAAATAATTTAAACAAAAAAAACCGACTTCAATATAGCAAGTTGTACATTTTTTTTAAAACCCGACAATCCCAAGTATAATTTATTAAAACAGGATGAACTTCCAAAGAAACTCTAATCTCACTTTTACTTCTATACCTTTTATATATCTTCCAAAAATACATTTTTTTTAATTTGATCATTTACAGCTAAAGTGCATCTGATGAGCATTAAAATAAGCCCAAACACGGCTAGATTACATTGTTTAATTATGAAGTTCTGTTGCCTTCCTTTCGGCTTTATCATCAGTTCAATTCAATTGGACTACCTTCATTTGCTACATTATATTTGCTCAATAAAAGTTACTTAACAACCTTAATCGAAACTTATCTAATCGCAATCCGATACTTATCATTAATTAATTTCAGAAGCTCAGGTGGCCATATATGGTCTTCTTCATCAGTTTCACTTTACCAAACTACACTTTTTGAATGCAAATGTTTGATTTGTTGATAAAAATATTGAAATTGCTATATGTATGCCTATATTTTTTGAGGAGTTCCTCATGGATCCCATCATCAGAACTTTCTTTTGATGAAAATGGGACCAAACTGGAAGTATGTCCTCTGAGACAAAAAATCAATTTTTCAAATCGGGTCCTAAATGACGGATTTCTGCGATAACAAACATAAAAAAAACGAATTGATAAGCTCCTCGTTTTATAAGTCGGTTAAAAAAATAGTGGCCTTTTCTGCTCTATCAGCAAACTGGGCAGGCAGGGTAGGCAAATAAAGTAACGTCTATTGTGTGTAATATAAAATATTTATTATTTAGAATCATAATTTCACAGGTCATTAAAACCAACATTAAAATTATAACAATATAGTGTAAGTATTAAGAATTCAGTGCCTAAGACATAGTTATTTCTCAAGAGTACCAAGTTCAACTGGTTTTTAATGACAAATACATTATTTATAAAGAAGAGCGACGAATTCAGGTCGTTTACCGGACCCTCTATTTTGATGATTATGGTTAAAGTTAGTTTTTACAATTCTATCACCTATAGTTATGATAGCAGCTCTGCATTTGTTCCTTTTGCCAGAACAGTGCCACCTTCTCTTATATCCGAAGTCTTTATCTTTATAGAAACGATATCCATTGGCCACTAACATCGGAGTTCCTCTGTTCGAGATGTACTTACACACTGAAATAATAAAACAAAGTGTAATAGACACTTAGCTTATAACTAATATACAATATTTATTAATACATCTAAACACGTAGGTACATACATATATTCTGTAGCAAAGTACACGGTCTGACGTTACTTTAACAAAATAATAGATTAGCTATGTAATACATAGTTTACGTTTTGTGCCATAATTTTTACAAAAAAAAACACAAGTAATAAAACGACATAGATTCAATATTGTATATTATTTTACACATGTAGATAACAATAAGTATAAAATACTAATATCAAGAAAAAAATATAACAATATGTTATGATAAATTATTAGTTAATAAAGTTATTCTTGTTCAATCACTTTTATGTATAAAATATAAAGTATATGTTGGTTATTTTGTATATCCTACTAATATTATAAACGCGAAAGTTTGTAAGAAAGAACGGATCTTGATTAAATTTGGCATAGAGATAGATTATAGTCTGGAATTACATATAGGTTACTTTTTATCCCTAAAAAACTCTGTTCCCGAGGGAATGTACGCGCGGGCGAAGCCGTGGGCGGAAGCTAGTATTTTATCAAAAGCCAGAGTACAAGACCAATTACACCATAGAAAACTCAATAAATAGGACTATACAAAAAAAACAAATCTATCCCACAGGAACCGTACACTTTTTGGGGATAAAAAGTAGCCTATGTGCCAAACTTCATTTGTATCCGTTTAGCAGTTTTTTGCATGATTGAGTAACAAACATCCTTCCATTAAACTTTCGTATTTATAATATTAGTTAGATAGTAAGAAGTAAGACAGTAAAATCACTAAATACACTATAGATACACGTCTATCTCAGAAAAATCCTACCTACTTACGTACCTATAGGTAAATACTCGCACTGCCCTGGCTAACCCACACACCCTACGCCATTTGGCACTGTTGAAGGATGATTTTGAAAAAACTAATACAGGTGTCTCATAATTTTAATTGCAGAGTGTGTGTATCAACTTTGGAGTCCATGGACCCAGAGAATGAAGAGTTTCATAGAAAATGCAACGCCTCATTTCACCCTCATAGAGGTGGAATTAAGAAATCGCTTTTTAGCGGATACTTACACTTCACAAAAAATACACCCTCCGAATTTCATGTCCCTAGGACCAGCAGTTTAGGCTGTGGGTTAATATATCAGTCAGTCAGTCAATTAGTCAGGAGTAAAAATACAATTAAAAATATATAGATTATAAGAGTATACATATTTTTAAATAGATCCATATACCGCATTTAATACGTTACATTTAAATAACTATGTAGGTACTTCTAAACGTCTAGAGAGCAAGCATTAGAACAAGATCTCACATTCTTTATAACATCAATCATAACGCGTCATCATACTCAAATTTTGTGTTATACACATCATCTCTGGAAAAAAGAAAGAAAAGCATTTGCTCTAGGGTAGAACAATTAAAAAGATGCCTGTTCCATCGTTTGTTGTACAGCTAAGGAACTGCTGGGACTTCTCAGCACAGTGCACCCATTATTATTATTGTTAATAGCCTATTAACTGTCCCATTGCTGAACATAGGCCTTCCTTTCTCCATGATAGCCTATCTTTTGTCAAAAGAATCCAATCCTTTTAATAGGCGTCAAGCTCATCTCGCCATCTCATTTTGGATCTACCACGTGGCTGCTGTCTGGTGTTTGGGACCCACAGCGTCGTTACTTTTGCCCCAGTCCCATTTTAGCTTGGCCGCTGAGTGGCCAACGTCAGCGTCTTGGAACGTATCACAGTATATGGAACTTTTTCATGTAATCCATTGAAAAGCTACATTTGGGGTTGCATTTGTCAGAGGACGCAATTTTAATATTTAGATATCAAGGGGGGGTCAGTTTAAAGTTAAACCCAAGTTTGTGGGGTTGTTGGCTGTATGTGGCCGCCATCTTGGAAAAAGGGGTTCTGAAAATGGTTTTTACGCTTTTTGTTAAATAATAATTTATTTTTTGTTTTATTTTTTAAATGGTACACACATGTGCCGTAAGAAACTATGTATCATCATCTCGTTTAAATAAGAATTTAAAATTCCATCAATTTCCTCACACGGACATCCTCATCTATTTAGTGATCCAAGATGGCGGACGCGAATTTTTCGAAAAAGTTATTAAGTATGGGTATCGTTTTTGTGGTTTTCGTCGTGTTTTTAACCGACTTCAAAAAGAGGAGGTTATCAATTCGTGTGTATTTTTTTTTTTTTTAATGTTTGTTACCGCATAACTCCGTCATTTATGGACCGATTTGAAAAATTATTTTTTTTGTCTGACTGGACATACTTCCAGTTTGGTCCCATTATAATCAAAAGAAAGTTCTGATGATGGTATCCATGAGGAATTGAGGGAACTCCTCAAAAGTTATAGGCACACATATAGCATTTTCAATATTTTTAACAACTAATCAATCATTTGCATTCAGAAAGTGTAATTTGGTGAAGTAAAACTGATGAAGAAGACCACAGATGGCCATCTGAACTTTTCAATAATAAAGTATTTTACTGATGGCGATTAGATAAGTTTCGGTTATTGTTGCTAAGCAACTATTAATAAGAAATAATGACGTGAATGAATTGAGCGCGGATTGCACAGATTAAATATTGCTTTTAATACCTACTCGACCTGTGTTCAGCCTGACGCTCAGTCGATTTCATTCGATTGTAACAAACAAATATTTGAAAATTTTACAACTTGCCGTACTGAAGTCGGTTTTTTTTTTGTTAAAATTATTCTCAAAGCGAATATTTCATCTATTTCGTGATCCAAGATTTATATTGTCAAACTGATTTTTTCATTTAGACATATTCATCATTTTGTAAATAATACACGTACATATTTTGCCTTCTTATAAAACAATTTAGCATTTAATAATTAATATTTGTATTATTTATTTTGATAGTACCCCACACGCATTCTAACGTTACAAAATATAAAATAAATTAAGAAAAAATATGTGACAGCCCTGCGACAATTATCTACATACATATGTCAAGTCGGCGGTGGCATTTCGCAAAACATCAAAGGCGTTGGCCCACTGTAAGAAGGTATAAAGAGGTCTTTACACTGTAGTAGTACATTGAGTTTCTAACGTGTTAATATAACTTTTATAATACTACTACTTTTCGCTGACAGAGCGTGAGTACGGACTTTTGCTTTTTGGTTAATGAAGAAGTAAATAATGTAGTAAAAAAGAAATTGCGCAAACAATTTGGAACTGATATAAACGTAAGTACCTAAACATCAACTCGTATCAAAATTCAAATATAAAAACCTGACTATTAAGCTCTTAGAACAATCATATTTACACATGGTTATGTCCAAAATTGGTCTTTACAACGGTATTTTCCACAGTAGTAATAAAAGCTTTGCATTTGCTGCGTTTTCTTCCGGAGCACTGCCAGCGAATCTTGTTGCCAAACACTTTCTCCTTGTAGAAGCGAAATCCCCCAGCAACGAGCATAGGAGTACCTCGGTTGGTGACACACCTACTCACTGCAACTTGAAACAAAAGAATGCATCATTACAATAGCTGGCTAAACTGATATAAAGTTCTGGTGCTCATTCATTTCATATGATTTCAATCGTGCTTGAGATACCAGTTCAACGAGAACGAGTGTGGCGCATACGGAACTATACGGGCGGCAACATTTTAACATTTAAAATCAAAACTGCACTTAGATCAAACATTAGCATGACGAAGCATGAACAACACCAGCACACCACATAATACCAGCCAAGTGTGAGTCGGATCGTCTATAAGGGTCCCGCTTGTGTTATATTTGTATGTATGTTTCCATTATAGAAAGATGTTTGTTTTTTTGGTTACAGCTAACAAACTACATTGTAAACCGTTTTTTTTTTTATTTACTTTTTTCATTTTAGTTGCTTTTCAGTCTGACGGGGATTTTTCTTTCCTTCGGGTGATTCCAAGATCATAATAACAAGCACAGCGTCGATAAGGGCAAAATAAAACAGCATTATTAAAAAATCATAAATTATGCACATGTAATCTATATTAAGTATTAAAATATTGAAGATAAACATTACTTATGATTAAATACTGAATAAAAGATTCGCTATTTTATCCACCACCAAAACCTAAGTAATATTTACGTTAGTAACGTGAGTGCGAGAGCTCTATGTTATGATTAAGCCTCGAATCCAATAGAGAATACTTGTTGTGCGATATAACTAGTCGCTATCTGGCTCGCAATATCATATATTCAAGTTGATAAATGAGCTGTGTTTAGATATTTGTCAATACGTACGTCGACTTTTCGTCTGTTCATCCTAATAATAAAGAGTAATAAGTAACTAGGCTCTATTAGCTACTTTTGCATGCGAGATAATTGATATTAACTTGGAATTGTTTTTATTAAATAAAATGAAATTTTCTTTTTACGCCAAATTTTATTATCGCTGCGGAATATCGTACTTTTATTATCGACAAATCGACTAATGTTGCTCGCACGTTCTTGCAAGTTCATCTACAATGTCAACATGTCACTCAACAAATGTTACCAAAGGGATACGAGACTTGAAGTTAGTCGATGCAATTACAATACAATTTAATCTTATATCTACAATTTAACACTTACACTATAACCCACCCTAAAACTAAATAAAATACTGCTTATACTAATATCTTTAATTCATAATTAATCATTTCTGTCACCGATAATTCAAGCCTCAATGTAAACTTGCAACAAGCAACATTTATGGAAAAAGCACCTTTTTGTTATATTCTTTTTGAGAAGGAGAAGTATTTGCCTTCGACTTCTAAAGATACCATATAAGTCATGTCTTCACTTTGATTAAGTAATCAATATCATTTTAATGCATTGTATTTACGAAGGAACTCGCTGACTATAGTTATACACTCTCATATGCATAGCCTTTGTAAATATTCAGCTATACAAAATTAAATAGTGTTTTCTCTATATACAAAATTAAATATTAAAAAAAACTATCATTATATTATTATGTTTAAACAATAGATTTTTCTAGTCGTATAATTTTGATACAACAAAATAAAGAGAGGTTCACAGATGTAGAAACCTTATTATCGTGTAACGTGATCAAAATTTAGAAATCAAAAAAAACGTTTATATGTTTTTTTTATAGTTTCTGCTACTGACACGAACCAGTATAACGCTTTTTACTATAATAAATTAATAATAAAGCCTGATCAATCAACAAACCGCTAGATAAAGGATTCAAAACTGGAATGTAGGTACCGGACATGAAGGATCTTTAAGTCTACAGACATAATATTTCTACACTAAGAATATTATTGCATTATTATTGTAAAAACGAGACATGTCAAATTTTAAGCTGCTCTGATTAAAATCTGTTGGCACTAGTGTGTGCTAGTGGGTCGTGGAAGCCCCATACGCGGACGATGGCGTTGTCCATGGTGTGAAGAGATGCTCTGCAACCAGCCTTGGCTTTGACGCACACCCATCTGGTTCTGCTGCCGTACTTATTGACACGGTTGAAGCGATACTGTCCGATCATGATGACGGGGTTACCTCGCTGAGATTGTGCGAATACGGGGTTTAGATCTGAAAACATGTCGTTCTTAGCACCTGGTTGTGATATTATATTCCATGTCGATAAATTCTAACCAATTTAGCTTAGATAGGCCAATACCTAGGCGGCAAACTTCGTTCAATTTACATAAAAATGTATATTGCATGGGTATGTTCCAAATTCTTTTAAAACTGTTAAATTCTTTGTGAGTATTTACATATATTATATACATATATTATATACATATATTATGTACATATATTTTATTTCCTAATGAGTCCTAAGAAAATGAGATTTAATTTTAATAAAAAAACTCTTCAATTGAGTAGGTACTTTATTATTTTAAAAGATTTCCAATGATTATTATTTAAAAAGCATTATTATAAGATTATGCAGCGATACAATATAAAACTAATATTAGCTCTAAATTTAACAATGACCTATGTAAACACAATGTCCTTATAAGTAATTTAACTTAGTGTAAACATTACTAAAAGCGTCAATATAATTTAACAATTATAAATGCAATGCATAAGCCCAGCCCGTTTCTGGTAATCTGAAGTCGAATAAGGCTGCTTTTTCAGCAGAGATGCGCGTGGATGCGAAGCGAGGGATGTGTTTGTTAAGAACCCAGATTCGCTTTATGACCTTCCGCTGAGAGAGTCTTAATCGTGAACTCGACCGTGTGTATTGAGACGCTAACAGATACGTTTCGCAGATCGACTATATTAATTTAATGTTCTACGATTATTCGGCCGCCTAGAACAAATATACTAAAAATAAACGATTGTACTGCGCATTTTGCACCGTCATACAACAGAACCCATTACCCAACAAAATAGTACTTATGTTTAGCTACACAAAATCTCCATCATGCCACACGCCAACGCATCATAGTAATATATTTCTAGCTGCTACGCATAAACGACGCGACGTGACTTCAGATTCAGGAGCATTATTGATATTTAAGTGTATAATAACATTTTAAATAAGGCTTGATTGTATTTGAATGGTATATTTTTTTAATTATTTAAACCATTACACATCAAGTCAACCAGGATTAAAGGTCCTCCAGGTTAGCTTGATGTCTATTTATTTTAGTTACCCTGTATAGTGATACAGGCTAACTACTACTAGCAGCTACTAGCAGTGGCAGTGGCCACTGCCGAGCAATGGTTTATTAGCTAATTTAAAAAGAAAAGTGATACAAGGGATAAAACTTAAATAAATATCAGTTACCAATGATAGTTTAAAAAATACATTTAATTTAATCAAGTCACTGATTTTGTATTTTATTTTATAAAATAAATACATAATAGAAATTCACACCATCACTAAAAAGTTCCTGAACACTAAAACTATAATGAGTAGGCTACCGTTAATTGCGATGGAAATGCAAGTTTTGACGTTGACCCCATACTACACGGCCACGACGCAGTTAATTATCTACTCAAGCAATGCTTTATTTTATGTAGCAATTACAACGTAATGCAGAAATATAAAATAATATAATTTGTCGCATGATTGTATAGCGTACAAGCTGCCTAAACAACATTAATTTCACAAATTTACTTTTATTAAATAAGTTTACGTATAACATTTTCAAATTACCTATCAATTAATAAGCTTTAGGAACTTTGGGAAAATCATAAAATTTTGTATGTCGATGCGAGCACTAACCGTGCTAACAACTACCTACCCTAATTAAATATTACAACATAGAAGCCGTTCACTACTATGAAAAATGCCAATTAATAAAGAGTTGGCTCATATCGCTCTGATTAAAATCTCTTATCAAAAGAAATCAAGAATAAAAATAACGTTACAACTAATCACTAAATACTTTAAAGAAGTAAAGTTTAAAAAAAACACAAAAGTCAATAACAGTCTGTTGAAAAATATTAGCCCCTACCAATACATTTTTTAATACTAATGGATATTGTATATGATCCATACGGAAATCTAACGAGAACTATTCACGATATATAACTATTATATATATGTCCTAAAATGACAAGAAACTACATGTGAACATTACAAAGCACACTCAACGATAAACAGTTTCACAAAACGAATACGTGATTCATAAAACTGATTTTGTTTTACTTCCTACATATCCACTAACTGTTACGTCTTCTACATGTTTTCTATTATTTATTCTGCTCCATATAATTGGTAGCAAAGCTATAGCTATAAGCTAACGAATTTGTACTAAAAACTATACGATTATAAGGAAAGTCGGCCTTGGTCTTGGTGACTTCCCGTCACGGAAAAAGTTACATCAGGTTATGTATAACGAAGAACAACAGACAAAACTGTCTGTATTTGATAATTCCGGTATCAGATGTAAATAGCCTAAGAAATCACTGGTTCAATATCGTAAGTGGTGTTAGGAGAGCCACTAAACCCGCAGTTCACAAAAGTTCAAAGGTCAAAATTAACAAAACCAAGTTAGATAAGAAATCGTTTGAATCATTGTGAACAATTTTTATCATAATTGTACTTCAGTAGCTATTTAAATGTAAATCCAATATAATAGCTTCTTATTTGTTTTTGTTACCATTGCATTGTAAATATTGAGTCGTCTATGATTGCTCGAAAGATGCTAATCAACTTAGCTACTCACATTATATTTAAAATTATTGAAGCGTACTAAAAACTTTTTTATTATTATTATTATTATTCTATTTTTCTTTCTTATTTCAAAATTTGATATCATATTTACGTACCTATTAATACTTATATTTTTCTTATTTGTGGCTTCTGATAACCTAGCTCACACCTAAAAAAAGCGGCGGTGGCCGAGTGGGAAAGTAACCGACTTGCACGCAAGAGGTGCGAGTTCGATCCCGAGTGGCACTAATGTGAATTTCACTTTGTGGAGTTTATACGTACTAATCAAATGATTTGCCATCTGCTAACGGTGAAGGAACGCATCGTGAGGAAACCCACATGTCTTAGTAGAAATTCTAAAGACATGTCTGATTCACCAACCCGCATTAGGCCAGCGTGTGTGAATTAAGGCCTGAACCCTCTCTCTCTCTTGATAGAGGAGAGGAGACCCGTGCCCAGCAGTGGGTTACTATTATTATACCACTGCGTGTCAGCAAAGGGACTGCAGTGATAAGCAACGCAGCTTTGTTAGCGTTAATAAATCGAGTTAGTTAGTTTTTAAGCCGTAATTGCTGGAGCGCGATTACTCTTTTAATCTACAATCAGTAAGAGCGATCACTCTTTTAATCTACAATCAGTTGAATCCATGATTGTTATCTAATTAATTAAAAATAATATGACATTTAACCCAAAACGTCAATTCATTTTAATATGATACGGACACGGATAGAGCTGATCGCAAATCTCAACTATAGAGGCTAATGATTATGTTTTCCAAGAGTTTTGACAATTACATTATCCACTGTGGTGATGGCTGCCGTACAGCCGTACTTCTTTTTGATACAAGTCCAGCGTACTTTAGAGCCCCAGCAAGCATGTTTGTTAAAACGCCATTCACCGATTTGTACTACTAAGTTGCCGCGCTGCGATAGGTCGAATTTTGGCTCTGAAACACACCAATGTTGTTTATCACCTTATTCTGTAAAATATTATATTGAGCTATTGAATAACTAAGACATTCGTTAATGACAAACGTCACCATGCATAAAAACACGTACATTTATATTAATGAATCACCGATGCTATAGGTACAACGTTATGTAAACTGTTAATAAGACGCACAATGGGATGTGACCAATTATTTATTTGACAACTCTTTTTCACTTTAGACAAAGAAATAAAATATATCTTGCATAAGTAATCTTTAATTACAGAATACTCTAAACATATTGAATAATAAAATCATAAAACATAACTAAGTAAAAGTTTATAATGAAATTCTTCTCCAACATATACACACGGCTACATATTTAAAGAATGCAAACATGTTACGAAAATCAATGACATTCAATGTTTTGTGTTCGTAAAAATATACCTTATTTTAGCTGCGAGTACAATTTACTACAAACACAATGACAAACTTCTATTTAACTCTAATTCACTCATCTATATAATAGCTACAATAATACAAAACTAGGTACTAATTAGTGTAAGTTCAAAGACATATCACGTCACCGAAAAAAATATAATAGATATAACTTTGAATTGCCAAAAATGGGCTCTGACTTAAACTACGCATCTCTTTGGAAAATAAGTATATGAAATTAATTCGCAATCAGTTTTTGCTGTGATTATAATATTGCCACTGATAATTCTCGAAACCTGATTTCACCAACCGACATGTTTGTGTACGTAACACGTCACAATGTCCTAAATAAAATTATTCCTTAAGATCAATCGTGGGAGTTTTATGTTAAGTGAGTGTTTGGCATTAAAAATGTGTCGTAGTAAGCAGTTAACAGTTGAAACAGAAAACATATATTATATGTACAACAATATATGTATAACACAACTGTATTTGACTGCAATTAATATACTTATCAGCAAAAAAACAAAACAAAGTAGACTTCAATGCTGATTGCGCTTGTAACGCCTTCTTAAAATAAATTAGATTAACTATCTTAAAAAAGTGACCAATTCTTTTAATTCAGATAAAATCAAATGATACAAAAATAGAGTTAGAACAATGACTGAATGAATCAATTACACTTATCATCTCGCCTGTCACCCATTGGGGAAGGCAGAAACTATTACACCAATATTATTATAGTATTATTATATATCTATGTAGCTATACTATATAACTTCCACGAAACTTATAACGTTTTTTTACCTTAAAGTATTTTTTTTTCTAAATATAACTACAACAAATGGAGTTATTAATAAGTGTGAGTGACACCCCTGGTGTTGCAAACGTCCATAGGCTACGGTAACTGCTTACCATCAGGCGGGCCGTATGCTTGTTTGCCACCTTGCTAGTATAAAAAAAAAAAAAAAGGGTATATTAGACATTATAAATCGTAATTTCTGTTTGTTTCTATTACCCCATTCCTATCATCATCATCTAATTCGAATGACGTCCTCTATTGGATATAGGCCTCCCGCAAGGAAAAGGTAAATTTAGCAACCATAAAAATGGGAATTTTTATGGCTGCTAAATTTACTTTTTCGACAAAACATTACTAATTTTCTAATAAAAAACGCTAGAATTTTCTAATAAAATTCTATTATATTTCTTATAAAATTCGGTTATATAATATTCCTAAAGATGATAAGACGAACTTCTGGCTATTTCTTTGAATAAATAAATATTCATCGAATGCTTTGTGTAAAGTTGCACTTTTAACAAATCAATATCATAATAACTTCTTTTGTAATCAGTGATATAGGGATAATTAATGATTGTGCCATCCGTTAAGCTTCATCAGTCGGTCGTTGACAGTGACAGCTACACACCGGCATCCACTTGTCTTCCTTGCAGTGCACTCCCACCAAGTTTTCACTCGTCTTGTTAATTTCTTAATAAACCGATAGTTACCCCACGAAATAATGGGATTGCCGAACTTTGTAGTTCCGTATGTGATGGGACTTACTCCACACACTGAAAATATATTAAGGTAAATTCCGGTTAAAAAGATTGGAATCATATTATAAGTTGCTAATGTATTATAGAAGATTCGATTATCAGCATATCATATCAGGATTTTATTATTTTTACATCGTGCTAGTCGTATAGTAAATGTTATTTATATTCTTAAATCTTATCACCATAAATATGTAACATCACAGCAACATTATTCGATTTAAGGTAGGCAACTAAACTTCATCAAAATGACTGTTTAATAAAAATAAATTTATTTGTACAAATAAATTACATTTACTTAAGATTATTTTCATTTAACTACAAAATACATTTCTCATCTCAATTATTATCATATTTTAAGGTCTGTAACAATCTTATTCACATCTGATTTGAAAGGTATAATATATAAAATGTTGTACCAATATAGTCCTAAAACTGTTAATTGTAATTGCCATAAACACAATATTAACGTTTAATGTGTATGATTAACGTTCATTTTGACAATATTTTCACCCTTTGTAATAACAAACGAATTACAACGTTCTCTAGTCTTGATACAAATCCATCGTTTCGTATTGCTATAACTCTTCATTAGTTTAAAACGATATCCTGCTACAACAAGAACAGGGTTCCCTCTTTGGCTTGTTCCAAAGTAATATTCTTCTGAGTGTACTGATACATCTGATTCTGAGCCTAAAATTAAGTTCATATCACAATCAACGAGTATATCTGAAATACGGATATCTGAATGTTAGGTACTATTGCAGGCATGGTAAAGTTTTTTATAAAAATATAGGAACAGATAAGTACACCTGAAAACTATGTCACAAATCCAAAGTTATGTTACATCTATAAGCAATGAAATTGAAAATTGGCAAACTGTCGCCGAAGGCACGAAGACCAGTGTTAGTTTTTCTTTTATCGAAATAACAAAAGAAGCCACGAAGGCACATCCGAAAGTTAAAATATTCTTTACATAGGTAAAAAAAATTAAACCAACTTCAAAAAGCTAAAAATAAATGAATACAGATTAAAATCGGTGCTGTGTTCATCCTGTCACCTAATATTCAACTTGGCACCGACTTCAATCTGTGTTATTTTTAGCTTTTCGAAGTCGGTTAAATTTTTTGATATTTATCTATTTTTATTTTAGTGAAAAAATATATTAAATAAAAACATTGTCAATACCTATAACATTCGAGGGTTGCCCTCAATTTCCCTGGAATTCCATCATCAGATCCAGACTTGGTGCCAATGGAACCACCTCAAGAGTACACTCTTTCAAATAAAAAAAGAATTTTGAGAATCGGTGTCCACAAATGGCGGAGAAATCGGTAAACAACAATTTTACAAAAACATACAGTCCTCCTTTTTTGAAGTCGGTTAAAAATAAATAAAAAACAGAACAAAAGCTTAGATAACTAAACCTATTTCTATCAAACAGCTAAGGAGTTAAGAACTATTCTAATCGAACCAATTGTTTAAACAAATATCTAACTGAATTATATATATGGCAAATCATTTTGACCTACGGTCAAGGAGGTAAGGTGCGACGAAAGAACGTAGACGGACAAAGGCTTAACTTAAAACAGCTTTTTTTAATGAGTTAACGAGTACATGGAGACACTGCTAAACATAATATTTTTCTATTGAGTTAAAGTTCAAAAGTTTTAAATAGTTGCGGATCCCCAAAACAGGAAAAAAAGGCACAAATAGCAACAGCAAATTTTATTTGCAACATTACCTTACCAAATAGTTACGATAGTAAATATTTTTAATGATTATGACTACCATAATGCGTGACAATGACATCATCTACCGTAGTAACCGAAGCTCGACATTTACTATAGTGTGCTGTAGAACAAAGCCACCTAATTTTACCTCGGTAAATTTTATCACGTCGGTACCTATGCGGTCCAAATATTAAGATTTTATTTCCTCGGGATGATGGAATGTATACTGCTTTTTTTAAATCTGTAACATACAAAAATAGTATTACGAAATAAAACAAAGTAGCTTTAATGTTGTTTTTTCGACGCGACTAATTCATGTGTGCAAAATTTTACCTTTCTTAAAATCACTTAAATCACAACATTTATAGTATATTAACTATGTATGTTATTTATTTATGTATTGTATAATGTTATATATGACTGCCTTGGTGGTCCAGTGGATACTGTATGTGCCTGCTGTCCACGAGGTTGTGGGTTCGATTCCCACACAGGGACAAAACTTTGTGTGACCCACAAAGAGTTGTTCTGAGTCAGGATGTAATTTGTGTATGTTAATTGTATGTTTGTAAAGTCCCCCGCGACACAGAGCTTGTTCTCAAGTGCGGGAGTTGTCTTTTTAAAAAAGAAAAAGAAAATAAAGATATATCATGTATTTAGTATCACAATTATTAAGTAATTTTATTGTTTTAGTTTACTTTCTACGTTTCTTTGAAATGCACCTACCAAGTTTTCTCTCTGCATCACCCAAAGGTTGACTGGTAGAGAATGGCTTTGGCATTAAGTCCGCCTTGTATACATTATTTTGTGCTTAAGTTTTAAATAAATAAAATAAACAAATTTATCACAATCACGAGAAATCCCATACGTTTTAGGAAAAAACCCTCTTATTTTGCTTGATAAAGGAGAGGAGACCCGAGCCCAGGACATAATTGTTATTATTAATATTTTAATTTTAAAAAAACCTTATTATTATATGGTTTGAATATAAGATTTTTTTTATTATTTCATTGGGATATGTCGTAGGTAGTTGTTAAAGGGACATTGTGCAAAATTAAGTCTATTTTATATAAGTCGTGCGAAGTAGAACGGAGCTGTGTTTTATGTAAAAGGAAAACAGGTGGTGCAAGCGCTTATAATGTCACGTTATTCGCTACGTGCATGGACTGTTTTCCTTAAAGAATACACTTTCTCCGTTCCACTAAATTATTATGGATTACCAACACACAAGTGTCTTCGAAACTAATCATAGTAATCATTAATTAAAGTCACACATCACAAATTTAATTTTATTATCGATATAAGTGATAATTAATTATTGCTATAAAATGTATTTTTAAAAGATCCAGCGATTATGGTTAATAAGAGATTGAAGAAAATACAATAAGTTCATTTTTGGTAGCAACATTTTTAATAAGAACAATCTAAAAAGGCTTTATCAGAACGGTAAGGCTTTTAAAGAATGTCGAGGTTGATAGATAGATAGATAGATAGATAATTCTTTATTGTACACCATAATGACAACAAAAAATATATGTTAGAAATATACAGAAAATAGACAAGTACAATGGGCGGCCTTATCGCTAAGCGCGATTTCTTCCAGGCAACCTTAGGATGGACAGGAATGACCAGAAGATTGACAACATGTGATGGTGTAGTGGTTGTTGCTTAAAATTAAAAAAGATATAAAAAATCAAAATACAATATTACATTGTAATAATATACATAAATACATTTATAAAGTGTTATAATACAATACATACACATATAAATACATAATAATACATATTCATATAATAAGAGAAATGCTCATGCTTTTAGGTAATGTTCTTTTAACATATTTTTAAATATATGAATGGACTGTGCTTTTCTTATTTCCATGGGCAACTCATTCCACAAGCGTACGGCTTGGACAGAAAAAGATTTGTCATAGAAATTAGTAGAATGAGTTGGCATCTGCAGTCTCAAATTTTCAGACGACCGCAAGAACCTCGAATGTGTGTCATGAAGGAACTTGAAGCGTTCTTTGAGGTAATTGGGAGTAGTAGGATTAAACAAAACATTATATAGTAATGTGAGAATATGAGTATTCCTGCGAAGACGAATTGGAAGCCACTTGAGTTTGTTGCGAAATTCAGAAACGTAATCATATTTGCGTAAGCCAAATATAAATCTTATACAAAAAGGTTGCTGTTCTTATTAAAAATGATTGCTTGTTTAAAACGATGTAGCCCTTGTAAGCATAACATCTTAATTTAGTCCTGCGTCCAGCAGTGGACGAAAACAGGCTGATTGATTAAAGCATAATATTGCACATCCTTATAATATATTCTATTCTATACATCGAGTGTATTAACTACATAAACGTGCCACTCACAACAACAAAAAATACAAATGGATACATACGTTGTTTGTAAATAATACAACTTTCTAATCGTATATACATATGTCGCAGGATAATCGGATAAAACGATATTTCGCGAAAACCCTAGGAAGACCGCGAAACATCGTATAAAAGCAAACAAAAAAAATACTTTGCTATCTTCCGACTGGCCTGTTTGTCCGTTTTCCGATTATCCGTGTTTTGCGATCTTCTCCAGGTTTAGGCGAATAACAGTTTTATACGATTATCCAGCGACACATACAGTAAACATTGAAGTAGGTAATACAATATTATAGAATAATTGTTTCAATGATTATGTTCGCCGTAAAACTTAACAATAATATCATGTATAGTAGTAACAGACGCTCGACAACCATTATAATCCTTGATACAAATCCATCTAGTTTTATATTTAACAGTATTTGGATTATTTGATGCACGTCTAAAACGATTCGACCCATATATCAGCACTCTATTTCCATAATTCGACAAAGAGAATTGAGGGATATAACCTGAAACAAAGTTTAAAAATGAATCCACAATTTTCATTTCTCAAGGCTTACACAGAAAATTGAAATAAAGTCAAGTCAATTAATTATTTATTTCTAGAAAAAAATAACTTCGATAATAATGTGTCTTATCCTTATGTAAGTGGCACTATTTTTAATATCCAGATTTTGATTTTCATGTGATTAAGCAATCACTTTATAGAGAGGCGAAGAGGGTATTAGACAGCTAATGAAATATTTATTTATTAGACATGTACTACAATGAACAAAGTTTTACAGTTTCGAACCGTAACATTGCTGGATCGTAATAACAGGAAGCGTCGTCATAATACAGCGGTGATGTTTAATGACAACACATTCCACATTCGTGAATATGATTTACGAAAAGGAATTATCTAAATGACAGTAAAAATAGCGAATTCGGATTGTCATTTAGATTTTCTATTTTCGTAAAACACACACGAATATATAGTGCGAAGATAGGGAGAGTAGCTAGTTAACAGTAATACAGGACTAGTAACCTCGTACTTTTTCAACCAATTTTTATTTTCATCACTATTAGATACATTTTTTGAGTCAATGAAAAAATAATCAAATACTAGGCTACGGTGACTGCTTACCATTAAGCATGCCGTAGGTTTGTTTACTATTAAAAAGATTTTTTTAAATTACTATACACAAAATTAAACACTTAGTAATTTAGTATTAGTGATTGTGTTCACCGTATATCTTTACAATGACATCATCTACGGTAGTGACGGATGCTTTACATCCATGATTACTTTTTAAACAAATCCATCTAATCATATAATTACTGCTTTTTGAATAATTTGAAGCACGTCTAAAACGATTCGATCCATATATCAGCACTCTATTTCCAAAATTCGATAAAGCGAATTGGGGCACATAGCCTAAAACAAAGTATAGAAATTAGGTCACAATTCACATTTTTCATCTTATCTTATTTCTGATAAAAAAATTAACAATTACAAAGTTATTTATTTTTTAAACTGAAAACCTTTAGACTTAAATAGTGCAACCAACATATTAGTTGCACTATTCTACATTGGAATTATAAATATATTATATATTCCCAATCATATTATAGAGAGGCGAATAGAATATTAGAGAACAAAGTTATGTATCTAGTTCTTCTTCTCTTATTATATCAATAATAAAGAGCAAAAAGCTTTAAGCAATTTATTTTTTGTTTTCACATTTAATGTAATTTTGAGACTAGTTTTAAATCAATACAAAAGAATTAACATGAACATCTCTAAGACCAAGCTCATGACAAATAGCACAAAACTTGCATATTATTATTAAAATTGCATATTATGTTTATGAGTATGTACAGATAGTCTCCTTCCAGATGCGACAGGACCAAGAAGTTTCCACGAGCATCGTAAATGCCTGGAAGGACTAGTACTGGTCGATGAAACAGCTTATGAAAGGTAAACTTTTACCCACACAGAAGAAAAAGTTCATACATGGTGAGGGTGGGAATCATTCCCCACCCTCACCTACGGTGTTCAGACTTATTTACTGACCAGACTCAGGGTATGTCAACGAACCATGGAGCGCAGTATTGTTGGAGTGCTAATAATAATAAGTCACTGACAACAAACAAATAAAAACAACAACCTTGTTTGTTACAAACAATATAACTTGCTAGTTGTACATACAATTTATATAAATTATAATGTTCTAAAAAAATGCTTCAGTGATTATGTTCGCCGTAAAACTTAACAATAATATCGTGTAAAGTGGTAACAGATGCTCGACAACCGATATTATCTTTGATACAAATCCATCTAAGTTTCTCTTTACTGGCAGTTCCATTATTTGATGCCTTTCTAAAACGATATGATCCATGTATCAATACTCTATTTCCAAAATTCGATAAAGCGAATTGAGGCACATTTTCTGGAACAAAGTTTAAAAAATGAAACAAAATCATAATTTATCTGAAGAGTCTGCAAACAACATTTAGAAATTAAGTTGCAATTTATATATATACTCACAAAACGTTTTATTTCTATCGTCATCACGATTTTCATTTTTGTTTGTTAATAAAAATCTCAAAAAATACTGGCCTTATTTAACCAGTAGCATGCTTTATTTCGATTTTTTCCGTGTGGTGACGGATTAAGAATACAAAATGTCACCACCCCGTTCCATCTCGAGGGTGTCGTAAGAGTCGACTAAAGGAGTAAGTCAGTCAGACAATATCCACTGCAAGAGAGAGAAAACTTGAAACAAACCCTATAGCAACCCGTTTGGCCAGCGTGGTATAGTAGGCTAATATCCCTCCAAGGGTATGGAGGAGACCCGTGCCCAGCAGTGGGACGTTTATGGGTTAATATGATGATGATGCTTTATTATCACTGAAAAAAATACGAGAGCAGGACGAAGCCGCTTTACGTGACAGGCCAGTAGTACAAAATAAACACGTAGTCATTTTGCAAAGCTTCAGTGACTGTGGTTATTAAATAACTTGTCGCTCTTGTACATCTTAATATATATATTTCTTGTGTGCGTGTGTATGTGACTGAACTCCTCCTAGACGGGTGGACCGATTTTGATGAAATTTTGTGTGTGTGTTCGGGTAGGGCCCTGGATGGTTTAGATTCACAATTGGACCCGGTAGGTGGCGCTGCTGTCGGTATTTCAGCTTTTTCCGGCAGGACGACGTCTGCCAGGTCCACTAGTATATATATATATATCTAGCTTGATGAATATTCCAATTTTACCTGTTTCTCGCCCGAATCGATGTGACACTAATACTTTCACCCTACCTCTAAAGGTAGGCAGAGTGTGTTTAGGTACCCAGAACATTGAAAGGATAAAACAAATGTTTTTTGATTAAAGTAAAACATAAAATATATTAAAAATTCTTTATTGCTTACTGTTGACTCAGTTATCGTTATTATAACGAAGATACGTTCATTTCTTGTTTTGTTTTCAACAAGCAGTCTGAATGTTCAGACTGCTTGCATCTCTTAACCTAAATGTTTAGACTAGATCATTTCACACTTCTTTTTGTAGCATGCAAAGAACTCACAGTTCGCCAATTAGTGATACTTATTAGTACCATGGGTTTTTTGCCCTTAATTCATGTTATTTTTATATATATGCTTGCTTATAATTAATAGCATAATTTTAACCAAGTACATAAGATTTTCCAATACCTTATTAGGTATTATATCACTTTAAATTAAACTAATGTAATAGTCTACTTATACATGTTAAAAATACATATTTCAATGTCAATTTTGATTTATTGTTCAATTATGTATGTACATATATCAAACAGCATTTAATTTTAAGCGTATTATTCTCAGATTAAATAAAAAAATATCATTACTTTCAGTGTAACGGTAAAATAAAGCTTTAAGAAAAATCATTATGAAAAAACAAATAAGGCGGCAACAGACTATTGAAATCCGACACTCAACACCCCACGCAATGCACTTCACAACGATATTCACGCGGGTTGTCGCATTGGGTCGCGTACCGTTTCAATAATATGTCACAGCCTTTAATAAGTACTAAAACTACACACACACTACATTATCAATACTGCAATTGCAAAATACTTGTTTTCTTGAAAACACGTCTAAAGCTATACCCGTAGCTTGTTTTACACTTTATTTTTTTAATCAATCCCCGCACTAAGGAACAAACCCTGTGTCGCAGGGCCTTTACAAACATACAACTAACGGACATAAAGTACACCCAGACTCGAGACGACCATTTATGGATCACACAAATATTTGTCTTGTGTGGGGACCGAACCCACAACGCGCAGTGGTAAATGGCGAGGGTATTTAAGTCACTGAATCAACCTTGCAGTCATATTGGGATTTTTACTACATTCATAAAGTCTTTGTTATGTAGTAGGGTAGTATTAAAGCATAGCTGTATAGCAATATGTTTAAATGTTACAGAACTGCAGACAGATTACTTATATAAGATCAATATGGCGACTAGTAAACTAACATTAATGGTTATGTATGTCTACCAATCGTATGATATCATTGTTGACAGTAGTTAGTTTGGCTCGACACCCCCGCGGTTGTTTAGTGCACCTCCACTTCATAAGGGCTCCACGTCCACTGTGCTGACAATATCGATAACTTCCAAGGCATAGTTGAGGTCTGCCCAACCTTGATATGCAAAACAACGGTGTGGAATCTAAAAACCAACATATTAGATTCAGGTAACCATAGTATTTACAAAATATTCTTTTAGCTTTGAAGTGATAAAATTAAAGATACATTTAATAAGCTGATATACATTTGCTATGCTTTTTTATAACGATTGTTTTAAAAATGCGACGACAAGGATAATGTGTATCTTTTATCTTCGAAATGTTGGAAATGTTATCGCATTTGTTGATACAGCAGAAAACAGCAGGATAATCATCAGGTCAGTGCGACATAAACATGTTTGGGGAAGTAAGTAATTAAGCAAGAGAAGACGCAGTCTACTTCACATTCAACCAGATGTTAGTATGCTATGATTTTCTAAATGAGTGTTCTTTTATGTAAAATAGAATGCGCTAAAAAGTATTATATTAAAGCAAATCTATACCACCAGGTTTAACTCCGTAAATATACCCCAAATAGATTTCAAATATGAATTTCACTTTCCTTAAAGTTATCCAATTAATAAATTACAAATTAAACATAAATAAAAGGCATTTTAATTAGGCCACATGGCAACATGTATTCTTATTTATTGAATGGAAATCATAGATTTCAATCCTTTCATTATTTGAGATCATCTGACTAGGACACAACATTTAAATTATAATAGATCTAACTTATTACATTATGTACTTGTTTACGTTTACTGTTAAAAAGCACAGTTGTTAAAAGTTCACGGATGGGGCTTAAAACATTTATTCAAACTATATAGGTATTCAACGACAAACTTGTACAGCGTAAACTTTCACTTATTTAATTTGTTTTTATATCACATGGTTTAATAGTGGACCTTTTTAAAAAAAAATATTTAATCTTGAAAATAGTACCTTCCTAGGTGATTTACTTACAACCCTTTAGTAATTTGTAGGTGGCGTAAACTCAAAAATAAATTTAATAAAACTTTTTTAAATTTATTTTTGAGAATAGAGAATTTTACATTTTAAAACGTGCCGTATAAGAAAAGGAAACGTAATTGATCAAACCCCACTTAGATAAAAACCCCATTCTTTATAACAAGTGTTCTTTTATTAACGGACTTTAAAAACGAGAAGGTTTACAATTCTTGTTTTTTTTTAAATGTTTGTTACCGCAGAACGCCGTTATTTATGGACCGATTTGAAAAATTCTTTTTTTGTCTGAAAGGACATACTTCTAGTTTGGGCCCAATTTCATCAAAAAAAAGTTCTGATGATGGGATCCATGAGGAATTGAGGGAACTCCTCAAAAGTTATAGGTATACAAATTGCAATTTCAATATTTTTAACAACAAATCAAACATTTGCATTCAGAAAGTGTAATTCGGTGAAGTAAAACTGATAAAGAAGACCAAAGACGGCCATCTGAACTTCTCAATAATAAGTATTTCACTGATGGCAATTAGATAAGTTTCCATTATGGTTGCTAAGCAACTATTAATAAGCAATAATGACGTGAATGAATTGAGCGCGATCATAAATGTGTGGTGTACAATAGAGAGTTTTCTATCAAATCAATTACCTATATAACTGTCCGTGACTTCACTGAGGCCTGATCAGAATACAGCGCCGCAGTTTAAAATGCCGCAGCACAGAGCTGAGATTAGGACCCTTTCTGACATCACACAGGATCATTTTTTGTTTTGTTATTGTGTGTCTATAGTTTTTGTTTATATCTGTTATCCTGTGTATGTTCGAATAAATACTTTTCTTTCTTACTTTCAAATGTAATGTAGTAAATAAAAACTGGTACATTTGAACCGAACTGATGATGAAGCTAGGCAACGGAACTTCATAATTAAACAATGTAATATAGCCATGTTTGGGCTTATTTGAATGGTCATGAGATGCACTTTAGCTGTAAATTATCAGGTTACAAAGAACCGTCTTTAAGGGATGAAAAGTGAGATAAGAGTTTGCATGAAAGTTCATCCTGTTTTAATACCTATGTTAGACTAGGGGTTTAAAGGTAGGTATTTTAAAATTTTACAACTTGCCCTACTGAAGTATGTTTTTTTTTTGTTAAAATTATTTGTTTCCTTAAAGTACCACAACACATATATTAAATAGTTCGTATACCTACTTATATTACCATGGGAATAATAACACCCCTATTAATTTTGAAGAAAATCATCAAAAATAATATCAATCAATAAATCAGCCTGTAAATTCAGAATGGTTGTGACTATTTTTAATCATTATAATAGAGTCGTGTATTGTGCTAACCCGTGCGATACATCCAAGCTTGTTACACCTCCAAGATATCCGTGCGCCATTCTGATAGTTTTTGGAATAACGTACTCCTTTGAAAAGAAGCATTGTAGTACCTTTATCGGTCTTCAGAAAACGAGCTGCAAACATATACATATCACGATTTAGGATTAGGTAACTGTTATTGGGTATTAAATTCATTATTATCGCTCGTGCTTATTATGGGGTAGCAACGCGTTGATTGATAAAAGCATACATTACATTTAGTAAGTATGTAATAGTAGTTGCATGTATCTATTTTTGCAACAAGACAAATTGAGGATGAAACTTGCTTGTAAAACGTGTAAAATGCATATAAATTATGATTTTCAAGATATGTTTTATGTTATCACTATTTTGCCGAATTAGACAAATACAGTTAAATATAACATTGCAAAACTAGTTCAGACATAGCTATTTTTTAAGCAAGAGCAGACATTAAGGTAGCTCGTGGAGGAATGTATAGAATATCGTTTAAATTGACCGACGTATACACTTGATTGAGTTGCAAGTTGTTATAATAGATTAGGCTGCTAAAGTATTAAGACCAGTAATTTGTTGCATACCAGTTTTTTTTGAAAATTTATATTCCAGTATTCTGTGCTATCGCTAAAATACCGGAACATAAATTTATACAAAAGTTTGTAAGAATGTATGGATGTATGTTTGTTACTCTTTCACGCAAAAACTACTAAACGGATCCGGGTTAAATTTGGCCTAGAGATAGATTATAGTCTGGAATAACACATAGGCTAAAGCTCTGTTCTCAGGAACAGAGCTTTAGCCTATGTAATGTCTTTATGTCTATGAGAGGATTGCACGCGCAGGCGAAGCGGCGTGCGGAAGCTAGTATTAAATAAAATTGATTAGTGTATCTTATTCATTCACAATTATAAATTTGCATAAAATATTATATTTATATCTATCAACTGAAATATTTGACTACATTTCTTACTTAAAAATTCACTTGCCGTCCACGTTGTATTCGTACGAAAAAGACGATCAAAGCCGTGAAGGAAAGAATTCAAAAAAATCCTGTCCGTAAGCAAAAGATCTTATCTCGGGAAATGAATATAGCATTGGTTTTGCATTGGAGTTTCATTGTATTAATAAGTAAAATTTGACAAATGAAATTGTTTTTTTTATGAAACAATGGTAACCTAATTACCACGCATAGTCTTAGTCTGAATGAATCTTTTGGCGACAGCAAACTCTAGCAGCCTCAGTTGCGAATATTAACGAAGTACACTATCAGTATACTTAAATAAAACTACAATATTTAAAAAAATAACTGGGCTTTTCTTTTAATACCCATACATGAAATCATTGTCTTCTCTATAACTATCTTTTTCATCCACATCATCTGTCATCGTATTCTCAGACCCTTTTCCAACTTATTTTTCCTTATGACTTCTGTTGTTATTCTGTATTTCATTTAGTTCTTTAAGGCGCTAAACTTTAACGACTGCTTCTAATGGATCTAAAAATACAACAACTCCTGATGACCCTAATTTTCTATTCATATCAATAAATTGGGTTCAGATTTATCTTAAACATTTTTTTTCGTGGATAAGAGCACTGCAGGTTTTCTCGTTAAAGTTGAAGCAGCCACTAGACTAAGCGAATACCGGAGGTATTCGTTTAACTTCAGAAGCAGTCACCATTGTCTATGACAGCTTACAACTCCATAAACATTACTCACGCTTTGACGGCCGTATCTTGTAACAAAATATGACTATACAGACACATAATGCGAGCGTCAGACGGGAGCGGGTGTGACATCGGCGTAGAGCGACAATACAATCTTTTGATAATACATTTTACTAACTTATAGTTAAAACTACTTTTACTGTATTATGTACTCATAATTCCGCCTTTATAATATATAAGAATAAAATAAAATAACTTAGTCTGGCCATAAATATACTGTTACAATAAAAAAAGCATAATATTACATTTGAATTTGGAATCTGTCATTCTTATATGAATATTCATTGTGTTTTCTTATTTTCGCGCCAATCGGTTTTAAATATAATTGTGATATTAATAATAAATAGTGTGGGGTGGTAAAAAGAACCGAATTGCTGTGATTGCATTATACAAAGTAGGGAAGGAGCCAAATGCAATATTTGAAACTCTCCATTCGCTTGGTATTAGTCGAATGTTTGTGTACCGGGCTATTGATAGGTACAAAGAAACCTCCTCTGTTTGTGATAGAAAAAGATCTGGCCGTCCACGTAGTATTCGTACGAAAAATACGGTCAAAGCCGTGAAGGAAAGAATTCGAAGAAATCCTGTCCGTGAGTAAAAGATCTTATCTCGGGATATGAATATAGCACCTAGAACCATGTCGCGTATTTTAAAAGATGCCTATAAGAGACATACTGGACATTATTTAACTGATAACTGAAAAATGAATAGGGTGATAAAATCAATAAAACTTCTTAAGCGCAAAGTAAGGTCATAGAAAATTTTATTTACTGACGAAAATTGAAGACTGAGCTGAAGACTGGCCGTCATCTAGTCTGGATCTTAATCCGCTGGATTATGATTTATGGTCAGTTTTAGTGAGTATGGCCTACTCTTAACGTCATGATAATTTGTCCATAAGATTGGCAGTGAAGAACTTTTCCATGAAGAGAGTGCGTGTTTCTATTGATAACTGGCCTCTACGTTTAAAGGACTGCATTAAAGCCAATGGATATCATATTGAATAAGCTTCATACAATTTTAAAATTATTATATTGATGTATAAACTACAGAAACATGAACAAAGAATGCACACAGCAGAGATGAAGATGCTCAGGTGGTCAGCGGGAGTTACAAGACTCGATAAAGTGAGAAATGAGTACATAAGGGGCTCGTTCAAGGTGGCACCCATAACAGAAAAGATGACGGAGAGTCGTATGAGGTGGTTTGGACATGTGATGAGGCGGGACGAGGACTATTGCGTTCAAAGGGCTTTAGCCATTCCAAATAAAAACAGAGGCCAAGGGAGACCACGTTCTACGTGGTGGACAACCGCTAATAGGGACACCAAGCGGGCACAACTAGACTTACAGACAACCCGGGACCGAGCGTCCTGGCGCCGCGGTACGAGAAGAGCCGACCCCAAATAAAGGGACAAGGCTAGGCAAAAGAGAAAGATATTGATGTATAAACTAACACACATTACAGTAATAAATATTTTATGCAATAGAAAAAAAGTATTTTCCTTGTAACAATATTTAGGAGAGGCCTATGTCCAGCACTGGACTGCGATAGGCTGATTGATTGATTGATATTTATGGCAAGACTAGGAATATAGGGTAGGATAGGATATATAGGGTGTTTCATGCATGGACAGGTGTGACATAATATTAAAACAGTTATACTATTACGACTATAAACAAAAAAGTTATGACGTTTTATAGGTAAAATATGAGTATTTTTACGAAGTATTAAAATTTTAAATACTTTAAAATCTATTTCAGCAACCCTGAGATACTTAAAGGGCTTTTCCCAAAAAAATGTGGCAGTCTATGCGCCAAACAAGTATACTCTGGTGTTTGGTGTACTGACATGTGAAACACATTGCAATATAAAAAATACATTTGCCTTTATAACTATTACATGTATTACATTTGACAACATTTTTCACAAAAAAGTTTTCGCCTAAAGTAGACCAATGACATTAAAAGATCAATCAACAAAAATAGTCAAAAATAAATCAATAAGTTATAGAATGCGGGGGCATAATATTATGAATTAAATAAAAATAATTCATGTCTGTTATGTTACTTATTCAACAATCTTTGTTGAATAAGTTTATAAAATAAAATGTATGTAAAATAAACATTGAAAAATAACAATTTTCAAAGCATATCCAGCAAATTAAGTGTTTCCATTGGATCTTCAGGATCGTAATAATCATCTTCATATTTCCTATTCACTTTCTTTACACGTTTTTTAGGTTTCATCGTCTCAGCTAAAAGACGTCCACTGTTGGAGATAGGCCTCTGTTTTTTAGGCTTACTTTGAACTTTTTCTTCATCACTAGCATCTTCTACAAAAAAGGTAGACCGACCAACCTTCATTGTTCTCCCTCGTTTTCCAGCCTTTACTTCTACACCTGATATTATAACTTTTACACCTGAAATAAAAAATGTCAATTAGGATCTAGGAGTACTACTACTACGCTTTTATAACTAACAATACTCTTCGTAACCAAAAGGATATAGGTACACTCGTAATACATCGAGTACATTACGTCCCAGGGAAATGGGACTGATTTTACTTTTAGCACTTTTTTAAAGGATATAGGCAATTTTGTAAACAAACAGTACTATCACTATGAAAAAAAACATTTATTGAATACAGACAATATTTACAGTAAAATCTACTTTTGTTTCATATATAATTACGACTGTTTTAATATAAATAACTATCACGAATAGCCCGGTCAAAATAGACATGCAAGGTTACATAAATCGCATACGGCTGTAAATTGGTACGAATGTTTGGAACACCATTAAAAATGAAATGTGAAAAGTCCCCGTGGATCCCTCGTCAGCAATAAAAATGTTAGGTCTAAGTTCACAAGTATTTATTGTTTTTTGCGTTTTTCAGCCGAACGGTAAGTATTATCATCAATAGGTTACACAAAATTGTAGATCATTCAATTATGAGATAATATAACGATGCAAAAAGTTGAAAATGTTGTGTTCTTCATCTTCAATATAAGTATGCTACGAATAATTAACTAGATTTTTTTATAGATAATTGCATGATCTACAACTTTGAACTAATTTTATGATCAAACTTACTGTTTGGCTGAAAAACGCATAAAAACATATGCGCATTTTACCGGGCTAAATCAAATCACACACATAGTAAGTAATCTTAAATAGCCTCGTTAGCATTTAATTATAATACTTATACGGATTTATGTTAGGTACATTTCTTAGGGAGAAGATACACTACAATAAGATAGGTCTGTTTATACCTTTGCTGTTAATTTTAGACACTCTTCTGAATGTTCTTTAGAAAAGCCGATGACATGAGGGCCCTGAGTTTTAATCCTACGGTTACAAACATGTCTATTCTGACAAATCCAGGATACCAGTTTGAATTTTCCTTCATAATTTTTGTAGTATTTCCGGCCTTCATATCGAATTGCGAGGAAACCACGACCCGTAGTGAAAAACTCAATTGGACCTAAAATTTAATAACTTTTGTATAAAATGAATGAAATACGTACTAGGTATATCGATCATGCAAAGTATAGAAAAGCAAAATATTTTTGTTTTACCTACCTACTAAACTTTATTTGATTAGCATGGAACAGAATGATGCGTACCTATTTGTCGAAAAGAGAAAACACGATAAAAGAAAAATCACATTTATGAGTAACGAAATAATGTATTTCAATCACAATGTATGTAAATATAGCTGTATACAATGTTTATATATATATATATATATATACTATATATAAATAATAATCAATGTTTAATATGCAATCAGTAACTTCATACATAACATTCTCTTTAACATCAGGTCATCCACAACATCCAGTTTGCTACCAGCAACAACCGCGTAATCCTAAATATAACTACTTTTTTATTTATTTTTTCAATTACATATCTAATTTATGTAAACATTTGAAAACAAAAAAAAATTGCTCGCCTATTTCACCCGGGTTTACCAATTTTTTACCCGTTTAGGGATTGAATTTCCAAAAACCCTTTCTTATGGAGCAAGAGCCAGCAATGCAAGTATTTACTTTTGTCATTTGATAAGATCGAAGTTATAAGTTCGAATTCGTGTTTCGAAGAGAAATAATTGTGCTTACCTACCTAAAAACATACGGCGTCTACGTTTATACATCATTATGTTCAAAAATATGTTGATTTGTTCTTTCTTTTTTATTTATCAACTAATTTCTACAAGAGATATTTTTAGTCTCTCGAGTGTTTGCTATTGTACGCGCTTAGCGTGTCCATTTGGACACGTTATTTTTCTCTAACTAAATACCCCTTTATAAACAATATTCTAGAATTAAACTAAAGAATACTACAAAAAATAAAATTCAGGCATCATTGGGTTAACCTCAGTGTTGCTACACTCAAAAATATTTTCACTATTAATGCGATAAATATTTAAATTAGTAATTATATTAACACAAGCATTAATACAATTTTAAGAACTGATACCATACCCAAATTAAGCTTTATATCTTATCCCCCTTGTTATTTTAGGGTTAAACACGACGGCTGCAGGGGATTGCATTGCGAAGAGCATTCTGCAGGTATATAAGAGTTGGTTTGTGAATTTTCATGAGTTATGAAATTACAAAAGTAAATACGTTGCTGGTTCTCCCTATATTAGCGAATGCTTACGTTATACAAAATTCTAATAGATACTTAATAGTTTTGGCTGTGCGTTGATTGTCAATCAGGACAAGCGATTATGCATATATAATGAGAACGAATGCTGTAGAAATACTTGGAGAGGTGTATGTCTAGTGAAGTAACATATTTCAGTAAAAAAACACTACATAATTACATACGAGTACATCTCGTAGCTTTTAATTTAGTTGACGCTGCATAACGAATTGATCAATGCGTATGATGGTATTTAGTGGACACAAGTTGATCATTAATTGTGACTGCGGTGGCTGGACAACCTCTCTTGGAGCATCTCCACGATATCCTAGCTGAAGTCACGTACTCTTTTCTGTACCGGTACCCACGAAAGAGTAAACAACGTGCCCCTCGTCTATTCACCGAGAATAGTAGACCTAAAGTGTAAATTAACATCTTATTTTATACATTTTTAATTTTACTTAATTAAAGCGGTAGTAACACCAACAAGCTATGTAGACTAGCAGCTGCGGTATCACAAGGCTGGAACATTAAATTTATCATGGAGTATACAACAGTTTCAACTTTCATGTTAGCCAGACAATATAATAGTGTCAAGCCTAAAGAAAAACCTTGCTTAGTGAACAAATTACTGGGCTACGTAACCTGGGTCTCCACACACTAAATGATAATTATAACTGATAACAGACTAAATATGAAAATATAAAAAGGTGTTAGAGATATGTAGATCTTGCAATGTCCACCTTCCGACTCCATCATCAGACCTACATACGTGAATCTAACATAATATTGTATTGTCACGGGATCTCAATATGTGTGCATAGTTTCATATGAATCAGTTTAGTAGAATTACATGACAAAGCTGTCGCAAGATTTGAAGAACGTACGGGGGTCACGCTAAGTAAAACCGTTTAAAATTGTCCAATATTATACAGACCGTTAAACGCCAATTTATGTCTGCTTCCCTGACTTCTACGAGGTGTTTGTCTTCTGTCATGTGATCTACTTTGGAGAAAGCTGAGAGACAATAATGCTTTGGCTAAATTGATAAAGATCGTGCGGTATTGATAATATAATTATGCGTACCAAACTTATACGGTCAAATAGTCCGACACATTTTCCGAGTCTTTTAGTAGAATGAGGCGCTACCAAGCGGTGCGTGTCCTAGGCTCTTCAACTTCTTTATAAATAATCCCATAGTCAAGTCAATTTTTTTTATAACAATTTAAGAAAAAATTACAAAGTATATGAATTATATTTGACGTCCGAAAACCAAATGAACTTTAAACGTAATTATTAAAATAAACACTGTGGATAGGTAGATGGTTTTTCACCTACCTAACCAGTAATAATTAAATCAAATCTTACCTTAATACAACTAAAATCAAAAAGCTTTTAGAAAAACATAATAATAAACTATTGGAAAATACAATTTGACATGATATTTTAGGAAACAATTCCGACTATTTTTGCCTATCACAAAACACAACTTAACGCGACATTTAATGCAATAGACGAAAGTACATTTCTGACATAATTTACAACGGCTTTTATGTGTTCTCTACTACTAACACAAACTTATAAACCACCTCAACATATAAGAAGCTATGTCTACTTATCTATCTATGTACTAATCTACAGATCACAGGTACTAGAATCTTTAAATAACAGAGACAGCCTTAGCAAATTTGGATGGTGTAAATGGGCCTCAACTGGTATTTGTTTAATGTGGTCATCATTAAACCTATCACCGTATATATCACCGTTTATATGACTTCCTTAGTTATTGCAGTATACCAGTATAGCAAATCAACGCTCGATATCAGGTACATGTAGGTTGCCTGCATTTAAAATAAACAGTTACACACACATTGACGTTATCTTAATTTAGTAAAAAGAAATAATTCATCATCATCTCAACTCATAAACGTCCCACTGCTGGGCACGGGTCTCCTTAAAACATTTGGAAGGATAGTAGCCTACTATACCACGCTGGCCAGACGGGTTGGTATAGGGTTTTGTTTCGAGTTTTCCCTCTCTTGCAGTGGATATTGTCTGCTAGACTTACTCCCTTAGTCGACTCTTACGACACCCTCGGGATGGAACTATAACTTAACTGCCGCACTTCTCTAAGAAGCTAGCTAGCTTCACACCCGACACGCGATAACTAAGGGATGACACAATCATCTTCATCTCACAACATTCTATTCAATTGCGGCAGAATTTGAACATTAATTATTATTGCGAAGATTTTATGTTGTCATTAATTTTAAAATGGGGTTTTAAATAAAAAGAAAAACAAAAGTATTTTAAGCACAATATAATTCATAATAAAAGAGCAGTCTATTTATAAAATAAGTATTTTTATATACAAACGAAGTATTAAGTTTTAACATAATAATATCTATAAGTAGAATTAACGTAGTTTTAATAAGGCTCATATTTATTATTATTTAGAAAATATCACCGAATTACGTATCGCGTAGAAATATCACTGAAAGCGAAGCTTATTGCTATAGTTCAAATTTTTAAATATACATAGATTTTAGAGATCAACAAATTCAAGAAACATTCGATTTCTGTAACGATTTAACAATAACCTTAAGTAAATGTCTCTGTCCACTAACACGCATCGATACTTACGTCATAAATAAATTCACAGCTCAACTTGTAGCTTTTTTCATGTATGAATCATGGTGGAAATTAACATCTAAGATGATACGTTATATGTGTGGAGGATTAGCACACGTCTGAATTATAGAAATATACATTTGAATGATAATGTTTACTTATTTGGTAAAGGAGAACTGATTGAGGACCACACATGACATATAATTATTTATGTTATTCAGAAATGGCTCGTGTATGGGTATTGATGATATGGTTAATTTAAGTCACATATGAAAAAAGCTTCTATCAAAATCATTAACGATTACAACATCACATTCTATAACAATACCAACGCTCAATTCGTATCAGTGGACAATGACGTCAAATAATTAATTGCTCAAGTTTCATTTATTGCTAAGGATCTTTTTTAACTTCAGGGTTTGGCGGCCGCAGCCAGAGATCAGTTTTAGGAAGTATTCGAGGGAAGTTTAGTGCATGAAGGGCCAAAGCTGCTGCAGTTGGGGATGTTATTGGGGAGGGAAGGATCGCAGTAGCTGAGGGCAATCCTGTAAGACTAGGAAGCCCTCTTGGACGGAGTTGGACAAAGGCGCCGTTTCCACATCGGGCATGTGATGGTGGAGCATGGTTGTGCTCGTCTCCAGACGCGACCAGCTTGCCAGAAATAAGTCTGACCCTCGCTCTGCACCCCATATGCTTTGAAGAACAGTAGAAAAACCGTCCTCCGACTTGTGAGTATGTATATCCACGAAGCACCAGAATATATTTCCCCTTTTCCGTAGGTATGAACTGCACGTCTGCAATACCAATAACCTTAAGTGAAAGATATTCAAATTTGCCAGAGTGAATTTGCTTTGTATCAGAATGGTTGTTTATTACAAATTAAGACCAAATAAGTTACTTAAATTAGAACATGCATTTATGAACATGTTTTTATTAACATCTTCAGAATGAAACGAAATACTATGACCCAAAAATGTTTACCTGTTATTATTTCCAAGACGACGAATCTAATATAAAGAACTTTAAATAAAAAATACAATATAAAATGCACACATTTAATATAAAGGTGACAAAATGAATTTAAACGCAAATCATTTTATGAATGCGTTAGGAACTATATAAAATATCACTCTTTATTCCTGTACCTACTAAGTAAGACAATATACTTCGTTGCATAGAATAACATAGATTTATACATTATTATTTTATTGATTGATACTTATAACGTAACTTATTTACCTAGCTAGGCTGATGACGGATGATGAAATTATTAAATATTAGTCCCAAACAAGGCTAAACTTGTATCATAGGGCACTGTATACAGTTTTACTTTTGATTTTATGGCAACTACGACCTAATTTATTTATTATCAAATCTATGAGCCTCAGCCGCGTCGGTGAATACTAGTTTTGTAAAATATGTTTTACATTTTAAGGTTACAACCACTAAATTCAAATTTAATAATATACAAGAAGCTTATTTCTTCGACGTTACCACAGATCATCTCATTATTTCAATGTTTAATCTTTTACTGAAATTCATATAAATTCATAATGATAAGTACCTATTTTCATCGGTTAACACGTTAAAACGATATCTTTTAAACCACGTTTCGTAGTATATAAATAACCACCCAAATATACACTGCTAGGCAAGAGAGTTAAGAGAGATTAGGCCTTATCCCACACACGCTAGCCTAATGCGGGTTGGTGGCTCAATCATGCCTATAGATAGACTTTCTTTTGAATAAAATTACAAATGCCACAAAGCGAAATTTATATTGGTAGTGCCATCCGGGATCGATCACCTCTAACGTACAAGTTACTTTCCCATTCGTCTACCACCGCTAATACTTATGATATTTCCTTTATTTCTCTCTTAAAAGGTACATTGTAGTCACATGGGGTAATACATTACAATCTCATATAAACCTTTGAGAGTGTTATCTATTCTGTACTAAGTTCGTAGCCTATGTGACTGATTTCCAAGCTCCCTTCTCCTTACAGCACTCAGCATAACAGCGTAATGCGTGTTTAAAAAATAATTCTTAATTTTACTTATCTGAAGATGAGTGTGCATGGGAAAATGGTGTGTGTAATTTATATTGCACTAATTTCTTATTGTATCATGTATATTTACTTGTACATGTCTTAATTATCTCTAATATAACGTTTATTTATACATATGTGTAAAACTTTACGAAACTTATTATTCTAGGTGTATTTAAAAAATTGCGGCAGTGGAGGTGATTTCTGACAATATGGCACAGGACAAAAACCTACAATTCTTTTTGTTCGTCATAGAATATATAGTAGAATTAATGTAACTGGTGTACAATAAAGAGTTTTCTATTCTATTCTATCCAAAAATGCGCGGTTTATATAGCAATAATTGTGAATTGCCCTACTAGGTTCTGCAGAGGCTTTAGCGATTATAGACAATCATTTTTAAGACTGTACAAGCTGCTTATACTTATATCTTACCACTGGGCGACTACAAAATACTTGTTATTTTACCAAGAATCGTGTGAGTAAGATAAGGTCGGGTTCACCTGATATTGCAAAATGTCTGTAAGGCAAAATATCTGGGTTAAAAAATCTAGGTATGCAAACACGTCTTGGTTTCAATATGACTAATTTTTATTGCTAAATATCTAGTTCGGCAAGATCTCGAGGTTTGCAAAAGGTCTTGTTTGCCTTAGCTCCAAAATACTACGAATTTATTAACTAGCATGCGCAGCTTTTACACTCAGTGATAACGTTTCTTTTTTCGGAACGCGATTTCTATTTCACAATCGAGCACAATCTGTGGCCATAAATATCTTTTTTTCTATGACAAGGCACACGATATCGACATAAGAAATTGTATGATCCATATAACGAAATCATTATATTTAAGAATAACTATGGCATCATTAACTTAGTTAACACAATAATTTGGTAAGGAACATGTCTTATTTTCACTACTTTAGGCAAGTAACCTAACCAATATAATATAAATATACATACATATATTATAGATTCTTAATTCTTAATTATTTATTGTACACAATAACATAGAAAACAAATACACATAAATATAACATGTACAAAGGCGAGCTTAACTCAAGATTGAGTTTTCTACCAGCAAACCAGTGTGGCAGAGGAAAAAGATATAAAAGTGAGAGTAACCGAAGTGTACAACTGAAGAGGAAAAGTGAAAGAGTAGAATATAAACAATCTTACTGACTAATGTATACCTTAATGTATACTTACTTACATATACATACATATTATGTGTACATATATATCATATAATAGAATACATAAAAATATATAATACATAAACATACATACAGTACATAAATTACTGATATACGACAGACAGAAAATGTTCTCTTGTTCTTCTTCTAAAGACATCCACAGAAGGACTGTCACGTACATTGTGCGGTAGTGAATTCCAGAGCCTAACCGCTTCAATAGTGAAGTGAAATGCTCCCCTTTTTATACTTCCTGGGTGACAACAAGCATGCGGTCCGTCTGATGTTAATCAGTTACCGCACCAATGAGCGCTTGCAATACCAGAGGTATCACTTGCGTGTTGCCGACCCATTTCTTTCACACCAGTGTTTTAAGATGGAGTTATCCCTGGGACAGGAAACCGTTTCTTTCCAAACGCATCCCTGAATGAGCGCTGGAGACCTCTATACACAAGAACACAACTACACCGCTGCGTGTAGTTATTTGGCTGTGGTCTTCTGTAACGTCTGTACTTCCCCAATCGGGCTTGCTCGTTAGTACGGTGCCCTACCTCTCAGAAACGAATTGTAAAATGGACAATATTTTACAAATTTCATTGAGCAAAGTTTTAAATGTGCTTTCAACGAACGAGCATGGCTCTAAACAACCTAATCGCTTTGATGTCATTATCGTTAGCATGATTTACGATGTTCGTTTTCCTATCCTCGACTTCACACCCACATTTATGTCGGGCTGCGCCGCCCAAGTCGGACATGACTCGAGCGTATGCTGTGCTAAGTCGACGTCGCATTGGCAATGGTAGCAGACGGTGGTGGATACCGCTCAATATGGCCCTGCGCCCGACGCCGCCTACTTGGTCGTGGTATAGAAAGCATCTCCTCTTTAGGTAGTTTGCCACTATTCAGTCATTATGCAGTAGTCGTCACCGTTTTAAGCAGCAGGAATGCAGGCGGTATATCGCGATACGCCTAATGTAACGATATTATCATCATTTCACGCTTCGATCGAACATACAAGAGGCAAATGGACAGGCGCATGAGGATGGCAAGAGATGCAACGATATATGATAAATGCATTGACAAAAGGATTTGAACGGAAAGAATTTGGACGGTATGTGTACGTCGACACCCTTGCGTCATCTCATATTGCAAGCAACGCTATGTTTGAAATATTTGCTTAAACCTTTAATTTCCCAACGTTTTCTGGACTTTAGGCCCTGTGTCAATTAAATCAATTATGCGTATGAATCGTGACAGTTTAAAATTCCATAGGCTACGGTAACTTCTTACTATCTGGCGGGCCGTATACTTGGTTTCCATCTAAGGAGTATAAAAAAAACCTCTTTTTACCATAATGTTCCAACTGTCAATGGTGATGAAACTTTTGATTTTCTTGGTATGTGGCTATATTATGGCTATTGCATATTGTTTGTTTATTTTTACCCATTCCATCTTAAAATATATTACTATTACATAATTATATTCCTACCTACTTTAAGAGGTGTATAATTCACTGTCCCTGTTTAATTATATGGCACCATTTATTATTTTGGAAACAATAATTTATATAATTATTATGTAAAACTGTTAAAATTCAACATTAAAATGTCGAATGTTGAAATACAATAAAATCTAAGTACATATAACTTTTAAAGGCTTCAGCTTTAAAGAGAATAACTTCGTATGCTTAGTCACTAGAGCAGTGATGCAATGCTATCTCCAGATCATAAAACGAATAAGGTTTTATCAGAAACTCTCTCTCGCCTGACAAAGCACACTTTTGAAACGGCTTTGAAACATCTGCAAGAAAACGACCATATTATGAAAAATTTATACCTACTTTTCCAACATATTTAGTAAAAATGCTAAGGGATATTTATTACAATAAAAAACATTTTTTATTTTAATGGTTTATTTTTTTTTATCAAATTATCGTCTTAAACTCCAATAAAGTATTAACAAAAAGGTACAACAAGTTTATTTATATAAAACATTTTAAGTACCACTAAATTACTATACTAATTAGGTACATTTATCAGTTTAAAGTGATATAATTCATACGTAACATAAACAATACTAAGCTAAAGAGGCCTTATTATTTATATTATATGTAATATCAACTTGATATTAATCATTGCTAATATAATAAGACTTGGCACGGCTATTACAGAGATTGCCAAGTGCACAAACGCAATAATATTGTTGGTCGTTAAACTATTATAAACCAGACCCCAGAAAAAAATTATACGCTGATAACTGCCTACAGCCTTGAGAAATAAATGGTTATCTGGTCACTGACGATCTGCATATGAATGAAAGAGGCAAATAATACAAACGAGTCAGCGTTGAAATTAAGTACAAAATTGAGAAAAATAATATTTACTAAATATAGATAGTATTCTGGGTAAAGGATATTGGTACTTTTTACCGCGATAACTTACACCCACGCAGGCGAAACCGCGGGCAACAGCTAGTATCAAATAAAATGAAAAAGCACCTAATCAAAATTTTGACCATAAGCACTCTATATACATTTAGGCAGGTACTATTTATATTATATTAAGGTATTTAAGTGAGGTTTGATAGAGTTAACGAAATGAACGAAGCGTAACGTAGGTACTATAATAAAAAAATGACAAAATGACGTGGGCTGGCCCGATCAATGAGGAGGAAAACTCATAATATTTCTCTGTATTGTTTCCTAAAACAAAACCATTTCAAATGTTAAATGTTAATCGTAAGGGTTACAACATACATGTATACATATCACCATGCTAGTCTCCCATTAGGGTAGGCAGAGACTATGATACGCCAATTGCTTCAAACTACATACTTGTTTCGCTTCCTCTACATTCAGAAAAAAGGTTATGAAAATGTATACAAAAAACTTTAAATAAATTTAGTTGTAAAATCAAAAAAAAGTCTATGCATAATCAGTTGTCTGTAGTCTTTTCGGAATCAGTTTTTTTAAATTATATTTGTTACTATAATATATATATATATATATATATTCTTTTATCTATACTAATATTATAAAGAGGTAGTTTGTGAGGTTGGATCTACTGAACCGATTTTGAAAATTCTTTTACTAATATAAAGCCACGTAATTTGTTGAATGTTATGACAAACATAGGATATAATAAAAAAAGCGAAGCGAGGGCGGGTCGCTAGTCATTTAAATTCGTCTAATTTGTCTGGATGGCGCAGCGGTATAACTGATCAATGTTAGCATTTCTTGGGGATATTAGTTACCAATGCTATAACTCATGGCAAAATACTTGCTAAAGTGTCATTATCCAGTGAGGTAACAGAGAAATACCTATGTGAAATCACCACCCGCGTTTCCCTTTATTAGACAGCATGTTTTAAATTTAGATATATTCTGAAATCTGCGAATATGTTTAACAAAACCTATCTCTGATTACGAAACATATAAGTATATGTATTATCATGTTTAGGCATGTATATAAATAAGCCTACCTATTAATTTTTGTTCATTATTTCAGTTTAAGTTAACTCAGTCTTAACTTATTACCTACATTCAACTTAAAGAAATATTTATATTAAAATTTATATATTTCTTAAATATTACTAAACATTTTCTTATTAAAAATAAAATCCTAAGAGTAAACCTATTTTTTGATCAAAGCTGGAATTCTAAATGGCGAAGTGAAATATTCCATATTCTCGACTCATTTAGGGATGCGTTTCTCAAGAATCATTTTCCTATCATGGGGCACCTTTTGCGATGGGGTATCCATCGCAAAAGGTGCCCCAAGTATTATTGCAAGCCCCCATAGGCTACTTTGCGCTTCCGAAGATAAGCATTTAAAGATGGCAAACAAGCACACTTGCAACTAAAGAGTTGCAAGAATGCTTGTTTTCCATTTGAGTAGTATAAAAATGTTAAGTACATATTTTTAGCCTTTAGCCCATTTCCCCATCGATAAAAATATTTCTAAGATATAGGCTGCAAAAGAGCTTGCCAAATACAATACGCGTAGTTATTTATTAAATTCTACGTCAAATAATGATAAAAAAAATATTTATTTAAAATAACATCCTATACTTAGCATAACAATTGGTAACAACTACATATAAGTAAAATATATTTCATATAGACAAATAAACATAATAACATTAAAGTTTATTTTATCGTTAACATTTTATTTAGTCTTTATATAAGGCTCAATTTAATATTATAATAACTATTGGAATTAACAACACAATCGTCGATTTATTTTGAAATTGTTATCAGTAAATGTTTGAGCTACAATAACCTATCTACACGTACAAATATGTATATCAAAACGTTTGTTTAGCCATTATGAAATCCTGTATAAAATTTCATCGCATATTCTACTTTATCATCATCATTTCAGCCGAAATACGTCCACTTCTGCCTCACCCATATATTTCCACAGCATTCGGTCATGAGCTGACCTTATCTATCGGCTATTTTCCACGCTGCGTCTGCCGGTACTTACAAACGCGTATTTTACGATTCTCCATAGAAGAACGTGAAACGTTGTGAACGTTATAAACGAGAAATTTTGATGGATGGATTTTTGTTACACCTTTACGCAAAACCTACTGGACGGATTTTAATGCAACTTTACAATATTATATATTAGCTTTAGAAATTTTTCTTCAAATATCTTATTATGTCGCAGGATGAAACAGCTCGAGGAAGATTGTAAAACACTGGCAAATAGAAAACTAACAAAGAATTTCGCTATTTTCCAAGGTATTTTCAGGATCATTGCATTTCACGTGGACGAACCCTCCGGGCAAAACTAAGTTTAAAATAAAAAGTAATATTATATAAACAAATCATACATACATAGTACCTACCTAGTAATCTTCCTAACTACTGTCAATTTCTTTGTACAATTTTGACCAAAACTTTAAATTTATACAATATTTATTCCTACTTCTTATAAACAAGCTATTAGAATATTAAGGGGCTAATAAATAAGGCCTTTATGTATAAGCATCTTCTTAATGTAGTCTGAAGGAGCCACACTATAGGTACTTTAGTTATGAACCAGTTTTACAAATAGGTCAGTACGTTCACTATTTTAATAATATACAAAACTTGAACCAGTATCAGATTACGAAATGGCCGTGCCAGTATCGTCATGATTTTTAATTTATTATTACATCAAATTTGATCATCAAAGTAACTAGAAGAAAAAAAAGCATGTGGACAGGAAATTCAAGGAAAGTGATAACTTATTTAAAAAGATTTAAGATGAAGAGTTTACGAAGAAAATCATACCTTATTAATTTAAGTAGCAAGGATTTTTTGTTATTAACTCGGCACTTTTCATCTTACGATAGATCAAAATAATTTGACTTTCACGAAACTCAACCGTAAATTCATTACGACGGCGGTGCCGGCATGTCTAGAATGTGCATGATGCGCTGTTGAACCAGCCGGTGTCATAAACGTACGAAGAAGCTAATTATAATAATATATTCACCTTATATACATTATACATATGTGTAATTTATTAACAGTTTATTGATTTACTTATACATATTACTGTAAATATTTACATATTATATAATAGTTAATATTCTTAAATCAAGAATACAAATGCATTGTGCCTCCTAAGCCAAAAATGCAGCATTTTGACGACCAAAACATAATATAATTGTAGTAGGTATCTAATATTTCACATACTTCAATTCACATTTACCCAATGTGAAAATATTGAATCTATGTGTGATTCACGCAAATAGGTTAACCTAATTCTTACTAAGTCTCTATGCACGCACCATTGACTATCGATTAAATATCGAACTCATTCATAAATATTGTTCGTAATATACCTATTTTTTACAATGACCAATGATGTAATAGTAGACCGTCCCGGCAATGATTTAATTAAGCATATGGCCCCAAGGTTATTACGATATCTAGAGCCTGTAAAAATACCAAACCCAGAACGACAATTTTTTTCTTGTAACTGTTTGAAAGGCTTTTTTGTGAATTAAAAAATTCTATATAATCAAAGGGTAAAATACCCATATTTTAGATAGTTTATCATTCCACTTAAAAACAGTCGTCTTTCTCTGTATAAAAACGTTGACATATATATATCTTGCATTCGATATCTATTATTTATACTCCTTTAAAACACGTTATTATGGTACAGGAAAATGGAATCTATGCAAAGTTGAGTTTTTATCATATTTTAAATATACAGTAAAATTATTATTGACAAAAATTAATCGCTAACTGTGATTATGATAGCCATATTTCTTAACGAGCGTTCCGTCCAAGGTGGTGAGTGTAGCTATGCACTGCAACCGTCGTTTCCTGCCGCACACCCATCTTGTTTTAAGCCCCCGAGACCGCTCCCTAATGAAGTTCATACCCTCATATATTATCATAGGGTTACCTCGTCGGGACATAACGAAGAGTGCACCTGTAATGTTGAGGATAAAATATGGAGAGCTGTTTACAATTATACGAGTATATTTTATAATTTTGTTTATTAGGTATGTTCATTTACCGTATTCCCAATTTTCTTTAACATATAAGTAGGTATGTTGATATTATAATTGTCTCAATCGCACGATCCAGGCCATCTTATAGAAGCTATAATTTTTATATAACTATAGGTGTTTTTACAACACATACTGCCATCTATCGACAGCCGTAAACAAAGTTGTTATCATATCATAATTACTAAACACTCAAACAAACTTCCAAAAAGGTTGTCCTACTTTATAGTCATACATATGACATCATAACTCTGTACTTATTTATATACCCTGACACGATAATACAATCGAAATAATCCATAACTATGTCTAAATACTTGATTTATTCACCCGAAACAACGGGCCCGCCATTTACATTTCTCAAGCTCAGTTCTCAAGACGTCCGCCATGTTTAAACCTTAAGGGCTTCACGTACTAACGCCATCTATATTTAAGCCTTGAAAATCGTGTCACATCGGATTTGGTAGAGGTTTGTGTAACAGTTTCAATATTACTCCGCTGACACATTAAAGGGCGCTAGTAGCGTACATTCCTTTTTATTCCACGCATGTCCCAGTTATTGGTAGTAGGGTCAACTTATATCAAGATTTTTCAAGATTCATTGAAATCGCATGTATAGAATAACTAGTATCTAATATGTTAGCATGACAGTGTATTTATAATTACAGAGTTTACGTGACGAACATGCCGATTGCAAGGCGAGAAACAAGTTGAAAAAATGCAGTGTACCGTTAGAAAGATTATCATCATACCTTAATGCTTCACTTAACGACCGTCACAGATGCAGTTCTTTAGTTTCTATAATGGAATTTGGTGAACCGCATCTTTGCTTTGACCTGTTTGTGCCAGTGGGTATCTACCTATTACATTCGATAGATTTATTTAACGTTCTCACAAGTAGGCTCAAGTATTTTTGTTTCGATTTTAAGGAGCTATGTGATGTAAAACATTCAGGTATTTAACACTCGATATGCAGAGAAGCTCGCTTAATACGAGTAGGTATATCACTAATAAAATATAGTAGATTAATTTAACGACGTAGCGGGTTTTTTTTTTTGAAAATGGGATGTTTTTGTACTGAATACTAAAACATCCCATTTTCAAAAAAATACAGCTACAATTACAACAACTACCGATACTGACCCAACTGTAACGGCGACCCAATAGCTCCTTACCCTTTAGTTATCGTTAAATATTTTATTTGTCGCATTTAAAAATTTAAATATATATATATATATATATATGTAAATAAATTATAAAATAAATGATTTTTGTCTTTGTTCTCGGAGATACCTACTTGAATGTATCCAGTAATATGTGATGCAGCTAGTACAATATGTGATGGTGAGCAAACTAGAACTGAGTAATGGCACACGACCATTCGCACGGAACGATACACACGTGTACGCTATTTCCATGATACATTATTTATTGTTTTCTTCATAATGTCAGAATAAATCTAGCAAGCATCCCATTCCGATAGAACGGAACGTAAATATGCGTCGATAGCACGTCAAGTTTCATAAATGTCAGTGTTAAGTATTAAATAGTTACTATCATTAAGAAATTAATAGGTGCTAATATTAATCAGCGTAAATCATAATTTCGAGATTGGTTAACTATCTCGACTAATAGAATAGGAGATCATAATTTCAGCATTTAATGGCGAATACAATATTTGTGTGTCTAAATAACATTAGGTATTAATGTAATTTTGACACACAAATATTGTAGGTACCTATTTGAAATAAATCAATTTATGTTTTAGGGTAAACCCTACACTAAAAAAGTATTAATACAAAAGACATAATATACTAGAATCTCAAATCTTCTTTATAAGAAGGCATTTCTAAAGAATACCACAGATATTGATAAATAAAAACAACCCATTACAAGATGCAACTCTATAGACTGCATCAATTAAAGGCATCTGCGAGTTTCGAAATATCCGCTCCGCTTAGCTTTCATGAGAAAATAAAAAAAATATCGTCACACTTAGGTAAACGCTACACATCTCTGACGTCAATGCAATTAGGCGCTCTGCATATTAAGTAGAAGTCACAAGGAAACTACAATTAATATTGTCAAAAAACGTAAGTAGGTATATTATAGTCAGGTATCATATAATGTAGTCAAATCACATCCGTTTTTCTTTCAAAGTATCTACTTCAAGTACTAAAACAGTATAATTTGAGGCCACGGTACACTTTTATTCAAAATAAATAGTTTTATTCCATGATTCTTCATCCAACGTCAATATTAGGGCACGATCTTTACACGCCTGTTACTCGTATTTATGATAAACAGAATTACTAAACGTATACCGATGGCATAGTACCCCCCTCGCTCCCTAATATGAACAAAATATTAGGGCGCCCCCGACATGCCTAGCAACCAGCGCCACCCGAATAACACATCGTAGCTATGTCTATATATTATTATAAAGCTATGAACATCTGCTCTCCCGCTCATTTCTAACTAGAAGAAAACGTTGCGATACTATAAGAACCATTAAAGTTAACAGTCAAGGGAATCAGGTCTTTAAATATTTTACTATCCATTCTTACATCATAACATATCATAACGCATTTTACTGAAGGGGTAGGCAGCAATATATTGCATCCACCTTTCGCCAGCTATACAAGTTCTTATGTAACAGGGGACGACTCATTGCCATATTATAGTGGTGACAATTCCAGACTCGGGAATGATACGGAGCACTGCAGAAAAAAAAACAATTTTGAATAGTGATTCTAATACGAGACCTCACTAACAGTGCACCGCGGCTGCGCCACAGAGAGTTACATTTTATAATCATCTTAATAAAAGTAACGCATTTACCAAACATCAATAAAGCAATAAACCATTTATTACAATTATTTGGAATAGTTTTAGCATAAGGTTCTTATTTAAAATTAATGTAACGACTGTACGCAAACCATAAATAAATATATAATCTAGAGTACCTACAAAATTGAAGTTTTCTATCGCCACCTCTTCCCTAGTACCTAATTAGTGCAACACATTTTAATTTTCACTTTTATCAGACCATAACATAGTAAATAAACCAACCACACAATGTGTCGTCTTATCGACTTATAATTGAATTACTAAATATATTAAACATGATATATAATGCGCATTCCTCGGATAAAAGAGAAGGATAAATATAAAACACAAAGTTATGATTTACGAAAACATAAACGTTTTGTTGTTAAGTAGTAATGAATTCTTCATTAGGGTCATTGCTATACTTACTCATGAAGTAGTGAACGCATGAGGAAAACCCGAGATTCGGCAGTGCGATGACTCTAATACAGATACATACTAGCCTTAGTAAACAACTTTAGTACATTAAACTCGAATCAGGCGGCTAAAACTATGTTTAAAATGTGGCTAGTCGCTCGCGCTTAGAACATAGTGATCAAAGTCGCATCTTTGCTTGGTAGCAAGTCATCAGTGTTGCCGTGTAGAAAAAATGTAATCAAGTTAACATTTCAATTGAACTAAACAAGTGGCGGCTGTCCAGTTTGTTCACCGTAACGGTACGCAGAATACCTGTGGTACTCTTTAGGTGTTTACTAGTTGGACGGGCAATAGGGTCATGACGAAATCGCTCCGAAGATACCTTGGAAAACTACTACGCTATTAAGCTCCAAAACTGTACTTATAATTGAATAGCGACTGAGCTTGCCCTTATCACGACAAAATACATTTCTAGTATATTACGGTACACTTTCTAAAAATTCTTTCTCAGTGAATCCGATATCTCAAGGGTTATACAAATCTGGGAACGTATCATTATAGAATGCATTAGATGCTTGCTCTCTGGTAATCTCAGTGTGAGAGTTACATGCTCATAAAGATACAATGTAGTTTGTACATAAATTAATGCGCCGCGTAAAAATAACAATCTTACATAATGTATTTCATCTAGAGAAATTCGTGTATTTACACAAACACGCTCACTTTATATCCTAAACTTATAACATTGTGCGTCAACCTCCATACACGAGGGGAAAACTGCAATATCTCGTTCAATAACAAAATCTTAGACAAATGTTTAACTTCCGTTACCTAAGGGACTACACGTTCGCTACTTTTTGTTGGTTCCATATTTTGCAATTCAGTGAAAGTGGCTCGGTACGACATAAGTAGGTAGGTGATTTTGTTAATGTCAGTAACAAAATCGTGTGATTGTTAAGAAAACAAGTGTGCGGATGCTGTAAATCGATCTTCTTATTCTATTGTATTTCTAGATTGACGGAACATTGCAAAGTTTCTTTGTTTGGGTCACAAGAAAAATACCGTTTACAATATGCTAATTTCATTGTACGAAAATAATATACTCTCCTGCATTTTTACTAAAGAATAAGCCGGCTTAAACCCTCGGACCTAAAATACGTTGAGCGACAACAATAAGGGCCCGGAGAACTAGCATAAAAAATATCCCTTAGAATTCGTTAGGAACATTTAAATCTAACGAAAAGATATCTTTGAGAATAATAAAGTGATACCGGTCTCTACCTGCACCTGGCGCTAGAACATTGAAAGAAATCAAAGTATTCCATAAAAACATGTTTAAAATAGAAAAAGCATCAAAAGGCAGGACGTCTAGACATTCTTTTTTTAGTTCCCAGAAAGGGCAGGTAAAAATCTGTACAATGACGTATCGATGAATCCGCTGAGATAGTATTATTGGTGAGTGTCAAAACCGCGGAGCCATGCCAAAGCGACTAGAAAGATTTTTACGACTCTTGCTATTATATTAAGAATAAGCATTAATTTTGAGAATTGTTAAAATATAAGAGTATTAAATGGTTTTAAAAAAACGAGTTTCATGCTCTCGTAAGTAATAAATATAATAATAATTACTTTGTTCACATTTATGTGTAAATTTAGAGATAAAATCCATTCAGTGTTGTTCATGAATGATATTCTATCGTTACAATAGGTCATCGCTAGCTGACCTATAGAAACGATGTGGAAGTGAACAATTAGTGTCCTACAAACTATATAATATAAATAAAATATCATAATGTTGTAAGTAAACATTGGCGCAAACAGGCTCGTGATTACCAATAAATAATTCAACGTTATACATATCTAATGAATCGCCTCGACTGATTCCATCCTTAATGATGGGTAATTGGTAAAAAGATTCGGCATTAAGACTGTATTGATGACCAGCGGGGTGCGATCGGTATCTCAGGAGCCTGCTCAAATTTTACCTGATTTACCTGACCTATAAATGTATTTATCGATATAACAACATTAAAGCTACGGAATATAGGTACCCACCATCGAAAAACACGCTGATTCAAATTGATTCTAGAGACTTCTACTTCAAAATAGAAGGATATTATATGTAGTTATGATCGATGGAAACCGAGTCTTTATGACGTGATATTGATTACGGTGTTTGTTATCTTTCGGCGGGTGCACTGGTGTATAAGCCTGTGAAGTGGAAAATTCTGCCGTTAAACTTAAGCATAGATTCGACTTTGTATACGAACATTACCACAGCAATCTCATATTGTCCAGCATTATTTGCTATGTTGCTATTATAGCACAACAGCCATCCGTCGTTGTCAAGTACACCATACAATAATAAATAAGGTATTAAACTTCACTATAATCAGAGAGGGTATCAGTAAAAATTAAACACCAGTAGATAAAGTGATTTTATTTATTTAATAATTACAACTTAAGACATGGTGCGGCAAATGCGATTAGGTACATATTGTTTTGAATAGAACGTTCTAAAAATTATTAGCAATGCTAGTGAATCATCTAGTGTTCGAAAGTTGAATTTCATTGGTTCTTAGTGCACAGGACTACCTTTACTTTTCATCATAAACAACCAATCAGCGTTGGCGGTGACGACTCTAGGTATTTATAGAATAATTCATAGGGAAATGATACATTTAGAAATGTCATATTAGCCCATTCGGTTGCTGTTACCGTAAAATTCACCTACGCATCGCGATCTTACGTCAACAAACGAATGGAAAATTCTGACGGTTCTAAAAATAAACCTTAAGAGTATTTACTTATTTATACTTGAAGGAAAACAGCATTCACTCACTGACTTTGTAAAAAATGAAATTATAATAAAATGGTTTGACGACATGGTCTACTCCATCGAGACCATTTCAGAAGATTTTCTACATGGTATAAGAAAGGTGTTTATTTGAGCGAAGCTACTTAAACTAATCTGTAAGTGCAAAAGGATTTTAACCTTTGTTTATGCTATAGTTATTTGGACGGAATCTATACACAATGTTCGTATTAGCTGGGAACTGATTTCAATAGGATAAACATACACGTGGCTGAAATTACGTAGCATAATAACATATATTACAAAAAAATGAATTTTATTTACCTTTATTGCCGGAAAAAACACGGACGGCGTTTTACCGACTAAAAAGAAAATGCATTTCACACTACATTTACTAAAACTTTGTTTAACTAATCTACAGGGCATAATTACTGATACGAGACAAACGACCATAACACAACCTCGGAATGTAGGTAAGCTCATATCAGAATTCTGAAGCGTACAGTTAAACCACGATCCGGTTTTCAGAACACCTACCTAGTTAGAAAAATATGTTTAAATATTACACATCTGTGTAACGCGTTGGAGGGTTACGCAACAAAAAAACAGGTTGGGAGCCCTCTGTATTACTATAAAATGTTCGGAAATAATTTCATTGATGGCTGCGCATGCGTACTTTTCTACGCACTACTAGCGCATTTTACTCCTGTACTAAAAATAGAACGTTGAACTAAGGGCGTGTAAGGGAATGAGCTGTGACCTCAGCTGTGCTTCTTCAAATCAAGCGATTATTTATTATGTTTTTATAATACAATATGTCATTTAGTCGTTTACTCACGATAACATAATTTTTGTAATGTAACTAACTTATGTCTAATTTGAACATGTATTGTTTTCTTTTTGTGTTTTGTCATTTTCAACAGATTCGAGTAGAATTTATTTACTATTATAATATTTAAGAAGGATATCGGTTCATAGAGTGGATAGGTAATTTGTGTGGATTTTGAGTGGGATCGGACATGCCAATACCACGTGTTTCCATCGCATTCGCAACATATTTAAATAATAATAATAATAAAAGCCTTTGTTTAACAATCTTACAAAATATATCTTAACCTATTACAATTTGTTTAGGTAATTATTTGACACCGGTACGTAAAGATTGTCTTGCTTTCCAGCATAGGCCTCCCCTAGCGTTTGACATACACATTTAAATAGGTTGGAACAAATAACAGTTGAAAATATTTGTGAATAACCTTCCTTATACCGAGATATAAGACTTTTATTCATAAATAAATTCTAGGAAAACATATATCCTTAAATACGGAAATTAAAATTGTACTTTGAAATACTGTAATGGTCATTGGCCAATGTTAATTATATTTAATATACAAAAATATGCTATTGACACACACACAAACAGGAAACGCCTTTTACAGCGAGCTAATCACATACGTAAGTACCTACTTATGCTACTAAACAGATGTGCGTAAGTGTTCAATTTTTTTATTAGCACTGTGCCAACGCGTGAATGTGCTATTGAAATCAATAATAACCCTTTTAACTTCGAAATAATACGGTATGTCAAATTATAAGGGCACTTAGAATCTCGATTATATCAAGAGATACTATTTGTACTGTTTGTCATTATAGGTTGGCGACAGAAGGTGTAATGATGGGGTATACGAAATGTCTCATATTTGTGGACGATATCTTCTAAGTAGACAATCGCACAGGTATCCGTTGTGGACGGTGATATAGCAGGAGGGCGCATGCATCAGCGACACGCTGCGGCAGCGCCACGTCGGCGTTAGCCCGCTGACCCGCACGCGCCATGACACTGACTCCCACACACCAGCTACAACCACCAATCAATCCAGCTATACTACATGCGTCAACATAACTATCGCCTACAACATAACTGTGAAATCGTGAAAATGTAAGGGAAACAAAACACACCGCACTGTTTTAAATCTTATAATTCTACATTATACAGTCACAAACTCAAAATTTCCTTTGAAAATCTTCAAAAGTAAACATTACATTAATAATTCATACGCTCATACAGAAACGATAGGCCGTTCTCTATTCTAAAAATACTGAAACACAAAGAAACAACGTTTTCTTCAAAAGATTCTTTATAGCGACTATTAACCATAACGGAAACATTAGCGGAAGCGGGAATGTAAAAACGACCTTATTACTACAATGGGATGTTATAATTTGAGGGGCATGGTGAGCCCTAGGGTTGGGAGAGGAGAGGAGAGGGGCACTCGGAGCAAGATTCTGGGGCATTATCGATTGGGGGCCCCATCACCAGGATGCGAGTGGCGCGGCGCGCATGTCCCGCCGCACCGTGGGATCGCGTGCGGTGGCGGGACCTAGCACAAGCCGCGACCCGCGACCCGAGCGCCTAGCTACCCTACATAACGCGCTTACACTCGCGCCTCCGCCATGCCTGCACTACTTACCATTTATGTAAATGAACCTCATTATATCAACCTCACGTAACCATTTAGATAAACCTAAAACTAGCACGACTGCATTCGAACTTTATAAGGTCGCCGTACCGTTAGCCCCTTATTAAACACAGCTCATTATTAATTAATCGAGAGCTGTGACCATTACTTTTCCCACAAGAAATACTAATAAACGTAAATGTGAATAAGGTGTAGTAGAGAGCGGCAATCTATAAATAAATCATTGTAGCATTATGTATCAAAACACGCTACGTGATGGGAGGCGTACTACGCACCGATGTTTACTCACACACTGGCACGGGCGCCCTTAGGGTGGCGGGCGGGGGTAGTACGTCAAATTAGGGCATACAGGGCGTAACTAGGCTATAGCGGGAGATGGAGGGCCCGCCCATGCGATTCCCCGTGCCCTGCGGAACTTTCTTCTTTCATAACTTCGTAGGTATTGATCCGTCACAACTGCGCAATTCATGTCCTCTCGAATACATCCGATATTGCAACGATAATAACGGCCGCGCATCTAATACGTTTGTGTTTTATATTGTTGAAATTCTTCTATGTAGGTGACTGGATGTATCAAATAAAGCTGGTTTTGTGTCGTTTTATTAGTGTTGAACAGATTTATATATCAGCAGAATATATGATGATACAATGATTTTATAATAACAATAAATATTTCAGTATTAACAACAATAGCTTCACATTTTTTGTATAATAAAATAAATCTTAGTAATTTTTAGAAAACCAAAAAGACTGAGATTAAAACAATCAAACAGCTAATTAATAAAAGCTTTAGCATACCTACATAGTCTGATCAAGCTGCCTAAACCAAACCTTTGTCTTAGGTTCAAAACCTATGTCGATGGTAAAATGGGGTATTGTATACAAACAAAACGTAACATGAACAGTACGTAGGCACGTTACTGCGTAGTACGGTACTACGCCGTACGCCCACACCTCCCAACCCCAGTCACGTTCGCAGGGCACACGGAAACACTGTTCATTCATTCATACCCTTTAATATAACTTTCTAGTTTATTACAGAGTATTTTGTTACTTAAGGAAATTATATTGTCATAACATTCGCTTGTTTAAAAATAAAATTATAAGCGCCTATTCACATGTTTCGCGTACGTAAAATCATATCAGTGTTGGAAATTTTATATTGCACTGGTAAGAACCACAATCTCACTACACAATACAGTCAAATTATACTATATCAATTACTTTACAGTTCTTTTGGAGTTCAATAAAAACTGTCTGAAATAAGATATTTGAGTCTCTTCCTGACCTTTAAGTTAAATATCAAAGGTCGTTTAAATCGAGTAGTAATGATACAACAAAAATAGATTAGAAAACAAATAAGATAAACAATATCACAATCTTTCTTGACAACTCAATGATAATTAAATCAGTTTCATTCGTTTTTCTTGGCATTCTACGTCAAATGAAGTATGTATCGACCGATCGGCCATTACGTTACGTGCATGAGATTCAAATACATAATTATGTTAACCATGTTCTGATGAGGACGTAGTAATCAATATTTATATCGCGTACCTAAATACCAAGCGATATTATTAGATTTAAACCTAAGAGCCAAGGGCAAACACACAATTATATAGGTAATTAAAAAAATAGTGGCAGTACGCAAACATCACATGTGTTACGTATCTTGTAAATCTTGTAGCGACCATATGAAAAGGCACTTATCACAATAACAACTGTTTTCACACAAGAAAATATAGGCTTGTCTCAAAACCAAGCAAATTATCATTTGTTAGACATAACACTGCAAAAATATTACCCAACAACCGGGACACATTAAACATTAGCATACTTACTGGCATTACAATCAATTTGTACAAAATATTTTATTCATTAAACACATCGTCCAGTCTTTCTTTTTAATAACTAAAATCCTGGACAAGTAAGCACCTACTTCTCCAATTCATAAACATGTTATAATTTTGTTAACAATTTGAAGACTTAGTATCATTCGTATAGACTTCTTAATTGACTTTTATCTAGGTAGGTACCTACTTATATTAATATCGAAACGTTTACCAACATTAACGCGTAAGTACGATAATAACTCTTGCGACGTATTAATTAATTTTAGGAACTCTTAAATATACAAATTTTCACAAACTGTACAAATATTGAAAAACGAATATTATAAAAAAAATACAAAAAAACGATTTAATGAAAATATAATAATAAGTACAGATAATATGGGTCTATAAAAAAAAAGATATGATGCAAAAATAAGTAGTTCTACCGTTTTAAAGCGCTACCTGTACCTATGGTATACATCTTTCTTTCGCACATACTTGCCGTCAGGGGTGAAATAGTAGCTTGGCGGTTGGTGAATGTGCCTTCCCCGGACGAGGAAGAGTACGTCACCTAAGCCAGTGCGGCTCGGCGCCGTGATGACGTCAGCGCGGCAGCCGGCCATATCTCGCGACGAGCAGTACCACTGCTTCCTGCCATGCGCCTGCAGGTTCTTCAAGTAGAAAGTGTACCCGTCATGCAGCAACAGCGACTTGCCTGTCCTCGACGGCACGTACACTGCTGGCACTGCGTCAAACACCCAACATGTGACCACCGACATTCGGTTGACGGTGTTTTCACACCATCAACTGAATTAAATACTATCAAACTTTATAGAGTATCAACAAGAACCATTCATTGCGTGAGTCCGCAAAATACGATTCACAAGAATGTATGGTTAATCGAATACGTGGTCGCATAGCGGAACTTGTTCGATAAAACCAAAGTGTTAAACTACTGTTAAGCATTCAAGTTACGTGACATAACTACATATCCTGCATCTATCTATGGGTGAATAACAGACACGGTTGTGTATAACATTTAATAGATATTAGGTACACACGGACACACTAAATATAAAGAGTAAAGCTGTAGAAAATAGAAGAGTCGTTTCAACGTTACTAGGTATTATCAACAACTAGCTACTATTTTTTTTATTATACAATATTACAAATATGTCAGCACTTTCTTAAGGATATGTTTGTAGGTAGGTATTACCTATAAATAAATTATAAGGTATGCTGTTCAGTAACCGTCATTTTTTTTATCCTTTAAGGAATTCATCATCATTTAGGGAATAATAAAATAATATGCTTATAATTTATTTTAGATTGACCTAGTATCACATTTACAAAGTAAATCAAGTTTACTTATACACATAAAATCTGCGCCCATCAGTTCGCAATCAGTTTCTCATTTAAAATTTACATAATAAATGTTCTTTATTGATTTACCTATGATTGAAACATAATAAGAAGCATTGTCTCACTATTTATTTATAAAATATGTCACTATAGCTTTCAGCAAGACTGCTCAATCCTTAAAACCGAGATGATTATATTATTACCGTGTCCGTCTTATTGTCAAAGATTACCTGCTCTAAACTTATTATCATGGTGAATAATTATTCCTTTATCATTAGCGCAGTATTCTTTACATTAACAAGAAAACACAGTGATACAGACATAACTTAAAAGTGACATTTATGTCAATTTAAAGAATACTGCACTAATAATAAAGGAATTATTCACCATGGTAATAAGTTTAGAGCAAAAAATGTGACGTAACGAACTTAAAAGTGACAATTATGTTAATAAATTGTTAATCTAACATTCTTAATCATTGACTGATTAAATATTATTTCAATTTACCTGTGTTTAAAACTTGAATAAAATAGAGTAATTATAAACCTTGTTTTCAAACACTTTTATAACCACTAACCTAATTTTAAATATTAAAGATATTGTTTAAAGTAGGACTAATATGGCTGAACATATGACAAAAATCACAGATTATGGAACAATAGAGATATCTTCAAAGAAATAAAAATATATTGCCTTTTATAAAAAAAATAACTAAAGCTTAGATTATTATACATACTAGATACGCAGTCCCGGCATCTAAAATGGCACTGTTTTAAAGTGGTGAGAATTGACCGGCCGGCTGATTCTCTAAGAAACAGCGATGGAAAACTGACAGTTGTGATCGCAAAACTGACAGTTGTGATCGCAAAACTGACAGTTGTGATTGCTCGGTGTCGGCACAATCTATTGACTAAACGTCAAAAAGGGCTCTTACGGAATACCAATTTTCAATCTGACAGATGGTTTTTGCTCGGTTTTTGCTCTTACGGAATACCCCTGCGGACCGCGATTGACCACGCTCGTGTACACAACAGTCTTACACTCACAGTGATTTATCAACGCTCAGCTTTACGCACCCGGTGATATCGCGGCACGCACATAGCGAAATCGCGGCGGGGCCGCGTAAACGATGCTTGTCGGTACGGGAACGGGACACTTTAATCTAGTATGTATATAATCTAATATCTAAAGTATATATTCAACATTAATATTAAAAACGAATGTACCAAAACGTTAATACTACGCATTATTTGCATGATTGCTCAAGGCAAGGCGTTCACCATAAAGTCTGAACATCTGCCTCAGGTGCAATGACAAGGGGCGCTCGTAACGCGCGGGTGGCCGCGGTGGCGGCGTCCGCGCACCTAGCAGTCAGCGCTCGTGATTATGTGTCCCAGCGACAGCGATCACCTCACTATTATACGTTCTCAAGGTCGCCATACATTGAAACTTATTTCTTGCCGCACAATACCATAACACTCTGGGCTGGTTCCTGTAAGCGTTGTGCGGCCGGTACGTATAGCCGTGCAAAGACAGCTTAGGGTACCCTGAGTGTGAATGTATTACTTTCACTGGAAAATAGATATATTATTAGATTTGGTGAATATACAATAATTGCAATAAGTGAAGAATAAGAATCAATTACCTTGGCGAGATGGCTGACACAGTAGAGTTAAAAATAAAATCATTTACCGTAAATTTCGTTCTTAAATGCTATTCGTCAGTCAATAAAAATAAATATAAAGGTAGTATAAGTAAATATGTATATTCTGGTGGGTAGGTTAAAATAGATACTATAACAAATATTTAAAATTAATTCTAAAAACGTATGAGTAGGTAAAGATAAAATTGGAACAAATAAAAATAGATATTACATCAGCAAACAATAAAAACATAACCAATGATATTATAAAGAAAGATAGGATCTTTCATACAGAGCGGCTTTCAGTTTTGTTCCCTATTGTTTTTGTGCGTACTTGCTTATACATTTTAAGTATGAATGCGATAGACAATACGGAACGTAATGATACAAAAAAGAGATACTTAGTGACAGATGACATGAAGCTACTTAGCTACTATTGACGACAACAGTTTCCGCGAGCTAGTGCGATATCTAAGTCTTTCTTACTATAATATTATTAGCTATAACCGATGCTTCCATAGAGAGCACCGCAAACAAAAAAAAAGAGTAAAAATATTTCATATACTATGATTGTTGTTTCTACATAAATGTCTGAGCTCCGAAAACACGATTCTTTTGCCTACGGTGTGTAGTCTGGCGCCGCAGCCACGCGCGCACACCCATCGTCGCTTGCCTTTAAAGCACCCGTCTAGTTTGTACCAGAACCCTCCGATTTTCAGCAACGGCCCATCGTTTTCGCCACTCACGCTCGTCGATAATAATACTGTCCAACAATTTGTATACGAATTATATAGTAAAACTGATCCAATTATTTTAAAACTGTTTATTATAATTAACAAGTAAAGTCAGTCAAACACTTCACATTGTTATCCAAATCTAGGGAAACAAAAACACACGCACTGGCATCGTTTTGTCTCTGTGTATCTAACCACTGATACCCAAAATCGATTTTCTAATAAACCCCAAAGGAATACGCGCGGGATAATGGGATGGCAGATTACAATAAAAAATATCTTCACTGGTAAACGTATTTTATAAATATCGACTAAACTAAATACTGTTACAATAAATAACTTAAAACATTAACGTTCAAACAATACAATAAAGTCTTAAAGAATAAAAACAACGTGTAAAAACAAAACCTTTGGCATAGAAAACAAGATCATCAAATGTACTAAATATTCGATAAATACCAACGGGTACTGGATTAATAAAAAAATAATATAATTAAGTCTCGTAGATACAATATAGGTATGATACTACGGAAAACCGGTTACAGTGCCCTACGAGCGCGCACTCTACTATATAAGTATCTACCTACAATATAATATATGGTCGTATAAGTTTCTAATATAAAAACTATGCTCGTATTATTCTGTTTATAAGCTTGGTATATTACGTCTACAGTCTACTCTAAGGCTAAATACAAATCATAAATATTGGAGTATTTCGTAACATCGTGTATCAGTCGTTCCGCATACTACACTGCGGTCAATAAATATATATTTTTTTATAAAAAAGCATCAACAAGACGGCTACGCTATCATTAAAGCTATACAGTTTGTATACATAATTTCTAAATATTTTGGTAAGAGAATATTGCACATTCACGTTATACAATGATTTATAACATCATATTCATCGTGTAGTTACCTAATAAATAGCCGCTAAGGCATTACAAGGCGATATTAAAGCGTCTATAGCCACATGTTTATTGATTCTAATATTTTTAAATAAGTATATCAAGTACATATTAAACATGTTCAAAAATCTAAACATACGTTTAGTTTGATATCACACAAAACCCGAAGGGTTCCTTGTACTACCTATGTTTAATGGAAGATTGATGAATAAGAGACATCGGCGGGCGTCACAAGACGAAAGTACCACGTCGCCGCCGCGATGTGTACTTGAATAATTATATTTATCAGAACTAATTATTGGGAGAATAGGACATCTCTACGTGTCTACCTGTCCACTTTACTAACTAGTAATTCGATTCGAATCTGTCATAAATATCCAATTTTACAAAAACGAAACCTAAACATTTATAGTATACACGGATAACGAAATTACAATGACCTTTGGCATTACTACGTAAAAACAATGTCTAAAATTTGTCGTACATTCCTGATTGCTGCACGGGTATTATATGTATATGCGACACTCCTCATGTGCGGTCAGTGCCTACTATCAAGTAGGCCGCGCACAAGGAGGTCGCGCCAGGCCTAGAGCAGCAGCGCTGCGTGGGGTGCCGGGGCCACGAGGGGCGCGGGTGCAGCAATGACTGTCCCGGCTCTAGGCGCTGGACTAGCTACAATCTTGTACTTGCCCATGGGATCCACTTGAAAACGCCTCGAATCATGCTTAGCTGGGTTATAGGTCGCTGGATGATTATGAGAGCCGCGAAAGTACACCAGGCGACCGTCTCTTAAGCATAAGGCAACTTGGCACCGCTCAGCTTTCTGATATGAACGAGCACATCTCCAGGTGACGCGGCGAGGGTGAGAGCCTCCGTCCTCATAGAATATGTGTCCGTCGGCAACCAGGTGCAGGCCCCCACGCGCCGACCGAATGTAGAACCACTCTGAAACGAACAAACTATTAAGCCTTGTTACGTCGCTACCCGAATAAGTAAATAATAATCATTTATTTATAATAATCATATATAAAATGTGGACGAGGAAAATCAATACAACATAATCAAAGAATACCTTGATTTGTGGTCCATTTTCCTCATTCGCAATGTTTTTAATTTACTTTCTGATTGACAAACGTCGAGTGTATATTTTCTAGTAATTTTCTAGGTGATGTTCTTTTATTTATAATCGAGATGGCTCTTCCACAAATGGTAGACATGTCTAGATGGCTATTCAAAATATTACATTAAACTTAGGATCGATTTATAGCGTCTTCTGAACTGTTACTTTTTTATTCAGTAACAAGCATACATAAATAGTTTTTACGACCAGGATCTAAATTGGTATTTAAGTTTTGAATTACATATGCAATTATACAATTAAATTTAACTACTTGATTACTTTTATCACATAACAATTGCCCTAGAAATGCTTTAAGATTGTTATTGCGTTTTTCTGAATATTTGTTAAATACAGTCATACAACTGCTATCGATAATTTAAAATAAGATAAAGGTATGTAACAAAAAGCCAGTATAAGTTTAGCGCAATATAATCATTTCTTTGTACCTATACACAAGAGACGCGTCTCTCTACTACCAGCTACACAGCGTAAACATTCTCTGACCGACAACTGCCGCTTATAGCTACCTTTATTCCATAATACTTTCACGACTAAACGTAATAATACAATAAAATATACTTATCACAATAAAAAAATAATACTTTAAAAATAATACTTCAAGGTTAACATAATATAATAATCGTATACATTTTGTATGGTACTTCCTAATAACTGGTGCATGGTTAACATTCAGGTTAACATACAGTGTGACAACACTCGCCGTAAGTACAACCGGCGTTTATTAAACGTATAAGTACTCAAATCTCGATATAAAAAGTGTAAAATAATAAAAATCTTAAAATATAATAAGGTCTCACTAAAAGAACAAACTTACAACTACAACGTATACATGAGTATTATTATTTAGTCAATTTTTCAATAAATGCAGTTTTCTACTTTAACAAGTTGTTACATTACATTCCTAATCGTATACATGACAGTTCGTTCCTAACCTTTTCCTTCGTATCTGTGATGTAAGCGTACTTGACAACATAACCGTGACATTCGTATTGTCGCAACCTAAACCGACCCCGCTGCGGAGCACACACACCACACGCTCCGATATCAACAATCGTAAATTTTATGTATAAATTCACGAATAAAATTGTAAAAAAATAAATGTAAAAATAATGTATAAAAATACTTAGGATATCATAAGAGAACTATCACTTTGTACAGTTAACTACAACTAGACCGTCTCGTTCGGAAGAGATCCACTGAGACAGACGGTATGCGGCATCCATCGACGGATTAAAATGAACAAAAACTTATGATAGCAGCCTGCATTTAATTTTAGTTGTAAAAACTTTCCAAGCAAGTTTACTTCACATTTGTTAAAGAGGTCTATCAAATTTTAGAAGCCACAAACGCCTAAACTATATAGAGTTCAAAGTCTCAAATTGTTGAACGCAGACGGTCATTCTAGAACTTATAAATAGTCGTATACTTTACACAGCGCAAAAATATCTACCAATTAAATGTATCTACTGAATACAGTATAGGTTATATAATAATAATCTCTTTGGAGAATAAGATACTTAATAAGAGAGTAAAAGAGCAAACTATAGTTTGCAAAATATTAATCGTATACATACACGTAATCGACAAAAGGCGTATACAGTGTTTAAGTTCTAGACCACCGGCAGAAAGGCACAAGAGCAATTTGACTTTCCACGCGTATGATAGTTAATTCCATCTAGAGATCATTCAATACATCCAACACCTGATTAAATATCAATAGTACTCCCGGTCGTAACATCCCGATCAATTTCGAACAGAGATTAATCTGTGCCATATTCCAACATCATATTATATGCCGGTGGTCGTTTCGATGACATACTTATAAATTGACTTTTCGTCAAACTGCCGATGGCAGTTGACAAACAGCACGTGCCTAAAACATGGGTGTGAGCGGCGTGGCCCGCACTCCGCAAGTATGCGCGCTGTTCATTTGAACGACACGCAATCCAAATGTGTGCACTGCAGCCCTGCACCGAGGGTTGCGAGAACAACGCCACCATACCTTGCCGCTAGCCGCACGTCCGTTGAAACAAAACCTGTGTGCGCCCACTTCTATGGCGGGTTTGCCCCTTTTGCTTAAACAGTAACGAAATTGTCCAGGAAAGCAGGGGAATGGAAACGGCAGACCCAGCGTCGGTGGAGCTTCAGGGTTGTTGGTCGCACCAGTGCCTGCAACTAATCACCTTACCGTTAATGTTTGCTCATGTGATTCACTTCATTCTACGAAGCGTAAGCAGGCAGAACTTAATAGTAATCATGTCTACCTCTTCACAATTACAACAAAATCTAACTATGTACTACGACAATATGTAATAGAAATAATCTAAGAAATACAAATGAATAAAAAACTACATTATTGCTCAATTTTGTAATCGAAATATAAAAGTATGTAATTTCTTAAAAATAACCGCAGATAGTAAACAATAACATTTTTTTTTTTAAATTTTCAAACATTGCATTCAATCAAATTGAATTTTGTCTCAAACATGAGACCATATCTAAATATTTAAAGGTCTAATATTCACCTATACTAGTATTCTAGTTTTATTGCCTTGTCAAAACGAGGTTTACGTTTCCTATAAGACTTGCGCGTTTGACGCTTCCTCGTTTTAGTGTAATGTTCATGCTGGTTTCCCATACCGACGATTCGATTGTTGATTGTGACAACATAGCACCTGCAGCCTGTATCTGACTTGATGCAGACCCAGGTACTGCGGCTGCCAACCGGTTTTCCGCATCGTCTAAACCGCCAACCGCCTACCACAAGAACTGGGTTCCCATATCGAGATACACTCCAGTACACTGCAAACATATATTTGCTACCAATCTAGTAAGTTACTAAGGATTTATAAACCCTCCAAATAAAACTACTTCATACCAAAATATCTTAAGTATATTTGTTACCACATTTAAAAATGCTTACAATATCAGACATACATTTAAATAAAATTATAAATAAAACTGATATCGATATCTACTTTTACATTTTTTTAATGAAAACAATCGAAATAGGACAAAATATAACAGGATAGGCAAGTAATATCAACCAAGTATCAAGCATATTTTAGGCTTGTTCTATTATTGTTATAGCACATAAAGGAAAATTATTACAGAGTTAACCGGCGAGAATCTAATATTGCTGTATTTGAAACTAACATTATCAATAAATTTATGATATAAACAGTAATTTTGATAATATTGTAGTCATAGATTACCGTAATTTTGATCATTTTACACACTGAAATATATGTAAGTACGCTTTTATATAAATATTCAGTCTTGGCTTTATGAATGGCCTTTGATATAGAAGACCGTTGTTTGAAACATTATTATTTATCTAAAATTTGGTTTTATTAACCTCTTTTATTACATATTTAATATTTTTTTCGCCCCACACCAATTTAAAGTTAAAAAAACGTCGTTTTTGCTGATTAAACTACTAACGATTACAAGAAATACATTATTTGAGTATACATGAGTCAATAAGTAAGTTACAAGTAAGTTTATTCATGCAAATTCAAAAATAAATCAATTACACTTATAATAAAAGTCTAACATATATATATATATATATATATACTATAATAATAATATATACCTTGAATTTCATTTTGTGGAGTTTATATGTACTAATCAAATGATTCGCCATCTGCTATAGGTGAAGGAAAACATCGTGAGGAACCCACATGTCTTATAAGAAATTCTAAAGACATGTCTGATTCATCGACCCGCATTTGGCCAGCGTGTGTGAATTAAGGCCTAAACCTAAACCCTCCCCCTCTCTTGATAGAGGAGAGGAGACCCGTGCCCAGCAGTGGGACATTATATGGGTCGCTATTATATATATATATAATAATAATATAAAATTATGAAATATAATTAGTACCCATTAGGTACACATGCCTTCAATTAGTAGATTCAAAGCTAATTATAAAAATACTAAAAGCTGTACCTAACTGTGAACTTAAATTAATTTATTTCGTTTGAACTACACTCTACACTACACACAAATTCAATAAATGAAATATTATTAAAACAAAACTGTGCCATTCTGCTCTAATAAACCAGACTTTATCCCGAAAAACAAAAAACTAAGTTCTTTGTGTTTCAGGATTAGGAAAGGGGAAAAATACATTAGGAAGCTCAAATTAGGTGACTTGATGTTCTTAAGCGTAGTCTGTAGTTGTTGTAAAATTGTGTATTTTAAGATTAATTTTAACAAACGACATGGTTATTTTTTTCCGTTTGTCTTATTAAGAATGAAATTTAGTAACTAAAATCAATTGGCTATACAAACCAAAAGACAAGCGCCAACATCCATTGATTATTATTATTATTATCTGCTAAAGTAAGAACGTCCAATCAAAAAAGTCCTATTACCTACTAAAGGAATGCATAACTATATCACGAAAATCATGTCATGGTTCTTCACAGCCACTAAGGCCACTAGGGTAAACAAATATGGCCAAAATATTCGTTAATATCAAATAACGACACATACCTAATAATTATGAATGGGTTTGTGCAGGTACAAGTCCCTTACAATATTATAATGACGGAACTTACGTTTTTTTAGTCAATTTCAACCTTTTATCATTATTTTTCTTTGCATAACTGTATACCCTAACTTTCAAACGTGTTTGTTCTTATTTTGCTTGCAAGTGGGTGTCGAGACTTTTTAAATTGCTCATGACTACAGAGGAATGCCATTGATTTAAATTATTTTGATCTATACCCGAAGAATTGAAATTATCAGCGGTAAAGTTTGGTTTGTGAGTGTGATAGCCCTTAATGCGGATGAATCGACCTTCCATAGTAGTTTGGACTCTGCATAGGCAACCTTTGGTATCCTTGTCGCGACAGGCCCAATTTAATTTGTCGCGATACTGGTTGTTAACCCAAAATTTATTGTTTTTGAAAATCAGTACCATCTTTCCAGCTCTTGATGGCAAAAAGAAGGCCTCTGTAAAAGAAACGATATAATTAATACCGACATCAGGTTATGATTATCTGCAGTACATAGTTACAATAATAATCCAACTAACTACTTTTTGGCAATATTCGTAACTGATTCGAAATAATTTTATAACAGAAAAACTTAATAAAATGTGTATTTTCAAGTAAAATCTGCGAACGTTATTAGGTACTCTTCATCGACAAACAATGGACAATGAAAATTAAAAATAGGAAACGACAAATACTCGTATTATACTAAGGTTACAAATTTAAGATAGAAACACACTTTAATAAAACAATACAATATTAGATAGTGATCATTTTCTTAGTAGTTTTGCTGTATAGCTTCGGTTTATCATGGTTGTGAGTATTGTCGTAGCGAATGACTTCGCCTCGCTTGTTGGTGCGAGCAGAGGCCCTGCAGCCCAAATGTTTGCGCCGCGAACATACCCAGTACGACGGCGGGCTCTCCGTGAACGAGAACCCGTCGAGTAGCAAGTTCTTCTTGCCCCGCCCAGTCGGAATATACGCCGCGGATACCTTACCTATAATAATCGTAAAGCACGGCTTTCAATAACATTACAGCATGAATGTGATAGAATATTATTAAGATAGAATAATAGCACTTTGAATTTATTATTTTAGCGCAACATCGATCAAATAATATAGGTTCACACTTTTATATGATTTCATCCATGTTATGCGACATATTGCGCCATATAATATAATGATGTAAAATACAAGGCATAAACAGTTTAAAAAAGAAAACAATGTGATTGATATATAAATTTATATAAGTATATATAGAGAGAGAGAAAAATATTTATTTTTGTTTACATTACATACTTAGCAAATCAATATCTTATAAGAACATAATAAATCTGCACAATTGGACCAGACAAAAATAAACAGTTACATTGTCACTTTAAAAATACAAAAAAAAATTAAACTTTCACGATTTGTAAACATATTATAACTACAATGGACAACGGGTCTAAATCGCGTAATATTTTAAAGGTTTTCATACCTTTTTCAGTCAACCCGTGACCACGGTCGGTGCATTTCGACCGAAACGTCGGGAAACAAAAAGGTATGAAAACCTTTAAAATATTACGCGATTTAAAAATACAATTCGATAATTAAAATTTAATGATTCCAAAAATGCTATAAGATTGGTAACATTATTAAATATAATAGAAAAAAAAAACTGGGTTAACAAAGCTAAAAATTTAGATTCAGAAATCCATTTTTTATATTTAATAAAGCTTCACACATTTGACTTAGTCTAAATAAAACTATTCGTGATCATGCTTATCATAGAAAAGTACAACAGCAGTATCTATGGTGTATATATGTGCGGGGCAGGTGCCGTTTGATTTGGCACACTTCCAACGCGTCTTTCCATTGGGGAACACTCGCTCTTTCACAAAACTGAACTTCCCTGTCGAGATGATAGGTGCTTGTTGCCGAGAGCTTCTGCCGAACGTGAACTGTGACTCGCCCTTGGAACCTGATAAATAGCTTAGGATTTGTTAACCACATTTTTACCACACATGTTTTTTTAAAGACTTACAGAAATAAAAGCTGTGATGGATTTTGTATTATAAAGGAACATACAGCGAAAGCAAACGGTTGCAAAATAGAATAAGATTGGTAGAGAGATAAGCTGATTTATTTAAATGCGTACATACAAACATTCAATAAAACAGTATGATAAACAGGGATTTTAAAACAGGGAAAGATGTTTTTTTTGGTAAATTTTGTGATTTTATCTTCACTTATTATTATCTTTTATAGGTAAATTTAATTGATTTCTTTAAATTAAGAATTTTAATAGATTATATTTCACTCAAATACTTTTAAAATTTTGCGTTTTTCGTTTTCTATATAAAAAGTATTCAATATTTCGATGGTATGAATATGCGATGCGTTGAACTCTCGATCATATAAACATTCGATATTTTGAACAGTCGATGTATTGAGTGTACGATATATTGAATGTTCGGTTTATTAACAATTCGTTATTTATGAAAGTTTAAGCATTTAGACGTTTGATTTGTAGTGGTCGCTCAATTGATATTCGATTCGGCATAGTACACCCTGTGTAACACTGTGGCCATGGACACATGAAAAATTATTAAAGTACTAATGCGTAAGCGCCGCTAAAACAAACTTTGGTTATCATTTTTGCAAAGAATCGCTCCAAACATTCCCCTGGAATCAAAGTTAATCGTCGGATATTGTTAAAAAATATAGACCTTTGAAGGCAGAAGGGAAAATACAAACACAAATTTATAAATATAAACTTTAATTATTTAAATCTTAAAGAGTAATACTCTCGATAAATGTAACGATGTCTTTTAAATCGATATTTATAAAGATAATATCAAAATTACAGTAATATAAAGCACAGCTAAAATTTTCAATAGGGAATGTTCAGTACATCAATTTGTTTAATTGACAATAAGTTGGTCCCATTGTTACACACAAGGCACTTTTTAACTTAATTTAGGTATTAGCATATACGCCAAATATCAACATGTAATAAATACTTGAGTTTATAACCTTATCATAAGTACATAGAACTTTAATTAATATAAAAACTAATTCTAAATAATGATCGTATCTTATCACAAGTTGGCATTGACAGTGCATGTAAAGTATATACTACTGTTTAACTTCATTACACCACAGACATACTGTGGTATAGGTGACGTAAACAATTTTAAGGTACATCCAAACCTGAGAGGACGTATTTATCAACACGACATCGTGAGCGTACACATGTTTCTGAGTAAAGACATGATTGGGTTATAGACGCGTTTGTAACCAGTTCATAAGCATGTAGACCGAGTGTAGAAGCAAAAGCAACACAACTACTCGTAAACAGCAGCCGGCTAAACGTAATACGTCCACAGCAGTTCAGTGCTTCGTGTGCGCGTATGTATGCATTATTATGTCGCACGAAAACCCATCTAAGTAATAAAACGATGTATATATATTATATGTATATATACTTATAACTTTACGATTTTACATCGATGGTAAATTAATTAACTTAGTTCATTTATATTTGTATAAAATCAATAAATCATCTCCAACCGAAGCACCAAGTATTTTAAAACAATCTAACGCGAGGCAGTATTAATGGAATGAAATTATGGAATTTTCCTATGCCCATCGATAGCATAGGTCAACAATGTTGCCACTCTAAACTTAACTTGAATATCTTAACTACTAAATTATTGTCTAAATTGCTTGAATTAACTTATTTACGTTCAGTACGATAACAGTAAAGTGAAGACTATGATTCTAATTTTTACATGAACCAAAGTGGTTATATGTCATTCAAGTTCTGTGGCCTGCATGGTTAAAGCGTCGAGGTTTGTGGCGGGTGTTGTTGCGACAATGGGACTTGAATTAGAGTCTATTTGTTTACGCGCATTTGGCCGCCGAGCGGGTAAACACAATGCGCGCGGCGGATGATTGTGCATACCCTTTACTGCTACCACGTTCGATCCCAGCATGTGTATCCTTGCTTTGCAATTGGTCTTCTTCGAAGTACATCGCCAAATCACTTTGTCCCTCAATTTCGACTCTTCGCAAAAGGGGAACGTATTCACCATCATTATCACTTTCCCGCGCCGCGATTTCAAAAACTTAATACCTGTGGGAGAACTAAACGTCAGATAACTATATACAGAATATGTTTTACCCGTACCCAATACTATACTAGAAAAGAGCACAGACTCAGGATGGGAAAGCGGGCTCGAAATAAAACGAACGGTTATTTATAAGTACAATTTAATATGATTTCACAAAAACATACCCCGAACATCAACTAAAATCCTATGATATAATGGTATAAGTATAAAATTACACTATTAATTATATAAGACTTGTATATGAGTAACAGTAATTTAGGTAGACAGTTAATATAAGGAACGGAGAGTGGGAGGAGGGTGACACGCTGAAGTGGGATGAAGCCGTGGCGGTAGCGCTCAACAATCAACACGTCGTTATCATGCACTACCTACGAGATTCATAATATTAACAAAATGAGCAAACTTAGACCAGCACTTGACTCCACCGTCGATCGAAACATACAAACTTCTAGTGTCAAGGAGAGTAGAAGTACGTAAATATTGGATAAATACATATACAATACTTACAGAGAAAAGATGTAAGTCTCCTAACGATATCCATATACAAATCAACTCATAAATCGTATCTTATATAATTGACGTATATTGTCATTGCTCTAAAATAATATATATTATACATATTAAAATTACTAATGTTAAATTTATAATTACACTTAAGTACTAACTATCGCCACGGTTTCATAATAACGGATAGTCCATCGCCCATATTATTTGGCTTAGTGACAGTTCAGGTACAATAGAGCGTGCCAAACAATCAATATACGGACAGCTAACGCGAGACAAGAAGTTGACCACGAAGGCGCAAAGAAAGCTTCAGACAAGCCGAACCCAGAGCCAATCTTTCAAAATCCACACAGGCACACGCACAGCCTAGAGAACTGCCATGTCTGAAGTCACCTTAACATTGATACCAAATGATTTATTACATCGATATTAAAAGTTTGACACAATCTATAATAACACTTACATACAGTTGACATAATTAATAAGTAAAAACCACACACATTCTAAGACCCCGTAGAGCTAAGTCTAAATAACAATTAAAATTAGTAAAAATTTGTACTTAAATCAGAGTCATACATACAAAGCGGAACATCGTTCTTATTGATATTAGTTTTCGACGAACAACAAATCAGTTCCGAAACAATTCATAAAATATATTGAGACTAACAGTCCCAATTAAGATGCTATTTATTATGAATTAATTAATTTATTATGAATTAAGTCGTTAACAGCGAACGATCAGTATGCATACAAGTAAGTTAAACTAAGTAAAGAGGTAGTTGAGTTCCAATAATTACTAAAGGTAGTGACGCAACGCACCGGACCCTGCGCGGCGAGCCGCCCCGGCGCGTCGCTGCTAGCCTAACTTAATCTATGCTTATGTCTAAACACCTTACTCGAGTAAAGCTTCTGAGTATTCATTCTTGTATATAAATTTTGTATAATTTAAACTAATATGTAAAACCCGTATAAAAGTGAAGAGGTAGATGTTTGAGCTTAAGTACTTTAAATCAATCCTAAAGAGCACAACGCCGTCTTCAGACTGCGCGTCGCGGATGTCGCAAAAGACACAAAATGCCTTTCGACTTCTACTGTAAATTCTTATAGATTAAAGAGGCGGACATCTAAATGTCTAAGGTAGCAATAATTATCTGAAAAGTGTAAAGTTTATAATTCTCAAAATAAATTAAGTAATCCTAAGTACAGTCCAGGGGACGTCATATTGCTTAATTCGAACGAGTTTTTCTAAATCAGTCACCGACTCGTCGTCGGCGGCCCGAAGACCCCCGACCTTACCGTTACACTCGGGTCGACAGCTGACTCGGCTGCGTTCGCAATAGCTTGCATCGCGCACAACCCTGCCCTGCCTGACAATGACCAGCCTGTGAATATCGTGCATATTATGTCCGCCTAGCGCTTAGTCTACTTGATAACTTGGTAGATACTGCACGGGTCGTAAACATTAAATCAAACGCTAAAAGCGGCCGTGTTCCAGATAATAACCACCTGTCTAAACTTGACACCATTTCGAGCTGACACCGTTATACATTCAGAAGGTTCTTACAAATATAACTAGCCCTATTCGATTCGATAAATAGCCCACACCTATACGGATAACTTTAAGATCTCGACGAGACCGCTTAACCTATACGACACGACGTATTCACTCGTATTACTGGTTGTCTCCTGTGTTTCCGTCACTGGTCGTCATAACATCCAATACACCACAACACCTATTATATGATGACATACATTCACATTACCAATATTGAATAACCAACAATAGCCATCGTTGAATCCTAAGTAACGACACCTTATCCCCTCATAGCTTACCTAAATATTAACCTATTATAAATTATGCTACATTCGCCAAAAGGCGATCAGAAAATATCGAATACTCGATTACTCATCATTGTCGAAATCGCTTATAATTAATCGTGAAGTAGTTATAGTAAAATCGATCGATGTTTGTGATAGAGCCGTAGCTTTCAACTAATCCTCCTCCTTGCAGGGGGTGTCTACTAGCAGCGGCTTAGACGCATTAGTGTGTTGCGGAGGAGGAGGGAGCGCGTTGGGGGACTGTTGGGATGGAGCGCCGGTAGTGGCGGATACCGCAGCGGATGCGCTTGCGGTGGCGGTGGCATGCGCTGTGGCGGCGTACAGCGCGAGTGCGTGCTGCAGTTGCAGCAGCTGGTGATGCGGGTCGAGCGGTGCGGGTGCTCGGTGTCCGCTCTGATGCGGAGTGCGGACAACATACCGTCCGTCAGCAAACCGCCGCACGTTTGGCGGTGCGTGGTTATGTGCGTACCGGGAGCGCACGATGCGCTCATGTCCCTCCGGTCCTTCAGTATTCACGTCGGCGAGGCAGCGCGAGGTCAAGCGTGAAGAACAGTACCACTGCTTCCTACCGTGAGCCAGATTGTTCTTTAAGCGGAAGGTGTATCCACGGTGGAGGAGAAGACGGCCTTTGCCGGCTCGGATAAAACGCGCTGAAAGAAAAACATGTATTAGAAACCGATCGAAGAAGTTAGCCTTTAATTAAAGCTACTTTTTGGGTGACTGTTCCACATAAAATATTCGTCCGGAAATGTTATATATTCTTCGCGCACTTTTAGGTGGGCTAGTCAGTTTGAACTAAGCATGCAAATTAACTACAAGTCGATTGGTCCTAGTAGCCCATAATATGAGATGTTACATGTTATATCACGCAGAAAGGAATGGAATTATAAAAAATAAAACAATCGCATTGAAAGCACATAATATAATTATTTGAATTCATTAGCAAATAAAACACCGTCCGGTTTTATATTATATATTTGGTACATTTACACGAAAGTACGATACACAATTCTGATTCATATTATGCTTATAATACAATAAAATCACTAGGAAGATGTTAATTTTATTTGTAAAAAGGTTTCTCTTGGAGAAAAAATTTGTGAGCAAAATATTTGGCACGTAAAATCTTTGGCGATAGGATTACAATGAGCAATTATTTAATAGGTTAAGGTAAAGTATGTGACAAATAAAAATATCACAAATAACAATAAATATAAAATAAATAGGGAAGACCAGGGTCACTTTAACGACACATCACCAAAGTTTAACCTTTATTTAAGAGAAAATAGATTAAACAGCGACACTGCTTTGAAATTTGACTTCGACATCACTGTTTAAAAATTCACTGTTAAACTAATTTGCTCTATAATTTTATAACATCTATAATGAGGTATTTTACCGTAGTAATTCCTTAATAAATCAGTATCCTACACTAATTAATCATAATAAAATTATACTTTTTTGGCATCTATCTTACAATAAATTGAGATCATCATTACTTAATTTATTCCCAAATTATTTTAGTCTGGCATGGAATAATTACAGCTATAGATGTTTGCATACCCCTTTCCTTTCTTGCTAAAACATCTAATAAAAAATTATTTTCGTCGGTCGGCGAAATTATAAATATGTCGCAATATATTATTAATTTAAGATTATATTAAATAGTTAACAGTTATGGTAAAGAAATACCTACCCAAAATACAAATAACTTAAATAACGTTAATTATGAATTAAGCTGACTAGAGTTTACCTACACAGTTGTATGAGCTTATTATCACATTTCTCGATAAATAATCATTGTACCATTTTTTAAACTACAGGTGTATCTAATGAATGGCACGTTTAGTCTAAAAATTAAACATATCATTAAAGATTTTGGTTTATGGCACTATAATAATTTTCACCTAAATATTTCTTGTTCCTAACATCGGAATGCCAATTAATACTTTAATTTGATTTCTACTTGATATGAGGGCTTCTACTAACCAGAGTGTCTATTAAACTAGTAACGGACTACCCAAGCGTTCGGATCAAAATTATCGAAATCAAGGTTAGGAAGGCGAGGGAGTACCAACGGGGTTGGAGGGGACGAAGTGGAAGATGAAACAGACGGTGGTGCTGACATAGAACTCGCAGATTTAGGCGGTAGACGCCGACCACAGCGGCTGGCGTGATTGTGATCTCCCACCAGCTTGTGGAGGGTTCCCTTTTGAGTGTAGGCTTTACAGCCACATCCACCCATAGTGCAGCGCCAGCGCACGACACCGGAGCGCATGGTGTGCGCGGCGTAGAAGCTGCGTCCGCGTACCCACAGCCGCGGCCGCCCTCCAGGACCCACACACAGACGCACGTACTTCTCTACCAGAACAAGCACACAATTACAATCATATCATACTACTAAACTAGGCTCTTAGCAACATGCAAGAACTAAGTTTTTACAAAGTTTTCACACACCGCAAGCTAGGACTGGTCTCAAAATAATATGTCAGCAAAAATTATGGAAATGGTATATTATTAATATCTACTGTTAAAGCACAAAAAATAACCCATTTAACTGGAAATCATAGATAGTGTAAAATATTATAATATCAAATATGGGTTTGATGTCTTGTTAGTATTTGCTACGTAATAATATCATTGCTATGGCTGCTAATTAAGCTCTCACTTTGAAACAACATTAATAAAGTTTATAGCAAACTAATTATTTCGTATTTATCTAATAAAATTATTGCTAATCATCAGATCACAGAGAGATGCAAGTTGTTTAACCAAAAAGGCTCAAGTTTACATAATCATAAAGAAGTAATTTAATGAACATAGCGATCGTTGTAATATTCTTAAGTAATTAAACAATACATTGCACGAGGAATAAAAAAATATTCGTATAATCAATGTTGAATTTCAGCGAGACGAACTATAAAATTGTCATTTTTTTTCAAACGAAATCAGTCCAAAATTGCGTTATAATAATGACGAAAGTTTAAAGTAATAACATAATTAAGAACTGTTTATACACACAATTATGTGCACCAATAAATACTGCATAAACTACTTTCGGGATAGTTAAATGAGAAGAGCACAAGTTGTTTTTATTTATTATCACAACCCGCAGCCTGGAAGTCTATAACATCTGCCGTCCTGAAAGTTAATTTATTAGTTCCTAGTCCATCCTGAGCCTCATAGTTTTACTTGAATTAATACAATTCATATTCTATGTAGAATAAGATTTCGTTAAGTATATATAATATTATTATTTAGTGACTAGATCATTTCAACAACCGCAGACAAAAATAAAATCATATTTTTAAAATGGTCTATCTGTGCACATAGCATGGCGCAGCGCAAACAGGATATGTAGTGACGGTGTGGCCAAATTATCAGTAGAATGTAGAATCGAGAGGGGTGCAAGCATCTATGCTACCGCCCAACCATGGTTCGTATTTAATTCCACATGTTTATTCTACAAAAGTTGTTGTTACTGAACTGCTCCATGTATTTTTTACTACCAGTCCTACGTGACCACCTTCATGCTTTAGTTACATTTAACATGCGCAGAACAACGCTTCGCTTATGATCGATACACACATAAATCTATCGCTTTTGTGAACCTGGGAAAACAGTGTACAAAGCGTAGATGTATGTGTTACAATCGTATGTTAATGTTATTAGTAGGAGAAATGTTAGTAGTTGTTAGTAGTTGGTGAGGCGCGGTTAGTACTACTCGTCGAGCTGAGCTTTGCTAACTTTGGCTTGCGCGGCGACAGACGCGTGAGGGAAGCTTCGGGCAGTAGCAGGTAACGCCGCAGGCGGCTCGTGCGAGTGCACATTGCAGATCGCGAAGATTTGGTCGTGTAACGTGTGTGCATATGCGCGACATGTCCGTCGTGTACATCGCCATCGAACCTTGTTCTTTTGAGGAAACACCTTTTCCGCATAAAATGAAAACCCACCGAGCCGCATATGCCGCCGCCCCCGGTTTGATATCACGAATTCCACTGTAAAACACCGCTACCATAACTATTCGAAACCACAAGTTAGTAATTTTAACAGCATGCACCTTCGTTAATCAACTAGTATTATGATGATCATATTCCAAAAAGCTAATTTCACAACCGCCAAAAAATCTTTTCGCCCAGCAAAAGGCAAAACATACATATTCCTAGTTCTTGTGGTTGTCCATTGTTATTGCATCTACTTGAGTTAGTGGTACAATTATATAAATTGCGAGATATTCAGCTTTTTGGAAGGATTACACGTATTGAGTCAAATAGAATACAAACAGCATGCTATTAATCACAATAAGTAAAATTAATGGTTCTTTATTTTAACTAATAATCAACTGTCCAATAAAAGAAATGTATGTATGCACACACACACACACACACATATATTTATATATATATATATGGTTTCAGTTATTAGCTGCAATAGTTTCGATGAGGCTCTCGATGCGCGCGTGTTCGTTGACGGTAGGAGCGTGTGGAGGATGCGTATGAATGCCGGAGCGTGCTTGGAGCCGGCCGTGCGCAGTGAGAGCCCGCGCGGGACAGCCGTGCGCACGATTTCGACAGGTCCAGTAAACACGTGGACCACGTCTCTTGCGGGCCACGTAGCCATACCCAGCCAACACCAACGACGGTGCTCCCCGCCTTGTCACCGTGTAACACACGTGCTCTTCGCCGACTCCTGTCGCAGTTACCATTAACCATACAAAATCTCATTTAGTAATAACTACCTACTCAACCTTTCATACTGGTAAATCGCCCTAACTATCCGCCTGGCGTCCTAGCTGTCTCTTCATCATCATCATCTCAACCCATAAAAGTCCCACTGTGTCTATTTTTAAATACACTAATTATGTACTGGCACTTCTTATTTATTTGGCAAAACTACCCGCAGAAATACATTCAAACATATTTGGCAATTCCTAACCTTAGAAAATGTAGTTATTTACAAATTCCTAAACATAATACTTATTACAACAGAACAGGCAAATTTAGCATACTACGATTAAATACTAAAGTAAGACGATTTACGGTAGGTACTGACAAAAATATGAGTTAATTGTTATTATTTAACAATTAACTCATATTTAGTCTTATCGGGTGTGGAGCATTAAGAGGACTTCTTTAAAGGCTTTCCGGGTCAAAAAAAGTCCATGATAAAGCTTTGTTTCTTAACTTGTAACCCATTCAATACATCTGTTGAAAATCATCATTGAAACTAAAGATCCATTTTGTAATATTTAATCCAATTCCAATTTGTAATTATCTTAAAAATAACGTATTTAAAAGATATTTGATCACAATGTTCAGACAAAACTAGACAATTGAATCGATTATTATACTAGATGACGATTTCATCAACCTAACTGGAATCACATTCGTTCATGCGTACAAGAAATTACTACCACTAATACTAACACTATACATGTACTTAACTTCTCAAATGGCGCAGCACCACCGGCGTCTAAGTTAAAGTATAAACAGACGATCGAACTTGGTTCGGGCCGAACCTTGAACATGGTGCGCTCCGAACCATATTATAAGGGTATCAATAATAATAATCTCCGGCGGACCGTGCACCACACAAGCGATTGTGGTTCGGAGAGTGGCACGAACCAAGTTCGATCGTTTGTTTATACTTTTACAAATGATTTTCCTATTGTGTCTGGTTAGCCGGTAGCAGACCGGGTCACAAAATCATGCTTTCATTTTCTTTAGGAAATCAGATTAACCAAGTTAATTAGTTAATTACTTAATTTATTTATTATTCATTAAAACATTATTTGGATTTGGGTTTATCCGGAAATGTGGCAGCACATCCGTAAGCCAAAAATGACAGTTTACACAAAAAAAACTCAGAATTAAGCCATTACACATTTTCATCCAAGTCTATAATTATTTTAAACCGTTGGACAGGTGACTACTTCGCCTAATTCGTACTTACGACTAATCTTTTGCATATGATTATCAACATGGTTATGAACTGGATTAGTTATCCTCAGTACATTATTTTTAGAAGTAATTCGAGCTCGACAGCGTTTTCCGTAGTCCATACACCTCCAAAACGTCCGTCCACTACGAACACTGTCCGTCACAAATATGTATGGTTCATATATCAATTGAAGATGTCCACTTTTCGTCTGAATAAAATGTAGATCACTCTTTAAGTTGCTGTTTAACGCTCCCATTACTGAAAGTTAACATTATGTTAAATAGTGGTAACTAACATACTTTTTGTAATGTGGGGTGATAAATTGTAATAAAACCCGATACAAACATTTTTATTTTTACTTTTGGTTTTATTGAGCTATGGTAAAAAAAAACAAGTGACAATATTTTAAAAACATTTTGCTGGTAAGTACACAAAATTGCCAAATTTACAAACAAAAAACTGTAACTAAGTATATAAATAGGAGTACCTAAAATGATTGCCAACACACATAGGAATGCCACTTTTTTTAGTATAAAAAGAATAATCCTAAAAAACAAAATCCATTTAAATTATTCTAATATTAATATGTTGCCTACAGGAAGGCAGGAAGGGAAGCGGGTTAATAAACTAAATCATGCCAACCTAACAATTTCGATAGCTCCAACCAAGTGTACTGTTATATTTAAATTGGGTTATACTTATAATTGCTTATAGGTAGAGCACCTATATGCGATTATAAGTATAACACAATTTTATTGCATTAATATTTAGTGTACTGTATATGTTCCAGTTTGTATTGAATATTTACTTAACTTATTTAGGATATATATTCCTAAATAAGTTTACTAAAATGGGCTATGTCACACTATGCTGAAGAATCGCATACAGTACCCATATGACATGTAACTATATGATATTAAATACGAAAGTTCACAAGACAACTGGCATTCATCTGCAGCGGCTTCTCTCATAGGAACCCATATGAACAACGCTTGATCAAATTTAAAATGAACTCTCTTCGTGATCGTAGACTAATACAAGACTTATGTTTTCTTCACAAACTGATTGATAGTGTGTCAATGTGGTCATCTATTGCAAAAAGTATGTCTAGCTATTCCGTATTCCCAACCAAGACACAAAATTCAGAAAATATTTTATATTCCTACCGTCAAAACTAATTTAGGTCTGCAGTCCCCACTTTATAGAACCCTGGACTGGTACAATGTTGTACAAGCTCGCCAACCATCTGTTGACATCTACCATGACTCGTTTCGTAGTTTTAAACAGAAACTACTAAGTATTGTGTAATAAATTAATATAGTATTTAAATAAGTTACTGTAGGTATTATTATTTTTTTGTAAATGTTATGTACACCTTAATTGTCATATGTATCAGAATGAATACCATAGAAATGTTACTGAAAATGTATAAATATGTATGATGTGGTTGTGCTAATTTAATAAATAAAAATAAATAAAGATACTAGCAAATTATTGTGGTTTAGAGATGTGGAGTAGTGTAATAACAGTATTCATGTATAATAGAGTCACAAATGTTGCGAAAGCATATTAGACAAATAACTTGCTGCATCATGTGTGATTATACACCCTTTATTGTTTTTTACAATAAAAATAGGAAATACCACTGCATTGCGATACCACAATGTGGTGTACAAATAACATTTTGAAGACAACAAAAATGCATAGATGTACAGAATCGCAATATAACACATTAAATATTATTATAATACTTATTAATAAAATTTCAACATAACATTTATTTATATTATATTTGCTTATGAATAACATAGGATTTCTTAAGTAGGTTATGAGGCAAACATAGATTTATTTTAGTATTAGAGGAAACCCTAACAAGGGAAAGAAAACAAAAAAAAGCTCAATACACCCTTTCTGACTAAAGAGAGGTAAGGCGCCATGCAAGTAAGCAACCCAAACAAGGGAAGAACCACTCCACCTTACAGAGGACCACAGCCAAATCACTATACAGAGCAGTATAGTGGTGTTCTTGTGAATACAAGTTTGTAGTGCTTATTTAGGGATTGTTTTAACTAAACATTTTCCTATAGCAGACATACTCAATCATTTTGTGATTGAGTATGTCTGGTATAGGAAAATGGTGTTTAATTATTCGGGTTAAGAACATGCATGTAATACCTCTGGTAACTGCTTCCCCTTAGATGAGCAGTTTGCCACCTATATTATATAAAAAAACTTGTAAACCAATAAAAAATTATGAAGAAACAATATTGATATGGGCTAAGATGCTTAATATAAAAAAATTATATAAGTATTCATAAGGGTGGTTAACATAGCTTGATTAACATATTTTTTAAGCTTAAGGAAAGATGGTGACAGTATCAACTCTCAAAAACAATTAATTCTTAGACTGTTTATGGCTCAGACAGAACAGAGCCATAAACAGTCTAATAATTAAGTAATAAGTCTACTAAGAATTTACTATTTAATATAACATTCTGTGATGATTGTTGGTTATGAGGTATTTATTAGAATATATACTTTAAAGCAGTCTAGGCAGAGTGCTAGTATAATAGTATATGTTTTGTGCTTACAACTGGTTTGTATCCACAAAAACCAGTTGTAGAAAAACACAAATTATTATTACATTCACAGTAATATCACCTACAGATTGTGTTTAGGTGTATTGCTATTTTCTATCTTTATTCAACAAATCAATGTCTATCCAAAGCATTGTCAGTGGCAAGTGGGAACATACTAAAGCTTGGCATCATTATATTTTCATCATTGACATTGTGCTGATGTATTACATATCAGATTTATTGTGAGTGATAGAGAAACAAAGAGAAACTTTTGCTTTTGTAATGTTACATAGTATTCATTTAAATACTTACAATTTGCTCACTGAATGGCATTGTACAAGTACAATGTCAAGTATATTATGTAGTTTAACACAAAGATGCAAATCAATTGACACACAAATTTATATCAGAATTAGTATGTATAAGAATCTTTGAGAACACCATGATAGATCTCAGTGTGCGGAAAATCTAAAATAATTTATGTTACACTGCTAACTATTAGCGAATATAAAGAAACACTATGTATTTTTTATAATAAATAATACTATATATATATTGAAACAAAAATAATTTTTAAACTGTTGTAAAAACTAGTTCAATCTTATGTCATGACTTCATCTATAAATTACTTAATGGGGAAAGCAGATTGCCCTTCTATTATACCTATTTACAATATTATTTGAATTTTTCAGGGATGTAAACATTACTGTTTCAGTTGAGTACCTTAACATATATGCATCCAAACAAAAAATCATGTAACCATTTATACATTTAGTAAAGCAACAATATTACAATTATATTGAATGGTAGCTCAAATGAAATACTTATTGCATACAGATAAATTTATTATTCATGCATAAATATAACTATTTTTTTACATACGCAACATAAATGTGTTTTATGGTATGGTATACAGAATATTCATTCATTTAAATGTATTCATGTGAAATATTTTTTACCTATTTACCCTGATGGGAATTTGTTAGTTAAATTACGAATTATGATAATATGTATTATTAAGTATATTAGTTTTCAGCATTGATGTAGTCACAAATCAATTTCTAATTTATACTTATAAATAGTGAACGATATAGTAAGGAACGTGCATATCTATACTACTACACTATACCAAAAATTTTAAAAAGAAATATTTCAGCTTTTAACAGTTTGAAATTAAATGTTGTTTTAATTCAGGGTAATATAGAATGTAACGTAAAATAACACTAAACATTGGATTCAATTTATAGGTTATGTTTACAAGCTGCCAAATAATGTGTGTAGAATAAGTTTATTTTAATAGTGTCACAGTTTAAACTGAATTATTTATCCGTAACATAAATAGGAGTAATTAAATGCATAATTTTTAACATTTTTAGATAAAAACGTAATACCTGATCGACTGAGTGACAACCTGCATTCGTTTAATGTCGTGTTACTTTCCCTGGTATTCAGAAAACGTAATAAAAAAATGTACATACCAAACGAATATTCTTCACTAATAACACTTATACACGTTGCACACAATAAATATTAGCACTTTTTCAACACGAAACATTTTAGAACATCACGTAAACACCTCCAAATATGATATGTTATCATGTCTCCGAAACTACACAAAATTATAACCCAAAACGAATACACTGCAGTCCATAGGTTATAGTCAATTGATAAGACATTTAATACACATGTATAACCAATTAAAATCACAACAAACTTTCAATATTTCCCAAAATAGTAAACAATCTTCCAGTGACACAATTGCAACCATAGATCCCACGGCGTTAAGACGGAAGACCACAAATAACGGAATTACGGTCCGTATAACGCAACATTAAAAAGCAGTCTAGTTTTATATTGAGATATTTTAATGTACGAAAATTAATAACAAATGCTGATATTTATTCTTATTAAATCAAAAATAGTTTATTAAACCAATATCTTATTAACACACACAAAAACACAACGGAAATTAGTGCCAGTAATAAAATTGAAACGGAACGACAATATTGTAATTACACGATTCGTCAATAGAGTGCGCTATTCAAATTATTCAAAAATATTTATAGAACCCTAGTTATGTTAAAATAAAATAATAATAACGTCTTACACTTGTATGTATTATGAATGCTAAATGTTAAAAATATTTTAGTACCTAATGGACTTGGTATTTTATAATATATCATACTTAGAGTGCTGATAGATATTTCATACGTGCTCATTTATTCGCTTTATTAATATGGTGTTTATACCTCTAACAAATCTTTATAGAAATAATTTTCTTGAATGTGATATAATGAAACATAGTATATAATATATTACTGTCCTTTATTTTTTAATACATCACTAGCAACCCGCCCTCGCCTCGATTTGGTTTATTCTGTATTTTTCTTTTATATGTCCTATGCATGTAACATGTACATGTAAACCTTCCTCTTGAATCATTCTATTTGTTGCTTAAAAAATAAAACCATATTTTAAAAGATCTAAGTACAGACAGTGAGAGCGACTTTGTTATAAACTATATAAAAAAGTTCCATATGAATACCATAACGCCATCTAGTTGCAGTCAGAATTATTATAGGACCTCATCACCCAATCATAAAAAGCGCCCGAAAGTGTTTAATTGGCTTGAAAATAATGTTTTACAACCAACGTTACCAAATTAAATTTTATAGTCGTAATATTGTGAAGTAGAAGCAATATTTATTATAGCAATGTTTGTGGCAAAATCTAGACGTGTAGCGCCATCTAGTGGTACAATATATAAATAAATTCAAAGGAAACGAAGCTCTCGTTTTTTTTTTTTATTTTAAGTACAGAACGTAACGGTTATTATTGTAAATTCTTTGACAATTTAACATATATACTATGTTTGTCTTTACTAGGGCTTTTTAAATAGATTTTTCGGTACCTATTTAACTATACTTAAATATTAAAGCAATGTGGAAAAAGACGAGCTCCTACTCCGGAGTTCGAATTTGTCCACCGCTTGTTTACGTCTCGGAGTGACGTCAGCCTTAGTCTTTAACTCTCTTATATATTTACTAATGTAAAGTCCCTGACAGGACAGGACTTCCAGTGCATAAAAAGCGTAGGTTAAGTAATTTGGGTCCTTCGTATGTAGGCTGGTATTTGTATTAATGGCTTAATTTAATTTGCTTAAAGGACATCTTAGGAAACTTGTCGGCAACATTTTGTTTAAGAATGCATTGAAAGACATCATTTTCTGCCATAATAGAGGGCACTCCAACAACTACGTCTAATACTACAATACAATTTTGTCATAAAAAAGAAACATTCACTAGGTATTAATAAGATTATGACACATTAGATCTAACTATTGCTGAGACTAGACTAATTTCTCGTCAATATTCGGCATGAATAACGTAAATGAAGCAGTGAACAGTTTGGTTAAAAGGTTAAATAGTGTCTTAGCAATCTGCACTAGAATTATATTGTGATAATAGAAAAAACGCACCATTAAATCATGGATTACACTAGGTCTAATAAAGTGTATAAAAATAGAGACAAGCTACATATAAAATCAAAGATATATATATAATCAAACAATGAAATCATACGACTCACTTACATGCGACACCGAAACTTTAGTAATGACATTATATAAAAAAATAAAGAGTGACTACGAAAAGGAAGAAATAAAAAAAATCGAACGTAATAGCAAAAGACTCTGGCAAGTTGTTAAATCGATTACCTACACAAACAAACCTTATAACTCTGCAACCGAACTAGTTTCAACTAATAATCCTCGTGAATCTTTGGAAGAAGTATTTCGGACACTAGGAAATGAATGCATATGTCCATGCGTATAAATACCTCAGCCAAATAGTCTCCTTCCAAATGCGACAGGACCATGAAATCACCACGCGCATCGAAAATGCTTGGAAGGGCCCTCGAAAGAGCATATGAAAGGCAAACTTCCTCTCACCCTGAAGAAAATCTCATGGACACATGCATTCTCCCCTCACCTATGGTGTTCAGACTTGGTCTCTGACTGCTCAACAAAAGGCTAGACTCGGGGTATGAAAGCGAGCCATGGAGCGCAGTATTCTGAGAGTCCGTCTTTTGGACCGTGTTCGAAACTCAGAGCTGCGCACAACAACACAAATCGCTGACGTTGGACGAAAAGCCACTATCCTGAAGTGAAACTGGGCTGGACATATGTCCGATGATCTGTGGGCAAAGACCCCAACCAGATGGCTGCCACAGAACATTCAAAGACGGCGCGGCAGGCCCAGGAAAAGATGGCGGGATGAGCTTGACTCCTACCGTGCTGACTGGCAAGTAAGAGGTCTCGATCGTGACCAATGGAAGAATGAAAGGGAGGCCTTTGCCTTGCAGGACAGTAATGGCTAATAATAATAAGAAATAGTAATATCACCCCTTAAGTCCCAGTCTCACTCACAGCTTCATTTCTTCGGTCTTGTTCCAACTCCTGCAGATGAAGGATGATTTAGCGATTCTGTTTTTTTTTACTACCAAGGTGGCAAACAAGCATACGGCCCACCTGATGGTAAGCAGTTACCGTAGCCTTTATGCAATCACGCGTTGCCGACCCTTTAAAAACCTTATAACTCCTTCCTTGAAGAACCCTATGCCATGATGGTTTAACTCGGTACTTTAGAAAACGATACAAACATATTAAAAAAAAAATACAATATTATAGTACCACCACTTATGTACATACATTTGCAATTTGTCCTTAAGTAAGGGATTTTTCCCACTTACTTCAAACGAGCATTAATCCACCTTATATACTAAAATGGCGATAGAGACTGTGTCAGTAATAACAAACTAAAATTTTTGAAAAAAAAAATTAAGAATGATTAAATAACTAAATTGAATTAATTGCAAATTAAAAAAAAAAAAAATGATTTATTTCCATTAACTCAACTTAATCTAATTACAAGATTGTTGGAGCACTCCCTTTAGGCATAACAGTGCCTGTGTTAGGAGAAAAGAAAAAGAAATTGTAGACTAAATGCAACTAAATATCTATCAAACTCCCAGTTTGGCTTCCGTGCAGGCAAATCGGCTAATGTTGCAGTACACGAACTAACTAACGATATAGTCACAAAGTTAGACCAAAAGGTAAAAGTTATAGGCATCTTTCTGGATCTCGCAAAAGCCTTCGACACGGTCTCTGTCCCACATTTGCTAAGGAAATTGGAAGGGTTAGAAATACGTGACACCATTTTTTAGGCAGCTATCTCACTCACCGCTCTTAATGTGTCAAAAATGGCGAAGTGAAATGCAGGGAAGTATATTAGCACCTATTTTGTTCTCAATCTACATAAATGACCTCTGCCAACGACACTGCTTTGTTCATATCTGGAAAATCATGGGCCGAGGCGCATATGCATGCTCAGGGCGCCTTTAATGCGGTCACTAATAATAATATTTTGGGATAACCCACACATCGCTATCTGATCCCAAATTAGGCAGAGCCTGTACTATGGCAACCAGACAACTGATAAACATACTTATATATTTCTAAATACATACATATTATAGATAAATAACACCCAGACACAGAACAAACATTTATGCTCATCACACAAAGATTTGTCCTGGGTGGGAATCGAACCCACGACCTCTGGCGTAGTAGTCAGAGTCACCAACCACTAGACCAACAGGCCAGAATGGCTGGCTAACAGTTTGCTTAGCCTAAATGTAGACACAACCAAATGTATATATTTTCAACTTCAAAATTCCTGTAATTCTACACTTAATCTAACCACAATATAGGTCACTTGTGTTCTGACCTTTCTTCTTGTTTTTGCCCTAAACTTCAAATTGTTGACAATATTAAATACCTTGGTATTATAATTGACAAGCAGTTGGAGTTCCGAGCGCATATTAATACACTTGCTAAACGGACTCGCAAGCTAGTGTTCTTTTTCAAAACCCTTCGTCATGTTACTGATGAAAAAAATATTAGAATAATTTACTTGGCACTATGTCAGTACTGACTTGCTGCATTTTATCATGGGGTGGCGCATGTAAGTCCCATCTCATTAAACTCGAAAGAGCCCAAAGAATAAATTCAAATTAAATACTTTATTGCATTCATGTGTACAAAGTTATTACATATTAGGTAGGTATATTTATCGGTTCAACATGAAATCCTGTCAGGGCACTGCAGCAGTCTTTATTATAATAATTTAAACTACAGTTACACACTATTAAACAAATAAAATTAAGACAATAATAATTATACATCAATAAAAATGTTACACATACATTTATATATACCTACCTACTTTTACTTTATTTTTAATCTTTATACAATCCGATTTTCCGATATATAGTAATATAAATTATATATTTATTATTATTATATATAAATTATATATTATATCTACTATAATCCACTTTTTAAAAATGCTTTTTAACAATTTCAACGAAAAGCTCTTGCAGATTATAGTAACATTTTTGCAAGAGATATTGACTTAATTTGTTTTTAAATATACTAGGTACTAGTTATTACTACATAGACAGAGCGTTTATTGTACAAAAAAAGTGCATAAGAGCTATTTGCGGAGTAGGACCTCTTGAATCATGCAGGCCTCTTTTTGAGAAACTAAACGTACTTTGGTATCTCTGTATATTTTTGAAATTGGTGTATTGTCATCGCCAGCGACGTCCAGATCCATCATCATTTGAAGGACGAAGCCAAGCTGCCATCAAGGAAGCTTGGTTTACTCAAAAGGGCAAAACGGTAATTCACTGCGAGCTAAAAAATGTTGCTTTGTTTTACATAGCGCAAGTCCAGCCTCATATGGAGTAATGCTGCCACCTTTGGGCGGGAGCACCAGAATACCAGTTAGGACCTTTGGACTCGATCCAGGCGCTGTGAGCATTTTTGACCATGCTATGCTGACATGCAGTATTGATCCTCTAAGTTTAAGAAAGACATCGCCTCCTTGTATGTGTTCTAATACCTGTACAACGGGTTGTTCCGAAAAAATAGTTTGATATAATACCACGGCCATGTTTTATCAACGCACCTCCCACCACCGACAGACTCACATCTGAGAACCTCTATTGTGCCGTACTGTTGCCCTGTACGCCGCTGTACGGTTTCCCTCCCACATACGATTACGTTGTGGAATTAGCTCCCTGCTGAGATTTTTCCAAGTTTCTCCATCCATAGGCTACGGTAACTTCTTACCATTAGGTGGGCCGTATGTTTGTTAGCTTAACCTAAAGACGAAATAAGTTTTTTAGGCAGCAGTTAACACTCGAAAAATGAGCGAGAAACAATCACGAATAGATAAAAAAATCCTCTCTCACCACGCGCCGCACACGCTGGTCCAATACTTTTGAATAATATTATGCTATTCAGCCCGGAAGCCTGCAGAATATTCTATAAATGTATATATTCGGCATGTGGTCAAATATACCTACGCTTTGTTTGCAAGTCTAATAATAACAAAAAAGGCCTATGTAAGGTAGGTAGTGTCGAGTACTTACCTAACATGCAGGTACGCAAGACGAGTACTGTACTGGCCTTGTTTATTTAAAAGATTATTATGTTTAAATATATGAACCTTCAGCTTTGTATTATTAGGCGTCCCAAGGCTGCAATAAAATGCTAAGTAAGCTGAAGTTGGCGCAATACAGATCATGCGCGTGCGACTGGTACAGTAGGTATGCAAAACAGATAAGGTACCAGGTTCGCTCTATATAAGGATTGTTTTTTTTTCTGAAAATACAGAATATATTATGTATTTTTAGATTTGCTATGGTTATTAATTGCTTAACCTTACAAAACGACCCTGGTACCTTATCTGCTTTGTATGTTGTACCCTCTCATCTCCAAGGTAGAAAAAAAACAATAGGTATATCCGACCTGGTGGTGGGATAAGCCTTACGTGTCCCTCTTTTCATTCCACTCTACCGGCGACATTGTCTTCGGAAACCGCATACTCCCTCATGTGGCCATGTCCTTAGCACTAGGTAGGGTATATTTTATTTGTTCTGCTTCTACATTTTCGACCGCTTTTTTGGCTGTTGTATATTATTAATACTCGTATATTACACAGCGGCCAACGACTTACCTTTTCTTTTTATTATATACTACCCAATTTACTCCAAAATATACGCCTAGGTGCCTATAGCGTGGTGTCAAATAGTTTATGAATAAAGGAGAGAGCCTAGAGATTCGTCACACAGGTCTTGAACCTACTACGGACTCCAGCTCTCATAACTATCATACTTACCTAAGCTAAACTCATTTTGTAAATTTCTGAAATGTAACCTTTGAAACAAATAAACATTATTATTATTAGGTGGCAAACGGCCCGCCTAATGGTAAGCAGTTACCGTAACCTATACACCACTGTCTGAATTTTGCATAACGCAAGGTGCGCTCAGGCTTCTATCATCAACATCATATCGGGTGAGCCGTATATTTGTCACCGGAAAATAACAAGAATCGTAAGTTGATCAATTTCCTAGTTAGTTGATCAACTCTCGGAAAATAACAAACGATAGTTGAAATGTATTATTTAACGCATTGAATTCTAGTAAATTGATCAACTTACGGTACCTGGCAGTAATTTAATAATTCACTATTTTGCTACAAGTAAAATCATCCACAAATGAGCCAATCGTTGCTCAGTGTACCTACTATTTAACGGTACACAATTACCCGTAATTTAATACACTGTTCTCTGATTGGTCGACGGCATTATTTACAAGCATTTGGCAAGTGTTTATTCATAGAATTAACAAACATTTAGATATGTTATTTTAATACTGATATTTTAGAGATAGAGAAAAAAAACCTAACCTAACCTAAAAACCTTCCGAAAGTTGATCAACTTCCTCGAAAATTGATCAACTTACGGTCCTTGTTATTTTCCGGTGACATATTCATATGGCATCCCCGCAGTGGTACCTACTGAGAACGTGCGCTCCTGAAATAACCCCGTTTAATAGCGCCTTTACATCTCTGCATTAAAACAAATAGGGTTTCATCATCATGAAAAGTAGCTTATGTTTACCTCTTCCCCCCTAATAATACCGGACTTCACGGCGGCGGCGGAGAGATAGGGGTCTCAAAACTGAACATTGCTTATTTTAATATTTATATATTTTGGTTGTAAGTATCCTTGCAACCAAATTGAAATCGTTATCAAGCGAATAATAAAAGCTACTAAGAGAAAAAGTTATTAAGGGAGGAGTAGGTAGAGAGCAAACCCGACTGGGGAAGAACCTCCATATTAGAAAAGACTACAGCCAAATATCTCACACAGTGGTGTAGTTATGTTCCTGTGTGTTAGTACAGGTTTCCAGCTCTCGTTTAGGGATGCATTTTGAAAGAAATCCTATTCCAGGGATACGCCCTCTTAAAGTGTAGAAATAAATGGGTTGGCGACACGCAAGTAATACCTCTGGTATTACAAGCGTCCATAGGCTACGGTAACTGTTTAATATCAGACAGGCTGTATGTTTGTTGGCAACCCAATTAGTATTAAAAAAACCAGAGTTTTCTTATAACCAGTTTTTCTCTTGGCTGGATCCTCAATGGGATCCTAACAGGCCGTAGGAAATTTTGTTAATATGAAAGCTGACAGACGAGCCAGCATCCCACCTGATGGTAAATGGTTATCACCGCTCATGGAAATCAGCAATGTCAGGGATACAGCTAAGCCGCTGCCTACAGTTATTATATTATCTGTGCTACAGTGAAGTCAGTTCTGTTGAAACCTTATTTCGAGACATGTCGTAGCGCTCGGGAAACTCCGCAGCAGATAATTATTCATTCCAGAGTCTAAACGTACCTACTTACGTGCCTGACATCATTATTTAATTTTTGTAACGAATTTCTTTTAGTGTAGAGACAGTAGAGTGAACTGGCAGAATTCTTCACGCAAGGATCAATATTATTATTGACAGTATCTTTTGCAATTTTGTAATGGAATGTCAAGAAACTGAAAACTTTAATAAAGTAAGTTAATACTAATAAATTAAGTTAGTCATATAACTTTAAAAAAACTTCGTTAATGACGGGCGGTGCCCCAACCGCACAATTATCCTGTATTTGTGACGTTCATATTAGGTAGGACTTTTTTTTTAAAGTGTTGTATCACAGAATACTTAATAGTACAGGTTGTATCCTTTAATGGACGCAAAAGCCACTATTGGAGGCCAAAAATAAATAACGTAATTCTAGGTAATATGAAACAGCTGGCGTGCAAAAGAGATCTATACCCAGCCGTGGATCGATAAGCGTTGATAAAATGAAACAATCATCAATAATATACCTACATTGCCTCAGTTAAACGAAGCCATGTCTAATACTATTTTGTGCCCGGTATCATTATTTATTATTATTATAAGCCTGTATTGTTCCACTGCAGGGCAAAGGCCTCCTCACTCTCCTTACACTTCTCTCTGTCTAAAGCTGCTGAGGACCAGTCTTTGTTAAGTGAGTCCATCTCACCCCGCCATCTCCGTCTGGGTCTACCGCGACGTCGCTTGGCATTTAGAGGCACCCACTGGGTAGTGAGTTTGGGCCATTGATCGTCTGACATGCGGCAGATATGACCAGCCCAGTTCGATTTTAGCATGGCAGTTTTCCTCGCGACGTCAGTGATATTTGTGCTGGAACGGATTAAAGTATTCCTAACTCGGTCTGTAAGTTTAATCCCCAAAATACTTCGTTCCATAGCTCTTTGACAAACCTAGAGCGTACACCGCTGCTGCATTGTCAAAGACCATGTTTAAGAACATAGAGATGTAGTAAATAGAGCAGCCGCGTTGAGCAAAATTAATGTTAAGTTTAAACTCTTTTAAAAATGCCAAATTGACACTCGGTATATCAAAGTGTTTGTACGAAAACGAAACTTTGTCGGTCCGTTTCCATGATCAGAGCACTAAGCCTATCCAGTTGCAACGAGGTGTGAGATAGGGAGATGTCATATCGCCGATACTCTTCACCGCTGCATTGGAAGATGCTTTCAAGCTGCTGGATTGGAATGGGCTCGGTATCAACATCAATGAAAAGCAATATGAAATTAAAATGAACATGTACATACAAGACCAAGATTATGGCAAATGCCCATGTTGCACCCGCCTCTGTCACAATTAGAGGCTCTTCACTCGAAGTTGCGACGATTATATTAACCTGGGACGGGGACGGTCCAGTTAGGTAGGTCCTACTTCGAGAAAGAGGTCACTCGTCGAATCCGACTCGGTTGGGAGCAATTGGGAAGCTCATATCTTCACGTCCCAAATGCCGCAGTCTCAAGACGAAAGTCTTTGACCAGTGTGTGTTGCCAGTGATTATTATATTGATCTGAGACGTGGTCGTTCACTATGGGCCTCGTGCGAAGGCTCAAAGTCACCCAAAGAGCAATGGAGAGAGCTATGCTTGGAGATTCCCTGCGAGATCGAATCAGAAATGAGGAGATCCATAGAAGAACCAAAGTAAGCGACATAGCTCGAAGAATTGACTCCTAAGTGACAATGGGTCAGGCTCGTAACTCGCAGAACTGATGACCGTTGGGGCAGAAAGGTTCTAGAGTGGCGACCACCAACTGGAAGACGTGCGTGGGCAGGCCTCCAACAAGGTGGACCGACGACCTGATAAAGGTTGCTGGCAACCGATGGACAAGGTCGGCTTAGGATTGACAGTTGTGGAAATCCTTGGGGGAGGCCTAAGTCCAGTAGTGGTCGTCTTTTGGCTGAGATGATGATGAAATGAAGCATATTTTGATAAAAAATCTTTTAAGTAAGGTTATTTGGCTGTTATCAGCATCTTAAGATGTAAGATCTCTGCGATAAGAAAACATTTCCTTCAAACACTTCCCTAAATAAGCACGGGGGACCAGTACCCACACAGAGGAACACAACTACTGTGTGCAGTAAATTTTGTCTTCTTTAAGGTGGAGGTTATTCCTCAGTCGAGCCTACTCGCTAGTATGGTGCCAGGTAGGGCAACATCAACTCTTAACTTAGTCTAATCCTACACACTTGCTGTTTATTCTATACGATTTGACTACTGTTTATAGACCAGTGCCGAAGCCTATGAAAATGGTTAAAAGTGAAAAAAAACATAGTAGGATAAAACCCATTGGAAATGGAAGAGAATATAACAAAAATTAAAGGAAAAATAAATTACGGGCGATATGAGGTCGGGAAGTGGAAGGGGGTGAGTTTTAAGGGTATAAAACGGTTTATCTCGATTTCCGACAAAACTACAAGTCCTATGGAAAAAAGTTAAATGGCAAAGTTGTAGGTAATAAAAAGATCTACAACTTTTGTATTCACACTTTTTTCACATAACCTCAAAATGTATGTGAAAAGTTCAAATAACCAAGTTTTTGGTTTTTTATTTTTATCTTTTACAAAAAGAACTTTTTTTTCACAAAATTTCGTGAAAACTTACCTTATTATGTCCCAAACACGCTGTAATTTTTTTGATTTCAAATATTTATTTTTTCACCTTATTTTTAACTTAATATCGAAAAAGCACCCTAATTTTCGATCGAAAAATCTCCCGTCAAAATATCTGCTTTTTTAAAAAAGTTTGTGAGTTTTTGTTCCTTGAAGTCTCTACTTTCTGATGGTGTATAAAATATATACATTACTATGGTAAATTTTCTCAGAAAATGCGAAAAACTAAACTATAATTAACAACCAAATAAGTTAATAAAGTTAATATTTAATAAGAGATCTACAATATTTTGAGAAAGTTGTAGACTCAGACTAATAGAATAAGATAGACGGAGCGTGTAGAACTCGCGCGTGAAGCCGCCAAAAGTCATACTAAATAGCAATGTCATACGTTTTCGTTTTCGCGCGCAGTCGATTTGAGCCGCTAGTGAGTACGCACGTCTAGACACGTTTTGACAAAATATTATTATAATGCCGTATTGTGTAGTAAAACGTTGTAAAAATACTTCAGAGCGACTCAAATCGACTGCGCGCGAAAACGAAAACGTATGACATTGCTGTTTAGTATGACTTTTGGCGGCTTCACGTGCGAGTTCTACACGCTCCGTCTATCTTATTCTATTAGTCTGAGGTTGTAGAATATTCTTTAAAGTATTTGCTTAGATGCCTATTTATTGCTACTAGACTGTCACTCAGTTGTCGAAATTCGACCGCAGCTCTACCCCGTTGTCTTGAAGTTTTTTACTCGTATTTGTCAACATTAGTTATATTATATTATATTTTTATATGCAGGTACACAGTAGGTACGCATATTAAAAATTAAAAAAAAAGTTATCTGCATGCCGAGAAAAAAAATGTACACCCGCAGTTCTAACCTTAGAATGGCGGGTGTACATTCTTAATTATATAACATTTTATCCAAGAACGTAAATTGAATTTCATTTAAAGGTTTACTAAGGTACCTATACTGCAGGTACACATATTTAAGAAAAAAAAAACATTTATAATATGCATCTCCTGTTAAATGCACACCCGCAGTCCTAACGTTAGGATGGCGGGTGTACATATTGTGCTATAATTATCTTTTTATCAAAAGAAGTACACCGGATTTCATTAAGGGTACACTGCAGGTACTATCTTTGTGTAGAAGAGCAGTTCAATTCTATGATGTACACCCGTGGTCCTAACGCACATCAAATCTCTCTTCATCATCATATCAACCCATAAATGTCCCACTGCTGGGCATGGCTCTCCCCTATACACTTGCAGGGATATTAGCCTACTACACCACGCTGGCCAGACGGATTGGTATAGGGTTTTATTTCGAAAGACTCTTAAGACACCCTTGGGATAGAAAGGGGTGGTGACATTTTGTATTTTAATCAGTCACCACACGGAATCTCCCTTAGGAATACACAATTACCTCTCGTCACAAAGAAGTAATTGAACCTATTTTTTTTCTACTAGGCCCATTTAGAACAAAAATTCCGCTGGGGCAACGTCCTGGCGGAATCAGTTTTTGCTCAATATTACTTAATAACTTCCCAATGGCTGGATACACGATTAGGTACTTACCATACACAATTACACGACGTCATACACTGAAGATCTGTATATTTCAAATTACGAAATTCGAACTTTTTCCGCTGGGGCAACGCACACAACGGTTTACCTAGGTACCTACCTACGTTTAACCTAATGCATTTTAAAACGGGGTTTGACGCAATTGGTGCACTTCTCAGCTTGTACCTACACCATGCTCAAATGGTGAACTTGGCAACTAGTGCACTTCGCAAAAGAACTTTTGAAAAATAAAAGAATCTTTGGTTACTACCTACTTTAAAGGCATTTGTAGATTGAATTAAAGAAAATTACAGAACCAGATTTTTTCTTTGTTATTTTTTCTATATCTCTTCATACTAATCTTAAAAAGTGCTCCTTTTGCCGAAGTGTTACCATATAAGAGGTTCTAAGTTCAAGTTTCAAACCCTTAAACGCACACCATTTTATGCGCGCTACATCAGTTTTACTTCAGGACCTAGGTACGTCGCGACCTAGGTCCCGTAGACTGCAGTAATTGATCAGATAGGTAGGACCTACGCGTTGTATCCGATCAAAGCGGGCAATACGGTTTAGCTAAGAGCAAACAGCTTTGCGCAGTCAATTCACTAGAGGCTTGCAGCACTATTAGGTCGATGAGACTAGTATTCTGACGGCATTCTCAGATTTGTCCTTTCTTGCAGACCAACCATACCTACCACCATATTACCAGCGCATACCTTTTGTCAATATAGAACCATACCACATTCTGCACAGCCTGAGACATTGCTCACGTATCAGACGTTATTGTACCAGTTACATTACCATTACCTTACCGATCAGAAAACCTTACCTCTGAAAACCTTTACCTTTCCAATCGGAAAACCTTACCTCTGAAAAACCTTTACCTTACCAATCAGAAAACCTTACCTCTGAAAAACCTTACCATCTGATAACCTTACCCAAACTTTAGTACCTTCGAAAAACCTTACCAAACCTGTACCTTTTAATAACCTTTACCTGTAACATCGCAAATAGATTACTAGACCATCTAATCTAAGCTACTTATGATCTAACTTACAAATTTCATGTCTAAAACTAAAATGACCTGTGTTCACAGATCTAAACAAAAGGTTTAAGGCATGCCTTAAACCAATTGTTTTCACAAAGCGAAGTTTCAAACCTACCTTGGGCATCACCGACCGCACCACCTTCACCACTGCCAGTAATATTTCCGTCACCAGTCGTAGAGCCATCAAAGCCTGAAAGAATGAAATTTATTAATACAAGATAAGTAATTAGCGTGGCTTAAATTTGATTAAAATGAAGCTCACCAGTCATTTCCATGTTAGAGTCGTCTTCGCCAAAATTGGTTTCATCATTATTAGCCCCATCATCGTCATCGTCCCACATACTTTCATTTACAAATTCTGGTTCCATTTTGGGTGCTACGGCATTATTTTCATCTTCGTCGGGTATCGTAACAAATTCGTCTTTAGCAGATCCTGATGGACCTGCTTCTAATGGGTCTACACATTTCCGTTTCGCTGGTCCACTTTGTGAAGATGACGAATTATTCGAAGCTATTGAAGGTCTATTTGGTCTCTTAACTGCTATTGGAGTTGAGGAGGGCTTAGAATCTAAATCAGTCTCTAACTTAGTCATAACAGATTGCCGTTGTTGTGACGACCTCGGGCCAGGCCTTGAGGTCGGCTTTGGTTTGGATGGCGTGGAACTTTCTTCATTTTGATTTCCGGTTAAACCTTTCACTTGAAGTTGTTCCGCGGTACTAATAAACGATGCTAACTCTTCTTGCTTAACATTAACTTCACCTTGATACATAAACTGTAACAAGTCCCTTAACGCCGAATGACTAACATCTTTCAAAAATACTGAAACAAGAACGAGCATATTAAAAAAAAGAAAAATACAAGATTACAATTAATGTCGGCACAACAAATCTTCCAAAACTTACCTATAGGATGTTGAGTGGGGTTCATTTTGAACATTTCTTGAAAATAGGGTGAACATACTGATAAAACTAATTTGTGGGCTTGGAGTAATCTGCCTTCGGCAGCCAAAGTTACATCTACTAAATCTCCACGCGACAGCAGGCCATGAAAGCCCGCTGACATATTTGCGTGGAAATTGTTCCAACATAATGAAAACTGTTCGTCCGACGCCATGATGGCGGCGACCCCCAAAGGAACCTGAAACAAGTGATGAAATACTTAACACATTGAAACAATCCGAATATACGCTACACACTACCCGCCAAGATAATTGAACAATCTACAAACAAAAGGCAAATTTCAATATTTACCTATCCTAAAACTTTGTACTTTATAATTCCGACATTAGAAACATTTGAATAAAAAAAATAACTTTGTTTCTAATACTGCGTTATAGTTCCCACTTTACATCCCACGTCCACCCGGTTTGAGCGCAGTTCACGGTATGATGACGCAAAAGGACGGTAAACTGTGTCGTCACAACGCAAGCATTTGCACGATGAATTGCACGAAGCATGCATTCTCCATTTTAGACTAAAATACCTAATAAAATCAAATAAAAACCATGGAAAAATATTGTGCTTTAATTTGCACACTACAAGTATAAACATGAAATTTAAATTTAATAATTTTTGGCTTTACAGACAAATCATAACAATAAACCGGTAAAATAAGATGGTGTAGTCGGACGACGCAATGTTCATACTGCCGAAAAGCGCAAAATAAAAATAGTACCTACCTAGTGTGGTGCTCACAACTTGGAAGTTGGGTTTATTAAATATAATTTTAACAAAAAAAAACCGACTTCAGTACGGAAAGTTGCAGAATTTCAAAAACCTTTAAAACGGCTTGTGATATATCACTACATAGTATAAAACAAAGTCGCCTTTTCTGTCCCTATAACCCTATGTGCGCTTAAATCTTTAAAACTACGCAACGGATTTTGATGCGGTTTTTTCCAATAGATAGAGTGATTCAAGAGGAAGGTTTATATGTATAATACATGCATCATATACTAAGGCAACATTGCTAATTTTAGAGTTTTCTAACGTGATGTCGTAAATTAACCTATTTTTTTGGGCTTATTTAGCAATTTAGCAAAAACGCTGCCTAAACCCTACGAGTTAGATCAAATTAATTTACTACAGTATTGTACACCATAAAAAGGTCTACAAAAAAGTCCGCGATGGTATATGTTTATCTTTTAGGGATAACCCACATTAACCATTTTTATTGTTTACTTTTTACGTGAAAAAATGGCTTATTTACGAAGCTATTTTAAGCAATACGGCATTAATCCTTATCGAATTAAGTACCTTAAATACAGTGTGCAATTAATATAGATCAATATGGTTCCTTACAGCATGTAAATTAAACAAATATTTTCGGAGATATTACAAATTTAAAATTTGCGTTAAAAAGTAAATAAGTAAAAATGTGTAATGTAATAAAAATTGTATGAATTTAGATATTCCAAAGATAGTAGGAAATCTTCATAGTAAGTAGGTATAGGGAAAGAGGAATTGTTTTACTCCAAATTTAATGCGTGCAGGCCAAGGGCAGTAATGAATGAATCAAAAATACTGGATCGATTTTAATCATGTTTTCATTGAGTGACATAGGCATATATATTTTATGCCCGTGCAAAGTCGGAGCGGGCCGCTATGTTTTTATATACAACGTTCATAGTTTTTCTGTAGTGTATTTAATTTAGTATCAGCATTGCACCCGTGCGAAGCCGGGGCGGGTCGCTAGTTAATAATAAATGTAGTTCACTAAGCACTGTGTCTCTCTAGCTGTGTGGCACGCCCACAGCAAGGAGTTTGTACCTACAATATTATCTCCTTGGCTATACTTACCGATTACAATTATACTCTATGGTCCGATATACCGGTGACGGGAAAGGTCACGGTGGGAGCGGTGCAACTGCTTACTGATCATATAATAGTTTATTCTAAAAACCCAACTTCTAAGTTGTGAATACCACATTGGCGACGAGAATAAGCGCAGTAAGTAAATTATCGCTCAAAATAATGTTCCTGCTTACGGAAATTGGTCAACTAAAAAAAAAAAATTTTTCACAATAATGAAACAAAAGAAAATGCTATACCTACGTGTAACATGGAAACAATTATTTTTTGCAAATTTGTTTCTGTGATATATTATCAATAAATGTAGTGCGCTAAGCACTGTGACATTTCTCTCTACATAGTGGTACACCAACAGCAAGGAGTTTGTACTTGTGATATATTATCAATAAATGTAGTGCGCTAAGCACTGTGACATTTCTCTCTCTACATAGTGGTACGCCAACAGCAAGGAGTTTGTACTTACACTATAAACTCCTTGGCTATAGTTACCGATTATAATTATACTCTGTGGTCAGATACAGTCAGATATATCGGTGACGGGAAAGGTCACGGTGAGAGCGGTGCAACTGCTTACTGATTATAATATTATAAGTAGTTTTATTCGGAATCTGGGTGTTTAAGGAGGAAGCTGTACTAAAACAAAAAAGAAAAAAAATAGTACCTATAAAGCCTATTGTAGTGTATGCGCTAAAGCATACATACGCTGTCTCGTGTGTACCTGTATTGGCTGTATTGGTTAACTAAACGTCACTGTGACAGTTGCACAAAAGCGCGGCAAAGGGTAAGCCACGGGCGGGTATGTGAACTGGGTGAGTGAGCTTTAAAACCGATTACCAAGTACAGGGCATTGTCGAGCCAGTGTGATAACGCGAGTAAACAACAAACACTACAAGTGGCGACGAGGTAAAGGTAATATATTTTACAAAAATCACAAGGAAGGGAAACACCCGATGTTGGTAAGTTGGTTGGTACCTACGTGCAATGGAGGTTAGTTACAAAAAATATTTCCGTGAAAATTAATCAAAGTACTGTTTTGTATCTACATTACTAATATTTTGTAATGATCTATTTAGTAAAATATGATAGATTTAACAAATTAATTACTTTACTATGTAGGTACTTAGGTACTTAGTTGACAATCTATTTTACTGTTTAATATCCAGCTGTTACGCATCTGTCCTAACACTTATCAACTTTAGATTAACAAAAACTCATAATATGTAGGTTATTAAAATCATTGTAAAGTTATAACCTATGTAAACATAAGGAATTACATGATGATATATTATATTAGGTACCTATCTACTTTTGTATCATTGGGCCCAATTATTGTCCTGACTAGCCAGAAAACATTCAGGACTCCGAAATGATCTTAACTCACACATACATATACTTATAGAAATAGCTGTCTTGTGTTGTTAGTAGATGTTCCTAGATACATTTATGAACTTATAAACTTTGTGTTATTTCCATAGCTGCAGTAAGGCTGCAACTTAATGTAATTATAATTATAATATAAAATGATTGATGACAGAAAAGTCACAGTATTAAGTTAATTCATAAAAATAGCAGCCTGGAACAGACCACTCTAAGCTATAGCTGTTTACAAATTGTATTAATTTTGTATCAATTTATGCATGGTTTAAAACATGTTGTATATAATATTATATATATATGTGATGTATTCAATCACATTTATGCACACAAAACAAACAGTAACATCACACATAGTAACAATTTAATGGATAGAAGCTGAGGTCAGCTTAGAGTTGAGTTCTCTAATAGCGGGCCTCACATGGGACATAGAAATAGAATAAAGATATGCATTATATGAAGCGTACAACTATTGAGGGGAAGGTAATGAAAGGATCTTTGGATAATCATGTAAATAATTACAATGAATTATTTATTTAAAACTTATTATATACAAGAATTGATGTTTAAAGGCGGACTTTATGCCATAAGTATGCTCTACCAACCAGTTCATTATTTATTATTTTATTTTATTGGCTCACCAAAAATTGTTAACACTGTTGAGATAATAAAAAAAAAAAAAAAAAACTTACAAATAACTTAGTCTAGTGTCACAGTTTCTTGCTGGTGAGCACCACATGGGCAATAAGTTCAACAATGGTGTGTAAGCTAACAACTAATATATACTTATATAAACTATTTATAAGTTCAAGGTGGTGCAGAGATATTACAAAGTAGGTGCATATAAAATAATTTTCTAGAGATAATAAAATGTAGGAAAGACAATATATATAACATAATATGATACTAATACTTAGGTAATTTATGTTTCCAATATACCTAAATAATTGTTAGAAACTTGTTTGGTGACATTGCTAACATTATTGTTTTTTTCCTATTGTTATTATAGTACTGAATGTTTCTTATACCACAATAAATAAATAAATAATTATTATTGTGGTTTAGGTACAGAAAACTAACATAATCATGCAAAATAAAGATACATAGGAGAAGACTGTAGCTATTTAGAAAATATATAGATTAATTGCGCTGTGTACCAAACAGTATATTATAAGGAAAAACAAAGATACATTTGGTTTCTTTGAAACATGACTGCATACATTATAGGTGAAATAAAAGTAAAAGTGTCAATGAAGTAAAGATTAAATTGCTTACTACCTATATACCTACTTGCTAAAATTATTAATCACCAATTTAAGTTATTGAACTGGAATTGAATTATATAAATTGGAACTGAATTAATATACTTGATGATAATAAAATCTGTCTAATAAATAAATTATTTATTTGAAAGTTAACATTTAACAATACCAAACTGTAGCAGTTGTCAGTGGTAGTGTTTAATTCATTTGTTAATAGAGCCATATGTGCATTTCTCTAAGATTGATTATTGGGTGGGTTATTACTTTTTAAACATAGACACAGAATACTTAATAGTTTAAGTACAGAAGGTTTACTTAGCAAAACCATTTAAATAAATAGCAACTTTGCTCCCACACAATAGAGCACAATTCAGCTCCCCGGGCTAACTAACTTACATTTTTATTCACCTACAAGTTGCCTCTCTTTCTAACGCGTATTTCTTATTTCTGATGACATTAGGGTTGTCACTTAGAGATCAATTTTGATCTGAAGTACCTGTTTGGTTTAGACACTTACTTTTGTAAACAAGTGACTTTTCAAATAAATCTGGCATGTAGGGTTAGAATGTATGAACTTAGTATTATTAGTAAGTAGATCAGATCACCTATCCTAAGAAATAGGCACAGGAACAGCATGTGGCATGCTATAAATATCTATAAAGTGTAAGTGTAAACTATCTTGGTTTGGTGTTAAATAAAGGACTGACACAAATGATACCAGACACTTGGTCTCCATCATTTATTTTCGGGTAGGTATATAGATGCCGGACTAGCGCGCGTACACTGGTGCCGTCAACAGAGGCTAAGTGGCTTTATTTTAATTATCACTAGCTTATCTTTCTTTATAATATTATTGACTACGTAAAACCAGAAATACCTGTAGATAATGTTTTTTTAATAATGTCGTGTAAAAAAAAAAAAAACGTAAGGTTATAATCCTTGTCATTATTTAAGCAGCCGAATACTATAGTACCTATATATCTTAAAAAAAGTAATGACCAAGTGGTGCTGCACGGCGCGCGGCAGCGCTGTAGTGTGCGTAAAGAAGGTACCTACGCAGGTTCTTTGAAAATAAATTGCCTTGATTTTAAATTAGATTTGTTAGTATAATCGACTTAATTGTGAAAAATAGTGTAAAGGCTTTTGTTTTGCCTAATAAAATTATTCGGCCATGCAACAAAAACATGTAGGTAGGGAGGGTTGACTACCGTCATTAAATTGGAAAACAGTCGGGAAGCTCAAATGAATGCCAGGGTTGACTACCGCCATTAAATTGGAAAACAGTCGGGCAGTTCAAATGAATGCCAGGGTTGACTACCACCATTAAATTGGAAAACAGTCGGGCAGTTCAAATGAATGCCAGGGTTGACTACCGCCATTAAATTGGAAAACAGTCGGGCAGTTAAAATGAATGCCAGGGTTGACTACCGCCATTAAATTGGAAAACAGTCGGGCAGTTCAAATGAATGCCAGGGTTGACTACCGCCATTAAATTGGAAAACAGTCGGGCAGTTCAAATGAATGCCAGGGTTGACTACCGCCATTAAATTGGAAAACAGTCGGGCAGTTCAAATGAATGCCAGGGTTGACTACCGCCATTAAATTGGAAAACAGTCGGGCAGTTCAAATGAGTGACAGGGTTGACTACCGCCATTAAATTGGAAAACAGTCGGGCAGTTCAAATGAATGCCAGGGTTGACTACCGCCATTAAATTGAGAACAGTCGGGCAGAATTATCTGGTAAGTAGCTTGTTATTGTTAAAATTACCTATTAAATAATAATAATATTTTTTATTGTTCTCTCTCACATAGACATTACAGAAAATTTAAGAAGTAGAATATTTTAGAACACCAAAGGTCATTCCGACTCTGGAAGGGCCAAATTTAGATGGTGACGTCTTCCATTGGCTACAAATGAGAAAGAAAAAGATAACCGTGGAAAAAGTAGCGTGTTAATTAGTTTTAACCCAGTTTAAGACCGCGTGGACTAGTTCACCCGCGTGGCAGTCGAGGTAGATCTTAACAAAAGAGTTACAGAATTATATATAATCTAGACTCAGGGTAGGTTCCTTTGATAAAGGGTTCGTTGAGACCGGGCTAAGTGATATTCACACATATTCGCACACACTTAATTGGCAAGGCGACTCACAGGTCAAAAAAAAAAAATGGTTATGTGCGTCGGTCAGTCGAGTCGTATTGTTTAATTGAATACATAACCAAAAAGCAAGAGTTGAAGCGTGTGTGTTTTCCACGTGTCATTGCAGTTGTGTCAATCAAGCCTAACAACACTAGACACAATGAAGGAATCAAAATCGTGATCTGTTAGATTAAAAATAAACTGCTGTACTACTCAACAATATAATATTACAGCCATTAGGGATATTTAGTTTATTTAACTTAAGCCACCAGAGCGGAAGCAGTGCTTGATTCATACTTCCAGTTAGGTGGGAGCACGCTCTTTGTCTTGTAGTAGCGGGCTAGCCTGTGAATTCTGGACTCGACGAGAATCAGTCTAAATTTGCTGTCCTTGTCTTTCCTGTTGCGTTCCAAGTGCTTCCTCATAGCTACAGCTTACTTGATCAGGTAGTAGAGATCCTCAGGTAGGTCAGGGGAAACTCATGGAGGATCACATGGCTCAGAACAAGTGTTGAGAATAAAAATTATGTTCATCTACAAAGAGAAAATGGATAAAGAAAAAGACCTGGTACAAGAAAGAGGCTAAATAAGAAGATTGCAAGACTATTATAAACGAAGAAGACATCTATGGATTGTTAAGTCTAATACTTTTATTTACTAATATTAACAATAGGTTAAGTACAACAATTAGATTTTTAAATGAAAATATTTGCACTATTTATCAAATTAGAGAAACAAACACCTAATTAATAATATGTTATTTTGGTACTGTACAACCTGACTGGCCAGTTGGTCTGCTGGTTGGCGACCGCGACTGCTGGGCCAGCAGTTCTGTGTCTGAAATTTATTTGTCTGTGATGTGTGATTGGAGGTGATTAGGGGTTTGCTTCATTTGGAGTTGAATGGCCGTGTATGGGTGGTCCCTGGTTATCGTCATTATTACTTTGTGTGATAATGTGCTAACCACATGTTGAATAATATCATAATTATTATTTAGTATACCAGTCTTGTTTGTTCTTATTTTAAAACAAGGGAGGGATGTAGTGTATGCGCTAAAGCATACATACGCTGTCTCGTGTGTACCTGTATTGGCTGTATTGGTTAACTAAACGTCACTGTGACAGTTGCACAAAAGCGCGGCAAAGGGTAAGCCACGGGCGGGTATGTGAACTGGGTGAGTGAGCTTTAAAACCGATTACCAAGTACAGGGCATTGTCGAGCCAGTGTGATAACGCGAGTAAACAACAAACACTACACCTATACAATGTTTGACAAGTCCTCTGCCGGGTATTCAGGCAGACAGTTATAAATTATTGTTGACCAACTCTGTTAGCAAATAATGTTACCTATGAATCTATCGAAATATATCAGTAATTCAAGTAGGTAGGTAATCAAATGTTCCACGATAATTAAGTATCGTTATTATTACCAGTTTAACAAAGTACCACTTCAATGTATTTGAAGTTATAATAATATTATATATTGTTGTTAAAACTAAGATCAAGTAATCATTGTTCCACGATCATTGCGTATCGTTATCAAGAGTTTTAACAAAGTACCACTTCAGTGTATTTGAAGTAATATAATATATAGATATTATAATGTTGTTAAACTAAGATCACGTGATCAATGTTCCACGATCATTGCGTATCGTTATTAAGAGTTTTAACAAAGTACCACTTCAGTGTATTTGAAGTTATATAATATATACAATGTTGTTAAAACTATGATCAAGACGTGATCAAATGTTCCACGATCATTGCGTGTCGTTACTTAGAGTTTTAACAAAGTAGATACCACTTCAATGTATTTGAAGTTACTTATACAATAATGTATATTATTGTTCCTGTTAAAACAAAACAAATGCTAATGTACCTATTAAGGCCAAATAAAATAAAATACTTTGCACTGTCTATCGTAAACTGTCTTTATTACAATAAAGTCAAGCATAAAATTTAAATTGTAATAATAATGAAAAAAAAAGTAATAACAATAATTACAAAATTTGTTTTAAGTGTATACCGATTTAATACTAGTGGCTTATTAGTTCAAATGTTACCACCCCATTTACCGTGCACAGTGTGCTTTGGGTTTGTTTCCCACATAGACGAAATTTAAGTATTTCCCAAAGAACTATTTAACATAATAAAAAAACAAATATAGAGTCCTCCTCATTATTACAGAAGGCCCAATTACACATCCCAACACTGGAACCATTAGATTGTGATGGTGAACCAACATCCATAAGCTTCCGTGGCCGAAATGGAAACGTGCCTTAGAGATATTCCTACTTTATACATCAAGCACTGATGACAAAAAAAAAAAAAAAAAAAAGTGCTATGTTAATACACTTTGGAGGTATGGGACTACAAGACATATATTTCAATATACCCGGAGCTTACATGACCGATATCTCGACTGACGAAAAATTTGAAAAGTTTTTTATTCGTTTGAGACGGCAATCCTTAAAATGTAATTATGCTAAAAAAAAGAAAACAGAAAAATATAGTTTAACTAAGTAAATTGAGAAAGAATATTTTGTTACTTGGGACACGGCAACGATAGAAAACATAAACAAACTCCCTAGAAACCGTAGAACGACAGTTAAACAATTTCCATGATAGACAGAGCACAAATTCAACAGTTTAATAAAATAGACATACAACAAAAATATATAAAAAAAGGAGTTGATGATTGTACCCAAAGTGGCAGTAAAATTCACAAAAGTGATAGTTGTCCCTGCCCTGCAATGAAAGCCATTTGCAAAAAATTATAGTTTTAAAGGCCATTTCTACAAATATTGTAGAACAAGGGCAAATTAAAAAAAAAAAAATGCTCATTGATTCTGATATTAGAACTAAAATTAAAGAGGATACAACTTGGGAGCACATGAAGAAATGTCAAGTTGTAGCCTACAACCAACAAACGTCTTTAGACAAAACGGTTTTGGCGTATGGTGTCATACACACACTAAAAGTGTTAGGCTCATTTGATACACAAATAAAAGTCTGTTCCAAATCATTGACAATAACATTTTATGTCATAGAAAATGGTTCGAAGAACCTTTAAAAAAAAAAAAAAAAACTGCTATTGCCTTTAATGTACTAAAACTACGCTTGTAAGTCAATACCATTGAACATTCTCAATTTAAGAAATTCAAAGATCAATTTAAGAAATTAGAATACACTATGACAAAATAGTTCCAATAGTTTGTCAACCTTAACAAAACATATTCGGCAATTGCTTAAAAAGAAATGCCAAAATCTCGCGATTTAGGAAAAAAAGAACGTTTATTGGCACTTGTAACGAGTGATCAATTAAAACATGTTTTTAAGATTCCTAATCTTGGGTACTATGACCCAAAAGATTGTACTTAAGTAATCGCCGGTGCAAGTCCTGTAAGGTTAAGAGTTTGACAGGCAGAAAAAGAGGCGCTTAAGTGTTGGCAATCGAATATGTATTTATTTAGTAAAAATATTGAGCTCGTTACCGATCATAAACCCCTGGAGATCATATTAGGCTATAGATCTAAATCTTGTACACGAATCGAGCAATGGGTTTTCAATTACAAGCACATGGCTATAAAGTAATTTATAATACTGGAAAAACAAATATAGCAGATCCCATATCCCATCAGTGTTCGAGTACCAACACTGAAATAAGGTAATGAACATCATGTTAACCAGATTGTTCAAAACGCTAAACCCATAGCATTTTCTCTTAAGTCGATTATTGAAGTATCTCATGATGATGATGAGTTTAAGCTAGCCAAAGATGCTTTAATGAATATTGTTTAGAGTGATTCAATTAATCATTAAACATTATTTCATCATAAACTCTGGCTACATGGTGGCATATTGTTCAGAGGAAACAAAATAATAAATCAAGGAAGCAAGTTTTAGCAGCAGCAGCCCATGAAGGCTATCCATGTATAGTACCAATGAAAAGGCGTGAACTACCTTCAAAAGCCTGGATGGATACAGCTGTTAATTTTTTAGGCCCATTGCCCAGTGGAGATTATCTGTTAGTAATTATAGGTTATTACAGTAGACATAGAGAAACGAAGTAAAATAATGAAATCTATTTCTGTACAAGACAGACTATAAGTAAAAAAATAAATTACTAAACTTGGCTCGAACTGGTAATGCTGCTAGTATAACAGCCGATAATGAGAGACAATTGCATAGTCAGAAATTTGAAACATTCTGTGCTAAACAAGAAATATCTCTTTTTAATACGATCCCTTACTGGCCTCAATAAAATGGAGAAGTCGAAAAGGCAAACCAGGGATATCCTGAAACTACTGATAACCGTCAATGTAAAAAAATCTGATTGGAAAGACGATTTGTTGAAAATCTAGTAATGTTTGTACTATTAAGTATTCTGTGGTAATGTATAACAGTAACACGCATTCCTCCATAGGAAAATCCCCATCAGAGTTATTCTATGGAAGACAATTTAGAGATAAATTACCTTTTTTAACAGACCCGGAAAATTATTACACTGATTTAGAAATTAGAGATAAAAACAAAGATAAAAAAGAAAAAGCAAATCATATAAAGATAAGAAACGTAAAGCTACAGGCAGATAATTAGAAATTGATGAGAAAGTATACGTGAAGAATTAAAGAAAGAAAATAAACTAGCTTCAGGATTCGATATAAATACCTCATACCGTTTTTAATGCTGAAGGACACACACACATATATATATATATATATATATATATATATAAATAATAATGAAACTGATCAGTTATAAAAAAGGAATATTGTACACCTGAAGAAAAAAGAAGGTCAATGGACATTTGTCAATAATGATGAAAAGATAAATGATGAAGAGTCTGAGAAATAAGTTTAGCTTAACTATAAAATATTATTTTGTTTGTTTCTGAATGGATAGAAAACTCTTTATTGTTCATCACAACATATATGATACAGATCTTATTTCACCTATTATTGTACAATGAGGCTTATCGCTAAAAGCAATTAAACAAGGAAGAGATGTGATATATTATCAATAAATGTAGTGCGCTAAGCACTGTGACATTTCTCTCTACATAGTGGTACGCCAACAGCAAGGAGTTTGTACTTACACTATAAACTCCTTGGCTATAGTTACCGATTATAATTATACTCTGTGGTCAGATGTCAGATATATCCGTGACGGGAAAGGTCACGGTGAGAGCGGTGCAACTGCTTACTGATTATAATATTATAGTTTTATTCAATAAACCCAACTTCTAAGTTGTGAACACCACAAAGTTGAAACAAAAGAAAAGGCTTTACCAACGTATAACATGAAAACAATTAAACTTTGCAAAATTGTTTCTATAAAACAAATAATTTAATAAAATACATCGGTTACATACCTATACGTGATACCTACGTGTGGTTGTGGGTTTGATCCCTACATGTGACAAATCCCGAATCTGGGTGTTTAAGGAGGAAGCTGTACTAAAACAAAAAAGAAAAAAAATAGTACCTATAAAGCCTATACAATGTTTGACAAGTCCTCTGCCGGGTATTCAGGCAGACAGTTATAAATTATTGTTGACCAACTCTGTTAGCAAATAATGTTACAGTATGAATCTATCGAAATATATCAGTAATTCAAGTAGGTAATCAAATGTTCCACGATAATTAAGTATCGTTATTATTACCAGTTTAACAAAGTACCACTTCAATGTATTTGAAGTTATATAATATATTGATATTATAATGTTGTTAAACTAAGATCAAATGATCAAATGTTCCACGATCATTGCGTATCGTTATTAAGAGTTTCAACAAAGTACCACTTCAGTGTATTTGAAGTTATATAATATATAGATATTATAATGTTGTTAAACTAAGATCAAATGATCAAATGTTCCACGATCATTGCGTATCGTTATTAAGAGTTTTAACAAAGTACCACTTCAGTGTATTTGAAGTTATATAATATATACAATGTTGTTAAAACTAAGATCAAGACGTGATCTCAAACAGTACAGACGTAGCTGAAACGTTTAATAACTTTTTTATTGACATACCAGTAAAAACTACTAGCGCCTTAGATTCATGTCCAGTCAAAGCTGAAACCTTGGTTAGGCGGAGTGTGAAAGAGTGTGACGTCCTATTTAGTTTTCAATATATAAACCCCAATGACATAATGAAAGTGTTTAAGTCGCTCAATTCAAAAAAAACTGCTGACTTATGGGGAATTTCTGTTAAGTTAGTACAAAATATTATTTTTAATATAGCTCCACATCTAGCTGCAATTTTTAATAGATGCGTTGATGCAGGTGTGTTTCCCAATTTAATGAAGCACAGCAAGGTGATACCATTATTTAAAAACGGATCTAAAAGCGACCCTAGTAATTTTAGACCTATATCGATATTGCCGTCACTTAGCAAAATTTTTGAGAAAATAATACTGCAGCAATTAGAGAGTCACTTCAATTATAATAATCTATTACACAATGAGCAATATGGTTTCACAAAGGGTCGCTCTACTATAGACGCAGGTGTTACACTATTAAAGCATATATTTAACGCCTGGGAAAATTCGATGGATGCGATTGGTGTCTTCTGCGATCTGTCAAAAGCATTTGACTGCGTTGAACACAATACGCTTCTGCGAAAGCTTAGCCATTACGGCATTAGGGACGATGCACTTAATCTTATTGCCGCCTACCTTAGTGAGAGAGTGCAATTCGTTAATATAAATGGAAATAGGTCTTCGGGATTACCTGTAGCAATGGGCGTCCCCCAAGGCTCAATTCTAGGGCCTTTTCTCTTTCTAGTTTACATAAATGATTTGCCTTTCTTTGTACAGGATTTCTGCGACATAGTGCTATTTGCAGATGACACCTCTCTAATATTTAAAGTAGACCGTAAAGAAACCAACTTTGATGCTGTAAATGGTTCGCTCGCGGAAGTCCTGGACTGGTTTACTACGAACAATTTATTGCTGAATTCTAAGAAAACTAAATGCATTAAATTTACAATGCCAAACGTAAGAGGTACTAGCACAAATCTTATCATTAATAATGAAACACTTTCGCTTGTTGAGTCAACAGTTTTCTTGGGATTAACTTTAGATCGTAAACTACAGTGGGGCGCCCAAATATCGTGTCTCGCGGGAAAACTCAGTTCTGCTGCTTTCACTGTTAGTAAGGTTAGGCAACTTACTGATGTCGAAACCGCAAGGCTTGTTTATTTTAGTTATTTTCACAGCGTCATGTCCTATGGCATATTGCTATGGGGTAAGGCTGCTGACATTGAAACCATATTCATTATTCAGAAGCGAGCTATACGCTCAATTTACAATTTAGGTTCACGTGTTTCCCTGAGAGAACGATTCAAAGAAATAGGTATTCTAACAGTTGCATCTCAATATATATTTGCAAATATAATGTTCATTAAACAAAATATACATCTTTATTCGAAAAACAGCGATATTCATGCTATTAATACTAGAAATAAACACAAGTTAGTTGGTACGTATCATCGTTTACACAAAGTCCATAACTCGTTTGCGGGGCTCGGGGTACGTTTTTATAACAAACTGCCCAATGAAATAATGAATTTACCTTTACAGAAATTTAAACAAACTGTCAAGAGTCATTTTTTAGGAAAGGGATACTATACTATTAATGAATTCTTAAGCGATAAAACGTCATGGGGAAAAGTTGCTAATTGATTGTAGGATTAATATTGTAATTATTAAATTTAAGTGATCATTGTCAATAGAGGTGTTTCGTGATCTTACTATTTTGTTTCTTTTATTGATTTCATGTCAACCTTGGCATGATTCTCTTTCAAATTTAAAATATAGTTTATGTAATTTCACTTAGTGTACAATGTGATCACCTTATGCTTTTATATGTACAAAAAGAGACGATGCCTCATTACCATACTGATAGATACTAAATTGTGATTGTGATACGTTGTTTACTTTAATCTCTTAATTTTAATTTTCTTTTTTTTGGTATGGTGTGTTGGTTTCGAACCTTTTTGGTACCCTCTTCAAATTGTAACTCATACGAAATTGTAAATATTATACCTTGGCGATTAAAAAGAGTAGCCAGAGTTTCTTGCCAATTCTTCTCTAGGCCCTACCCATGTCAGCGAATTGGCCGTAGGAAAAAATATGCTGACTTTTGTTTATTTTGACGTTCATAAGTATCATGTATTTGATCTAAATGAATAAATGACTTTGAGTTTGAGTTTGATCAAATGTTCCACGATCATTGCGTGTCGTTACTTAGAGTTTTAACAAAGCAGATACCACTTCAATGTATTTGAAGTTACTTATACAATAATGTATATTATTGTTCCTGTTAAAACAAAACAAATGCTAATGAACCTATTAAGGCCAAATAAAATAAAATACTTTGCACTGTCTATCGTAAACTGTCTTTATTACAATAAAGTCAAGCATAAAATTTAAATTGTAATAATAATGAAAAAAAAGTAATAACAATAATTACAAAATTTGTTTTAAGTGTATACCGATTTAATACTAGTGGCTTATTAGTTCAAATGTTACCACCCCATTTACCATGCACAGTGTGCTTTGGGTTTGTTTCCCACATAGACGAAATTTAAGTATTTCCCAAAGAACTATTTAACATAATAAAAAAAAAATATATAGAGTCCCTCCCCATTATTACAGAAGGCCCAATTACACATCCCAACACTGGAACCATTAGATTGTGATGGTGAACCAACATCCATAAGCTTCCGTGGCAGAAATGGAAACGTGCCTTAGAGATATACCTACTTCATACATCAAGCACTGATGACCAAAACAAAAAAAAAAGTGCAATGTTAATACACTTTGGAGGTATGGGACTACAAGACATATATTTCAATATACCCGGAGCTTACATGACCGATATCTCGACTGACGAAAAATTTGAAAAGTTTTTATTCGTTTGAGACGGCAATCCTTAAAATGTAATTATGCTAAAAAAAAAGAAAACAGAAAAATATAGTTTAACTAAGTAAATTGAGGAAGAATATTTTGTTACCCAAGTAACAAAATATTCTTCCTCAATTTACTTACACGGCAACGATAGAAAACATAAACAAACTCCCTAGAAACCGTAGAACGACAGTTAAACAATTTCCATGATAGACAGAGCACAAATTCAACAGTTTAATAAAATAGACATACAACAAAAATATATAAAAAAAGGAGTTGATGATTGTACCCAAAGTGGCAGTAAAATTCACAAAAGTGATAGTTGTCCCTGCCCTGCAATGAAAGCCATTTGCAAAAAATTATAGTTTTAAAGGCCATTTCTACAAATATTGTAGAACAAGGGCAAATTAAAAAAAAAAAAATGCTCATTGATTCTGATATTAGAACTAAAATTAAAGAGGATACAACTTGGGAGCACATGAAGAAATGTCAAGTTGTAGCCTACAACCAACAAAAGTCTTTAGACAAAACGGTTTTGGCGTATGGTGTCATACACACACTAAAAGTGTTAGGCTCATTTGATACACAAATAAAAGTCTGTTCCAAATCATTGACAATAACATTTTATGTCATAGAAAATGGTTCGAAGAACCTTTAAAAAAAAAAAAAAAAACTGCTATTGCCTTTAATGTACTAAAACTACGCTTGTAAGTCAATACCATTGAACATTCTCAATTTAAGAAATTCAAAGATCAATTTAAGAAATTAGAATACACTATGACAAAATAGTTCCAATAGTTTGTCAACCTTAACAAAACCTATTCGGCAATTGCTTAAAAAGAAATGCCAAAATCTCGCGATTTAGGAAAAAAAGAACGTTTATTGGCACTTGTAACGAGTGATCAATTAAAACATGTTTTTAAGATTCCTAATCTTGGGTACTATGACCCAAAAGATTGTACTTAAGTAATCGCCGGTGCAAGTCCTGTAAGGTTAAGAGTTTGACAGGCAGAAAAAGAGGCGCTTAAGTGTTGGCAATCGAATATGTATTTATTTAGTAAAAATATTGAGCTCGTTACCGATCATAAACCCCTGGAGATCATATTAGGCTATAGATCTAAATCTTGTACACGAATCGAGCAATGGGTTTTCAATTACAAGCACATGGCTATAAAGTAATTTATAATACTGGAAAAACAAATATAGCAGATCCCATATCCCATCAGTGTTCGAGTACCAACACTGAAATAAGGTAATGAACATCATGTTAACCAGATTGTTCAAAACGCTAAACCCATAGCATTTTCTCTTAAGTCGATTATTGAAGTATCTCATGATGATGATGAGTTTAAGCTAGCCAAAGATGCTTTAATGAATATTGTTTAGAGTGATTCAATTAATCATTAAACATTATTTCATCATAAACTCTGGCTACATGGTGGCATATTGTTCAGAGGAAACAAAATAATAAATCAAGGAAGCAAGTTTTAGCAGCAGCAGCCCATGAAGGCTATCCATGTATAGTACCAATGAAAAGGCGTGAACTACCTTCAAAAGGCTGGATGGATACAGCTGTTAATTTTTTAGGCCCATTGCCCAGTGGAGATTATCTGTTAGTAATTATAGGTTATTACAGTAGACATAGAGAAACGAAGTAAAATAATGAAATCTATTTCTGTACAAGACAGACTATAAGTAAAAAAATAAATTACTAAACTTGGCTCGAACTGGTAATGCTGCTAGTATAACAGCCGATAATGAGAGACAATTGCATAGTCAGAAATTTGAAACATTCTGTGCTAAACAAGAAATATCTCTTTTTAATACGATCCCTTACTGGCCTTAATAAAATGGAGAAGTCGAAAAGGCAAACCAGGGATATCCTGAAACTACTGATAACCGTCAATGTAAAAAAATCTGATTGGAAAGACGATTTGTTGAAAATCTAGTAATGTTTGTACTATTAAGTATTCTGTGGTAATGTATAACAGTAACACGCATTCCTCCATAGGAAAATCCCCATCAGAGTTATTCTATGGAAGACAATTTAGAGATAAATTATCTTTTTTAACAGACCCGGAAAATTATTACACTGATTTAGAAATTAGAGATAAAAACAAAGATAAAAAAGAAAAAGCAAATCATATAAAGATAAGAAACGTAAAGCTACAGGCAGATAATTAGAAATTGATGAGAAAGTATACGTGAAGAATTAAAGAAAGAAAATAAACTAGCTTCAGGATTCGATATAAATACCTCATACCGTTTTTAATGCTGAAGGACACACACACATATATATATATATATATATATATATATATAAATAATAATGAAACTGATCAGTTATAAAAAAGGAATATTGTACACCTGAAGAAAAAAGAAGGTCAATGGACATTTGTCAATAATGATGAAAAGATAAATGATGAAGAGTCTGAGAAATAAGTTTAGCTTAACTATAAAATATTATTTTGTTTGTTTCTGAATGGATAGAAAACTCTTTATTGTTCATCACAACATATATGATACAGATCTTATTTCACCTATTATTGTACAATGAGGCTTATCGCTAAAAGCAATTAAACAAGGAAGAGATGTGATATATTATCAATAAATGTAGTGCGCTAAGCACTGTGACATTTCTCTCTACATAGTGGTACGCCAACAGCAAGGAGTTTGTACTTACACTATAAACTCCTTGGCTATAGTTATCGATTATAATTATACTCTGTGGTCAGATGTCAGATATATCGGTGACAGGAAAGGTCACGGTGAGAGCGGTGCAACTGCTTACTGATTATAATATTATAGTTTTATTCAATAAACCCAACTTCTAAGTTGTGAACACCACAGTTTCATTTATTAAAATACATCGGTTTGGGTTCGATCCCCTTAATTTTAATTGTATGTTTGTAAAGTCCCTCGCGATACAAAGCCGTTCCCTAGTACGGGAGCTGTACCTACTAAGAAAAAATATATAGGTACCTATGTACCTATAAAGCCCATCCATACAATGTTGAACTAGTAGGTATTCTAATGGGTTATACCTATAAATCATTGTTGACCAACACTGTTTGCAAATAATGTTACCTATGAACCTATCGAAGTATGTATATTATTCGATCAAGGAGGTAATCAAATGTTCCACGATATAATCGTTATTATTACCAGTTTAACAAAGTAGGTACCACTTCAATGTATTTAAAGTTATATAATATATATTATTGTTAAACTAAGATCAAGGTGATCAAATGTTCCACGATATAATCGTTATTATTACCAGTTTAACAAAGTACCACTTCAATGTATTTGAAGTTATATAATATATATTATTGTTAAACTAAGATCAAGGTGATCAAATGTTCCACGATCATTGCGTATCGTTATTAAAGGTTTTAACAAAGCAGGTACCACTTCAATGTAAGTATTTGATTTGAAGTTGTTAAAACGAAACAAGTGTCAATGAACCTATTAAGGCCAAATAAAATAGTTTGCACTGTCTATCGTAAACTGTCTTTGTTACAATAAATTCAAGCATGAAATTTAAATTGTAAAAAGAAAAAAAAAACATTAATAATAATTACAAAATGTTATTTAAATGTATACCTATTTTATACTAGCGGCTTAGTAGTTCAAATACAAGCACCCTACTTACCAATGCACAGTGTACTGTGGGTTCGATTCCCACACAGGACGAAATTTGTGTATTTCTCAAGGAACTATTTAATATTATAAATATAGAGTCCCTCCCCATTATTACAGATGTCCCAATTAAACATCCCAACATTGGAACCATTCGATTGTGAAGGTAAATCAACCTCCATAAGCTCATGTTGGCAAAAATGGAAATGTGCCTTAGAGATACATTTCATAATAACAAGCACTGACGATCAAAACAAAAAACGTGCAATGTTACTACACTTTAGAGGCATAGTACTACAAGACATATATTTCAATATACCCGAAGCTCACATGACTGATATCTCGACTGACATTTACGACGTCGCTATTAAAAATTTGGACGAGTATTTTTCTCCCAAACAAAGCTACATATTTGAGAGGCACATCTTTCGTCTCATTAAACAAGAACCTGACGAAAACTTTGAAAAGTTCATTATTCGTTTAAGACGGCAATCCTCAAAATGCAATTTTGCTAAAGAAGATGAAAATATTATCGACCAAATAATCGAAAAATGTAGATCAACTAAATTGAGGAAGAATATTTTATTACTTGGGGACTCGGCAACAATAGATAAAATCATAACCGAAGCAAACTCTCTAGAAACCGTAGAACGACAGTTAAACGATTTCCACGATAGACAGAGCACAAATTCAACAGTTACCAGCCTTAATAAAATAGACACTAATACAACAAAAAAATATTACAAGAAAGAAATTGATTATTGTACCCGATGTGGCAGTAAAATTCACAAAAGTGACAGTAGTTCCTGCCCTGCAATGAAAGCCATTTGCAAAAAATGTGGCCTTAAAGGAATGGCCTTTAAGGCCACATTTTTTGCAAATGGCTACAAACATTGTAGAACAAGGGCGAACAAAAGAAAAAATGCACTAAAGGATAACAATAAATTTAATAAAAAAAACCAGAGTGGGAATTCCAAAAAATGGAAAGAGTAGTAGTGTAGATTACATTTTCCACATTGACGACGATGCAACAATAGATTGCCAGGTAGGTGGAGTTACCATTAAAATGCTCATTGATTCTGGTAGTAGAACTAATATTATTGAGGATAAAACTTGGGCGCACATGAAGAAATGTCATGTTGTAGCCTACAACCAACAAAAGTCTTATCTACAATTTCCCAAATTCAAAGATGTTCAGTTAGAAATTACCATTGATAAAACCGTTCTAACAGTTTGTCAACCGTATAGACGAGTCCCAATTCCATTAGAATCAAAGATTAATAAGAAAATAGACGATCTAGTAAAAATGGACATAATTAAACCTGTAAATAAGCCATCTTCTTGGGTTTCTCCGATGGTACCAATGTTGAAGCCCGATGATGATGTTCGTATTTGTTTGGATATGCGTGCTGCTAACAAAGCTATTATTAGAGAAAATCACCCTTTGCCTACTATGGAGCAATTTATTCCCAAATTTGGTAAAGCAAATTTTTTCTCAAAACTAGATATTAAAAACGCATTCCCTCAAGTTGAGTTAAAAGAAAATAGTAGAGAAATCACAACTTTCATAACTAGTAAAGGGCTTTACCGCTACAAAAGGTTAATGTTTGGTATATCGTGTGCCTTTCTTCTGAACATTTTCAAAAAATAATGGAGAAAATGTTATTACTGTGCCATGGAGTTGTGAATTTTATAGATGATATTGTTGTCTTTGGACGTGATAAAAACGAGCACGATGCCAGGTTGCAACACGTATTAACAGTACTCAAAGGCAACAATGTTTTATTAAATCAAAATAAATGTGTTTTTAATGCAAAAACTATACAATTTCTAGGCCACGAACTATCATCATCTGGCATTAAACCACTTGACAAATACATCAAAGCAATTGAGACATTTAGACCACCGGAAACTATCGAAGAAATCCAAAGTTTTTTGGGATTAATCAACTTTGTCGGAAAGTGGATTCCCAATCTGTCAACCTTAACAGAACCTATTCGGCAATTGCTTAGGCAAAAAATGCAAAAAAATGCTAACATCTCGCAATTTTAGAAAAAAGAACAAGCACTGGCTTTTGATCAATTAAAAAAAAGTCTTTCTAAGATTCCTACTCTTGGGTACTATGACCCAAAAGATCTTACCCAAGTAATCGCCGATGCAAGTCCTGTAGGGTTAGGGACTGTACTGATTCAGTACGATGGCAAAGGACCTCGTATCATTGCATTCGGTAATAAGAGTTTGACAGACGTTGAAAAACGGTATTGCCAGACAGAAAACGAGGCAATTGCTTTAGTGTGGGCAATCGAACACTTTCATATGTATTTATATGGTAAAAAATTTGAGCTCGTTACCGATCATAAACCCCTTGAGGTTATATTTGGCTCTAGATCAAAACCTTGCGCACGAATCGAGCGATGGGTTCTTCGATTACAAGCATATGACTATAAAGTAATTTATAAACCGGGAAAATCAAATATAGCAGATCCTTTATTATCCCGTCTGTGTTCGAGTACCAACACTGAAATAAATCCTTATGATAATGAACATCATGTTAACCAGATTGTTGAATACGCTCGGCCCATGGCATTATCACTTAAGTCAATTATTGAAGTATCTCATGATGATGAGTTTAAGCTAGTCAAAGATGCTTTAATAAATAATGTTTGGAGTGATTCAATAAATCATTACACATTATTTCAACATGAACTCTGGTTACATGATGGCATATTGTTAAAGAACTGCCGTGGATGTACTTTAGTTTCGGCTTCTAATCCGCCAATACCAATGAAAAGGCGTGAACTATCTTTAAAAGCGTGGATAGATACAGCTGTTGATTTTTTAGGCCCACTGCCCAGTGGAGATTATTTTTTAGTAATTATAGATTATTACAGTAGATATAAAGAGATTGAAATAATGAAATCTATTTCTACACAAGACACAATAAAAGTGTTAAAAAAATCTTTGCTCGAACTGGTAATCCTGCTAGTATAACAGCCGATAATGGTAGACAATTTTGTAGTCAGGAATTTAAAACATTCTGTTCTGAACAAGGAATAACGCTATTCAATACAATCCCTTATCTACTGGCCTCAACAAAACGGAGAGGTCGAAAGGCAAATAGGGACATCCTTAAACGACTGAGAATCAGTCAATGTGAAAAATCTGATTGGAAAGATGATTTGTTAAAATATCTAGTAATGTGTAATAGTACACCTCATTCCTCCACAGGAAAATCCCCATCAGAGTTATTCTATGGAAAACAATTTAGAGACAAATAACCTTTTTTAACAGACCTCGAAAATAATTACACTGATTTAGAAGTTAGAGATAAAGACAAAGATAAAAAAGAAAGAAGTTATGAAGATAAGAAACGTAAAGCTACAGAGAGAGAATTAGATATTGGCGAGAAAGTATACGTGAAGAATTTAATAAAAGAAAATAAACTAGTTTCAGAATTTAATCCAACACCTCATACTGTTATTAATGCTGAAGGAAGCGACATAAATGTAAGAAATGATGAAACAGGTCAGATATACAGGAGGAAAATATTCCTGTGTACAATAGTACACCTGAAGAAAAAAGAAGGCCAATGGACAGTTGTCAATAATGATGAAAAGACGAATGATGAAGAGTCTGAGAAAGAAGTTTAGTTTTACATCTCAGACTAATAGAATTATTAGTCTGAGTTTTACATATTAATTTTATAAGAAGTTTAGTTTAACTATAAAATATTATTTTGTTTGTTTCTGAATAAATATAAATCTCTTTATTGTACACCACAACATTTGTGATACATTTATTATATCACACAGTTATGTAAATGAGCCCTATCGCTAAAAGCAATTAAACAAGGAAGAGATGTGATATATTAATAATAAATGTAGTGCACTAAGCACTGTGACATTTCTCTCTACCTGTGTGGCACGCCCACAGCAAGGAGTTTGTACCTACAATATTATCTCCTTGGCTATACTTACCGATTACAATTATACTCTGTGGTCCGATATATCGGTGGCGGGAAAGGTCACGGTGGGAGCGGTGCAACTGCTTACTGATCATATTATAATAGTTTTATTCTAAAAACCCAACTTTTAAGTTGTGAATACCACACTCTGTGGTCAGATACATTCTTTACCACTTGAAGTTATATCGATATAATTTAAGTATTGGTATAACAATCAGCGTATCTGTGTAAGGTGGAATGGTGCCTTTTTAAATGTGTACCGGTTGGACTGCGGAGTGAGACAGGGGGGATTAAGCTCACCTCGCTTGTTCAACCTGTACATTAATAGACTGATCGTTGAACTCAGCAACACCAAAATTGGATGTCATATTGACGGGGTGTGTACTAATAATATCAGTTACGCTGACGATATGGTGTTGCTGAGTCCATCGATCAGTGCAATGAGGCACTTATTATCAACTAGCTGTACCCGCGACTTCGTTCGCGTGTTCAGTCTTTTACTGTAAATCTGAAAACTATTGTTATCCTCTTACAAATTTTCAACGGCTGATTTTCATCTTTAGCAGTAACATTTTAAAATACCTACTTATTTTAGCGGATGCCTATATCATATCAATAGCTATCTGAGTGTCTAGTGATTTAAACTGTGCGCTTGTTGATTAGTCAGTCACGTTTTTCTTTTAAACATTTAGATTTTGCAAATAATAAACTTCATGAAGAAATATTCCTTGTTTGTATGATTGTTCTGCTCTTCAAATTGTATTAGCGCAAACGTGAATAACCTTAATTGGCCCATCGCCTAGCTAATAGTTTGACTTTATGTATTGTTATGTATTATCTGTGCCCTGTAGAAATCTCTACATCTATTACATTTCGTTTTAAATTGGTCACTTGTAACGATTTGATGCTTCCTGAATGCATTTGTTTGATTCATTGCAGTATGCCTATAGTATTTGAGGAGGTTACTCACTTCCCTACGGAACCCATCACCAGAACTGGATTTCTTAAAAACTGAGAACAATATAAAAGATTATCCATCCAATTACAAAAAGATTTTTAAGAGAATTTTTAAAGGAAGGACCTCCACTTTACAGAAGACCACAGCCAAATAATTACACACAGCGGCGTAGTTGTGTTCCTGTGTGTGAGTATAGGTCTCCAACGCTCACTTAGGCATTAACTGCTTAACATCAGGTGGGCCATATGCTTGTTTGCCACAAAAGTAGTTCCATCTTAGCCATAAGACGTCCACTGCGCGACAGAGGCCTCCTGCAAGGTTTTCCACATCATTCGGTCCTGACCTTGTCCATCGGTTGCCCGCGTTTACCAGGTCGTCGGTCCACCTTGTAGGAGGCCTGCCCACGCTGCGTCTTCCAGTTCGTGGTCGCCACTCTAGAACCTTTCTGCCCCAACGGCCATCGGTTCTGTGAGCTATATGCCCTGCCCATTGTCACTTAATTGAGGCAATTTTTCGAGCTATGTCAGTCACTTAAAAAGAAAATATTACAAATCGGCTCTTAAATGACGATGTTCAGGGATAAAAAAGCAATGCAATGGAACCTCATCTTTAAAAAATCAGTTAAAAATATATATCAGTTAAGTATGCCGATGAGACAGAGGCCGATCATGCGTTTCGCTGTGAGTGATTTTTTTGGTCGAAGATAGACACATAGTATCGCGGAGTTTTTTAGATCTATTTGCAAATAACATTGCCTCCAACGGCAGGATTTTTCCGACTCGCTCAACTATCATCGTAATATTTCAGCCAATTCACGCTCGCAAAACTATAATGAAAGAATCACGCCGTCTACTGGTGAAAACCGTATGAAATTTTGTTTGGTAGTTATTGAGTTTATCGTGACCAGACAGAAAGATTCGGTGGAGTGTTTTCTTTTCTGTGCTGCTTTCCTGATTACCTAAATTAAGGTATTGTTAAATGTTAGCGCCTACACAAAATGAAATAGCATTCATTTTATAGTAATATATTATAGATTGTGTTTAAGTTTTTGTAGGCGTTTAATTTAGTCAGTGATTGTCTTAGGTCTTGGCATGATTAACGTATTTTATTCGTACTTATAGTATATTTATATAGTTTTAGTTTTATCAAAGACGATTTTAGCTGCAATAAACAGATAGACAGAGAGATAAAACTGTTAAAATTGTATTTCTGTTGTAAGTGCTATGTAAACAGCCACATGAATTTAATTTAATAGAAAGCTGTTATTTTGATATTACAAACAGAACTTAAATTTTATTAATGTGTGTATAGATGTATAGCTGATATGTGTTTATGACTTCGTTTGCGTGGACTTTAGGGATTAAAACATAGAGTTTCCTGGAGTTGCTAAACGGAAAATTGTTTGGAATCAAAAGAACCCGGGGTATAAAAGATTATCACCTGCACCGCATTCTGTTAAAATGTCTGCTTCTATTACATTTCGTTGTAAAATGGTCACTTTTAACCTAGTACCGTTAACACGTGATGTACCAGTCAGCTGATCTCTATTTAATATGGTCGCCGATATTGATGAGAGTTCAACTTAAATTGGTAATGGCTATATCTCCGAAACCTCGCATTATTTTTTAAATTTATTTTCATATAAACTTCAAATGTGGTTTTACAAACTACATTTTAAAAAGTTTCAGCTAAATAAATCGAAGCGTGTTTCTTGTATCTATAGCACTAGTGTTATTAAAGTGACCATAACTTTTTTATTTGTGAACCGATTGGAATAAAATAAAGCCTATATGTTATGGGAAGGTTGCCACAATATATAAGTGAAAACCGCATTCAAATCGGTTGCGTGGTTGCTGAGTTTATCGCGCACAAACGCGGCCACAAACAGACAAACAGACACACAGACAAACAGACAAAAATTCTAAAAACCACATTTTTGGCCTCAGTAACATAAATACAACGTAGGTACCTATATAATTTGTTTTTTCGAAAAAAAAATTCAATGTACAGACGCGACTTGGTTACGATTTTATTATATGTATAGATATAGATATGTGAGTCCTATGCGGTGACCATAGAGATGTAGTAAATAGAGCAGCCGCGTTGAGCAAAATTTATGTCAAGTTTAAACTCTTTTAAAAACGGAACAAACATTTTTAAAAGAGTTTAAATTATAGTTCGCTTGCAGCGCTGAAATAATAATAGTCGTCTAACCTTAAGGTACATTCATGCAGCGCTTTTTCGCTTTAAGTGATTTCTTTCAACCAATCAGCTGCAGCGATAACAAAAATATAAACTAATATGAACTGCAGGCTGCAGACCGAACAATATACCTATTAATAGTTTTATGCCTAACGAACTTCATTGGAATTCGAAAACTTTTTATGGTTTTTATTTGTGTGATTCATTTCTTCTTTTTATTTATTTATAGTTAAATACTTTACAAAATTATAAAGGTTTTTTGTATATTTATGAATCGATTTAATTATTTGATTTCATATGTTGTGTTTCTTCTTTTACTCATAACTCAACCATTTAATTAAATATACAATGAAATCTAATTTAGATAAAAAAAATATTCAAAAAACATAGCATTCAGATACACGGTGTAGGAACAATACTATGTACACTCATGGACAAATTTAGAGGAACGCAGTAAAAGTGTGGTTAGAATAAAATCTTATGGATATTTGTTCAGTTTGGTAACAGCTCAGTTCATAAATTTAGTTTTTACTTATTATTCGATCATTTAGCATCGCAAACCTCGAAAACCAAATGATCAAAATGACAAAAATGAACCAAGTTAAAAAAAAAGAAAAAAATAATAAGTTTATATTTTAAAAAATATTTTTAAATACAAGCTTTTATAGTGTATTTATGTAATACATGGGTGTTTATGCATTAAATATTCTTAAAAGAGTCCAAACACGACACGGCTGTATTGTTTCGCTGAAAAGTTTCTATGACTACCTTTGAACATCATCATCACACACTGAACTCCTCCTAAAATTTTATTAGCCATGAAGCTATATCAACAAATCCAAAAACGACGCGGCTATCTTGTTTCATTAAAGATTTGCCATGGCCACCTTCTGACTTCATCATCACGTCCTCAACACTCACCTAGGAATATAGTACTCGTCAAGATAAATCCAAAAGACCCAAAAACGACACGGATATCTTGTTTCGTTAAAAAGTTGCCATCACCACCTTTCGACTTCATCATCACGTCCTAAACACCCATCTAAGAAAATAGTACCCGTCAATATAAATTCATTTAATATTCTTAAAAGAGCCCAAACACGACACGGCTATCTTGTTTCGTTGAAGAGTTGACATGGCCACCTTTCGGCTTCACCATCTTGTCCTGAACACCCATCTAAGAATATAGTTCTTGTCAAGATTAATCCAAAACACCCAAACACGACATGGCTATTATGTTTCCTTGAAGAGTTGTCATGGCCATCCTTCGACTGCATCATCAGACCAGCTCCATGGTACCATATTATTACATTGTCACCGAAGTTACGTAGGTATACCAAATTCCAGCTCCATCAAACACCGGGAAGTACTTCAAATCTAGCTCACAAGATTTGCTAACATACAAACTAACTAACTAACTAACATACATTGCAAGCTAAATAAAAGCTTGTAATAACTAGGAAGAAACATTTTTAATGCTTAAGTTTTATTAAATTTTTTTCATAGTGCATAAAAAAGGCTATGGCGTGGATTCCAGTCAGTATTTAGTGTTGCCCCCTCGAGCTCTTCGCACTGCTTCCAGTCGCATTGGCATACCTCTAATCAGATTATCAATAAAATCTTGAGGGATTGTGGTCCATTCTTCCAGTAAAGCATTTTTAAGGTCTCTCAGATTAGCTGCGACAGGATTTCTTTTTCTAATTTGTCTACCAAGCTTATCCCATACATGCTCTATAGGGTTCAAGTCGGGCGAGCGCGCTGGCCACCCCATAACATTGATTTCCACGGCTCGAAGGTATTCGAAAACTACGGCCGCAGTATGAGGACGTGCATTATCATGCATAAAAACAAATCCATCCCCTATAAAATGGCATTACAACACGAAACTCGGGCTTGCCCTGATAAGCTTACCCTAATTTCAAAACTACGTGCGTAGCTTGCAAACGCCTAAAGAAACCCAGCGAGCATAGATGTGGCTCTCAACAGTGTCTTTCATACAAGCTTAAGTTAACAATTTAAAAAGAACAGCTTATTTTAAACACCTCATATTAACTGATAGGTAGGACTCTAACTAGGTAGGTAGGGCCACAATGGCTAATTTAGTGTTAGGTCAATTAAATCTCCACAATGATAGGGTTGCTACATCAGAATTAGACCGATTAGTTATAGAACACAAGTTAGATATCGTTTTAGTTCAGGAACAGTATCAGAACGCGCCCTTTTGTAGGCAGGTAGTACAACATAACAACAGAGCACGAGCTGGGATATACGTCGCGAATTCTAAATTTACAATAACGGCACTTTACGATCTAATGACGTCACACTGCCGTTGCAGAAGTTACATCCTTATCCTGCAGAGTTTATGTCGTGAGCTGTTACTTTCAATATTCCGATCCTGTCACTCCTCATCTTTACCATCTTCGCCACGTCTTGCGGTCTCTCGCAGGCCACAAGATTATCATTGGCGCAGACGTCAATGCTTCTTCAGTTCTTTGGTATGGCAAACATAGGTCCAGTTATAGGGACCGTCGCTGTGCGGTCGAGGATTGCATTGCAGAAATGAAATCCTCGATCGATCGAAAAATTGAATACAATCTACGAGTAACTTAAGATAGTATGTGTATATATTAGGAAGATTGGACCAAAAAAACGTGATGAAAAATTAGGGTTGAAAAAATTTGATGAGGCGAATTATTTGTATAATGAATACAAGCTATTAATAAGCGATGAAAGTTTATATAAAGCATTAAAGTAAGATTTATCCGTGTCAGAGGTATTATCCAGTAAGATAAAAGATACTTATATAAAAATATTAGAGTATAAGGCTAAGAATGTGTAAAATGTAAATTAAGAAAGTTATTTAACTATTCCGAGTAGAATAAATCAATACACTATTTAGATATAAATAAATATATAATATATAAGTACTGCGTTTTGCATACAAAACGATTACATGAACATTTATTTTTGGCGAGTAGTATAGTCGAACCGAAAAGAGGTATAACAATTTTTAAAAGTTCCTTAATATGATGACCTCAGACTAATAGAATAAGATAGACGGAGCGTGTAGAACTCGCGCGTGAAGCCGCCAAAAGCAATACTAAATAGCAATGTCATACGTTTTCGCGCGCAGTCGATTTGAGCCGCTAGTGAGTACGCACGTCTAAACACGTTCTGACAAAATATTATTATAATGCCGTATTGTGTAGTAAAACGTTGTAAAAATACTTCAGCAAATCTCAAAAAGAGTTCTGGAGTATCGTTCCATAGGTAAATAATTTTAACATTATAGATTTCTTATTGTTTTCGTAAATATTTTAGTTACACAAACTAGGAACACAAAACCTCTACCATGTTCTACAGTGTTGCCATTCTTAGCATATCTTTTTCCCTAAAATATTTTGCAACGTGTTAGTGGGAATATAAAACAATATTAATCAGTCGATATACTATTTAAAATAAATCTGAATGATAGTTGGGGATCCACGCGAAAAAAAAAAGAAATTGTTGTTTGCATTTAGCGAGTAATTCCGTATTTTTGTAGTGATTTTAAGAGGTACCTAGGTAGGTACTTAGATAATGTTTTTCTATGTTATTCAGATGATGATCAATTAATATTAATATAATAATAATAATTGATCATTTATATTCATAAAATAAGTAGATATGTTAGGTTTATGATTTATTTAAAAAAAAGTATTTACATCCTAACCACGGCTGTGAGCGGCGGCGGCGAGCGGTATGAACAAAATTTGTTCTTACCGCTTGCCGCTAAATATTTAATTTTTTTTTATACTATTTGGATAGTAAACAAGCATACACCATATATATACATTTTTTTAGATACAATTTTTGCCAGTTTTGTTTTACGAGTAATATGTTTTGTATTTTATGTTTGTTTTTTTTTAATATAATATTGTATTTTGTCTTGATATGTTTGTTAACAGAAACCTTTTTTTAATGTAACATAATGCTAAGATGTATGATGTTATATTTAAAAAGATTTATTTTATTCGTCAGAAATTAAAGCATGTAGTTAGTGTTTATTGTTACCTATTTATTTTGAAATATTAATGTAAAATAATTATAAATAATAACATTATTTAAACAAACAATTTGAAGTATAATTTTTAATATTGATATTGCATATTATTATCACGAGTTAACAGTTTTGTTTCAACTTTTGTTGGGAGTATTTCATTTGCTGGCAACATCGTTTTCCACGTCACACGACATTGACAGCGCTTTGTGGCTTCACTGATTTGTTCTACACGCTCCGTCTATCTTATTCTATTAGTCTGAGATGATGACTATGCCAAAAAAGTATGGGCGCTTTTACGTTATGTTTCTATGGCAAACAGGTATCTATAATAGGTATATATACCTACTTGAATTTACGTTGTCAAAATTAAAAGGATTTTAATTTTAAACTAAAGTTGTCTAACATTTACTTTATAGTTTTTCGTCATAAAATAACTTTATTATTGAAAATCGATGTAATGCATGCTTAAAACCAATTTCATTTAAAATGTATATCGATTTTCAATAATAAAGTTATGTTATGATGAAAAACTATAAAGTAAATGTTAGACAACTTTAGTTTAAAATTAAAATCCTTTTAATTTTGACAACGTAAATTAAAGTAGGTATATATATTATAGATACCTGTTTGCCATAGAAACATAACGTACAAGCGCCCATACTATTTTGGCATAGTCATCATATAAGGAACTTTTTAAAAATTGTTATTTAAAAAAATGAGTTAGTAATGTAACTTACCTAAAATATTTATTCATTTATTTATTTAATCATCTTAGGGAAACTAACAGCAAAAAAATAACAATATACACTTACGTAGCAATACAGAGCCAAGTAAGTCTCCACAGGTAGAAACAACATATTTTAAAGATAAGACCCTTACATACTTAGTTGAAAAAGGGAAATTATAAGTCTAGCCACAAAAATATTTATTGGACACGTGATTAAACTTCTAATTTTATTACTAAGCAACGGGAAAATGACATAGCCTCTAATAAACTAATTCGTCTTTTTTACAACGCCCGCTAAATATTCTATAGAAAGCGTCAAGTAAAGATCATCAATTATTGTGACTTGTCCTTCTTATTTATGCATTACCACCTAATTTACTAACTCGGCCACGGATTTTACATCTCGTCACCATTTTACGTTTTACAGCTTCTACGCAATGTCCTCAAAAAAATATAATTCAAGCTTCTACAGAAAGCACCATTTATTATAACTTAGCATGTAAAATAATACATCATATTCTTTTATCGTGAAATAAGATACTGTAAATTCTAGCCCTGCGACTAAATTAATAGGTGGGCGACTAAATTACTAAGTGACCGACTAGAAAGTCATGCATTTGAATATTATTATATATTCATGCATTTGCTACCAGAAACGAGATGCTATCAGACAAGTAGGTTAGGTTAGGTTAGAACTGTGACCCTAACAACGCGCGAGCCGAGCGAGCGAAGCGAGCGTGCCGCGGCAGCGGCCGGCGAAGCGCTAATTTTTATAAATTGTGTTCGCCCTCAGTTTTTAGCTCACTTAGTATTTCTGTACCCCATATACAGTATTTCTGTGCGCCATATTCAGTAATGTTGGCACCCATAAATTGAATTTGTGTTTGCCCTTAGTTTGTCACTCACTTAGTATTTCTGTACGCCATATTCAGTAATTTGGACACCCATAAATTGAATTTATAGTCGCTCGTTTAAATACTAGCCCTTTTCATATGTTTCTATTATTTCTATAAGTAAAATGATGGTTATTCAATAAACAAATTGATTTTTCAAAAATAAAGTCTTTTATTTTGTATCTCCTCAATAGCTTCTGATAATATTAGTGGCCAATATACCGACTATTTGATGACATTTTTAGCAAAATTTTGACTATCGATTTATATGGGATGAGTTACATTTTAAACGTACTCAGTTAAAAAGTTAGATGCTAAATAAATATATATTTTGATGTCATTTAATAGTATTTTAGAAGTTTACTATTAGAATGCATGCTACAAATTTAGATGCTAAAAAATAATCATTATGCTGAATAGTATTTAGAGTGGTTCACATAGAAGATAACTAGTGGCTAAGATAGTATTATTTTGATGCTCGTTAATTGTGGCTGACTTAGTAATTTAGAAGGCAACATACATTTTTGGGGGCGAATAATGATACTAAAAAGAAGCCTGTTTAATTAGCTGCCTAATATAGCAAAAACAAAATTACAATAAGGTATTACCTGTTAAATAGCAACTAATTAAATTAAATATGTAGTAATATTTGTTACTTATTTAAAACATTCATTTACGTTTTAATTAAAGTAATGAATTTTACTTTTCTATCATTATAGCTTAATAAAATTTAAGTAATAACACGTAATTAATTATTTTCATTTATGTATGACAAAAAATACAATTTATTACGTAAAAATAAATAGGTACTTCAACACCCCACGTTGCATAGATGGCTGTCGATAATTGGGTAAATGTGTTTCCGGTGTCTCCTTACTACTTACCTGTACTATTAAGTATTCTGTGCTTCAGGTTCGCTAAGACTGGTCACCCGCAAAGTGGGTGTGTGGCTTGTTGAAATAATGGCACGCGCGAAATATATTCAGAAATGTGTTTATCACTATTCTATCTCGATCTATTTCTGTGAGTAAAACAAATATTGGTACCTAATATAAATTATAATTATTTTGTCGTTGTCTATTATCAAATTGGGAATACAAGCCAATGAACGATCGCTCGACCATCAGGTGTGTAGATACGAAGCATTAGGTTTAATGTTTTTTGTTGTTTTGCCGAGTTCAAACTGATTTTGGCTAAACAGATTATTTTTAAAATAATTTAAAGTAACTAAATCGAGGTCTGAGTTGCCCGGTAAATTAAAATAAAAGTTATCTATATCATCGGTATTGTTGAGATCATCAGGAATATACAGGTAATTTGATGAGTCTGTAATAACAAGCTGTACCTAATAGCGATTGAGATGTTTCTGTAATTCTCGTCGTGTCGGCTCTTTGACTACTTGTGCGAGGTCATAATTGTGTGAGGAAAGTGTTTAACTCCATAGTAAATCCTTACTAATATTATAAATGTGAAAGTTTGTAAGAATGGATGTTTGTTACTCTTTCACGTAAAAACTACTGAACGGATCTGGATGAAATTTGGCACACAGATAGATTATGGTCTGGAATAACACATAGGCTACTTTTCTCAGCGATAACCGACATCCACGCGGGCGGAGCCGCGGGCAACAGCTAGTACTTAGTAAGCATTTCATCGATGGGCCATTTCACCGAAAAACCAAATGTTCGAAATCCTATTTTACCGATAGTACATTTCTACCTCAGACTAATAGATTATTCTATTAGTCTGAGATTTCTACTAATGACATTATTATTATGATCGAAGGTTTTTAAATTATCCACTTTAAATTATATGATTACTAGCTGTTGCCCGCGGCTCCGCCCGCGTGGATGTCGGTTATCGCTGCAAAAAGTAGCCTATGTGTTATTCCAAAGTCCAGAGAGTCCCGACCATAATCTATGTCTGTGCCATCCAGATCCGTTCAGTATTTTTTACGTGAAAGAGTAACAAACATCCATCCATATATCCATCCATCCATCCATTCTTAAAAACTTTCACATTTATAATATTAGTATGGATTCTTATTCTATTAGTCTGAGGATTATTCTTAATATTCTATGTTAAATCAGAATAGTAACGCTTTATTATTTTATATTTTATTTTCTTTTATTTTGAATTATTGTATTGACGAATAAGGTGTAATCGATTTGTTATTAGGTAGGTATGTGCCGGGTAACATAGGTTCCATTTTTACCGACTTTAATAGTAGGAGTTGGTTTTACTTTGTAAACCGCGATTTTAACTGATTTCCTATTTTTTTTTTTTGCGCGGATTTTAAATAAATTTATTAGTTCATTTGGTTCGTAAGTAATTAATTTTAAGACGGTTATCAATTTTTTGTTTTCCAATATCCACGCGAACGAAATCGCGGGTACAGTAAGTAGGTATCTAGGTATATACTTATGCTTTATCAAGCTCAAAAAAAAATTCAGCTAAAATAAAATGTAAACACAGGATCTAGTTTTATCAGGAGCGAATGGGTAGGTACATATTCAGGGTGTAGTGATGGAATCCGTGGGCTGAATGATTTCAACATTCCACGCCTGATAATGAGTCAGGATCATTCAGGACTGAGTCGTGCCGAATGCTACTTGTGTTAGTAAAATGTATCGTTGGTATATTGTAAGTTTACTGGTCGCGTTAGCGGCGCCAGCGCAGTCTGTGGTAGGTGGTGCTCCTGCATCACCTCCTGAACCGGATGCAGCCGTAGTTTTCACACAACTTCATGGGTATAGTGCTCGTATCGAAGGCGTCAAAGATGATAAATTGGGATACTACAGCTTTTTCGGAATAAGGTAAGTACCTACTTAAGTAAAAGTTAGGGCAAATCGATATTGTCAATTTTACACTAAGTAGGTAGGTATATAGGAGCCTAGGTTCTACATACTTTGATCAAGTACCTACCTATACTTTACTATTGTATATTTGATCAAAGGTTTAACAAAACGGAGATCCATCCGTTTTGTTATACTGATGATTCTGCCAACGCGTCAAGGTGGAGAGAGACAGCTAATAAAGATTGGTTGGTCGGTGTCTGTAGCTACAGTGTCATTTGTGTGTGGGTTATAAAAGGACAGCACAAGTGTAAGTAAATTTGTGTTTGGTTTCTGTTAATCTTGTTTATAGCTATGTTACTCAGAGTCCCGGGGAAAGCTAAACCTTCTGTCAGTATCTTGAAGCCTGCAACAAAGTTATTAAGACGTACTTAGGCCTCAGACAAAAAAAAATGAAATTTAAAAAAGAAGGCAAGTTTTCCTCTAAAATAAAGAGGATTTTTAAATTATTATTACAAGCTATAATTTGGCTTGCTATGTACCTAGCTTTGATTATTAACATTTCTATAATTATTTAAGTGTAGCGCTGCAATCGCAACAAAAATAACAGGCCAACTTTAATCGAACAGGCCAAATTTGACTCTTAATCGAATATCAATTGATCGTACAATATAAATCGAACGTCTTAATGCTAGAACCTGTTAGTCTGAGACTTACGTTCATAATAACGAATATATGACTGTCTTGGTGGTCCAGTGGCCGCAGTATGCGCCTGCTGTGCACGAGGTTGTGGGTTCGATTCCCACACAGGACAAAACTTTGTGTGCCCCGCAAAGAGTGGTTCTGAGTCTGGGTTTGTGTCCGTTAATTGTATGTTTATAAATCCTCCGTGATACAGAGCTTGTTCTATAGAGCGGGAGTTGTCTTTTAAAAAAAATGAAAACGGTTAATAAATCGAACATTCAATATTATCGTCCACTCAATATATCGACTGTTCAAAACATCTAATGTTTGTTTGATCGAGAGTTCAACGCGTCGCACCAACAAAAAGTCGATCAAAAATAAAATCGGTGCATCCTGACCCCGACCGATCCGATTGTCTGCGAAAAATAGAACCTACGGAAATGTAGCTAATGACGTTGTACATTGACGTTTTTTGGTCAAACTATTACGACAACTGTCTGTATTAAAATTCAATGACTAGTCTGGTTTATTTACTGGATGGCATTATAAATGCATACACATCTTTAGATACGTTTCGTATCGGTTGCCACTATTTAGCGTTGTTTTTGTGCGAGGCCGTGTATCTGTTGTAGGTATATTTTATCAAAGAGTTATTAGAAGTAAAATACCAGCCTTGTCTAATTTCGCGCCAGTTGATCTAGACGAATTAATACCCCAACGCGTTGGGATGTAAATTCCATTGTCCAGATCAATTTGTACGATGTCTATAAAATAAGAGAGAAACACCCTATCTCACTCTTTAGTATTCCAACTACTTATTTTAGCATCAGAGGTCTTGCTGATGCTTAGGGACGTTCCTGCCTCTTACCAATTGTAGCGGCCCCCCCGTTCCATTGGATCCATAGAGGTGGAGATAAGAGTGCACCTGTGTTTGCGCGGACACTAACGTAATTAACGTTTTGTGCACTATAATATCTCCTGCGTAACTGACTTGGCTTCTGACAATGGACTCCGATTCAGACAGTCCCACGGCGATGGGCAGAGGTAGAGAGGTCTGATTGTGATGCCAATCGGGCTTTGTCTGATGCCTGCACGTGGGCGGCTCAAGGTAGATGGTCGCTTTACACTGCATAGGGTAAACAGTGCAATTCGGCAGCTCCCTGAGTGACGAAGCAGCTCTATTTAGAGAGGCCCTGCTTCCCCCAATCCGGGGAGGGGACTAGAAATGGTGTCCTAAAAAAGGCTTTACCCATCACACTCGGAGATAGTAGCCACGGCTGTCTCTGAATCACCCTTAACGTGGTCGAAGGAAGATAAATAGTAAGATAAAAGAAACACCTAAGTCCCGAAATATGAACTTTGCAACGTAGAATGTGCGCACCCTCCTTGATCGAGAAGCCAACCTAGGCATACCTCGAAAAACTGCTCTAGTAACCTGAGAACTCCAACGCTACGGTGTGGATATCGTTGCTCTCAGCGAGACACACCTGGCTGTAGAGGGGGAGAGGGTTAAGCGAAGAGGCGGATATACTTTCTTTTGGAAAGGTACGTCTTCGGAGCCTAGGAGGTCTGGTGTTGGTTTCGCCATCAAAAACCACATCGCATCTAAATTGGAGGAGTGTCCTGCGCACATCTCGGACCGCGTCACCACGTTGCGCCTCCACCTGGACGTTGGCAATTACCTTAACGTCATCAGCGTATATGCGCCAACAATGGACAAGGATGATGAAATCAAGGCCAAGTTTTATGAGGAAGTCACACAAGCCCTCTCCAGAGTACCTCCTAAGGAGCAGATACTTTTGATGGGCGATTTTAACGCCAGAGTGGGGCGTGACTTTGAAGCTTGGCCTCGGGTCTTGGGAAGACATGGTGTTGGAAACATGAATAGTAATGGACAACTACTTCTGTCCTTATGCGCTCAATTTGAGCTAGCGATCACCAGCACCATGTTCAGGCTCCCGGCAAAATATAAGACCACATGGATGCATCCGAGGTCAAAACACTGGCATCTGATACCAAACAGAGTTCCCAAACGTTGAATAGTGCCCCAGCTGACATTAAACTCGCTGACGTCTCACTTAAGCAGGCAGATAGATTCAGGTATCTGGGGAGCACCGTAACATCGAGGTGCCTCCTTGATAATGAAGTCAACAGCAGAATCGGAGCAGCTGCTGCAGCCTTTGGTAGACTTCGTATCAGGGTGTTCCGTTCACACGACGTAAAGCTCTCTACAAAAGTAGATGTATACAGTGCGATCGTTATGCCGAACCTCTTGTATGGGTCTGAAACGTGGTGCCTTTACCGGAAGAATATCCGCACATTAGATAGATTTCACCGCAAATGCCTTCGCGACATTATAAATATACATTGGTCGGACCGTGTTCGGAACACGGAAGTTCTACGGCGGGCAAATATAGGTGGAATCGAGTCTTATCTAATGAAACGGCAGCATCAGTGGTGTGGCCATGTCTCCCGAATGTCTGATGACAGAATGGCTAAACGCATCTTTTACTCTGAGCTGCAGGATGGCAAACGGAAACACGGTGGCCAATTCCTGCGATACAAAGATATGCTTAAGCGACACATGAAAAAATGTGACATAGATCCGTCACAATGGGAGGCAATAGCGGCAGACCGACCACGGTGGAGGCACACCATAAACACCAAGGTGTCCGAGTTTGAGACGAAACGAAAAGTAGAGCTCGATGCTAAACGAGACAAGCTCTAGGCCCGAATACCCGAGGCCATACACTATAACTATGTCGGAGGGGTACTGACCTGTAGCGTATGTGGTATGTACATGCGTTGCAAAGATCGGTTACGTCAGTCATATGAGAGCACATCAACGAGGCTCTCAAAGTCTCAATAGTTAGTAGCCAGTCGCTGTGGCCGAATACGGTCAGGATATACCTATATTATATATACTTATTTTAAGAAACAGGTTTCATTTTTGACAATTATTGGCCATGAGACATATATACATTCAACATTAATAAGAATTCTATAACTACATTAATGAATGGCAACAGCGATGGCAGAGATCAACCAAGGGACGCTATCTCTACCAGTTTTTTCCTTCCATTACTGATCGATTGGCAAAGACATGGTTGGAGGTTGATCACTGTGTCGCTCAGTTCCTTACGTGTCATGGTAACTATCGGAGCAAGTTATACTCGTTTCATCATCATCTCAACCCATAAACGTTCTACTGCTGGGCACGGGTCTCCTTCGGATACGGATATTAACCTACTATACCACGCTGGGGTTTAACGAAAAAATAACTAGTTAACTTTTCAAAAGCATAAAGAAATCACATCATGCGAAATAAAGTATTTTGGTGTACATTAAAGTACGGGTGGCAACCCTAGTCGTGGGGCACCCTAAATTGTACCGGTACAATTTAAATTAAACGGTATGGCTAGTCTCTATTATATAAGTAAATCACTTTCACCGAAATAAAGAATTGCAAGAATTTCGTACTTAAATCAAATGATTAAAGTGTAGGTGAGTAGGTACACTTTAATAATTTTATATACTTAAATAATTTCATCAAACTATTTATAAAGTTTCAAATCAGTATAAAGTGAACAGTTTGACGGATGCTGATAACGGCTTCCGCGGTTTTTGTGGCTGATAGATTATCCAGACAGCCTACAATAAAGTTATGGCAATGTAAATCATTTATTATGCACGTTTGAAGCAAGTAAATAAGTAGGGAGATATATACAATCACTTTACAATTGTAACTCGTATATGGGTTGCTTTTATATATTAATACGTATATAATATGTCTCACTGATTGGCACGGGCACAGAAATAGAGGCACGGGTCTCCTCTCCTCTAACAAGAGAGCTGAGAGGTTGTTTAGGCCTACATACGTTAACCTCAGACTACTTATAGCATTGAGGTAAACATATAGAGATGCAATTCCATACAGTTTATGTCAAAATATTGAAGTCAGCTTTTCACTCGCATCGACAAGCTCGGTGTTGCACACTCTATAAAAAAATCCCTTAATTTAATTATTTTTTTGATCAGACGTAATTAAATTTTTGAAATAATTTTATTATTGAAATTGGAACATATTCAATTAGATTAATTACATTGAATGTTATAATTTTCAACCTACATTCCCAAGAGACTATAGCACGGGGTTCTTCAAGAAAGGAGTTATAAGGTTTTTAAAGGGTCGGCAACGCGTGAGTGACACCCCTGGTGTTGCAAACGTCCATAGGCTACGGTAACTGCTTACCATCAGGCGGGCCGTATGCTTGTTTGCCACCTTGGTAGTATAAAAAAAAAAAAAAAAACATATTATGGAGGTCAGCAGGAAAATTTTGTTTAAGTAGTTTTTTTGTTAGTTTTTCATTTGACAATATAAATTTAATTATTTTCTTATTTAATATTTGATTCAACTAATTTAAAAATTGGTATTTTTTTTTAAATTATTTAAATCATTTTTTTAACTAATTTTAAATTAATAAAAATGAAACAAATCTATTTTAAATATATTTCATTAAAATTTAAATATATTTCATTCAATACAAAAACCTCCCATTAACACAGGGAAACCGAACGTGGTTTTAACTGACAACCCTGAACTATGTGTTAGCCGCTAATATTTAAATAACTGCATTCGATTCATTTTTAATCTTCGTAAATATGATCATGTCTCTTCCTATCGTTCTGAGCTAAAATGGTTACCCATTCGGCAGCGCCGGAATTTGCGAGCTCTCACCACTTTATTTTCCTTCCTAATTTCACCTTCCCCCCCTAGTTACTTAATGTCCTATTTCCAATACCGATGCTCAGTGCATGATCGGAACCTACGTTCTTCTCATAATCTACTTCTAGCTTGTCCCTCTCATACTTCTGATTTTGTCCATTCTTCTTTTTTCATACAGTCGGTCTTGCTCTGGAATGCGCTCCCTCTTGAAATCAGGATGGCAACTAACAAATTCATGTTTAAAACGAAAGTTCGGGACCTCCTCTTCGACGAACTGGCAAAATTATCACATCAGTAATGCAGTATTTGTAATATATAATATGTATTAGTCTATATATAAATATATATTTATTTATAAATAAGTATTTAGGTTTACACGTAGTTTATGTAATTGTATTTGTACGTAGGTATATAATAATCAATAAACATAATATTATTCCCTCTTAAATCAATACTACATCTTATTCTTGCACCTACTTCGTATATCTCTGCATCACCCTAAGGTTGGCTGGTAGAGAATGCCTTTGGCATTAAGCCCTCCATTGTACATTTAGTGCATAAATAAATAAATAAATATTTTTAATTAGTTTTTTTAATGATTTACAACAATAATTAATTGAAAACACATTTATCTCACATGTGACAAATAAATTTCGTTTGCCTTGTTACACTTTTGCAAAACGTGCGTTTCAAAATCGCAAAATTTCACCATACATTTACTCACTTTCTTGTTTCGCGCCATTCGAACGCCATGCTCATGACAAAACAAAAGACAGTCGGACACATGCCCCGGGGCATGTGTTAGGTGGTAGTGTGTTTTCGCGGTTATTGCTTATCTAGTGAAACATATAAATCTATGACTTATAGTCTGAAACGTTAACTTAATGCTGGTTGGCGGATCAGTCCCGTCTTTAATTTTTTTTGTAAGATTTGTTTGTTTCCACGGTTTCTTCATTCTTTAACTTCATGATGTATTCCTTCACCATTAGCAATTATAATATAATCATTGATAAGCAGGTACTTGTTCACATGTACAAGTATCTGCTTATCAATACAAACATGTAAATTGTGTAAATTCTTGCACAGACTGGCAGACTCATCTCATCAGTAATGTTAATATTTATTATATTTATATAATTAATGTATACATATTAGAGTATTATATTATCTGTGATATTAGTTTATTTTAGTACAAAACTCTATTCTTAATTTCTATTTGTAACAACCCAGACAACACAAAAATGGAGAAGACGTGTGTTGCTTGTTCGACTGTTTCCTGATGTTTTGTAGAAAGAAGTTAAAATATCTTCCGATGACTTTTGTTCCTTAGTTATAAACATGTCTATATAGAGAGTTCGAGCGTCTAAACGCCACAAAAATATCAGTGAACTGTTAGCCTATAAGCTCTTCCCGGCCGGTCAGTGCCGATACTGTCATCGTACGGTAAACAGCTTCTGTAGCTTAGAAATTTGTCGAGTTGCGTTATAAAAGTGTGCAGAAATTACAAAGGACGATTGTAAACCACTAAAAAAGTTACCCATCATCTCGGTAAGTAAACTTTGAATAACTATATAATATGGTGGGATATAATGAACTTGGAGTAAGGAGAAACCTATCATTGACCAAATACTTATTTGAAGTATTGAGGGGTAAAATGGATAACAGCGATATATTAGGATGCCTAGGTTTATGTGTGCCAGATGGGTATGTATGGCGACGTAGGAAACCTGCACTACTGGTTGTGCCGAGAGGTCGAACTAATCTCTTGAGAGAAGCGCCAATGACGCGAGCCATTCACACTCTAAACCTTATAGCAAGAGAAATATATATATTCTGCTGTTCTCTGAGTGAATTTACAAGGTCGGCATTATATGTCATATGTTATAGTAATTAGTAATAATATTTAAAATTAATTAAAAATAAGATACTTAGCTAAACTATTGTATTAGGGTAACCCTGTAAAAATAGTTGTAATGAGTGAATAAATAAATAAATAAATGTTAAAGAAACAACAGGATTTATAAAGCATATTTTACCTTAAGATCATAGAGTATAATAATATAGTAGGAACTTAAGATGTTATGCCATTTTGACGCAATATTTACAGGGTTGCCTGTTCTTTGAATTCAAATTTCCATTACACACACACATTAGTTAATTTAAAAAAATAAAAAAATCGGAAGATTCGGAACATAAGTAAATAATGACCTGAAGTACCACATGATAGTATTTCATCATCATCATCATCATTTAGTTATATATAAAGTATAAAACACTAAATAATATAATTTTAACAAAAATAAACCGACTTCAGCACGGCAAGTTGCAGAATTTCAAAAACCTTAAAAATGGCTAGATTACATTGTTTAATTTATGAAGTTCCGTTGCCTAGCTACCTTAGCAAACATAATGGAAACTTATTTAATCGCCATCCGTAAAATACTTATTATTGAGAAGTTCAGGTGGCCATCTTTCTTCAATCTTTTCAATCGGTTACTCTGAAAACCTCAGTACTTCGGGCCGTCCGTGATTTTAACAAGGGAAAACCACCCATCGAAAAATTTAATAGCGTGCCTCAGACTAATAGAATAAGATAGACGGAGCGTGTAGAACTCGCGCGTGAAGCCGCCAAAAGCAATACTAAATAGCAATGTCATACGTTTTCGCGCGCAGTCGATTTGAGCCGCTAGTGAGTACGCACGTCTAAACACGTTCTGACAAAATATTATTATAATGCCGTATTGTGTAGTAAAACGTTGTAAAAATACTTCAGCAAATCTCAAAAAGAGTTCTGGAGTATCGTTCCATAGGTAAATAATTTTAACATTATAGATTTCTTATTGTTTTCGTAAATATTTTAGTTACACAAACTAGGAACACAAAACCTCTACCATGTTCTACAGTGTTGCCATTCTTAGCATATCTTTTTCCCTAAAATATTTTGCAACGTGTTAGTGGGAATATAAAACAATATTAATCAGTCTATCGATATACTATTTAAAATAAATCTGAATGATAGTTGGGGATCCACGCGAAAAAAAAAAGAAATTGTTGTTTGCATTTAGCGAGTAATTCCGTATTTTTGTAGTGATTTTAAGAGGTACCTAGGTAGGTACTTAGATAATGTTTTTCTATGTTATTGAGATGATGATCAATTAATATTAATATAATAATAATAATTGATCATTTAAATTCATAAAATAAGTAGATATGTTAGGTTTATGATGTATTTAAAAAAAAGTATTTACATCCTAACCACGGCTGTGAGCGGCGGCGGCGAGCGGTATGAACAAAATTTGTTCTTACCGCTTGCCGCTAAATATTTAATTTTTTTTATACTACTTGGATAGTAAACAAGCATACACCATATATATACATTTTTTTAGATACAATTTTTGCCAGTTTTGTTTTACGAGTAATATGTTTTGTATTTTATGTTTGTTTTTTTAATATAATATTGTATTTTGTCTTGATATGTTTGTTAACAGAAACCTTTTTTTAATGTAACATAATGCTAAGATGTATGATGTTATATTTAAAAAGATTTATTTTATTCGTCAGAAATTAAAGCATGTAGTTAGTGTTTATTGTTACCTATTTATTTTGAAATATTAATGTAAAATAATTATAAATAATAACATTATTTAAACAAACAATTTGAAGTATAATTTTTAATATTGATATTGCATATTATTATCACGAGTTAACAGTTTTGTTTCAACTTTTGTTGGGAGTATTTCATTTGCTGGCAACATCGTTTTCCACGTCACACGACATTGACAGCGCTTTGTGGCTTCACTGATTTGTTCTACACGCTCCGTCTATCTTATTCTATTAGTCTGAGTAGCGTGCATACTATGGGCTTCAATTGTGAACGTACCCCTATATACATCGCAGATCGTCTCCCATCAGCTACCAGAAAACTTTTTTATGAAGCACGAAAATAATGGATGTCAATTTTGCTGGATCGCAAATGGAAAAAAAAATATTCGAAAGAAAGAAGGCGATAAGCCAGTACGTATACTTTCGGAATCCAGCTTTGAAAACATTTTTCATGACAAAACGAAGTAGCTCAAAAAATGTTAATATGTTAGCTCCTGTGTCATGTAAGCATAGATTAGTTAAATTTCTTTTTAATTATAATTCACTTTACACACAATCTCATTCCCACCTTCACATAAACCATATAGGTATACAGTAAAACTCAACAATTAAATACAAAAAAATACAAATTACAAATATTATTACAAAACATTTATACACCTTCAAGCTCATTCTTAATGTTAAGCATTGTTTTTCTGCCATTGACAACGTACAGTATGAGAAAACAACTAAGCATATATTATGTAGCTCAGATTGTTTTAGAGGGCAATGGTAACATTTCTGTGGTGTCCATAGACATAACTCGACATATTATAGAGAACACACTTGAAATAAATAAAAATGAATAATATAAATGAAATTGTAAATAGCTTAGACTCATATGGATTCCACGAATCTTACAATTGCCCCCCTGATAAATGTTTGCAGATATTGGGCAGTCCCACTAAATCAATCAACGTGCTACATTTAAATATAGGTACGTAGTATTAATAAAAATTTCAACAGCTGCCAAGCATTATTATCTACTTTATAGATAACGTGGTAATTTTCTCAGAATGCTGGCTTAACAAAACCATGAATATTCCAGCACTTCAGGGATACTCGACCTATTCATCAACAAACTATTTAAGGGCCCCTTTTCCCGAAACTTAAGGCATTTTACGCACGGAGACGGCTTGCGCCCGCGTTGCACAGGAGCCGTTGCGATATGAACTCCGGTGACCTATGGCGGCGGGCGAGCACGCCACAGTATAAATAAATCAGTAGTTCAAATATTATTGGCGTGCTGGTAATAAGAGCTAGTTTGCAACAAAAACGTATAGCTTGATGTACTGTCCACTGCACTATTGACTGTTAACACTAATACACTTAAATTGTTATGAATGTATTGACAAAGCAGGCGATGATATATAAAATTCTCGTGTCACAGTGTTTGTAACAAACAAAACTCCTCCGAAACGGCTTGACCGATTCTTATGAAATTTTGTATGTATATTCAGTAGGTCTCGGGAATAGGAGGTCAACTATTTTTTTTTTGGTAGTAGGTAGGTAGGTAGTAGGTAGGTAGAAGGTAGGTAGTAGGTAGGTAGTAGGTAGGTAGGTTTATACCTAAATCGATTTATGGCGTATTAGCATCTATGGGAGTGTGAGGTAGCTATTTTTATTTTACCTAATATGCAAATTTTATAAGCATTTTTTTGTTCTACCACCCTATGATAAGCAAGCATACGGCACGCCTGATGATAAGCAGTTACCGTAGCCCATGGACGCTTGCAATACCAAAGGTATCACTTGCGTGTTCCCGACCCATTTTGTTAACACCAGGGCTTTATGATGGAGTATCCCTGGGATAGGAAACGTTTCTTCCAAAACGCATCCCTAAATGAGCCCTGGAGTAGGTACTCCAGGGCTAATTTAGGGATGCGTTAGTAGTTGCGATAGTAGTATGAGTAGGTACTCATACTACTCATACACAAGACCACAACTACACCGCTGTGTGTAGTAATTTAAGTGAAGATTCGGGCTCTTCTCGCTGATGAATCGACGGAATTAGTACGTCTAACACTTTCATAACAATTTTGTTTATATTTATAAATTTTATTTATGTAAGTAGGTACTTATATTTATTTTATATATTATATATACCACAGCATATATATTCATTATATATTTTTTTAGATATTGTTGAATCTTTATCCTTACTATCTTAAATTTGTTTCTTTGTCTTATCCAATTTTTATTTTGTTTTTGAGTTATTTTTTAAAAAGACAACTCCCGCACTAGTGAACAAGCTCTGTGTGGCGGTGGCGGGGGACTTTACAAACATACAATCAACGGACACACATTACACCCAGACTCAGAACAACTCTTTGTGGATCACACAAAGTTTTGTCCTTGTGTAGGAATCGAACCCACAACCTCGTGCACAGCAGGCGCATACTGTACCCACTGGACCACCGAGGCAGTCATGTGAGTGCACCTACTATGTTCATCTCTGTATCACCCAAGGTCGACTGGTAGAGAATACCTATGGCATTAAGGCCGCCTGTGTGCGATTGTGCATAAAGTTTTAAATAAATAAATAATTTGGCTGTGGTCTATTAATATTATGATCATTTTTGTTTTTTGTACCTACCTACCCTACAAAAAAGTAGGCCACAAAAAAGTAGTACCTACTTCTTTTTTGTAGTTTTCACCCACGGCTTAACCCGCACTTACAACCCCAGGCAGAAACAAGCAAGAAAAAGATTCATAGGTACATAGGTACATCAATTCATCCAAACATTAGCATTTATAATAATAATATGTATTAGAATAGATATGGTGAGTATACGCCATAACATGTTTACCTATGCCAAAGTGTTCCTTTACTTCTCTAATAATAACATATTCTACTTACAATACTTACTTAACAATACTTACAAATATTATAACACCAAAAATCTTACCGTAATATAACAATAAAGTTTACGCGGCCCTGCACTGTGCCGAATATACTTCACGAACAATGTATGTGGGCGAGGATCACGCACACACGCGCACTCCACGGCCGGTCGACCGATAATTACCTAATCTGTAGCTGCGCTATTTTGTGAATACGCTCTTAATACTCTTTCAAATTTCCACGCGAACGAAGTCGAGGACAACAGCTAGTCAATATATAAATATCGTTGACTAGTATCGTGGACACCAGATACCAGATAGTTGATATAATACATATATACTTTTTTTGTAAATACTTATTATGTATAGGTACTTATTATGTAACATCCATGACTCGGAAACAAATATGTCCATGCACATTACACAAACATTTGCCCTTACCGGGATTCGAACCCGGGACCCTAAGAACGTATGGCAGCCTCACTATCGCTGCGCCATTCGGGATCCTCAGTTAGTATGTATAAATATGTAAAGGTGAATGTTTTCATTAAAGATTCAAAATTCTAGTCATACTGACTTCGCTATTCTGCGTAGAGAAGGACATTACAGTAATTATATTGTGACGTATTATATTGTGGCGACGACAATGTGGTCGCGAGCAAAAATTGCGTAGGTCCTCCCTCGATGACGTCCGGCAGGACACTGGCGCGGTGTGCGCGAGCAGTTTTTCACGTATATAAATATACTTATATAAAATAAGTGCCATTTTATAAATCTATCCAATAATATCCTTGTCAAACCCGATTAGTAAATGAAATGTTAAATTTTCATAAAAGTTGCGATCCCCTAAGTCTCATACAACTTGAATTACTTTCAAAATCGATTTAACTTCAGACTTTTTTTTTATCGAGCAAAACGTTAAATTTTGCGTTTTTAACCAAAAAAGTCACTAGATCAAACATGTATCTGTACTATATATTTTTTTGCGAATTTTAATATAATGATTTCTCTGAAAACAACTCGATCTAGAAACGTAAATTTCGGAAAAGGGGCCCTTAAATAAAAATGATGGCCTGGTTGTCTACATAAATTCAGACGTACAACATAGTGTTGTGGAACCAGAGTTTACCGTACAAACTGCCTTATTTTATTTGCAAACTCTCCGATATAGTCATTATTGCTGTTTATAGGCCACCATATTTTCGTCAAATAGATAATTTTATAAATAGTCTAAATTCTGTACTAGCCTCGTTTTCCTCTTATGGAAACATCTTTCTGGAGGCAGATATGAATATAAATATTAGCCCAACAAATAGTGACCCACATTATAGCGACTATATGAATCTGACAGCCTCACACGGACTCCTACCGGCCTATACTTTCCCCACCAGAGAAAAAAGTTGTTTGGATCATGTTATGATTAAAGTGGTGAAATCTGTAATTTCATTAATTTTAGACAGTCATATTACCGATCATATGCCCATACTTGTTTGTATTAAAAATGTAAGACGAGCTGAAATACCCAAACTTCTCACGAAAGTAAACTTGCCTAAAGTAGCTTTGGAACTAGCAAATGCTGATCTTAGTTCCATCCTATTAACTAGCAATCCTGACTGGGCTACTGAATTTCTGATTAAAACAATTATATCTATTACTAATAAATATACTATAATAAGCTGTGTTCCAACTAGACTAAGAATAATTAAACCCTGGATCACCCCAGGTTTACTAAAGTGTATAAGAAATAGGGATAACATGCACAAAAATCACAAAAAAACACCAGACAATTACACATTAAAATTAACATACATACGTTATCGCAACTTCTGCAATAAACTTTTAAACAAATTAAAAAGTAATTTTGAAAAAAATGAAATCCTAAAAAATAACCCTAAAAAAACCTGGAATATAATTAAAACTATAACTAACAAACAAACACCCAAATCGGCTCCTATGGAGTTGTTGTCCATTGCAGATTATGATTCCAAGTCCTCATTAAATTTCGTCAATAAATTTTTCGCGAATATTGGCAAGGAGCTTGCCGATAGGCACACTAACAAAAACACAATACATGAGACATATGTTAGAGATGATAAACAGGTAAACTCGATGGCGATGCTCTCGCCAGATCACACCGAAATAGAGGTTATTATAAACAATCTTCATGCTGATTCTGCCTCAGGATGGGACGGAATCAGCGCAAGGCTTATAAAAATGAGCAAACAGACACTTGTCCCTCTAATCGCTCACATATGTGGTATGTGTCTTTCTGAAGGCATATTTCCTAGAGTATTAAAGAAAGCAGTCGTTCATCCTATTCATAAAGGGGAAGACAGAGGCAGTGTCAATAATTATAGACCAATATCAGTTCTACCGGCATTGTCGAAGGTTTTGGAAAGGGTCCTTAACAATCGTCTTAGGAATTACCTAGAAAATAATAACATTTTATCCGACCATCAATATGGTTTTCGTAGAGGAAAATCATGTGAAGATGCAATCTTCGCCCTTATTGATGATGCTGTTGAAACATTAGATGGCAATTCTAAGTGCCTGGGTATATTTCTGGACCTTTCTAAAGCGTTTGACACTGTCTCTGTCCCCATCCTTCTTAAGAAATTGGAGAGAATTGGAATTCGAGGACCGGTTCTGGCGATTTTAAAGAGTTATCTTTCCGAACGAACTCAGTGTGTTAAAGTCGCCTCTCATGTCAGTGATGAGTGTGAGCTATCTTTCGGGGTTCCTCAAGGCTCAATTTTAGGCCCTACTTTGTTTTTAGTGTATGTTAACAACTTGTGTGATCTTACCCTCCCAAACTGCTCTATATTTACATATGCGGATGACACGGCCCTTCTTATACATGGTCAAAATTGGGACGATACACGAAAGAGCGCAGAGTCTGTTCTTTGTATAATTATGTCATGGTTATCTGCGAATAGTTTGACCTTGAATGTGGAAAAGACCAACTATATCACTTTCGCACTTAAATCAACTTCTCAACCAGACTGCTCCTTTGTACTTAAAGTTCATGTTTGTGATAAATCTTCAAATCAATGCCTCTGTCCCCTATTGCCAAGAACAACCAATGTTAAGTATCTCGGCATATTAATTGATAATCTTATATCTTGGGATGCCCAAATTAAGGCATTGTCTGGAAGAGTCAGAAAACTAATTTCTATCTTTAGGAGTCTTCGTTACAGTGCCGATGTTGATACATTACGTATGGTTTATTACTCTCTCTGCCAGTCAATACTATCTTTTGGCATAACAGCCTGGGGTGGAGCTCCAAAGTCGCGAATGATAAAACTGGAACGAGCGCAGAGAGCGGTTCTCAAGGTCATGACTTTCAAACACTTTCGGTTTAGTACCACACAATTGTACAGAGAATGTCAGATCATGACTGTGAGACAACTCTTTGTACTAAACAGTACCCTGCGCAAACATTCCTTAATCCAGTTAGATTTTAACCTCCTGACTAAGCGTAGGACTACAAGGGTGTGTCCCGTGGAGAGACATAGATCGAAATTAGCGGAGCGACACTTTCGTGTCCTGGGCAGTCGTTTATATAACTTTATTAACAAGCAATGCAACATCTACACTTCTAATAAGTTTGAATGCAAAAGTAAAGTAAGTAAGTGGCTCATGACCCTTAGTTATGATGAGGTTGAAAAACTATTTATTTTATAAATTAATTAAGTAATAAATTGATTAAACCAAAAATAAAATACTTACACAAGTATAAAAACCTACATACACACGCGCACACACACACACACACACACGCACGTACTCACGCACACACACACGGACATGCACACACACACATACACAGAAACCTGTATTATTCTTTATTTCATTTATTCTGTTCTTCTAAGAATCCCAACCATAATCCTATCGTCTTAAGGCGATACCTCGAAAATAAATTGTGGTTTTGTGGGCGTGGCTTAGCTTCCACGGCTGCCCGCTACGCGTCGCCTTCGTCCGTGTGACGTTGTCAAATAAGTGATTAGATATATTTTATAGATTTTTTAGGAATTTTAGCACAGGAGGCATGGAGTAGACAAAAATAGAACAATTAATTATAAAATTAAATGTTTACCATTGGCAAAATACATAGATACATATTTATAAATATATATATTTAATTAAAAAGTTCAGAAAATATCACTCGATAAAATATTTTTCTTGGTAATAACTATTATATAATATAACTACGATTGTGTTATTGTGTTTAATCAACTATAAGTAAATAAATAAATATCTATAATTCTTCTGTATGTGTGTATGTCGCTGAACTCCTAAACGGCAGGATCGATTTTAATGAAATTTTGTAGGGTCACGGATGGTTCAGATTCACAATTGGACCCGGTGGCGCTGCTGTCGGTATATCGGACCTGGCAGACGTCGTCCTACCCGGAAAATGTCCGGGTAGGACGACGTCTGCCAGGTCTGCTAGTATATATATATATTTTTTTTTTTTATAATACTTGGTTGGCTGTGTGTAGTTATTTGGCTGTGGTCTTCTGTAAGGTGGAGGTCTTTCGCCAGTCGGGCTTGCTCGCTAGTATGGTGCCCTATCTTTCTTAAAATTACTCAGGCTGAGGTGATTTCTTTTTAATTTTCTTTTAACAAGTTGTTTCTGACGGCTCCGCAGTTATAACCTAACTAACTATTTTCTTTTCTGGTAATAAGTCGTATCTGACGGAGTCGCAGTTGCAACCTAACCTAATTTTCTAGTAGCTATTTCTAACTTAGTCTAACGAATTTTACAGTTAGCAAATTAATTTAGGTGTTTTAATCTAATATTTCCAATTATACTGCTTAATTAATCTGACTACGTTTCTAGTAAAGGTCATGTGATAGCACTTACTTGCATTAAGAACCATCATATTTTCCCGACACCATTCATGAATTGCGTTCAAGTCTTCCTGAAGCAGTAAAATGTCCGAATCCGACCCAATTTCCCTGTATAGTTTCAAATCATCTGCAAACATGGAGCACTTAGATTGCTTTACTGAATTTTTTATACTTTTGTATTTAAAAAAAGATCGTAAACTCGTTTTCTCGGTAATAACTTTTATATAAACTAAACAATATGAGGATAAAGAATATTTAATTTGATTTTCTATGAGAATATCGAAAAATAAAACGTAATTTTTAACAAAAATTTTGAGTTGAATTTGTTTAGAGTAAATATTCCGTGTATTGAATATTCTATGAAATGACAATATGATAAAAAAAAGTGAAACGAAAATCTATAAAACTTTAATTATTTTTTCTTATTATTAAAATTATTTTATTTATTATTACATTGAAGGAAACTAATCAGAAATATTTTTAAGATTGGATTTTTATAATCCAATCTTAAAAATATTTCTGATAAGGACATAGGTACTTAATCATATTTTACTACCTACTATACTAATAGAACCTTACGTATATCATCAAAAAATACTAAAAATAATCTTTAACAGTTTTTTTAAATACAAAAAGTTGAAGTGCTACTCCATCCCTCTTTTTGTTATTAGTCTGTCACTTTCGGTAATAGTTCCACTAGAGTTGGGAAAATACCTGAGTATTTTAGGCAAATTTGGCAAAATGTCTATAAATGCCCGAAGAAATTCTATGTAAGTTGTAAAATGTTATACCATGTGCTCAGTTGCACTTTGAGACGCATTCGACACTTATTGTTAGTTATTCTTTGTGAATAACGCAATCAAGGGAAATGAAACGAAGGATGCGCAAAGGCATAAAGTCACAATTTAGTTTTTGCCCTGTGATCGTGGCGTGAACTTGGAGAAGTTCTATGTTCAGCAGAGGAATGCAAAAGCTGATGATAATTAGAAATTGATTCTGAACCAGAAATATATAATGTCGGTATTATCGGGTTTTATTATTTTGCCCGCCAGGCATAAACATATTGGGCATCTCTTGCTATCATAAACTTTATAAAGTAAGTCTTAAAAATATACTATAATGTAGTACATCCAATACGAATTTGTGATGAATTAAATAACTAATTTGGTTAATGACCTGTTTAATAAATTATAACATTTAAAATTACAAAAATCTGAGAGAACCGATCTGCAAAAAAGTAGCATACGTCCGTCGTTGGTGAGGCCTACCGGCCGACTAAACGTGTGGCGAGTGAGAGTGATGCAAATACTTTTGTAAGGCAAAAGAAGAGAGAGCTATAATGATGCATGCGCTCAGAATAAAATACCGTATGTGCCAAATTGAATTTTCTACTTTTTACTAAAATACATTATCAAATCAAAAAAAAAATCTTAACAGAACTTTGATACGATTGTCCTCTATGTTTAAAGTAAACCCCGTTGAATAAATCTTAAGTTTTATTACATAATACAGAAAAAGGGAAAAAATAGAATGGACTTTGCAGCTGTTTTCTATCGAGGATATTTCTTCCAATCACGTTTTCCTCTTACCATATGGTAGATCATAGAATCAAAAAAAGTTTTAACTTCCTATTTTAAATGCTTAGCGAAGTACACTTATTATAATATCCTTATTATTTTCAATGTATCACCTTAATAGTTTAAAATTGAGAACCCTGACATCCATAACACAAGTTAAATCTTAGCTTGGGTGTCAGAGGTGTACAACTATGTGTATACTTACAATCTAAGATGATAAAAAACCGCTGTATCATATTCATGCCTACCTATGATTGTAATACTGGAAATAAAGATTATTATTATTATTATCTGTGGTCTTCTTCATCAGTTTTACTTCATCATATTATACTTTCTGAATGCAAATGTTTGATGTGTTGTTAAAAATATTAAAATTGCTATATGTGTGCCTATAATTTTCGAGGAGATCCCTCAATTCCTCATGGATCCCATCATCAGAACTTTATTTTGATGAAAATGGAACCAAGTTGGAAGTATGTCCTCTCAGACAAAAAAAAATTTTTTCAAATCGGTCCATAAATGAGGGAGTTCTGCGGTAACAAGTCGATTTTATTCGATTGTAACAAACAAATATTTGAAAATTTTACAACTTGCCGTACTTAAGTCGGTTTTTTTTTGTTAAAATTATTCTATATAAAACCAATAATTTACTAAATTATCAAACCTTTTTAACTTAATGGACTCTTTGGTGCTTTATTTTAGCTGCATTATTTTTGGATGCCATTAATTCGATATTTAAAACAGTTTTTCGGCATTCATTTGTTATGATTATTTTTGATGTAAAATTATTATGCTTAACTTTGTTGATCGATTAAGATTCGCTCGTGAACATGTCGGCTGGACGATCGAACAGTGGAGCCAAGTTTTGTTTACGGATGAGAGCAGGATTGCATTACGAGCTCCGGATGGCCGAGAGAGGGTATGGCGGAGGCAAGAAGAACGATTTTTGCCAATAACCACGCGTCAGACTGCCGGTTACAATGAGTCTGTAATGGTTTGGGGAGGAGTTAGTACTGAGGCACGTACGGAGTTGGAGGAGTTGGTAGGAGTTATTGTAAGTGGCAGTCTGACTGCGGCTAGGTACATTGAAGATATCCTTCAGAATCACGTAACACCTTTCATGGGCTTCATTGGTCAAGACGATTTCTGATGCATGATAACACAAGAATCCACGTTGCTCGGGTCGTCAAAGCGTATTTAGCAGAAGTCGGGATTCGGAAACTCCAAGGGCCCGCTCGAAGTCCGGATCTAAATCCGATAGAGCATGTCTGAGACACACTCAAGAGGAGAATTAGAGCCCGACCGAACCCACCAGAGACTTTAGCGGACCTGAAAGTTGCGATACAGACTGTTTGGAACGAAATGTGTCAAAATGACATAAAAAGAATTATTAAGAGCATGCCTAACCGCATGCAAGCGGTAATTCGAGCAAGAAGGGGTAATACACAACAATAACAAGAATAAATATAACACTTCAATAGTTTTTTTTTTCATTATGAATATATTTTACTTAGTAATTTATATGCACCCATCACTTAAACTGAAAAAATAATTAAAATTAAAAACAAAGTAAAGATAGGTAAGTTGTACCTCAAAATCAAAACATTTTTTTGGGAAATATTCAGGAGCTGGTACCACTCTGCACCACAAATCACTAAAGAGTTACTACACTACGAGTAACAGATACTTCACTTAGAAGAAAATTACCAATACGTACTTACTGCTATAATGCCTACTCTGTCGCGTCAGCAACCGCTGCATGCTAAAATGTGCCTCAAGCGCAGTGCTGCCAACTTGTGTTAGCGAAAACGCGCTGTCAGCGCTGTAAAAAAGCTCTAGAAAGCGCTAAAATGGTTTTTTTTTAAAAAGCGCAATATTTCGCGCCAACCACAAATGTTTTCACTATATTTTGCTCGTTACAATGAGTAAGTAGCTATTTAGATAAAATAAATTTTATGATAGCATAAAATGAAAGAAAGATAGGTATGTATATAAAATCAATATTTTTTTATATATTTTTTTAAAGACAACTCCCGCACTAGAGAACAAGCTCTGTGTCGCGGGGATTTTTACAAACATACAATAACAGATACAAATGTTAAATTATAAAAATTGTGACAGCTTGAAGTGTTGTGCGCAAACTTATTTTATTCATTTATTACAGAATACATATTGATCCTATTTTAAGAAGTAGGTGGGGTTATTGCGCCGGTTAGCGACCATTTAGCTGGGTTGCCCACTTCAGATGAGTATAAAAAAATGTTATCTACACGCAACCACAGATTACTAAAGAGTTACTACGTAACAGATACTTCACTCAGAAGAAAATTACCAATACCTACTCCTATAATAGCCTACTCTGTCGCGTCAGCAACCGCTGCATGCTAAAATGTGCCTAAATGCTCAAGCGTACAGTTGTAATTGCTTCGGACTGCGCGATCCCACAGCAATCGCGGGGCTGCCTCTTTGATAAAATTAAATTAACATATTAATAACTATTTGTGCCTATTTTATTGAGAATTGTGAATATGTTCTGACTGTAGGTGGTAGTTTAAAATTGTTGACAGTGCAATACATCTAAAACATAATTATAAAGGTCAGTGTGTAAGTAAAATAAAAAAATCTTTAAAAGGTACGTGTTTTATTTTTATATAAATTTCTTACCCTTTCTAAATTCTCGGTTATTAAATTTTAGTGTAGAAAAAACGAATAGAACGATTAAAATTTAACAACGTGCGTGCGCTAAAACCGCATTGAATTCGGTCCGCCGGCGGTACGACGGGCCGTAGGTAATTATAGCGCGCAAGTACATGGAGTGACGGAGGCCTGACGCAACATAGTATGTATTGGTGCAAATTAGTCCCAAGTATAGTCTAGTTTGGATATAAAACTTAAAATATAATACTTTTATCCATAAAATATTATATAATACTGAAAAAGTGAAAATATAGCCAAAACGTCGGTTTACGGCCACTTTAGGCGGTTTACGACCACCAGTGTGCTGGTTTACGACCACTATATCAATCCTTGACTTCATAACAAAGTCTATGATTATCATATTAAAAATATGCCAATAAAACAATTAAAAATGATTTAAATATTTTTAATTTGTTCTGTTAATAAAGTATAATTACAGAAATAATAATTGTTAACAAAAACTATATGGTAATCATTTGGTGTAGTCTTTCTTACACATACTCATTTATGTCGTATACAAAAGATAGATGTTTAATTAGTTCAATTGTTTAGTTTTTGTCGTTATTTAATTGTATTTTATTATTTTTATACTTAATATTTAACTGAAATCTAGTGGTCGGTAACCGAAGTACCTATTTACCAAAAAACGTCAAATTGCGACCACATGGCCGTAATCTGACACATTCAGCATTATTTTGTTTTGCTTAGTATGACTTTAATATTTATACAGGACTATAACAATTTAGGGTGTAGCGTTGTCAAAGTAATTAACATGCAAATCTTTAGTAAGCGACCACCAGTTTCTTTGAAGAATGTTTGTTTAATTGACCTACAAACAAGAGCTAAATAGGTGGCCGTTAACCCACATAATCGAAATATAGACATTAGTTTGCGGCCACCATCATTTAGTAAGAGAGAAACAAGGGTCGCGTGTGTTTTTGGAATTCGATTTAATTTTCAAATGTCCATTTAATAATTATTTTCGCAAGCAATCTGTCGAATAATATTATATCATCATAATGATATTCGAAAGGAACGGAAGGCAAGCAGAGAAAATTGTTGACTGTGTATCAGATCCATCGAACCACAATTGGAGATCGGCTTACTGGGCAGAGATATGATACTATCGATATAAGGGATCCAGATCATGTACTTGGTAAAAAGGCGAAAAGCAGGTTAAAGAGTGGATTCTCGGTTAAGAAACAGGAGCTGTTAGACAGTCCAGAAAATTGTTAAAGACCATGGCAAGAAGAACATTGTCCGGGACGAACCTGGTATTTAAACTTTCTAAAGCGCCATCCTGATATATCATGCCGCGCAGCCCAAGGATTAAATAAAGCTACTTAGAGCCGAACCGAAGTATCTATAAGAGCTTGGTTTAATTAATTGGAATATTTCTTGAAAGAGACATTAGATTAGATTTAATAATTAAGACATATAAGAATGCCCAGAGCGCATCTTTAATGAAAACGAAACTGGTTTCTCTGTATCCTAAAACCAGGAAATTTCTAACGCCGAAGGGATACCAAAAATTTGTACCAGGTTAAAGCGGGAAATGAAAAGGATAACTTGACAGGTTTGATCACCGCCAGTGGCCTAGTAAGTCTGCCGCTCGTTGTTATACACACACCCTCCACGCCTACATGCACCCTCTACGAGCCGTTGTTACTACAACGTCTCGTGGAGGGTGTACGTAGCATGCCCGAAGAATGGTGTCTTGGCACATAAGCAAGGGGATGGATGCGCTTGATTGGATTTTTGAATATATTACAAACAATTTTAATAATTGGGTGGATCGCGCAGCTGTATAAAACCCCGTATTACTGCTGATCGATGATAATAAGTCACACATGTCATTGGTCTTGAGTCGATCCATATATCCATTTCAGCTAAAAGACGTCCTCTGCTGGACATAGTCCTCCGTAAGTGTTTCCACAGCACTCAGGCCTGAGCTGACCTATTCCATCTGTTGGCCGCAACCTTTACTAGGTCGCCGGTCTACCTGGCCTAAAGTGCCATGTCACAGAATACTTAATAGTACAGGTACAGAAGGTTCACTTCGCTAAATCATTTAAACAAATATCAACTTTGCTCGCACACAATAGAGCGCAATTCAGCTCCCCAGCACAAAACTTACCTACTCGTTTATTCACCTACAAATTGGCTCCCTTTGTATTGCGTATTTCTGGACATTATGGTTGTCACTTAGAGATCAATTTTGATCTGAAGTACCTGTTAGGTTTAGGTAGGTACTTACTATACTTTTGTAAACGAGTGAATTTTTAAATAAATCTGGACATGTAATAATAAATGAAATTACTAAGTACCTACATTGAATATGTCCCCATATTCAATGTAGGTACTTAGTAATTAAATTATAAGAACGAGCAGTGTGTGTCCACATCACAGGACTGGTCAAACCACTAAAGAACAAATTATAATAAAGGGTACTCGCTGTTGCCCGCGGCTCCGCCCCTGATTATGTATATGATTAAATTAAAAATAGGTATTAGAGTTTGTCATTGGTTTGTTTGGAGCCATTTGTCCAGTTGAAATTTAAAACTATTGAGTGATAGGCGGCTATAATATATTTTCCCAATTAAATAAGTACCTACTTAATTGGTTGGACAAATAAATAATACGTCTCTACAAAAACTGTGCTGTACCTATAGTCTACATATCAAAATCTTGCTACAAATTAATAGGTACCTACAAATTATATTTGTATATGTGTTTCTTTACTTTGCAATATCCTTTGGAATATTAAAAAACGAGAGGTTATAGGATCCTTATCACTATTTAAGCAGCCGAATACTGTGAAATATTTTTATGCCTTTATTTTCTTTAAAATATTTAAAAGCGAAAACGAATCGGTGACGAATTACGGCTTCGTGTGCGTTTCGTAGGTAAACTTACGTCGAACCGACGACGCGACCGGCGCGATGCGCGCGCGCGACACTCGACTAAATAATCCCCCTGGAAATGTTGCGGCCGGGTACTTGTAGATTCATACCTAAACAGCGGAGTGAACCAGGCCTGGCCATGTGCGAAAAGATTGCCTATAAATGTAAAATTGTTATTTTTTATACTTATAAAAGAGCAAGAATTAAGACTTCTTGTAAAAAACCTTATATCACATCATTAAAAATTACTGAAGTTGATTATTGTTAATGATATACCTAATAAGAAATAAATATGATTATTCTCATTTAGTAAAAATGAAAAAAGTGTGCAGAAATTACAAAGGACGATTGAAATCGACTAAAAAACTTACCTATCATCGGTAAGTGAACTTTGAATAACTATATCGCACCCCCCACCGAATAAAGGCGTAAGATGAAAATATCAACTTTTCAGGAAAATTAAAAAACCGTTTTTAGTGAATAATTTAGCAACTATACGTCCTATCAAAATGATTGAGATGTCAAATGAAAGCTAATTTTTTTTCTGTTGAAATTACTTTAACACAAAATAAATATTAATAAGATTCTCTTAAATATTAAGGAAAACGTATAATACCATAAATTGAAATGATTACCTTGTTGGTAATCATCTATTACCACTGTATTCGTGGCAAAAAGTTGTCCTCGCAATTAGCGTAATAATCAACAGTCACTTTATTCGGCAAAAGATGCTCGTTAATAACATTCAGTAATGTATTATGACAGCTTTCTTTCGATTAAAAATAAAGCAGACTTTGTGCGTTATGGTTTATGGCGCCTCATTTTCTACAAGAGTAACAATGTAGCTATAGCAGGGGAGCCCATGAAGGGATTTCGGGATTTACTAAAATACGGCAGATTAATATACAGGGGGATACCTTGTACCTGGTTACGTACCTCCACCAAATATGAGCACCATATGGCGTCAAGGCTAAAGGATCAGATTAGTAAAAAAAATCGTCATTTATTCTCGAGTGCATCAGATTAAGGTAGGGTGAGTTAATTACATGCTAAAAAGTGTATATTCCACTAATCTGACAATTTGCGAGTGACCTAAAGAAAGGGGAGGGCTGCAAAGTTGTAAAAAAAAACGTCATCTCGTCATTCTCGAGCGTGGCTGCATTTTTTTTTTATTTTGAAGGAAATAATTTAAGAAAGTCAAAAAATATGACGATTTCCACAAGCCGAAGTAACAAAAATTAGTCGATGAAGCTTTGTGATGCCTCATGCCCATATTCCCTTCTATTCCTCTCTCACTTTTTCTCTATCTATTACTCTCTAACTCCGTCCCCACTCTGGTTTCTGTTGCCATTACATGACTGGAGGATATTCCAACATTTTAGAGCCCACTTTTTGTATGGCAGCCATCACAACTTGCGCCTTGTGAACGGGTGCGTTGTCGTGTAAAAGCAGCACCCTTTTGGTCCATTTGCTCCGCCTTGTCTCTTTCACAGCATCTCGCAATTGTTCTAGCAGTGCAGCGTAGTACTCTCCAGTTATATTGACACCCTTTCCCTTATAATCTATCAACAAAATTCATTCTGTATCCCAGAAAATCGTCGCCATGAGCTTTACAGCCGATTGGGACAAGGTGTCACAATCGGCAATTTCTTAGGAGGTGGTGTACCCTTTTTGTGCCACTGCATGAACTCCTGTTTCGACTCAGGCTCATAATGGTAAACCCAAGATTTGTCCCCAGTCACAATCCGGGCCAAAATGGTTTTTTTGTTCTCAGCACAGAGGTCCAAAAACTCTTGACAACACGCCACTCGTCGCTGCTTCTGATGTGGCGTGAGCATTCACGGTACCTACCTTGCGCACACTTTTGACATGCCAAGATTGTCGTGTACACGACTGTGATCGCTTCAATAGGCCGCCCTGCACTGAGGTCGTCTTCTAGTGAATCTCTGCCGAGCTTGAAGGGGTTGTGCCACTTTTAAATCATGGTTTTACCAGGGCATGAGTCCCCGTAAATAGAAGACATCTCTTCTAAAATGGTTCAGGCTTGGTAAGGAACTTGATGACAGCATTTGTGTCTGAAATTAGTAGCACTCTTTCCAGAGTCTCTGATTGGGGACGACTAAATTTAGTCCAATTTAACCCTAGTAAGCCACAAGTTTGCGCGTTCACCGCTAAGAAAGCCCCATTCACTATGGCTCCACGATTCTAAGACACAGCCGTCGTCCTCGGCGTCGACATCTCCAGCGACGTACAGTACCGACATCACTTGGAAGACAAGGCTAAGCTGGCATCTAGAAAGCTACGTGTGCTCAACAGGGCAAAGTGGTACTTCACCGCGGGCCAAAGACTGCTCTACAAAGCGCAAGTCCGGCCCCACATGGAGTACTGCTGCCACCTTTGGGCGCAAACATCCCCATCATGCAAACGATCAGATTAACATACATGCATTATTAAAAATACGTAGGACATGGATGCTATCAATATCTGACGCGCTCGAGTATGTCCATGCAACCGTTTTTTTTTTACATATTTGAAAATCTATAGCTGCTTTCCCCACCGATGAAAAGGATACATTAAATAACATTTTTTTCTTTTTATCATCTAAGTTTCGCAACTCAATAGGTCTCTACGACGCTCAAGTAAATCCCCATTTAGCATCGTGGCCTCCCCTACTACTATGATAATTGTGAATTTTCTTATGCGCCTACTTTGTGCAAAATTCTTTTCAATTTGTAGTTACGGTGTGATTTAAAAGACTAGATTATAACGAAAACCTACGTTAATTTCTTCCCGCGAATAAAGTGGTAAACGCGTCTTACAAGTTAACACGGTTCATTTTATTTCGATGTATACAGCCGCCATGTCGTATTACATGCTCTTAACATACTTTTCCAAAGTGTAAATGTTTATTACGATTTTGTTCGACGGAGGAACGTATTTTTTTCATCCGAGGAATAAAGAATTTACGTTAATATTATTATTAATATTATTTAAAAAAATCTGAAAAAAATCTGAGAGATGTATTTGACCTTATAGATCACGAAAATGCAAAAAAAATAAAAAGGTGGTAACCGCGCTTACGACTTTATTCTGCGGGGGGTGCGATATGTTAAAGAGACATCAAGATTTATGAATTTTTTTTTTATTTAAGAAGTTATGCCATATTGACGCAATGTTTACAGTGTTGCCTGTTCTTTCAATTTAAATTTCCCATGTAAACATTAGTTAATTTAAAAAAATGTTTGGTACATTCGGATCATAGGTAAATAATGACCTGGAATACCACAGGATAGTATTTCATCGTCATCATCTAGTTATAAATAAAGTATAAAACACAAAATAATAAAATTGTAGTATAACAGCTTGAAGTGTTGTGCGCAAACTTATTTTATTCATTTATAACAGAATACATATTGATCCTATTTTAAGAAGTAGGTGGGGTCATTGCGCCGGTTAGCGACCATTTAGCTGGGTTGCCCACTTCAGATGAGTATAAAAAATGTTATCTACACGCAACATAGTATGTGTTGGTGCAAATTAGTCCTTGGGAATATATTCAAAAATCTATTCAAGCGCATCCATCCCCTTGCTGATGTGCCAAGACACCATTCTTCGGGCATGCTACATACACCCTCCACGAGCCGTTGTTACTACAACGTCTCGTGGAGGGTGTATGTTGCATGCCCGAACTACAATATTATTATTTTGTGTTTTATACTTTATTTATAACTGAATAGATGATGACGATGAAATACTATCCTGTGGTATTCCAGGTCATTATTTACCTATGATCCGAATGTACCAAACATTTTTTTAAACTAACTAATGTTTACATGGGAAATTTAAATTGAAAGAACAGGCAACACTGTAAACATTGCGTCAATATGGCGTAACTTCTTAAATTAAAAAATGTTTCATAAATGAATGAATGCAAAAAAAAAATGTATGGATTTAAATGTGGTCTGAAATAAACTTTATTATTATTATGTCTCTCTTTATCACGGGTATTTTCCCATCTTTCAAGGAGAATACCCGGGCCTTTGGAAGGCTTACGCGGGGACATAGAGAATTTTAATTTAAAATGGGATGAGACGCTTACCATAGTCACATATATTTATTTACTGTGCCATAGTGATTGACTGGCCTATTGGTCTAGTGGTTAGTGACTCTGACTGCTACGCCGGAGGTCGTGGGTTCGATTCCCACCCTGGACAAATCTTTGTGTGATGAGCATGAATGTTTGTTCTGTGTCTGGGTGTAATTTATCTATAATATGTATGTATTTAGAAATATATATGTATGTTTATCAGTTGTCTGGTTACCATAGTACATGCTCTGCCTAGTTTGGGATCAGATAGCGATGTGTGAGTTGTCCCGAAAATATTATTATTATTATTATTATAGTCATGCCACAGCTGCACTATTGCAGTACAGCCATGACATGCCTATGGTAAGTGTAGAGCTATTGCAACATGAGAAATCAAATAATTTTGGGCTACCTATGGGATATGGGTGTTCGATGGACTGATTTACAATGATTATGGGATAAAACGTCGCCTGCGATCATTTAAAAGTTGGGATATACTCTAAATGTAAAATAGGCAGACGGTGACTCGCCTATACACTAGATGGGCCCCTTGAAACAACCGACATGGGCAACAGCCACAGGCATAAGGGCAACACCATAGTGCGCGGCTAGGGGTATCGAGCGGTGCGGCGCCGGTTTCACCATCGGGGGTCTGAGACCCGAGAGCGGGTTTCCCCGTAGTTATGCCCTTGAAAATGACACTTCTACCCCCGAGCATATAGCTCTGGCGACCCCTCTCTGATCAACCAATTAAGACAAGCCAGAGCTGAGAGTCCTGCGGGCGCCCTTGTCAGTCTACTCCGGAGTGCCAATAAAGGCAAGCCGGAGACGAGGCCCTGACCGACTCTCTGGGGCATTCGAGACCGCAGTGTCGCCACTCACATCCAGCCCGCCACAAGCTGCTCTGCGGTTATTATTATTATTATAAATCTTGATGTCTCTTTAACATATAGTTATTCAAAGTTCACTTACCGATGATAGGTAAGTTTTTTAGTGGATTTCAATCGTCCTTTGTAATTTCTGCACACTTTTATAGCGCAATTCGTCATTTTCATAAGCCACAGAACACGTGTTTAGCGTACGATGACAGTATCGGCACTGAGCGGGCGGGACGAGCTTGTAAGCAAACTGTTGGCTTAGTGTTTTGTGTCGTTTAGACGCTCGAACTATCATCTAGACATGTTAATAATCAAAGATCAAAGTATTGTTCATTCGTTTTTGCTATGGAAATGATTATTGTTACTAAAACCGAAGTCTTCCATTTTTTAAGGTAAACCTCCATTCTTGTTCAAACACGCATACCTACGCATAATTCTAGCGCCATTTCGCCGTTTCCTGCCTCTGTAAGGGTTCAATATTGCATCTCTTCAGATGCCTTTTCAAAACATCCTTTTACCGTAGGTATACAATACACATGTGGCAAAGTAATCTTATAAAAACAACCTAATACATATTGTAAAATACCGATGTGTCCACTTAACACTGACATAGTTTACATTCAGCTTATGCTCTATTAGATAACAAAATATTCAACAGATATGCAGAACCACCTTTGGGACCTCGAAGATTTCAACGTCCGGTTCGGAGGTACTTGGCTGGAGAGATGATGGCTCTGAACCAGTGTTTCCCGTGTCCTCAACGTGACCCATACGTTCCGCAGCGAGTCATCGGCGACGAGGACTGCTTGTGTCTTAATGTGTATGCACCTAAAATGCCGGCAGAGGAAGAAGGTAACGATATTATAACTAGGTACTATACCTACTGACATGAAAATAGGTATGAATAAGCGAAGCGTTTGATATCGATATATTCTATGTATACATAAATAAAATGCTTTTACCTGAATGAACCGCTGATCGTAGAGACATTAAACTTGTAGGATGTGTTCATCTGAGAATGTTGAGTACATATTTAAGTGGCATTCATATAAGAACATTAATATTAGGCAATTAATGAATAGCTATTATAGCTGTTGGTGTTAGGGTCATTTCGCCTGTTCGCGTCCATTTAGTGCAGTTCGCAAGTTTGACGGCGATTATAAAAATGTCCCAGCACTAATTTCTATGAACAATTTATGTAATGTGTTCATTATATTAGTCTATTTTAAGATTAACTTACAGTTTTGTACGAAACATCACGTGTTTTTTTTTTAAATATATAAACTTCAGAATTAGGCGTTTTACCCAGTTTGCGTCCACAAAATCCAAATTGCGTCCACCCGTGGACCATTTAGCGTCCACCAGCTAAGAAAAAGAATATAGGGTAGATATTAAGGGATTTAAGGGGGATATGTTTAAGGATTTGTAAAGAAAGATATTCATAGGAAAGTGATTTTTTTTAATGATAATTATGTTTATAATTATCATTAAAAAAAATCACTTTCCTTTTCATTACTTGGTATATGTTTTTGAACCCTCTTGAACCTAAAACTTTTCCTGTCTTTGGACAAAGAGCAAAACCACTTTGGTCCCCATTAAAAATTCTTTTCGGGTCACTCAAAACATCTTTTTGGTGTATACTGTCCAACTATTCCTCTTATACTCTAAACCACAATCTGATTGACTCTTCTGTAACTTGGGCTCTAGCTTTATTAATACCCTCCGCATTTTTGGTGAGATTTCTTTATTTCTGGGCAAAAAAAATTCACACCACTTTTGACTTGGGCGATCATTATTGATTTTTTTTTTAACTCCCCATCTCGTATCATCATCAACTCAGCCAAAAGACGTCCACTGCTGAACATAGACCTCCCCCAAGGATTTCCACAACTCTCGATCCTGAGCCGACCTAGTCCATCGGTTGCCCGCAACCTTTACCAGGTCGTCGGTCCACCTTGTTGGAGGCCTGACGACGCTTCGTCTTCCAGTTCGTGGTCTTAGAACCTTTCTGCCCCAACAACCATCAGTTCTGCGAGCTATGTGCCCGGCCCTTTGCCACTTAATTGAGGCAATTCTTCGAGCTATGTCGGATACTTTGGTTCTCCTACGGATCTCCTCATTTCTGATTCGATCTCGTAGAGAAACTCCAAGCATAGCTCTCTCCATTGCTCTTTGGGTGACTTTGAGCCTTCGCACGAGGCCCCTAGTGAACAACCACGTCTCAGATCCATATGTAATCACTGGCAACACACACTGGTCAAAGACTTTCGTCTTGAGACACTGTGGTATTTGGGACGAGAAGATATGACTTAACTTCCCGAACGCTGCCCAGCCAAGTCGGATTCGACGAGTGACCTTAAGAAGCCATTCAACTACTTTTTTTTCACCATCTGCTCCTAGCGCTGGTTCTGGTCCCGGTTTCTTTACTCCATCTGGTCTGCGCCCACTGATTTTGTCCAATATTGTAATCTTGGGAATAGCATATTCTTTGCATATTTGTACTATAGATTTATTCTTTCCTCCAATTTTATTAAACGCTTTCTTTAAATCGTCTTCTGTGTATGTTCTCTTTTCCTTCTGCTTTCTTGTCTGCAAAGAACTCATCCTAATAGAAAAAAAAAATATAAACATGTAGTCTTAATAAAAAAATTACAATAATAATAAACAATACATTTTAAATTATTTTTACAAGCAAGTCAAGTAATTAACGAAAATATTGGACGCAATTTGGGTTTATTATTATGCCCTGTAGGTATAGTTTGCGTCCGTTGCAGACAATTGCGGACGCAAATTGGAAGTTTTGTAAATTCGGTACAGTGATTCGCGTCCACCTTATTTTAACCGTTAAATATAAAAAACATAAGCAAATTCATAATTAATATTATTCCTTTTTTCATTATAAAAGTCTAGAAACAGCTATGTATCCTAATATTCACATAAAACAATAAAAAACTTACCATTGAACGCGCCATTGCACACTATTTTTTTTGTAAACTTTTGCGCGTACGCGCTCTCTTGTTGAACAGCCAAGATTAACTATTTTTTTAAACGGGATTGGTTTTGCGCACGGACCTTTTGGCCATGTGTGCATGCCTCTTATACATTGAAGTATACGCGGTAATGACTTTTCGTTTAATTGGTCTGTTAGTTTACTTATTTTCGAGGATTTTTAAAGGGAGATCCGTAAAATGGACGCGAATTGGGCGATGGACGCGAAAAGGCGAACTTACCCTACTAGGAAAAAAAACGCAATTATTCAATTTTTTTATAAGTACATATTTGAAATTTATAAAATGGATATGATAGATATTCATATGTACATAATATAATAGGTATTTGCTTTTATTGTGCCGGCTAAGGCAATATTAATAACCTTTATCTATTAATCATAATAATTGTAGTAGGTACAATAACCAAACAAAACATAATAGCATAGAGCCTTAGATAATATACTCAGACTAATAGAATAAGATAGACGGAGCGTTTCGAATAAATGAGTGAACCACAAAGCGCTGTCAATGTATGCATGTGACGTGTACCGACACCGACAGCGATGTGTGCGTAATGTTGCCAGCAAATGAAAATACCCAACTATTACATATTATAAAAATACCGCAGTGTCAAAAACTCTTAACTCGTGGTAATAAAAAATAAATTAAAAATAATAAATTGTTTTTTAAAATAATGTTGTTAGGTACTTTTAATTACTTAATATTCATATTCCATAATTTTAACAAAAAAAACCGACTTCAGTACGGCAAGTTGTAAAATTTTCAAATATTTGTTTGTTACAATCGAATAAAATCGACTGAGCATCGGGCTGAACATAGGTCTAGTAGACCAGGTATTAAAAGCAATATTTAATCTGTGCAATCCGCGCTCAATTCATTCACGTCATTATTTCTTATTAATAGTTGCTTAGCAACAATAACCGAAACTTATCTAATAGCCATCAGTAAAATACTTATTATTGAAAAGTTCAGATGGCCATCTGTGGTCTTCTTCATCAGTTTTACTTCATTAAATTACACTTTCTGAATGCAAATGATTGATTAGTTGTTAAAAATATTGAAATTGCTATATGTGTGCCTATAACTTTTGAGGAGTTCTCTCAATTCCTCATGGATCCCATCATCAGAACTTGCTTTTGATGATAATGGGACCAAACTGGAAGTATTTCCAGTTAGACAAAAAAAGAATTTTTCAAATCGGTCCATAAATGACGGAGTTATGCGATAACAAACATACAAAAAAAAAAAAAAAAAATACACACGAATTGATAACCTCCTCTATTTGAAGTCGGTTAAAAATAAATAGGAAACACAACAAACACTTAATTTCTGACAAATAAAAGAAACCTTTATTTTGTTTATTTAAATGACAACTCCCGCACAATAAGCTCAGTGTCGCGGGATACTTTACAAACATACAATTAACGGCTACAAATGACACCCAGACTCAGAACCATGGCGTTCGCGGTAAGAACTAATTTTGTTCCCACCGCTAACGCCATAAGGTGCCGCTCGCGGCCGGCGCGGCGGCGGCCGTGGCCAGGCTGTAAATACGTTTATTTTAGAAAATGAATCGATAACATACCTACTCATTTTATGAACTCAAATAATCAATTATTTAAATAGACCCTATCCAAATATTAATAATAATTGATTATCATCTGAATAACATACGAAAAACATTAAGTGAATACCTACCTACCTCTTAAAATCACTATAAAAATTAAAGATAAAGGATTTCCAAGAAAGAGAATATTTAAAATGAACTTTAAACATCGGATTTCTCTTTTGAAGTGAACGAAATGTCAATGAAAAAAATAGACAGTTATACTTTTAACCATGTCATTTTTTGTCACTGAGTCAAAGACTCGAGCAAAATCAGTATTTATGTGTATATATATATACTTACAAGTGTCGCTCCTGTCATATCGACAACTTACGTATCGATAAATCTATCGCATAAAAATTAAATGTCCTACATATTGTTTTTGAATATCATATTTATGTAATCTGTACAAAACCAACAATGGCTGGATATTGTAATTGAAATTTAATCGTATAGTAGTGATGCTTGAAACAATATCACCAAAAAAATATTGAGAAAACAGATATTTACATTATATTTACTTTGGTAAACAAAGAATTTAATGCAACTTGTAAGTAGTAAGATACTAGTAAGGTAGATATATTACTTCTGCCTTTTATATTAAATTTAAAGAAGTATCTTGTTTTCTTTCTTCCATACCTACATTTGAGAACAAAAAAAAAGTATCGGCCATATCATTCATTCATCTGAATGTGTGGAAAACAAATTTAAATTTCTCTTTTGAGAAGCAGTAGGTAATAAAACAATACCAATAAAATAAAACAACAAAATGATAGTAACATACACAGTATTTATATTTATTAGTACTTATTAATGATTAATTATTGTTTACAGGCTTATGATTCATTGACCACTAAACAAAATCAGTTTATTAAGGCTGACCTTCACTTGGGTCAACGCAGTAGCCTTGCGATCCAAAGTAGTTTAGGATACTTTTATTTTAATAACTATTCTTGTAAATACTTTTTAAAATAAACGTTTCTTTTATTTATTTTAACTTTATTGTACACCAAATTAGATACGTAAAAATAAGCCCTAAGTATTAGAGAGAGAACAGTACCTAAATGGGTTTTTTATTCTTATTAATCTATGGTGCAAATTATCCCACACAATATGCTTCGTCTAAAGTATCAAAATGTTAAGTACTTATTCTTTATTTAATTCATATATGTATATAAAACGTAGGTATATTATTAGGAAATATTAAATTTAGTCACATAACTAAAAGTTTTCACATTTGATTTAATTAAAGTTTTAACAAAAATACTGACGTGTAAATTAGTCGATAAATTTGTAACTCAATCACATCACTATTAACAAAATCTCAGGTACATAAACTGTCAAGTGCTAAAATAAGATTATAAATATTTAAGATTATTGTAAACAGAACAAGCTGAAAATAAAACACGCATATTATTTCACGTTCAGATTGTAAACAGTTTTAAACTACTTACATTGTTATATTCATTATCTACTCAAAAGGATAAATACAGAGGTCGATATTTTCCGATGGAAAGATATATTTAGAGTATTTTCCAATAAAACACGCATTCTACTCTTGCAGCCTGAAGCTACAAAAGCCATAGTTCTTATAGTTATACACTAAACAGGTATGTTACCTCCTGTCATATTTCCTCCTTGATAAAAATACGGAATTATCGCTAAATGCGCGCAACATCTTTTTTTCGCGCGGGTGCACGACTGACGTTTAGAATTATTTTAAATAGTATACCGATAGACTACTAAATATCGTTTTATGTTAACAGTACTCTTTAAAAGAATTTCTGAAGTATTTTTACAATGTTTTACGAGTAAATAAGGCATTAGGTATTTATAAAATTTTGTCGAAACGTGTTAGACGTGCGCACTCGCTTGCGGCTGTAAGCGACTGCGAGTGAAAACGTATGACTTTGCTATTTAGTATGACTTTCGGCGGCTTCACGCGCGAGTTCTACACGCTCCGTCTATCTTATTCTATTAGTCTGAGATAATATATTTAATCGCATCTAATATGCATCAGTCTACTACCTTAGATTATACATACCTCTCAGACTAATAGAATAAGATAGACGGAGCGTGTAGAACTCGCGCGTGAAGCCGCCAAAAGTCATACTAAATAGCAATGTCATACGTTTTCGTTTTCGCGCGCAGTCGATTTGAGCCGCTCTGAAGTATTTTTACAACGTTTTACTACACAATACGGCATTATAATAATATTTGGTCAAAACGTGTTTAGACGTGCGTACTCACTAGCGGCTCAAATCGACTGCGCGCGAAAACGAAAACGTATGACATTGCTATTTAGTATGACTTTTGGCGGCTTCACGCGCGAGTTCTACACGCTCCGTCTATCTTATTCTATTAGTCTGAGACATACCTATACATAAGAACACGTACCTATTTTATATGATTTCTTACATACCTACATACTATATTGTAAGAAATGGAAATCTCCTTTCTTAGCTAACATGAAGAAAAGTCTTATCAATAATAATCTAGATTCAGTTTGTTAAACCACAAGAAAATCCCTACAAATCTTAAAAACAATTGATCCGCATGTGTACTTCTTCCTACATTAAAATATACCTTTCAGGTAGTCCTGTGGTGTTCTTTATTCACGGTGGCAATTATAGATCGGGGTCGACAGCTTCTTATGGCGTAAGTACTTACTTATATAAAATCATTAAGTACATAAATATCAATACTTAAACAATTTATCGTAACACATCAAAATAACCTTTTTGACTGCCTTGGTGGTCCAGTGGTCGCAGTATGCGCCTGCTGTGCACGAGGTTGTGGGTTCGATTCCCACACAGGACAAAACTTTGTGTGACCCACAAAGAGTTGTTCTGAGTCTGGGTGTAATTTGTGTCCGTTAATTATATGTTTGTAAAGTCCCCCGCGACACAGAGCATGTTCTCTAGTGCGGGAGTTGTCTTTTTAAAAGAACAAAAAAAAAAAAAAAAAAAAACTTTTAGGGTTCCGAAGTAAATAAGGAACCCTTATAGTTTACGAGTAGCTATGTCCGTCCGTCTGTCCGCAGCGTAGCTCAGGGACCCCGAAAGCAGTAATGGCACGAATATACACATAAGTCTTAACGATCTACTGATAAAATAAAATCTTGAAAAAAAATATTTTAGGGCAAGTAGGTAAGTACATGTAAAGTGGGGAGTTTTTTTTTTCTCAACTACCCCATAGTATGGGGTATCATTGAATAGGTATTTTAAAAATATTGCAGGTTTGTTAAATAGTTTTTTTATTGAGGGATTCGTTTGTGAAATATTAAGCTTCTAAGTACTAATTTTTGTTAGAGTCAAGTGTCCCCCCGCCACTGCCAGCCAAATGGTGGTATTTTGATATGTGAAAAAAATAACGGTAGTAGTATATACGAAATTAAAAGGAAAACTATCACAGCTAAGTACACTTCACTAGTTACGAGTAATAGCCGATTAACTTATAAAATGTTATTGGAGAAGTTAAAATTAGATTGGGTGTTGAATCAAGTCGCCTAATTTAGAACTGTGAATGTGGTGTGGTTTTGTCTCAAACCTTTCTATATAAATATAATTTCTAGGTTTAGTTCCCTAAATAAAAAAAAAAAAGAAATAAAATAAGAAAAGTTTCTTATCTAAGAAATAGACGCCAGGCTGTGGTGTGGTGCTGGGTGGTTTCAGATCAGACTTTGTTGACGTCACCTCTGGTGTACCCCAAGGCTCTTTGTTATCGCCTTTATTATATAATATTTATCTCTTTGACCTCTCAGAATGGTTTCACCACTCAGATCACCTTTTATACCCTGATGATAAGAAAATAAATATACAGGAAAATCACCTCTGAGTCTCTGACTGTTTGCTACTCCAAAATGACTTAAATCAGCTATCAAAGTATTATCACCTTAATAAAATAAGTGTGACAACCAAAAATGTCAAGTAATAAGTTTCACCAGAAAAAAAACATCCTATCAAATTTGATTATAGCAAAAGTAATGAGTTGATTCCCAGAACCTCTCAAGTGAGAGATCTAGGTGTAATTCTCGGTGATAAATTTAATTTTAGTGCACACTGTGAACAAATAGTTAGTAAAGCATACTTACAAATCCCTAGGTTTTGTTATTGGCAACAGTAAACCATTCAAAGACTTACAATGCTTTAAAATAAATCATACGAAGAATCATGTAAATATCATAAAATAAACACTCTGGAGGATAGACGCCAACTGACTGACATGTTTTTCTTATATGACCTACTTAATAATAAATTTGTATATTTGTAAAATAAACTACATTACTCGAACACATACAATTGTATGTACCTCCCAAACGGACTAGACACACAACCTTACTATCAAACCCAACTCCAATCAACCGTATACCAAACATATTTAATGATAATTTCTCCTCTTTTGAACCGTTTAATACCTCTCGTAACTAGGGTTGCCACCCGTACTTTATAATAAAGTATTGTAGGCACGATAGTTACTTCAGGTAATTGTAGGTACTCTATACTTTATGAGAACAATAAAGTACACGAAAATACTTTATTTCGCATGATATCGCATAGAATCCTTTATGCTTTTTGAAAAGTTTAGTTGTAAATATGTATATTTTCGTTAAACGGAATTTATCGATTGGCGCTGAATCGATGTTGCCACTCGCCAGCGCCATATAGAAAAATAAATTGTACTTTATTTTGATATTGTGTAGGTACTTTTTTTCTTGTGTAATATAACCAATGTACTTTAATTACAAGAAAAAAAGGTGGCAACCCTACTCGTAACTCATTTAGAAACAAACTAATAAGCATTCTCTCCAAGAAATAGTCATTAACACGCCCTTTCTCAAACACATCACTTCCACTCCCTCATTCAGTTACAAACTACAACACTCATTCATACAAACAGTACACACTCACAAATATACAAACAGTACAAACGAGTACCAAATCTTATTAGGATCGACCTAATTTCAAATTCTAAACGGAATCGTGAGTTAAGTAAGTAGAAGGCCTGCAGGATTGAAACTGGTTCGGGATTGGAACGGGATTGAGATTGGTAGCTATTGGTATTAAATACATATACCAAACCGCAGTAATTATTGAAGATCCTAAAAAACGGAATATCATCCCTTAATGCACAAGGTGACAACAGTATGGGCACACCAAGAATAACTGTTCAAGACCGTTTCGCTGTATTAAATGTGCACTCAACCACAAGACCAGCGACTGCCCAAAAAAGACCGCAATACACCAGCAAAACGTACTCTGTGTCTCGGCAGCCATCCAGCGAACTTCAAAGGTTGTCAAGTCTACCGAGAAATTCTTGACAGAAAATACAACACCAAGTCTAAGCAAACTCCCAGGCCAATAACAGATAGAGCCTAAAGCCCCGAGAACGGCCCAATACACCGACTCCTATGCAGAAGTTACAAAAAGACAACACCCAATAATCGACTTGCAGTATTTCAGTCTAAGAACTCCTCCATCAAATAAGCTCAATGATGAGTCTTATAGTCAAGCTTGTTGAAAGACTTTCTGCATAATAAATGGATCTACTGCGCCTAGCCACATGGAACATAAATGAATTACCTTCAAGCATACAAGATCTCTAATTGCTTATATAGACATTCATAAACTGGATATTATCCTAATTTCCGAAACTCACTTCACTGACAGAAGTCACGTCAATATACCTGGTTTCGTGATTTACTCGACCAATCATCCAGACGGCAAAGCACACGGAGGGTCCGCAGTCATAGTGTGGAGGCTGTCACACACCGCCGACGAAAAGGGAGGATCCTCCGACCAGGCTAGGTGATCGTGCCTGGCGGGCCGCGGCCCAACGGTTAGTTGTTGGGCGTTGTATATACTGAGTGTCTGTTTAAACTTCGATAGCGCGATTCAACATTTCAAACATTTGTTCTGCGGTTGCGTGTTTCTGGGTATAGTGACATCTGTGTTTTCTATGTTGAACTTCGTTGCTTGTTGTAGCGTTATTCTATTGGCCTGATAGATGACGCTACAATAGTGAAGCGTTCAATACTCCATTATTTAGAACCAGCATTCAGCTCAAGCTACATACAAGCTACAACAGTTACTATAGCAAGTAAAATGGGCAACTTGACGTTGTCAGCTGTTTACTGCCCTCCTAAGCATGTTATAAAGGAAACAATGTTTTCAATAACACACCAACTACGGCCATAAAACTTCAAATTGAAGAAAAAAGGAGACTTCGCCGCAGATGGCATACTTGTCGACATCCTTCGGACAAAACAGCTCTTAATAAGGCGATCCCAGAACTGACGAATGCACTAAAAGAGTCTCAGGAGGAAAAATTCATTTTAAATTCAATAATTATATTGACTACTAGGGGTCGCCCGCGACTTCGTCCACGTGGTAATTTGGAATATTATTTTATTTATTTATTTATTTAACTTTTTGCTCAATACATTTATGTACATAGGTGGACTTAATGCTAATAAGCATTCTCTGACAGTCGACCTAAGGCGGTGCAGAGATATTAATTAGTAGGTGCATTCAGAAATATGGTGGATTTAATAAAAACTTATTCTTTACTTTTGACACTAAATTACATATATTAATTAATACATATAATAAACAAATATATATATGTATATATATATTATAGAAATATACATAAATAAATACATATTAATATACAAATGAAATGAAGTAGATAATTAGGATGAATTTGCTGCCGTATTACCCAGTAGAAGCTCACGGACTTTTATCTTGAAAGTGAGCCGGTTTGTTACCATCCTGATTTCCAGAGGAAGCGCGTTCCAAAGAAGAACAGATTGAACAAAGAAGGAAGAATGAACAAAATCAGTAGTGTGAGTAGGACATGCAAGAAGACGGTTATTAGTGGACCGAAGGTTTCTATTGTGAGTGGAGGATAGATATTGCAGATAAGAGCTGAGGTAAGTTGGAGGAGTAGGAGAAGTGAGGAAGGAAAAAAGTGTAGTGAGAGCACGCAAGCTACGGCGTTGACGAATAAGCAACCATTTAAGTTCAGAGCGATAAGCAGATACGTGATCATACTTTCGAAGATTGTACACGAATCGAATGCAGTTATTGAGAAGTCGGTCTAATTTGTCAAGAAGATCTGCATTCAGGTCGAAATAGCACACATCGCCATAGTCGATTATAGGAAAGACTAAAGCCTGCACAAGCATTACCTTAGTACCCGGTGGGAGAAAATTTCTCAGACGGTTTAGACTACGTAGGGTGCCGGTCACTTTTTGACCAACATGAGACACTTGCTTTTGCCAATTTAACTTATCGTCTATATGTATGCCCAAGTTCTTAACGTCAGAGCCTAATGGTATAACCAATCCATTGTATAAAATCGGTGGAAGTGCTGATATGTCTACTTTGCATAACATTCTTTGGCTACCTACAATGATAGCTTGGCATTTGGTTGGGTTAACATTTATACCAAATCTTTCAGACCAATTTTGCAACGATACTAACTCTCGATTGATCTCATCGATTGCAGCACGCATATTTTCTACACCTGTTTGTATATATAGTTGCAAGTCATCAGCATATAAGTGATACGCACACTGAAGGTTATGGGTAAGGAGATTGATAAAAACAGAGAATAACAACGGAGATAGAATGCCGCCTTGTGGAACGCCAGAGTGAAGATCACACCAACTTGATGAAGACTCATCATGGCGGACTGACTGCTGACGTCCCCGAAAATAAGAAGAGAACCAGTCCAGAGCTTCGGAGGAGATCTTAAGAGAGGAAAGGACAGCAAGAAGGATATCGTGACTGACGGTATTAAAGGCGTTTGAGAAGTCAACCAAAACTAATACAGTAATTTTGGTATCCTCCATGCCCGCCCTTATATCGCCAGTCACTTTAAGGAGAGCAGAGACTGTGCTGTGTCCAGGCCGAAATCCTGATTGATAAGGACTTAAAAGGTTTTTATCAAGGATAAACTTGGATATCTGTTTGTGGACACAGGCCTCGAGCACTTTGGAAAGGAAAGGGAGGATGGAAATTGGTCGGAAATGGTTCGGAAGGGAAGGATTCGAAATTTTGGGTAATGGTCGGACATAAGCCCTACACCACTGAGAAGGAAATGAGCAAGAATCTAAAGAAAAGTTTATGATATGAGAAATCGCTGGCAGTAGGTGATCCAGAATAGTTACTATCATCCGACGACTAATGTTATCATACCCTACAGCATTTGATTTAATGGAAAGGATTGTCTTTTTGATCTCCTCCGGAGCGACTGGAGAAAACTCAAAGGAATCAATATCAGGACGAGGTAGGTTAGTTAAGTAATCGATGGTCTGGGATTTGATTTGGCGATCTAAAGATTCAGTAGAGGCGAAATGACGGTTTATGTCGTCCAAATCAATTGTACCTTGCACGTCATAACTTAACTGTTTGCCAATACCCAGGGTCCCTAAGAACTTCCAGATATTGGCAGGAGATGAGGACGTAATGTTATTAAGAATATATCGGCGTTTGGCGTTGCGTATCAACTGATTACACCGATTCCTTGCAACTTTATATAATGCCCAATTGTCGTCAATGCGATCTTTTTTAAACTTGCGGAAAGCACGATTCCTACGTCTCATAGCCATCCGAATTCCTCTTGTAAGCCAAGGAGCAGGTGGGCGCTTCAATTTCACTCTTTTAACAGGTGCATGGACATCATAGAGGTCAACAACAGTACTATTAAAAATTTGTAATTTTTCATCAACAGTAGTGGCCGCGATCAGGTTCTCCCACTGTATTTCAGATGCATCCCCACGTAGCCCATCCACGTCCATACGTCTAAAACAACGCATGTACAGAACTTTAGGTTGAGGTTTGGGAGGTTTAAGGGCGTATGAGAGGAAGATGAGGTCATGGTGGGAGAACCCGGGAGCTAGGAATTGTCCATAGGAGGCGGCGAGAGAAGGAGTGGATATGAGAATTATATCAAGCCAGGTGTCTTCGCCGTCTATGTTGTGATGAGTGGCCTGCAGTGGAAGAAGGTGAAGACTAACTGACTCAATAATATGATGGAGTTTACAGGCACGAGGTGACTGGTGGGCAAGAAGGTTGGTGTTAAAATCACCCATGACGATGTGATGAGCATAATCCGACCCTAAAGATTCCAGTATTAATTCAATACTGGAGAAGTAATCAGTAGAAGGAGGACAATAAACAACCCCTAGAACAGTTTTGACTCCTCTGACAGAAACCTCTAGAAAGAGATACTCTGCAGAAGCGGAGCCAGTTAAAGAAGAAGTAGCAAGAATTTTAAAGGGTAGATCAGAGCGAAGATAGATAGCAACACCGCCCCCTCTTCTATCGACTCGATCATTCCTTACAAGAATAAAACCAGGGAGAGAGTAACTAGTAGATAGAAGGGGTGGTTTAAGCCAACTCTCAGAAATCAGGATGGCATGTACATTGGTATCAGCAAAAGTATCGTAAAGATCGCTATAATAGCTCGGTATACTTTGTGCATTCACATGACACACGTTAAATAAGCACTTAGATTGCTGATTAAATCGACGTCGCAAACTATCCCCCAGAGTATCCGTCACTGAGCTAAAACTGTCATTTGACAATGTACTAGATTCATAGGCAGAATGGAACGAATCATCATCTGATATCATAAGTATATTATTAGATAAATGTAAATAATAGATATAATATTACAATAAAATAGTTATGCGTATATAAAAAAAAAAAAAATGCGATGTGAAGCAAAGTAATGGACTCTGCACCACCCGCCAGCCAACGATATACACAATAATAAAATAAAACAAAAACAACACGGCAAAACAATACTGTAGTTACAAAAAAAAAAGGAATATAACTTCTATTATAAAAACAGTGTATAAGTTTCGGAACATCCGCCACCCGTAACATACCTGCAGAATGTCGGTTCGAAACAAAATAAAAACAAAGTGGGTAGCTTAATAAGAATTAGATCGAGCCAGACTTATACTCATAGTAGTAAACAATGTTGATAGTACGATGATGTGGTTAAAACAGTATTAAGAATAATATAGTGCAGTGTTAAAGTTATGTTAGGCTAAAATTGTATTTATGTAAATAGTAACTAACATCTATACTTCTGATTATAAAGACAGACAGTTAAAGAAAGTACTTAAGTGAACAATTAATCAGTGATTTAGAACTAATTCTTACTACGAGGTGCAGTTTTACCACTCCTGGCAGCCACAGTAGTACCTCCTGATGTCTTCGGATGTTTGGTCATCAGTGGGACTAATTCAGTCATGCTTGTGATTTTGTGCCGCAATCCATCCGGTGATTTGATGACCACAATCCCATCTTGAGTCCAGCAAGATCTCATACTGAAGTGCTGACGAGCCTTTGCAAAAACTACCTGCCGTGTTTTAGTTAGGAACTCCTTCATTGACACAGAGGTGCCTTTCAACCTAGTCTTGGCCTGCCAAATCGATGATCTTATTACAGCACTAGTAAATTTTACTAGGATAGGACGATGACGTTCCTTGCTGGGCGACCCGAGCCTGTGGCAGGTTACAATAGCAGATGCGGCGATATCCTTCAGCGCAAGGTTATTGGAAACAATATTCATGATGGTAGTGGCGCACGTCTCCTTCTCCGATTCAGCGACCCCAAAAAAGAGCAGAGCCTTCCGCCGATGCCTCGTCTCGATAACATCGACCATTCTGGAACATTCATCTATTTGCTTGCGTAAAATACCAAGCATGCCGAACATGAGCTCCCGGAAGGTTCGAAATTCATCCGCGACCTTAGCCACGGTCTCCTTAGCAGGTCCTCCAGTCTGTATTTGGCCTTCCAGTTCAGCCATCCTTCTTTCAAAGCTCTCCTCCAAACTTTTCTGGGCCATCTGTATATCGGCAAGTTGGGCCATAACAGCTGTTATATTGTGTCAGTGTGTCGAAAAACGATATGTGCGCGATGTGCTGGCAGGTGGTGTACTATGTGAGTCCTGGTCACATGAACAGTACTACGAACGTAAGTACTACTTTATTATGATACTCTCCACTTATATATATGCTTATTACAGTTAAATATCAAGAGTTTTTAATATTAATTAAATTTCGAACTTTACAAACGTCTTCACTTATTGACACCTACCACCGAAAAATTATTATTATTCCAATTTCAATCACGATTTTGTTGTGACATTAGAAATTGACCTAATGTCAAATTTTAAACGGAATCGAGAGTCGAGAGTAGGCCTGCTGCTTTGAGAAAAGGATGGCAAGGCCGTGCCGTTTTTTGCTCGACTTGGCGGGAGCACTGCGTGCCCCCAGATTTGTTCGAAATCGGTGAAATGGCCGTCGATGAAATAACCCCTCGGTTATATAGCTTTTTGGTGATGTGGTGTAGTAGAAGGCTTCATAAAAATGTCTTTCGATAATGAGTACGAATCCCAAAAGTAGGACGCATAGACTGTAAGAACATTTAATAGGTTACATATTTTAATCAGTCATACATCAATACTTGTAGCGATCAAATTGACTTACACTCTGATCCCTTAACTAAACTAAAGGCAAATATTAGTAAACATCTTCTCGATTTGGTATAACATTTTTATTTAATTATTTAGTCAAAGTCCAGAGATACTCTTTTTTCAGCGTTGCATGATGCCAAATAATACCGCAATTTGATTAGTTGTTCATACATGTTTCATTTTAATTTTGTTCTACATTATTGTTCTCTCTGTACAGTTAGATAGATATATGTCTCATTCACATCTAACTAACCATATTATATATAAGAAAGTTGTAGTTTCTGTATACTTATACCATTAATAGCTATAGTAAGCATCATAGATATATTCCCATTCTGTACTTTTTCATATGCATGCAGAGTTTACCTGTAAGTGATTGTTACACTTTTGCTACATTTTATATTTGATGTAACCATTGTTATAATACCCCCGTGTAAACAATTGTTGGTGAACCAATAAAATAAAAATAAAAATTAAATAAAAAATAGGTATCCTGTAATAAGTTGTATGTAATATTTTTCAAGGGCCAACACTTAACTCAAAAAGACACAATTCTGGTGACAGCGCAGTATAGATTAGGATCTCTCGGCTATCTCAGCACTGGTCAGAAGGACGCTGGAGGCAATGTTGGTCTATTTGATTTGCACACTGCTATGGTCTGGGTAAGCAAAGTTTAATTAATATAATTAAAGGTTAAAGAAAGATTCCTGTAACACGTACCTGCCAAGACAAAATGTCATTGGCGCCTACTTAGCAAAAGATGAACAAACTTTATATAAAGAAGACTAACAACCCGGGACTTCAGCACCGTATCTAGTCGTACTTAGGATACTATCCACTGTAGCCCCAGTTCCTATAAATCACCACACTGTTGTATGACATTACAGATTCAAGACTATATCCAGTTCTTTGGAGGTGATCCTAAACGTGTAATTGTAATGGGTCAAGGCTCTGGCGCCAGTGCAGCATCTCTCCTTGCCATGTCTCCAGAAGGCCGTAGTGCTACAGGTGTGGCTGCCCTGTCAGGGACGCCTCTGTCACCAGGAGCTGTCAGGCTGGAACCTGCCAAACATGCGGAGACTATTGCTGAACGTACTGGATGTCCAAAAGCACCGGCAGAGAGTCTTATGATATGCTTGCGAAAATTACCTAAGGAGAAAATTGTACTGGTAGGTAACTATACGATTTACGATCGAATTTCGACCACCGGGCGACCTCTAGTATGAATGAAAACACACAAGCACTAACTACTATAGCTAGTACCTACCTATCTGAATATATATGTATCAAAAGATCTAACTAACGGATGGTAACTGGAGTCTTTCTTAGTAAGTGCCTAACTTGCCAAGAAAGAGGGTTTATTCCCGTTCGGCAACATCCAGATTTGCTCTCTCCTTATAAGAGACAAACTAGTAGGTACCTATGTCTCTAGGGGTAAAATGTCCACTTCTTATTATTATTATTGGTAATATTATGTTTACATAGTTAGGTACTGATCTTAAAATATATTATGTTGACAGGCAGACGAAGATTTGAATATAGACATGGTAGATACGGCGAAATTCTTGGACGAGGTGGCTGGACGATCAGGTAATTAAAACTAATTTGGATAAAGGAGTGGTATGGTACAGTTTACGTGTACTCCAGTGGTCATTAAATGGAATTTAACCCATTACCCGACCGGCCCACGTCGTCGTGACCTATTCAAGAGAAGAAGAGTCTTAGACCTATCCGTTTTGCATTTAATCATGTCGTATCGTCATCGCTTTTAAAAACCACCTCAAGAGTATCTGAGTATACTCTTTCAAAAAAAAAAATATTTTTGAGAATTGGTCCATAAATGGGGAAGAAATCGGTTAACATACATAAAAAAAATACATACAGTCATACATAGAACATAGAACCTCCTCCTTTTTTGAAGTCGGTTAAAAAAGATAGTTTTCAGACAAGTTACATTATATGTATATAGTATGCCGTATCATGACAATCGTAGTATGCCGTATTCTTTCATAGGATAGGATAGGATATTACACAATCATTATTTGCCTAGCGCGTGACTACTATTACCATTACCATTCTAATAAACCCAATCAAGCTATAACTGCTGTAAATTGCTGAGGAGTTGGGCATCCCGCAGATTACTTGATGCTGCAGCACCAGCCCAAGGTTACCGTGTCATGGAAATACACGTGTCACGAATTGCACTTGTGAAAGTTAGGAAAATCCCTTCATTATCGCTGAGAGTCTTCAAACTCCTGGTCAGATCTTCAAAAATTATAGCTAAAAACCATCTCGATCATGCTAGCTTTCAAACAAAAAGAAACCGCATCAAAATCCATTATTCCGTCTGGAAGCTATGATGAGTCGGATAGACACACAGATACACAGATAGACTCGTTATACTTATAACATGTACACCCCTCTATTTGGGTGGGGGGTTAAAAATGTTACGCTTGCCAACCAATTATAAAGCTGCTGCAACATCAGAGTAGGTATAGTTAAATTATTTGTTAAGTACCTACTTCATTTCCTATCGTTTTCAGGTGCTGGAGCAAGAGTAGAAGGGAAAGATGATTTACGAGGTTTACCGCCTCTAGTAGATGAGGCACCAGCCGAATCGCTCAAAAAAAGGCAGAAACGTGTACCTATGCTCACTGGGGTCACATCAGCGGAAACTTCTAGAGCTGTGTTTGGTAATTCTAATATGAAGATTCGTATGTGGTACACGTTATGCTTTATCAGCATTAGCTAAGTATCGTATGTTCAGTATTGCAACATGTTCATCTCCTATAATCAGTGTTTGGCAATTACGGATAAAACATACATCTAAACTAATATTATAATGAGGCAAGATTAGATTTTTTGTTTGTTTGTAACGATTTAACGCAAATACTATTGGATCGATTTTTAAAAATTCTTTGATCATTAGAAAGCTACTTATACTATATTTTATTTTGAAAAAAAGGTGGATCACGTTTTTCTTTAAATATATTATAAAAAACGAAAACTAAATATACCCAGCTTCGCATGGGTGGACACCCGTGCGAATCGTGCTGCTAGTGTACTATAGGTATAGACAAAGATATCTAAAGAATCTATGGTACTTCTATTCGAATATTATAATATTTACGAAAGTTTGGATTGATAGATGTATGGATGTTTGGATTAATTTTCTCTGAACGGATCTAGATGAAACTAAGCACAGAGGTAGAATATAGTCTAGAATAGCACATAAGCTACTGATTATCCCGAAAAACCTGATATTCCCGTGGAATTGTACGCGTGGGCGAAGCCACTGGCGGAAACCAGTATCATATACTTATATTCAATATATACTATAGGTTACTGTCAGCTGCATATAGTGTGTAAATTTCTTGACCAGTATTATAAGTATTAATAGTAACTGGTAACCAAACTCAATTTATTTACAGGCAAATTCAACAAATTCCTGACAAACCAACTGCAAAACGTGAAAGACTTTATAAAGAAGGATTTGGTCGGTGGTCTTCAGAACGTAGTGAACGAAGTAGGCGGTTTAATCCCCTTGGTTGCCGAGGTGCAGAACATCATACCAGTCTCTCAGTACTACACTACGGCTTTGGAGCAGTCATTTACGATAGCCGATGGACTTGCGAAAGTTGCCGAAGCTACAGGTAATGTTAAAAATATACATAGCTAGATACCTCAATACACACCTATAAAAAAAATTGTATTTGATTTTATGAATTATTATAAGTACTTAATAAATAATTATCAAGGTATCAAGACGTGACGTTATTTTATCTTACTACGATCTACTAACGACACGTCTTTAGATATACTTAATCTAAAGATTTAAGTACCTATATTTGATTCTTAGGTATATAATATTATTTGAAAATAAGATAGCGCTATAGTTTAAGTGTATTCTTTCAGTATAGTTAACTAATTATTTAATTTTATAATAATTTGATTTTTAGGCGATGCCCTATTCAACCTTCCGGCTTACGAAAGTGTGAAGCAGTGGGGCGCCGGTGGCAAAGCCTTTTTGTATAGTTTTGAGCATGTTGGGAATCTCTCCAAAGGATGGCATTTCTTACCTGGCGTCCCTCTAGCGGGTAAAGTACCTAATATTCATTTTTATTTTTCAATCAAGCAAACAATATTGCTAGTACAATAAATTACAGACGACATCGGTACATGACTCGTATTTGGCACAAATAAAAAAACAAGATAAACAGAACAAAAGAAAACAACAACACAAAAATGACATATTATATAGATACTACTATTTTTGTTTTGTTAAACTAGACAAAAGTGAATCTAAGGAACAGAAGCTTTTATTTTGCGAAAGGTTTCTACGAAGACTTATTTTTCGTCGCAAGCTACTTCTTCCTAGGCGAATGACAGTTACATACCCTTACCATTAACGAATAATGCACCTATTTTAGCAAACAGCATGTGTTATGCTATTATTATAGTGATAATTCAAGAATAGTGTAATTATTGCATGCACTTCTATGCTCTTTTTGACAGAAAAATCCGACGATGCAACTGCGCAAGTGCCACAAAAAGTAAAAGGGCCTTCTCATGGTGACGAATTAGCATACATCTTCGAGGCACTTGGTCCTGACGGCCAGCCATTAGGAGGAGAAGTGTCCAGTACAGATGCCCGAGTCAGAGACAACTTTGTAGGACTTATCTCCAAATTTGCACATGGTCTGGACGAAGATCGAGCTGGTAAAAAGAACGGCTCGGCTGGATCAAACATATTTGGTTCTTTGCTTTCCGGTGGTGATGGCAAAAACGAACAGTTTTTGAAAATTGGTAATGAGATTACCATTGATAAAGATTTCAGGTAAGATACTATGCCGGTCGTTTTCGCCAAGCTTGCAGTCGGTCATGTTTTGTTGCGTTGGTCCCGTGAGTTGCCTTACAAGCTGAGTAATACGTCAAAGGACTACGACCGACGACGACAGCTTAGAAACTGTTTTATGGTGGTAGTTTTGATTTAGGAATCTACATAAATTCCTAAATTCGTAATCAAATAATCCTTAATTAAATTAATTGTTATATTACTATTTTCTAGATTCTGTCAACTTGGCCTATGGGGCAATATGGCGGATAGGCTCCAAGGAGCTTTGTGCAGTAACCTCTTGAGCAGTATATTAAACCCTGCTAGCGTTCCAGGACAGATTGGCCAATTGACAAATCAATTGCCAGGGCAATTAACACAGCTGACAGGGCAGTCTAATCCTCTGCTTAATCCACTAAACCCTATGGCTAAACCAGTAAATTCTATGACTAAACCTCAGTCAAGACCTCAGACTCAACCATCAGGTGGTTTACCAGGACTGGGCCTATTTGGTAGCAATAAACGTCAAGCCACCAAAGGCCCCTCCCCATTTAACATTCCGTATGATTTTTAAAAACTATTGATGATGCTCTTCGGACGCTACATCACATAATATATTTCATAAAGGAATGATGGATTAGTAAATGAATTATATAAATAAACACCAACCCATATCAAAAAAGAGTCAATGTAGCTTGTGTGAATTGCTTTGAAAGAATGTGAAACCGTTCCTTGTGTAATAAAATAAATAAAAAGTAGCTACCTATGCAGTTTTTCTATGATTTTATAAGTTTTACTATTACGCTAAATATGATGGTACAATGTACAATTATGTTATCGAGTGATCAGAAAGATCAGGTGCATTCAAATCAAACATGCTATTTGTGCTGTAACGAAGCTAAGTATACAATAGTCAATGAACAAGTGACGGTTAATTTTACCATTTTTATTTTTATTTTTCCACGTCCTTTTTCTCCCCGTCAGAACCATACCGTTCGTCTAACCATAAACCTGGAATCAGGTCTTTGGCGCTTACAATAATTGTTATTTGCAATAAAACAACATACGTGTATTATGTGACAATGCTGGTTCTATTATATGACTGTCTTTATTTGCCTCACCGACCATATAAAGTTAATTTTCACTTGTTAGCTTTACGAGCGGGATGGATGGGATGGTTAAGATGTGATAGATCTGGTCTATTGGCTTCAAAGTACTTTATTTCTTTCATTCCGTCTTCTGAGATCTTCCATAACGACAGATGGTTGTTCTTAAAATCGTTATACCATTTGGTTATCTGTAAAAAGGTAAGTTAAAATTAAGAGAGGCAGGACACCATATAAGGGAGCAAGCCCAACTTGCGAAGGACCTTCACATTACAGTAGACAACAGCCAATAACGACACATTGCAGTGTGATTACCTATGTCCCTGTCCGTGAGTTCAGGTCTCCAGAGCTCATGTAGTGGATGATGCTCTAAATATTGAAAAGCGTCCATAGGCTACGGTAACTGGTGTCACCATCGGGCGGTATGCTGGTTTGTCACCTAAGTATTATAATACCCCTGGACAAAGTATTACCAAAGCCACAATAAGACTCAACGCGCGAGAGAGCATATCATATAATCCGTAATTGTCCAATTTGCCGGTTGTGTCTTACTATTATATTTAGATTATATACCTACATACATGTACATATATGTATCTAATACCTTTAAACGAGCGATTCTTGTATATAATCTGAATATCGGAAACGGCTCCAACTATTTTCGTGAAATTTAGTATGCACGGGGTAAATAAACGTAGATCGTTTATTTACCCCGTGCATACTAAATTTAGCTAGGTATAATTTTTAGAAAACGTTTATTTCCAAAAAAATACCGAGCAAAGCTCGGTCATCCAGGTACTGTATATAATGTAAGCTATTACATATATTGCTCTGGCACCACGACGACGAAAGTAATAGACTTATCACTATTTTGCAACTCTGCACTGCAAAATTGCACTATTTTGCACTTTGTAGCTGTATGAAAGCAGCACAAAAGTGTTGGGTACGAAATATGAACATCACAACTACAAAAAATAATAATACTTAATATACTAAGTATAGTAACTATTTAATAAAAGTAAGTACTACAAGTGGTACAAACCTTGGTATAATTTGAGAAATCAATTTTAACGGCTTCAAGAGTCATAGTGGCGTTGATGAGTGGAAAATCTGCGATTGTCAGGTGGTCTGCCGCTGCATAGCTGGTGCCCAAACGGTCCAGATAAGTCTCAAACACTTCTAAGGCCATGGTCACCTTCTTCAGGCCTCCAGGGGTTCGTTCGTAGTCAAAGAAAATTGGGGCCATCTGAAAATATTTTATGTAAGCAGGTACGACTGCACGGTTCAGTGGCTTGGAGGGTTAACTCGCCATTCACCACTGCGCGGCGTGTTGTGGGTTCGATCTCTACTATTCCCCCGAGAGGGAAAATTAGTTGTCCTGAGTCTGGGTGTACTTCGTGTCCGTTAATTGTATGTCCGTATATCATAAAGTCCTCTGCGACACAGGGCTTGCCTCCTAGTGCGGGAGTTGTCTTTAAAAAAGATACTGCATTAGATTTAGTGACAATTTTTTTTTACTGTGGCAAAATATTTATTTGAAATTTGAATAAATATTGGGATCATTCAGACGCTTAATAGAATATTTAAAAAAATTTATTATATTATTTTTTTTAGAAAGTTAATAGATACAATTGTTTCCAGTCTGTTATCATAAATTACGACAGAAAAGTTAAAAATATTAAACAAAAAAAAAAATGGCTTCTTGAAGCTCTTCTATATTAAGTACCTCTATATCCTTACTAATATTATAAATGTGAAAGTTTGTAAGAATGGGTGGATGGATGGATAGATGTTTGTTACTCTTTCACGTAAAAACTACTGAAAGGATCTGGATGATATTTAGCACACAGATAGATTATGGTCTGGAATAACACATAGGCTACTTTTCTCAGCGATAACCGACATCCACGCGGGCGGAGCCGCGGGCAAGAGCTAGTTAATTATATTTAATATGATCACGCGATCATCATCGTTTCTTATTTTTTAAAGTCCAGTTTTATAAGCGTACCTATTTCATAACCATTCAAATAAGCCTATTTTACTGGTCATGAAATACGCTTTAGCTTTAATCATAATCATCATCTCAGCCAAAAGACATTGCTGGACATAGGCCTCCCCAAAGGATTTCCACAACTCTCGATCCTGAGCCGACCTTGTCCATCGGTTGCCCGCAACCTTTACCAGGGCCCTGTTTAATGAAGCTTAATAAGCCATATGTCCAAAAATTACAAACCGACATATTTGTGAATTTTTCACTATGCCAATTTTCTCGCCTGTAATTTTTATTAAATATAAACATTGTCGAATAACTAACTGACAACTAACTGTAACTTTTTGACATTATGTCGGACTTGTCGAATTGTCAGCTGTTAAACAGGGCCCTGGTCGTCGGTCCGCCTTGTTGGAGGCCTGCCCACGGTTCGTCTTCCAGTTCGTGGTCGCCACTCTAGAAACTTTCTGTAGCTGTAATACTTAGATCAAATTTAAAAAACCGTCTTTACGGAAGGAAAAGTGAGATTAGAGTTTGTATGAAAGTTCATCCTGTTCAAATACATTAAGACTTGAAATTATGCGGTTTTTGAAAATTCTACAACTAGCCGTATTGAAGTCGGTTTCTTTGCTAAAAATGTAACTATCCTAGTAAGTTAACTTAACTTTACCTTAACTTAACTATCCTGTTTTTTACCAGAATATCTCTTATTTAGTAGATAATATATCTACATGTGGATATATTATCCAAGGTAAGGTGTTTTCCGTGTGGTGACGGATTAAGAATACAAATGTCACCACCCCCTTCCATTCCGTGGGTGTCGTAAGAGTCGACTAAGGGAGTAAGTCAGGCAGACAATATCCACTGCAAGAGAAGGAAAACTCGAAACAAAACCCTATACCAATCCGTCCGGCCAGCGTGGTGTAGTAGGCTAATATCCCTTCAAATTAATGGAGGAGACCCGTGCCCAGCAGTGGGACGTTTATGGGTTGAGATGTGTAAGGTGTAAAGTATAAGATGTTTAAGATAATCGATAAGATTCGCAACGATAGCCGGTCCAAACGAACTCTTCATACATTTGGCACCCTGTGCATGTAAATACCATGTTTTTTTAAATAGCGTTTTTCTTGTTGTTAAATAGCGTTTGTCTTTACTGTGTGTGTAATTCTTTGCGTTTAATTAGTAAAAGGACTATATTGTTTATTAGTATTACATTACCTTTTTGTATTTTACTAAATAAATAAAGGTGAAAATACGTTTTGAAAATACCGCGGAAAAAGGTGCCATAAAATTTAGCGGGTTCCTTATTCCGATGTATACCACGGAATAAAGATTTATTAATTTATTTATTTATTTAGGACAACCAACAAGGTATACACCATACAGTTCCTTAGGACTAGTACTTATATCTAGTGTTTGGTGCTACCTTACTTAAAGGTCGCCACGGCATGCACTTAGTTAGAAGCTATAAATTATAACAGGGTAGGTAATACTATACTTATAAATATTATAGAATATCAATTTTTAAATATATGTTTAATTATGTATGGAAGACAGATAAATTAGGTTTTGTAGTGCAGCAGGTAATACATCAATTTATTAAGCTGTGTCAAGAAGTATAACTTTAAATTCTGTTTTGCTCTGTCCGAAAATATCTATATTATTTTTAATTTTTGAGACTGTGTTGTACTGTGATAGCATCCTATTAATCGGTGAGTAAAGACCCAGATTGCTTTTTGCTTTCTTTGGGACAAACAATGAGTATCTGGATCCACGGGGCAATTTTAAAAGTGTATTAAATGTGATCTGTTTTAAGAGTTGAGGACAATCTAAGGCGCCATTTACTAGTCTAAATAGAAACAGTTGGTCAAGAAGATGCCTACGGTCCTTAAGGCTGTACATTTTAAAAAACATCAGGCGGTCATCATAGGTTTTAAGGTTCTTGGCACTGTGACAATGATATGTTAGATGATGAACGAACCTTTTCTGGACCCTTTCTAGTCTTTTGATGTGTACTTCGTAATGCGGAGACCATACCTGGCTACAGTACTCGAGTCCGGGTCTAACTAAATTATTGAAGAGAGTAATTTTAGTAGACATATTTTTAAAATGCTTACAATTTCTAAGTACAAAACCTAAGGTCTTAAAGCTCTTATTGGCCAATTTATTTATGTGCGTGTTAAACCTTAATTGCCTATCCACATTTATACCGAGATCTCGAACATCGTGCACTTCTCTTAAACGTGTATTATTAATTGTGTAAAAGACAGAAGTCACGTTCACGTTCCTAGTAAACCGAATGTGATGACATTTTTCTGCATTTAACATCATTTTATTTTGCACGCACCATTCAGACAGACGGTTTAGATCTTCTTGTAGGAGAAAAGTATCGTCATCAGATTTAACACCCTTCAAAAGTTTGAGGTCGTCAGCATACATATAAACTTTAGAAAATTTGAAACATGATATTATGTCATCTATAAATATGTTGAAAAACACTGGGCCGAGAATGGAGCCCTGTGGTACTCCTGAGGGGTTGTTAAAGGGTGCAGAAATGTGTCCATTGCACACAACACGAGAGATTCTATTTTCTAAATAGGAGGCACACCACTTAAGCATATTACCAGCGATTCCATGACGATACAGCTTCTGATAGAGGATGTTATGATTTACCAGATCGAACGCCTTGCTGAAGTCAGTATAGATGACATCAGCAGGCACGCGAGAATCAGTTAATTCGATAAGGTCAGAGACGAAACATAACAGGTTTGTAGTGGTAGAACGTGCCTTAACAAAGCCATGCTGATTTGGTGTTAGATTTTGTTTAGTGAGTGATGATATTATAAATGGGCACAAGAGCGACTCGAATACCTTTCCAAAAACTGGCAGGATTGATATAGGTCTGTAATTGTTTGCATGTGAGATATTACCAGACTTATGTATTGGAACTACTAATGCTTCTTTCCACCCTAAGGGAAAGGTGCCTGTAGTTACAGATTTGTTGAAGATGATACTTAGAGGAAGTGACAGCTCGTTGGCACACCTTGACACAAAGATAGCAGGTATGCCATCAGACCCAGCCCCTTTAAATTGATCCAATTTTTTCAATTGATTTTTAACAGTGTCAATAGGAAACGATACTGTACATAGTGTGTTAGAGCACTCAGTGTAAGCATTGGCATAAAAGACACTCCGCTGAGCAGTGGGTGCAGAATCAGATTTATTTATTGATGATAAATATTTAGCAAGCATGTTACATATGTCAGATCCAGAAGAAGCTGTCTCGTCATGATAGTGCATTGAAGAAGGGTAACTACTGCAATTACGACGTTTTCATTTCATAGACTTGGTTTCATTTTGTGTTTTCAGGATTGTTTTTAGAATTAGGTACTCCACACTTTAGATTTACTAACTTAAGTAGTCAATAAATATAAGATCTAATTACGTGGTACGCTTTTGCATCGCATTCACTAATTATAACATATCAAAGGTGGTGAATGTTGGTATTTTGTTAATTCGTTGTATAAGAAAGTCAAGACCAAAAATCTAAGTTTATTAACAATCAAATGTAACTCTTAGCAAGTGAAATGCATATTTAGGCAGATATTACAATTGTTCACAAATCTATATATAAATTATGCATAAATGTTTTAGTTTTTAATACTCGGAATTAGGAAACGTGATATTTTAGTACGAAGGTTTCGAACTAATTCCGATGTATAGTGCATCGGAATTAGGTTCTATGGACACCTTATTCCGTGGTATAGATAAGTAAAATACAGGCTGTTCACAATTCACTGCAGCATATAGTTTTTTTTTTTTAATGAAATTTGATTTAGGAAGTTTGTATTTTGTTAATGTTTTAGATTTTTATACTACTTGGGTGACAAACAAGCATACCCTGATGTTAAGCAGTTACCGTAGCATAGCAGACACTTGCAATACCAGAGGTATCACTTGAGTATTGGCGACCCATTTTTTTAACACCAGCGCTTGATGATGGAAGTATCCCTGGGATAGGACTATGTTTCTTTCAAAAAGCATCTCTAAATGAGCGCTGGAGACCTATACTCACACACAGGAAGCCAACTACACCGCTGTGTGTAGTTATTTGGATGTGGTGTTCTGTAAGAGGGAGCTTTCCCCAGTCAGACTAGCTCGCTAATATGGTGCCCTACAATAAATCCTGGCCGTCTCTTAATTTACAATAAATAAAATCAGTGATACAAATGTATCTAGTATTTTTTTTTTTCTAAACTTGACAAGATTAACATTCGAAAATTATCTAAAAGCAATTTTGTGTCATAACTACGTAATAGTAGTATTATATTATAATACAAAACTAATTGATTTTATAAAAAATAAAAAACAACTGTAAATAGTATCAGAATTTTCATAAACTTCGATATCCCAAATTCTTAATTTTAAAATACTAAAACATTATGAACTTTCATACAAACTTTATTCCCCATGGTAATAAAGATTCAAAGAACAATAACATATATTTTATAAAGTAGATAGGGATTTTTTTGAACACCATGTTTTGTTACCTCGGAATTAGGAACCAAATACGGAATCATAATACCATCGGAATTAGGATCTTTACATCGGAATTAGGGGCTACGGACTTTTTTCATATTTTATTTATTATTTAATACAAATCAGGGTCCTATAGTCAAATCTTTAGTCTATTTCGATAGTCAAATAAACGAAGCTAAAAATAACAAAACACCCAATATGGTACAGTAAATGCTTAATTTTCGATGCTGTTTCGAGTTTTGGTGAAAATACCGCGGATCAAGGTGCCGTTACCTTAATCTTACATTATATTATATACACATGTTTATAACTAATCAAAATTACTAAATATTATAAATGGGAAAGTTTGAATGGATGGAAGTTTTTTACTCAATCAAACCAAAACGACTAAACCAATCTAGAGGTAGATGAAATTTGGCATATATGGATACAGTCTGGAAAAGCACAAAGGCTACTATTATCCCGGGGGAAATATATACCCATGAGATTGTAAACGCGAAAGTTTGTAAGTATGGATGGATGGATGAATGTTTGTTACTCTTTCACGTAAAAACTACTGAACGGATCTGGGTGAAATTTGGCACAGAGATAGATTATGGTCTGGAATAACACATAGGCACATATTTTTACAGCGATAACCGACATCTACGCATGCGGAGCCGCAAGAACTAGTTTTAAATAAAAATTAAGACTTACTGTGTAAGCTGATATGCTGGCGTAGTATGTCGTCAAATTGAACAGCAAGCGATGGTTTACAAGAGCCCTGAAAGTAGGTATAGATTATCTTATGTATAGATAAATCACTAGTTTTACACAAAACCATACTCAGATAGGAATGGTAGGATCGATTCATCTAACAAACGCCAACCTCCGTCCTAATGTCGGCCTCCTACCTATACATTTTTGATTTCCCTTATTTTTTAACTTTTTATGCAACAGTAAATAGCCAATGATATATATCTATATGAGCACCTACTTCCTTACCTTGAAATGGGATCCCGTGGGTAAAGAGGTGAGTCTGGTTGGTATTTATCGCACAAGTACTGCATAATCGCCACGCTCTCACTTAGGCAAAACCCGTCGTCTACCAGTACTGGTATCTCTTTTTGTGGGTTCAACTGAAAATTAAAGTATGTAGGTATATTATATGCAGTGTTAAAAACATTTAGAAATCGGATATTCGGATGCGAAAGTTAAATTATGGAAAGCACTTTATTATCGAAAAATCTCGGGAATTATAGCGTAGTGTAGTTTTCCGTGACATGATGTAATAAACCTAATGTGTGACACAAATAACAGTTGCCCTGCTATAACGTAATGTTGAAACAAAATATTTGTTTTTTTTATTTACATAATATTATATCAATTTAATTCCCTACATTTCGATTTCGATACATAAACATAAATATTGATCGAGGAGTTAAAATGTAACATTGAGTAAATATAGGTAAGTACTTTCATCTTATTAGTTAGGCAATCCTAGAATTTTATTTTAATAAAAGTATTTTCATTCGAATATCCGATCTTTAAACATTACTTAAATTTTAATAATTAAATTTTGAATAATAAAAAATAATAGCCAATAAAGTCCCCGCGTCAGCTATTGCATGACGTCACCCTAAATATTTATTTATATAATGTACTAGCGACCCGCCCCGGCTGCGCACGGGTGCAATGCTGATACTAAATATACCTACCTACTACAGAATGTCCTTATAAACAACGTTTGTAACAGACATTACACAGACATTATCATTAGACAATACAAACATGTTTTCTTTAGAGGACTCTTGAAAGAGCGTCATATAATTTGGCCCTCAGACTATTAGAATAAATATACCTAATATTAGTCTGAGAATTTGGCCATACACTCAACGATCAAATCTACTCCCGGCCGGTACTACGGGTCCTTCGCTGTTTGACACCACGACTTATTGACACCACGGTGTCAATCGCAGAAAAACGTTTTTTGACTTACCTGTTTGGCACCATTTTCATATTAATTATCAACCGTGGTGTCAAACGACGAATATCTTATTTTGTTTTCGTCGATTGACACCAAGGTCAAGTGTGATTTGTGTACTGACGAAAAGAAAACGGTTATTACAACAAACAATTACAATCAAATGTTTAATGGAATCTTGGTTGTTATGGAATACATATTTATTAGTACAAATCATATTTTAATAAACCGTAAATAAAGGGAATAACAAACAATAAGTTAAAATTAAGAACTGAACGAATGCAGTTTGACATTTCAACAGACCAAAATAAAAGTCAAAAGTGTTCGTTTTGAGTTTCGTGAAATAGTCTTACAGTTTGTTTGGTTCGTCAATTATATTATAATTTTATGATATTAGCATCAACAATGTTTTCGGACAAAAAACACAGAAAAATGTATTGTACAAGACCTAGCCCAGGTTCTATACATTTCTGAAACATCGCCTTTATATTTATTTGCATTTGCACTTTATAATAATTATATGAAATACAAATGAATGTATTAGAAATACAAAATATTGCATTGTGTCAAAAATGCATGAACATTATCTTCGAAACAGGAATAAGTAAACTTTTACCTGATTCACCTTTTAAATTAACTGATTTCACTATTATTGCCTGGGCCTATTATATCCAAGACCTTATGATTAAAACTAATAATTTTAATGTGAAAACAAATCCATACTTACCATCCACTTTGAAGTGAGCAATTTTCGATGGCCCCACCGAATAAACGTGCAAGAGTTCTTACACGATTTTTTTTCATTTTGCCTATCTTACACCTACCTAATATTTTTTATGAATTTTAGACTCAATACATGCCTATTATAATAGTGAATTTCTTTATTATAGGGAAATATGCTTTTATTACATGCTTTTTGAGTTACCAAGTATACAAGAATAAACATGTTAAAACCTACAGACGATTTGAGAATTTCTGATTGTTTTCAAATTTGGGTAATGTTTTCTAATCTTCTTACACGTTTATTCGTGAAAAATGTATGCAAATTTTTCAGGTTATTAAAATTAAAGTATTTCTATTTTTTTTTCTAACGAATAATAGTGTAACATTACCGTGCGTTTTATTCGTTATGTATCGTTACACAAATAAACGTGTAATGATATATTACTGTGCTAGTCATGCAAATTTCAAGTAGAGTAAAAAAAAATAGTTGTACCTACATTCATTAATTTCTTCAAAGTCGTTGATGTTTAAAAAAAATTAAATATACAAGTCTATAGTTTATTTTTTTACCTATAATTCGATGATACATTATTTATAGCTACTTACAATGAATTGAGCGTTATTGAAGTTTAAACGTTTTTATTACACGCTTTTTATTAGCTTCACCTGTATGTTTGTAACCGACTTCTTTGGGCGCGATTTTGACCCACTTTAAACCAAAACAAAATACAAAAAAAAAGTGTATCCGATGTTGGGATTCGAACCCTGTTCGGTCGGTACTACCACAGTAAACAAACAGTAAAACATCTTCATACAAACGTGCCGCTCTCGGTTTGAATGTGTGCGTGCGCGCCGCGAGCCATGTCGGCACGCGATTTCACGCACACGCTAGCATAATATGTGGGGGAATAAGGTAGCGGCAGTGCGGGCTGTGCAGCGCGCTGCGCGACTGTGAGCACGCGCGTACGTCAATGACCGCTTGCGTTCGTCAACTCTCGCCGGCGCGGGCGGCGGACACTTGTCGTAAATTACGAGTATCATGACTTCAAAAAGGGGAAAAAAATATTGTAGTGTTTTCGGGTGCCTCAATAATGATTTCGCAAACCCGGACTTATCATACTTCCTACTCAACCAGAAATATAAGTACCTACTTATACTTAAATATTATTAGAAAATATGGTATTGTATTGTTTATTTCACAGTTTATTTGCTTTATTAAGAGCGTAGCCGAGTCGCATTTTTCTGAATACTATGTTTAGAGCTAAAGTTTATTTTAAGAAGTCTAGTTTTACTATAAAATAGAGGATTGAGTACGAAACATCGTTTAGGTAACCATATTTTTCGCGTAGGTATAGTTGTAATAAGGGCAATTTCACAATAATTAATATTGCAAATTAATTACTTTTGAAATTATTATTTTTTCTATTGTCTGATGTGTTGTTCAATCCAAATATGGTTCCGGTAGTCTGACGATCGACTTATATACTTGTGTGTACATCGCATTTTTTTGGCCGGCGTTCGGGTCGGCCACTTGACACTTGTTTTTGTTTCGCTTACCTATCGTATGAACAACCCTGGGTATCAACGCAAGAGTGGGCTAATAACTCGGCGGGCGGCCTTAGATAACCTACTGTTTGTTTACTGTGGTACTACCTTCGTACGGTACGGTGAGAAAATTACCTATTTGTGAATTTGAACTTATAATAAAAATTATCTGATATCTAAACCATCTACAAAAATCAAATTCCTAAAAGTGGACTTGAATATGGGATTCGAACCCAGTATCATCGCATCGTTCGCGTTGGACTAATACCACAGAATGCTAATACTCCATCCATTATTGACAGTCCAATGAAGTTTTTACTTCTGCCGTGTGGTCAACACACACTCGTTTTTTGACTTAAGATTTTTGTTTGTTCTAACTCAGGTATTTCTACCCTTTCTTAAACGTTCTTGCCAATATATTTAAGGGCATGTAATAATAATAATTTGTATTTAATTATTTTTTACCTGCTGATGTCTTGAATATTAAAATTAAATTTTAAGAGATGTAGTAGTAAATCGTAGTAGTTGTTGCTATCGCAAAACTGTTGTGGGTATCTAAACAGTTTTGCCTTGCCAAGCACTCTCAGAAAAAATGTATAATTTAAATAAAAATCATGTAAACACTTTTGTGCATGATTATGCGGCCGTTCTTTGCTGTTTTACGTCATGGTGTCAATCAACGAAGACAAATAAGATATTCGTCGATTGACACCGTGGTCCCAAACAGGTAAGTCAAAAAACGTCCTTCTGCGATTGACACCATGGTGCCAATAATCCGTGGTGTCAAACAGCGAAGGACCCGCAACGGGGTCCTTCGCTGTTTGACACCACGACTTATTGACACCACGGTGTCAATCGCAGAAAAACGTTTTTTGACTTACCTGTTTGGCACCATTTTCATATTAATTATCAACCGTGGTGTCAAACGACGAATATCTTATTTTGTTTTCGTCGATTGACACCAAGGTCAAGTGTGATTTGTGTACTGACGAAAAGAAAACGGTTATTACAACAAACAATTACAATCAAATGTTTAATGGAATCTTGGTTGTTATGGAATACATATTTATTAGTACAAATCATATTTTAATAAACCGTAAATAAAGGGAATAACAAACAATAAGTTAAAATTAAGAACTGAACGAATGCAGTTTGACATTTCAACAGACCAAAATAAAAGTCAAAAGTGTTCGTTTTGAGTTTCGTGAAATAGTCTTACAGTTTGTTTGGTTCGTCAATTATATTATAATTTTATGATATTAGCATCAACAATGTTTTCGGACAAAAAACACAGAAAAATGTATTGTACAAGACCTAGCCCAGGTTCTATACATTTCTGAAACATCGCCTTTATATTTATTTGCATTTGCACTTTATAATAATTATATGAAATACAAATGAATGTATTAGAAATACAAAATATTGCATTGTGTCAAAAATGCATGAACATTATCTTCGAAACAGGAATAAGTAAACTTTTACCTGATTCACCTTTTAAATTAACTGATTTCACTATTATTGCCTGGGCCTATTATATCCAAGACCTTATGATTAAAACTAATAATTTTAATGTGAAAACAAATCCATACTTACCATCCACTTTGAAGTGAGCAATTTTCGATGGCCCCACCGAATAAACGTGCAAGAGTTCTTACACGATTTTTTTTCATTTTGCCTATCTTACACCTACCTAATATTTTTTATGAATTTTAGACTCAATACATGCCTATTATAATAGTGAATTTCTTTATTATAGGGAAATATGCTTTTATTACATGCTTTTTGAGTTACCAAGTATACAAGAATAAACATGTTAAAACCTACAGACGATTTGAGAATTTCTGATTGTTTTCAAATTTGGGTAATGTTTTCTAATCTTCTTACACGTTTATTCGTGAAAAATGTATGCAAATTTTTCAGGTTATTAAAATTAAAGTATTTCTATTTTTTTTTCTAACGAATAATAGTGTAACATTACCGTGCGTTTTATTCGTTATGTATCGTTACACAAATAAACGTGTAATGATATATTACTGTGCTAGTCATGCAAATTTCAAGTAGAGTAAAAAAAAATAGTTGTACCTACATTCATTAATTTCTTCAAAGTCGTTGATGTTTAAAAAAAATTAAATATACAAGTCTATAGTTTATTTTTTTACCTATAATTCGATGATACATTATTTATAGCTACTTACAATGAATTGAGCGTTATTGAAGTTTAAACGTTTTTATTACACGCTTTTTATTAGCTTCACCTGTATGTTTGTAACCGACTTCTTTGGGCGCGATTTTGACCCACTTTAAACCAAAACAAAATACAAAAAAAAAGTGTATCCGATGTTGGGATTCGAACCCTGTTCGGTCGGTACTACCACAGTAAACAAACAGTAAAACATCTTCATACAAACGTGCCGCTCTCGGTTTGAATGTGTGCGTGCGCGCCGCGAGCCATGTCGGCACGCGATTTCACGCACACGCTAGCATAATATGTGGGGGAATAAGGTAGCGGCAGTGCGGGCTGTGCAGCGCGCTGCGCGACTGTGAGCACGCGCGTACGTCAATGACCGCTTGCGTTCGTCAACTCTCGCCGGCGCGGGCGGCGGACACTTGTCGTAAATTACGAGTATCATGACTTCAAAAAGGGGAAAAAAATATTGTAGTGTTTTCGGGTGCCTCAATAATGATTTCGCAAACCCGGACTTATCATACTTCCTACTCAACCAGAAATATAAGTACCTACTTATACTTAAATATTATTAGAAAATATGGTATTGTATTGTTTATTTCACAGTTTATTTGCTTTATTAAGAGCGTAGCCGAGTCGCATTTTTCTGAATACTATGTTTAGAGCTAAAGTTTATTTTAAGAAGTCTAGTTTTACTATAAAATAGAGGATTGAGTACGAAACATCGTTTAGGTAACCATATTTTTCGCGTAGGTATAGTTGTAATAAGGGCAATTTCACAATAATTAATATTGCAAATTAATTACTTTTGAAATTATTATTTTTTCTATTGTCTGATGTGTTGTTCAATCCAAATATGGTTCCGGTAGTCTGACGATCGACTTATATACTTGTGTGTACATCGCATTTTTTTGGCCGGCGTTCGGGTCGGCCACTTGACACTTGTTTTTGTTTCGCTTACCTATCGTATGAACAACCCTGGGTATCAACGCAAGAGTGGGCTAATAACTCGGCGGGCGGCCTTAGATAACCTACTGTTTGTTTACTGTGGTACTACCTTCGTACGGTACGGTGAGAAAATTACCTATTTGTGAATTTGAACTTATAATAAAAATTATCTGATATCTAAACCATCTACAAAAATCAAATTCCTAAAAGTGGACTTGAATATGGGATTCGAACCCAGTATCATCGCATCGTTCGCGTTGGACTAATACCACAGAATGCTAATACTCCATCCATTATTGACAGTCCAATGAAGTTTTTACTTCTGCCGTGTGGTCAACACACACTCGTTTTTTGACTTAAGATTTTTGTTTGTTCTAACTCAGGTATTTCTACCCTTTCTTAAACGTTCTTGCCAATATATTTAAGGGCATGTAATAATAATAATTTGTATTTAATTATTTTTTACCTGCTGATGTCTTGAATATTAAAATTAAATTTTAAGAGATGTAGTAGTAAATCGTAGTAGTTGTTGCTATCGCAAAACTGTTGTGGGTATCTAAACAGTTTTGCCTTGCCAAGCACTCTCAGAAAAAATGTATAATTTAAATAAAAATCATGTAAACACTTTTGTGCATGATTATGCGGCCGTTCTTTGCTGTTTTACGTCATGGTGTCAATCAACGAAGACAAATAAGATATTCGTCGATTGACACCGTGGTCCCAAACAGGTAAGTCAAAAAACGTCCTTCTGCGATTGACACCATGGTGCCAATAATCCGTGGTGTCAAACAGCGAAGGACCCCTACCGCAACCGCTGTGCGCATTTTAAATTTGTAATATATTCGAAAATATTCATTTAAATTACATGCTGTAAAGGACCATAATTATATTGATCTGTATTAAATAGACAATGTATTTAGGGTACTTATTTGGATAAGGATTAATGCTGTATTGCTTAAAATCACTTCGTAAATAAGCCATTTTGTCCCGTAAAATGTAAAGGATAAAAATGCTTATTGTGGGTTATTCTTAAGAGATAGACATATACCATCGCGGACTTTTTTATTGACCTTTTTAAGGTGTACAATACACATTATTTTGATTTATCTCGTGGGGTTCACCCAGCGTTTGCAATGTAAGCGCAAACAAAATAGTTTATTTACGACATCACATTAGAAACCTTTACATTTATCAGTGTTTCTCTACAATATTATGCATGTATTATACATATAAACCTTCCTCTCGAATTTTTTTTTTTTTTTTTTATACTACTTGGGTGGCAAACAAGCATACGGCCCGCCTGATGTTAAGCAGTACCCGTAGCCTATAGACGCTTGCATTACCAGAGGTATCACTTGCGTGTTGCCAACCCATTTTTTTACACTAGGGCTTTAAGATGGAAGTAACCCTGGGATAGGAATACGTTTCTTTCAAAAAGCATTCCTAAATGAGCGCTGGAGACCTGTACTCACACACAGGAACACAACTACACCGCTGTGTGTAGTCATTTGGCTGTGGTCTTCTGTAAGGTGGAGGTCCTTCCCCAGTCGGGCTTGCTCGCTAGTATGGTGCCCTACCTCTCTTAAATATTAATTACTTTCTCTATTAAAAAAAACCGCTTCAAAATCCGTTGCGTAATTTTAAAGATCTAATTCTAAAGGGACGGACAGACTGTGACAGCGACTTTATTTTATAATATGTAGTGATATAAAATTTAAAGTCCTACTCTTTGATTATTAATAATCAAAGGTCCTACTGATTGACTGACTAATATAATTTCGACCGACAGCTTAAACTGCTGGCCTAAACTGGCTGGATGAAATTTGGAGGGTGTATTCTTTATGAAATGTAAGGTATCCGCTAGGAAACGGTTTTTCGATTTATACCCCTAAGAGGGTGAAATGAGGGGGTTGCATTTTGCAATTCAAACTGTTTATTCTCTGGGTCGTCGTTTAACTTTGGAGTCAATACTCCAAAGTTGGTACAAATACCCTTCAATTAAAATTATGAAACACCTGCGTCACAGATTCTTCAAAATTATACCCCGACAGTATCAAATGGCGTACGGGAGAGCCCGAAGAGTACGAATACCTATTAGTAATTATGAAGTTAGAATTTTTAGGTAGTTATTTTTTCTGAGGTAGGAAGGAGGTCATTGGATCATTGCGCCAGTTAGCTGGGTTACCCACTTCAGATGAGTAAAAGAAAATGTTAGATATCTACACGCTACATAATACGTGTTGGGTACTATTAAGTATTCTGTGGTGTTGGTGTGAATTAGTCCAAACTTGGGACTCCCAAGTATGTATAGCCTTATTTGAATATAAAAACATGAAATATAATACTTTTACCCATAAATTATTTAATTACCTACTTATTATAAATGCTGACCTTGACCATCGGACAGGATCGAGAGTTGTGGAAAACCTTGGGGGAGGCCTATGTCCAGCAGTGGACGTCTTTTGGCTGAGATGATGACAAATGCTGAAAAGGTTTTTTTTGAGGTAGAGGCAGAGGTACCGATCTACTAAAATTTTGAAAGGAATGCGTTGAAGTCTTTTGGAGTAGGTACTCATTAATGAAAACTAAAGAGCAATGTGACTATACGGTTGGTTCAGTGGCTGAAGTGGTTACGCGATGTGTTGTGGGTTTTACCTATATGTATAGATTTTACTGCTTACTAACTAATATTGTAAATGCGAAAGTTTGGATAAAAACGGCTGAACGGATCTAAATGAACATAAATATCGAATATTAAAAAATTGCTAGTTACCTACATAATAATGTTATAAAGCAGCCGGAGCAGTGTCACAAACTCTGGAACTAATGACACTCATTAGGTATAGAAGTCAGTCGCTAATAGCAAGTCCATGTGCCCTTCATCTCTCTCTATAGTCTTCCTTATAATATTCCCTATACCTGTACTATTAAGTATTCTGTGCCTATACTGTACTTTAGCCAGGTCCTAAGGCGAGGCGTACCTACGGATGCTGGCGGCGTGGCGCGGCGCGTGGTGGCGCGGCGCGTGGTGGCGCGCCGTACAGTGGGCTAATTACATCACGGAAAAAATATATGAAGAAAATTGTACCTACCTTTGCATATTCCTCAGTCATGTGCTCTCCGTTATTGAAGTTGACGTCGACTAGTTCGAATGGAATGTCCAACGCTGCCAGGACTTGTCTGCAGGACAGCGACGGGGGACCGTCAGCCACGGAGTACAGCTTGAGTACCATGGTGCTGAAAGTATTATTTTAACTTTCTTTATATATGACTATGCTGTCTACTGACTGACTTGTTGGCATGACATGGTACGTAAAAGCAGTAGATAACATCTAATATTTCTGCTGTGGCAGATCCTACTTTTATTCACATAGCAATAGTTAGCTTATCTACTTCTGCAATATACTCGATGGATCGATAGCTTGCCCCAATCAGTGTGTCGATAGATGACTATTTGCTAAAATCACAAAAAGAGCCAGGTATCTATAAAATTCGACTTAAAGTGCCGAAGTTTTCGAATTTTGTAACCCAGTATTCCTGAATCCTGTAGGCCTAAAAAGGGTGAAGGTATAATTATACCGACTCATTACATTATCCGACTACGGGCAAGCGAAAGGGTGTATTGTGTCCGAGTCGTAGCATAGTACCTACCTACAAAGAAGAGAGAGAGTTCCTTGATCTATGGTTACGACCATAGATCAAGGAACATAGGAATATCATTCATATTAGGTTGGGGAAAAAGTCTTTTCGCATTGTATGTATCAACTTGTAATAAAATCTCTTTGGCTATACTACATATTTGTATCTGGCTGGTTTTGGTATCATTGAAAGTTTAAATTTTAAAGAACATAATTCCAAATTCAAATTAGGAAAATGTGTGATTTTCATTTGTTTTTCGTACTGTCAAGATAAGTGAATCTAATGAAGAAATTCGATACATTTTAAAATTTTACTACAAAAAAGGTAAAAATGCAATGCAAACCGCGAAAAAAAATTACGATGTTTATGGACCTAGTGCATTGTTTGTGAGTGTCACAAATTTGCACTAGGTCCATAAACAACCACAAGTGGAGCAAGATCGGCATATCAGTAGTTACGACGTAGCTGAAGAACTGGGAATTGACCACAAATCAGTTTTGGCGCATTTGAAAAAAACTGGGTACACAAAAAACCTCGATATTTGGGTAACTCACGAGCTCACTGAAAGAAACCTAAAGAACCGTGTAATCATTTGTGATTCTTTATTACGACGTAATGAAACCGAACCATTTTTCAATAAGCAGGCTTCACAGACTGTGGCGAAACCCGGGTTAACACGCAACAAGGTGATGCTGTGTGTGTGGTGAGATTGGAAGTGCATTATTTATTATGAGCTGTTACCACCAGGCAGGACCATCGATTCAGAACTCTACTGCGAACAAACTGATGAGATTGAAGCAAGAAGTTGAGAGAAAGCGGCCGAAATTAATCAACAGAAGAGGTGTGGTTTTTCATCATGATAACGCTAGACCTCACACATCTTTAGCCACTCAGCAAAAATTAAGTGAGTTTGGCTGGGAGGTGTTAATGCATCCGCCGTATAGTCCTGACCTTATACCTTTAGATTTTCACCTGTTTCGGTCTCTTCGGAATTCTTTAGGCAGTGTCAAGTTAACATCACAAGAGGACTGCCAAAACCACTTGTCGCGGTATTTTGATCAAAATATAGCAATGGGATTATGTCCCTACCTACAAGATAGCAAAAAGTTATCGAACAAAATGGTACCTACATACTTAAGTTAAATTTAAATAAACTACATTAAAAAATGTTTTGAATTTTCTTAAAAAATGCGAAGAAACTTTTTCCCCGACCTATTACTATATTATAAATAAAAATTAAATAATAATGTGAAAACGTGTGAAAATTCTTCTAGAAAGCCAGGTTATTTGTGAGTATCATGGGCTATATTTTATTGACATGTAGGGGTTAGATACACACATGCAGACAAAAATAGTACGGGACCCCGGGAAGTCCCACCCATGCATCATGTAAAGCCGGGGCGGACGGCTAGTTTTTAATAAACAGGAAGAATAATTACAGGTAATGTACCTACGTAATCACTCCTCTCAAGTTTATATCCGGCAGCCTAATCATGCTTCAAGAAGAAGGCACAGAATGAAGGTCGACATAGCCGCCGCTTTAGAGTAGACCTACAGAGAACTTAACTAATATTATGTGTGCTTATAAAGAGGAAAGATTTGATTTTTGTTGGTTACGATTTAACTCAAGAACTTCTTGACCGATACTAACAATTATTTCTTCATTTGAAGGTTACATTAGCAGCGAGTAACATAGGCTATATTTTATTTTGTTTTAACTAGGGGTCCCCTACGAAAACTTAATAAATGTTCACCCGTGCGAAGCCGGGACGTGCCGCTAGTTATTATTGTAGGTAGATATTAAAATGAACCATTAAGTAAACTTATAACAACAAGCTAAACAATACGAAAAATTAACCTTGACACAAAATAATTAATTACGAGGTTGTTCGTCGGAGAATTTTCTATTCCATTAGGCTAGGTACCTACGTATTACATATTTAATAACTGTAAACGCTAAGATTTTTTATAATGCCCTTCCAAAAAGGTACGGTACCGGTACGCTACGGTAAGATTTATTTTTTAAAAAAAATCCTAGTAGGTAACACGGTAGGTATAATATTCCAATTGAAAATCACTGTACTTACCAACTTTAAAATTAAATAGCTGACACAATAATAGGTCTTTATCGTCTGAGTGTAAGGCTAGCACTGTTTATTCCGAACGCCTGGCATTCGGAGGACAAACCTCCTTTCACTTATTTAACTCAGCACCATTAACGGTACATATGATATTGCTTATTTTTTATTTTATCAATCTAACTACTTTGTAATCTCATTAGAATTAGAATATTGCAATGCAACAGCCTGTGCCTGTACCCACAAATTACTGTAAAATATATATACCTATAAACGAAGTCTCTATTCAAACGGTTATCGGAAAACATTCGGAAAATTAATATTTTCTTAATTTTCTACGTGATAAAAAGTTTTCTTCTCAGGAGACAGTACAAAATGCTTTCACACAGTTTGTCGAATCTAGATCACCAGAGTTCTATCGCAATATACTATAATAGGCAATCAATATTATTGCCTATTATAGGCAATGATATTCAATCATTATTATATAGGTACCTATAGCAAGAAACACATAGATATCACACTAGCGCGCGGAAATTGTTACCGTCGACAGTAGCTAAGTAGCTTTATATTATACGACACAACAATGTGCTCCAAATCCTTGGCTCCAATACAGACACAGGTGTGTGCGTGCTAGCCGTATAACTGTGTGAGTCTTTTTACCTAAACGCGAGGCGCGCTGTTTCGGAGTAGGTAACGCTCTTAATCTAAGAAAATTTCAACTACCTATCTAGTGACAGACAGACGGCCAAATTTATTTTTCTAGTACCTATTATTCATACACACAGTTGTACTGTGTGTATGATTCATACACACAGTACAACTGTGTGTATGAATAATACTAGAAAAATAAATTTGGAAATTTTAAACAACTATTATTAATAACAAAATACCACGTCTTTACTTTGAATTATACAAACTAACAAAACAAAACACAAACGTACCTACCGTATCATGATTCATGAACCGCCTATAACTACCTATTTCACTCGTGTCAATGACTTTCCTTTACTCTGCTCACTTTATTTAATAATCCAGACATCTTTTTTTTGGGGAGATAAAAGGAAATACTTATCCATTACTCAATACATCTCCTGTTCATGACAGCCTAAGCATTGAACATCTCAAGTATGCCGGAGCAGTATTATATTATCTGTGCCGGAGCTCACTTGCCGCGCGTACTCTCCATGTTTTACAACTTGTGCTTAGGTCATAGACACTTACCTGAGGATCTAACAAGAACAATAGTAGTTCCAATTACAAAAAACAAACTTGGGGATGTGTCGGACATTAATAACTACCGGCCCATCTCACTCGCTACGGTAATAGCGAAAGTGCTTGACAGCTTGCTTAATAACATTCTATTAAAACACATAAATTTACACGACGCTCAGTTTGGTTTCAGAGCTGGGCTTTCCACCGAAAGTGCGATTGTGTGTCTTAAGCAGGCTGTCAGGTACTACGTTGACAGGAAGACGACGGTATACGCGTGCTTCCTGGACCTGTCAAAAGCGTTTGACAGAGTACTTTATACCAAGCTCTGGAACAAGTTGGATAGTGCGGGTGTACCGGATGAAGTTACCTCTCTATTGAGGTGTTGGTACTCATGCCAAAAAAACCAAGTGAGATGGGCAGAGGCTTTGTCTGATGCATATGGCATGGAGTGTGGCGTGCGGCAGGGGGGCTTGACCTCTCCTCTGTTGTTTAACTTGTACATAAACGACCTGATTGGCGAGCTCAGCAGTACTCATACCGGTTGTCACATAGACGGAGTGTGCGTAAATAATATAAGTTATGCGGACGATATGGTACTGCTGGGACCGTCAGTAGGTGCTATACAAAAGTTGGTGGCGATCTGTGAGGCATACGCTGTGGAGCATGGACTTGAATACAACACGAGTAAGAGTGAAGTCCTTGTTTTCAAAAGTTCATCTAACGTTCTGGTTTATGCTCCACAGATTAAGCTAAACGGTATAGGACTTAGGATGGTAACTAGCTTCAAGTATTTAGGGCACATTGTGACATTTGACCTCAAGGATGATGCCGATTTAGAACGTGAAAGGAGAGCATTGGCGGTTAGGGGGAATATGCTTGCCCGTAGGTTCGCGCGTTGCTCAAGCGAAGTAAAAATCACCTTGTTTAAGGCATATTGCCAATCATTTTATTCGGGAGGCGTATGGGTCAGGCATACCCGCCGGGCTGCCAATGTTCTCAGAGTTCAGTATAATAACATCTTCAGAATGTTGTTGGGACCACCGCGCGACTGCAGCGCGTCGCTCATGTTTGCAGAGGCACACACGGACGGCTTTCATGCTATTATGCGCAAGAAAGTCGCATCCGTTGTGCGACGTGTGAGAGAGAGTGACAACAGCATTCTAAAAATGATCTCTAAACGATTGGACTGTCCAATCCAGCACAGGTGGATGGAAATAATGATGGGTAGGTATACCGCATGATTGCTGCATAATCTGTTTTTTAATTTTAAAATTTATGTTACGCCATGTATATATAATGAAGTGCGTCTAATGAATTTAATTTTTGATGATTGTTTTAATGTTTTTTTGATTTATTTTATGTATTATTAAAAGATGACATTGCTATAATTAATTATTTTAAAATTTTACCTGACATTTTAACGCGCTTTTACATAGATATAAGTCATTTACTAACAATATTTTGTATAGATTTTTATCCGAAATAAATGATTATTATTATTATTATTAAAAAGACTCACATTATGTACCTACTTACAAGTAAGTAAAATTATTTTGTAGTCTTACATTTCAGAGTTTCCAGGTAATCTAAAAAAAAATTTATCTCTGGATGCGTTCTTGACGAATTCATGCAACCAATCACAGCACAATATATCCTTCTCGTCATATTAAATATGTACTTGAACTTATTTTTAGTAAAAAAATCGCGTGGTTATTGTTAGAAAAACAACACACCGTCCGTTCGTCACTGCGGCACAGTCGCCACTGTCATCATGCTAGGGGCCTGCTGCGATCGAGGCGCGTAGGTATAGCTCGCGCTTCATCCGTTTGTATGAAGTCGAGCTACTGTATGTATATTAATACTGTGGTCTCGGTGCTGCAAAAGGTCGTGCCACTCGTGATTCATGTAATTTGCTACACAGAAGAAAATTTTAATTTGTTACCTTTCTGTAATACCTACCTACCTACTTATTGCAAACCGCATAATGACTGTTTAGGAATTAACCCTTTGATGCCTGTGTACAAATATATTACTTAGAAGAGATTGTATCTAATATTATACCAACTTAAACAACAGTCTTCGTTTGTATTTTGTTTTTCCTTTTTTTGTATTTATGATTAAATTAGTTTTATGTATGTAGGCACCTACCTGTAACGTGGCTATGGGTACCTGGAACCCGATACCCAGGTACCTGGATTCAGCAAGCAGTGGATATTGTGTGTCTGACTTACTTCCTTAGTCGTCTCTTATGACACCACCTCGGGATGTAACGGGGTAATGACATTTGTATTCTTAATCCGTCACCACACGAAAAACAGTAGGTACGGTAGGTATCTACGTAGGTATATCTAATTAGGCACGTACCTAATGTAAAATGGATCAAGGCGCCGCGCACTAGGCAGTCTTGCTGCGGCGGACGAAATACTTGAGCAGCCAGTTATAGCAGCCATTCGATGGCCATTTGTGATCCTTTCGTCGAGCAATATGGACGTGGAAGAAATTATATTTTTTTATTTATGTCGTAAAAACGCAAAGCAAAAAAAACATTGGATTCATCCCCTTTTTCTAGAACGGCACTCAAAAGGCTTATTCTATACCTATTTTAAAGATGTTCGTACATACCCAGACCGGTTTTTTAAGTAGACGAGAATGTCAGTGCAATCGTTTGAGAACCTTTTAAAAAAAATAAGAAATTCAATCAAGGGCATTGATACTCCTTGTATAACTCCAGATGAAAAACTGGTGATTACTTTGATATGAGTACAAAAATGAACATTCCTATTAACTGTTAATAATATTTATTATTTATTTCTTACATTTATGGTAATTAATTTTCCTGAAATATTTCTAGTAATTCAGATGTCTGAGATGTACTTATCTAGTACATTTGTGTCAGATGGAGATAGAGAGATCTTGCCTGTCTGGAACAGACGTAGAATACGCTCGGCGGATTTCAGTGCTCGAGGTTTCTGGCCTATAATTTGACTGTGTTGAGTACCTATCCATAGCGATACTGCCTACTGCTTGAGGTTTCCGGTCCATATTCAGTTGAGTACCCATGGCGATATTGTCCACTGATCGATGTTTCTGGTCTATATCTGGTGGCCAATGTCCCTGGTTTATAATCAACATAACGTTAGCGAAACAGACCAAATTCGGAATCGAGAGATTCCATAGAAGGCATTTTAGCTCTTTTTATTACGTCAATTAACTCAATTTTCATAGAAAGCTGTTTCGGGTTGTTTTTAAAATCTTCTAGAAGCGAGAGCATAAATAGTCTATCTGAATCAGATTCTTGCTTTCTTCCATGCTCTTCTCTTACCGCGATACTTTCCCTATACTTGAACCAAATTTTCGTGGTCACTTGCCTTCTTCTTTTTGGAAACAGGCCGTTCACCTTGAATATTACCGCTATTTTGAGTGTCATTATTTACTACAGTGGCCCTAAGAAACTGAAGTTGTTCGAAATACACGTAAGGACTTGCGTGACGCTGCTGAACCACTTTTAGCACCGGATCTGCGTTTTATTTCCCTGCTGTCTAGTCTAGAGATTTACCTGAAAACGAATATATATACTTTGTAACAGATATCTTGCTACAGGATGTTCTATGGTGGAAATTAGTCATAATTTTCGGATTGGACATACAATTGTCCGAGATATCAAATATGAAGTTCACATGGCAATTTGGGAGACCATGAGACAGTCAACGGTTTCCAGAATTAAATGAACAGAGCTGGCTTGAAATCGCAAAAAGTTTTAATGAAAATGCAAACTATCACAATTGCGTTGGTGCCATCGACGGGAAGCATATAAGAGTAATAAAACCCGGCAATTCAGGATCACTTTACTATAATTATAAAAAATATTTCTCTATCGTTTTACTTATGTATGCGATGCGGATTACAAGTTCACATATATTATACAGATATTGGGTCATATGGAAAATGTAGTGACTCATCTATACCGGACAAGTGCCCCATAGCAAATAATGGAGTACCGATGCCATACGTCATAGTGGGAGATGAGGCTTTTGGCTTATCTGAAAATTTAATGCGACCTTACGGAGGACGGAGTTTAACAGTGAACAAAATAATCTTCAACTATAGACTGTCTCGGGCAAGGCGGTACATAGAATGCACGTTTGGCATTCTGGCAAACAAGTGGAGAATTTTTCACCGTCCACTAGATGTCCGACAAGTATTCGCAATTGCCATTGTAGAAGCATGCTGTGCCTTACATAACTACGTGCGTGAAATAGACGGGTATACCAAAATTTAAAGACACACTGTACGTTCCACCAGAATTGGAAATAACTCCAGGTCCCTCAAATAGAGGAAGCCGATCATCAGCATCTTATAGGGATTTATTTGCGGATTATCTTGTTTATGAAAATCCGTTAGAATGGCAAAACAAATATGCATTGAAATAGTACCTACCTACCTACTCTATTCTAAATAAAACATTGAAGTGAATGTACCTACGAAAAACTAATATGTTGTCTAAATAATACTTAATAAAAGTACATGCTTACCGAATTCATTTTTTTCATTTTCTGTTAAGTTGTCCTCGCACATTATGTTTGTGATTTCTGCCCATTCTTCTCTTTACATCACGATCACTGTATTCTTCTGATGATACATTCCAAATTGCTTTACGGCTTCCTATTTCCCGAATGAATTTCTCTGTATCGAAAGAAATTTTACGTAGGTATTTTGTGTTCTGAAACTTTTTCACAGCCAGACTTCTGCTACAACAAGTGGCACTACGGCAGCCACATAATATGTATACTCGCCAACACTCGCTCTGGCTGCGCGGAGCCAATGAGCTGCCGTAACAGGCGCGTTGTAATGGCGCTGCCAAGAGTTCGGGTCACCTACATAAGTACCTACTTACATAGTTATTTGAATCGTTAGGTATCTAAGTAATATTGACCTATTATGATAGTATATTTTTATTGTACCTAATATTGATATTTGATTTTAGTTCAAGGTAGAAAAATAAGGAGGTCAATAATAATCCAAATTAGGTATGCATAATTCGCTAATTACGCATACCTAATTTGAATTATTATTGACCGTTGTATAAATATTAAATACTTATTAGTTAGGTACTAAGAATAAGTTAGGTATTCTACCTAGATAGAATATTAAACACGACTATCAAATTATATTGTAACGGCTATGATGATCGCACTACAAGATTTTTTGACAATACATATCTTAGACATCGTAGGGTTTAGAAACCACTTGTGTAATCATCACAGCTTTTGTGACTTCCTCAAAATTATTATAAATACTAGTAGACAGACTTACAGTTGTCTTTTACAAACTTATGGCCGGTTCTGCAACTCAAAATGAAGCTAGTTTTAAGATATGTTTACTATCTATTTATATTTCTAGTATTAGAATCTAACAGTGCGACGGTTCTACGCGATGATGTTGCAGAAGCTAGTGTTCACGTGCGCATGCGACGCCAAGACGGGTACGTGTACGACAAGCCAAGTATTTCATTTGACCTGCCCTCGCGTTCTACCACTGAGTCCACTCAAGCACCAAATGTTGACAGGACATTGACGCAGCAAATGTTTTACGCCTACCCAGTACCAGCGGGCGGCGACTCTATTAACATCGGCAACACGGCCGGACCTACCACCACTACAACCTCCGCATCCCCGGGCGACGCCTCCGGCTACAACTACCGTTCATCAACTTCAGCTAATTCCGGGTATTCCTATGGCTCAACTGCTTCAACGGGAGTTCAATCGAATACCGCATCACAGGCTATAAACACAGCATCTCAAACTACTGTAACCACTTCTCAATCTAGTACAGCCACTGGCTCTACTCAAGCCAATTCAGGTTACGGTTACAACGCCCCGTCACCCACTTTGTCCCCATCACTTCGGGGTTCGACGGATGTGTCGACAAGCGCTCCTAGATACTTACCTCCCACTACAAGCGGTGGAAACGAAAATCCTGAAGGTGGTGGCAGTGTGAACATTGGCGGTATTACTGTCACTTCGGGTACTGGGCAGATTACTAGTGGTTCGAATACAGCAACGCAATCCGCAAATTCTGTAGCGACTCCATCGGGAAGTTATTTGCCACCGTTAAGTACCAATACTGTTTCTACGAGTCAAACAGTGACATCCACATCAGCTGGTACACAGACAAACTCAGGTGGTTCGGTTTCAATCCCAAGCATGGCTTACTTGCCACCAAAATCGTCACCAACTCCTGCACCATTTTCGGGCCCTCCCAGTACTTCTCAGCCTGCCACGCCTTCAGGAAACTACTTACCGCCATCAAATACAGGATCACAATCTGGTCCTGTCTCTACACCTGCATCGGGGTATTTACCACCAGGATTCTTTTAAATCATGTATTTTAGCGCATTTAAATGATGTCCTATTTTATTGAATATTACCCAAAATATACACAAACATTAATATACATAACTACACGTACGTTTGTACAATACCTACCTTAACTATATTAAGTATAATATAAACTTATTTTATAAACATATGCAGTTTTTTTGTATCGACATTCAACCTTTACTTCGTTATCCTAGTCCCGACAATTAGTGACTAAATAGGGTATATTGTTAGTAAACAATAAATTATGAAACTCTATATAAATGAAAATGTATGTAGAAACAAACATAAATATTCTGATTTTAAGTCATAAATGCATTTATTTGATTTAATAAATAAAAATAAAAATCGACATTTTTAATCTGTATGTATATCATGTGACTTGAAACATCGTCGCTCTTTTAGTAAATATAGCATACGCTGTCATCTGTCAGTTTAGTCGTAAACAGTTTATTCTTAACATTTTTGACGTTAAATTCACCGGACAAATCACTCTCCTTTGCAGATCAAGTATAACATCCCATTATTTTGTATTCAGTGTAATTTCCCATAACCTGTTCCAACTGAAATAAATTATATAGGTATTTCATAATAGGTAGGTAATTGTAGGTTAGATTACCATCAGCTTTATTTATCTGCCAGGAAAAGGCAAAGTATGATTAGATAATGAAATGTTTTACTAACATTGAAGTGATCACATAGATACAATATACCTTTACTTGACAATGATTTAGGATTTCTTTTTGCGAGTTTCAACCAAACTTTCTTCATTCTTATTATCATCGGCACTTTTATGAACAACTTTTCTGGAGTTTTAATGCTAGTACTTGTTCAATATGACACCACACACCAACGATAGCGAGTGTAGTTCCTTATTTTTACATAAATCATGAAATACGAGCAAGTAATACACGTCTATTTTGTTTTTGTTCTGTTTGTTCGCGGGCTTAAAAAAAGTTTAAACTTTTATGTAATTTTATGGCAAGAAAGCGTATTTATTTTGCACGAGTAATTTTTTTAGGGGGTTTTATTAGGAAATCAATGTTTTAAATTACTTTTTCAAAAATAGTAGAATAAGAAAAGTAGTAGAGCTGACATTACTAAGTCAAGCATATTATGAATTTTATTCAATAGCTGTTTAATTAAATCGATTTAACGATATCGATTTCATTAGGTATTAGCTTATTTTTGAACTAATAACAATGACCAAGCTTGTCAAAAAAATTGCATTTAGGGCACACCCTATACCTACCCTAAACTATTATAAGTAGGTATCCTACTAATAGTTTGTGAAACTTCGGTAGGTACCTATACTACATTACCAAGAAATATCTCATGATGAGTAGTCACACAACTTGATTTGCAAATTCCAAATTATTATTTTGATTTAATTTTCATAAATTATATACTAAGGCTAAACAAAACGCATCCCATCTTTCCTGTCAGTGAAACGTCAAAAGCACACGAATTTAAAACGTCATATCATACAAAAATAGCATCAAAGATGAAAGTTATTTTTAATATTTCTTTTTTATTTGATTTTTAAACCATTGTACAATACATTAGGATGAACGACAAATACCTGAATGAAGATTATTATGTTTCGATGATAAATAAATCCCGTGGTTCTAAAGTGTGCGTTTGAAATAAACATTTACATAAGTTATGTTTTTACTAATGCAAACATTAAAATTTTCTCGAATAGGAAGCAAGGTAATCCTGAGGTAATTATATGTATTACTTCATTACACATAATATTATCATTTTATTTGTATGCTTAAAATTGATTATTCCATTGCATATTAAGGTTGTTCAAGGTTCATGACCTTACTGGGTTAATTATTATTCTTTGTCCTGTTTTATATAAGACACACTTTAAATTATGTCAGACGATGTAGATTTTGCAAGCAGTAAACAACTGTACCTATAAAATTGTGCAATAAAACAAGTGTTAGTGTTGAACACAGCATAACATAGAAAAATAAATGGTTCCAGGAGTGTGGGCGCAGGGGTTGCTGGTGCCTACCATGGTGCACCTCGACATGACAGCTGCTCAACTGAATGCTAATACACTTACCATCAATGACCTGCCAAATGAAATACTTATCTACATATTTTCAATGGTCGACTTTGAATCACTGTTGGCAGTTGCAAAAGTATGTATGAGATGGCAACAACTCTGTCTGACCCCCTGCGTATGGGACAACACACGCCTCATAGTATGTATGAAGAATTACATCAGGATAAGCGAAAACATTGTGCCTTTCGTCGCCAAGTATTTGAAGAATGTTAAGCTGCAGTATTTCAAACTGTATTCTCAAGTTAGGTCGTCTTTAATTAGCTATTGCCCTAATTTAACTCATCTAGAAATTAGTATATCACAAGTTGACAGCTGTATTTTTGATGACCTAGATCATTGGCCTAATTTGAAATTTTTGAGTTTTCGTAACTCACTTATAGTACAAAATCCTGAGAATGCTAATGGTAACTTTGTATATCACTTACCTTTTGAGAAATTGAAATATTTGGAGACACTCATTTTGTCAAATTTTGCTTTAACCCATGATAGTTTATACAGCATGTTACAGTGCACCAATTTAGTCAGTATTAGTATGGAAAAAATGAAAAACATCCCAGCAGACTTCCTTGAATCTCTTTTGAGAACCAAACAGTCCACTTTGAGAGCTTTACATATATATGGAGATACATTAAATGATGATATAATTCGTTACATATCTAACTGCAAGGTTTTGCAGGTACTTCATTTAATGACGTGCAAAACACTGTTTGATTCTAGTTTACTACACTTGTATAGGCTTAAGAATTTACATTCACTGAAACTACGCCATGGTTACTTTTCAACAAGTGCTCTACTGGCATATTTTTCTAACAACAATTTTCAACATTTGACTTACCTATCTCTGTCAAGGTGTCTTCATGTCACTATGCAGGTAGCTAAAGCCATAAAAACTAGTGCCCCTAACCTTAAGGAATTATCATTCTATCTTTGTCCATTTATCATAGCACCTAACTTTAACAGATCAGAATTAGAGAGGATGTTTAAAATACAGTTGCTACTGGATTAAAGTACTTGTGATTACACTCTAGGCGGTTTAGTTATCCGTCCAACTTATATTAAATATTTATTTCTTCTTTAAGTACACTGCTAATTACACCAATATAAATAAATTTTAGTATTCTCATTTTGTTAAAAGATTTTATGAATATAATGTATCACTTATTGTAAGAATTTATGTAATTTTACATCATTGTTATATTAGGTATACCACAAAAAAGTACTCATAATATAATATGTCCCACTGAAAGCAAACTTAGATCAATCAACAATTTCATTTTAGTTTGTAGGGTGTGTTGTGGTGTATGTATCAACTAATATTGTTTGAAACAACAAATCTTCAGTATTTAAGAAAATAAGAAGTATTATATATTGTAGTGTCATGACATCTACATAGTAGATATTTATTTCTACACACATGACAGGTAATGTGTTAAATTATAGATTAGTGTGTAATATACATGTGAATACTGAGGTTGTTCTGAGATAGTGTATACACTAGATCTGAATCTTTGAACTAGCTGAAAAATGTTGGCCATGTTTTTCCCACAGAGTGATAAATTTATAGAACTTTATAATTCCAATTTCTGGATAGAGCAGAATCTAAGATGGTTTGAGTAGAAAATAGCAAATGTTTTGTAACTAGGTTATAAGTAAATATAATGTTACTTAACGACTTTTCACTCTACATGGAAATCTAATGGACTTTTTACATACATATGATCATGCCCATGCCATGCCAGGGTTGAATTAAGTCAGTAATAAAAAATACATGCTGGCATGTTGATATTGTGTATAAATAGCAATGAAGTTATTTTATACATAAATATACATGGATAGGCCAGTCAATGGGTGCTTTAAGAGTGTTTGCCTTGCAAAAAGCAATTAATGTGATGATTTTGAGAAATTTTTATTTTATTTATTTAGATAACAGGTAATAATAATAATTTAGAAAAGAAACGACTTCAATATGGCAAGCTGTAGAATTTCCATAAATCAAAAAATCCCAAGTCTTAAATATATAAACTGGATGAACTTACATACACAGTTACACACTCTAATCTCACTTTTCCTTCCTTAAAGAAGGTTTTTTTTTCTGATCATTTACAGCTAAAGTGCATCTTATGACTATTTAAATAAGCTCAAACATGGCTAGATTAGGTACTTATGGAGTCAAGTTGTGTACCTTCCGGCTTCATCATCAGTTCAGTTCAATTGTACCATTTTCATTTGCTACATTACATTTGCTTTGTAATAGTTGCTTTACCCTTAGTCGAGACTTATCTAATCGCCATCCGTGAAATATTTATTATTGAGAAGTTCAGCTGGCCATCTGTGGTCTTCTTTATCAGTTTTACTTCACCAAATTACACTTCCTGAATGCAAATGTTTGATTGTTGTTGAATTCTGCTCTGCTGTAAAAAAAACACTTTAAAAAATACACACGACTCAATAACCTAATAAGCCATTCAGATCTATTTTTTTTCAACACAGTAATAAAGAGACTACCTACTAAATGAAAGGATAGTTTTTTTTTTTAAATGGTACTAAAGCACATTTTCACTAAATACATGATGGTTTTGTTTATAAGAAAAGACAAAGCTAGTCTAAGATTATATAACAGGAAGGAACAGAGATACAGCTATGATCTAAATTAACCAGAATTCATTCAAATAAAATAAATGCACATTGATAAGGCTTAATGGAACTAAAGTCGTAATCTTGGCTTTTTTTACAGCAATAAGTATTGCTGTAAAAAAAGCCAAGATTACGACTTGTTAAATTAATTATTTGTTTAATTGTTACTTAAATCCTAACTGGTGTTCAAAATATGCCAAAACTATCTACTGACCTGCTAGACTGAACTGGAAGTTACAGTTACTGTAACTTCCAGTTCAGTCTGATCTTTTATGTCTAAATGCGGCAGAATCAAAGTCGTATTTTTTGGGTATCAGTGTCTCAGTATTTTTTATAATATTTATTTACAGATTTCCTTATTCTTTTCTACATATTTAACCACGTGAAAGAAGGAATAAAGGCCACCAAGCATTTAAATAATCATTTCCAAACCTGGATAAGTACAAAAGAGTGTGAAGTCTTCTTCCTGCCTAGTTTTGAGGGGCCATCCAAAATATTACAATTATAAACAAACACCAGTCATTTAACCAATAGATTCGAACAAAACAGTTTAGGACACAAAACAATTAATAATTATTGTAGAACAATAAATATAATTATGTTTCACTGGAGGGCACAGGTGTTCTCTTATCTATGAAGAGAACAGATATAGTTGAGGCCTTTATCCACGCTGGTCCAATATGGCTTTGAGGATAAGACATGCAAACAAGTAACTTTTCAAAGATTTATTAAAGCAGTTTTTTTACTAAAATAAACCTTCCCCTAAGTACGTATAATTAGCTATATTTATTTATAATATTTAATTTTGCCTTCCAAGAGCCCCCAGGGTTTTGGCTTATACATATGTAGCGAATTTATTACATCGTTTTTATTAATGTATTATTATATAATTAATAATAAGAAAGAGCTTACCTGTAAGTTGTCGTACTCGGTAATTACTTTTGACCTGTACTGATTCTCACATGATACGTTTTTTATGAAACTGATTACACATTTGTCCGGCCTACATCGTCATTATGGACGAAAATTCCTTTATAATAAATAAAGATTAAAAAAACAAAATTGCAGCCTGCCTTTTTAAGTCTTATCAAATGGTAGTATTTTCTCTACATCAAAATATACCTTCACAAGTACTCTCAAGTCCCTGTTAGTGTTCAAATACGCAATTGCATCATCTACAGCTTGTATCTTTATATAATTTTAATAAAATAATATAAAGATACAAGGCGGTTTTAAGAGTTGTTTTGTGAAAACATGATTTTACACCTTATTTATACTCTGTGTCTACTTAAACAACATAATATCACCAAATATTGACAGCTACACTTTTTGTATACCCACAGACTGGCCATATATTTGATAAATATTTTAGTTTATATTCACTGACGACTTCTTATTTAACCCAAGTTATTTATATATATATGTATGATAATAACTCTTTATTCTAATAATATATTAGAATATGGATCAACACAAAAGCAAATTTACAAATACTTGTTGTGTACTATGTTATAGTCAAAATATTGCTCACTAGATTTGCAAACTAGACAATAATAGTGCCAGGGTAGGAGCTATAGCAACTCTAAAAAAATAGTCATCTAGTTATTTGAACCAACGATACGCCGAATTATAGTTTTACATTCGATAACATTTTTAACATGGTATACACCAGTTGCTATAAAGGCGGCCTGTAGAAAAGCTCAGTAATATATATTTGCTAAAATATTTGTAATGAATACCTAAATCAAAAACCCCTTGACGTGAAAAAAAATCTTGATTAATAAAAATAGTACTTCTTTTTGTAGTTCGCAAACGCATTGTTATTATTTATCGGCTCTAATAAGAAAACGGTGCTTAAGATGTTTGGCGATGGAAGCTGCGATTATACAATTTAAAAATTATGATCCACTAACACAAGATCTACGCCCCTCCTTATAACACTTTGTATACTATTGAATCTATAGGTTAACAAGTATATGTGACATCAAGTGTTAAAATTAAATAGTTATCAATTTTCCGCCTCTCTGTTTCCAAATCATAGTCAATTATGTTGTCAAGTGCCTTAACAGATTTGCTAAATAGACCTGTTAACATAAAATATATCTTTGTCAGACAACGAATTTACTGTACATTATAGTATGTAGGTGCTGAAAACTGTATGATTGATCTTAATCTATGAGTGTGCATCAGAAAATAAAGCCTCATACAGCATAGCCTCCACTTACACTGCACATCTAGGCACCTTTAAATTGTATTTGAAGGTATTTAAACTACTGATTTATTGTATAGTGCCCACTCTAATTATAATTAATCATCATTATTGAGACCAATGACATCTACTCCTTGACAAGCAGTAGGTAAAAAAATGTAATAAAATAGAACTATCTGCACGATGCAAGTTTCGCAAGAGAACTTACATACTACTTATTTCAAAATTTCCCGGCGAGTTAGATATAAATACATGCCTATTATCGCCTATTTGCTTTGCGAAAGATGCATCGTGTAAATATACTGTAATAAGAATAACTTTATCTGGAAACATTAAGTGGTGTTATATGCTATGAATAAATAATATCATCCACAGCTTGATTGAATAAATATTACTGTTCTATTATTATTACGTAACGTAGTTTGTAATACACAACTTCAGAGAAACACTCCGAGATTGTGACACTTTTAAAACTGCTTGTTCAATAATCGTAAAATATTTAATTGAGGTAAATATAAAGTGAACCGCTCATATAGTAAGTACCTATTATATTATCATCAACAGTTAATGTATTTTTACAGAAACATTGATAAAAATCTGTTTAAAATAGTCAAGTAGGTAATATAAACCTGTCATAATCGAATATGGGTAAACATTAGTAGTAGAATATTATTTTACTGGCTTAAGATTTTATTTATAATAATATGTGTATTTAAAATATTCATTGTGTTAGGTAAAATAGGTTAATGATGAGCTTGTAAATTGAGCTAATCATCTATGTATTATTTACATATTTATGTTAATGAGAAATGATTTTAATAGAGAATATGTTTGTGCTGTTTTGTTGTGCGGTATGTAATAGGTACCTATTAATATATTTTCAAACGGCTTTTCTTTTTTTTTTACACAATTATAAAGTGAGTAAAATTTATTTCTTTTTTAAAAAGACCACTCCCGCACTAGATAACAAGCTTGTGTCGCGGGGGACTTTACAAACATGCAATTAACACACAAATTACACCCAGACTCAGAACAACTCTTTGTGGGTCACACAAAGTTTTGTTCTGTGTGGGAATCGAACCCACAACCTCGGGCACAGCAGGCGCATACTGCGACCACTGGACCACCAAGGCAGTAAATTATATCATAGATGTCAAATGAATAGTGTTGCGCCTGCTGCTGGTGACTATGGGTTTTGGTTTGACTTTGCGAAATCAGAAGTCGCATAGTGTTTTCTTCTTTACCCAGTATATCCTATATAGACCATGGTTACTACTTACCATCAGGCAGGCTATATGCTCGTTTGCCACTAGTTGCACAAAATAACGTGTTTTATATAGCATGTTAAACCTTAACACCTTAGCTGTCCTAAACACCTAGTCCACACGGATTTGGTAACCTTTGACATAGTTTCATGGTGTTTATATATAACGTATTTGTTTTATAATTAACCCACTTCGCTCTGAAGCAGAGATAATGCGTTTTTATTAAATTGTCTAGAATAGCATCTTATTCTACTGTGTATGTGACACAGTAGAATAAGATAATTATAAACCGTAAAGATGTTGTCCCAATCCCTCTAAATTGTATAGGGTCTTACCTTATGAAAACTCTGCGCAGTCTTAGCGAAAACAAATGAGATAATAATTATGAATATTTAATTAAATAAATATTTTATATCAGTTAGCGGTTGATATTACACAAATGGCTCGATGTTGATCTCTACGGCTGAGCAGGGGTTGGTGAGATCGAAGGCGGTGAGCACGCTGGGGTGAATGACCCCTATCTTGCCGATGGTGCGCCCGCGCAGTAATACTTCTGCGCAACGACCCGGGAAGTACGCAGGATCTGGCCATATGGGAAAAGGAATTTTTGGATAAAATATTTAATACATGTTTGTCTATTTAAAAACTTAAACATATTAAAGTTTTCACCTAGTCTTTTGGGAATATTTCATGAATATTCTAATGTCACGTAAAAGAAAAGTGTTACTGTGGAGTTTACTGAACTTTTAAATCACAGCTCTCTGCAAGGTTTAACTTTTTTTTTTCTTTCATAATAAAATGAAGTCATTATTCGTTAGTAGTTTATTATCGATATTTGATGTACGGTTGATAAACTATGTTGTGTAAGTTTTAAAATAATAACTTTGACATTTTATGCATACTACAAGCGAAGGCGCGTCACTATTACAAATTTGTAGTAACTTATATAAGTTCCATAGTTTCATTCGACTACGTTAATAAAATGTAAGCCGATTCGATAATTCTTGGATTTTTTCCATTGAATCTTAATGGCGTATTTCATGTTGCGACGTGAAATACGCCAGCGTCCACGACCACCACTACACAGACGATATCGTTTCAAACCGATTTTATTTTTATTAATTCATTTTAGTGAAGGTCTACTTGGATTTGATGGACGTTCCATCAATAGCTTGCTTAGTAAAGGATCTATGCATTTTCCAGGTAGTGAGTGTAGTAACCTTTATGATTATGTTCCTTATCTAATAAAGAAATAGATAATTCATAATATTATTATAACATAACTCACCATCACATTGCCTCAAGCAGTAGCCGGCTTGTTTATCCCACGTTTCTCTGAGCAATGACATAACGCGATCTAACAGTCCGTGCACGAACTGAAAGCCGGCTGAACGTCCGCAGTGTACCGCACACAAACGACGCTCGTTACGGGCTCCTGTTTCTATACGACATAACAAACAAATTTAAAATAGAATGCTATTTGAGTTAGTTAGTTTGTCGGGGCGTTATCCGCACTTGGCCGCTCAAGTGGGCCTTTGTACGTGATTTCCTTTTGGCTATTCCATCCAGCCCAACTTCTTCCAGAAACGAGCAGGCGGCCTGGGTGGCCGCAGGTTTCCGGTAGAGAGCCCGTTTTCTTTAGGGTTTGCTTTTTGAGTTACCTATCTATTTATCGGTTTTAAGAATTTGGTTCAAATATTTGCTTAAATAGTTGTTACTGGTCTGGGTGTAATACATTATAGTCCATTAAATAAATATCTGGCATAATAAAACAGAATTAAGGTGTCATAGATCATAGTAGTCATTGTAGATTACGACTCTAATAATGTGTAAAAATTATAATATTTAATACTCATATATCAATTTAATATTTATATAGATTATCGCAAATATTTACTTATATCGATTCTGTACTTGTAACTAATGAGACTAGTGATATTGCTTGTAATATATATTTTGATAATACGCATAATGTTCCATTTACCTGTACATGCGTAGGTATATTAGTTAGTTCAAAGTCAATGAGGCTAGGTATAAACAAAACATTTATGAATCACACAAAGTTTTGTCTCGTCGAAGTCGAATCGAACTCGAAACTCACCGCACAATAGTAAATGGCGGGGTAACTACTTAAGCCACTGAGCAAACCATGCAATCAAATTATACTAAACATAAAATATAGGCGTACAAAAGTCTAACAGAAATACCTACACTATAAACAGATACTTCTCTCTAAAATAAAAATCAAATTTGGGCAACTAGTAACTACACCACGTTACAGAGAACTCTTACTCGTAATAGAATCTAGCTACAGTTTATAGATGGCTCAATGCAGAACACAAATGAATTATATTATTAATCTAATTTAGGTATTTATTCGATAGACTTCACTAAAACTAACTAACTGTAACTACTGTAGTTTGCAATTCATAAATAGAAAGCAGGTCGGCAGGGTGACATCTGGAAACTATTTTGTCCAGCATGGTTCGCTTCCAGGGTTTCCCCCCAAGTACGTTTGGGCTCCAGAATGAACTACCCGCTGCGGTATTTCCCGAGCGGTACGACCATGTGCTCTAAGAAAGTTTTGAAGAGAGCACTAACTTCACGGTAGGCAGCGGCTTGGCCGTGTCCCTGACATTACTGACGTCCATGAGCGGCGGTTACCACTTACCATTAAGTGGGCCGTTGGCTCGTCTGACACCATGGACCATTAATAAAAAGACTGTCAGGAGTTAAAGCCAGTTTTTTATGCCACTTAGTTGGCAAACAAGCGAACGACCCGCCTGATGGTAAGCAGTAACCGTTGCCTACCGACGCTTGCAATACTATAGATACGCATTACTTGCGTGTTATCGACCCAAAAATGTTGACACCGGAGTTTTAGGTCGGGATAGGGTTTTATTTTGTTAAAAACACATCTGTACTCACACACAGAAACACAACTACATTGCTGTGTGTATTTATTTGACTGAGGTCTTCAGTCAGATGGACGTTCTTGTATGACTTACCAACATTGTTGTCTTGCAGTACCACATCACTAATTTCGAACAACTTCAGAGGTAATGGCATCCTCTTATTAGCGGCCAACGTCTTCAGCAAGCCCGGCAGTAACAGTGTGCGGACTACTTGGAACTCTAGGGTCTTTGGGTTTGAGATATGTGCCGCGGGAACATCTTCGATTTTCACTCCTAGTTTCGTTGCTACGTCTTCTCGAGAACACTGGAAAGAATTTTTTAAGCCTTTCAAAAGAAATCCTAAATATAATAAAGGCAGATAATCTATAATAATATCTACCATACAACCCTATTCATGATTTAGGCGAAAATCTGACAGAAGTTTGTTCAGAATCAGTAATAGCTTCACCTATATGTTTGTAACCGACTTCTTTGGGCGCGATTTTGACCCACTTTAAACGGCCAGATTTCGTTCAAACTTTGTAGATTTATCGAGGACCGATGACAATACACTAATTTTATAAAAAGTAGAAAATAAATAATAGTTTGAAAAAAAAATATTTTTGACTGTTAGTATGAATTTGTGTAAAAAAATTTCATGCTATTATTTTTTTATATCACATTTATCTCATTCTTATATTAGGTATAGTTATACCAGTTAAAATTAAGAATAAGTCAATAATATTTTTTACCTAATAAAGCAGGTATAACTTTGGTATAACCATTCCTCCATTATGTCAAATTGCACGATTTGGCAACAGCACCACCAAAGAGAAACTTCATAAAAAAACGTATTTTATCAACATTTGTCAACATAACTTTTTTCGACTGTTTTAAATTTTTTAATCTCGCAAATGCTTCGAAATTTTCCATAACATGAAGCTGTTCGTTTATAGAAATAAATGTAATCGATTTTTTTCTCTACTACAGACTGCTGAGTCAAAGCGTGAATGTCCGCAGCATCTTTTTGCACTTGAAGGAACAATAAACGAGTAGGTAGTTAAATTTGTGAAACTGATAGAACAGATTTAGTTACATGTGTGAATATCCAAATGTTTTTACCTAATAACGTCCTTAGTATGTCAAAGCAATCATCAATTGTAGAATAGAAGGTAAATCCGGGTGGATTACCTTCTATTCTCCATATTGAGATATCTTCCAAATAATTTATCCAAAAACATCACACCACTTTTAGAAAACCGATATTTTATTTGACTTTTCTTGCAGCCTGTATTAAAACAATTACGTTATTTACTTGTTCTACTTCTTCTATTGCTTTTAAATCCATTTTTTGAAAATATAAACCCGTAAACAAGCCTGAACCGTGGTATTTTATGATTACTAGCTTACGCTTACGGCCTTGAGTTATTTACCTACCGCTCGGCGTATCCCCCAGGATGCAACCGGCAGAAGGGCGCCGCTCGCCCGCCTGAGCGTGAGCACTGCACGTTTCCCGCGCTGACTTGTCAATAATGCCTAAACCACGTAATTATTGTGCAGTGGATGGGTGTCGTGTGTGACGTCAAAAAACAAATGAAAATTTGATATTTTTTTCATTGCATTGATTCCCACCAGAATAGTTTAATTTAAAACAGTTGATTTTCCTCCGCTTTGCTCCTGTTTTCTTATGATTATTTATTTAAATTATTTACACGATTCAGAATATTTTCAACGATAAAATTTAATAACAGAATTCAGAGAAGGAAAAATAACTATAAATCATTTTATAAAACTCAAACATATTTAACAACATTTCGCAACATTTGTTTTATTACAATAAAATCATCAACCCTGCCGCATTCTGTGTACGTTGCCCCAGCGGAAAAAGTTCGAATTTCGTAATTTAAAATATACAGATTTTCAGTGTATGACGTCGTGCCATTGGGAAGTTATTGAACAAAAACTGATTCCGCCATGACAACGTTGCCCAAGCGGGGTTTTTTTTTTAAATGGGCCTAGTAGAAAAAAAATAGTTTCAATTACTTGTCTGTGACAAGAGGTGTATGTCTAAGGGAGATTTGTGTTTCCATAAACACCGAAGATATTCAAGTTTCCGTTGGCCATTTGCTAGATTTCATATAAAACGTTTTTATACAGAGCTGTAAATTTTTACATCCTTTGTATGCATTTGTGTATAATGTTAGTGGAAACAGATTTTGAAAAAAACATACCGTTCAGTAGATAAAAATCTAAACATAAAATAAGCTTATGAGGTCCTAGTATTTCAAGTAAGTATGTACTTCTGGGTCTAGTTTATAGTATTTATACAAACCTAGTAAGAATTTGCAATTTCTTGCCAAGTAACACTGATGAACTTTTAGTAATTAATGAGTTATGGGATAATTAACCATTTCTCGACACCCACTGTTTTTAAGCGGTCAAATTACATGAAATTCTAAATGAAATGTATAATAAAACATATATGGTATAAGTTGTGTATTAATTCAACTGCAACACAATCTCGACTCTTTGTACGCGTACTTATGATACATTTTTTTTCGCTGCGAACAGCAGGTATTATTATTAAGATTTTGTAAGCTATTATGGCGTAGGTATTTTCGCTTTTGTATGGGAGTGATGTATCTGTTACGTAGTAACTATTTAGTAATCTGTGGTATAACTTCGGAATAACTATTGTATGAACAGAAATGTCATCGCTATAGTTGGTATAAGTTTAGTCTTTGTTTATTTGTAAGGCTGTTATTCGTTAAAAAAAATATTATACTACTTAGGTGGCAAACAGGCACACGGTCGTGCATACTGCCGCCCCGAAATTATATATATTTAATATATAATAACAATAGGGCTTTGTGATGGGGTATCCCTGGGATAGAAAAACCTTTCTAAAACTGACCAGTGTGAATGTGAGTGCCTCCGTATAACCAGCATGAGCGCACTCCTGTCGTAGTTGTTCCGTTAATTTGTTCACAGGCTCTTGTCCCCCTGCAGTCACCACCTTAGCTGGCCGACGTTTTATACGGTTGTAACTGAAAATAATATAATACGTATGTAAGAAGAGAATCTCGGTGTCAATAATGTAACAAAATACACATATTTTGTTTACATAAATATGTATGACGTTTACTATCACATCCAGCATTAGCGGCGGCAAGTTTCATACTAGATTTACTGGTGGCAATGCATGGCAATGCAAGGCATGATTGTGAAGAACATAATTTAAATAGTGTTACTCGTGCTACGGGCGTAGGGGGACAGTACACAACGGTAACTTATTTATGGTATTTATTTATTTATTAATGATATAAAAAATAATAATAAAATTCATCTATAATTATATCGGGAAAATCCCACCTACATGTCCATCGCTGTAACTCCTGTGAGCCAGGATTAACAGCGGAGTAACCAACTGATACACCGAGCTTTGACACTCGTGCGTCCGTGGACAACTAAACCTACTGTCTTGGATCCCGCAACAATTTTAATCAGAAGTAAATAGGAGGAGTCAGAAAGAAAAGTTTCCACTTCCCTCCGTAGCAAAGCGGGAGACAAAATAAATCTGTATAGGTTTGTAACCTATGAAAAGGAGCACCACGGAGGACCTTAAACTACGGGACCTATGTGAGCTATGTTTGATTGTTATAATATGTATGGCAGAAACGTTTAAACGCACGGAAATTCCCTCCAGATGAGACTTAAATGAGTATAACCACAGATTACTAAAGAGTTACTACGTAACAGATACTTCACTCAGAAGAAAATTACCAATACCTACTGCTATAATAGCCTACTCTGTCGCGTCAGCAACCGCTGCATGCTAAAATGTGCCCAAATGCTCAAGCGTACAGTTGTAATTGCTTCGGACTGCGCGATCCCACAGCAATCGCGGGGCTGCCTCTTTGATAAAATTAAATTAACATAAATAACTATTTGTGCCTATTTTATTGAGAATTGTGAATATGTTCTGACTATAGGTGGTAGATTAAAATTGTTGACTGTGCAATATTCTAAAAGATAATTATAAAGGTCAGTATGTAGGTAAAATAAATTTATATAAAAATAAAACACGTACCTACCTTCGTGTTTTATTTTTATATAAATTTCTTACCCTTTCTAAATTCTCGGTTATTAAATTTTAGTGTAGAAAAAACTAATAGAACGATTAAAATTTAACAACGTGCGTGCGCTAAAACCGCATTGAATTCGGTCCGCCGGCGGTACGACGGGCCGTAGGTAATTATAGCGCGCAAGTACATGGAGTGACGGAGGCCTGGTATAACTTGCTCCGAAAGTTACCATGACCCGTAAAGAACTGAGCGACACTATGATCAACCTCCAGCCATGTCTTTGCCAACCGATCAGTAACGGAAGGAAAAAACTGGTAGAGGTGGCATCCCTTGGTTGATGTATCCCATCGCTGTTGCCATTAATGAATGTTTAAAGAACTAATGAATGAGGATTCTATAAACTTCAATTAGTTCTTTAAACAATCGGGTGATTTTAGGGCGATCACGGGGCATTAAAAAGCTGGAATTGATGTTGTCACGTGTGGTGTAATAAATCACCTGTACCTCTAGATCGACAGGAAGGACACCTACCAGTACTGGTAAAGCTTCAGTGCTAACTGTCCTATACGCCTTGCACAAAAATATCAACGCCAGACGTTGACTCTGAAACAACTTGCGTCGTGCGGCACCGATGGTTGCCCTATCAGCCCACCGAGGTGCACCGTAACACATACAACCCAAATAAGTTGCTGCATAAATAATTTTTAAGGTGTTAAAAGACAAACCCCATGTCGACGTCGATATCCTTGTCAAAAACTATTCTTAGATTTTTCTCCTATCGTTGTAATATGATCTACAAAAGTGAAATTCCTCTCTTAAATCATACCTAAATAACAAACGGAATCCTTATTTCTATCAGTAATATTATTAAATCTAATTCTTTTTTAGATTCCCTATTAATAGTAGCTGAAATGTTTTATGAGGCGCGAACGATAGGCGGTTGCGCACTCCCCAACCAGAGATCAGGCGCAAACATTTGTCCGCTAAGCTCTCAAGTCCGGCCGTGGTGTTAGATTGTATAAGTAAAAGACCGTCATCAGCGTAACCAGTCAAAGTGCAGCCAGATGGTACAGTGTCAGGAAATCGTCAAAACCTAAATTCCAAAGATATTGCCCTAATACTGATTCCTGGGGACAGTCCATTGTTAGCGGCTTCGACACTGCATAGTGGCCAAGTTTAAGCTTAGCTGTTCCATGTGAAAAATTTGTATAGATAAGTGAGTATATATTACTAAACACACCACGAGCTTTTAATTTCAAAAGTAACATCGGCCACCATGCATTGTCAAAGGCACCAGATATATCTAAGAAATACCTAGTACATATTTACTTGTATAATAATCCTAAACACTACAAATACCACATAAACAGATACACAAGCCGAGTCAACGACTTTTTACCGGGTTTATTAATTTTAAACACGGAGCACACAACGTCCCACTGCTAGCCGTCAGAGGTAAGGAGGGGAAGTATCATTCATCTATATAATATATATAAAGAAAAATCTAAACACGATATTATATGATTGATCAGCGTCCCATAAGGTTATAAATGACTATTATGACGTACCCATAAGCGATGGCGATGTCCTCGTACAGATCGCAGGCGTGTATGACGTCATGGCGGGTGGGCGGCACGCGCACGGTCAGTGACCCGGCGCGCCGCTCCGTCGGCAGGCACATGCGCGCCAGCAGCCCCGCCAGGTACTCGCCGCTCTCACTATTGTACGTATAACCACAGTATAAGGACTCTTTCATACAGTAGTTCGACGGACACGTCTAGACAGAGCAATCGTGCGGGGTACGCGGAGTAGGGCGGGGAGAGGTAGCGAGCCCGAGCTGCATACACTCACTCGGGACAAATCGTTCAGGGTTTACGCAATTTTAATTACCTTTTTTGTTAAATTATTAATTTCTTTTTCTGTCTTCATCTCGTTTGAAATAAGAATTTAAAATTTGACCAATTTCCTTACACGGACGAAAGGTTAGTTAAAATTAATTTATAATTTCACCAATTTCATTCAGAGAAAAATATTGAGACGGGAAAATGGCGGGCGACATAAAACATTTATTTCGTGATCCAAGATGGTGGACGCGAATTTTTCGGTAAAGTCAATATGGGTATCGTTTTCATAGTTTTTGGGGGTGCTGAAAACGAAAATGACATCCATTTCGTGCTCCAAGATGGCGGACGCGAATTTTTCAAAAAAGTCAATATGGGTATCGTTTTCGTAGTTTTTGGGGGTGCTGAAAACGAATATGTGATCTATTTGGTAATCCAAGATGGCGGACGCGAATTTTTCAAAAAAGTCAATATGGGTATCGTTTTCGTAGTTTTAGGGGGTGCTAAAAACGAAAATGACATCCATTTCGTGCTCCAAGATGGCGGACGCGAATTTTTCATAAAAGTCAATATGGGTATCGTTTTCGTAGTTTTTGGGGGTGCTGAAAACGAAAATGACATCCATTTCGTGATCCAAGATGGCGGACGCGAATTTTTCGAAAAGTCAATATGGGTATCGTTTTCATGGTTTTTGGGGGTGCTGAATACGAATATGAAATCTATTTCGTGATCCAAGATGACGCGAATTTTTTTAAAGTCAATATGGGTATCAATTTCATGGTTTTTTAGGGATGCTGAAAACAAATATGATATCAATTAAGTGATCCAAGATGTATAAAAAATATATTCTCAAACTCATTTTTTCATTTAGTCATATTCATCGTTTTGTAAATAATACACATACATATTTTGCCTTCTCATTAACCAATTTAATTATTACTATTATTATTTGTATTATTTATTTTCCTGGTACCCCACACGCATTCTAACATTACAAAGAAAAAAATTAAGAAAAAATATGTGACAACCCTGCGACAATTATCTATGTCAAGTCGGCGGCGGCATTTCGCAAAACATCAAAGGCGTTGGCCCACTGTAAGAAGGAATAAAGGGTTCTTTACACTGTGGTATAACGGTGCGTTAGGCGTTACTAATTATATAATAAACATTTTACTTGGCTTAATTTAATTAGGCTAAAAGAATAATATCCTAATGAACAATCTTTTAAGTCATTTGCCAATTTAAAGTAGTAACCCTGACTGCTAAGCCAGAGGTCGATGGTTCAATTCCCACAAGGGGTAAAACTTTGTGTGATCCATAAATATTTATCCCGAGTCTGGGTGTAATATGTGTCCGTGAATTGTATGATTATATAGTCTAGAGATATTTTTTTTTAAAGAAAGAATAAATATGACCATACTATTTCAGAAGGACGTAGGTGCTTACCACTTCCACTTCCTCCCTTTGCTAAGGCTATATTACTAACGGATACTGGACTATTAAAATATATTAGATAAACTTACTCGATACCAATATACCGGTTGGCTTTATCGACGTCTATGAGTTCTTCGCGAGAGTTCATCTTGGGATACAACTCGTAGGTGCCGTCGGGCGCAAATACTTTGCACTGTTCCACCGAGTATTCCTCTGCGCAGTACTTTGAAAACATACTTACTATTGTGTCTAACACTACGATGGCCTACAAATTGAAAATTAGATAGATAACTCTTTGTTTTACACCAAAACACATATTGCGTACATAATCATTTTAAATGGTAATGCACAAAGGGCGGCATTATTTCTAAAAACCATTTCTTGCACACATATGGATGGGCAGAAAAGATTGATGGCACGTTAATAATGGGCAGATTACTATTATTACTGGGTATTTTGTATATGAAAACATTTTATAGCTCCTTCTACCGCTTGAACACAAGTCAGGTGGTGCTTCTGGCGGAAAATACTTGTGTAACTATCCCAGCGGCCTGGACAAGATATTTAGCGGCCATTACTTGTTAGGCGGTGGGTCCTTGTCACTCCTGACTCTTGGCTGCGTGTCTACAGTTCAGATTCACGGCTCTGTAGTAGCTCATAGCAAACAGAAAAGTTCGATCAACAATTCACCAAAACAGTCAAAGACGATTGCTGTTTGTTGGCAGATAGTTTTAACTTGATAATGGCTGATCTTTGAGTAAGTTCAATTTTAAGAATGAATGGAGATGTCGGTAGGGCCCGCCCTAGGAGAGACAGCATCGTTTTATGTTATTTGATTTGCTAAAAAAAAAGGGCCAAATTAAAAGTACCCAGAATCAACGTATAGGCATGAAGAGGTTGACAAATGTAGACGAAGCGAAAAAGTATGCTTGGATCGAAGCAACTGGCTTACCATAATCTCTGCCTGAGAGACGGACGTGATGATATGTATGTATGTATGCAGTAAGTACAATTTATAAAAAGCTTCATACCTTTGTTAAATCCGTAGCTGTGCACTCAATGAAGACATTTTTGGTGTCAAGCGTGATCTTGCTATGATCACCATTGATGATAGGAGGCATTGAAAGCACTACGCCATTCTTATCCTTGATGATAGGGTACACAGGGCTGTTCTTAATTATACCTAAGTACTGCTTCAGCTGAGCGTGAGTCTGTTGAATTTTTAATAATTAAATATTATATTAATAAAATCGGCCAAATCCGATCGATTCGGTCGTAAGTCTATTAGGGTTCCAAACACATTCAGAAGTGCTCCATCACACAGTATAATGAAGGCAGTCATTCAAAGACATATGTTAATATAAACAAGAGGATACTCTGACGAACTACTGACCTATTTAAAAGATTCTTTCACCATTAGAATTTAGGAGGTACATAATTTCAGATAGACTAGAATAAAATATCTGACATTTAACGCCTGACATTAAATATCCGTGACATATAAATAGACATATATGAACATCAGAATTACAGAAACTTCGGGATATCTTTCATTTTTGGGGCGACTAATCGCCCCCGCTAATAAAAGATATCCTGAAGAAACTGAAAAAAATTAAGTTTATTCTTTCAGTTGAGCTACCTTCAAAGAAGACGCGATAAGCTTTGCCCACAGGCAAATAACTTACAGAGTATAGCTCCATAAGTTCAGTCGCAGTTGTCTCATTCTTTTGATTGAGGGCCTTAAACTTGATCTCGTTCGGTGGCAGCGCATCATACACGAAGGGTCCTTGTATCGTGTCTAAGTCATGCGTGCCGATAGCCACCAGGGTCCTTTTCCTACAAATGTTCTGGTGCAGTTTGTCCTGTAATTATAATACATATACATAATATATCAACTCTAGCGTTTCACTTCGACTTTGGCCGGGTTAAACGATTTTTAACCCGTTTCGGTTTTTTTTCCATATGTCAAAATATTTGAAGGTTAACAATGCAGTGAGTTCCATTTATTAGGTTTCCAGTGGCTACGCCGCTATTACGTTAAGTCCGACTACTTTGAACTAGAGCATTAAATAAGTTTTTCAATCTCTCACAATCACAAGTATTCTTATAGGTTTAAGGAATGTATAATGATTATTTTTGTCTCGTTAATCTTGCCAACTAAGAAACAATATTTGGATTTGTGGCTAAAGTAATAGTAACATTAGTTTGGTTGCAGAACAAGTATTTGGTATAAATAAAATATGTGTTTAATGCTATTCAAATGATTTCAATAGAAGTATTTTTCTTAACAAATAAATCGCATTCACATGTTTTTTTTTTGGTTCCATGTTTATCCGCAACTTCTATAATCGGATGTGATGACGGTAGTTGGCGTGCTAGTTTGGTCTTCATTAAGACCACAAATCCTGGCAGACAGAAATTATATCTTCTTGTAGTGATTAGTTGGAGAATTTTTTGTCAAGCTCCAAGACCCCAAGGCCCGTTTTAAACGTGTGGTTGTGTGACTATGTAATAGCTTCTGGGCAAGCTCATTTGGGTGGTTTTTGAGTCGTAACTTGTACTTTGTGCAGCATTTTGCAATCTCCTCTCTTACAGTGGGGAGATTTGAATATTCGTGAACCTCGGCGTTGGTGATAAACCATGGTGCCTTAAGAATAGTTTTTAGGATTGAATTTTGCGAACGTTGCAGTATTTCAATATTTGAATGGCTTGCACTTCCCCAGAGTTGAATGCCATATGTCCAAATAGGCTTGATGGCCACCTTGTACACCAGTAGTTTATTCTCGGCAGTTAAGTTTGAAGTCCTGCCCAGTAGCCAATGTAAGTGCCGAAATTTGATATTTATGGCGTCTCTTCTAGCGTTTAGGTGATTTCTCCAGGTTAATCGCCGGTCCAAATAGAGGCCAAGATACCTTATGTGTTCTACATGTGGTAAAGTTTCACTCGCTTTAGTAACGGGTGGGCAGTCACCACGGAGGACTGTAAAGGTTATATGATCAGATTTGGTCGTACTAGCAACTATTCTCCGTGTTTTTAACCATGTGTCCATTCAGTTGAGTTTGTAATCTAGCAGAGACGATTTCAGGATTTGGGTGACTTGCTAGGATGGTGGTGTCATCTGCATATGTGGCTGTAGTGACCTCATCAGTGTTCGGTATATTTGCAGTGTACATGGTGTAAAGATATGGCCCTAATACGGATCCTTTGGGCACTCCTGCGCTGGTATCGTAAAAACCTGATCTAGCGTCTTCTTCCTTTACTTGGAATATTCTGCCTTCCAAGTAGGATTTCAGGATTGTAAAAAAGTTCGCTGGGAGTTTTGTTTTTATTTTGTAAAGTAGCCCTTTGTGCCACATTCGGTCAAACGCTTGCTGTATGTCAAGGAAAATTTTTTTCGAGAGAGCTACGTATTGTGTTGTAGACTCTTTGCACCTGTTCGATGGTGGGATGGTGTTGGCGGAAGCCGAATTTGTGGTTTGGAATTAGGTAGATAGGTAAATAGGTTGTACCCAGGAGCTGACTTGTCTTTGAGGTTTGCAATAACTCGATACACCTCACTTGGAGTCGCGAGCTTTAATAGGGGACTTGTATTTGATAGGTCTTGTTCCAACCGTTGTTCTATTGGCTTATCGTCAATATCGCAACCATAGGTACGCATCAGAAACAATGAGGCAGAAAAACAAAAAGATGTTAAATAATTACTGATATTTCGCCTGCATATAGGTATATGCATTTACCTAATATAGATTTACCTGTAAATCAATGAAGCTGTCATATGACTCTTTGGTAAAAGTGATCCCTCTTAGTACAGCTGCTACAGCGTACGGCCTAATTTGTGCAGTGGCTGGAGTCAGGTGCAAAGAGTGACAGTCTTCATATTTTTTAAGTGAGTATTGTGGAGGAGTTTTTCTGAAAACACATATAAATTTACATTAAAAGAGTAATATAAAAATCTCGCGATACAGGGCTTGTGTGTAGAACAGGAGTTGTCTTGAAGACAACACTCTGTGGGTTACAAAAATATTTATCTCTAGTGGAAATTGTACACACAATAATAGGAGCGGCGCTATTAGGAAGGCGACCACCTAAATACAACATTAAATATTATATATATATATTATATATAACAGATATTTTCATGTTTAATCTGTATGTATGTAAGTAAGTTATTTATTACGGATTAAGTATATACCCTATACCAACCCGTCTGGCCAGCGTGGTATACTAGGTTAATATCCCTCCATATGTATGGAGGAGACCCGTGCCCAGCAGTGGGACGTTTATGGTTTGAGACAAAGTATCTAGAAACAAAGACAAACCTAGATACAATCAAAACAAAAAAAATACGTACATGACAAGCAATGTTTTATTTTTAGTTTTCGGTTTGTGGTTGCCAATCTAAAACCTTATATTATTGCGGTAATAATATAAGGTTTTTTTGTTTTTCTTCTTATTATTTCGTCCCTACGAGTTATGCTGTTCCCTTGTTGCATTGCATTTATTTCATAAATTAATCTATAGGCATAATATTTTTACCTCACAAAAGTCAAACATTCCGCAAACTTTTAGTCTTCAAAGTACATCTAAAAAGGTGGGAAATTTTGGCGGGACAATATACATTAAAAGTAAGTTTTTAAATAATAATAATTAACATTTTTATTATTAATCAACAAACCTAAATGTTTTACTGCACTTTTATGTTTTTCTTTTGTCTGTCTAACTATATACATATATAGATAATTTTTCTGAGCCACACTAATGGCCATTGTACACCGGTGTGTCGTGGTACACACTTTGCGGAACACTGCCCTAATGCATCCTCTATAAGGCAATTCCAAATTTATATTAAACAGTCAGCAAATCATTTTCTTTACAGAATTTTGGTACCATGGTACCAAAGAAGTTTGTTTGTCAGATAACAAGTTACAAGGTGAATAATAATTGATGATTTACTATTTCTTTAGACTTACTTTCCTTGGAATACAAGGAGGCCATCTACCAATCCTTCTAAACAGAGAAGATCATATCTATTTGCAGGGATGTCTATCCTATACAAAATTTCTTCTGATACTCCAGCCCCTGCCTGATCTCCCTGCTCCTTCATCAGCATCTGTTTTTCTGTTGTCTGAAATATTCACAAACATGCTACTTTTATAGTACTGATATGAAAATAATAAAATGTAAAGTGTCATCATTTATATCCCATTGGTAGAAAAGGGAGTCCTCTCTTCTACCAAAGATCTAAGAAGTACAATTATTAAAAAAATAATATTAAAATCAGACCTGGGACCTGGGACCTGAATTAATATGGGTGTATAGGTTTAATTCCTAAGTCAATTTTATTCAGTTAAAAAATTCCAACTTCAGAAAAGATACCCATTGTTGACAAAACCTGTGTGTCACTCTATCAACCCAATTCAAAAAAGGCCTGATACTTTTAGATTATGATTTTGTTTTTATCTATTTATATAAAACTTTGAGTGACCCACAAAGAGTTGTTCTGAGTCTGGGTGTAATTTGTGTCCGTTAATTGTATGTTTGTAAAGTTCCCCGCGACATAGAGCTTGTCCTCTAGTGCAGCAGTTATTTTTAAAAAAAAAAACATTATTATAAATAAATCTGACCATTATAAAGCTGAAGAGTTTGTTTGGTAGAATGCGCTAATCTCAGAAAGTTTAGATTCGATATGAAAAAATATTTTTTTGTTGAATAGTGCATTTATCCAGGAAGGCTATATAACATCACGCTATGATCAATAGGAGCGGAGCAGTAGTAAGATATGTTGCAAAATCAGGGAAAATATTCCAAATTACCATGCAGGCGATCCCTAGTCTATTTATATAAATTAATGATACTCAATTATGAGATTTAGCATCAATAGAACAATTAAACTCTCATTTCGTTAAAGGCCATTTAATACTTCCAACATGACCTTATTAAATAAAGAGGGTACAATTATTTAAAAGTTGCAGATAACACTTATACACCATGTTTATATTATTATTAATTGTATGCACATAGAGGTATAGCATTTTTTTTAATACTTACCACTTCATCAAGTTCCAAGCCAAACTGAAAACATAGATCTTGAAATTCATCATCAGCTAAAATATAAACAGAAAATTTTAAGTTTTATTTTAATTCCTAAACACTCAATAGAGGTATGTTTTATTACTGATTATTAAAATCAAATTCTTACTGTAACTTCTTCCGAGTGCCAAGAAAAGAGCATCACGTTTTACTGATATTGTCGGCATCTTAACATATAGTTAATCTAAATGGTTAAGTTTAACCTACACGTTTCTTTTTGATAAAAAGAAGTGACGATATAGAAGATTGAAAGGCTACATCAGCAACAACATGTACAACTTATAGGTTGGATGTCACTCACTATTGTCATTGTCACTTGTCAACGTCAAAAACAAACAAAACTAGGAACATATATGTGCTATCTTTGTCGCACATACGATCAAATCTACAGTTAGAACAGACAATCCGTTATTTGATGCTAACATGTTGTGTTATTTTTAAATGAGCATTTTTGATTTCTTGACAATCAACGACAGCAATAGCAGCTGGTTTTGTAGTAGATTTCAAGAACTTAACACTAGCAACACTTTTTTGATTGGTAAAGTTTAGTGATGTTTTTATCAAGGAGGAAATATAGCAGGAGGTAACATACCTATATATATACAGTGTTTCGACTTTTGAATCAGCGTAGGTATGCATACGGCTCTCAATACCTACCTAGTGAGTTTGAGTTTCATTTGGGAAAAACTTTGTTTAGTGTATAACTATAAGAACTATGGCTTGTGTAGCTTCAGGCTGCAAGAGTAGAATGGGTGTTTTATTGGAACATAGCCAAAAGATATCTTTCCTTCGGAAAGTATCGTCCTCTGTATTTATGCTTTTGAGTACCTAGATAATGAATATAACAATGTAAGTAGTTTAAAACTGTTTACAATCTGAACGTGAAATAGTATGCGAGTTTTATTTTCAGCTTGTTTTGTTTACGATAATCGTAAATATTTATAATCTTATTTTGGCACTTGACAATTTATGTACCTAAGATTTTGTTCATAGTGATGCGATTGAGTTACAAATCTATCGACTAATTTACACGCCAGTATTTTTGTTAAAACTTTAATTATATCAAATGTGACATACATATTATAAGTTTCGGAAAACTTTTAGTTATAGGACTAAATTTAATATTTCCTAACAATATACCTACGTTTCATATACATAATATATGAATCAAATAAGGAATAAGTACTTAACATTTTGATACTTTAGACGAAGCATATTGTTTGGATAATTTGCAACAGATGTATAATTAAGAGTAATAACCCATTTACTGTTCTCTCTCTAACCTCTCGAGCGCCCAAATGTAAAATGTCAATATGACGTCAAGCGCCCAGTTCGAATTTTGTACGCGAAGCAACATCAGCGGAGAACGTTCAAACGTCAATTTCGTCGTAAATTTATAGGCATACATATTATAAAGTATATATATTTGAAATCTAGATTAAATTTGCAGTATTTATAAAGTAATCTATTTAATTTTTATCTTTAAATGGAAATACTATAGTCGATCGAATCAGAGAAATGTGTTAATTTTGACGAAGTTTTCAAAAAACGACTATGGAAATCAAAATAAACTAATTCATGAATAAAAAAGCTTATATAATATTAACAATTAGTTATTTTATTTATATCAATCGAAATTTACCCTTTACACTTAATATTTATCGACAGAAATAATTAACAAAAGGGATCATAAAAGCTATTTTGTTGTTTCAACAGATGTGAGTTCGAATGCCTCTTTGGCCAAATCTATCAGGTTATTGGTTATATTTATGTGTTTTGGTGGATTTTAAACTCATTTACAAGTCTTATCTTAACAAATCAATTGGTTAGAGCCGACAGATTTTTTATTACTCGACAAAAGAAAAAAATATTTGCAAAACCTATCGTCGCTGAAAAAAAGGCCGTAGCTATAAAACTATCGATTGTTCTGCAAATTACTTGAATCCTTAAAAACTACAAAAAGTAAGAAATTAAAATATGTAAACAACATATTTCTAATGATTACTGAGATTCAAAGAAATCACTGCAAACATTTGTAAAAATTCTCATAAACTTGTGAAACTTTCTGGTCTCGTTTCTGTACTAACAAACAACAAAAGTGTGCATATGTTTGTATTCTATTGTCGTCTCATTTTATTAGCTTCAATTTCTTATGAATTCGAAGAGGATAGATATAGTTTAAGGCATTTTATTGTGACATTTCTGAAACGGGTAGAGATAACCGTAGAACGGTGGCCGGGCGCTTATCCCACTTTTAAGTTACCGCCGTTGTACGGTGTCAGGGCGCTGCAGAGGCTAATACTTAGGGCTTATTTTTACGCATCTAATTTGGTGTACAATAAAGTTAAAATAAATAATAGAAACGTTTATATTTAAATATATTTACAAGAATAGTTATTAAAAAAAAGCAACTTAACCTAAACTACTTAAAAACAATCTGACTAGATTTAACCTCTATAAAATATAGTTTAGATATAAAGTTCAACCATAGAGCTCAGAGATTGAGTACAATGAGTACTAAAGTTCAGAGCATCTAAGTGGTCGTGATGGAACGTTAAATCAAGTAAAGCAATTTTCATTCTAGAAATACATAATATATTCACAAAATGCCAGAATTAATTAGTGCTTCTCAAAAAAGAAATTAAGTTTGTTTTCCACACATTCAGATGAATGAATAATATGGCCGCTACTTTTTTTTGTTCTTAAATGTAGGTATGGAATAAAGAAAACAAGATATTTCTTAAAATTCAATATAAAAGGCTGAAGTCATATATCTACCTTACTAGTATCTTACTACTTACAAGTTGCATTAAATTCTTTGTGCACCAAACAAAGAGTATACAAATAATGTAAATGTCTGTTTTCTCAATATTTTTTGTGATATTGTTTCAAGCATCACTACTATACGATTAAATTTCAATTACAATATCCAGCCGTTGTTGGTTTTGTACAGATTACATAAATATGATATTCGAAAACAATATATTTTTTTTTTATTTTTTTTTATTTTTTTTTTTTTTAAAGACAACTCCCGCACTAGAGAACAAGCTCTGTGTCGCGGGGGACTTTACAAACATACAATTAACGGACACAAATTACACCCAGACTCAGAACAATTCTTTATGGGTCACACAAAGTTTTGCCCTGTGTGGGAATCGAACCCACAACCTCGTGCACAGCAGGCGCATACTGCGGCCACTGGACCACCGAGGCAGTCAAATGTATGTTTGTAACCGACTTCTTTGGGCGCGATTTTGACCCAATTTAAACGGCCAGATTTCGTTCAAACTTTGTAGATTTATCGAGGACTGATGACAATATACTAATTTGATAAAATTATAAATAATATAGTAGATATAAAATTATAGATATAGTATATTTAAAATGAACTTTAAACATCGGATTTCTCTTTTCACGTGAACGAAATGTCATATGAAATAAATAATAGTTAAAAAAAACTAAAAAACACGCTTTTTATAGAAAACCGAACTAAAAAATAGAAAATAAATTTTAATAAATTTAAATTAAGATTAAATTAAGAATAAAAAAAAATATTTTAAAAAAGCGTGGGGTGCTTTTAAGATATTATCAAAATGATAATTACTCTACTCATATCTGTCAATAAAATATTTATAACTATTGACACCATGCACCTCACGCTTTTTAATTTTTTTTTTAATTCTTAATTTAATCTTAATTTAAATTCATTAAAATTTATTTTCTATTTTTTAGTTCGGTTTTCTATAAAAGGGTGTTTTTTTAGTTTTTTTAAACTATTATTTATTTCATATGCAATTCGTTCACGTGAAAAGAGAAATCCGATTTTTAAAGTTAATTTTAAATATACTATATCTTGTGAATCTTTTGTCTTTGGTTTTTATAGATATATATATATACAGATTTAGTAAATATTTTTGTCAGAATTTATAACACAACAATTATTTAATGTGCCTTGACGAAAATTATGCATTTTATTTTTAACATTGTAGCCTGTATATAATTGATTAAAACGAATAATATTTTCAATGATCAAAGAATGTGTATGAAAGGGTGTTCGTAAACCTAAATCCTAAGTGAGTCCATCGTGTATTGCGGGCTAGAAATTATTAAGCAACGTTGATAATAATATTCAATAGATCTAAAAAAAACCGTCTTCATGGGAGGAAAAGCGGGATTAGAGTTTGTATGAAAGTACATACTGTTTAAATACTTTAGAATTGAGATTTTAGGGTTTTTGAAAATTTTACAGCTTACCGTATTGAAGTTGATTTTTTATTGTTATAATTATTCACATAGTGTGATGACATTTGAAAATAAATATCAATGAAAATGTTAGACGATTAAGTTAAGACCCATCGATGAATACTATAAGCCAGAGATTCCTAAACTATTTTGGCTCAGAGACCCCTTTTTCCAAAATCAACTGATACCTCAGACACCCATAGCCAATTTGCTTTAAAAAACATCTCTCGTTTTTTCTTATTGATACAACATACTGAACGCATTGATATAAAGTACAACAATAATACTTCCTACTAATTGTCCATACTATATTAGTCATTCATATAACAAGTTGGTACACGTACTTATACAGTACCTATCATTATGAGAACTTGTGTTAATTAATAGGGTTCGATTTTTAGACCTGGTTGACCCCCAAAATCCGTTTTCGTTTATGTCGACCCTTGGGTAATCGATTTCGACCCCAAGGGGTCGATATAGACCACTTTAGGAATCCCTGCTCTAGGTTCATTCAATTAGCCAATTGGTTATAAATTGATTAATATTTTTTTTTTTCATCTTCATCGTAAAATGTTAAACGTCACAGTACCCATGCTATGTGAAATACACTATAGTAGTATAATGTAGTAGACCGTAGACCTTAGATTAAAATAATATAATATATTGAATCTAATATTTATGTAGTGCATAAAATTGTATACCAATTTGTGAATGTGACGTATGTACTGTGGTTATAACACTGTAAGTAGTGAAGTTTCTACGTTTTGTACACATTACATTTTGTAATTTGTATTGATTTACTTAGACATTAATCACGTTGAGATTTATTAATCAACGTAAAATATATATAATCAAGATAAAATGTATATTTGATTAAAAAACAGCTACTTACTTTTAATGTAACTTGTTATTAGATTTTTTATTTATTATGTAGAAAACTCGAGTAAAAGCTACTAAATACATTTCCCACAATTATTTGGGTAACACTACTGGTCACGTGATTCCAGTCTGGTTTTGCAAACGGTGAGTGTAGTGCCTTGTCATCAGTCCTTTGAGTTTTTGGATGATTTTCTTTGGCATTTTTATTCAAAGTGAGTAATTTTATGAACAAAATCATTTGTACAGCATGTATTTGTTATAATGTGGTGTTTACCTGTGTTTGTGACCTGTGCATTCATATGACGAAATTGTACCTTGTTCCGTGACTAGTGATATGACGCCATTTTCTTCGTGAATGCCAATTACTAAATTCTTCAATATTTTCTTTGTTTCTGCTTCGTTACGAGACTCTAACAAGTTGAGATACTGAAGTCGAACTATAGACCCATGTTTTGCATATTATTTAAGTGCACAGGATATTCTGAAAGCAAGTGTGCACTTGTTCATTTAGGTACGCATTTTTTTGCATGACACCACCTTGGGAGGCATTCTAGTGTAGTTTCTTCCGTGCCGTAAGCTTTTTATTATTATCCGTTATTATACCTACTATTATTATAATATGCTACATCATAGGGTAAATTACAATAATAAATTTCATGCTAATAGACTAGTCACTTTCCTATACCTACTTATTATTTTTTTATGTATGAGTATGTGGCTGCCCACGAGTTTATACTTCCTGTAACCAGGTTGCATGTAGATTTTATTTGATAGATTCAATTTATTATTTATATTATTTAGTTGATTAATGAACTAGTTATTTAAAGTTGAATATTGTTGGTAATAAAAGAAAACAATACGCGAGATGGTGATGACATATTGTGTATTCAGACTTTTGTGTTTGTTGTATCTTTTATGTTTCTTGTCTGGAAGGATAATGTCATAAACAAAAACGTCTGTTACCATTACCATGCATATTTTCATTATGTTGCCTTGTTAGCATAATGGAAAGCCAATGTTTTTATTTTTTGATATGGCAACTAAGTATAAAAACTAACTTAGATGCAAAAATAAAATATGTTTTATAATAGAATATTACAATATTATTACTGGTTGGTAATAATTTGTTAGTACTTTTATGATTTTACTACACATTCAGTTTTCATTATTTGGTATCTCCATTACTGTTGTATTTATGATATAATTAATTCTGAGTAATTCACATGTCACTCTTTTCAAGGTATTTGTTTTATTTTTCAATACTGCTTATTCTCTTTAAACATCTTAACTTAATTGGATTTAGGCTTTATAATTTAATCAATCACTTTGTTACATGTGTGTGTCTATATAATTTTAATATTCAATTATCTATTTGCATTAAAATTATATAGACAAAATCAGAGTTCAATCACACTACATTCTGAATATAGGTCTACTCCTTCAATCAAGGTTTTTACAGAATTGGCACAGTATCAAACAAATTGAAAACATTTTTTCACACTGGTATTTACTATTAGCTTGTGTTATACTGTTTTTTTTATTTGTTGTTTTCTAAGAAGAGAAAAAATATTGTGGTTTAAAAATTTTGTTTTAGTTTTGTTTTTGCATTAATTATATGGTAATGTTGATTCATATTATAAAGACACCATGCAAGTTTTACATTTCATATATTAAACTTCTTTTGGTTGTTGACATTCAAGCTAGGCTGTACAAAACTCATCACAGTTACAATAGACTCTACCAAAATTTGTTTAGCTACCAAAATGCATCAGATATACATTTTATTTCAAAATTAATATTAATACACCCCTTTTCAGATGTTGGGGTTAAAAAAACGAAAGTGGTATGATTCTTGACTTGCAATAGTTGCATGATGTGAATGATACACAAACTGTATTTGTACTATTATTTGGTGCCTACCTTAAGTTCTATACATTAGCAGTTTAAATAACTAGTGTGCAGACCTGATGGCAGGCACCCTTACTGGAATAAAGGTATAACATGAGATACTTCTGCTCAACATTTTGCACGTTGGTAATTTGAAATTGGGTAAAAATTGTGATTCATCTCTCATCTTGCCTTTAATGTTTTGTAAGATATTGTTATTATGTTACCAGTTCTATATTTCTGAAAAATAATGTGATGGAAATTTGTAAATTTATTGTAGGTCAATCATAAATTACAGTTAATAGTTTTTCTGAAGTGATTTTGTTACTATTTGAAACCTATAAATTCCCCTTTATTTTGTAAAAAATCAAAGAAGACAAATAATAATGAGTACATTGTTGGTATCCCACTCTAATATCCGATATGACTCATTTAGATTCTACTTCATAGGTATTGCACACATACAAGATAAGTATTGTTATCAGTGTGTTAAATTGTATGATAAGTTAAACCAACATAATGCTAGTCTTCTATATTTTTCACAGTTCCTTTTCAACTACGATGCTTAAAATGCACTTGGGTATTAAGGCCAATTTACACTATACAAGTTAAACAAAGCAATTTTTATACTACCCTTGTCTATGTCATCAATAAATACAAATGACAATATGAGAATTGGCTTGCAATATTTGCGTTTAGCTAGTAGCACCGTAGTGTAGATATAGACTGTTAACAAGGTCTCATAAAATACTATTATAATGCTTTCATGTGGTTGTGGCTCAAGTTATTGCATTCATGCTTATTTCCAATATTGTCAGACTGTTAATGAGTTATTGTGAAATGAAAATTAGTATGACACCATCATTTCCTTAATGTTCTTCAGTTTGTTCTTTAATTAGGTTCATCTGCTCAACTAATTAACAAAAAAAAATACTATAATAATACTTATTTTCATTTTACTTAATTAACATAATATAATTGTTCTAAGTTTGTCATTCTCATATCATTAATGAAATAATCCTAGAATATACATCCTTTTTAACTAGCCTATAGTATTAGGATTTCTTTTTTTTGCAGTTTATAATTTTATTTTCAAATAAAATTTTAATTTAATATTATATTTTTAGTCTCTTAATTCTCTAAATACCAGTGTTATGTCAGACAATACTAATTCTGCAGGGTATTGCTTCTGAACACACAATACCCATTAATTAGTACTACATGTAAAAATAATAATATTATCATTATTAAAGCTATGAGTTAGAAATCTAATGATGTAATAACAACTTGGCAGCAAAACAATAGATCTGTTGGCTCATAATGAATGTTATAGTAGTTCAGAATAGTCCTCTTTAGTGTAAAATTGGCCTTCCCCAACAGCCAAATGTATATCCTTATGGTGTTTTCCTTCACAAAAAACCAATGGTGACATTTTACTGTACATATTTTTGTAATGGTAATTTCCTTTATGGATAGCCCAGTATCAGTTTAATAGATAAGGCAATTTGTAGGCGTTATTGGTATTTGCCGACAGTGCTGCCACTTAAATGATTATTACTTATCATAACTGTAGATGGACATTTTACGTTTACAAATAATGCTACACGACCTCACGCTATGTTAATTAACATTAATAATAATCTGTACTAAGATTTCACATGTATACAATAGCTCTTCACTTACCTGCTATAGTGTAGCTGTGACATGACTAAGGTATGTCTCATCCTATTCTAAATTAAAAATTATTTTAGGGCCACAGTGTGTTGGACCTGTCCTATGTAAGCCTTTCAAAGGCCGCGGTGTCGTCCTTGAATGATGGGACCCAAGAACTATACTTTTTTTTTCTTCTAATTATTGGGGTAAACAAACAATATTACATTTATAAAGTAGTGTGAAGCTATATAATATTAACAATTGTGAAATCCACACCGTTTAATACAAGTATACAATAAGTAACAAGTATACTAATATTATAAATACAAAAGTATAAATAGATTTGCTAAAAAGCTAAAAATCAAGCCAAAACGGCTGAACGTTTAATATGATAGTCTTGAATAGCACATAGTCTACATTTTATCCAAAAAACATAGAGTTTTCGTGGGATTGTACGTGCGGGCGAAGCCGCAAGCGGAAACTGGTATGATATATTTTTAACAAAATTATTAACAATATGGATAACAGTCCTGATCAATTGGTAGCATTGGATCTTTGATTTGCTTTGACAAATTTGATGTTGATGGAGTGTTTAAATTACATGTACACAGCAATAATAATTCATATTGCTTTTGTTGGGAATCTAAACGTTAGTTCCATTAAGGTATGATTAAAAAATATCATGTTACCTGTTACATGTACTTGAAAGTCCTAAATTAAAAATTTATCTTTGTACTCATACTAATTCAGAGGTATAAATTTTTTCCTTACAATATATTTCCACTGACAGAACATCTTTTAAAAATGGTCTAACACAATTTTAATCAATTATTGAAACTGCATTGTGACGTTTTACTATCTGAATTAGCTGATGTCCTCTGGTAAATATATTTTCAGAAAGTTGAAATTTATTTATTTTCGGCTTAAATCGAAAATAAATTAAGTTTCTTCTTGGCCAAAATCCCAAAAAAATATGAACTGTTTTTGCTGATGTAGATTCCAAAAAAATGCAACTCTTATTTGGATTGGTTTTGTATGTTGGTCAGTGTTTCTCGTCTTTGAATTGTAAGATCCCGTCACGTTACGGACGATGCGACGTTTAACGGATCGTGCAAACCTAGAAGGTAACGTAAATAATGTGTTGGGGGAGTTGCAGGGCCACAACTTTTATGAACTCATAGCAAAGGCAAAAATGGATTATTTCATCCATTTGCCTCTGTTTATTGACGAATTTTCTGATTGTTTCTACGTGTTTGTTATGACACTTTCCACCCTACATCTGGTCTTCCCAAGTTTGTAGCCAGCCCCAGCCACCAGTTAGGGATTTAAGCCAAAGGTCGCATAGTATTTTGATAGTTTACCGAAACCAAATGTAAAACCATGACCTTTGTTCTTTAGTTTGTGAATACACATTTAATTGTAAATTGCATTATAGTTTTGTTATTGGCAAGTGTAGCAATATTTGAATAAACAAAGCTGAAGCTCTTAGAATGTCGTGACGACTGAATAAGTAATATCTATCGAGATTTTTCTGCCTGTATGTAGAATGAGCATATAATAAGAGTAATTTCAGTAGCATTTGATAAAAGATAATTAGTTTTAATAGATAGATAATGTTATTTGTCTCAGGTGGTGTAACCATTCATTGTGATGCCGGTGGATGCTGACCTCAACCGCACAGACGTGGTGTCGCCTGGTTGTGAGCTGAAGGGCCTACGCACTTGGAAAGACATTTGTTTGGTACGAAACTCACTCTTCCAATATCAGGTATGCACTCCCCTTTACCAATCGTTATAGTTTTTATCACGGCGAAGAGAAAGCGCCACTCCCTGGCTGGTCTTATTTCTTTTGAATCTAAATCACTTGGAACATTTCGTCGCGTGAAGGATTTATGTTAGCTACGTGTTGCATCTTTGTTTTAATAACTTCTTTGTTTTTCTTTAATTAGCAAATGACTTCGCAAGAAAAGGAGATGTTAAAATAAACACCTAACAAAGATACATCTTACAATGTTATTGACGAATCGTAAGAATTATTGTATTTAATGTTATTCCAAGCTTATCAGTATTCAGAACTATCGGCAGGTTATAAGGAAATGATGTCAGAAAAGTGTTATCTTTGAGCATAACTCTTCCTAATAATAGATGTATGAAAATTGGCCGGTTACTTTGGTTGAATGTACTAGGTATATTTGTTTACTCACCTTTGTGGGTGCCAAATAATTAGATGCTGAAACATTTTGCGGAACACGTGATGCGTTCTGCGCCGCTCCAATAAGAAATCGCTTTCGAGCTCCACGTGCTCTTATTTCATTGACCTTACTTGAAATTAATTTCTTGGTCTTTGTCTCTTTGTTATAAACAGGGCTTCAATTATCACGAAGCCTTAACTTGACAATTAGTCATGCTTTGTTTACATGAACAATCATAATAGAAGTAGATATCGAGGAGATGAAGCTGGTGCGTGGCCCGCCAGCTGATAATTCGTGTTGAGCCGGTGAAGCGACGGCAGCGGTAGCGGCGGGCGCGCGGCCCGCACGGAGGTCACCGCCCCGGCCCAGGACTAATTCGGGGGAGATCGACGACTCGTTCGTCGCGGCTTTGTCTGCGTCAGACGCCTTCGCCGCCGCACCGGTCACTCGTGCACGCATGGCTTTGTTTGTGTACGCGCCTCTCGGACGACCTTTTCGCCATTATCATAAAACTTCTCGTCAATGACAAGACAGTGCATAATACGGTGTAGGTAAATAACGATTCAACATATTTTAGAGGTTATTTTCATCGCCTTGCGAAATTGTTGATTCAGTTAAAGAATGATGTTTATCCATCTACGCAGTCTTAATACCAAGTTGAACGGCCGGCGACATTCAAATATTGATCTTTATTGGTGATTTTACTTTTATCTCAGGGTGCACTGGACTTTAGATTTTTTTATATTGTGGACTCAGGCAAAGAAGCAGCGTAAACAATAGATAAATATAAATAATTATTATCACTTTATTATTCTTTACTTGATGTCTAAATTATCTGTCAAGTTGTTTTCTGCAATAAAAAATGAAAACTTAAAACACTTATTGAATCTTTGTTACGCAGTATTTATTATTCTCAGTATTAAAATAAAATTATTGCTTGTATTCAGATGGGGGAATCCGTGTAACAGTTAACTTTAATTGACTCGGACAGCGTCGGTAATAGCGATAGAGGTGTTTAGTAGACGCGACGGGAACGGGTTCTTGTTTATCCGATCATTGTTGTTGAAACCTGCTAAATAAAAAAATCAATCGGCTGAATCTGTTAATCTAATTTGAGTATGAAAACCTGAGATAATGAGATTCCTATTTGACAGTTCTAATAAAGCTCATAAAAAAACGAGTGTGCAGACAATCAGCTTAGTGTCGTTAAATTACGTAGTTAACGAGTTTTGCGCAATAATTCTACCTATATCGCAATTCGCAGCACAGAAACACCAAAACAAAGAGCAATGTCACTAAGAACAGAAATCGTAATTAATTTCAGGAAAATAATGATGACTCATGATGATGAGTTCTCGACATAAACTTATGACTCATTCTTTGAATCGGTTAAGACTAGAAAGGATACTATGAGATGGACCATCAGCAGAGGTTTGAAGATCTTAGATGAAGTCGTCGTAAAGTGTTGGATTTAACTGAGATTAAAATGCGCCGTGTGTGTCGAGATTGCTGATCGCGTCGCATCGGACATGTGTTTGTCAGCGAGCGATCAGTGGCTTGTTTGTATTGGTGAGTGCGTGCGCGTGTAGAATGGAATGACGCGAATAGTTGCAGGCGGCGGCGGGCGGTGCGACCGCTGTTGCTCCTCGCTCAGTTCTCGCTAGCACGTCGAGCGCGTCGGAGCTCGTGCCCGCGTGGCCGATACACTCGCTTTATGTTACAAATTCAGTTTTCGACATAGGGTGCTGCTATTGCACCTTATCTTGCAAGATAATTGTGCGAATTAGTGCGCCGCATTTCTTCAGTACGATTTTATGTGTCAGTGATATCGTTTTTGTGACTTTGAAACGCTTTCGAGCGTAGTTTCTACGTGGCCATGGGCTCGTGTTCCCACTCGAAGGTAATATAGTTAAGTGTGCGTTGTTTTTGTGTGCGTCTGTGTTTAAAGATGTGTCGAAGGAGCCTGTGCGCCAGCTAGACGAGGCTGTTTGAAGGCCGCCGCCCCGACCTTGATGTCAGAAGGTCAACGTCCTCACGTGTTCAAAACTTTAGTGCAGTTTGTAATACTAATTGTTTATGAATACCCCTCTGCTGCAATTTAAGCCTCGTTTGACTTGTGCTATTTATCAGTAGACAATGAAGTCTGTACGTAGGTGTATTGTGATTGTACGTTCATCAATGTCGCATCGGTCCAACATAGCTCTGTTAGCTAACATCGGTGAAGGTTGTAGAGTATTAAAGCTTTAAAAACCATTATCGTGTTACATTCCTTTCAATGTTGTATTACTCCTGATGTTCTGATTAATAAACACTTCAGGAAGTTATTATTTTCACGTGGTTAGGTTATTTAAACACAAAAGATATGAAACTTATAATTCATTTATAAGCCCATTATAATTTAATTATTAAATAAAGCAGGTATAGGAAATAATAAAGAATATAAGCAAATTTAGTTGCGTAGTTTGATATCCGGGTTAGTGTAGTAAGTGTATCACTAGTCAAAAGTTACAAAACGTATGCCAGGAATGGTTCTTTCTTCGAGATCGAAATCAAATATTATAGCGGGTTCGCGTCGCGTAAACAATCCGGATATCTTTGAACCTGATTATTGTAACTCACTTACAATTTATCCGTTTCTATTGTGTGTTAAAAAAACTATACAATATTTATTTATTCAAACTTCCTGCATAATTGTACCGCCTTACCATTTCTTACCATAAACCTTGGATGATGCAGATACATATATTTATGGCATTTGTAGGAAGTAATCTTACTATAAAATGAAGAATATATAATCTACGAGTATATTATAATTATTTAAATATTAGAATATAGGTCGGATGATCAGCTTTAGGGACTTAGATTTATTTGCAACCTTTATGGAATCTGTTTAAACTAATGATTTATCAATATTATTCTGTGAAGTTTTTGGACATCGTTCATTATTTTTATTTATTTCGTGTTATATACTTACGTCATGTTAAAGACATCCAAGTGTCATATTGCTCTTAAATTTGTCGTAGTTGTTCTCAGTTTCATAACTGAAGTTAATAATGTGTCTAGTGCTAGTTTCATCCTTAAATGTTCTCTATTTGAAGTAAAGAGTCACGTTATTAGTTTGTGTGTTATCATTAAATTATGTTATTGCGCATTATTATTGTTTGCTGAGACTGGTACTGTACATATATCATTAATTTAATCAGATTCTGGTTATTTGAAACGCTTTAATAACGTAATTACTTACCTACTTTTCGTAACCAAACAAGATACGTAACTAACTGGTTTTGTTAAAAGACGATTTGAACGGAAACCAGCCTTATTAAGGTCCCCGAAAGTTTAAAGATTTTGACAAAGGCTAGGAATGTTATACTTGTTTGTAAATTCAATAGGGTGTGCAACTATTAATGCGCGTATTCCAAGCAACTATGTAGTAGCAAAATGTGTAGTGAGCATTGTGTTTCAAACAATGAGTGAGTTTGTTCATTGTGTAGAATCGGCGCGGTCGAAAGAGAGAGCGATATGCTCACATCACAGTGATATGAGAGTAGCGCCCTCAGAGTGTCACAGCACAGCTGCGCTGCGTGTGCGCGATCAGCTGACGCCGCGGCGGCCATCTTGCCGTGCGTGTGTTCGTTAGCGCCGCGTCATTGTGCAGTTGATGACGCAAAATTCTTCCTTTAAATGCTAATGTCATTGTCCTTCCCGTTCTGGTCATTTGCATTGTCTCATATTGGTGATTGAGAGAGTCGATTCAATGAGGAATAACCCGTATGCTGACGGTGTTTCTTTGTTGTGTAACCACACGGAAGGCATTGAGACCCTGGCTAGTCTATTTTTGGTAAGAATCGTTTCCGCTAACATAGACACACACGCATATTTTGCTTGTTCATGGACAGATGCTACTTTATTGCCATTCTAAATTTTTGCTAAGAACTGAGAAGTTGTGCCAGGGAAAAAATCTTTAACCTCGATTAACGCGTAATCGTATGGTTTCCGTTTTTTTGTATAGGATTGTTTTGTTTGATAACACTTGATTAACTGAAAGTCAGTGAGACAGAATCATTGTGATTTTAACTCAGTAATCCCGTTAGAATGTTTACTCATTTCTTGTATTAAGGCGGTTCTTGAAATACTTTAAACTGACAGAAATAAATTATTTGGAATTTTCTGGCGTAGGTAGAAATGCGTAGAAAATGTCAGATATCAATATTGGTAAACATAGGTATATGTAGGCATACTATGTATAATTTATATAAGTTGCCGATAAGCTAACAAAGCCGGGTTTTCGTAGGATTTTTCTTTGCGCTGCACGATTTTTGTGTCTCATACCGTTACTGTTACCGTTGATCGAGTGGTCAGACCTGTATCTTGTCTCAACCAGACGTAAATTCGAGCACTGTACATAACTATACAACTGAGTGGAGCTTTCATGCTCGTTATGGGGCTCGTGTCGACCTACATACATATGTACTTACAAATTTCGTTTGTGGGTGGCAGCCTGGATATCAGTAATGTTTTAATTTACTGATATTATAAATAGCTGCACAGTGAGTTTTACCGATAAGTATTTTGTATTTGTTATGTTTGTACCGCTATTCTGTCCATTTATTTTGAACGAGCTTGAATTATCCTATATGAATCATGACCTCGTAGATGGAAGGATATTTTGTCTCCTGTAATACGCATTTCGGATGTACCGTTAGATCTTATATCCAAATATAGATGATCTATATTCGGTGACGCGTTCTTCTGCAATTACGTGAAGGTCTCCTTATTTTGTCAGCAAGTACTACTAAATGATACCGCTAACGTTTTAGTGTTTAAAAAAATACTGGCTTTCTATTGGTTTCTAATTATTTTAAAATAAAAGCAATATCTATTGCTGTACCTATTACATAAACTCTTATCAGGCACAAAATGAACTTATCATACTTACTATAAAGCCTTTACAACTGGAAATTAACAATATTCAACATTTATGAACAGAAAAAAAATGCTCGTCCCTTGTTTTTGACATCGTTGGTCAATCAAAATTCTTTATACCTATCTGAGAATTGACTTCATGTATTGAAAACTCGTGAACAACCAAATTGACTCGTTGGATCTTAAGTTTATTTATTTACAAAAGGGCTATTATTAAGATCTATAAATCGCTTATGAAAACCATTCCATTACTAAGGCACTATCAACATTAAATCGAATTTAGAGATATTTTTGTTTAAAATAAATATATTTGAAAGAAAAATAAAATTTGATATTTAGGGATTGCTTATTCTCTTTGTAAATAAAATAATTCGTACCATGGTACTTTATCAATACCTATATTTAATTACTTATCGACTTTACTAATTAAATCTCTTGATTTCTAAGGTATCGCATCGCTAACACCGCCTTCAGCTACTTGATTCGCAACGTTTAAAGTTATTTAGGTTCTGGTCTTGAAGCCCAGACAAGAATCTAAACGACACAAAAATCATTTTTTTTTGTGACGTGCATAAGTCTTGTATCATTGCTTGATCTAAATGAATAATTAAGTGAGATTGTTTAAGACGTCTACCGTCCAGACACTGTCTAGTCAGATGAGTATGACACTTTTGGGACTTAATAAAATTTCTCGATACAGAGAGAACAAAATCTAATAATAATAAAGTTACCCTTAGTACAAGTAAGCTCATCCTAAAAGTCTACCGTGCAGACATTCTGTACTTATCCTTGTTCAATCAACGTTTTAAAGAATGTGCTCCACAAAACTTTGGACGATGCACTTGCCGCTGGTGTCTTAAGGTTTGGCTGTTTTGGAGTTACTTTCTTTCTTGAACTGGCTTCTGTCCACTTATTGACAGATATTATTGAAGCCCGCTGGACGTCAACATCAGTATGTTGACGACCGGTCGGCTTCGAGCAGTGTAGAAGATAGCGATTTCTCAGAAGTCGAATCTATGGCCCTTCTTCTGAAGTGCTCTGGTATAATAATAATATTTATTTATTTATAATATTTATTTTCTCTCTCAAAAGGTAGTACAGTAGTGCTTAAAAATATATTGTAACATATATTTTCGAGCGATTCTGAGAGAGCTGAAGTCTGTATTAGGTTCTAGACCTGTATGACAAATCTCCAGGCTCACTCTTCCAAGGATTATATATATATTTATTGGTTACAAAGTAACGGTTACGGTGGCAAAACTTCGTTACACCAAGTATTCGAGAGATACACACGGTATGTCCCAATACGGACGATTTCAGCAGTATCTGGGGCATCCTGGTTGACAACATAATTATTTGAACCTGCAGCGTTTTGTGACGAAGGTTTCCCCGGGGTAGGAAAACGTTTTTTAACGCATTCTTAAATGAGCACTGAGACCTGTACTCATGCGTTACGCAATTGTGTGTAGTTATTTGGTTGTGGTATTTTGTTTGGTGAAAGTCCTAACCCCGTCGGGCTTGCTCACTTGTATGGTGCCCTACCTCTCTTTATAATTGTAAATAATAATACCTACTGACTTTATGCTAGGCACCGGATGCTGTGTCCTTGGCATTGTTAAAAGCGAGACCATAAGCGACGGTTACCAAAAAGCTTTCGGAAAACGTCTATCCTTCATGGTTATTGTTTGTCGATGCTAAATTAAATAGGAACCTATGACAAGTAAATAATTATATCATCTGAAATTTTATTTCTCTTTATATAATATAATTATTCCTTCGCAAACTGCTGCTGTGGCAAAGCCAATGAGCGATTGTGTTGATAAAGCCGAGTGAAATGCGTAATTTCGTTTCCCTCGCAATCCGTTCCAAGGTAGTTTACGTCAAACGTCTAACATGTTACGTTTCTAATAATATAAAAACAAGTTTTTTTGTTACGACATTGTTCGTGGGTGGTAATTACATGGTTGATTGAATACCGATGGTATTTGTGACGCCGGAGGGGTAGTACTTAGCACATGTGTCACAGTGGGGTGCACTGGTATCAGTTGTCGCGTCATACGGCTGTGTTTGTGACTGTGCACCGCGAAGCGGGTCGCGCTCGAATTGCGTAGCGAGCACTCGGCAACTGGGTCAGCAGGGCACGGTTTATGTGCGGCCCGCCCGACGCTGTCGTCGCGACGTATCTCTCACACACACACATACATTCTCTATAGCTACGGAATACCTTAGGACTTATGTTACTCGTCTCTGTTCTAAGGATAAATAAATCACATTCTGAATATTTGTCCACATATTATGCAGCTTTAGAAAAAAACATTCACTTGGTTTAGTAATTATTTTATAATGCAAATTTATTGCTCTACAGTTTGTAAACGCATTGAAAAAAAGATTCATAAAAAAAGAAATACATTGCATTTATTTATACATTTGCTCAAAGTTTGAGATACTGAGAAAAAAATATATTTATATACTAAGTACAAAGAAGATATGGATGGACTGTAAAAGATAACATGTTTGGTAAGGGAGTTTTTCCCGTTGATTAGTAACGTATAACAGTTTACCTGTTATTTTGGCAACTTAGTAAATAGCCGTTACAGACGTTATTGTAATGTTGTAATTGAGCATCACGTTTCCGTTTAGTTGAATAGGTTGATACTCGCCTTGGCATACTTATTTCGTATCAATATTACTTGTAAGTGTTATTTAGCAGCATGTATAAACTGCAGCGTGCAACTTTATAATTCTGAAAAATCTGTTGTAATTATTTTTCTTTATTGAAATTTATTACACACATACAGAGGCTGCATTTACACGTCATATAGGGTGTAAATGCGCCGTTGTTTTGTTATGTTAATTAATTACAAAAGTTCGTTAGTTTTACAAAAACGCGTATGTTTATTATAGAACCACGTTCATTTAGGAAAAGTTTACTAATTCTAACAAAAAGTTATGTTACGTTGCTGTCAGCGTTTCTCCGTCACGTATGTATTAACTGGACTTTGGACGCTAGTTCGTGCAACGTGGTGAATGCGATCTGATGCGTCGAGTGCATGAATATAAAAGTGGTGTGCGCGGGCGCCGCGCGGCGGCCGGCGGCCGGCCGTTCCGACACTTTGCACCCCTGCGTGCAGCCCGGTCGATGACTTCCCAAGTCCCCGAGCCCGGTGCTAATGACCTCCATCGCACACTCCACTCTTAACACTATTAATGGCAATTATTCTTGTATGTTTAATAGTTTTACATTCGATAAGGGTATCAATTGACCCATCCGATTATATCAAACGCTTGTATTCTTGTCATGTTCCACAAATACTCTAACAGAACTTTAGCCTTGCAATCCAGCGTGGAAATGTGGCCAGTCTTTTGGGCAACTTTCCTCAGAAGTGCGACCTCAATCAGATATTTTATTTATAGGTTAATACCTTTAAATACAATATCTGATTGTTTGTAAGTAAAGTAGGTTAGGTTACTTTAATTTTAATAACTAATAATGTAAATATCTTATGAAATAAATGCTTATACACATATAAGTTAGCAAAGATTCAAGTATTTTGTTGTCCGTATTAGTCACACCAAACTGATTAGGTAACAGATTTTTCTTCGTATTATATTATATATATTTTTTTCTTCGTAAATATCTATGATGTGTTAAAAATTTATTAAATAAGTTGTTTAAAACGTGGTTGTCGCTCTGTATGTGCATACAAATGTTAATAATTTTTAAATTATTTGTTCGATTATAGTCGAGGTTGGTGCAAGCCTTGCAAGAGGTTATCGCAATATCGATTATTTTTTTATCGATACAGTGACAACATTGCAGATACCTATGCAAGTTAGTGTTGTTAGTTTAGCGACCTTGGTGTGGGGCGCGGGCAGCGCGGCTGATCCGTTTCGCGGGCGCGTTCTACTTTTGTGTTAGCTCTCTCTTGTTACGCAAACCTGTCGTTATGCATATTATGTTTGCCTCTACGAAATCATATACAACGCCTAATACCACTTTCTACGAGAATCATTGGCTGTGTTCGGATTCGTCATTCTGTTCCTTAGAGTTGGTCTGTCTTTGTAATCCAATGCCATTGCGACAAATGAGGCGAGAAAATAAATGATGTTTTAATCGAACTAGACTAGTCGCTTAAAAAAAACTGTTAGTTTCAGGGCCCGCTGCGATCCTGACATAAAAGGAACATACACAACAACTCATCGGCAAGGAAAGCCACTAACCGCGGATATAGCCGGAGATAATTACGTCTAAATTGAAACGTTACTAAGTGCAGTAAACTTGCCGTTACTATTGCAGAACATTGTGTGTTACGAAAACAAGTGCAATATACTATAGTGCTATCGTACTTTTGACTAAACTCGAGTGAAGTGACTTTGTTGTATTGAAGTGAAATTATCGTGGAACAATGGAGCGTGAATCAAATCCTATGGAGACGTTGTGCCGCTCGGGGTGCGGGTTCTACGGGAACCCCTCAACAGACGGACTCTGCTCAGTATGCTTTAAGGTAATGTTTAATATAGTATGTCCTATATTCAAAATGATTATTTTGTTAAGCCACGTAAAAACTTTGTAAATGATTCGTATTCGTAAAATGTCCTTGTAGGAAATATTTTTAATTTACCTGTGTCTCCTTCAGGTTAATCGATTACTGACCCACCGTGGATAAAATAAAAGATTTTAATAATAAGCATGTTGCAAATGTTGCTCGATGTGTACCTTTTGGGCCAAGACTAGATCGTAATGACCTTTTATTATGATTAATGGATATAACATGGAGGGACTTAATTTAGCATAACCTAATTGTCTGCAACTGTTGTCACTTGATACGAATGAAGCTCAATGCATGTTTTTAATGCAACGCCTTAAACGTCTGCCTGTTGATACGACCCATTTAAGTATCGTGCTCGCGCAGGCCCATATAGCCATGGCGAGCGAGTTATAGGTACCTACATCCAAGCGTCCCGCTCTCGCCATCGTTGATTGGCTTACGTGCTGATTGGCTCGTTCGCTTAGCCACGTTTTCGTGTACGTGTATAGTGAATAATGGTGTCGTCGTATGTTTCAGGAGGCTTTAAAGAAAAAGCAGCAGCCGCCGGCGACGTCACCGTCGCCCGTGTCGACGCCTTTCGTGGCGGCCGCGTCGACGCCGCTGTCGGCGGCCGCGCCTACCGTGCCCAGCCTCCCCGCCCAGCAACAGACGCACACAGACGTGAGGCCACTCTTCTCTTATAATACACGCTACATGCCACTGATACCACCCACCCAACGCCATTAAAGCCACACCGCTCGCCGCTTCAGCTTCATTTTCATGCATACACCCATTTCATTCAACAAAAACTTTCGATTCACCTATTCCGTTATATCAAGAAAAGTATAGAGTCTTAAGCTTTTGGTGTAAACAAAACACCGTTAGTCCATTTCACTTCCTGGAACATGGTTTATGAATATGAAAACAATGAGTCATACTTCATTGTTTGGTGCAATGCTCGCAAACAGCATTATAAAACTGAATTTTACGTACGTTACAATTTTTTTAAACATTAATTTAATATAATATGTTAATAAGTGTTTATATCATTTTAATCGTTAAAGTTCGGCGCCAACATGTTGGTTTAAAATTAGGTAGATATAAACATATATTATGACATATTACTGATACGTTTTATATTTATTTTGCTTCTTGATATATAGCATAGAAGTTTCTAGTTACTTCTATCTAACTTTAAAATAATCTTTGACCTTATATCATAGGATGAGAGTTCGTTATTTTGATGTCCATGACTTAAATTTGATAACAAAAGCATATCACAACACAATCGCAATCATCGATACTTAGTGGAATTCAATGGTTTAAATGAAATGGTAGGATTTATGAAACCTAAAAAATGTTAACACCGTATTGTACTATATTCTGACAAATAAATCTTATCTTTATCTTTAAATGTTAATAGACAAGGGGATTCCAACACCATTCCTCTGATTGGTACCTAATCTGAATAATTACAACAGAATAACGTTGGCTATACCGATCTCCTTGTTGTTGTTTCTACATGAGATATGTTCAGAGATACGCTAGCATTGAGTCGCTAAAACGACACTGAAAATAAAACTGCTAGTGTCGTGTGATCCTCTTCTCTATTATGCTTTTATTGATAGTGTTAATATTTCAGCAGTAACTTGTAACTACAATAACGGTTTGTTATCGCAGTGACGTCATAGTTGTTATCACTTTATACCTTTTTTAAACAATAATATATTTTTTTTATATATAATTTAAATGGTGGCGGCAGTTGGTTCCGATACTACCAATGGTATTACAGGTAAGACTTATTAAATACTTATTCAGATCAATAGGTATGTATATGAAAGACGTTTTAAGTTAGCTTGGTTTGCAAGCATTTATTGACATTTGTATTTGCAATATATTGTGTGCGAGACAAATAAATAACACCCTATCTCTTGATAAGACATCGCGGCATATTGATATTGGTACGTGAAATATGACTTGATTAGGTTAGTGATTCATGCAGACAACTCAATTTATAGTGAGGTAAAAAAATAACCTTCTTAAATAATAAAACGAGAAGATTTAAGAACACTCAACAGATCTACTAGTGTAGTACTTCCACACTACAGAAGGCGCGACCTTCTGAGCTTGAAGCTGAGCTGAGTTGAGCTTTAAACGTGTTATTGTTAGGGGAAACGCTGCACTAGCAATTTTCTATAGAGTGGCAACGCGCCAGTGATGATCCTGGTACAATAAGCATTCTTAGTCTACGATAGCTGCTTACTATCAAGCAAGGAAATGCTTGTCTGCCCCCCTTATCTATAAAGAGTTTAATAATTATATTCTGGGTTAAACAGTCCTTCGCATCTTAGATTCTTACAACCAAGAAAATAATTGCATTAATAAAATAATTACGCGGTTTACATGGCAGATTCAGTACATATGTTATCAAAAATTGTCTCGAAACTAATTATTATGTGAGTCTACCCAGACTCACCAAATGCTTAACGACTTTTCAATTAATCTTAATATATTTAAGTAAACATCGAAATATATTAGTTTTGGCCAACAATCATAGACTAGCCAACGTATGTGGGTCAATGATATCGCACCCGACTAGGTATGATCAAACCTCTATGTTGTGGTTTATAGATAAAACTAATAGATATATAAAAACTTCATCGTACTAAACCACTGGCAGCCCAACATATCTTTTTAAAATAAGAACTTTTATGTCACGTTGACATTGCGTTCCCAGCAAGGAAAACCAAAAAATACACCTTTTATTTATTTACACATCGCAATATACTTTATATCTAATTATTTTAAAGCTAACCCGTGTTTGTTATTCAGTAGTTTTAAAATGTAACATTTTTTATATGTTTAGTCCCTCCCCCAAGTCATAGACTTAAGATGAGGGGCATCTTTACATCGTAACTGGTAAAGTGTTTACTGCTCCGGAACATTAATAAAAACGCAGATAAAATAATTTAATTCAAATCCTAGTACATTGACTATTTCAAATTCAGGTGTCACAAAAGCCATAAACCCTTAGTGTTACGAAGCCATGTTAACTTGCAGTCAAAATGTCCACCTTGAAGTCTATAAAAAATCTGAATAATGGAAAATGACCCTAGCAAAAAAGAATCTAAGGGGAAGAGGATTTTCAAAAAAGCAATTCGTCGCAACAGTAAATCTAACAACAGCAGTCAGAACTCGGCCCTAGAGGTGGGCATCGGCGTGTCACGTTCGAAGAGCTTTGAGAACAAACATCAGGCTCTTGAGATTAATGATAGCACGCCGCTGCCGAAGCCCGACGGCACTACGGAATCTATAGATCTCGCTGGGAAGTCGAAAATAGATGACAAAACAGCAGGTCCGAACCAAGAAGCAGTTCCCGATGAGTCTAAGGCCAAGAAGAGCGTGGACATACAAGAGGACCACAACACAGTTTTCGGCACGCCATGTGCCTCTAAACGGAATGCCAAATTGACGTTATCTCCGAAACTTGAGATCAAAGATGAACGTCCTTCTGAAGCGGGCGGGGTAAAAAAGAATCTGAAACGGGTCTGTTGTGTTAATATTCACAAACATACTATTTAATAGAAATTTGCGCGCTTTGGACCCATAAGTTTTTATCGTGTAATTTTGTTTTAACGATTTAAGGCTGTAAAGGACACTTTTTTTATTTAGAGAAGCTTATACTATTTTAGTCATAAATAACGATACGAATGTCAGTCAAACAATAAATTCGGTATGCGCGACCGACGATAGCTTAGCAGCAACATCAACCCAAGCATTAGTCCAGTCATGTTTATTGCATGGGCTCATTATAGTGTTTTTTTTTTCCCTACGAAATTATTTAAATAAATATTGATTGATTGAAAATATGTGTGTATCCACTATCCATATATTTATAAATTTATTGCAATTAATTACAGAAATTGGAAGAGGAGAGTGGAGCGGGCACGAGCGGGACGAGTACCGGCACGTCAGACACTGACGCCGATGACAAGGACCCCAGCAAGGACAAAAAGAAAAAGAATAGGTGCGCTGTTTGCCGCAAGAAGGTTGGACTCACAGGTAAAAATTGCACTATTTCTGACCAACAAAAAATACGAGCCAAATAAATAAAAATGTACGAAATCATTCGATTGATCGATCGTCACTTTTTTTAGTAAGACCCGTTTTCTTAAACGGGGTGTTAAATTTGAGTTTATTAATGACTATAACAAAACTTTGTTTTCTTACGTTAGATGACTTTTTAAGGTTATTTAGGTCCTTGAACATTGTTAATTGAAAGAAAAAATGCGTTTGATGTATTATTTTAGGAGTTTTGACATTAGAATACGAAGAAGGACTAGCTTAAAATGCATTTCGAAGAATTATAATTATGAAGAATTCTAGAATATTCTTCATAATTATGATTTCACTCTGACAGATAGATAAGAGCAAGTTATATTCGTACCGACATGTAACGCTTAAAGCAGAATGGCATTAGCGTGGGTTATGTGTAGCTAGTTTCATGTTCCACGAGCCACTAAATCAGCTTCATATAACCTTCATGCTTTAGTATTTCACGACATTTGAATCACTGATAGCGAACATATTACACCATTGTGTGCTAAATATATTCACACACACTCACAAGCTCACACCAACTAAGTCAACAATGTGTGTGCATTCAACAAATAGCAACAATTGCGCGGTAGACTAGCGTACCGCCAAATTATACCTACTGCCCGTACACTTACATACGTCGCGTCGAATAAATAGAAGTCACGTGTAACAAAGAATTATATAAAACGGGAAAATTATATTCACGAGATTTCCATATTATGTTGAAACAATAAGCATAATTGTAAGCTATGCTCACTGAACTGATGGTAGAAATTAAAATACGATACTTATTTTAAAAATGATAAGAAATAGTCATGGTAACAAAGAGCAACAAATATTAAGAGTTTAATATATATACAATGTATGTATTTATATCTATATATTAAATATATATATAGAAGATAACGATTGCAACTTGAAGGCTAGAATGTACCGAGGCAGGAGATGACACGCGAATGAAAGATTTAGTTATAGAGCAGTCGAGTTCAATAGATCTTTATAGGTCGATGTGCTACATGTCTAGATAGCCTGCAATTGCCCTAAGAACGAGTAATATTTACAGAGCCGATATAAACAACTAATGTAGAATCAATCATTCAGACTGTTGCAACTTAAATATTTTGAAGATTCCAAGTAACCCATTGCAACTTTAAAATATCTAAGTTTAAAACTCCTAAGTTCAAAATACCTAATAACAATAAAGGGCACTAGCTACTAGACCAACAAGTCTGCCAAAATACATAATGATATTGCTTGTACACATATGGAGAAAATACATTAGGTTAAATCTCTAAAGTAAATCTTCGAATATTGTGGATAATAGCTCTAGTTTAGACCTACGTGGTTTTTGTTTTTTAATACCTAGAAATTGGGGCTCCATGGAGTAACCCTGTCAGATCAGATCTTGAGGGATAAATTTTTATATCTACTCAAGTTGGACTCATTTACTTACATAATATTAATAGCACTGGGTCTCTTCTATCAAGATAGCCTTTGAGTATTCATTAGCATACAATGACCCAATATAGGTTAGTGAATCATTTAGAATTGATACAAAACATTAGTTGTAAAATATTGGCTCTTGGGCTTGTCAAGTGTTAATTTTTATACTTTGTTCTTAGATTATTTATGTTTTTTGAACTTAGTCGACTCGACTATTATGCATGGGACCATAATGAGTTTCGACTATAGATCGGTAATAATCTGGTCGACTTTTTGTTATTATCATTTGAGTTTTAGTAGTTTATGAAAGTATTTTGACCATTGATCTAAATGCAGGACACTACTGGAAATACCTTCCAGTTTGTGTCATTTTATTTAAATTTGATAAAATTGTGTTCCAGTAATAATGACTGTAAATTACAGCAGGAGTAGGTAAACTAGTAATAAACCATGATATTATAGAAAGTACCATAATGTTAAAATGGTTAGTAGTTTAAATACTCTATAGGATTAGTGGTTCAGTGACTTTTTGGCTGACTGTCTAATAATATAATGCATCAAACAGAATTTAGCCGTACACAAGTTTAGAGTACATTACACTTTTTACACTAGAGACTTTTTTAAACGTGATGCGATCTCAACGCAAACGTCATACCGTCGCAAGTTATCAACCTTTACATATTACGACATTTTGCATCTATACAAACTCGTATCTCAAACACGCTACTGGATCGATAGACATGCGATGCTAAGGCATTTATATGCTAAATGTGGCAGTGTACCTACCTATATTCTTTTGAGATGCAAGAACAAGGGCAACGTATATTATATCATAACAAGTCTGAAACGTCAACTCGCCGTCACGTCTTATCGCTTCTCTTATAGCATTTAGATAAAACTATTTACCGAGTAGTTGTATGGTATGGTAACTAGCAATATTATATTATAACTTACGAGACAACATGAATAAAGTGTCTGATGGAAATTGACATGTAATTGGCATTGTGTTTAAGTATTTATTATTGTTAAAAGTCATCTAACGTGAAGGATAAGTTAATTTGCGTACATTTTATGATTTCAATCATTTGGGTGTTTGGGCTCAATCATGTAGCATTAACTTTAAGCAAAAACGTTTCCCTTACATGAGCACTGGAGATGTACCACTGTGACTGTGTGTATTTATCTGACTTTATAAGATAAAGGTCCATTACCAGCTCTATAGTGCTATACCTCTCACCTTAACATTTATGTATGCATAATCGTGACTACCTATTAGGGATTACTCTACTGCAATGATGTACAGTGCTATGAGATGAGATATCTTGTAATGCTGGTCTGTAAAACAAATAGTTTCTGTGAAATAATTCTGTAAAGCAATGAGAATTCCCAATAACCATTTTGACCCTATTGACACTCGCTTCGCTACTCACTTGGTTCGATCGTAGCTAACAGATTTGTTTATGTGCGGTCTTTCGTAGAAGTTGAATTCTTCTCCATGGCTACGCTTGCACAAGTGCTACCTTTGCAACCAATACCAGACTCATTGTCGACGTCTGAATGTAAGTTGTTTGTCCGAATGAAGGAACAGAACGCTATGTAAAGTAGGCGAGTTGTTAGAGCCGGAGCGAGGCACATGTATATAGTGTGGTGGTGTGTGTCAGGGTTCGAGTGCCGCTGCGGAGGGCTGTTCTGCGCAGTACACCGGTACAGTGACAAGCACGAGTGCTCGTTCGACTACCGGGAGCTCGGCGCGCAGGAGATTCGCCGCAACAACCCCGTCGTCGTCTCCCAGAAGATTCACAAGATATGAGCCGACACCACCCTCACCGCACTGCATTACATACCTTTATGATTTTCTCTAAATAAATATTCGATCGAGTCTGTGTTTCTTATTTGCGTTATGTATATTAATGACGGGAGCCACTCGGGCCCTTTTAACTTTTCGTTTAGACTAATTCTGTCACAGAACTAACTGCAACGTGGTAGATGCGACTAATAAAAACGACACGAACGTTTAGGAAACACACACTCGATCTATACTGTATTTAGATTTATTTGTGGCGAGAGTTTTACTTTTAAATTTTTATTAAAAGTTGTAGATAATGTTCGTTTCGGGTAGGAATTCAGGATTAATTTTTGAGATAATAAGTAGAGTTTGAATATTGTCCGTTCACCTCCATTGTAAATATTAGATATAATTAATTATAGAAAACAAATCCTATATATTGTAAAAAATTAAAACTCCCAAAAAAAGCTACATTGTTATGATTCCAACGGAGAGCGTAGCGCGCTTGACTAATCGACGTAACAATGGTATGCTAGAGGCGAGGAGCGGCTCTCCGTGTCGATCGCCTAGTTGTAACGTTGTGCAGAGTCGTGCCGCGCAGACTCGACTCGTATTTGTGATATGGGCAGCCTAGTGGCGCCGCGGTACGTGCTAGACAACGAGTAGTTCGCGACTGTACCGGCACCGGCACGCGCACATCTCGGACTGTGGATATTAACATCATCTTCAAATTGTTAGTACTGTTCATTTGGTTTGGGAAGTCGTCGCTTTCTTATTTGTCTAACATTCGGCATAAGTGACCTAGTGTTTAGCGAGATTGTGGTGTGTATCGGCTAAGGTGAGAGCGCGGTGGCTGCGGGCGTGCGGCCGCGACGTTGTCGCGTGTCGCATGCCGCAGTGTCGCACTGAAGCTTGCGACGTGCGACATGCGACACGCGACACCGCCGCGGTCGCACGCGCCTTGCCCTCGCCGCTCCGCTCTGTGTGAAAATTTAAAGTAAGCATATGGATAGTTATAAATATTATAAGTAGTCGACACTTTATATTATTACACATATAAGTAGAAAAAGAATTATTTAGCTTTTTTTCTTTTAATCACAATATTATTCAAAATTGTAAGTTGTATTATGTAACTTGTTCATTTTAGTGGTGAAGTTGAACCAATAACTATGTATCGCTTCGGTCGTTGTCCACGGTAGACTAACTGATTGGTTGGACTTAATTATTTAATGACTTTTGTTGTATATTTTGTTAGGTCATTGATTAATTTTGGTCTTTTAGCTTGAACATAATCAGATAAAGATGATGTTAATGAATGATTTTTCCTTCTATCTTGCTGTTTTAATTTAGTTATTCTCTTATTAAAGTCATTAAATTTTCAGGAACATATTTATGCTTTTTAATTATACCCTTATATGCCTTGTATGGTTGTACGCAAACGTAAATACACATGTATTATGTAGGTAGTTAATAAAATAACATTTTCATTTTATATTATGTATTTAAAAATATATCAGTAATATGATTAAACAAGTCCACAGTGCATGTTCGGAGGTAACATTAACAAAACAACAATAATCACAACCTGATCTTATCTATATATATTTGTACTTTATTCAAACTTCCTAAAATGCTAAGTACAAAATTAAACTAAAACAAGTCAAATAAAACTCACCAGACATTGTCATGTATTATAAATACAAATGAATCTCAAGATTCTAGACTTAAGTAACACTATTATTTAAGTGGATTAGAACATCTGGCTTCAATAGACAATCACACCCTCAACATTAGGCTGGTAGAACATCGAATCGCTCTCTAAATTATGGTCGGTGACTTACAGTGGTGGCATATTACTTTCAAGTAAAAATCTGTAAGGACCTGTTGTTAATTAGGAACATAGTGATTTTGTAATCACTTGGTGTATTCAATTTCTCTTGTTTGATGGAAAATGTACTATTTTTGTACAAAAAAAGCTTACTATATCGCGCATATAGTGTCAGTGAGTTCACACATCGTGCAATGTTGTGTTCAGAATGTTCACTATGAGTGAGCCAATACTGCATATGGTACTTCAGATTTCAAAAATGCGATTATATATTTTGATGCTGTAGGGAGGGTCTTTCTAAATCTTTGGTTCTGTAAAGCAAGATGTGTAATTCCATACTTATTATTAATTTAAAAAACATTACTTGACTAGTAAACAACAGCTAATATATAATATTGATCTGATTATGTATAGCATACATGTACGTATTTGTGGAGTGTTAGTCACTTAGATTTTAGTGACTTGTCTGATCCAGTCGCGGACGCTGGAAACGCGTGAGAAGACCACGAGGGCTCCGCTAAAGCAGTCGTGAGCATCATTCTCTACCCAGGATGCAACGCCGATCAAACGACCGGTCTCATCAACTAGACCGCTACCGCTGTCACCCTATTAAATAAAAAAAGATTAATTAATTAAATTAGGTGTTACGGCCTTATCGCTAAAAGCAATTTCTGCCTTTGGAGGAACAGGAAAGAAAATTAAATATAATAAAGCACAAGTTCCAAGGTTTTGGTGTTATTGCAATTTGCAATAGTAATTGATTTTTTTCCCTACTACATATAAGTGTACTCTGCCCAGCGAAACAAACTGAAATATTATTGTCAATGAGCATGATAGCGGCCTGAACTCACCACAAAAATTTCAAAAACTTAAAATAGCAGTGTAGGGAATAATCTATAGCTGTTATTTTAAGATTTTTAAAATTTAACTTCGACAATAATATTATACTTTCAATGTCGCAAACATCACAGGTACCATTGGTATCGGTAGAAGTGGTGGAAGGTGGTGCCACTCCAGAACCGTGGTCCCACTGCGATGTCCTGCTTGCGAATTTGCGAACCATTATGATGTAGCATAATGCTAATCGGATTTTTTTTCCGTGTAGTTCTATCAGTAGAATTGGGCTAATAGAACTTAACGGAATGGACCCAAATTTACTACAATAAAAAAAAGTCTAATTGAAACTATTGCCATAAACATGACAATTCGGCACCTCTATACAAATATCTAGCTATGTAATTGTCCGGTATAGGGAATTTCCCAATTTCGTAAAATCGTTGCTTGCACAATCTGTATGTACCCTTGCCTTGACATACGATGTAAATAACTTTCATGGCCATAGTCAATTGGACGCGCCAAAATACATAGTCATTATTGAGCAGAGTGATTCGCGATGTCAATTATCAAAATTATTTATATGTGTATAGTTTTTTAATACATCGTACAACTTGTTTCAATTTACTTTTTTTTTTCCCGAAATGGTTATTAGGATACCTAGGTAGGTATCTATCTATCTATGTATTTATAGGTAACTGATAAAGCTCTATCGAGTTATAAAAGTTGTTCTTTGATTACTTATTAGGTGTTGCAGTTTACCTTTACATGAGATGAATATAGTGATTACGCTATATTTCTTTGCTAGAGACAGATGTAATCACTATATTCCCAATTCAGCTATAGAAAAATCTGATGAAACAAAAATCCGCCCATATAAGAACTAGTTGGCTTATCCAAAAGACTTACCTACAAATCAAATCAAATGCATTTATTATTTGTCACAGGTAGTTTACATTGCAGATGGTAGGTCCAACGTCCAACCCAATGATATTTAGTAAGGAAGACTTAGATATCGCACGTGTATCGCAAGTGCGTGGAAATTGTTGCCTTCAATAGTAGAAAAAGGATAGTAATAGATGATTACTGAGGCTACTACATTTTCTGTATCATTATATATTAGATCTCTATTTTTATCTTTTTGCATTCAAATCTTTTGATATAATGATTATGTGACGCGTTGAATTCTCAAACAATATTTTGACCAGTCTGATGTACCTATTGAGTGTACGATATATTATCGATTAATACCTAGTGGTCGGTCAATTATTGACATTCGATTATTTGGCATTCGATTCGGCGTAGTACACCCTGTATAAGTACACCTTTTGGTAACTATGTATGGATATTGCCGGCGAACAAAAGAAAGAGGCCTATCACAATGTAATTTTAAATGTCACAATGTCCAATATGTTGCTTTAGAGAGATATAAAAATGTTAAATACATTGCAAGCGGAGTCAAAGCGTGGGGGCCGTCCTTTGACACACAGCATGTCCTGAGGATTGTACTGCTCCAGCTTCTTGCAGACGTCATCAGTCTGCACTGCTAGCTCCATCCTGTGCATCTCACTACGCATGGTACCCTGGACAAAATATTAACAATAATATAGTTGCCCTTACAAAAGCGCCCTGACTTCGCGATTTTGCAGCAGGGAGCTTAGTAGGTACCCAGGTAAGTATATTCTGATCACAAATAATAATATTGTAAGTGGTGCAACTTTGTAAAAAAAAAAATGCGCTATCCTCTCATATTATTCATTACATCAACGCTGATTATTATGGCGATCCTTGAAAGAAGCTATGGCTGTCACTGATAGTGAAGATCTTTCAACTTCGAAGTTATGAATGTTAAGACGACTAACCCCAAAATGATCAGTGCCGTAGCCCGCGTAAGCGACGTTGAGTCCAACAGGTAGAGACGGCTGGTCATCCAATTTAGCTGCCACCATGGTCTTGCCGTCCAGGGGTAAGGGCTCACTCAACTCGGCCAGGAGGAAGTCCCATCGCGCTGCGACCTGCAACGAACAATAAAAAACACATTCAGATTTGTAGGTACTTAAATAGTACCTACGAAGTACTATTTAAGTACCTACCTACAAGGGGACTTCAAAGTATTCTCTGTATTGGATTGTTATTGTCTACGGTCCTTTTATGACACTATCTAAGGTGACAATAAGAAAATTTGTAATATTTTGTTATTTTGTCTTTGGAATTTTTTTCAATCATTCGTTTTGTCACTATCGTGCTTCGAGTGCAACAAAATGTCTGACGCGAAAATATTGTCAACAATCGAGCACAGCACCACGCTATTAATTCCTGGTGAAACAAGGAAAAACAAAAAAAAAACATTTACATTATGGTTATGCCGTTTAGAACCCACTTCTTCGATGTCATCATTTAAAAGTGGTCAAGTGAAAAGTGTAGAAAAAGCATTAAAGATGACCCTCGATCAGTTGGTCCTGTTTCTGCCACCACGGTGAAAACGCAGCAGCTTAGGCAACCACTGTGCGTAATTTGAAGAAGACAATTAAAGAATTGTGTTTTGCTCACTCACGACAACGGTTTACTCGGCGGACGTTGCCAATGTTACTATTTAGGAATGTGGTTCCCAAGAGATTAATTATCTACCTGATAACCCAGACCTGGCACCTAGGGACTATTTTTGCTCCCAAAGCTGAAAAAAGAGATACTCGGAAAGCGATTTTCCGATGAGCAATGATGATTCAAGGCGGTCATAAACGATCATTTTTCAAAAAAGAATAAAAGTTTTTTTGTAGGGTATTATAAATATAATTTCGCGTTGTGAGTGTATTTTGATTGCAGGGGGACTAAGTAAAAAAAACTTTTTTTCCAGTTTTTTTGTCTTTTCTTTCATATCCATACCGAGAATACTCTGAACTTCACTCGTATATGTATAACAGATTGGATAAGATTTACGTTTAGCTACTAACGTCACATATATTATATGTATATACTGATATACATATAATTATATAGGTGCAGATGGTAAAAGAACAAATTCCATAAATTAATATATTAAGTACGTCGTAGAGTATCTATTTGTAAAGCCATGTTATGACAAGAACGAATATTTTTCATAGTTAGGTACCTGCTTGATGTTAAAGTCGTCAGCGTCCAACCAGTAAGGTCCGACGGAAAACAACGGATGGATGATCTGCCTCTTTACGTAGCGTGTCACTCCACTATTGTTCTCCGTATTGTTGGTGCCTGCCAGCACGTACCGACCACTCGTGAACAAAGTGCTGAAAATACAATACTCAGATTAAATACCTACAGTTTTAATTCAATCCTTAATAAAAACTAGAACTTGAACACATTTGACATCGAGATAATAGCCAGTAGGTAATTTAACAATAAGTTTTGAGGCTGTAGTTTTAATACCTACTTAGGTAGGTTACGTGAAGTCTATTCCTAATGGACAGAATGTCTCCTTGTGGATTTGGTAATTCTAATTTAATTTACGATAGGCTAATTCTGTTCCTACCTATTTACCTGTTGGGCTATTTGATTAGAAATTCTATCAATTCAATCTGAATATGTCTAAAACTAATTTAGTATATTGAAGAAGCCTATTTTATTTTCGCTTGTCCGTTAGACCAACAGCTACCTATTGTAGAATCATTGTTAATGTTTGGTTGGTACATGATTATTGAACCTACTGAATTTTCATAACCTAGTTTATGTGAAATCCTAGCCCCTAAAGGAAAAGCGACGCGCTTAACTGAGGAGACTGACGCTGACGCTTACTTAGTGATTTATTTAAAAAATATTTTGCGATATAGGGGTGTTTAATAAAGTAAGATATTTTAGGGTGCCTCTGTTAAAGTTAAATTGTTTGTATCAGAATTCAGAACTGTCAATTTAACATTTTCCTCTCTATACTTCAGATTCAAAATAAAGCCTTTATTTCTGATACATTAATTCATTTCGTTTACATTAGTATATATTATTTATACAATCAACATTTTACTTTGTTCTATTTAATATTAAATTTTAATTATATAATTATTTCATCAATATAAATTATTATTTGTGTTAACCCTGCATTTAGTCTTCGACATTGGTAACATAAGTATCAGCTTGCCCTTTGGCATAGGCCTCCCCTAGTGTTTGCCATAGTATTATATTTTATGTCATCCTTCCAAACCTCCCATCTAATTTTTTGACGCCCTTTCCTTCTTTTCCCATCTCGAGGGTACCACGTACACGTAGTAACATCTTTTGACCATTAATTGTTTCTCTCATTTCTTATCATGTGGCCTGTCCCTGAGTTTTGTTATTACATAGGATACATCAACTACTTTCGTCTTGCTTCTTATATTTTTTAATTTAATTTTGTCTTTTAGGTTGATGTTTAGAATGCTTCTTACCATTTTATTTTGACAGACTAAGTGCTCCGCTCTGTTTCTTAATGAGGACCCAGGTTTCTGATTCATAGGTTAAACATGGTAGCATGCATGAATTGAATACTGTGGTCTTATCCTTCATGGGTATGTGTGGATTCTTCATGATTTTCTTGAAGGACCAGAATCTTTTTCAGGTGCTACTTATTGTTGTGTCTATTTCCTTTTGCATTTGGTTTACAGGTGATATGATCTGTCCCAAATATGTGTACCTATTCGTCAACATATTCTAGTTTGTTCGAATTCAGATAAATAAGTGTTTTTACGTGATTTGTCATTAATTTTACTTTTTTTTTGTCTGAGAGGACATACTTTCAGTTTGGTCCCATTTGCATCAAAGTAAAGTTCTAATAATAGGATCCATGAGGAATTGAGGGAACTCCTCAAAAATTATAGGGACACATATAGCAATTTCAATATTTTTAACAAAACACATCAAACATTTGCATTCAGAAAGTATAATATGATGAAGTAAAACTGATGAAGAAGACCACAGATGGCCACCTGAACTTCTCAATAATAAGTATTTTTCGGATGGCGATTAAATAAGTTTCCATTATGGTTGCTAAGGTAGCTAGGCAACGGAACTTCATAATTAAACAATGTAATTTAGCCGTTTTTAAGGTTTTTGAAATTCTGGTCGGTTTTTTTTTGTTAAAATTATGTTCATAGTCAATCCTTTTGCTTTCCTTTTCCAATTCTGTAATCATTGTTTCCAAGCCTTCTTGGTTTTCACTAAGCAAAACTAGATCGTCCGCGAATTTTAGGTAATTAAGTTTTTAGCCTTTTATATTTATACCAAATGTGTCCCAATCCATTTCCTGAATATGTGTTCCAATACCGCCGAAAACAACTTTGGTGAGAAATTTGGATCTCCTTGGCGTACTCTCCCTTTTCGCCAACGCCAACGCTTTTCTTTCAGTCTGGATTTTTGCCGATTTTTTTTGAATCCTTGTATAATTATGTTTTTTATTATCCTGGTTATTTTTCGTGTACTCTTTGTGAACTTAGAGCGTCCCATATGTGCGTATGTCTTAGTGAGTCAAATGCCTTTTTGTAGTCTAGATAGTATATTTTTCGTACTCGTTACTTTTTTTAAGACATGAATATGATCCATTGTTGAAAAATCGCCCGGAATCCAGGTTGATTTTCATCTAGTACTGAGCCAATTCTATTCAGTATCATTTGAAAAAATCTTGTATATATTGGGTAACAAGCTGATCGGTCTATAATTATTTATTTCTGCTTTATCACCTTTCTTGTGAAGCAATATGATACTTGATGATGTCCACTGTTGAGGAATTACTTCTTCAGTAAGAATATTGTTGAATGGATTTGTAATAGGCTTTATGGTGTAATGTAGACTTCCTTTCAAAATTTCATTTGATATGGAATATCTCTACGGGAGCTTTGTGGTTTTTTTGAGACAGTATTGCATTTCTTATTTCTGTTTCTAATAATGGGGGAACAGCTTCTTCATTGTCCTCTGGTACGTGCGGAGTATAATTATTTACATATAAATTGCTATAAAATTTTGGTGCTACATCTATAATTTCCGTTCTTTTTATTTCGTTCTGCCCAGATGTATTGCTTCTAATGCATGGAATCCAAGGGTATTATCAGGGTTATTCTCTCTTAACTCTTTTAATGTCTTTTAAGAAATAAAATTATTCAATACCACATTGAAAAATGTGGAGGCATAATCCAGATTTTTCAATGTGGTATTGAATAATGTTATTTCTTATTTGCTATCTATGCATTCTATTTTTAATTTGCTTACTTAATTGCGTTATTTGTCTTTTATTTTGTAAAAGAGGTTTCCTGGTCTCCATAAATCCTGGGACCTTGTTTCGACTCCGATCTTGTCTTTTTTGTTTTTTAGGGTATACAGTTTTCCAGATAGTTCCTGAAATGCTTCTTCTAATAGGTTGTAATTTTCTTGTATGTTTCTGCATTTGTTACTAGCTGATGCCTTATCTTCTAGAGTTATCAGAAAGTTCTCTGGAATGGAGAGTGGTACCTGGACTGATTGAATTTCTTTGCTGCTATATTTTCTCCTGTTCATTGGCTTGCTTAGGTATATAGCTCCTCTCACCATTCTGTGATTTGTATTGAAGTTAAGTTTATTAATTGTACTTACATCTTAAAAGAAATGGGGTTTGTTAGAGAGTATGACGTCTATCTCATTTTTTACTTGCTCACTATAGCTCCAATAACCATGTCCATTTTTCTTGTAACTTCTTCTTAAAGTAGCTATTGAGGACTTTGAGGTTATGTGCGTATGCCAAGTTCACTAATCTTTGTCCATTGTCATTTCTTTTCCCGGTGCTAAATTGACCTAATATCACATCCTCATTTGGTGGCTTTTCTCCAATCTGTCCGTTGAAATCTCCCATGAGGATAACTGTTTTGTGTGTATTCTCAAGAGTCTAGTCTAGGTTCTCGTAGAATGTTTCTTTTATGTCTTTTGGTGCAATCTCTGTAGGTGCATTTGAACTACTGATATCGTTTCATACCCAGGTAGGTTGATATTTAGTTGAAAAATACGTTTTGAAATCCCAATGACCGATTTTATGCATTTGATGTAGCATTTTTCACCCATCCTCCTCACTTCACTTAAGCCAATAATGTCCCATTTCGCCTGAAACGTATTCCAGTTCTTGTAGAGATTCATCTGTTCTTAAGGTCCTGGTGTTGAGTGTTGATATATAAATACTGTTTCTCTTATTTCCCCTAGCACTTAGCTGATTATTAATATTTGAGGCTGACTTATTTTGATTTGATGTGTCCTGCTTCGTAGGCAGCAAACCCAGGGGGATTTGGTCTGCGCCATGGCGACTAACCGGGTTGGGGTGATTTCCTTTTCAGAGGTGCAGCTTGCTAATGGTTATTGTTTCTATTCGGTTACCGATGTCACAAGATTCCTATGCGTTTGGTTACCAAGGTTGCCCCTGTCAAGGAGTGAGATCTGGGTCTCATATTATAAGCAAATGGATCTGTCCTATGCAGTTTTGCCGGCGCTACTATATTTTTATTGTTATCGCCAGACGCGTGTTGGTTTTGTGGTGTAGTCGGTGATAGTGAGATCTCCCTTTTTCTTTTTTCCATTCCTTTTGGTTTCACTACTATTTTGCAGCTCTTTAAGTAGCACTTTGCGCTTCTGTAATGTTTCTTTGGAGAAATCTATACTTACTTACATATTATAAATAAAATTGAAGTGACTGTTTGTATTATCAAAAAAACAGCTTTCTTCTAAATGCGTATGACTTTTTACGCGTTACCTACTTATAACAAAAATGCTATTTTTAAAATTATTGTCTCTGTTTTATGCCGCAACGGCTGGACGGATTTTAACAGGACTTTCACAGGTAGATAGTTGATGCTATGGGGCGTAATATAAGCTATTTTATTTCAGAAAAGAATAACATTTGAGAACCCATAACGTTGTACCATAATTCGGGAACGGGGTAATCCTAAGAATGACTAAGCGAAAGCGAAGCGTGTCCGGGTTTATTTACTAATAAGTAAAGAAAAACGACTATAGAATACCTAAATGCCAGAGTCTTTTTCTGTAAGCACAGATAGTTATCCTATTATATAGATAACGAATGTATAAGGCACTAAAAATCAGATCTAATTCTAATCATTGGATGGCGCCAACAACTATAGTTTAGATATTTTTTCTCTGATTTTCAGTGCTTTACTAATTCGTTTGCTCACATTATTTTGTAATCTGAGATTTTAGTCTTTTTTTGTGACTGGTTTAACTGGTTCTATTTTTCAGTTTACAGTAAGTAAGAAATTAACTTATATATCAAATCTCTTCTTTGAAATTTGAGATATTTCCTTAGTACCTAATAGTAGGTACCAGGCTTGTGTTTAAGCTCGTATTCCTGAATTTTATTAGTGTAGTTTTCTTGTTTCGTGATTCGACCCTATTTAGTTTAAAAAATAAATTTGAACATAAAAAAATTATTTAACCTACCTTAATAATTTAATAATAACTTTTCTTTTTATAGCCCATAACCTGATTTTATAGATATGGCAACAATAACGTGAAATTGTTTGTTTTAAATCATAACATATTTAAACTAAGATCAAACATGTACATTTCTAGCTTAGATTAATAAAAATAAATTATAAATTATATGTAATCCAGAGACATCGATTTACTTAAATGAAAAATATTAAGTCTGGTGATTATTACTATATATACTATACTACTTACTAGGCAGTAGGAACTTATCATACGACTAAACTTCTTTGTGATGGATAGGTAAGGAAACGTAGTGTCTATTAGTAAAACGTGTTTCATTGTGTTGTGAACGATATGCGCAAGTTTAAGTATGACAAACAAGGAAAACCCACGCTTATGCATACCTCTGCGTCGACCGCCATTTGAAACTTGTCTCAATCGATTGTATTTCAATAAAAAAGGTATTTATACAAAACAGGAATTTTATAATTAATTGATTTCATAGTTGGTATATTTATTTATTTAGGTACATCATTAGGCATTAAAGTGGCTTTCGGCGATTGGGACCACGACTTACTGGGAGCGCGGTCCCAATCGCAAACAAAAGCATTTGTTGAATCTGACGACCATAAACCACATGACGGAAATTGTACAGACAGCATAAAAAATTAAAAAAACAACAGCAGTTTCGTTTTTAACATTTACAAGATGCATAATAATATATACTACCCATGGATGTTACGCCGGAGAACATAGTACGGTATTTAAGTAGGTCTCCTTTGGATGCTTCCTAGCCAGTCACTATATTTAAGAAAATATGTGTTCCAAACCTGAAATGCGTATTCCAATAAAGGTGACATTATAATTTTTAGATTTTATTAAAGACTAAGGGTACCTATGTGCTGGAAAGGGCGCCGTATTATGTTTTTGTGCTAGTCCATTTTAATTTACTGGTCACGGTTAACATTCGAGAATACTCTAAAGTATAAAAACTGTGATTTTTAAACAATTTTAAAATTAAATAAAAGTATATCATACTAGTAACTGCCCCTGGCTTCGCTCACGCGTACATTTCCATAAGATAAAAAATATCCTATGTGCTATTCCAGACTATATTCTATCTCTGGGCCAAATTTCCATCCGGATGAATGTTAAACATTATTTTAAAAACTAAACAATAAACCAGGTATACTTGTGGTATATTTTTGGAGATTTATTTCCAATGCTTTTTCTGTTAACTGTAGGTACCAAAATTTGAATTTAACCAAATTTTTGCTTTTGGTTATACCCTTTTGACGAAAAATGTTAAGTTTTGAAATTGGTTGAGGGAATTTTTCTTTTTACACAACTACCTACTTACAATCTAAACTCATCCGATTATACAAACTCAGACAAAACCAATGGCATTCAAATCGGTCCGGTGTATGAGGTGGCAGATACACATGTCTCATACCTACAGACAAAGGCTTCAAACTAAGACTTATAATCTCCTATTATAGAGCCGAGAGCAAAATATTTAGATTTTATTTATTTACCTGTCATAAATATTGGAATTTAGTAAATCGATTGTGATGCATTTTGTGTGACCAGATTAATATTACGATACGCATTTTTATCCTAAGTATGGCGTAGAAGATTACACACGTTTACCTAGTAGATAATTTTTGCAGAAACATTGATACTTGAGAAATAATAATTTGTTGCATCAATCAATGATTTATTTCTCATCTCGGGTCTCAAACACGATTCATTCATCTATATAAATGCGAAAATTTGGCTGTTTTACGGACCTGGATGAAATTTGACACAGAGATAGGTACATTATAGTCAGCAATAGTACCGTCTTCCCCCCATCACCCTAGCTACACCACTGTAGAGAGGAGAATATCGGGACTGGTAGGGCCTGGGAGCAAATGCATTCCTCCTGGGTCATTACCCAACCTCTAAGCCTTAAGTCTATTGGTTGTAAATAGCCATAGGTAATCCACCCCTGGTTTTTTAATAAAATATAATTCAATGTGGATTGCGAAACTTCTTTTCTATCTATTAGGCCTTTCTTTAACGGTCATCGATCGAAGCAAGGATTCGTTACGTAGGAGATAGATGGGTACTAAATAACTATATATAATGCATAGGTACTACCTACCTACATATTAACGCACGAATGATTGCATGGACTAAGTCATTGTTGCGATTATGTTTAGTAATATTATTAGCAAGTTGTTACTTATCACCTAATTTTAGTGCATAAAAAAAATATTTTTAAGAATATTCCGTATTTTTAAATAAATACGGAATATAATTATGTTTATTATACCTGCCTAATAATGGTGAAGTCTCATTATAAAATGGCCAAATGATAAAATGGTGAAATGAATGTAGATTGGATTGTACTATTATAGGTACCTACCTATAGGTACCTTTTCTCCTATGACAAAAGGTTTTTGTATTGTTTCATTCTTTCTCTTCTTATCGTTTGGTTAGTGGCCAACCTGGTGACAGAGTTATTTAGATCGCCCATATTTAGGCCTCTGTCGTGATCTAACGACTGATAACAGTCAGGACCAACTTTTAACGTGCCCTTCGAAGCAGATCAAATACCTACCACTATGCGGTCACCCATATATAGGGTTACCGCGCCCTTGGTAGCATAACCGGCTGATCGTTTACCGAACAGCGAGTGCACCTAGCTATGAGCGCCTCATTGTTTCATTGACAGCTTATTATACGAGACACATAAAAACAAAAACAAATTAAGCTATCAATGACACAAGTGGCACATTCGCCTTACTGAAGGCTAACGAGCGAACACACAACATAATATACATTTGTTATCTACCTATATAATATCACATTTATGTGGATATTTCCTAACATTGCCATTTTTTACATGGTTATCATCATCACAATCATGTAAACTTAAGATTAAGATTTGGTTACTTTGTGCAAGTTTTAAGAGTTAGTTACCAGTGTCCCGCGGTGAGGACCCAATTGGGGCTGATGATGGTGCCTCCGCAGGTACCTCCGAAGAGTACGGCATGAGGAAACCTTTCATTCACCGGTCTAAATTCAGCCGTTTTATTGCTGGGCTTCGGCTCCGCTGCTTTGCTCGACACGTCCGCTAGAAACCAACAATTATTTTAATAACTTGTCATAACATTTTATATTTTTGTTTCTTTCTACGAACACAAAAGTACTAATATGTCTAATAACTGTAGGTATTATAAGCAGCACCTAACCATCAGAGCATAACATAAAAATGACACAAATAAGAAAACACTTTTCTGGCATGTTTGAACAATAAACATAAGTACACTGCGTGTATTATCAAATAAGTGTGTTGTCGAAAGATATAGATAACAATTTGTATTAGCAAGTGATTAAGGTATTTCGATGGTATTTACTGACAGCTTGTGTACCTATCTATATTATACATACTATAGTTAATTATTATTACATATGTATTTATGTAGGTCATTTATGCTAGTTAAGTAGGTGTATAGTAACTACGTAGAGGCAATACTGACACTATTTGTAACATATGAGACGGTAAAAAATAAACAATAAAATAAATAATAAATTAACAAGTTATTGTCAAGGTCATCACTGTCAACTTGATCTACGAGCGTTTGCCGCATTTAGTCACTTAGGTGGGCGTTTTGTGTGTAGATCCAGTCCCAGATGCTAGCCTAATATTGGGCATTTCTCGCGACACACACAACAAGCCTACAGCACTTTACCCGGCTCTGGGATCAAACTCAGTACGAGCACGTTAATCGTACGCACTGCGAAATATTCAATAAGCTTTATATTAATAGAAGCACTATTAATAGGATCCGTAGTACGCTTTATGTACACCACAGAATAAACATTCCACGCAAAGTTTCTTCAAAGAAAAACGTAGGTAAGTAGCAACTAATAGCAGCAAGCATCAATTATGTTTTAAACGTAAACAGGTATAAAAACATGGTCTTATCACAAAAAAGGTAGTTTTTCCCTATAATTACAGATAATATGGCGGATGTATTAATAACAGATTGCTCGCATTTATGACGATAACCATTTGTTACCGTACAGCCTGCTGGGTGACTTTGTACGATTCGGTCAAGTTGGCGTTGGACAATGCTTGCCATTTCTTGACCTTAACCCTTAACTAAGTGTCATAATGGTTGTTAGTGCATTGTACAACGCGGAGCTACTATTCCTCAAAATACAGGATTTTCCTAGTTTGAGTAACAGGGGACTCAATATTATTTTCCTTTATACAGCCTACATACATACTATGACATCTCAAAAATGTATTCTTTATTTTTGTACACTTGCAATGTTGTAAGGTTTCGTGAAATAAAGCTATTATTTACTATTAACTAAAATATATATTTTATGATTTTACCGTGTCACTTTATTTATCCGCAGATCAATTTTGACTTCTTCTGGGTGAAATTTTATGCGTAGTTACTTCATTTTCTTATTTTTTTCCTTTTGTAGGTACCTTCTACATAGTAAAAGAAAACTTATAAAATAAAAGATGAATGAAATCGATAATATCGTTCATGTATGGCGTGACCAAGGAAAATCTACCGGGCAACTAAAAGATGTAGGGCACCATACTAGACAGCAAGTCTGACTGGGGATGGATACCTTACAGAATAAGTACTTACTCATTGATAAGTTGAAGGAGTAGGAAATGTAACAAATTTTGCTTAAGTGGAAAACAAATAAAACTAAATTATTACGAAAGCTTAGTATTAGCACGCAATACTTAATAGTACAGGTGTAATACCTGTAAGTATTATAAAGTCATTAATTCCGTCCAAGTCGCTGCGCCGTTTCTTTTTTATATTGACATTAATTATTTTGAGATTGTTCTTTTTTAACCGACTTCAAAAAGAGGAGGTTATCAATTCGTGTGTATTTTTTTTTTCATTTTTTTTAATGTTTGTTACCGCATAACTCCGTCATTTATGGACCGATTTGAAAAATTCTTTTTTTGTCTGACTGGACATACTTCCAGTTTGGTCCCATTATCATCAAAAGAAAGTTCCGATGATGGGATCCATGAGGAATTGAGGGAACTCCTCAAAAGTTATAGGCACACATATAGCAATTTCAATATTTTTAACAACTAATCAATCATTTGCATTCAGAAAATGTAATTTGGTGAAGTAAAACTGATGAAGAAGACCACAGATGGCCATCTGAACTTTTCAATAATAAGTATTTTACTGATGGCGATTAAATAAGTTTCGGTTATTGTTGCTAAGCAACTATTAATAAGAAATAATGACGTGAATGAATTGAGCGCGGATTGCACAGATTAAATATTGCTTTTAATACCTACTTGACCTGAGTTCAGCCCGACGCTCAGTCGATTTTATTCGATTGTAACAAACAAATATCTGAAAATTTTACAACTTGCCGTACTGAAGTCGGTTTTTTTTTGTTAAAATTATTCTATATTGACATTCATCATTGTTCACATATTTTCTCAATGTATTGTAAGTAAAAATCTTTGATATTGTGATCTTTCTTATTTTAATTTAATTAGTTGATAGATAAGTTTTCGACACAAATGTAATTTTGTTATGAATAAATGAAATAAAATGATATAAAGTGTCCTGAAATCGGCCGTAAAAAAGAAAAGTCGTTTAGACTTTTCTTTTTTATTATTAAATAATGCAGCTTTAAGTAGGGTAACCGCCAACTGTACACACCTATACATACTTATCACCACGCCTGTTCCCCATTAGGGTAGGCAGAGATAATGGTACGCCAATAGTTTCGATCCAGACATACCTACCTCTTTCATTTCCCATACCTTGCAGGTAACTTGATCGATTTGTTATACGATATCCGGGTTATTTGTGATAACGGCACTCAAATTGTATAGAAGGTAATCAGTTTGAGAATGGAATTAATCGCTCGAGTGAGTATTGTTGTGCATTAGTTCATTCATAGATACATGTACGTTTATTTGATGAATGGGGACATAACGGGCCTTTATTGAATTATATTGATCTGTTGAACGAACTATAGTATGTCATAGAAAGTGTAAATAGGTACCTAGTTGATGAAGATCAAACTATACTATTGTCATACCTAGTCATACTTAATTGGTAAGGAATTCTTACAAGTCATATTTACCTACATTACAACATAATACAAAAATATTAAAAACTATGTATTTTGGACTGTTTGGTGGTTGGAAATGAGGCCGCAATTTTAATTATAATAAATTTTAACTGTGCCAAATCTTATAGTCTAAGAGACGTTGAAGATCGACCTTGAGACATATTTTTTATCAAATATTATTCATTAACAAACATGCCTATGATAACTTGCCTATCGAAAAGTGTTCATGGCTATTTTTTATTGAATTATTTTTAATCAATTTTCTTTCATCACCTCCACTTTTTAACCGACTTCAAAAAGAGGAGGTTATCAATTCGTGTGTATTTTTTTTTTTTAATGTTTGTTACCGCATAACTCCGTCATTTATGGACCGATTTGAAAAATTATTTTTTTGTCTGACTGGACATACTTCCAGTTTGGTACCATTATCATCAAAAAAAAGTTCTGATGATGGGATCCATGAGGAATTGAGGGAACTCCTCAAAAGTTATAGGCACACATATAGCAATTTCAATATTTTTAACAACTAATCAATCATTTGCATTCAGAAAGTGTAATTTGGTGAAGTAAAACTGATGAAGAAGACCACAGATGGCCATCTGAACTTTTCAATAATAAGTATTTTATTGATGGCGATTAGATAAGTTTCGGTTATTGTTGCTAAGCAACTATTAATAAGAAATAATGACGTAAATGAATTGAGCGCGGATTGCACTGATTAAATATTGCTTTTAATACTTACTTGACCTGTGTTCAGCCCGACGCTCAGTCGATTTTATTCGATTGTAACAAACAAATATTTGAAAATTTTACAACTTGCCGTACTGAAGTCGGTTTTTTTTTGTTAAAATTATTTGATAACCGAATGAATGTTATTTCAACTGATAGTTTTTAACACAGAATATACCAAGGTAGGCTTGCCTACGTATTTCGGTTCATGGCTACCTGGCAAGCAGATGTGAACACGTAAGTCAATATAGGTATCTACACCGATCTGATAACCAATCCAAATTTATATCATAAGAAAGATAATTTAAAATGAAATCATTAGATCTGGTTTAAAATAATGTAATTATTTTGTCACTATTCACACACAGCCTTGATACAAATTAGGCAGAGCAGAGCCTATGACTATGAACAACCGAACAATTGACATCATCATCATCTCAGCCAAAAGACGTCCACTGCTTGACATAGGCCTCCCCCAAGGATTTCGACAACTCTCGATCCTGAGCCGACCTTGTCCATCGGTTGCCCGCAACCTTTACCAGGTCGTCGGTACACAATTGACATAATAGGTTCCTAATATATTTCTAAATACTAAAGATAAATAACACCCAGATACAAAACAACTAGACGTGCTCATCACACAAATGTTGTCTTGGATAAGAATCGAACCCACGACCGTCGGCTTTGCAGTCAGGGCTACTAACCCTAACAAACAGGTCAAACAATTAGTTTTACACGTATTGACCTATACAAAATTTACTCGATTAAAGTTATTTAATTTAATAGGGTATGGCAGTGCTGTGTTATTATTTCTAACCCCATATTTTATTTGCACGCTACGATCAAGTCCTGCTGTGACTTTGAACTGCAGAATTATATTTTAGAGGGCAAACGGTAGTATAATATGTAGGCAGTCAAACTATTGAAATATTAAAAATGTATATACATTTATGCGATGATAACCTTTAGCATTCAGACTTTAAAATCACTGGCCATGTCTATATTATTTATTGTTTAAGTTGTAGGTAATATATAAAAATTCTACATAAACTTATGTGTACCTATAGGTCTGGGAAACAATAAAAAATATATATCGTCATCAAAATTCAATTAGGTATATCAATGATTATGTGTAATCAAGCAACGATCAAGTAATTATAAGAAGTATTTATGTCATTCGTTAGGTGATGACAGTTATCAGTTTATTTCCACATCGGATTTTTTTTTGTGTAAGTAAATATAATTCAACAGCTATTAATTTTGTTCATCTTTTTGTTAACTAAAATTTTATCGATTCCTATCTGCCATGCCATGAACATCCATTTTCATTAAAGTGTTTTTCTAAAGTGTATTTATTCTATGTAATAGGTAGGTCTAATATATTCAGGCAGCCATATTTTGAATACAATTTAAGGAAGCAGGTAATAATATGATGCCGGTTAACATCATTTGAAAATATTTTAAAAATAATCTTCTGCAATAAGTAACAAGCCCTGTGTCGCAGGGAAATAATTTACAAACATACAATTCACGGACACAAAATACACCAAGACTTGAAATTAACATAAGTTTTTGTTTCATACACAGTCCCTTGTGGGAATCGAACCCCCAACACCCGGCGCGATATTAATGCCGAGGTACCACTTTCACCATTAGACTAACCACGTGCAGTCAGAAAAATACCAACACTTTCTTTCGTGCTTACCTTCCATCGTTCAATGCAAGACATCTTATATAAAAGATACCTACAAACAAGTTTTAGCTTTTGACCGAGAATAAGTTTCAGATGTGTTATCATTATTCTATCAATATTAAGTATGTGGGGGCATTGAATATCATTTTAGTTAATTATAACTTTAATGCAAAATAATGATAGGAAAATATTGAAAAAACATTAAAGAAATGAAATGTCAACTACTTTATTCTAAGTTATCTAATATTGCTACTAGATTCAAAACTAATTATCAAATTTGTCAATTATACCTAACTATGTATGAAATGCTTTTCTCACTCTTTTTATCACAAAATACTTATAGTTTTTCCCGATAAGCTATAAAATAGGAACTAACCTAACTATGTTACATTTCTATATTTGTTATATTCCAATTGGTTAAAAAAACCTCTTTTCTGGTATTTTACATGGCTTACTATTTAATCTTGCTTTGTGGCTATTATGAAGTGAATGTACTAAAAGTAGTATAATCTCGTAATCGTAAGGTTATGCTATGTTATGTTATATTACTTTAAAGTGCATAAACACTGATAAAAACTATGTTTTAACTGAGTATAATCGACTAATTAATAGCGATATTTTGTATAAAACTACGATTCAATTATAAAACTAATGGTTATCAGAAAATAAAAAAAACTTTTTAATTATTTTTATTTAGACACAATTTGTTTCGTCAATTGTTTAATTTATTTTGGGGTTTTTTTCTGGGATATTCTAAGTTACGTGTAATGACGATAAAGTTATGCTTCATTATATAATCACTTTATGGTTCTATTGACGTATTTTCCACATTACCTTCACTAATTTCATTAACCGCTATTCTATGACTAAAATTTGTATTGGATATTTATAGTTAAAAACTAATTAATAATTAATGGGTAATGTTCTATTTGCAAAAAATATAATAAATAAATCCAATAAAAATTGTTTTCAAAAGTTTAAATTAAAAACATTATCAATGACTTGGCACTGACTTACCATTTTTACTTCTAACCAAACAATAATATAAAATCACTTTTTATTTACGTTTCCACACAATAAGTAAAATAAATTATAAATATTTATGCGATACAAATATAATTGTGCACTCACGTGTTTTAACCACTTTCGGTATGTCATTAGAGTCGGGATATGCGCGAGCGCTGGCGAGGAGCGCGATCGCGGCGAACACAATCAATCCGTTGGCGTACATTGTCGTGTTTCGATGCGCTAGCGCCGGCCGCCTCACTTTATATCAATGCATGCCACATTAGGGTAGAGGAGTACGTCATCTAATTATTATCTGAACACAGCGATGGCGACGCCACCGCCGCCGCCGCGCGCTACGCTGCAGCCTGCGACACAAGCTCTTCTCTTCTTGTTTGAGATTGTTGGTTACTTTAAGTATATTATTATAATTTTTGAAGATAAAAAATATAAAGTATGAAATTAAGTTAAAGTTTTGGACCGATGATTATTAAAAATTCGTATACTTTTGGCTTTTATAAATGATTCGATATTGTCTTTATGCCCTAGGATCTTCCTCGTTTTTGGAAACCTTAAGGTAAAATTGACCAACTTATTCGTAACACCATAAGTAAATTCCTTATGTTCTAAGACAAACATTCTTCAGAATTTACTTCTAAATTGTCTAAATATAGTTTTAGTTGTAAATTACTTGTATATTGTTTTCCCATCTTCTAAAGGCAAAATAAAAAAACAATCGTTGATATATTATATTATGTAGGTATATGTGACAAATTTTGGTCTATAAAATGGCGGGAGAGCTGCTTGGCCATTGGGACAATTCGTCAGGGAAACTCTAACCGTTAGCCTCTAGGTCAGTTCTGGAGTGGCTTTATGAATGTAGAATTCTCAGCGTGTACAGGCCTTCAACAACTAGGACTGATGATGTGGTGATGATTGTGGGCAGCCGATGCATATGGGTAGCTCAGGGTCGAATACTGTGGATATCTATGTCTAGTAGTGGATTACACCAACCTGCTTTTAGAAATCCTAATTATGAAGTAGGAAGTAGTAGGTAGTCGAATTTAGTGTAATTTTATCTTCGCAGTGTTGACCTTCATCAGCCTATTTACTTATTTATTTTTATTTAGAGATTTTATTTAGATTTATATTTAGAGACATATCAAGTTATTCTACTTATATATTATTTTAATATGAAAACTAACATCTTAGTCCCTATGCTACCTACTTAACCCGGAACTATTCAGGTAATCACCAGAAGCATTTTGTATATCAGTTCAGGTATTTAAACAACCCGTATCTACAAAATCGTGGAAACAAAGAAACATCGTGTCGGTTATAAGGGACTGATGACGTCAATGAATTGACGAAAATCTTCGCCTTGGCAATGCAGTTTGTAGGATGACATGCGGGTAGTACATATGTAGTATCGATGCTCATTATGCAGCGAAACAGTGGGCATTCATTTTACATATTATGAAATCACTTATACGGACGTACATTTATATATGTATATATAATATATGTCCTCGTATGTAAGTGTGTATACGTTATTGCCCTACGGGGTATATAAACATGTTGGTATTATCTTTATAATGCGTCGCGTCGAGGCTTTGAGGGTCACAATAAAAACAAGGTGTATTTATAGATGTCTGATGCATTGTCTCTACGTGTTACTGCGCAAGTATTTCCAAGGGGTGTAGTTATTTGAATATATTGATCTGATAGTACAAAAGATTGCAACGTGCGTCAACAGAAAAAAGAGCCATAGTGATAGCTATTTTAATTCGCTAAGAACGTCATAGAAGAGATTTGATGAGTGAGAACTTAATGTAATCGGGTTTTTTCGGCTGCATTTTTTGTGGAATTAAGGTATGTACTTCGCGGGGACATCCAGATTTAAATACAATACTACGCAATGCCTCACCTTTCAAACGTAAAAGGGTAAATCTGCTTAATCATTTGTGAACACGGTTGGTACGGGACAGTAAAAAATTGCAGCATAATATGAGAATAACAAAAAATGTTGCATTATGATGTCAGCCTCGCAGAAGGGGTTTTCCGACGCTGTGTCAGTACATTGTCATAATAATTTACTATATATTATTATTACCCGTTTTACCAATCACATTTACTTATATTGAAACAAAATATGGTTTTTCTAAATCTACTTTTAAATAGGTTAAAGTATGAAAATGCCGTTTTATTGTAATAGGTTCTTCGAATGGACATAGAACCTTCATGGTTTGCGATTTTTGAGTGAAACTTTCTTCACATGGTACCTATAAGGTTCTTTTAAATGTGCAGCATTCGATTATCGACTAACAGTTGTTTTTTTATTCAGCTTAGACAAGAAATATGGATACTTCTAAAATTCGAGTGATTTTTTTTTATACGAGTTCCGACGCGGACCTAACGCGGCAGAAACAGCTCGCAATATCAATGTTACGTTTGGAGAGGGCACTGCTAATGAACGCACCGTGCGATTTTGGTTTAAAAGCTTTCGTGATGGAAACTTTGATTTGAAGAACGAACCACGTGGAAGACCACCCACACAGGTGAATAACAATGAATTGAAAGAGATGGTGGAATCCGATCCGAGCCAAACTACCCAGGAATTAGCGTCATGGTTTAACGTTACCTTACCAACAATATTGACTCATTTGCGTCAAATCAATGAAATATGAAAAATTGGTGCCTCATGATTTGACTGATCTGCAGAAAGAAACGCGTGTTGAAACTTGTGTTGCCTTGTTGAATCGATACAGAAATGAAGGAATATTGGATCGAATTGTGACATGTCATGAGAAGTGGATTCTTTACGATAATCGTAAGCGAAAAATGCAATGGCAACAGTGTCCTAAAGCAAAGCTTACCAATAAAAAGGTAATGGTAACTGTTTGGTGGTCTCAGCATGGTGTTATTCACTATAGCTTTCTCCGATCTGGTCAAGCAATAACGGCAGATGTCTACTGTGACGAACTCCGAACAATGATCGCAAAACTAGCAGTAAAACAGCCTTGACTTATGGATCGATTTTCACCATTATTGCTCCATGATAACGCGAGACCTCATACCGCACGAGAAACCGTTTTAACGCTACAGGAACTGCAATTAGATAACCATTCGTCACCCTCCTCGTATTCGCCAGACCTTGCTCCAACGGACTATATTTTTTTTCGTGATTTGGACAATTTTCTACGTGATAAAAAGTTTTCTTCTCAGGAGGCAGTACAAAATGCTTTAACACAGTTTGTTGAATCTAGATCACCAGAGTTCTTCTTTAATAATGGTAATTATTTTGATTAAATAAATATGTTTACATTAAAAAAAAACATTTTTTTTGTACAAATCGGCAATTTCATACTTTAACCCCTAATTTAATATAATATGTTTTGTCTCAAATTTAATTCCAATTGCTATATTTTTTTACAATTTTACATTTCCTATTGCTATTGCCTAATAGTCCTTGGTCGTTATGTTTTCCTTATTGATTTTTGTGAAGTGTTTTACTATAACCGTTTTTATACTTGTCGGAAAAACCACAGAATTCATAAAAGTAAGATATTGCAGTAATGTCCTTCCTATCGAATTTTGTTCACGGCGCGGGTTATCTCGACGGAGTCTAGCTATCTGCGACTTCTGCGAGGGAGATATTATATTTATTTATTTAATTGTGTGTATAATGACACTAGAATATAACTTATAAAATGCCATATCAAAATGTTTGATAAAATTACACTGCATAAGACATTGTGTTGCAAATACTTTTGATAATCTATATCTATAAAGTGTGTGTATAAAGTCTAGTCTAGTAAACGTATCTTATGTTTACAGGAACAAATGTGATTCATATGTTCTTAGCATGATTTATTGAAGTAAATTTACAATATCTTATTAGGATATTTGTGGTAGTAATATTTTGTCTTTGCATCATACTTTTATTGTTTAATATTCCAATATTAGGAATTTGGAAAGATTTGATATGTTTGTTTCAATTAAAACAATTAAGCTATTACATTCCGATAACTTATCGCACTAATTATTATAACTATAATATAACTGTTCTAGTAATTAACTAATTATTGTAGAATAGCTTTTATTCAATCGCGTTGTACATTAGTTGTTACGTACGATATGTACCTAATGACGCTGCGACATTGTCATCAAACAAAATAATTTGTTTGTCACGAATACGTGCGCGGTGTCTAAGATAACCACCTCACCAATAACATTGCGATGTTATGTTGTATTACATTGATGGTTCGTCATGTGTCTCATGTAGTCACTCCGATACTTACACAGTACCTACAAATGGTTGTGTGATACGCAGATGTTTGTGCTGAGTTTAGGTGATACGATTTGTGCTCGAAGTATTAGTATAAGAAGTAAAAGATTCAATAGGGATTTTAGTTTACTGGCTTCATCATCATCAGCCTATCGCAGTCCACAGCTGTACATAAGCCAATGCATGCCCATAGCACTACCTACGACTTGTCACATTCAGCGGCTTCCAGACACTTTGCAAAGAGGAAGAACCGCCGGCTGATTCTCTAAGAAACAGCAATCTATTGCGTCAAAAAGGCTCGGTTTTTGCTCTTACGGAATACCGACTTTCAATCTGACAGCCAGATTTTGCTCGGTTTTTGCGGTGGCTCGTTTTTTGCTCTTACCCCTGCCGGTATAGAATTAAACTTAAGTTGCAATTATGGTTCCCAACTTATTTTAATGTAGCCGAGTTGGCATCTCACTAAAATGTATTAAAAAGCTTTTTTATTACTTAGGTATAAATAGGTGCTTCATTTCATCATCTCAACCCATAAACGTCCCACTGCTAGGCACGAGTCTCCTATATATATTTGGAGGGATACTAGCCTACTACACCACGCTGGCCAGCTGCTTAGTTTGCTTTGCCTTAAATATTATTATTTTGATCGAAAAATAAAGACCATGGAGGATTTGTGCGTTAACTTTGACTAGCGCCACCAACACAGCTAGTTGGCATAGCTACGAGTATACACCATTCACATTTTTGTGTTTTGATGCGCTTGCACAGACAATTAATTTTACGAGTGTAACATGAGGGTAAATTATGACGTCATCTTATTTACATATTATCAGAGCACGGTGACTTCACATGTGAACTATTAGAGCTGAGCTAGAGTATAAATGTATAAGCCTAGTTGCAGACCTTCCTCAGATCACAGTAACTGTGAATCTTTTCTCAAGTTTCCCTCAAATTTAGCGATAACTTTTCTTCTGTAATCGTAAAAGCGTCTATCATCTATTCATTTCAGCCATAAGACGTCCACTGCTGGACATAGGCCTCTCCCAAGATTTTCCACATCATTCGGAAAAGCGTCTTATTGTTAGACAATAGATATATAATAATATCATCTTTTACAAATTATTTACACACACTAAAGTATACATAAAAAGGGCACGGTATCTTCCTCTACAACTATATTTATGATAAAATTCCTCCTCAAGGTTATCAACTTTAATTTAGGTTGCAGAATATAATAATATAACAACATGTTGACAATCCCACTCAACATTTTATACGGCAACAGCATTTTGCAACACACAGACTAGACTTTAAAATCTTCAAACAATATTGAATAGGTAGGAATTAAAACTAAACAAGATACATAATACACAGAAGCGTGTGTATTATGTATCTTGTTTAGTTTTAATTCCATTATATAAGTTATCACTACTTATGTTTGTCGGATTAAGACACTCAATTGACTAAACGGAAGCGCAAGTGTCATCTGGCAGCACTTGAACGGCTGTGCGAACAACACACCTAAGCTGACAGAGAGGACACAAGCAGGACTAAGTTAAGTTTAGGTTAGTCTAAATATGAATAAGACAAAAAATATATATATGTATATTTATTTATTAAAAACACAAAATAATATGTACTTACTTAAAATTATTTTAAAATAACACCTAAATAAAATAAACAAACGTAAAATTCATCATTGAAATCTATGTGTTTGTACTTATGTGTCCATGTGTAAACATAGTTTGTTAATTGTAAATCTTCATACTACTTTGTTACTTTAACTTGCATACTAAAATCTGTTCATAAGCTGAATTGTTAGATATTAAGCTATTAAGGGAAACCTGTTATTGGCCATACATAATTGTACAAAACTATAATGTTTAAACGAACTGTTTCGCAGTTGGTTTTCTTAATAAATAAATAAAATTCCATCGAAAAGTGAAAACTAAAATTAAAAGTAGGAAGTTACAATGAGCATTGCCGCTGATAACTGCCAATTGCTCAATTGCTTAAATATTGGTTACTTGCCGGATCCATTCGCGCACGCTAGACACACGGGAGAAGACCACGAGGGTTCCTGGTAAACAGGCCCGAGCATCTTTCTCCGCCCAGGATACGATGCCGACTAACCGGCCGTTCTTGTCGACTAGACCACTGCCGCTATCACCCTATAAATTATCAATATTATACTATTTTGACGTAGAATTGTATAAAATAAAAAAAGTACATTATAAGGGTACTAAGTACTATTACGTTATAGCAATAATACAATGTAAATTTAGGCCGAATTAATGAGTGATTGAGTGATGTGTTCGTTTTATAACTTCTCCTCTAATATAAATCTAATATACCGGTGAGACGGGTGCTCAGTTCAGATATCTTTGCATAGTATAAATAATATGTTACTGTGTCTATTATACTAAGTATATTAGTTTATATAATTTTAGTTACATCTACGTGGTCACAATTATTGTTGTATCCATTCATATAAAAGTGGAGACCTTTAATTGGCTTTATGTTGCAATTTAGTTAATATTATTATTGTTGTTATTTGCTGTTGGTCTTCCAAATAATAAATAAATAAATATAATTCGTCAATTTCTTACAATGATATGCAGCGATAACCTGATGTCGGTCCTGACATCCAATATACTTTTACAACTGCAAGTATCTATATAAAGGGTTAGTTTTAATATATAATTTATTAAACCAAAATGTAACATACATTGCAAGCAGAGTCATAACGTCCTTTGGCACAGAGCATATCCTCAGGGTTAAACTGCTCCAGCGTCTTGCAGACGTCGTCAGACTGCACCGCTAGATCCATTTCATGCATCTCGCTACGGATGTAACCCTAAAACATAATAATAATATTGACTGTCAACACTCTTTATAGAGTAGACCTGTGCCCAGTACTGCCCTGTACTGGGACATATATGGCATATATTACTATTAAGACGAAGTCATATATATGGTTACTTGCCTTTTGCTATCTCAAATTTATAATTAAGTTTATTATTATTTATTAAATATTATACGTTATCGTAGTTAGCGGGTCAATGCCGTGGGTTACTGATATCTAATAAATCGAGCTCCCAAATCGCCAATATTGTACAAACCTGCCCCTCTAGACAAGTGGCATATGCGATAGTCGAATCGAAAAGTCAAAAAAGCAAATGTATGGGATTTGACGCAAGTTTACGACATTATATCGTAGACTTACGTCAAATCCCATACATTTGTTTTTTTGACTTTTCGATTCGACTATCGCATATGCCACTTGTCTAGAGGCTCTGGAAATTAATAGCTTACAATTTAAATATCATCAACAGTAGTATCTCTGTGTATTTCCTACGAAGCACTTGTGAAAGGAATGAAGACGACTAACCCCTAAGTGACTAGCGCCGTAACCAGCATAAGATACGTTGAGTCCAACAGGTAGAGAAGGCTGGTCATCCAACTTAGCTGCCACCATGGTCTTGTCGTCCAGAGGCAAGGGCTCACTCAGCTCAACCAAAAGAAAGTCCCATCGCGCTGCGACCTGTAACGAGTTATGATAACAGCAAAATAGCCTCACTTAAAAGATTTTTTAGCAAAATCTGTTTCATTTTACAATACAAATTAAATATGTTGTTCTTTACAATATTTCGATAATATATTTGTCTCCGAAATACACATATAGACTGTTATTAAAAACATATATAAAAATAATGCCAATCACCACAATATTTTGTTAATTTATTGAATTCAATTGGTAATAATATAACAGATATTAGTTGATTACAACATGTTTAAAAATATTGCCGTTTTATATTTTCAATTATGCCACTACTTATTTAGTAAATATTTTTTGAAATATTGTAATCAATTTCAGCGGTGCGCCGCCGCTGGCCATTTTGTTCGTATTATTGGCTTCTCTTTCATTCCTTGGTAGATAGACAGGGATCAAATTACTATTTAATTCTCAAGTTCGTGTGCAAATATCAGCGTCTTAAGCGGTGCCAGTTTAGAATTACTAAACAAACTATAAGAAAAAAAAGTGCCGTATGTAATTCGTGATGTTTGTTAAAGATTGAAGAAATGATTATCGACATTTTTAGAGCTATTATTCCTTATTTAACATGATCATAGATCCAACATTTATTATACCTGTGTTATATTGAAGTCATTAACGTTTAACCAGTAGGGTCCGACGCTGAACAGCGGGTGGACGACTTCTCTCTTCGAAGAGCGCAATACTGCTTTCCAATCACCCATAAAGCCAGTGCCGGCAAGTACGCGCCGACGTCCCTTCTCTAGCGTGCTGAAATTAGATAAATTATACAGTAATGTTAGAATGTACTCTCGCCTCCTTCCTCGTGTATGTTCTACTGCCGCCTGTACAATGGGCTGTGTTCTGAGGAATTGGTCGATATGATGCGGCCACGTTTTAACAATGCACCTTTCGCCACCGACATGGAGTTCATCCTCACACCCTAGCACCTTTTTTTGAATTTCTTACCACGTACGATTAGGTTGTGGAGTGAGCTCCCTGCCAAAGCTTTCCCGCGAGATTATAGCATGGGGTTCTTCAAGAAAGCAGTGATAAGGTTTATAAAGGAAATTTGAAAAGGAAATTTCGCGCGAGAGCGTTGCCGACCCTTCAACGTTTCTAATGCTGGTTACGGAGCAAGTCACTTCAAGGTTAGTCGTCTTCATTCCTTTCATAAGTTCCTGATGTTGCAAGCGTCCATGGCTACGGTAACTGCTTACCATCAGGTGGACCGTATGCTTGTTTGCCAACTTTTAGTACCTATATTTTTTTGGGCCATGCGATTGTAATGATTACACACGGGCGCTACTTGGACTAGAAACGCCTCTAGTAGGTATGTGGTAAATATTAATGATAGGGTACCGTGGTATTTTGCGCGGAAATTGGAGATTGATACGTGACACCAACTCACCACTATCAAGCTTGCCGTTTGTAAGTTTATGCAGAAATGATAGATTCTACATAATACGTCGATCACGCAGAGAGTATATGTCGAAATATAAAAACAGTTGGTCACTAAGGTTTTGTGAGCTTCTTGAACAGTATTGTGTCTTTTAAGTTGCAGGCAAGGACATCGTTTTCGTTCATTACAGAGTGGCAGTGCCCAATGATGCATCCGACGAGCATACGTCAAGTCTAGTAAGCAGTTATAAACTGCTTACTAGACTTGACGTACGCTTGTTTGTCATCTCAGTAGGTACACTAGGTACTTAGTAAGTCTTACTGATATAAAAAAATATATTTATCTCACGTGTCTCAGATATTTGGCTAATGAACAAGTACTTTGTTCAAGTTTCAAAAGTCTTACCAGTGTGCCGCGGTAAGGACCCAGCTGGGACTGATGATGGTCCCTCCACAGGTACCTCCGTAGAGTACGGCATGAGGAAACCGTTCGTTAATGGGCCTCAAGTCTATCTTCAGTTCTACTGTTTTGCTAGGCTCGTCCGCTAGAAATCAATCTTTTTATGATGTCTTCGATATTTTGATGTAAGTATAATGTCTTTTTCGGTAACCAAATAGGTAAGTAGTATAATAAATTGATAAATTTGCCGATCAAAATTGAAAGGATTTTGCTATTTTTATATACTTAAAAAATATAATTTAAATAAGCTTTCAATTAAAACTAATTTGAAGGCTTAATAAGCTTTCAAATTAGTTTTGATTGAAAAATTAAATAAAAACTGAACTTATTCGTACCTACCTACTATAAAAATATACAATTCTACCACTATGGTATTTAATAATAATTTAATTTAAAAATAATTAAAAATAAACTTACATGTTTTCCTTGTAAAGTTCTGTATGTCGTTAGCGGCGGCGATACGCGCGCGTGCGCCGGTGACGAACCCTACCACCACCGCGGCGAACACATACGAGTACAACCAGTTGGCGTTCATTGTCGTGTATTGATGCGCCACTGCGCGCCGTCTATCACTCTATATACCTAACATTATGTATATATTTTACTTGAGGGTAAACGACAGCGTAATACAATTTATTATATCTGACCCGGGAGACTATGATACGACGTGATCGATAAAGTGACATCATCGCGGGCTTACCCACTGTTTTTATATCAACCGAGTTTGTAAAACAACTGTTTTTAGGTCATTCGCCAATACTTCTAGGAAGATATGATGCGTCAAAAATATTAGTCGTAGTGGGCAAGTAAGTGCCTTATCTATGAAATATAGCAAATTTGACGTAGAGGAAAGTTTATTCATATAAAGTAAAATTTCTACGTTTATTGATTTGAGTGCGTCACTTGAGCGAACCAAAAAGCATTTGCATATAAAATATAACATCCTGTTCTTTTTAGGGCCAATAAACAGGACCAGTGAGTGACTCCAATGACTACAGTAGATAGTGTGATCCACAATCCTAAATATCTAAAGAAAGTTCGTCGTAGTGAAGTACCTATGTATTCACAAGCTCTGTAATTTGAATGGCATTGTGTTAGTGCTATCCTCTCTTACTGGGACATTGACATTACCTGTGTATCTACCTTAGATGACAATCCAGTAGTGATTGGGCATCTAAACTTTGTAGTATTTTTCAAGCACATTGAAGTTCTTATGGAGGTCGAATTTCGACCAACGGAATAAAAATATTTTTTACCCATACTTTTGGTAAAAAAATCACGCTTACCACCTGAGAGCATTTAGTTATTGGACGGAAGGGGCATCACTCGCGCTTTGCCGACCCTAAATATTTTAGTGCATAGGTTTTGTACCATTGTTAACTCTGAAAAACGTTATTTATATGACTTTGCGTAATGAAGACCAAAATGCGTTTTTAAGAAAATATTTTTCTGATGTTTACCGTTTCCTAGGGTTTTGTGACATAATGGGGATGTCACAAAATCCAAGCGTCCATAAGCTACGGTAATTGCTAACCATTAAGCGGGCCATGTGCTTGTTTGCCGCCTAGGTAGTGGTATAAAAAAGGGAAAAAAAAAATTAGGCTACAGTGACTGCTTACCATTACTGCTTACTCTACCAGTACCAATAAGTCCATCTAAAGGTTGTCTGGTTTTTTATTGTCATTTGTTTATTTTATTTGGTGTAAAATAAAGAATATTCTATTCTACCATCAGACCCTCTAGACAAGTGGCAGAAATAGAAGTCGAATCGAAAAGTCTAAAAAGCAACTGTATGGGATTTGACGTAAGTTTACGACTTTATATCGTAGACTTACGTCAAATCCCATGCATTTGTTTTTTTGACTTTTCGATTCGACTACCGTTTATGCCAATTTTCTAGAGGGTCAGGACGACGACGAGGACCAAACATCTCAAGGCGGCTCAGGCACTTACTACCTGTTTGGTATTGAGTTGGGGGACATTGCTCAATTCTGAGCAGAATGTTGAATAAAATGGCAGATGAATTCAAATAAACTTTAATAGTCTTTTCAACGTCTACAGCTTGAAAATTTTGATCAATAATAATCATCATTACTATAAATAATTGAAGATAAGTGCATTAACGCGTAACACTTTCACAAAAATAACATTGTAAACAATCATAATAGGTAATTATTATGTTTGTATTAAATACTGTCGTATTGCTTTGTTTATCACCTACGCACGATAACTCGTCTCAATTAATATGTCATTTTTATTATCATCCTTAAAAGTCTACAAAAATTAGGAATGTTAAACGTCTTTCGAAATGCTAATACATCTACTAAATTATCGAAAACAAAAACACCACTAGAATTTATCACTCAACTGAACCAACCAATCACAGCCTTGTGACATTTCCAAACACTATAATACACTGTAAACGTTACGACAATGTTTACAGAACCTCTCTTTCTGGCGCACATAGGTTAGTGGTAAAAACAAAGGCGACGCGTGATTGATTCTTATAGTTCATTCTCTTCTAATAATTTAAGAGAGTTAATTAATTATTGCTAATATTATTATCGTCATAAAACATTAAATAATAGTGATGAGTGGTTTGATGTAAAACCTCGCACTTAGAGTACCCGCCACTATAGTGCGGCCGCAGCCTTATGTTAAAGCAACCTTTAGTAGCGGGCACTCTTTGCACGTATACATATTTAACTTATAATTGTACTATGAACTTTGAAAGCTATGTGCAATCTAAGTTACTCCGACTCTCCCATCACTGGACAATCATGTTTATTCAAATGTATACCTAATCAAATAGTACAGTTATTCCGAGGCAACATCTTGACTAGCCTATATAACTAGGTATTATACATATATTTTAAAACGTGACTCCAGTAATACACTATCCCTTGTAAATAATTGATATTTAGGCAAGTAAACAGTTACAAATAATATACTTAATATTAATATCTCAAATATTCAACAAACTAATTTGGTCGCTAAGACAAAATAACATTTGTACAATCAATTCATTTCCAAATACAATAGGTTAAATTAAGTCTTCGTTTATTCTTTGGATGTACCCACTTTTACAGAAAAATAATCTATGTGATGTTGTAAATATGTGCCTAGTTGAAATATCTTATTCCAAAAATATAAATCAAAATGCTGAGTATGTTATGTAGATAAACGAGGCGGGGAACGTGGCGCCATGCCGCCATCCTTGCGCCATGGAACTGGCGATACACAGCGGGCGTATCTCTGGGACAACCGCTAGTAAAAAACCTCAAGTACACTTCGTTTTGTCTAAAACACTACTTCATTTAATAAATAATTAATTAAACAATTGAGCTTTGACAAAAGTAGAACATTAAAGCCATCAAAAAGATGCGTTAAAATCTTCAACAATTCACTGTGCAACATTTAATGCAATCGTTTCTTGATTAACATTGACTACTCTTGTCAAATTTCGTAACAATTGTTGTCTATTTATTGCTCGTAAACTACCTAACTACTGACGCTATGTTAAAATCTATTTTGTCAAGTAAACTATCAAACTGACTAGAAGAAGTTGTGTACTTAGAGAAATTGTATCTCAAATTACTCGCGATGCCTTTTTATATAAGCAGCAAAGCACACGACACCGAGAATATAAAAATATATCAACGATGCCACTGTACCACAGTAGGTCACTATAACAGTGGAATGAAACAAACAACCTTAGAAATATGGCGATGAGGGAGAAGTAATATAATACTACGAATATGTATCTAATATGTACAAACAAACTGACATTTAGAAGACCTCGACCCCCAGTCCGCAAGCGGTTCGAACAGTTCAAGAGTGCCGCGAGAAGTTGGATTGCGTGTTAGTATCACGCTCTAAACATCTTTTTAATGACTCCCAAAACCCATAAACACGATTGTTGTTAGTTGAATAGGCGTAACATACGCCTATTATGTTTTAATATTCACAAGTATAAACTTGATCATAAACCAACCGGATAATTTCGATAATTATTTTCAAATCGAGTCAATAAAAGCGAAGTTTATTAAAAATTTAGTGTTATTTTGAAGACCCATTCCCTTTTTTGTGGTAATGTCTATTTAACATAATTAGGTTATTTATTTTGACAAATTGCTATTGCGAGTTGATTACATACATGAATGATTTGAGCTATGAATGAAGCCAAATGTGCCCGATGCAATTGCAATAGGTTCAAGCTTTTCAACTTTATTAGATTAAACATTTTTTTATTAGATATTATTAGAATGTAGATACAGACATTGATATGTTTCACAAAAAAATTGACGAAAATGTTAAAGTAAGTATGATGCAGAGTAAGATGAAACTAGATAGTTATAAGAGAAGATGCTTCTTATAATCTCATATATATTCCAACATACCCCTTTTACTTAAAATTAATTTCATAATTTAATATAAATTGGCTAACGTTCAGGCATCTTCTTATCTAGAAGACTAACGCAAAACAATCACTCGCGATTAAAAGTTCAGGAGTAAAATTAATAGTTTTCTATCTATGTAGTGTAAATACAGGACGTGTATAATATGATACTAATCATTCAAAGCGTTGGATTTGGTCTCATGAGTGAGACATATTTGGTACTTCAGATTTCGAACAGATGACGAACAATGCGACCGCAGCTTGTCGTGGCAAGTCGAACAATTTAAATCTTTGTTTGATACACACTCCTGTGTAGGAACTGAACTCTGGGCTGCCACAAGTGGTTACTGCTCGTATTATACTGTAATTTAGAACTTGCATTTCGCACACAACGTGAAACATTACAACAGCGCGTAATGTTTTGCTTCTTTGTAGCTGTATATTTCAGTTGGTCCCACTGGGCTTAGTTTTATCAACCGCTGAATTTTTGTATTATAATTCAGATACAGATTACATTATATAAATGAGTTGCAAAGGTCTAATATCAGCTTAAGGGTTAATTTAAGTAAGATGCAGAGTAATATAATCATAGCAAATTGTTTAGTTCATATGTGATCTCTTTTATTAAGTGAGGTGTTAAGCTTTAATTGCAGCGACTAGCATTAATATTTTTATCTATGTATAACAAGTGCATACGTATGTATAGGTAACTGCTTGGAGGGACTTCAGGCGTATAACCATCAACGCGTACTGGCGTTCACGCGGGTGACGAAGAACGAGCAATACGGAGGAGGACTGAACAAAACTTCTCGAAGTTCTCTGTCCATGAGGACAACCCTAGTACAATAAGATAAGAGTTTTCCACTCACGGCAGCTCCAGCGTAACACCCTACTCTTACTCCCTTCCTGGTTTCCATCGCAAATTCAAAAACGAATGCAAATCCAACTTTATTTTAGCCTAATCTATAAAATTGTGTAATATTCCAATATAATAATTTATCTATAATTATAAGCTTACTAAGATTTGAAATGTTCGTTTCAATTAAATAAAATAACCGTTATTACATTTCGATAACTTATCGCGCTAATATTATAACCATATTAAAACTGTTCTAGTAATTAACTAATTATTGTAGAATGGCTTTTATTCCATTGTGTGGTACATTAGAAGGTACGTACGATAATGACGACTCATTAACATCTACTATTGTATAGGCCGCGATATTGTCATATATCTAACCAATCTATTTGTTTCTCACAATGTTGGTTGAAGTTGACGCGTTAAGGTCTATCCACACATATCTACATTTTACCTAAATTTACCTAAACATTTTGTATAAACTTGTTCATAGTTTTCCATGTCAAGTGCATCTGGTCCTTTCATATTTGTGTTCTGATAAGGGGCTCGGATATTTGTGGATAAATCTTTTATGATAAACACAGTTGACTGATATTACTAAAGCAAGAGATTTTATTTAAGTTTACACATACATAAAAAATATTTGGAAAACTAGTAAGAACATTATTTATTTATTGGGTAGAGGATTGTGATACAATGAGTGCTGTCAACTAGTACTGCCTTATAGATCAATAAAGAAAATTAGATAAACAGTTATACTATAATAGGTAAAAATGATAAAAACGAATAACTCTGCAAATTCCGTAAATACTTTGGTCAAATAGGTCAAATAGTAAGTCAAATAGTATAAGTAACGGTTACAATATATCACACCATCAATAAACTTTTTCAGATATATTTTGTAACTTAACAAGAATATATATAAATAAAGGTCACTATCACACAACTCTTTATAATCAATCAAGTATAGTTTGTTTGGCAAGTGTCATACATCGTATCGATATATAACCTTGTTACTAATGTTAGTAACCTGTACAAATACATCTAGATATAATTACTGCACAAACTAGTAATATATTAATCACAACACTTCTATACAAATTATTTTCCCAGTCGTCATTATCGTCATTAAGTTTGTTTAGTTGACAGCACTGACCTTGGTCAAACATTACTGCACTTAAATGTCATACAACTATAGCGTTCCTACTTTATGTCCCTATGGTTCTTCAGCCGTAATGTGAGCATCGTTACGTCCTGTAGATATGTTTGTCATACGTATGTCGAACGTATGCTAACCGGCTCACGAAGAGGCTACGATATCTACTTTTATTGACTAAGCTACAGCCACTTTCCATAAGACCAAATGGTAACTAGTGTATTACCTCTCAAGTAGGTACTTTTTACTCTTACCAACTAATCATCGCTTGATTGAGTACTACTATTTCTAATCCTAAGGTGTTTTTTTTTTGACAGAATTAGCCATATTGGAAAATTAACACATTCTCCCAAATACATCGTTTCTGTACATACTCTTATAGCATCAGACACTTGTTAACGTCGGACATAAGTTCGATCTTAAGGTAAAAGTTCGGAAGACCGTTTTTCAACAAAGACCATCGTGATCTTGAGTTTATGCCTTTGACATTCATGACTCAACCCAAGTTCACTTCACGTAATCACAATACTTGATTTCATCGTCTTACTTACTTGAGTCGTTTAAGAACTATTTACTAACATTAAACATCAAACCGGGAACTCATTTAACAAAAATATTTCCAATATTAAATAGTTATAGTTACTTGTAATAATTATGTTGTCTTATTTTAAAGTTACATAGTCCACTCGTTTGGTCTTACGGCTCTACGCAGCTCCAAGTCGCAGTGACTTAGGAAGCTAATAGCGTGCGCAAATTGAGTAGAAGTGAGTAAAGAAGTCGAGTAGACGGAGACGATGAGCGGACGCGGCGGAGCACGCCAGGGCGCGAGCGTGACCTGCTCTGCGTCAGAGGTGGCGCAGCGGCGCTCGACAGTCTACCCGCGACATCCAGTCCAGGTCGCGAGTTGTCACCTGAAAGTGAACGAAATTTACAAAATGTGGTAGTTATTAAATAGACATTTTAAAATATTTGGGTTCCTGGATTTCAGAGCTTCGAAAACCAGAATATTTCGGGAACAAGAACTTAGCTTGAACTTTACTTCTCATGTTTTTTTTATACATGTCTTGTGCACTAGGTTTTAAAATATTAAAATCACGAACACAAAGTACACCCAAATCCGGAACGGAATTATTTCTGGATAGCATCATTTTTGTATATCGCGAAATGAAAAATGGCGAGATTACAATGCAAGTGCAGTCACATTTCCTTTTCGTTTCTCGATGAATAACAAGCATAACATAATTAATGACAACAACAGCAGTAACACTGCAAACCTTATGATTACGTCGCGTCAACATTGCTCGGGGTAGAACAATTTTTTACTCCAATGCAAGAGTGGAAATGCAAGACTATAAAAAGGCTCTCTAAATGACAGGTATTCAGAAAGCTTTATGCTCGAAAGCGTGAATGAAACAGGCGATGTATATCGCCTGTTTAATTCTAGCAAGTTGAAGAGTATACACAACACATTTATTTCTTAAGTAGCAACACGCCCTCGCTTCGCTTAGATTTCTTGTGGATTTCGCTATTAGAATGTCCATGTATAATACATATAAACCGTCCTTCTGAATCAATCTATCTATCGCCGAAAACTGCGACCACAGATATATTATATGATTACCTCCCTAGTAAGTAAAGTAGAGTAGCGTAATAGCATGTTGAAATTTTTGTTTTTTCTTTCTAATTTACCTGGTGCATGGAGTAGACAGCTAGCACGACGAGGACGTGCATGATGTTGTGCGAGTTGAGGCAGCGGTCCACCGTGCCAGGGAACCACTTCTCAGGAATATGCATCGCGCCAATCACGCCGCCAATTAGAGACACTGCGTCCTGGAAAATGGAGATGATATGCGATCATTATTATCATAAGAGTGTTTTCTCGAAGAGTATTATTATTATTTATCCCATCTAACTAATTCAACCTGGCAGGCGATGTAATGTCCAGAGATTTTACTAAGAATAAGGAATATTAAAAGTCATTTATCAAAATATTAAAACCATATTAAAGATTTGTTAAAATAAAGCACGTAAATAAATGCTAGGAAACAGATAATATGTTATTATGAAAAGAACAACATATTTCTGGGATTTTTTTGTTATTATTATAAAAAACTAAAACCGACATCATGTAGCTACAATAAAACAATCACATGCACGGTCACGGGCTTAATTTAATGATGTGTGGTGTGACTGTTTTAGTTCTATCATTTTCCTTAATCATTTGTTTATTGTTATTTATATTCAGAACACGTTTCTTAAGTTATTAATACAGTATGTATGTACCCATAAACGCAATATTCTTCGGTTTCTTACTCATCAAAGTTGTATGTAATAGTGTATGTTTTCGTGTAATTAATGTATTTATTAGGTATGAAGGAGATGAAATAGAGGATTTGAGAAAACAATGAGAAAATATATTTACAATCACAAAAAGTAGTAAATTAGATTATCTTTTTTGAATGATATAGCCACTGGAAAGAAATTGACTGTATGTGTGGTCTAGTGGTGAAGGTGGTCACCTCGCCTAGAGCACAGCGCCAATGTAGTGGGTTCGATTTTCACATGGGACAATACTTTGAATGTGTGTGTGACCTATAATGTTTTGCACCATATCTGGGTGTGGGTACTTTGTGTACATGTTTTTTGTAAAACGTGCCCCGTGTGTAAAACAAACAAAAAATATCTACTTAACTTATTTTTAAATGTATTTGCATACATAGACTTGCGAAACGTATCGGGTGTCTGAATATATAATATTTGTTATTATAGATAATGTTTGTTAGAATTAACTGGGTCTGTCGCTCTGATCCTGACTGGGTTTGATTCGAGGTTTAAGAATAACTTTATTTCTCATAAAGAATTGCATAAAAAACTCACTTACTGAGAAACATAATTCACTTAAAATTAACATTTAGAGCGCACAGAGTACGTCTAACTAACTAACAAACAAAACAAAGTAACAAAAATGTGGGTAAACTAAAAATATCTGATTCGACTCCTATACGGGACAAAACTTTGTATGATCTCCATATTATATATTTGTTCCGAGTCTGTGAGTGTAATTTGTGTCCGTGAATTGTCGCGACACAGGGTTTGTTACCTAGTGCTAGAATTGTCTTAAAATAATGTATTATTGAGATTTACTTGCACCTCCTCCTTCTTGTTCTGGGCTAGTCTTGTTGCACATTGCTTTAAATTTTAATATTTAAGTATATTGGAGCTAGTACCAAGTTACGTACAATATAGGCCGTTAATTGTATAGGTTTATTCTTTTAGCCGAAGCCATAGCGAGTCACGGTCTCATTTATATTTCTATATAACTATATGCATAATCGCTTTACGCACTTCTATCCAATTATATAGGTACCAGTCTGCCGTCAACATTGCTTTGTATATAATATATTTAATGTTGCGGTGTTTTTATTTCTGTTTTTAATGAATAAACTCAAAAACTACTGAATCGATTTTAATAATTTTTTACTTAGGCTGTTTTTTACTTAAAAAAGACTACGTAAGTTAACCTAAACTACCCGAGGGAAGCCGGGTCCTTTTTATATTGTTTATTTTGTAAAATATATGTACAGAGGCTTAACATATTATGATTATGATGGTATATCACTATGCCTCGCGGCATGCTAAAAAATAAAATAAAATATCATACATTACTAAATGTCAATGTTATTCAATTAAAATCAATTAGATAGGTCCACATTAATTAAAAAAATACAATTCAGATCAAACAAACGACACAAAATAATTAACATATAACAATCATATCGCACCCCCCGCAGAATAAAGTCGTAAGCGCGGTTACCACCTTTTTAATGTTTTTGCATTTTCGTGATCTATAAGGTCAAATACATCTCTCAGATTTTTTTCAGATTTTTTTAAATAATATTAATAATAATATTAACATAAATTCTTTATTCCTCGGATGAAAAAAATACGTTCCTCCGTCGAACAAAATCGTAATAAACATTTACACTTTGGAAAAGTATGTTAAAAGCATGTAATACGACATGGCGGCTGTATACATCGAAATAAAATGAACCGTGTTAACTTGTAAGACGCGTTTACCACTTTATTCGCGGGAAGAAATTAACGTAGGTTTTCGTTATAATCTAGTCTTTTAATTCACACCATAACTACAAATTGAAAAGAATTTTGCACAAAGTAGGCGCATAAGGAAATTCACAATTATCATAGTAGTAGGGGAGGCCACGATGCTAAATGGGGATTTACTTGAGCGTCGTAGAGACCTATTGAGTTGCGAAACTTAGATGATAAAAAGAAAAAAATGTTATTTAATGTATCGTTTTCATCGGTGGGGAAAGCAGCTATAGATTTTCAAATATGTAAAAAAAAACGGTTGCATGGACATACTCGAGCGCGTCAGATATTGATAGCATCCATGTCCTACGTATTTTTAATAATGCATGTATGTTAATCTGATCGTTTGCATGATGGGGATGTTTGCGCCCAAAGGTGGCAGCAGTACTCCATGTGGGGCCGGACTTGCGCTTTGTAGAGCAGTCTTTGGCCCGCGGTGAAGTACCACTTTGCCCTGTTGAGCACACGTAGCTTTCTAGATGCCAGCTTAGCCTTGTCTTCCAAGTGATGTCGGTACTGTACGTCGCTGGAGATGTCGACGCCGAGGACGACGGCTGTGTCTTAGAATCGTGGAGCCATAGTGAATGGGGCTTTCTTAGCGGTGAACGCGCAAACTTGTGGCTTACTAGGGTTAATTGGACTAAATTTAGTCGTCCCCAATCAGAGACTCTGGAAAGAGTGCTACTAATTTCAGACACAAATGCTGTCATCAAGTTCCTTACCAAGCCTAAACCATTTTAGAAGAGATGTCTTCTATTTACGGGAAATCATGCCCTGGTAAAACCATGATTTAAAAGTGGCACAACCCCTTCAAGCTCGGCAGAGATTCACTAGAAGACGACCTCAGTGCAGGGCGGCCTATTGAAGCGATCACAGTCGTGTACACGACAATCTTCGCATGTCAAAAGTGTGCGCAAGGTGGGTACCGTGAATGCTCACGCCACATCAGAAGCAGCGACGAGTGGCGTGTTGTCAAGAGTTTTTGGACCTCTGTGCTGAGAACAAAGAAACCATTTTGGCCCGGATTGTGACTGGGGACAAATCTTGGGTTTACCATTATGAGCCTGAGTCGAAACAAGAGTTCATGCAGTGGCACAAAAAGGGTACACCACCTCCTAAGAAATTGCCGATTGTGACACATTGTCCCAATCGGCTGTAAAGCTCATGGCGACGATTTTCTGGGATACAGAATGAATTTTGTTGATAGATTATAAGGGAAAGGGTGTCAATATAACCGGAGAGTACTACGCTGCACTTTACGAGGCGGAGCAAATTGACCAAAAGGGTGCTGCTTTTACACGACAACGCACCCGTTCACAAGGCGCAAGTTGTGATGGCTGCCATACAAAAAGTGGGCTCTAAAATGTTGGAATATCCTCCATACAGTCATGTAATGGCAACAGAAACCAGAGTGGGGACGGAGTTAGAGAGTAATAGATAGAGAAAAAGTGAGAGAGGAATAGAAGGGAATATGGGCATGAGGCATCACAAAGCTTCATCGACTTTTTGTTACTTCGGCTTGTGGGAATCGTCATATTTTTTGACTTTCTTGAATTATTTCCTTCAAAATAAAAATAAAATGCAGCCACGCTCGAGAATGACGAGATGACGTTTTTTTTTACAACTTTGCAGCCCTCCCCTTTCTTTACGTCACTCGCAAATTGTCAGATTAGTGGAATATACACTTTTTAGCATGTAATTAACCCTACCTTAATCTGATGCACTCGAGAATAAATGACGATTTTTTTTACTAATCTGATCCTTTAGCCTTGACGCCATATGGTGCTCATATTTGGTGGAGGTACGTAACCAGGTACAAGGTATCCCCCTGTATATTAATCTGCCGTATTTTAGTAAATCCCGAAATCCCTTCATGGGCTCCCCTGCTATAGCTACATTGTTACTCTTGTAGAAAATGAGGAGCCATAAACCATAACGCACAAAGTCTGCTTTATTTTTAATCGAAAGAAAGCCGTCATAATACATTACTGAATGTTATTAACGAGCATCTTTTGCCGAATAAAGTGACTGTTGATTATTACGCTAATTGCGAGGACAACTTTTTGCCACGAATACAGTGGTAATAGATGATTACCAACAAGGTAATCATTTCAATTTATGGTATTATACGTTTTCCTTAATATTTAAGAGAATCTTATTAATATTTATTTTGTTTTAAAGTAATTTCAACAGAAAAAAAATTAGCTTTCATTTGACATCTCAACCATTTTGATAGAACGTATAGTTGTTAAATTATTCACTAAAAACGGTTTTTTAATTTTCCTGAAAAGTTGATATTTTCATCTTACGCCTTTATTCGGTGGGGGGTGCGATATTATGATTGTTATAATAATATGTAAATAATTTTGTGTTTTTAACCCATTCATTTAATTATAGAAATGTACCTTTGAGGACCTGACGCTACTATATATGATATACTTATTGGGAATAGTGGCACGTTCGATAGGTTTTCATCACGGTAAAAAATAGCGTTGTTGTTACGTCATAGTCATAAATACAGCAGTAAGAAAGAAAATCTAGAGCCCGCAGTATCTGCGACAAGCGTGCACATTAGTGCTAACTTACATAACTGTAAGGAAAACTAGCTTTCGCCCGCGACTTTGTCCACGTTGAATTTTCTTTTCCGTACAAATTGCACAATGATGTTAAGTAAATCGTTAAGTACTAAATGTAATTATTTTAGTCTTATACTAACTTAAGTTATACGTACTCTTGCCATAAATATTGTTACAAGGAAAATTCATTTTTTTCTATTGCATAAAATATTTATTACTGTAATGTTTGTTAGTTTATACTTTAATATAATAACTTTAAAATTGTATGAAGCTTATTCAAAATATACAGTCCTTTTAACGTAGAGTTATCAATAGAAACAAGCACTCTCTCCATGGAAAAAATCTTCACTGCCAATCTTATGGATTTTTTTAGGGACTACTCTAAACATAGATTTATATGTTTCACTAGATAAGCAATAACCGCGAAAACACGCTACCACCTAACACATGCCCCGGGGCATGTGTCTGACTGTCTTTTGTTTTGTCATGAGCATGGCGTTCGAATGGCGCGAAACAAGAAAATGAGTAAATGTATGGTGAAATTTTGCGATTTCGAAACGCACGTTTCGCAAAAGTGTAACAAGGCAAACGAAATTACTTTTCACATGTGAGATAATTGTGTTTCCAATTAATTATTATATAAAAAAACTAATTAAAAATATTGGCGGCTGGCTAACACATAGTTCAGGGTTGTCAGTTAAAACCTCGTTCGGGTTCCCTGTGTTTATGGGAGATTTTTGTATTCAATGAAATTATTTCAATGAAATATATTTAAAATAGATTTGTTTCATTTTTTATTAAATTTAAAATTACTTACTTACTTCTCAACCCATAAACGTCCCACTGCTGGGCACGGGTCTCCTCCATAAATTTGGAGGGATATTAGCTTACTTATACCACGCTGGCCAGACGGGTTGGTATAGGGTTTTGTTTCGAGTTTTCCTTCTCTTGCAGTGGATATTGTCTGCCGCACTTACTCCCTTAGTCGACTCTTACGACACCCACGGGATGGAATGGGGTGGTGACATTTGTATTCTTAATCCGTCACCACACGGAAATTTAAAATTGGTAAAAAAAAAATATTTAAATAATTTTTAAAATATTTACCAATTTTTAAATCAATTAAATCAAATATTAAATAAGGAAATATTTAAATTTATATCGTCAAATGAAAAACAAACAAAACCAACAAGTTACAAAATAACAAAAAAGCTACTTTAACAAAATTTTCCTGCTGACCTCCATAACACGTAGGTTGAAAATTATAACATTCAATGTAATTAATCTAATTGAATTTGGTTCCAATTTCTATAATACAATTATTTCAAAAATTAAATTCCATCTGATCAAAATTTTAATTAAATCAATGAGATTAGGGATTTTTTTTATATAGTGTGCAACACCGAGCTTGTCGATGCGAGTGAAAAGCTGACTTCAATATTTTGACATAAACTGTATGGAATTGCACCTCTATATGTTTACCTCAGTGACTCTAAACGTCATGATAATTTCATGACGTTTAGAGTTACTCTCTAAAACTGACCATAAATCATAATACAGCGGATAAGATCCGGACTAGATGACGGCCAGTCTTCAGCTCTGATGAAGTCCGAAACGTTCGTTTCCAACCATGCTTGGGTGGATATAGCTTTATGACCCGGAGCTAAGTCTTGCTGAAAGGACCATTCTTGGTTATGGAACATAATGTTGTTAAGAGGTTTAACCACCTTTTCAAGAATCGTATCTGGATAGACTTGTGCTGATGTTTTGACACCTTTTTCACAAAAATATGGCTCAGACACTCCTTGATAGTTAACACCCCACCAAACCATCACTGAAGTCGGATAATCTCCACGTTGTACTCTGTTGACTAATTGGGAAGCTTCTATAGAGCTTTGAGCATAAACTCAGTCATTCTGCTTGTAAAAACATTGCTCAATAGTAAAAAAAATCTCGACAGTAAATAATTTTTTTCTATGATCTTCCTTCCTTCGTACCGCTTAAGAAGTTTTTTTGATTTTACCACCCTATTCATTTGTTATTTCATTGTATCTATCAATAGCCCGGTACATAAACATTCGACTAATACCAAACAAATGTAGAGTTTCAAATATTGCGTTTGGGTCCTTATCTACTTTGTGTAATGCAATCACAGCAATTCGGTTCTCTTTATCACCCAATACCATTTTAATATCACAATAATATTTAAAACCGTGTTTTTCATTTTCGCGCCAATGCGAAAATGAAAAACACATAAGAATGACAGATTCCAAATTTAAATGTAAGTTTTTTTTTTTTTACTGTAACATTATTTATAGCCAGACTAAGTATTTGAATTATGTTTGATAGTCCGCTATATTATTATCTGTTTTCCATTTATATTATTTAGGAGAGAGATAATTGTAAAATAATAAAAATAATTACTGAAATCGGTCCAGCCGTTCACGCGTGATGCCGTGACCACGGGATATAGGGATTCATTTTTATATAGGTATAAGATTACTGATGACATGATTAAGTCTAGTAGTTTAGTTCGTAGTTTTATACGAGGAACTTGTTTTAGGTGTTTAATAATAAAAATAATCTACGAAGACGTTTACGAAGTGTAATCCTTTACGTAATTACAGAGAATTTAGTACTTTATTGGAAAATCTTAATCCTCAATTAGGCGCATAATCCGCTACGGCAATTAAACTTTTTATTCAATAAAGCTTTTGCCGGGCTACTTTCTACAATCCATTTTAAGTTATTAGCTTCAAAATTGGGTTAAAGGAATAAAGACCAGTGTGGAACATATATTTGAAGAGCGATTATGTCTTGCGCTAAGGCTCGATTATTATTCGGCCGAGAACGCGGGACCGAAGTCATTTGGCTACATGCCAAGCTTCATTGTGTACCTATTGAAAGGAACTGTGGATTGTTTCATATGTACTAGTAATAGCTATATAGTACGGAGATTAATTATTTATATATACAACGTTAAGATTATGTCTTAATAATGTACTAACTGAACCAGTGACGTCAAGGAAAATATATTTTTATTAATAGACAAACAACATTATTGTTGAATAATTTGCTGATACCCACAGAAAAATATTTTTTGGACCATTCCGGTATAAATAAATAAGCCATGTGTCGCAGGGGAATTTAAAAACACAATTTATGACACAAAGTACACCCAAACTAGGAACGATCGATTTGTGGATCACACAAATTTTTGAAACCGTGTGTCGAACCCATAACGCGTTCATTAAATAACCCATAAAGTCTTTATTTTTAATTGGTAGATTGTTTTATGACACAAAAATAATATTTTATTCCAAGGCCAAGACACAAACCTCTGTAAACGGAAAATGTGATAAAGATTGGTGGTCCCTGCTTAAAGGAGCTTTATGAGGTTTGTCCCTAGTCCCCAAGTTATGGTAAAGACTCAAGCAATTGCCAAACTTTAAATATTACACCGTCATTTTGACTAAGTCCCAAAGCTTCTCTTAACTAAATGATGCTTTGCATGCATCTCGATGGTCCTTGTGCACCATTATGCATGTTAAACAGGACTAAACGATAAAAAATTGTTGACAACGCTTTATATTAACACCTATAATAAGGGGCTCGTAGCTGCGCGGATCAGCAGACCTGCAAGATCATTTAGAAAATCATCATCAGTCTCTTCGAAGACAGATGATAATTTTCTAAAGACACATTGGACATACCTATCTGTGTTTCTGAAAACAGCGTTTTTCAACAAGCCGTTGAAAAACGCTGAAAACACGCTCAAAGAGAGATCATATAGTAAGACACATAATATATGATCTCTCTTTATGCATGTCGGATTGTCGTCCTATCGGATTTTGTGAGTTAAAGAATAAAGAGTTTACCTGTGTTTGTGCACACACCCGTGCACTGTTATAGGTCCAATGCTGTTGGCAAAATTTTGGCTAGTTTAATCAATCAACCTTCACTGTCAGTTCTCTCCCTACACTATACCTAATATCTGGTACTGAACCTAAAGTAAAACCACTTTGTAGGTACTTACAAATTTCTATTCGCACAGACTCTTATTGTGGGTTATGCGTATATCACGTATATGCGTATGGTTCGCCTGATTGTTAGTAACCACCACTACCAGCAACATCACTTGCAACAAAGCTCTATTAGCAGACAATATCCTTTGCAAGAGAGGGAAATCTCGAAACAAAACCCTATCTATACCAACACGTCTGGCCAGCGCGTTATAGTAGGCTAATATCCCTCCAATTGTATGGAGGAGACCCGTTCCCAGCAGTTTATGGGTTGGGATGATGACATATTATATATAGGGTGGAGATACTGCCACAGTCAGAAATCTTATTACATCCTACTTTTCAAAGGAAGAAAACTATATTTAGTTTAGTTTTTAAAATATTTTCTAGGTGACCGATCGCGTGTTAAAAACAGCCGCGAGCACCCATCGATTGTTAATTATAAAATCGTTACCAACACTATTAAAAAAGAGTTTAAAAAAATGAGTCAAACAATATAATATATTTATATTGTTTTTAAATTGCGGCGTCGTCACTCGTTCTCGCATGATATGTCGATAAAAAGTAACTAACTTTTTACCTACCACCACAAATCGGGTTTATTAAATCTCACGGAGAACTACTAAACCACACAATACTTGACTATACTAAAATTTGTTAAACCCGGGATTTTTCGATAACTAAGAGCTTTTCATAATAACCAACATCTGAACTTAAGGTAAATATGCATCCGAATATCCGACCTCTAATTTCTCAGTCTAATAATTTTAGATTTTATTCCTCATCATCAGATTGGCAATATCGAATTGATATTGCTGCACTTACGTCACGGGCCGTTTATATTGAAACCATGCTGAAATAAGTGCTCACATGCTGATCGTTATCGGAAAATTGGAAAGGTGCAAATTGGAAGGGTGGTATAATTAGAACACTCACGTGCTTATCCCTAAAATTTCCATAATACAACCCATAGCAAGAGAGGTGGAATAATATTGTTAAAGTTTGGCACCTACGAGTCCATTGCGTTCTCATCAGCCGAAAACTTTTCAAAATAATATTTCGTTTTTTTAATACTGTGATTATTATTAAAAATACCTATAGTAGTGACTGTTTCTTTACGCTTTTAGTTATTGTTTACCTGCGTTTGGAAAACCCATCTGTTAGCAAATCCCCAAAGGAGTTTCGTGACAGCTCAATTTCCTTAGTATCTATCGTACATTTCATAGAATGCATAATTTGCACATGTTATATTTGTATTTAATAATTCTATGATTCCTAGATAGGTTTTGTTTACTTTTTCCCCAACCTAATATATCATATATTAGGTTGGGGAAAAAGTCTTTTCGCATTATAGTATGTATGAACTTGTAATAAAATCTCTTTGGCTATACTATTTGTATCCGGCTGGTTTTGGTATCATTGAAAGTTTAAATTTTAAAGAACATAATTCCAAATTCAAATTAGGAAAATGTGTGATTTTCATTTGTTTTTCGTAATGTCAAGATGAGTGAATCTAATGAAGAAATTCGATACATTTTAAAATTTTACTACAAAAAAGGTAAAAATGAAACGCAAGCCGCGAAAAAAATTTGCGATGTTTATGGACCTAGTGCAGTGTCTGTGAGAGTAGCACAAATTTGGTTTAAGCGTTTTCAATCCGGAAATTTTATTGTCAAAGATGCACGTTGCTCTGGTCGCCCCTATTACGGATTAAATGATGGTTAAGAGAAAGCGGCCGTAATTAATTAACAGAAGGAGTGTGGTTTTTCATCATGATAACGCTAAGACCTCACACATCTTTAACCACTCAGCAAAAATTAAGTGAGTTTGGCTGGGAGGTGTTAATGCATCCGCCGTATAGTCCTGACCTTGCATCTTCAGATTTCCACCTGTTTCGGTCTCTTCAGAATTCTTTAGGCAGTGTCAGGTTAACATCACGAGAGGACTGCCAAAACCACTTGTTGTTATTTTGATCAAAAGTCCCAAAATTTCTATAGCAATGGGATCATGTCCCTACCTACAAGATGGCACAAAGTTATTGAACAAAATGGTACCTACATACTTTAGTTAAATGTAAATAAACTATATTAAAAAATGTTTCGCATTTTCTTAAAATATGCGAAGAAACTTTTTCCCAACCTATTATAATAGCAACCCATATATGTCCCACTGCTGGGCACGGGTCTCCTCTCCTCTATCAAGAGAGAAAGAGGGTTTAGGCCTTAATTCACTCACGCTGGCCTAATGCGGGTTGGTGAATCTGACATGTCTTTAGAATTTTTTCTAAGACATGTGGGTTTCCTCACGATGTTTTCCTTCACCGTTAGCAGATGGCGAATCATTTGATTCGTACATATAAACTTCACAAAGTGAATTCTTCTTCAACCTATTATATACTGTTTATTTCAAAGTTACGTATAATTTTTAGCGAACAAATTGTAAACTTCTTGAATCATTCAAAACTTTTTAATTGAGTTCTTGCTTGAATTAAGAATATAACTTACTCCTCCCCAAGTTGTAAGCTCCGCTCTGTGACAACTATTGTCACAGAGCGGAGCTCTGTCACGTGTCTAACATTTATTGCGAGAGTGTCAGACACTGCGGAGATTACCCACAGATATTAGTTACATTTGCATTCAGAAAGTGTAACTTGGTGAAGTGAAACTGATAAAGAAGACCACATATAGCCATCTGAACTTCTCAATAATAAGTAACTATTTCACGGATGGCGATTAGATAACTTTCGATCATGGTTGTTAAGCAACTAATAGAAAGGAAATGTAATGTAGTAAATGAAAATAGTACAACTGAACAGAACTGATGATGAAGCTGGAAGGAAGGCAACGGAACTTCATAATTCAACAGTGCAATCTTGCCTTAGGGCTTATTTGAATGGTAATGAAATTTGCTTTAGCTGTAAATCAGATCAGATCAGATTTAAAAAATAATGTTTTAAGGGAGGAAATGTGAGATCATAGTTTTTATGAAAGTTCATCCTGTTTAAATGCGTAAGATTTTTTAAAATTTGCCGTATTGAAGTCGTTTTATTTTGTTAAAATTATTATGGTAGACATTCATGTAATACCTAAGATGTCTATTTATTATTTTTTTAAAGACAACTACCGCACTAGACAATAAGCTCTGTGCCGCGCGGGACTTGACAAACACAGCAGACGCATACTGCAGCCACTGGATCACCAAGGCAGTCGCCTATAGCACAGTAAACAAACAGTAGGTTATCTAAGGCCGCCCGCCAAGTTATTAGCCTACTCTTGCGTTGATACCCAGGGTTGTTCATACGATAGGTAAGCGAAACAAAAACAAGTGTCAAGTGGCCGACCCGAACGCCGGCCAAAAAAATGCGATGTACACACAAGTATATAAGTCGATCGTCAGACTACCGGAACCATATTTGGATTGAACAACACATCAGACAATAGAAAAAATAATAATTTCAAAAGTAGGTAATTAATTTGCAATATTAATTATTGTGAAATTGCCCTTATTACAACTATACTTACGCGAAAAATATGTTTACCTAAACGATGTTTCGTACTCAATCCTCTATTTTATAGTAAAACAAGACTTCTTAAAATAAACTTTAGCTCTAAACATAGTATTCAGAAAAATGCGACTCGGCTACGCTCTTAATAAAGCAAATAAACTGTGAAATAAACAATACAATACCATATTTTCTAATAATATTTAAGTATAAGTAGGTACTTATATTTCTGGTTGAGTAGGAAGTATGATAAGTCCGGGTTTGCAAAATCATTATTGAGGCACCCGAAAACACTACAATATTTTTTTCCCCTTTTTGAAGTCATGATACTCGTAATTTACGACAAGTGTCCGCCGCCCGCGCCGGCGAGAGTTGACGAACGCAAGCGGTCATGTAGCGTACGCGCGTGCTCACAGTCGCGCTGCACAGCTCGCACTGCCCCACCTTATTGCCCCATATATTATGCTAGCGTGTGCGTGAAATCGCGTGCCGACATGGCGCGCGGCGCGCACGCACACATTCAAACCGAGAGCGGCACGTTTGTATGAAGATGTTTTACTGTTTGTTTACTGTGCCTATAGTCTAGGCCTAGGTATAGTCATGTATTAGCCACTATTTATTTGTTATTATCTAGGTTCTGGATTCATACAGATCTTTTCTTTTATTTTATCTAACACAGGGAACGAACCCGGGACCTCAGCATGAAAATGCTACTATAGTTCTACCACTGCGCTACCGAGGCATTATTAAATTACAATACTAGATTTCTATTTTATTTTATACTACATAATTATATTATATGGCAAACAAGCATACAGCCCGCTTAATGCTAGTATGGCAGTTACTGCAGCCTATAGACGCTTGCAATACCAGAATTATCACTCGCGTGTACCTACCCAAAAAAATTTAAAACAAGTTTTTATAAAGGGATTTCTCAAGAATAATAGAACAATAAAAATATCCATAATGAGCTCTGGATACTAGTACACACACAGGAAGACAAGTACACCCCTGTGTGTAGTCATTTGGCTGTGATCTTCGGTAAGGTGGAGGTCATTCCGCAGTCGTGCTTGCTCACTACTATGATGCCCTACGTCTCTTAAAAGAGACAATCGACATTTGTATATTATACCTATACTGGTTAGAATAAGTAAACAGTAAAATATTTATATACCACATGCATGGTTATTGTGGTGGAATGTACAAAACCTCTATATATTTTATTTTTTCGCGAGTTGAAGACAACAATAATAGGTAAATTCGAAATGTGCCACATTTAACACAATCAACTCGCCAAATTTTACGAGTTTTTCTTCAGCGAGTTGACGAATTACCCAACTCTAAACATTATTCACCTACAAGTTCTACAACACTCTCGTCAGTGGACGTAAATAAAACAATTCCAGTGGATGAATTCATTCGTCTCTATGCGGTTTAGTCGTGTTCAAGCAGATTCGCGTAACAAATCATCCGGTTTATGTATTTGTAAATACACAAATTTGACAAAATTTGTAGGCAGATGTGAACGGTTGAATGCTTCTTTGTGTCTAATAATTTTCCACGGATAATTTTGCATTGTAGCGAAACTGGCTTAGCAAATCACTCTAGCCGAAAATTCATATCTAGACCAGACAATTTTGGGATATAGTTGTTATGATTACGTTGTTCAATGCGTGTGAGCTATTAAACAGAAATCTTGAATAAATAGAAAAGTATATTAAGTAGGTTTTTACTCTGTTTTAATAAAAATAACTTAAAGAACTGACAAAATGGAGCTTTGAGAAAACGTTCTCATTTATTTCCAAGTTTTCTCAAAGTAGGTAATTGATAATTTAAAAAACTTAAGTGAAAATGTAACTTCAACAACACTTTATCATATTCAAACTTTAAGCTTAACCCTCCATTACTTAAAACTAAACTTTTAAGTCAAGTCCAACTACTTTGTCACGGTCTACCATCTGCGGCTGACGTTTGAGTACATAGCTCAAATATAATTACTTCAGTAGTACGTATCTATGTGTGATGTAGCAGCCCAAGTGGACGATAAATAACATGGAGCAGTAGCAGCGGCTGGAGCCGAGCCAGATGGTGTAACTAATAGGAATGTTATAACGTTAGATAACGTTATTTTTTTAGAACATGTTTATTACGTAGCTTCTGCTAAAAGCACCATAATTATGCAATGCACTAATATAATAAATTACGTTATTTTAAATTAAAAAATCGCATACACAAACACAAAACTAGCCTTTACATGGCAATCTCGTTTTGTTTTTCAAAATATTAGTTAGCGATTTCAATTGCTTTAATTATATATTATTTTAAGTGAGACTTTGCCGTATGGTTTAATAATCATAAGCAATCAATACGTGTACCAAGTAATGTACAAAATTAGACCTGCGGTACAATACACTGTACGATCGAAAAAAGAACGATAAATCCCATTATAAATCTCTCTCAGACTAAAGGAAAATGTAAGACGGAATGTATAGAATAAGAAAATTAAGCCTACTCAAGGAATACTAAGTATGTAGCATATTTCCACATTTCAGGCAGTGTTTGTAAGTTGCCACCAATATATACTGCAGACTTATAACTATTAATTTGATAAGTACCAAAACACATGAATTGTTTGGTGTATTTATTATATATATTAAAATGTGTTTTAAAAATTGTTATGATATTTTTATTTCAAAAAAACTTTTAGTCTTACTTAAAAAAAACTAATTGAATTAAGCTTTTCTACGGAACTGATTGGCTTACACTAATTGCGTCGTATATTACGATCGAGTAAAATCCAAGGTTCAGATGCAGTTAAGTTATGTGCCTCCACTGCCACCTTGGCGGTAGCACAGATTTTCTCGGCCACTGGAGAATTTACGAGTAAAGTGGCTTGGCACGAGCATCGTGCCAAATTGTGACCCTTCTGTATTGTAAAGTGAAAAACATTAAACGTAATTAGGTTTTCTTGGCGCTGCTTTTTGGAAAATTTAAGATTTTAATCAGTTAAGAATTTCTGAACGGTGTTTTTCAGCTCACGTTACGTCAATGTGTGCGCCAATGATGCCTTATCCGAAGTATTTATACAATAGTTATGATTTGCATTAAGAAGAGGAGAAGGCACACCTTGTATTTGTGTGTTAAAATTGTATTCATCACACACCAATATGCAGCGTCTACCGTCTAGGGGATGCGATACCAGTTGGCGAGAAATATTTCCATATTGTTGAATAATTTTCAATAGTCATAAAATGTCATAGAATGTCTGTGAGCTTGGTAATGTGATATACCTGTAAGAAGACGTGCAGTATAGCGTGCGGGTCGCCACCTCCGAGGCGGGCTGCGCGCGCGCCGGCCAGCAGCACGCGCATACAAAATGGCGCCGCGAAGCACAACCTTCGTTCCCACGGAGACCATGCTCGCATCGCCTGTACAACATAAATTGTATGTACTTATAAGGTGGTAGGTACCACGTTATAGGTACATAACCATTAAAAGGTATTATAATTACCTATAATATTATGCGGCTTAGTAGCAGTATCCTTAGCAAGGCAGTATAACGTGTATGGCTCCGTCCCATCTTTCTCGCTCGGACGAGTCTATTTTACCATGTCATGGTAAGTTTAAAGAGTATAGTTACAGCAATAAAACTGCTGAGTATATAAGACTTAAGAAGGAACGTTTCAGGGTAGGCAACGCTTAAGTGATGCTGCTGTTGTAAGCGTCCTTTGGTTACGATAATCGATTACTAGGCTTTTTATTATATTAATATTGCTTTGCCGATTGTAGAACTTCGAAACAGCTAGCAAGTAAGATTTGTATTTGTAGTCGTATATTTTTTAATTTAAAAACTAAAAAAATGTCTGCTCATATAAAACCTTATATAGTCCTAGCAGACTGCCGAGGCTGTAGACGGCGAGTGCCCCGTACCGTAGCAGCGTGGGCGCACAGTATACCGTCGCGGTCACCATAGGGATCGCACCTGCAACAATACACACACTATTAAGCTCGATATTCGATCATACTATTATTGATTTCCTCATTGTCCGGCTTCTAAAACCCGGATGCTCGATGGTAGAATTCGAAACTAATCTGAGTAAATCCGCAATTCCCAAATATCAGATGTGAGTAAATATTGTTTTATATATAACACCGGATACCGATAACAAACATTACACTCAAGCCGTAATATATTTACTATATATGTACATATATAACCTATCAAGGGTAACAGAACTGCATCCACTTAGATTGTAACACCTTACTACTACTGTATTTGAAACTACCTTTATATAATAACTTGTGTACTAAAATATCTTATTAGAAATAAATAAATAATAATTATTATTATTTGGAATATTTATTTATGCTCCTGTGAGCTAAATTCTTCAAAAACCACTACCAACCTGCCACTTTGAAAAGAGATTATATGAAAAGAAAAATATTCAGAAAAACTCAATAATTTATTTAATCAATTCCTCAATAAAATCTGTTCCTAAGTGATAGTTGTGCTTTCGGAAACTAGTATACGTTTTTATTCTCAGTCAAATATAATGTCAGGTCGAAAAGTTCTATGTGATGCCTCCGGTATTTTAATTTTAAACATCCGTAAGCTACGGCAATCGATTACAGGCGGACCTAATGCTTGTTTCTCACCTTTGTAAATATAAAAGAAACTTCGTTTATATACGAGTAGGTGTAGTACCTACATAAACATAGTACAAACTTAGTTTGGACGTTAATGTTTATTATTCATTGCAGTGGCCCAGGGGGAAACGGTACGTGAACAATAAAATTATTATCATTGTGTTTGAGCTCCAACTGTTCATAAATATTAACTGTACAGCAATCCTCTCACTGCAACTGACTCCAATATAATTTTGTGTGAATATTTTACGTCGGTACTATCGACAAAATTGGTGCTCGACCACTCTTAACATGTTAGCCAAGCAAATTAGACACATTAATGGCCAAAATTGCTGAATTAAAAAAAACTTTATGATGTTACACCTTCCCTCAGAACTGCGACGTCAATCAGATATTTTATTAATACCTTTAAATATAATATCTGATTGTTTGTAAGTAGGGTAGGTTAGGTTACTTTAATTTTAATAACTATTTATGATGTTATTGTGCCACTTTTACTATCTGAAGATCGTGTGTAATCTTGCGTTGTTATCATAAAATAATATTAAATAATAAATTCTGTATGGGTTACCAATACCAGTCTTGGTACCAATATATCACGTATAATGTAGAATTTATTACAATCTCTGCCTCCTGAACAAGGTGGTTAGCCTTTCCCTCAGATAATTGTGTTTACTAAATAAATACTCTTTCTATGAGCCATCTTTGTTCTTAGTACATTCGTTTTTTTCACTAATAAAGAGGAAAATAACGCTAAATCTAATATTTATATTAAAACGATAGATAAAAATTAAGGGCACTTTGAGAACAATGTAATAATTAATTTTCGTTTTTACTTTGCATAACGCTTAATTGGGATGATTGTGGATTTAACGAACTAATTATGAGAGGTATTATATTGGACAACGAAGCATAAAGCTTCTTGGAACTATCCACTGTTCATTAATATTTGGCATAGCACTATTTAAATATATTCTTTTATCTCGAATTTTTTTCTCTGAATTGGTTTCAACTAAGCCTAGGATTTTTTATCCTTCTCTTTTCATTTTACTGATCGGAATGAAAACTACTGGATGAAACTTTGATTCCCACTCAGGACAAATCTTTGATGAGCAAGATTCTTTGTTATGTTTCAGGATTGAATGCCTCTTTCGGTTTTGTTGTAGTGCTGTTCTATTTTTCTGATACTTAAATAACTTTAGGTAAATAAGTACGATACTTATATTGATGGCTAAAATTATTGAACGACTTTCCTTATAATAAAAAATATACGCTCACATTATATGGTACCGTGTTGTAACACGTAAGTCGTTAGTACCAAGCTGTCAATGAAGTGATTGATGCCTTTTTAATGACTACCCACCGCCTGAACTACTTTTATTTCACCCTTATTTGGACGAATAAGTTTTATTGTTGGCAGTAAAGCCTCCTGCATATTTATGCCGTCTGTACATGTGTCAGCAAATATTATATAATATTTTGTATTCGGGAAGTTTTGGATTTAGCTGCTAACATGATTTTTGTTGTTACTGTTGTAAAATGCTTCGAGTGCATAGTATACCAGTTTATATGTGTATTATGCTATAGTTGCATGATGCAAAAGTTGAAAGGACGAGGTTATTTGTATTATTTTGTGATCTGTGATGGGATTTATAGGTAGGTAAAAAAATTGCCGCAAAAATAATTTCGAAATAAAAAGAAATATATACTTAGCTGTAGTATATAATACTTATAAGTAACGTTTATTTATGTTGTAACAATATTAGCCAGAATAGAAATGTCACCGGAGTTGAAACCGGCTTGGGAGATATATAATTTGTACAATATTTGTGTTGCTCTTACAAAGCAATGTTACTAAATAATCATCACTTACAGTGTATTTGATTGTAGTGTTAAAGTAACGAGCATTATTTATGTAACTTTTGTACATCAGTATGTACATAAATAAGGTTACTTAACGCTAATAAGCTTTCTCTGACAGTTCTCGATCTAAGGTAGTGAGTGTATCACCCTGCACTACCTTAGGTTGACTCTCAAATAATGCTTATTTACTTATTAATTTCACCGCAGTTTCACCTGCGTTTAAATTGAATTTCGTCCCGGGTTGTATAACTTTCCCTCAATATTTAGGCTTTCTGAAGCTACTGGTAGTTCTAGAGATTAGTGCGGTTCAAACAAACAAACTCGTTAGCTTTATATATTAAGTAGTAAAGATATCATTGCATATAACAAAAGATTTAAATTAGTTATTTTAGAACAAAGCTTGTATTAAACATACGAGCAATTTTTGTGTGTAACATATTTTTCCTCAGAAAATTCCGCTTGCTGTTGGAACGCAGAAAAATATTTCACATAGAAGCCACCAGCTTCAAAACCAACATTTTCCAGCAAATAAGCGTGTATATTCTCCGCAATTTTAAATAAACAAAGAGGAATAACTATAAAGCTTTCTAAAAAGCAAATTATAAAAGTTAGACTTGGCGGTACTGCACGAAAACACATTCCTAGCTAGTTCATTTTTGTTGATGTGTGTTTTAGAGTAATCTCTCACTGTAATAAAAAAAATAGGAAGGTATGCTCATATCATGCTCACATGATTGAGGCTGGCCTCACACAGCCGGAATGTCTCTCTGAATTCATAAGCTAAATTCTTACCTTACACATTTCTTAAAAAATCAGATTGATCAGTAGTCTCATGTTTCCCGGACATGCAAACGTCTCTATGGAAGAGGAATTAAACTCAAACTGAAATAATTCATAATCTGATTTCAGTCGTGCCGCTCTATATTCAACTGTATGGAAATACGCGCGTTATGAAATCATAATCTTAATATTAAGATCCGGAATTCAGAACGCTCGTCAGTATCATTCTTATATATATATATATATATATATATATATATATATATATATATATATATATATACCTATAATATATACCAATAATATATATAACATATGATTACTAATACATACAAAGAAAAAAATATACGACTACATTAAGTTTTAGTTAACAAACGACTGCTGTAAAACTGACGCACTTTGGCTTTAAACGACGATATATATATATATATATATATATATATATATATTTATTTATTTATGTTTATGTTTATGTAGTTATGTGTAATTATGTTTTGTGTTGCATCTTATTCCTTAGTTTCTTTTTATGTTCTTTATTATTATTATCACCTGCTATGCTTATCTCTGCATCCCCCAAAGGTTGACTGGCAGAAAATGCCTTAGGCATTAAGTCCGCCTTGTGCAATTTGTTTGCAGGAAGTTTAAATAAATAAATAAAATAATTCTTTTGTAGGACTCGGTATACGCTTTTTTAACAAATTACCGAAAGAGATAATGAATTTGCCCTTACACAAATTTAAACCTACTATTAAAAATCATCTCATAGGAAAGGGCTATTATACAATAAATGATTATTTGAACGACAAAAAGTCTTGGAATTAGTTGCATTATATAGTTGTTTGTTCAATTTAGAATAAATCAGCTTAGTACTTAAGTTCTAATTTGTGACGTGAGGCACATTGTGAATTCTAGTGATAATTCTGTACTTTTTCTTTTTTTTCGTTGTTTTTTTATTTAGTAGCAAAACGTTATTTACAATAAAAATTGTCACTATTCACATATTGCCTTATTCTTTAATAGCAATATGTAAATTGAAGCAGACTTTAACACCATACTTTAGGTTTTTTTTTCTCGCACGACCAGTACTAAGTACGATTATCATATTTTATCAATATAGTTAGTATCGTGTTTTGTCTGCATCAGCTTGCATGCTATCATACTTGTATTTTACAAAAGATTGTAACTATCTGGCGATTAAAAAGAGTGGCCTGAGTTTCTTGCTAGTTCTTCTCAAGGCTCTACGTCAGCGAACTAGCCGTAGGAAAATTTTGCTAACATCATCTTACTGGTTTATTCATAATTTATGACCTTCATAAGTGTTACTTTGTAACCTAAATGAATAAATGAATTTTGAGTTTGAGTTTGAGTTTGACTGACTGCTAATTAGACAAATTTTGCATTTAGTGAGCCCACAATATAGATAGATACGTAATACATAGGTAGGTATAGCATGTATTGTTCGTAAATAAATATCTAGGAATTATTCTTTTATAAAGCAGACGAAGCGTTTATCGTATTATTCCGACTACATACGTCAAAGAAATAAGTAAGATAGTACAAGATCAAAGCACAAAGTAAGAACGACAGAGAGACGCTTTGTAAAATCATCCAACGCATAACTTTTGTTAGAAGTACTCGTATATATAACATTTTCAATTGGCAAATGCGTTCCAGTTTTCCGACTTTACAGCCCACGAGAGTGCTCAGGGGACACAAAGGCGAGCCACATTATATGATATATCTACCGGACAGTAAGTAAGCTTTATCTAAAATCGAGTTTAATATTTGGATTATGTGCGTAAGGGTGACTTATTTCTGGAGTAGGCGGTAAATAAGTGGGAAAATATGGAATGAATTATATTATGGAAATCTATGGAAACCTGTCACATATGCAACATGTGGGTGGTAATGCAACTTACCCATAATTTAAAAAGGTAATATTCGTTTGTTTCTTTATTTCAAATCTTTTAAGAGAGGTAGTACACCGTACTAAGGACTTCCACCTTATAGAAAACCACTAGTTTTCATGTGTGCGAGTACGCGTTTCCAGTGTTCTTTAGGGATATGTTTATCCACAGCTGTTATTCACTAATCACCAAAGAAGTAGACTAGAATTACTTTGCTATTTATATGTTGTAATTTAAAACTAAAACTTATATGTTGTAATTTAGGCTGCAAGGAGTGATTGTCAGCGTCTATATAGGGTACGGTATCTGCTAAACATCAAGTGAAAATGAACGATGTTTATTCTATCATAAGTAATATTATTATATCAGTAAGAGTAAAGCTGTTCTATCTAAAAATATTAGCTCAGTACTTGTTAGTTAGTCACATTCCTGATAGTATTTCAACGTTGCGGTTTGAAACAAAACATAAAGGGTAAACTAACGGAAGGGCCAAACCGGAGGGGAAAACTAATTAACCGTCCAACTTGGACTTTGCGTAAATCAGACAATGATTGGCGTGCCGAACTACAACTAATATAATTACCGGTTTACTTACAAATTACAATTTGCACGAAATATTAAATTATAAAGCCATAATTTATGAAACAACAATATTGTATAAGGTAGCTGTGGCTTCTTAAACTATCTAACGATAGGTTATTTAACAATAATGGAAGTATTTATGTTTTACGCCTGTTTCTTAATAAAAATACCAAAAGAAGAAAGAGATAGATACAATGGTTGATATCTGTCCCTTATCCTTCAAGACAAACAGCGTTGAGGGATGTGGCTTCGCATTACAAAAAAAGAGTGTTGTTCCTGTCTAATTTATTCAATATTAAAATACTTGTAACTTAGTACTTTTCAAGTAATTTAATTTTTATTTTAGATTAATAAAAGGTGGTGTTAAACTGTACCTATTAGTGTAATGCTAACAGGCTATTCTAGTAAGAATATTCTCAGAACTTCATGGAAAATAGCCATTTTATTAGTAGAAGCAGCTCAGATAGCACAGTTATTTATTTATTACAGTAAGGCACAGCGCAAAAGACGTTCTCAGCTACTAAGCGTTTTTAGGCTATGGCTTATCATCAGGTTGACCATGTATTTTTTATCATAAAAAAAGTGTTTTATTCTTATGCATCAAGAAAATGCAAGTTTCCGTAACGCTCGCACCCGCACCCACCGCCCGCGCCTCTCGTACTATGTTTTACGGCTTTGCTTGTTGTTTTCCGCCCTTTGTGCCTTATAGAGCGCGTTAAGCCTTCAGCCCATTGACGAGTTAACATTTGTTTCAGTCGTAAAGCCGTTAATATTGCAAACAAAGATTTAAAGTCTGTGGCGTGACGAAGGGCCTCCGTTTTATTACCTCTTCGTTAAACCCGGCTTTAAATACTTTATAATCTCTCATCTTGCATTTAAGTATATATTTTATACAAGTATGTATAGGAAAGTAAAATAAATATAGAGGACTATAGCCACTGCCCACGGCTCCGTCCGCGTGGATGTTGGTTATCGCGATAAAAAGTATATTTGCCTATTCCCTTTCAGACTATAATCTATCTCATAAATGTTTGTTATGAGACTGGGTGTACTGTGTGTCTATCAATTAAATTATACCTATGTTTGTAAAGCTCCAGAGACAAAAAGAAAATTAAAAGAATGTAAATGTATCTACCTATTTGTTGATGTTTATTTCTCAAGTTGTTTAATAAAGCGACGACACTTCACTACGCAAAGACTTTCGTCGTACGTAGTATGTGCTTACGTGTTGCCTTTTAAGCTTACATGGCATTCTCATGAAATATGCTGTAAGTCTGTCGGAAGTAGGCCGCGTCTAATGTTCCCACACACTTCTCACTTTGATGCACTATTTATGTGTTGTCCCACTATCTTTCAATCCTCATTACTTTTTGATATGAAAAGTATTTCGAGTAGGTGTGTGTATTAGGTACCTGCCATTCCATCTCAGGCAAAAGACGTCCACTGCTGACATAGGCCTTTGTTTTGTTTTTAAAAGACAACTTCACACTAGGGAACAAGCCCTGTGTCGCAGGCGACTTTATAAACATACAAATCAAGGATGGATTAAATTCTTTATTTTTGAAATTAATATACAACTAAATATTCTGCCTAGTTGTATAAGTATTCACTTTTGAAATAAATAATGAAATAAAATAAATAAAAATTTAGGGGTGCTCCTCGGACGTACAGACAAACAGCGGAATCTTAGTAATAGGATCCCGTTTTTACCCTTTGCGTACGGAACGCACGGAAAGCAAACACGTAGGTAAATTATTCTATAAATAAGTAATGTAGGTCTACAAAGCATTTTCTTATTTACTAAACACTATAAAACTGCAAGAAAAACAGAAAATCCTATAATATTACCTACTTGTTTTACGATTGTGAGCAGTGTAGTGTAGTAAAATGTCTACAAAGAATAGTTTAGTTCGTAAATCTAGAGAATAAAGCGTGGTTTATGGTCATTGTCTTTGGTCAAGTGAGCGTCAAACTGCGGAAGGGCTCGCGCGTACCAGTGTTATATAAACTTGTGTTACTGATGTCCGTGTCTTGTTACGATACACGCGCTAGCAAAAACACGAGAGTTATGATGGTACATATTATACTTTATGGTGTGGAATTATGTAGGTTATCTTACGTTTCGACCAAGTTATAACTATAGAGCCATTTCTTACCATTTCTTAAAGACGGCAAAGCAGCATAATAGCTGGCGAAATAAGAGAGTGAAATTATTTGAGTCAATAGCGCGCTTCGGGAAGAGCACTGTGTGTAATGTGGTCTTCTGTAAGACAACAGCCAAATAGCAACGTAAAGTGGTCTGATAGTGTAACCTCCAGCACCTACTAAGGGTTTCTTTTAATGAAGTTTTTCTTATCTCATGGGAATTTTATGATCGGCAACGAGTCATGCTCCCGACCTCCTGATATTACAAATCTATTATATGTTACGGTAGTTGCTTATCATGAGGCGGATCATTATGTTTGTTTGTTATCTCGGTGATATAAAAGGAAAGGACGATGATAGATCATAGTTTATTACCGTACGGTAAGCAACGGATATAGCTCAATACTCAATACTTTATTGCGTTCCACAATAATATGTTTATAAAAGGCCTTAAAAATGGTAAGTTTCAATTATGGACCCTTTCGGGCACAGCACAGTTTAGGAGATAGGAAGAAGAACGCATAATATGTGATTGCTAAATTAAATTATATTTTACTAGCTGTTGCCTGCGGCTCCGCCCGCGTGGATGTCGGTTATCGCTACAAAAAGCCTAGCCTACGAAGCCTACATGTTATTCCAGATCATAATCTATCTCTGTGTCAAATTACATCCAGATCCGTTCAGTAGTTTTTACGTGAAAGAGTAACAAACATCCATCCATCCATCCATTCTTACAAACTTTCACATTTATAATATTAGTAAGGATTTTCCTATGCAAGGTTGTATGTGTCTATTGTTAGAAAAAGCTGAATAGGACTCGTACATAATTTTTTTAGGAAAACCATCTTTATCAGGCGGTTTAGTCTAATTGTACACTGTTACTAAAGTCCACATAAATATATAGAGCTAAATATCATGTAGATACGAGTATAGTGAAGGAACATTGCCCAATTCAACGGCAACGTCACGAGCAGAGTTGTTCATTCGACCAAATAATCCACGAACATATTGTGCACGTCACTTGCCAACTGTACGTAATTACGACAAATGTGTTCTACCCTCGTCTACCGACTCGCCTCGCTCTCTGAGCTGGTGGCTAGCGAAAGTGGACTTATAAGGTCGTTACAGGATTCATGAAATATATTTAGTATCAAACTAACTATTGATTCTGTTATTTGTTCAATTTATACTTCGTTCATAAAACATAATTGCAGCGTGGGTAGCCCTTCAACACGATGGACTGACGACCTGATAACTGGTTGCCTACTTGACAAGGTCAGCTCAAGACCAAAGGCTGTAGAACTGGGGAAGGCCTATATTTAGCATTGAACTAAATAAATTGGTTGATTACATTGCTTTACATTTAAATATAAAATGTAGTAAGACATCTTTTTATATGTTTTATCATTTTCCGTTTTAGATAATCACTAATATAAAATTAAAATACATTCCAAAGAAAAAGTCTTATTGTTTTAAAAGCTAAACTTATTTTTATCACACATAACTAATTTACGGTTTTAATAACTTTAACACCCTATTAAATTATTGCGTCAGACATTATGCTATATGTTATTTTAGTTAAAAAAATAGAAAAAAGTTTATGTCTACAACACATAAAATACGAAAATAACGTAATATCTACAACTCAGAATACCAATGTCACACGCTTTCATTGAAATATATTAGCTATCAAACATCATGGCATCTTGAGTATTGCCAACAATAAAATACGGAATTTTCATTAAAAGTAAGTACTAGCCTGTTGTAACATTACAAATATTTCGTTCGGAAAATGTGAAGCTCTTTTTAACATATCACGCGAGGAAAGGAAGGTCGCTTTTAATATTTTTACTAAACCTTTAAACTTTACATAAAAATCTTAGAAACAATTAGGTATAGGAATGTTTATTTTGTAACTAATGGCCGAATTAGATTAACCTAAAATAAACATACGCAAGGTTTTGATTTGTTTTAGATTAAATTCTTGTAGTTATTAGTTAGGCCAAGGCGGCGCGAGAAGTAAGGTATTGTAAACTTCTTTAAGTATAACAAACAATTAATATTGTGCAATAAGATCTCTGTCAAGGCTTTCTCCCGAAGGGCTTATAACATTAGGTTGTTCAAGAAAGGCTTTAAAAGGTTTTAACAAGATCGGCACCGGGCAAGTGATACCTTTGGTGTTACAAGCGTCTATGGGCTGCGGTGACTGCTTGCCATCAGACGAGCCGAATGCTTGTCTGCCTTCTTAGTAGTGTAAAAAAAACAAATCTGATTGAATAATTATGGAACAAGCAGTTGACACAATCGCTGACTGCCGGTCTAAATAATCACAGAAAATCACAGTAGATGTGCACCTTTCGAAAGTCGAGTGTAAAGTTGTTGCAGCAAATAGCAAGACGATATAGAACATCACAGATTAATTGCTTGCCCCAAGCAATGCTGGTGCAGCATACAGGGCAGCGCGGTGCAAATGTTCAACACGAACAGGATCGCTTAAATATTAATGAACACAAGCAGGCAAGACTTCTAGACTTTCGCGGCTCATGTAGACACAATATATGTAGATGTTATACTGTCGTAAAGATATATAGACGCATGTCTTATGATCTGTGTTCAAAGACCACCATCAGATGGATTCCGCAAAACTTCAAGAGTCCTCGCGGCAGGCCCAGAAAAAGAAAGCGTGATAAGCTTGACTCTTACTACGCTGACTGGACAGTCAGGGGTCTTGGTCGTGACCTATTCAAACAAGAAAAAGAGCTTTGGCCCTGCAGTGGGACCTGTAGTGCATAATAGCTTCTAATAATAATAATAATAGACGAATATAGACGTTAATTGTCTCAGAAAGTGTTAATAAGTATCGAATGACAGACCTGCAAAACCCCATGGTTGATATTTTTTTAGCTCGAGCTTGACACCTAGTTTTAGTTTCCATTTGTAGGTCTTCTTCTTATCGTTTGGTTAGTGTTCAACCTGGCGACAGAGTTATTTAGATCCTGTGAATGTAGGTGTAAAAGATAGAAGAACTGACTGACTGACTGATTGGGGATGTTTTAATCTTAATAATTATTTCTTGGATAGTTAATTATGGGAGATGAAATTATATTTTTTATTTAGAATTTATAAAAAATGATTTAGAAATAAAAATAATTATTATAATTATTTTAGCTGCAATAACAAAAAGAGCTCAAATTCCATTTAGATCTTGATTACCTGCAGCTATAGCAGCTCCTACTCCAGTTTCTGCTTTAGTTCATTCTTCTACTTTAGTAACAGCAGGGGTTTATTTATTAATTCGATTTAATTTATTATTAAGAGAGACTTTTTTTTTAAAAATTTTATTAGTTATATCTGGTTTAACAATATTCATATCTGGAATTAGAGCTAATTATGAATTTGATTTAAAAAAAATTATTGCTCTATCTACTTTAAGACAATTAGGTTTAATAATAAGAATTTTAAGAATAGGATTACCAGATTTAGCTTTTTTTCATTTATTAACTCATGCTATATTTAAAGCTTTATTATTTAACACATGAACAAAGTTACTACAGCTAGAAGTTTAAAGTAGTAGAAAGTTTTATTACTTACAAAATCTATTGCGGACGGATTTTTTACATTAATTGGCTTATAAATTAAAAAAAGTCGTCAGCATCTTTCTCCAAGGAGATCGTTCATTATACGCATCGTACCATTTAAATTTTTACTTGCATTATATGGGTTCGACCAGAAAAATTACAAGTAAGTACAATGATTTGTAGCAATTTAAACATGACCTCATCGTACATTTGGGAAAACATCTTAGTATATACATATGAAATATTAATCTCAGTCCTGTAGTAGGTACCTCCATAACCCTAATAGTACCTACAATAATAACATTGTGTATTTATGCGACTACATGGTTTCTACTTACTAAGGTTCAGATTGTCCCTAAGTCAACATTAATCATAATTTTGTCTATTGAAGCAAGTCCTGTACAAATACTATTACGGATTCAAGTGGCGCCGCGTGCTTGAACGATGCTTAAATAAGTGGTCTTACATGTAGTAGGTGTATGACTGTATGTATATAACTAATTGAATGAAATTAAATTAAATGTGGAATACATTTAATTATTAAACAGACCGACGAGAAGAGATCCCGACTTGGTAAACGTAAGGTCACTGTCTGACCTTACGTTTACCAAGTCGGGATCTCTTTGGGCTTTGGGTTACACAGACCCGTCTTTCACGTAGTCATACAGACAGAGACTGTTTCTACGCTACATGGCCCTTATAGACCCTAGTGAGTGACTCTGGTGCCCTTGTGTTACCTACATTTTATGTCAAACATTTATGGCATTTGTAATTAAAACCATTACTTATATTATTTCTTATTTTTAACACAATCTTAAACGCGTAGACTTTTAGTGTACGAAGTAAGTACGAGTATATATTATTTAACCTTCACATTGTTTCACAAACAAAAGAAAATTCTGAATAAACAAATGAAATGGAATTATACTTACAATGAAATCTAAATGTAAGTAGATATAATTCCATTTCATTTATTTATTCAGAATATTTTATAAACCGACTACGAGTATAATGTTTAGATACTAGATAAGTGTGGGAGCGATGTCAAGGAGCTCTTCAATGATTTCATTCAAAATTTTTGATAGAATAATATATTGAGTTTTAAAAAAATACATAAGTTAAGTAAATGTAATAGGAACTTAAATTAATGTCCGTTCCCACCGAAGTTAGGTAAAGAAAAGGCACCGACAATAATAAGTAGCGCTGGATGTGCGGTGTCGTAATCGGAGCGGCCACGTTTGTCGGCCCGATGTATAATGGAGTGCTGGGCTTGCAGAATAGCATCGTAACATACTACTATTAAGTGTACAGTAACATTGATCTCCTGTGACCGCATCCTACGACAACGTGCACCCGTGTCCCATGCGACGTGCGGACATTTGACGTTTATGCAATTATAACCGTCAGGCTTTGTTTAACGTGAACGTGGTCGTCGTGGCCGTTAGGCTTGATGAGATAGTCTGAAAGTTATTTGATCGACTGATTGAACTTGATTGACAAAAACTGTACTATCCGCTACGGAATATTATAATGATATTGATTGTCACAGACATTTAGTTGAAGAATTAACATGGTTTAGTGCATTTCAGCAAAATACGTATACGTATGTGGTATACGTACGTATTTTTTTTATACTACTAAGGAGGAAAACTAGCATACGGCCCGCCTAATGGTTAGTGTATCGACGCTTGCAACACCCGCGGGGGGTATCACTCGCGCGTTGTCGACCCTTTAAAACCTTATAACTCCTTTCTTAAAGCACCCCATGCTACAGTCAGGGAGCTCATTCCACAACCTAATCGTACGTGACAGGAAATTCCTCTGATACCGTACGGTACGATAGAGGTTCTAAGATGAGAGGTAACTAGGGAATACCCTGTCGGTGGCGGGAGGCGCTTTCATTGAACATGGCCTTTGTTCTCGTAAGTTACCGTGGAACCTCTTCCTAATTTATATTTATGTGTCAAAATACATCAATAACAGATGAAGCTGCAGTCTGCGTACATCACACAAAATCAACGAAGATTACAGCACGGTAGCTGCGCTGTCTTATTCATATGCCACAAATCTTATTTTTATCCCAAATCTTAATAAACTCTTTTAGAACTAATTCAACAAAAAGGTTTTATAAATTGATTAAGTCTAAGCATGGAATTAGTATTTTTTTTACGAAAAGAAAAAAAAGGTCAAAGTCACCCAAAGAGTAATGGAGCTATGCTTGGAGTTTCCCTGTGAGATCGAATCAGAAACGAGGAGAACCAAAGTGACCGACATAGCTCGAAGAATATCCTCAATTCAGTGGAAATCGGCAGGGCACATAGCTCGTAGAGCTAATGGTCGAAGACTCAACGGACCATCATCTACGAGCTCCTACGAGACGAGACTCCCGAACCTTTCTGCCCTAACGGGCTACCATGAACTGGAAAACGCAGCATGGGCAAGCCAATAAGCCACTAAGCAAAAATCCAACAAGGTGGACCGACGACCTTGTTAGGGTCGCGGGTAGCCGATGGATAAGGTCAGCTTAGGAAATGCTATGGAAATCTTTGGGGGTCGCCTATGTCCAGCAGTGGACATATTTTGGCTAAGATGATGATACAAAAATAAATGTAACCTTGTCATGTGTTTGTGAAGAAATAAGAGTGATTAGTTTTCGATAACGATAATATCTTTCACGCTATAAAATAATACTCTAATAAAAATAAGAAAGTTAAAGTAGGTACACGGTGTTCAGACGTTTCCTAACAAGATACGAAATTCTATTTATTCGTTTTGTTGTAAGACAAACTCCTTTATTAGAAGAGTGATGGATGGATAGCGTCTCTAATTTGTTGAACGATCCAGCTCTACACTGAGTTTACATCGGTTTTATTTTGTAAGATAAAACAGTGGTATCTACAGTTGTATAATGTAGTTTTTGTAATGGAAAATAAATAAAAATCTGTAATCGTTATATTTATAAATGCGCAATACGTGATAACGTAAACACATTTAATTTAAAGACAAATATGCACAATATTTGTTTATAAATTAAATGTAAGTAAGTAATCGTTATTATGATAAAACGAGAATAAGGTGGGCAGGAGGGGGACGGTTAATCAGGAAAAGGCTGCTGCTGCTTCTGGACCCTAAACCCTTCGATGTTTTACATGAATGTTGTATGAATGTGAATTAATTAAAATATATATTTAAAAAAAGGGATTACTTTAACGGCAGACATCATTGTAGAGGTATTGCACTATTTTGTAGAGGTATTGCACTATTTTGTAGAGGTATTGCACTATTTTGAAGAGGTATTGCACTATTTTGTAGAGGTATTGCACTATTTTGTAGAGGTATTGCACTATTTTGTAGATGAATTTGTAAAACATGAACGGTTGTATTTCAAAATGTTGAGTTAAAAATATTTACCTAATACAAATTGCTACCTTGTACATTTATCTTACTTACTTGTACTCGTGAATTTACAATCCTATTTGTTAACTGAAAAAATATTGAAAGTAGAAAGAAAAAAAGCTTATCTTTTATAAAAAAACCTTTTTTGTAAATTATATTTAAACTTAGAAGAAATGAACTACCTAAGCACCATTAATAATTAAAAATTGTTACGTAATATTGATTGCATATAGGTAGTACATATATTTTTATGTTTCGTTCAATTATGACTGTCAGCTGCGAGCGAAAAGATCCGTCATGTACTTGGCATTAGCAGTAAACAGTGTACAACGTGTTGTTTATTTAACTTATTATGTTTGTATTACACATTATATTCAATAATTTTAGTTTTATGGCTCTCCTTATAATATATGAAGAAGTAATATAAATCTTACACTCCTCCGTTCGCGCAATATGCATAAAGGCCTACGAACTTATCAGCACTACCTCATCGACACGAAACTTATTCCAGAGATTAAAGGTTTGATCAATCTTGCATATATACCTAGTACAGTACTCTATTTTTTAGTATTTTTTCTGCAATCAGTAATTTGTATGCACTTTGAAATAATAAATAAATTCTATTAATGCTTTATTAAATTATGTGTACTCCCGACATAGTAGCGAGGTTGTAACGGCGTCGGCGGCGGCGCGGTATTACAAAAGTTTTTATTGATTTAATACCGCATGTTACTAACACGTGGCTAAGTTAGTAAGTAAGTATACGCGATTGACATGTACTTTTATTTCTGATCATTTTAGTAAAAGATGCAGACAGATTACAATCGGTCGTCGTGGCACACGGGACCTTCATCGGGCGGACAGAAAATAATACGATGGTATTAATAAACTCGCGTTAGTAAAGAAAAATAGAATACAACTTTATTATTAGAGTAACAAAATAGTGAGATACATATTTGTTGTGCCTCTAAACAAGTGGCATAAACGGTAGTCGAATCAAAAAGTCAAAAAAACAAATGTAGGATTTGATTATGGTTTGACATACTCGTAAGTCTACGATATAATGTCGTAAACTTACGTCAAATCCCATATATTTCTTTTTTTGACTTTTCGATCCGACTATCGCTTATGCTACTTGTCTAGAGGGGCAGACCCTCTAGACAAGTAGCAAGTGGCATAAACGGCAGTCGAATCGAAAAGTCAAAAAAGGAAATTTATGGGATTTGACGTTAGTTTACGATATCATGTCGATAACTAACGTCAAAACCTATACATTTACTTTTTTGACTTTTCGATTTGACTACCGTTTATGCCACTTGTCTATAGGGGCTGGTATAGCATGTATGTGTAACGAATAGATTGCATATCACAACGCATTTAAAATTGATAATGAGGCGCATTTTTGTATATGCAAGCAGTAAATCTGTACATACATTTACGCACAGAATGTGCGTATCCGTTAAAGTCCCAAATGTAAATTAGTACAAAAATGCTAATATAAATTTCGCCGAATATATTTTAACTTTATCTCGAATACGATGGAGGTAACATTAAATCCTTAATTTGAATAAGCCACTAGAGTTTTACTAGCAATATATTATATTTGTTACTATAATTTACGAGTGTAGTTACTAAACAATGCTTTATGACTTGCCCTGGGTTTGGTAAGGAATTCGTACCGTTAATCATAGCCGCATTGTGATCGACAAAATTTTGCTAACTTTCGAATAAGTACCGACGTATGATATATGATAAATGTATACTATTTTTAAATATTAAAGCAATGTGGAAAAAGTCGAGCCCGGAGCAGGACTCGAACCGCGCCTCTCGGGTTTCGGCTCAGCGCACTACCAACTGTGCCTTGCTTGCTTTCATATTTAAGTATATTTGAGCTGATTGCATAGCAAAAATGCTAAAAATATTTATGAGTATACTATTTTACTTCAGGGGTAGAATTTTACAAAAATCCTTTTTGCCCTCTTAAAACTATTAAACAGTGAAATAACAAAAAACATTTTAGGGATGTGGTTAACCTCCTATAATCTTATTATTTTCTTTTAACTAACAACAGCGTTGTAAGCTAAAAGAAAATAAAACTAAAATGTTCTTTCTGTACTCAATCTAGTATTTTGAGGCACGCTATTGACGGCTTTACAGTTGACGCCACGGAGGCTTATCGTGTAGCTTATTCATCAGCCGAGCGCTGCAACGTTGCCTCACAATACCTCTAGCTTAGCTTACCTACTATTGTTACTTGTATGTATGTATTTGTATTTTGTATTCATGCAAAGGGATGTAAGCTAATGTCGTCATAATTAAAGTATGAAAGCTTCAGTGGTCGCGGACATGTATCGCGGATGGCTTCAATATGGAAAGCGAAATGAGGATTATATTAAGTAGTAGTAAGTGTACTTCTAGGTACTATCCTGACGGTTTAATGGAACTAAAATTTGTTTAGATAAGTCTCTAAATATGTATTACTAGCTGTTGCTCGCGCCTCCGCCCGCGTGGATGTCGGTTATCGCTGTAAAAAGTAGCCTATGTGTTATTCCAGACCATAATCTATCTCTGTACCAAATTTCATCCAGATCCGTTCAGTAGTTTTAACGTGAAAGAGTAACAAACATCCATCCATCCAACCATTCTTACAAACTTTCACATTTATAATATTAGTAAGGATATACAGACTTCATGAGCTATGGCAATTTACTCGTTCAAACTACATAGTCACTTAGTTGTTACTACATTTCTTACTCCTTAAATGTTTTCTAAAGACTACAGCATATTGTTCAAGACACGAGTTTTTACATAGTAGGCAACATTAACATTAGCCACATTGCCGATGTTTTCTAAAGAAACATCAACTACTCAAATCACTTTCTTGCGGTAAAATTATAAGAAGCTTTCACTGAGAGTATTTAATTTCTAATTCTGTATGTATTTCGAATGTTTAATGAAGTGTTTAATTAAGTAGTTCCGTTAGCGCAATTTCGAGAGCTTCATCGTTAATATTTTAAAGCTAAATTATAATTATTTAGCTTTGATTATTACCAAGTAAAATTTGCTCGTCTTTTATTTACCTATATAATATTTGTACTTTATTTTGTTGTACGTAAAGATAATGAGATTACGAAAAAATAGGGTTTAGTGAGACCTACTGTACCTGCACACGACTACACCACTTTTACAATATAAGGTCTTTCCTTCATCAGTCGAGCTTGCTCGCTTGTTTGGTATCATCATGTCTTATTATCTACTAGTAAATGGTACTTAGTAGTAAATTTTTGCCTAAGTATAAGCTTCACTGCAGAGCTACAAGCTTTATTGATCTAACATTCAACCTATATCTGATTTAGTCTGAACATTTATTTAGAGACCTCGGTTTATAAGACTCTATACTTATTTAGTGAGTGTGTGTATATAATATACCTGTAGTTCGAAGGTTGAACTGTCTTGCCGCCTGCCCGGCCGACCGCCGCCGCCGCTCGTCGACATATCACGAAACTGCGATACAGTTTTAATGGAATCGGTAGAAGTTCGACTTCGGAAATAAACTGAGGTTATAGGTATTAAGGTCAGAAAACCAACAAATTATCTATAGGCTTCTAAACATGAAGGTCCCTAATTAGGTCAATAATTATCTCTTATCACTCGACAGATAAGTAGTAGTAAGACAGGGAGAGTTGTTTATATAAATAAACTATATCTTGTGGTGTTTACCGAGCTCTATGGCATGTCCTTCTTTAAGCAAGGTTTAAAGAGGATACCAACTTCATTATACGACACTAGGGAACAAGCCCTGTGTCGGGGGCGACCTTACAAATAAACAATTAAAGGACAAAACAAAACTCGGGACAACTATTTATGGATCACACAAATTGGGATCGAACCCACAACACGCCGCACAGTGGTTAATGGCGAGGTGATTTAAGCCACTGAACCAACTGTATGTATTGCTGAAGTCTTGTCTTGTCACTTACTTTGGCAATTAAAAATCACTTAGATAGCATTAACTAATAGTTCCTGTCGACGTAAAATTCTTCTTCATCTGCCGTGCTAATACCAGGATCATTATATTAATGCTCGTTCACATTAAAGCGGTCCGGGGCGCATGGCATCGTACAAATCCATCGACATCGTTACCGCGTATTTATGAATCGAAAACTTATAATTTGCTCAGTTATGCAACGAGTTACAACACTTACAACTCGGATGAATATAATATGCATTTGAGGTAAATTAACCTGAGGTACATACCTATATAATTTTCATTCAAAAAATGGGTCTTTATTTAAAAACAGTAAAATGTTTTACATGCTTGGCACACATATAGAGATACGGGAATAGTTAAGCATTACTCAAAAAAAATTAAAGTAAATTATAAAATATATATATGTCATGGTCATGACGACGTTAACGTAAGGAATTCCAGAAAACGTAACGAAAACAAAAATACATTGCAGCTCTAAATAAAATAAAAACTTTGAAGTGTCTCGCGCAGACAAGAACTTAATAAAATATGAAAAGATTTAAGTATATTTTTAAAATGAAAACTTCTATAGGCGCGTTAAGCACTTTTTGGGTGAACAAAAATCATGGAACTCGCGTCATCGTCACCGAAAGCCTTTTATGAGCTATATGTATACTGTGTATATATGTGTACTTGTTGGGTAAACAATAAGCGTGAAACTCGCGTCTTCGTCACCGCACGCGCTCGACGATACAATTTACAAGTTACATAGTTTTCACTTATATCGGCAGTCCCCAAGCATGAATGTTTTTGAAGGCTGTCGTTGATTAAAAGTGTTCATAATTTAACAGTGCTTAGTAGTTTCAAAATACGCAGTTGTGTGCGACAAACAAACAAAGTTGCACTATAAGGGTTTGTTTTTGCCATTTTGGTTCGGAATCCAAAGAATAAAACTCAAAAATGTTTCAATTCAATTGTAAAAAACAATTCCAAAATGTATACTAACCTATAATAATCAAGCTCACGCGGGACCTTTACAATGACAATACAATTATAGACTAACCAATCTAACCTCAAAAGCTTGTCTATTGCTCTTTAATCCATTTTTTATTCATGCGGCACGCTGCTCATACCTTAGATGGTAAACTACTGCGTTTTAGTTAACTCCACTGGTTGATGCAAAGTGTAGCAACAGCTAAATAAATATGTAGCTTTAAGCCTTTCGGAAAAACATGTTTTAAAAACAATGGCAGATGTTATTAGTAAGATTTGCCAACCAAGGGATACGCATTTATATAAGAACATTTTATACAATCTTCTATATATTTAAAAGTTGAAGTGGGTTTATGAAGTGGTCTACAAGGCTTCGAAACGGCTAAACGGATCCTGGGGAAGGACTTAGGGTGCTTTTTACCGCGATAACCGATATCCATATGTTTTAATTTCATTTTGTTTAAAAAAATTATTATAATCAATGTATTTATGTTCAATTTCAGATTTTAAAAGAAAATAAAAACAGATTGAAACCGAATGCTCATTCGTTTGCGGTAATTGTGTAAGGCAAAAAAATAATGTATAAGAAAAACGTGGATCAAATAGAATCTTATTATTTTGTAATCTAAAACTGCCTTACTTGTGCGGATCGATCAAGATCTCATTTATCAAAATCTGTCCCATTGTCTGTTCAGACGTATTTATACGTATAACTAGAATATTTTCACTATGCCTATTTCTTTCCTGGGTTTACTAATATATATATTGTATATGTAATATGTAATTAAATAGAGTTAAGTACTTAAAGTTAAGATAATAGTGTATAATACTATTTAGTTATAGAATAAGCTTTTCTGTCGCAATATGTCTTAATGTTCCTGTAATGATAGATATAAGTGTGTGATTAAATAAATAAATTAAAAAAAAAAAATGTCAGTGTTATTCAAAATGTTTACTTAGGCACTATGTACTTAGATACTTACTTAGCATTTAGGTATATTAACGATTACGGTAACTGCAACGATTGCTTAAAGAGATTGTTCTCTTCAAGCAATCGTTACAGTTACTGTAATCCTGAAGATAAATTTATTGAGTCTAGGTATTCATCCAAAGAAAACTCAATATAGATTAACCTTATTATGAGATTATTATTATTACCTTATACAGGTAGGTGCCGATTGGTAAAGGTTAGGGTCAGCTGATGGATAATGTGCTGGGAAATCATCGGAAGAGGTATGTATGTATGTCCAGCTGACGTCTTTTGGGTAATATGATGATGATGATGTTAGCTACCGAGGATTACTCTACTTTCCCCTCTGGGAAAAAGTCTTGTTATATAACTTCCATAAACATTAATAAAACGCCTTCCCCTTAAAAGCAATACCAAATAGTTTCTTGGAAATGAGGAAAATACATAATAGAGAGGCGCGCATATTGCTCCACTTGAGCGGTAAAATGGATGATTACTTCAATGTGGTAGGTAATAGCTGCCATTACTTGTGTACAATAGACCACTTTTCAAACGGTTATACCATTTCAAAAGTGCTCTTCATATGTTTAACTTCAAATATTGATAAGGGACCGTGTTAATTTTATGTATTTGCTTGTTCCAGTTATTTTATTTAGGAAGTGTTAGATTAAAGTTGAAGTGCTATAATAATAATAATGCCCTCCTAACCGAATTTCCGTCATTCGGGTCTAGTCATCGGCGCGAGTGATATTATAATGCCATGATTGCCATGTGTGTGCGCAAACATAGATGCACTCTTTATTCCCTCACTCTCATAGCCTACTGGGACGCGACATCCGACACGACCATGGAAAATGCAAATTCCAATCCAATCTGTTTCCAAAATATCGATTGTGAGATTTGATTGATATAAAATATTTTTTCTTTAAGTAAGATTGAAACACCTATGATCATTTATTTTAACTAAGATCTAAGCACAAACAGAATTATAAGGTAAATGTTGTTCAGTTAAATAATACGCCTTAATTTTAATACAAAACCAGCTAAGCGCGAATAAGACTCGGGCAAAGAGAATTCCGTGAAAAATAAAGTCAAATATAGAGTGAAAATGTTTACTTACCTATTAGTTGTTAAAAGCACAAGCTTTTCTACATTCTACATAGTAGATAAATGTAGTTAGAGTAAATGCTTATATACTGCATATAAATCTAATAAATAGTAACTTTTTTTGTTTTTTGTTGTCACGTGTCATATTGATAGCAATTTGCGACTATAATTTACATGTTAGTATAATAATATGACGTGTCTATTTTCGTAATTTCAGTGTCGGTAGATGTGATAAAACTGTCAGTTTGTGTCTGAGTGATAATTGTTTAGGGAGCGGAATTTTGCTGTAAGTATAGATTACAAAATGTTCTGTATTTTCTCTTGCGGTACCCTAAAAGCCACAAAATGTAAGGTAAAGTAAATAAATCACGCCAAGTAACAAACAGATCCCCCGACGGCAATACAACAGCGGTGTTACAACTCGGAGCGCTAACGATTATGAACACATTTGCCCCATTTCTTTATGTTTGTAATTTCGTGATTACATCTAAGGTTAGACTTGATAACTTGGTGTATTTTTATTTGGATGTGGTGAATAAAAGGCTGGCGTATGCGGACTACTAAGCTGTAGAGATAAGATTGTGACGTTTGACGGTAACGTACTAATTGTTGAGTAATATATGTATATGCCAGCGTGGTATAGTAGGCTAATATCCCTCCAAATGTTTGGACGAGACCCGTGCCCAGCAGTGGGACGTTTATGGGTTGAGATGATGATGATGATGATATGTATAATAATTTAATTATAAGCTAGTTATAGTCTGTGACGTTGTTACCCAGTGCATTTGCATGTGATATATTTTTATACTACGTAGGTATCAATTAAGTATAGGTACGCCCGCCTGATGGTAAGCAGGTACTGAAGCCTATGGATGTTTACAATATAAAGGTCACTTGCGTGTTGCCAACCCAAAAATAAACACCAGAGTTTTATGATGGCGTTTCCCAAGATAGGTAAACGTTTCTTTAAAAAAGCATCCCTATGAGCTCTGGAAACTGGTACTCACACACAGGCACACCACTACACCGCTGTGTGTAGTCATTTGGCGGTGGTCTTCTGTGAGGTGGAGGTCCTTCCTCAGTCAGGCTTGCTCAGTAATATGGTACCCTACCTCTCTTAAAAATTAATCTAACTCCCATAATAAAAGATTATAAGTCATATTGAGTTTAAAAAAAGCTGGAGAACTTTCTTTCGATAACAAGGATGACCTTGCCCGTTATATTGCCTTTACCACCCACGTATTGACGGTTGCCGTGCACATGGACGTGCAGAAATAGTAGGTATAAAGAAAGAGTGGTACCTAAATGTTGCCTGCATGGTTGGTTCTTAGCCATTTACCTCATGAGTGGCGTGTTGTGGGTTCGATTCCTACTTGAGACATAACGTGTGTGATTCACAAATGCATTTTCCGAGTAAAGGTACATACTTTGCGTCCGTTAATTGTAAATTTGCAAAGTACCTCGTGTTACAGGGCTAGTTTCCTGGTGCAGGAGTTTTTAAACAAGAAAAAATAACAAGAAATCAAAGCCTACCCTTAAAGTTAAGGTTTCATCATTGACATCCACATGTTTTCATTTCTTTTTGTTTAAAAAAATAATTATAATCAATGTATTTATGTTTAATTTCAGATTTTAAAAGAAAATAAAAACAGATTGAAACCGAATGCTCATTCGTTTGCGGTAATTGTGTAAGGCAAAAAATAATGTATAAGAAAAAACGTGGATCAAATAGAATCTTATTATTTTGTAATCTAAAACTGCCTTACTTGTGCGGATCGATCAAGATCTCATTTATCAAAATCTGTCCCATTGTCTGTTCAGACGTATTTATACGTATAACTAGAATATTTTCACTATGCCTATTTCTTTCCTGGGTTTACTAATATATATATTGTATATGTAATATGTAATTAAATAGAGTTAAGTACTTAAAGTTAAGATAATAGTGTATAATACTATTTAGTTATAGAATAAGCTTTTCTGTCGCAATATGTCTTAATGTTCCTGTAATGATAGATATAAGTGTGTGATTAAATAAATAAATTAAAAAAAAAAAATGTCAGTGTTATTCAAAATGTTTACTTAGGCACTATGTACTTAGATACTTACTTAGCATTTAGGTATATTAACGATTACGGTAACTGCAACGATTGCTTAAAGAGATTGTTCTCTTCAAGCAATCGTTACAGTTACTGTAATCCTGAAGATAAATTTATTGAGTCTAGGTATTCATCCAAAGAAAACTCAATATAGATTAACCTTATTATGAGATTATTATTATTACCTTATACAGGTAGGTGCCGATTGGTAAAGGTTAGGGTCAGCTGATGGATAATGTGCTGGGAAATCATCGGAAGAGGTATGTATGTATGTCCAGCTGACGTCTTTTGGGTAATATGATGATGATGATGTTAGCTACCGAGGATTACTCTACTTTCCCCTCTGGGAAAAAGTCTTGTTATATAACTTCCATAAACATTAATAAAACGCCTTCCCCTTAAAAGCAATACCAAATAGTTTCTTGGAAATGAGGAAAATACATAATAGAGAGGCGCGCATATTGCTCCACTTGAGCGGTAAAATGGATGATTACTTCAATGTGGTAGGTAATAGCTGCCATTACTTGTGTACAATAGACCACTTTTCAAACGGTTATACCATTTCAAAAGTGCTCTTCATATGTTTAACTTCAAATATTGATAAGGGACCGTGTTAATTTTATGTATTTGCTTGTTCCAGTTATTTTATTTAGGAAGTGTTAGATTAAAGTTGAAGTGCTATAATAATAATAATGCCCTCCTAACCGAATTTCCGTCATTCGGGTCTAGTCATCGGCGCGAGTGATATTATAATGCCATGATTGCCATGTGTGTGCGCAAACATAGATGCACTCTTTATTCCCTCACTCTCATAGCCTACTGGGACGCGACATCCGACACGACCATGGAAAATGCAAATTCCAATCCAATCTGTTTCCAAAATATCGATTGTGAGATTTGATTGATATAAAATATTTTTTCTTTAAGTAAGATTGAAACACCTATGATCATTTATTTTAACTAAGATCTAAGCACAAACAGAATTATAAGGTAAATGTTGTTCAGTTAAATAATACGCCTTAATTTTAATACAAAACCAGCTAAGCGCGAATAAGACTCGGGCAAAGAGAATTCCGTGAAAAATAAAGTCAAATATAGAGTGAAAATGTTTACTTACCTATTAGTTGTTAAAAGCACAAGCTTTTCTACATTCTACATAGTAGATAAATGTAGTTAGAGTAAATGCTTATATACTGCATATAAATCTAATAAATAGTAACTTTTTTTGTTTTTTGTTGTCACGTGTCATATTGATAGCAATTTGCGACTATAATTTACATGTTAGTATAATAATATGACGTGTCTATTTTCGTAATTTCAGTGTCGGTAGATGTGATAAAACTGTCAGTTTGTGTCTGAGTGATAATTGTTTAGGGAGCGGAATTTTGCTGTAAGTATAGATTACAAAATGTTCTGTATTTTCTCTTGCGGTACCCTAAAAGCCACAAAATGTAAGGTAAAGTAAATAAATCACGCCAAGTAACAAACAGATCCCCCGACGGCAATACAACAGCGGTGTTACAACTCGGAGCGCTAACGATTATGAACACATTTGCCCCATTTCTTTATGTTTGTAATTTCGTGATTACATCTAAGGTTAGACTTGATAACTTGGTGTATTTTTATTTGGATGTGGTGAATAAAAGGCTGGCGTATGCGGACTACTAAGCTGTAGAGATAAGATTGTGACGTTTGACGGTAACGTACTAATTGTTGAGTAATATATGTATATGCCAGCGTGGTATAGTAGGCTAATATCCCTCCAAATGTTTGGACGAGACCCGTGCCCAGCAGTGGGACGTTTATGGGTTGAGATGATGATGATGATGATATGTATAATAATTTAATTATAAGCTAGTTATAGTCTGTGACGTTGTTACCCAGTGCATTTGCATGTGATATATTTTTATACTACGTAGGTATCAATTAAGTATAGGTACGCCCGCCTGATGGTAAGCAGGTACTGAAGCCTATGGATGTTTACAATATAAAGGTCACTTGCGTGTTGCCAACCCAAAAATAAACACCAGAGTTTTATGATGGCGTTTCCCAAGATAGGTAAACGTTTCTTTAAAAAAGCATCCCTATGAGCTCTGGAAACTGGTACTCACACACAGGCACACCACTACACCGCTGTGTGTAGTCATTTGGCGGTGGTCTTCTGTGAGGTGGAGGTCCTTCCTCAGTCAGGCTTGCTCAGTAATATGGTACCCTACCTCTCTTAAAAATTAATCTAACTCCCATAATAAAAGATTATAAGTCATATTGAGTTTAAAAAAAGCTGGAGAACTTTCTTTCGATAACAAGGATGACCTTGCCCGTTATATTGCCTTTACCACCCACGTATTGACGGTTGCCGTGCACATGGACGTGCAGAAATAGTAGGTATAAAGAAAGAGTGGTACCTAAATGTTGCCTGCATGGTTGGTTCTTAGCCATTTACCTCATGAGTGGCGTGTTGTGGGTTCGATTCCTACTTGAGACATAACGTGTGTGATTCACAAATGCATTTTCCGAGTAAAGGTACATACTTTGCGTCCGTTAATTGTAAATTTGCAAAGTACCTCGTGTTACAGGGCTAGTTTCCTGGTGCAGGAGTTTTTAAACAAGAAAAACTAACAAGAAATCAAAACCTACCCTTAAAGTTAAGGTTTCATTTACACGTGATATTTCAAGGTTCTACAGCGTTTTCATTAACAAGGCCAAGTGTTTGTTTTCTTCGATAAAAATCGGCCTTTGATCTCGATAAACTTCAATATCACTTGACATTTGGTGTGAACTCTAAAATAAAAGATTGAGTTTGGCCGCTAACCTGTTGAAGTATCGATATTTTCTTATAATTTTAGTTGTAAATCTTTAAATCTATACTTATATTATAAAGCTGAAGAGTTTGTTTGTTTGTTTGGTTGAACGCGCTAATCTCAGAAAGTACTGGTTCGATTAGAATTTTTATTTTTGTTGAATAGTGCATTTATCCAGGAAATCTTCATGCTATATAACATCACGCTATAATCAATAGGAGCGGAGCAGTAGTAGAGCAAAATTGGGGAAATATTCCAAATTACCATGTGGACGAAGTCGCGGGCGACCCCTAGTATATCATAAATGTAGTGCATAGTAGTATGATTCATAGCTATACTAAACCTGTACAAAACCCTTTTAGCGAGGGGTATAGGCACAATGGGAATTTCAGCACAAATCGGAGTAGAAATACTACCACCACCAAACAGCTTCATATTCTAGTGTTATTTCAAGGAGAAGGTAAACTTTGCCCTGAACATAGACTTTCTTTGTCTATTAGATTGAATGCTCTGCTTGACATTGAACAAGGCATGCATTAAGGTGATTAACATTGATCTTCGCTTTTATAATCAAGTATAAGAAGGCATATAAGAAAGGGTAGAAAGAAATAATTCGACCCTAAATCACAGCATAAGGTTTACCTACTTAGGTAACTACAAGTACTGTAGACAACTCGCATAGATAGTATCATGTTTTCGAATTATTAATATTTTATGTATTACTATCAATCGACGCCTACACGGTACGGCAACGGGGGGCGCGTTGCTTTTATGAACATTCAGTATGCTGGAAAATGCGAAGCTCGCGGGCTTGTGTCCTTTCTTTGCCACCGATTTCCGATTCTGTTCTATATAGATGTACTCGTACCTTTATGTATAGTTTGTGATAATAAATGCTATAATTCGTGATATGGTAACTTTGTTGTTCATTGTCTCATAAAAGCGCCTAAAATCTCTACAACGAGTACCAATTATAGAAATGTACTTAGTTACTTATACTGTAAGATGTAAAGTTTCTCGAGTAGCAAACAATTCTAATGTTAGATACGAATTAATTGCATTATTTCTAGTTAATGTCTCCGATGTTCTGAAAACTCCCTAGAGATAGTAATATTAAGTTTGTGAAATTACCGAAATGCTTTAACCAAATGAAGACAGTGAGCAAGATTTTAGGGACTGAGTGACAACAAACTTATGTAGTTAATTTAAGTACATATCTACATACATATTATATCTTCATACTTTGTACTGATATATGTAAATAATTACATTTCCTAAATATATAACCTAATATTAGTATTAAAATACGAGTTGATACCTATGTTATCTTGCCGTGGCATTGAATTTTTTTAGGTCCTTGCAAGTTATCGCACTGAAGATAAAACACAGAATCGTTAGTGATAGTTATAAGTTTGGACGCTACGGTGCAATATACAAACAAAGACTATAATAACAATAACACCCTTATAATTCCGTCGAAAGTAAAAAAACAAGCAATATGTAAATCCATGAGTAAAAGAAGACAAGTAGGTTCGATACGATCGATACACAACACACTTGACAGCTAAAAACATTTCCTACGTTCGTCTTCGCATCAGATGAGCATCGAACTCAAGTTTCGTATTGAAAGTCCGTTTACTCCCGAGGAGGGTGCTCCTCTCAAGAGGGGGGTGAAACGAAATCTTGTGAAGAGGCTCGATGGGCCTTCAATAAGTCCTCTTTATGGACAGAGGCGCTCCGTTCCAGATTAAACTAATTCTGAATATCGATATAATTAGGATTTTTGAAACAAAGAGAACAAAGTGGACTTCCAGTGGGGACGAGCACCAATTATAATAATGTTCGTGCTTTGTTCTTTCATTCCTTCAGAGAAATAAAGTAGTGCTCCGGGCTCGCCTTTTTTCACATTGTTTTAAATAATTAAATATATAAAGTTAGATTTATTTTAATGATGCATTTGCAATTTAAATCTGTGCAATTCGATTGGAACGTAAGAAAATCAAAAGTATATTTATTCACCCCTCATCAAGTTATTAAATTTAAAATTTTATTTAAGAAATCCCCGACACGTGCGCCTTTAAAAATGTATTTTGTATTTAAAAACAAAACCATACACAATTACAATTTTAGAAAAGGAACTCCAAATTATATTTTGAGATCGATTTTCTAAACAATGGCAGTATTAAATATAACAGTTTATCTACTGTTGATACAAATAATTTTAGGCACAGGAGAATTAATAACTACTAAGTAAAATTGTTTCTTCGTGAATCGACTTTAATGTGCTAACAATTATACATTTTCAGTTAAAAAAAAGTTAACCGCCACACATACGAAATAGGGTATGCTTGAAATATAATTTGCCTACGTTGTTTTACATTTAGTAATTGTAGTTATAAAAAGAGGGTTAGAATACAATAAGCTAGCGTACAATAAGCTAGCTTTGTAGCCTATTGTTATTTGTCACAGTTTTTGTCATGTTTATAATCGCGTGTAAACATGACAACGACAAATTATCGCAGTAGACATGTATAGTGGAATTTATTAGCCGTATTAATTATATGTGACACTGATATACTATTACTAGCTTTGGGAAAGATATTCGAATCACGAAACTTTAGTGACGTAATCTAAAGAAGAATGTCACATTCTTTTTCTAGTTTATTTACTTTGACGTTGTAAATAACAACGTTTTATTAACTCAAGTTAGTTATTGTTTTCAACTTCTTATATTCATTAAGGTGGCAAGTAAGCAAACGATGTTATTTTTTTAAAGGCATCCCATTGTAAGTAGGTACATAACTGTAATTGGCGTTCAATATAGAGTTTCTGCTGTGTTCTTAATTGGCAAACAAGCATACGGTCCACCCGATAGTAAGTACCTAGTTATCTTAGCCTTCGTATGCTTATAATATCTAGAGCATTACTCACGTGTTGTGTACCCAAAAAATCGTTTATTTAAAAAATGCATTTCTAAATAACCTGTAGCATAAAGCATTAGTACTCTTGCGCAAGGCTTGTGGAGCGTGCGCGTGCGCGTGCGCGTGCGCGTGCGCGTGCGCGTGCGCGTGTATGCTTTATTAATGTGCACCCAGTGCACCCTTACAAAGCCGAGACGTGCTGGTCGTATATAATAAATTTCGCTTATATTGTTTAGTGCAGCGTAGACGAACTATTAGGTTAGGTAGTTACTAGATAGGTAACTACTTAACCATCGCCCTTTAAAACCACTCAGCTTTGTAAGCTCGTTCAACGAGAGTTGGATGAATATTTTAGAATTTAATTAAAAACAAAAGCCCTTGCATTTCGTTTGCTAAATAATTGAGTAGACGGGGGTAAGCTCACACAGAACGAAATGAAGTTTGCTTCGCCGCAAAATCGTTATAGAATGGTAACCTTACTATGTTATTTTATTTTTATTCATAAACTAGCTGTTACCCGCGGCTATGTCCGCGTGGATATTAGACTGTTACAAATTCATTATAGATACGTTTACGTGGCGGAATCAATACTTATACGAGCGAACTCGGTAGGCAAACGTTGTTCTGCCACATACTTCGCTAGCAAAATATTCAGAGATTCTCTCAATATTTTTTTAATTCAGTATTTTGGTAGCGAGTGGTGCTGTTTTTTATATTTGCTGACCGAACGAACGCATGCTATGTTACTAAATTATAAAACTGTATTTTATATGTTAAATAAATAAAATAAAATAAATAACATAAAAGTGGATAGTTTAATACTTTTGCGACATACACCTTCCTCGAGGAAGTCGATAGTGATTATAAATAAATATACATCAATATTTCATTCAGTTAATTATTTTGCAAATAAAACCATTTCTGTTCCGTCGCCGCGAAGAACAGCTCGACTGTCGCGACAACAGTGACAGTCAATATAGGGAATAAGTACCCTCATGTCCACCTGAGGACTGATGAAACAACAGTCGTTAAGCCACGACAGAGGCCTTCGGACGGTTTGAAGATCTCTGACACACAAGTCGGTGAAAGAGAGAAGAAAAATAAGTGCTTATAGCTTTTAATATTTATATATGCTTTTAATTATGTTTAAATTGAACAATAACTCTTCACCGAAATTGCTATGTTCATGTGAATTTCGGACTCTCTACTTTATAGTCATTTCGTATTGAATAGGTGAACGATAAATTTATTCGATGTAATTAATCGTTATTGCAAAGGGTGCCGTTATCGCGCCGCCCCAGTCTGTGTTATTGCTTATATTGATTGTAGTTATTGCTATCGTTGCATTGTTATGGCTTATATCGCATGTTAATTACAATAATAGTGCTTTGTGTATGTCGGTATACAAAGCATGTATAATATTGTACGCGTATATTAAAACTTACTTCAAAATCAGTGGCTATTTTATTTTGTGTTAACTTTTACTTGAATTCTTCTATTTTTTTTGTTACTCATCGGGTTAAGTTACCAAGGGCGCGGTAACTTTATAAATAGGTGAAAACATAGTGGTATTTCACCTGAGCGTCTCCGTGTTTTGGAAGACTAGATCACGACAGAGTCCTATGTGGGTGATCTGAACATTCTGTAACCAGGTTAGATTCTAATCACACGGTAAGAAGAATAACGTTTTTTGTTGAGCTTAATATTTGCACAATTATTGAACTTAATATTAAATAAGTTTATAATAATATAAGTAGTAAAAAATGGGTTGGCGACACGCAAGTGATACTTCTGGTATTGCAAGCGTCCATAGGCTACGGTAACTGCTTAACATCAGGCGAACGGTATGCTTGTTTGCCGCCTAAGTAGTATAAAAAAGTCATGATTATTTTAGGATGTTTAAAAGTGCAAGTTAGAAATCTGTGTACACATAGGAGAACTTTCCGAAGAACTCTCAGGCTTCCAAGTTTCTTCAATTACACCAACTATTCATTCAATACTAAAGTTGTATTGAACGATTCACATACGTCTACGTGCATATATGTGAGCTTCTCATTATCACAGAAATTCGAAGCTACCTTAGCAGCTGTTCAGCTGCCATGCAAGTAGAATACATTCAAACACATTGTCATGATCGTTACACGAGGAAGGTAGCTTTGAATTTCCGTGTAACAAGCTAGTTATTATAGAATTTATTCACTATTATCTCGTAAGCATGCGGTGCAAGTTATTTTCCCGTGCTTTCCTGTTATGTACAATATTTATCGGCATGGAAACAGCGGTGCCAACTATGCCAGGAAGTTTCTATGCCGTTACGGCTGCAGCCTCAGATACTAACATTGCAGAGCATTATGTAGTAACATAAGTATTTTGCAGTTATCGGTCCTTGCCAAAATCGACTTTAATTTTATATACTTTAAGTATAAGTACATCGTATATTATGCGGATTTATGTAATAAAATTCTCAGTAGCAGCACAGAGTCACAAAGATTGTGTCAGATTGCCGTCTTGTGGGGTTATGAAATAAAGGAAATGGAGAATGCACCTCTGTTTGCTCACTATAATAGCCCAAGTAAGTGTGCAAATAGAGTGTGCCCTCCGCAGTTGGGAACTGGTCAAGGGTACGTTGAATAATATAGTTTGTATACAAAATTTCCTCAGCAACTATACTGCCATGAGAGATAGCCGACCGCACGGATAGATAGTAATGAAATATGCCAGTGAAAATAGAGTTACAGCTTGCAGTCGATTTACTTGCCGTGTATCTGACACTTTTGATTAAAGTGTAGTAACGATCCCTAATGTTCTATATGAGGATTATAACACATAAACTTTAGCAGAGGACCGGTTGATTTATTTATTTAGGACAACCAACAAGGTATACACCATACAGTTCCTTAGGACTAATCTAGTGTTTGGTGCTACCTTACTTAAAGGTCGCCACGGCATGCACTTAGTAAGAATCTATAAATTATAACAGGGTAGGTAATAAATACTATATAAATATTAAAGAATAACACTTTATTCATGGAAACGAACCAAATTGACCAAAAACAAAGTCATTACTAATTTATTACATCACTCAAATATGTCAGAAATACTCGCCTGAATTAGGCATACTACCATTAATCTGTCAGGGAAATGTCAGGATATACATAACTCCATAGACGGGTAATCCTAGCGAATTAATCGTTTGATCCAGGATTATGTGATAATCCGTCGCGGTGGTTCAACAGACTGCCAAACATGCATTATAATATTAACAATGTTTGTAACACCTTACATGGTGGATACATAAGGGATACGGATATAGAAGGAGTTAGCTCTTCCTGGTGAGTTCACATTCGTAAATCAATAACCAGTTAGTAAGTTACATTGCTAAGTCAAATCCAGCGAAATACCTAAGGAACTAACACCGTCTTACAAAACAGGTTAGTAAGGTTTTTGTAAGCTTATTGGAAAAGCGACGCTGGCAAAAGCAGAGACTTTGTTTGTCTCTTAGTCTCTAGCGCTGCAGGTACAGTTTTTTTATATATAAGTTATTATATATACGAAAATACAGCTTTGCTGAAAAAATAGGCTGGCCGTATGCTGTTTATAATATACGCGACCGTTCTATCTAATATTCGCCGCGAACTACATTTATTCGTTTTAGACAGTACTGTCACATAATTATTATCGCGAGCCTTAATTTGAACTCGCGAAATGAACATTACATAATTTATCAATGCGAATCTCGTAATTTTAGTTCAGGCATTAAAGTTATATCGCAAAGTTAGCGAAGATGTTTCGTTCATTAAATGAGCAACTTTCGTTATTGCGTTACATTCCAAGAGAAAGTTTTTCGCTTTTCGCACAAATTTTTCTTTGATTAGTTCGCGAACTGATGAACGTTGGTGAATTACGTTATCTTTACTGAACGTACAAAAAACTCAAGTTATTTCTTTCTATAGTTTATAAATTATACCTTTCATTATATCTAGTCGTTATTTTACGGTGTAAATAAAGTGATGTGGTTACGTAAGTAAGTACTATGTACGAGCCGATTTTTGAGTGTTGCTTCTACAGTAAAAATGTGTAGTTACTCAGTAGGCAAAATAGCAAATCATCATCTCAATCTATAAACGTCCCACGGCTGGGTACGGGTCTCCTCCATACACTTGATATTAGTAGGCTAATATCCATACACTGGATATTAGCCTAATATACCACGCGAACCAGACGGGTTGGTAATATTTGGTTTTGTTTCGAATTTTCTCTCTCTTGCAGTGGATCTCATCTGCCTGACTTACTCGTTTAGTCGACTCTTGCGACACCCTCTGGATAGAACAGGGAAGTGACTTATTTTATTTGTAATCCGTCACCACACAGACACACGAAATAGCAAATGCATAAATAATAATTACAGCACGCACTGCTATTTTTTTTACGTAGTGTTTTGTATTTGATTTACACTTTGACTTCAGATTGGCACTTTTCTGGACCGACACCGACGCGGCGGCATAAGGTTCACATAGTAACCTACTTAAGTGGGTAAAAGATTATGAAATAGAACCAAAATAAATACAATTTTTGTGATAATATCTTCGTAATATTATATATTATTCTAAATTTAGATGTGAGGTTTAAAACCACAAAGTTTTTATCTTAATAATATCGTCGAATCGCTTAATTAGAGGTAGAGAGCAGAGGTAGACTGCATTCCCTTAATAAGGTGACCCAGTTAGCCGCCGGCCTACTGACATTTCGACTGTGTCTGATGTGACCACGAGTTTTTATAACGCGGGGCTGCACGTGACACCAGAATGATAGATTTTTATCATTTTAATGGACATCATAATGGACTATTTTCAACTTTTATGTTGGCTTTGCTTGACGTTTCTGTCAGCCATCTTGTGTGTTATACAATAACTTGTGTTACGTTATTCTGAAACCGATGTATCAAACTATAATTTTATTATTCTTTGTTAAAAATAACTGTGATAGATTAAATTCAAGCATGAAAGTTATTTATTTTAATTAATAATGTTATTAGTTATGGATTATATTTTATAAGTATGGAAAATCCGATCAAATATTTGGCTATGAGTGTCTTGAAGGAGATTATTCATTAACTTTTTTGGCCATTTGAGTTAATTCACTCCTTAGATCCACTACAGCCTCCACAAACAATAGACATTAATCGATTAAGGATCAGACTATAGCGTTTATTCAGTTCGTGCATTTGTATGCCTACATCTTAATGATTAAAAATACGATTAAATCGAATAAAATGAAAATAGAACTTATATCTATCGGTCTATAGAAAGTTTGTAGTCTGCGGGTTCTACATTTATTTTTAACTTTCTGGCTATAATCATAGGCACTAATGAAAACCACAGTTAACTGAATTTCTCTTTCATATAAAAGGCCATTCACGTAATGTTCGACACATTTCATTTGCTTTATTGGAAAAGCACCAATGAAATAGTATAGTAATTTCTTGAAATCTGAGTTAAGCATTTCAAATATAGCATGGGTGCCGATGCCGTTTGGAAGTTATATAGTTCAAATTCAGGAGAAAATGACTTCTTATGAAACTCGAATTGCAGTTCCCAAGAGCAGTAAAATTTTATTTATAAATATACAACTTGGTAAGTCTCAGAACTCATTAACTTAAATTTTCATAGAATTGCTACGAAAAAACTTTAATCTGCTGTGCTGCGCTGTGAATATGAAAATCTAAACCATTTTCAAAAATAACTAGAGCAAAAGTAGTGATCATTTCACTACTTTTGCTCTAGTTATTTTTGAAAATGGTGTAATTACGAATTTAACATACCTTTACCTGACGCTAGTATATAAATAGAAATAGTATTCACACAGACATATTTTAACTAATCCACGAGACAAAATGTATGTATGGTGGATGTGATCGTGATGGTCTTGGACGTTGGATTTCGGTGTATTGTGCATTTGTAAAATAGTCCGAAATTAACAATATTATAGAATAGTTCCTACTATAATCACTCAAATTTATCAAATCTTTTGTTTAATCGTAGTTCGAGATTCTACAGAATCTTATTATGTATACGCGTTCATATTATCTTGAAACATTTCGCTAAAGAATGGTCACAGTATCAGTGTGCCTCGCGACGCTTTTGTTTAACGTACCTAGTGACGCCTATCGCTACGACCGACGACGTTCCCCTACAATTACATTTATCTATTCCGTATTTTGGCGCCTGACCTTCCTTTGTGAATAAATGTCGCGCTCTTAGTTCAAGAAATATTTTTTGCGATGCTTTGTTTTTTAATAGCGTAGAAACTGGAACGAAATTTGTATGGTAGTAGCATTAGTTGACGGCTGATCTAGTGGTATATCGGAGCATCTCAAACACTGACCCGACCCGGGTTTGATTCCCAAAAAACTTTGTATTCTTAATTCATATACATATGTATTTATAATCATATAAAGATTTTGAGACGTACTTCTGTCTGAAAATTGTTTGTTTGTTCTCCTGCAACATAAAGCGTGTTTTCTAGTGCAGTATTTCTAAATATAAAGAAACACAAATGTGTAGGAATAAGACTCATGCACCGTTAGTGCAAGTTAAATTTATAAAAAATTGCGCTTGGTAATTATTTCCATGACGATGATGATGCGAATTGTGATGCTCGCCCCGCCCGCCGCGCCCGAGGGGATGTCAAAATCAAAATGATAAGTTACCCTTGTATTTATAAATGTATAGAAAAAGCCGAGTGAGTAACCAAAAATTAACCAAGTAGGTACATGTCATAAAAGTTAATTGCAAATCGTGAAAAAAATCACATAGTCACATAACTACATCTAATGAGACAACCTAGAATGAATTGCAGTTTATCAATGAAAAACACCAGTTTTAAGAAATTACTGCGAAGATAACTATAGTTAAAATTGTAGTCTACTGTGTCTACTATAGATACAGTTCACCTTAAAACAAAATATATATAAATATAATACTAGTGATATAAAAACTAAAAATGTTACGTTTTTCTATAAATAAAATCTAATATGGCTAGTGCTATCACCGCGTTCTTACTTTGTTCGTGTGTTGACATTATCGTATCATGATTATGGAGAGCGTATATAATAATAGCAGGCATAATAACATCAATCAATGGTCATCAAATTATCTATTATTGGCTGCTCGGGACTTTTATTTGTAGTGTTTGTATCTACTTATGTTTAATGTGGGCGATGCAGGGATTATTTCCTACATGTATCTTATACAACAAGGAAAGCTATCAATATCTATGATTCACGACGTTTTAAGTTTTCGTGCTAAATTAAATGAAATCTTGTTTTGTTTTTTTATTTGCTCAGACATCCAGCGATTCGGTCTCAAGGTAACAAACAGCGTATTCACCTGTCAATTGACCTTAAGATAAAAAAGTTTTGTAGAAAATGCAACCCCCATTTCATCCTCTTAGGGGTGGAATTTTTTCGAAAAACCCTTTCGTAGTGGATACCTAAACTTCACTAATAATATTCCCTGTTTTTCGAAATTCATGTCTCAAGGAGCAGCAGTTTAGACTGTGGGTTGTTAAATCAGTCAGACAGAACTTTTCAATTTTATATACACAGATAAATTGTTGTTTTATTGTTATTTTGTATTGACTGTAATGTACTTGATGGATAGCATAGTTATTATTATATACCTAGATACATTGAAGCAATAGTAAGAAGATGTGCGTCCGCGTAGTTGTGGCTGTCTTATCTCTTAGACGAACTTAGGCATTCAATCTTAGTGCTACGCGGAATTGAGACTCCTATACGAACTCTAGTGACTTGTTCAGACGCCGACATCAACAGACAATTTTTTTTTACTTCCAGATTGACAATTCATTTACCAGCGGGCTTTTTGGCAAAGTATTTCCTCAATTTTTTTAGTTGAGTAGACCTGTACTATTTACGAGACTTATTTAAGATTTTATATATTAATAATATAATAATAGCAACCCACATATATATTTCCCAGTGCTAGGCACGGGTCTCCTCTACTCTATCAAGAGAAAGAGAGGGTTTAGGCCTTAATTCATATACGCTGGCCACTTTCTAATTACGCTTAAGTTTGTCTTTATTACATTTATCGAGGCATTATATCTCTAGATACTAAATAATAGATTTAACCGAAGATGTAGCCTCTAAGACTTGTACCAGCGAGTACCTAATGTTCTCGGCGGAATTCGTCAAGGGAGCGCAAAGTGTTGACAACACCTGGAGTAGTGGAGCTCCTAACTAAGGCTTTCGGCTTCATGAATTATGTACGAGGTTCTTAGTAGCACTATCCTGGTTTTAGTGCCCATACGAATATAATAACATGTAAATTTTAGTGAGCAACATTATCATAAATGCAAAAGTTTATCAAGTTTACAACTCGGTTCTTGTGAAGTTCCGTTGGACTTGGTTTAAAAATAGATTACTTTGTACATATATATATATATATAATATACAAAAATAATTCTACTATTTTCTTTTGACTATCAGCCAATTTAGATGATTGGCACACTGTCCCGGACCTAGCGGGGTGCGGGAGTACGTGTTCTTACGTTGCATGAAAATATATCTCTTTGCACTGAAAACACGGTAAACACATTCACGCGCATTGTTCTTGTTCCATTGCCACTCACCCCGCTGCGTGGTTTTGGGCGGTGTGCATATAAGTAGCCCTATGTAATAAATATTAAGAATTTAACGAAAAAATGTATGCCAGTTTTCTGGTTGTCATAATATATTAAGTTCTTTCCTAGTTTGGGATCAGATGGATGTGTCTCACTGTATTTAAGCAAAAAAAAAATGCCTTCGCGAATTATGTAACAAAGGCCAAGTAAAACGTTTTAGTAAACCTTTCACGATCCTTAACAATGAAGGACTATTTAAGAGAGGAAGATAACAGTCTAATTAACTGTTTTTAAGGAAATACAACGTAAATATAAACAGCTCCTAAGTCCTTGTCCTTTGATTTTTTGTCAGGTATTAAATGTAAATGACTTGCGATGATACCCAGACTTAAATAACGGTTTCGATTCTGATGTCTGTTAAAGTGATATTGAGTTTATCGAGATATTATCAGTTTCAGTAGGCATTGCGATAATAATTATTCAAGAGCATCTACTATCACTATCGAATACGATAGAAAATAAGGCGGCGAAACAGAGGTATGATAAACCTGGCCTCTTAGGAGACAAAGGTGTGATGAAAATTTTAAGTTTAAATTTTCATCACACAATGTTTTAAAGAAAGCCTTTTTTACTAAAAAATATATCTTTTATCATACGCCTCCCAAAGATTCCGACAGCATTCGGTCCTGAGCGAACAAAAACGAGGAGATCCGTACGAGAACCAAAATAACATAGCTCGAAGAATTGCCTCATATAAGTGGCAATGGGCAAGGCATATAGCTCGCAGAACCGATGGCCGTTGGGGCAGAAATGTTCTAGAGCACCACTAGGCGACCACGAACTAGAAGACGCAGCATAGGCAGGCCTCCAACAAGGTGGACCGACGACTCGATTATAATATGTATCATCATCATATGATGATGATGATGATACAGTAGTGTGACGTTTATGGGTTGAAATGATATCATCTTAACCCATAAACGTCACACTACTGGGCACGGGTCTATAATATGTATACTTAAGAAATATTCTTAAAAAATACCATATAAGAATACTTCCTAAATAAAAATAGAAATAAAAGTAAGGACTGAACATTGTCCGGCCATTCTCTCTACGATGTTGGCTCATCCTCTTAGTAACGAGCTCAACGCACGCGACGAACTCCCTGCACTTGTCCTTGACACTGAACTTGAGCTAATTAAGTCTACACGATCCGTCTACTAGTGAATATACACCTCTATACTTTTTAGTGCTTTACTGTATAAGAAGGTTATAAGGTTTCTAAAGGGTCGGCAACGCGCGAGTGATACCCCTGTGTGTTGCAAGCGTCCATAGGCTACGGCAACTGCTTACCATCAAGAGGGCTGTATACTTGTTAACCTCCTTGGTAGTATAAAAAAAATATTAAGTTATATTTGTAAGTTTGACTAATAGTTATATATTTGATATGGAATGATTGCTAATAGTTATTGATATTGTATTTTTATTTTCTATTATAATTAAATGAATATGTCTTAATGATATCATAAAATGTACCTATTTATACCTACATAATGTAACATTTGCACACCAGTGTCATGGTAAAATGCAGAGAACACTTTTGCTTTGTACCAACCTTAATAACCTGTATTTGGCAAATAAAATATTTGATTTGATTTGATAAGTTACATTTTGTTTATTTACAAGATAATGGCAAACAATTTGTGTGCGTCAAAAACAATCTCGCTCCTTGTTGTTCACAGAAGACCACAGCAGAATAACTGCATAATGTGGTGTAGTTGTGTTCCTGTGCTTTGCCTAGGTCTCCAGTGCTCATATACTTACTGCAGGGATATACCATAGTAAAGGGAAGAATATATTATACAACCTTAAACTATGGGTTTACCAACATTAAAAGCTGAAACAAATTTTTAGGTTGGCAACTCGCGCGCATTGAAAGCGTCTATAGGCCACGGTAACTGCTTACATATACACGATTATAGGGCATAATTTATCACGGCCTTAGCGAAGTATGCACCTTATCTGTAGACTGAATGTTTGTCCTCCTTATGCAAAACGTTCAAGGGTGGAGTTATGCTGCATGCAAAGTTAAGGACATAAATAAACCAGCCGCAGGTGATTAAAGTTTTCATTATCGTGACGGAGGGAAATAAGCTCATATTTCAAAATGCACCCTTAGACTTTCAAATGGCCAAGAAAACTTAGAGGGGTTCGTATTATACATTTATAAGTGAAAATTACATTGCTAAGTTAAAAACTAGTTTAATTTGACAAAGACTAAGATATTGATTGCATCAACTGTGTATATAGGTGTTCAAAATAAATATTGTATCAACAGCTTACCCGATCGGGCATTGCAATTATGTAGGTATAAAAACTAATAAATATTACAACTAAACAATATGAAACAAGATCTTTATTAGCAAAATATTCCTGCATATTATAAAATACATTTTTGATCAACCATTTTTTTAAGACTTTTTAAATAATTTTCCTGCAATTTTCTTTGTCTATAGATAAATGGTTGAAAACTCTTATTGCGGTAATATATGTATTTTTATAGTAGATCATATTAGTTATGTTAGGCAAGTTAAGATTTGAGCATTGGATGTACTTTGTGTCCGTCCGAAAAAAAAAGCTTTGTGGCAAACATATTGACGGCTCGCCTCATAGTAAGCCCTTACCATAGCCTAGAGACTTTTGAAGGTGTTGACGACCTGATATTTGTAACATTAGGGCTTTTCCCTCAAATTGTGAGTCACGCTAAAGAAGACTTTAATCACCTGCGGCTGGTTTATTTACATATGTCCTTAACACATTGCATGGAGCATAAATCCACCCGTGAACGTTTTGCATAAAGAGGACAAACATTCAGTCTACAGATAAGATGCATACTTCGCTATGAAACGCATTTCAATCCCAAGAAAACCCTGTCGGGTATTCCTAGAATAGAATACATTTCTTTGAATATAAATGTTTTATTCAAAAAAAGACAACTCCCGCATCAGAGAACAAGCTCTTTGTCGCGGATGACTTTACAAACATACAATTAACGGACACAAATTGCACTCAGACTCAGAACAACTCTTTGGGGATCATTTGAAGTTTTTCCTGTGTAGTTATCGAACCCACAACCTTGTGCACAGCAAGCGCATACAGCGGCCACTGGATCACCAAGTCAGAAGAATATACATATATATATATATATTATAATATGTCAGTCCAGTAAGCACTCCTAAATTACCTTTGGAAACCTGATATATATTTACCAAATCTCCATGACATCCTTCAAGACTAGATCATGGACAGTGTCGTAAAGATTATCTTTTTTTAACTTTACATCTCAGCCAAAAGACGTCCACTGCTAGACATAGGCATTTTAAACTTTAATCATGTAGAATACTGACATAGTTTTTCATGAAGAGTAAATACTTAGTAAACAAACAACACTAGAATTGCGACAAACGCCTCTACGTGACTTTTCAGAATTCTCATGCACGGGAAGATCAAGTACATAAATACCTACAGAATATCTACATACTTCAGTATCTACATACCTACATGTACCGTCGGTAGCGCAAACAATGTTTGGTGTATCGATCCTTCCTTTGTATCAGATAAAAATGTATTGCATGCAACACGCAGTTTATTGTTCTTAGCATTTCTTACGTTATTTTTTAATTTAAAAAAATCTAAAATTAAACTACATTATGTTCTGGACAACAAAATGATTAACTAAACTTTCGTCTTTTTTAGAATCGGATAGCTTAAAAAATACGATAATAGAAAATAAATTGAATAAAGCGACGGAATAAAACGTTATAGATAATATTATCCTCAAACAGCTTAGTGTGTCTAACAAAACATCGAACTACTTAAATTCTTAGTTATAATTATCACAAAATTATAAGAACAAGAAAGTAAATAAATACTTGAATATTTCCGCTAAGTACTTCAGGATAAGCGATATCTGGTCTAAATCTAACTCTACTTGTATTGTAAGTACCTTTATCATTTAAATCCGGCCTTAATTATTTCACAATGATAAAATACATCATATACATATAATAAATCGTGATTATATGTTTTATTAACCTACCTAGGTACTTATTACACAATAAGAAGGTAGGTTCGGGCGTAACTCCTTATGAACGAATCGATTTATTCTTTGCATTGGTTTCGGTTTAGCTTTAAGGTGGGCCCATTTTGATTTTCATTGGCATTAGACCTTCTAGGAATACGTCAGGGAACTCCGCAAAATAAAATAGATAATGAATAGGTTCCTGACATCCAACAAAAAAGGTACCTAAATACAGAAAGTGAACGAAAAGAAACGTCGACTTTAATTGACGAACAAACAAATTCTTGTTTCTACAAAATTCTGCTACAAAGTTCTCTCAAATTCTGCAATAAATAAGATTATAATTTCAATACAAGCTTTTATCGTTTATTTCATGGGTTTTTACGCTTCAATGATTCCAATCAGAGTTTTTTTATTAACTTGAAAACTCCAATTTACAAGAATCTATTCTTCACATATCGTACCATGTACCATTAAGTATTGTTCGATTCACATCAAAAAGGCTTGAAAGTGGTTAATTTCCTTTCATACTGGTTGAATACACAGCCATGACGAGGATCAGTCGAATATCAAACCCGATGGCAAATTTTATCTTTGACCGAGTTGGAGACCGAGACCGAGTGACGGATAGTGTTTACGTTTTTACCCTCTAAAGCTTGCAAAATTATGTAAGTGCGACTTTAGGGTGATGTGGTAATTTTGGCCTAACAAAACATACTCTTATCTTAATCAAAAATATTTTAAAATCCCTTTAATATTTATAGCCCATTTATTCAGTAATTCACAGCAGCTGTTACTTAATAACATCTACACAATTTAATAAAGCCGTTTACTTGAAATATTGACTCTGTCGCTTGACTGTCACAGACTTTACATCAGCCGCGATATTCACTTTATTACATTCAAAGTCACTATATCTATACGCACAGTGTGTTGTGAAATGTCTATAGATAGGTACTTATATATACCTGATTACTTGTCCCCTCGGACTGATTTATCAACACAGAGAGTAGATCTGCAAACTTGAAATTTTGCACAAAGGATTTTTTTAGAAATTATTTTTATTTTATTTTATTTATTTATATTATCTTAAAAAACTTACATTCCACCATTATGTACATAAAAGATACAAACATAAACTCATTCGAGTGTTACCGTGCGTCCTTGACATCAGCTATACAATGCAAAATAGATATTATTATACAAAAGCAACTTAATATAAATTGTAACCGGTACATTTAATATAATTATTTTATTATAATTGGCAATGCCGCCAGCCTTCTGGGCACGTTCCCAGTGGACAGTGATGTTGAGGAATATTTCGACGCTTAAACAACAGTCTTCATTTGTATTATATTTTTCCTTTTTTAGTATTTATGATTAAATTAGTTTACCTAAACGGTAAAAACTTGTTTGAACCGGGTGAAGTCGGGGCGGGCTAAATGTAATAATATTAATTTTAATAAGAAAATTTTAGAACATTGGGAAAATTTACGAAAGAACATTGGAGACATTTGTTTTTAATATACATAGGTGTATTGCTAGATAAATTTTCTGTCTTGATGGCTCTCTTATCTAGAATAACGCGATATAAGTTTTTTTATGGTTTACCTTGATTTTTTTTTCTTTTTTTTTTATACTACCAATGTGACAAACAAGCATACGGCCCGCCTGATGGTAAGCAGTTACCGTAGCCTTGTATTTAATTTAATATAGGGTTATAGGATTAATTCTCTTTACAGAGTGAAATTTTCTGTACGAATAATAAAGTTCTGTTTAAAGTATTTTATGTTGTAGACTTACTTATTTTTATATTTCTTTACCAGTTACGCGTGCGAAATTCCACATTCCAGCACAATTTTGCCTGTTAGACTAGTGTTTTGTGACCCTGACTGCAAATAAGAATATTAATAATAATTTATTTCAGGATATAGTTTACATACTTAATACACAGAATACAATAAGCTTACATAATCCCATAGATAAATACCTTACTAACATATAATAATAATAATAATAATAATAAAAATCTTTATTATCCTTCACATAAGGCATCTTAATAGCTATATAGGTACATATAGTAAGGTTAAACAAGTTGTTCGAATTAGCTTTGCATTTGTGAAGGACTGGTGCCAGAAATAGATATATAATATCTGTGCCACTGGTCACCAGGCCCACCGTTTTGCAATTTGTGTGCGCATCACATTTGAGTGCGGGGGTTTGATTTTCCTTATCTATAATACTAATTAATTATGTTAACAAAAATAAAAATAAAACATACTATAGACTACGGAGCTATGTAGGTTTAAGTATGTGTGTGTGTATGTGTGTGTGGGTGTGGGTGTGTGTGTCTTTGTGTGATGATTAGTGTGTGATTGGTGGAAGATTCATACTATACATACACAATGTGTACTGGCAGACTATTTCATGAGTGTTTATTGCAGGGGATGTAAGAGATTTTCGGTTGTTTCGTAATCTAGAGGGAGAAGGTATTTAATTAGTGTTTTTTTGCAAGTGTGAGTATTTAATGGGTATATTTTTAATTTATTATTTAACTTATTATAGAGATATGGTCCTAAATAGCTCATAAAATGTTGAGAAAAGGCAGTATTATGTTGTTGTTGCTTAGCAACTTTACCCATACGTCGTTTTTCCTTAATTCTACTTGTTACGTATGGTGTTTGGGAGTGTTTTAATAGTGTTGCCCTAAGGATGAATGTTCTCCTAACGCTTAGGACTTCCCATAGGTCATAAACTTTTTGTGTTGGGTGTCGATAGGGCAGTTTAGCTGCTACCTTTAGGAGGGCTCTTTGTGCTCTCTCTGCAACGATCAAGTGCGTCTTTGCAGCACCCCCCCATACCACTATACAATATTCTATGATGGAGTGACATAGGGCAAGATATATTGATTTAATGGTTGGGCGATCGGCAATATGTCTCAGGGATTTCATTATATAAATCAGCTTGCGTAATCTTGATGCCATGGTCTCAATGTGTTGTTTGAATGTGAGTGTATATATATGATTACAAAAACATAACTAAACCCATTTTAAAGCAAAGCTGGAAGTAGTAGGTTCGATTGACCCAGGACAAATCGTTGTGTGATGAGCGCGATTCTTTGTTCTGTGTGTGGATATAATTTGTTTTGTAAAATAACAAGCACCAATTATTTTTTATTTAATAAGATAACTATTCTTGTATTTATTAATTAAGTAAGTTTACTACATATCTGGTTACATACTATTATCAAAATAGGTAAATCAAACCAAAAAAATATCAAGACAGGATACAAAACGTATATGAGCAATATGTACACATCAATTTATTTCTTATTACGTAAAACAATAGAAAGGTAAAGTAAAAATACCTCAGGGAGAAACAATTGCTAGCTGTTTATCATTTTGAACGTCCACGTAATGTTCTACAAAAGTTTTATATTTTTTTTGCACAAAAAGTATTCTATCTCGATAAAAAGAAAGGAAAAACTTAAAAGTTTCTCAGTATTATATTGCCGTGAGTCCTACCCGTAACTGTTTTGTATATATATGCCCAGTTGTGGGTTTTGGGACTCAATATGAAGTTTCAAAGTAATCAAGGGACCAACGCACAAAGGACTTACTTACGCACATCTTCTCTGTAATTGTAATTTAGAACATTGTGCCAGCTGTTTATAAACTCATTGGGATTGGAATCTTATATTAATGCTTTGACTATCTACATATATTTACCTATAGTTTTGACTGGCCTCTAGTGATTAGTGACGCTGACTGCTGAGACAGTGGTCGTGGATTCGATTACCACCCGTGAGAAATACTAACTTGTGTGATTAGCATGATTCGTTACGTTCGTTCTGTGTCTGTGTGTAATTTTTTAATAATAATGTTTGTGTTTGGAAATATGTAAGTATCTATGTTTAACAGTTGTCTGGTTGCTATAGTACCTACAACAGGCTCTGGGATCGATAGGCCGGGTGTAAGTATATTTATAGATAAATTACACCTAGACACAGAACTATAAAGTCTTCTCATCACACAAAGATTCGTTGTGGATGGGAATTGAATCCAAAACTAAACCAATTATTTTGACTGCCTCGGTGGTCCAGTGGCCGCAGTATGCGCTGCTGTGCACGAGGTTGTGGGTTCGACGATGTTCTTAATAGTACTGGTCTGGGTGTAATTTGTGTCCGTTAATTGTATGTTTGTAAAGTCCCCCGCGACACAGAGCTTGTTCTCAGTGCGGGAGTTGTTTAAAAAAAAACATAAAATAAGATCTTTGATCCATAAAGGTGATGATGATATGAATCAATAAAAGTTTTAATAAATTAATCAATCCGCCTGTATCAATCCACTGCTGAACATAGGCCTCGGATAATAAACGTTTAATCTATTCTAAATATCGCTGAATCGATAACCATGTTAAAAAATACTTTATCTATTGTTTCAGAAGGTATTCTGTGAGCACTTTAGTTTCAGTTTAATAAAAATATAATCCGTTAAAATGTAAATTGTTATTTCAACGAGAAGAACGAAGAGTGCTCGACGCGTCGGGAAATGTGAAAAGTTTAAATAAACCACATCGCGTATTTATAGTAAGACAACCAAGAAAACAGTAAACATATATCATTTTTTAAATATTGCTTAGTTGACAAACTTAGTGTAAGTATTTACTAAAGCCAAGGATATAATTATTAGTGGGGTATCCTTGGGATAGGATAACGTTACTTTAAAAACCCTAAATGAGATCAAAAATAAATCGCTATAAGGACGTCATAGTACGGCCCCATAGCATCACAGTTGTGCTAGCAGATGCTGCAATATTTCCTTTACAATGTCGTCTAATAGACGTTCATATACTACTAAGAAACCAGCCTTCAGAAACATCGTTTTTTGCTACTAAATTACGTCACCAAAAGACCTATAGGGTTTCAGCAATTAAACCTATTTATATTAAACACCTTTTATAAAAATTGACAACACATGTAACTTAATGGTACCTATTAATGATTTCCATTGCGGAGTAGGAGGAGTAGGTTGAACAGTGGATAAGGACAAAAAATGTTGTAAGCCCAGCAATTATTATTGTTTTAAGACTTGTTCTTTGTGAACGTGATTGTACAACCACCCCGTGATACTGGGATAGCTTCCTAGTCCGGTAGTCGCTTAAAACATTTCATTAGTCGTGAAGCAACACGGTAACTGATCCATACACTTTGTTGTGCATAAAAAATATTGTATAATGTACAATAGCAAACCAGGTTCCTTTCCGGGTCAAGATTATCACTTCGGGTCAGTACCTACACAATATTTTTATCAAAATAAAATGTTCGGCTTTAATGTAGCAAAAGGCAACTCAATTATTGATTCATATATTTCAGTAAAGGACTATTTGCTATAAACACGAATAATATTAAAAACTTATTTAAACTAACTAAAGGCAACTTGTTTCTATCGATTTGTCTATTTTAAAATGTAGAAATAATTATGGTACAGGCTGTCACGCAGCCTGTACAATAAATTATTTCTGCATTTTAATTGCATCTATTGTACGTATTTTATATATGAACATATTTTGTATAGGGTACAATTAGTTTAAAACACTACAAGTTTCTGATCGATTGGATGAAGATCCATTTTATTTTTAAAGAGGTAAACCAATCCTAGTAGGTAAGTACAATACGCCATTGCCTCTGAAGAGATACAGAGCAAAAGAAGAAGAAGATACAGAGGGTCATACTCATTTCACTTGCTATGCATGTAATAGAGGGCTGATTTGATAAGCATTTCTTAGGAGAAAAATGCAAATTTATTTATCCCTTTTCTATCTTAGGACTTAAGCATGATAGACGTGACTTTTTCGCTCTATTCATATAAAGAGACATATGAAGACGGCTGAACTGACGAAATGAACTACTCACAAATGACTATGCACTCCACATAACTTACACTACAAACTAAGTTTTATTATTATTGCCCCTTTTCAATCCCATTTCGGTCTCGGCGTCAGATCTTAACGTAGACTATCAAACTGCGCATGACATATCATAGTGGTACAAACAGAAAACGCATTATAAATTAATAAACATACCAATACAGTATGTATACATCGTATATATATGTATATTACAATTTAAAAAAAACTCTTAACCGGTTAAAAGTACTTTTGACTATAGAAATCTGACAAAAGTACTTTACGAAGAGAGCGTGCCACGGCAGCTGCCGGCAAGTCTCAGAATCTAATATTGCATACGAACACCAAAAAAGCATATTATGTATTTAAGTTTAATATGTAATAAGTACTTTTGACCTTTTAATATCAGTCAAAAGTATTTTTAACCAACGTGTTTGGTTAAAAATACTTTTGCCTGATTGTTTTAGTCAAAAGTACTATTGACTGGTGATGAGTTTTGCCTGTAACAAATATATTTATTTATTTATTTAAACTTCCTGCAAACAAATTGCACAAGACGGGCTTAATGCCTAAGGCATTTTCTGCCAGTCAATATATTGTGTGTTAAGGTAAACATTTACCTTTACTAGAAAAGAAAATAATAACGATTTAATGTCGGCTAAAAAGTTACTTGTACTCGTATATTTTGAACATTACTTTTAAAACAGTAGCTCTGAACAAGCCGAGGTATGCAGAACTAGTTACAGAGGTCGGTCCCCACAAATCCCACGTGGTTATCCTCCTGGCAGGGGTTCAGCGTAATTTGTTACCCCCGCTTCAAACGTGTTTAACTTTCGACGTGTAAGGCGAACTAGGCGGATTAGATCTACGAAAAAATGAAAAACATTTTACGGGCTTCTTGCAAAAAATAGAATACAAATTGTACAAAGACGTTTTACCTAAGGCATTTTCTGGTGATGCAGAGATATACATGGCACGTGACCTGTTACGATAAAGATTGTCAAGATACAATAATGAAAAAATATGTTACGGAAAAAATATATTGCATCGCGTACTTCACAGACGAATAATACAATCATAACAGCTCATTTACACAATAACAGTTTTTCTTATTTAGCCAACAGTTACTGTTAGCGAACAAAGCGTACGAACAAAACCAACATTAATAAACTAACATCGCGTATTTAATTTTATAGTATTTTAGTTGTTTTGAATTATGACAACTTCTTGCTCCATTGTGTGACATATATTTAGAAACACGAACAGAGTTAAGGCCAACCAATATTTTTAAATAAATCTTGGGACGACATACTCGTAAGTACAAATAGGTTATTTAGAAAAATCATTGCCATTCTGTAAGAAACACAAACAAAATTTTATTTTTCAATTTTCTGTGTGTATATTTACATTATGTATTTGGTATATTCTTACTAGCTTTATATATCCCATTATTGTGTTTTACAACGTCTGTCTTACGAGTTCAGACACTCACACTCTTACTACATGAAAAGCAAAATAATATTCAGCGAAATCCGTCACTCTTGGAAAAACATGTCTTATTCTTACCTTACATATATATTACGTCATGTATACGTATGTAGATATTATATTACGTCACAACAACATACTAAACTTACATGACAGAATACCTAACGCGGAAACCAAATCCGAGTACACTCACCACAAGAGTGTTGCCCTAATTTTTATTCTCAACGTGTAAAATTCCCGATGAATATTTTAAAATATTCCGAGTCATATCAAGTTCGTAATGGAAATGTATGTTTTTTTACATAATATGTATGAGTGAATAATCAAATATGTTGTGAATGTAATTGTGTTGATATTGTGACAGTATATTTACTACCTATTGTTTTGTTATTAATTTGATCGGTTCGCTTTAATTGAAAATGATCATTGAAATACAATTATAACTTTTCAATATTATATATGATATGGCAGTCAGCCCACCGCTGAATGGTAAGAAGTTACGGTAATTTTTTACCCTTCAACCCTTGGACACTTACAATGATGTAAAAACGAAAACTATTTTACTATCAGGTCAGCAGAAAAAGTTTTCTCAATACGCAGTGGCGTAACTATACCGTTCTAGGCTCCTTCTGTGCTTACGGCCTTTCTCCGGCCGGTTACCCTTCAGGCCCGTGGCTTTTTGCCCATAATGTCCCCTATTGTTAGTCCACTGTCAAGAAGATTATTATTTTTAAAACGGCTCCAAGTACTTGGAAACGATATTGCGAGCTATCGTGGGGATTCAACAAACGCATCATTCCCGGACATGGCAAATATAAAAATATCCACCAGTTAATAGTCTACAAAGTACAGACACATGGTTACAGACTTCTACAATCAAAGTTCTTGTTTACACCCCTTTAAGCTAATAGAACTCTCATCCTTTCCCCCACGTGAGTATTTATTGCCTTTTCGTGACTTCTAATTGCTCTCCTTGTCTAATCACACCCGTCCCAAGTACAATAGTATAGACTAAATCTCTTGAGAGCTTTACTGGAACCACGAGAGTACTTTTAAGTGGCTTTTTGCTCTCGTACTTTAAAATGTAGCCTTTATTCTTAGTTTGTTGAAGATTTTAATATGAACATTCCTTTTGTCGTTTTAACGACAGACACTACTTTACAGATTCGTCAAAGAATGTAAAGTACATTTTATATATAAGAGATGATAGTGCTATACTTACTGCATTTTTTTTATTTGACTGTAATGAATCTTTTTGTCAACTTTTATGTACACAAACTTAAAGAGAAAAGATTATTATATAATTATTTGTTAGAATAAAAGTAAAAACTACTACACCAATTTTAAAATTCTTACACTCACACAAAACAATTAGGGATCTCTATAAAAGCTAGTCCGCCTGGTGATAAGCAGTCACCGTAGCCTATAACATAATAATAAGACTTACAATGGGACTGGGACATCACTAGTTGCTGGTCAAAAAACTTATAATAGAATTTCCTGTTATGGGTAACTCTGTTTTAGGTATTTGACAACAAAAACTGTTTTTATTTGAACAAGTTAATTTAACAAATATAGGTAATTCGCGAACAAAAACAACTTGAAACTCTAAAAATATGTTGTCGGTAAAATGTTCTGTGCCGTGAAAGTGTTTGTTTGTTATAACCTTCAACATTTACCTGAATTCAGTTTGTTCTATTTCTGTTAACTACTTTTGTCGAGGCTCGAGGTCTTCGTGGTTCTTTACACTCAGCAAAACTCGTAATTGTAACAAAAACTTCTTGGCAACTACGAGGTTAAAAATATACTTACTTAGTTTGATCAAACTAGAACGTTAAATATCAACATATTCTTCAAATATATAATAAAAAAAATGTATGATCTACAGATGGTTCTTCAAAGTTTGGGTGTATGTATTTTATAAGCGTATGTGTTTATAAAGTCGCCCATGACACAATGCTTGTCATCTTGTACAGAAGTTATCTTTTAAAATATGTATTTATTGAGGAATTTACCCTAATCCTTCCTGTTCATTCAGAGCAATTTAAAGTACTTTAGACGATTTTTTATTTCGCCACGTTGTCTTTTTTTAAGATAATTTCTATAAAGCAAGCCTTGAGCCGCGCAAGTCTACGGTAACTGCGCTTTCCATCAGGCGGGCCGTATGCTTGTTTGCCACCTATGTAGATTTTTTTTTTATAAAATTGATGATATATAAATTATCAGTAATAAATATCTGTAGTATTAATTTCTCTAAGGGTCCGTTATCACTAAATACTATTTTGTGTTAGGTGCTACGAAGTAGCTACGACAGCTACACAAATCGGGAAATATAATGTAGCGGCACGTTTCGACTACGATGGACATTTATTTAGTTTTTGTTGGAGCCTCTTATTTTTATTAAAATATAGCCTATGTTACTCGCTGATAATAATGTAGGTTTCTTAAGGCGAAAGATTTTCAAACTCAGTCTAGTATGTTTTCAGTTTATTCATTACAAATAAAAATACAAAGCTTTTCTCTGTATAATAGACCAGCGACCCGCCTCAACCTAACCTGGGTAATTTTATTTCAGAGGTTAAATTTTTTTAAATCCTTTTTTAACCCTCTTAGACCGCGATGTACGTGTACCTTTTTTTAACTAGAAGCAGGTTAATAATGTCGTGAATTTTACGTGAACCACCGTTCTATTTAATAAAATGAGTTTGCTTAGTTGTTTTTAAGCTATTGCATAGCTTCTATCGCGGGCCTTGGGCGTGGAGACCGAATCCAGAAATTCCGTAACGAAAATAATAAACCTAACACCCCCCACTCCGACCGACACAGCGGTGATACTTTTTTTAATGACTCTGAATGTTCTTTATTTGTTTCGATAAAAAAATCATACTAAAAACTATGCAATAGCTTTACCGCGGCAGTCCCCGAGTGCCACACGTCTTTTTTCTTATAATATACATGTCATGATACGAGTATATCCTGTGGTTGAAAATTAGAATGCCAAAACGTCCTTCAAGAAACTTAAATAAGTACATGGGCATAAATAAACAAATATTCCACTTACCAATGCTCTGACTGACCCAGATGCCCAACATGTCTAGTTGCAGCAAACGGTGGTAGAGCTTCGCCCCGCGCGTGTGGTTCATGAACAGGTGGTAGAGGAAGGAGCCGCACCAGGGCGCCAGGGCTCCGAGGAGGTGGCAGAGGGAGAGGAACCAGGCCCAACTGCCACTGCCCCAGGGAAGGAGACCGGGTAGGACCGCCAGTATGTATATTAAGGACACTCCTGCAACAATTAAAATAATTTGAATAAGTTAGCATTAAAGTTTAGGTAGTTTATAGTCCGATTAGTTATTAAAGTTAAGACTAAAATTTTCCCTCGTAAATGTGTTTTTTTCGTAAAAGATACAATATTAGGTATATTGTTCTCAAATGTTATCAAAATCGGTTTAGCCGTCAAAACGTCACATATAGACAGAGTAAGCGTTTTTATAATATTGGCGTTAATTTTATACGTTTTTGCTTATTAGCATAACAGTTCCTATAGCTAGTAATATGCGACACGCGTTTATCAGTACAAATTAAACTTTTGACCTCCTATAATAATTTACTTTTAATCCTAAATCATCAAACTTTTTTTAATGACGTCAAGTAATGTTTGGCTATATAAACTGCGCCTTTTCCTGTGATGATAAGCCTGGTGGAGGCGTGACAGCGTTGACATTTTGATCGATAGTATGATGGCAAAGCATATCATCGAAGGGGAGTGCAGGGTGGAACGTTCCTCCCTCTCCCGGCACTAACCACCAAAATTCTTATACAGAATCATTTTTATGCAAAGGAAACTCCATGTACTGGTTTTCCCATATTTAACTAAAAACGTAGCTGATGCCAAACGTACCTTATTAAAGGTTTAGGCTTTAAGAAATAGTTTAAGATGAGGTGGATATAATATATAGATGATTAGGATATTATTGAATTGAATTTTTTTTGAAACCAATTATATGCTATGTGTTTTGCTGGTTACTTTAGTACTTATTCAAATTGTCATTCGTTAAAACATATCATCTAAATGCAATGAAGAAGCAGGCTTTATATAATTTATTTAAACAATTTAAAAAAGGTATAACTATAGGTACAGTATGTATCTACATAATATAAGAAAAAAAATTTAAACTTTTTTCCTTTTTTTTATACTTAACAATTGATATTATCGTTAACCATTTTTCGATTTTTGAAAATACCTTAATTAAGTTGTTAATTAATTATTCTTGTAAATATATTAAGAATAAATGATGTCCATATATAATTTTTCGAATACTGAGTACGAACGTCTTTTGTATTGCTTATTTCGTAGATATTTTTTGGATTATTAATAAAAGTTGATATCTTAATCTTACTTACTTACTCTCAATTCTAATATACTTAATTAAATACCAAAAATAATAATAACGTATTATTATCATGAAGTGACGTTGCAATACGACGTGCTCATTAAATATAATTAGCTAAGCGCGGCACTGTCCGCCTCCCTTCACAATGTCACTACATGACTGTCGTAATTACACCAAATCGTTATAATTGTTATCACTATAGCTACCTTTAGTGATGTGGTGATATTCATTAACACCGAATTAATGTATTATTTTGATGGAAAATTGTGTTGTACGCGTTATTGGCTCGTTAATTATCTAGTGTATTATTAATTACCTATGTCCTGTCTCGAACATCTGCGTACCTTACTATGTTTTTTTTAATCTTTTGTTGAATCAAGCAAGACATTTTTTACATAATTTAATTAAAATTAGTCAAATAGTTTCGAAGATAAGCGGGGAAAGAACATCGTGACATGAGATTTTGATACACATAATTTGCATTAAACTATTCCCTTTTACAAATTAATTTTAGTTTGTGTAAATATACATAGTTTTAGTTGTAATTATTATATATATTCCCTTTCATTAATTAGTTTATTAATTTATTTGTTTGTTTATTAATTAGTTTTCCGTATTTAGGTTTAATTAGTTGAAATAAGGTTTTAATATTATTCTTGTATACAGCATAGTCCTTTTCTGCAATAAATGAAATAACCACATGCATAATAATTATTATACATACTCGTAGTTATACCACCACAGTATATGGAACTCTTAAAAAGGAATAAAGAGTTCTTTACACTGTGGTTATACTGTCTGACTGTCAAAAGTTTTAGTTTAGGTACACCACAGCTGTTCTCCACCATCTGTGAGTCACGTCCCAAAACTTCGAAATATTCCCAGTTACCTTATTTGTTCAGTTATCACGTATTCTGTTACTACAAAACCAAATATTTCAAAATAATATCTTTGGATATAGTATACATACATTACACCTAGACACAGAACACAAAATATTTGTCTTGGGTGAAATTCAAACTCACAACTTCTTGCTTAGCATCAGAGTCACTTACCAGTAGACCGACAGAACAGTCAGCTAACCATTTGAGACGAGCACGACGAAACGAACGTCCAATAAACTACGAAACGGTTTATTTGCATACAGAACTTACTCATAGAAGTCACGTACACAATACAGTGTGAACCTAGCTACACATGCCGACGATAAAATATCATACCTTCGTTGTAGGCCCTTAGCTTAGAGATGTATACTTAATGGTGCTGGACGCTATTGTAGCTTTATTGAGCGGCAAATTTATTATTTACATTATATTCTTCGCACTTTATTGCAAGTTTCACTCGTTTTTTTAGTACATGCGTTTCGTTTATAACTTAAAATTACTTACGTGACATTGAAACAGCCTGACAATTAAAAATTACTACTAACATTTTAAGTCTCAAAGTACTCGTATCAAAAAGTGCACCACGGTCTTGAAATCAGAACGTTTAGTCCGAAATTAAATCTCATGATAGACATTACTGCAATTAATCCGCTTTAAATTAGTCGTCTTCAAATTAAAGTTTGATCTCATACTGCTACTAGTTTCTGCACGGATGCCTCTAAGTACTTTCACTTAACATGTGCATAGAATATGGATACCGCAGATAGTCCTGCGTAATATCTATAAATAATAAAGAATTTTGGCAGCCTTCGCTAGGCCTAGTTTTAGGCATATCAAGCTCTTCCATTCATAGAGAAAACAAATATTTTTACATTCCAAATGTTAAAATATTCATTATTATTCATATGAAAAGTCGTAAGGAGAGTATTGGTTCGTGACTTGGTTGCAAAGTGTGGAAGAAAGTAGTACTACGAGAAGCTTTTGTTAAAGCTTTTTACTGCTTTGAAAGTTAAATCGATAGATCCAGCACCTCATAACCGCTAGAATTCTTGAGAAAACTGTGATTATGGGGTGAATATCTATTGATACTTTGCCAATGCCCACAATGTTCGGGGTACCTACTTGTGCAATGACAGCGTATATAGCCGCTCGCGAAAAGATTGCAATATACATACCTACATATTAGTCTGCCTTAGTACTTCTATTACCATATCACAATTTGCTATTATAATAAAAATACGCCGAAAATATCCTTTTTTGCAGAGTCTCTCTCTTTATGGAAATATCTTGCGAGAAAACCTCGATATGAATCTCTCATTTCACACGCCCAATCGTACATCTACGGAAAGAAGCTCTTATGAAGAGCTTTGCATTTAATCATACTATACTTAAATATATGTGTGATTAATATATATTTTTTTAATCCAATTTATTTTCTTCGTAACAAGTCCAAAAGAAACATACATACATATAGGTACATGTATATATTTTTAAATATATTTTATATTAATAGTGTTCGAAGTTACAGATAGATCGGATTTGTATAAATTGCAATTCCAATATCGATAGGAAATTGAGTCCAATCTAACTGTGCACCGACATCTGCGCCAAGTTACATTACATTAGGTACTTGAATGTTCAATTTCATTCATGTTTTTAAAGTTAGATGCAAACAATTTTTTACTTCAATGTTGTTTGTCTGTTTAAGTGCTACAAAAAGCAAGATTCATGCCATTTCTATCTCTCTAGGTGTAATTGATATACTCAGCGAAAGTATGACAATGCCGCCTCGAGACTGGTTTTGAGGAAAATAAGGAAAGTATTATAACAGAAGTAAAGGTAAGCTATGCCAAGGCTTAAAGTCACCCAAAGACCAATGGAGAGAGCTATACTTGGAGTTTCCCTGCGAGACCAAATAAGAAACTAGGAGATCCATAGGAGAACCAAAGTGACCGCCATAGCTCGAAGAATTGCCTCAATTATGTGGCAATGGGCTCGCAGAACCGATGGCCGTTGGCGCAGAAAGGGTCTAGTGGGACTGAGTGGTGACCACGAACTGGAAGACGCAGCGTGGGCAGGCTTCTAAAAAGGTGGACCGACGACCTGGTAAAGTTCGCGGGCAACCGATGGACAAGGTCAGCTCAGGATCGATGATGTGGAAAGCCTTGGGGAGGCCTATGTCCAGCAGTGGATGTCTTATGGCTGAGATGGAAATCGAAAGCTAAACAAAAATGTGCAAAAACAGCCATTTAGATATTTGGTAATTAGTGAAAATGTTACCTATTCTTAAATATTATGATTCTTTTTTAAACACGCTAAGTTTTGCCGAGCGAGAGTAAGTCAGTATGAAAATTGAATTTTATAACTTGTATAGTATATTCGACAAATATAGGTGACATTGATCGTACAAAACCACCGAACCACATCATGCCGCGCAATGGTAAATGGCGAGGCCATTAACCACTTAAGCCACTTAACCAACCACATTAATTATAAACATTTTAAATATGTGTTTCACAAGGAAAGTAAGTTAGACTATGATAGCGTACCTAATGGAGTTAAATTTTGTATGTCGTTTGAGATATTGATGGCATCAAAAGTAGACTTGCATAGTAAACTTATAGGAAACAGATAAAAGCTTATTTTAAAGTACCTATCTATACTAAAATTGAGGCAGCTAAGCATGAAATTGAAAAACATATACCTACCTAGTAGTCAAAATCATCAACGAGGCAAAAGCGGAAAGCATTATTTCAATGCTAACGAAAATTTATTCAAATTCACATTACCGATATTGTTTTACGCCAAATTGTTTATTTACACACCCAGCATATAAATTGCGAAATAAACACACCATTTCTGATTATTTTAAACAAATATTAATGCGATAGATTTGAATATATTTGTGAAGCGAAATTTTAAGTGGATTATTTCAGTATATTGCGTTAAATGGTTCTTTGTTTGTCCGGCCATTGAAACACCTTTTATGTACATTAAATGCTGGGCTTAAATATTTCTGTGAAATTTATCAAATTATTCATCTATTATTTATTAAGAGAATAATAACAGGATTTTTCTAAGTCTATACCTAAGTTTGCGCTTGTGGTGTATGTTTGTGGCCTTTCACAAAGTCCTGAGATAATTCCCAGATCGGCCAAAGAGTTACTGAATTTTTCTGCTATAATATTTATTTGTGGCATCGCATTTTGGAATTGTGCCCAGTATTTCGCAATTTTATGGAGGTTTTCCTTTACTTAATAGAATCTTACATAACTGACGAAACATGGGTATTATAGACCCCTGACTGTCTAAAGACTTGTTGCTATGTTATGTTACATCAATATCCAAGAAGATTCGGACTTTTAATAGCTAAATAACTATTAACAGCGTTGCAGTTCTGTTCTTGTGCGTGAGTATAGATCTTTAGGACTCGTTTAGGGATGCGTTTTTTATCAATCGTTTTCTACTCTATCACTTAACCATTGTGTGACATAATTTTGGGTTGGGAACACGCTAGTTATGCCCCAAGTATTGCTATTGTAAGCGTTTATAGAATTCTAAGCAATATAAGATTTCTTCGGATATAATTGACCGCGTCTATACAAAATACAATGAAAACTGAGCGAGAATATTTTCATTATTTATGTAATACCGAAATACAAAATTCGTACAACAACACGTATTTTTCTTGTAATCGAGACTAAAAATAGAATGTGTAAGATTTCTCTTACGACTATCTTGAAATTAAATCTTATACGTTTTAGAATTAATTGTTTTTGTTGATCTGTTCGCAATTTAGGACTATGCGGCGATTTTACCAGAATTCAGAAAAGAGAAAGTTTTCAATTCGGTATTTGTTTAAATATTTGTTACCACAGAACTCCGTCATTTATGGATCGATTTGACAAAGTTATTTTTTGTTTGAGAGGACCCACTTTTGTCACATTATTATCAAAAGAAAGTTCTGACGATGGGATCTATGAGAAACTGGGGGTACATTTAAAAAAATACAGGCATTCATATAGCATTATTTATTTTTCATTAGATTCAATATTATTTTTTACAACAAATTAAAAAGTGTTCAGAAATGAAACTGATGAAGAAAAGATCACAGGTGGCCATGGTATTTCTCGGATGGACATAAGTCTCGATTTAGTTTGTTAGGCAACTATAACTAAGCAAACATAATGTAGCAAATGAAAATAGTACAATTGAACTGATCTGATGATGAAGCCCGAAGGTAGGCAACGAAACTTAATTATTAAACAATGTAATCTAGCCGTTTTTGGGCTTATTTGAATGTTCATGAGATGCACTTTAGCTGTAAATGATCAGATTTAAAAACTGTCTTAAACGGAGGAAAAGTGAGATAAAAGTTTGTTTGAAAGATCTACAACTTGCCATAAAATCGGTATTTTCTTTGTTACTATTAAATAAGATATTATTAATATAAACTGTTAATGCACACAACAACTTGTAATACAAAATGCACCATGTTCAACAATAAAGTTTTTTAATTTTAATTTGAAAACTTAGATATTTTATAAATTGCGTAACAATTACGCAATTTAAAAAATTATATCTATGTCACAAATATATATATATATATCTATCAAAATATATTGCTGTAATATATATGTTTAGGGTCACAACAGCAAAATAAAATTTATAGCAAAATTCCCTTCTTCATTTCTTCGACATCTTCAAGTGCGGTGTTCCACGTCGAAATATAACAAACAGCAAGAAGCACGATGATTCTGAAGAGTAATAAATATCTTCAGGATCATTGTAAGCCTCGCCATTCGATACAATGTCTTGTCTTGTTCTTCAGTTCTTCCAGCTCGGCTATTTTGTGCCCATCACATAGATATAAAAAAAGACCTTAAGGATAAAAGGATAGACGCCGTGACTGCGCGGGATAGAAATAAGTAGAAAAGGTAGACAAGGAGAGCCGACCCCAGATGATGGGATAAGGTTTAGAATAGAAAAAGACATAGATATAAAAAAAAGGTGATAATGGTTGCGGGCAGCCGATGACTCGATGATCTTGATCTCGATGATCCTGAATGGATGCTAGTTGCGATCGCTGATCAATCTTGGCCTGATTTATTTATATACAATAATGATAGGATTTTATCTTACTTATTTATACCTACTTACATAATTTTAACAAAAAAAATACCGACTTCAATACGGCAACGGTGGAATTAAATTTTCTATGAAAGTTCAACCTGTTTAAATACTTCAGAATTGGAATTTCAGGGATTTTCAAAATTCTACAACTTAGTCGGTTTTCTGTTAAAATTATTCTTTAAATGATCATGTACAGCAATGAAACAGCCGAGGTTAAAAATTCACTTTATTATCCGAAGTAATCTAGGCGATCATTACAGAAATACATGTGAAACATTTAGTCGATAACAATGAGAATAGTCATTTAGCAATTTTTAACCTTATATTGATTAATTTAAGATACATAATATTTTTAAACAGCCCTGTATTATCTAACACCTTTTTCCATTAACGGTCGTTACGTACTAATGGCAGAACCTTCGTGTTTCTTGTACAAAAATATTTTTGTTACGTAATTACGGTCGCTTCTGCATTTATCCCGGATAACGATGCTATAGCGGAGGTGTATGTCATTTTTATTTCCTACACTGTTTTCGTTGAAGTTGAAGCTCCAAGTCTAAATTATTTAAACAGGATGAACTTTCATACAATTTCTAATCTCACTGTCCTCCCTTAGAGATGTTTTTTTAAATCTGATCATTTACAGCTAAAGTGCATCTTATGATCATTCAAATAAGCCCAAACACGGCTATATTACATTGTTTAATTATGGGGTTTCATTGTCGACCTGCCGGTTTCATCACCAGTTTAGATTAATTGTATCATTTTCATTTGCTACATTACATTTGCTTAGTAGTAGTTGCATAACAACCACAATCGAGACTTATCTAATCGCCATCCGTGAAATACTTATCATTGAGAAGTTCAGATGGCCGTCTGTGGTCTTCATCAGTTTAACGTCACAAAATTACACTTTTTGAATGCAAACGTTTGATTTGTTTTAAAAAATATTGATGCCTATAATTTTTGAGGAGCACTCTCAATTCCTAATGGATCCCATCATTAAAACTTTCTTTTGATAAAAATGGAAGCAAAGTGGAAGTATGTCCTTGTCAGACGAAAAAGTATTTTTTAATCGATTCATAAATAACGGAGTTCTGCGGTTAAAAAAAATACACACGAATTGATAACCTCTTCGTTTTTGAAGTCGGTCAAAAAGCTTGTACCTAGGTACCTAAAATGAGAAAGAAAAATAATTAATCATTTTGAATATTCTCGAACTTTTCCCCATTAATCAAATAAGAACTAGCCTAACTGTTCCAGCATCAAGGGTTCTTATTGGGAAGTTATAATGGTATCGTCACACAAATCTCATGTACCTCTAGCTTATTCTTGTAGCAGTCTTCTAGCGTTATCGGATTATATCACTATCCTCTAAGATCTTGATTTAATTTTCTTTATAACTATAATGGACAATGGGTCTAAATCGCGTAATATTTTAAAGGTTTTCATACCTTTTTGTTTACGGACGTTTTGGGCGAATTGCACCGACCGTGGTCACGGGTTGACTGGTGCGGGAGAGCGGTGCCGCCGACTTCGTTGCGAAGAGAGAGGTTTAGTAACTACCCTCACTAGGTCTAAGGTTTTATAATATTCGGAACTGTTAGACTGTTAGTTACAACACACAACACGAATGACGTCTACGCACGGGTCTACTTTGTCATTAAAGCAAGGCTTAGACGCGTTGTCCATTATAGTTATAATATGTGTACAAATCGTGAAAGTTTAAAATAATTTATTTTCTTTAGTTCCACTAGCTTTGCTTTTACGTTACAAAACCACTGAATTATGGAGTACATTTTATAAAGTATAGAATATAAGGAATGAGACCGTCGAAAGTCTCTTTTTCTATTTCATGGTATGTGAGCATTAAATTTTAAAGCCACTTAATGTGTCACTGGCACCCGCACTAGAACAGACGAGATGAAATTGATGGATACACGTAGCTCGGCTCGATTTGAACGTTTATTTACTATACGACGAATGCAAATACACCTAAAACTATTACTTTTACCATAACATTACATCTTAGAAAGTATAGTTTACATTCTTAAATAAGCTAAAGTTAACTGTATTTTAATAATTAACAGATATGTTACAAATAAATAACACCTAAAAACAAAAGGATTATTGAAAATTCCATACATCCATTATTCCAAACAGATAAAAAAACGGCTCACCCTGACTTCGCTCGGGGACTTACTTAGATAAATTATTAAGCATTCTTTTTGTTTTAAGTTAGTTTGGTATAGCTGCGCCGTTCTGTCAGAAATTACGATATTTTTTCGGGATAAACAGTAGCCTATATCTTTTTCTGGCCACTTCAATACAGTACAATTTTTTTTATAATTTTTTGCTCCATTGCGACGTTACAGAATAGCAAACAAATTCACGTTTTACTATGGAAACTTATGTAAATATAATAAGTAGTTAATTGTACGTGTAAGTGTGTATAGGTAATGTAAATTTTTCGGGTATGAGAATATTTTTTTATACTACACTACTTAGGCGTTAAACAAGCATACGGCCGCCCGATGGTAAGCAGCTATAATAGCCTATGTATCAGTTGAACGGAAAATGTTAGTTCCATCTCAGCCAAAAGACGTCCAGTGCTGGAACAGGCCTCTGCCAAGAAGAGGCCTGTCCACACTGCGTTATCCAATTCGAGGTGGTCACCCTAGAACCTTTCTGCCCCAACAGCCATCGGTTCTGCGAGCTATGTGCCCTGCTGATTGGATCTCACAGGAAAACTCCAAGCATAGCTCTCTCCATTGCTCTTTAGGTATCTCATGAGGCCCATATTGACGAACCACGTCTCAGGTCTGTAGGCAACACACATAGGAAAAAGACTTTTGTCTTGAGACATGTGACACGAAATGTTACTCATGTAACATGACAAATAATAGCAAACAAATAGATGTTATGTCCAATTTAAGTACTTGTAACTTTAATAGGATAAAATTTTACAAAATTTTACTTACATTCTTCGTGGAATCGATAAAATTATCCGTTAAATTTCAACGATAAATATTAGACTTCCATTTTATGTGAACTAGTCGATCCATTAAGTATATCTCCAAACTTTCTCTTACATGTAATTTATGTCTACTTATAACAATATTATATACATACATATGAGGCTAAATAATTTATAAACATCACTAAACTGAATAAACATGATTTTGTCTCACAACTGTAATCAAGAAAAGTTATATTAGTTACATCTTATATCATGGCATTAAGGTCTATATTCGATTGCAAGTCCAAAATACTAGAAGCGCCGCCTGCGACTTGACCTACAAACTTCCACCCACGGGGTTGCTATCAAGTTCTTAAAAAATATTTTGTCAATATCAATAAAGATGAGATCTTTTACGAGTAAGAAACGACGAAATTGCCAGATGGTAAAAGGTGATGGAACAAAATTGACGAATAATAATTTAATAAAGTATTTCATTTACATAGATTAGAAGGAAATAACTTTTAGTCAAGCTATTATTTTTTTCCTTATTTTTTGTGAAGTCTGAATGTCACGGGGATCAATTCCCCGTGTACTAGTTGAAAGTGACTAATTGGCTTGGTGGAGTGTTTTATATACCTAATGGCTTAATCTAATAATATGAAGCAACCCATGCTTTGTCTCATGGCACACTGCTGGGTATAAGCTTTCTCTGCTCCAGCAAGAGAGCTAAGACTGCTTAGGCTTTAGTCCGCTGACCCAATGCAGTTTGATACGCCAGACATAACTTTAATATTTCTTCGTGAGGGTTTTCTCAACATGTACTTGCACAATTACTAATTACTAACTAATTTTACTAGCACATTTAAATTTATTTAAATTTCCACTCGAATTGAAAACATAATACTCATTCATAAACAAAACAGTGTATGGTTTCCCATACCTACCTAAAACGAAATCTGATTTCAATTGGCCACTTCTGTCGAAACGTAATGTCATGTGAATGGCTTCATGTAAAGAAACCCGATATGTGACAAGATTGGACACATCGACAAACTCATATTGGGGTTAAAGTGGACACACGAAGTCGACAGATTGCTGTGTTTATTTTCAATTTATAAAGTATATTTGTATTGACATCTTGGAAACGACCAGCGAATACATACTTAGTCATTGTTCTGAGATTGGCATCATATTACGATTTTTTTCTTATTTTTTGTCGCAAATATTATTTACTAACTGTTGCCCGCGGCTCCGCCCGCGTGGATGTCGGTTATCGCTGAAAAAAAGTAGCCTGTGTGTTATTCCAGACCATAATCTATCTCTGTGCCAAATTTCATCCAGATCCGTTCAGTTGTTTTTACGTGAAAGAGTAACAAACATCCATCCATCCATCCATACTCACAAACTTTCACATTTATAATATTAGTAAGGATTCTAATGAATGTTTATGAGTATTATAATAAAGGTTTGAAAAATCCTGATCATGGATTGGTGGTGAAAATAATAAATCATTATGTATGTTTTTAGGTAGGTACTACACGGTACTTACATAAATTTACGGTGTAATAATAACTAAAAACATACTTAACAATATTGCCTTCCTCAAAATAGCTCAAGCAATTTATCCTTATTATGCACTGATAAAGTACTAAAGTAGCACATAGACGTATCCTTGATCATTTCCTCTAACAGGAGATCAAGGAGAGCAACGACCGACCAAGATAACAACCAGAAACTTACGTAAACGTTACTTAAAACGGATCTAAACATACAACTTCTAAAGTGGAAGACAGGTGGTGGCCTATGTCCAGCAGTGGACGTCTCTTGGCTAAGATGATGATGACGAGAAAGTGCTGTATCGCAGGGAACTTAACAAATATACAGTTCACAGAGTTAAAGTACATCCAGACTCGAAACAATTTATGGATCACACAAAGTTTTATTCCGTGTGAGAATCAAACCCACACTCCGCGAAGTGACTACCTTCATTACTAAACAATACGTGCAACGCGAACTCGGAAATAAAATCTGCTCGTTAAATAACAAAGGTATCTATTATGCGAGTGAGATTATGCGTTTGAGCCGTTTGGAGTCGAAACGCTTGGGCCTTGGGGTGCAAGTGCTCGCGGTCTTTTTAAAGATCTGTCGAAGCGATTAATCGAGATCTTCGCGTGACCAAAGGGCTGGCTTATATTTGGCTCAAAGAATAAGCATGCCTATGCCATTCAACGTGGCAATGCTGCCAGTCTTCTGGGCACGTTTCCAGTAGACGTCGATGAGGAGAAATTTTATGACGCCTTTTAAACAGTCCCTCCCTTTTTTCGTGTATTTTCTGTATATATATTTTTTTCCTCTTTTAATAAGTGTAAATATATTAGGTATATTGTATATGGTAAATTGTATATATATAGATGTATATAAATAATATAATATGGAAATAAATAACAAAGGTATTACTTGCCATACACAAAGACAACGACTACATGTAATATCCCCTGTGAACAAACATAGTGTTAGTGCAAATATATTGATTAGGTATATCTACTTTATGTCCTTGCACTGTCATTAAAGTCCGCATAGTCACCACTTATCTACGTAATTATGACCTCTATAAGTGTTCGACGACATGTTTTCTTTATTTATTCACTGCTGAAGAAAGGTCAGGTTATTAGAGATTGTTGAGGAAGTTATAGACGTACCTATATCAGAATTAAAGCAAGTAAAATACTGTTTGTTGGCTTGGTAGTTCTGTTAGTGGCTCGGGAAGGACCTCTACCATACAAAATACTTCAGCCAAATAATCACAATAGTTTCGTGGATGTCCGCGATAAATTAAATTAAACGCTATGGAGGTGTCATGTAATACAGGTCACGAGGCATCAGTCTTCCACAATATTGTCAATATATAAAGTGTGTAAGTATTATGGTGAGAAATAAATCATTAAGTATTATTATGTGTTCATGTGCGTTATCCTTATACAACCTATAAGGCTAGATGTATGCCTGTTCATCTCATTAATGGTAAAAATATATATCCGCTCCACCGCCTCACATCATTTGGTTCTGAGCTGACCTTGTCCATCGGTTGCCCGCGACCTTTACCAGGTCTTCGTTGTGTCCAGCAGTGGACATCTTATGGCTGAGAAGGATGATGGAAAAAGTCGAACTTTGAGCATAATTCGAATCTCCGAATCTATCTGGAACCCGAGAGGAGCAGGTTGGAAAACCGCGATAGTGTCCTCAGTCCTCACTATCTAGAGAGAGAGAGATTCCTAAACACTTATTTCTACTCGAAAACATCATCGCACAGATAACAAGTAACAAAATATTTTATCTAGAACATAAAATACCCGTACGATAGACCTCGTAAAAATTTAATGATCTCACAAACATTGTAATGAACCAACAAATTGTATACATTTCGGTACTAAATCATATTTTCTGCAAACGTTACCTAATGAAGCATTATCAGATTTTATTTCTGTTCAAATTGAACAATAAAATGTTGGTGGGATTAAGGATATCGTGTAATTGGTTTTGTATTGAAGAGGGATGCGCTCATAGCCGGGTGCACTCGCTGTTCGGTAAAAAACCAGCGGGACAAACTACCAACGAAGCGCTAGTGATGAAAGTTTTTGGGTCAGCAACACGAATGTGATGTCGAAAGACTCGCAAGTTTTGCAAGCGTCCATATACTTTAGTAACTGCTTACCATCAGGCGGGTAAGGCCCGCTTGATTTCCACCATAAGTACCACAGTAAGTAAAACAAAAACAAATCTTCGTATATTTAAGCCCTGGTTTATAACAGGCATATTGAATGCCCTACTGCGTGACGCACACACTATAAACCTATAAAAAGATGTATACCTATAAAAAGATGTATACCTATAAAAATATGAAAAGTGTAGAGATAAAAATAAACGCTTGCTCGCAATAAGGCTGGTAAGTATCTAAGTTATTTAATAAAATTGCGAACAACAAACATAATAACGTTATATTTTTAGTTGATTTAGTTTGTTCTTTGTCTGAAATAAATTATAATTAAGTTATGTTTGGTTTACATTTTTTAGAGTGCTTTAGTGATCGAATCATATTAATACTAAGACCTACTTAGAATACATTACATCTTTTTTATTTCTTATTTTATACTATCACGGTAACAAACAAACATAGGGCCCTTACGTAGCCTAAGGACGTTTGCAATACCGGGAGCATTACTCGCGCCTTGTCTTACATGGGACCAATATTTGTAAAATCCAGAAATGGTTGTCCCGAGTCTGGGAATACTTTGTGTCTGTTAATTGTATGTTTGTAAAGTCCCCGGCGACACAGGGCTTGTTCCCTAGTGCGGGAGTTATTTAAAAAATATGTTGATGAATCGGTAAGTCAGCCTGTAGTATACCTATGTATATGAATCGCTTATAAAAAGCTTATTACTTTTAGTAGTTTTATTTATTTTCAAGCTATGTTTGACCTGGCTATCGATTAGTTCTAAATCTCGCGTGTATGATTTTTCCACAAGCTTACGTACGTCTTATATCAGAAAGAACCACGTTTTTTCGATCATAAATCATTTTGCATGTGGCATTTATAGTACACCATAACACATTAGGGATAGATAGTCGTCGATGATATAGAATATACTTACATATAATAGGTAGATACGGTATAAATAATTGTTACCTCACAGCAGCCGAAAATATAAGTAAGTTTTCATTCATTAATTTCAGCCAAAAAGGTCCATTGCTGGATAAGAAATATACTTATAATGTTATCTATGCTTTGTAAGTTTTGTGACAAATTAACCTCAACCAAAATTCTTTTTTCCAGCTAATAGACTGTATAATACGAGTACTATTGACTCAAAAATTTGCGAACTTTTCAGTTAAAATATTTAAAAAAAATGATTTCCTTCACCGTAACAGATGGTACATAAATGGATGGTCAATTTATTGTCTCCGGTACTGCAAGCTGGGATCGAACTCACATCGTATATCAATCCGATACTTGCCCACTCGGGTACCACCGCTGTTGCCGCAATTAATAGTACCTATTTTTGTGTATCTTACTAATATTATAAATGTGAAAGTTTGTGAGTATGGATGTTTGTTACTTTTTCACGTAAAAACTACGGAACGAATATCGATGAAATTTACACACAGCACAGAGATAGATTATAGTCTAGAATAGCATATAAGCATTCTCACTATATTTACATTGTTTGGCAAACACACGTTGACCAATGTAGCATTCTAGGTAAGTACTGGATGCCAAACAAGCATACGGAGTAACCAGAGAGAAACCAGATACCGTAGCCTATGGACGATGGTAAACACCAGAGTGTCTTGATAGAAGAGAGACTCAACACTCTCGATAGAGGAAAAGAGACCTGTGATCAGCAGCGGGACGTGTGCTTCGTCCGTTTGTACTGTCCCACGGGAACAGTGCCTTTTCGGGATGAAAGTAGCCTATGTGCTATTCCAAACTATAATCTACGTCTGTGCTGAATTTCAGCTAGATTCGTTCCGCCATTTTGTACTGATTGAGAAACAAAAAAATATTTAATACTTTTTTTATACTACTTGGGTGGCAAACAAGCATACGGCCCGCCTGATGTTAAGCAGTTACCGTAGCCTATGGAAGCTTGCAATACCAGAGGTATCACTTGCGTGTTGCCGACCCGTATTTGTATACCAGGGTTTTAAGATTGAGTAACCCTGCGATAGGAATACGTTTCTTTCAAAACGCATCCTTAAATGAGCGCTGGAGACCTGTACTCACACATAAGAACATAACTACGCCGATGTGTGTAGTTATTTGGCTATGGTCTTCTGTAAGGTGGATGTCCTTCCCCAGTCGGGCTTGCTCGCCAGTATGGTGCCATATCTACCTCTATTAAAACAAACATCCATCTAAACAATTACATAAGTAGACCAAATACGTGCACACTTGCGCATATACCTATCTATGTAAACATAATATATCAATTACGTTCAAGGAGCTATAAATATATAAAGTCCTCGCTGTACATTAAAACACGTACCGTTTGAACATTAGTCAAAGTCAACAAGCGTTTTACGAGACATTAATCTTTCTTATTTATGATTCTATCACCCAATATAAGTATTTCATCTATTCATCCCTTTTACTAAAAAGCTCTTCATATTTTAAACCATGTTTAACCGTTTTATACTATCTTCTTATCATTATTTAAGATATCAAGAGAGGTAGGGCACGATAAAAGCGAGCAAGTTCGTCTAAGGATGGAGCTCTGCCTTTCAGAAATCCACAGCCAAATAACAACACGCAGTAGTCTTATTGTGTGCCTTTGCTGTGTGTGGACAACAAGTCAATGTATTACCACTTAGACTCAAACCTGAAACCATAAAGGTTTCGTCAAAAGAGCGTACTTAGGTCGCGTCAGAGGTCCCTAACACCGGTATCTGGCTATTGAACAGAGTGGCCCTAGTTTTGTGCCGGTTCTTTCTATAGGTTGGCTGTTTAGTCAGCGAATCTGTACTAGAACGTTACGCATCTAACTACCTGGATAGTGTTGTTTCTTTTGGTGAGTAGTATTCATGCAACTATAGTTGAGTCCGTGGCTACCGTGCCGACAGGGACCCGGTCTCAGCTCCCAGTCACCAGATATAAGCTAAACGAAATGAAGTTTGAACAAGAATAAGTTGATAATAAGACTTAATTTCTATCTGATGATTTAATGTTGCTAATTATACATGAGTTATTTATGTATAAGTATTTTGTAAAAGCATCATTTTTTTTCTCTGGGGTGTGATACACCTCTGCCTACCCTTGTAGGGTACAGCTAATGATACAAGCTTTACTTAGCTTCACTACGTCAATGAATAGGCAATAAAGTATTCCTACTAAACGAACGGTGACGGTGCCTTCGTGTCACACATTATGAATAAACTAAAGGAACATTACTAAACTATTAAGTGTATAAAAGTGCTATTTGTTCACTGTACACTTCACTTGAATATACATCTAATGGCTGCTAAATTATTAAAAAACAATTGGTCGCTACATTTGCGTCACTTCTCGATGAGTGCAAGCGAAATGTAGCAATTTTGAACGAAAATGCTTTTTTTGATCACCTGGAGGAACATCTATTATTATAAGGAAATATAGACAGGTACCAACGCAGTAGGTAAGTACTATATATATATATATATATTTTTAAAGTATTATAAGAGTATCGTCATAAGAAGCATTCACTGAGAATGAAGACATTGCTGCGTAATCATTGTAATAACCACGAAGGGGTGTCTAGAGTGACCCGTCTCTGCCCGAGATCGAATAAAATTGACAGTGTCATGCAACAGATTTTTTACATACCTATCCTATACTTACCAATGTAAAAATGTGGAGAGAGCAAAACATCACGAATACACGATTGAGCTCGTAATTTAATCCATAAAGTTTAATTTATTTGTGGAAATAAAATGGTACATCGTACTCACTAAAGAGTCGAATATTTTTATTACAGAACAGGCAATGAATAAGAAAATTGTATATTATTATACCTGTAATCAATTTCTTCGGAAATTGAAAAGATATTTATAAGTATTTCGTGGGTAAACTTCGTTCCATATTTATAAATAGTACGCGGATTTATTCAACGAAATTCGAATTCTATCATACGATATTTAATTTAGTTTACTTAATGAGATTGGTTTTATATTCCCGAATTATAAAGCTTTAGTAAATAAATATTCGAGATTATCAATTGGCTACGTAATAGCAATTTCAATTGTAATGGTAAACCATAGGTATTCTGTACCTATCCACTACGTCTAAAAGGAAGCAAACATATAAAATAACATAATATTATCATGCTTTTTACACCGAAATGCTCAACCCGGTACTCGAACCTAAAACCGATACTCTAGGTACCATACTACATACTAATGGTATCTTCAAAACAAAGTCACTCTCATAATATTAATAGCATAGTACAACGATATTTGTTACCGGTAATTTGAAAAGTAACACAGTATTGCGGAACGATTTGATTAAGCGAAGTCGATTCGATGATCGAGCTATCGGTGAGGCTGATTGAATTGTCGACTATTAGATTACTTTGACTGTTGCATTTCAGCCCGAAATGCCAAATGAACATTTTATCTGATTTCGGCTAAAAATAAACTAGATATTCTGATTGAAAAAAGGAGACCTAAAAGCTGCTTTACACATATAGCTAAAATCACTGTAGTAAATCCAGACATACTAACGCTACGCTTTTTTTTCGGCAAGTCAATATGATGTTAAATATCTCGTTACTCTAAACCTCATTTTCCAACTGTATCAGACTCCGGCGATATTATAAGGACTTTATATTCGGACGTTCACCCTCTTATTTAACAATAACATTCTAAGGTTTAATCTACTTAGCTATTTTAAGTAAACAGAACTGGAAAGCCTTTTGCCGTTAGCCTACATTTACAAAATTGACTGTAAGGATATTGTTCTCAGCCTTTTACTCAACAAGTTATAAGTAATGTTGCTATGACAAGTTTATATTTTATACACACATGATTTATTTGAGTCTAAGGGTACTTAGCAATTGTTTTTAACTTTTAATTGTAAAGGACGAAGATACAACTGCCTCTCTAGACAAGTGGCATTATAAACGGTAGTCGAATCGAAGTCACAAAAGCAAATGTATGGGATTTGACGTAAGTTTACGACATTATATCGTAGACTTATGTTAAATCCTATACATTTATTTTTTTGACTTTTCGATTCGACTACTGTTTATGTCTTGTTTAGGCTCTGTTCACTTGGATATAATTTTGTATATGGTTGGTATGATGCGGCGACTGTCACACAGAACATACGCGTTACTTATACTTCAAACCTTTTTGTCAACAGTTAACTTTTACCTTCAATCAAATCTTTTACACCTGGTAATCTTAAAAATAAGAGCAAATCCCTTCACTAACCAGAAATTCCTAAAAGTTGCTCTTATTTTAGAGGGAATATCTTCTTAAACCTTCATTAGTTTTATGTTCTGCGTAAAATTAAATGCTTTTTTTTGTCTTTAATTGGATTCATACTAGTATTACTTCTTTTTATTTTTTCTATACTAATATTATAAAGAAGAAAGATTTATATTTTTGTGTGTGAGTATGTTTGTCATTACACTATTCGCCACTCAAAAACTACTGCGCCGATTTCAAAAATTCTTTCACCATTGAAAAGCTACATTTACCCTGAGTGACAAAGACTATATTTATTGCCAGAAACTTAAGTAACGTAACCCTAGGTGTTAAAAAAGTGCTTTAAAACGTCTTTTTAACCGGTGCGAAGCCGGGACAGGCCGCTTTAAAATATAAATATTTAACCATCATGACATTTTACATTCGAGATCCTCCAAATTCACGCCGTGTAACAACGAAATATATCTAGCTAATGGATGCGGTTATTGGTCCTAAAGTTGGCAAGTTTGCTTTGTTTGCGTTCTCTTGTGAATTATGTAAATGTTACGTAACTACAAACGAAGTCGGCGAAAGCTCTTGTGTTCCTCGTATTGATTTGGCGTATTACTAACTAAAGAGAGTCGAATTTAACTAACATCTGCACTCAGTAAAAGTGTGCGCAACTTTTTAGAGACGTTCTTGGTTTTACAAATTGCAGCTTTATGGAATAAGGAGTATAATAATATAACTTGCAATGTATGTTAGTTAGTTTGTTTAGGTCAACCACTTTCTGATATCTCATTGAGCTGATCTGATAATGCAGTCAGAAGAATAGGAACACCGTATCAAAATCCGATAGCCATAAGCCATATAAAAGAAAGTATACGAGAATGCCTGCTGTTCTATAACCGAACGGGTGTGTAATGATCGCAGGCGTCCTGGTGGTATGAATTAGAATTTAGAGTGAGATATTACCTGTGGTACTGTGCTCTTTGGCGCCCTCCCAAATGGGTTCGGCCGCCGCTACTGCATTAGTTTAGGTTAAGTTTCTTTTTACCAGCTGTTGCCCGCGGCTCCGTCCGCGTGGATCGTTGGGTTTCGGTTATCGTTGCAAAAAAGTAGCCTATGTGTTATTCCAGACCATAATCAATCTCTGTGCCAAATTTCATCCAGATCCATTCAGTAGTTTTTACGTGAAAGAGTAACAAACATCCGTCCATCCATCCATTCTCACAAACTTTCACATTTATAATATTAGTAAGGATTATAATATTAGTAAGGATTCTTGTAAATAGGTGTCTTATGAAATAATAATATACTTATAGTACAAAATCTTTACATGGTATTCAAAGTGTGAAAATGAAGTTAAAAACTGGCCACCAAAAATAAACAATAAAAGCTCGAGCATGTATTTTTTAAATGAATTACTTCTTTCTACGTAACTTTATTCTCCTTTGTTCTGCAAATGTGCAGTGCAACATTAACTGAGTTCAGTACCAAGTCTGAAATGTAGATCGTTACGCTTCGGAAAACAGGGAAGTAAAGCCAGCATTACTTTGCACTTCCTTTGACGTATAAGATGGATGAATATTACATATGGTGATATATAGCGTAACTTGTATGCGGTCAAACAATAGGTAGGTAGGTACTTTTAGTAAGTGCCTCCTTTGTCTAGGGACGTTGTGTAAAGTTTGTGTATTCGATCCAGGTTTATCAGGTTACGGGGTGTTATTGAAGCTTGATTTAGAATTGACTGCATTTATGGTCGTGGTGATTCTCTTTCCACTGACGCTGAGTTATCCACGAATATCTAGTTGTTACGAATCTGGGTGTAAATTGTATTCCTGTAAAGTCCCTAGTCCCTAGCCATACACGGATAAAGTCATAAAGCATAAGGCGTTTAAAACGAAGGGAAAAATGTTGGTCTTGTTGTGTCCTATTTAATATATAAATAAATAGCTTTGTGGCGGCAAAACTTTTCAATACATTTCACATAATTATTTCAAGCTTTTTTTATCACCCGAAGTTCCCACGGCAGACTATACCTGTTTGTTTTTAAATTAAATAAATGTAGTAATAATATAAAACCTGTTTTTTTAATTTATGAAATGTGATAATTAAAAAGAATGTTTTTGGTTATTGTTTTCAAACAAATATTTGTAGATACAAATTAAATATTTCCGAAGCCCGTATTGCTGTTTATTGATATACTTAAGTACCAAAAATTAATTAATCCAAACATACATAACAGTATCCGGACCTTTGTTTGATTGTAACAGCGGAGTAGCCTACCCTTACTTCATAATTTTAGAACACATTATGCCGCCATTTTATTTTAATGTTGCCATAAAAATTAATCGCGCTAGATATTGCAAGATTAACAAAATTGTTCTGGTTATAAGATACGGAGGTTCTGTTCGCAGTTCCATTAAGGCTATCTAACTGGGGAATGTTCCGTGATTCCGTGAACGAAGAGTTCGTTCATTTCCTCTATTACGACACGATTCCTGTGCCTCGCTGTTCAGCCAATATAATCGAGACGATATTTTTGATTGCCTCCAATTAAAGGTAACTGACGAAATGTTTGGAATTTACTGTTTGGTATCGAATTGGACACGTGTATAAAATGAATTGCATGATAACGAATTGAAAAAAGCTGTCTGTCGTTATTTAAGTACATTAGTCGAGTTTATTTTACTAAGTGTAGGCATGTGTAGGTGTTTGTATTTTTCTTTCTTATTATTATTTTATTAGCAATACGCAAAATGATAGGTATTAAATCTTTTTCATATCATACTGAAATTTAAATACCTAAAAAGATTAGTAGGTATTGAATAAAATGTATCATTATCATAATATGACATATTTGGTCCACCCACCTAGCTAGTTGTTCTGCACATCTCTATTATAAGCAAGTCATGCTTATCTAAATTATACCTATCCACATAAATTTCGAGTATATAGACAAATACTCTACCTAATTAATTAAAAGGCCACCCATTATGCATTGCCATTTAAAAAATATATAAGCAATATTTATTTTGGTGTACAATAAAGAGCTATATAGGTGTTTATTGTTTCTGTATTTGTATTCTGTATTTTAAAAGACAACTACCGCACTAGAGAACAAGCTCTGTGTCGCGGGGGACTTTACAAACATACAATTAACGGACACAAATTACATTCAGACTGAACCCAACCAACACAACACAACCTCTTGCACAGCAGGCGCATACTGCGGCCACTGGACCACTAAGGCAGTGAAATCTATCAGTCTTAGTACGTTACAGTTTTGTGTCAACGGACTGTCAGTTTATCTACTCATGTACTGCCACTGTGGCTGCATTATTGAATAGTAGGTAAGACACAGTTCCACGATTCCTGTACACATTAGTTATGCACGCCCGCCAACACGCTCCCTCGATAAACCTACGTTTGCGTTATGTACACGTACACGTTCAGTCAGAGCTACGAAGTTATCGCGATACAGTTGATGACAGTACTTAGGAAGATATAATTAAGTTAAATACCTAAGTTGCCTAAGTGCAAGTAAGATCTAAACCTAGCTACTACCTACCTATACTAACCTCTATCTAAAATAAAGATTAAAGTAATTTAATTGTAAGACGCATAATCATTAAGTTGTTCCAAGTCTGGGTGTATGTATCTACATATTTGTGTTTTTTGTGAAGTGCCATGCGGTACAAGACTTGTTACCTAGAGCGGGAATAGCCTTTTAAAAATCACCCTTTATTGTACACACAAATAAATATTACAACATACTTAAAAATAAAATTATAAGTAGAGAATACAGGTCAAAATAATAACCCTCCTTTTTGCTTCTCCTTAGTCGGGTAATTTTATGAAATCAACGTTCAGCTAAAACTGACTTTTTGTACAGGAATACTTTAGGTTATCTTAAATTTCCGTTTTAAAACAAAAAACAATCCACGCGGATAACAAAGTAACATTAATTAAAAATGTATAGGCACCGAAATATTACACAATTCCTCCCCTCGTTCCCTCGTTTTTGCCGTCGCACTTAGCTTGGAGGGTATATGTACCTACTAAACCTATACAGTCATCTATAAATATAGATCTACATATTCTTCGATATCTTGTGCAGATATTTATAAATCAAGCAAAACTATAATGTATTATATATTTTATGAATAATATTCATAAGTATTCAGCCATTCGTTCATGTAAGTTCTTTATGCTTTTCTCAACAATACGAATAATTTTGTGAATGTTATTTTCTCGGTTTTATTTATTACTTACATATTAATATAGAACTTTGAATCGTTAATATTACGGTTGAAATTGTAATGTAGGTATTGTGTATGAAGCTATGCGCGCATAGCTTTATGTACACATTTCTACACTGTTCCACTGTCTACTACTTAACCGAGCATGAGGATATTTTCACCTAAGAATCCCTCCCTATGACCCTTGCATGCCTTGCGTAGGGAGCAAGTTATAAATATGATTTATGGAGGGGACAAGGGAAATTTTGCCATCCCATGAACACTGGCAATGCGTGAATTATTTAGTGCCTACATCTATTTGAGTTGAAGTTCTGACCTGTAGTCGGCCTATATACATTAGTTTTGAAATATTTCTACATATGTATATTGTACTTCATTGTTTATTCAACTAGTATGTGGAGGTGAAGATATGGAGAATGTGGCGTAATGTTCTGAATTGTCATAAAAACAGTTTAAATTTAAGTCGCTTCTTTCATTAAAAATACATGTAATCCTTACTACTTAATATTATAAATGTGAAAGTTTGTGAGTTTGAATGTAGGCTTTTACGCAAAAACTACTGAACGGATCTGGATAAAATTTAGCACAGACATCGATTATAGTCTGGAATAGCATATAGGCTACTTTTTCTCTCGATAACCGACATCTACGCGGGCGGAGCCGCGGGCAACAACTAGTTTGACATAAAACTGACTAGTACAGTCCAAGGTGTTAGTTTAAAATGAACATCTTTAATGATCGCAATAGGCTACTTTATATGTATATGTAACATAAATTGTAGAAGATTGCCATCAGTGGTCTAACTTTACGAGCATACTACGCATATGCATGCATATACATACGCATCTAGCCGAATTTTCTCAGCCCTTCAAAATTGTATACTTTCACCTTATTAAAGGAACAGAACCGTAAAGGCTGAGTTCTATCCTAGCGCCTGAAATTCCACTTAATGGGACGCTTACGACGGTTCATGACCGTATTTAAATGGTGTGAATGATAAAAGATCCGCACCAACAGATATATTTTATTACTCAATGGTGTTACCGTGAAATACTTGGACAAATATTGCAAATTGCAAGGCTGATTCTATTAAATGATAATACATTCACGTTCCCTTAAATTTAATAATACTTTCATGTTACACTCCGTTGCCTTCAGAGCCCATTGAATTTATTCTGCTGTTTAAAACCCTACCCGATTTCCTAATGGCATTTGATTTGACAAATTACCTAACATTGTATGTCTACAAGCCTAACCATTACTTTGTATAGTGACAATATATTAATGATTAACGCAAGATAAAAGTATACAAAACTTAACAAATAGGGTATCATTCACTTAGTGATTGAATAATGTTTTACACTACTAAGTAGCTTGTTTTCTCACGTAATGCAGAAGATACCTATGCATTGCAATATAACCCTTATTACTTACAGAGTGAAGAAATAACAAACAGGAAAATAAACGTGGAATATGTAAATACTCTGGTTCCATACAAAAGAATTGTAAATGACGCTTCACGAGTAGGAAGATCACAGTATATATATTATGGTTGAATAGCTTCTGTTTATGATGTTCATGGAAGCATAGGCTACGACTACAGACGTGCTTCTACTCAGCTGCTTACCGGTCAAAATATCTTGTCAACCGAGCCCTCTTTCAGTAATCTTTGACAGGACAAGAATGCTGATAAAATTCCTGGAGGAGCTAGAATGGAATACCAACGCATCTAAAATAATTTCGTAGCCGTTGAGTTACGGAGACCGGCCCATCTTACCGATACCAATATCCAAATACCTTAATGCTAAGAAACTAAAACCTAATTTACCTTCTTACATAAACTCCTTACTTCATTCAACCTAGAAATCATGAAGAATATTTAACTACGAGCAATAAAAGCTGAATAAATATTTCCTTTGCCACTTGCCATCGTATTATAAACTTTTCAAAGTGCATCTTACGAGTCGAGTCCATTTACAAAGCTCTATGAAGAGCGGAAATAATGAAGTCGCTTTCTTTGTATAGGACTTTACTAACAAAATATTGAACTTACTAACTATGCAAGCTCTTTTTAGTCTCTCTGGATTGTTAGGACTTTGAAAAATAAAGTGAGAAATAGTGTTTTAATAGAGCTCTCTATAGTGAAAGAATATGTAGGGACAGCGATTGAGTAAGGACTGTTAAGATGGTTGTGACATGTGAAAAAATTAGATGGAGAATGGTGTGCTTGACTAAACAAGTTTAAAAATAAAAGTCAAGTTATTGGAATGACTATAAAGGAAAGAAATAAATGGCGCTCTAGGGAAAGGTTGGGTTAGAAGTATTCTGCATTCAGGAGTTAATTGACTAGGTCAAGTTTGAAGCAACTGAAAATCCTTAGTCTCTGCTAACTCGTGTGAGCAACAGGCGAGAGTATTAGTATCTTGTATTTTAAAGCCAACCTAATGACAGAGTTCCGAAGCACGGAGACGGGCGCTCGATAAAATACCGCGCACTAGATCGTTTACCGATTACCGAGTGCACCTATATATAAGCGTCTCATAATAATTAGGTCTCATTATATTAATCATTAACTTGTTTTAATCTCATAAATCCTTGACTTTGCTTTTAACCGATTTTAAAAAAAGAAGATTCTCATTTCGTCGAAATCTTTTATTAATGTATGTATGTTTACCGATTACTCGAAGACGCCTAAACCGATTTGGAAAATCAGGGTATACTTTTTAAATTTTATCAAACTCGGTCTACAAAAAATATAGGTACCTACATAAAACTTGTATACATCGACGACATTTTATTAAAGTCAGTTTTTGGTAATACATTTTTCGCATCTACAAAAACTTTTAAGTTCTAGACAAATTTCTTTTGCAAATATCTTCTAGCTAGAAACTGGCACTCTGTAAATGTAGCTAATACTATATACGACGAGATCTGGGATGTGTCAATGGAAGCGCTGTACCTACTGCAATTTATTGCACTACTATTTTTCCCAGTAGCGATGTAGCAGCTGTAATTTTCTTCGCCGTTAACATTTGCAATCTAGTACTGTCAGACATTTCCTACAAAAGTACTTGTAGGTGAAGATATATATGCGGCTATAAAAGACAGACTTTGTCTATGAAAATCTATTTTAAAGACATATAAAATAAAAATATAATATTGCTTTTATTAGCAAAGTGGTCGTTTTATAATCTTTTATATATAAAAATCAATTGCTGTTCGTTAGTCTCGCTAAAACTCGAGAACGGCTTGACTAATTTGGCTAATTTTCGTGACTGATTTGGCCAATTTTGGCTTTGAATTATTTGTGGAAGTCCAGGGAAGGTTTAAAAGTTGAGTAGATATAAAAAAAACAACAATTTCGCTTTCCCTTAGAAACTATATATTATGTCAAACATTCTGCAATTATCATTCAGCTTTTTGATTATTAAATTCTGAGGCGGTACGAAGTTTGCCGGATGAGCTAGTCAATAGAATAGCAACCCATATACCTACATATTATTATGTCCTACTGCTGGGCACGGGTCTCCTCTTCTCTATCAAGAAAGAGGGAAAGGGTTTACGCTGACCTAACGCGGGTTGTTGGATCAGACATGCCTCTAGAATTTATTCATAAGGCAAATCTGATCAAATAAGGAAACATAACAAATAACACACGGTACAATCCACATCGCAAAATTTCAATTTATCCTACGGTTAAAACGTTTAATTGGAAAACAAAAAGCATACGTTATCCTCTAATTCTATCCTACTAATTGATATTATAAATTTGAAAGTTTGTGAGGATAGATGTATGTATGGATGTTTGTTATTCTTTCACGTAAAAAGTATTGAACGGATCTGTATGAAATTTGGCATTAAGATAGATTATAGTCTAGAATAGGGAATAGACTACTATTTATCGCAATGATCGAGATTCAGGCGGGTAGAGACGCAGGCAACAGCTAGTATTAAAATAAATTAATTTTTGGTTTTACGGAAACAATTCTACTACAGATCGTAGTAGAATAAAAATGTTTGTACTATGTTTCATTATAACTGCCACGTTGGCCTAGTGGTCGGGGATCTCGAAATAGACATCGGAATATCTGTTTTTACATTCACAAAAGATGTCCGAAGTTTAGAAATTGGCGGTATATATGTAAGTACAGACTTTCCTAGGTATGGAGTCGTAGTCATAGTCTCAAAGTCAGTACAAATGGATTTCCGTTTATACTGACTTTGAGACTATGAAAGTGATGGAATAGAGCGTTCACCTATGTTTGCTCACACCCTTTATAATATGTCCTGCCCCTCTAGACAAGTGGCATTAAGCGGTAGTCGAATCGAATAGAATATAAAGCAAATATGAAATTTGACATAAGCTTACAATATAATCTCGTAAAATTACGTCAAATCCCATACATTCTCTTTTAATTTTATGCGATTCGACTACCGCTTATGCCATTAGTCTAGAGCGGCTGCACAGTTGGCTAATCTCCGTTGAGATTTGCCGCCACCACCGCGCCGTGATCGAGATACTACGTTAGATTTTAATTATTTACACATATTCATAATGTACATATATTATTTAGGTACAATTAGCATACTACTGCTAAATGGTATTTACGAGTATGTAGTATCACTTAGCAGTAGCGAGCGAATCGTAAAGAAAGAAAGACGCTAAGTCTAGAATGTATTGGTTTGAAGGATACTGTAGCTAATGAAATAATGTGGTGTATGGGACTTTAGGCTAGAAGGTATTTCCACACAGTCAAAAAAGATTATAACTATTAGATGGCCAATACACAATTTTAAATATGATATCGAATTTTCTCACCGTGACTTATAATTTATTATTACCGATACAAAATATCTTTATATATATATTTCTTGTGTGCGTGTGTATGTCACTGAACTCCTCCTAGACGGCTGGACCGATTTTGATGAAATTTTATGTGAGTGTTCGGGTAGGGCCCTGGATGGTTTAGATTCACAATTGCACCCGGTAGGTGACGCTGCTATCGATATTTCAGCTTTTTCAGGCAGGACGACGTCTGCACAGGTCCACTAGTAAAAATATATATTTATGTGTAAGGCAATTTTGGGCGTAATTAATGGGATAAGAAAGTCCCTTAAATGAGCCCTAGAGACTTATGCAGCTGGCCACAGAACACATGAAACTTTTTCTCTGTTCTTCCCCTCTAGACAAGTGGCATAAATAAAACGTTAGTCGAATCAAATAGAATACAAAACAAATGTATGGGATTTGACATAAGTTTACGCCAGGCGTAAACTTACATCTTATCCCATACATTTACTTTCTATTCTATTCGACTACCGTTTATGCCAGTTGTATAATGAGGATGTGCCGCTGGTTAATCTCCGTTGAGATCGACCGTGTCGCCACGCCACGCGCCGTCCTAAGCAAACTTTCTCTAGAGGACAATGTTATCAGTGCGTATGAAAAAAACCTAGACCAGAAAATTACAGTAATTTATTCCTGAAGCCGTACTTTTTTCTAACTTTTATAGCTAGAAGCCCCTTATAAATGATCGGCTCTAAAATTCAGACGGGGCCATCACATGAAGTTTTAAATTGTTGGACGTGAATAGAATATCGGTGAGCAGTCTGTGACCGCTGTTAAATTATGTAAGTGTTGCAAGATACATGGACTCGACCCTTGATTAATAAGTGAATAGAGTAAGGGTTGCCAGGTGTGCGGTTTTTAAGGGCTCTAAATCGATCTACGTGGGACAAATTCTTTTTGTTAAGGATGATTCATTTGAGCCTGGGTTAATTATAAAATATGTATGTATTTGGAAATAGATTAGTTTGTTTAGTTGTCAGGTAGTTCAAGCCTACCTAGTTTGGGATTAGATGGCCGCGTTTGAGTTCTCACAAGATATTGTTATTGTTAATATAGCTATTTCCTTTTTTAAGAATGACAACGCGCGAGTAAATTTGCCCCTGGTGTTGCAAGCGTCCATTGTCAATGGTAACTGTTTATCATCTGGGGGGCTGTATGCTAGAATATTTATTGTATATAATTATAGCTTCGACAATCCTGCTGAAAAATGAAGCGACGGGCGACGAGAAGATATGGTCTGGTTTGCCTATTTTTGGCCTGCCAACCCTATCGAGGGTCACTACGTTTCTCTTTGATACGTTGTTGGGTTAGTTTGCTACCCAGCCAGACTGGTTTGTTATTATTATTATTTGATGACACAAATGAGGGTTGTACTGAAACTTTGTTGCCAATTATGAGAGATTATGAATGCACGTGTTTAGATTTCATCTCCATGCTATCAATACCACACCACAAGCGCGAAGATAGCAGCTTATTAAAATGATTAAGTATTAAAAATGCATTAAATTTACATTACATTAAACATATATATGATTCTAATCTCTTCTTCTTATCGTGTGGTAAGTGGTCAACCTGATGACAGAGTTATTTAGATCGCCCATATTTAGGCCTCTGTCGTGATCTAACGACTGTTAACAGTCGGGACCGACTTTTAACGTGCCCTCCGAAGCACGGAGACGCTCAGATGAAATACCACTATACGGTCACCCATCTATAGGGTTACCGTGCCTTTGGTAGCTTAACCCGCTGATCGTTTACCGAACAGCGAGTGCACCTGGCTATGAGCGCCTCATTCTAATGATTTACATGCAAATAGTGTAGGAAAAATATCGTATGGAAATGTCATGTATTAGTAAGCGTGGGAACAGATACACGCTCAGCATTAGAACATATTATATGGATTAAATGTCCCGTACTGACAAGCATCGTATATGCGGCCCCGCCGCGATTTCGTTGTGTGCGTGCCGCGATATCACTGTGTGCGTAAAACTGTTTTGTACACGCGCACGGTCTGGGCAATTCTAACCACTTTAAAATGGTGCCGTTTTTGAAGCCTGACTGCGTATCTTGTATGTATATAATCTAGGAGTTTTTATTTTTATTTTACTTGGGTGGCAAACAAGCATACGGCCCGCCTGATGTTAAGCAGTTACCGTAGCCTATGGACACTTAAATACCAGATGTATCACTTGCGTGTGGCCAACCCATTCTTTTACACTAGGGCTTTAAGATGAGAGTATCCCTGGGATAGGAATACGCTTCTTTCAAAACGCATCATTAAATGAGCGCTAGAGACCTGTACCTACTCACACACAGGAATACAGTTACACCGCTGTGTGTAGTTATTTGGCTTTGGTCTTCTGTAAGGTGGAGGTCCTTCCTCAGTCGGGCTTGCTCGCTAGTATGGCGCACTACCTCTAATATAGAGTAAGCAGTCGTGTATGACATGTGTCCGTGGCTGTATTTTCTTTCAAATACAACGGTTTTTTTTCAATTTATAAATGACAATACACCGCATTTACATGTTAGCTTTTTCAAAGACCTAAACCTACATAAAGCCTTAAGCTGAAAATAGTGTGACATCTGGGGCACAGGGCACAGCCAATCGACGGCATCGTGTTCCTCGCTAAATTTAACCTAGACGGTCCGCTTTGCAAGATATACATAGGTATCTATCTACCTGACTACCCACTATAGAAGCATAGAGAAAACAACTGTATTTGATTTTTAAACTTTCTAGAAGATTATTTGAGAATACTGTTTATTTTTTTCTTATATTTCTTAGGTGGCAAACAAACAAACGGCCCGCCTAATGGTAAGCAGTTATGTCTATGGAGTCTATGGACGCTTGCAATACCTTAGTGTTGCCGACACAAAAATAAACACCAGGTTTTTATAGAATGTCCCAGGAATAGGTTTTAGGTTTATTAAAATTGCATCCTTAAGTAAGCTCTGGAAACCTGAAACCTCTAACATTTTGCCTGCAAACGTTTAACTCTCTACCTACTGAACTCAAAATTTAAAAAATACATACTTTTTTGAAGCGGTTTATAAAAAGAGTTCTGAGGTTTTTTACAAACATTAAAAAAAACTGAATTAAAGAAACATCTTCCTAATTGAAGTCGGCTAAAAAATGGGCACTGTGGAAAATTATTTTTAAACTGTGCGAAACCTTTATCAACCAAAAACTCGTAAATTTTCTATGTTAAAAATATCTTAAAAGAAGTAAATCTGCAGATCGTTTACTAAATATATGGAGTACCTATAACCTATCTGGATTTACTTTAAGATTTATAAGGGGCTATAGTCATTTAAGTACGTACTTAACACTAAATTATCGTTAAGGAGAGTCTTGTAACAGCGTATCTGAAACACTTGGTTTGAATTGTTCCCGATGCTTTCAATATCAACTAAATAAATTGATGTACTTAAGTATAAAAAAACCTACTCTATTGATATATATCGGAGAATAATATTTTTAATTTAAGCTTATACCCAGCCCCAGCTTTGCAAGGGTTAGTATTGAGATTTTCATAGTAAATCACATTATTTGATATACAAACTCTTTGCTTTCGTTATTATTATCAATACTGGCTTGATTGTAGCAGAAAAAATAAGCCTTATATTTTTTTTTAAGAAATGTTTTTTTTATTTTTTTGGTACACTGGTTTGTTATTTAAATTTGGAAAGAAAGAAAGAAAGAAAGAAATTATTTATTTGCAAGAAAAGCGGTACAAATGAAGGTGTTACAAAAAGTGTTGGATCATCACATTTCACCAGTTCTGGCATGCAAACATTACAGCAAATACATTATAATTAGCTTCAATTAATATTATGTAGTATCTAACAATTACCTAATGAAAATAATTTTACATTTTTAAAACTTATCTATATTATATGTAATACGTATCTATGTAATAATGTATATATTAAAGAAGGTTTTGTAAATACCTTTATACCTCCCTCTGTCAACTGTTAGAAGAATAAATCCTAAAATAAACCGTGTCTATAATTAATATTCCACATTATGATGTGTGATATTTGTTAGCAAACAATAGGTAGTTATAATTTGTAATTATTAAGCTAGTACGCTGTTAATATTGGATCAGCAAACAATTTGACATAATTAATGTGAGAATAATTACATACTCGTATACTAATAATGTCCTACCAAAATTAATGTACTAAAAATAATAATGCTTAAGTATTTCGTTATTTTTATATATACTTACAATAAAACATATAATTCACGGACATGAAATTAATTACAAATTACGCCCAGGCTCGAAACAATCCTTACTTCCTTACTAATATTATAAATGTGAAAGTTTGTGAGAATGTATGGATGGATGTTTGTTACTCTTTCACGTAAAAACTACTGAACGGATCTGGATGAAATTTGGCACAGAGATAGATTATGGTCTGGAATAACACATAGGCTACTTTTACAGCGATAACCGACATCCACGCGGGCGGAACCGCGGGCAACGGCTAGTCATTTATAAATCACACAGTTTTCAAACATTTATAAATCTTTGTGTGATGAGCATGATTGTTTATTCTGTGTCTGGATAAATTTATCTGTAATATGTATGTATAAATTTAGAAGTTTAAAAGTATGTTTATCAGCTGTCTAGTTACCATAGTACAGTCTCTTCCTAGTTTGGAATTAGATAGCCGTGTGTAAGTTATTTTACGATATTATTATTATTAATGTATTACGTAAAATAAATATGAGCAGTGTTTAAAGCAGAAAAGTAGAAAGTGCAGCGTTTGTTTTTCTTGTTACAAATACTCTCGACAACTGTTCTAATGTCATCCTATTTGTTCTATATTTAGCTTCCTGACGGCCACTGTTGGTAAACAGTTGCAACCGTTGAAGCTAACAATTAGCAATGTACCGCTACCTCCCCCCTGAGGTCCAGCCATCTAATTAGTTTCTGTTTTATCAAACGGAGCCCGCAGATGCGACAAACATTATTAGACTTAATGAAGGTACAGAATTGTTTAAATCTAACTGGCTAGATATAAAATGTACGTTTGTTCTTTAACAATAGCAACTCATATTCGCAAAATAACGCCACAGTTGCTTACTTCAACTGGTAGGGTTTAATTATTATTTATCTGTCAACACAAACCAATAAGTCATAGAGATATTTGACGATATTTCAATATGTATCTAGTTTGGAGTCGAAACGTTTGGGCCGACGCGACGGGTGCAAATGGTCGTGGTCTTTTCAAAGATTTGTCGACGCGTTTATCGATGCTTCACCAGGTGTGACCAGAAGCCTGGCTTATATTTGGCTCAAAGAATTAGCATTGCCATTCAACGTGGCAATGCTGCCAGTCTTCTGGGCACGCTTACAGTAGACGTCAATGCGGAGGAATTTTTATGGCGCCTATTAAGTAGCCGCTTTTTTGTGTTGTTTCTATAATTATTATTTCTTTTTAATTAGTGCAAATAAAGTTTTATGGTAGATTTAGGAAATAAAATACCTAATATGTACTAAAGTAATACACCAGCTAGTTTATTATAATATAATCGCTATAGTGTCTGACCTTATAATAATCACTTACATTGACATCTATCCGATGATTGTAGGTGCGACTATTGTCATGAGGTGTTCACCAACTTCTATTTATAAAAGTAATAAGAGTGTCTTTTACTTAACGTCATTTCGTACCTTCCTATCCTTCTCTCTACCAATATTTAGAGAGGTAGAGTACCGAGTACCATACAAGCAAGCAAACCCGACTGGGGAAGAATCTCCGCCTTACAGAAGACTACAGCCAAATAAATATATACAGTGTTGTACTTAAGTTCCTGTGTGTGAGTACAGGTCTCCAGTGATCATTTAGGGATGCGTAAAAGGTTGTCCATACCAATTATACTCCATCACAAAACTCTGGTGTTAAATTTTTAAGATATAATGCTGGTATTGCAAAGACTATATAGGCTGCGGTAACTACTTACTCCTCTCTATATAACTCATAAATATGCGTCTAAATACAACTAAACATTAATGGTAGGTAGATAGGCGGTTCATTGAGCCATCTCAAATATATATTTCGTCATTTCAATTTCCCTCACGTTAAACAGATGTTTGTCGTCCCAACGTAACATGTTGTTACTCAGTCAACCAGAAAAGGGTTTCATCGTATGTTCTGCTATGTCCTCCAAGTAAATACAACTAGTTATTTTACTGAATGTGTTTTAACTCAGTTATTTTCCTGAAAAAAATAGCCCTATAGTAAAGTAAATAAAGTAAGTAACTTTTATTTTTCATTAATTTCGGCAGCCGCCAAATATTGCCTATAGTTATTACAAATAGAGTGCTACTAAGCGACTCGAATTTATTTTAAAAAAAATAGCAGGGAGCATAGCAAAAACACCTGACATAATTATACATCAGGTGTTTTTGCTATGCTTCTGTTCATGAGCGGTAGTCGCTGTCTCATCTATCAACGAAGGCAATTTAAAAATATTGAAGATTGATATGATTTTTCGATCGAAATAGATATCACACAAGCGCGGTGGTTAGAAGTTATTAAGTGATATGAAGGAGAAAGATGATTGTCAGCAAATATGACTTTCTTTCTTTAAAAATGTGTTTATGATAAACATTTATCCTACTAAAATTATAAATGCGAAAGTTTGGATGGATGTTTCTTACCTACTCAATTACACCAGAACGGCTGAATGGATCTGGAAGAAATTTGGTAGGTACTGAGTTGGTCTGGAATGGCACATAAGCTACTTTATCTCATAAAGAAAACCCACTTCTCATGACTGAATAAGTGAATGATGTTGCGGGCGGAAACTATGCAGTAGTATAATATATCTAACTAATGTATAACGGATTATCTTAATGTAATGCAGGTAGGGCAGTCGGACTCGCATTACGAAGATTGATGATTTGTGTATTATGAAAAGCAGTAAGCCCTTCCCTAGTTCATGTCTATTATGTTAAAGCTTCACCTGTTCCGATTGTGAATGCCATGCCGAGGCCAGTTGACGGAACCGTTCGTTTTTATATTCAATTACATTGTTCCTTCGTCGACGCTCTGTTAATATTAATAAGACAATAAATTCTGTTCTATACGGATCGCCAATTTGGAAAACGTACAAAATATGCGTTTCTGGTCTCCCTATAAATATCCATTTGTTAGATTTACCAGTTTATTGGAACAGGAGAAGGAAATAATATATATTAACTGCACGCTCGAGGTTTGTTACTGCGCCTGGTTTTATGAGGACTTCCATTTCCACACAGGACCAGTAAATTGTTTCAGATTTAGGTGCACGTACTCCGTGTTGCTGCTTTTGATATTTGCAAAGCTCCGCACAGTATGGCATAGAGCCAATTTTTCGTACATGTGCTTTTTATTTCAGAATAAGTTAGTATTTATAATTTAAAACGATAGAGTACCTAGAACTCTCCCGTGTGACAAAAAAACATAGTTTCTTAGTAGTGAATTTTTAAAAATACAAACTTTTTTGCCGAAAAACAAAAAATAATGAATAAGTAATTAATGCACCGTCATCTGTTTTTTTTTATTGAATATGATCTAATGACAATGCAACGTGAAGTTTTTCTTGATTGGGACAGCGTTAAGGGGCAGCTGGCTGCTTATATCTGCGGTTCACTTTCTTAAAATTTAGTTTCGATAGTGTTTTCGTAATTGAAATACTTACGTATAAATATTTTTTTCGGAGAAACCGAAATAATGTGTCGATCAGCTCGACTTGATTTATAAAAGTGAAAGTGATATCATAGTTGATTTGATATTAAAAGTTGTTTTTATTTATGAGTACTTTACACCTCCTCCACTCGTTCTTTCACCCACCCCCATCGATGCCCCTTAACAAATGGATTTTTTATTGTATCCGCTAGCGGGGTATTCAAGGCGTTAATCATTTTAATTTCACTTTATTCAGTACAAGCTGTTGCCCGCGGCTCCGCCCATGTGGATGTCGGTTATCGCGATAAAAAGTACCTAGCCTATATGCTATTCCAGACTATAATCTATCTCTGTGCCAAATTTCATCCAAATCCATTAAGCAGTCTTTGCATAAAAGAGTAACAAACATACATCCATACATTCTTATAAACTTTTGCGTTTATAATAGTAGGATCTTGTAAGCTAGTTCCAACGACATGCCTCAATTCAACGAAAGATCTTAATCCTACAACAAACAAAGACTAAATCTGTCAACTTGCGCATTTATAACGACGGTATATAAGCCTACTAGACCGCAGCAATCCATTTAGCTTTATAGGACATTAGCAACCGGCCGCTTGCACACGCAGCTGTGGCCCACGGATATTTCTGAACAATACAGACACTGTCTACCATCGCAGCATCGGCTTAGTGCCTGTAGCTGGTATATACGCACCGTTATATTAACTAAATGAACCGTAAGATGCAAATACGAAAATATGGAAAGTTACTTTGTTACCTTTTATGATGCGTCAGAAAATATCAAGATTCACTTTGAATTAACATTGTATCATTTCGTTTAAAAGCATTGGTAAGTATACCAGAATTCTATAAAGTCAAATATGCAAATACAGTGCTTTTTTAAGAGTCTCCATAACACAGGGATTGCTCCCTTTACACTTTACAAACATACAATTAACGGACACAAATGACATCGGAACAATCACTTGTTCCGATGTCATTGTGTCATGATCTTATTAAATTCTTGTCCCGTGTGGAAGATCGATCCCAAACGACGGTGCACAGTGGCGAGTAAATGTGCGAGGTAAGCACTTAACCTATTGATGATTAGTTCAGTGTCTAAAGTGGTTACCTCGCCATTCAATCATCACGTTCAAGTTTCAAGCAATTCCGTCATCGCAGTCAAGTTTAATTTCTTTTCATCATGACAACAAACAAATGATACTCCTGCTTAGTATTAGGCAGGAGCAGGACGTATGCTTGATTCCCAGCTCAAGGTTTAAAAAAACACAAGCAAATACACTTCTGTATATATGTATAGTAATATATGTATAGTAGTATAGTTATGTAACTGAATAGGATTTCGGCAGTTTTCCAAGTTATTTACGTTACAAAGCATTATGACCTACAAATAAATGGGAACAAAGGAATGTAACAAAACCGTCGCCCCTATTACGTAAGCCTCAAGTAGGTCTTTCTAAGATGAACTTCTACTAGGCGGTTACTTGATACTTACATTCTTGATGGTATCAAGAATTTAAGATTAAAAAAATACCAATTCAATTAAATTCTTCAATTGTGAACAATGTTAATTAATTGGATGGTATTAAACGAAGTTTTTATTTGCAATAAATATCTATGAAATGTCAAATATTATCCTATTAATATTCTAAACCAGCGTTTGCCCTCTTCTTCGCTCGTCAATACAAATTTTATAATCCAAATTCGTCTATTCCTTAGTAACAGTAAGTACCTTTTTTTAAATTGCAAGGCATCTTGGCCTCAAAGTATAGAGGGGCTTTTATCCTTTTCTGTACTACTGACAACGTGTATGCAAAATTTATGATGATCGGTTAAAGAGTTATAGCATGAAAGCATAACAACAAAATTAATGAAATAAATTCAGTTTTTATAATATTGAGTATACGAAAGTGTGTGACGATGTTTGAAGTTTTTTTTCCTTATATAAAAAGACAACTCCCGCACTAGAGAACAAGCTCTGTGTTGCGGGGGACTTTACAATCATACAATTAACGGACACAAATTACACCCAGACTCAGAACAATTCTTTGTGGGTCACACAAAGTTTTGTCCTGTGTGGGAATCGAACCCACAACCTCGTGCTGGATGGACTGGACCACCGAGGCAGTCAATTTGTTGTTCTGTCACGCAAAAACTTTTGAACGGACTTTAACGAAAATTAAAGGTAAGTTATGTATTGTAGCTTATACCACTGATGTCATATAAGGTTTCGATAGTACACTCACGTAGGCGGGTGTAGGTGCACAGAGGGGTTTAGTCGGAATGCCGGCCGCCCACCATCTCTAGGCCCTAGAGCTCGATAACCTTCCCGGTGGTATGCGTAATGCTTTTTCCCTCTTTAAAAATAAAAGTATTGTAGCTTATGTACTGGAATAGCACATTGGCTATATGTTCATAATTATAATGCTATGAACACCAGTTGGGCTTTCCCACCATAAAAAAAGAAACACCTCAGTTGTAGAAAAAATATTTAAGCTCGCTTGCTGCCTGTATAGTTATTTTATATTCATATATTTATATTATTACACTCAAAAAAGAACCACCATTCTAGCGAGCAAGCCCGACCACAGCCAAATAACTACACACAGCGGTGTATTTGTGTTCCTGTGTGTGAGTACAAGTCTCCAGCGCTCATTTAGAGATGCATTTGAAAAAATGTTTTCCTATCTCAGGAATCACCATCTTAAAGCCCTGGTGTACAAAATGGGTAGGCAACTCGCCTCTTAACATCTCTGGTATTGCACGCATCCATAGGCTACGGTAACTGCTTTACATCAGGCCGGCCATATGCATATTTACCACCAAGTAGAATAAAAACCATACAATTATATATAAATACTAGCTGTTGCCCGCGGCTCCGCCCGCGTGGATGTCGGTTATCGCTGCAAAAAGTAGCCTATGTGTTATTTCAGACCATAATCTATCTGTGTGCCAAATTTCATCCAGATCCGTTCAGTAGTTTTTATGTGAAAGAGTAACAAACATCCATCCATCCATTCTCACAAACTTTCACATTTATAATATTAGTAAGGACAATGTAGTGAGTAGTGACGTAATCGTTACATAGCGCTATTGTAGTTACTTTGCCAATTTTGACGAGCTAATATAAATGTTGCGGTGTACCGCAAAACCAAATCCAACCTACGCTTGCTTTGAAAACTTATAATCCTTATACAATATCTGGTTTTCTTAGCGACTTAGATAACCAGCAACATGAAAGTTACTTTGCAAAACTTGCGTCGTACTTATACGTAATAATAATTAATAGCAACCCATATACTTTGACTGCTTGACTGCACGGTTGGTTCAGTGGCTCAAGTGGTCACCTCGCCATTTACCACTGCGCGGCATGTTGTGGGTTCAATCCCCACACGAGACAAACAATTGTATGATCCATAAAGGGTTGTCCCGAGTCTGGTTGTACTTTGTGTCCTTTAACTGTATGTTTGTAAAGTCCCCTGCGACACAGGGCTTGTTCCCAAGTACGGGAGTTGTCTTTTTATAATAATAAATAAACAAAATATGTCCCACTGGTCTCCTCTCCTCTATCAAAAGAAAGAGGGTTTAGGCCTTAATTCACAGACCTAATGCGGGTTGGTAAATCAGACATGTCTTTAGAACTTCTTCTAAGACATGTGGGTACTTATGCGTAAATGATTTTTTTTATAGTACCTAATAGTCAATATAAGATAAATCTATAAAAACAGGTAAATATTTATTTTCATAATTTTATTTTAAGATACAACGAAGTAACGCAAATGTCAATAATTTATTTATTATTGACACCCATGACACCACCTGCTGTTATCGCGATAAAAATACCTACCTACCCTATATCATTCCCCATCTATCTCCTTGCTAAATTTCATTACGATACATTTAGCCGTTTTGTCGTGAAAAGACAACAGACAGACAAAGTTACTTTAGCATTTCTAATATTAGTTGGGTTTGTTTAAATTGAAGAAACCATCATTGCACCAGCGCTCATTTAGGAATGATTTTAGAAAGAAGCGGTTTCTTATCCCAGGTATACTCCATCGGCAACATACAAATGATACAGCTGGTATTGTAAGCGTCCATAGTCTACGGTAGCTGCTTGAAATCCGCGGGCCGTATGCTTGTTTGCCACCCAAGTAGTATAAAAAGAATAACAATTAAATATTGTTTTCCAAAATACCAAATAACAACCTTTTAGACAATTACTATGATATTTATACAAAGGCGTTAGTTTTCGATCAAACATTTGATTTATTAATGAGCCGCTATTCGCTCCTGGTTCAATTGAAAATACTATAAAACCTCTTTTTACATTATCCGATTAACGATTTGATATCGATATCGGACACTGATCGTCGATATGCCTACCTATTTATTACATATTAAGGTACAAGTATTTCGTTCTGATTTGATCATTTTATAATTATTTGGAATATCATATCAGAAAAAAGAGAGTTCCTTAGACTGTACTATTATTATTAATGCGCTTGTAATTCTATTTTTGTATGTTTTTTTTTTATTTACGGATTTATTTTCAATACTGTTCTACCTATATTTGTGCCTTCATTTTAAACAAATATAGATTATAGAATATTCTGTTCTAACGGCTCAACAGATCGTAATGAAATTTGGCAATGAGATATATATTATATTCTAGAAGGACATAGACTTTTTGTCCGATAATTGACATCCATGCAGTAACGTGTAACGTAAGCGAGTGAATAGTTACGCCATGCTTTGTTCTGGTCTTTCGAATGTCAAATTACTGATGACAGATTAAGAGATCGTATGTATAATAAAATGACACCTATTCCATTCCACGTTTATTAATAAGGCTGTAAGATGATGTGACTGTTCGAAATTCAAATTCTAAGATCGAAAATAAATAACTGTAAAATCGCAGCGGCAGCGCCCGATTACTTATATCGTATCGGATATTGTAGATACCCTCATAATATCTTACACATAATTGACGAGTTTACCCCCGACTGTCTACAACTGTCATTATATGATTACCCCACACAACGGTCAGTAGAGTATAATTTTAGAAATAGCCATGTTGTTACATATAATTTGTTTTGTAGTACGATTGTTGAAGGAATTGCTTGTTGTATTTCGTTTGTTTTTTTAACAGTTTTGCAGTTATAAGCCGATTGGGTATTTAAAGACTTATGTTTTGTTTTGACTTTGACTTTGCGTTATCGGTCGCGCAGGATAAGTTTGCGCTTAGCATGAGTTCAGGTTCGGGCAGTGTTGTTAGGTTTAGGAGAGATAGGAAACCTAGCGTTTCCGTTCCTTTTCGTTACCACTAATATTGTAACCTATACCAAATTGTAAATGTTATATTCTGGCGATTAAAAAGAGTGACCCGAGTTTCTTGCCAATTCTTCTCGAGGCCCTACCATAGTCAGCGAATTGGCCGTAGGAAAAAAGTATGCTGGCATTTGTTTTTATGACGTTCATAAGTATCATGTATTTGATCTTAAGTGCGTTTTTATAAAAACAGTTTCCTATACGTGCTAGGTAACCTCATTACGCAACTTTCGTGTTACAATTTTTGCATTTGTATTGCATCCATAGGCTACGGTAACTGCTTACGTTATTAGAGAAGGAGAGGTATTATTAATCCAAATGACTGCACGGTTGGTTCAGTGGTTACATCGCAATTTAAGACTGCGCGGCGCGTGTTGTAGTTTTGATACCAAAACAACAAAATTTTGTGTGATCCATAAATGGTCTTAACTTTATGTCCATTAATTGTATGTTTGTGAAGTCCCCCGCGACACAGGGCTTGTTCTCTAGTGCAGGAGTTGTCTATTGAATTATCTCCAAACAACCATTTTACTATACAATAATATTATTGTCTGTACATAAGAGTGTCTTTTGTCATTTACTTTATACTTTACTGCATATATCTGTATAAAGGATGACAGGAAGACTAGCCCTAGCCAGGGTTAAAGTAACATGCCAACATGTTTGAATAATGAATCAGTCGCGGAACATAATTAACTTGAACTCAGTTAACTTATACGCCAAAGAGATTATGAGATTATTCTTGAGGTTAAAATAATATTGTGAGTGTATAAACATTTTTGGAGAACAAATTTCATGAAGCTCGCTACATCAAATAGCATTTTTAATAAACTTCGTAGAATTAAATTTGAAGTCAAGTTATTTGCGTGATCCACAGATAGTCCTTTCGAATCCAGGTGTACTTTGTGTCGGTGAATTGTAGCCTTATTCCCTAGAACGGCATTTGTCTTTTAAAAAAACAGTATTCTTATTGCAGGCGATACAGCAGCTCGACTGATGGTAAGTGGAAATCTTCAGTGCTAGGGACAGAGCCAAGTTGCTACTTAAGTGAAGAAAAATATCGCAGCACTCGTTTGGTAAAAATGTAACAGGTATTACATTTTTAAAACTTACACGTACTTACGTGGAAGAAATAAACGTTAAAAGCTGCTGCTTCCAATGTTCATTTCTTTCACGTAAGTTTGTTTCATTTTTTTATATTTTAGTGAAACACGTCATAGGATTACCGAATACTAAGCCGTGGACTATATTTAGAACTATTTTCTTTCAGTACACTGGTGAAATGAATGAAACAGACAACTCCTGCATTCTTCCTTGGTTGTTAATTCTACCGCGATACAGAGCTTGTTTTCACGAATCCCTGTGTCGCGGAAGAATTAATTATCAATACAAGTCACATACATGTACATAGTAGTGGACATATATATATATATGTATATGTCCATGACTTGTAACACCAGGACTCTAAGTTTTGTCACATGTGGGAGTCGAATCCACAACAACAATTGGCGCGGTGTAGGTTTTTACATAACTTCAAGTTATGATTAGTGTTGAATTCTCTTTCTTTTTCTTTGTTTTCTTTTCTTTTTGTTTAAAAAGAGAACTCCCGCACTAGAGGACAAGCTCTGTGTCGCGGGGGACTTTACAAACATACAATTAACGGACACAAATTACACCCAGACTCAGAACAATTCTTCGTGGGTCACACAAAGTTTTGTCCTGTGTGGGAATCGAACCCACAATCTCGTGCACAGCAGGCGCATACTGCGGCCACTGGACCACCGAGGCAGTTACTTACAAATAAAAAATATTAATAACAAATATGATTCAAAATAATGCCGTAAATTTATGTAAAAAGGGACCACATATCCAGGATCAATGTAAAAAATTTATACAATCTTTTACGTAAAAAAATCATTACCCGCGTTACCCTTTTCTACACATTAGCATAACTCGAATAAAAATATAATGGGGTTCACAACAATCGCGCCGGCGAGTCCAAGGGGTATCGTCAATAGATGAAGTTCACAGATAAGCCGCTGTATTATACCCCCTTATGGGGTAACAACGCCCCATTTTATGGGGCAGCCCTATAGTTTCGCATTCATGCCAATATTGAGTGCGTTTACGTACCCGTCAGCTAAATCGATTAGGAAACCGTACTCTTTTGTTTTTCATCGGACAACTTTGGAATAAGTGCATATCGGAGACAAAGGTGCGGAAAACCTTGGGAGAGTCTTTTGTCTGGTAGTTATAAGTAAATGAAAAAGAAAGTTTAGCTGTAACCTATTTTGTCTTTTCATATTTATTTTTAAAGGTTTGTTCTAAGGGCTAGTTGCAATTTCCTAGTTAATACAAACTGAAAGATTGTAACTAGCTTCATTCACGTACTTCTTCATCACATAATTATCATGAAGTTGACTTTCAGGGGTATCTCTGAATATCAGCTACGATATGCAGAAGCTGGCATTATCATATGGCTGCCTTTTATATTTTCATTTAAAGTTGATGGTATGTACATATATTGGCTTACTGAAACGGAATGCGAATATAAATAAAAACCCAACCCTTACCCTTTTAACTCCGTGATCATTTATGTAGGTGTATATTTCAACACCGATAAACTTTTCTACTGTACCGAAAAGTAAGATCAACAATTTTTTTGTACGCAGATTATTACTTGATTGAGAATTCTTTACGTAGCGATGTGGTATTTCCTAATGGCACATTTATTTTACTACGTCGGCTGCTACGAACTGCTACGAACGTAGCCCATTCTACGTATGTCAAGCGAGGAATGCTCAAAATTTATTGCATTCGACCCGCCTGTTACCCAATTTCACTACTATAGAATTTGTAGGTACTTCAGTTTTTATCTTAACAAAACGCATCGTAAATACAATGCAAGATACACGTTTTCCTCCAAAACCAATGAAAGTTAAATACAGTTAATTAAATATTTGAATATCAACATAGTATTGTGTAAGCTACACAATTGTACGTCAGTGGATGTAAATTGCATCATAAGGCCTTTATGTAACCCGGCTGAAACAAGAGCGAACTTGTGACTCGCGAGTGAGGTTACGGCGCGCGATACGTAACAACGCCGAGGATAAATCAATGAGATACGTTACCATGTGTGAGTATGTTGATGGTCTCGTTGTGGAAGTAGAAGAGGCTGCCGATGCAACCAGCCCAGCTTTGCAGCGGGCGGTAGCCGGTGAGCACGTACGGGTTGAACTGCAAGTGCTGCGGCATGTCCCGCCAGTGCAGCAGCTCCACGCCGCCTGCCGGCACATCACCAACATCGTCGCTCTTCTCCGCACCATCACCGCTCACCGTCTCACTCGTCTTCAACACCTCACGCTCCTCATTATCACAGATACGCTCTAACGACTTTTTCCTCTTTTTAGGTCCTTTGCCGTTCACTTCTTGAATTGACATATCGAACATTTTTGTACATGTATCAGGTACGCTCTGAACGTCTCTCATAACAGCGTGTTAGAGTGACGCTCGCCGAGTACGACGGGAGGCTGCGATACGGCTCTGTTCTGTGTTACGTTGTGCACCCGCATGGCCCGCGTCGACGAAGTTCGTCGAGTTTTGTACAAATATCACAGTTACAGCATTAATTTGGAGCGTGGCGGTGTCGCGGCCGCTCGCCGAGGCGGTTTTCTGTTATTTATTAATATTTATTCCTGTGCAAAGTGTACGAGTATGTCCCGGCGGGTCGCAGCAGGTCGCGGTGGGTCGCGCGGGCCGGGCGGGCGCGAGAGCGCGCGACTGGCCGGGCGCCCACACCCCGGCCGCGCGCCGAGCGCTACCACCCCCGCGCACCCCCGCACATTTGCGCACTGCGCAAACCCGATCAGCTGATTCCCGCCAGAAGGTCGGCCCGCTCCCTTTCCTCGACGCACTTTCACTCATTGCCGAATCGTATTCTGTTTCCCTAATGAAAGTTTGCATGCAACGATTTAGTCCGATTGTTTGGTGGTAGACGTTGTGATCTGATGAAACAGGACAAATACTAAGTCCCATTCCCTCTAGTATTTATTAAAATCAAAACACTCTCGTACGTTAGAGATACAAGTTGTAATATAGGTAACTAAATGGCAAGTTACGTTTTCCTGAAGCGTTTAGGTGCCAACTGGAGGAAGGAAATAATAACACACATCTAGTAAGTATAAATAGAAATACGTTTGTGAGTTGACATGATGTTGATAAGAGACATGCATTTCGTATTAACGACATTCTGTAAATTCACTTTTGCAAACAGGCGCATGGCTGCCTGATATTAAGCAGTTACCGTAATCTATGGATGTAGCAGTAGTGACAAACGGGAGTCGAGCTCTTAAGTTTCTAATGTAGGGGCTATACTACCTATAGCCTATATAATTTATATCAACGGAATGAAAACAGAAATCACTATTTCTAAAAAGACTTCAGAGCTAGCAATGAACACGTCTTAAAAGTCTCTTTACATATATTATTGTCAAAAAACTCTAGTTCTCGAGTCATATTGTGAGGAGTATTGACAAAAAGGTTTTTGAGTTCTCATTTAAGAATCCAGTTTCCAAAATTCGAAGAACTCGAGATATATATGAAAGTATAGATTATTTGTTAGAAAATCAGCATTGCCTTTCAACGTGGCAATGCCGCTAGCCTTTTGGGCACTTTTCTGGTTGACAATAATGTGGAGGAATATTATGAGGTCTAAACTAAATAGTTTATTATATATATATGACATCAGTATATTTGTTTTCAAAACAAAGATATTTAAAAAAAAATAAAAGACACACATACACACAATGTGAATACTCGACACAAAGATAATTTATACTTACCACATTCTATAATAAAAATGCTAAATGATAGTCCGTATTACATGGCAGTGAAAATATATAATAAACTACTAGAACATATAAAAAAAGAAACAAAATTAATACAATTTAATAAGAAACTTAAAACATTCCTAATAGAAAAATGTTTTTATTCAGTAAAAGAATATTTCGAATATAATTATAAACATATAATAAATAAAGTACTTAAACAAATATTAAAATAATTAGGAATATGGAAAGATTAAGTTATTAATGTGACGTTCTATATACAATTCGCTACCTACCGTAAGGATATCTATTCATAAAATGAAATGTTGTTTACTTAGATTTAAGAACCCACTTTGCGACACGCCTGAAAAGGGTACTAAGTCATGTGCTGCCTAAATATAAGACCTACAACTGACTGTAGGTACACTTAGCTGGCAAATAAATATTTGAATTTGAATTTTATATTATTTGTTAGATATTTATACTTATTATTATCTGTTGATTATTATTTTTAAGTAATGATAAAACATTTATTTCAGTAAAAGACTATATCCTACATATATGTATATACAAGAATAATATAAAAAACTTATTAAAACTAACTAAACCTAAATACCGTAATTAAAGATACAAAACGTTTAGGCGTCATACTGTCATACTGTCAACTGAAAAAGTACCCAAAAGGCTGGCAGCATTGCCACGTTGAATGGCAATGCTGATTCTCTGTGCGAGAAACAGGCCGGCCTTCTGGTCACGCGAAGCGTCGATCAGCCGTTTCGCTATTTTCCTAAAAAGGAAGCGAGCGCTCGGACCCCATGAACCAATTGTTTCGACCCCGAACGGCTAAAAAACGTAATTACCAACTAAATTACAGTATTTGCGTGGTTTAAGGGCCTCAGCACCTGCAGCAGCAGCGCCAGCAGAACCCGCTATTGGAAGATGTGATGGCGCAATGGCATCGACGCACGTTGCGTCCCACACCAAAGGCCTACCCATCTTCCAAGGCAATAATGTAATACCGTCAGGTCTCTTCCCATCGTCACGTGCCAAACCATTGGGTTCAAGTACGGATGGCACGCCGGCGGTGACAAGAGCACGACGGATAATGTCATTCAGTTGGGCGTGCCTCGAGATACGGCCTGCACTCCTGCTGCAGGACAGGCCATGGTGTCCGAGGCCGTCGACGGCTTCTCCGCAATAACACCGATGCGGAGAAACACACGGAGCACCTAAACGGAAGCAAGTGGCAAGGCGGAACGTCGTGTCGTCCATCATAGCGCCTGTAGCCATTGACCACCTAACTCCCATTCACCCATAGCCAGCAAGCGGGCGCGCTCAGCAGCACTGGAAGCTGTAGAAATAAGAATTTTACTTACCAAGCTGCAGAGCGGCCCGTCCCACTGTTTCTGGGAGAATAGGTTAGTCGGCAAAACAGTGTTTGGACAAGCCATTTTCCAAGCGTTAACTGCATCGGTCTTGTACGACACTTCCGAATTAAAATTAATTAAATTAACCAGTGTAGGTTCTAATATTTTCCTGGTTAAATCTTCCGTGCTGTGGACCTAGGATAGGAACGCAGGTAAATAACATCAGAAATTTTGCGATGCCACCAAAACGAATGGGAAGTGACGCTTGGAGATGTTCGGTCGTTCAAGGCTACATTTAAAACTTTGCTTAATGTCATTTGAATAATTTTGTCCATTTTGCCTAAAAGGGATATATTTTTCCAAAATTGGGATGATCCGAGAGCATGTGTTAATTTTGGAACGAAAAGACAATATCTAATAATGGTGAGAGCCGAATGTATGTTAATTTTGAGAAGACGAGAATTTCACTGAAATTTTGTATTTTCTCCTCTATTTTTTATTTTTTTATTTTATTTTTTTATTTTTATTTATTCGGAAAACCAACAGTTTTACAAAAAACATAAAAAGACAATATCAATAGTAACATTAAACCATTAATAGGTTTTCACTTATAGTAACATAATAAAAAAATATAAAGGTGACCATATTATTAAGCACACGTGCATTGAGTATTAATATATTAAGGTAACAATATAATATCGCAATACTGTTAACAGTGTCTTAATAATATATACTTATTATAAACTAAGCAATCGCCTCGCCTTCGCAACACTACTATTAAACAAATCAATATCCAATTCTCTAGTCAACCTATTAAATCCATCGCTCGCTCGCCGAATAAATGCGTTTTGCCTGTAATTTGTAGATGCACTCGGTAGACTCAGCACGTTTCCCCTTCGCAGCCCTGTGACAGGGACCCTTATATTAATTGCCGATAACAATTCTGGACAATCTAAATGACTACCAGCAATTCTCATCAAGAATATCACATCTGCAATATCTCGACGCTTGGCTAAAGGTAGAAGATGGTGTTTAACGCATTTATCGTTATAAAGGTCTGAGGTGTAATGTTCCCTTGTCTTAAAACATAAATGCCTTATAAACTTTCGTTGGACCCTCTCAATGCGGGAGATGTAAACATCATACCTAGGACTCCACACTTGCGATGCATATTCCAGGTGACTCCTTACATAAGTACAATACAGGATTTTTAATGTTTTCGCTTGTTTAAAATCCTTTGATGTACGCATAATAAATCCAAGTGATTTACGGGCTTTAGCAACAATACTATCAACGTGCTTATCATACAAGAGCTTCGAATCTTGAATTACGCCAAGATCGCGCACACTACACGTCCTCTGCAGAACAAGGTCTTTGATTTTATAGTCAAAATGCACCATATTACGTTTCCGCCCAAACGACACAACACTACATTTAGAAGAGTTAAGGTCCAAACGATTACTGTCGCAATAACTCTGGAGATGATTAAGATCAGATTGCAGAGCATCTGCATCAGAAGTATTAGATATAACACAAAATATTTTCATATCATCCGCAAAGCTTAGGACACGTGCAGTATGGAAACACTTATCAATGTCGTTTACAAATACCACAAATAATAAAGGTCCGAGTATCGAGCCTTGGGGTAGCCCACTGGAGATGTTTAACCAGCCTGATATATAATTATTTATAACTACAGCTTGGGAACGGTTTCTGATGTAAGAGGTATAAAGGATAATATATATATATATATATTATATAAATATAAAGGAGACATATGCCTCTTTCGAGACTGGGGAACCAAGAAGGCGCAAACAACTTTTTTCTATAATTTTAATGTTGGAAGCCAAAGAATTAAATTTGGAAATGACCGAAAGTCTATTGCTAATATTTTCATTCGGAAAATTTTCACATTTTGTGGGGTTTAAATCCAAATCGGTTAACTGGAATTTTGATTTTTTTTTAGTGATGATTTTAATGAGTAGATAATTAAATTATAGACTGCACACCGATTTACCTTTCAGTATTTTTACGACATCTGGTGAGTAGTATTCGTACTTTATCCGGCGGATAGCCCGTTATTTAAATATATGTTGCTAGATGGCGCTGAGTAATTCTTGGCCTTAAAGTTTTTCCTTGTTTGTGTGTTTATATATTTTATAATATTCTTCATTTTAGTTTCAGTATTAATTTGCAATAGAATACAAAAGAAAACTATAATAATAAAAAAAATACTATTGATGATATTTTTAAAACTTACATTAAAAATAAATCATGTGAACGCAGCTATTATTTTATCAATGTTGGTTAACTTGTCTGACAAAAAATGTTATTAAAAGTAACTAGATGGCAGTAGTGTTGTAATAACTTCCTTTAAAATTAATACTTTTTACAACTTTTATAGGCAATATTTTAATTTAATAACTATTTAAAATGTGTTTTAAGATAAATATGTTTTTAATTTTGAAGTAATGTATTACTTTACTGGATAATAGTTAACTAAATGAATGAACATTTTTTTTGACACGGAAGAGAAACTTGAGTTACGATTTTACGCCATCGCGCTGCGTTCAACCAACCAACAAGCATCTTTCTAGGATTCGGATCGATGTTCGGGCCTTTATTGCGAAGAAGCATACTTCAAGGTTCAGCATCGCGAACTTGGAATTGTCTTACTAGTTTTACTCAACTACTTTGGTGTAAATTGAAATATTTACGTGACTTGAGGGTAAGTTTATATGGAAGTGAATTATTATCAACGCGTACTTTTAGGGCTCCAGCGGAGTCGTAGAGAAACCAACATGGCGTCAGCATGTAAAATGTAAATAACTTGTGACATTTATTGTATTGTCCACATGATCAAGTTGTTATATGCAATATTCATTTCGTGAACATAGTAATGTTGATTTAGTTGCATTTGTTAGTATTATTATCAAATCAGTTGACTGATTTTTATTTACGCACTAGTAATGCAGATACGTGTGTTATTAATTAGTACTTGCAGTCGTTACAGCTGTGCTACAATTGCCAAACTAGTATTATTATGTTCAGAAGCATTGGTCTACGTATATGTTGTAAAAACTTTGAACAGTCATCAATTTATTTGTATAATTTCGTTGTGTCGAATGTTATAAGCCTTTATCCTGTAAGTTACTTATCAGTGCTTATCTAAAATTGGACCGAATTTTGTTTTTTATAGGTACATAACATCAGTATATAATAATATGTAATGATATGAAAAATATGGGTTTTGTAATTTCATATTTTAAATGTAGAGCAAGGCCAAGAACATTCACTGAAATCAGAATCTGTGTTATGATTGTACCTGTCATAACTTATTGTTCAGATAGGTCCACACTGCTTGACTTATCTATAATCCAAACTATCATATTTTGGATGTTATGAAACTGCCTGTTTGCCATTAAAAGTTGGCCAAATGCACATTTTAGGTACCTACCTACTTTTAATAAATCAAGATCCTGTTCCTCAGAAACTAGGTTCTATTAGTAGTCCAGCTTTTTTCAAATCTTATCATCATGCTATTTAAACTTATATTCTTAATTTACATATGCTTAATGAGAGTGCATGTCAGTGTGAATTATCTTTCCACTCAGCACCCTTGACTTACTGTCAATGGTTTAAAAAGTTTATGTTTTTCAGCTTAAACCGCTCGGATACGAGTTTTGATATCTTTGTTATGGTAAGTGGAAGTACCTATGTACTTTCCTTAAATGTGTGACTGGTAAAAATAAGAGAATATATAAGACTGCTGTTATTTTTGACAGTTACACTAAGCATGTTGGTTTGTTGATGGAATGGCTTGATGCTGTCAAAACTAAGTATATTTATTATATAATTTATAGCTACCATGAAAAAGTAATAGAAATAGGTATAACTCTTTCAACATAAAATTCTTGTATAATGTAATTTGAGATTAAAAATAAGCTATTTATGAAAACTTAGCATTGTAACACTATTTTCAACGACTAAGATACATGAGATACAAATTATCTTAATGACAATAAAGTACTAATCAATTTACTTTTAGTTTAAATTTACTTTGAGTTAAACCCAAGAACTGATATACATTTTCTACTTGAAATATGTGTAATATCTGATGTATTGCTAGACTATCAATTCCTCCACAAGGCATTGTCTTTGGCCTGTATTGCCCAACTGTCACCAGTGTTGATCAGCTATAGATACTATTTTCATAGCTCAAATTTTTACTTTCATGGTAGTTATATATTATAAAAAGACATTTTATGTTTTAAATTCTTGTGATATGACCTAATTTTACTGTATAACATACATACCACTTTTATTACCGATCTCTGAGGGGTATCTGGCATTTCGTACATTTGGACTCTTCAATATACATGTTATCATAATCAGATTCGAATAACATAATAATATTATAAATAAACATTTAACCTTCATTTTTAATTGAGATAAAACATTTGTGAATAACTTATGATCTGTACCATTTGGTATATTTAATGTTCAAAATATAGCACATATTTTCCGTGTTTAGCATTATTTTCAAGGATATTTACACAATAAATGCTATATTTTAAGCATTACATAATAAGCTAAACAACAGTGTCTACTACCATGGCAGTGACTAGATGATATAACCAATACCCTTTAGCGTAGTGAACAAATTGGCAATAAAAACTTAATGTTCAATGTAATATTTAATTGTTGCTAATTACCAATTGATTAGCAACAGAATAATTGCTTACACAGCATACAGCAATAGCCATGCTTATGGTACAAGCACCAAGGATGTTAAATCTTAATTTGGCCAGTTATGTTAACATTTTTAGCTTGGCAATGCACAGCTTTCACACTTTTCTAATGTACAAACTACTACCAAAGACTCAAAAGCTAGCTAGAAATGCTCTCATTTCTGCTTCTTGGATTACCAAACCAGAAAATGAAGGAGCTTGTTTATTCCAAATAATAATAAATATAATAAAATTTCACATACATGCTCATGCCTTAATAAATAAAGACTATATATACCATTTAACATAAACACTAACATAAACAATCTCTCATCATACTGGTGATGTTTTGTGTTGAATTTTTCTTGAATTTAATTTAATAGTTGTGATTTAATAGTTGATGTGTTCTGTTTACAGATGCCGCGTACCCGTAGGAAGCATTACTCATCGCATTCGAGGTCACGGTCCAGGTCGTACGAGGCTAAGCGTCGTCGACTGGACGACGGATCCACAGAGGGATCATACAGGAAACGAAGCAGGAGCAGGGAGAGAGACAGGTCAGTTAACTGATTTTTTTTTACTTTAACTACTTTGAGGGAAATAAAATAATGTATTTCATTATATATTAAATTGTATTGAAAATCCTTTTCTTGGTACTTATTGAAAGAGATGCATTATTTGAACACCCCAGTTTATTGAGCATATTATGTAATTTTATAGTACTTTCATAATTTAATACAAATTATGAAAGTACTATAAAATAAAAAAAAAGTGAAAGACTTAATATTAGTAAAGGCGGCTGTCATATATCACAATATCGAAAGTGTAAAATATAGATAATAATAGAGTCAAAACCAACTATTATTGCTCTAAATTACTGCTTAAAATAAGGCATAGAAGACAGTACTTAGCACATACTCATTGAATCATAAGTTGCCTACTTTTCTAGAACTCGGGCATTTACCTGTTATTTAAACTGTTAATAAATAATATTAATACATATTTTTCATTATGAATATGGCCGACATGACCTTATTCATTGTTTTCTTATACAGTGTGCTTGTTTCACGAATTATTCACAGACAAACATTTTAATAATTTAACGCGCGAGTGATTCAAGATCTCGCTCAAAGCCAAATCTCTGACGCCTTCGTGGAAATTTAAAATTATAATTGTGTGACACTTGTCTGACTGATTTTTTCAAACAAAACTTGTTTCAGATAAGTAACATAGATTCATAATAACTTTTAAACAATAATTTTATTCCAAAAATATATTATACATCTTGCTTGAGGCCGGTAAAAAATACAACATTTATATTAGGTTTTTCTACGTCACCGACGTCTTTCGCACGCACCAATAGTCCTGTTATGAGGCCCAGTACAACTGCTTCTTTATTAGGTATAGTGATTGAATATTGGTATCGCGACTACAGTAAACAGAAATGCCAGCCTAAAGCATAGCGTGGGGCACTCGATATTTTACTTTCGCTCTAATACTCTCTAATTTGTTAAAAGTTGATTTATTCTTGCGAATAAGTTTTTTTATTTTTTTATTTATTATGCTTACAGTATTAGGTAATAATCTTGCACAAAATCGGCGACAACTGTTTAATACAGGGGCCGTACCGTAACGATGTCATGATGCGGCCCCTGTACCTTTTAGCCTACTCACCCTGACTCAAAGTTGGTCAATTCTATGGGTTTCTAACGTTGCTAGCTGATATACGGTTTATTTTTACTTTACTGAAGTTTATTTGCGTGACTGAGGAGAGTGATAAAGTGCATAAACTACAAAAGCGTGCCCTATACTATATTAATCTGTATAATGTAACAATAAATCCCTATTTCCTTTGGTCACGCCAATAACTTAAAACGATTTCATAATTTTTTAAACGTATTTTAATACTTTGTAGAAGGTACAGATAAAAATATGTTTATAAAGAAATAGCTACTAGAGCTAGGTAGTTTGTTCATAGACATGGAAAAAGTAACGAGTTTCGTACGTAGTAAATTATGGCCAATGCAGTCAAAACCGCAATCCCTCACGCTTTCTAATTTGTTAAGCTAGGTATTTTCCATCTACGTAATCGAATTGTAATTTATTTTCTAGTTTGTCGATTAATTTTATATAATGTTCATTATTATTTACGTAATCACTAGCAAACAATAGTTAATATGGGTTCATAAAGTATTATATTTATTCGGGTGTATAATCAATCTTTAAATTACTCATTTATTATCATTTATGCCTAATATTACATTTACTTTATACCTTTAAACATTTCGTATATTAATCAATATTTTTTTACAATACTAACTAGGTTTTATGGTGAAAATGTACTGCTCACTCTGCCGCCGACGTTACGTGCCTAACGTATATTTGTTACAGTATAGGTATGTTTATCATATTTTTCTACCAACGCAGTCATGTGGCAGTTTATACAAATATCAATAATGTAAATTTACAGTATGCTGAATCTTATTAAACGTGTTTTGTATTTTTAACTACGCAGCTGCATAAATGGCTACACTAGCGACATCTGTTAGATTTGCCTTAAACTTTTAAATGACAACTGCGCAACTAACTTGTAGTATGCGTATCGTAAAGGCGGTTTATTTTCACTACTCTGCGCTAGATGGCGTTACAAGCACCTTAACTTGTATTAATTCACATAGCCTTGTTGCTAAACTAGTTACACTTGAAGCTGGGATATTTATTATAAATTAATCATATTTTTGACACTTTACATTTTCACCAGTAAGGTGACCAAACAAGCATTAAGTAGGTAGACTGTGTATGCTGGAATACCGTTTTAAACACCCTTCCAATAATTCCGATCGCTAGTATGTATTCAAGTGGTTTAAATTTACGTGTAAAATCCTTGAGTATAACTTTCCTGTTTACTGGCACAAATATAAATAGATATCTATTAACCATATTTAATTATGTGGGATTCCAATATGCCTGGTAAAATCCCAAAGATATTCTTGTTGACGTACACTTTGCTTTTTATATATTTTTTATATTACGTGGCAAACAAGCATATAGCCTGCATGATGGTAATGAGTTATCGTAGTCTATGGACACTTGCAATACCTGAAGTGTCACACGCGTGTTTTGTGATGGGGTAGGTATAGCCTAGGATAAAAAACAATTCTTTAACGAGCACTGGAGACCTGCACAGGAACATAACTACACCATCACTTGGCTGTGGTCTTCTGTGAGGTAAAGGGAAGACCCTTTACCTTAGTCGGACATGCTTGTATGGTGCCCTACCGCTTCAAGTTAATTTTTAGTTAATTCTTTTTTGGTGAACGGAACCTATGTGCCTTGCGACCCGAAGAAGTAGGTTACCTACTTCAAAAAGCATATTGCCTTTTTCTTTAACAATTTAATTCGTTTTCCCTGTAAATACCCATTTGTGGTAATGTTAAACATCACAATTTTATAGAGGTGAATTACCTTATTAACGATATTGAATAGGTTATAGCTCAATAAAACCTATTCGAATTGCCATATAAAAGGCTAGGAAGCGTTACATTGAATTTTCCTTATACCATGATTGAACAAGTACAAAATTGAAATAATATCAGTATAATGTACATTACTTTAGCACTTAATTACACGGAAAATGTTTGCAATTATTTACAATTTGAGTTTAGTTTGAACATCAATAAATGTCAGTGTCTGGTAATGAAGTTATTTTTGGTATTGAGGAAATATTTTGTACAGTGATGAGGATGAGACTTAAACCTTACTAATATTATAAATGTGAAGTTGAAGTTTGTAAGTATGGATGGATGGATGTTTGTTACTCTTTCACGTAAAAACTACTGAACGGATCTGGATGAAATTTTGCACAGAGATAGATTATGGTCTGGAATAGCACATAGGCTACATTTTACAGCGATAACCGACATCCACGCGAGCGGAGCCGCGGGCAACTGCTAGTTATATATAATGTCATTAATCATCAGATACATAAGTGACTAATACACTGTTATTAAAATATCTTGCTCCTCGTTGGTCATTTTTAAGCCATTACAAAGGTCATTACAGAAAAACCACAGCCAAATAACTATCCACGGTGGTGTAGTTTTAGGTCTCCAGTGCTCATATTGTTAAACTGTTAATAAAACTACGTTCTCCTTATCCCCAGTGTTACTTCAGAGTCATAAAATTAAATTGGTGTTACAAAATGTAGGGTCAATAAGGCGCTATGGTAACTGCTTACCATCAGGTGGGCTGTACGCTTGTCTGCGTCGTGATAATATAAAAAATAATTAAGAGATGGCTATATCTATATACTATACTAGCGGACCTGGCAGACGTCGTCCTACCGACAGCATTTTACTTACCAAGTCCAATTGTGAATCTAAACCATCCGGGGGCGTACCCGAACACACACAAAATTTCATTAAAATCAGCCGAGCCGATTAGAAAGAGTTTAATAACATACACACACACAGAGAGAGAGAAAAATTATACATATAATAAAGATATCGACACTTGCACTAAACCTAATGACAAACGAAAGTATCTATCAGTATAAATTATACGAAAAGTTAATAAGAAGTACCTACTGATTGTTTTCGAATTTAGGACGTTCAACTAATCTATAATAACTCTCTGTATATATTAGTATACCTAAATAGGTCATCAATGGATATAGTTAATGTCCACTATTTATGTATATATATTGTTAAATTACACTGCGGATGGTTCAGTGATTACCACGCCACTTACCACTGTGTTGTGAGTTTGATCCATACACGGACACGGACAAAAAGTTTGTAAGTCCCCTCGTCACATAACTTGTTTCCTAAAGCGGGAGTAGTTTAAAAAAAATATTAAAAAAGAACATACCTACATAGCAAAACAAATGCATCGTATAAACGATGCAGCGTTCGTGGTCATGCACCCGATCACATGATACTATAACAGGTTTATCAGCGTCCAATTAGTAGCAATATACATATATGTACGTTAGTTTTGGAACCCCGCTGTTCGACCGTTAGCACGAACAAACCCCCATACATTCGCGTATATGATAGAACTTGGCTAACGGTGTATAAGTTACTGGTTACTGTACGGTATCTGCAGATTAGGGCCCGAAGTCGGGGCATAAGTCATATTATGGCAAGTCGTGCCAGGTGAGTGAAGCGACCCCGCTTCCACTGGCACTTTGTTACGGTATATGGAACCTATGTGCTTTGATAATAGATTTATGATAACAGAAAATAACTGTACTTGGGTACAATGCGATAAATAGTGACCAACACTGAAAAACTAAAAGTGGCCTGAGTTTCTTGCTAGTTCAAGGCCCTTTTTAGCGAACTGGCAATATCTGTTATGTTATTTTTGGCTTACCTGTTAATTAGTGAATACATAACTTATGATTTTCATAACCTAAATTAATTTTGAGTGATTCAAATGGTTAAAGGTGATAGTTTTCTTTTTTTTTATAAAGACGTCACCCGTTATAGGGAATAGTGGGAGAATTAGCAATTCATGGACACAAAATACACCCAGCCTCCGAACAACATCGCAAATTTTATTCCAGTGCGAGGTAACCTCCACATCACAAACAATGAATTATACGGCCAGCCTCGGTGGCGCAGTGCTTGTGTATTATTGTTGTTCCCTCTCATTATTCCAGGTTCGATTCCCGAGTGAGGCTTAGTAATATTGATGGATTTATGTTTAGAAATGCTTCTTACCATGCACCACTCCTTTGAAAAAAAGGCGCGCGATATTATGTCATTATGGTTGTCTTGGAATCACCAGAAAATTATTACAGTGATTTGTACGCCCAAGATCGTCTTGTTATACAGACATGACACCATTACTGCAAAAGAAATATATTAAAAAAAAAAATGACGATCTGGGATCGAGATTTCTTTTATATGATTATTTTGGTTAAATACTTAAACATGGCATGGTTTGTCTTTATCTAATCTACAGCAATTATATTATGCTTATTATTTTTATCATGATGTTTATTAAGTTTTAATTTGTTATTCTTGGGAGCTAATCTCCCACTGACACATGAAATTGAATTTGAATATTGTTTTGCTAAATTGAATTCATTTAGATAATCATCTAAAGCAGACCTCAGGAGTAATGATACGATTTATATCTAAGTAGCCCACCTTGACTAAAATGTAACCTGTTGCTTGAAATCCTGTTTCGTATAATATTATAATTATGTAAAGCAAAAGCCCATACAATGATATATAATTATTATTTTAAAAAAATACAAAATAAAAATAAAAGATAACAATGTCATAAAGTTCGTTAAAAATAATTATTTGCCAACACCCATGTCTTTGTTCTTATTGTCAACATAAATAAGAAATTATCTTGCCATTGCAATCTTGTTTCTTTATGTGTACGATGATCAGCCGAAGTGTCTGACGCAAGAGACCGTTCCAAAATTTATGTAGACGTGGCTCAGTGCATCTATAAATAAGTAATTTTACAGAGTCTCCTTAAAAAATACTTGTATGTGTGTATTGTGCGCAATAGCGAGCGTGGCGGCGGCGTCTTTTTGTTGGCGCTCGTCAAGAGGTGCCAATCAATTACTGTATGATTAAGTAGGTAGTTGTTTTTGAACAAATTGCCAACTCAACCTATGGCAGTACTGTCACATGAGGCTGATTAACGTAGCGGCCTTCATCGCGTGGCGGCTCGTGAGAACGCACTTGACTTTTTCTCCGATTGTCCACGCTAACATTGACATTCGTTTACCCTATTAACCAAGTTTTACTTATAAGCTTTGTGCTTACTCGATTTACGAAGGGTTTTTCCTTTTATTTTGTATGGATCAATAATGGACAATAAACCACTTTATTTATTATCTCTCAGAGCTCAGCGAGGCCCGTTGACATAAGAATAAGTTAAATAAAATTATAACATATGTATTACCTTAACTTAATCTTATTACTGCTTATTGTAGTCAATTTATACACTTACGAAATTAACGTGAATTATCGATGAATTGATTGAACAAGTACATGAAATAAGTTACTGTAAATGACTTCATTCGATTGATCGAATACTTTATAAAGAAATGTAAATGTACCAATATTTACATATTTCGATTCGTGGTCCGTGTCGTAGTAACAAGTTGGAATTATGGTTTTAGTCTGGTAGCTCGTAGGCTTTTAAGCATTTTGGACTGTACTAGGTTGTACCTACACTCAAATTGCCAATATTCATTGATTGCCTGTTTGAATAATGGGTAGTTAAATATTGTCTGTACCTACTTAAAGATTTTTTATGCATAGGGATTCTAAGATGATACTTGTAGAATACAAGTACCACTGTTTAATATTTTACCCGTGTGTCACGTCTGCGGTTTATAAACATTAAACGCAGAATAGTTCATTGTTGTATGCATGTTATTATAGTTAGCTAAGTAATATTGTAGATAGTCAATTGAATGAACAAATACATTGTCCAAGAGGCCACTGAACCCTGCCTAAGTGTTCCAAATTTATGTATAAGCCTATATATATATATATATATATATGTCTAATACCTACACCAGCACGAAGGGTTATAAATTGATATTTTGCACAAAGGGCAGGCGACAGTAATTGCTGGTTTGTCGGCAAATTGAGCGTGTACGTGTTGTGGAAATGATTTCTTTAATCGCCCAACACTGACTCAAGGACTTAACAGCTAATGCCGAACTGTAATTTTAATAATCGGCAACTACACGTTCACTTACTGCTAATCGTAAAGCGTTGAGTAAACCCCGATTTTTTATTCACATATTGTAAACGTACACATCATGCACGTACGTGTTGATATAATGTTTTCATTTTCTTGTCTTTCGCAATTGTATGCCAAGGACCTCTGAAAGGTCATGTACTAACATGGTAATCTTTATTTTATCTGTGAGCAAATAATGTATGATTTTAGTTTTCACTAAAAGACACGTCATCTCGAATTCGTTTGGAAACTCCTGCTTATATTCTTTTTTCGTATTGTAACGCTAAGCTATTGTTTTTGTAACAGTGACAGGGTTGCTAAATAAGGAAGCTTTAAAACCGCATTGTTATTTAGTGAAATGTTCAACATCAAGTGAGCAATGGCCGGTGATTGCGTACATCCACAGCGAGCAGCAATTGTCGCAAGAGCTGGTGTTGTATTATTCAGGTGACAAATGTAGTCTCGAGCGGCGGGCGGGGTGGGGGCGAGAGGCGTTGTTCTTGACACAGTAAAACTAGAAGTGCAGTAGGTAGGTGCAGCTGCGACCCACGCGGAGCTTTTTGCAAGCTGCTAATACGACTATCCACAACCGGTCTCTCGAGCTTTTAACGTTCAGCATTCTTGCCGTTCGGTAGTTGTCAGTATAATACAATATATACTATGTTGGATTCAACTAATACCATTGTTATTAGTAGAAACAATCCAATAGGTACAAAACCATAAATTAAAAGATATTTTATCCTGATAACTGAGCTAAAATTATATGTTCTGAAGCCAAGTAGCGCAGCGATTTTACTAATAAATCGTAGTCTTTCTAAATATAATTGTTGAGATATTTGCACAGTAATAAATTTATAATACATATTTTTGATTTCACCGCGTTCTCAACTCGGTACGGCACGCGGTGCACAAGATTTATCTGTCGTGATCTGCGTAGATCTCGGCCAAGAAACGCTTTCCATGTCGCGAGGCGGAACGCCCGCCGCCTCGATTTATGCCTCGTATTGCGACGTCCGATATAATCCGATTGGGAATTTATACCACTTGCCTGTTGCCCGTTCGTTAGCCCGAATACTACCTGCAACTTCCTAGAATCGTGTTTATTTTATACGCGATCCATTTTAACACGCATTAAACCAAAGATCACGAAATCCTAATGATCATTCTCTTAATTCGCTGGGAAAATATTAAACTTTTGCCGCTTCCTCAATGCCTCTACATGCTGTCGCACCATTTTATGTTTTGACACAGACACAAGGTAATATTCATTAAAGAAAATTGTTTCCTTGCTAACGTATTGGATTATGATAGCGAGGTCGCATCTCATCATATCCTGCTAATTTAACAATAGCTCTCCGAATCGCGCACCGGCCTTGCGTCGTCTCAGCTTTGCGAGGGCTTTATCAGGGTCTTCTTTGACACGCCGTTGTTACCATACATACTTACTTGTTTTGTAGTAATGCATCCAGTATTAAATTAAGAACACAGTTGTGACGCTTACAAAGTTATATAATATAGCGTACCTACTTATTATATTTAAGTAAAGTCGAACGTAACCAGTGGAGCAAGAACTAGATAACAGTCCTAAGTGATCGGATAATATTTAAATCAAGTTTGGAGATGCTGCAATATATTTATAACGCGTCTCACTGTCAGTTGTCATTGCAAATATCTCCAAGAAGATTGTTATTTATTCCGGCTGGCTCTGGTGCCGATGCTATTGTACGAACAACGAGAACATGTGACGGAATCAACGACCGTTTAGTGAGAGCCCGACGATTTATCACGCCACTAAAATGTATCATTGACTGAGCAAAATTAAACTAGACATTCGAAACATACCTACTTTTCTAATATTAGATTTATATGATGCCAAATTGCTTGTTGATTGAGATCTCGATTGCCAGATTATAGTTTGGTATTCAGTACAACTTTTGTTTTGAGGCTTAATACCTAATTAAAATTGTAAGAAGGTGGCATTATAGTAGATATAAAAAATATATATGCATAGTTGTAAAAAAACCATGGGTATAAATAGATATCGTTAATAAAACAATATTTAATCTTGTAAAACGCTACACGACCGCTTTTCCTAGTCGTATAATCCTATAAATCACTCATCTTGGGCCCTACTTGGAGAGTTTGTAAATCATTCCGACGGTATTCTACAACTTTATATTTATCCAAGACCATGTTCGCAATAACAAACGTTATGCGATCTAAATATATTAAGTATATGACGTAGACCGTGGACGCAAGTCTCCGTTACATAAATGACCCCTTTATTATTAAACACAGGCTCACTCCAACATAACTTGTGTACAAACATTTTGTAATGACAGATTTTCGTAGCTACAATGAACAATAGTACCATTGTCGCTTCTAAGGAAATCAGCGTGAGGGGTTGTGGAACTCGCTTTCAATCGGTTTAGAGAAAATTCACCTTCCAGACGCAGGCTGAACGTCCATTATAATAACGTTTAATTACATAACCTTAATTTGTTTGATTCATTCGTAATTGCTAAGTAGACATGTTGATAGGAACGCTATATCCAAGGCATAACAGTAAACTTAAGTATCAACATATACAAATAACGTGCACAAGTTTGTTGAAGGAATACATAAAGTGCACCGTGACACGATATCTGGTCGTGGCTGGTTGCGAAGGAGCCGTTAGTCGCGTTTAGGTGCGGACAGGAGCGCGGCCATCCGGTGCGGGATCGATTAGTGAACCGGTCTCCGCAGTACGTTGACTCCCGAGGGCCACTGTCTGTGCCTGCGGACGCGAATTATGCACCTCTCGCTATTGCGCCACTCCCCCCACCTTTACCCCCAAACACGTAGGCTGGCGTTCTTGGCCAAGTAGAAGACAAAGAATCCTCTTAAAGCCTTGATCTATCTAGTCTTTCAACAATATTTGGCCGAATTTGTTTCTGAGAAAGAACATGTATTGAGTCTAGGTATGTTTTGTAATGTCATGGAGATAGTCATGATAACGTGACAGACTTGAGAAACAAGAGTAAACTGCATAATAATTATAAGTAGTTACAGTAAACCACGTCTAGTTTCACTCTGTGGATGACAGGTTTTGCTGGTATCTCGATATTTTTATGTGCACATGTCCATTTTTGTGAAACTGCTAGCAGGTGCGCCTGCGCAGCTCCGTCATATAAGACAATTATAGCTTTTTCGAGCAACCGTACCTGTCTCGTTACGGGCATTTTACAAACTTGAAAGTTATGAATGACGTAAAAAACTTACGCAAATTGCGATCATCTGTTAAGAATCAAAATCAAGCGACATCTGCTCAGTTCCAAAAATGTATAATTTGTTAGCACGTATTGCTTTTACTGTCTTTGTATATATAAACATAAATTGTTCCTATAAGCTATTGACAAAATAAACTAAACAGGATGCAAGTAATGAATGTAACATTTATGATAATTATGATGTATGTTTACATTGGTAAGTATTAAGCAAGTGGGCAGTGTAAACAAGAAGAAGTCGTCAAGTACAGTGCTGATTAAAGTTGATAAAACTGTCTGACATCGTCCTGGAAGTGTAAGGGCCGGGCTGGCAAGCCAAGGTGGGGCGCGGGGCGCGTCTCCGGGCGTCGAACCCGCGTGGGTCGGGGGTCAGCGGCGCGACACGCGTTCATTAGTGCACTGGTGTACTTGCGCCCGCGCAGCCCTCCACACTGCACACTACATACATGTTACAATATGCGCACTTGCATGCCATCACGAATCTCTTACATACTCCTTGAATTGCCTCCTACACTATCTATCCTATGCTCTCATCAAGTACAAGAACGCCGTTGTATTATAAAATTATCTATATTTTCTGAGACAATGACCCAGTAGGTAATTATTTACCTTAAGAGGTCATTCGTCTTTATGTAGTTGTACGAAGGCTCTTTCGCGGAAACCGTAATTTTTGGTTTCCGTCCTGTATGTAAGTACTAATTCCCGTATTATTAATACAGGCGTGTTACCTGCGATGCGTCAAATATTTATAAATTGGTTTTTTTGCTTTAATGCGCACTTAAAAAGCCCAGCCCTGTTAATTCGTCATTCTTTGTCGAGTACGCACCTATTGTTGAATTAAGGGTCACTGTGGTTTTACGTTTTCCGTAGAAAATTTTTATTGTATCCATGTCTGTCTTTGTCACTAAATAAACAATCGCTTCAGACATCAGTCAGCTTTAGTTTTAATGATTAGGTGTGCTTGTTCGCCTACGCAGATTTATTTATTCATTTTCACTTTCGTTTTTATCATAGGTACGATGTATCTTCTAATATTTTGACAGGCAACTGAGTAGTCAACGAAAGTTCAAGTATTTGTCACAATGGAACTGATGCTTTTGCACATTGTTTGAGAGTGCCATTTATCTAATTCGTATTGCTAGACATATGCAATGAATTGTATGACTCAATTGAGAAAGTAAACCAGTAAGCATTGTTCCGAGTGGATGCTCGTTGTACTGAGTGCGTGGGCACAGGCAGCGGCGCGAATTAAACCAGCTCTCTATTCATTACTCATCGTTATTGCTATCGCCATTTTGGTAGACGAAAGCGAGTGTAGGCTTCAACTCGTGTTTTATGAAGCTTACTAATTATTTTTATTTTTAACATTAAAGGGTGGTTTTTATATACCCATTGCCGTCACCACTCGCTACACATGAATGCTCTTTCATAAATCGATTCACGCTCTGTGAACGCTTATTTAAGCATACCCAGCCCCCTGACTTTAATAGTCAAGCTCATGCATATTTATATAGATAGGGCAATCTAATATGAAAATTGAACCAACTCTTTAAAACCGTTCATTTAAAATCTAAACTTGCGTCGCTTAAGTACACTTTTTTTTTTATAGATGTAGAATATTTCAACAGTTAGAGCACAAAGTAGATTTGGGTTAGTGAAAGATGTTTCATTCCCACAGACTGTGGTTCCCATCAACTTCATACCAAAGAATTATGGTGATTTTCCTTTGGCGACTCGGTTAAAGAGTAAAGAATCTCTCGATATCTGATAAAAAGCCCTACCCCGCAAGCCTAAAGACTTAAATAAGCAAATTCTGTTCTTTACGGTAATTGCAGAATTAAAAAATACTGGTTTCTCAATCAGAAGCTTTCCTGTTGGTTGCCTTACAGATAACTTCACTATCTACCAATGCAAATCATACCCTATTGAATAGATAGGATCCCTGTTATCGTGACCTGTGTCAACCGGGTCGTTTCCCCCGTTTCCTTCGAATGTTACCACGGTCCATCTTTTATATGTGCTTCTACCCAAAGACACATAAGAGAATGGGTCCTGCCTTTTCCAGGAGCAGCCGTTACCACTACTAGTTAGTACCACGTGGGCTGACTTGTTGGCCACTGTTGTCAATATCAAAAGGCGATGAGAAGAAACTTCTTTGACACTATCTATTAAATAATATAATTAGATTGATTAAATATCGTATAATAATAAAACAGTTGCGCAGATGGTATAAAAATGTATTTCTATTTGCACGTCCTGTGTTACACTGATCAATATATTTGCGTATTACGTGTTCTAAATATCCTCTAAAAGTGTGAGCAGGTGTTTGGAAGGACGTTATACTTGGTATTTACAGCAATTGGTGTGATCATATTGATACGTAAATATTAACGAAAAAGGCTTTTTATTCGTACCTCTTTATGCCGATTGTATTGATGATAAAATAACAATTCAATAATATATAGCCTAGGATAAATGTTTTTGAAGCCTAAAAAAAGACTAGTTTTAAAACTAATCGACTTAAGCCGTTCAGTCCTAGGTAAAGTAATAATGGGTTTTATGACAAGAAAAACTCATCAGTATAGGCCTGCAGGAGTCTGGGATCTCTTATTTACTAGGAATTAAACATAGCTGGCACAACATGGGACTGTGTTATCCTATCCGAGAAAAGGATAGTGTACTAGACAACAAAATGAATGTTCCTGCAATAGATAATAACTCAATAATATACAAATACTCGTATGAATGTATATTCATTAAGAGATTGATGAATAGAGGAAGCGAAAGAAGTATGTCTGGATCGAAGCAACTGGCGTATCATAGTCTTTGCCTACCCCGAAAGGGAGGGCGGGCTTAATGTTATGCATGTATACAAAGATTGTTGTGTCATAAGGTTCACTATATTTATGGCTAGCAGTTGCCCGCGGCTCCGCCCGCGTGGATGTCGGTTTAGCGCTGTAAAAAGTACGTAACCTATGTGTTATTCCAGACCATAATCTATCTCTGTGCCAAATTTCATCCAGATTCGTTCAGTAGTTTTCACGTGAAAGAGTAACAAACATCCATCCATCCATACTCACAAACTTTCACATTTATAATATTAGTTAGGATTTATGTGATGATCCATCAGCATTTCTAATATTCACGCCTATTAGAGCAGGCCAAGTTACAACGTCCAGTTACATAGTTTTGGTACATTTTGTTTGAACGTTGTGTCGGGCAGTATCTAAAAGCCTTTGTCCTAATGTGAGTTATTCAATGTGTTGCGTCACGGCTTGGCCGTACGGCCTTAGCTTATGTGACCCACCTTTTTGAAATATATATTCGCACTACAATATTTCAGGTGTAAGCAATAAATGTCTATAGGCACGCCTCCAAGACCTAATATCGACATCGATGATCTATGTATTACATGCACCTCTGCCTACCTCTCTGATTGATGCAACATAACGTCTACACTTTGATTATGATGAATTGTAATATTACAACTTGTAGGCGTCACGCTGTAGGTAATATTATGGTATGACTCCACCATTTCATAATTTCATTTTGCCTTGATGTTTTTCCATTTGAGTAAGTTATACATTTCCTATGAACGTGTATGTGGAAGAAACGCAAGTGTGTTTACTTTTACTAATATACACAAAAAGCATAATGATGTGATTGTTCATTGTGGCAGACGCGTCTTGTAGAAAGTATCCTACGCGTGCAAGAACGGTAATTGCGACTGTATTGTTATATCTCTACTGTTTATAATTATTAGCACCACTTGCGATGTGATGGAAATTAGCCATCCATTGTGTTCCAAGACTTAATCCAGTTTTACGGGGACCGTAGAGATCGTAACTTTTGTAATATCTTTTAACAATTTCGTTGTGATCTAACACTTCCTATTACCCTGACATTTCTCTTGCTCTAAACAAACAAAATGTGGTACTGCTTTAATACTTTATATCTTTAGTATGTAAAACAGTGGTAAGTAGTCTAAGAATAATTCAAAATGAAAATAGAACAAACAACAAATACAACTGCTGCTCACCGCAGATAGGTAGGTATTTATATTGTAAATATTTTAAAATAAATAATTATGATAATAATTATATACTTAAATAATTAAATTCAACGTTCATGTTAACGTAAGTGATTATATAAAGTGAGAATAAAATGTAACATATTCTGTCTCGTTTAGACAATAATCTAAATGCAAGTGCTATATTACGTACGCACGTACCATAATTACTTATTAACATAGGTATCCAAAAGAGCCTTTCTCTCTCAAAATTACTAACCGTGACATTCGCTTTCGCCATTACTGTGTCAATCTAATTCTGAAACAAATTTTGCAATTAGCAAATACTAATTAGCTTAATTTTAAAACAAAGCTGCATGTGTTGTGCTAGTAGTGTAGGTTGGAGCTCTAAACTTTTTTAATACGTAGAACCTGTATTTTGTGGGATCAAGCCCTGCCTGCAGCCGGCTGCCAGTGGGCGTTCAGTGAAAGCCAACTTACTATGAACTTGTTTATATTAGTTAATTAACAACATTTGTTATTAATAAACTCTACTCTCCATTTCGTAGAATAGTAGCTATATATTTTTATATTAATAGCTGTCACAGCCGATAATAAATTTAATAAACACTAGGCGATTTCTGCAATTTCGCTTTAGGCTATTCAACGCCAATGAAAACATCTTGAGATCATTTTTATATTTTAGTTTGCGTATTGTTGCTCCGGAGTTTAGGAATAAGTTTCAAATTTGATTTTCAAGTAGAGAAATGTTTAAATCTCTTACGACCTGTCTGTCTGTGTCTGTGTCTGTCTGTGTTACGAGACCGTAAAAACCACGATAATATAAAATCCTCGAACTCCGCCTGCATTCAAGTGCCTGTAAATACTTTACACCACCTCTACCTAAAATTTGACAAGAAGTAAGTACATAGGTATGTTTAAAATTATTAAGTACAAACATGTAGGGTAACATTAAGACAAACCATGTTCGACATTAGTTATAAATCAATTATAGCTGGAGGTTTTCCGACGTTAACGGTTCGTCTAATTCAATTTTAAAATCTGTTGCGCCGAGAGAGTCCGATAACACATCTCCATTGTATTCATATGAGCTCCAATCGAACGTACCAAATAAAATATGCGCGTGTTTGTTAAATAGTACCAAATCCGTTATGTATGTGTACTTCATGGAACTCGTACATAATGTTTTATTGTTAAGCTAGGGTGCGTGGGCTACGACCAGTTTTACAGAATATGGGTCAAACACAGACAATTATATAGATAAATAATTAATTTGAATGTCGTAGTGCGATCGTTTCAAATTGAAGCAAGAGCAAATGTATACACACGTGACCCAAAACACACATAGTACGTACAATGATGATGAGAAGACTGGCGTAATGAGTCCACAAGACGCATTTGAATGTAATGCGATATGAAAAGATGTGGGGTATTGGAGCAAGTGCGAAACCTAGACCGATAACTGTTAGCTTCGGTTCTGACTCAGCATCGGTAAATGATCACGTTAACCCGAATTGTCAAGAACACTTTTGTTTCAAATAGCTTTATTTACTCTGATTGAAATTTATATCTTCTTACTCGACATGAGCAGGTCGTTGGTTATTTTTGAAAGTATTATAATGGTTTCAACTTTGATATTTGTTACGTGACTTATCAACTTATGACTCTACTCACGTGGCCAGTCTGATACACACCTTGACATTGACCATCGCGTGCTAACAAAGCATTTGCACATAGGATAAATTTGTCTTTGAATGTGTGTTGGATCGCAAAGCGTGCGGATATTTTGCATCTTAATGTGCAGCGTTATTGATAATTTATACAGTACAATGTGATTGCGCTTATACGAGGTAAGTTTATTAGTTGGGTTACCTAGCTGGCTTACTATATAAAGGTATACCGTGACGGCTATCCGTCGATTATGCAAATGGAATCATTTATTTCCATTTTTGTAGTAAATAAAAATACGATACGCAAGCAACGCTGTCGATGCACTCATCACGGTGCGATGTTTACACGGGTTACGCTCGTCTGCAAGTCACGATTACGGAAGTTCAATATTATTTGAATCATTTTCGTCAAGGACGGTCTGAATGCCGAGGTGTGTACGTACTTATTAAGTGCCAGATAAGATTCCTCGCTTCACAACGGTGAACATGACAGGAGACCTTGTCGAGCATCGATATCAGCTATCCTAAAGGGAAGACAAGTAGGTAAACGAGGTTTCCGTTTAAGGATTGGCAATGCATCGGCCGCCCACGTATTGTTCAGATATCGACGGAGGCGTCGTACTAAAACATTGCAAATGATCATTCGGTAATTCGTTCGTTCGCGGAAGTATTTAACAGCCAGTCGTTGGATATAAATCGATTTACTTTTAAGTCATAACTTATGTGGGAATATAATACGTACCGATCTACCTATAAGTAGCTATAAGCTACTTGAAACATTAAACAAAGACTACTTGAAACATTAAACAATAAAAATACAGCATTTTTTTGTTTAAGCAGAAATATTTTAATTAATAACACTTTTAGAAATCAAATTATGACTGTAGTTTCCACAAAGAATAATTACAATCCACTGCATTTGTGTAGCGTAGTGGTTACGACGGTACTGCCGCCACTAAGACGGCGCTGAGTGTTGTGGGGCAAAATTTGTGTGGACCACAGGTACTCTTTATCTAGTCTGGGTGTACTTGGTATCCGTTTATTGCAAAATCCCCCTCGATAGAGGGTTAGTGTTGCATTCATTAACCATCCTTGTTACGATTTGTATTGCAGATTTTTGAGGGGCACATCATAATTATAAGTAACCTAAGATAACCACTTAGTTTTAACCTAATCCTCTTATTTTCTTTATATAATTATCTTACATAGATGTCCCCCTAATAGACCAACACCCATAACTATTATGTTATATTTTATGACGCAATGCGTGTTATGCTAGCTAAATAGCTATAGATTAGGCAGATAGATGTCGAAACAAATTCTGACAAATCTATTTCAGAGAAAGTTTTAGCCTATATTCTGTACTTGTCTTTGTATTGAATGACGAAAACATTTTCACTTTCATCAATTAGCGGACAGCACAAAGGCGATGAACTGATGTCCTGAGTCGACAAACCCTATTAATTATCCCATTTCACCATTAGCTGTGTCTCGATATGGTCGTGTCTAATATATTAGAATGCGAATGTGGGCGGTTGTATTATAAGAATTCGGTGTAGCGCGAATCTCGCAAAGCTTAATGTTTTGTTTACGCAATCAGTTATTCGTATCTCGCGTAAACTGTGATCACTTTTGTTTTCAAACTTCTTCCGAGCTTTATCGTGGCCCACTCTCGGTGGCCTTGATTGTTATCCACCCGCCCCGCTGCACATTGTCTGCTGCCATTTGTCATATGATGTGACATGATTTCCCTTTTATCAAAAGAAATATCAATAAGTGAAAGTTTTCTTTAGAGCCAGAAGCGACTATGAAGATTTATTACAAGTATTTTAAAGCAATTGACGCGTCGGAAAGTAACGTCAATCGCTTAACCTTCTTCTCTCGACAAAATATATTCTTCCGCGTTTCGAATAAGACAAAGTAATGTCTTTTTTCTCGTTGTGAGTCACTCGGTTCAGGTGCTAATGATGACGAAGTATAATTAATGCTTGCTTGCATGCATTACCTAGGTTAATGCTGCGGTTGCAACGTACTTAATACTAGGGAATTCTTTAACATATATTCACGTATAAATGCACTATTAAAATAATTAAATTTATACATTTTATCGCCTCCATATTTTTTTTAATTAACTCGAACAGCAATTATTTAACACGGAAGATAGTTCTTACAAACCGGTATGATAATATAACTACTGTCACTAGATAACAACGTGTATACCTGTTTTACCTATATTAATAGTTTGAAGTACCTAAATAATAAGAGAAAACGTCAAAACCACAAAGCAGCAGTACCTACCTTCTTATTATATCTGTATGGTAAGAAAATATATTGGTACATACACCACGATTAGGCAGCTGTATCAGATTTAACAATAAAACCTTGTTGACTGCAAGAGCTAGTTTAATGTCAATTTTGGAGAATAAACAGCGTCTGCAATTTGTTGGTACCTATAATGTTTTTATGTTACTTATTTTTGGGCAGTTCATAAAATTACTTACTACACATCACGTCATCATCACGTTGGCCTAGCCAAATTGCTAGGCCGTAGTCCTATCAGTAAAAAAAAACCTATAATTACAACCTATAAGTACAATATTATTAAAATATAAAAACCCATTAACGGTAAATAGTCATATCTATAACAAATAACGTATACCTAATGTGTTAAGTAGTTACAACTACAAATGACCCAAAGATTTAATGACCTTTCAAAACACGCGTTGATTTGTTTACGTAGCTCATTTGTTTCGATCCCAACTTTCGTATCAACTCAGTGACGCAATAAAAATTTCCATCGATAAGCTAAATTGAACCAGAAGAAATGCAATTGTTGATCCACTAACATACTAATAAGGTTTTAAACACGTTTATTATGCGCAATTTAATGTTTTAACCTCAAAATATGTATAGCTTCTATGTTTATTTCTTTAATAGCGGACTTCCGTCACGCTTATGTTATGGTTTATTTGACAAAGTTACAAGAATACCAGATTTTTAGTCATGACTTCCATCCGTCTCTGTCGATGTTGTTCAATTCTTTTTATTTAGTAAATACCTATCACCTGTCTTTTTTACGGCCCCTACACCGTCCAAGTTTTGAATTCATTTTTATGTCGTCATAGTGTTTCAAAGAAAATATTATAGGCATAAGAATTGCTTACAAACTTGTATGGCGCTTTTTACTCTTGCACACTTTTTCATGTTTCTACAATTTATTGCGACAGACATTAAAAACACTAAATTAAATACAACAGAGAATTAACTTTTTGTTGCCAAAAGAGACACAATCCGACATAATTATAGTGTCTGATTTTTTATACGATGATTGATAGATCACGCATTGGAAAGTTTTCCCCTAACCAGAGTCGGGTATAACCACCCACATGTGGATCATTTCTACGAGCCAATACAATTGTCGGCTCCTTTCTAATCACACATCAGAAGTGTGACGTTGGCCCCGAATACAAATTATGGGAACAAGCAATTTCTTGCATGAAGGATGGCGAGCGGCGATAATGTGGCTGGCGACACCTACGCGCCTCTTCGGAGAATCCAACTGTACGACAGTGTAAGTCAACTTTCTGCCCCAATTACGCGTATCTCGCGGTACTAGCACGTGGGCAACACTACTTTCGTGTTTCTTCTATAGTCGCAGATTTCCTCGAAATCTTTCTCGACTAGTTAATCGATACGTAATTGATACCTCCATGCTTAAAACGGGAGATCGTGCATGAATCATATTAAAAACAATTTTATTAATACATTTTTATAATGATCTTGAGCAATACAATAAGATAAACTTACAATCTATTGGTCGTTTTGGACACGTCTCCGGTGTTTTTCTTTTTGTTGTCTGGCTGAAGGTAACAGAAGCGTGAGTCACAAACGTGTAAGTACAGGATATCTTTGTTGTGCTTCCGAGAAGCTCAACGGGTACGTCTTTGTGGGAAAGGTGTTTTAATGCAGGTCGACGGACTGATTTCTCCTATCCTGCTTTCCGGACGATATAAAGTTAACAAATAATTAAATGTCTCGTTCGATTTGATTCTCGCCGCGTTAGATTTTGTTTTATTTATTATCCTTAATTTAAATATCGAGAGGTTTTCCCACGATCAGTTAAACTGTATGTTCAATTTATCTTTCTTTAAATTAGATGGATAGGATAAAAACCACTACAGAATGAGATGATTAGTAACAGTAATTAATCAATACTACAATGATAACATCGTGTTAGATTTAATAAAATTTATGTGAGTGTTAGTAATACATTACAACCCCTTGGCACTGTGATATACTCATACATACATACTACAGTCTAGCAGGTCTCGCTCATAGTTCTAACAGTTCATGATTTTGTTAATATAATAAAATCAAATTACAATACAAATTACTATTTTACTGTTAGCTAAATATAACATACCATAAAATTATGAAAACATTTAGAGAACACGGTTATACTTTCCTGATTTTAAAATTCATGGGGTGAAGGGAAGCGGGGAAAGTTATTCCGTTAGCCTGGTAACTGTTTTCTCTTCAATTTGCACTTAGTCATTAATATTAGTAATGATCAAGTATCCATTTAGGACATTAAATAACAAATATGTAAAAAAACTGTAATATTACGATGGTAACTCTAATTTACCCTTCTGTTTTCCTTGTTCACATACATTATAACGTGACCATAAACAACACTGAATTATGTCGTTCACATCGCTTTTTTTAAAATAATGAAATGGCCTAGAAACACCAATGATAATTGGAAGATGACGAATCAATATCGAGTAATGTTCGGATGTACTACGTGTATAGATGTTGACCCCAATGATTAATGAGGACCGTTATGTTTGACTCAGTTATTATTGCGTTAGTTTTTGAAATACTAAACATCACTGGTTTTTTGTAATGTACAGTAAATACTTTAAATAATAATTAGAATGAACGTCAATTCTTCAACAGGATACAAAATGTTTCCATATCTCCCAGCTTCTTTATATTTGGTATAAACCGACTCAATCAACAGTAATTATAGATTACAAAGACTGTTTTTTCATGCTCGTTTAGACACGAATCACATATTAAGCGGTGGCAAAGAATCCTATGGCTCCAGGAAGTCTATTTATGGTCGGTATTTTGATATATAATTTAGATTGGTGTTTGTACCGGACTCAAACTCGTGCTTGCTAGATCAGGTTTCCACCGTAGCACCATTTATGGTATCGGATTAATTCGCCTTGGTCATTGCTAGCACTTTAAACGTTCGGCTAATACTATTATATGCCATACGAAACAATTCGAGAATATAATCCATTGCCCTCTGCTCATGAATCGCTCGTTCAGAATGGGTACCGATCACTGGGGTGGTTAAGCTCATCGACCTTATACCTTTACAGTAAAAAGTACTTCAAATGTCAACACCAACACCCGTTGCGTGACTTTGCCTTCTCAAATATTGCTGTCACAGATTCCATCAAAATCAGAACTTATTAGATTTGCTTTAAATGTGTCTAGTAATTCTACTGGGTTCAATGTCTAGAAATCAAGTTAGATCAATTGACACTAATTGGCAATCAAGCGGGAGCTTACTGTGAGGCATACTGAGAAAAGGCCATGTCGTGCGCTTGACGGCGACCGATTTTTCTTACGTTAGTCTAGCCGGCCTAGTAATGAGCCATTTGGGTCATTGGACCTCGCCGTTTGTCGGCTGCTAGCTGTCGCCTCCGGTGCTATTATTTTTTGCCGCCATTTACGCGCCACCAATTGTATGTAGTGATGCGGTCGCCTACAAGCACTGAAGTGTTTTTGCCGGTTCCAACATGTACGTGCCTCCAACTTTGTATGTTTTTCTTTACTTACGTGTAACGGATTGTTTTTGATTGAGGGAGGACTCACACAAAGAATCTTTGTGTAGGATGTGACGAAAATCTTACGGTATATTAGGTTCCAGTCTTATATTATTAGTCTTATTTTTTTTAAAGGTACATCATCATTGGGAATTCAAAGAATTAGGCAGCGTGAAATCACTCAAAATTCCGTTAGGTACTTATTTTAGGTTCCACATCAAATATATAAATGATGCTAAAAGTGTTGTTTAATCTCTAATTATCGACATATAGACAATAAATAATATGCACTCAGAAACATTATGATGTCGTCCTTAAATAGTTTTAATTAAAATTGTCAAAAGATACTACCAACTTATTACTATAATATTTTCTAAGTATAATATTCGCTACGGCTTTGTCATTAAACAAATCGAACAATGCTATAGAATTTAGTTTCTGGCGTACCTATTTAGATATTCTTTTGAAAACAATCATTTTCTTTTGACGAAGTTTGACTAGTTTTTATTTTGTTTATTTAATTGGATATGTCAACCATAAATGATTTATTGTTTATTTACTTGATATGAATAAACAAACCGACTAAAATACTCCTCTTAAATTATAGATCACGACGATCATTCAAACGTATGGTTAGAACATTATTTTCAGGTCGGCTGGGCGAATCAGAATGCTTGCGATACCTGGGGCATCACTCGCGTGCTGCCATCCCAAAATTAATAATTGTAGCGCACACCTCCAAATTTAATTCAAACTTCTGTCTTTTGAAGAATCTTCTTAAGAAAATATGGCACTGCAAATATTCAGAGCTATAACATATCCAAAACAGTTCTTTGCAGGTTGACAGATGGTATTTCTTATGTAACTTGTAACTCACAAGATATTTATAACGTTCATTTGAAGAATATAACTAATAATCTAAATGAAACTATTTCAGCCGCACTATTTAAAGCTTACAAAGGTCAAGCAAATGTTGAACAGCTTTAAAGCCCTAAGGGGAATGAAATCATACGAGCGCATAATCGTTGGCAGTGACACACATCACCACTGAATAAGCAATAATATTCTAGGCCATGTTTGTTTCACACATAAATAAATATTAAACGGGCCATGTCACAATATTAATATGTGTATATAAAATAAACTACCTATCGGTGCTTTTAGGGTAAGCAAATTATGACAATATAGTCCAATCACGGCTATGTCATTGTACATGTTTGTTTTGTGCTAAGTAACTGTTAAATGAGAAGCTTAAACGGACCATTGACATGTTCAGTGTATCAAAATGTAACTTGGTGTATAATAAAGTGGTATCCTATTTATCTATTAAGATGGTCTTACCAATCCAGATGTTACATACAAGTTACATCATCTTATCCGGTGATGTCCAAATAATTGAAAATAGGCCTCCCCTATATACTTCCGCAAAGGCTGGTCTTGAGCGTCTAAATCTCGTATCCTACAGCTATGATCAGGTCGTCTCCCTAGTTTTAGGTAGTCCCACGTTGGGTCTGCCTGGTAAAAAATAATGTCCGTATGGATTGAGGAGCCATTTTTCGTAGCTTAATGAAATTAATATACTTATTTAGTAGTATGGCAAATAATTTTGTAGGCGAAATCCTGAAATTTGTAGTAAAATATATCCAAAGTTATATCAATGTAAAAGTGGCTCCTCAATCTAAACAACTGAATTGAGGAGCCACTTGGAACACGGAAAGTATTTAATGAATTTTCTTTTTTTAAATGTATGTTTTAGTAGTAATTATGTATAGTGCCTACTAAAAATCTGAGTCCAGTGTTGTTGATATTTAAGAATATACAATACTTTTAATGTGGCTCCTCAATCTATACATAAGAGCGTAAATTTCCATGAAAGTAATTGGTCAATTTATATACCATTCCCAAAACATTTAGTAGTAAGTGTGTTCGAATTTGTAGCATACGGACAAAGAAGTAAACATGAGTGAATTTAGTAAATAAACGCATTTTATTTGGCTCCTCAATCCTGACGTTCTGGATAATAAATAATTGACTGTACGTAACCGAGATAGCAACGGAATCAAAAACTAGAGACAATAACATTTAGTATAAATGTCTACTAAATGCATATGTACACATTAACATTGTATATATTCGGTATCTAAAAAACTAATTACTTTTCGATATTCCTTAAGAATTTGCTATTGAGGGTGACCATGTTTTATGAATGAAACCAGGATGACGGATTTTTGGAATTTATCTTTTAACACATCGACCATCAAAATATAGGTATGTAGAAAGACTTTTCATTTACTTACTTACTTATGTCGAAATTGACTCCTAAATACTTAGGTATTTAGGAGTCAATTGTTAATTTCAAATGATGTTTGTTTGTTAGACAACTAGTAATACTATCACTTTTAATAGTATGGCTTTCATAACTTCTTTGTTTCTCAAGAAGTGAATCGCGATTTTGAAAAAAGAAATGACGGTTGCGTTTCAGTGATATAAACAAGGCTAATGGAGACATTTTAAAATTAAGTTAACTTTAGAGATAGTTGATAAAATTTGGTCATTATATATAATGTTAGGATTTTGTAGTATTTCAGCATATTTAGTAAAAACTATTTATTGATCTTCAAGATCTTTGATTTGCGACCTTTCGGCATATTATTATATTTTATATGTATTCATGGACACCCTTCAAAACAATTTGTTAGGAAATTATGGGATAGCTAATAACTTCGTAGATATGTACATTTTTATGGCAGGATTATATGTGCAATTAGTAGGAATTTATACAAAATATTGATGTTTTCTGTTTCAAATTTCATCACAAGTATAAGTAGATTAGAGGCAAATCTATTTTCTGCAGCATCTCAATTGAGGAGCCAGTTAAAATGTGCCATATCTTCCAATTTACTCATTATTAATTACTGAATCTTATCCTACAAATCTAATATACTTACTACTAAATGATGAAGAAATTGCGCATTAATTGAACTACTGGTTATTTAAAAAATGACGAGTCGTATGTAATGGTCTGAGGAACCACATATAATGTATTGTAACGTTTTTAATTTGAATACTACAGAGCTCAGATTTTGTCTACTAACTACTCTAAAATGCTACAAAATCATACCAAATTATGATAAATATTCGTCCACGATGTTCCTAGTTCTGACGTGGCTCCTCAATCCAAACATTTAGATTGAGGAGCCACCTTTATGTTCATATAACTTTTGAAGTATTATACTACAAAATCGAGCACTGATCCTACAAAATTTTTAAACTTACTACTAAATAAGTATATTAATTTCATTAAGATACGAAAAATGGCTCCTCAATCCATACGGACATAAAAAATACTGAATACCATATTATATCTTCTAGATCTTGTACCTAGAAAGTGTCTGTAGTCTGTCAATAGCATAAAATATAGGTTTCAACCATTGTTATTTATTCTTATAGAAGATGTGTAGGTACCCGTATTATTTTTAATGAATCCATACTGGATTATACTACGTTATGACTACAATAATTATGTATTTCGTTGACACTAGGAAACGTCAAGAAACAAGTCGAATCAATTTTATTTACTCTCGCCTCTCGAACATATCCTCTGAATTTATGTTTCTAAAATTCTTAGTAACAAAACGTAGGCAGTAATAATTTATGTAGAAGTCTCGACAGGCTATTAATTCAATTTGTTTTCAATATTAACTCTCCCTCAACTTTCACCCATATTCGGCAACCTGGAAATTTACTTGTTATTTTTAATCGTCTTTAAATTGAAATACATGTTCTGCTGTCATTATTAGTGCATAAATATCCATATAAGAATATTTTATTGAATTTATTAAATTGATTTATGGCGGATTTCCATTATTGTATACAATAAAGCTTTTACTATACATACCTAACTAAATCCTTTTAACGCGAGTATTTTTTAATTATAAAATTGTCTCCTTTTTGAAAGCAACATCTTAGACTAATAGTTGGAAGTTCGTGGAAGCGGTATAGGGTCATTGCGCCAGTTTTCCGACCAGCTTCAGTAACCGGCCATCTGACGGACTACATTTATTTTAATCATGATAATAACATTTCTAGAGGTAACATAAATAAATAAAAAATCTTACGCGTTTTTTAAATGATTGTTAAAGAAGAATTTATGCAGTTTGAAATAAATGGTTTAACCCAACGCCGAAGAAAAATTACTCAAAGCGCATGATAATTCAGTAGTGAGCGATTGTGTAGTGATTTAAGAAAAAAATAACACGACGCGCGGCGCTCAAAGGTACGTTTCATTACTTATATCATGTCGTATACACAAGATAGATGTTTAATAAGTTCAATTGTTAAGTTATTGTCATTATTTAATTGTATTTTATTATTTTTATACTTAATATTAAACTAATATTTAGTGGTCGGTAACCGAAGTGCCTATTTACTATAAACGTCAAATTGCGGCCACATGGTCGCAATCTGACACATACAGCATTATTTTGGTTTGCTTAGTATGACCTTAATATTTATACAGAACTATAACAATTCAGGGTGTAGCGTTGTCAAAGTGTTAACATGCAAATCTTTAGTAAGCGACCACCAGTTTCTTTGAAGAAAGTTTGTGTAATTGACCTACAAACAAGTGCTAAATAGGTGGCCGTTAACCCACATAATTGAAATATAGACATTAGTTTGCGGCCACCATCATTTAGTAAGAGAGAAACAAGGGTCGCCTGTGTTTATTGAATTTGGTTTGATTTTTAAATGTCCATTTAATAATTATTTTAGCAAGCAATCTGTCGAATACTAAAGGTTTATTACTTTTTACATTTACAGCATTAGAATTAGGCAGACAAAATAATATTATATCAGTACACTGAAGAAACCTTGAAAAAAGCTCATAATGATATTCGAAAGGAAAGGAAGGTAATAAGAGAAACTTATAGACTGTGTATCAGATCCCTTGAACCACAATTCGGGATCGGCTTACTGAGAAGAGATGTGATACTATCGAGATAGGGACCCAGATCCTGTAACTTGGTAAAAGGGTAAAAAGCAGGTTAAAGAGTGGTTTCCCGGTTAAGAAACAGGAGCTGTTAGACAGTCCAGAAAATTCTTAAAGACCATGGCACGAAGAACATCGTCCGGGACAAACCTGGTACTTAAACTTCCTAAAGCGCCATCCTGATATATCATGCCGCGCAGCCGAAGGAATAAATAAAGCCAAAGAACTAGATTATCCAAAGTATCTATAAGAGCTTGGTTTAATGAATTGGAATATTTCTTGGAAGAGACTAATAATCAAGGCATGTTTAAATGTACAGAGCACATCTTTAAATGAAAATGAAAGCGGTTTCTCTGTGTCTTAAAACCAGACATCTGTTAACGCCGAATTCATTCGGCATTTTCCGCTTTAACCTGGTACAAATTTTGGTATCCCCAAAATTTGTACCAGGTTAAAGCGGGAAATGAAAAGGATAACTTGACAGTTCAGCCAAAAAGTCTGCCGCTCGTTGTTATTCCTTACATACCCCCTTCACGAGCCGTTGTAGAGAGCATGCCCGAAGAATGGTGTCTTGCCTCATCAGCAAGGGGATGGATGCGCTTGAAATTTTTGAATATATTACAAACAATTTTTATAATTGGGTGGATCACGTAACTATATAAACCCGTATTACTGGATGGTAACAAGTCACATATGCCATTGGTCTTGAGTCGATCCATCTATCCATCTTAGCCAAAAGACGTCCTCTTCTGGACATAGTCCTCCCTAAGTGTTTCCACAGCACTCGGCCCTGAGCTGACATTGTCCATCGGTTGGCCGCAACCTTTACTAGGTCGTCGGTCTACCTGTTCTTGAGTGTCATGTGAGATAAGATTGCTTCTAAATGTAAAATTGTTATTTTTTATACTTATAAAAAGAACAAAAATTAAGACATCTTGTACAAAACCTTACACCACATCATTAAAATTACTGAAGTTGATTATTGTTAATGATATGCCTAATAAAAAATAAAAATAAATGTTTTTGTTAACAATTATTATTTCTGTAATTAATAAGTCTTTATTAACAGAACAAATTAAAAAACCATTTTAATTGTTTTACTTGCATATTTTTAATATTAAAATCATAGACTTTGTTATGAAGTCAAAGATTAATAATGTGGTCGCAAACTAGCACACTGGTGGTCGTAAACCGCCTAAAGTGGCCGTAAACCGACGTTTTGGCTATATTTTCACTTTTTCAGCATTTTATAATATTTCATGGATAAAAGTATTATATTTTATGTTTTATAAAAACTAGACTATACTTGGGACTAATTTACACCAACACATATTATGTTGCGTGTAGATAACATTTTCTTATACTCATCTGAAGTGGGCAACCCAGCTAACTGGTCGCTAACCGGCGCAATGACCCTACATAAGTAGTAGCAACTAGTTTTATTGAAAAGTTGCTTTCTTTCTTCATACAAATAAAGTGGTCTTCGAAAGAGCTATGTATATTTAATTAGTTTAGGGTTGTTGGTAATGAGTTTTCCTATTATTTATCATGAAGGCATGGTGATGTTTCTATATTTGTTGTAAAACGAGAAGTACCTACTATGTATCTGAGGCCCTCCCTTAGTTCACCCGGGTTTAACTAAGTAGGTACCTATTTTTGCGCCCGTTTAGAGATTAAGTTTCCTAAAATCCTTTCTAAGCGGATGCTTACGTTATAAAATAAACATATTTTCCAATTAACAGCTTTTAGACTTAGTTGTTATGACAGTGCGTTGATCAGGACAAGCAATATATGGGTAGTTAGGTATATATGGGTTGCTATTATATTATTATGCTGAACCCTATCTTTTTCCTGTAATAAATCATACCACAATTGCGTCAATATGATAGAATGTATTGTTTTAAAGTTATAATTACAACAAACTGTAAGTTACCGCATTACATAAACAATAATGTTTACCTAATTATTATAAAAAGGGGTTCAGTTATTTGATTCATTATTTGATTATTGTTACAACACTTACTGATACGGCGATAAAATGTAGAGAAAACGAATGGGATTTAGTACACATTGTGTATATTGCATAAAATACTCGTAATAATATTGCAAATAAATTGTACTGGAACGATTTTAATATTTAAAATAATAGGTACCTATAACAGCTTCACGCGATTTTCACCGAACCGTAATACCTACCTAAGTACCACTTTGATCCCAGGACCTCAGCGTGGTATCAACCACTGCACCAACGGCACAGGTTTCAAATAAATAAAACTATTTGACTGCAATCAGTGCTTCACTTATTAGTTCACATATCGATGTATTAATAGCTGCCTATATAAGATTTATTTTTTCACAGTGGCCCAAATACATAATAATGTTAAATGCAAGTTGTTTCGAAACCAAACTGACCTTGTATACCCCGGTTGGCTTCATGTGTTCATGATATTTTTTCATTGAATGTGTGTATTTTATCATTATTATCGTTACGTTTTATGACCAAGGTTCGATACAGCAACGTTATTTAATAAAAATATTTTTGTTTCAGGTAATTATCAATTAACGTTTAACTGCAACGAACGAAACGTTTAAGGTGAGGTATCCAATAATCCACCACGCTTCACGTCACGCTACCTAGCCAGACCACGAACATGAGATAAATACCTACATTTATTTTGTTTGGTGTTTCTTTCTTCAATCAATTCATAATAAGTGTTGGTATGCCGTGAAAACCGCGTTATGATCATACGTTTAATAAATTTCTAATTCTGAGCAATTACAGTAGGTACCTACCTATAATACATAAGAAAAAAATATTGGTGTCGTAAGTTTTCCAATAGACAATTAATAAATATATATTTTTTGTAATCTATACATTTAACCGCAAACTAAGTACATACTTATTAAAATTACAAATAATATTTGCAGTTTCCTAAAATAACATACATTTCTGTTATGTTTTAATTGTTATCTTTGACATTATCAGCATAACTGCAAGTGTTGGTAATTTAATTTCATCTTTACGTGTGTTGTGAACAACACAATCAATATGGTAAAAAGTACACTTAGTTAGGTTGGCAACTGTTATAAACTGGTACTGGAATAGTGCACTCGGTCGGATGCAGGCGTACGATCGAGGCGTCTGTTACTAGTGTGTTGGTTTGTCGGCGTTGTTGTAGCGAAGGTCAGTGCTCCTGCGATTCAGCCCGTAATGCTCTCGCGTTAGAGTCACTAGTGGTGGACCGCAGGAGAGAGGCGGCCGGAGCGCAGCGGTGGGGTCCTCGCATCGGCCGCCGCGCGTTGCCTCCCTTCAGTCAGTTTAGTCGCAGCGGTGCACGCACACCGCACGCAGTTCTCGCGCTCGTGACGAGAAGGTATGCACGGATCGGCCGCCGACACCGTCGCTCTATCGAAACACGCACTCGCTTCCGGTGGCTGCTCTCCTTCCAACGATCACTATCGTACGTGATATTGTGACACAAGATGGTTTTTACTCGTCGTATAAAGTATCCTGTGCTATATGCCACTTGTTGGTTGCAGCCACCGCAAGCGTTTGTTCACCGCTACACATGTTTCAGCTCAGTGATGTCGGTTTGAATCAGTGTTAAAATGAGAAAATGTGTTGAACTAAATTTTGTTCATGTTTAAGTGTTCACTCGTTGCTTTTACATGATTATTTTAATTTAGAATATTCATTCTACTTTAATATATTTATAAACACGGCTTGTGTTGTTATCTTGTGCTTGTGATGTTTTCAATAATAAAACCTTAGTACAATAATGCAAATGCCATTGCAAAAACGCTAATGCTGTGATGAGTTTATGAATGTTGCTAGATCAATGTAATAATAATGTTAAACAAATGATCATCTATTTAGCACGAAACTTATGTTTCAAGTGTGCTGAACTTATAGAAGCTATTAAAAAACGATTGATCTATGTTCTAAATAAGAGTGGTAACAGTCGCCCCAGAAAACTTGTTTATACAGCCATATGTACCGTGTATATAAGTGTGTGTCAGTGCAGCTGGAGTGGAGACAGCCTAGGATGTGTCGGCCGCGGGCCATATGGCTGCTACGCCACTAGCCATATTAGGGATGCGACCAAGGCAACACTTGTTGCACTTATACGGCATAACTGCTCCACAAAACTAGCCAACGCGCCAGTGACGTTAGTGTGTTATCACTAGCTAACGTTTAATAGATTGCTCTATCACGCACCAATGTTCATAAATATTAACGAGGTGCAGTCGTTACGTTTTTGTCGTATTTGATTATGTGCGCTTGACGTGATCGATGACTAACTGCGTAAGAGATAAGGTAGGGCAGCGGTTTGCGAGTGCGTTATGCAAGCTGCTAAGCTGCGCGGCCGGTGGCGCACGGGGCGGTTCGTTGACCAGTGCGTTGTCCCGCCGCACCGCCGCCCACCGCGAAGGTCGCGGCCCACAGCCCGCCGCCGACACGTCCACGACAACACGCCTTTACTTGCAATGCACAATTTTATACAACACACGCCGATGTACCGAGTCCCATCACGAATATAATTCAGTTCAACAATTTCACTTGTGACATTTCAGGTAGAGTCGATATGTGTTCAGTGTGCTCTGTGCTAAAATAATTTTTATTGTGAAGTAAAAGTAATAAGTTTTATATGACTGTTTGGAAAATTTGATCTCAAAATGGTGACTTCGAGAATACCAGCTTATTCTCTGAGTTCGGAGTTCAACAGGGAGTTCAGAAGTTTCCGCATAACTCGAGCCACACCACGGTCGACTCTGTACGCTCCCGCCATTGTTCCTATACACGAGTACCCTAGAGTCAGCGTGCATGAGCGGCGAGAGGCGCTAAAGGCTGCGTTAGCAAAGGCGTGGTCCTCCAAGAGCAGCGAGAAAAAGAAGCACGATACGTGGACCGTTCCCAATGAACAGAGCAGAGCTGGCATAATAGCGGCCGATTTCACCACAAAGTCGCAGTATAAGAACAGCGTCAACGGCGATGTCTCGCGTGTCGCACTTGCTAAGCACGAATTCGAGAGCAAGGATGCCGAACGGACAGACATTGACAACAGAGCAGAAAGTGGCCAGCCTGCAAGCTTTACCTACAGTCGTATTAATGGGAACGGCATCGATATACAAGAAACACTAAAAAAAGGCTGTGATAAAGGTTTACACAATAAAGATTTAAGTTATAGCGACTATCTAAACAATGTTCCTAAATGTAAAACTAGTTTTGAAAATAACTTCCTCAAACAAAACCACGAGGAGCGTTATAGCAAACGAAACGGGTACGATGTCACGACTAAACGAGTCGATAGAGACATCAACCTAAACAATATCGAATATAGTAGCCTGAACGGCGACACGTACGATTCTTTGAAGTATTCGCGAACAGCGAACGGAATAGAATCAGTGCAATATAAAAGTTACGGTAAGGCAGACACCGTTAAAAGTAAATTGCTCAACACAGATAGCCCCAAAAGCGTGACGTCTTGCAACGGAGAGAAATTAAACGGATACGGTGGTTTGGAGCGGCGTAGTGTGAAAGAGCAACAGCGGCCTTTGACGAGCGGCCCCAAGGCGGTCGTCGAGCAGAGGCTGGCTGAGCGGCTGGAAGTGAAGGTGGCCGAGCTGCCGGCACTGTACCGAGGCGTCGACTCCTGGACACCTAAATCTGCCGCTTTCCAGAAGAACATGCGTGATCACGAATGGAGCGTTTCGTATGTACTATCTACAAAAACACGACACTTCCTACTAACAAACTCCTTCACTCTCTTCCTACTCCTTGCGATTTCAACAAAAACATAACATCCCTTAAATCCAACAACTATGGTTTCGTGTGTGTGCTTTTTGAGCGTTTAGCGCGTTGAAGTCTTAATACGTTGGAAAACAGAGTTCATTTTATGCGCTTATAAATAGGAAAAAAAGCTAGCGCGCAGTCGGTAGCTCGAGTGCATCGACTTGCTACTGATCCGGTCCGAGTGCATCGAAAGCAGGCTTTAACATTTTATATTAGTTAGGATAAAGTTAACCAAATAACTTGCCCGATATTTTACCTAAGCTGTCATGAAACCTCGTACCTATAATCTCACGAATAAACCGAAGTAACAAGTTCATTACGTTAAATATCTATGTCAAAGACCATAATTATATTGCATTTTCGAACGACCACATAATATTTGTATATAATATTATAACCTTAACTGGCGTGTCCGAGACATTCATTCTTATTTCGTAGACATAACATTTATACCGTTACTGTACGGTTTTACCGAGTATTCGCTAACTGTTTCAAAGACGTTGCAATTGCTTTATTTGAAAAATTCTTCATGGCCCTGAACCTATAATACCAATGAAAATTTAATAGTAATGCGATATTTTGAATTCATGATTTGATTAGTGATTACTTACGCTATTATCATGAAGTACGGCGGTGGCGTTGAGGGCCTGAGGACTGGTTGTGCAAAATGATTGCACCAGTCACTGTGACTCACCGACGACGTTGCGCTTTATTCCATCATGCTTGTGATTGCTCAATTTCTTCACTCATTAACACCATTTGTGTACAACTTAGAATTATCCCTAAATTTGAGACTAAAAAAATAGAGAATGTTTAATTCGTTATAACCATTCTCAGTTTTTATATTAAAGCTACCTGAATACGTCCGAATGACGGCGACCTCTATTCGTGCACGTTTACATATAAACGTCATTATATTTTCGGGTCAAATAACTGATGTTTCACTTACGCTATTATCTTGCAAACTAACTCATCAGGGCATTTTTTATCGTGTTACGTCGGTGCATGAATAGATGTTAGTGCTATGTATAATACATATATCTAACATAACAAGTAAACATTGAACAGATTCGTGGGCGCTCTGTTTCGCCATAGCTTAAAAGATTCGTCTCGATAGCGTTCACAGTGAATGTTTCAAGGTCCTGTCCTGGTTTGTGCGCTCGCAAAGGATTTGTCAACTTAGTAGGCGTTATGACGTAATTGGAACTTATTGTTTTAGTTCCTTCCTCCCTACAGACACGGAATGTTTATTCACCCGGCGTCGTTATATCGAACGAAGTGCTCAGCGTTGTGCAGTTTGCCTTTGAATAAAGTAAATTTAAACAGAAATCTTTTAAGATATTTCGGTAGTTTCTTTTGTCTAATCTAAAAATTTGTATCGAACAACGGCAACTCTTTTCTTAAGCTTCTTCATAAAAATATTTTTTTTAATTATTTAACCCCGGAATAGATAGTCTGGGTCATTACCCAGACTATCTATTCCGGGAAACATAAACAATGAAAACCCTTATTCTTGTTCTTTTAAGTTTTGTTGGAATTTTTTATCTAGTTAAACTCTCTAAAGATACCGCAACAGCGAAGACTTAGTTACATATTCAGAAACTCGCTTCAAAGTGTAGGTATAAGTGTTAACTAAACTTATATTACTTACACTAAATAAATTAATAAGCAGCAACAGTGTTACCGGGTTCTGCTAGAAAACGCCAATTTTCACGAAAACATTGTGACAGCAATCAAAAACACATCAGACGTGACGAAAATACTTTTTTGTCTAAAAATGACTCGCGTTGATAACTTTTTTGTTTAAGTGAAACTGTAATATTGCCTGACGACGTAAAAGTTGAAGAAAATGTGGTTATGTCGTAACTATTAGGTGTATTGATAATACTAATGGCAGCATTAGCGTCCCGCTCACGTACACAAACAAATGTCAAAACATAAGCTTACGACTTGTGATCAACTTTCACTGCGCACAGCTTGTACTGCTGTGAATGTCGTTTTATACATACGACACACCAGCCGGCAGCCCAACTAACGTCTGGTTACATTTTATTATGGTAATTCAGATAACAAACCGTTTTATAATAAAAGGTTAAACAAAAATGGGTTTTCTTTCAAATAAAATTAGGCCCTAAACGCTCACCTCGTTTATTCAAGTAATGCAATTCAACCTAGCTACTTATTCGACAGAAGTGCGCAATTGCGCATTGCCAGGAAACATGCTCCTAATAGTTCTTTGTCTCTGTTGGCTAATACGATTTTCTATTAAAGTGCTTAAGGCATGCCAAGCTTGCAATCAAATCTAATATTGACCGGTATTATCGAAAGATTTAAAGATCTCACTTTTCTTTAGTTAATAACAGGTGAAATTATGGGTACCTAAGTATATGCATCCGTCACTACAAGAACATTATTTTAGTCAACGCTGCTTTTATAAGCAGCAGAGTTGACTAAAATAATGTATAATAAAAATAATTATATCAACTCATATGTCCCACTGTTGAGCGCGGGTCTACTCTCCTCCAAAACTGAGATAGTTAAGACCACACATAATACACACACGCTAACCTAATGCGCGTTATTGGACCTGACATGCCATTTTTTTTACTGTTGTGGGCATTTCTCACGTTTTTTTCCTTCACTATTACCTACTAGATGGTTAATCATTTGAATAGTACCATTGAGGCTGATATGTAGTACGTAGTATCTCAATGATTAATAAGTATAAATTCCACAAGTTGAAATTCACATTGATACCGCCGCCACTTGGAATCGCACTCACATTTCATGGGTACAAGTCGGTTACTTTCCCACTTGGCTATAACCGCTGTCTGTCTGTGTTATGTATGTATGACTGATTAAAAACGCAAATTGAACAGTTAAAATGCGATCGACGCGACGTGGAATTGATAGTACGAGGGGTGATCAATAAGTAATGATAAACGGGTATTTTTATAAACAGCAAAATTATAAAAAAAATTGTTATCAGTTCCTTAGTTCATCACGACTTGCCAGACCAAAAATCATATAAATAGGACGGTATTTCACGGAGTTACACTCATTCGAGTACGAGTAGCCGGAGAGATAACACGAAAATGGAGAAACACGAAGTGAGAAGCGTCATCAAGTACCTCTGCTTGAAAAAAATGTCTACCAAAGACATTCATGCCGACTTATCGGAGACACTGGGGGACAATGCTCCTCCATATTCTACAGTTGCACGCTGGTGTAAGGAGTTTAGGATGGGTAGAACATCCACAGAAGATGAACATCGCGAAGGGCGCCCATCGACGTCTTGTTCCGAAGAAAATGTTCAAAAAGTCCAAGATCTCGTGTTAGCTGATCGAAGAGTGACCATCCGACATTTAGCTGAGATCACAGGGATTTCATATGGCAGCATTCAATCGATCTTGACTACTGAAATGAACATGAAAAAGGTCTCCGCGCGTTGGGTACCGAGAATGTTAACCGACGAGCAAAAGAAGAAGCGATTGGACATTTCAAGGGTCAATCTTGACAAATTCCAAGCTGATAAAGAAAATTTTTTGACCCGTTTTGTGACTATGGATGAAACGTGGATTCACCACTTTGATCCTGAGACGAAACAACAGTCCATGACATGGAAGAGGCCATCCTCACCAACACCGAAGAAATTCAAAGTTGCAAGCTCTGCGGGTAAGGTTATGGCGTCCGTTTTCTGGGATGCCGAGGGAATAATTATGGTTGAATACCTGGAAAAGGGGGCCACTATAACAGGGTCTTACTACGCGGCCCAAATAAGAAGATTACGGGAAGCTATCAAGGAGAAAAGACGAGGCAAACTGCGAGCGAAAGTTCTCTTTCATCAAGACAACGCGCCGGCACACAAGGCTGAAGTTGCGATGGCTGCAATTCAAGAAGTTGGCTTCGAACTGCTTGAACACCCCCCGTATTCTCCGGACCTGGCCCCCAGCGACTTCTATTTATTTCCTCGGCTCAAGGAACATCTCAGAGGAACGAAATTTCACGACAACAGTGAAGTGATGGTTGCCGTAGAGGCATTTTGGGAGAGTCAAGACAAGGATTTTTTTTCTAAGGGTATTTCAGGTTTAGAAAAGAGATGGACTAAATGTATTGACTTGTTAGGAGACTATGTTGAAAAATAAAATAATATTTTAACCTGAACCGTAGTTTTTCATACCTATTATCATTACTTTTTGATCACCCCTCGTATACCTACCTAAATGTATTGATACCAACCAACGGATATTTGAACACACATTATTTTTGTTTAAGAAACGTTATATTTTATGCGTCGCGCTAGACATATTTTCTGAAATATAATCGACAGCGTATAGCGATAGAAATCAAATTAACGAAAACTTAGAAATTGGCGAAACCTGAAAGTAGTGTTCAGAATTAGTAGTAAACATTATATTTTGTCCCAATGAAGTATGAAAATTGTTTAAAGGACACCCAAATTTTATCGGGCCCTATTTTAATTTTACAAATGCGCAATACATCGAAATGGTTCCTACTGTGGTACACGCGTCCCTAGCGGCACTTTCCGTTAGGTGAAAAATTACTCGGTAAAATTTGCTTATGATGCCGGGACGTTTTTTTTTTTTATTTTTTTTTCTCTTCTAATAAAAACAAATTTGGGATATATGTTTTGTATTGTATATTATAACGATATGAATCACTATGAGTCACAAGCACCAAAACTCTCAATAGTTTTTCAAATTCCACTTGAGTTAATCATATATGTTAAATATCCGCTTTATTTTTAATATTAATAAAAGTTCTCCCATAATGTGCTCCACAAAATTTTGCTTGTTAATGACCCAAAGTCCAGTCATCAAAAAATCAGATCAAGCTATATCTTCTTAAATAATTTATTCTCATGATGATACAACTTTCCTTTAGCGTCTGTTCGCCGATCTAATTAGGGTTAATGGTTTTTAGTTACACGATCAGGCAGATGTGTTCCAGTCTTCCATGCGTAATGTATTTATTTTGCTACGACCTAGAATCATTTAGGCCGTCTGCCTTATAGAGCGTTAAATTCCCACAGCACTTTGCGTATCATACTTCTACGTGTTTTTACCTGAATAAATTAGCCTTAAAAAGTGTTTTTTTTTTTGTTTCACTCGGCATTGGAGAGCGTCGTATATAATAGTGGTGCTTGTCATTGACCCGACAAAATGCGGCGCGGGCGGGTGATTAGACGCGGCTGCAGCGTTGACACGGTTCACAGTAATCGCTCATCCGGCGCGGCCTTGTCAGCCTCGGGCACCCGCTCCAACCGACCACGGTTTAATTAATTGTAACATAATCATAAAAAGGTCCCGCTTTATATTTTGTTTGTCACTCGTTTATTCAAATCAAACCATTGCGGTCTGTCTCGTGTGAGAAGTATTCCAAGACGTGTTGCGCGATCTGGGTAGCTGTCACACCGGGGGATAAAAAATGAACAATATCGACTTGGCATGTCTGTCGTGCAGTGAATCCTTGACCGGGCAGTGTTCGTGTCACGTTGCAGACTGTGGCTTTCGATTTCGTAACCGAGCCCGCAGTGTGCACTGGCCGACCGATCGATTATGGTCATTGTGCCAGAGGCGTTCCACTCTCGCTGCGATTTTGCGTGCTCCGTTGCCTCTCTGACCTTTGAACGCCTTGTCGTTTGTGCTAATTTCCTTACTTTTCAAGTGACACGTTCCGAATTTAAACAAATGTCGTGCAGTTCGAAACATTATAATCTTAATTAACGTACCTATCCTACACGGCAATAGGCAAAAGAAAGTAAAATTGCGAAATCAACCATAAGAAACAGTAAACACAGTGGTGATTCAGTTCAGTACTACACGTGTTCGATATTTCTAAATATAAAGAACCGTTGTGTGAATACCGTTGTATGTTTGAATGTAGACCGTATTGCAATTGTTTTGAATGCTTTTAATACTTACATTTGCAAAATATTCTCGATTCCTTTAGTCTTAGTACAACTCCAAATTAAATATTTACATATCTACCAGAAAAGTGAATTTATGTTATTACGTATTAATCGATAATTCGAGTCGAAACAAACTTTCTCAAGCTATTTTCTACCAATATTGACAAGTTTCGTTATCACGCGCCAGCTGAGCGGGGCTTGCGGGGGAACCGAAAGTGCACGTTGCGACAACATAAACACACAACACGAGTCGCGAATTACGTCCAAGTTCGCTTTCACCTTCAACAGCTACCTTAGGTTATAATTAAAGAGTCCTCGACTACCGGTCTCCACTAAGAGGAAAGGAAAGCCTAAAAAGGAATTTCACCAATTAAAATTGAAGGTACTCTAGAGTATAAATTTAATGATCGACAGACGAACCATTGAGGTACTACTTACTTACTACCTATTTAATTGAGTTAGTTAGGTGTCATGTTGGTGACGTGTGTACTGGTTCTACTGGTTTTAGAATTTCGTAAAACAGCCGGTTCTGAAGTTTCTTACGCTCGCATGCCTACATGAAGCTTCGAATCTATAATGTTATGTCGTTGTTCGTCGAAAGTGAATGTTCCGGTGTTTGTTATTCGCGACGGGCTTCTTGTTGTGTGACGTGCGTTGCTTTGTTGAACATTGATAGGTACCTACCGCACCATCGAGAGCCTTCTTTATTTATGGATTGTCACACTTGCAACCATTTTTTTATTCGCGACACTCAAATCACCACGGTTGTAAATTAAGTGTAGTAATTCGAGATTCAACTGGGATATTTTACGGGCGATATTTAATGTTTAATGTTGAAATATCGCCCGTAAAAATACAATTTTAATCGTGTAATTTGATAGGGGCAATAACAACGGTAGCAAGTTATATTTCAGTATTTTAATCACTTTTGGTTAAAGGAAGACTTATAAAATTAATTAGACATCCTGTTCTCCAGTGTCTTAACATGATATGAAATGACATGTTAAAAGATATTGCTTACTTTTCTCTGTCCTTGTTTGTAGTAAATAAAATTTCAGTAATCATAAAATATTTTCATCCAACCGACGACAGTAAAAAAATGCTTATACATTCTCGTCATCATTAGCAGCTCTTATCAATATTCAGCAGCGCATAAACTTCCTTCCATTTTCGCCACTCATTCCTGTTTCGCCAATCACTAAACATAATTTTAAAAAAATAACCGAGCCCTGCATTGATAAAACATCAACTTGTCTCCTGAGACGTTTGGTCATTCGGTCGCTGAATCTTAAATTAATATGTAATTTGAATTCAAACTTTACCCATTTCATTAAAAACTGTAACAACATATTTGGTTACTTTTTATGTGGATTTAGAGTGCAGTATGTTATGAAAAATGTCTTAATAGACATTATCATTAGGTCTTAGTAGTCTTCGTTCTTGCGTTTACTCGTTTACACCTAGTACGTTGTTACTGTTATTAGTGTATGTTTACAACATAAATCCGGCACACTTAAACCGGTTTAATTAAGCTTTCATTAGTTCGCGTCTAATGTGTGATATTATATATATGCCGAATCGTCACATTTATTCAGATTTTTTCTCTAATGTATTTTGCTTCCGGCTATTGTCACTGCTTTTAAAGATTTTGTGCATTTTTGTGTAGGGTAGGTACATATTTAATTTTGTACCTGAACTCCAATTGTAATTTACTATTAGGCAGCCTATGTTCACATTCGGTCATATTTACCTAGGATGTAAACTTTTAGTACTTTTTTTTTTTTTTTAATATTTTTATTTTTACACAAAGTAGCTCGTATTGGTGAGCATTAAGTAATTCATTAGCTTCAGTGAAACCAGAGTAGCGGAAGCTTGTCAAATTTCGAAAGAAAAACATTTAATACGGTTTGTATTTTTATTAACTGTACTATATTTGGGTATTTCGAAATCTTACTTTCGTCCAGTAAACTTTATTAAGCAAATTAATGTACATAAATATAATTATTAATGTTACTTAACGTTTGGTCAACAACCACAGACAGAAACAGCCTTTTTTAATATGTATTGTATAATGTAGTATATTTATTGAAATACTTTCTTGAATAATATTTTAAATTAAAAAACAAGCCTTATTAATTGGGGTATCTACCTATGGCGGTGTACAACTCAAGTGTGCTACAATTATCCATTCGATCATGTCAGTCAAAAATGGAAAAGAAATACTAACTGTTCAACGTTGAAAATCGAATTATCCAATCCAAACTAGGTCGAACGAAAACTAAATAAATATAAAGGTACAGCTGTTCTGCTGCTTACATTTAGCACTCGAATTAATGCCACGTAAGTTTTCATGCAATTATAGCTATACATTCGATGACTTTACATAAGAACTGAAAATAACACTTGTTTTTGTCCAAAATAATAAACAAATATTAAGCCTATCGCAGTCCCTAACAAACAGTGGCGATAAAAACAAACAATTACAGGAATTAACATTCCGAACGACTGAAAACAGTTAAATTCCGTTGAAACATTGAAGATTACAGTTATCTAGGGACCTGTTTCATTGCCGACGTTCTGTCGGTATGTTCCAGGACTATGAGTGCAAGCTAAAGAACAAATAAACAACTCCATAGCCTAATATCCCTATTAATTGATAAAATCTACTAAAAGTAGGCTCTGCTTTCAATGTAGGTAGGTACTAAAAAAGTTTAAAGTAATATCGGATTCACCTAGACTTCTTGTATACACCTACTTTGTTTGTCTCTGAATCACCCTAAGGTTGACTGATAGATGCCCCAGGCATTAAGTCCGCCTATACATAAATTTTGTGTATGTTTAATAAATAAATAAATAACTAGTACCTACAAGAAATAATAGATATCACAAACTGTCATGTATAAACCCTACAATAAGTCTACCGGAAATAGTGTACAAGTGTCAAACATAGAGCTGATATCACACAGAACAGCGATACAATACAACGTTCTCTTTGTGTCACCATCACCACTAGTTATAAGTATTGTTCTCTATCATTTCTCGGCAAAGACACAATAATAACACACAATATATAAATAATATACAAATAATGTCTATGATAGCAATATACACTACAGTCTGCACTCTGGGACTCACATAGCGTTGTTGACTACTCTTGAACATTAATATTATAAAAGCTTAAGTTTGATGTAAGCTAATAATGCATCTAAACTTACATAAAAGAGTAAAAGAATCAAAAAGTTTCTCTAGTAGAAAGCCACAATATTTCTGAGTGACATAAGCTATTAAAATATCTTATCTGTTATTTTAGATAAACATGTCTTGTAGACAGGCTCAGATAATTATTGGTCCTTGGGAATCGAACCGACAACCTCTAGCCTAAGAGCCACTAACCATGGACTATCTGGCCAGTCAAGAATTTAATTTAAAATGTCAAATGGAACGTTGTCAAGCTTCTATAGAATTTTAGATTAATATTATTTATGCTTTATAAAAGGACTTACGAAAAGCCTGCCTACAGATAAGTATCATACTATATTTGTTATACCTAAGAATATGGTAAATAATCTTGAACTTTATATTTTATAAGTCTTGAATAAATTTACCTTATAGTTCTTACACTCGCCTATTTATATATATATATATATATATATATATATATAATTTCTCAGATCTATATGTGTTTAGCACAACACGCATAACATATGGTGTTAACACTAGCCTGCGAAGGCCCACAGGCTAGAAACAAAGTGTTCAAGTTCAACTTCTCGAGTGGCGCTAAACAATGTGACATTAAGCTCGACATAATATATGAGCGCTACGACACACAGCGACGCCCGCGCATGTGTCAAGAAGTTATTTATTTTATATTCGATACTCCATTTTCTATTATTGATATTAAATGTTGTATCTGAGTGACGGTAGCTATAATTAAATTGTAAGCGTTGACTTATGTACTGTTTGTAGTCTTAAATATTTTATGATCATAATATTACGACTAAATAAGTGTAATACCACCGGATTCGCTCGACAACGCTAAGAACCAATACCTATTGAAGTCACTCGCCCTATTAGACCTATACTTATTTACAAACAAATTTTACCATATTTTTTGTTTACAATTAAATAGTTACGACTTCCGATAGTACTTATACAAAAGCAACTTTCATAGAAGCAAAGTAGTATGAAAATATATTTGTTTTTTTTTTTCACTAGTAAATATTTTCATAAGTTTCTAATACTTTTAACCACCTGTATAATAAGCGTTAATTTTAAAGCCAACATCTCTACGTTTACCTAAATCTTTGCATTATTAATGAATTCGTCTCGGTGTGTTCGCACATGTTCAGACTTTCTATTTTTCAGTATATTTACTGGTATGTGTGAAAATGTGATAATATACTGTAAAGAATTATAATTGGTCATAATGTACGTTGTGTGCAACGGCGACATAAAAATTTGTCCGCGTCTGTTACTTGCGCAACATTATTGTTGTCGCTACTCACCGCTAGATGTCACCAATGATTGCTTATTTGAAAGTATGAAAATATTAATCTAAATTTATACAATAACGAGTACGACGTATTTACATAGACAGAGACACGTCTATTTCTGCATTATCTTGCGTATACATATTTATCTCCACTGCGACTAGGTAAACCAATTACGTTCATTTAATTCTATTAGTGATACTGGTACCCGTGTCCCTCGTTCTGCATTCTTAGTTATTTTTACTTTGTTCTTACTTGCGTTAAGTTCATTTTGTTGCGTCATTTCTCTTCGAAATTTTGTTAAACAATTATAATGGTACATTTCGTAATGGCAGAGAAGAGCACCAGTTTAACTTCAATTATTGATAACAGTTTAATACCGAGTCCACAAGGTTTGCGTGTCTGCTGGTAAGTCGTGCAGAGAGGCAACGTAACAACAAAATATACAGATACCCAATTGATATGTTATCAAATTATCATCTTATTTGAATGACAGTAAAATATTTTTATGTTAAATTTACTACAACCTACCTACAATGTTTCTTGTCAAAGTATGTCAGTTGTGCGGTGATTTCTCATTGACGATGACATTGCGCCAGTGACGTGGAGGTTTTGATTGTTCGGTTGTTAGGTTGTGACGGCGGTGTTTTGAAACGAGCATTTGATTGTAGTCGCTTTACTTCAGCTGGTATCTTGCGCACGGACGGCTTGTTACTGCTGCCAGTACACCGGCGACCGCAGCACGCGCCGGGTTCTCGATGAGTGACCGAGCGCGTACTACCGGACTAGTGACACAGACCAACTCGCACAACACTGATCATCGTGTTTTGACATAAACTTACGTCAACATCATCTGTGTATTATCGCTTCTACCAACCACACTTACATTATGAGTGATTACTACTAAATGTTTACCGTGACCTTGACTGTAAAGGCTCAACTCATGTTCGGATTGTGTTTTTAGAGTAATCGAGCCGGGTGTGGTTACAATATTCATTATGTACATTGCTTAGTATTGAATAAAACGCGGATGTGCTACGTACTGTTTTACAAACATGTAAATACATGATGACATATTGTATAGATTAAATAGAGACTATAGATAGGGCACCATCAAAAGCCTAGGCACGGGGCAAGGGCGTTGGGCAGCCGTGCGGGCGCTGCTTAGCGCCTGCTGCCTGCCGCCGCCTGACCATCTTGCTCAACTAATAGATCCACATTCAGCTCACGGGAAACGCTCGCCAACGTTAGTAACACTTCAAGCAATCGCGCTTAATATTTAGCACACAATCGGACCTCACCTAAACGTTCGTTGCCATTCGTTGCACTCTCTTATCCTACTCACTAACCCTACAGCCTACTGATCGATGATTTCACAGCTCGGAGCACTCGTGGAGGCGAAGAAATGAACGTTCCAAACGGTCTCATCACCGGCGTTCGCCTACATCGCACCGACGAAGGCGGCATCATCGCGACGAGTCATCACCGCGGTCACCCCCTGAACAGGTCAGTTTCACAGTTTCTTTTTTAAATTTTTGGACGATGTGCGCAAGGATGGTGTGATTCGTAAAATTCAACACTCGCCATTAACACAAAGTGTCCACCCGTAAACCTGTAATTTCCTCAGTCTGTTGATTTCGTATGTACATGTCGTAAGCAAAGTGCGGAACCAGAATAAAGCGTAAACGTCAGCGTGCCTGTTTGGGATAACACGCGGGACGGGTTTGGCTTGCGAGTGCGCGTGCGCGTGCGCCTTCGCCCGTGAAGATGTGCGCGAGAGACGGCGACCTCTTCGCGCTTGCGCCCGTTCTATTTGTGTTCGCCTTCGTCACTCGGAACGCCTTCAGTCAGTCGCAAAGCTCAGCCGGCCGCCCGGCGCGTCTCTGCCGCACCGAAATACTAGTCCGCCGCGTCGGGCCACGGGCGGCCAGCGCCGGAGCCATGGCTGCCCAACCGCCGCGTCCACCCCCCAACAACTTACTGTTCTGCGGGCCCCCGCCTGCGCTTCCGCATGTGCTGCTACTGCCCAGTGATGCTGCGTGCGCCAACAACGACCTCGAAGTTGCACCCAGTAGTGGCAGCCAAACAAACGATGCGGATGCTTTACATGAAATAAACAACGTGGGTGTGCCCACCTATGAAGGGACCTTTCTTGATCAAGTACAAGTATTCGACGTGAATCAAAACATAGAATATCAGTTACCACCGGAAAGCTATTTGCGAAGAACTCATAGTTTTGACGTTTCGGATATTTACGCGGCACAAATCGTTAACGAAATCGACCCAAGCGCATTCCGGCACAGACGATCTGAACCCGATTTATCAAAGTACGGATTGTTTGCTGAAGTGACAATGGAATGCGCACCGCTGCAACCACCTCCCCTCGTACTAAACAACCCGTTCTATGAAGGATCATACGCCTTAGATCCACAACAATTAAATCAAGCCATGGTTGTATTGCCTGAAAATTACTTAGCTTTTGAAGATTCGTTTGTGCCAACCGCCTGGGATTACAAGCCAGATTTTCTAATCGATAGAGATATTAATCCAGATATGTATTATGATGGAATACCCTTAATTCCTTCTAACGATCCATGGTCTGTTTACTGTAACGAAAATGCTGCTTTTGATTATTACTCTCCACATTACGAAACACCTCTAATGGAAGATGGAATTAATTATACACCGTTAAATGAATTAGATTACGCTATACCACAATACATGAGTTTACCGGTGGTAGAACAACCTAAACTAGGCTCCTATGTGGAAAATAACAATCATAATGAAGAAGATATAAATACACCTAGTGTTACTGAGACTAGTCATAAAAGTGACAATAATGAAACTATACAAAAGACTGATGTATCAACATCGAATGTCATAGTGAGCAATATAATAGTAACTGAGGATGAAAGGATTAGTGCCATTGACTCGTCTACTAATAGAGAATCGTCTACACAAAGTGAAGAATCTTTTAATGCCGATATGTCCAACGATGTTACATCTAGTTTAGCCTTTGTTCCTAGTAGTAAAAGTTCTCAAAGACCCGATGATGGAGACGATACTAGTGACGATACCTCGCCTTGTTCCACAGATTATCACGAGGCTTCCGCACTCGATTTAATACAAAGCCTCGATGAACACTCATGTTGTGATAGCACCGATTATTCTCAGAGTAGAGATGACGTTTCACCGACTATTCCAGAATTACCTAAATCTAGCAATGCCGATATTATAGAAAACCAAAATACTAAAAGTATACCCGTGGTTTTAAATACATCGACTGCATCAAACGTACCTCTTAGTCAATTACCATCCATTCCACTTCACGATCGACCTCTAACACAGCTACCTCCTGTACAAAATAATTTACATGAAACAGTAACCGCTAAAACAAACGTAAATGTAGAACCGATCTCACATTGTACAGAGCCAAACAAGAATTTAGTAAATGTAGTTGAATTAGAGGTAACTAAAACTAGTGAACCTCCACTGTGTAGAACAAACGAACAGTTACCAAAACCTTGTGCTCGTGACAATGATGTTAAAGTTAATAATAATACGTTGAAGATATCACAACAACCGCCTGTTCCACCAGCGGTGCCTACGTCTTGGCTGGCTCCAAGACCACCTGCTAGTGGCCATCAAACAAATGTAGTGCATCCGCCGCAGATACGCGTCCAGAATGCTGAAGGTGTTGTGACAGAAATACCGAAGAGCCCCAAGGTAGCCTCCCAGCCGCCAGTGAAGACACAACAACCCACTTTGGAGCCCCAACCTTCGTGCTCCTACGCACCTCCACAACCTGCGGCCGCGTCTCAACTCAAACCTGAGAAACAGACAAAAGAAGTAGAGGTCAGCCCGCATATCTTTATAGTACATTAACAATCATTGAAACCACTGTTATACACGATGTAAAATGAAATGTTATATTAAAAGTACTGCGCCACGCGCTGCCAGCGCGCGTGTATTGAGAGCAATGTGCATCTATTTTAGCATATATTATTAGGTCAAGGATTTAATTTATTACTATCCTCGTAACGTTTTAGGGGCTGTGAAAAAAACATTGCAAAGGATCTCCCTAACATCATTTTTAAATTGTTGTCATAATTTGTTTTAACAGCTTTTTGCGAATTTGTGAAACTTCTAACAGCACTGAAACACAATGGACTGATTACGTTTTGCATGGATACCCTGATTTAAATATGTATTAAATTCATTAATAAATACGGGATCATTCGTTTATTTAGAATTTTCATCCTATGCAACAACAATGAAATTTTGATATACCCGTCTACAATAAACAAAGTTATACATGTGTATGATGAACTGAAAATAGTATCAGCAGCTGGCACAAACTATGCGATTCTAATGGCGATCGATAGATGGCGCCGCGTGGCGTTGTACTTGCGCTGAAAATATGGACGACGCATGCGCACAGAAATAGTATCGCGACGATCACCTTCACCTAGGAGAGACCGCCGTCATGCATATGTACTGTGTTATGATAACAGCCCATGGATGTGAACAAGTGACGCCCCGCGCCCACACCACACCCGACCTGATTTGATTTTATAAAATTTAAATTTTTCAGCATTATAATTACCTACATGTTATTTCTTTATCTTAAACGTTATCGCTAAGCTCCTTTGTTACTAGAACCAATATTAATTATTACGGTTACAGTTTTAGTATAATGAACAGCTAAGTATAGCTAATATTTTATTTTCTGTAAAGTACCGCGGACGATGAACACCATAAATTAAGTAGTTATCTACACATTGTATGAATTACTTATGAAATACTAAAGCTAAGCGCTGCGTTCAAAAAACTGAAATGTTTGACGTGTCCAACAAAAACAAACATACCTAAATAAATTATAGTGAGTTGTCATCAGATAGTAAGGTATCGTATACGTACTACAAATCGTTTCGAGTCACACTGATACGTTTGACTAATGAAGACTCATCAAGAGGCGTGCTTCTCAATTGTTTTGAATCATAAAACCAATGCTATAAATTGTGTCCCGTTGGAGCCGGATCAGGGCAGATGACTATATTCTCTCGTAACAAGAATCTTTACCACAATTTTTTTTATGATCGCTCATTATTTATAGTACAAAAAAACATTTGATGGAGATTTCACCGATTACTAATTTGTTTAAAAAGTCGTAATTCATAAAATTTCAATAATATTCGGTACTAGAACTCTCGCCTATGTCCATCAGACATCTTTTGGCTAAGTCGATCATTAGACAAATCCGATAGTCATAACAATTATCTTACTAAATATAATATACTAGGGGTCGCCCGCGACTTTGTCCGCGTGGTAATTTGGAACGTACATTTTCCCGATTTTGCAACATATCTCACTACTGCTCCGCTCCTATTGATTATAGCGTGATGGTATATAGCCTATAGCCTTCCTGGATAAATGCCCTATTCATCAAAAAAAGATTTTTTCTAATCGAACGAGTACTTTCTGTGATTAGCGCGTTCAACCAAACAAACTCTTCAGCTTTATAATATAAAATTAATATAATATATTATAAACGTTATATTGCCTAATACATTTTATCTTACATCATATTGTATTTCCATTAAGTACACATGATTATCAGGAATTAATAAATTAAACGCAATTATCAATCAATAAATATATTCTAATTAACATGAATAGTTATAATAGTAAAACCTTATGCAAGTACATCAATAGCTTAACACTAATAGTGGCCAGAGGTCAAGTTCATAGGTAGAATAGTTGGTATCGCGTATCATTAATACAGCGACGCGAGTGGCGTGCTCGGCTGACGGAGTCCGAGATATGGTCTGATAAATGCGGTACGCCCGTTGTTTTTCCCACCTATAATATCTATTTGGTAATGCCCTATTCCTTCCGGCCGACCTTGCCGATATCGCTTTTAGCGCAATACTGACGCCAAACGCGCAAACTGCGTGAAGTACGAGCTGATCCACAAATTACTTGGTATCGTATTATCAATTTATCATACATTAGCGACACGCCCTCGCTTTGCTTTAGGATTTTCTGGATTTCTCTATATGCATGTATTATAAATATAAACCTTTATCTTTCTCTTGAATCACTATCTATTGCTTAAAACTTCATTAGAACAAATCTAAGCGTAAGGCCAGCGGGAGCGACTTTGTTATGTACTATAAAAAGATGCTTTAAAAATGACAATAAGTCTTAACTCTCAAATGATTTGAGGTTGCGCTTAATCCATTGTAATTCATTTTTAACCCATGCCCAACAAAGGGACATACAGGGCTTGCTATAATTATTATACTGCACCAGTGCCACGCTAAGCCATCGCAAAATCCTCATCAAGTCGTTAGTCTTTGCAAAATAGTATCTATCTAAAATTTTAAACACTTAAATTTAATAAATAATATTTTAAAAAAACACTTATAAACCATAGAGTGCACATTATAATATACATATACCTACCTAAATAAATGCGCCATTCCTTAGAATGTTAAGCATTGTTCTCCTTGAGCAATGGTAGAATACTTGACATACCTATTCGATTCGATACCGTCGACATACGGTAAATAATTTTAATTGCACTAAATAATCACACGCAACTTCAAAAAATTAATATGTAGATATTTACATGAGGAAATTGAAAAAGATCCTTATCTGTATACATAAATACAAATCAATCCTTACTAATATTATAAATGTGAAAGTTTGTGAGTATGGATGGATGGATGTTTGTTTGTTACTCTGTTACTCTTTCACGTAAAAACTACTGAACGGATCTGGATGAAATTTTTCACAGAGGTAGATTATGGCCTGCAGCGATAACCGACATCCACGCGGGCGGAGCCGCGGGCAACAGCTAGTTTTGATATAAATATATTGTCAATGACACAAATTATATTTCATAACATCAAATTATAATAAACTAACAAAAGTACAAGGGTATTGACCCGGTAGATGTCACAATCTGTTGATAAACCATTATATCAGTCAGACGTAACCAAAGTTTGTTCAGGTTTGTTCCACCATTACGCCGTTCAGTATAAATATTGCGTCTGAATCTGATCTACCTTCTCCAATATGTTTATAGATTGGCAACAATTTTAACGAGTTAGACTCGGACAAATCCTGTTTCAACCGATACTGAAAGCTTCAAATTGTTTGCTCCATTTGTACATGCCATCTTTAATTAAATGCTATGGAGTGGAGACCCACGCAGTTTAGTCGCGAACGTTGAGCGAATCATACATTCATTCATCGTTTGTATCCATTGTATCGTTGAGCTGTAACCAACGTTGAGATTAAGTTATCACTATTGTGTCATCTGTAGTGTGTCGGTTCAGTAAGTGGAGTACAGTAGTTGTATCGCGCTGCGTGTATACAGTTGTGTAACAGGCGGCGGGCTGGCCACCCGCCCCACGTCGCCGGCGGCTTGCTCGCTCATCTAAACAGTGCACGGTGAACAGTGCAGTGCGGTGCAGTGTAGTGTACAATGGCCGAATTATCTATCAAACACGACCGCGTTCGGCTACCCTTGCGATTCGGCTCCTTTTATGAGCTCTATAAACGATTTCTCAAGGAGCACGGGTGCAAGTGGCATGATGTTTCGAAATTACTCTCCGTTGTTGCGGAGATCCTTTTCGATGTGGACGGTGCTTGTAGCCGACTCGTGGGCAAGGTCAGTCGACAACTTTTGGAATGGAAACCTTTTACTTGAAACTTAAGTGCACTGTCAACACGCAATTAGGTAGGTACCTATTACCACAATGTTACTGGATCAGAGTGCCATAATAAGGAAAATAATATATTTCCAAGTACCTCCTATGCGTCATGTGTAAAACATACCTGGCAATACTGAATTAAAAATAACAATACCGCTATTTCATACTAGCGTAAATTAGATACTAAGATAAATAAGAATTTTAGCCTCTAAAAGATACATAAAGTAAAATTCTAATTGAGTTTTATGTACCTGCTGTGCCGCATCTTATCTTATTTATACTGAAAGTATCATAACAGTAAAGATTTAGCTTATATACTAGTATTACCTAGTATTACATATAATAATATCTGAACACATAGATATCAAACAAAAAGTACATTAAGAATCCTTGTAAGTACTTTTTTCTACAACTTTTGAATAAAGTAAAACACCATAAAACGCAAGTCCATCTGCTATTGTTAAGACGGGGCGGGGACCAATCCTGTTAGGGCTGTTTTTACCTGCACCCCTGTACAAACGGCAACAGCAGAAACAGCTGGCTGTCAGTGTGCACGTTCATTTGTAACTGACAATATCATGCTAGTAGTGTTCCTGCGTGCCTTGTTAACTAACAGTTTTCACAATAATATTATGATAGTGACGATAAACAAGTTATATTACACCATTACTAGTGATGAACGTCTGACATCAGTGTTATTGTTAATGATCACCACCTATCTTGCGGTCTACAATATGAAAACATGCAGTCTTTTAACATTATTAGAAAAAATTGTAAACTTCAACTATCCTGTAATATTAGACCGTTTTGGACAAGCCAAGGTACGACCTTCGTTCAGAAATACATGCATCAGTCTTGATCAACAATCTAACAGTCATTAAACTGAACAATTTTGTGTTAAAGAATGTTAAAAGTAATCGTTGATATTGATCAGTAATTAGAAGCATTACGGCAGTTTGCAAAGAACGAACGATGTGTTGAAAAATGTTTGCCAAGTGAAAGTAGAAAATGCGACCGGCACATGTATAATATGCTTTGGCAACGACGAAGTGCGCGATATTACGTGGAGAATGCATGATATTTTCGTGTTTCTTCCGTTGCACACCAAACTCTTTTATAAACAGTGTATGCCGGGAAAATTTTCTGCTACTGCATATCATTGTAACTTTATTCGCATTATGTACTATTTTTTGGATTTAATAATTAAATAAATTACTTGCATTTGCTGGACCAAATTTCAGTCAAACTGTGTGCAATTCGACCGAACCGTCGAGAAATTATAAAATCTTTTAAATAGTACCTACGTGATTTGAATAGTGTACAAATCGTGAAATGTTTGTAAATTTCAACATTTAAACAGAATATTTAAGGCCCTAATGGCGCAGTAGTAGTGCGTACGCTACCGTGCTGTTGTCCTGGGTTCTATCCTAGATTTTTTTTTTTTTTTTTTTTTTTTTTTTTTTTTTTTATACTACTTGGGTGGCAAACAAGCATACGGCCCGCCTGATGTTAAGCAGTATCCGTAGCCTATAGATGCTTGCATTACCAGAGGTATCACTTGCGTGTTGCCAACCCATTTTTTTACACCAGGGCTTTAAGATGGAAGTAACCCTGGGATAGGAATACGTATCTTTCAAAACGCATTCGTAAATGAGCGCTGGAGACCTGTACTCACACACAGGAACACAACTACACCGCTGTGTGTAGTCATTTGGCTGTGGTCTTCTGTAAGGTGGAGGTCCTTCCCCAGTCGGGCTTGCTCGCTAGTATGGTGCCCTACCTCTCTTAAAAATTGCCATTGTGATGCCAGGTCGGACAAACTGGAATTGAGTAAGAAGGCTTGTGCCTCCTTTTAAATTTCATCTAACATACCCAGCTAGCAAGACATTAATAATAATATACACCATATACATGCTGCTTACCCCGTGATGCTACGTTATGTTAAAAAAATTAAAACAAATGATATGTATCAAAATTCGTTTAAAAATCATGTTCTAAGAGTACCTACGTGTTCGAGGACAACTAAACAGTTTACAATATGATAAGCGTGAGACAGCACGTAGTACGGGCGTGTCGAGGGACTATCATTTCATCTGAAAAAAACGACTGTACCCGCATCCGTCTCAGTTCTAAATGCTTGCTATGCACAGATAACCTATATTTTGTATACATTATATTTGGATTCGATGATGTATATCTACAGATAAAAGTCGACCTTATGGGATAAGTATTACATTATGCGTGTATGAGATGGTTATGTTGCGTGCAGGCGGCGTGCGCACGCGGCGAGTTTCATCCGTGTCGGTCGCGGGCAACGGTGGCATTGTTCAGTGCTCACACGCGCTCCACTAACCCAATTACCTACGGCTTATTGACAGAACTGTCTTGGCTCCTTTGCCCACCGTTCAGAGAAAGGTGTTTGTAGCCACCGATGTAATGATAAACAGCGCCGTGTGAAATATAATAAGTACTGTTTGTTTACACTGTTACATATTTTTAGCAAACGATGACGCTCGTGCAGACGACTTTATTGTGGAACATAATGTTTATAATTAAATATTCCTATCAAAACCGATAAATCCTTATTCCAATACATTTTTGTACTGAGGTATGTTTCAGTGAATATAAATACCAAATAAGTATTACATAAAAAAGACAAAATGGACGCATAGCTAGTCTGCCAAAACGGTGACGTAAAATACTAAAAACAAATTAAATGTTATTTTTAATGTATAAATTAAGGTCATTGACCCTTCCCAAATAATATGGACTAAATAACTGTACAAATAGATATTCTAGAAATAGGCAGGGTAATCCACCTATATTTTCAAATAATAAGAAAAAACGTATTGAAGTGTAATGCAAAGAAATGTGTTCGCGACGGGCACGTCGGAGTGCGCGGGAGGGCGCTCCCACGGGTTGCCGATATTTTTAGTGCACGACGATTACTTGGCACCGGCGGCCGCTCTCGGTTGCGCTAGTGATCTTTCTGAAATTCGTTCGCGCTTAGGTACGCTCTCGATCTCGAGATAGAACCAGTCTCATGTCCGGTGGCGGAGCAAGCGCCGTGTAAACTATAAAAATGTCGTGGGAAACCGAAGTCTATTGTTAAACCGGTGCGAATGTGCAAATATGACGTTTCTGGAATATTATGTGATATATCCTGGCTAAAGTGCTTGTAAAATAAAAGTTAAAACCTGCCAAAACAAATAATATGGCCAGCCTGAGTACCAGTGCCACGACGAGTCCGCGACGTCAGCGTTATAACCGTTCATCTACCACAAGTGTCACTCAGCTATTATCAGATGGATACTCCAGCTTTATCAACCGACTTACCCGGCGAGGACCCTCAGAGAAGACTGAAACCATAGCAGATACAAAACTTACCTCTGCCCGGTCACGTTTTGATGACAAACTCATTACAAATAAAAATTCAGCATTGTCTAATGTGCGACGCTATGAGAACAACGGTCACATCTCACCATACACATCTTTGACGTCCGGTGCACCTGTGAAAAAGTTGAACGACGACCGTAGTACGTACTCGAGTTACCTGGGCGCTGCAAAGTCTCGCATCGATACATCACCTTTGCATTCTACCTCTGGGATTAGCGCACTCGGACGCAGTGACTCATTTCGCAGAGCCCACTTAAAAGATAATAAATCATCGCCGTTCACAAAACGATATCCTCTAAAGGAGCCCAATAATAATATTGACAACATTGTCTTAGGCAGTACGCGTAGTCGTTTGGAAGACAAATACTCTTCAGTGTTGGACAGGATAGCTATTCAAAAAAAGGAAAGGGCGAAAAAGGAAAAGGAAGATCGCGATAAAACTTTAGAACCAGAGCCAGCTATGCCGCGAGGACTTATGAGGAGTTTAACGACCGCCGTTTTTGGTGAAAATTCTTTTAAAAGGAATAATTATTCTAGTGAAAAAACAAGGGACAAAACGCCATTCAGGAATACTGCTGACCGCCGGTTATCTGCTAGTAATAAACAAAAAGATGAATATAAAAACGGTTTTGACATTCCTTTAAAAGATCGAACTTTTTATGGAAAAGACAGAGACAGTATCTATAGAAGACATCAAAGGAGATCCCTCCGAGCTGAAAAAAGCGAAAACAATGATAGAAAGATAGGAAAATTAACATTGCGTCCAATCGATATAAACATACATCCGGCAGCACGGGATTTGATATCACCGCTACAACAGGCTATCAACGATACTTCTACTACTAAGTTAAAGATAACCAAAACACCAGTATCATCACCAACTAGAGAAGTGGGGCGGCAAAGACAAATATATTTTCCGTCAAGCGACGAGGATGACGATAAAACACCGGTCGGCGACCGTGTGCTTAGCGACCGCGAGACAAGACGAAAGGAAATACAGGGTCTGATAATGAAGTACGCGCATCTGGACGAGGTTTATGGACGCATCGGCGACAAGGAGACTAACGACATAGCGAGCGAAGTGGTTGTACCGAAGAGAGAACCTCTGGGTGTGGGCGACGTGGTGGTTCTCCCGCCCGAGCTGCGCAGCCGCCAGCGGCCGCAGCGTCCGCGACACCTGATGCGGCGAGCGGCCACGCCGCCTGTAAGCACACGCTAACCAACCGCCTGCGCACTGTGTGCCGCTAACTTATACCTGGTCCGTGGTTTTTATGAACACTTTACGTATTGTACGACCGTATGCATTGTTGACGTTGTTCTACTTACATACTATAAGTATTATGACATCAAGATGCTCAGGCTTCGACAACCAATTATAAGGAGTACCACCTTCCTGCCTATCTTTATCATCTTATTAGTGATAACGTGATAACAAAACCAAACTTCAAATAATAAAGGAATGCATGTATTTCGAAACGAATTATTAAATAAACAAAGGCGGTAGAATAAAAAAATAAAACCGTTTACGGGTATTTAATGGCAGACCGCATAACTTACGTGTAGCTAACAGTGTGTTGACAGTTCACAATTAAAAAGTTAAAATAAGCCTTGTAATAATGATAATAGTGCATGTTTTACGCTTTTTTGTGCGTGGTATAAAAGCTAATATGTCTCTTCTGTGTGTTAAAATATTTTCAAGTTCTAAACATAAACGAAGTTCCGATAGATCCGACTCCCGTAAAGTTAGTAATGTAATCTTCTTACTTATTATTGCAAAGACGTGCGGGTGGACACTTATCCTAATTTTCCTGTGCTTGAGGTGAAAGTAATGAAAGCGATCGGAGTGCATGTGGCGTGTCGTATCCCGTCCCCGGTGAGACCCGGTCCTCGTCCCAGGTCCCGAACCGGCGCGGTGTTGGCGGTGTCCGCTCGGGCCGGCACCGCAGCGCCCACCCGTCCGCCCTCTAACAGCATGTACCTCCGACACACCATACCAAATGTCGCTTGTCTGACGGGCAACCGTTCCATTGTCTGATTGTTGGGTACAACACTACTCGGGTCGTGGCGATCGTGGCGCGCTCTCCGTGGCATGTGCTGGTGCGTGCGTGTCGCTGTGGCGTGATGTCTGCGTGCGGCGTGCGGGCGCGGTGCGGCGGCGGTGCGGTCAATCCTGGTGCGGGCGGCGGCGCTGGCGCTTGCAGAGCTCCCGGGCACGCTCCTCCGTCAAGGACGACAAGGACGGACATCTGGTCTACTGGCCCGGATATGTCATGGGAGCGAGATGTTCGTGTCCACACCCATAACTTAACCAAATTGTATTTACACTACACATATACACAAACACTACAACAATAATATACTACACAACACAAGACACATTCACATACATTTTTGAAACAGTTCAAAAATTACATAAAATTTGGTCAATATACAAACAAACACACTAGTCACAACAATTGAATTACAAACACATCACATAACAAAAATAATTCAACGCCAAAACCAACGCAAAAGTCCTTTGAGTCGTGTTTTTGAAGATTTCAGACTTAAAATTCTGCTTTTGAATTGTATTTTATACTTTTTATTTTTCATAAAACAGTAACAAACCACAAACGAATAAAGTCATGTTGGAGCCTCGTACATTGGTTGTCTGTATTTTGTTTGTCAACTCGAGTCGTGGTACTGAGATAGTTGATATACTCAGGAATTTGAGTCTTCTAGCTAGTATCAATGAACTCTTAGTTAACGGAATGCCAGTGTCGATTCCTTCATGACTTTGTGCAATATACATTTGATTAATTATATTACCTTGGTTTAATTGCAGACAAAATCATCGACACGCTCGGTGAGGGCACCTTCGGCAAGGTGGTCGAGGTGAAGGATTTAGAAATGTGAGTATCATTCGTTTACATATTAATTATATACATGTAGCAAATGCAGCGTGATTAGGCCACCACGATAGCATCGCTGGCCCGTACTGGAAATAAAGGTATCCATAATCATTTGCATATCTTGTGTTACATAATGTTAGTTCAATGTAGTGGCGATGGCGAAGCCGCCGCGCCGGTGCAAGGAGTGCATTTATTGTGTTTATGTTCAAATGATTTGCTTTGATGGTAAGGAATAGTGATAGCCACTTGTCAATACGGGCGGTGCACATCCGCTCGGCGCCGGATGATGACACACATTGTTTGGCAGGACACGCCTCCCATTAATTAATTATTCACACTTCTATTTTCATTTGTTTATAATAGTAGCACCCAGTCAAATTTCCATACGTATCTATTGCCAAATTCCTCGTTTTATATTCTAAAATAAAGCATAACACTATCTAATTATAAATTCTAGGGAGCACAGAATGGCTCTGAAGATAATCAAGAACGTTGAGAAGTACAGAGAGGCTGCAAAACTCGAGATTAATGTATTAGAAAAGTTAGCAGATGTCGACCCTGATTGTAAAAAGTGAGTGTTTGATTATTGTGTTATTAATGTTATTGTATTGTGGCGTCTCATGTTGTTAGTCGAGGCTGGACGAAGCCGGCGAATGTAGCAATATTTGACCTTGCACGTTTATATGCGACGTTATTGCTCCTGCCTGGCGCTCCGCCAACGTACAAGCCGATGTCAACTCCACACACAAAAATACCGTCTGCTTACCGCGCGCTGAAGTTCATATATTATTTGATTCCGTATTCATTACAAGATTTTATGTAACAATAGAATCTTGTTCTAGAACATGTCATTAACTGATTGCTAACTAATTTACAATGTAAGTGTAACACGGTGTGTCTGTCTCTGTTTCAGCTTATGCGTTAAGATGTTAGACTGGTTCGAATACCACGGCCACATGTGCATTGCGTTTGAAATGCTCGGACAAAGTGTATTCGACTTCCTGGTAAGTGTCACGCTATTAATACCCTCGACTATACCTTGATATTCTTTTGCGTGCAAATGCACACTAAATACAATATGCGTCATTGCATTGACAACTTATAAAATGTGCATTAATGGTAGTCAGACATGCAGGATATTATTATCCTTCTTACTGTTTTTGACAATTAATTTATATTTGACATTGAAACAGACAATTTATTGATTAGGGTGCAACCTCAACCTTATCTAGATTGAAGGTGACTGTTACTTTATATTGCGATATAAATTGTTTGTACACAAAATCAGAAGCGTTTCGCTTCACTAAGGCCAATAAACGTAACAAATTAGTGGAGACAAAAATAAATCTGTCAGGAAATCATTAAACTGTCAGATTATGTTAAAATTAGTACATATGTATTTGTATTCACTTCAGTTAGTGCCACGATGCACTACAAACTGTTTGCCTATCGCCTACAATAATAGTGATTTTCCTAACTCGAATCACTCATTCACACATCTAAATAACAAGATAGTGTGCCAAGCATTGACGACGCTGACTGACAGCCAATGACGATGATATATTATTTAAATAACTTACTTTACTCAAACATTATCGTAGCGGTTTCATTTCAAACGACTCCCACCTGATAATCATCCGTCTTATTTAATGTGAATGCCTTTAAGCACATTTACGCACTTGCCAATGACGCTACGTTTTCCCGAGACCCTAAATACTTCTGACTAATACAATAAAATCATAGTATAGTCACCAAGTCAAAACGGGACTGATAAGTTCTGATTAAAATAATGAATGATTCAACATGGTGTGTTATGTATTGTAGTTAGGTTTTGTGTTCGATGCACATGACTTCACAAATGAGTAAGAAAATTCATATAACAGTCAAATGATTCCTGATCGTACTAGATATAACTAAAATCAATGTAACTTTTCTGTGTAAAGTTGTAATTGATTTAAATTGTTCAGAACACTTGATGTCATGTTGTTTATATAAGTTATTATATTACTTCTAAAACAAAAGAGAATACCTGTCTATGTTATTCAAAGCTAGATAGAAACTAGAAGTATGTCTGAATACAACCAGTTGACGTACCATAGTCACTGCTTACCACAATGAGAAACAAGTGTGATATGTCATTATATTTATATAAAAATACATTAAGTTAGGCAGCAGATAACCTAAACTTAGCTGTTAAATGTTTGTATTAACAATTTTCTATTTTGTTTATTTCCAGAAAGACAACAATTACCAGCCTTACCCCCTAGAGCAGGTGCGACATATAGCGTACCAGCTGATATACAGCGTGTTGTTCCTACACGACAACAAGTTGACGCACACTGATCTCAAACCGGAGAACATACTGTTCGTTGACAGCGACTACGAAGTGGTCAATGTATACAATGGATCCAAAAAAGTAAGTGCCGATGTAAGTACTCGACGGATATACATAAGTATATATTTTTTTACTTAGCATGGTTTGTTTTTACGTTTTGTTTTAAATCACAACAGCGTTTTAACGTCTTTTTGATTGTCATTTTGTGTTTGACTAACATTAAATTCAGTTCTTTTTTCAAATTCAGAATACATATCTAAACAACAAACCATAAGCTGCCTATATTTTTAAAAATAGTGTGAGCTCAAAAATAAAATGACTTATGTAGTTAAAATAAAAATACCACCAAATACAGAAATGTAGTAACGTCAAGTCGCAATCTCAGTGAAAATCAAGTACAAGGTTGAGAATTGATTTGCAATTTTGCTATTGTTTCACCATAGCTCACCACATATCCCCGTAATGCTACAAACAGTTGTTTCAGTCACCAAATTTCCTTGAGGTAGAAACACATGAACATCCTTTTCAAATCTTCCAGCCTGTTGCAATACAAAAACCAAAAAGCGCTAGTGTGATTATAAGTTTTCTTCATTTACCGACAACATCATTATTTGTTTGTTATTTTGTCCTGCTTATGAATATATTGTCGTTGCAAGTTTAATAGGCGGTCATAGTATTTTGTTAGTAATAAATTTGTACAGGAAGGTCAGAATTTTATTTGCACCGACGATATTTCGATATGAAAATCGTCATACACATTTATCACCAGCATAATTTGTCGCTATGCAAAACGATTGACTACATACATTTTACATATTTGTCCGTGTGTGTTCTAATGTGTGTGGTGTATAAATGAAATGACATACAAATATAACAGTGAGGTTGTATGTAACAGAAACATGACTTGCGGCGCGTGAAGCGAAGCGACGTGCGACTGATAGACTTCGGCAGCGCCACGTTCGACCACGAGCACCACAGCACCATCGTGTCCACGCGACACTACCGGGCGCCTGAGGTCATACTAGGTACGTCACACTCCGCACTTTAATTATTCACATTTGGACAGTTTAATCAAACGATAAAAAAAAACTGTGTTTTCCCAACGAAAGTAAAAAATCAACGTTCAAGCTGATCAACGTCAGGCGCAGTGGTGCAGCAGTGAACAGCGCCTATCGCGATATCTCCCGCTTATCACAGTCTATACTTACTAAGTTGCTCATTTATTTTAAAAAAAGACTATAATCACCAAAAGATGTTTAGTATTAATTTGTGTTTAGATAGTATATTATTATTGTTCAGGCTCTGAGAGCGTTCCCCTTCCAGCCAGTATGTACAAAATTATAACAATTATTTTAACCTTTACTATGCAAAAAACGGAACGTGGCTCCCGCCAATAAGAGTGAGCAACAATATTTGATTGGCATACAATAGTATCATCCAGATGTAAGTGACCTACAAGTGATTTACAACCTTCATAACAATAAAATTGGTTAGTCATGACTCGACACTCGATACTAATACGCATTTAAAGTTTGCTAACATTTTGCTAAATTGTATGGGGTTGTATGTCTAGCAAGGTTGCCACGGTCAGGCCATAGATTTTGACATTTTGACTGCATGGTTGAGATAGTAGCTTAAGTTATCTCGCCAATTGTGTATAAAAAAAAAGCGATAAATCCTATACTACTAATATTATAAATGTGAAAGTTTGTATGGATGGATATTTGTTACTCTTTCACGTTAAAACTACTGATCGGATCTGGATGAAATTAGGCACAGATAGATTATAGTCTGGAATAGCACATAGGCTACCGCCATTGCATTTTTATCGCGATAACCGACATCCACGCGGGCAGAGCCGTGGGGAACAGCTAGTAGTAAAATAGGTGCATGGGTTTTGGTGCACAGTACAAGTAAAAGTAAAAAGTTACCTATCTATCTAATTAGACACAAGTGCGCTCTAAGATATTCAGCTGTACCTACGACTGCATGCTGAATATCTTAGAGCGCACTTTAGTCACAGTACTACGTCCTTTAACGAACCTGGGGCAATAACCATCCCAAATAATAATAAATGCCTATAATCGCAATCTTTAAGACTTAACAATACTACGATTTAGCGTCTAATGCCAGTAAATTGTACCTTGAAAATTAATTTCAAGGTGAAGGTTGAAACTGCTGCATTAAATTATCTAATGAACGCCAATTAATATAATATAAATCTTAAGCATTATTTGATTAAAGCATAACCAATACTTGAAACATAAAAATCTCTGATGTGCCAAAAAGTCCTTCACCCGAACTATGACCTAATGGCATTATGATAAGTCGACTCGGATTATTGCCCAACGTTAATGTAGCCTTATCGTAGGGAAGGCTTAGCTCCATTCTGATTCATTTTCATACATTTTTAACCCTATCTTGAGTGCCAGTGAATTTATATGAAACTGATTAAAGATAAATTAAAAAAGGCATAATACTAAGTGATCGGTAGATTATTATTATTATTAAAAATATTTTTTGTTGTTTCCAGAATTGGGTTGGTCTCAGCCCTGCGATGTGTGGTCAATCGGCTGCATCATGTTCGAGTTGTACCTTGGCATCACACTCTTCCAAACACATGACAACAGGGAACACCTCGCCATGATGGAAAGGATCCTTGGACCCATACCATACAGGTCATTATTAGACAAAGCCACTATAATAAGAACTAGCCATTTACTAATAATTTATGAATCAGTAAAAGTTCAAACGCACGAGTACTTACTAGAAGCTGACATAACATTGTTTAAAATGTATTGGATGTGTAAATATTATGTTCGCGTTTCCACTTTTGTTGATTTATTTAGGTTTCCATTGTGAAATTTCTTGCGAGATTCTAGAAAATTGACGTGTGTTATTAGATTAAACAGTTTGGCTGTTCTCCCAGCTGCAAATGTTCTGTATTTGTTTACCCACAAGCCGCAATACGTAACGCAACATGTACCGAGCGCTCGTAATTTATCTCTAAACGCCACTCTTCGGATAAATAAACATCAGTCTTGTTTCATTCACAAGTACACCCCCACTAAAATACAACACTCTTCTTTACTTACGTTTCCTCGAAAGAATTCGTTTTAGTTAGTCTCAAGGGCGTATTACGAAACGAAAGATGTTCAATCTTAATTTTATTGTTTCAGAATGGCGCGAAAAACTAGGACAAAATATTTCTACCACGGTAAATTAGACTGGGACGAGAAATCGTCAGCTGGCAGATACGTCAGAGAAAACTGTAAACCTCTGCTGGTGAGTTTTTACACCTGTCGGTATAAACAATTCACCTCACAGTTAAATATAGCATGATATGTAATAAATGGTATGTATGCGTGTTTCAGAGGTATCTACAAAGTAACGGTGAGGAGGCGCGACAGCTGTTCGACCTGATCGCGCGCATGCTCGAGTACGAGCCGTCCCAGCGAGTCACGCTGCGTGACGCGCTCAAGCATCCCTTCTTCAACAAACTGCCAGCGCACCAGAGGCTCGGTCAGTACCACTACACTACCGCTATGTAAGCTGTCACTGAATATTTCATCGATCGTTATATTTTAACCGAAAGAAACACTCGTTAGGGAAATTTTGTAATTTGATAAGACGTCTCCCAAATGCATATCGACGTCCTCATTATATTTATTAAATGACGGGTTTCTTTTGTTATAGGACACCAGTTTACAAGGCCATCATTCCTTAGGTCAGGCCTTTTTGTCGTTAGTCGCTTATATCTAAATAAAAGCTTCATTTTTGTTTATTTGTACTCATATTGGGAACACATGTTGCGACATGACGTTATGAATAATTGGTTTTATATTGTGTTGTTAGTGTGCCATTGATTTCTTTCGCTTACTATATTTATCATCATTGTCAGTAACCTTCGCTGTTTGTAATTATTTAATCGTAATCATCGATGTCGGCCGAATCTCTAACAGGGCGCCGTGCTATCTTGCGGCGGTATTGAAATACTAATAACGAGATTCAGCTCGCATCTCAACTCGTACTAAGTACAGTAGTAGACGGCGTAGCTCGGTATGTGTCGTCGAGTAATAAAGTTATGTGTGCATTGCAGGCAATGACCGCGCGCGGTGCAACGGTGAGAGTTCCGGGTCCCGCGAGCGATCGCACTCGCTCAGCAGGTGAGCGGCCGCGCTCGCGACTGACGTGACGTGTGACGCGTGACGCGGCCGGGCCGGGCCGGACCGGGCCGCGCCGCGCCGGACCGGGCCGCACGCGCCGGCCCGGCCCGCAGGACAAGAGATAGTCAATAAGTGCCGACGCGTGTGTAAACTTGTACAGTTGAAGTGATAAGTGATAATTATTTTGTCGAACATTGTAATCTAGGTAATATTTTGTTGTGAATCGGTACTTCTCAATTTGTATTTATAAAGTAACTATTATTCGAAATAAAGACTGTCAGTCTGGAATTTGTGTATTTATTATCTTTAGATAGATAAACCCCAAAATTCTGCTATGCAGTTTTTTATAGTAAAGCGGCACCTTAGATCATAAATATAGGTTTGGTAAAGCAAATTTCATACTGTTGTACCTTATGGATTCAAGAAAAAATAACAGTTTAACCCAACGGGGCCACTGGAAGAAAGCTAGACCGAAAATACTAATGGTAATGTTGTGTTTTACCTCACGAATTTATTAACAAGATCCAATTTACTCCGACCATTTTGATAGAAATTACAGTAAATCACGTCATAAATATTTCAAATAAACCTTCACGTGTATTGCGTAACATCTTAAATCTTCTCTGAATAAAGAAACCAATACTTACAATTATTCCGTCTAAAATACCTATTTTTTCATTAAATATGTACAAGCAGTTGTAGTGGTTGTATTTGTACTTTACACTGCTATAATTGGGCACAAACAAAAGGTTACACATTACTCACATACCACTTTTGACAATATAGTAGAGAGGCCAATGCATTAAAAAAAAGTTTTCGTAGGACTGAAAAGGTTATAGCGACAAGTGGTATCGTTGGAATCGGCATGGTCTGCTGATACTCAAACTGATTGTTGTCGCTTTCTAAAGTGGTGGAGGGGGTAGCTATGACGTCATTTGTGACGTCACTCCTAGATTTTGTCGATTATTGCGGTAACTATTCATCTGATTTAAACAATATGGGTATCAAATGACAGGTACCTAATTAAATTCCTAACAAAACATGCAAAGCAACTTTTATTGTAGGTATTATATTTTTAAAGATATTTTATAAAAATCGGCAAAAATGCCGTTTTTTTCTGAACATAAAATGTTTGGTGCGCAATAAACCTAATTAATATAAATATTAGACCAACACTTGCTTAGTAAAAAAAATAGCTATATTATCGAAGTATACAATAAACTTTGAATTTTGTAAATTGCTGTAAAAACAACAAAATTATGACGAAATTAAACGCCGCCATGCCCAGCGCAAAGACGCGAGCCGGCGAGTTGTTTCAGCGTCAGACGCTTACAAGCGATGATTCTGATGATACGTACTTACGTACATTTGCCAAATCATTGCCTATGTGAATGTAAATTTCAGTAAGTCATGGATTTATGTATTGAAAATTAGTTGATTTTATTTTATGTATTAAAAATCAACACAGGTACATAGGCAAACTTAATGTCAATAACATTTTCTACCAGTCAATCTTAGATTGTGCAAAGATAATAATAAAATCCATGCAAGTGTTGTAAAAAGAGCTTATAGCAAAAATGCTAAAAATATGTATTTAAATCATTTAGGTACGTACTAACATATATTTAACGCATATAGACCGAAAACGCTCATTGAGCGACAAAAATAATTGTGTGTTCATTTACGCTCTAACTCTGTCGTGAAAAGGTTGCATCGACTATAAGACATTATAGGTTTTCTATGTTGCCATATCGCGTTGTGGTCATATACAATAATAATATTCAAGATAATATACCTATGAACTTCGCTATGTGGTCTTTCTGTGTTTGCCACTATACGTCATGAGTGTTTTAATTAAACCAATAACACGAATGTCGCGATGTGAATGTTTTTCAGTTACCGCAACAAATTGTGATCTGTTTTGTTTTTACTTATTGAGCCTTTTCGGTCCTTTAGCGAAACATTTATTTTATTACAAACTTAACAACTATCATTTGTACATAACATACTAGCTTCGGGGTGCCGGCGTGTTAGAATACCACCATTCCTAATCATCTCGAGGGTTTCACAAAAAGGGAAGGAACATGATGCTCTATAGGTATGGGGGGCAGCAGCGCCATCTTCAACTATATTAACTATCTAAGATCAAAATGCGGTCATCAATCTACATTTCAGGCATGGTGATTATTCGCAAAACCCCGTTAACGACAGACACAACACTACCACGGCCTCTAGTCACCGATAGCCCCGCTAATCCTAGCAACGGTAGTGATCAAGGGTACGGCAGGGCAGGGAATATTAAAAATCCTCGACAGAGAACCGGCTACCATTCCCAACAAGGACTGGCCCTAGTGATATACAATGCACGCACGTTGTGATCTGAAAAAAAAGATGAGTTGGGAGAAAAACTAGATTAAAATATAGTTGGACTATCTGAAGTCCTTGAGCAGGACTCGATACTACTTGAATCTTGTTCTACTACCGGGAGGACAACTGTCCCTTGGTGTACTCGAGTTTATCGTCCACAAGTCCATCATAAACAACTCCTTACCATCAGGCGGGATCCGTATGCTCTTTAGATAAGCAAGTAACGCCAAAACCATCGAAAATGTGTCGACTAGGGTAGCGTATCTTGTGCTTAAACACCAACAGGTATTCACTGAATTCACGATGACGAATTCACGAATATATTGGCTAATATAACTATACAATACAATTTTATTATATGAATAGTTATTAAAATGAAAGTAACTTAACCTTAACTACCGCGAATTATTAATTATTTATTCACAAATTTATATGTAGGAGACAAAGATTAGCAGACTTTATGGAAAATTTTTGAATTTAATGAAAAGCCTTTATTTCATGAATTCGAAGCCACAAGCGACTTTATCCTGTCATTGAACAAGCAAATATTATGGTGATGTATCTGTTATCAATGGGGTAAGAGGCACACTAAATATTAACTAGACCTTAAAAAAGTCGGTTGATGAAGTCTAGGTACCTACGTGTTGTAAATGTTCAGCTTTGGTAAGTCCACAATCACTTTTAATGCCTAGAAAACCATATATAAATTACGGGTTTTCGGGACAATCCCACCCACATGCCCACCTCCTGACTCCTGTGAGCCAGGATAAACAGCGGAGTAACCAACTGATTCACCGAGTTTCGACACTCGTGCATCACGTGGACAACTAAACCTACTGTCTTGGACCCCGCAACGAATTTAATCAGAAGTAAATAGGAGGAGTTAGAAAGAAAAGTTTCCACTTCCCTCCACGGAGGACCTTAAACTACGGGACCTATGGGAGCTAAGTTTGATTGCTATAATATGTATGGCAGAAACGTTTAAATGCACGGAAATTCCCTCCAGATGAGACTAAATCCCCATAGTAGGCCACTCCAGACGATACATGTAAGCTGTTCAACATAATAGTACGATCATTGTGCCAAAGACTACACTCCCAGAGTAGGTATGTGATGAGCAGACTGCTCCTGATCGGAGTCAGGTGTTGAGCATTGCCAGTTCGGCGAATCAACTAGCTTAAATGAGTATAACTTGCTCTGAAAGTTACCATGACCCGTAAGAAACTGAGTGACACTGTGGATCAATCTCCTCAACCTTCAAATGACGGGTTGGCAGTTTAAGTGGTTGTAGTAAAAGCTTTTAGAAAAAATATCTTAGCTCAAGCTCTCAATTTATGAAGGTTTAGCTCAAAATGAGAGCCCCGTATTTCAAGTCTTTCAGAAGCTTTTTAATTCCGTAATCGTTGAATGAACCTAGTCTAAAGTATGGAAGATATGGATAAGAGGAGTAGAGCATCATACTAGTCAGCAAGCCCAACTAGGGAAGGACCTATACCTTACAGAAGACCATAACTAAATGACTACACACAGCGGTGTAGGTGTGTTCCTATCGTTTCGTCTACTATACTATCGTTTTAACGAACGTCTTCCTATGCCAGGGAAATTGCATTATGAAACCCTGCTTAATTTTGGGTCAGCAACACGCTAGTGATACCTTTCGCATTGCAAGGGCCCTTAAGCTACGATAACTGCTTACCTTACGCTTGTTTGCCACCGTAGTTGTATAAAAAAATGGACCAGAAGAGTGGTGGTTCTTTTCTTTAAAAACCACACCGTAATAAAAAACTAGACCCATTTCGCTTCTTAACCATATCTACAAATTGTTCTCCCAGGGTTATCGTGATTTGTCAGTAATTCAGATTTTTAATAAACAAAAAAAATCAACTAACTTCACTGCATAAATCCATGAATTACTGAAATTTACATTAACACATGGCAATGATTAGACAAATGCATGTACGTACATAAATCATCGCTTTTAAGCGACCGACGCTGAAACAACGCGCCGGCACGCGTCTTTGAGCCTGGCATGGCGGCGTTTAATTTCGTCATAATTTTGTTGTTTTTACAGCAATTTACAAAATTCAAAGTTTTTTGTATACTACGATAATGTAGCAAATTTTTTACTGCCCAAGTGTTGGTCTAATATTTATATTGATGAGGTATATTGCGCACCAAACATTTCGTGTTCGGAAAAAAAACGGCAAAAAAGTTACATTTTTTAAAATATCTTTAAAAATATAATACCTACAATAAAAGTTGCTTTGCATGTTTTGTTAGAAATTTAATTACCTGTCAATTGTCATATTGTTTAAATCGGATGAATAGTTACCGCAATAATCGACAAAATCTAAAACGAGGAGTGACGTCACAAATGACGTCATAGCTACCCCCTCCACCACTTTAGAAAGCGACAACAACCAGTTTGAGTATCAGCAGACCATGCCGATTCCAACGATACCACTTGTCGTTATAAACCTTTTCAGTCCTACGAAAATCGTAAATAAGCGACTTTTTTACAATTGGCCTCTCTACTAATACATTTTTATATTAGATTTTCTTTTAGATTACTATCTAAAATCCCTACTGTAGTCGGTACCCATTACTAACATACCAATTTTGACAATACATTTTTATATTAGATTTTCTTGTTAGATTACTATCTAAAATCCCTACTGTAGTCCGCAGTTTCTAACCAACTGCAGTTTGGAAGGTAACATTTCTAAAAATCTAAACGACAAATTAGTACGAACTAAATAAAGCTACGTGTCAGTCAAGTTAGCTTGTACATGGTAGTTAATGTATGGATTGAGGAGCCATTTTTCGTATCTTTATGAAATTAATATACTTAATTAGTAATAAGTTTAAAAAAAATTAGGATTAGTCCTTGATTTTGTAGTATAAAAATTTAAAATGTTATACATGAATTGAACTACTGCTTCTTACTATAAAGAAGTACCTATATTAATTTCATTATGATACGAAATATGGCTCCTTAATCCACATGGACATAATAAAATAAATCACCTTATCCATTAAGCGGGGTCCTCGGTTGTATTACGTTCGAAAAACATAAAAAAATACTGATCGTTACTTGTCCCAAAGTAGATAAAGAACCAAAATTGACCTTCAATTTTGGTTCTTTCAACCATTCCGTGCTTCAGGAAGTACAAAAAGCCTGATTACTATTCAGTCGTGTTGAATTGCCGTCGCATTAGATAATGAGTGTACCTATTTGCGCAAACAGTTGTGCACTAGCGTAGATGCCGCTGTTGATGGTGTTAAGTAGGTAGTATAAAAGATCGCTCCGGTACATAATCTTTGAAACAAAAAGATTTTTAGCGGTTGAATGAATCTGAATAAAATTTGCCACAGAGATAGATTGCATATATATTTTGGATTTGTTACTTCGGCAAATTCTCATTTTAACAATAAAATGGTCTCAAATTATAATATGCAATTTTAATTCTGCGCTGTGACAACCCTATGCGTTATGGTCTTGCGGAGTCAAAAAGCGCTGTAGGTATTTATTTGACGGCTTTTGAGCTTGTGTGTTGTGTGAGTGATGCTACTATATGTATATTTATTTATTTATTTATTTATTAGATGTACAAACAGTTCACAATCATATTACAGCTACTTAGATCTACAACAATGGTTTTGACCTAGAATGCGAACCTAGACAGTACACACAACATGCAATATGTTACAAAGCAGAAACAACGCTAGATTAGGAATCTACAGATACCGTGCAAGTAGAGTCTATACTCGTATATAAATAGTAATATATGTTAACTAAATTTACTTAGAAGAAGGAACACAACTAAATTTATTGAAAAACAAAAGATCTACTGAATGCAATTTATACATACTACAATATTCCTATGGAAGGAGATGTAATTAGTGTTGTACAAATCAACATCAACAGTTATGTCTGTGCCTCTGTCAACGGAAGCGACCAATGACCAATTAGAGAAACGGACGGGTGGCGACCTAATTCATTATTATTATTATGATACTAGCTGTACCCGCGACTTCATTCGCGTGTTCAGTCTTTTACTGGAAATCTCAAAGCTACAGCTGTTATCCCTATACAAACTTTCATCGTCTGATTTTCATCTTTAGTGGTTACATTTAAAAAAACCTTTCTTTGCGGATGCCTATATTATAATAGCTATCTGAGTGTCTAATGATTTAAACTGTGCGTTTGTTGATTAGTCAGTCACGTTTTTCTTTTAAACATTTAGATTCTGCAATTAATAAACTTCATGAAGAAATATTCCTTGTTTGTATGATTGTTCTGCTCTTCAAATTGTCTTAGCGCAAACGTGAATAACATTAATTGGCCCATCGCCTAGCTAATAGTTTGAATTTATGTATTGTTATGTATTATCTGTGTCATACCCTGTAGAAATCTCTACATCTATTACATTTCGTTTTAGATTGGTCACTTCTAACCGGATAGGTACTGTTACACAGTTTATGTGGGCTAAAAATTTATTAAATTCTTAAAGGGCATAATGGTCCATCGTAGTGCTCAAGGATTTCAGAAATTGAACTTTCCTTTTAATCCATTGTTCTTTTAATACAGTTATAGTACTTTACATAAGCTTTCGGAACAAAACTGAATGAAAAATCAGTAAGTTGAACCCTATTTAATATTGTCGACCATATTAGTGAGAGTTCAACGTAAATTCGGTATATAGGTATCTGTTAATTATTATCTTTATCTCTGAAACTATGCATTTATTACTTTGTACATTGTTTAATTACGAAGTTTCGATGCCTATATCCGGCTGTATCATAATATTAGTTCAATTGTAACATTTTAATTTGCTCATTGAATGTGATTAGTTACTGTCATTTAATCACCATAATTGAGATACATTATGTCTGATCTCCATCGGAAAAATATTTATCATTGAGAAGTTGGCCATCTGCAGTATTCTTTATTAGTTTCACTAACGAATTGATGCTTCCTGAATGCATTTGTTTGATTCATTGCAGTATGCCTATAGTATTTGATGAGGTTACTCACTTCCCTACGGAACCCATCACCAGAACTGGATTACTTAAAAACTGAGAACAATATGAAAGATTATCCATCCAATTACAAAAAGATTTTTAAGAGAATTTTTAAAAGGAGGGAAGGACCTCCACTTTACAGAAGACCACAGCCAAATAACTACAGACAGCGGTGTAGTTGTGTTCCTGTGTGTAAGTATAGGTCTCTAACGCTCACTTAGGGATTCGTTTTGAAAGAAACGTATTTCTATCCCAGGGATGCTCCCATCTAAGCCCTGGTGTAAAAAATGGGTTGGTTACACGCAAGTCATACCTTTGGTATTGCAAGCGTCTATAGGCTACGGTACTGCTTAACATCAGTATCACAAAAGTAGTTGCATCTTAGCCATAAGACGTCCACTGCTCGACATAGACCTCCCGCAAGGCTTTCCACATCAATCGGTCCTGAGTTGACCTTGTGCATCGGTTGCCCGCGTTTACCAGGTCGTCGGTCCATCTTGTTGGAGGCCTGGCCACGCTGCGTCTTCCAGTTCGTGGTCGCCACTCTAGAACCTTTCTGCCCCAACGGCCATCGGTTCTGTGAGCTATATGCTCTGCCCATTGTCACTTAATTAAGGCAATCTTTCGAGCTATGTCGGTCACTTAAAAAGAAAATATTACAAATCGGCTCTTAAATGACGATGTTCAGGGATAAAAAAACAATGCAATGGAACCTCATCTCTAAAAATTCAGTTAAAAATATGTATCAGTTAAGTATGCCGATGAGACAGAGGCCGATTATGCGTTTCGCTGTGAGTGATTTTTTTGGTCGAAGATAGACACATAGTATCGCGGAGTTTTTTTAGATCTATTTGCAAATAACATTGCCTCCAACGGCAGGATTTTTCCGACTCGCTCAACTAACATCGTAATATCTCAGCCAATTCACGCTCGCAAAACTATAATAAAAGAATCACGCCGTCTACTGGTGAAAATCATATGAAATTTTGTTTGGTAGTTACTGAGTTTATCGTGACCAGACAGACAGATTCGGTGGAGTGTTTTCTTTTCTGTGCTGCTTTCCTGATTACCTAAATTAAGGTATTGTTGAATGGTAGCGCCTACACAAAATGAAATAGCATTCATTTTATAGTAATATTTTATAGTTTGTGTGATTCAGAAGATCAGTGATTGTTTTAGGTCTTGGCATGATTAACGCATTTTATTCGTACTTATAGTATATTTATATAGTTTTAGTTTTATCAAAGACGATTTTAGCTGCAACAAACAGATAGACAGAGAGATAAAACTGTTAAAATTGTATTTCTGTTGTAAGTGCTATGTAAACAGCCACATGAATTTAATAGAAAGCTGTTATTTTGATATTACAAACAGACACTTAATTTTTATTAATGTGTGTATATATGTATAGCTGATATGACTTCGTTTGCGTAGACTTCAGGGATTAAAACATAGAGTTTCCTGGAGTTGCTAAACGGAAAATTGTTTAAATTCAAAAGAACCCGGGGTATAAAAGATTATCACCTGCACCGCATCCTGTTAAAATGTCTGCTTCTATTACATTTCGTTGTAAAATGGTCACTTTTAACCTAGTACCGTTAACACGTGATGTACCAGTCAGCTGATCTCTATTTAATATGGTCGCCGATATTGATGAGAGTTCAACTTAAATTGGTGATGGCTATATCTCCGAAGCCTCGCATTATTTTTTAAATTTATTTTCATATAAACTTTAAACGTGGTTTTAGAAACTACATTTTAAAAAGTTTCAGCTAAATAAATCGAAGCGTGTTTCTTGTATAGCACGTGTGTTATTAAAGTGACCATAACTTTTTTATTTGTAACCGATTGGAATAAAATAAAGCCTATATGTTATGGGAAGGTTGCCACAATATATAAGTGAAAACCGCATTCAAATCGGTTGCGTGGTTGCTGAGTTTATCGCGTACAAACGCGGCCACAAACAGACAAACAGACACACAGACAAACAGACAAACAGACAAACAGACACACAGACAAACAGACAAAAATTCTAAAAACCACATTTTTGGCCTCAGTAACATAAATACAACGTATATAAATTGTTTTTTCGAAAAAAAAATCAATGTACAGACGCGACTTGGTTACGATTTTATTATATGTATAGATTCTGTGGTTGTCCCCAAAAAGAACACGTGCATAAAAAATTAAAAAATGTATAGTATTCTTAAGTTTAAAATTTAATTTTATGTGTAAAAAATGTATATTATTTCTGTAAATAAATATTAACAAATATTTATAATTATAATAATGCGGATGTATGAGTTGCCTAAAAATAAAATGACCATTAGTATTCCTTATACTATGCATATCTAAAAAACTGACGAATAAGGAAACTGACGAGTTCGGGAAAATTACCAATTAGAGAAACGGACGGGTGGCGACCTAATTCATTATTATAACGTGCATAAAAAATTAAAAAATGTAATCATTACTCATTGGGTAAAACATTGCTGCGCCATAACTTATTTGACTGGCATGACTAGGTATTTAAAATAATTAAACATCGAATATGTATAATCAATTTATTTCAAAATTTACATATAAATACCGTACATTCATGGTTCAAGTTTAATTTAACTTATACAATAATTTGAAAGGAACGTCATGCAATATTATATGTATATACTAAAATCTAATGTACACATATTGGTGTTACAGTTTTACCGTCAACCTCCATTAATATACATTGTAATATAATAATTACATGGAACAAATACAAAACTTGCTTGATAAATAGTATGAGCTTAATCGTCAAGCATTAATTTTACCAATAAATAACACTTAAGTACAACATAAAACTAATTTCAAAGTTTCTTTTTGGAATGGTCAGCAAATAAAACACTGTCTAGAAAAGCGAGTGTTGAAACAATTTCATGATGCTTAGACGCATTGTTTTAAGATGGTAAGAAACAAATCTGTGGGCGTACTAAATGCCTGTTCAATAAATAACTTAAGAAACACTGCACTGTTAAAAGTAAAATAATATATGCGCAATTGAACAGGCGGTTATAATATTAGTACATCGCCGTAACTAGTTCCAATTAAGACCATATGATGTCACTACCCGCGCTAGAGCACAAGGCCTGTTCCACCTATAATAATTTCATTACTACCACATAAAAGGGATGTCCTATCAGAATAAAATGAGAAAGACAGTTGTATTTACTCTCTTACTTCTTTTGTTGGTGCTGAAACAGGCCATTGTTAATTATAGTAGCGACAATAAGCATTACTTAGTAAAAAAAACATTAAATGGGATAGTTATACGATTTTTACAACTATTAAACTTGAGAGAACATTGCGAGTATTTACATTTATAATGAGCAGTGCATACGATTTACAATTTGGAATGTTTTTAAAATATAAAAGCAAGCATTTTGTTTATTAAGTATACTCGTATTTACGGTTCTAATCTCAAAACTGTTTCTTAATAGGGAATATGCATAAAATTAATTAATTATGTTTTACTTATTCTGTAATTGCTAAGACTAAGAACTTATTTTATAGTCGTTTTCAATGACCTCGCTCAGCGCAGCAAGCCGGGGCCCATGCCCCCCGCGGCAATTTAAGTTTTTGCCCCGCCTAAAAAAAATTAAGATATGGGGCTGCGTCGCCCCTTATGTTGTAATGAGGGCGCGCGGGTGTAATATTAGGTATAATCATTTATGTTTTTCACTTGTGCTAGAAGTCCCTTACACAGCTCATAGCGGTGATATTACACATCTGAACATATTTAACGAAGAATTGTCTTAAACAAGTTCGCATGAATTATAACCAAAAGTAATACCTACATTACAAAAAAATGCATATTCCCCATTGAAAGATTCATTAGATATAGATAAGTATTACCTTTTAATTAAAAGAAAAGTTTTGACCCACGAGCCGTTAGCGTTGGTTAAAAACTTTTATTCTTCCGTGATAATATAATAAAAATAACCTTTCTTAATAGGATAATGAGCAGCTGGCAATACCTACGAAAAAAGATGTTGCCAGGTAATCCTAAACTGACTTCTTGATACGTGATACGTGGCGCTTATTATTTCTTTATGTGGGTATTTTGTTGAGATTTGCTAATTTTTAAAGTAATAAAGAACAATGTAACTGAATGTTTAACAAATGCATGGAATTAAAACCACCACAAGATGGCTGTTTCCAAGAATCAGCTAACACATGTATCAACGAATGTAATTCGTTAACCTTGAATGTGGGTGGAAACTCCGTATATCGAGAAAAAGACAGGTGACAATGTAAGCGAAGCAGCGTTACTTAGCCCGAAGTCACGCAGGTAAAAAAATCTTTTGATGACACGACACCAAGCATCAGTTGCAATAGTATTCTATGCCGACATTTGTTCAAGATGTTTGCCGACTACTGAGCTGATGTTTGACTACTAGCAGCAGCTTCTGCCCGAGAGGTTTTGCTCGAAGAAATGCACTCTACGCTCGCACAGTCAATTTATCCGTACGTAACGCCACTCCCCTTCTGTGTTTTGTCACCCTTAATTAACACTTCTTTAAGTCCCTAATAGCGTTCTGAATGCTGTTAGTCAAGTAGCTAATAATCAGTTAGTAATTAGTTGGTTTCTATCACAGGAAGACAGCAAAGGACGCGGACACGTAAATCGAGCGTATAGCATATAGTCCGTAGAGGTAGCGTTATATATTAATATCTATGGATATTTAGTGAAGTGCGTGTTCAAAGTCGTGGGCGCATCGGCTAGATCATGTCGGCGCGCGGCGCGGGGTCGGGCCACGCGTACACGGGCGGGGACGCGGCCGAGTACCGCACGTCGTACATCTGCGCGCGGATGAATTCTTCTGTGTCTTTGGGCCGCGGGTACACTGATGCTTTGTCTGCAAGAACCAAACAAAGTTATAAGTTTTATAATAATAAATATATATATGTTAGTTTGTAAGGTACTTATCTATGGGATTAGGTATGTACTTGTATTTTGCGTACTATATCCTGAAATAAATGATTATTAAAATGTATGAAATACTAATGCGTATATTTCCTATGTATACAAATAATAATCCTAATATACAAAGAGCAGGTGGAGGCAGTGGATTCCCTCCTTTGAAATTCCTTACAAAGGCTGGGTATGCTCATCAATCATTTAATTACTATTGCTGTGAAAGTACTTAATTAATCTGTACTCATACGCAGGAACTCAACTATATGGTTTGGCTGTGATTCAGATCCATAATTCTGTATGGAGAAGGTTCTTCTCTACCTTTATAAGTAGGTAGGAATTTATTCTACTATAATAGGTATCTAGTCTCGTGTCGTAGTAGGAGTCGTTAAAATAATGAAGAGAAGAGATACTCACTGCACTTGTATGCATGGTCAACGATTTTCTTAGCGATCTTGACGGAGCAGTTCTGTATGTTGGCGAGCGGCGGGTACAGCGAGCCCACCGCCAGGTCCGCGTCAGTCACGATGTCGGACAGCGCCTATATAAACAAAACTCTTTAGTAACTCTTCTAATGGCACAGCACCGCGCGCAGCGTCTTGGTAGTTTTTCTATTGTGTCTAGTTTGCCGGTAGTTACTCGATCAAAAACTTATAGGACTTTTAGAAGTAGGTAGGTTCATAAAGATGTTTTACCATAATAATTATCGGGCTCGGCTGGACCGATTCTGACGAGTCGTTCGCTGGCGGAGACCTAGCTGATGTAGGGTACTAGGACCTATTTTTATATCGGAAAAAGTATTAAAACCTATGAAATTGTAAGCATAATTCGCTGGAACATCTAGAGATAAATAAAGATAAGTACCTCAGCAGCCAGCAACATGAAATCTTCAGTAATATCGATGAGACCAGCGCAAATGATACCGAGCGCAAGTCCGGGGAAGATGTAAGAGTTGTTGCCCTGTCCTGGCTGCAGCACACGTCCATCCTTTGTGCGGTACTCTGGGAAAGGCGAACCTGATGCGAATACCGCACGGTCCTGGAATGCAAAGGAATAAATATAGAATAATGCCATGTGGCGTACATTTGGAGATGCCTTTGTCCAGCAGTGAACTGTGATAAGCCTGATAATTGTAAAATAAAGATGTAGGTAAAACACTATTCTTTTAAAGTGAACCCTGAATTATAGCATTTATGTCCCGAGACAAATTTATAAAGTTATTTTTTACACTAAAATATGTAGATAACATATATCTGGAAGAGCATCGTCATAAAAAATAAAACAGGTTAATTTAAATAAAACTTTTGGAGAAATTCGTAAATGGTGATAATTATACCAAATCAAATTAGTCTCCACGTAACGGTTCTCGGCGAAATACTTCAGCTTCAAAATAAACCAGTGTTTACTAACGTCAGTGTTGGTGTAAGCATCGATGGCCGTACACTCCGCCTTGCTGGTAGGGTTGGAGAGTGCGAAGATGACGGGGCGATCGTTGATCTCGCCCATCTTCCTCAGGATCGCGGGCGTGAATGCGCCGCCGATAGCCGCCGCGCCTGTAGGTACAAACACGTCACAAAATATATGATACCAGCTCTAATAATATTAGTATTGGCCTATTCATCTATCACAGATTTTACTGTTAACTTGAAATCTATAGAGACATAAAAGAATTATTGATAAAAAAAATAATAGTTAAGTATCTAGCAATTGTTGTAGATCAGATATGTGTAACAATATATACGAGAAGGTACATATTTTTTGCATCTGGATAAAATGTTGTATTTTGATATTTGTTTTGCTTTTTAGTTTATCTATAGGAAGGTATCTCTATCCTAAAAATATGAATGTTTAAAAAAAAATGGCCGCAGGTACAAAAAACTCACCAATAAGAACCGTTGGTTTTGCAATATTTATGACTTCCTCCAAGGTTTTGACCGGTGCATGGGTATGAGCGAACCTCTCCTTGTGCTCGTTAAGCCCACCCTCAGGCCTGTTCTTAACGATGAGTCCCTTGGAGTCCACCATCCAGATGTGATACCGCGCCGTCTCCTCATCAGTGCCCTCAGCCTTCATCGCCATCACACAAAGTTCCGCAATACCTAGCGCCGCCTACATAAGAAAATGGTATCAAGTTAAAATGCTTATGCTTAGGTGAGTGTGGCGAGATAACGAAGGTAAGAGAGAGAACAACGAAACCATAACAAGGCTATCCTAATACTTGTTCATAATACTCTTAAGGTTTAATTTCGAACAGCAAATGTCATGTTATCTTCGTTCTACGCTGCGCGGGAAATCATAAATTCACATAAGTTCAAAAATATATGCAATTAAATTTGTGAAAATCATCAGGTACAGGTCTCCAGCACTCATTTAGGGATGCGGTTTGAAGTCAACGTATTCCTATCTCAGGGGTACTCCCATCGTAAAGCCTTGGTGTAAAAAAATGGGTTGGCAACACGCAAGTGATATCTCTAGTATTGCAAACGTCCAAAGGCTACGGTAATTGCTTAACATCAGGCGGGCCGTATACTTGTTTGCCACCCAAGTAGTATAAAAAAAGGTAATCAAATCTTTAGTGCGTACAATTAGTTTATTGACAAAACATTGCTCTTGCGGACTTGGTGATCATGGGGCAGGATAATATGATGTTTGGAAGTATAGGTAAGTATTCCTCCGATTTCAGTAGCTATTAACTGTTTATCTCAACAAATAGTGTCAGATCGTTACCTCGCCGGCTCCCTGGAACACAATGACATTTTCAGATAGTTTCTTCTTAGTGATCCTGAGACTGGCCAGCAGTCCAGCCACAGCTACAGCGGCAGTACCTTGGATGTCATCGTTGAACGTGCAGTACCTTGTGACAAAAATACATTTAATTATCTGTTAAGGAGGTCACAGTGCTATTCATAATATAAGGTAAAGAGATATTGACTGATACAGGTGGCAGACGCATACATTACAGACCGCCTAAAGGACAGGTAAGCAGTTACAGTAATCGAATCTGGATCTTACGATATCTGGGGCATCACTGGCATATATAATAATAATAGCAACCCATATATGTCCCACTGCTGGGCACGGGTCTCCTCTCCTCTATCAAGAGAGAGAGAGGGTTTAGGCCTTAATTCACACACGCTGGCCTAATGCGGGTTGGTGAATCAGACATGTCTTTAGAATTTCTTCTAAGACATGTGGGTTTCCTCACGATGTTTTCCTTCACCGTTAGCAGATGGCGAATCATTTGATTAGTACATATAAATCCCACAAAGTGAAATTCACATTGGTACTGCCCGGGATCGAACTCGCACCTCTTGCGTGCAAGTCGGTTACTTTCCCACTCGGCCACCACCGCTTTACAACTGGCATATAACCTTATGCTAAATGAGCACTGAAGATTTGTACTTACGAACAGGAACACCTACTGTGCCTGTAAACTACTTTCGATTAGGAAAGTATATATTTTACCAGGACAAGATCTTATTCATAGCGAGCAAGCCTGACTGGGGAAGGACCTCCACCTTACAGAAGACCACACCCAAATAACTACACAAAGGTGTAGTTGTGTTCCTGTGTGTGAGTATAGGTCTCCAGTGCTCATTTAGGGATGCGTTTAGTAAAAAAACGTTTTCCTATCTCAGAGATAAAAATGGGTCGGCAACACGCAAGTAATACCCTGGCAGACGTCCATAGGTTACGGTAACTACTTAACATCAGGCGGGCCGTATGCGTGTATGCAATCGAAGTAATACTTGAAGCTACGGTGTTTGTTATTAATGCTCAATTGCTCACCTGCCGCGGTACTTGGCGAGCAGTCTAAACGCGTTAGCGTTGGCGAAATCCTCGAACTGTATCAGGCAGTTCTGTCCGAAGCGCCGCACCACGGCCTGCATGAACTCATCGATGAATTCGTCGTACTCGATGCCTCGGACGCGGTTCTGACGAAGACCGATGTACAGGGGGTCCTCCAACATCACTTTGGTGTTTGTGCCCACGTCTGGTTATGGAAATATGTTGATTGGTTAATAAGATACTGGTACCACGAACTTGGAAGACACAGCAAGGACAGCAGGTCACCAATAAGGTGGCGCGACGCCCTACTCAAGGTTGCAGGCAGCCGATGTATCTACTGGGTGTAGACATTCTCGGAGGAGGCTCATGTCCATCAATAGACATGTGTCTAGAGCTTATTTTGTATCATTGATCTGATATTATAATCAAAAGTGGTTATTAGAATATATAAGTAATTGTGCAAAAAAACTTCAACGAAGATGAGTCAGTATTAACTTCGTCATTCAATTCATTGTCACTACTAGTACTTAAATATTATGTTGTTTCTTGTTATTCACCTATTGTTATATTGTGGTGTGTAATAAAGAATATTCTACGAGTATATTTAACCAACAACTTTGTCGATAATGTACCTAATGTAAACACATTAACTTACACTTAAATCTAAGTTCTAATTTTATATAACGTTCGTACCCACATTAAAGCGTTTTCCGTCAAGTTGTGCAAATACTAGGTAACATTCTTTACAATGGAATTTAAGAGAAGCTTTCTTCATTGAGGTAACTAAACCCAATCTGACTAATCCCTTGATCACATTCATGTTACTAATATTTACTGGACGTGTAATTCTTCAGCTCAACCTGTAGTATAATAAAACCTCTAAGTACCCAATGTGATGGGGAGACATTGATGTGGCTTAATGCCAGCGAGCGCGGTGTACAGCGCCAGCTTGCCGACAGGAATACCCATTCCGCACGCGCCGAGGTCACCCAATCCCAGGATACGCTCGCCATCTGTCACCACGATAGCGCGCACGTCTGTTTCAGGCCTAAAAAAAAAGTATAAGTCTAATAAACTAGCGTAAACAATTTATCAGTTTTATACCGTGACGCATACCTACAAGGAGTTTTATAAACGTCGCGTCGTGTATCTCTATGATGGAAGAGTAAATGTCCACGGGAAAAACCTAAGTAATTTAGTGTTAGTACCTACATGAATAAATTATAGAAAATTACAGATTTGTGATTAGCAGTTCACGCAAATATACTTAGTTTATTTTCTATTTTATTATAAACTAGCTACCGCCAGCGGCGTTGCCCGCGTGTACACTCCCATAGGAAACCTTTCATTTTTCAGACTGAAAACAATCTTGGAAGCGGATTGTACCTACATACATATATCGTGTTAAATTTTGAGCTCATTCGGTGCAGAACTTTTTGAGTTTCTGAAAAAGTTATACATTAGGGAGATCGAGCTTTTCAAAAAAGAAGAATACAAATAGTACTCACCAGTTCTTAAGCACATCGTAGATGTGTCCCTTGTCGTTAATTGTGATGAACAGTCCCCTAGGGCGACGGTACACCAGCCCGTATTTCTGGCAGGCCAGCCCCACTGTTGGAGTGTACACGATGGGCATCATCTCGGCGACATTCTCGCCGACCAGACGGTAGAACAAATGTTCATTGCGATCCTGAACAATTAAGTATATTTTATTATTAAGATTGTTCTCAAATCCGTTCCGTAATTCGAATTTCTCGTCTCACTGACACCGCGTCGAGTGTTGAGTGTTGTCTCGTGTGGAATAAATCCCATTTATTCCACACGAGACAAAACAATGAATTATTGTTGATTAAATAAGTTGTGGAAATCCTTGGGGGAGGCCTATGTCCAGCAGTGGACGTCTTATGGCAGAAATGATGATGATGATGATGAAATAAAGTGCTACAACTAATAACTTTAGAATATGTACTTTTTCACATTAAACTGGCCTCTATAACGATATTCCTAATATACCTATATAATTTTCATATAATATTTTCTTAGAATAGTACGTAATTATAGGGCAGAAGGTAGGTCGAGACTCGTGGATGGTAGGTACCTACCTATGTTTAACATTGAGTCGGCGTGTAATCGAAAGTTGTTATAATGTTATTCATGTGTTCGGTTGTAGGTAGGTACCTATATTCATTAATTATTTGAGTGAGACAAATAAACGTGAATAAAAATGTCGCATTCTATTCACGTTTATCAATCCAATTACCAATCATCGAAGTCTGGAGGTCACCAAGGGGGATTTATTATATTTGTAAGTTACATTTTACAAATAAAAGAATAATCCTTAGAATTTACCTACTTATTGAAATTAGTAAGGGTACGAATTCTAAGGATTATTCTTTCTACTTAGGAATTATTTAAAAAAAACTACCCTATTTAGCTCTAGGGAAACATTATTTTAAAAACGAAATAGATAGAAAGAGGTTCTAAAAATTAACAAAGCTATTATTTACTTAGAAAATATTTTGGAAAATTTAACATGAAAATAATATGTAAGTATCTAGTTAATTCAATGAAAGAAAATAGGGGGACCTTAAGTTTTAGAAGAAAAGTTAACAAAGGTAACGCACAAATAAGCAAGCTGAAAGATCATGCTGGAAACTATATTACCGACCGTGAAAGAATCTTTAAATTATTAAAGAAATTTTACTTAGAACTCTACGACCACAAAGTACCTACCTAGCTGAACTGGAATCATCTGTTGCCGCCGATCCATGTGCCTACTTGAAGCGAGACATAATGTCCGTAGGAAAATTATGTCCACACGGATTGACTTGCTAAATTTCATTTGGATCGATCGTAATGGTAATTGTGTGGACGAAAGCCGTAGGTTTTACTCGACAAGTTTGGCTCGATCGAGCAAAACCGTATATACGAGAGTATGGAGCTTTATCTTCGAATGCCAAACGTACCCAGTGTAAACCTACTCACGCTATGTGAAAATACTATAATTAGATACTTACATCAGGAATAAATTCAAAACAATGTTGGCAATGCAATGACAATAAATATGTGGCAATTTCGTCTTTTCTTTGTTGTAATTTTTTCATTTTTACAACAGCTATTCTATAAATATTTCATCATAAATATACTCTAAATTCTTACTTGATAATATCAGCTCTTTATGAAGATATAATGTAAGTGGAGCAACGTATTGTACCAAAAAGCAAATGTTAAAACAATAACAATAAAGCATTGAAGTAATTTCGCGTTTATTCCCCTTGCCTAACCTTTTAAGTGAGTTCAGTCTTCATAATTTAAAAGGCGGAATAAACCAATTGTTATTATACTGTTACAGCTCTCTTTTTGGGTACATTTAATGCTTAAAATGTGATGTTGAAATAAAATATTCTAAGGCAGTAAATTTTATGTTTAATATTTGAAAAGTAGACAAGCAAATTTTGTTTTCAGATTCCATAATGGAGAGATTTGCTTAGGCTATCGCCTCCGCTAAGGACTCCCTGAATTCCAATGTTAAAGAAAACTAAAAAGCGATCAAGATAACATAACAGTCATAAATGTTACTTACAAGTAGTCCCATAAGGTAGATGTATTTGTTGAGCGGGTCCTCGTATCTGTCGATGGAGAGCTTGCACATCTGAACCTGCTCCTCCTGGCTCTTGACTCTGGCCGGTAGCAGGCCATGGATGCCTAACTGTTGCCGTTCTTCAATTGTGAATGCCAAACCCTGCGTGACAAAGACAAATAATAGGTTAATTTTGTAACGGAAGATATGACTGTCTACGGGTATGCAACCTCATAGTTGCTGCAGTGTACCTGCACCAAAACTAGGTTTTAAGTTTAGTATTTTTGCTGTCCTTGTTTTGAATGTGGCTGTTGAATAATACCTACATTCTTTTAAACGTTAAACATTAGTATAACGTAGTAACTATTTAGTAATCTGTGGTATAACTTGTTTATTTATATTATTATATCGGTTTAAAATTACTTGCATGTCCAAGGAACGCTTAAAGAACTGGCAGTTCTGCAACCATACCTACAAGTTAATTAAAAAATAGTAACTTAAAACTTATTATTTTATCATTAAGTATATAAATAAGAACAGAATCTTAATGTATTGCATTAATATTAGTAATTTAAGGAGAGTAAGGGTTATTGTGATTATCTAATAGTGAGGACCGTAAGAAAGAATAACCCGTAGTCAGTGAATGGTCGTCATAAAACCCATTCATCTATTTCTCCATTTCTCATGTTACATAATGCACATTTGCGTCCAGTGATTACTAAACACATTGCTGTTTACATACAGCTCTGACGAACGCAGATAGCGAACACTCGCTCATAAAAGCACTACAGAAAAATCGATGTCATGATAACATTACGAACATGTGCGACATACAACGCTAACATTGCAAATATGTTGCAAATTATCATTTATTTGTGTTATCAGAGAACATGGATACTGAACAGAAAACAATCACTAGAATGAAAGTCCAGAATGATTACTTCGTCTGATGTTATGTCGAAGCGATGAGCGATCTTTTAACAAAAATTCTTCATGCATATGAAATTTTTTTGTTAAAATATCGTTTATTTACTTAAAGTTTATTAAATGGGAAATCAAGTCTGGTGGGAAATTAGGCGCGAGCTGGAAAACAGGCGCGAGTCTATCCGTCTAAAAAGTTATCATTGCTCTCAATCAAGAATTGATTTCCAATTTCAAATAGATCTAAGTAAGAAGGTGGTAGGTATACCTATTAGTTTAGTCTGAAACTGAAAGTTCTGAAATGAAGGAACGAATATTATCTGATTAAGAAAATCAGAGTCACTAACAATTAACTCACGACCACAAAAGTCTTCCTATATGTAGGTTTAGGTAGGTATGTATATCTTCTTGTAAATGTAGGTCTAAATTACATTACCAAGCGGCTTTGCAAGCGGTACAAATTCCTGCGGCTAAATGTGTCTCAGTTCGACGAACTTCGCAATATTGACAATATTACATTAATTGATTGTGTGATTGACTGTTTCCTTTCCAAGTCAAAGCTGTGTTGCAATTGCAACGACCGCACTATTACGCCTGCATTCCTCATAAAATACATTCAAACATCCTTCTAATATTATAAATGTGAAAGTTTGGGTGGATGGATGTATGTATTGATGTTTGTTACTCTTTCAAGTAAAATCAACTGAACGAATCTGGATAAAATTTGGCATAGAGATAGATTATATTCTGGAATAGCGTATAGGCTATCGCGATAACAGCTAGTCTCATAATAAACAAGAGGTATGTGGCTAATTGGTTTTAATAATGAACTATGTATCAATATATTATGTAGGTATGTGTACTGCGGACTACTGCGTGCGTTTGTCAACCAATAACAACCGGTCCGGAAATGATCTTGCACACGTATAATCAGCTGTGTTGTGACGTAATCAAGGGGACCGTATACTTTAATAAGTAGGTAGTAAAGAAACTAGAACGAAAATGTCAAGTTTAATAGCTACAGCTCAGCGCAGATTTGATGTCATATTAAAAATTAAATGTTCTTTTATTACAATAATTATATTATTGCGATGTGACTACCCTACGCGTTTCAAGAGGGGCTTGCGGGGTCAGTCAGACGCTCTATATATAGTTATTTGTCAGCTTTTGCGCAACTACCGAAGATTCGCTACTATATATTCTTTATACTGTGGTGACCGCTTCTTAACGACCTTCAGCTGTTCATCATTACTGCTATCGACTAATGATCAACAACTTTAGCTACATCAACATAAGAGCTATTTTAGCTTGCGTTATTAAGTTTGTACCATTATTATTAGCGTGTATAGTTTAATGTTTTTGTACCTACTACTTGGGTGGCAAACAAGCCCGCGTGATGTAAAGCAGCTACCGTAGCATATGGACGCTTGCAATACCAGAGGCATCACTTGTTGTTGCGTGTAACCAACCCATTTTTTTACACCAAGGCTTTAAAATGGAGTATCCCTGGAATAGGAAAACGTTTCTTTCAAAACGCATCCCTAAATGAGCGCTGGAGACAGCGGCGGTGTAATTGTGTTCCTGTGTGTGAGTACCTACAGGTCGTCAGATCCCATTTAGGGATGCGTTTTGAAAACACCCTTTCCCTATCCCAGGGATACTCAATCTTAAAGCCCTGTTGTAAAAAAAATGGGTCGACAACACGCAAGTAATAACTATTTAGTAATCTGTGGTAATATATTTTATTGTCCGTGTGGTGACGGTATAAGAATACAAATGTCACCACCCCGTTCTATCCCGAGGGTGTCGTAAGAGTCGACTAAAGAAGTCAGGCAGACCATATCCACTGCAAGAGAGGAAAAACTCGAAACAAAACCCTATACTTACCCGTCTGGCCAGCGTGGTATAGTAGGCTAATATCCCTCCGTATATATGGAGGAGACCCGTGCCCAGCAGTGGGACGCGTATGGGTTGAGATAGTAAATCTGTGGTAATACTATCGGTATTGCAAGCGTCTATAGGCTCTAACATCAGGCGGGCCGTAAGCTTGTTTGCCACTCCGGTAGTATAAAAAAAGGAACACCTGGCATCAGCATTGCTATGAATACTGGAGAAAATTAATATCGCCGTCTTATCCGCCTCGGTGAAAACTTTCAGAGGGAACTTGATAATTTATTGGGGAACTTCCAAGCTGGTGTGACAATTGAAATACATTTAGGATCTGTTTACATTTATAGGACGTCTTTTTATTCATTGAACTAATGAATTTTAATTCTATCGACAGCAGCATTTTCATTCCGGTTTGTGAACTTCAAGTTTCTTATCGAATAAATGTTTTTTACAAATTTATATTAAAATAAATAACACATTTATTTATAATAAATGTGAATTGTATTGTTACGATTCTGAACTATTTCTGTTTTATTGCAGCTAGCGTATATTTTTTAGAATGCTACGTTTAAGATTGACGCACCTACTTGTACTATATACATAAGGAAATATATAAATAAAAAAATATGCTTTTATTTGCTCGTTCTCGGAAAAAAATGCAAGGTCTTATTTCATGACTTTTTAATTTTTTTAAAAGACAACGCCCGTCCTAGGGGAGCCCGTCGCGGGGAGCTTTACAAACATTAAATTAACGGACACAAAGAAGCCAGGCTCGGGACAACCATTTATGGATCACACATTTTTGTCTTGGTTTTTGGGGATCAAACCCACAACACGCCGCGCAATGGTAAATGGCGAGGTAACTATTTAAGCGACTGAACCAACCATGTAGTCCGTTAGCAGGTGGTAAATCATTAGATTAGTAGATACGTATAAATGGCATAAAGTGAAATTTACATTGGCACCGCCACCTGAGATCGCATCCAACTGTACCTACCTATATAACATAAAATATTCAAACCAATTGCTACTTCATCATCATCATCATCATCATCATCTCAGCCAAAAGACGTCCACTGCTGGACATAGGCCTCCCCCAAGGTTTTCCACAACTCTCGATCCTGAGCCGACCTCGCCCATCGGTTGCCCGCAACCTTTACCAGGTCGTCGGTCCACCTTGTTGGAGGCCTGCCCACGCTTCGTCTTCCAGTTCGTGGTCGCTCAAAGTCACCCAACGAGCAATGGAGAGAGCTATGCTTGGAGTTTCCCTGCGAGATCGAATCAGAAATGAGGAGATCCGTAGGAGAACCAAAGTAACCGACATAGCTCGAAGAATTGCCTCCATTAAGTGGCAATGGGCCGGGCACATAGCTCGCAGAACTGATGGCCGTTAGGGGCAGAAAGGTTCTAGAGTGGCGACCACGAACTGGAATTGCTACTTAGCAATAAAAAAATACATCAACCCACTCGTGAATCGACAGCTGCGAGGCATTCAGGCAGCGTGAATATATTGCGCCGGGGTGTCAGCTGCCACCAATCTCTATCCATTTTCACACATTCAACACCATCACTTGAAAAACCTCACTTTCAATACATGAGTTTTAACACATTTTACACACTTTATAGGTAAGCACTAAAGGAAACTTTAGACCAAATGAAAAGTATCATAAAACGATACTTCATCGTACACACTCGTCGTTACATAAAGCTGTATTTATACTCCTTATATCAGAAGAAAAAGCCATTAAGCTTGCAGCATTTTACATTTATCTAAAATGAGGCACGCTTTTCAATTTTCAGCGACAGTAACTAGTACTGCATTCGACTTGAAAGTGGTTGGAACGATGCGAGCCAACATCGAACATTTATTATTTTATAAGATATTGCGGCGTTTTATAACGATCGATAGACTCACTTCGGCTATGACTTATCATTTCTTATTAGGAACAGGATTATTAAGGTCAGGGAAGGAGTAGTTCTTGTGTTTTAACACAACAATACGAAGTAACTATTTAGTAATCTGTGACATTTACTATACGAGTTGTCGAGCTTAGCGCATTTTGAAAGGCCAAATAATATATTGACTTAGGTACCTATTAAATTTCGACTAATTACTAATAATGACACGTTTAAAAGAGGTGATATATGGTTATTTTACGTTATTTAAAAAATAATCCGTTAGCAAAATATCCTCTAGATTACATGACTTTCAGCATTCGAAATGCTGAAAGTACCCTCCCTTAGTTTTATGATGACATTTGGGGTTTTACGCGATTTTTATATTTTGACCCGGCGAACTTCGTAATGCCATTTTTTTTCTTGAATATTTTCTAAATTCTTCTATACTAAACCGTGACCTGACAATAACAAACACAAAAAAAGGAATTATCTAATTTAGTGCAGTCAATCGGAAGTTATGCGCGTACATACATTTGGGGCGTTTCATTTTTATTTATATAGATTATGTTACAAAATATATCGATAAACATGTCATTAATATCAACGTTTATCCTCTAATAGATAATTTTCAAAATATCTGGTTATAACAAGGTATTTTTTGACAAAATCATTTTACATATGTAGCTAGATACGTAGATACCTACAAGGAAAGCTTTGGGGCCACAAACCGATGTTCAAATCCAATTACGCAAATCCAATAAAACCCGAAAATCTTGATTTCAAGTTTGCTTTCAACGAGGTAGTTTATTGGATTAGATACATGTAAAATAAATTCCAAACCAACTGTACCAGTTTACTCGTGTGTTGAACACTTTCGGATTACTGTCATGTACTTTCAATGGCAATCATTATTACTTAGTAAAGTAGATAGTAATAGATATTATCTGTGGTAATAGCAACCTATCTAATTTGTTTTACTGCTCGGCAGAGGTCCTCTATTAAGTTGAGAGGGATTAGGTCTTAATCGCAGGCCTAATGCGGGTTGGTAAATTAGAGATGTCTAAACAATTCTAGGACTGCTGTCACGTTTTTATCCTTCAAATTATTTCATTTGATTAGTACATATAAATACCGCGAAGCAAAAAATTACATTGGAACTGACTGGCATCGAAAGGCCGGTTACTTTCCCACACTGCTATCGTTACATTTAATATAGGTAATTATTATTGTGAGTACAAAGGCCCTTGTAGTCACGTTAGACTAGCAATATTACTATCGGAACTAGTCGTTAGTGCGTCGATAACATCACAACATGTTCCAATTACATGAGTAATAGTCGAATCGCCTTCAACTTGATACAGCCGACGGCGACGGCGACTAAACTTCTAGCTCCAGTGACATCGATCAGCTCCGTATATGGTCAGATTGATATTAGATTTATTACTGTTGAATGACAGCATTCGTTGAAGTAAGGTCTACGTGTTTACATGCAACATTGACACTAATTACACTAACCGTATGTTATAATAATCATATTAAAATATACTATTAGATAATTTAGCTTTATAAAGGCCAAGGCTACTTTGCGACTGTCTATCATAATATCACTGCTAAACCGTTGACCCAATTCTAATGAAATTCTGCCTGAACTGAAAGTCAAAAAAGTAAATGTATGGGATTTGACGTAAGTTTACGATATCAGGTCGTAAAGTAACGTCAAATCCCATACATTAACTTTTTTGACTTTTCGATTCGACTACCGTTTATGCCACTTGTCTAGAGGGGCTGTAGGCACGGATACAAAAGTTTAAATCCGACGTTTACCACACAAATTTTAATAGATCATTCCTAGGCTTTCTTCGAGAAAATAAGAGATGAGGCCAAAATTTAGTTATTTTTATACAGGTTTAGTTATGTTAAGAACAACCATAAACATGTCTTAGTTCTGTTATTTTGTTTTGCCTTACTATTGTAGGTCGTTTACTCATGTATGTCATACAAAAATACGAATTCATATGAACAGCTCTGTAGCAATCAGAACCACAAACAAACCGCGCAAATATAATAATTTTCAGAGATGTAATTATGCCAAATTGCCAACATGGCATAATTTATTTATCTGAAATAGGGTAGGTATTGAATAAAAATCAAACAGCAAAGTGCTAATGTGACATAGTAAAATTAATAATTTATACCCAGGAGTGGGTGGTACCTACTATTTTTGCCTAAAATATTTAGATTTTACAAAAATCTTAGGTAAAACTATTTTTACCTAAGATTTTTGACTTTGAGTGATTATCGACTAACACGAAGCAGAAGTAGCTTAATAGGTACTATTACCTATTAAGGTACTTCTGCTTCGTGTTAGTCGATAATCACTACGGGCGACCTTATGTCATTCAATGTCAAAGGTACCAACCAGTTGACAAAGAGAGAGGCGTAGTACGTAATGATTTACCTTAGTTTACTTCGAAAACCAAACTAAATCCAACAGGGGGTTTTCCTGCGTGACACGTCAGCAATAAGGAAAAGTTTTTATTTTAAAAAAATCCTACCAACTTACGTAACAGTGAAAAACCGTGATTCGTTTCTGCAATTTTCATGTAACAGCAGTTTTCACGTGTACTTACGATTCTACAGTTTATAAAATACGAGAAAAGAAACCACAATTAAAAATCTTTAATAAAGATAATGAGATGCAACGCCTGAGTGACACCCCTGGTGTTGTAAACGTCCATAGGCTATGGTAACTGCTTACCATCAGGCGGGCCGTATGCTTGTTAGCCACCTTGGTAGTTTAAAAAAAAATAGACTCCTTCTACGTCTATACTACTTTGGCTTTTTAGAATAACATTACAATAAATCTGATCACGTTGCTACAGTGGCTGGAGCCAAGCAGCTAAATTATTATGTTTTATTAATTATTTAATAAAACATTTTTGTAACACACGTATTCGTTGTATGCATATAAAATACATTTCCATTTAATGTTGATTACCAAAAGCCTACATCTGATACGATAAACTTCGAATAGCTCCTAAAACCATCAACAACCAAGTCTCTCGTGAATAAATGCGTAATTTCCTTGATTAATCCCCCAAATAGGCCGTCGTTACGGCCCAGACCTCTTTGGAGTTTCTAATTTTTAAGTAATTTAAGTGCGAATGGTCGGTGTTCACCGCATTTTTCTTCGTCCCCGCAATTAAGACGATTAATTAAACTTCAGTCATAAAGCTTAGTTAGCTAGCTTTAAATTGTTTAGGTAATTTGATGAAATTGGAACGAAATAGGTACTTATGGTAAGCTCAAAAAGATATATTGTAAATTAAAAGTATTATTCAGCTAAAGTGGATTACCCTAATTCAATACTTCATGAAAGCTTCTATATAATAAATACATTTATACATTTGCTAACAATGAACAACGTTACTACATAACAGCAAATTTTATTTCAGAGAAATTGCGTCTAAAGTTAGACATCTCATGTTAGTTATTCCGCATCTAACAGAATTGTTAACGATAGCACATTTTTGCGATAATATTATACCACCGCAGAGACTGCTGCTCTATTGCTCAACAAATGTTTTCAAGTTCATATAATATATCTAATTATCTTGACTGACAGACTGATTTACCAGCGTAGTCTACTTGAAATTTTGCATCAAGACTCCTTAAATTACTAAAGTGAACACTAAGAACAGATTTTTGGAATTTCAATCCGTAAACGGTAAAAAAAATGTTTTGCGACGTCGCAGTGGGCCTAATTAAAGTCATAAGCACTAATTTGATATATCACTTAGGTATCTATACTAATATCATAAAACTGAAGAGTTTGTTTGATTGGTTAAACGTGCTAATCTCAGAAAGTACTGGTTCGATTAGAAAAAATCTAATTTTGTTGAATAGTGCATTTATCTAGGAAGGCTATAGGCTATATAACATCATGCTATGATCAAAAGGAGCGGAGCAGTAGTGAGATATGTTGCAAAATCGGGGAAATGTACGTTCCAAATTGCCACGCGGACGAAGTCGCGGGCGACCGCTAATGTCTTATAAAGACGGTATCAAAGTCCGTCATATTACAAAACATCACTTATATCCTGGTTATAAAGTTAAACGAATATCTACTAAATACACTTTTTATTCAGATTCAATCAGCACGCAACCTACTAATTTAACATTGACCTAACAGAACAGGCACAAATTATACTCTTTTTGTCTGTAACAAGTCATGGTCATTTTTTGTAACACTCAAATGTTCTTACTTCATCTATAATTATGTAATTCTTGCTAGTCATCCATATTATTTATGTTATATCATAATATACTTATTTCAAATTTATAAAGTTTGAACTACCTTGTCATTGAATAAAAGAGTTTGTAAGTTTGTGACGTTAGCTCTTGATCTACTGAACCGATTTTGAAAACTCTTTTACCAACAGAAAGCCACGTTACTTGTGAGTGTCATAGGCGTTTATATTATATTTTATTACCAAAATCATTGCCGGAGCGCGGCTAGTGTTAAATAGAGAAAAAAAGCACATCGAAATAAATATAGGTATATATACACTTTAAAGAGACGTAGCGTCCTCCACTCGCTTTCAAACTACATAAAAAAATCTTACACTGTGCGAGCAAGTAAGGATTTTAGTACACTATGCAAAGATTTCCCCTTTGACCCATTTATCAAAGACGACGAGTAACTTGGCAGAAGGCAGCTAAACCTTCAGTAAGTTTTTCTCTCCAACTAGATAGTTGTGAAATATTGACTTTTGTAATGTGTGTGCTGAAGTAAGACAATTTATTTGTTTCAAATTTAATTTCTACTGCTTTTATTTTTCCCTCTCTTGCAAACTAACTGGTTTGTTACCTTAGTACCTATAGCCGTTTATATTTTCACAGACTTTCGAAGAGGTTCTATGTTCTTCTATTTGAAATCCAACCGTCTACCCGCATGCCATGTCTACACCATGCTATAGCTATATGTCAATCATCTAGCTAATTAAATCCGCTAATAAATCCCTCATTATACTTTACAAGTGTAGGTACCACAGAAATAGATCAGGAAGGTACCTATTCTTCTACCTTCAATCCCACATTTTTTCTTTGTTAATGACAGGATCACAAATACAATCTTAAAATTATTTTCCATGACAGATTTACCGGTTGTGTGTGTTTTTTGTAATAATGTATTATATATATCTTAAATGGAGATGTTGTTGCCAATACTTGCCAAGTATTGCGTCACTGGGATTTCTGTTTGCATAATAGATTGGCTTTACCAAGAGGTAATATACACCGCATGTGGTAAATCACGGAAGTAGGTATATGATTTTGTCTTTATAAATATAAATAAAGAATCTCGCTCGTAGACTATGTTATAGTATTGTATTTTATATAATGTAGAAGTTCTAGATATCTAGATGTATCTGGGATATAGGTAGGTATTATAGTCCTCATGTCCATTCTAGGAACAATGCCATTTAACACTGCAGTCATTCAATCTTCACTACTCAAGTAGGTTTAAAACCTCTTTCTAGAACAAAAATATTGGTTACGTTATTGTCTGAAGTCGTATAAAACCTCATTTTACTGAAAATATCGAGATACCTTTAAACATTTTAAAAGAATAAACTTTAATATTTCGATGCTGTTTTGTTTATTCTAATTGATTTGTATTTATAAATCAGTAACTTTGATATATACTGAAGTTTCTGTGATAAAATTACGGCCATCAGGGCTTATTAGCTTTCAATCGATCGAAGCTATTACACACCTATAGTTCGGAGTCTAGAATTGTGACTGATATATAACAATAGGTTTGCCACGTACTCTACACCAATCCTAAGCCATCTATCCTCTTTGAAAACGACTGAAGCATGCAAAATCAAAAGCATATAAATGGATAAAGATCTTGGCTACATTTTACCAATGTATAGGTACTGTATACTGTGTGAAAAAATCTACCGGACAAGAGATAGGTAAGTACTATTAAATTAAATACATTGCGTATTAAAATCCTTCAAGCACCAGCATAGGTGATCTATTTCTGTGGTAGTCACTGTTGAAATATAACTAGCAAAGTGCCAAACTCGATAGGTACCTATATAAATACATACAGCAAAGCTAAATACCTGCTAAAGTATGTATTACTCTAAAATATGTTGAATTATAGAGTTGCTGCCTTTGTGAATACATTCGCCTGTTTATAATGAGAACTGATAGGAACTATGATGTTAATATTATAGTGATATTTTAGTAGTGATGAGCATATCTACATAGGCACAGATTAACGGCTTGAATAAATTAAAGATAGTGTTACTCGAAAATTTGTACATTATTCACACTGAAATAATAAATATTTAAATTATTAATAGGCCATTTCTTGGTATAGCCAGCCATACTTAACATCTACCTATGTAAAAAGTGTAAAAAGACATACGTATTTTTTCCCAAAATTTAAAACAAAATTGTTATTTTGAGATCATACGATTTAATATTTAATCTAAACAATAGTAGGTATAACATTATCATTTTTAACGTGTGTCAATTAAGGCCTAAATACAGAAAGATATTCTTCCTTACACTATGCCTTAACCGTCTCTCTCTCTCTCTTACTAGAGGAGAGGCGACCCGTGCCCAGCAGTATATTATAAAGAGGAAAGATTTGATTTTTAACGTTTGGGAAACAAAAATGTGAACGTCACGATTTTTACGCCGCTCTTAATTTGAAATTCGTAAAAGGTCAGCTTTCTGTTGATTAGACCATTCATTTAATTCGTTATTGTTCAAAATTCAAATTCAAATCGCAATGACGTCATTGTATAACCCTTGGTTAATGATTCAAAAGTTTATTTATTTATTTATTTACACACAAAAAACTATCATTACAGGTATTTTTCCTAATGCGATAGCCCATGTACATAAATTATAAAAATAAAAACAATGGTAAATTAAATTTTTACTTACTGTTAATACTTTTCATTTAAATTAAAAGCAACAAAAAATTTAACAATACAAATTGCGCAATAAGCGGCCCGTGTGAATTGGTGATGTAGTAAGTATATCAAGAATCTAGCATAATATATTAGTACTCCGTAGACTCTGCATCCCCCTCTGGGAAGCAGGCACACGCATAATTCATATTCAGGTTTATGTAGTATGTAGTTTATCTAGGTCTTTACTTTTGTAATGGACAAAGCAAGGATAAAACAATATATTATTATGTAACGTATCTAGGCGTGCCCACTAACCTAGCTTCGTAGGACACCTAGACACACTTGACACAAGGTTGTTCACTACAGTAACCTACATTCACACAATGTGTCGGGGTAAGCCTATCGACTTCCGTTATGCAATTGTCTAAGGTTAACGCCTTGCTAAAACCTTCCTGCTTCTGACAATAGGACTGAGTACAATAGAAAACCAATTCCTATTTTTGTTTTGCTGTTAGCTGCAAATATAAAACCGCTCTTAATTTTCTGCTCTAAAATACGCGTTACATTACCTACAATACTAGAGATAAAATAGACTCAAGTGTTTTGTCAATAGATTTAGTATTACTTCAGTGAAGGCTGAGGGTCTAATCAGTCTCGATAAATTTATCTATTGTGTAGTTGTTATTCTGACTTCAAAACGATACAACGATAAATGTACGAGTACAAACTTTATAAAAACGGAGCCAGCCAGGCGGCCCACTATGTCGCAATTTCATAGACGCTGTTTCTTTGTTTTGGCAGATTATTCATACCTAAAATATTACGTAGATTATTCATAACTAAATTGTTACGGTAATTTGTCTTGATTTACTTACCTAATATACCTAATAATATAATAGGTACCTAGTTCCATTTTTAAATATTAAACCAATACGTCAATCTATAGGTATCCACGTAGATACTTTTTTCAGAGCTCCAATACGTTATTCAAAGTAAACATTTATATTTTTTAGTGAACATTGCCAAAATACACACACCGGGTAAACTAAAGAACGTTCTTCTTTCAAAGGCAGGATAACAATAATATATACCGGTGTCAACCACTATCAAGAGAGCTTTCATAAATACCTACAGTAAATAAAGTTTCAGGCTAATTAACTATAAATATAATACCTTCCCCATATTATACTTTGTGTCTAATATATTTATATTTACATACTACTTTGCTACAAGCAAAATAATATCATAGAAAAGAGAATTATTAATTCTCGACACAAAATTATAGGTACCAATAACATAAACATGTCTGAAAATTGAAAAGCGCAACTCATTTCTGTCATTGTTATAACACCACGTAATTTTCAATCATTTACAAAAACACGCAACCGCACGAGGTTAACTGGCGACAAATTACAACCACAAGGATTAAAAACAACGACCGAAAGTCCCAAGACAAGATAAAACTGTATTGTCCGACACAACAACAATATAAAGACCGAAGCGAGTTTCCCAAAGCGGATTTGACGCCAACACTGAAAGTTCCACCTTTCATATAACATTTTATAAAGGCGGGCTATCTTGTTGCTATGGAAACAATAATCCGCCCTACATATGTACGGCTTAAGCCGGTTCAGGATTATGGAGTCAATGATTCAATTAACCACAACACGCAACCACACATAACTTGTTACACACACTTGTTAAAATATTGAGCTGCCAAGTAACGCACACATAGGCACGGCATGAAATGAAGAGGTATAAGGCAAAAGCTTCACCTGAAAACTTTATTTCTTAATGCATCATTTACAAAAACAAGGCTAAAGTATAATTTTTTTATTAAAGTATCTCAAAGACAGCTCTTTTTAACCGACGAAAAAAAGGAGGTTCTCAAGTCGACCCGTATATTTATAATAAGGAATTTGATAATTAAGGAAAACCTAACAATTCTAAGAAGAAAATTTAGCTCATTAGAATTAATGAAACGTGGTAAATATTTAATTGAAAAAGGTCACGTAATTACCTATTTTAATTACTAAGTCACGTTCTACAATAAAGTAATTGGTTGTTGTATTCTTTGAATAGATTCACGAAAGTACGTATATTTCATTATGTGCACCGTACGTACATCTAAGCTTCAGCGTAAGTTTTGTGTGCGGTGTTCAGAAATAAAATTTAGAAATTCCGTTCTCAAACCCAATAAAACTGAGCTAAATGAAATTAATTCTTTTACTTAAATCTGTTTATAAGAAGCTGAATCTTCTAATAAACACATATCAAATATAATTATAATTGACTAACATTGTAAGGCACTATTATATATTGGCGCTGCACCTGCACCGAAATTTAAGCAGCAAATAAAGAAAATTTTAGCTAAGTAAGTACTTACTTATGTAGACTTTTTTTGAGTGTTGGCTTTTAACACATAGGTTAAAAGCCAACACTCAAAAAAAGTCTACATAAGTTATCTATTTTAGAAAAATCAATATTTGAGTAATATCTATGATAACCATAATCCTTTGGTACTTATGTGTTATTAATAAAATGTATAATACATTTTTATCTACGCACGAGTTAATGGTTGTCACATATTCTTACAGTGACGATTCGATTCTTTACAATTCGTTGTAGTTGGAATATTTGTTTTTAAAATATCCTATTGAAGTTAAAGTTAGTTAAGTTGATTCATTTTAAAGTTTAATAAGTAAAAAACAAAGTAAGTAAGTGGAGAAAAGTTGCAAAGACTATTGGTAAAATGAAAATATTATAAAGGTATTTGAGTTGAAAACAATAAAAAGTAACCTATTTTGGTCAAAGAGACAACCCTAGTGTTAAATGCCCTATATTGATAGCGCAAAAAGATGAATCTAAAATTGATTACCAGTACGTTAACCTTTATTACAAAAACAGCCAATCTATATATTCAATAATTAGATGCTGAATTGAGAATTATTTTTGATAATAAAAACCTTTGTCCAATTTTCAAGTATACGCCAACGAAACCCTGACTGGTTTTGAAATGCTAGATGGATTTATTTAATAATATTTAAAATAAGTATAATTATTAGTAGAATTAGTAAATAGTATGCCGTGGCATTCAGTCGTCAATTTGTCAGCAAACTCTTTACGAATTTACGGTTTTGAATTAGAAAATCATCTAAAATAAAATCTACTAAATCCTTCTTGTATTTATAGATTGGTTATGGAATATCCAAGTTTGTTTACAACGAAGTAATTTATTACAAAGCTTTGTTCGGAGACCAACTATTCTCAAGTGGTTTCCGGGAATAATCGCAACCTATTTTCGTACGACGAGACGTAACTCTTTAAAGGATGTTAATTAATAAATATTTTGTTTTGGAGAAATACCGATATCATAAAGACAAAGTACCAAAGTATTTCTCAAGAATTTTCAAAGGATCCAATTTTGAAAGGTTATAACCGCTAAAATACAACAAAATAAAACAAACCTAAATAAAAGATTCCTTTAACACACCCAACAAGAAAATTGTGTCGAATATTTGACGCAGCACAGGCTCAGCGGAACATCGGTCCCTGGCGAATTTAACGGCCCTCACAAAACCTTTGATATTACAACTGAAGATACTTGAGAGATATATAAAATTCTATGTTTAATCGAGTGAAACAAAATGTACCGAATCTTTTTATCTAACGTTTGTCGTATTTTCAAAGCAATTATATTTGTAAAAGAGGACCGTTCAGAATGTCTTGTTATGTCAATAAAAACGTTTCGAGTAAATATCTTGAGTTTCTTGAGACAAAGAAAGAATTTTGATCTATTGTGGCGCCAGCATAGTCGTTATAAGAACTGTGACGTCATTCTTGACTGCCTCTAGTACGGGATAAGTGTGTTTAAAAGGCACATTTACAAAACGAAGTTTAGTAAAGCAATTTTCATTTCATTCAGGGCTGACACGCGATAACATAATATAAACAAAACCATAACTATACTAATTCTTAACAATCAACAACAAACATTATTGTCGGCCACAAACTTCATTGAAGTATCTTTTATCAGCGTCGACCGATCGCGATAAAACTCAGATTAAACTATACTTTACCCACAAAGCATAGTTTAGCTGATAAATAGATCTTTTATCAGATAATATCAGTAAGTATACTATTACTTCACATCATCATCTCAGCTGAAAGACGTCCCATTAAATTTTTATATTCGGTTTGCAATTCTGTTGAATAAGTTTATAGGTTTTGGGTAATAGCAAAAGAAACTGTTCTGGCACATGTATACCGACGACCTAGTGAAGGTTGCGGGCAGCCGATAGGACAAGGTCAACTCAAGACCAAATTTTAATATGCTGCGGGGTCTCGTACTAGGTAAAGTAATAGATTTTGTTTTTTCTCCAATTTATTTACGAAACAAATATTTTTGTCGATATCTAATTCTTTAAAAAGAAAAAATGAAAAGTATTAATTCGATTATACCAACATAGTACAAAAAAATTGTGAAAATATGAACACAAATTATCCTATGCCATACCTGCACTATTAAGTATTCTGTGCTTATGCGATGTCAGAAAGGGTCCTATTCTCAGTTCCATGCTGCAGCATTTTACTAGTATTATTATAATAGAGAAATATTGTATTCAATTCATGATATACTAAATTATATTACAATGAAAAATCTAAATCTTCGGTACTTAGTTATCATTCAAGAACCGCTAAGAGAAGAAGAAAATTAAGCTCACCAACCAAACGATGATGAAACGGTAGGTACTTTGTTGTTAGTAAAAGTTGTTCAGTTTTGTTCATTTAAGTACCTACTTAGTTAAATAATTGTGATTTATAAATAAGTATTAATAGTTTATTAACTGTTAATTATTATCTAATAAAATTTAAAGTTATAAAATTTATTCGATTACCACGATCAAAAGGCGAGCACAGGTGCGATTTATTTCCTATTAGAATGTAGTTCACAAGGTCATGGTTGAGAACACTTTACACATGACCGCTAAATACAAGTCCTTGACACATTTCTTATCGATAAAACATCAAGCAATTTAATATTGAATAAAATTTAGCATCTTATCGATTGAGCAGTCGCCAATGTTTCTGTATCCTTCACCTTTTCTAAAACCTTTTGATAATGACTCGACTTGAAGGACTTTCTCCTTTCTCCGTTTTCTCCTTCCTCTCTTTTCCAGCTAAAAAGTGTTCTTGTTGTACTAAGTGAGCCAATCATCCAAAGCATTTCTTCCAAAAGAAAGTAAAACCTACTGCATATATGAAATAATTTATTATGATTAATAGCAGAACGTTCACTTATTATAATGATGAAATTGATTCTGTTGAGCAGCGGTACGGATTACAGTTAGAATGTTCATTACCAAGCAGCGTCGACCTTGAGTAATCATACGATGTGTCACGTCACCTACTTATGTGACGTAGAGACAGACACACCCACCATCAAATATGAGTTATACACCTACACGCGCGCGTAATGCGTTAAATCAGGATTAGCATTTTTATTTTTTAATTTATTCAAAACTTTAAAGTTTAAGTTTTGATTAAATATATCAAACTCCTATACAACTACAGTTAGTGTCTTTACTATGCTATCTCAATACCTACCAGCTATGAGCTGTAAGATATGAATAAAAAATCAGAGAATTCTAATTTCACACAATTCTTTAACATTTTTTAAGGTATATTATTTTTTAAGTAAAGTGACAAATTTTAGTAATACAAATATTAAAACTGAAAACTAAACCTGCACTATCTGTAAATTAAAAGTTAAGAAAAGAAGCTAACTAATTTATATTCAATAATATTTTTTTAAAAATACATAAGTATATGTAATTTTACAATCACCAATTAAAACATACTTTCTCCACTAAAATGTACAAATCTCATACCTAAAAAACGCAAATGAATATTACAGACATAACTGAAAACTGCAATGTTATTTATTTAATTTCTCTTAATAAAATTATTCAACAGGTAGAAACAACCTAACAAAATGCCAGCAAAGTTATATTTGTCAAATGCAAACTCTAGACTCTACCGGACAAAGTTTCGACAAGTTAGATTAAGTTTGCTAATGGCTAACAAACCGAATACCTGTGGAACGGCGACTCGTCTAACTTCCCTCATAGTAGGTAATGTAGGTATACCATATTCAGTATTTAAAGGTAGTTAGTTAATAATTTGTCTACGTACTGTTGACTCGATAATGAAGTCTTAAGTATAAAATTAAATATTGGGTGCAAGGAAAATGCTCTCGATGACGAAAATTAGTAATAGAAATGATTTGTATTACAGTGTGCACCGACTTGCGGTAATCTAAATTGCAATTAATACATCATTATATAATATCAAAGTATTATATTTTTTAATGATATACGTATAAACATAAGTATTATGCTGAGAAAACTACTCGTGAATGTATGGAGTAATGTCAAGACTATGGCAGAGAATCACATCACAAGTTTGTGATTTTGATGATTCACCTCTGCCTACTCTATTGGAGAAAAAGGCGAGATGTTAAAAGCGTTAGAGGTTGACTAGTTAGTATGAATTTTGACATAGTTCTTTATAATTTCAGATTTAGAAGTCTTACAAAATAAAGAATGTGCTCTACAAATTATATTGCCTGTACTAAGTAAAACTCAATACTCAAACGTTGCTTCCACAATGTATTAACACATGGTAAATAATCTTATAATTGTGTAACAATCATGGACCCTGTCGGGCACAGCATAGTCAGAATAGTAGGAGAGAGAAAGATGGCGTCTATTCGTTCATAACAAAATGATTTTCAAACGTACTGTGACGGATTTTACTTGCATGTACCTAGGACGATATTGTTGTCAAATTAATTGAATAATTATAATTTATATTAAGTTACTTATTATAAATTTTAGAAGTTAAAATGAAGTTTTGCTGTTTATAAGAATTATTGTATATGTATGTCAAATATATCATTTAAAAATGTCAGGTTTTATAGAGAAATGTTTGTCAAGTTAAAATTTTAGTATGTCAAGTTTTATACGCAATTTATTATAAGTCAAATGTTCCTATTATAGAATGTTAAATAGCTATTATAAATTATGTACGCGTGTATAGGAAAATCTTAGAAATAGAAAAATACTAAATAAGAAAAATACACAAGAACACCGTACCACTGTATGGTGTTCTTGTGTGTGAGTATAGGTCTCTAGAGTTACGTAATAAAAGGTGAACAAGGCACGAATAATGCTTCTTCTGGTATTACAAACGACCATAAGTTACGGTAACTCTTTACCATCAGGCGGGGTCATATGGGGGCCCACAAACTGTATCGTGAGATATCTAAACGTTTAGTCATGAACGATCCTTGGGTCAACGCATAAGCCTTGCGATGCAGCGTAGCAATGTGGCCAGTATTTTGGGCACCTTTCCTCAGAATTGATACTACTACCTCAATAAGTTTTTTTTTATTACTTGGGTGGCAAAGAAATATACGGCCCGCCTGATGTTAAGCATTTACCGTAGCCTATGGACGCTTGCAATACCAGAGGTATCACTTGAGTGTTGCCAATCCATTTTTACACCAGAACGTCAAGATGTGAGTATCCCTGGGATAGGAATACGTTTCTTTAAAAACGAATCCCTAAGTGAGCGCTGGAGACCTGTACACACACAGGAACATAACTACATATATACACCGCTGTGTGTAGTTATTTGGCTGTGGTCTACCTCTCTTGAACATTACACATTACATTAAATTCAATATCTTATTGTAAGTATTATATAAGTTACTTTTATTTTAATAACTATTCCTGTAAATATCTTATGAAATAAACGTAATGGTCATATGATTGTTTGTCGAAGTAGAAGTATAAAAAAACGTAACAATACTTAATAAAGTAAACTAAACAGTGGCTATCAACAATGTAATACCTAGAACGGGCTTTATTTGCAGAACTCATAAGACACACATACCAACTGCAGTATGCTTGTCTTATCTCTTATTACTTATACAAACAACACTACACCACTATATTTGTCTTTTGTCGACATAAATACATACAGCCAGAATGTGTATGAAAGTTAATTTAAGACTACACCAACAGCCCGCCAATATTTTGATTCAATATACTGATTACTAATTCACTATAATATCCCGCGCTGTGACCGAAATTCGGTTAGGAGGACATTTTTATTATTTGTGTCCCACAGCTGGCCTGTTTCCGGTAAGATTCTGTGGCCGAAATTCGGTTAGGAAGACATTTTTTATTATTTGTGTCCCACAGCTGGCCTGTCTCCGTTAAGATTCTGTGACCAAAATTCGGTTAGGAGGACATTTTTATTATTTGTGTCCCACAGCTGGCCTGTTTCCGGTAAGATTCTGTGGCCGAAATTCGGTTAGGAAGACATTTTTTATTATTTGTGTCCCACAGCTGGCCTGTCTCCGTTAAGATTCTGTGACCAAAATTCGGTTAGGAGGACATTTTTATTATTTGTGTCCCACAGCTGGCCTGTCTCCATTAAGATTCTGTGACCGAACATGGTCTGTAGTGGTGTATATACTTAATAAAAAACTTACTGAAATGAATTTTTCGAATTCGTAAATTCACAACAACCAGAAACTTGTCGTTTTTCCATTCAATAGGTAATAACCTATAGTATATTTCACATGGCATGGGTATGTGCTATAACGTTTAACATTTCAAGATGAAGATAAATGATTGAATCAATCTCTAACCAATTGGCTAATTGAATGATCAAGAGCTTAGAGTATTTAATCGATAGATTTTCATTTCATCTTCCATCATTTTCATTGGTCTTTTACTCCAAATATCAAACATCACAGTACCGAACCTACTATACACCGTGTCATATTTGACGTTGTATTTTAATCTTTATATAAATATAATTTTAACAAAAAAATACCGACTTCAGTACGGCAAGTTGTAAAATTTTCAAATATTTGTTTGTTACAATCGAATAAAATCGACTGAGCGTCGGGCTGAACACAGGTCAAGTAGGTATTAAAAGCAATATTTAATCTGTGCAATCCGCGCTCAATTCATTCACGTCATTATTTCTTATTAATAGTTGCTTAGCAACAATAACCGAAACTTATCTAATCGCCATCAGTAAAATACTTATTATTGAAAAGTTCAGATAGCCATCTGTGGTCTTCTTCATCAGTTTTACTTCACCAAATTACACTTTCTGAATGCAAATGATTGATTAGTTGTTAAAAATATTGAAATTGCTATATGTGTGCCTATAACTTTTGAGGAGTTCCCTCAATTCCTCATGGATCCCATCATCAGAACTTTCTTTTGATGATAATGGGACCAAACTGGAAGTATGTCTAGTCAGACAAAACAATAATTTTTCAAATCGGTCCATAAATGACGGAGTTATGCGGTAACAAACATAAAAAAAAAACACACGAATTGATAACCTCCTCTTTTTGAAGTCGGTTAAAAAATGAAATGTATAACTTCCCATCGACTACACCAAATTAGATCATTCTTTATTTTTTGTGTTTGTTATTGTCAGATCAGAGTTCGTATAGAAGAAAATTAAAACAAAAAAAGATCTTTTTTATATGGCGGTACGAAGTTCGCCGCGTCAGCTAGTATTACAATAAAGTTTGGTTTAATCTATCTTACTTTGACATCTATTGATTACTACATACAATTTAGCAACAAAATAATACATGTATCTTCATTCAATGTCATACCTACAGGCAAGTCATTAATGTTAATTATTTATTTGTAACTAGTTTAATTGTAGCAATCATAAGTGTACGGAGCCTGTATTAGAAGGCATTGACATAAATTAAGTATCTACTATTGATTAGCGAATTAGTAGTTTTATGGGGACAAATATATGAGCACATTTTATTTTACTTTAGACAATATTATTATATCCTGCCACATTCGAGTAAGTAAATATTCCGGGGCTATCAACGCGCGGGATATATTTTCTAAGAAGGGAGGGTGCTATTTTTAATACTTATCGATATCAGCATAATTATTCTAGGTTCTCTTAATAAAATATGAGCTTGTATTTCACCCAAATAATATATTAATTGGGTGAAATACAAGCTCACATTTTATGGGCTATAGCCCAACTAGACAAAACAGAATATGATAGACACATCTTACCTAAATAACTAAAAACAAATTATCAAAACCTTTCATTACTTCGTTACATTCATGAAATTCTCATTCATATTATTATGAGATGGGTAGCTTATAATCGATACTGAAGGTTACCATGGAAACCAAAGTAACAAGTCAACTCAACAACGGGGTAAATTTTAAAGAGGCCCAATGTATCCAAAGTATGTTTCAATGATAATGAGGCTCATGTCGCTTCATAATTAAACATGTTCAAAACGAAGAACAATATTAATTAATGATTTTGTTCTACCTTTATCTTAATAACGTCTTTCATTACTCTGTTTATGAAGTTCACTATTGATGAAGACTTAATTTAAAAAACAAAAATTTTAATTTAGTTACTTATTGGCTTTTTTCAATTTATTTATCTTAAAAAACACAGCTGATATAAAAGGTCAGATCATGACTGAATTCCTCGGGGAAGACCTATGTAGCAGAGGACGTGAAGAATTATAACCCTTAAGGAAAATACTGACATAATAATAATAATTCTCATCCTTTTGAGTTGTTAAAATAGATATACTGATTTTAGGCAAGCATTTATAAAATTATTCCGTATTTTTTGTGGCGGTACCCAAGAGAAAGGCTTATATTGGGACTACGGTGTGTAAAAATTCAATTTGAAATACAATATAGCATAAATAAAGACAAAATTCTTCAACAATAATTTTAGTAGTACAAACTAAAGATGCGCCATAAAACCTGGTTTGTAAATAATAAACGGGTTGCAATTTTAGTTAAGTCCTAATCTCAATAAAATCATTGAATAACACTATTGTGTATAGGTATACGTAAACAATTCCATCCTCCCCTAGTCTGGCTGCGACCCTTTTGAGCACATTATTCAATGCCTGGGGAGACGCAACTTACAGATGGGGAGCAAACAGAATGGGTCCCCACGTTCATATCGATTTACAACTCGTTAGAACTTTGGCATTGCAGCCTTAAAATAGGTTCTTCATTGGCTATTTACTAAGTGTAATTTTATGAAAAATATATTTATCTACAGGAGATGCCGGACTAACGAACAAACCTACAGCACGTTGTTATTCAATCGTTGTAAATCTCTTCCTCTAACTCCCTTATTTAACTAACCTGTCTTGCTTTGCAAAACTCGCATCGTAAACAGTGTTTTTGTCTTGAAAGTACAGTGAGTAAGTATCAAGGGCAACACAATAAACAACTCATTGTGAATATAACATCACTGTTAATAAACTATTTACCGTATTTATTATACGACGAAACAAAAAGTTGTCGAAAGGTAAATACATTATACAGTACCCACCTACCTATCTGCCTATTTATGTCATCATCCTGAGATGACGTCTTTCAGCTGACTGAAAGACGTCTACTGCTGGACTATTACCAAACGCAAATAGAGAAAAATGTTTAAAAACATAATATATTTATTTTTGGAATATTATTTGTTAATCGAAAGTAGATGTTATAATGTATATAGCAAATTAAGGTCATTCTTTGTAATTATTTTAAATTTACCTGTTTAATACGGGTAAAAATACATATCAATTGCAGTTTATAAATAGTTGAAATAATTAATAAATCATTTGTGATTATGAACCGGCCAACAAACAAAATATCATACATCTTACGTATGAAGTATGTTCACTTCTCATCAATAATATTTACCTACTTTGGTTTAAGGTGCCCCGTCAAGTAGGTACCAAGGTAGGTATCAAGGTAACAAGGCCAAACAGATCTATTAGTCAGAAAGTCGGAAGCTAAGCAACAAAAATGTTATTTTACAAATTATTTCCTTATTAGGTTTGCAATTCTAATGCTATAAACATTTATTAAATGTAACACACTTCCTTAACTGTAAGCGTAACGCTACAAATACAAATATATTAACTTATTTTAATGCTATATTTAAAGATTTTAAATTAAATTACTTTTTACAAAGACCTATCTATATTCACGTTTCGGTTCCCAGTACGAGTTTGTTGACACTAGCATCGAAAACAACTTAGCGACAAACTTTGTCATCGGGTCTCGGGTGTAAAGTTCAAAACAAACATTAGCATTACAATAGAAGCTGGCCGGACGGACGTATGAGCTCTTGTCATGGGACACCGTCACCTGAACCCAGTTTCAGGTACCGATCAAACACACACACACCAATCACAGGTACTACTTGGCGAAAGAGACTAACACTTCCGCCAATTCGCAACCATGACCTATTCGGAATAAACGGTCATCGATCTGTCGAAACTAAAATATTTTTATAATTTTAATAAAACCGTACCTTATTAAGTCCCGGGTTCCGCAGCCGGTCGAGGCCAGACAGCTGACTATTTGGCTGTCCGTCGCCGTTGCCCCACATTCCGATTCGATCGCGCTCCATGACGTGCGTACAGTTCCTTAGGCCGGTCACTACCGACTGCTTGCAGCTACCGTACACAGCGCCACTTTTGTCTCGCTGGGCGGGGGGCGCTGGACTCATTGCGGTCTCGCTCCTGGGAAAACGGAAAAATTTTTCAGCGATAACATAGATACGAAATACAGTGCGGTTACATCCGCTCGATAATAGATGGCGTTAGGGCTTTGACCTCGTACCTACTCGTGGGAATATATTACTATTAATAGGTCTTGTACATTATTTATTATCGCTTTCTTATTGTTTCAAAATTTGCGGTCAATTTATTTTGTTTATTAATATAATAAATTTAATTTACCTATTAATTTATCAGTTCATGCAGGAACTGATTGCGCTGTGGTTTATGAGATCGATATGATACCACAATTAAAATAATTATGTAGAATGAATATTGGGGGCATTGACATTTTTGAAAACGGCCTTGTGGTTTTCACCAGATTATTTTCACCTATAAAGGAACGCTGAGCTAATTATTAAGGTTTAGTTCGACACAGATGTCGGTTGCATATATACAATTTACAAGTAAATCGAATATTATCACGCGTTCTAAGCCTCCCCATTTTATATTGAAATATATAAAATATTTCTTTTAACAGTACAGGCGGTATTCTAGAGGCTTTTTTGCAAGAGATATCACCGCAATAATATTATTTTGCCGCAGTAGTATTAGTACCTACCTAGAAAAGTATCACGTAAGCTTCCGTTAATATTGTATACTATAATGTAACCTACTGTAAGTAGGTACTGTAAACTTTCTGGCCTTAAAAAACGTGGTATTCATAGTTGATATTATTTTACATTGTTATTTGGCAAAGTTTGAAGGTGAACTAAAAATTCGAAGGTGCCGTCTAGTTTACCGTCTCAACATCATGGTACTATAAATGACATAAAAAGTTCAAAGAAATTTCACGACGCGACTCGCAAGACGACGCGGACCTTTTTCATATCGCTTTACTTATTTATTTATAAATAAAATAATGTGTGTACGTTATAAAATAAAAATAACAATATACTGATTCAAACAACATGAGGGTAAACATTATTTATTGTTAAACAAAACAAAAAACTACGTTACATTTTATTTTATACTTTAATACGTTCAAGAGACAAAAACAAAAAGGATTTCTTGCTACGTGTACTATATACTTTCCCTCTCTACGCCACAATAGGCGCTACGTGACCCTACACCTACATGAAGACTGTCTACAAGGCTACGAAGACTCTACGGCCTACCAACGTTTACTGGGACATTTAGTATCCTTCGTTTCACACGGACAGCCGTTAGGACAGCTCATGTTTACACCAGGAGATCCACTATCTGAAAACAAATGTATTTCACTTATACCCAGTTTGTATGAAGCTGATCAGTTTAAAACTAATATAATAACCGTAAAATGTGATAAATCGAGGTAAGTAAGCCTTCAATTTTTTTTAACAAATATATTATTAATTCATAAACACATTCAACATTTGAAATGATTAAGTTTGAAACCAAATATCCGGTAAAGTTGGCAAGCAATATAATTTCAGTTGTCTTTAGGTTAAATGATAAAAAATGAGTTATGAAATTTGCTTATCGAATTTAGTAAATCTCTGAGTCATAAAATTGTATATCAATGTGTATTATATAAAATAATAAGTAAACATACGTACATAACCAACAACGACATAATCACTAGACGTCAGTCAAATGTTTGATTTGTTGCAACGAAATATTTCCGTCAACATACTTATAGGTCAGACAAATCGGGGTGCTCAGCTGCCTTCTGAATGATTTCTGAATTTCACGCATCAAACATGACGACGCGACGCATCAATATAATATGGATGCAGTTTATGTGATTCAGTATACTTAGCATTATTTGTAATTAATTCCTAAACGACATATTGGTATCGAAAAACACTGTTTGACTGATGTCTAATGACTGTGTCGTCAATGATAATATTCCTATCTAACTGAAATTATAAGTATTTGGAAATTGAACTACAAGTTACTAGTTGAATACGGATTTTGAAATCAAAAGAATTCTGAAGAACCTTGGCAATTGGTCCCACATTTCTATCCAATATTTTGTGATCTTAGCGTTTTGAAAAAGCGAAGAAATTATATCTAAAAATAATAAAATATATGTTCTTATTTTTTTTAGGTATGTATGTAAACACAGCAACGGAGTTAGCTGTACAGGGCCGCTATATGGAGATAAGTTTTTTAGGACAACCAATGTATAAATTTGTGTGAAATATACTTTTATCTGTAGCTTTAGTTTAATTTTACACTGTTACCAAATTCCACAGAAATATATACAATGGCTTTCTTAAAAAACGAATTTTCATATAGCGGCCCTGTACAGCTAACTCGTTGCTGTTTGTACATACCTATTTGCCGTGCCAGGACATTACACTGCCATCTAGGTAGGAACAGAGTTTCTACCAGCCATTATTGTGTTTTTGCATACGGTTGTCGATTATATTTATCTTCGAAAAATAAAATAAAACTTATACCTAAAAAGTAAAGTATCTACCTACAGTTTATTGTCTTGGCACGGTCTCAAATCCCGTTTACAACCTAACAAGACAGCGTTGAAAAATAATTCTCATGTAGCAGGCATATTTGCTGAAAGAAATAGAGCACAGACATGAGAATTACAATTTAGAAAAATGGTTAAAATATTTTTATTTACTTAACATTTGAAATTGATTAGAACATTGGATTATGTGCATAGATTTTAGAAGACAGAAATTACTGGATTGATTAGATGTTTTGTAAAGATACTCCTAGGATTTAACATGTTTTTTTTTTTAAATAGAAACAAATTTATTTATATGTTCATGCCTTCGACCAAGTAATAACTAGGTTAACTATAGGCGAAACTTTCTATTTCTTAAATACTTAAATAACACAAAGTAAGTTCACTTGGTTTATAGTCTGTATGACCAAGACGTGTTTGTAACAGATATATAATAATATTAATGTCTTCTGTGTCTGTGTTTTTAAAACTGTTAAACGTTCCTACCGACCACCAAGTAAGCTACTTTTTTGTAAACAAGAAATGGTTCGAAAAAACTAACTAAATTGATTTGATAAGTTTTCAGGTTTAACACAGCTTGCACTATGACATTAATACTATCATTAAGTATGTTAAACGGGAAAATGTCTTTCAAAAAACTATAACTTAAAATAAATACAAAAAACTTACTGTTTATTTTTCCCAAGGTCCGACGAGCCATTCACTTGTTGATACGCGTCAATTTGACTATGCGATTTGACTTTACGTGACAAGAATTCCATTTTGAAAAATTAAGAAAATAAATATCACAGACAACTTGGAAAAAGGTACGTTTATTAAAAATAATGTAAATGTTACAATAATTTAATAATTTTGAATTTAATTCATTTTATAAATATAAATTAATTATGCGGATTGCCAGGGAGCTCAAACGAACTCTAAATGACAACTAAAGGTTGGATGCTGTGGGCAGTGAACATATATTATTGAGTTATCAATATCAATTAGAGATACCGGAGACACTCTGAACCTGTAGGTAACGATCACGCGTCGCAAAAATAAATATACTAAACCAGATCACGCGATTATTTCGCTGGTAAGTTTTGTCGTTGAAATCAAAATTATCATAATATATAAAACCAGCTTCATGATTCAGAGGTAGTGTATGGGTGTGCAAAGGAGTGCCGAATTCGATCCTCGGGTCACATTAGGGGTATTGGACTTTTCTGTCAAAAATATCAGCCCTAGCAGTAGCCTCATCGTCTGAGAAACGTAAATGTGATATACCGCGGCGTATTATTTTATATACCTACATTTATTGACACAAACTTTTAGACTCTTTAATAGTTTTTACCTTAACTTGAACGACATTTAGTTTAAAAAGGAAAAATGCTATAAAAAATGTCGATTTAAAGTTTGAGAGTGTTAAGTAGTAAGATATGCAAACACACGTGTTTCTTTTCATATAGGTGGTGGATACCTTCGTCAGTTATGATTTTATTTCTGTACATCGCCTCGAAAATATATTATTATAAAATAAGCTTTTCAGCAACATGCCTACAGTCGTAGTTACGCAGTAATTCTCAGTATATACCTACGTACTGATTAACTAAATCTTTAAGCATGAATATTCCGTTGAGCTCATTGCTTTAGAAAACAAGATCCGTTTAAAAGAATGCGGCATAACGGACATTAGGATGTCTCTGTGACAATAAAGTAGAAATTTAATTTCGATTTTTCTAATATCAAGGCGAAAGAAAACCAATTCTACGCAAATAGTGTGTTTTTTAATGGAGATCAAACCCATCATGCAATAACAATGTTCCATGCCGTACGAAGGCCATATGTGAAGGTTCACATATCAGCCTGAGTTATCAATGACTCCAATTTTCGAACAACCCTTAAATCGGTTATAATATAGGTATGCCTGTATTTATAATACCTTGTCGAACCTTGCTTGCCGAACTACAATGAGCCAAATGTAACAATTTTGTGTATATCTTAATATTTCAAAAGCAACTAACTATCCTGCCTATCTATATAAGACTACAAATCAAAAGGAGGAAGAAAGAGGAGTTGATAAGAAACACTAAAATGACATTAAAAGGTATCAACAAAATTACCGCGCCAAATCCAAAACGAGAAAATGTTGTGTTGCAAAGTATGATTTTTCATTTTTTTTTGTCGTTTTCTTTGATTAAAAACTCATAATTTTCAACAAAGTGATGTCTTCACATAGTTCTAACGATAAGTACTTCATAAGGGGGACTCGATAAGTAATAAAACTAATAAAATATAATAAAGTTGTTTTAATTTATACAGAGCATATAAAATTTAAGTATGTGCTGTAAGCATATACTTTAATTTTAAGCAATAGAGACTTTTCAAAAAGTAGTGTTTAAGCTACAGCTGAAAATCAGCGTGTAGCGCTGATTTTCAGCTGTTGCTTCAACGGCTAGTACTGCAAGGCTAGTCAAACAAAACTGCGCCATTCCATTATTAAATAATGTGTTTTTGTTTATTTTTATTTATGTTACAAGTACGTACTGTGTTTTCATTTTTTATTTTTCCTCCATTTATTTATTATACGTATTTTTTTTCTGTCCTATCCTTATTGTTTACTTGTTTTGTGTATGCTTATAAATGTTTATTAAACGAATAAGGTTCTTCAAACTTTTTGCGAAGATGTAGGATTTTAAAGAAAGATATATAAATACAAACAAGGTGGACCGATGACCTGATAAAGGTTGCGAGCAACCGATGGACAAGGTCGGCTCAGGATCGAGAGTTGTGGAAATCCTTGGGGGAGGCCTGTCCAGCAGTGGATGAATTTTGGCTGAGATGATGATATAAATACATACCTAATAAAATCTAAAAATCATACAGAACAGAGTGAAAATAGTTATAATAGATAAGAAATACGTAATCATTCAGCAGTATTACACTAATTGGTACCTATGACCTGAAAATGTTTTATTATCTGCTTAGGTTAACGATGCGATAATTAACCGGTGATAATGACAACCTATAAAATAAAATATATTCATCATTAGGATCACCAAACAGACGCATTAACACCTAGTCTTCTTTATGTAAACATTTTGTAGACTAAAGGAATATCCTTATTATTTATAGGAAACCAAACTTAAACCAAGCCTTCTTATAAGTACACTCATAAATACACGAGAGCTCGGTCGGAGATACGGTCAGAAATTACAAGGTACACAGTATCAAAATTATTTCTCCAGATTAATCAATTGCAGTCACACCCATTTTGTTCTGTATTCATAACTAATAAACTTCACTGAATTTTAGTGATTATTCCAGACTGCTACATAGTTTAATAAATAAGTTTAAATTTTATAAATAAAAACGTTTAAAAAAAACATGGTAACGAAAATAATGTTTTCTCAATTTTTTTATTGTAATGTCTAAATGATCTGCTAATGTCAAGAATTATTGACTAAAAAGTACCTATCTATTAGTCTATTTGGGTCCGTTACTGGCTTCAAATTTGACCTTTGATTTGCGTTGTGCATGGTACCCATGTACCCATATAATACCGCGGTGCGTTTCTAGTCTGGCATCGGTATTTTCTGTTCTATCAGAATGCTGCGTTTGAGACTACGAGCAACCAGAAAACACCGGTTTCTGAGTTTAAGTGGAGGTCAGGAAAACGCTTTTTTGGAAATTCTTTTTTTTTTCTTAGATATGGATATTAAATAAAACAAAATCCCGGTGTTGTCTCAGTGGTATAAAAATGGTATACCCTTGAAATTATTATATTGTAGATGTAGATATTCCTAGAGGTATTTAATATATTTTAAGCTCATGCACGTCGGTTACTTTCCAACTTCTATTATTTTAAATACGATTATGGTACCCATTTGGTACCATGTATAAGATTAATTTATACGTACCTAGAGACAACACTATAGATCTTCTGAATTTAAATTTTAAGCCGCTATGGTTCAGCTATGAACAAAAGGTCAAAATATCCCCGTTACAATGTCATTGCAAATGTAAAGCGAACTTTGTCGTGTCAAAGTTAATGCGCTTGATTTATCATGGCGAGGTATGACGCTAGCATGTGCGTTTGCGCAGGTCACACGATCAAGATCAGGCCAAGGGCAATAGAGCGCATGTTGTTCAACGTGTATCTGCGTGAGTTAATTAATAGGAAAGTTTTTTAAGATGTCGATGGTTTTTTACTGTTCAATATAGATATAAATAATATAAATAAAAATTAATTTTGTCTCTTTGTGTTTTTACTTTCTTCTCGCGTTCATCGTTTGAGTTCAAACTAAGTTAGCTAATTCGTGCAAGTTGAATTCTGTAGGTTTTCATAGCTCGCTTGTTAATATTATTTAAAAAACTATTTTCGAATAGCCGCAGGACCACCAACGACTTTTCGGGCGAAATGGAAATGGTAGGTAGGTACGATATGTTATTAGTAACCAATATAGTAAATATCTGGGTTACAGTTCAATTGTCTGTAAAAATTATGATATCATCGTATAAGTAGTAGGCAAAACTATTAAATATCACAAACATGCCGCAAATAAGAACTAAGCTACACTGACGACTTTACTGAATAACTAGTCATTTATCATCTAAAACGGTACTTTATCTTTATATTATAACCCCAGAATAACGACTAAGTAATGCATTGTAACAGACGAACAGATAACGACATAAAATACTACTATATTGGGATGGACATTAAACTACATAGTACCTATACCTACATGGTTTTAATTTCGATTCTAGGATTATTACATAACTAGCTATTGCCCGCGGCTCCGCCCGCGTGGACGTCGGTTAACGCTGCAAAAAGTAGCCTATGTGTTATTCCAGACCATAATCTATCTCTGTGCCAAATTTCATCCAGATCCTTTCAGTAGTTTTTTCGTGAAAGAGTAACAAACATCCATCCATCCATACTCACAAACTTTCACATTTATAATATTGATATTAGTAAGGATCTGCGGTTGAATATCAAACAAAACAGTGTTAATAATTCGTTTCGTTTCGTTTTCCGTTTTAAAAAAGACAACTCCCGCACTAGAGAACAAGCTCTGTGTCGCGGGGGACTTTACAAACATACAATTTACGGACACAAGTTACACCCAGACTCAGAACAACTGTTTGTGGGTCACACAAAGATTTGTCCTGTGTGGGAATCGAACCCACAACCTCGTGCACAGCAGGCGCATACTGCGGCCACTGGACCACCGAGGCAGTCGAATAATGAATTTGATGAACCGGAATCATGTTTGCAGTAAATTTGTAATTGAATAGAATATTCTTTATTGTACACCAATTAATATAAACTAAAGTCTTATCGCTAAAAGCGATCTCTTCCAGATAACCTTTGGATGGAGTTATTGGTACTGGTAGAGTAAGTGGTCTGGGGTATTTCAAATAATAAAGATGAGCATAACATTATATACATATCTACATAATTAACGCTAAATATGTATATATTTACAACATTTTATGGGATGTATAGTTTAGGAGATGTTTTTTGAATAATCCTTTCTCATTACTTATACCTATGCATTTAACACATTTCACAAAACTAAATCCAATAGTTTTGACTGCGTAAAATTTCCTTAAATTTCTGTGATGTGAAACTATTCTTTGGGAAATCCTTTAATTCTAAATGCTGCGTCGCGTAAGTTGTAACATTAATCGAAATTTCATGGTACCTTTGGTCTAGGCTGTGCGGTGACTGTCTGCAACTCAGTATTTGATTACTACAGTGAATGAACAATTAATAAAGAATTACGCTACATCTACTACAGGTGCCAACCCTACATCGACATTTTGATAAGGGTCATAAAGGTCAAATGAAAAATTAAGCAGTCTTCCAACAAAATAAAAATAGAACGACCTATTTTTAATCAATTACTATGTACTAAAAGGTCTAATTCCAAATGGCATACTTTTTATTAAATGCGCCATTCACACATTTGACTTTGTATAAATAACGAATTCATTGTTGGTAGGCAGGTAGTTGTAACAGAAAAGCGATAACCTCTTATTTTATCAATTAATTTAATACTAGCTGTTACCCACGGCTCCGCCTGCGCGGATGTCAATTATCGCTGTAAAAAGTACCCTATGTTCTTTCCCAGAATACTATCTATCTCCTAGCCAAAATTCATTAAGATCCTTCCAGCCGTTTATTGGTGAAAGCGTAACAAACAAACAAACTCGTATAAGTAACGAAGTATACCTAGTATTACCTAGACAGGATTTAAGACCCATTTTTAATAGTATGGTAAATGTATGTATATTAACGTCTTACAGATGATGTAGTTTATTTATTTATAATAAAGAGATATTATTATAAAGAGATATTACAGATGATGTAGTTTATTTATTTATAATAAAGAGATATAATATAGAGATATATTATAATAAAGAGAGACATGGAAGGCTGACTCCACCACCAACAATACATATATCCTACTTATTAACAGGAAGAGAGGAAGAGAGGGAGAGAGCAGTAACACACTACGACTATTTGTATCAGGCATCGATGAAAAAATGGTATCTATCTAGTGTCCGCCACCTACCATGATCTAAGTGCTCTCTAAAGAAGAACTTAAGTATTGTCTTATCCTTGGGAAACGTCAAACACTTAAGAAGACAAAAGAAGAACCTGCATTTACATAACTACACATTATTTCCATCTTCTATCTATGTATAATAATAATAACTTGCAATGATTGTTGATATTACTGTCCCTCATGACGAGAATCTCGTGAAGGCTGAGAAAGATAAACAGATAAAATATCTTGACTTGGCCCATGAGATTGTCGACATGTGGGATGTGAATTCCGCTATCATTGTACCGATAGTCGTCACAGTTAATGGTTTAATAGCCAAGAGCCTCGACCAACACCTTAAGAGGCTCGCGTTAGGTGGATGGATCAAGGGTCTGATGCAGAAGGCAGTGCTCCTCGACACGGCACGTATAGTGAGGAGGTTCCTGTCTCTGGAGCCCTAACCGCCGGTAGCTTGGACTTTGCTCCCGATACCGGTGGGGAACTGTTTTTTCTATTTTTAAATATATAGGTTTTTTTATTTTTGTTTTTTATATATTTAAAAATGTAAATCATATGTTAAAAAAAAATAATAATAATAAATCTTTTTATTTTCAATAACAAAAAAATATATATAAAAATGAATCCATATTTCCCTTTGTCACGTCATAACTCAATCACTTCACCGATTTCATTTATCTCTTTCCTTAAAGTTTTCTAATTTTTTGTAAAAAAGCGTTCCGCTTGTTACATATTAGAACTATTGCGTGATGACATAATAATTGTTGATTATTCATGATAAAAACACAGACGGCAAATAAGTACATTCTTATCGAGCTGATAAAAGTATTTTTTATCAGATATCACCTACGTCACTAGTTACAATTGCACTCAAGAATTGAAAACATTATTACGCTATGAGAATTATAATAAATGACGTCATCGAATTTCTTTATGACGTGACTGTCGTAATGAGGATACATTTCCATTTAGTTTGAAGTACATAATTTAGATAAGAACATTAATAACATATTGTACCTAATCATGTTAATAAATGCTAAGTATTTACACGATGCAAGTTTTGCGAGGCAAGTTGCATGCAGTCACTATTTACTTATATCAAATTTTCATCCTGTCCAGGTTGGAAGAAATCACACTTAGTGATTAGGATAGAATAGATGCGGTTTTCGCGGCCGCGCCCACCTAATTTTTATTCTCTCCGTACTTTATTTTAAATGTTGTAATATTTGGTGTACAATCTATCTATCTTCTTATCTACATCGTACAAGTTTTCGCAGATCAAGCATTAAGTATAAGCCGTAGCTTATAAAGCTGCCAGCTAGCAGGCGAGCGAGCAATCTTCGTTTCACCTCTTTTCATAATTCGGTTCACACCGCGAACTAGCTAGCTAAACTTAATTTCTATAGTCTCTCTTTAGCTGAATTGCGGCCTGCGCTTTATCATCAGGCAAGCCGTATGCTTGTTTGCCTCCAAGTAGTATAAAATAATAACAAAATCATCATCATCAAAATGACAATGTTTAATGGTGTGATAGATGACGTGATGTAGGTCTGCTAGCACTAGGCCTCCCATTTCATCATAATATGAATAAACTATTAAGTATTCTGTGCCAATACTTACAAGTAAATAAATCAAACTAGAGTGCGTTTGTTGTGTTTACACACACTTGTGCACTAATGTGTCTCCTGCGCAGCTGTCTCCGAAATTCGATAAGGTTGGACATTATCATAAGTCACATAACTAATATAATTTTGTGGTTTGTTGTAACCAAACATTAGGCAGTCGCAATAGATCTGTTTTCGCAAGTCTCCAGAAGCGACAACATTAATGACTGCGTGCGACAGCGATGAGCCAACTATTGCGCAGAACCAGCATTGTGTGGCGACACGGCGCATCTTCCAACTTGTTAAAATTATGATTGTAATATCATAAACATCACATTAACTAATACGAATATATATAAATAGAGGTAGAGCACCATACTAGCGAGGAAGCCCGACTGGGGAAGGATCTCCACCTTACAGAAGACCGAAGCCAAATAATTACACACAGCGGTATAGTTATGTTCCTGTGTGCGAGTACAGGTTTCCAGCGCTCATTTGGGGATGCGTTTTGAAAGAAACGTTTTCCTATCCCAGGGATACTTCATCTTAAAGCCCTGGTGTAAACAAAATATTTGGCAACACGCAACTGATACCTCTGGTATTGCAAGCGTCATAGACTACGGTAACTGCTTAACATCAGGCTTATGCTTGTTTGTCACCCAAGAGGAATATTTAAAAAAATAGTTTTTTTGTGTACCTTCGAAATGGATAAACTCAAAAACTACTTAGGTAACTGTAGGTAGGTATATACATAGGTTATATATATATATCTAAATGTCATTCAGTAATAATATAACATAACCCTATAGATCTATAGATGGGTGGCCGCATAGTAATATTTCATCTGAGCATCTCCGTGCTTCAAAGAGCTCGTTCAACCTCGATTCCAGCTGCCATCAGATCCAACTTTTGCTTTTGTATCAAACATAAATCTGAAAAGCCAATGTTCAACTTTTATTGGTACCTAATAGAAAAGGTTAAAAGCATGCTTAAACTTTGACTATCTCTTTTATTACCATTATTGAAGGAATCTTTTACTTAGACGATAATAAAACGACGCTGAACAGCTAGTTTAGTATATTGTACGTATTTGTAGACGATTTTATTACCTATGCTTTGTCATCGCATTAAATCATAGCCGCGAACTATTCGTCATTACATCATTAATGGACAGCTTTATTACTAATATTTAGCATTTTATTACTTCTAAGAATTCATTCAGAAAACCTTTCTTGCATTCTTAATTGCTTCTTGCTAATTAAGACATACATACCCTAAAGTAGCCATTTAGTAGCTACAAAATATAAAGCCTGTTTTGACAGTTCTTCTTGGCGTGAAACTTTGAATAACTTTAAAAAGTTTAAATGAACGTACTAACACTAAATTGAAAATTCGAATACATTTAAACACTTAAATTAATTACCAGTGCAATGAAGTAAACCAGGGCAATTAGTGTAATTTATTTGTTTGAACATCTTTAGCGATATACCTAGCGACAAATGTCAAAACGGGTTTCTTCCTTTGTTACGACTACAGTATACCAAAACCTTTCTTTCGATGTAGTGGTTAAACAGGTGAAACTGTAATGTATGCGGTAACGTGGTAATGTTCATCCATCGGAGAACTGCATATGCAGTTATGACGAAACTACGCAAAATCTCGCCGTAATGTACCGTAATAGTACGTATGTAGAGAAAGTGCACCAGTCATATTGTAGAAAGTTGAAAATATATTATCACTACAACATTACAAGCATATTTCTATACTTTATTTAATCTTTAGTTTGGGAAAGCTTGGGATGTTGATGTTGAAGTGGAGAGGTAGTAAAAGTATTTTGGTTTTCCATAAATGCTTTTATACTATGGATCAGGGCTGTACATATATATGTATAAGCGGTGTAATGCAATCGATGTCCCACCTCAGGTCGTGCCTTGTATGCCCTAACAACTGCACGCAGGAGGATTTGATGGCTGCTTCCAACAATGCAGTCAGAGTGGCTGTGTTTTGGGTCGCAATAATATAAATTCTAACGATTTTTGCCGCAGAAAAACAAAGAAGAAATCAATTTCTGATTTTGCCCGTCTCTAAGAAGCTTACCTAGTGCCTACGCATGCCATGGATTCGAACTGCCTTTGAAGACCACAGCTACTCTTGCTATTGTGCCTAATACAAGCCAAAATGTAAAACTTATGAAAATCAAGTCGTAATAACCACTAACAAAGTAAAGTAGGTACTTTGTTATTTCTGTATTCGTATAATTTGAGTGAAACTAATATATTTTATGTCGTCGAATACGACCGTTGAACAATAAACAAATGACATTAAAACAACCATTATGATATTTCAAAACTTACACTTTCGCGGGCAATTTAACAAATCCAAGGCAAATTTGCACAATTAGCTTCATGTTATTATTGCACATGAGTATATAGGAAATACTTACATATGTTTTTTATAGTAGTCCAACCAAAAACAGCTGTGCACTAACCAATATTTCATACGAAAATCCTGCTACAGGATTAGGTATAATATGCTACTTAGATGAACTATGACCGCTTAATAAAATATGCCATGTAAGTAGTTAAGTACAGGCGTATTTTGACGTATTTTGTGCAAATATATTTTGCCAAGTACTTAGGTATGAAGATGAAGAAAAAAAAGAAAAAAAAGATCGAGCTTGATGTGGTTGCTGTGCTACAGGGGTCAACATTCTGCTGCTGGGGAACTTGCAAAACAAAAACCTTTGCCCGACCCAGATATCAGACTCATGATCGATGACCAACGTGGCAGTAAATTTTTCCAAGATTTTCTATTCCGAAATACTGATAAGAGAGGTGGGACACAGCGAGATTTCTTGCTAAGTAATACCGTAACGTACGCTATGACCCAGCGCCATCAAGAGCTTCACAAATACTCACACAATTAATTAAGTAAGTAGTTACTTACTACAAAATACCGATTACCTTGACTAAGACATTCGTATTTACAATATATAATGCACTGGTAATCTCATTAATGTTAAGTCTCAGACGGTAGACTTCACGGTGGTAATTCGAGGTCAAATAAAGGCATTGCAAATTGTCTATAGTAATTATGTGGCACATAATGTACCAACGTAATTAACTTGCCAACGGGCCCTGTCTGAATTTGTATCTATTTAAGAGGGTAAGTTATACCTAAATATTAATTATTTTGTATGTAGCTGTTGGTTTTCCAAATATAAATAAATAAATATATGTTGGTTTTGTACTAAATCTGATTTTGACTTGGATATAAGAATTGATGTGAGAAGTACTTAGGGCACCAGCTGAGCATCCAAGCAAGCAAATCCGACTGGGTAAGGACGTTCACCTGACAGAAGACCATTGGCAAATAACGCACAGTGGTGCAGTGTCTTCAGTGCTCATTTAAATGCTGTTTTCTTTATCCCAGGGTTACCTGTGGGTATTACACAGAACTCCGGTGTTGCAAGTTAAAGGGTCGCACATGCGCTCTTTGTATTGCAAGCGTCCATTGACTACCCTAACTGCTAACCGCCTGCTAATCATGAGACGAGCCGTACGCATTTTTGTCACCATAGCAGTATTAAAGTAAAGTATTTTTCATGGATTATATTCTGTGCACCTAATTATGCTTATTGGAGAATGACATTAACTAAGTATCTTCTTTTTATTAACATAATATTATCACGCGAGCGAAGCCGCGGGAGAATAATATATATCTACCTAATTGTATGGTATACATAAATGGATGGAAATTTCAGTCAAAGGGGTCCACATTAATAAGCAAAGTAATATCTAAGTCAAATTGTTTTACCGATAACTATTATGAAAGCGACAGATGTTAGAGACTTACCATAATTAAATCAAACTTCAAACGGAACTTTACTACTCTCTTGTAAACCTGGGATTTGCCTCGTAATCATACAAAGCTAGTTTTTCGATACTATTCTCTTTTTATTGTACTCTTAGGTCTACCGGTCTAATGGTGGATGGATTTTCTGCCAAAGACCTCTAGGTTTTTTTTATACCACTAGAATATCGCCAAATATTCCTATTACGAATGACTAGAACTAGAACATTGTCGTCCAGACTAGACTAACATTTAAAACCATATTTATGGACCATAGACTCAGCCATTGCACAGAATACTTAATAGTCAAGGGTATAAACGGACACAAAAAATAGTCTTTTGCTCGTTGAGTAGATACAGCTACTTTCCCTCTACACAAGTGGCATATTGCATAAACAGTAGTCAAATTGGATAGAAAGCAAATGGATGGGATTTGACATAAGTTAACGATATAATGTGGTTAACTTACGCATAATTTTGATTTATATTCTATTCGGTTCGACTACCGTATATATGCCACTTGTCTAGAGGCGCTTGAAACAATAAAAAATAGAAAGAACCCACTGATCGCCTTGAGATAGCATCTCCAGAAACATTATGATGACTAACAATTTGAGTAAAGTCTTATAACGGACTTTATTTACCTGACAGTTGATGCAATCATCGTAAAACATGTACTATAAGGAAGTAAATATACCAATTATTATTTTTATGAGCCATTGCTAACTTTATTAGGAGACGGGCTCGAGTAATCCAAATGACAATGACATGAGTATATAAGTCGTCGAGATTTACGAACTTGTGGAACAGAAAGATGTGGGGTATGAGGGACAAAACTTATTTTCTTTATGAGGCTCATTTCATTTCGTGCACGCAAGGCGGGGCAAAAATGTGCTTACATTATATTACTCCTAGATTGCTGGAGGGGCTAGGCAGAGGTGCCTCACACCCACGGCCACCTTTAGATACAGATCCAGACTCCTGATACTACATGAACTCCTAAAAAAAACATGCGGGAAAGTCTTTGGGGACTGCCGATACAATAAGTGAAAAGTGAATTGTATCTTCGAGCTATTATTATTAGCTAGATTATTATTTTTGAATATTTAAAGCATTCGGTGACGATGACGCAAGTTCCGTCACTGAATGCTTTTCTTTCGTTTTTGTTTACCCAAAAAGTGCTCAACGTGCCTAAAGAAGTTTTCACTTCAACAATATAGATAACTAGCCTCCGACTATTTTAAAGATAAGAAGTAGCATGCAGCCGATAATAATTTAGTTTCATATAAATAAAATATTTTTTAAAATTGCATCAAAAGATTTAGAGATTACCTTATGTTCCTTTTTTACATTAATAAAGAGGTATAATAGTTTGTAACCAAACTTATAAAATAACCTTCACCTCTTCATAATATATCTATAATATATTACTACTAATATTATAAATGTGTAAGTGTATGGATGTATGGATTTTTGTTACTCGATTTCGCCAAAAAGCCTGAGCGGACCTGGAATTTGGCACTTAATTGTACAAAGTGAAATTCGCATTATTACTATCGCTAAGGATCGAATTCACACAAGTCTGTTACTTTCCCACTGGCTACCACCTCTTTTTGGGCTACTACCTCTTCATCCTTGGGGTAGACCTATGTTCAGCAGTGGAATTCTTTCAGCTGATATAAAGACGGCGCCATGTCTTTTGTCTTAACAAACGTGTAGCAATAAAATGAAGTAAAATAAATGGCCTTTAAATCTATAGTATTATGCGGCCAAGGAAATTGTCTCGGTCTGATTATTCTTACCTAGCGCTACGGGTAAGTACCTACCTACTGTATCTTACCTACATGTATTTATGTAGAATATTAGTCTAAAATAATCATACTACTCCATTCTCTTGCGAGGGATATTAATTAGCCTACTAATATCACGCTGACTGGCCAGACGCGTTTTGTTTCGAGTTTTCCTTTTTTTGCAGTGGACAGTGTCGGCCTGATTTACTCCCGTAGTCGACTCTTACAACACCCTCGGGATGGAACGGGGTGGTGACATTTGTACGTAGTATCTAATTACTTAATATGATGGGTATGTATCTATTTTTTACACTACTTAAGTTTTAGCCAACTACAAACTTGTGTGTAATTGTTTGGCTGTCATTTTTTTTATACTTCTTGGTTAGCAAACAAGCATACGGCCCGCCTGATGTTAAGCAACTACCGTAGCCTATGGACGCTTGCGATGCCAGAGGTATCACTTGCGTGTTGCCAACCCATTTTTTAACACCAGGGCTTTGAGATGGGAGTATCCCTGGGATAGGAATACGTTTGTTTCAGAACGTATCCCTAAATGAGCGCTGGGGACCTGTACCTACTCACACACAGGAATACAGTTCCACTGCTGTGTGTAGTTATTTGGTTGTGGTCTTCTGTAAGATGTAGGTCCTTCCCCAGTCCGGCTTGCTCGCTAGTATGATGCCCTACCTGTCTAAATTATCATGTTGTACTCTGAAGGTCCTTTCCCAGTCGGGCTTGCTCTTATGTTTTTTTGTTAATAATTTATAATTTAACCTTTATTTAATGCCATAAGCATTCTCTGCCAGTCGACCTTGGGTGATGCTATATTCATATTATTCATCTCTGTATCACCCGAGTTCCCCTGCCTGTTTGCGATTGTGCATAAAGTTTTTATATTTAAATAAAGATAGAGTTCGAATATTCGATTTCCGTTGTTATTCGATTTATTTATATTTATGTATACCTACAATTTACTGTTTAATATTATAAATTGTAATGTTACTAACCTTTTCGTTATAACTCTTACATACGACTACCTACATAGTCATTTCACGCACGTTACACAGTTTCACAGTGTTGTTTAATTTACGGTATTTAACATTACTTATTGGATCTTTTGTCTGTGGCGACATTTTTATTTAAGTTTGCCAACTTAAATAAAAATGTCGCCACAGTTACCTGCCGGTACAATGATTGAATTTAATGGTGAATGAATTCCGTCTGTATGTATGAATAGAAACAAAATAGCGATAAAGTTTTATTGGTACTTAATATCACTTTGTTTATACACTGGTGGACATTTATTTAGTTTCCGTAGGAATTTTTTGAAAATATAATAATTATAGGCTAATTACCTTGTTCATACATGATATTTTCTTTATACATAATTATTATAGTGTTTTCTCGTGTGCTAACAATATAGAATTAAGACTACAGGTTACAAAAATGTTACATTGACTGGGTGCAATGTCTCATCTCCTGTCCTGTACTTACCAAGACGTCCTCAATAGCGATTAATTTGCGATCCTAGCTTAAAATTCAAATTTAGATCAAAATGAAATCGCTCGAAGGACGTCCCCTGCTCTATGTGCCCTACCACCTGCACGCTTAGCGACCTTTGGCACTGATAATGCCATAGAGGTGGTAACATTGTGAACGTATACATACATACTCGACATACCCACCACGTAGAAGAATTAAGTATGTCATCAAATGTACACTTATTAATGCAAATAATATGGTAAATGAGTACCTACAGGTATTGAATAATGCATCATATAAGTACACAACTTGTGTGAAACAGATACCTACCTACTTGTAGCCCGGCTCTTTATTAAATTTGTTTGGCATCAATAATGACTCAGTAATTTACATTGTTAATTTAGTGACAGTTTCCCTGTTGTCGTCGTTGGCGATGATTACAAAAACCTGTATTTTGATGACTAAACAAGCGATTATTTATACTATATTATAAAGAGGTAAAATTTGTTAGTTTGTGACGTTGTAGGTGGTAATCTCTGTATCTACTGAACTATAAAAAGCAACGTTATTTTTATTGTATTTGCATTACAGGGCCACGGGAAATATCAATATATAGGTATATAAACATGTTGATTTATCTAAATAGCTTTTAAAAATATAAGCAGGGTGATGTCGTCAATAAGCTCTCTCAATAAAAAAAGGTTGTTTTTGATATAATTATTCGTTTTTAAGCAACATTGTCTCAGAAAGACAGACATGCATGATATTAGGCCATTGCCATAGTAGGTATAAAGAATAATGATAATAATGAGTATCTTCGTTACACTATGCCATTGCTTTGTTTGCTTTAGGGAAATGGTCCAAAAGTGAACCTTAACTATATACCTACCTAACTACCTAAAATTATGCTCAATATACAATTATACATAGGTCATGGAATTTGCATTTTCTATATGAACCATCTTCGGAAAAGAGAGAGAAATAGGTACCTAGTTAGGTGCTTTAAACTATTATGTTATCTCAAACAATGATTTACGAATTCAACGAACCACAAAAAAATAGTTCCCTGTAATATCTAGTAGACTAAACAGGTACTTACCTATTTTATAGACTCTGTACCTATAGACCATGTAAGTCGGTACCTATGTGTACTGATGTAAACAAATGAAATACCTATAAGTACGTAACTACGACCTAGGTCATAAACAACTTCGATGAACGTCATAAAAATAAACATAATCAAAAATAACTTCATATAACAACTGCAAATTTGCTGACTGAATGAATAAAAATAAATTATTAAACTCAGACCACTCTTTTTTTTATTATATAAAAAATATAATGTTTAAATTTAGAATGAAGCATAACATCTACCAGTACATTTTATATATGTAACTATAAACAATCGTATAAAATATATTACAACTTTAAGTAGATAGATATACTTACTGCCAGCGTTTGTCATTCATCTTGAAAGACGCGGAGTTTCCCATATCCGCTGATAGAACAGACAGCCAAGCAGTCAACACTAATACGCGCCGGTGTTTTGTAAACAACAATGTCTGCCACTATACGCGTCCAGTCAACACAACCAACAGCAACACTTTGAACGGCGCTGTAGAGAGCGGTGGTGGCCGTGACTTTCCCTCGCTTATATTAACTAACTTAGTGCCTACATCGTGTTATTTTCGTTTCCTTAAGTTATATTTTTATATTTTTTATTATTTTTATTCAAAGATATGGTCTAGTGGATCAGCTCAAGCCCTAGGGAATATAGGTACCTATAGGCCAAATAAAAGCTCAATATTATTATATACTTTATTGCAATAAATCTTCATTAAGCAAAGCTAATTAGACACATTATACACTATTGCCTGTCATTGCCTCAAGCAAGACACAAATAAAAAAATAGAATTAGGTACGTAATTGATTCATCGTACTAAGAATATTTGGGTATTTAGATTACACCTACTAAATAATAGATGACATTAGCACAACATTAGTTGTCATATAGGTACCTATCTATGACAAAAATGAAATGATATTATAATTTTCGAAATATTATAAAAAATAACGTTAGAAGTATACATACACAAAGGTAGGTAGGTACTGCCAGATTTTATTTTTATAACCTACATATTATATAGGACGAATAAAATATCAATCAAATACAATCTACAGGTAGGTATAAAACACAAAGGTATTGCAACGATGACGTGAAGTCTCGTTGCACCGTGACACCGTGCACTGGCTTAGTAATATTCCTGCCTATATACATACATACATTACTAGCCAACGTCGACGCTGCCCTGCGCAGTATTTACAACATTTCGACCGAGACGTACAGCGAGTACACAACCGACATCGGACGTCGCGACGCGCGACGTAGGAATGATCGACAATACACCTACCTACCTACCTAATGCAATGCTGTATAAACAAGCTATAAAACGAGATGATCCTAAGTGCTTGTTGGGTTAGGTATAGCTATCCGGGTATCGAATAATAGTGACCTCTATCTGACCGGACATAATATATTATATTACCAGGGCCTCTAGACAAGTGGCATAAGCTATAGTCGAATCGAAAAGTTAAAAAAGCAAATGTATGGGATTTGACATGAGTTTACGACATTACATCGTAGACTTACGTCAAATCCCATACATTAGTTTTTTTGACTTTTCGATTCAACTACCATTTATGCCACTTGTCTAGAGGGTCAGGAAGGCTATATGCTACATAACATTACGCTATGATCAATAGGAGCGGAGCAGTAGTGAGATATGGGGGCGAGCGGGGGCGACCCCCGCGTGGTAATTTGAAACTCAGAAAAGAATAATATTTTCCCCGATTTTTCAACATATCTCACTACTGCTCCGCTCCTATTGATCATAGCGTAATGTTATATAGCATATAACCTTCCTGAATAAATGCACTATTTAACAAAAAAAAGTTTTTTTCTAATCGAACCAGTACTTTCTGAGATTAGCGCGTTCAACCAAACAAACAAACAAACTCATCAGCTTTATACTCTCCAGTCCTCTCCAGTCCACTCGTCAAAGCTAAGCGAAAATATTTGTAAGTACTTAATTGTTGCTTGAGATGTGAAAATTCGATTAATCATGTTATCTTCAACAGTGTTTGACAAATTTATAACTGTAGATCTGATTGTATTAGGAGAGCTTGGGAGTTGAAATCCACTCTTCGAGAACAAATATCTTAAATCTGAAGACAACTAATGATAACTAACACCCACCAAACCATCACTGAAGTCGGATAATGTCCACGTTGTACTCTGTTGACTAATTGGGAAGCTTCTATAGAGCTTTGAGCAAAAGTCAGTCATTCTGTTTGTTAAAACATTGCTCAATAGTATTTTTTTTCTCGTCGGTATTTTTTTTTGCTACGACCTTCCTTTGCGTACCGCTAAAGAAGATTTTTGATTTTACCACCCTATTCATTTTTAAGTTATAAGTTAAATAATGACGTCTCTAATAGGCTGCAAGTCTTTTTTTTTAAGTCATCTTTTAAAATACGCGATATGGTTCTAGGTGCTGTATTAATTTCCCGAGATAAGATGTTTTGCTTACGGACAGGATTTCTTTGAATTCATTCGTTCACGGCTCTGATCGTCTTTTTCGTATGAATACTACGTGGATCTTTTTCTGTTACAAACAGAGGTGGTTTCATTGTACCTATTGAACAGCCGGTACACAAATATTCGACTAATACCAAGCGAATGGAGAGTTTCAAATATTGCATTTGGCTCCTTAGGTACCTACTTTGTGTTATGCCATCACAGCATTTTGGTTCTCTTTATTTCCACCATTTTAATAGCACAATAATATTTAAAACCGATTGGCGCGAAAATGAGAAAACACAATGAATATTCAAATAAGAATGACAGATTCCAAATTCAAATGTAATATTTGTTTTTTTTCTATTGTAACAGTATTTATGGCCAGACTAATTATTACAAGCATAAATTCTGAGCACAACGCGCCATCTAGGACAAATACACAAAAGCTCTTATAGAAAGAAAGAAGGAAATACATTTTTTTGTTTCTCCAAACCACATATTTTAATAACAATCCAATTGAGTTTTTTAAATTCTTTTACTTGTATAAAATACATAATAAGTGCAAAAATATAGGAACTGTTCCTAATTTTTTAATATTTTTGAACGAACTTAAAGTGACAGGTTTTTAGATGTCAGTTAGTTTAGTTGTCAGTCGTCTGTCAGTTACAATAGGAGTGTAGGAATTTAGGAATTAGGAAACGGGAAACTGTATTTTTAAGGTTATCTTGTGTGATACGTAAACAAAACAGGACTTTGTAAACTAAATTGGATTAAATAATAAAAATATAAATAAACACAATGAAAAAAGAAGGTTGGTAATGTATTACAACCAAGATATACCATTTATTTACCTATTAGTAATATTGAGCAACATTTTAACATATTTCATTCGCAGAAGTACAAGAAATCTTTCTTAAAATTATGAAGGAGGAGGAAGACGTATCTGCTGGAGTTGCTGCTATTAGGACCTTATTAACTGTGATAAAAAACTATAAAGGTACATATACAATTTTCTCTTCTCAAAAATAACCCTTAAATAAAATCTTTTACATTTGATTCGGGACAAATCAATGGACATTCCACTGCATAATTTTAATGGAAGATAGGATAAGAAAAGGAATAAGATTTTTCAAATTTATTTTTTTATATATGAATTAATGTTTTTTTTAAACTTACCATTAATTTTTTTCTTGATAGCTAATGTCCCATAATTTAGGTATGTATTAATATTTAAATTATCAGTGGCAACAGTGAGAGAGCTGGACTTAAACCTGCAGCTGGCTGTAGATGCTATGAAACACTGTGACCAACCTGTGACTGCCATATCATCAGGATGTGAGCTATTTATGAGGTTCATCACATTTGCTAAACTTGATGTTAAGGTAATTAATATTATTATTTTGCCTTGTGTCTATCAGGTTGCCATAAAACTTATGACCCATAAGTTTGTGTAGCTTTGTTAATTTACCTGTAATAATATAAATTTTAACAATCTCAGCAAAGATTAATAAAATTTATTTAGACAGTAAGATGTGAGTGGTACCTGTTCATAGTTAGCACTTGAACAGGTTGTGAAGCCTCTCAGCTCTCTTGACAAAGGAGAGGAAATTCTGTCAATTGCAACATCAATTACTTAACTATTCCATTATTACTTATAGGCTGGACCGCACTGGGCGACATGCAACATGTAATGAGGTATAACACACTAACGCAGCAGCATAACTACCTGCTGCATAGTGCGTTATACCTCATACAATTTCTTACAAAGAATATTATGTCGTTATATGTCGCGTCACTCCACTGCCCTGAAGCATCGCCCAGTGCAGTCCAGCCTTAACAGTTAATCAAAAGCCACAATTATTTAAATAATATAATAAAAACTACAAATATTGACCGTTTTTTTAATCAAAATTAAAAAAACGGTCAATATTTGTAGTTTTTATAGGTTTTCATTATTATTTACAGTCATAATACTCACCAAACATAGAGCAGTGTTTCCTATATCAATATTATAAAACAAATAAACATCCAAGAGAGTCTCTTAGATCCACTATGGAATTCGGTTACACAGCATGCTCTATTTGATATCTGGTCTAACTCAAAAGAAATATTGTTTCAGTCATTTGAAGAATGTGAACAAATTATGCTCCAACGTGGCCACATATTTCTGACTGAATTATTAGAAGCAAGAGGCAAGGTTGCCAAACAAGCTGTCAGTTTTATAACAGATGGATGTGTAAGTTAAATATTAACTAACTTTGTTACTATCAAGAGAGATAGGCACAATTGAAGTAAGTCTGCCTGGAGAAGAACCTACAACTTACAGAAGATATACAAAAATTAGCACAAGTTCCTTACCAATTCTTCTCTCTGTTTAAAATGACAACTCCTGCACTAGGAAAGCCCTGTGTCGCGGGGGACTTTTCAAACATACAATTAGCGGACACACGGATTTATTACATTTATGGATCTCACAATTTGTTGGCTCCTGTGGGGTTCAATCCCACAACACGCTGTGCAGTAGTAAATGGCGAGGTTACCACTTAAGCAACTGAACCAACCTTGCAGTCAGCTCTTCACTTGACTCTAACCTACTCAATAAAATGGGTGTAGAAAAAAATGCATTTGATTTTTATTTAATTCATTTTTAAAATAAGTAGGTTCGGCAACTTGCTACTATACTCCTGCGTTTGCAGGCATTCATAAGCTATGGTGACTACCATCAGGTAGGCTTGTTTGTCACTTGCAACATTTTCGATTTTTCCTGTGTCCATGATGTCATTAGCACATTTTTTCTTTTGCCTTCCCACTCGTGTTTTCCCTTTTGCCGTCAAACATTTTGTTGGTTCGTTTTTTCACGTTTGACCTTCCATTTACTATTTTATTTTTAATAGCAAACGTATTAAAATTTTACAGCAATAATTAATTAGTAAATATGACTTCATAAAGCCTGGAGTTCTTTAAAAGGCAGAAGTAAATGCCGAAGTCTTCTTATATTCATACATAATGTTGTGTTTCAGAAAATTCTGACACATTCGCTTTCAAGAGTAGTCCTACAAGCAATGTTAGAGGCAGCAAAAGACAACAAGAGATTCGAAGTTTATGTCACAAAGTCTTGTCCTGACAACAGTGGGTAAGTGAACATATTCCCATACATCCTTATATATAAAAATCAATGCCACTTTTCGTTGTAATTGAACTCCTCTTAAACAGCTCGGCTGATTTTAATGAAATTTTGTGTTTGTGTTCGGGTAGGGCCCCGGATGGTTTAGATTCACAATTGGACCCGGTAGGTGGTGCTGCTGTCGGTATATCAGCATTTCCGGGTAGGACGACGTGTGCCAGGTCCGCTAGTACAATTTATTATAGGTTGAAAAAGAAACATTCCCAAACACGAAAACTAATGCGCAAATAGAAAATACAAGTAGATACATCTGGTATTGAAAGCGTACGCTACACTACAGTAACTGCTTAACATCCGGCGGGCCGTATGCTTGTTTGCCTCCCAAGTGGTATAAAAAATGTAGATCTTTACAATTATTTTTGAATATTTTGTTTACATCATGCATAAATCTTACTATACTATGGATGGATGTTTGTTACTCAATCACGCCAAAACGGCTTAACAGATTCGGATGAAATTTGGCGCAGAGATAGATTATAGCCGAGAAGGGGCAATGGGTGCAATTGCTACGATCATCTGTGACATGAGCTAAGAGTGCCCCCCTAAACCAAATTCTCGATCCGCGCCTGGCTAGTGTACTCACTCCTATGCAGCACTGCAGTCTGACTGCCTTGGTGGTCCAGTGGTCGTAGTATGCGCCTGCTGTGCACGAGGTTGTGGGTTCGATGCCCACACAGGACAAAACTTTGTGTGGCCCACAAAAAGTTGTTCTGAGTCTGGGTGTAATTTGTGTCCGTTAATTGTACCTATGTTTGTAAAGTCCCCCGCGACACAGAGCTTGTTCTCTATTGCGGGAGTTGTCTTTATTTAAACAAAAAAAAAGTAGCACTACTGGTATATTTATGCAAAGGCTCTCCTTATGCTAGTTTTCTTCCTTAGCAGCATAAAAGTATATATTGTTCTTGTTTCCAGTGAGTTAATGTTGCAACAACTGGTAGCTGCCGGCATTAATGCTACTCTAATACTGGACGCGTCGGTGGGGTATGTCATGGAACAGGTGGACATCGTCATGGTGGGCGCTGAGGGAGTCACGGAGAGTGGGGGTATCATTAATAAGGTAATATTAATTGGCTTACCTGGTACAGAGAATTATGAGTATAAAAATCATTTTAAAAAACCGACTCCTAATACGTAGTAGTAGAAGTATTTAAACATTTTACTTGAATTTTTCTAAATCGTTTGAGTAAGAGTGGAATTCTGCTGAGGTAAGAAATATTTAAAATAAATTCAAACAAATCAAAAACCTCTTCTTTTTAGAAGTCTGTATAATGTCATCATCTGGATTTTATCTTTCAATGGTACGACAGAAAGATAAATTGTGTCACACAATTTATCTTTACCGCACCTAGGATAATTTCATGTGTAATCACATGAAATTATCCTAGGTGGGATTCGAACCCACGACGTAGCAGTCAGGGTCACTTACCACTACAGTCTAGACCAGGGATTACTTTTTTTATTTTTTATTTTTTATACTACTTGTGTGGCAAACAAGCATACGGCCCGCCTGATGTTAAGCAGTATCCGTAGCCTATAGACGCTTGCATTACCAGAGGTATCACTTGCGTGTTGCCAACCCATTTTTTTACACCAGGGCTTTAAGATGGAAGTAACCCTGGGATAGGAATACGTTTGTTTCAAAACGCATTCCTAAATGAGCGCTGGAGACCTGTACTCACACACAGGAACACAACTACACCGCTGTGTGTAGTCATTTGGCTGTGGTCTTCTGTAAGGTGGAGGTCCTTCCCCAGTCGGGCTTGCTCGCTAGTATGGTGCCCTACCTCTCTTAAAATTACTAAACTATTTGAGCAAGAAACCCCTTCTCTAAAATGAACTCATACTTCAGAAACCCATAGCCAAATGGATTTCTGAAGTATCAGTTCATTTTAGAAAAGGGCTTTTTTGTTCAAATAGTTTAGTTATCCCTGGTAAAGATAAGGGAATTTTAAAACCCTATCTAGTTATTTTCCTATTGATTCAAAATACTTACTTATTTAAAAACTTTGCGGTACTTTACCGAGTGAAGGAATAAAGACTGCCTTTATTTATGCACACACTTGTTCACTATAATATCTCTCGCGCAAAATTCTAGGCTATTCATAATTTGCCACCTTCATAAGTGTTACTTTGTTATCTAAAGGAATTAAAACTATTAACCGTTTATTTACAGATTGGCACTTACTCAATAGCAATAGCAGCGCTAGAACTGAAGAAACCCGTATATGTATTGACAGAAAGTTTCAAATTCTCCAGAATATACCCTCTCAACCAGCAAGACTTACCTAATGAATTTAAATACTTATCCAGTGTGCTCAAGTCTGGCAAAGATCTGAAACAAGAACATCCCCTAGTGGACTATACACCCCCCGCGTACATAACTCTGTTGTTTACTGATTTAGGTATTTTAACACCATCGGCTGTTAGTGATGAATTAATAAAGTTGTATCTGTAAATTAATGTAGGTACAATAAATTATAATTATTCAAAATGTTTTTTGTTTTGATGACCTTTGATAAAGCTGGTGCTAGCCAACTAATAACATTTTAGTTTAGTTTGACCTTAACCACAGAATACTTAATAGTACAGGTACAGAAGGTTCACTCCATAAAATCATTTAAGCAAATGGCAACTTTGCTCTTACTTAATATATTGCAATTCAGCTCCCACAGCGCTAACAACCTAAATGTGATATTCACCTAAATCTTGCGTCTCTTTCTATTGCGTATCTCTTCTCTCTTCTAACGACATTAGACTTGCCTTTATTAGGCTACCTTAACGGAGAAATTATCTTGAAAGTGAGACTTTCAAGATAATTTCTATAGGGCTTCTTCTCTAATATGGGAGGTATCTTTATAGGTATCCAATTTTACTATAAAGTTATTACCATAAACTTAGTATACTTCACGCTACATGTTTCCCCTTTTACTTGTCTAAAGGAATAGGGTTTTAAAAGAAAGATGAAAATATAGAATTCAAAAATGTCTGGCACTTTAATGTGGACGAAATATATTTACATTGTTATAACGTATAATTAAAATAGGTACTAGATTATATCTATACATTTATATCTCACTTTGTGTTATAATATCGATAAAACATTACATGCAATACACTAGATAAGAAATAAACATTCTTATACCTATATTATTTATTTTGTGGAAGCATCAAACATATCACAATGTCCATTATATTGCCACAATTGTTTACAATTGATCAAAGTTATTGTCAAAACGAACCAATCTGGACTGAATTATTTTTGTTTCAGTATAAGCTGTCAAATTTAATTTCATATTTATCTGCTGCAAATTGTACAGAGGTACCTACCTACTGTGAACAATTTTGTTATATCTCTTTAGAAAAAGGCATTTACAGGATGCCAGTTTTACAATAATTATTAATGTTATCTCTGTTTTATTCAGCCACAATATCAAAGACGGTGTGAAACTTCTTTTGCAAAACTTGCATCGTATAAATGGCTCGTATGCATCGTATAAATGGCTCGTATAATATTTTTTCAAATATAACCTTTTATGTGATTATCGGGTTTTGCAGTCACGGTCGGTTCATTTTTATATAACTGGATCTATTTATTATCATAATACTATTACATAGACATTTAACCATAATTAAACAAGGAATAAGTAGGTATATTTAAAGACATGGAAGCACATTCACATTTATTTATATATGGAAATAGTTTCCAACTGTATTTATTACAAAAAAAAATATTGAGAATATTTCGATACATTTTTACTAAATAAAATTATTATAGACGTCACAATAATAAAACACGATGTCAATAACGACAGCACCAAAATTGCTTTGCAAAACTTGCTTGACATAAATGAGCCGTTAGTGACCGTTAATGACAATCCATTTTGACGTAAGTAGGTATCTTAAATCAGCAGTCGTCGCATCAACCATTTACGTTTATTTTTATCGCTTTTTTTAGTAAATAATGCTTATTTACCTAAAGCCTGGGGAGGCATATCTCCAGCCATGGACGTGCTAATTTACACAAAGCAAATTTTGTAAAGCAAGTTCCATGCAAACTTGTATTACTCGCCGAGAAATTCAGAGACGGCACAAAATTTACTTTGAAAAATTTGCATCGTGTAAATGGCACTTTACAGATACACAAAATCTACTTTATAATTATATGCGGCATAATAAAAAATCACCTATAATTAATAACATTAAAATATAATACTAGGTTTACTCAAAAAATAATACGTAATATTATGTACAATGTACATCGTAACTAATATTATAATTGATACAAAATACGTAAATACTCAGTCAGAATTGACGATATATTGTACTTACCTACACTATTATATCTGTTAACTAAAGTACCGTTCGAAAGAGATCAACGCTTCATTAGAGACATAATATTTATAACAAAATACATAGGTCGGTACGGTAATAGTTCCTGTCAACCAATATAAGGACAATACCGCAACGGCACTCGACGTGTGGCAATGTCACTCTGTTCCGTAATACCTACCATTATTACTAAAAATGGGCAAAATTAAAAATATAAGGTCGCGTAAAAATAAAAGCTGGCGCGCTTGCGATCAACCTGCGCTATTCATCAATCTATTTGGTTGTGCAGCATGAGGTGCGATGGGAGGTAGAGAGACCACGCCGTGACAAAAAGTGCGATGGCAAAGTCATAGATACTGTGCCGTCTCTATCTCTTGACTTTTTTAGATACATCGTTGCGCATGTGCTTCTGTACGTACTCATGCGCAGACATCCCGTCCGTATTTGACCTATATTAGCCCCTTCTTGATATCTCTTTATTTGCATACTTACATTTACTAATATTAGGTACAGTATTATTCAATATAGTTTAAAAATACAAAATCTGTTTACATTCTAAGTATCAAATGGAAAACCTATGTCAAAATAAGCACTAAATAATTGTAATTATTTTACAAAGTTCTTATAAAAAGCATAACATTCGTAGGTATATCCCTGATTTACTTTCTAAATATGCATATATTTTACAAAAAATGAAAACTTTATTTTTAAAACACGGCATTTACACGATGCAAATTCCGTAAAGCAAGCATTATTCTAACTCTGTCTTTCTCAGCGAGTTGCATCGCGTAAATAAGCCTCTACAATTAGTAAAATACTATTTCGTTTTGAAACATTAACGGTAAGTAAGAACTAAATTTTACAAAACTTTTTTATTAACAATTTATAATTACACATTAGGTACATCGTTATTTACGTGGTTACACAGCGTAATTTTTAAAGTAATTTACGAACATTATATACGTTTAATGTTACTACTGTTGTTACGCAGACAGAACTAATTACTGAATATCTTAAATGTTACATAACATTACACAAAATACACAAATACTGCCTTTTTTCACATGAGTAATAAACATGGTTGGTAGGTATTCACTGTTAAGAGTGTCAAGTTAGATATTATTTTAGTTTTGTTGATGAAAAGTTTCGTTTGATCACCGAAGGGAAATAAGTAGATGTTACCTGTTGTATATATTGTCTATCAATGTGTATATCTGATGGAAGTGCGGCCGCTTGTCCGGCTCGTACTCCCAGCAGCGGAGCATCAAGGCGTACACGTCTTCGGAACAGCCTTCAGGTGCTGGCATTCTGTAGCCTAGAAAAGAGAATGATACGGTTTACTAATACGCAGGCGACAAAGTTAAGTGTATGTAAGTATCATTATTAAGGAAAAGTTTTACAATAAATCTTACATCTAAACACAGCCCTACAAACCTATTTTCACAGCTAGTTGTTTAAGTCCTCATTTAACGATTTTTCATTAGATACACAGTGGATTGCGGGTTCGATCCCCACTCGGGACAAAAAATTGTGATGCACAAATGATTGATTCGGGTTTGGATGGAAAGTTGTCTGTACGTACGTACCTACGTCATTTTAAGAGGTATTATTTTTAATTGCGGGGGAGGTATTTTAAAAAGGGAAAAGAAGGCTACCTTAGTAAGTAGAAAATATTAAGTAAATAATAATAATATTTTTACATATGAAATTTTAAGTAAGTACATATAAATGTTAGATAGGTAGGTACGCACGGTTTCAATTATACCTAATTGCGTAAGTCTATAAAACAACATACCGGTATCAATCTTCTCCCTGGCACGAGAGTTGCTCATGCCCGCGTACGGCGTGTCGCCCTTCGAGAATATCTCCCACATCAACACGCCGTAACTCCATACGTCGCATAACGATGTGTATTTACCTGTAATTATAGTACAAATTAGCGAAACCACCTTATGAGTTGTCACATGTATTTACAGAGTGCACAGAGAGAGAGAGACAAAAAGATAAATTCATCGATATTGGGATTAACTCATGGCTGAAATTTTGGCTGTCATACTGAGAATTTTATTACCAAAATAACACTTTTCACCCCGAATGCACCAGATGCACAATGACATATAATTTTACAATTTATATCACTAGACCTAGGAGACCAGCAGAGTCCTTGGAAAGTCAAAATCCTGGACTTCTACGTTTCGGAACTCCCATTAGGCCGGGAAGACAGCACTACCATACACGCAAGAACATAGCTATGGGAGCGCACGGAGGAGCAGCTGCACCCAATAGATACTCTATAGATGTAGTATGTATGTATGTATGTACAATCACGTAGAGGTAAGACTCGCTCTATAAGTGTAAAGCTTCTGCAAGCTTGTATTCTTGACTGTTCCCACATACGTCATACATTCCCTAACTTCTCTTTATAACAACTCATTCCCCTTTAGCCATCAGCTGACAACGTCCATGATGAACAGTTTTAACGACAATCTTACCAAAATTAAGAGCTTCAGGAGCCGTCCACTTAATAGGAATCTGCTTCATGCCACCCGATACAATATATTCCTCTTCCTCCCTAGACATGCCGAAGTCCGATATCTTGACGATATTGTCGTCGCCCACGAGGCAGTTCCTCGCTGCCAGGTCTCGATGGATGCAGTTCTTAGACTCGAGGTATCGCATCCCGCCGGCTGCGTCTCGGCACATGGCCAGCAAGGAGCGAGCACCAAGAGACGTCGCTCGTGTTCGAAGGAATGTAAGAAGGGAACCACCTGGGAATGAAAATAATTTAATTTAAAGTACGTTTCAATTATCCGGAGTATCCACCTTCTAAGAAAATGCTGCCTTAGTTATAAGGTTTTTAAAGGGTCAGCAAAACATGACTGACACCTTTGGTGTTGCAAACGTCTATAGAGCTAGGCTACGGTAACTGCTTACCATCAGGGCAGGCCGTATGCTTGTTTGCCACATTGGCAGTATAAAAAAAATGCTGCTTTAATCTTCACTTTTTATAAACCAACTTCCACTGTATAAAACAATCCTTGTATCGCGGGGATATTAGAAACACACAATTTATGGACGCAAAGTGCACCCAAGACTCGAAATACATTTGTGAATCATATTTTTCTTTGTCTCGTGTGGGAATCGAATCCACAACATGTCACGCAGTGGTAAACGATGAGGTACCAAACCACTGAACCTACCGTGCAGTCGACTTCTTAGTATCCTTTTACTTTGTTTTAATTTTTTTTTGCATTTTATTGTCTAATTCTCGAGGAAGGTTTATAGACTATTTAAAATCAAAGAAAGAGAGGAAAGCATTTATTCTAACATACACAGCATAACAAATAGTGACAAAAATAGACACATAAGAACAACACAAAAATTATCCTGTGTGATGTCAGAAAGGGTCCTAATCTCAGCTCTGCGCTGATTTTGAAATCATCACAGTAGATAACATAACATAACAAAAGTAAATGAACATGACGCGGAACAAAATCGGAATTTAACGCAGGTAAAACTGTGAGGAACAGCTAGTATGTTGGGTTAGGTATATATTGCATAATCATTTGGAGTAATTTAATATAACAGAATGAACTATAATTAAACTTTTATTCATACTGGCCGTCTCGTGAACTCGTATGAAGTCAAAACGGTCGAGACACCCACTCGGTCTGCTTTTTAAACATGCACTGACGCATCGTGAACACCGGATAAAGTTATGAACAAACAATCATATCAACCAACTGTATTTTATGAGTATAAATGATTAAGTAAAAAAAACGTGGAAATTGACAAAGTTATTTAAAATTGTGATTTCTAGCCCGACTGGGGCAGTACTTCCAAACACCTAGGTATTTACATAGTGTTGAGTCTCGTTACGAGAAGGGTTGTCAGCGTTCCTTGGGGAATGGAGAGGCGCTCTACGAGCACCAGTGATAATTATTAGGCTGTACAGAATAACGCAACGATCATAACCCCTGCAAGACTCACTTGCACGTTTAATCCCATTTGATGCCACCCTGAAAGGAATATTGGAGACTCTATATATATATTTATAGAGTTCAAGAATTGGGTCAAGAGGAAATAAATCTGTCAACAAAAACTCCGCAGACGACGGTATTTCGTAGTAGGTAGGCACCTATGTGACGTGGAAAATAATAATAAATTATGATGCACGTTAAACAAATTTTAGATTTTATATCTATAGGTACTTACTTAAATATTATAAATATAATAGACGAATATATTTGTATGTCTAAACTAATATTATAAGGGTAAGATTTGTTTTTGTGTTCGCGTGTTTGTTACGATACTAAGACAAAAACGACTTGACCTCTTTTAAAAATTCTTTCACCATTAGAAAGCTACATTATCAGAGAATAACAAAGGCTATATTTTATTTTTTTTAAATAAGGGACCTCATTAACCAAAAGCACCATTCTGACGATTTAGCGTTTTACCTTTTCACTGACAATAACTTCTTAAAACATTATGGTAGCAATCATTATGTTAAGCCTTAAACTTTTATGTATTGCACGAGGAATTACAGACGCTATTGTTTACCGTGCAAGTGTAACTATTTCCAACAGCATTTCAAATAAACAAAAGTTTATAGTCGATATATGCACTGCCAACTCGAACTCGTAAATTGTACATCGTTTAAATGTTATCCACCCTTGCCTCATTCGTCTAGTAGTGGTTGAGTGCGACTGCTGATCACGTGATCCCGGGTTCGATGTCCAGATCGGGCAAAAATTGATTATTTTTCTGTCAAGAAATTTACCTACAATAGATGCCCTAAGTTATTGAAAAAGTAGAAAAAACGTAAAGCCGTTTGTCCTACGCCTGATCTTTTGCTGGTCGTGTCGGAATGGTGCTCCATCTGACTTTGACAGTAAGAGAATGCAGAGAACATGCACGTTGCATCAGCTACATCAGACCCAATGTTATGATGACGAGCCTATTCTTTTTCTTATCGTTTGGCTAGTGGCCAACCTGGTGACAGAGTTATTGAGATCGCCCATATTTAGGCCTCTGTCGTGATCTAACGACTGATAACAGTCGGGACCGACTTTTAACGTGTCCTCCGAAGCACGGAGACGCTCAGATGAAATACCACTATGCGGTGACCCATCTATAGGGTTACCGCGCCCTTGGCAGCTTTACCCGCTTTAGATTCCGAGCTAAGCATATTTCACGAAAAAAAAGAAAATCACTCGATTCGGAGATCGGACCAGAGACCTCTGCAAGTTGTGTATACTCACAACTATTATTGCAATAGTTCTTTTTAACAATGCCAAAGATATTCAAAACTGGATACGCACCAGGTACAAGTTCCATGACGATCATAATAGGTTGCTTTTGCACGGCGATGCCTATCAGCCTCACTATATTAGGATGCTGGTACTGCTTTAGTATACGGCCTTCTTGTAAGAACGTTCGCTTCTGTTCTTCTGGCAGCGCCACGCGGCAGGTCTTCACGGCCACTTCATGTCCTGTGCTCTTTAGACGAGCTTTGTAAACGTCGCCGAAGTTACCCTGATAATCGGAATGAGGAAGAAATACTTTACATAAAATATTTGAAGTAGGTAGATACCGGTACCTAGTTAAAGGTCTTAAAGGCAGCTGAAGGTCAGCACTGGAACCAATACTGTAGAAATCGGGAGAGGCCTATATCCAGCAATGGATTTCTTTCGGCTAAAATGATGATATTTAAATCTTCTTATCGTTTGGTTAGTGGCCAAACTGGTGACAGAGAGTTATTGAGATCGCCCATATTTAGGCCTGTGTCGTGATCTAACGACTGATAACAGTCGGACACGGAGACGCTCAGATGAAATACCACTATGCGGTCGCCCATCTATAGGGTACCGCGCCCTTGGTTGCTTAACCCGCTGATAGTTTACCGAACAGCGAATGCACCTAGCTATGATCGCCTCATTTAAATGGCAAAGAAGGACACAGTCCGCTTTGATGGTATGGACGGTACAAAAGCCGCCACCACCCGCTACTTCACGGCCAATGGTCTTCAAACTCAGTTATACTTACTCTTCCGATCTTATCAAGTAATTGTACGTCGTCGTTGTTGAGTTCCCAGTTCTCTCTGGGCACAGCTCGTCGCAACAGTGCCCCTGAGCGCGCCGTCACAGGCACGCCGCTCGTGCGCTGCCATGCGATCAGTTCTGCTACTGAAGGAAACGCAGCCCCTTCGAAACGATAGTGACCCTGAAAAGGAACAGTTTATATAGAACGATCGAAAATATATCTATAATATAGGCCGATTTTGGTCTCAATGAAGATTAGCTAACGGCACGGGACATAGTATCCATATTATAGTGCACAAGCAGAAACGGAAGAGATCATCCTGCCCTGAAAAGCTGTCATACCGACAGCAGTGCCACCTACCGGGTCCAATTGTAAATTTAAACCATCCGGGGCCCTATCCGAACACACACACAAAATGTAATTTTAATCAGTCGAGCCGTTTATGAAGAGTTTAGTGACATACACACGACAGAAGAATTATATATAAATAAATATTCTGTCTTTTATCTTTTACTCTTACAGTCTGACAGAATTCGGATAGCAAACAAACAGCCCGCCTGATATTTAATATTTACCGCAGCGTAATATTGTTTGCAATAGGTAAATCAATTTCACAAGCTTCAAACCGAGCTACTAAGCTCCAGGGAAAATAGTAATGTAACGGTATACAGTGGCATAATATAATACGTAATCTAAATTGGCCGGCTTGAAATTTATCTCGCCGGATATTTGCGCATTGCAGTCACAAAAATAGGTTAAATTTACTACTACGCCCCCGGAACTAACAGAATTTCGTCCCTTGCTATTGCGTCCATATGCTCTACATCACTGGCGTTATTATCAGTCCGGCAAATTTAAACTTACTTTATCAATCTAGACAGACCTTGTGAACAACCAATTGATTCTAATAATAATAATAATTGTTTATTTCAGACAAATTTCCATAGCACATAATATAAATCCATAAAAAATAAATTAAATTAAATCAAAATTAAATTAATTACAAAAAATACAAATAAAAATATAAATTAAAATACACAATAAATAAAAATAAATAATTCTAAGAACCATTCCAAATAATTTAAAGAAACATAAAGCTTCAAATGTTTTTAGGCAATAGTCGTGACAACCAAAAACTATTTCGTAGAAACTTGAAGATTCATTCGTTAATTGATTAATGAATTGTATGAATGTAAGACGTTTATGACTCAACGCATAAAAGGTACTTATAGTAGGTATATACCTACATATTTCAATTCCAACAGATTTTGAACTTCTCCTGGATAGTCTACTAGCCATTGCAGCAAGACTTCGTTGCCGTAAAATATCGTAAAGGTAAGTAGACTATTATAACTTTATGTAGACCTAGTTACCATAGTCTCGGCCTACCCCGATGGGAGACAGGCGTGATGATATGTATGTATGTAGAACTATTATAACTTATAGGTCAAGCTGACGACTTAAAAGATCTTGACTGCATTTGCGAGAAGTTCCTGACAGTGCAAAGGTTCAAAAATTGCATAAAAAATACCATTACTATTATCATCTTGGTTGTTGCAAATGTCTAAGCTAATGTTATTATTATGTTTAATATTAGGTCAATGTTTGGACCACTCCATAACATAAAAACAAGTTTCTAAGCTTCATAATGCCGTCTACATTTTAAGCTAAGATTCGTATTTTCAACCAGTTTTAATCTCCGGTCGTAATCCATACTTTAAAAAAACTAAACGATAAAAAAACAAAGTAGTATAAACAATCTTTTTTTGAGACAACTTTTATAAAGAATAAATGTCGAAGCATAGGTAAATATTAAAGCTACAGATAATCATAATCATTCAAATTAACCTACCGAATGGCTCCCCTAATTTTTGTCACTTAGTTTTGTGCCAAACTTGGACAAATTCAGACTCTTGCTATATGGTTTATTTTCTGCTATAAATATATATTGTGCCAACTCTTTTTAGGAACTTTTAAGTTTTTCTGAACATTTGAAGTTAAAAAACCGTAGGTATGACATTACTTAAGCTATAAAACTAAATCGTAGTTTTATAGCTTAAGTATTTATTTTGAGAAAAAAAAGTATGACTAACCTCTGGTGTCGTCTGCACTATGAAATGTTTGTGTTGTCCCCAACACACGGACAACACCAGTTGCCTCGCGTGATTCCTCGTCGTCTCCCTCACTAGGTAGTCTCCATCAGCCCTCAGTAACCTCACTACTTCCTCTCGAGGAAGCACTCCATGGAACCATTCCTGTTCCACTAGGGAACGCTCCGTCTCACTCACACTTACCTGAATAAAACAAGATCATTAGAAAATGCCAAAATTTAAAAAAGTATCGTATTTTTGCAGTTTATTTTTTACCCGTTGCACAAGGAAGAGGAAATAATATAACAAGTGTAATATCTTATTAGTAATGTGCTTGTGCAATATTTAATAACACTAATATGTAAAAATATATCCAATTGTAAAGCTAAATAACTAATAAACACAAAATTACTTTACATATGTAACTAACTAATAACTAATCATATACGTGCACGACGTACATTTTATAAAACGTGCTTTTGTGTAAATAGTAGTTAATAATCACATATTGGGTGCTAAAAATCGTTGCCGTTTTGAAATACTTCCTCTAACTTTCTCTGATAGATCAATATTGATCTAGGTATTCATGATTCTCACTCAAACACATCAAAACAAAAAACAATATGTAGAAACACACGACGCTCATGCAAACACCTATTTATTACATAATGCAGTGAAACACACGACAAACAAAACAGCAGAAGCGATAACATACGTTGTCTTGTTCAAGTTCTAGCTCAAGTTGTAGTTGAAGTTGCTTTAGCCGCTTCTTGCGCCGCGGGACCACGACAGGCGGCGGCAGCTCGCTGTGAGTTATGTACAGCGACCACGGATCCATTACTATACACCATTAGCTTCACAACACCGCAAAATACACCTAACACTACTTTATCTTTTTTTATTTTACCACACGCAGCGAATTTGAGAGAAAACAGGATGAACTTGACGTAAACCTCGCGACCAACACGTACACAGACTACGTGAAAACGATACATTTCTGGAACGTCGCAAGCGGCTTCACCTTGATTTTGAAACTGAGTTTTAAGGAGAGCCCGTGCTATTTTCATTTTATTCGAAAGCATATTCTCGAGAGAAGTTCGCGCGGTACACGGTGACGCTAAGTCTTCGCTAAATATAGCACTGACACAAATTGACTGACGCTCAACTCGGAGGAAATAAATCGTGGCTTTTCCAGTGGGGGATAAGACTCATGCAGCGCATATCCATGCCATGCGTGGGTGAGGGAGCGTTCAGTTAGTGGCGGCACTCACCACACTGTTAGAACAACTATTGGCTACAATGCGGCTGCGTCTTCTCTTCTTGAAGAGAGTTTTGTTGTGAACGCGGCAATGCACATAGATGTCCACGCGGTCACGGATGCGTCTCCTCAGCACTTTATACCGCCGCGGGCGCTGAGCGTGAGTTACCGAGTCTGCGGGGCCCTCGCTGCTACTCCTGTATGTCTTTGGTGGCAGTGCCGGACTCGAAGGTGCCGATTTACGTCGGAACGGTCTCGTGAATAGTTTGAAGAACGGCCGCGGTGGTATTATTGAATGTAGATGCAATCGTAAAACGTCGGATGAGGTTTTTGAACCAATTGAGCCGCGATCCTGATGATCGAATTTCAGGTTAACGACGAATAACATAAAACACAAACTGATAATCTAAGATCCAAAAGTATAAGATAATGGTAATTAGGTGACGCTACCACAAAATTAGGGACCCCGCAAAATTCTTTAACTAATTTCTGTAAACTGACTTTTATCACCCTATTTATAAGAGAGTTGTTGTATGTTTCTTTTTGTTTTTTATACTAGGGAACAAGCCCTGTGTCGTAGGGGACTTTACAAAAATACAATTAACGGACACAAAGTACACCCTGACTCATGAATCATCAAAATTGTTCTAAAATTAAATAAAAGCGAATATGGGCGAATAACACTAAAACCGTGCAATACCTGATGGTCAGGCGAGCTTCCGTCTAGACTGTCTACCCCCACAGTTTCGGCCGACAGATCGGGGCAACCGCTCGGCGCCTCCTCGCACCCGAGCTCAGCCAGAGCGGAGCGGATCATCTCCGCTTGTTTGGCACATTTCCGCTCCGCAACACGTAGTTCTAATAGCTTGATTGGCTCTGAAGTCGTCACTGGTAACGGTGGCGGTGAATGCCTAAGAAATTTGATTAGTTTTAATATTAAATATTACTTTTAGTGCATAAAAAATGGAATTGGGAATAGTGCGTAGCCTGTAATTATTTCCTATTCCCGAAGATATACCTAGGTTTGGCTTGTCATTTTAGATCCCAGGCTCCCATTATAATACTTAGGTGGGTTAGCCGCTTGCCATATAATAAGCACAATTCTAGGATGTAGCTTTACTTTGATTGACTGATTTCTCGATAGAAAACGGGTATCGGGTTTAACACCCGGGTTCTCAGAACCGCACTCATACCACCATTACGTTATGGAGGCTGTCTGAGAGTAGGTACACACAGTAATTTAAAAAAGTACAAACTATAAACCACGTGGAATAGGAAAACGTTTCTTTCAAAACGCATCCCTAAATGAGCTCTGGAGACCTGTACTCACACACAGAAACACAACTACACCGCTGTGAGTAGTTATTTGGCTGTGGTCTTCTGTAAGTTGAAAGTCCTTCCCTAGTCGGACTTGCTCACTAGTATGGTGCCTTACCTCTCTTGCTCTTTGCGAAAGATTTGTACTAGCAGAAGTGGGAAACTTTTTTTCTACTTTTATAAATAAAAACAAGTGATGTTACTGGCACAGGTTTCTAAATGCGGTGGTAAGTATCCAAATGCATAATTACCACCAAATTATTTGAAAAATACTTACCTATCAATACCATTGACTCCATTCGTCAACCCAGTATTATTATTCTTACAAACGCCATTCCCAATGATCTCAGGGCCTTGCAATGCGCTCTGCTTTTCTCTGTTGTCCAGTAAGGTCTGTTCTAGTTCAGTCAACTTCTCCTTCAGCCATTCCACGGTAAGGTTGTCTACTGTCAACTGGTTGGGCTGCAGCTTACCACTCGTGTCTTCTACTAAACTCTCGTCGAAGTTAAATGATACTGGAGTTGATGGTGGTGATCTAAAAAAGAAAGCCAGCAGTTAAGAGCAAGTTGGACGACCAAATAGCAGGTCTACAGCTACACACTAAAGGCGGGTATTGACATCTCTGTCTGATCTTGGCCGTCTCGAGAGGAATGGTGCGCGATGACAGCCTCGTGATGTGCAGACACATTTGCCTTGCAAGCCAATTTGTACCTACGTTTCCTGACTGACTGACTACCTGCTCAATGCGAACACCAGATAAACAACCCCACGAAGCAGCCTCGCAAAATCGATACCGGATAGTCGGCTTTGGAATACTGAAGGAATTCACGCGAATCATCTTTATATAGTTTTAAATTCTATAAAACCTTTCTTTAGTTGAAAATATTGTCATCATTGGAATAATATATGTAATTATTCTATTTGTGTAATAATAACATAATATTATAAACATATTATAGGCCTATGTCCAGCAGTAGAATAATATCGATAGGCTAATGATGATGAAGGTGATACAAATATTCAGCAGTCATTTAAACACGCCTGTCGCTGTAGCGACAGGTGTGTTTAAATGTACTTACATGTGTATTTACTGTAGTAAATAAACATGTAAGTTCCAAAAACTAGACAGGTCCATAAGAACTATAAAGTTATCCATTAATTACATTGTCCAATCTAGGAAAAATCCTAAGGAAACAAAAAGCCAGATCTCATGTAGGAAGCATGGGTGAAATAGAACCCCGAAAAAAGGGCAACGGACCACTAACCCCAGTCTAACAAAAATCTCAGTGCTGGGAATCAGGATACGTTTTGGTTCGACAACTTTATTTCCTCCATAGCTTCAAAAACTCCTTATGGACGTTAATGTTTAGCATCGCGTGAATAGTTACTAACAAAGCAATGTCAAGAGGTCCTGACAAGTCACGATTCTGCATCTGAACTTGCAAAATTTAAGCATTTTTAGATTATTTAGATACCTTACTTATAATTTAGCGATAAGACCGCCCATTGTACCTACTTGTTTAATGTTTAATTAATTCTTATTGTAATTAGTTTTAGTACTTATGTGGTGTACAATAAAGAATATTCTATCTATCTATCTTACTCGTAATAGCAATAAAAAAACTAAGTACTCAAACAATTTAATTTCTTCATCTCGGTATATTTTTAAACATTGCCTTTCAATTTGGCAATACCGCCCTTTTGGGCACGTTCCTAGTAGACAGGGAAGGGAATTTTTTGACGCTTAAACAAGTCTTCTGTTTTTTATTTTGTATTTTTACTATACTAAGTAACTACGTTGTACGTTGTCCTAAGATTGTCTGTAAGAAATTGCTTTTAGCGATAAGGCCGCCCATTGTGCATTACTATTTAAGCAAAACTATGTACCTAAGCAATTCCTCAAGTAAAGGAGTTTTAAAAGTGTTGCAAGCTACGGTAACTGCTTACCTTCAGGCGGGCCGTATGCTTATTTGCCACCTTGGTAGTATAAAAAAAAATCTGAACCAACTACGTTTATATAAGTACCTAGGTAACATAATACAGTGTGTATCATACTCACGAAATCGAAAGTTTCCGGTGTCGATTTACTTTCTATTCCAAAAAGTTATTTCAATAATAAATAATATGTGATGATATTGCAAAACATACAGTTTGATGAGTTTTGAAATTTGAAACTTGTTTTGTGTTGTGATGCACACAATCGATGAAAATATCAATGTTATTAAGAAATCAAAAGTACTGGGTCACATTAATTTGAAGGCTGTCTGCTAGAGAAGTTGGCAGGAGACTTTCTGCTCTGACGACAGAACTGCTTAAGAAATGAAAGAAAGCAACTGTTTCAACTAATAATTATGGGAAAAGAGAAGAAAAACTCTTTTAAGCTGAATGTGTATTCAGTTGAAAAACGTCCACTGCTGGACATAGCCCACCCTAACAAATTCGACAGTACTTGGTCCTAAGCTACCCTCTTATCGAATGATTAGTGGTCAACCTGGTAGACATCAGGTTGACCTGCTACCGTCCTCTAACGACTCTGTACCGGGTACGACCCTCCAAAGTATGAAGACGCTTAAATACCACTATACGGCTATAGTGGAACCACTTGGTACCTTAACCCGCTGATCCATATGAACGCCAGATTGACCAGATCATCGGTCCAAAGATACATTCAATACTTACTTGTACTTTTCAATAAACTCTTTGTATTCGTCTTGAGGCCTTAAATTCTGTATTGTTGTCTCAATTTTGGTTTGTATCTCCCTAAACTTGTCCGTACTGTAGTCTGATCTTTGCACCACCTCTAGCAGCACACCCTTCCTGTAACAACGAGGTCAGTATTTAATAAACATCATTGCAAAAGTAAACAGTACCCATTTAAAAATGACTTTTAAACAATTGACCACAATGACCAATTGTTAGGACAACAATAGTATTCTAAATAATAATAACAATAATATCTTATGTTCAACATGAATTGCCTTATTCTTATGATCGTTAAGTCTCAGTCGAGATCCCGGGATCGATTGCCAGGCAAAAAATAAATATTGACATTTTCAGTCAAGAAATTCTCAATACATGACCGAGATTTGGAAATTGGTGATTACAACCCCAGTGCATCGAAAAGTAGGTAAAGCCGTTGGTCCGATGGTAAATCTCTATCCAGTCGTGTCGGATTTGCCGTCCTATCGGAGATTATAACTATAACGGACAACAGGTCTTAATTGGCGCGTTGAACAACTTCAGTAAACACTCTTTCCTGCCTTTGAGAGGCTCATGGAAAAGAAAAGATTTTTTTAATCTTAGGATTATCTATACCACAAAACTCAGTGTTCTTCTTAAAATCCTTTAACTTTTACGATTTGTACACATATACCTAATTACTATATAATGGACAGCCTATCTAAATATAGTAATATATTAAGATTTTTATATGTGGAGAACATTTTAATAATAAGCTTTAAAATGTCATGTAATTAGTGGCTCAAATTATTTTGTTTGTCATCTTCATGACTGCTACTGTTGTTAGATCAATTTTATTGTTCCGTATAACAGTAGATACGCGGTACGGTGGTCAACGTAAATGGGCCGCCATATGAGGATTAGTTTTTTAAGAAAACCAAGCTATAAATTTGTGTGAAATATATTTTTATCTGTAGGTTTAGTCTAATAGATACCAAACTCCACAGAAGTATGTATATACAAGGGTTTTCTTAAAAAACTAATCTTCGTACAGCGGCTCAGTACAGCTATAATATATACGTACCATGACGTAGCAGTAGCTTCTCCCTGCCTACGCTGGTGGTCCATAAGGGTCGGCAGTGCAGCAGTTCGCAGAGCGCGCTCACACTCTGTAGCCTCAGCCAAAAGAAGCACATATTCATTATGAGCCCGATGTAACCGACGACACGCTTTGCCGTATTTGTCGCGGGTCTCGTCCAACTTACGACCTCCTCGGCTTGTCGGACCTGAAAGTGGAAGAATGCAACATATTTTAATAACCTGAAAACTGCTTATTTAATGCCAATCGTTTTGGATAGTTTCAAGGCGTATGATGATAATAGTAGGTAACCCATGCTAGAAATGCACTGCGCTTGAGTTGAACTGGTACAGGTGGTGGTGGTTAAAGTTTAGGTGGTCCCCTCGCTACCAACACAAAGCTTGTTGTTTCGAGTCTGGATGTCTTTTTTGTGTCCATGAATTGTGTGTTTGAAAAGTCCTCCACGACACAGGAATTGTTCCCAAAAAGTGCGATAATGTCTTGCGTTTTATTTTATACTAGGGAATTCCAGACATTATTTCATACAAAGATAGTAACAAAATACTTTGTCTTTGTTGTAAAAGTGAAGATTGACGTGATAAATGTGTTTATTTATTTATTTAGAAAGAAAAATAAAGTTTACTGTAGAGAGCTTTTTGTCTGGCAAAGAATTTAATATGGAAAAATAACAATATACTACTTCAACCGACATATCCTATCAAGCAATATATTAAAGGTATACAACTAGATCCAGCTGAATATTAGTTTTGATGACAAAGTCCACACCACTTGATTGATAAGCAGAAGTGAAGTCCAAAATAAAGGTTTCTATTCAATTGATTTCAGTTTTAGACTTAGCTGGTTTGTGCTGCTAAAATACCCAGAATTGGCCGAGGAAGAAGACATGTAGGTACTACGTGACATTTCTAAGAACAATAACGACTGATATGTTATTATATAATACGAGTAAGAATAGTTCTGAAAACAATACCAATGATGTTTTTTATTTCTTGTACTTTATTGAGTGATCAAGAGGACAATGGTTTCCAGTTCTTTTCATGGCTGTACTTGCTGCCTTGTCAGGAATTAATATAGATAGATAGATAGATAAATAGAATATTCTTTATTGTACACCAAGCGAAAATATAACAGTATAAAATAACAAGCGGTGGTGGCCGAGTGGGAAAGTAACCGACTTGCACGCAAGAGGTGCGAGTTCGATCCCGGGCAGTACCAATGTGAATTTCACTTTGTGGAATTTATATGTACTAATCAAATGATTCGCCATCTGCTAACGGTGAAGGAAAACATCGTGAGGAAACCCACATGTCTTAGAAGAAATTCTAAAGACATGTCTGATTCACCAACCCGCATTAGGCCAGCGTGTGTGAATTAAGGCCTAAACCCTCTCTCTCTCTTGATAGAGGAGAGGAGACCCGTGCCCAGCAGTGGGACATATATGGGTTGCTATTATTATATATAAAATAACAGTTTGATATAGTTACCTAATCCAGTGATTCTAAATGATTATTATGCATATGAATTTGATTTTGACTTTGTGTTTAAACGTAAGTAATAACTAGGCACAATTGTTTTCTCAGCCGTAAGACGTCAAGCTGGTTGTAGGCCTCTTTCAAGGATTTCCAGAACATTCGGTCTTGAGCTGACGTAGTCCATCGGCTGTTCGCAATCTTTACCTTTAACTAGGTATATCTACTTAACGAAAAATATGTAATCTACTTACATTTGAGGTAGTTCTCCTCGAATTTGGCTCTCATCTGCTTGTACGACTCTAGACACTTTTGGTATTCGCTTTGTTTCCTTTGCACCTCTTCGGACAGCTGTGGACAAGAGTAAAATAAATTATAATCATAATACTTATACACTGTACCTACTATCTAAACGTGGTAGGTTGTACGTAGCATAATGCGCTATGGGCTATTATAAAGAAACTCGTGTCTAAATATCCGGCGATTTAAAAGAGTAGGTATCTTGAATGTCTTACCAGCCACTCGAGACAAGTGGCATAAACGGTAGTCGAATCGAAAAGTCAAAATAGCAAATGTATGGGATTTGACGTAAGTTATCGATTTAATGTCGTAAACTTACGTCAAATCCCATAGAGTTGCTTTTTTGATGTTTTGATTCGATTACCGCTTTTGCCACTTGTCTAGAGGGGCAGATCATCATGACACGACCCTTATCAGCAAACGTTTAAACGTTTAGCGTGTATGGATTATGACCTAAACTGTCTCTCTCTCTCTTGATAGAGGAGAGGCGAGCCTTGCTTAGCAGTGGGACATAATAATATATGGGTTACTATTATCTAAACTATGTTAGAGGTAAAGTTTGTGACATTGTAGGGGTAATCTCTGGATCTACTGAACCGATTTTGAAAATTCTTTTACCAATAGAAACCACATTATTAGTGAGTGTCATAGGCTATTTTTATTTTATTGATAAAAATAATAGGGGTCCCGTAACCCTGGGAAATACCACCCACACGAAGCCGGGGCGGGCGGCTAGTTATTTTATATTTCGCCCTATCACGTATCCCACAAACTCACGGTTTTAAGAATTCTACAACTGTAAGTATAAGCAGCAGGAAATCTCAGCAAATAATACAAATTCGGGAGTACGCAATCAAGCCTCAGGTGTTTAAACCGACCGTTGATAAACCAGTCAATCTGGATCTGTAAAAGGACACGCGTATCGCAGACAAAGTAACCAGTTCAGCAGGATAATGACGTGGCTAAACTATTTATTTTCCGAAAGCGAACCTGTTTTTCTTAACATCAAGTTTAATAAATGTAATAAATTCACACGTGCTGATTCTGATACCTACTTTATTCGCCCGCATTATCATGTACATATTACATAAAACCTTCACTTATTTTTATCATTTGATGCCTTAAATTAGTATAAATTGTTTCAACCAAAAATGCTGACCAGGAGTTACACCTACTATTTTTTTAAACTTCTCATTCAATAGGATGGCAACTTTTTTACTATAGCGTACAATTTTCAGCCGGTATAAAACAACTGATTGTATCTAAGCCTTGCCTACCTAAATGATGTATCAGGAATCAAACACTATCTCGACAGATCGAGAAGAAAATCGATGTGAGTAATGTGAGTTCAGAACTTAAAGCGATAAATCTCGAATGAAAACAGATGTGTTTGAATAATAAATTAGCAAGCGAGAGCGCAGGTCTGCGTGCGCGCAAGTGTGGGACGAACAAATCACGGAGCTAACGGGGAGATTTATTCGTTCATCGCGCCCTAACACTAACGCCTCACTGTTTAGTTACCGATACATTTATCAATGTGCCGACAAATTAATTTACTACCTTACTATTGATAGTTATGTTATATTATACCGTGTGTATGACTAGTACTTTTTATGATTATTCTCATTTTATGCTTGCTAAGGTAAATGTTAGTTAGTCTATTAAACAATCGCCGTGCCCAAAATGAACAAAAAGTTGCGAATCAGTAGATCTGCAAGAGTAGTTACAAAATAGAGATTTTTGTGTCTTTAAGGCATATTACAAACTTTAATCAAAGTGCCTACTTCACAATAGCTGTATGTACGACAGTTCGCGAAAGTAGCGCATATACAGGGTGGGCGCTGTGCTTTTTAGTCACCTTAGATGTAGTACGGTTGAAATTAAAACTACACGTAACAAATAAAACACCTATTCTATGTGTTTTTTTTTCAATTCACTGGCGACTGCAGTAAGATGTATCTATTAGGCTTGGTTGGCCAGGCACAGCGCCACCAAAGCAGTAAAAAACCAAATAAAAAAGATTTTTTATTTGGTATCTAGTGGTCCAGTTTATTTAGATTGATCATAAACTTAGTAAAACATATCTCTACAGATTAATAAACACCAGACATGTAAATATTTATATTTATTTATATTCCTTGACTGACGTTTCCTCTAAGAAAGTGCTCATTGAATTCGCATCTTGTAAAACATAAATTATACAAGATTGAACCCTAGTTTAAGTAGTTAATTAACCTCAAGTACCTACGATACTACAGGAACAAATAAATCAGCCCTCGATTTTTAATGCACTTGAAAAGAACTCCAATGTGAAACGTAGATATATGTCCGCCAAGCCTCATTTAAGGCCACAGAGCCTCTAGACAAGTGGCATAAGCGATAGTCGAATCGAAAAGTCAAAAAATAAAATGTATGGAATTTGAGGTTAGTCTACGATTTAATGTCGTAAACTTACGTAAAATCCCGTACATTTTCTTTTTTAACTTTTCGATTCGACTATCGCTTATGCCACTTGTCTAGAGGCTCTGGGCTGAAACCCACTTAGCTAACCAGTGCCCAGCAGTCGGACATATGGGTATAGATTGTTATTAAAACTTGTTTTATGTAAATGTTTCGTTAGTAGATCGTAACACATATATTAATATTCTCTATTCGTCATAGTAATACATGAATGGCAGTTTTATTTTATAAATACACATAATTGTTAACTAGAATGATGCTGCAGTGAACTATGAAAGTTTTCTCACGGCTTTACTCGTCTGCATACACTATGCGATAATTATTCTGATCTACTAAAGATAAATAACGTAAATGATTGACACATGTTAAGGAAAAACGTATCTAATGCATCTATGTTTAGATGCATTTTTCTCCAATTTACTGTGATGCAGTTGCGTTGTTCTTCGTTAGCAGGGCAGTGTTACAAGTTAATGACACCTGTATGGCTCGCCTGTTAGACCGTGCATGAAATAATCGGTGTGTTTTTTTACAACAGCTATTAACAATTAAATGCTAATCTCAAATTGCTTCTTTATAAAATGGAATATAAAAAAATATTCTTCCTACTGCTGCGGTTTGATGTAATATTATTCATACATGTTCATTAATTATGCATTACCTATTATTTATGACTTCACGATTATACAATACGCACCTTATTATTTTCAATTAAAATTTGTTGTTTACTTAGAAGATTGTTCTGTTTATAAAGTGTCTATGAAATTAATTATTCATGTATTTATTCTTGATTTAAATAACTAGTTTTAATGGATTTATGTTTTTTTTTTCAAATTTGCAGCATTTCAATAGAAGCCATTTGTAGATTTATGCCCATACAGTCTTACAAAGAAACACAAACTAGGTAGGTACCTATATGCAAAACCTAGATACATTTAATTATTGTCTAACTTTAAAGTTTTCAATTCTTATGCCATAGTCTATGGCTGGATCTTCTTTATGAGAGTTTTTTTTATTTACACTGGGGTTATGCAGTGGTGCTGTTCTTTATTAGTAAGGTAAAGTACCTTACTAATAAATTTATAGAATATAGAAAAAGAAATCAAAATTTAATCTGATAACACTCATAAGTTAATGGCTATTGGGTACCTTACATTAGTTAGCAAGTCAGTAAGCAAATAATGATTTAAATAAGGAAGCTTTTATTTGATTGTTTAGATAAATAACAAGATACATCACTGAATACGTCTGTATCCGTTAAATAACGATAATGCTTTCTATATTCGATATCGGCTACGTTTTTTAACAGATGTTTCTATGACTAACAGTGTTATTGAACATCTCAACCAAAACAAAAGAGGATCACGTGCTTCTAACAATATTTTTCACAATGTTACTATAGTTTATGTTCTAGTTGTTAGGGTTAAGAAACATTCGAGAATTATTATTAAATGGTTTTCCGTAACAGCAAAAACCGAGCCACCGCAAAAACCGAGCAAAATCTGACTGTCAGATTGAAAATCGGTATTCCGTAAGAGCCCTTTTTGACGTATAGTCAATAGATTGTGCCGTCACCGAGCAATCACAACAGTCAATTTTGCGATCACAACTGTCAGTTTGCCATCGCTGTTTCTTAGAGAATCAGCCTACCGGACAGACGATTTCACTGATTTTCCCACTCACATGAGACAGCACCGACCCAACATAGGTATATGTACACTACTAGATGATGCCCGCAGCTCCGCCTGCGTGGATGTCGGTTATCGCTATAAAAATCACCCAATGATCCATCTATCTCTTTATCGAATTTCATTAAAATCCGTTCAGTAGTTATAAGGCAACAGACAGATGGACTATCCGTTTATAACATTAGTAATAATGCATTATCCATCTCCTGGTAAAACTCAACTAAAGTAGTACAAATTAATATTACAGCCGATTCGATAAAAAAGTATAAGTTGGCCATCGCCTTCGCATTGGTATTCGTCATCCGGAAATATTTGGCATTACAGCGAGTGGCCTCATCGATGCCTGTGATCTATGTATCTATGCTTAAAAACTAAACTGTACATGTAGGTACATGCTCTGTGGTTTTGACAATATGTAAACCACGTTTCGTATTATTAGTTTTTTAAGGAGGTTGATATTACAAAAATAAGTAGGTATACGTATAGAATAATATAGATAAATTTGAGATTAGCTGTATACCTATTAGGTACATAGATCGATAAAAATAGATAGATTACTTACAATATTTTATGCTTCAAAAAATTTAAATAAGTAAGTAGGTACATGATATTTTTGTTGACTGTACCCCTTGTATTTCGGGACGAAGCAATACATATTTTAATAGTGATACGGGACAAACTAATTTTTTTTGGAATGTGGGACAGAACTTCAGAACAAACAAAAAACAAACATGTACAGTATATTATGTCCACTCCGTACCAAAAATACCCAGGTAGGTACTATTATATGTACCTACATTGTATATCTAATATTACTGCATAGCTTGTGGTTACCTCGCTATTTATCACTGTACGGCGTGTTGTAGGTTGTGGTGTCCACAAATGGTTGTGCTGAATCTTGGTGTAATTTGTATCCGTTAATTAGGTAGTAGGTTGTATAATCCCCTGCCCTACGACACCAGGCTAGTTCTCAATTGCAGAAAGGTGTCTTTGTGGATTACCTACACTATTTTATGTGCCGTGTGGGGGTGTGGGGATCATACCCATAACACCGCACAGTGGTGAACCACATGAGCCACTGAACCAACTATGCAATCAATTAAGTTGTGCATATTAAGTGGTTACAAATAATAATTTATTAAGTAAAAGTAGTTCTACACCTACTTAAAGTTAAGTAACTTACTGAATGTATACTTTTTAATTTGTATTTAGGGGTCACTTAAGCAGACACTAAGTAGTAATAATAATCGTTAAATATAAATATTTATTAATTCTCTCTCACAAAGGTTTAAGTAGGTACTAGAATAAGTCATGCACAATAAAAAAAGAAATATGTGAGAAGTAGTTAAGTGTAAGTAGTCGTACGAGTAACGTTAATTTGTCAAAATCACTTTATCTCCTCCATTTACTGAGTAAAGAAACACCGGTAAGTAAAAAGTCTCGCATCATCATTAGATGAATCACACAGTCATTAGTGCCCTTAGGCATAAATCATTAGAACTAATGTCGGTCAAATTAAATTCATATTAAGTCGAATAATAAAATCAATTTATATTGCGAACGTGCGAAAATTTTAACTCGCTATTAATCTTATTCAAGTAACGACAACGCCATTCTCAAATTTAAATGAAGGTATATTCTTTTTGATATTCAATTTCCGAAAATCAAAAAGAATGTAGGTACTTAATTTAAAATTTGAGAATGACGTTGTCGACTGACGTTTCAAGATGAGTGACACTGCATCAAGAAAGTTGCAGCATAACATCATCATTAGCAATTTACAGTCCATTGCTGGGCTTTAAGTGAACGTCACTTGTTGGCACGAATCTCGCCTTCTCGAATCCGACTGCGCTCCCAACTTCTTTACAATATTAGTAGTAAGTACATACGTAGAAAATGACAAAACAAGGATTCAAAGAGCATACACGCGTTCGAAATAGTAGATCGTGTTAAGTGTATAGTTTGCAAGCTAACGGCAACATTACATGTCTGGCTCATATGGACCAAAAAATAACGATATAAGACAGGTTTTCTGATGAAAAAGTTACTTGATGATAACGTTAAAATCTGATCTACAGATTGCTGTTTCACGACAGGTAATAAAAGAATACATTTACAATGGATACCTATTGTCTATACTATAATATAGTTTATTATATACCTAATAATAATAATATGTAAATTTAAGAGAGATAGGCCACCATATAAGTGTGCACGCCCGACTGGGGAAGGACTTCCACCATTGAGAAGACCACAGCCAAATGGGTACACACAGCGGGTAGTTTGTTTAAAGTGTACTATAAACCTGTACTTACTCACAGGTACAGGTTTATAGCGTTAATTTAGGGATACGTTTTACTATACCAGAGATACTCCATGATAAAACACTAGTGTTATTTTTTTTTGGGTTGGCAATAATAATAGGTATGTACCTAAGTAATACTTCTGGTATTGCAATCGTCCATAGGCTACGGTAACTGATTGCCATAAGGAAGGCTGTATGCTTGTTTGCTACCTAAGTTGTATATAAAAAAGTTAATGTTTGGTTGAATCTTTAATACTACCGGCCCCTTAGACAAATGGCATAAACGGTAATCGAATCGAATAGAAACAAAGAAAATATAGGGGTTTTGACGTAAGTTTACAACATCATAGCGCAAACGTAAGTCAAATCCCATACATTTGCTTTCTACTCTATTCGATTTGACTACCTTATGTTTTTGCCACTGGTCTAGAGGGACAGATCGGATTCTAAAAATCTTTTACTAGATAACTAGCCCTACTAGATTAGCTACATTACTACCCTACCCTAGCTAGTATTGAATATATCGGCTACACTAACAGCCTCAACTTTTGTATTAAAATTTTAAAAAAATGACTGTCGCACGTGTCTACGTGAAATGGGGAAAAGTAGGTTCGATTCCAAACGAGACAAATATTTTACAATTTGTTATAGTTGCTTACAAGTTCGAGCATACTTTTTGTGAAGTTATTCGCGGCTCATTGAATTTTAATGATAAATAACAGAAAATATAGTTTCTTCATTTGTTCGTTTTGTTTGTAAAGTCCCCCGCAACACAGGGGTTGCTCGCTAGTGTAGGGGAGTAGCCTTTAAAAAAAATTGTGCCGACTATAAAATCCACAAAAATAAAAGCCTTGAAATTACTTCCTTATTGCATTTTGTTTAAGTATATGGTATTAAAAGTACTAAACGATGTTATCAAGGTATTTTTAAAGAGCCATTCGATGTGGCTAATCGCAAACAAGTGTGGCATAAAATTATAATTACTATCGCTAAATGTGCACCTACCACTTACTGAACGCTTCAATCAAGGCTTTTAAGATTTTAACAAGTCTTAATTGAAAATAATGAACATGAATTCAAATATGTATTTATTTGCTTGCTAATTGTACAGTTATAGATCTTATACATATTTAGGTAGCACATGACTAAGCGCCCCTTTCAGACGTCGCAAAGAGACAACATTACGGGTTCGCACGTAATATTTTTTCAATTAAATATAGCCTATGACACTCACAAATAACGTAGCTTTCTATTGGTAAAAGACTTTTCCAAATCGGTTCAGCAGATCCAGAGATTACCCCTACAATGTCACAAACTTTACCTCTTTATTCCTAAGAGGTCAAGTTTGGTAAGTTTGTGTTAGACTACGAATTTCAACCACTATACAAGTCCTAGCTATTATTATTAAACAAAACAATTTATATTATGACCTACAAATTTCATAAATTAATGTTGTTTAGTTTCATTATTATTATTCATTACTTTACTGACACACTTGAATAAACAAAACTGTTCAAAATAATCCATCCTTATAAAACGTCTCATTGGTTTGAATTTACGGGTTACAATACGAAGTTACGCTTAAAAATAAACAGGTTTAAAACATTGTAGTCTTAGGATATTATAAGTAGTAACTAAATAATAAATATAAGTATTTTATATAAAGTGTTACATTACTTGAATGTTTACAGGCCTGTTGGTCTAGTGGTTAGTGACTCTGACTGCTACGCCGGAGGTCGTGGGTTCGATTCCCACCCAGGAAAAATATTTGTGTGATAAGCCTAAATGTCTGTTCTGTGTCTGGGTGTCATTTATCTATAATATGTATGTATTTAGAAATATATAAGTATGTTTATCAGTTGTCTGGTTACCATAGTACAGGCTCCGCCTAGTTTGGGATCAGATGGCGATGTGTGAGTTGTCCCAAAATATTATTATTATTACTTTCATTACACCAACTAGGTCTTCTATACCTCTACTTTACAGGACACCATAGCCAAGTTCAAGTTATCAGTGCGTTTTAAAAGATATTTATTAGGCATGCGTCTATGCTACGATAACTGCTTACCTACGTATAGTACGTATGCTTGCCACCTAAGTAGCATGAAATATTGTACAATCGTCACAAAGACGTAAATAATAATATTTGTAAGAATGTGACTAACAGTACCGTTACCAACCCACAATGAGTACGGTATATTCTCGCACCATGACTGTCATACTAATGGCTCTGCAGTAAAATAAATCTTCGAAGAAACTGTTTGTCTCAATATTATTGTTCTAAAATCTATAGTGTGTAGATTTATTAGAATTATCCAGCATTTAGACAATTGGCATTCAATTTCATAACGGATATTGTCTAAAGAAACTATTATTATTACTAATCATTATTCTAAATGTTTGAATGCAATATCTCAAAAATAACCAGACTGTATAAGTATATAATGATTTCTCTGATTGAAAGATACATTTTTATACTTACTTACAGTATTATTTAAGTTAGACCGTGCCCCAGAGATCACGTCAAGCAAGCCGTTGGTCCTACGCCTGATCTCTCTCTGCTCATTTCGGATTGCAAAAAGGGACTAATGAGTGTACCTCTGTAAGAGCACACACTTGTGCACTATAATTTGTTCTCACCAGCTATTTATTAACAAACATGCTGCTGGCAGGAACTAATATTTAATAAGTATAATAATTGTTTACTTTTAAACATATAATATAAAAAGAAAATGTTATACATACAATTTTAAAAAGGAGCTTTTGATATATATATGCTTTCTAAATTGATTTAATTGATATCTTTATTGTTTGTTATCAAATACAATTTGCAATTGTTTTAACGCAACAGTCGGCTGTGTTAAAAAAGATTGGAATGCCCACACAAAGAACATAAACAAAAGTCACGTATGAAAGGACCTAGTATAGAGCCCAGTGGTAAACCACTAACCACTAGCGCAGTTCGTTGACATGACAACATACACGACACTCTCGCTTTTACTACTCGAAGAACATTTACTATCCTTAACGAAAACTACCACAATAAGTTGTATTATTAATTCGATATTCGATACAAAATCAATATTTTAATGGCAATAATGTCAAATGCCTTTAAGAGACGCGTGCGTGTTGTAATAGGAATTATTACCAAGCAATGAAATTGTACGAATATTTTATTTAAATGTAATTCTAATTACAATAAAATTATTTAATCCCTGCCGTTTAGTCCGAACGGATGTTGATGTGATTTTTTAAACATAAAATATGTGCTATTTTGATGTATAAGCAAGCACATTATAAAGTTTCATCAAAATCCAGTTGTTTTTGTGTGAAGGAGTAATACACATCCATACATCATCACAAAATTTCGCGTTTAGAACATTAGTAGGATGAAGTGTACCTACTTTAAATTAACTAAATAGTCGTACTTATTACTCATGATTTCATTAATCACAATTTCTAAAGCATGAAATGTCTCAGTGGCGGATTTACAAATTCGCCGCTAGTAGGCTATTTAATTTTTGCCGCCCCTACTGATCTTTGAAATTCATTACGCTACTTTAGTTCACAATCATATTAATTTCATTAATTCTGAAATTGCAACTTTATGATGTGTGTGTTCTATCGTCCTCATTACATCGGCTTTTTCCCGTTATTAATATGATTGTGAACTAGGGGATAGTTGTGTCAGTTTCTAGATTATTTTTGCAACCCACGATTTAGTCTCTTTCCATGGTCAACACCTTGCTCCTGGCTTTTCCCATCATGACCTAATTTTCCTGTCTTACATCCTGAAACCTCCAATAAACTCCGACTCAAAGTGCTGCACATAATGCGTTGTTTTGCGCGTATGGATTAAGATAAGCTATCCTCTGATGCTTTATCAATAGATTGGGAACCTCTAATGATAGCTGATACTTTCGATGACAAGGTAGCAAAATTTACCAATATTGTTTGATACACATGCTCCTATTAGAAAGGTAAGATTAAGGCGTCCCCCTGCTCTGTGGATGTGTAGAGGTATTCAGATGGCGATGAGACGCAGGGATCGAGCATTTCGGAAATATAAAAGGGATCGGTGTGAGGATAACAGGACCTTTTATAAAGCTGCAAGGAATCGGTGTAACCAGATGATTCGTAACGCTAAGAAACGCCATATTCTCAATAATATATCATTTTCAACACCTGCGACTGTTTACAAATACACACACTCGGTATCGGCAGGGTGATCTTCCAAGGACACAGGGGCGGACGATTTTAATCGCCATTTCAACTCTTCTTTAAATCGCCTAGTGACGTGTCAAACGGTTAATTACATTGCTAGTTTACCAAGCCCTGACAATTAAACTGTAAATTCTTCTCCAGTTGCTTCTGATGAAATAAAAAAAATACTATCCTTTCCATTAAGTGTGATCTTCCAAGGACACTGGAGCTGGATGATTGTAATCGCCATTTCGTCACCACCTCTTCTTTAAATCGCCTAGTGACGTGTCAAACAGTTGATTACATTGCTAGTTTACCAAGCCCTAACAATTACACTTTAAATTTTTCTCCAGTTGCTTCTGATGAAATAAAAAGAACTATGCTTTCCATTAAGTCCTCTGCCTAAAATTTCCAATCCTTCACTCCTTGATCACTATCGTCCTATTTCCATCCTACCCTTCCTATCCAAAATCCTTGAGGCATGTGTTCGTAAATCGCTCTTATCACATTCGCTCAGGCAAATCTACGGAGGATGCGGTTTATAAGTTTACTGACTATGTAGTAAGGAAACTTGACAGTGGGAAGAAAGTTTTGGCTGTGTTCATAGATTTAGCAAAGGCATTCGATACGGTGTCTGTCCCTCTTCTTCTTACTAAGCTGGAGCATCTGGGAATCAGAGGGACACAGCTAAGACTATTCCAAGACTATCTCACCTATCGAAATCAATGTCTCAGGGTAGGTGCTTATATCAGCTCAGATTTACCTGTTACTTTTGGTGTACCCCAGGGATCAGTTCTCGGGCCTACTCTGTTTTTGATATATTTGAATGACCTGTGTGAACTAAGGCTAGAACATGGTGCCTTAATCTCTTATGCCGATGACACGGTTCTTATGTTCTCTGCGGACAGCTGGAATGAGACTTTCACTCTCGCTCAAAAGGGATTTGATTGTGTTGCTGAATGGTTGAGACTAAACATACTTACCCTGAATTTACAAAAAACTACATATGTACCATTCTGCATGAGGAACGCCAATCACCCTCCTCCAGCACTAACCTTAATATATCATTCCGATGCTCATGCTACGCAAGCGGATGACAGCACATGCAATTGTCCTCGCTTGTTCCGTAAAACAGAAGTCAGATATTTGGGAGTTATACTTGACTCAACACTTAACTTTAACGTGCATATATCTACATTACAAGCTAGACTGAGGAAACTCATATTTGTCTTCAAAAATTTACGACATGTTGCTAGTTTCGACATTCTGCTGAGGGTTTATAGGGCCCTGTGTGAATCGCTGCTTACATACTGCATTACATGCTGGGGAGGTGCAGCCAAATCTATTATGCTGCCCTTGGAAATAGCCCAACGGGCCATTTTGAAGGTAGCCTCATTTCGACCTATCCTTTACCCAACCCATCTACTATATAAATCTTGGGAAGTCCCTACGGTTCGTCAACTGTATGTAATCCATACTGTTCTAAAGCAACACACTCTTACTCCGAGCGTTGGGATTAATCAACTTGAACGTCAACGCCGCAATTATGTAGTTTCTCGACCCTTCAGACTTACGCATTCCTTCTCAAATCGTTTTTTTTGCTTTAGAGGTCCATTTCTCTACAATAAACTCAATGCTGTGCTTAACCTTCATCCATTAAATAGGCAAGAATGTAAAAAAAGACTCCTCAATCTATTACTAAACTGTGACTATCAAGGTACTGAAGATCTGCTAAAAATCGTTACATAATAACACATATATAGTTCTAATTACACGAAAAAACAAAAAAACAAACACACACATACACACACACACACACACAAACACATAAACACATACCCACACATACATTGGTCTCGTAAGGTGCAAAATAAATAAATAATTAAAATAATATCATAATTATATTATATTGTATCAATATTATTGTTATTGTGGTATAATTTAATTAAGGAGTACACTGTGACCTGAAATACAGGCTCTGCTTAGTTCAGGCGCAGTAGCTCAATTGTTTATATGCTGTGCACCAACAAATGTATTGTCATCGAATCGTATAATTATTATTGATCAATATGTGCATGTTTTTACAGAAATAAATAAATTATTATTATTAAATTATTATTATTAAATCACAACAATATCCTCTCACCACTCCAACCCGGTTTCAGACCTGGGCATAGCACTGTTTCGGCTTTATTCAAAGTGACTGGCGATATTAGAGCAGGCATGGAGGACACTAAAGTTACTGTGTTGGCTTTGGTGGACTTCTCAAATGCTTTTTATGCTGTGAGTCACGATATCCTTTAAGTTATCCTTTCCTATCTTAAGGTTTCATCGGAAGCACTGGTTTGGTTCTCTTCCTATCTTCACGGACGCCAGCAGTCAGTACGCGTCGATAGCACTATGTCACGTTGGTGTGAACTTGACTGTGGGGTACCAAGGACAAGGCGGTATTCTTTCACCTCTTCTTTTCTCTTTTTTCATTAATCCTATCTGTCATGAACTTCAATGTTCGTATCATCTTTATGCCGATGGCTTGCAGCTTTAACGGGCTGGGTTTGATCGTCTGCATGTAGCTATCGACAAAATAAACGGAGATTTAGCAGCGGTCAAGGATTGGTCTCGTAAGTTTGGCTTATGTGTGAATCCTGCTAAGTGTGGGGGGTTCTCGAATTGACGGCTGCATTATATCGTATAGCCCACATGTCAGACTTTTTGGAAATGAACGTTGGAAATTAAAACTTCTCGTTAAATCTGTTGTAGGCTTCTTGTCGTTTTTCTAACTCGGAAATGAGTCTATCTATGAGGACGAGAAACGTGTTAAATCTGAAAGTTTCACTCGCAGTCATTGTAATAAGTTCTTCAGATGTTTCATCAAGTTTTTTTTTGTATATTGCTTCGATACGCTTAATTCCATCACCTTTTCTTCGAAATCGGGTAAAAGTTACTAAATTTAAATTGTAATTAATATTGAAACGTTATTGGAATCCTTACTTATATTATAAATGTGAAAGTTTGTAAGAATGGATGGATAGATGGATGTTTGTTACTCTTTCAGGTAAAAACTACTGAACGGATCTGGATGAAATTTGGCACAGAGATAGATTATGGTCTGGAATAATACATACTATTACTGCTGCTACTTTTTGCAGCGATAACCGACATCTACGCTGGCGCGGAGCCGCGGGCAACAGCTAGTATTTTATAAATTCATAATCGCATAAGTACCTAAATTTTACAGTGCATTAATAATATAATAATAATAATCTTTTATAAACGGATTACGGATGTAAGAATGTTCAGTATACTGTATACTAAAATATTTTTTTTTGTCACTTGTTTCTATGTATAATAAGGTTTTTTAAATTTCTGTACGATAAACATACATTTTTAGGCCAAATTTGCCGCCCCCTGAAATCTGCCGCCCTAGGCTTCAGCCTACTCAGCCTATTGGTAAATCCGCCACTGAAATGTCTAATGACGTTATATCAAAAGTGAAACCTTTAGTTTTATGTTTAGTTTTTGTGTTTATAATTGCCAACCATTTTCGTAGAGAAAGCGTCTGTCGATGCAATAAAATTGCATTAGTGTTGTGCAAAGAAAAACTTGCCAAGTCTTGAGAACCATAAGTTCAACGGTTAGTAAGTGTAGTTAACAAAAGCAGAAAGTAACAATGTCGCATGTGCGGAAGGAGACAATGTAACGGTTTCTACGAACGGTGTCTCACAACATTAAGCCTCGTTTTATGTAGAACATAAGTTAGATAACCAGTCTATATTTTTACTTTTACGATAGTTATAAATCTTACAAGTGTACGGCGTCTGTATAAAGCTAACTGTGATGTTAAATTACGCTCAATTGTTGTGTACAGTAAGCGCAATTTAGCTGTCACTGACCGTGAATGGCGTGAATGTTGACAATCGTTGGAAGCTAATAACAGAAATACAAGCTTCCTCATGACTTGAAATATGGACTGAAGATTACTATTGCAATTTCTCCAACTATACGCATTAAATTTAAGTGATTGGTAAGTATTGTTTTGATGAATTAAATTTCCGTAAGTATTCTTGTATTCTGGTATCTTTATTAGCTGGGTTGATATACATTCGTCACAAAGTAAATTTGCCACAGAAAAAAGTATGTGTAAATTCTGTTAATTTGTTACAGTTCTAGAGAAATTTACATTATTTTAGTGACGAATGACTTACTGACGTACAACAACCCCTTTTATCGCACCAACAAGTGCATTGGCTCAAAAGTTAAGATAAAGAAACACATAACATAAACAAATAGTTGTATGTATATTTTGCAAATGAAACGGAAACGTAAGGAACGTAAGAGAGGTAGGGCACCATACTAGCGAGCAAGCCCGACTGGGGAAGGACCTCCACCTTACAGAAGACCACAGCCAAATGACTACACACAGCGGTGTAGTTGTGTTCCTGTGTGTGAGTACAGGTCTCCAGCGCTCATTTAGGAATGCGTTTTGAAAGATACGTATTCCTATCCCAGGGTTACTTCCATCTTAAAGCCCTGGTGTAAAAAAATGGGTTGGCAACACGCAAGTGATACCTCTGGTAATGCAAGCGTCTATAGGCTACGGATACTGCTTAACATCAGGTGGGCCGTATGCTTGTTTGCCACCCAAGTAGTATAAAAAAATAAAAAAAAAAAAAAAAAAAAACAAGAGCGTGATACTTCTGTTACAACGAGACATTAGCAAGAATGTGCGCTAGATATTTATAAACACGCAACTCTATTGTCTGCGGTGACCCACATCTATCACATGGGGCAACTCGCACGCATGCCGCTGCTCCTCAAGAGGATATCTTGATTTGTATTGTACCCATCGAAATACGTCATCGATTCAAATATAGGTACATTGACGTCATACGAGTTCAATAAAAAATTTACTGGTTTGCTACTTAGATATTTATGCTCGGCGTGGGTTCAATCCTCACATGAGAGAACATGAGAGAAACATTTGTGTGACCACAAATGGTTGTTCCGAGTCTGGGTGTATTTTGTGTCTGTTAATTATAAGTTCGTAAAGTCCTTCAAGACTCAGGAATAAATCCTTACGAGTTGTCTATAAAAAAATATTGATGCTTTTTGATACAATAGAACAACTAATAAATAGTATAACGTTTCTATTTTATTTCGGACCTTGTCTTGTGGAGAACATAACAGGTAGGTATACATAATTTTCCAATTAAAAATTCCAACGTGGAGGTAGAAAAAAAAACTTGATGCATATTCATTACGGTGGAAGTAGTGAAACATTATCCGTAAGTAAATATTGACGAATTGTGGAATTCACAGTGTCGATATTATGGTACGTCGCGGCATTAGAACTAAAGAATGTTTTTATGCATTTGACTTCCGAGAAGCGTTAGCAAAAGCAAGTCCCGTGAGAAAATAAAACCATTACAAACTGACTCGCTAAATAACTGACGTTATTGATGAGGTTTTTACTACAATGGTAAGTAACTAACCTTACTGTAAGTTTTTAATAATTTACCTATTTATATCTTAACTTGGCTGATTCATCAACGCAGAACCGAAACCTGAAATTACAAACTTGAAATTTTGCACATGCGATCGTTAAATTATGTAAATGAGCAATAATAAGGATTTTTGGAATTTTAATCCCTAAACGGGTAATTTTTTTTAATTTTCTAGGCTAAGTGCGTCGGGACGTTAAAAATAAACCCATTGATATAGTAAAATTGGTATAGTATTTTAAGGTCTTGGGTGATTTTATTACAATACCTTCATGGTTCCTTGTCTGAGACTGCATTATTTTTACTGATAATTGGGTGTAGAATGTATATAATTTATTGCAACAATTTTAGTTTAGTTTAGTTTTTTATTATGAACAATTTTAGTTAACTACTTTTTGGCTGTCGGTCAATTAGCACGTAAAAATGGAAACTAGTGCTCAATACAATATAAAAAATTAGAATTCAAAAAGGAAATATAAACATTATAGATAAGATTACTAAACAGTTGGCATAGACTATAATAGAATTTCTTTTAAGTGTAACTTTTCGACTGTGCATGGGGAAATGCATCGCAAACTTAAACTTAACCGTATCAGAGGACCAATTACTTAACTTTCAATAATCATTTAATTGAGATTGTTTTTATTGAATTCTCAATGACAACAACAATGTTTAAGTGACTGTCGGCAGTAGTAGTAGTTGAGTAGGCCCTCAGTGTCTGATGCAAACATGTCACTGTCAATTATTTTTAGCAGTACATATCGCGTTTGCGTTGATACAATTGCAAAGCAACTGTGCACTATGCACCTATACCATCTATTGACGTTTTGCAAACTCTTATTTATATTACTGACAAAAGCAGCGTGTGTTCTGTATGGAACTACATAATTGTCTATGTAATGTGCATATCCTATTTATTTCTTGAATAAAGTACTTATCAAAGGCAAATATTTGATTTTTATAATATAAAATGGTTTTGAAGAGAAAATTATTGACTAATATTTATGTATTTAGAAAAAAAAACGAAACATGTCCCGATAGAGATAATGTATTTACTGACCAAATATTCGATACTTCAAAAACAAACCTCCAAAATCTGCTGAACGAACGAGCTTTTACAAATATTGAAGAAGGTACTATTTGCTCAAATAGTTTCATCAACAAAGACAAAAATTAAAACGGTGTGACAAAACTGAGTGTACCAATACCGAGCAGTAATGACATTAACCAAGATGCTTTGAGCAATACCGCCGAACGACGGCAGAGAAAGCGTTTTTCGTGGAAACGATAAAACATGCTGTACTTTTAACTTTGTACTTGAGGAAGCATGCTACAAAAACACACATCGTGACAAAATTGAACAGACAAGAAAATGTATTAAGTAAAAGCCTCAAATATTAAACTACAGTAATAAGACGACAAATTAAAAGTAAGGCATCATTAAATTTTCCCATATCGCTTTCTACTGACAGATGTCCAGAAAACATCGGATGGCAATAAAAATCAAGTCATCAAATGCTAGTCTTTATAGAAAAATCTAATTATTGCACCCTTCAAACCAAACCTAAAAACATAATCAACCAATTGTTGCAACCAATTTATGCTACCAATTGTTATTCTTAAATATTTGAGGTATTGACACAGTATTGTGTAATCATAAATACAAATAAAAACAGGTAAGTAATTCTTATTCAAATGGTTGGCTTTGTATATGTTAATAGGAATATCGATTTGTTTCAACGACTAATGTGAGGTCGTTGCTAGTTCACATAAAATTCTCATTATTTATAAACAATACTTCAGCTTAAAAAAGGTTAATGCTTTTCTACTATTTCTTCAAAAGGTTGCCCATTAACTAAGTAAGCTTATGTTGGAAAGACTGTTTTGGTGTTGGTGCAAACTTTACAAAATATAATTGTGTTTTATTTAGTAATTTGACTGCCTGACTGATGCAGTGGTAGATCTGCACAACTGTCATGTTGAGGTCTTAGGTTCACTCCCAATGGTATTGGGTTTTTCTAACATTAGCTAGATGTTAGAAGATGTGTTCGGATTATAGCGATAAATAGATTTTTATATTGGACATAAAATAAGCGATGGAAGGTATACCTTATAATAGCTCTGGTAGCTGTTTAAATGTTATTTTAAGTTTAACTTGCTTTTACCTGTTAGTATTTTTTATTGTGTTATCTATATTTGACATTGGGATTGGCCAACCAGATGTTGCCTATAATATGCAGGATTAAGTTCAAGAATTTCACCTACCTATTGACTAGAAATTTAACAGGGCAAGTTAAAAGAATAAAACCTGCAGGTCCTCTGTAGGTACCCTATTTTACGTGTAAGGACAGGTTTGGTTTTATTTATAACCATAATTTAATATCTTTAAGTCACCGCAGATGTAGACTCGATCAACAGCGGCATCAACCTTGAAAAAAGTGAAAATATCGATCACGAACAAGGCAAAATGGAAAAAATACCGCAGAGACGACATTCGCTATAAAAAAAACAGGCTTTAAAACACTGAACGATCAAAGTTTGCGGTCTCTGTACGAGCGGCAAACAATTCATTTTACAATATATTGTCCTACCGGGTGATGGCTGTTCTCTGAAGTTTGCGCCATCACTGTCATTGTACACTTCAAACGTAACCGTCCGACGATATTTTTATAGGGTTTAGAGTTCCAACATGATGGTTGTGTTAATCTATATTATATACTTACTTGTCTTGATTTAACATCGCTAAGCCTAAATCACTGGTTTTGCACAAAGGTTTCTTAAGTGAACACTGAGAATGGGTTTTTGGAAATTGAATCTAAAGCCGGGTATAAAATTGTTCTACCCGAGGAAAATCGGAGTTGGTCGCTCGTTTAAAAATAGAAACTTCGTTGGTTTACAATGTGACTCATTGTACAATTCTCTATCTATTAAATTGTTAATTTCTTGAAACTGCACTGCGTCAACCAAGCTTGTATGTTTTAAAAACATTTGAATCACCGAGCTTTCAATATAGATAGGTATGTAGGTACCTAATTGACTAAGTGATTGACCACAATAAAGCCGTGTGCTCTATATTGAAGAATTATAATAATAAATAATGAGTCTCTTCCTTTTTGTTTCGAAATCGAACAACGAAGTCTATTACACACTTTTTTCCTTTTTAAATGTTCGGACAACAAAGGTTGAGATAAAGACACAAAAAACAATATCTATCTTATTGACATTTAAATTTGTCTTTCGGTTATTATAATGCTACACTACTAGTTTTTGCCGATAACGCAAATATAATTATGTCACTATGCGGACTTTCAAATAACTCTAATGCAAAAAAAGTCGAACAAAAACCCTGTTTTGAAGTGAAAAACAAAACAATGGACATTTATAGAAAGAAACGAACATGCTTTAATCATTTGGAATTTCAATATTAGAATAAGAGGGGATCATTAATAGGTTAATGCCATGCTAATCGATAAATCTACTAGACAGATGGGTGGCCGATTTCGTGCAGTCCTATCGGACTAGACATAAGGAGATAAAAAAGTGCACCTGTGTTTGCGCATACAATTGTGCTCTATAATACCTGTCACGCTGTTAGTGTCAGTTAAGATTAAACGCTGTGATCGAGATTGGTAAGGCGCACATTATTATCAGGACAAAATAAAGAAACATATTTTCACTCACTACTGTTGCAATTGAAAAAAATAAAAAGTTTATTTCATGACCATTCAATAAAAGTCCGTTAATTTTAAAATAGGAAAGGGAATGACTTCGCGAACAAGAATGTCGATCACATGGTTACGAACACGTCTTGCTAGCTTTTTTAATTGGACTATGAGTCATGGGCAGGTAATTTCGAATGCAGTTGGACATGTTTCTGTACACTAAGCAAGTGAAGGGATCGCCCTGGAATAACCCCAGGACTGGTGACGCAGTCCCGTTTAATATTCCAAACGCGTGCAATATGCGAACAGGAGGCTTGGGTGTTTACTAATAAAAAGGCAAGTAATAACGTGTTTAAGAGAAGAAAGGTACCAAGCACACGCAAGCCCGACTGGTTAAAGCCTTGGTTAAAACCTTACAGAAGACCACAGCCAAATAACTACAGCTGCGTTCCTACAGATACTTTAATTGTGGACTCCGGTGCTCATTTTTAAAGAAACATTTTCTTATCACAGGGATCATCACAAAGCCCTGGTGTACTACCAAATTTGTTAATCTAAGAAAGTTTCACTAGCATAACTTAGTTATAAACAATTTAAAAAGGTAAGAATAGCTTATCAAAATAAGAAAAGAGGTTTCGAAGATAAGCGTGAATAAACGCCGTGATATGTCATTTTTATGCAGGTATAAACATAACATAATATATACATATTAACATTGGCATTCCGTAGGGAGAGTTTATAATCAATGACTATTTTTGGTATTGTTCCAAAGTATATACGCATAAAGTTTCTTTAACAAAAACTTGAATGAGACAGCAGGAAAAGCTTGCAACTAGGCGTAGCTGCTTTCTCTAGCCAGCCGGTCGCCTACAGCTGCGCCCGCGCTGGCGTTGGCGCAGTATGCTCTACATATTGCGTGTCAAGCCAAAACATTGTCAATACAAGGTTGCGACATGTTGATTTATATTGCTGATGTCTATTTGGAGATTGATATTTGGAACTGTGTAGTAAATGTCTATTTAATCGTTTCAGTTGTGACATGCCATATCTGCTTGCGTATTTTAGACAAAAGAACTTCACCACTAATCATAGGCTTTGTCTAATGATTTACTGAGAAGTTGACCTAGTCCATCGGTTACCCGCAATCTTTTTAGGTCGTCGGTCCACCATACTGGGCCTGTCCAAGCTGCGCCTTTCAGTTTCTGGTCGCCACTACAGAACATTTTTGTCTCAACGGTCGCCGGTTCTGCGAGCTGTGAGCGATGCCCTGCACATTGCCACTTAATTGAGGCAATATTTCGAACTGTATTTGGTTTTCCTACGGTTAGTTTGCGTATCAAGTAGTATATTTTCAATAGGATCATCAAATAAACATATGTGACACTTACCATAGTTATGCCACAGTTTCACTACAGTAATACCACCATCTGAATTATTATTACAGATAAGATTGCATTCTAAACAGTGAAGACGAGAAATCCGTTTACTCTATATTTGATAGATTCTAGACTTTCAACATCATCGGTAAATCATAAAGTGATTTAAAACACTTTAATGATTTGAAACTTTCCAAGGAAAAAGCCACTTATCATTAACGTTACTTGCAATCACTACTTGTATAATGTAAGTCATATCATAAAGTTAATAGAGCCAATACGAGTATAAATAACTAGTTGTTAGGTGAACATTATATTGCAGTAGGCACTTAATGCTTTCCTATATTATTGTAATTTCTTTCCTCAATGCATTTTCTTCTTACATTAAAATTTTACATATACATACAAATTTCTCTCACTATGATACGTGTTTAATATTAAATATATGTAATTGATGAATAAATATTTAGTTCAATATAATTCAGTTTCAGTCAAATGTTAACTATTACTTTTATAAAACTTTGCTTCGGTTGTGTCGGAAGCAAAGTCCAGAGAATATTTTGTGAAGGGTATCTCTTACAAAACAATAGTACTTTTTCAGAGGTACCTCCAAGAAAGTTAGGGCTCAACCTTAGCAAAGTTTCACAGAAGTAATAGGTAAATAACATTAGGGTATTATTCCGAGTTTTAGGAATGATTTTGATTTGATTCTAAACAAAATCAGCATTCGATTACAAGCGATATTCGCAGTCACTTTGGACAAAGAAAAATTCACGAAATATTCTGCCATTAATGTTTGACCAGTGGAAATATCACAAACTCAATTTTGTTGCCAACAACATCTTCGAAAATTGCTTTAATCAAATTTTAAGGAAAATGCAGTCTGAGCTCGTTCAATTTTGTAATAGTGCCATTACACATACATGAGTGCACTAAGTGTAATGGATACAGAGGAAAAAACTATAGTTATTGTCTGCAGTAGGTACGTCTATGGCCTAGTTAATATTATGAAGTACAACAGACAATCCATGTATAATAATAACTCAAGTACGTATTGATAAGTACATATTGTATATGAAAAGCTAAATAAATAAACTAACAAAAGAAACAAACAGGAAATCAACTGATTCTTTATATATTTTAATCAAATAAATAATATTAAATTTATACTAATTGTAATGTGTGTTATTTCTTTTTTACAATAGACTTCTTTGGGACATAAAAAAACAAAGTAACCTAAAAGAATAAATATAGTTTTTTATATTCATTTATTTAGTTATAGGCAGGCATAGTAGCCTTAAATGTTATAAGCTGAGCCTAGACTATTTGGTCGAAATCTCAATTAAGTTCGAAAATAAATCGCTTTTTATGGACGTCATAGTACGTCCCAATTCACTGACAAAAGTGGGCCATGACAAGAACTGAGAAGAAACTAAGCTTGAATGAGAAAAATGGCATAGCAACATAGCTTTATCCATGGCGATAAAGTCAGGTTTATTGAAGCACCTCAGGCAATTCCCACGGCATCTCTGCTCGCACTCCACCAATTAGTTACACCAGGCCATGTTGAACTATACTTAGGTGCCAATTTATTGACGCAAAAAATATAAAAACATACCACCTTTGTTCTCATTTACTTTTTGATATAAATTAAAACTGTATTTGTTTAACATTTATTTTATTATTATACGACAGGCAAGCAGTTGAAGGAACTGGTAATCGGCTGTATCTAGTGTTTCTCCACCACATAGCATTCAAAATATTTTTTTTGTGTTCGAAAGAAAGCTCACTGACTTCCATAAACTATGGCTAAAACCTATAACAATTAGGTTAATGGGATTTTAAACAAATATTTCAGAAATAGTGGTGAAATCGGGAGGGGTATTCCGTAAGAGCAAAAACCGAGCCACCGCAAAAACCGAGTAAAATCTGCCTGTCAGATTGAAAATCGGTATTCCGTAAGAGCCCTTTTTGACGTTTAGTCAATAGATTGTGACGTCACCGAGCCATGAGAACTGTCAGTTTTGCGATCACAACTGTCAGTTTGCCATCATTAGCCGGCCGGGCGGGCCGCTAGTTTTTAATAAAGATCGTTCAGTACCTACCTTTTGCGTGATTAAGTTTTAAATACCTATAGAAACATCCACACAAACTTTGACATGTGGATATTTGAACAGGGTGAAACGTTCATTGTGTAAGAATTAATTTTGTTCGGTTTTATTTTGTCATGTGATCGTAGCTCGTGCATTGATTCGTCGTGTCTCGCTTATTTTCATTTTCTACGGCTGTTTCATAATATTGAAGCTTATTTTAGAACTGAATGTTTATTATTCTTGTACGCAGATCACATGAGGCCTAAATATTTGTTATTCCATCCTATGAATGTGAGCAGCGCAGTGTCAGCATTTTTGGATAATTCTGATATACAAGATCTCATTCTCTAGCGATTCATTTTCGGTCTTAAATTCGTAACATGTCAACTTTATTACCTAGTATTAATGTACAACGAGTTCAAAATCTAAATTAAGACAGGAAATAAATAGCTATAAGAACGCCATGCCATATAAAGGCCCTCTTATAGGCGTGGCCATGGTAACAACTCTGGCTCATTATTGAATGGTATTAAACCACTACCAATAGTAATTTAGAAGTTTTTAAAGGGTCGGCAACGCGTGAGTAACACCCCTGGTGTTGCAAACGTCCAAAGACTACGGTAACTGCTTACCATCAGGCGGGCCGTATGCTTGTTGGCCACCTTGGTAGTATAAAAAAAAGTCCCAATAGGCACTGTAGTCAGTAGAGCACGGAGAGGGTAAATTTATGGTATAGCCACAGCCTTCGATCGAATATACACAGCGTAAGAATTCTTTAGACTGTGGTATAGTCTGTTTTTCGCAACTCACACATCTAGGCACATTTATTTGCGTAAATCCCGGTTACGTTGATAAATAAGTTATTATAATATAATATAGTAGGTATATTACTGTAGGCTTTGTTGTCCTGTATGGTAAGCGACATCGCGGTATACCCAGACGAAAATGGTGGTATGGGTTTTACTCATTGGTCCTTAGCGCCTCTAGACAGAGAGAAGTTGAAGGAAAGTAGAAAGGAAAGGAAAGGAGACCTTTGCCCTGCAATAGGTTTGTAATATAACTCTAGATTAAATCTCCACTGTAATGCAACGCTTTGATATTCTAAAACAACGTTGCCTTTGTACAGATATCTATATATCCTACGCGAAAGTTAGTAAGTATGGATGGATGGATGTTTGTTACTCTTTCACGTAAAAACTACTAAACGGATCTGGATGAAATTTGGCACAGAGATAGATTATGGTCTGGAATAACACATAGGCTATGTGTTTTTCCGCGTGGATGTTGGATATCGCCTTTTACAGCGATAACCGACATCCACGCGGGCGGAGCCGCGAGCAACAGCTAGTATTTTTCTATTTTTACATCGTAATGTTTCTTCATTATGCCTTAGTAAGCACGATGTCGGTTTATGATTTACGTCAGTTGTAAAATGTTACTAAGACTGATTAAAATAATTACACTAACACGCCACAAACAGCCATTGACGAATAAAAATTATAATTTACAATACGAAATTATTATTATACTTTTTTATGCCACGGTGACATTAAGTATATGCGTACGGAACAGCTGATGGTAGGCAGTAAGAGCAGCCTATGGACGCTTGCATATCCAGCATTACTTGGGCGTTGCAACCCTGCATTTTTACACCAGGTTTTTATCTTATAAAATAACCTTTTCTAGAAATAACCAATTGAAAAGGTCATTTTGAAATCAATCCATCGTAATGTAGACACAATACGAGTAGATGTTTTATTCTCATATCGTCTATAGACGTTAACTGTCCCACAAAGTGACTGCTGAAGACCTGTACCTACTCACGCACAGGAACAATGTGTATAATTATTTGGCTGTGGGCTGTGGTCTTCTGTAAGGCCCTCCGCCTTACAGAAGACCACAGCCTTCCTTAATTGAGCTTTGCTTGTATGGTGCTACCTCTCTTAAGTTATTTTTGTCGCTAAATGGCGCAATATGAATGCGTTCGTTGCTTATCGGGAGTGATTCCTTTCACCCAATATACTTATTACTTCTTTATCATAGTCTTGAATAAACCAAGACAACAGAGGCCCGCTGGGTCTACCGGTTCACACAAACAATATACGCAAAGCAAATATTTATAAGTAAGTAAATCGTCATAAAATGTACCGTATCATATAACATAGGACATACAACTATATAATAAAGTTTGTTTGTTTGAACGCTCTAATATCTGCAACTACCAGTCCTATTTGAAAAAAAATACATATAGAAATTAAACATCACGCTATGGCCGAAGGGCACTATGGCAGTAACAATAAAAGTGACACAGAAATCCAACAGGAAACACCTAGTATTATATACGTATGAATCTATACTAAAATGAATTCTTTAAGGAAAGAAATACATAAAATTTTGTTTATTTTTATTTTATGTATTTCTTTTTGGTTCCTATTGATACAAAATATTAACCAATTGTAGACCCCATAGCCTTGAAAAATTACTTTAAAAATCCTTTAGTTTTTTCTCATGGCACAAAATATTTACTTATTTTAAAACTTTGCGGTTGGTTAAATGAGTAAATTTCACATCATTTACCTATCAAAATTTAACAAAATAAATATAAATAAAATTCAGTATTAATCAAAAGTTGAAATATCCAAATAAGTTTATGTAAATTAACAGGCCTCGATTTTTAGACGTCGTCAACCCCCAAAATCTCTTTTCGGTTATGTCGGGAAACCCCATGGGAAACCGCTTTTGACCCAAAGAGGTCGATATGTACCACTTTGGGAATCCCTGGTCTCTATCATCACTCCACCAATCGGAGCGGTAGCAGTAGCAGCAACAATAAACGTGGCACTAGACGAAATGCATATGCCTATGAGATGGACTGACCAAATAAAAGCGGCAGTAAATGGCTCATCATCACTGCATGAATGTACGAGGAAGGCGGTCATCAGAGAAGAGTGGCGGCGCGTTGTTAAGCTTGCCACTAACACCTGAAGTGATGACCACGACCACTCTGTCAAGAGTGATACCGATAGAGAAGAGAAGAAGAGACGAAATGCATATAATGCGGGTAAAACCGTGGCACGTGGAGCTTGTATGTATGACGTTGTTACCAAAAAATCTCAAAACACTCCACATAGTAAACATCTTAATAAACTACACGTGTTTAGAATAATATCATTATACTCCATAATAGCGATATATTTTCGTATACACAATACATATAAACAATAGGTATGGCGAGGACGTTGACTGTTTTACTGTTTATACCTACGAGTACGTTTGTTTGTAAGCACCTAAATACCGACACGTCCATGTGATAACTAATACCGGCTTAAGCCACCGAACCCTTTGTTTTTCATGTGGGTGGCCAACTACGCACTACTTTTTGATACAGGCTGCCTTAAAATAAATTTAAAAACACGCTGCTGCCCGCGCCTCCGCCTGCTTGGATGTCGGTTATCGCGATAAAAGTAGACTATGTGCTATTCCAGACTATAATCTATCTCTGTGCCAAATTTCATCTATGAAGATTCGTTCGGTAGTTTTTACGTGAAAGAGTAGCAAACATACATCCATACATTCTTATAAAAATTTCGCATTTATAATGGTAGTAGAACCTGTAGGACTATTGCCCACGGCTCCGCATACATGGAGAGCAATATGTACTTCTCTGGGATACCCATCTATCTCCTAACCAAGTTTTTATTATGATCCGTTTAGCCGTTTAGTCACAAAACGAAACGAAAACGGTAACAGACAGTTACAGATAGACAGAGTTAATATGTATTAGCAAGGATGTAAACAAACTCGGCTTTAAAAACGTAAATTTGCAAATAACTTAGATGTAGGCCTCGTGAGATGAAGACGTATCTAATGTCAAGGTTTACTATTCGCTGTCAATGGCATCCAAATCCTGTTTAAGTTACAAGGTAACAACGATTACGAACAAAGAAAAAAGTTATAAAATATTGATTTTTAATGTTTGAAAATCATTACTACGATTAAATACCCCAAAAATATTACTTCTAAGAAAATGTGTGATCAAACAACATTATCAGTGTTCACATCCGTAGGTGACTTAATAGAAATAACAAAGATAAATATAATTTAAGTACAACGGTAAGTAAACTAGAAAGTTCTTGGTATAGCTCGTGTTGCTACCAAACCGTCTCTATTTGCGCAGCTAAACAAACCGAATGTTGTTATCGGCGACCAGTTTTACTAGACACTTTATCCTTCCCTCTTGAAGGTAAATAATGAAATAATAAATAGTAATTCAGAATTTAACGAGGGTTCATTATGGAATGGTGATGATGTGTTAAAGTGTGACGACGGTTTACGCAAACTAAACAATTGTCGATGTCGCTCCGAACCATGTCTGTTTTCTTGTTTAAATAATTATTATAAATATAATTTCTTTTTGTTTTATAACACTTGTGGTATTATACGATCAAATGCATTAATATGATCAAATGCATGCCGAATTAATAAAACAATATCTTTTTATTAATGCAATAACAAATTTTCAATTGCCCGATAGTAAAACTCGGCTTACCCAATGGGTTTAAAAATTGTTTCTCAGAGTATGCAAATAAATGTTATAGCAATTGCAAAATTCAAATAATGTGGCATTTTAATTATGGGCTCTGACATTTGATGCGTCTACAACTTTCTACTACTTATGCAGCGAATGATGTCATAGACACACCTTGGAAGGGCTTGACTGGAAATTCCACAGCGTTTTCAATCAACAGGAATTTAGTTTGGGGTTTCACCCAAATACAAACAATTATCTAAATTAAAATAGGACAAACCACAGTTTGAATTATTTATTTTCCATTTACCTCTTTGCAACAACACAAAACTTTTAAGGCTACCTATTAAATTTTAAAAAAAGAGCCAAGATCATCTCAGAAACATACGGAAATAAAAAATAAAAGATTGCTGGAAGAATGATAACCCGCTTTGTCGATAAAAAGTAGTCTATAGATATAACAGATAATTTTCAGTAGTTTTAGAGATTACCCTACCCTTACATTTACATCCAATCTTTACCTCTTTATAATACCTATAAGTAAAGATTAAATATGTATAAGTATCCAGACCCTGATATTGTCAGTTTCAGGACCGAGGCGCGTTGTTATCACCATAATATTATCACTACCATTACTTGCACGTGCGTTTCAACCACTAATTACACATTTGTGACGCACTTTTATTATATTGTTAATTACCGTGATATACCTACATAACATTTGTACATATAATGTATGACATTATGGTTTATTTTGTGTGTTGAATTTGTTACGATTCGGTTATTTACAATACTTATCACACTTTATTTATTGTATACGACATCTTGTTTATTCTTTATGGCAATTTTATAAATTGTTTTGTTATAGTTAAATGTTTACCTTTTTTATGGGCATCGTCATAGAATAGACTGTTAACACAAGATGGATTACTAGATTTTTACATACTTCGAAATCTTTTAGTTCTATGATAACGCGTAGCGAGATTTTGGAGTAGCTATACTACTTCTATATTACCAAAAACCAATCGTTGTGATTTCTGCAGTTAAATAGGATCACCAGAGAATTTATCTTTAGGGCTGTCAGTAATGTTTGCTGGGGACTCAAAACACTAAATAGGTATATTACTGCTTTAGTATTTTAGTAAGAATAAATTGCTTTATATGATTGGTCTTAAATTTTCGCTTAGTTTACCTGTTTTCTTTCTGTTTAAGTTTAAAATAGACTAGGTAATTTGAAGCAATGACCGCATTTGTATTTTAAAGTTAGGTATGGTCATTACGACACGTACGCTTAGGTAGGGTTGGCTGCAGTTTTCCTTAACAATTTTCCTCTAACTGGACTTTCAATTCTGCGCTTTGCATTAGCGCGTTTCTTTCGGATATAATTTAAACGGTCTATTTTGTATTCGCCCATCAGTACGGTAATGGTGTAATTATTTAAAATTCAGTACGCACTGTGTAACGATTTCATACGTAATTCACATAACCATATTATTACGCAAATTAAACCTCTCAAACACAACATAGAAGGCACTTTTACTTTTAATCGATCAGCATTCAGAAAGTTAACTTTCCCTCGCTCGTGCTGCCAATGGAGTCAACACGGAAATCTATGTTTATTAAACAAGCTTTCGTTCAGATTTATACGATCATTGATTGAAGTAATGAATGTCGATTGAATAATAGTAGACTATTTGAAAACTCCGTCAGTATGAAGCTGTAAACGTTTATCATCTCTAACTTTATGAATAGGTAAGTCCTCTAAAATTCGTTTGAAAATTAAGTAAGTATATTATAAAAAGCCAAGCCATAATTCCGAGAGAACGAACAACAACAATAAATATACAATAACAACTGTTAAAGTTAACGAAACACGTTGGAGAGCGGCGCCCGCGCCGGCAAGCTTCTAAACTTACGAGTGCTCACAACAAATAAGTGGCTGACACACAGACACACACAAAAGCAGAGTCGTGCTCGCCCGCGGCGACGCGCCCGCGCAGCCTGGGACACAGGTTTACTCAATGAACTGTACGCCAAAGGGATGGCACAACTCGATGGTTATTTATCGATTAAAATTAATAAATGAAATCCCCATAATTTTGTAAAAACCTTAATTATATATAATTAATTTTCACGATATTCTTGGTCTAGTTTGGGCAGCTCATATTTTTTTCATGATGTGTGTATTGTAAACATAAGGTTATGATTTATTATAATACGAGGGCAATGACTGTCCCAAAAACCTAGAAAAAAATAATGCCACCGAAACTGGACCAAAAAGCATTAATTTTAATTATACTTTTTCACATCTACGCAGAAGACGACAGACGTTATTGTAATATTGGTTGGTATGTAACGCCAATAATTTATAGGTATAAGACAAATATTTTAGTAGGTGCGTCATCTAGTTATAATGTGGCCGCGACAAGGCAACATACAAGTTCTTTACGATCACTTTAATGTCACTCACTTTTTTAATTTATTAGTACACTGCGTCACCGACAGAAATATGTTGAAAGAATAATAAATTAGCATTCTCCTATATGATGAATAGTTTCAGAGCTAAATAATGTTGTAAGGTGAATTGCAAAGTATAAAATTGTAAGTCAAATCAGCGGAAAAAAAATCTCTCAGCAATTTTTGACCTTATGCTAATTTGCTAAAACTGAGAACTCCCGAAAAGACATCTCATCTGCCTCTTTTTTTTACTGAAGGTAGAAAAATGTTGGATGATACCGAACTTAATATATCAAAATACGATGTTTTGCTTCAGTGTGTGGCATTGGCAAATCTAGGTAGTAGATCATTGTTCGTTTTATCTTTGGGAAAACCTATATTAAATAGTCTATTGTAATTTTGTATATCAGTGCTATCGTAACATCGATAATTTTGATAACATCAGTGATGACAACACTATATCTGAGTAGAGTAGACGTTAAGTAGGCGAGATCGTTGCACCGACTAGCGGTGCAGTTTTGTATCTCACTCGCACACTGCATCTAAATCTAGCGGTGCACTTTATCTCTCTCTTTCACACTCTCAAGTAAGGCTTTAGGGTTCCCTATTGAAAAACGATTTTAAAAATTTGTAAAGCGAAGTGTTAACAGACCGCTAAAGAATGAGATCGTCGTCCTTCAATCAGAGTGTTTATGAGAACAACGCGCTTGTAGCCAAGCAGGTACAAGTCAGGCGGCAAGCGTGTAGCAGACTGCGGGCAGAGTCCACAAAACGATATTTCACCGGCCTCCGAGAATACAACGGGTGGTCTCGACTTGCGATTTCTTCGCCCGGGGACTATATCTGCCGTCCACTAACTAAAAGGCCGTTAAGCCACAGTTAGTTAAGATTCATTTTGCTAGCTAGCTAGCTAGCAAAATGAATCTTAACCACAGTTAGTTAAGATTCATTTTGCTAGCTAGCTAGCTAGCAAAATGAATCTTAACTAACATCTGTAATGGTGTTTCTAGTCATAAATACAGGTGCGATAAGTATCGGGCAGCTCGGCGCGGCAAGAGGCGGCTCGAGGTGGTGCGGGGCGATGGGTGGTCGACGCAAAATTCGGCAGAGCGCTGCCCTCGGGACCGGTTCTGAGAAGGCTCGGCGCGTCGCGTCGGCGGCGGCGGCAGCTATTGTGTCTGCCCTCTGCCACACGCGCCGCTTCATTACCGTCCCTCTAGACCTCGCCCTCCCCCCTCCTGGTCCCGGCGCATGTGTTGCTTCAACTTCAACTTACCAAGGCGCCAATGCCTCCTGATATTTATGCGCTGATTTGATCACTTACTATTATTCAATTAGCTCTTTACGTTGCACTTGAACTAAATTAGCGCAACAATAGAGTACTTAGGTGCTTAATATGGGAAAATACACGACCGCAATATGACAAAAACTGAATCTAAGGTGAGATTGATTACGTAGTAATTGCGTTGTGAAAAATAAAGAATGGAGTATTATTTATAAAACATTATATTATTTGTTAAACAGCTTGTAATAGGTACTCAGATACCAAAGAAAACATTCTATCTTCGTCATAGTTTAACAGGTGATTAAAAAATAACACGGTAAAATGCATTTGAAACGGCAAACAGAGCCTCGCCGCACCGCTAACCTACAATAGACGAGAAATAATATCGTCCACCTTCTTTTTCGTTACAAGCGCACCATATTTCATTCTGGCAGCTATTGTCAATAAGAACCGAGGTCAGAGGCAAATAGGAGAAAAGAACGGCCACACTTTTGTTTTCTTTTTCGAACACTCAAACAAAATAAACTCTAGCACAGTTGCTTGAACGCGCCGCCTTTTAAAATTCGAATTCTAATATCTTTTTTCTATCCCATCTTTTCATTAATATATTACGTTGGACGCTGGCTGTCAATTTTGTTTTTTAATCGAGTTTCGAGTTGGTACCTGAACAGAGTGATGTCTACCATTTTACGGTGGGAGCTTATTGTGGTGCCGGTGCCGTCGTGTGAAATGCCATAAAATATAAATAAATTGTTAAGCGTATAGGACTAATCACTAATTTTGTTAACACAACAAAAAGTTTTGATGTATCGAACTTGTTTGTTTCAGCTGTTTTGTTTTTAGAAGAGTGGCCGATGCAAAATTATTTATGATCGTAAATTTACCAATGTTAATAATAAGGCATATGAGTTCGTTAGGAAATTAACTTTTGCTGTGTCTCAAAATTATATATATTTTTTATAACAGTTTAAAAACTACCTTTCAATAAAATTTACTGACCAGAAGATTTTGTTGACTAAGATCTAAATATGATTATCTAGATCTATGCAGCACCATTACAGGCCTCGCGTCGAGAACATAGATCTCTCAATAAACAATTAGACACTGAGAATCTCAAAGGAAATTGGCAATTGACCTTTTGCTTGAACTTTAAATTGAAGCCAGGCTGATATATATTAGATCCAGTGATCACTAGTATTTGTGGGACATTTTCATATGGGTGTATGACGTTATTCATAATAATTGTTACAAAACACGACATCGATGCATCAGAGCCAAACTGCAATAATTTGCAATTTTTGTCTTAAGTGGCGAAATGCAGTAGGTAAGTAATTTATGCCTGATCATCATTTTTACAACCTTTAGCTACTTATACTATAAGGTCTTTTTTTTTGCTTTAATTATGTAAATGCTAAATCAAACTCGGGATTCCTAGATTGCAAAATAATAGTGGGGTTTATGTTTAAAAGCAATATTGCGTTTGAAAAAACAAAATGGTTGTATTTTGTGGTCTTGTATTTTTGTGCAGAGTTATAATATCTCATTAATTGTATGTCAAAAAAATACGCACCTTTTCTACAGTCAATGAGGTACAACATTAAACTGTTCTAGTTTAAATATTTAAATCTGTCACGTGTGAATTAATTGAGAGCTGCTATCCATAATATCATGTATGTCAATGCGTGATTAGTTATTTAAAATAATACAAGAATTGCCAAAAATTCAATAACATTAACATCAATACCTAGAAATGTAACCGTATTTCCTTCATCATCAAAAACTAGGTGCACTCATAAAATTGTATAACATGTTGTAACTCTTAGAGATATTTCTGAAAATGTGTACACTAATTGTAATAATACTCATTCTCACGATATGATAGTCACAACCCACTTCTGTTTTATTATATCATACAATTGTAGCGAGACGAAAATGAAACGAAAAATTCACAACAGCTTTGTTATATTACGTCACATTGTTCAATTGTACTAACTTGGCTACTTAACTTATTATGATCTATGAAATTGTGTTAATAGAACAATCGTTATTTTTCTTTAACTTAAGCTTGTTCTTACTTACTTTTCATTTCCTTTTTACGGTAATTCTATTTTAGGAATCACTTTTTTTTTCTTTCAAGAAGTTAACGACTGCATTAGAGAACAACCCCTGTGTCGCGGAAGATATTACAAAACATACAATTCACGGACAGAACGAACTCCTAGACTCAGCATAAAGAATTATGTATAACACAAAGTTTTGTCCCGAGTGAGAACCAAACCCACACAACGGTGCAGTGTGAGTGGTAACAGCCTTAACCACTAGATTATATGTGCATTCACTAGGAGAAACATAACACTGTAAAGTGCCGTTTTTGTAACAAAAGTCAAGTAGGCAACTAAGCTGCAAGAGGCATCACACTTTATAGAGTTGACAGTTATAATAACATAGTAACTGGAGTATTGATCCAACAACGCGATCTGACTATAAATTATTTTCCTTAAACATTAATTTGGAATCGAAGAATTTGTATGAAATAATTCCAAAGAAACATGAGTCATGGTATGAACTAGTACGTAATGAAAATCAAATGTTGTCCTTTGGTCATTGCTTGGCCAGTGACCTGATTGGTCAATATTCACTTAAATATGGACCCAAAGAGGTATCCAGCAATAGACGTCTGACAGCTGAGATGATTATTATGATATTTACACATTTTTTTTGTTATGTCCACAGTTATTGTTAACTTATTTATTTATTTATTTAAAACTTTATACACATACATGGTAAAGGCGGACTTAATGCCTGAGGCATTATCTACCAGTCGACCTTGGGTGATGCAGAGATAAGCAAAGTAGGTGCATAATTATTTATTTACAATTTATGACGAAAGCGTTCAAAATATTTTTACTAACAGGAGAATATATTATATAAAAAGAAAATATATATAGTCAATACATACAAAACATAACTAATATAAATATATACTATACATAAAATATATAATATATACAATACATATTATATACATTAAAAGTACATAAATGATGAGTCTGCCATACTATTTGGCCAAGCTATTATTTAGCAAGTCCCGGACCTTTATTTTAAATGTATAACGGCTAGTGGCCTTCCTGATTTCGAGAGGCAGGGCATTCCAAAGAAGGATGGATTGAATAGGGAAAGAAGAGTGAACAAAACCAGATGTATGAGAGGTACAATTGAGGAGAAGATTATTATACTTATGTATGATAACAAATTAAAAAAACCAAAATAGAATATTTATAAGACTAATGCGTAGTGTTGTTAGGGAGTCAAATACAATTAAGTAGTAAACAATCAAATCATAAAAAAGGGAAGGGAAGGATTTGACCCAAAAACACGAAATGTTATTTTTGTTTGACGAATAAAAGAATACGCAAAGCGTTGTCAAGGATTATACGAAGTTACATTTGTTCTCCAGCACTATAATAGCTAATCAAACTGGTCACGTGTTGATGACAGTAATCATCTGTTTGTGAGGGAACAGGGTCAGCTGTCGTGATCACGACTCTGTGTCAGCCGCCACCGACACGCAAGTGGCAGGTTGCTCAATCATCTATTAAGTAATTACCAGTTAAAACAAAGGTGAACGTGGTATTTATAAGTGGATATGATTATAGTAATGCTTAGTCAAGTATTCATATTTCAGACCACTTATTACCGATTTACGTCAGATGTTACCGAGGTCGAAGGAGATTCCATTATTTTTAATTATAGTAGCTTATGAAATGTATGTAGTTACAGCTAAAATTGATAATGGTGCAAATGAAGATTCGGATTAAAAAGATTCGTCAGACCTAATAATAGCTAAACCTAACGTATCTAATAGGCTAAACTAAAAATTCTATATATTTTCTTACTTGGACTTGTAACTATAAAAGTTGAGGGAGAACCAAAGCCCTAGGAACAATAAATAATTTTCAGCTTTTCACCTAAAACTCAAATTTTAAAAATAAGGATTTACCTTAGAGTTGTACAGCAAAGCAACCCTAAATAAAACTCGTCTGCTGGAAACGAATTTTATCTTTTACAATTTCTTTGTTAGTTCTTCCAGAAAGTAGATCAAACAAGAAGGAACATTAGTTTCAAATTTCAATGTGATCAAATCACGCTGAATCACGCTATTTAAAACAATTTTGTCTTCGCATCATGCAACATACATATTGCGGACACACTCTAAATTAATTTTAAAAAGTACTAATTTGGAGCAACGCCTAATTGCTACGAAAATTAACTTACAGTATCATGAGAGCAAGTATGAACTCTTTGTACAACTACCAACTACAATTTCTTGTAGATTTCTCTCGTTGCAATGACAGTCCAATGGTTATTGTCGCCAATAAACATAAAGCAATAAATACCAACACAAATTGCTATACAAGTAATTTAAATTAACATTTGCATTTATTACTACTGAATTACTGATATAGATAGAACACAAAAGTTAGACAGTTGAAGTTGAAAATTCAAAGCAAGTTTCAAACATAGAAATAATGTTAATCTTTTAGAAATAAACTTTGACTTCATATTATTTATTTTTAAAAATTATAAGGTTATTGTATAAAGTCCATAAAGGTTATATGGTGCTTGTAAATACTTATACAAGAACAAAAACACTTTATACATAGAACCTTACAATTCCGACTAAATAACAATGGAGCTTCTCTCGACTTTTTGTCATTTTGACATCTTTTATGCAAATCTTCTACAGTACCATTATTAAGATTACTATGGTTAATAATCACGACGATGTGTGGTTGGTACACAGATAGGAGTGAGGTCAGCATGGTTGGATGAGAGGACAGTGCAACGAACTATTTGGAGCGGTGCGACATTTAGTTCCAAGAAATGCGACTCGGCCGGCAGCCAGACACATGCCGAATAATACCGGACTTAATTGAAACCAACAACTATTGGAATTTTGTGCGCAAGAAGAATCATACACGCCTCAGGCAGTAACCGTAGCCTATAGACACTTGTAATGCCAGGAGTAGGTCCATTATCACATCGCTTGCCCGTAAAAATAAAATTGCTGTGTTTGCAACATAAGAAACAAAGTCTGTTCTATGCTGTTGGGTAATATATGAAACTACTTACTCGTCCATATCTGAAAATTCTTCTATCGATAGAAAACTAAACTATATAGGCTAATTTCACCAATAAACCACGCAAAGAAACCGCGGGTAGGAGTTGATGTGAAATAAAACGGTTGATTTAGGAATACAAAGATAAACAACAGGAAGCAGAGGCGTTCTTCATTACGTTGTTTAGTCGTACCACGTACTAGTAAAAGCTTAAACGTCCATTTTATTGCCTTCCCCCTGTTATTAGCGGAACTGTTGTTTCAAACACCTCATTTGATTTGCGTCGCACGAATACCTACTGGTGACAACACCCGACTATTTTGTCGCCAATGCAAATTCCATTTGCTGCAAGTCTGCAATACAGATTTTGCTGTTTACGAATGGTGAAATTTACTTGCAGTTCAATTTAACTGGCGATATAGAAAATGAATTTAATCAAAGCGGTAGCTGGCATAGACCGGATGCAAAAACCGGAGGACCAGGTCAAGTAGTGTTCTGAAACTTTTTTTGTTAACTCAAAGGTATTGTCAAGTTAAAAAGGTGTAATGAATTGCCTTGAGAAATATACGTCTTAAATATGGATGATGATTCCAATTTCCATCGCCATAACACCACTAAAATCAAGGTTTTTATAATATTTTGCCGTCTCAATTTTATCATAACGACCGGTCATGTTTTAGCACTAGTGACGCAATACCAGATGTAGCCACTATGTTTGCTATAACGTTACGTAGGTATGGCCTTTATTTTATAGATTAATGTTCAACTTATGTAGATTGAGAACGTCGCCAAATAATTTTGCCAATACCAAGACTACACTTCCGAGTACCGACCTTCTCCACTTAGTAAATAGGTGTCATATTTCCGAAAAGAAACCTACTTTTATGATAGTATAACTTTAAAGAGTGCATCTGACTTTGGTGGGATGAATGCTTACTCGAACGTTGGATGCACGGGATTCTTACCTTACGATGGCCGACCAGAAAAAAAATCAGGCTAAGCTTAAAAAAAACTTCCTTGAAAGTCAAAACTTGATAGTGACGTAAAAGTTTAAACTGCAGTAAATTATCTGCCAAAACAACATTTAAATTCAATTAAAGGAATCGAACAGAACTGGCTGTGATTGCATGCACCATGCGCATGAGTATGATCTATTTTTGTTCTGTCTTGAATTAATATCGGTAATTGATGCGTTCTGCAGCGATATAATATGACGAGCCAACAACAACTTTGCTTATTATTGACTTGCGTCTAATGAGTTTGAATGTAATCAATAACACTACAAGGACTCCCTGCAGATATAACGAGGTACTATTAGCACGGAGTCATGATTCTAAGGTATTACATAGAACTAATAACCAGCTTGATTGACCTTTACGAGTATATTGACTTCTATTATATAAAATTAAACATAAATTCTGCAGCTTTAAATCGTTGGAAGTAAATTGTACATTGTTGCTACAAAGGAAGTCCAAATCAAGATTTCATCTAACTTTTTGTCCAAATAAACATTTATTTAGACACAAAACAAGTTAAAAGCAACTATCAAAAGGCAATTTCACGCAAAATGAAAGGCGTGCTGGAGTTACCAATAGTCGGATGCGATTGTCGGCGAGGCAAATAACAGGTCCCTGTGATCGTCTAACAAGCACCCGCCTCCTCGCGAAACTAAAACCGAAGCGAGACGGTTATTCTCGACGAAATTAAAATGGCGGCGCAGTCAACAAAGGTGAATATAGTGAGTAATTTGCGCGATATCGCTTCACTAGGACGATACAGGCAGACAACATGCATTTATGTAAATAAAGATAAAGTTTACAAACGTCAACATTTATCACAATATATGATTGTTAGGTATTTTAAATATTATACAACGCGACAACAGAGCATTAGTTTCGCTTAGAAACTTCGCATTGGTTTTGTTGTACACGGAAAACCGGGTTAACGACTACTTCATTTGCCTACGCACGCTAAAATCGTGTGTCGACGTAATCGATACGGCATACACAATACATCATAATAGCTCTCAAGATGCCTATTAAAACTGTTAAGTTAACAGATCGCTTCTGAATCACAGCGGAACGCTCATAGATGTTGACAATACATTCAATCGGTTACCAAGTTACCGACACATCGAAACTAAGTTATGGGAATGACAAGATTTAACTGCTCATATTTTAATGCTTAAATATAAACACCATGCAAATTGCCTATTGTGAAATATGAACTGGTGGGGTGCTACACAAACAACAATGGGATCGTGGGAAACAATACAAATTGGCAGAGGTCAGAATTGCAATTTATTTGTTACGATTACGGTTAAGTAAAATATGGACAGAATAGATGGTTATAAATGTTATGTTACTGTCATGCCCCAAAATACAGTAAATCTTAAGACTATCCTAACTTTAAAGTAAGAAAGATAAAAAGAAAAACATTAATTCGGACCTACACAGAACAACAAATAGACAATAAGAACACAAAAATTATCCTATGCGATCTAAGTGAAGGTCCTGAGCTCAGCTCTGTGCATTTTAGGTTGCAGCGCTGATTATGGACGTAAAATACTTCTTTAAGGGCTGTAAAAATAACTTATACCCTAATATTAGGGTAGGTTTATTAGGTAACTATTACTAGGTTTTTCGGACATAATATAATAATTTGTTCTGACTGACTGACTAATTCATCAACGCAAAGCCTAAGCTGCTGGGGCTAATTAGTTAAAATGTTGAAAGGTTCCTTAAATTATATTATATAAGTGAGCACTAAGAAGGGAAGTTTAGAATTTTCATCGCTTAGGTGATAAAATAAGGAATAAACGGTATCCATGTGAAGCCGGGACGGGCCACTAGTATCTAATACCTCTAAACAAAGGCTGTCTTTATCTCTAAGATATACTTTAAAATTTACCTTAATTCGTACTCTAACAGTAACAATTACATAAAAACTGAGATGAAGTGATGATGATGACGAATCTCACCGGGGAATCACTGTTGCGATTTGTACAGGCCCGTGCGCTAATAAAAGGAAACAAAATGCGATTGCAACCTCATTTGTTAGTCAATGTAACGTGAGACTCAGCCGTGACTGGCCACTGGTCCTTTAAATAAAAGTGATATTAAAAATGAAGAAGTATTCTTTATTGGGCAACAATTTAAAAATGGAAATGGTGTTGAACGATAATCGTTTGAAAATAATAGGTAATAAAAACTACATTAAGATACATAGGAACGTGGGCAGTGTCACTATGATTGGCAGCGACTGCAGCATTGATGTTATTGAAAATTTTGGCAGTGTGGAAATGATTGGTGACAGTACAACAGTGAATAAAAATATGTGTAATAGTGTCAATAATTGTTATATTAGTGACAGTAGTGAAGAGCTAGATCTTAACGAAATGATCACTTTGAAGGACAATTATTGTAAAAGTGAAAAAAGTGACAACCGTGCCAAAATTTTGGAAAAACTAAAACAGCTGTTCAGTGATATAAATGGTTGTTTTTGTTTTAAATAGTATATTATTATAATTAGACATATTTTAGGAACAAACTATTTATTAAAATATTTATTAATGTATTTTTGTGTATAATTTTTGACCTAACAAAGAGAAATGTCATATACCTACACGCTTTTGGTGTATTTTTACTAGGTACCATTTTCCTTGACAATCATTAATTATTATTCGTCAAGTGATTAGTCACCCTAAGTGCTAGAAGCGTAGATTCGATTCTCACTTTTTAGAAAATGTATACTTACATTTTGAAAAAATATAAGTATGATTACTCTACCCAGTTTAGAATCAGTTGGCCGTATTTGAGTTGTCTTAAGGTATAAATATTAACTATAAAACTCCCTGCGGTAGACAAATTTCTTAAAAACAACTATAGTGTATGGAAGAATCTCATCTCTTTCTATATAGTGGGGACATTGTCGCTTTATGTCAAAATAAATACCTACAGCTCTAAGACCTGTCTAATTAGCAAACAAGAACGGGTTGGCAACGTAGCAGGCGCAGGGCGTTGTCAGCTTTTAAGCAAATATAAAAGTGTGACGCTACTATATAGTCTTCCCTATACTCTGAAATAACCTCAATTTGGTTGCGGTTATATTGTAGTTTCCTGAATCATACGGACGCATAACTTTTAAGGGGAAGTACTTGTGTGTCGTGGCGTAGGTGATTTATTGTATAGTTATGCTAGTTATCGAGGTATGAATATTCATATAGATAGATCATTAGACTCACTATATATAATTGCACTAAGAATGGCCTCGCTAGTATTTATGATTACAAAGTCTGGACAAGAATTTTCATAGTCAAGACTCTAGTTATAATCTGCCAAAAAAATCTTGCGGTTTTGTACTGATAATATAATTCAGATTTTAAGTCCTACAAAACACTGACATTCACCAGGGGGATGTCATTTGTTTTAAATAAAATATAGCTTGCCAGCAGTGGAAGTAGTTTGGCTGAGATAGAAAATAGCCTATGTCCTATCCAATACTTAGGTATGCTTTAATACTGAACTTTTATTAAAAGCCGTTTAGCAGTCAGTTTATACGTAATACGTAGATTAGAAAAGGTTATTACCATTAAATAGGATTAGAATAGAACAGAAAATAAGCATCAAATAAAGATAATCATAGAAAATATAATATAAATAAATTGTCTTCAAACAAAATACATTAACTAAACAGAACAAATTGTTTCATAGAAAACGTTTCACGTAATGAACTGTGGCGGCGGCGTGCGTTGTTAAAAATCCTTTCAGTTCGAATACGTTTGGCAGTCAGCCATATGTATGCGATAATTTATAGCTTGTGACTACATTACATTGACTAAATACTTACAGGTATGCGGGTAAAATTAGTGCTTCAAATATGTGTTAAATACTAAGATAAGAGCACTTGCAGACTGCAGCTACGTTCTATCGGCCGATAGTTTAGTCAGGTTCGAAAGTGCATGCAAGTGCGTGTGCGCACATTATATCGGTTAGTTCTTTCAGACAGAAGAAGACCTGAACTTCATCAGCTGCCAGGTCGTCTTCTCATTATTCATACTAATTAAGCTGAATAAACTATCGGTTCCTTAAAGTCGGTTATTAAGTAATTTTGAATTGAATCATGTAAGTATGAACCTATTAAAAGTTTATAAATATAATCGATGCCCATCGTCGCCGAGACAGGCCTAGAAAACGCTGCCGTGACGCCCTAGATGCATGCGAGAAAGATTGGTGGAACTAGGTAGTGGACAGACTGGATTGGAAGTTTTTGGGGGAGGACTTTGCTCAGCAGTGGGACGATACAGGCAAAAACTATAGCATGGGATTCTGTTTCAAAAGTTTTTGAAGGGTCGCCAACGCGCGAGTGATCCCCTGATGTTACAAACGTCCATAGGCTACGGTAACTGCTTAACATTAAGTGGGCCGTATCCGACTACATATCTACTAAATAGCCTTTATAAATAATAATAATAATGTCAACGGTGTAAGAAAACATAATTAAGACAAGCCACTAAGGAATTCTAAAAGCATGTCCTGATCTATCAACCCGTATTAGGCTCTCTGAGGAGAGAAGACGTCCCGTAACCGCCTATTTAAAGAGAGAAGGTAACCAACTGTCAACTGGCTTTGCCAAGTTCGGGGTAAAGGACGGTGGCCGCCTATGAGTTGTCCAAAGTTATTCCCCGTGACAAAGGGACTGTTCTTTAACGGGGAAGTCTTTTTGATAAAGTCATTGCAAGGACTATTGATCATAAAATTGAAAACATTTTATTATCTTTGTTTGTAAAAAGGTAAGTATATATTATCTAATCAGCTACAATGTTTAAGCAATGAATCATTATTACTTTATGGCCATTTTGTAATATACCTACTTACTTGACATCAATGGCAATATTTATGAATTTATTATCCTTTTTTTACAATTTTAACTCGATAAAAGCAGATAGCTAAACTAGGAAAGCACTATGTTTTGTTTTTGCAAGTTTATAAGAGTTCATTATGGAAGTACTGTGCGCTGTGCTGGCAGCACAGGTCTGTAGCCATAGAGTGTGATTTCTGTGCAAGTGATACCTACTTTTAAAATGGGTCTGACTCAAGAGGCGTACCATGACGTCCCTGCAATTTGCTGGAGGAGGAGGAGAAGTAAAAAATTCCTCAGGTTATATTACAAATATCGAACCATATATTTTTGTACAATTTACCGCTAGATATACTGTATAATGTAGTAAGTACATAGGTATAATGTAATTTTTTTTGTTCACTAGATAGCCAGATGCAATTCACTAGTTATAAGACTATAACTTGATGTGATGGCCGGACCTACACGGCTACACGTAGTTATATAGATATTGTTATTTGAAATTAGTAAGATTTTTACCCGTATTTAGATTAAATATAAATCGCCACAAGGACGTCATGGTACGCCCCCAGGGGTCTCTGGATGATTTAAAGTTAAATAAACCTACACCTAACGTCGCGTCGGGGAGAAACATAACAGTTACCTATCTACTTGTGTGTAACTGGATCAACAGTAACCATATTTTCCTATTAGCTTTTGTCAGATTATGTCGTCATTATTTCCTTGAATTACGTAAGGTAACTGTAGGATATACGGATAACCTGATTCAATAGAAGGGAATTAGCATTTACCACTTTAGGTGAAAGAGAAAAACTGACTGTGTGGGTCCTGGAGGTCGAGAAGGGGGCGGTAAAAATAATTTTCAATATCCTCAAAGTAAACTTAATAACTTAACTAGGGGGCGGTAAATGAAATAAGTTTAATAAACTCTGCTTTAGATCATCTTAAAAGCTTTATTTTTATATACCTACGAAATACAAAAAAATACGAAAATAAATGCAAGAAAATATAAATACGCGTAAAAGTGATTGGTTTCAAATCCATAGACATTCAAAATTAAAATGTTAAGTCTGTGGGCGATATAATAGCTGGAGGCCGAGAAACTTATTTTATTTAATATCATAATTAAATACATAATCAATAAGAACATGTTATTGTGTGTATTGCAAGGCAGTGACCTTGATATTAGCACAATAATGTCACATCAGATAATGTTATCGATGGTAAAAGGAAATACCTATCTCAAAGAACTCGTTAAGGATAACAAAGCCACCATTCACTGAGGAATGCAATTTTGAAGATAAAACCTCATTGTCCAGTGTTAATGTAGAACCGTTTATCACTATTTCTATTTTTAAAGTTTACAAGGCTGAATAAAAAGATGTTTGTGCCTGCCTTTTATTTAGACATCCAGCCATTGTCAATGTTAAAAAACCTTTAAAAAATTTGAGTACGTAGGTAATAATATTGAGATTCTAAATCTACGACTACTAAGCTGTATGTTATATGCAAGCTTCCTCCCTAATCTGTTTAGGCAAAGAACATTTGTAATTTAGTAACCTAATTTGTAATGTTTTTTTAAATCAGTGTTAAAACAATACAAAGTAGACAAGATTATGTATATTTTTTAAATAAGCTGTAAACTTTTAGCGTTCGCGCGCTCAAATATAACACCATAGACAAACAAAAAAAATGTAAAACTTTATGAAAAATCCCCAACCTTTAAAAAAACGAAACAAACAAACCTAGACCAGGTTTTAATATTTGCAATTTCAGTGTGTATGTTCGTTATGTGCGTAAGTTTATATTTACTTAATATTTCTACAGACTAGCTTCATAACCAAACAATAAATTTAATATTTTGCGTAATATTAAACAACAAACAGGCTATAAACAATGTGACGTAGTAGAAAGAGCTAGACAAACAGAAACTTTTCCTACCTGATAAGGCTTGGATCGACCAAGTACGTTTGAACGCGGAAACTACCTTTCCATTGCTCTCAATACTTCTAAGCGAATCAATTAAAATTCTACACGGAACTAGGGTTACCATTTCGAAATTTAAAAATAGTATTCAAATACCGGATATAGGCAAAATAAAGCTGACTTAATTTAAAAGAGAGGTAGGGCACCAAACAGGCTAGCGCGCCTGACTGACGCATGACCTTACAGAAGACCTCACACAAATAATTACCCACAGTGGAAGTATGTGTTCCAATGCGTTTTTAGTACAAGTTTCAAATGTTCATTAAAGAAAATCATTTTTTTAATATATTTTTCTTTAAACTAGAGTTATCCATTACACAATACTCTGGTGCTACCAGATGTAGGATCGACATTGCAGATCCTTCAGATACTGCAAGCATCCACAGGTTACAGTGAGTACTTACATACATCAGGCAAATCATACCCTTGTTTGTCAGCGTGTTAGTATAAAAAAACTAGTTGGTATATATCCGAACAAAATCGTTAGAAGATGGTAACTGTATAAGGAACATTAAGTCGGAAGTAAAACCAGGTCAAGTTTACTAAAATATGTACTTACCTAAGTATTTAACTTACTATTTCAGTATAAAGTCATTACATCCTCATTAAACTAGGTCATAATATCAAGAGTTCATAGCCAGCAGTCAGTAACCTGTTATCAAAATTAGATAACTGTCATAGACTTTCACTGATCGGCTGATTTCACTCGAGGTGGCAACTAATGTGCTGATTCGATGGTTGCGCAACAATGGCGCGGGCAAAAGTTGCCTCCCATCGAATCAACCGGCCATATCATTGAGAGACGTAGACGTGACTGTCTAGGAATTTTATTAAAGGCTATTAAATTTAAGTCTTGTTAAATAGCAATTAGCAAGAGTATGATTGACAAATTAAAACATGCAATTACATATTACCAAGGAGGTGTTAGAAAAAAGTTGGAATAACTCTAAGATAAGCACTTTTGTACTTATATACTAATACCACAGAATACTTAATAGTACAGGTACAGAAGGTTCACTTCGCTAAATCATTTAAAGAAATATCAACTTTGCTCGCACACAATAGAGCGCAATTCAGCTCCACAGAACAAAACTTACCTACTCGTTTATTCACCTACAAATTGGCTCCCTTTGTATTGCGTATTTCTGGACATTATGGTTGTCACTTAGAGATCAATTTTGATCTGAAGTACCTGTTAGGTTTAGGTAGGTACTTACTATACTTTTGTAAACGAGTGACTTTTTAAATAAATCTAGACATGTGGGGACATATTCAATGTAGGTACTTAGTAATACTTAGTAGGTACTAGCTGTTGCCCGCGGCTCCGCCCATGATTATGTACCTATATGATTAAATTAAAAATAGGTATTAGAGTTTGTCATTGATTTGTTTGGAGCCATTTGTCCAGTTGAAATTTAAAACTATTGAGTGATAGGCGGCTATAATATATTTTCCCAATTAAATAAGTACCTACTTAATTGGTTGGACAAATAAATAATACGTCTCTACAAAAACTGTGCTGTACCTATAGTCTACATACAAAATCTTGCTACAAATAGGTACCTACAAATTATGTTTTTCTAAATGATAACGTGTACGTGTACGTTTACTTTGCAATATTTTGGAATATTGAAAAACGAGAGGTTAGGATCCTTATCACTATTTAACCAGCCGAATACTGTGGAATATTTTTATGCCTTTATTTTCTTTAAAATATTTAAAAGCGAAAACGAATCGGTGACGAATTACGGCTTCGTGTGCGTTTCGTAGGTAAACTTACGTCGAACCGACGCGCGACGACGCGACCGGCGCGATGCGCGCGCGCGACACTCGACTAAATAATATCCCTGGAAATGTTGCGGCCGGGTACTTGTAGATTCATACCTAAACAGCGGAGTGAACCAGGCCTGCTAATACTAGTGGACCTGGCAGACGTCGTCCTGCCGGAAAAAGCTGAAATACCGACAGCAGCGCCACCTACCGGGTCCAATTGTGAATCTAAACCATCCAGGGCCCTACCCGAACACACACACAAAATTTCATCAAAATCGGTCCACCCGTCTAGGAGGAGTTCAGTCACATACACACGCACACAAGAAATATATATATACTAATATAGAGGTCAGTATAAGTAGGAAGTAGAATAAAAATCCTCTAAAATAAAATAACATAAATAATTCCCGATATTTTTTTATACTACTTAGGTGGCAAACAAGCATAGAGCCCGCCTGATGATAAGCAGTTACCGTAGCCTATGTATGCTTGCAATACCAGAAGTATCACTTGCATGTTGCCAACCCATTTTTTTACACAAGGGTTTTATGATGGGAGTATCCCTGGGATAGGAATACGTTTCTTTTAAACCGCATCACTAAATGAGCGCTGGAGACCTGTACTCACACACAGGAACATAACTACACCACTGTGTGTAGTTATTTGGAAGTGGTCATCTGTAAGGTCCTTCCCTAGTCGGGCTTGCTCGTTAGTATGGTACCCTACCTCTCTTAAACCGTTAAAAGAGACTGTATATTTTAAATAAACTATTAAAACACATTACATTTTCGGCTCGCTTGTTTGTCAGTGACATACTACTTAGGTACTATGATTTACTATTTACGATATAATGTAAACACAGTCATTATAGAAGAATATCGAAATTCAACATACTACATCTTAAAGTAATGTATAGATATTCATTACCCAAGTGGCGATTCAATTAGTTTTACAATTTACTCAATTGGTCTCATGGCCGTTCAAATAAACTGAAATTATAAATTAATTTCAGTTCACAGAAATTTACGCCTCAAAAATTACGTAGGTTTTATTTTAATTCTTCTTAGAAGTAATGTAATTGATAGAAATAGTTTTCGGGGCATATTACATAAGAATAAAAACGACTGTATCAAGGTACAGCTGGCTGTCATTCATAGAGAGAAAAAAAAGTTGTATATCTATACTTACATAAATATTATTACTTTTCCTGACTGTGTGACTGATTTATCGGATATAGAGACTAAAGACTTGCACTTAGGTTCCTTAAATTATGTAAGTGAGCATTATGAAAGGATATTTGGAGGTTCAATCCCTAAACAAATGTTGAACTCGGGCGTCGTCGATGGAAAACAAGCATCCATCCTGTCAGATAGCTAGTAAGCAGTTTCCATAGTCTATGGACTCTTACAATATCTGCGCCATCTTTACTCGCATATTGCTGACCCAAAAAATGTATACCACCAGGAATTTGTATACATTTGTTTCCTATCAACATAAACAAAAATATCAGTTTACAATTAAAAGGGAAGTCTTACAAGCTGTAAATCACAGATATTTAAACAAAACAAAATATTGGCACCAATTCACACGGTTAACAACAAAAAATGTTTTAAAACTGAGTTATTTCCGTAGCTTACATGTCATGCAGATATTTTGTAATACAACCCAGATGACTATTAACAGACATGTAGATATAAAATAAAATGTCGTAGCACGATGTTCACACGGATAATTGTAGGTCAGGCATGTTCTACAAATACTGGAAATATACCGCAATTATAGATGTGCAATAAACATGACCTAATTGAGAAAATATCGGACTAGGTACTTAGCTCTTTAAAATAGCCACGGGAGTTTGTCGCGGGGGACTTTACATCTCAACCAATCCCAAACGT